>CM072997.1:177853735-180353735 GCA_037038555.1 Rhynchonycteris naso | reverse complement strand
TAAAAAGACAAACCACACAATGGGAGAACATATTCGACAGCACGTCTGATAAGGGGTTAATAACCAAAGTTTATAAAGAACTTATAAAACTCAACACCAGGAAGACAAACAACCCAATCATAAAATGGGCAAAAGAAATGAATAGAAATTTCTCCAAAGAGGACATACAGATGGCCAATAGCCATATGAAAAAATGCTCAACATCACTAATCATTAGAGAAATGCAAATTAAAACCACAATGAGATATCACCTCACACCAGTCAGAATGGCACTTATCAGCAAAACAACACAGAATAAGTGCTGGCGAGGATGTGGAGAAAAGGGAACCCTTCTGCACTGCTGGTGGGAATGCAGACTGGTGCAGCCACTGTGGAAAACAGTTTGGAGATTCCTCAGAAAATTAAAAATCGAACTGCCTTTTGACCCAGCTATCCCACTTTTAGGAATATACCCTAAGAACACCATAGCACTGTTCGAAAAGAAGAAATGCGCCCCCATGTTCGTGGCAGCATTGTTCACAATAGCGAAGATCTGGAACCAGCCCAAGTGTCCGTCAGAAGACGAGTGGATTAAAAAGCTATGGTACATATATACTATGGAATACTACTCAGCCATAAGAAACGATGACATCGGATCATTTATAACAAAATGGATGTACCTTGATAACATTATACGGAGTGAAATAAGTAAATCAGAAAAAAAGAAAAACTGAGAACAGCACGATTACATACATAGGAGGGACATAAAAGTGAGGGTATGAGACATGGACAAGAGAGTGCTGGTTATGGGATGGGGGGAGGGAGGGAGGGGTGGGATAGGGAGGAGGGGAGGGACACAGGGAAAACCAGATAGAAGGTGACAGAGGACAATTTGACTTTTGGTGATGGGTATGCAACACAATTGAATGATAAGATAACCTGGAGATGTTTTCATTGTACATATGTACCCTGGTTTATTGGTGTCACCCCATTAGAATTAATAATAATAAAATATATATATAAAAAAAAAACTTTTGGTGCATCCACAAAACACTTGTTCTTACCTAATTCAAGTGTGTTGATCTCAAATCTGACATTAGTTTTTTTCTGTAAGCTGCAGTTCTTTTGCAATTCAAGATTTTAGGTTTTCATCTTATTGAAAAATTTTCAACATTTAGTTTAACATAATGAAGTAGAATGTCTTCTTGGGCATCATCTTTGTGAAAATATAATAATTTATATAATGCAGTAAATACACTAATACACTAAAAGATATGATTGCATCAGAATTTGTCTACAATTTCAAAATAGAACATATTAAAACACTTATTTTAATCATAAAATTTGCGCAAAACTTATTTAAATCCTATTCAGGCAAAAATTTTCATTTGTAGCTCTTGCATTTGTGTACTTGTTGAGAACAATCTTGTTTGATTGTCCAGCAGTAGTCTGCTCATCACTACCAGCTCTAATATTTTCAGGAAATTTATCAAGGTGACTGTTCAGAAAGTGAATCTTAACACTCATGTTATATCCAATGTCGTGGAAAGCCAACAGCATCTTTTGAACCAGAAGTTCCTAGTTTTCTGCTTTTTTATTGCCAAGGAAGTTCTTTGTAACTGCCACAAAAGACTGCCATGCTGCTTTCTCCTCCTTATTCATCTTCCTGGCAAATTCTTCATCACATATGAGGGTTTGAATCTGAGATCCATCTAATACACCTGCTTTTATCTTCTCAAAAGCCAAGGCAGGAAAAGCAGAAATAATATGTTGAAAGCATTCACTTTCTCTATTCAAAGCCTGAACAAATTGCTTCATTAAGCCAAAGCTTGATGTGAAGTTGGGGAAAAATGATCCTGTCTCAATTAACTACAGGTTCATCCACAATAGTTTGCATCCCTACTTCCAGAGCTTCACATTTCGGCCACTCCTTCTGTGTCCAGTGTTTCTCCTGAGCTCCGTTGTCCCACAAACACAGAAAGCAAGGATACTTTGTGAAATCTCTCTGTTGTCCTAGCAGGAAATTTACCATTTTAAGATGCACATAAATGATCCAGTTATGCTCCTCATACTTCAGATAGTCGAGGGCAATTTTTATGGCATTATAATCTTCTCACAGATGAGTTAAATAACCAATTGGAACCGCTGCATAAACATCACCATTGTGTAGGAGAACACATTTCATACTCCAGTTAGAGCTGTCAAGAAATAGCCACCATTCTGTTGGACTGTAAGTGGTAACACCTAGCTGGCTGAGAAGAGTACTGATATCATGACAGTAAACAAAGTGTTTGTCTTAAAAAAAAAAAAAGATCCGCAAAAATTTGTTCATGCTTCCTGAAATGAGTGGGATACTTTAGTTGACTGGTGAGGTACATTCTTTTTTTGAAGCCTGGAGGCTAATAACCCAGCTGCTTTCTTTAATAGGCCCAAATCTCTTATTAAGTTATTCAATTCGGGTTGGTTCAACTGCTGAGGGGTTAACGATGGCTTGGCATCAGAAGAAGACCCTTCAGATTCTACAACCATTTCCTCATGCATCTTATCAAAATACACTTGATCACCATGTTCACTTTCTTTGTCCTTAGAAGAAATAAAACCATTGAAAACTGGAACCAGGAGTGTCTCAGAGTGTGGGATAGGTCATATTGCTGAAGGAATATTAGGATATGTGATCATATGCCATTTTTTCTTGCTGATACCTTTGTATGGATCAGACTGAAATAACAGTCACTGCTGTGGCCCTTAGGTTCACGCCAACCATGGGAATACCCAAAAGGCATTCCTTTGAATTTTCCTTTTGTCCAGTCATGAAGAATTTCCTCACAATTATGACACACAATATGAGGAACCTAATTCTTGTTTTGATTGCCAAGGGGAACTTAAAAATAGGCGATATATGCACGTGTCACAAATGATGAAATATTGCACCTTTGACGTTATGTGTGTAACAGACACATATAATAGCAACTTGAGGACTATTCTTACATTTATACCTACTTGAAGAAGTCATGATTCAACCTTAAAACAAAATAAGAGGGTGTTTTTATCAGATAATATTTTTTTACATTTAAAAACAGCTAAAATTATGTAAAAGTGATGTTTCTAAAACATTAATTGCCTTGTGGTTATGTTCAATCCAAGAGTCGTTGCCCTTTAGCTCCAATTTAAAAACCAATGCATGCCATTAACTGTAACAAAACGAAATTAAAATTGCATAAAAACTAGAGCATACACCGAAAACGAATTTCATATTTGGAATCAGCGATGTAGAAATATATAGAAACAGTTCTAAAACCTCATGCAGCAGAAAATTAAAAAAAAATTATTCCCCAGTGTTATCAACATCATACATTAGTCTGGTACATTTGTCACAATGAATGAACAATTATGGAACATGATTATTAACTCAAGTTCATTATTTTTAAATTTCTATTTTATTTTTTAATTATCATTGACATACAATATTGTATTATTTTCACATGTACAACATAGTGACTGGAAATTTTATAAAACTTACAAAGTTTTTACCCCATTAAATCTAGAACCCACCTGATACTATACTATTATCACAATATTAAGGATTGTATTCACTATGCTGAACTTTATATCCCCATGCCAAGTCCATTCTTTTTTTTTTTTCCTTTTGTTTGTTTGGTTTGTATTTTCCCGAAGTTAGAAGCAGGGAGGCAGTCAGACTCCTGTATGTGCCTGACCAGGATCCACCCGGCATGCCCACCAGGGGGCGATGTTTTGCCCAGCTGGGGTGTTGCTCCATTGTGGCCAGAGCCATTCTAGCACCTGAGGCAGAGGCTATGGAGCCATCCTCAGTGTCAGGGTCTACTTTGTAGCTCCAATGGAGCCTTGGCTGCAAAAGGGGAAGAGAGAGAGAGGAAGGAGAAGGGGAAGGGTGGAGAAGCAGATGGGCACTTCATCTATGAGCACTTACCTGGAATCAAACCCCGGACTTCCACATGCTGGGCTGAAGCTCTACTGCTGAGCCAACCAGCCAGGGACCAAATCCATTCTTTATATAACTTTCTTCATTTTTTTTTTAATGTCCTCTCTGGCCCTCAAGATCCCATCCCATTTAGTTATCATATTGCCTTAGTTTCCTTCTGATTGCTCTAGCTCCTCAGACTTTCCCTGTTTTTGATAACCTTGTCAGTTTTGAGAATTATTGGTCAGATATTTTGTAGAATGTTTCTCAGTTGGGACTTACCTGATGTTTTTCTCACAATTAGCCTGGGGAATTGTTTAGGGAGGAAGACCACAGAGGTACAGGATCATTCTCATCACACCACATCACAAGGATATACAATTAGCATGACATTACTATAGATGATGTCCTTAATCACCTGGTTGAGGTAGCATATGCCAAATTTTTTCACTGTAAAATTAATCTTTCCTTTTCTCCCTTTTCATACTATACTCAAAGCCTTCTTTTAAAAATTAAGAATAATTAATACAATTCCACTGACTGGTGTTGAAAATGGAGGCTTTATAGTAACAAAAAGATTCTTAAACAAGAAGAAGAAGACGTTCCTTCCTCTGCACTAACAGTGGGAGAGACATTTTCTTCTGACTTCTGAAGATTGCATAAAGAACATGATTTGATCAAGTTTTAAACTGACAAAATTTACAAAAATATTAATTTTGTTCTCCTGTACAATAAATATGGAGCCATGTGGATATTTGTAGCTTTCCAAATGGTTCTTCTTTTTGCTGATATACAGTTGTCCTTGCACACAGAATGTGAGAAGAATGAGAAAGATGTAATATATCATAATAATAACATAAGACTCAAATGCAGAGATAAGCAAAGGACTATGAGAATGTTGGAGGATAGAACACTTTCAGCCGGGCAACTTGAGGACAGCTTCAGAGATGGTATGACATATGAGTGTGCTTTTAAGAGGTAAGAGGAGACTAAAGAACAGCACAGGCACTAGCCTGGGAAAGATACGGTCCTGATACAGCAAATGCAGGGGCCGAATGTATGAGAGCACAGGTGAGTAGAATATGTGTGCCAGGCTAAAGAGTTTGCACTTTATTCTGTTGGCATACTTATGAGGGACACTGACATTTTGAGGTGAGGAAAGTAATAAGATCAGATCTCAGTTTTAAAAAAATAACTGGCAAACATTTAAAAAATATTAGAAGGATAAGAGGTTAGAGAAAAAGTGGAAGTATTATAAGAAATTATGAAAGGATAGAAAATAAAGGAGGTGATATTGGAAATAGAGAAGAGTAGAAAAATTTCAGAGATATTATAGAGGCAGAATAGACAGGACTTGAAGCCAGTACAATAGCCAACAGTAGCAGAGACTGGCACAATGCTCGCTAACCCCATTTCCTCTTTTCCTGGCCACATCGCTGAACTACGTTTCCCAGCGTCCATTGAATTAGGTGACACTGTGTGACTGAGTTCTGGCCAAACAGAACACTGTGGGTGAAAGTCATGTAAGACCCTTCCAGAATTATCCTCTAGGCTCTTTTTTCTCTTTCTTCTTCCTCATCACACTGGAATTAAGACCTCCCAGACTACTCCGTGGATCATAGCTTGAAGATAATAGAACCACAGGCAAGCAGGAGCTGTTTGCTGAATCACTGCTTTGGGAAGAATTACCCAATCTGCTCGACTCTGGGACAGGTGAGAAGTGAATTGCTTTCCTGTTGAGCCATTACATTCCTGGGCCTATGTGCAATCACAGCCTAGTTTAGACTACCCTCAGCAAATTAGAAATTGGTACATTGAAGTGGGTGCTCCCACAACAGAAAACTAAAACCTTTGATGTCAGCTTCATGAGGAAACAGCTGTTGGAGACTGGAAGACTGGAGAACCCTGTTTGCTATGTCAAAATAGTTGATAAAACTGTTGCCTGAGTCAGTGTGCAATGGATTGTGGTGTGCATCTACCGGAGGCCTGCATGCATCGGTGACTCCAGGATTCCTGATTGAAAGGGGCCAGAGCACAGTCCCTGGGTTGGAGTGAGACTTGAACTGAGTGTGTACAGTAGTGTATATTAGATGTAGAAATTGCTAATTCAGTTCATCCAAAAATAGGATGGGAAAGGCAAGAGAACTATAAGACCCCAAAGCCTACCTGAAAAAGCACCCAATATTGCCACATGCTTGTGGAGATGGTCTTCTCAGATATTTCCCCCCTCACTGAACTGGAGCAAACCTCGGAAATGCTTCTCTCAGATCTCTACCTTCAAGAGCAACTTGCTCATGAGTAAGGACATGGCAGCTCTAATCTGGGTGTGGTTTTGGGGACCGAGGAACATTTTTTAGCTTAGGAGTGTAGACTGTTTTGTTTGGGATCCTAGAAGAATTAAGCAGGAGGGATAGGTGAGGACACAAGCCTAGAAACACAGAGTGACCTATTCCAGCTAACATAGCTCTTTCTCCATTTTAAATGGATTGCCAACATGATGTTATAAATTATAAGTGGAGTCTAATTAACTAGAACTCATGAGATGTAAGAGGAGTGATGAAAGCAACATTAGTGTCTATACTACAGACAGCGGATCCAACTCATGTCAGATGGAAATATTAAGGCCCAAATAGACAATTTTATTTACAAACAAAATTATTAAACTCTATAGTCAGTCATAGTGAGAAATATCAGAAAACTTAAAAAAAATGTTATGGCCTTAAAAATTCAATAACTCAATAGCTCTATTCTACTCAAACCTGTCAATAGACAGAAATGAAATGTCCCATTGCAGAGTGTAATTTTTAAAGGGACTTTGACTTTTGTTAAAGTATGTATACGGGTGGCAGTAAATTTCTCTTTACAACTGCTGGGAGCTGCAGGCTCTCCGCCCAGGAAGGTGTGTGTGGCCAGATGTCTGTTCTCTGGGAAGCAAGGAAAGGCAAGGAGCATCTACCACGAGCCAGCTGTGTGTCTTGAGTATTTCATTCGACACCTCCCTCCTTATGTCAGGGAACCTTTTGCTCTTCTGCATTCTTGCCATTCAGTTTACAAAACAGAAACTTCCGCACTCTTTGAGCGATTAGGAATTTAGCTTGTCTTCTCCTTCTCCATCTCCTTCACCACTTCCCATGAGAAAAAAAACCCTTCTCTTTTCCTGGGGAGGCTAGAGAAGGACCCTGCGCTGTGGATTCTCTTTTCCAGGCTGACTACATGCAGCCTGGAGACATGTGTCATTGCTTCTGCTTTCCCATGGGAAGAATAGTTGGATCCCAGCCCGGGACCATGTCTCTGTTTCTCCAGAATTTAGGGGTGAGAGTAGTCAACCCTCCCTCGTGTGTCTGTGCTATATCCATAGTTCTACGCATGTACAGATCCAGACTAGGTCAGGGCTGTGCTATTTTGAAGGTCATTTTATTGCAGGTCCAGTTTAAGTGCTCCAACACGGCCATCAATAAAGCTATTTTTATTTCTATCTGATTGTAAATATGACTATTTTTAAACTGGTTCAGGACCAGAGAAGTCCTACCATCTAAAAGAGCTGAAAGAGACCTTGAAATGGTATAGCTCAAACTCCTTATTGTGCAGGTGGTGCCAGTGGAAATGGAATTCTTATATGGAGTCACAGAAAAGGAATGTTGCAGAATCCATATTTGGAGATTAGGTTTTGGCAGTAAATTTTATTTGGGGCTAAGATTGAAGGTTTCCCATAGGCTTTTATATCTTATTTCTCTCTCTCTCTCCATACCCCTCAAGGAAAAAGTCTAGTCTTGTCTTCAGTAAACCCAGTATAAAGACCAAAATCCAGATATTCTGTTCCATGCTTTAGCCCATATCAAAGCTTAATCCAGTCTGGGCAATGCTCAAAGCCTGCATTTGGGAGATCACCTGCAGGCGGCTGCCAGTCCATGTAGCATAGTAGCAAATGGGGCGAGTGTGTGTCTCCTAGCAGGAAGGCAGAGAAAGTGGCCAATCTCTGTTTGGCTTCTGTTTTTATTTTTGGGCTGGGACACACTAGCTTTCTTTTAAGTCAACCAATCATTTTTTTAAAAAAGTTTATGAACTTGCAGTGGTTCCTCCCACTAACACATCAGATCCCTCCTCCAGGCTAGACTGACAGGCCTTCATGGTCGCCAACTTGACTTCCACTGCACAGACCCAACAGCGGAATTCCTCCCTTGTTCTCTCCCAGTACCAGGACTGGTAGTGCCTTAGGGAGACTCCTCCCAACTGGCTTGGGTTTGAAATTGGAGGGCTGAGGGCATAATGGTCTCCTGGAATATGTAAGTGAGCCTATAAATGCTATAGCCTCCTAGCAAATTAAGCTAAATGGAATGCTGAAGCTTCTTACTGAAGTAGGCTTTCCAAGTTTTAGAAAATATAATATCCAATTCCCTTTGCTCTCTTTCCCCATCAATATTTAGCTATCTACCTACCTAGGTACGAAGCAGAGAACTAGATACCCTCCTGCCATTGCCCCTTTGAGATGCTCCCCAGGAGCTGGCAGCATAATAAAAGTGGGTTACCAAGACTGCGCCATCCCCTGGCCTATTCCTGCTGCTTTAAGCTCTGTCCAAACCCTGCAGAGCTGGAAGACCTGGCTCTGCATCAGATCGCATTGTGTCTTGGTTTTGTCCAAGTAGACCCGTTTCTGAAAATTTATCTGTGCCTATTGTTTCCACTCACTCAGGAGCACCTGAGTCTCCCTCCCCTTGGCACAACTCAGACCCCTTTGCATTGCTGGGACATGAGCACCAGTGTCTTGGGAAATGTCTGTGTCCTGGCTCTGACCCCAGTGTACTGAAACCCGCAGCCAGGTCACCTGTCTATATGCCCAATGCTCTTTCTGCCCACACCAGGGTAGGTACTCGCTGTGAATGAAATAATTAGACTTCTCTTAACATCAGACTTCATTAAATAGAGGAATAGTTTTATCTCATTATGTGACTCAGAGATGTTGCTAGAGAAACCAATGGGAATATGTTTAATTTGTAAATCTTGTAATGGCCCTAAATTAGTAGTAATTTATGCTCTTGCTTCAAATGGATTTGGAATGAGCAGACTGGGAAGCAGGTGAGGAGAAAACAATCAGAGGCTGGCTTTCACTGTGATATGTTCACACTACTCAGAAAATATTTTGTCTCCTGCTTTACCAAAAGGCAAAAGAAGGAACCAGAGGAAACATCATGGTGTTTTTACCAGTGGACCCAGAAAGCTAGAAAGGCAAAATCATGCCATTCCTCTGCTCTTATGAATTCAGGTGCCCACAGCAGTGATTGGAGGCAGCATTAGAAGGGATGGAGATTTTTTAAAAATCTACAAAACCTTTTTATTTTTAAATAAATTTATAATCTTAAAATTGTCATTTATCGCTGGCTGTGAAATCCAAATTAGGAGAATCAAGCTATTTGGGAAATTTTATCATCAGAAAAAACTAGGGTGGTTTAAATGTCAGATCATGGTGCTAGCTTTGGAAGAGGGCCTGGCATCATGTCTGCCTAGGCTTTTCTTGGTCTGTATCTGTATTCAGAGGGCATGCAGCCTCTGTTCTTGTACATTTCCAATCACAAAGAACTCACTCCTTCCCAAGGCAGCCACTTTTATTTAAAAACAGCCTTATTGGTTAGGAAATATGCCTTATATTAAGTAAAAAATGGGGTATGAGTGGGTGCTATTTACCCT
Source organism: Rhynchonycteris naso (assembly GCA_037038555.1). NCBI lineage: Eukaryota > Metazoa > Chordata > Mammalia > Chiroptera > Emballonuridae > Rhynchonycteris > Rhynchonycteris naso. The sequence continues at coordinate 180,344,134 of CM072997.1, read as the reverse complement.
CCATGACACAGTTGGCTGGCTGAACTCACCGAGATTTGTTTATGAGTCTGAGAGTCACCTTCATCTATCACAGTGGTTCTTAACCTTTTTTGAGGTACCAAACTCACCAGTTTCATATGCGCATTCACCAAACCCTTCTTTAGTGATAAACAAAATATGATTATTTTTTTCCAAATTCAAGACATAGGTATATGTTTTTTTACTGGTGCACAAAATGAGCCATGCATGAATATCACCTTGCTCAAAGAACAAAACCAACGAAGTGCATGAACTCACAACAAATTACGGTATTACTTTATTCTGGCCTCCGCGGCAGAGGCTTCTCCAAACCCCTGAGACTGACTCATTGAACCCCTAGGGTTCGATAGAACCCAGGATAAGAACCACTGGTTTATCATATGTGCCCATCACTGAGCAAACCATAATGGCTCTGGGGCACAGGACTATCTAGGTAGTGGGAGACTCATACCTTTAGACAAAGGGTAGAAGCAGTAGGAAAAAATAAACCAGAACATTCCTTGATGCACTGTTTGATTAAATCTCTGTTTCTCAGGGGCCTGCAATATTTATCTCATTATGATGAAAATCAAACTCAAAGTGCAGACCCTGATACCCAAGGTAAATGTCACATGAAACTTTTCTTTATACAATATCAGGGCCAATGGAAGATGACTCAGTGTTCTAAATGTGGCCAGGAGTGCTGAGTTCAGGGGGTCCTTGTGCTGTCTTTTGGAAACACCATTAATTCCAGTAAAATGCAGGACATCACTTTTGCTTGTGGCAGCTGCATCCCCCTGGTGACTCCTGTGGGTTTATACAACCAGTGAAGACCCCTAGGTTATTTCTCTTTTGCTGGTGCAACATCACATGGCCCACAACCTCAGCAGTGCCTGGACTGTGGACGGTCAGGGCCCCTTCCAGTTTCTGGACTGATTTTGCTGTCAAGTTTATGAGTTCATCTTCAGTATTTTAGAATTCAGGGTTGCAGAAACTGCAACCTCCTGTCTCTGGTTCTTGGCACCTCTCCTGGTCTTTAAGGCTCCAGGAGGTCATTGCCTTATGTGATCTCATTCACATGGTTCTGTTCTCATCAGCTCTCATCCAGGCCAGCATGTTGAATGAAGTTAAATGTCTAATCTGCCTTTTATCAATGTCTGTACTCTTTTTCAATTTTTTGACAGGAAAGTTGGAGGGAAGGCAGAAACTGAAGGATTTTATTCTTTCTCTGATCCACTATCAGCTTATCTGATAATATATTACCCTCGTAAGAGATAACAATTTAGAATTTTTGGAGAAAGACTTCCAACCAAAATGTGTATGCTCTGCATAGCCCTTTTACATCTTTAAGAACTCATTGATTTTATGCTATTTAATTGTTTTACATAGAGTTCCAAAGACTTAAAATGAATGTGAAAAAATGGACACATTCATTCAATTCTCATTTAGTTCAGCCACTCTTGTAGAAAGTTTAGTTTTACGGGCCACAAAGCCATACTGAAGGTTTGCCTCATTGTAGAGAAAGGATCCAGGAAGAAGTAAATGGTCACAGGTGGCAGCTTTGTAAATTCCAAACCGTGACATGATGGTCAAAGTCCCTGTCAAGGGATCCTAGTTTTATCTCCAAACATGGCTCAAGCTTTGCTAGAAAACCAGCTGCTGTGTAAACCGGAAATACAGAAAGGACATATTTCTTGAAATACAGGGTGTGAGGAAACTCAGCCTTCAAGTGAGGAGTCAGGATATGTCTGACCTAGGAAATAGGGTAAAAAGATAGGACTGGACTGTGAAGCTGCCTCTCTGGCAAATAGCAGTGCTCTGCCCTGAAAGTCAGAGGCGTGCAAAGAGACATGGAGCAGGAAAGAAGAAAAAGGAAAGCATGCCTTTGGCCCTAAATAGGAAGGGGCATGGGTTTGGTGTTGGAGTACTGGGGGTAAAAAAAAAAAAAGAGAGAGAGAAAGGTGATGGGACTATACTATCCTTTTTCTGCTTTTGTCTTTCAGAATAATGACTTTAAACTTCACCTTGGTCACTGCAGTCAAAATTTTTCTAGGGCAAACCGAGTCCACGACTCTGAAATCCCAGAATCCCTTGGTGCAGATTTGTGCCTGGGAAGAATCCCAGGTAAAAGCAACTAATAGTCATACCCAAAGCAATACTCTGTGTTTAAAATGTAGATGCATCAATAATATATCAACTCTTGAGTGGTTAATTAAAAGGCACTTAGAACCATTCATACAGAGATAATAGTGGAAGGCAGCCTCCACTGAGGTCCAGGGGGGAGTCAAGCTTGAGTGCTCCAGGGGAGATGCTGTGTTTGGGTGGACAGGGTGTCTGCAAGGAGATCCTAATGGAGCCCTGACACTGGGCCTCAACAAGTGCCTTCAAGATTCCACGGCCTTTGTGAACTCTGCAGCTTGACTGTACCAAAAGGCAGTTTGGAGGATAAAGACAGTATCTCTGAGCAAGAGGTAAACCCCAGGCCTGCTGTACTCCAGGTCTGAGACCCCAAAGGCAAGAAGTGAAAAAGTGTACTGTGGCTTGATTTAATTAAAAACTCATCCCTTGGTGAATCTATGATCCACTATCAGCTGTTCAACAATGCTGGATTTTCGGGGGCAGAAGGCTTAGTGTTTCTCAGGAATACACAGGGTGCTGCCTACTCTCCCATCCAAGAAGCATGTGAAAATGTGCAAGACCGGTTTGCTTTGTTACAACATGGGTATGTGTGTGTGTAGGGGATCCCGACATTTGGTGCCTGGGACCAGAGATGCTCAATGTCCTGCCACCCTGGGTCAGTTTCTTATAACATATCCGAACCCCATTGTCAAACACTATGCTTTGGGCTCAGTTAAAAGGCAAATTTCCTTAAAAGAAATAGGTACCACTTTAAGTCAGTTTTGGTATTTTACAGTTTAAAATGAATTGCATCTCAATCTAGTCTGCTTTTACATTTAAAAAAACTCTTTAATTTAGGAAATACATATTACCATAAAGAAAATGATAAAAATTGTCCTCCATCCCACTATTTAGATATAAGAATTAAAGTGTTGGTACCTATCTTTCCATGCATTTATAAAAATAGGACAGAACTACAATACTGTATTTTAATCATTTCCTTTTAGTTAACACATTGTGAATAATCTTCCTTTTCTTAAATATGTCCTTCTATGTGTTTTTAGTTGCTGCCTAATATTCCATTTTATGGATATGCATTATCTAGCTAGCTTCTGATGTTGAACAGCTACAATGTATTTTGCTATTAACACAGTGTGGCAATTTATCTTTTCTTCAGAAAAGATCCTTAATTGTCAGAAAGCAAAAGGATGCTTGACACCTGGAAAGGGAATGGGAACAGTCTGTAATGAGAAGCCTTAGAAGGTGACCAGATTTTAAAATTGGTAAAGCGGGACACCATTGACGGGGGGATTCTTCATTAAAAATTTGGTCTATATGGAGCAAAAAAAAAAAATTTTCATAGAATGCAGAAATGTATTGTAATATATTTTTTTAAATCGGGACTTTTAAAAAATGCTGTGGGATGCGGGACAAATTGTTAAAAATCGGGACTGTCCTGCCAAAAGCGGGACGTCTGGAGATTCAAGTCCCACCTCTGTTACTTATTTGCTTATTATGTGGTCTTAAGCTAGCCAGTTCAACCTGTCTGTGCCCCATTGTCATCTGTCATCTGAGAATAACAAGACTTACCCAGCAGGACAGCACAAGGGATTGGCTGTGATAATAATATATACGTGAGAGTCCCTTTAACTGTAACTCACTGAAGGAGAGATTTAAAAAAAAAAAAAATTATTTAGAAAATTAAATTTAACAGGGTGACATTGATCAATAAGAGTACATAAGTTTCAGGTAAACATTTCTATAGCATTTGAACTGTTGATTATGTTGTGTACCCATCACCCAAAGTCAAATCGTTTTCCATCATAGTATGTTTGTTCCTCTTCACTCCTTTCTTCCCACCCCAACTATCTCCCCTCCCCCTCCCCCTGGTAACCACTTCACTATTATCTATGCCAATGAGTCTCAGTTTTATATCCCACTTATGTGTGAAATCATACAGTTCTTAGCTTTTTCTGATTTACTTATTTGATTCAGTATAATGTTCTCAAGGTCCATCCATGTTGTCATAAATGGCACTATGTCATCCTCTCTTATGGCTGAGTAGTATTCCATTGTATATATGTACCACTTCTTCTTTATCCTCTATCAAGGGACACTTTGGTTGTTTCTATGTCTTGTCCACTGTGAATAATACTGTGATGAACATGGGGTGCATGTGTCATTACATATCAATGTTTTCAAGTTTTGGGGGTACATACCCAGTAGAGAAATTTCTGGGTCATATGGTAGTTCTAGTCTTAAGTTTTTGAGGAAGCACCATTCTTTCTTCCATAATGGGTGTACTACTTTACATTCCCACTAACAGTGGATGAGGGTTCCTTTTTCTCCACAGCTTCTCCAGCACTTGTTATTATTTGTCTTATTGATAATAGCCAATCTAACAGGTGTGAGGTGGTATCTCATTGTAGTTTTGATTTGCATTTCTCAAGTGGCTAGTGAAGATGAGCATCTTTTTGTATATCTGTTGGCCATTTGTATGTCTTCCTGGGAGAAGTGTCTGTTCAGGTCCTCTCCCCATTTTATTTTTAAAAATTTTCTAAGGCTTTATTTATTCATTAGGGAGAGAGAGGGAAAGAGAGAGAGAGAGAGAGGGAGAGAGAGAGAAAGAGAGAGAGAGAAGGGGGGAGGAGCAGGAAGCATCAACTCCCATATGTGCCTTGACCAGACCAGTGCAGGGTTTCAAACCGGCGACCTCAGCGTTCCAGATAGATGCTTTATCCACTGTGCCACCACAGGTCAGGCCCTCTCCCCATTTTTAATTGTATTGTTTGTTTGTTTATTGCTGAGCTTTGTGAGTTCTTTATATAGTTTGGATATTAATCCTTTATCAGAGCTGTTGTTTGCAAATGTCATCTCCCATTTAGTGGCTGCCTATTTATTTTGTTAATCAGTTTCTTTTACTTTCTTTTTTTTTTTCCTGTGGAGATGCATTTTAGTTTGATATTGTCCCATTCATTTATTTTTGCCTTTACTTCCCTTGCATTTGGGGTCAAATTCATAAATTGTTCTCTACAGTCAAGGTCCACGAGTTTAGTACCTCTGTTTTCATCTATGTAATTTATCATTTCAGTTCTACTATTTATGTCTTTGATCCATTTTGAATTAATTTTTGTCCAGGGGGAAAAACTGCATTGAAGCGTCATTCTTTTGCATGTGGCTTTGCAATTTTCCCAGCACCATTATTAAAGAGGCTTTCTTTTCTCCATTGTGTGTTTTTGGCTCCTTTGTCAAAAGTTATTTGTCATATATATGTGGTTTTATTTCTGGGTTCTAGATTCTGTTTCATTGGTCTCTATACCTGTCTGTATTTCTGCCAAGATTATGCTGTTTTGATTTTTGTGCCTCTATAGTATAATTTAAAGTCAGGCAGTGTGATACCTTCGGCTCCATTTATTTTTTCTCAGTGTTTTGGCTATTCAGGGTCTTTTATGGTTTCATATAAATCTGGTGGTTTTTTGTCCTATTACTTTAAAAACTGACATTGAGATTTTAATGGGGATTGCATTAAATTTGTATATTGCTTTGGGTATATGCCATTTTAACTATGTTGATTCTTCTAATCCAAGAACATGAAGTATTTTTTAATTTCATTGTGTCTTTTTCAATTTCTTCTAATAATGCTCTGTAGTTTTCAGTATAAAGGTCTTTCACATACATCCTTTGTTAAATTTATTCCTCGGCATTTAATATTTTTTTTAAAAGGAATTGTTTTTTTAAAAAATTTATTTTTGCAGTTTCCCTGTTGGTGTATAGGAAAACAGTAAGCTTTTGTATAATTTATATTTTTGGTTTTATTGTGATCTTGTTATAGCTTTTATTTGTATTTTTTATTTGTTTTGTTCTTTCTGTCTAGTTAAATAACCTCCTTGAGTAATTTTTGAAGTGGAGTTTTTTGATGATAAATTTCCTCAGCTTTTGTAAAAGTTTTTATTTCTCCTTCATATTTGAAGGATAACTTTGATAGATATAGTGCTCTTGGCTGATAATTCCTCTTTCAGTACTTTGAATGTGTGAGTTCACTCTCTTCTGGCTTGTAGAGTTTCTGCTGAGAAGTCTGATCATAACCTAATGGTCTTTCCCTTATATGTTATGTTCTTCTTTTCCCTAGCTGCCTTAAGGATTCTCTCTTTGTCATTGATTTTTGACAATTTTATTACAATGTGCCTTGGAGTTGGTCTGTTTGGGTGGAGGTAACTCAGGTTGAAGTAGCTTCTTGGATTCAAGGATCTAACTCTTTCCAAAGGCTTGGGGAATTCTCATCAATTATTTGTTTGAATAGGCTCTCCATTCCCTTCTTCCTCTCTTCTTCTTTTTCTGAAATACTCATTATTCTTATATTGATTTTTCTGACAAAGTCAGACAATTCTTGAAGAGCTCTCTCATTTTTTTAAAGTCATGAGTCTCTCTTCTCTTCTCTCTGTAGTTGCCTGTCTTTGATGTCACTGATTCTTTTCTCTATCTGGATTGTTCTGTTAGCTAAACTTGCTACCTCAGTTTTCAGTTCATGTATTGAGTTCTTCATCTCTTCTTTTAAAGTTTCAGTCTCCTTGGTGAGCTCGTTAAGTTGCGTACTGGTGTTTCTTTCATATCTTGTTGAATATTTTCACAACTTTGATTCTTGAATTCTTTATCTTTTAACTCCAAGATTTCCATGTGATTGAGATTATTTTTCTGAAGATTTTTAACTTTCTTTCTGAACTATGTCTCTGTCTTGTGTAGCTACAGTATTTAATATTTTCTTCCTTGATGGCATTTGAGAGTGGTATTATTAAGAACTCTAACAAAAAAACCCTAAAAAATATTTTATTTTCTAAAGTGAGAAACAGAGAGCGACAGACAGACAGACTCCGGCTTGCGCCTGACCAGGATCCACCAGGTATGCCTACCAGGGGGCAATGCCCTGCCCATCTGGGCCTTTGCTTTGCTGCAACTGGAGCCATTCCAGTGCCTGAGGCTGAGGCCATGGAGTCATCTTCAGTGACCAGACCATCTTTGCTTCCATGGAGGCTTGGCTTCAGGAGGGGAAGAGAGAGACAGAGAGAAAGGAGAGGGGGAAAGGTGGAGAAGCAGCTGGGTGCTTCTCCTATATGCCCTGGCCAGGAATCAAACCTGGGACTTGCACATGCTGGGTTGATGCTCTACTGCTGAGTCAACCAGTGAGGGCTAAAAAACAAAAAAAATTTAAAATACCATAAAAAATATAAAAATTAAAAAAATAATGACAAGAAGCAAAACCACAAAAAACAAAGATCAAAAATGAAAAAAACCTATAAAAATAAGAATAAATATTATAAAAATGAAAGAAAATGAAATTCAAAAGAGAAACAAAGAATAAGAGAAAAAGGAAAAATAAACTTTGGTTCTGAGAGGTTACTGTTTTCTTCCAGTTGGTGTTGCTGTATTACAAGTTTTAACTCTGTGCAGTTTTGGTGCTGTTTTCTGCTGAGATGTTGCTGTTGCAATAATGTAGATGGGGCCACAATCGCATTGGTAGGTGGGGTGTGTTGTGAGGGCTTTCTGGCTTCAGTTTTCCAACTTTATTGCTGTAGCAATAGTGATTTCAAGCTTCCAGAACCCCTCCCCACATCTCAACAGACAAGGAGACCAGACATGAAGCACTTCTGTTCTTTAGGGGTGAGAGTGGGTTTTTCTCTGCCACTCTCCATACCCATGAGGTGAGGGAGGTGGGATCTGGGAGGCTAGGGGGCACACTTTAGCATTCTCTGTCTCTGCCAAGTGTGGACTGCAGGCAGACTGTGGGAACAATGGCTGTGGGAACTGACCCCACACTCTGGCTGCTTTGGTTCAGTATTTCTCCCTCTGCCCTTCTATCTCACTGCTCCTCCCGGCAGAAGGAGACCTATTCACTCCAGGCTGCCCTCTCTGTACCCCTCAGATAAAACCCAGACAGCCTGAGCTTCTCTCCTCCCTATAGTCCAGTAGAGAGAGAAAAATAACAAACCAGTCACTCCGGGTTTGTCTCCTCTCCTCTCCAGATCTGACTGCAAATGCATTTTATCTTCTGCCCCCCCCCCTTTTCAATTGGTCCCACCTTTAGTCCATTTGGTGTGGGGATCTTCCAGGCATGTTTGTGAGTCCAGCTGGGTTTCCTTCTCTGGATTATAGTTGTTTAATTTGCTAAAATTTCAAGGGGAGAGATCAGCAGTATCTCTCATACTGCCATTAGTCTGACATCATCCTTGAGAATTTTTATTAAGAATTATCTACCATTTATTGCAAGTCTCTTATATGCCAGGCACTTGTCTATGCTTTACATAATTTATTTAATTTTAATGCTCATAACAACCCTATAAAGCAGGTAGTATTTTATTAGCCATATTTTACCCTGTTGGAAAGCAAGACAAATGAACAGTCTACCCTATATTGGACACAAAGCTGAAAGTGGCTGAGCAGGAACACAGGTCTGCTTGAACCATGGCTCAGGCCTGGGTGGATACCATGCAGATACGGGAACATGCCAGTTTTACCAAAGACCTGCCCTAGAACTGTTGCTGCCCTCCACACCCCGCTCTCTCAGAGATGAATGCAATCACTAGAGGAGACAATCTTGAGGCCAATAGGGTCCCAACAAGCCTCACAGTCTAGGTTCAAGGGGGGAATTTTATCATCTTTGAAAATAGGTGTGATAATTTTTATATGTACATAGCACTTGTATATTTCAAAGCTGCTTGCCTAGTTATCTCATTTGGTCCTGATGATATCTCTGTGCTGTGAAGCATGTATCTCACGCTATACAGGGTGGGGCAAAAGTAGGCTTACAGTTGTTCATATGAAAAATAATACAGTCATTAATAAATAACATAAGAATAAACTCTGTGTTTCATGTACTCGCAACTGTAAACCTACTTTTGCCTTGCCCTATATATTGGGGGCAGAAAAAACATTGCTTAATCAACTCCATTAATAGCATCACAAGACCCTTACAGAGATAATGAAAGTACCAAATATCTTGAGGAAAGATAATTTTAACATAATAGTTATACCTGACAATAAATTAATACCCAGATTATATTTTTAAAATTATCCAGGTGGTGGTGCAGTGGATAGAGCATTGGACTGGAATGTGGAGGACCCAGGTTCGAGACCCCGAGGTCACCAGCTTGAGCGCGGGCCCATCTGGCTTGAGCAAAAGCTTGCCAGATTGGACCCAAGGTTGCTGGCTCGAACAAGGAGTTACTCGGTCTGCTGAAGGCCCGCGGTCAAGGCACATGTGAGAAAGTAATCAATGAACAACTAAGGTGTAGCAATGAAAAACTGATGATTGATGCTTCTCACCTCTTTCCATTCCTGTCTGTCTGTTTCTATCTATCCCTCTCTCTGACTCTCTCTCTGTTCCTGTGTAAAAACAAACAAACAAATAAATAAAACTTTTATAAGTCAAATAGGACAATCCTTTCCCCAAGTGGAACAGGATACAAACAGGATATAAAATAGGCATATTACAGATGAGGAGAGAGAAATGAAAAATATACATAGAAAAAAAGTATATATATATTTAAGAATTTATTTATTAATTTAAGGGAGGAGAGAGAGAGAGAAAGGGGTTGAGGAGCAGGAAGCGTCAACTCTCATATGTGCCTTGACCAGGCAAGCCCAGGGTTTCCAACTGGCGACCTCAGTATTCAAGGTCGACACTTTACCCACTGCGCCACCACAGGTCAGGTGGAAAATATATTTAATCTCAATAGTAATCAAGGAAATAAAAACTAAGACGAATGAGATACTATTTTACACACACTAAACTAGGAAAATAAAGATAATAGCAAGTGTTTATGAAGATGTGGTTAATAGGAATATTTACATACTACTAGCAGTTCTAAAATTTATATAATTACTTTGTAAAACAATTTGGTAGTACGTAGTAAAGTTGAATATTTGTCATCTCTATGACCTATCAATTCCATCCCTAGAGAAACTTTTGCACAAGGTCCTGGAGATGTGCAAGAATGAAAATGAGGCCCTGGCCGGCTGGCTCAGCAGTAGAGTGTTGGCTTGGCATGTGGAAGTCCGGGTTAAATTACATGTCAGGGTACACAGGAGAAGCACCTGCTTCTCCACCCTTCCACTTCTCCTTCCTCTCTATCTCTCTCTTCCCCTCCTGCACTGAAGGCTCCATTGGAGCAAAGTTGGCCCTGGTGCTGAGTATGGCTCCATGGCCTCCACTTCAGGCACTGAAATGGCTCGGGCGGCAACGGAGCAAGTCTCCAGATGGGAAGAGCAACGCCCCCTGGTGGGCATGCCGGATGGATCCGAGTTGGGCGCACGCGGGAGTCTGTCTGACTGCCTCCCCGTTTCTAACTTCAGAAAAATACAAAAAAATACAAAAAAAAAAAAAGAATAAAAATGAATAACACACAGCTCTTTGCATCAACTTGAACAAATCTCGCAAATATTTTTTTAATTTAGAAAACAATTCCTCACATAACTTATGCTCTTTTCCTAATGTTCAAAAAAAGCAAGATGAAATAATGTCCATGTTGCTTAAATATTCATAAGAATGTGATAAAATATAAAAATAAGGCAAAGGAACAGCAAACAACAACAGTCAGAAAAGCGAGGACCTGGGATGAGCATAGAAATAATGTGGTGTACGGTAGGAGTACACAGGCAGACAAAAAGCTACTCGTAATATTTTAATATATCTGATGAGAAACACGGGCTCTCACAGTCCTTCCAGCACTCTCCATTTGTCTAGCGCGTCTGTGTGTGTGATGCTCCCGCTGTGTGAGAAGAAACTGCGATGCTTGCTGAAGCATGCAGGTCTCGGCTCAAACCTCTGGGAGCACGTGGCTGTCGGTACAACTCTAGGATCTTACAGGGCTGCGGGTGCCCTGTTCTCACTTATTTCCTGCTTGGGAGCTGAGTCGTCTTTGCGGTAAGATTTGGTTGTGGTGAACAATCACAGACCACTTCCTCACTAGCAGCTCTGTCGGCCAGCAGCAGCAGAAAACTGGCTTGCTCCAGTTCCAACTACATTCTCAGAACAGCTTTGTATTCAGGGCCTTGTTGTCCTGTGCAAAGCTAAGAGTGCCCTCCTTGGGACACACTGGGAATATACACAACTGGCTGCTCTGAGAAAATGCCTAGCTATAAAGAGAAAACATCCCAGATCTGTGGCTTGAGCTCATCAGACCACTGCCATCCCATGCAGATGCCTGGATGAACACTGGATGGAGAAGTGCCCTTGGAGAAGACAGCCCATGCCAGGGTGCAAAACTTGTTGGGAAGAATGAGAGCTGGGTTTCAATGTTCCCCTGCTCCCCTTGCCAGCTGCTCTTGTGCAGGACACGAGTTGTACCACGGTATCCAGTGGCCAAAGCCTCTTGCTCCCCATCCATCTGGTGACCCACCTTGGCTTCACTGTCTCTGTGACTGCCTCATGGCAGTCTGAACTTAATAAGCTTGTACATTTCAGACTCTAGTTCCAAAAGGCTGGGCCCAGCAGTCCAGCCACCCCTGGCCTGACTTTCAAGGCTTTCTACATTCTGCTTCTGATTTTGCTTTACTGCCCACCACTCCCCAGACTTTCTCTAGGCAGACTCCCTTCGTCAGTGCATCCCACATAGTGCTTGTGAAACTCCATCTCCATACTCTCTCACCCTCTTCCTTTATCCTCCCATTATCCAACTATTTGAAGACTTGGCTCATTTTCACTTCTCTGAGAAGCCCTCTGGGATTGCCCCGATTTAAGAGTCACTAAAAAGACCTCCTTGTACCTCCCACTGGCTGCACAGTTCACGTTTTGGGAGGCTTGCTCCTTAAGATGATAAGTTCCTGGAAGGTAGAAACCTAATTGGAACAGATTTTGGCCCCCAGGTTCCCTTCCTTAAGAATGGCTAAGCAGTTACCATGATAACAAATAGCTTCTCTTTTTGTTCTCTTGTAACAAAACAAATAACAAACAGACAAACAAATTGTCAAAGAGCGTGGCTCCCTTCCTGGATTGGCAATGAGAGCATCAGGACAAGGGTGAGGCCAAATTGGTGATCCTGGCTAAATAAGTTGCCCATGAGCTTGGCGTGGGACGCTCTGGTACCACCTTAAAGCAACCGCTTCATCCTGATTGCCTGACATCCACAACCCTGGGTGGCAGAGCAGGAAGTGTTCCCTCTCCATGATTCCCTTGGAGACCTCATGGGTTTAAAGCTCCTATAACTAGGCAAACAGCTATGTCTGCACAGATGGGGCCTTACATATACTTGGGTGAATCTGGTTTATAAGTTTAAGAAGCACTTTGACTGGTTTTCAAGATCTTTGATCAGTTTACAGCAGCAGCAGTCCTGGACCCCTTAAGGATTCACATCTACCACAACTCAGTACAGCAAATGTTTCAGAAAATTCCGGGAAAAGGGCTTCATTGCTAAATTTGTTTAGTGATGCTATCATTCCATACATATGTACTGAGCACCTCTGTGATCCAGACACAGACAAAACTGCCGGATATCATAAGCTTCCACTCCAGCTCAATGCGTCTACTTTTCACACGATCCAAGCCTTTCAGCAGGAATTAGGGCTGTAGCATGGTTGTCACAGAGGTCCTGCTGGAGGGAGTACAGCAAACACACCTTTTAGAAATATCTCCTCAAACACCACTGTTCAAAGTGTGTTCTGAGGACCGCTATCATCAGCACCACCTGGGAACATGATGACAGAAATGCAGTTTCCGGATTCTCCCAAGACCTTATGAATTAGAACCTGCACCTTAGGAGGCCCCCTGGTGGACCACATGCAAGTGAAGGTCTGAAAGGCACTGCTACAGAACACGAGGTCCCACAAGCTGTCCTGTAAACAAAAGAGAACAGAACAGTCACATGAGTTGGAGAAAGAGCAGTCTGTCTCCTCTGCAGACTCAAAAAGCCGGCATGTGAAAGATGAAGATGTCCTCAGAAAAGAGACTTGCTTAAAATGCCAGTGCTTCTCAGACTTACCAGATAGCCTAACTGCGACTCAACAATTGCAGACATCCCACAGAATTAGTGTCCTATGAAACGCACCTTATGGAAAACCGTGTTGGACCACTGGCATTTACAGTTTCAACTTCCTTGGCTTAAAAAAATTCCGGATGTAATGAGCCCATAGCATAATATCTGGCAGCTTTGTTAAGGCACAGATTGCCATGATGCCCACTTCCCCGCTTAGGCTTTGAGCAAAGCTCTTGGTTCTGGGGGTTAGAGGAATGGAGGGGACCAAGGGAGCTTTCCTTCAAGTGGCTGGGTTGGTCTCTGCTCATGAATGAATCCGTGTGAGTGCTCATGGGGTAACAGAGACGCTGACTCTTAACGAATATTGGCAACATGAGAGATAAGCCTTCATGATGATTTAAGTTGCTGTTTGACTTGTGAGAATACACATAGGAAACACTATGTTCTAGCAGGACATCTCATTCAGAGAAATTCAGAAGCCAATATGAGCATTTATCATTTCAGGAATTCAAGAAAGTCCTGGGCCATATCTACGCCACAGACAGATGTCAAGGATTCATGATAATGATAATGACAGCTAACATTTATTGAGAGTTTCTTATATGCCAAGCACTGTCCTTACTCATTATTTTCTTGCAACAAAACTATGAGGGTAAGTAATGTAATCATTTTACACAAGGAAACTGAGATCAAACTGACCAGATGATGGGGTGGTCACTCGGTACCCTGAGCCTCCCAGCAAGCTCCCCATGAGATTAGAGCCTTGGCAAGAGCCCCATTTGGAAAGTGGGCATGACACATCCGTTTTTCAGCAAAACTGCCAGTTACGGCGCTATCAGCTAATTCCTTCTGGAATAGTGTAAACTAAGACAGCTGAATCTCCTTTGGGAGAATGTCTCTCCTGTCCGCAGTTTGAAGGTTCTACTTCAGGTGTGAGCAGCACTGACTAGGCAGGTGCAGACTGGAGTGGCCTTAGTGGCTACCCCCGGTTTGCCTGAAAGCCAGCCGCCTGAAAGCAAGCGGCCGCCCCCGCTGCTGCGGATGTCCAGAAAGGCAGGGCAGCCGGTGCTGCTAGGCAGAACTAACCTTGCACTTGTAAGGCCTGGACTCTAGTCCCAGCTCTGGCCCCCGCTGCTGCATAGTGTCTGGCAAGCCTCCCCCGCTGGGCCTTTGTCCCTTCTCTTCCCCAGCCCCATATAAGACTGCAGAGGACTCCTTACCTAGTACATGGACAGTCCTTCGTAGCACATCTTTCAACTCACTGAGGTCTCAAGAGGTCCTTTCCTGGACTCCCTTGGGCTCCTGGCTGCTCAAGGCTGGCAAAGTGGGATCATGTGAGAGCTGGCCTAACATCCCGCTCTCAGGAACACAGACGGATCTGCTACCTCCATGTCGCATGGACAGAATCCCAGCACTGAGGATAAAGCCCCTGTTGTGTGGTCAGACAAAACCCAGAGATAAGCTGTCTGCTTCTTGGGAAGACACTCAGGGCTCCCTGGGACCTAAAGGTGAGTCACTCTGTTGATGATGCTTCTCTCACATGGGGACGTGGCGTAGGGTGGTGGCGGTAATGGAGTCATCCATTCATAGCCTTCAGTGTTTGCTCCATGTACCGGGCAAATGACGTCATCTCTCTGAGCTTCAGAATGCTCATCTGGAAGTGGCAGGAATAAAAGCACCTGTGTCCTGGGGCTGCTGTGAGGCGTGGGCACGTGGTCAGTGCTTCCTGGAGAGTAGCTATTAGTATTGCTGTTTTGGATATTGGTTATAAGAGGGAATCCTGAGGTACACCATCACAAAGTTGTTTATTTTTTATATTTGCCTTTTAAAAACATCAACAATGTCTACATGGATTTTAAAAATGTTCTTTTCTCCCTACAAAATTAATGTTTTGTATGAAGTTGGTCACACACGTACAAAAAATTAACAAACAGAAACCAAGGGCTTCTAAAAATCTGAGGACTCCTGTGTCCCACTGCCCTCCTCCTCTCCCTCCTGGCAGCAGCTGATAGCATTTCAGGCAGCCTACCAGGTCTCCACCTTCCTGGTCAGCAGATGTCAGTTCTCCTCGGAGCTCACCTGAAGCCCTCTTGCTGTATGTTGCCTCTTTGCCCAAGACCTAGGTCAAGCAGAGAAGGACTCAGTTTCATCATTAATTTCCAGGTTTCCTCCTACCCTACTTCTGAACTGGAGAAGCAGGACCATGAGGGCCTCAAAACAAGGGCCTGGGGTAGCGGGTCAGAGATTCAGCCCCTGCCCTGGCTTCCTTGACCCTCCCATCCAGGGCCAGCATGGGGAGGGAGGAGGACTGGGACAATGCTTGGTAGGTCTCTGCTGTGAACACACCCATGCTCTGTGTTAATCTTCCCACAGCTCCATGGGCCGAGGGGCTGGCTCACTGCCACACAGTGGCTGGGACTGAGGAGTGGCTGAGTCAACCAGTGGTCAGTGCGTGCCTTTCTATCTAATACTGCCACTATCTGTGCAATATCTGGGGTGGGAGAGAAGGTGCATCTGCTAAAACATGCTGGTAAAGGCACAGTACGGATGGTGTGGTTAAGGACGGGCTCTGGAACCAGACTGTTACACCACGCTAGTCGCTAGTTACTTCCCAGCTGTGTGACCTCAGAGAATTTGTTCAACTTCTCTGTGTACCAGTTTCCTCACTTGGGAAATGGGAAATAATCATACGTCCCTCAGGGGACTGAATTGAGGATTGAAATGAGTTGATACATAGCAAGTAATTAAAATACTACCATATATATAGTTATTGTAGGAATTTTTGTCTGTCTTGGTTCCTGGTATGTTTTATAACTGTGCATGGTACTTATTAGGTGCTCCATAAATATTTGTTGGGTAAATAAATATAATCACTACAATTAGGGAAAACTCTTTGGTAATGCAGACATTATTTATCTTGGCCAGCAGAGAGCAGCAAATAGCTGAGACTGACATTAATTCTGGGCCAGGGTGGTTTGCAAATGTTAACTTTGAAAGCTAAGAGGACTGTGGTGAGCCAGTTGGTAGGGTGAAAGTTTGCCATTGCACCTGTGTGAGTGACCCCTCCCCCTCCCACCCGCCTTTGTGAGGGTTAGGATGATTGGCAGAAATTCCAATTCCAACATCGGTTCAATATTTTCTCAAAAGCCCAATTTATTTTTAATTTCCCTCCTCCCTTCCCTTTTTTCCTCCTTCTTCCTCTTTTTCTCTAAGTACCTGTTTCTGGCCCATAGACACACAGTCCTCTGCATCAAGCTAGTATACTGTACACTCCCAGATTTTATCTGTACAACTGCAGCTTGTATTCCAAACCATAAAGTGCACTATCCTTAAGCAGTATTCTTCCCAGCAATACAAATGATGCTTAATGTGATATAATAAAAGAACATCTGATCTGACCAAACTAGATCCAGAGAGGTACTCTAACTTGGCTCAGGACACAGCCGTTAGTTGTATTGTTAGAGCACTAGCCAGGCCTTTTGGTTGGTCCACCACACGATGACGGCCCTTGCTTGTCTTTTTACCCACGGAAGAGGCTCAAGCGGTTGTCTTGTACCGATCCAATCGATGCAGCGGTAAACTTCTGGCCCCCTGATGCCGTTTCTCCGGGCTCTGGCTCAGGGGAGCAGACTGCTCTCCAGTTGGCTTCCTGTGTGGTCCCGGCACAGTGGACAAAGAGGCCGCTGCCTTTCCCTTCCTCAGCTGTGGACCCTGCCCACAGCTCTCACGTTTTCTCTGTGACCCAGTTCAAGTCCAGAGGGTGAGTTTCCTAAACGGGACCGGTCTCACACCGGCAAAATCAAAGGTGTAGTTTCCGGAAACCCTCAGGCAGTCCCTAGGTATCCGGGCCCAGAAGGCACTACTTTCCTTTGGCAGCTGCAGGCACAGCTGGTGGCTGGAGTGGTCCCACAGCATCTGCTCGGTTCGGGGTGGCCCGCTGCCATAGCCTCTTCAGCGGGCTTAAGATTCTGTCTTCCCCAATTATTATCCCAAAAATCATGTCAGGGTTACTCTTTGGGAAGAAAATATTTAATTGCTATTCCTACTGAAAACAAACTCATACGGATAGATGAGTTACAGAAAACGTTAAAAACTAGAAAGACCATGAGTGACCTAATCTATTATCTTAGGTTGGAAAGATTTCCTGAAGCATTACAGCAAAGATAAAAACGCAAAAGAAAAAGGTTTATAGATTTAATTACACAAAAATTAAAAGGCTATATGCCCCAGGAAACATCAAAAACAAAATTAAAAAGCAATCAAGAAATGGGGAAAACGTTGGCTACAGGTATAACAGACAGGATGAATAACCTAAGTCAGAATATCTGAGGAGTGTAAATGAAAATTAACTGAAAAATCTAAATATATAAACTAACAGGAATATGAAACATGCTTAATCTCACTGGTCATGAAATAAATGCAAAATTCAACTTTTTTTTTTTTTTGTCTCTTAAAGTGGCAAATAAAACTCAGAGTCAGTAAGGATGGAAATCCACAGCTCCTAATACTGCTGGTGGCACATTTCCAGAGGGCACCTGAAGCTTAAGGTGTCTATGGTAAATGCTTTTCCCCTCCTAGCTTTCTTGCTACCCCTGTATTTATTTTTTACCTATTGCCCGTCCCCACTTGCTCCTGACAGATCTCTATACACCCCACGACAGGGACATCGCTCACTGATCTGTCCCAAGAGCTTCGAACAGCACCTGGCTTATAACAGGATGCTCAACATACACTTAGTGAGTGATTAACTGAACTTTGGCCCTGGTGACTCCACTCTTAGGAACTGATCCCAAGGCAACAACCAGAGATCTACAAAAAGATTTACATCCTAGATGGCTATTTAAGTATGTGTTGTAATGGCCCAACTTTGCAAATCATTTAGATGTGCACCATAGAGGATTAATGATTGTGATATGCCCTTATCAGAGACAACATTAGTAAAGTCATTAAAATCATGTTGTAGGTGATATGACATTGATTTTCTGGATATAGTATATTATGAAAAGAGCAGGTTACATAATGCTGTTTTCTAGAGAATTTATCCTAATTTATATATATAGTGGTACCTTGAGATACGACAGATAAGATACGAGCTGCTGCTCGGTCCGTATTTTTGTTCGAGATCTGAGCGAAATTCCGAGACACTAGTCGTGATTCGGGAAGCTGCCGCTAGTTGGCGCATTGGCTCACGGGTCCAGTATTGGCAGTTTGATATACGAGTTGACTGACTTAAGAGCTCGGTTACAGAACGAATTAAATTCATATCTCAGGGTACGACTGTATATATGTATATTTACACCAGCACAGCAATAAGTGGGTGAGGGTAAAGCTGCCCTGAGGGTCCCAGAGCAAAGGCATATGCAGAGCCAGGACCAGCACTCCCTAAAAAGCAGTCATCACCATGGAGTAACTACCAATTTCCCAAATTCCCAAGGTCTGGCTTTTGCAATCTGCTCAGTGATAGCTGTCATTCTCCCTTTGACCAGAAGAGGGCAGCAGACACTTGCCATTAATGGAGGTGGAGAGCTGATGGTTTCTTTTAAGGCTAGAATAACATCTCCCAATAAGGTCACCCTCCTCTGATGAGAATTGGAGCTCAAAACAAAACTCTTCACTCTTCTGCTGCAAATATACTAGTTAAAAGACAATGAGGTCTGAAGACAGAAGGAAGATCTCTTCTTAGTTCCAACTTTGTCACTTCACCTCTCTGAACCTCTTTCTTTTTTATGTGAAGTAGGATCCTTATTCTATATAATATTTTTCAGAGTTAACTGAAAAAATTTTATGACAACTTATAAAAACTGGTATAGTTGGCAAATAATATTTTGTCAAGGTTGGTGGTCCGTAATAAAGGCTTTTTCCTCACTCCATGAAGAGTTTCTTGAATGTTCCACTAATTGAAAATGGTTGTGTTCTTAAAACTGAGAACTTCACTAAAACTCCAACACCCCTTCCATGTTTGTGGAGAAGACTGAACATACAGAGGGGCACGTGGCAACCTCTCTCCTTTTGACCTCAAATTTCTCCTCCGACATCCACCTGTTATTTCTCTCTTATCTCAGGATGCAAGTGTCCTTTCTCTCTTTCAAAATGAATAATACATCAACTTGTGTCCTTGATTCCAAATCTCTAACCTTCCTTGGGAAACCTTCCTTGTGGCTTATGTTACCTCATCATCATTTTGACTTCTTGGCTGGCTCTCATCTCGGGTTTACTAACTTAGTCTAGTTTTCTCCCCAAACTGAAAAATACAAGTCTTCCCTCTATTCTGGGTCCTCCTGGGACCACAACCCTACCTCCTTACTTTCTATAAGGACTACCCATTGACTGCTCCACCTCTAACTTCTGTCCTTGCCACTTGAGGTCATGTTCAAACTACAAAATCCAACAGGCTTTGTATTCAGTCCTTAGATACTGTTGAATCTCTCAGGATATCTAACATTCTTCCCATAATTCTGGTTCTCTCTTTGGCATCTTTAAGTTTCTGAGTAATCAAGGTCATTTTCTTCCTCACTTACTGACTGTGGCCGTGCCTGGGTCACCGCTCTGCCCAGCTGTACTTCTCATTCTCGGTGACAATGATGCCAAACCTCCTGCCCTGAGTGGTCTGCTCAGCCTCTCATTTCTAATTGTCAGCTTGTCAATTCCTCCAGACGATGACTTTTAAAACCTAGCCCAGGCTAATCCAAATCTATCATCTTCCTCATGTGGTAGGTCTTTTCTGATTGTTTGCCCAAGTCTAAATAGTTACTCTAGTCTTTTGAAAACTCACCCCAATCCACAGGGTAAGCTGCTAAAAGCCACTTGACTTCTTGATCACAGTGTATTGGCATAAAGACAGGCGCTTGCCAGAGGATGAGCCACTCCTGTTGTCTCTCCTGGTCTTGAAGTAAGAGAGATAAAGACTTGGGCTAATTGTAAATGGTACCATGGAAGGGAAAGGTTCATGAATTCCAGGTGCTGGAGACCCTTAGAACTGTCCCAGTTCTCAATTTTCTGTTCAATTCAGCTGTTCCATGGATTCATAAGATACTCTAGAAAAATTGTAATAAAGTCCCTCTTTTAGCTAAGCTTGCTTGAGTTGGCTTTTATTACTTATAGACATTTAAGTAACAGAACCACCTACATTTCTCCAGGAAGCTCTAGTTCTGTCAGCGGCCCTGCCATTCCCTTCCCAGCAAGGAAAGGCTTGAAATGTGACTCCACTCTTGCTTTTCTTGAGGCCCCCCTTGAGAATGCCCAAACATTGTGAGTTTCATCTCCAAAATAGGTCCCCCTCCTCTCCATGTCTGCAACTCTTGCCCTAGTTTTAGCCTCTGTGGTCTCTTTGCTCCACATGCTCCAGTGGTAATTCAGATCCTACCACTTCTCTGTCTGAAACCCTAAGGCTGGAGTTAGTCTTAGGGCTCTGCCCGTTGTATAAAGACCCTTCTCATTCAGGCTCACAGGAGCAGCCTGTGGTTTTCACTCCCCTGTGCCAGTTGGGCCTGATGAGCAGATTTATCTAAACATTTTCCATTCTTCACTTCCTCTGTGATTTCGGTACCTCTGTTCCCTTTGCCCTTTGACCCTGGTAAAAGTTTACTTTATTTTTAAGGTCTGTCTCATTCCCCATTTCCTTATAAGAACTTCTCCTTCCATGCTCTGGGACAGAAGATCACTTGCCATATTTTAAGTTCATCTTTCCTTCCAGACTTGAGGCATAGGCTACCTCCAATCCTTGGCACCACAACATTAGATGTTCCTTAGGATAGAAAAAAAGGCCTACGAGAACAGCCAAAGCCAAAGTATTACCTTCTGCCCTTGCTTACCATGACTTTAGCCAAAATCAGGGGAAGAAATGAGTGGTGAGTGAATTAAACAGACTGTCACCCAGACCTCCAGGCATCAGCATTTGAAAAATAGGACACTTGTGAAATTGTTTTGATTCCAGGAAGAATACAGTCACATGACTTTAGCATTTAAAATTCATTTCCATATACATTAACTCATTTAATTGGCACTGCAACCCCATGAAGCAGTTAAAGTTTATGAATGCCAGTTTGCAGGTGAAGGTCAGGTGACTTCAATAAGGTCACACACACTCATAAAGGACCGACTTTCAACAGGAAACTGCCTTCTAGCCTCAGGTCTAGGGTTCTTTCTCTCTGATCTACCATGTTGCCTCCCCAGTGGCAGAGTTAAAATACACTGTTCACAAAAATTAGGGGATCAGGGAACGTGCAGATACTCCAGTACTTTCAGCCTTTGTATAGTGCATTTTCACCAATGAAATACTGTAAAGTTGGTTTTGCATCTCATTTGCATAATTGAACTTTGACTTGTCATTTGCTTTTCTGATCTTGTTTAATAAAAAATATCAAATGCTTCTTTTTTTAAATCGCTTCATATTCATTTTGAAATATTCCCTAATTTTTGTGAGCTGTATATAATCTAAAAGGTTATTTGTGGAAGTGGAAATAAGTATGGGGGGGTGGTGATCTACTTCTAAATCCTCTAACTTCCCCCGCCCCAGCCTTGTGGCCACACATGACAGCTTAGGGAGCTTAACCACTCAGTATAAAAAGTGTTCTCCTATTTCCAGAAATGGATACCGCCCCCAAACACTGTGATTTGATGGCAAAATATTTTAATTTCTCATAAAGTTATTTCCTCCACCTACTTCCTACCCCCATAGACTTGCTATGGAAAAGAATCTGCATGCATGTCCTGGCTGAGCAGAGGGTGATGTGTGGGGGTAAATATATGAATATACATCCAGGTTTATTTAAATGATCCGATCTACATTTTTGGAGGCTGTTTGAAACATCTTATCAAAAGAAAACACATTTTATGCAAAAGGTTAAAAGGCTTTTCAGACCCAACCCACATCCAACAGATTGGTTAGTATTGGATATACAGATTTGGTTTCAAAGCTGAAATGCCCCTGGCGTGATAGATCGTCTCATGAAATTCAGTTATTTTTATAATATGCCATAAAAAATAGAAACACGTATCTATTGACAACTTAAATATTAACTCAACAGGCTACTCAGTGATATAAATAGGAAAAAAAGTCATGATCTAGGAGTGAAAAACTATGACAACAGCCTATCATGGACTGCAAAGGATGTTAAAAAATCTATCCTAGAATCTAAAATAGGAAAGAAAGTCAAATATTCCACTCCATATAGACCCCATCTGGCCCAAATCATCCCCCAAGAAGTATACCCTTAACACATGAGGTTTACTAATCACCTGCTACAGATGTTACTACGTCACTAATTAACAATGATCACAGATAATGTGTCATACCAGAGGTTTTGTTATCATATACAACACATTAGTGGCTGCAGGAACCTTCCTCCAAGAGCTATGGTCAGAAAGCAAAGTGACAACCTCCATGCCACTGGTCCAAAATCCACAGCTAAGAAACATGAGCATTTGAGCATTTGCACGGTGAGCTCTCTCTGGCACAGTCCCCAGTCTAGTTAGAAGGTCTGGGAAGTGAGGGACAGTCCCAGCCAGGTGCCGCAGCCATCTACTCCTGGGCATCCTTGCGGGTCAACTTGTAGATCTCGGTGGGTCCGTCCACGTGGGTGATTGTGGTGGTAAGCTGGAGTTCTTCTCCACTGTGGACCCTCAGATCACCTGAAACAGGAGTTTTGGTGTTAGATGTATTCAAGGAAGATGGGGAAGAAATGTGGGGTTCATCTCAGTAACCAGTGCCCAGTGCCAGCCATCTTGTCCATTCTGAGTTGACAGAGAAAACTTGGGCACAGACAGCTGGGGCTCATGCCCAACCTTTCCATTCAGACTTCGCAGTAATTTCATCCATTTTTGTCTCCCAGAGAAAAGATATTAATGAGAGATGAGTCAACTTCCTGCTTATATAATTTGTAGTCATTACTAACACTTAATGAGAGCTTACTTGGTGCCTGACGCTATTCTCAATGCTTTATCCTGGATGGTATTTATCCTCCCAAAATTCCTCTAAGTCGATCATGCCAATTTTTACAGATGCGGAAACTGGGATGAAATTAAGGTGACTGCCCCAGGTAATGGGACAGACACACAACAGAGCCAGGAACTAGGCCAAGGAAGGCAGGTGGATGCTGTGGGCTAAGCCAGCATCACTGGCTTCCCCTGTGATGGGAAAGCAGGCATGTACACACTTGTGAATAATTTACAAAGTGGTTATTCCTTGTGCAGGCAAACAAGACCTACCTAGTACCAACAGACTGGCGGGGTACTACATATAATACATTTAGGAACAATAAAGAGTTTTCTTCTCAAGGGAAAATGACCAGAAATGCACTCTGAATTTTCTGCTATCCCCAGGATTCTGTACACAACACCAGTGTTTTGTTTACCTCACACACTGACCCTGCAGGGTGCTTGGTCAAAGCCAGTTCTAAATTTGCATATCTGGGTGAACCATCAGAAGTTCAAAGCCAGTATCATGATCTGCATGTCTGAGTCATCAACACTTCAAAGAGAGTCTGGACCACCCCAGTAAACCAACTGTTTACCTAAGGAATCCTTTTCATTGAAGACTCCTTAGAAATAGATACTAGCATGTAATTTCCTTCAGGTTTTGAAGCAAAGATGTGAATCTTTTAAGCTTAAAATTTGATTCCAATTAGCAGGCCCCAGAAAATATATCATATTCTACAGATCATTTGAAGAAACAGCCAACATTACTTCAGTTTCTATATTATAGTATGTGCCTGACACTGTTGTAAACACCTTACAAATATTGATACATTTAGTGTTCATACCAGACGTTTGACAGAGGTGCTATTGTCAGCATTTCCATTCTGTTGTTAAAGGAACTGAGGCACAGAGAGACTAAGCAACTTGCCCAAGGTCTAAGTTGGTAAATAGCGATGTGAAAAGCAAGGGGGAGCAATGTGACACCAGCATCCAAGCTCTCAACTTTTAGGCTATACCAACTCTTTGTAAATATTCAAGTTTCCAACAACCAATGAGATTGTCAGCAAACTATAAATTTGCATGTTTTTGTATCTGATGAAAGAGAATTTATAGCACATAATATCAATGTACTGATAGTAAGTAGAGCTGTTTATATGAGTATTTACTATATGCACCGTTAGGGGCTTAGCATGCCTTGTATTTCCTTATGAGATGTGAGGATACTGAGGCTCAGATAGGGGATTAATTTCTCTATGTCAGTGGTTCTTAATCTTTTTTGAGGTACCGAACCCACCAGTTTCATATGCGCATTCACCGAACCCTTCTTTAGTGATAAATAAAATATGATTTTTTTTCCAAATTCAAGACATAGGTATATGTTTTATTACTGGTGCACAAAATGAGCCGTGCATGAACATCACCTTGCTCAAAGAACAAAACCAACCAAGTGCATGAACTCACAACAAATTACGGTATTACTTTATTCTGGCCTCCGCAGCAGAGGCTTCTCCGAACCCCTGAGACTGACTCATCGAACCCCTAGGGTTCGATAGAACCCAGGTTAAGAACCACTGTTCTATGTGATGCAGTTTTCTCCTGGAAGAGCTGAGATGAGGACCTAAATCTTTGCAACTTTGGCTAGCCAAATCTATGATTTACGTGTTTTTCTATTGTGCATTGAAGGTCAACTGTTTCCCTGCAGGGAATGGCCCCAGGTGCTGAGGTCTCGTTCAACCTGCACATTTCCCTCTCCTGCCTCCTGCTGCATGGTATACAAACATGGTCAAAAACTCTTCCCATCCAAAACAAAAAAAAGAACCCATCCAAAAATGTGAAATGTTTCTTACTTAGGGGGAAAAGGAAGAATAAAAGGGAAAATAATAAATTAAGGAAGGAAAATAATTCTTCAGTTCGCAATAAGTCTCTTTCTCTGGTTATAATGTCAATTCATTTCAGCTAATTAATAATAACATGAAGATTTGTTTCTAACCACAGTGAAATGAGACCAATCTTTGGTATGGGATTTAGTTTCAAAGGACTATTGATGGGTCCATATTTTTGGTATCATGGCCACAGGTAAGTAGCTGCTGCTTGATTCTAACGGCCTGAAATGCATACTAGGGACCCAGAAACTTGTATAAACTGAACTATAATGATAAAATGATAAGTATAGCTTCTAAAGACAGGCAGATTTTTAATGACAATTATTTGTTTATCTGAGAGCGTCCAGTGGTCTTCTTCTTCTTCTTCTTCTTCTTTTTTAAATTCAGTGAGAGGGAAGGCAGAGACAGACTCCCAACTGTGCCCTGACCAGGTCTACCCAGCAAGCCCACTGAGGGGTGATGCTCTGCCCATCTGTGGCATTGCTCCACTGCTCAGCAATTGAGCTCTTCTTAGCACCTGAGGTAGAGGCCATGGAGCCATCCTCAGCACCTGGGGCCAACTTGCTCCAGTTGAGTTATGGTTACAGGAAGAGAAGGGAGAGATAAAGAGAGATGAAAGAGAAGGGGAATGATGGAGAAGCAGATGGGTGCTTTTCGTGTGTGCCCTGGAACATCTACATGCTGGGCTGATGCTCTACCACTGAGCCAACCGGCCAGAACTAAAAGGGATTTATTTTATTTTATTAATTTTTTATTTTTTTAAAGTGAGAATCAGGGAAGCAGAGAGACAGATTCCCACATGTGCTCCTACTGGAAACCACCCAGCAAGCCCCCTATGGGATGATGCTCTGCCCATCTGGAGTGTTGCTCTGTTGCTCGGCAACCGAGCTCTTCTTAGCGCCTGAGGCAAGGCCATGGAGCCATCCTCAGTGCCCAGGGTCAACTTGCTCCAACTGAGTCATAGTTGCAGGAAGGGAAGAGAGAGATAAAAAGAGAGAAAGGAGTGGGGGGAGGGTGGAAAAGCAGATGGTGCTTCTGTGTGTGCCCTGACCTAGAATCAAACCCAGGACATCCATAGCCAGGCTGATGCTCTACTGCTTAATCAATTGGCTAGGGCCTTTTATTTAATTTAATATTTTGGAGAGAGAGAGAGAGAGAGAGAGAGAGAGGAAGGTGGCAGGGAGGAGTAGGAAGCATCAACTTTCCTGTATCTGCCTTGACCAGGCAATCCAGGGTTTTGAACCGGTGACCTCAGTGTTCCAGATCGACGCTTTATCCACTGTGCCACCACACATCAGGCTGCAGTCTTCTAATGTTAATAAGGATTACCTAATTTTTTCCTCATAGCCACTAAGACAAATTAAGCCCCATTACCCAGATATGAAAGCCAGAGAGGTCCCATACTATGAGTTCATATTTGTTTCTTGAGGTCATATGCCATATATACTAGAACCAGGATTCCAAACCATCTGTGCCCATCTCCAAAGCATTTGTTCTTTCCATAATTCTTAACTTTGTGGTTTTCTTAGGAATTTTTTCTAGTCCCATACTGACCTCCTTCCTATTCACCTTCAAAGCTAAGCTCAAATGGTAACTTTCTATAATGAAGTCTCTGGTTCACAGCAGAATGAGAAAATCAAGGAGAGTATAGTATTTATAAAGCAAAATTATTTCAATGCAGATGATAGTTGTTTACTCTACTATTATGTCCTTCCTACATTTGGGGTGTTAATAAAATAGTGGATGGTAGTCTTAAATATTTGTTTACTTTTCTAAAGAATGTAAATACCTAGCACAAAATCTGGAATAGTAAGTACTCATTAAAACACCCACCAGGATTTGTCTGGTACAGGCCAGTCTAGCTCTTCCTCACTTTGCTCCACATGGCTAGGTCTAGTCCAGTGTACCTGTACTGGTGTCCCCAATGAGGTTTAGGGACAAACATTCAGCTAGAAAACAGGTGTGCTTTGGGATGATTCTGTTTTTGTAATCCCTTCTGGGGGATGGGGCAGAGGGGCCTTTGTGGGACAGGGTTTAGGTATCCTGGGTTCAGCCATTTCTCAATCCCTTTCAACCATCAAGATCATCTATACCAGTCTTGAGGTGAGGGATCTTCTACCCACTCCCGCAGTACCACCAGATACTCAAATGTCATGCGTCCACATGGAGTGGGGCGCACAATGCCGTGCATCCACAGGGAGTGGGGCGCATAATGCCGTGCATCCGCAGGGAGTGGGGCGCACAATACAATAAAGCTTAGAGGTTTTGAGTGAAACCTTAGCGTTGTAAGTTGAACTATATTTCCCTCCCCATAATCATTTGTTGAAGTCCTAATTCCCAATACTGCAGAATGTGATTGTATTTGGAAATAGGGTCTTTAAAGAGGTAAGTTATTGTGAACTATTGGGATGGGTGTCTTTATAAGAAAAGGAGATTAGGACACAGACACATACAGAGGGAAGACCATGTGAAGACACAGGGAGAAGATAGTCAGCCATATAAGCCAAGAAGAGAAGCCTCAGAAGAAACCAATCCTGCTGATACCTTGATCTTGGACTTCCAGCCTCCAGAATTGTGAGAAAATAAGTAAATATCTGTTTTGTAAGACACCTAACCTGTGGTCTTTATACAGCAGTTCTACCCAACTAATACCTTTAGGAAGCAGAAAGGTCCACTCAAGATGGTGACTGAGAAAGCTCCTATCATAGTGGGATGACAGTAATTCTAAGAATCGGAAAATATAATTTTTAAGTGCTTGGGCAAGGAAAGATCATGTCGTTGGTAGGAAAGCAGGTCTGGGAGAGGCAGAAACAGAAATTGCTAGACTACAAATGGCAGAGCAAGAGGTACGAGGCTGGCGATGGCCTGTCACCTAGTTCCCATCTCCATTACGAAATGTGAAAAGGCTGTTGAGCCCCATCTCAGAGTCCGAGTCCAGCTCTGGTGGTAAGACCAATCCCATCAGAGACATCAGAGAGAAGCCAGGCTGCCCATGGGTGAGTCATCTAACATGCAGCCAAAGGAAAGACCTCAGTAAAAGGCAGCTATTGTGAAAGCCTCATGATTCAAACCAAACATTTATTGAGGCAACAAAATCCAAAGCCACCTTTCCTGTGAAACAAGCAGCATGAGACCTTAGAAGCCTCTGGAAGTAAAACTGTCACAGTGAGGTAGCTAGCTACCAAGACATGGGACCCGGAGTCACTGCTGTGGCTTCCAGCAGAATGAGTGTGTCAGACCGAAGACATTTAGTGGAACAGAAATAAGCAGGAACCAGTTGGCAATTTGAGTGTTTCTTGTTCCCTACGTCATAGTCATCCAGTCAGGAATTCCGTTTCTTGCTATTTCCCCCCCTGAAACACTGAAACATTCCGACAAGAATTCTTTAGATAAAAGGACACAAAAGTGAAAGCTATTAGGAATTGTCTGACTTCATAAGCAGTACCAACTTTTTTCCCCACATAAATTGGTGATGGGGGGGATTGGACAATTTGTTGTGTGTACAGGTATCAATGTTGTACCCTTGGGACATGGTGTTTGCCTTTGGGCTAAGGATTAATATCAGCTGAAATTCATTTCTGCTTAAGAAGACAACCAGAATGATTCTCAAACTGGTATGGGAACAGATAAAAAGAACAACTTCAAAGACAAGGCAGCAAGAGTGGAGCAGAAAATGTGAATGGTACTTGCAAGAAAGAGGTCTAAAATATCTTTGTTCAAGTAAATAAAAATGATATGCATGTTTGTATATATAAATACACATATACACATAAAATGGTATGTTAACATTACACACACACGTACATATGTATAATGATTTTTGTGAGTATGATACCACCACTGCAGCTATGGTAAGCCAACCAACAAGAAGGAAGCCAGAGCTCCACACCTGTGCAGCACTAATCAGCCCCTGGAAACTTGAAACTGCTCTGGCTCAGAGCTGTTCTGCCACAGGACGTTTTATCTCCCATCCCAAACTTCCAGCTCCCTGAGGACAAGGACCGAGTTTCTGTCACTCCTTTGGGCTTCACACCACACGATCTTATCAAACCTAGCACAGTGCTGAGTACTGAGGTGCTCAGGGGTTCATTTCTAAGGGTCACTTTCTGACCCATATAATAAAAGACAAGTAAATATATGAGAGAAAATGCTTTTTGGAAACCAAACCCTTTCTTGAACCTGCTGTCTGCTTTGTTTTTCTCTGTCCATTCCTTAAACAAAAGGGAGAAGCAAAAATATATGCTCTCTGCTCCCACTTCCTTTCTGCCCACTTCCTTCCTATCCCCTTCTTGACATCTTTCTCCACTTCTCAAACAAAACAATACTACTTGATGGTTGTTTCTTTTCCAGAGGTCTATCCAGGATCCATCTCACAAAGGCACGGGCACAACACACCTGTGATTCGTCTGCCATAGCAAGAGATCAGAATTCCTGGCTCTGAACCTTAAAAGCAGGGGTACAGGGAGGAGTCCAAGCCCATTTAAAAGTAAAAAGGTTTGCACAATAAAGGAAAAGGAGCATGAAAAATCTGGGGGTGGGAGGAGAAGAAATGCCATCCAGAGAATTCAAAGCTGCAGCATATCCTCCTAAAAGTTCATTTGCTAGGTTTCCATGTACTATTCCAGACTAGCTCTTTCTGAGAAGCTTCAAAATCTTGGCAGATACCCTAATTCCTAGGACACATTGTCGGGGTTGGCAGCAGATGCAGAGATGAGCAGTGAGAGGAGCAGAGAAGAAAAATGATCCGAGAACCCGACATGGAAGAGCCCCTTCCAAACACACAGGCCACAGCACCATGAGGGAACAAGGGCACAGCCGCCTGACAGTGGCTCACAAACTGTTCTGAAATCACAGTTGATCATGTCACCATCCCAGAACTGCTAAATCGTGTGACTTGTCTGTTTATGGTCCAAACAGGGTTCTAAAAGAGTCTGCCCACTAAACTGCAGGAAGAAAGCGTTTAGATGCTTTTCAACAGGGGTCCAACTGGCATTAGGGGCAGGAGACTTCTTTACTGTTTACAAGGGCTGTTTTGTTCAACACAGGACATTTAACATAGCTAGAATCTAGTCACTAAAGGCCAGTGGCATGTCCAAGTCATAGAGACAATCTAAAACAACCATGATCATTTCCAAACACCACTTTGTAAAAGATTCAGGGGAGGTGACCTCCTCTTGAGAACTAGCTTTAGAGCCTTCTGGGAAATTGCAGTGCAAGACGTCTTCAACAACAACAAAAGAATATAATGGAAATAGGTCACGTGCTGCTCTCAACTGTAAGGCTTCAAGCTTAGGAGGGCAATAATTGTACAAGGAAAGAAGTCCTCATGGGATCTGCCTGGCCATAACACAAGCATCTGGCACAACAGGGTGGCAGGCAGTCATTCTGCAGGGTTGGCTACAGCTCTGGCCTCCCATGTGCCTGGAAGTGCTGGAGCTGGGAAAATTCTTACCAGTGTTTGGAAATTCCTTACCAATGCCAGAGTCACTCCCTGGGCTGCCATTTTATGACAGGAGGTGCTCTTCTGCCCCTTCCTTGCGATCAGGAAGAATGAAAACCATAGA
Organism: Rhynchonycteris naso; assembly: GCA_037038555.1. Taxonomy (NCBI): domain Eukaryota; kingdom Metazoa; phylum Chordata; class Mammalia; order Chiroptera; family Emballonuridae; genus Rhynchonycteris; species Rhynchonycteris naso. The sequence continues at coordinate 180,313,693 of CM072997.1, read as the reverse complement.
ATTTCATGGTTCCGTAAGACTCTAGATCATTTACAATTGGGAGAAGTGATGCCCAGAGAAGTCAAGTAGCAAAAATGACCAGAATAGTTTATGCACATGAAGTGCTGTAGCACAGGACTATACTCAATCTGTACTCAATAATTACTGCCCACTACAATGATCATTCCAACATCCCAGGAAATTAGTAATTGCTTTACAGGATATTTCAATGGAAGGCAGCAGCTCCATCTCTTGGATCCTTGCTTAATACTCTCAAGTCAAGGACAGGTCCATATGGCTTCTGTCAAAGTCCAACAGGATGACCATGAAATGAAATCGAGCCTAGAATCCCTTCCTCTGGTGTTAGGAAGGTCCACGGTTTAGAGGCTCCATGCTTCCGTGTCCCAGGTATATCATATAGTAAGTAAATCACCGAGTGCTAGCAGTGGGAAGGTAGCTGCAGAAAGCGGAGGCTGCCTAGCTCACAAGCTTTCTAGAGAGAAAGTCAATCAAACCCAGAGTTGGGCAGGCGAGAAGGTAAATCAAAAGTCTTTATTCTTGCCCAGGACCCATGGCCAAAGGTAAAACCTGATACTGAATAGGACAAGAAGTCAAGGAATAGGAAGAGAGCTTGATGTCTAGGATCTTCTTGCATACAAGTAGCAGGTGTGATATGGAAGGCAGAATGATGATTGAGACCATTCCTCTACTGCTGATTCTTAGCTAGATGCCTCCTCTCCCCGCTCCACTTCTCATGTCATCTCCTACTGCCTTCACCCTGCTTTCAAGATCACTCATCCGTGAAATACAAAAGCTAACCTAGAACTCTTATTTCTAAAGCATTAATTCACTCCACATTTTCCAAGCACCCTTAAGAACCAGTCCTTGTCCTTAAAGAGTCAGTATTACAAGAGGAGAGAGAGAGGACAGGCCAGCTCATCCACATTTACACAGTGAGTGTCATGTGAAAAGTGTAACCTTATTCCCCCAGGCCTGTTACTTAGAACACTAGTTCCAAAACACACAGTGCCTAGAAAAAGGGTTCCAGGACCAAAGGATTTAATAATTTTGGGTAATGCTGCTACTCCCACCAATTTTAAATGACTTACAATACATATTGTGTTTTTTGTTTGTGACAGAGACAGAAAGAGAGACAGAAGAGAGACAGACAGACAGGAAGGGGGAGTGATGAGACGCATCAGTTCTTTGTTGCGTCATCTTAGTTGTTCATTTATTGCTTTCTCAAATGTGCCTTGACTGAGAGGATACAGCAGAGTGAGTGACCCCTTGCTCAAGCCAGTGACCTCAGGGTTTCAAACCTGGGTCCTCTGCATCCCAGTCTGATGCTCTATTCACTGCCCCACTGCCTGGTTAGGCCATATTCTGTGTATTTTTTTTTAAGATTTCTTTTATTTATTCATTTTAGAGAGGAGAGAGAGAGAGGAAGAGGAAGAGGGGGGAGAGAGAGAGAGAGAGAGAGAGAGAATATGGGAAGGAACAGGAAGCATCAACTCCCATATGTGCCTTGACCAGGCAAGCCCAGGGTTTTGAACCAGCGACTTCAGTGTTCCAGGTTGAAACTTTATCCACTGTGCCACCACATATCAGGTATAAATGGCTTACAGTACATATTCATGTGCCAAAGGTATTAAGAAGTCTTTTAGTAAAGCCCCATTGATGCTGATTAAAAACCCAATGATTATCAAACTTATTTGACTACTAAAACCTATTAACATCCCGTGGTGATAATACTCTATTGAATGTAATTTGCTAAACTCTAACTGGTGTGATCAGAAAAAGGTTCAAGAAGGAGGAAGCATTTAGAGTGAGACAAAAGATGGGTAGGGTTTTATCTCACCCAGATGGAGGCAGGATATGAATCTATTAATTCACCACACACTTGCACTTCTTATAGCAAGGCCATCCTTTGGCGCCACGGTGGACAGGCAGACTTGAAGCTCTGGTCTCTGCTCTGGGGAGTGAAGGGCACCAGCTCTCATTTGAAAAAGTGCATCTTATACTTGGGGAATAGTAAGTGTGTGGCTAGGGGGTCTGGAAAAGGAGATGACCCTGACATTTCAAAGGTATGTTATCTTAGATGCAAAAAGACAATAGACAGGTTTACTTAAGATAAAGGTTGGCCTTTGTCAAGCAAGCTACCGGCCTAGGATGTGACTATCTGCCAGGAGTTTGTAAGGTTCACCACGCAGGCCTCCCTTGAGTTTGTCAGATTTAGTATGTGGCCCCTTTTTTTGTCCACAGAGGGATAGCTTTTATTCCATAAATCTATTCCATAAATCAAGTTTATTTTTTACAGTTGGTGGCCCAGGTATGTGTCCCACTCAGAATGAAGTAAAACTAAAGCGTCTTGCTTCAGTGCTGCTGTAGTTGGAATGTTTCTATCTCTGTCAAAATTTGTGTGTTGAAATCCTAATGCACAATATAATGGTATTAGGAAGTAGGCCATTTGGGGTGATTGGGTCATGGGCTAGGGCAAAGCAGATGTGAAAAAGAGATGAAAGAATAAGGGTAGAGCCTAACAGTAGAGAATCAAATATTTAAAGAAAAAGGACCTATTGGAACAGATATTTACCAGGCCACCAGTGATGTTCATTTCTTTCTGCCACAGCTGGTAGAGAAACCCCAGGCAACCTTTCCCTTTTCTGGGCCTCATTTCTAAAATGCCCAGACTGGCTACGTTCTCTCAGGCTCCTTGAAGCATCAATATCTGAGACAGCACCTACTAGCACTTAAGGAGAGAAAGCCTATGCAGACTACAGAATGGCTGCTGGTTTGGACAGATGGCAACAGTCTTGCTGAAAAAATGAGCAGGAGGAGAATGAAGCCAGCTCTATTTTCAACTCTCAGGGCCTAATCTCACTCTACCCAATATCTTAGGATCATGCTTCTTAAACTAGAAGAATGGATTTGGTATACTTTTCGACAGTCATTTTTGCCCCCTAAATTGAGGAAAGCAAATTTTACTTTTGTACTAAAACTGGGACATGTGTTAAGACTAGATTGCAATATCCCCAATGTACAACATTTTAAAGATTTTTTTTAAATGAGGACTTAATGAAGTATTTGCCTTGTGCCAGCCTTTTGTTTTGTGGTTCAGAATCCTTTAGGGTGCTCATTCACAGTTGGAGGGAAAGTTTGACTAGGGAACCCAGAGTATCTGCTATTTAAGTCTTGTAGAGACAGAAGCCTACTTATCCTAAATAAAGCTATACTACAGAGGCTGGAACTCACCATTAGACTGGTCATCCCCATAGTTCTTATGGGATGGTGCATACAAGAACATCAGAGCGAAGACATACAGGTTCCACATCCCATAGATGCCAGTGAAAAAAGCACTGTTCACCTGGACTGTGACACCGCCCCACTTCCAATGGCCTTCAGTCACCTATGGAAAAAAAGACAGTGACAACAAATTAAACAGAGCCAAAAAGAAACACAACACCAACCTAGAAACCAAGCAACACACAAAAAAGTCTCTTCTACATAGGGGCAAAGTGAAGGGCCATGTAAGACTCCATTTTTTAATCTGAATCATACTAGTATGAACGAATTAATTAAGGGCTTACTCTGTGTGTCAGGCACAAAGTCTGCTGCTCATCTTGGCTGCACACCCAAATCACCTGGGGCGTGTCTCTTCCTAAACCAGCCATACATCATTATCCCTAGTTTAAAGAAAGTATGTTTGAGTCTAACACTTTTTCACATACAATTCCTCCTCTATTAACTGTCTTCCCAGCTGGTTGTGAACTCCCTGCAGACAGAGACCAGCTCTGGTTCATTTGCTGCCCTATCTTCAGTGCCTGATGTATCACAGGAGCTCAGTGCAGGTAAATGAATCCTTAGATAGTGGAGTTTTCTTTATGGGGTGAGGCAGTGTGGGGAAGCAGAAAGACACACGCTTAAAGTCAGAGATCCGGATTCAAATCTAGCCTCCTCTGCTTATTGTAAGAGAAGTAAAGATGAAGACTTGGAAGGTTAGTTTCCTTAAATGCAGTAGGAGAACTTGCAGGGTTACTAAGGAGAATTAAGTAAAAATATTTCTAGAAATTTTATGGCATGCAGTAAACACTCAATAAACCCTATTTATATCATGTCACTCTATGTAAATCACTCACAAAAGTAATTATGAGCTTTCTTGGGCTTTATGATCCTGCAAGAATGTTTTGAGGCTGCTTTTGTCTATGGTAATGATTTGGTAATTGTTTTAAGCTCTGTCTGATGTCTGTTAAGAACTGTAAACAGAGCTTTTGAGGTGAATGACTAGTAAACTGGTGCTAGCTTTGAGATCAATGAAATGATTTTGACCACTTCTGCTTGCCAAAGGAAATCTTATATGGGAATAAAAGAAAGTATTGTGTCCAAGTATATATTCTTGTGATGGTTGAATGAGGCGTGGTTATATAAGCCATCCTTAGAAGCCCCTTCATGGCAAACTATATATCTAAATATTTGTGCCTAACAAACAGGTTGGCTTTACATTCTGTTTTTGAGGCAGCGGGTCTATGTTCATTTGGTACTCTCTTAATAACTCATAATTTGCTGCGGCCCCAGGCATAGTAAGTATAGGTATTTCTTTCGGAAAGACCTAGAGTGTCAGTTAACCAGATTAAGTGATTCAAGACTTAGACCAGTTTTAATTTGATATTGGTGATACCTATTTCTTTATTTCATTTTTGTGATTTATAAACAAACTGCCATTATGAGCTCTTATTTATTTTGGAAAATAAGTCACCTTATATGACATGCTCAGGAATGTTTTCTGCGAAGAAGAATTTCGTTAATTGCTGATTGGAGAGAAATACACCACCATTCAAGCTATTTAGAACCTAGAATATATTGCTAAATGTCATTCTTCTTACTTTTAAGTATAGAATAGAAGTCAATAATAAGTGTTATTTCATTTAAAAATTTCTGTCTATTGTATTCCTTTATTATTAAAAGAAGCTAAGATTCTTTTACAATAATAACAAGGATAATAATAGTTAACATTTATTCAGTGCTAGTGGATTGTCAGCACTACACTGAGAATTTTACATGGAAGGTATTATTCAGTTTCAATAACAAATCTATAAGGTAGGTAGATAATATTTCCACCCAACACATGGGTGAACTGTGATACAAAGAGGTACAGTTTCTTGCCCAAGACACTCAGCCAGAAGGTAATGGCCTGACTACAAAAGAAGGTATAACCATTATACAACACAGGATTAGGAATATTATCTTAAATGGGTGAGTCTCTTTAGTTAATTATGAGGCAACTATTGTATAAGGTCAAATTTCTTTTGAAAATTAACTTAATTGACCATGATGCACATTATTTATATAGCATACATACATACAGGTTTGTTTATTCAACTCTGAATAGTAACATATATGCATTATATATCCTAGCTATAAAGCATGATATATAATGAACTAGATGTATATGCAAAATGCAATTTCACAGTAGAACCACTCAAACGAGATGCTCATATTCTGAGGGGCATACAGGAGCTGAGACTGAAGAAATAGAATTTTCACACCTACCTCTCATGTTTGCTTTGAGACACATGCATGTCATTTAGATAACATTGCAGAATTACCCATACGGTACTACTTAATTTGTAATCTCTAAATGTATTATTTTCTGCTGAGGGCAAAGAGTTGAATTTGCATAAATAAACTGTATACAGGGTCACTCAGCTGTTTGGAGATGTGATTGTGTTTCCCCTCTCCTCTTTCAATTATTCATGCCTGAGCCATCCTGAGGTCTGAGCACATTCCCACCAATACGTACCACAATAAGCAGCCTCAACAGAGCAGGCCTTTTAAATCCAAAATCTCAGAAATGCCAAGGCAGAGAGATGATAGTCACCCTATTTTAACTTTCAGAGAGAAAAACCAGGTAGCCTCAACCAAAATAAAAAGAAAATCATCTCCCCTCTGTAAATGTCCTATTACTAAAAGTTCCTGTTTTTCCTGATTTAACATTTGAACAATTTACTTTTGTGTGAAACCACCCAATTATACCCCTGGAGCCAAGTGAAGGTCAAATCTCTTTACACCCAGTAGTCTTGACAACCAACATTCCACTTAACAACAAGATTTCCAAATCCCAGACACAGGCTTTCTTACTGGAAACATTTCCCCCATGAGGAACAGAATGAAGTGATCACACACACACACACACACACACACACACACACACACACACACACGCACAGCTGGGGAAAGGCTCTCTGGGAATTTGCTGCTCATGGCTTGACCTGAGTGTCAGGCACCTGGAGGTCCCTTAGTGAAGGTTGGTGACCTTCTCCCCTGCCTTGTACTTCTGTTCCCTACAGCTCATCACCACTAAATGGAATGCCTCTTTCTTTTCCAGAAGAAGGGACTAAAATACCAGACTGTGATATGCCATCTCTTGGTTGCTAGGACTGAGCCCATTAAAATGGCAGGCATTAAAAGACTGCACCTCGGTACCCAGCTACAAAGCCCCAAGGTCACTGCATTCCACAGCCTCCGCAGGCCTTTCATGCCTGGCCTTAGAGCTTCAATGTCCTGGAGAGATCTCCTTGCATTGTATTTCATGGGGCTTAAAGGCAAGCTCTCCCAGAGAGCCTGAGAGCATAATGGGAGTTTTAATATATTCCTTTTACCTAAGGCTGGGATCTATTTCAAAAAGTTACCCAATAGGTTTTCTTTAAGGTGAGCTCATTGCCGAGAGACATTCCAAAATGACATTAAAAAATAAATCCTCTGATGACTCTATTAATACAGTACCTGGAACACCGAGAGTTATGCCTGAAAATATCTTAGATATCTATAAATAGACCTTAAAAAATAACCCGGCAGGAGGCATGTGAGGAGCTAATGGAATCCAAAAGACCTCACTGGTACCCCCTTCGAGTTGAAATCCACTCTGGGCCAACTGTCACAGCAGATATGAAAAGCCAACCACAGGCTGCAGCTATGTTAGAAAATACTGGGGCAATGGAATATTATTCTTCTTAAAAGAAAAGCCACAAATCAGCTCTTTGGAAGACTAGCCCTTTTTGTTTTAAAATGGTACACTGATTTAACATGTACAAGGTTAAATTTGGACAACATATAACTGCCTTTAACATCAGCCAAATGTCCTTCTTGACTTCAGGTAGCAGGGACTCTGCAGAGACAGAGATAAGAGTAAGGGGGACGGGCTGTGGGAGAATGACTTCAGCTTTCCAAAGGGGCAGAAACACGGGTGAGGACCACAGGTGTCCTTCCTGAGAATGTATCTCGGTATTGCCTTTGAGTCCTCAGCCCATCTTACTGGGTCGAGGTTCCATGTCTCCAAGTGCTGCACCCTGCTTCACTGGCTTGGCAGAGTTGGCTGTGTGAAACACATTACCAAGGACAGCAGAACTGCAAAGCATTCTGGTCACATGGGAGAATCAGCCAAGGGATAAAATCGGGCCTCCCACACAACTTGTTTGAGCCTCAGCTGGTTGAATAAAAAATTCATTCATAATTTGAAATATTTTTATAGCATTTGGAGTGGAGAATGAAGTTTCCAAGTTTTTATAAACAAACAGTGTGATACAAGCACAGCACTGTGTAGGTCAAAGCAGATGTGGTGAGCAGAGCTTATGAAGATATACGTGTGTGTGTGTGTGTGTGTGTGTGTGTGTGTGTGTGTGTGTGTGTTTCCCCCCCACATTTACTTCAGCCTCAGGAGCAACACTAACACTGGCCAGTGGGGATAGCCAGCAGACTCCAGGGACTCCTAACTTGGGTTAGAGGCACCCTTGGGTATCCTTAATAGAATTCAAGATGGAGAGTATCTGTGAATTGGAATGAAAAAAAATTATATCTTTAATTTCACCAGTCTCTAAATGAAAATTACTGTTGCTTTCCATTATAAATATAGAAAACAAACCCCCATAATATTAGTGCCACATGTAATTTTGTTACTAATAGAAATCATATTTCATATCAATTACTGTTATGGATATATATAATTGCAAATATAGATAATCTATCTGTGTGTATCTATCTGATTCCCTTTGAAATCCAAAGCTTTTTTTTTTTACCTTACTCATTTACAAACATTCAAAGAAGTGGCCCGTAGCCTTCAGCAGGGTACACAAGGGGTTCATGGCACAAAAAACATAGAAGCCCCTGTATTAGAAGAAAACTTGTTAGCAGAATGGGGCAAGTTTTGTGCTAAGGCTCTGTGAGCACTACTAACACTTTCAATTTTGGTCAAATACAGGGATGACAGAGCAGTTGGTAAAAAATGCCCAAAGGACTGGGTTCTGGTCCCTAACTTAATCTATGTCCTTTGGCACAACATTCATACTTTTTTGCTATTCGTAAGGGCACATCTACTCATGTTCACAACATGAGTTGTTGAACTTTGCAAGCATTACTTCATGTGATCCTTATAGCCACCTTTTACAATGGTACTAATATTATATCCATTTTACAGATAAGAAAATTAAACCTTAGAACTGTAAAGTAATTCATCCTCCCAGCTAGAAAGCAGCAGCATAAATGGGAAGTGTTTCTAAGACCATAGGTTATGTATTCTAGCAAACTGGGATAACAATACTACCCATAGAATTTCTGTGAAGCTCAAATGGTTAGATATAAATAGTACTTTGTGAAACAAGTTACCAATATTTTTTTAAAATTTCTTTTTATTTATTTATTTTAGAGAGGAGACATAGAGTGAGAGAGAGAGAAAGAAAGAGAGAAAGGGGGAAGGAGCTGGAAGCATCAACTCCCATATGTGCCTTGACCAGACCAGTGCAGGGTTTTGAACTGGCGACCTCAGTGTTCCCAGGTCGACGCTTTATCCACTGCACCACCACAGGTCAGGCACAAGTTACCAATATTTTAAAATCATTAGCATTATTAAAAATTTCAAGTATAGCAAAACACTGAGTTTTAGAAATAACCAGCAGAAAAATAAGGTTCTATCGGGGGACTTTTGAATTTTTTCTCATGTGTAAGTGGCAATATAATTATTCCAAAAAATGGCTGATAGATTGTAAAAGGATCTAGGTTAATGCCAGATAAGGATCAAATCAAATTAATACTTGCTTGTTGGTGTTTTGCTACTGGGCTTGAAAAGTTTATTCTCTGAAGTAAATAAAACAGGTGCTCTTAAATATGGCTGCAGGCAGCCCTGGCCGGCTAGCTCAGCAGTAGAGCGTTGGCTCGGTGTCTGCAAGTCCCTGGTTGGATTCCTGACCAGGGCACACAGGAGGGGCGCCGATTTGCTTCTCCACCCTCCCTTCACCCTCTACTTTCTCTCTATCTCTCTCTTCCCCTCCTGCAGCCAAGGATCCATTGGAACAAGGTTGACCCGGGCACTGAGGATGGCTCCATGCCCTCCGCCTCAGGCGCTAGAATGGCTCCGTTGCAGCGGAGCAACGCCCCCTGTTGGGTATGCCAGGTGGATCCCGGTCTGGCGCATGTGGGAGTCTATCTGCCTCCCCACTTCCCACTTCAGAAAAATACTAGATAGATAGATAGATAGATAGATAGATAGATAGATAGATAGATAGATAGATAGATATGGCTGCAGGCTTTAAATTTACTTAGCAACTTTTCTTCCCATGAGGCTGTCCTGAGAGGGAAAATCCAGTCTACCTCTGGCCAGATAATAACAAAACCCAGATTGCTTCCCTGCTCCTTTCTTAGTAGTTCTACAGCATTTTCTGTGCAGAGTAGAAGCAACCCTCCAGGGATATGCTCACCCTGACCTCTTTAGAATCCACTTACCTGACTAACAATGAAAAAGATGACAGTCATGGCAGCACAGGCCAAGGTGATAAGCATGAGAAACTTGAACCTGAAAATTAGCCCCTATTAGGAAAGAGAGAAAGAGTAGTTTAACATTCCACCAGATACCATTAATCCTTATCTCAACATATAAATCTATAAAAAGCTAATTTTAAAGAAATCTATAAAACCAAATCACTAAAAGTGATAGTAAAATAATTTCACATAGTAACATTTCTCCAGCAGACGTGAGTGTGGCTGAAAAACATATTGGGTGAAATATTTCCTACGTTTTTATCTCTCATGAAACAGTAACACCGGAGTCTGGGAAATTACATGCACAGCACGTCACGAGGCTGCTAATTTCTCTGCTAAGCTGGTTATGCTTCTCTGCAAGGGTTCAAAGTTACCAAATCCAAGTTTTCTGCAGTTGTAATAAAATTCTGCTCCAGTGAACAAAAAGAAATGTTCAAATTAATCAACATGAAGTGGATCTGGTTTTTCCATGTGTCACCCCAGCTCTAGAGACAAGGAAAGTTTTAGAAAGTGCCCAGGGTGTCCCAGAGCAGGACTGAAGGAAATCCGTGTTTCGGGGAGGGATGCCTCTTACTGCAGACCCACTGCACATTGAAGCCCTGTGGTTCTGCTGTTTCTAAGGACATGTCCCTAAGGATAGCCACTTCAGCACGAGCCCAGGGGGTTCCTTGAGAAATTAATGGGCGGCCTACATTAGAGATTTGAGGATCTTGAGTGTTTCTCTTGAATGAGGCGCATAATCTATAAAGAGAGATTACTAAACTCTATCTGAGCGCCTGCTGCGTATCTCAGGGGAAATATGGCTTCCTGGAGTCTGGAAATCAGATCACCTGGGCTGAACCCCAGTCATAAGGCTGATTTTCAGCAAGGGAACCTGAACTAATTAATGCCTAACCCCAAGCCAAGTCCCACTTCTACATACTCAAATCTCTCATCTAGTATGCATCTGCATTCCATCCCAAAGCTGAAGAACCTGCTGGACAAGTTTACTCCTCGCTGGGGATAGAAAGACATTTGTACCATAAAAAACTCCAAGATTTAAATAGTCCAGCTAGATGCTTCTCAGAGTAGGATTCAGCTTCTTATTTTGCCTAGGGATCCTATATTGCATGTAAATCTCTCAACGTGTATGTATAATATATTTGAAATAAAGGCTTCCAATCTCCAAGTATAGAGTAGTGTGTGTGTGTGTGTGTGTGTGTGTGTGTGTGTGTGTGTTTACACACCAAGCAGGAGATATCGAGTACCATTTCCTGAATGAGCCAAGAGATTTGCTTACCTCATAGTGCAGCCGCCGGACTTTGCTCATGGCTGGCAGGCTGGACTGCTTCCCACTGATGTTCCGAAACACCTGAAATACCATGAAGCACAGAAACAGGAAGTACAGACAGAGACAGATCCCGGCCACAATGATGAAGGCCATCTGATGGTGTCCAGTAAAGGAAATGGTAGGGTGGGCAAAGATGTGAACACTTATTCCCGGTCTTGTTGGCAATACTCTTTGTCTCCAAATAACTAGGCAATTATCAAGGCAATAAAATATTAAAAACTGGTTCTAAAGCCAGTGAGAAAGGTCTCCGGACACAAAAGTACCACAGAGAGGAATGTTCCAAATTGTTTTCTAAGCCCAATGAGAGAAATGGAGCTTTGCTTGTTAAAAATGCAGACTCCAGGGCTCTCCCTAGTCCTAGTGAATCAGAAACTGTCTTTTAACAAGGCCCACAGGAGAGTCATTTGCACAATAAATGTGAAAAGCAGTAAAATATTAGATATTGGTTGCAAAATACTGATCAGGTGGACAGCTACATCAAAATCACCAGAGGAGTTAGAATACAGGTGGCCCAGGTCTCTCACTGCAGGTCCACGGAATCAGATTTTCCGAGGTACGGGACACCAAGTATAACCATGTTTGGGAACCATTGGGTTTGTCCCTGGATTTTTATGAGGCGATTGGGATACCCTGGCCACAGGAGGGGATGGAATGGGGTTGGGTGCAGCAGTTATTAAGGGAGGTTTTAGTCATGCTGCTGAAAGTCTTGAAGTAAAATCAGGCATGAAGTTCTGTTTGTAATATTCTGTCCACCACAAAAACAATCCTTTCAGATGCAGAAGGGCACATGGCCATGGTGGGAGTTGAGAAAGGTGGCAATACACTTTGAGACCAAACAGGGTGACTCTAAGACCTGTCTTTAAAGTTCAATCTGAGAACCACCAAGGCTTGGGTAGAGTGAAGCTGGCTTGGAATACAGGTGACCTGACTCCAATTAATTCCTTTCTGCCACAACTCTACCCCAAGTTTCATATTTTAAAATATTTTAACAACTGTGAACTCAGCATGCATATAAATATTATATGTAATTAAAATTTTCCTTCTTTCCTAAAATCAATAGTACCCTAGAATGAAAAAATAATAGTTATTTGCTGCAGGACTTGACATTCCATTTGCCTTCCTGCACTTTCATCATATCTGTAGAACAGAAGAATTGGAGAAGACTTAAAATTATATATATTCCCTGTTTGGAGCAGCTAACATTTTTTGGTGAGGGGATAGAGCAATAGGGAGATGGGGGAGTACAACTCTCTCATCTTTAAGATAATAAGACTACTGATTTAATTCACCCACAAACTTCTTGTAATAATAAGAAGCCAATATAAACATCATGGCCAGACAAAATACATTTACCAGCCCATGACAAGATACTATCCATCAGGAAAGATTATAACGTGAGCCTTTCTCCCCTCTCCAGAGAAGAGTCTTTTTTCTCCCAAAGCATTTAACATATTATTCAGGAAGATAAAATATTTAAATCCAGCATCCTAAAAGGGATAAGCTAAGACTGTCACTTCTGCTTCATAAAGATGACTCAGAGTTTATGCCAACCAACCAGAAGCCTCTGCTGCCTCTGGAACTAATCACCTTAGCCTTATCTCCGCTTGGCCTTAAAAATGAATAGCAGCCGAGTGGTATGACTGCACACCAAGGTCACTGTAAGAAGTCTCACGCATGGATGACTTCAGAAACAGGTTCTCCGACAAACAGCCCAGAGACGAACCTATACAGGTCTGAGGAAAAGCTAGTCATGCCTCAGTCTGCAGTAAACAACTGTAGAATAGATAATTAAGACACGGTGCAATAATAAGACCAGCAATTCTGATGCCTCTGCCGTGGGGACATGCTACTATCTCCTTACTTTGCCTGCTCTCACCCGGGCTTGAAAGCAAACGTTAATTCCTCTCATTATTTGCTGTAATTGTGCTGTTATCATTGGTCTAAGAATCAAAGCTCTGGCTGAGCACATATGGAGAGCATCATTAGAAAATGATCTTGGGGATCAGGCGACTGTGGGAAGAAATAAAACCCTGAACCCATCCAGGAAGGATACAGCCAGCTCTGTTCCAACATCTGTAGTCCAGATACTGTAGAAGGGATTCGTGAGTTGTACCCCTCTACAAAGAGAAACAAGAGGGAAAGGCAAGACACAATTAATACAAAAAGGCAAAGGGGAACTTAACTTTTAACACATTCTTAGCTTTCCAGCCGGAGGGATGGGGGTAGCATATAGACTAAGAAAAGTCACAGAGGATTTAAACAGAAAAGGGAGTTTGAAGAAAACTCAGCCCAAATATTTTGCATCTATTAAAATCTTTGTCATTGGTTTAATCCCAATCCTTATCTGAAGATGTGACCATGACCAACCCTTTTATTCCACAGGCTCCCAGCCACCCTTCTCCCTTTTTCAAATGTTCGTCCGAAAGAGCTGGCAGTGAACATGGTGACATGCATTTCAGCCCAGAGTCCCACAGGCATCTGCTCACCTCTCACACATGTCAAATATGAAGAGGCAGAAAGAACCAACAGCGATTGGTCCAACTTGCTTCCAATAGCCTGCTATGTGATTTCGCTCGTGCTGATCCTGATGAAAGCCAGGTTGAGAAATGAGATAAAGATGAGGAGAGCAAACAATTCTATAGGTGAGTCAGTTATTCAGACAATCCTTGCTGACAACCTGTTGTGTATCAACATCATGCTAGACCCTAAGACCAAAATCTGCTCCTAAGGACTCTCAGGGTAATAACAACAGGATGATACAGGAACACAAAGAAGGGCCTTGCAGTTTAAAACATTCAGAAATAAATTGTTAAGTGACTTATCCCTTGTATTTGTTAAGGTGGGGTGGTCCCCAGAGGACAAAATAAACACTCTCAGGCATTAAAACATGTCAAATGTAAGAGGTCTCATGGTTAGGAAAATAATATATTCTCCTTGTCTTTATTAAAAATAAGAATGGTTCCTCTTGATATGTATAGAGACACCAAAAGACAGAAAGTAAAGGAATGTAAGTGAAAAAATAGGGAAAGGCAAAAACCATATCTTAGTATCCAGGCTGGGACCCAGGTGAAACTGTCCATACCAATTCCCTCTGGGCAGTCCCCCTGGCAGGCTGTCCTGCTGCTGTACCTGAGTCACTTCCACTCCCTGTCCCTGCTACTGAGGGCTCACCATCAGTGTGTCACTGTTGCCAGACCTCATGCTTACCCTGGTAGTGGGCAAAAGCCTTTCTCTCTTCTCACTGTTCTCCTGGAAGGGCTTCAAGGCTTCAGAAGCAATAATCAAACCATAATGAAATTTAGAAACAGCCCACTCAACTATGAAGCCAATGTGCCTGACATGGGGCCTGAGCTCCAGCTGGCATATCATTTTAACCACAGCACGGTAAAGCACCCTTCTTATTTTTATCCATGGTACCTTCAATCCCTCTTGAAATACAATTTGGTGTCTGTGCACACTGACCAGGGAGGTCAGTATTTCAGGGTAATAGGGGTTACTAAGCCACCTGAGGAGACTGCTAGCTGGAAAGAACAGGCCCACAGTCTATGATGGTTACTCTGGTTCTGGGGACAAGCAGAGCAGAAGCCAAAGGACAAGAAATAATAATAATTAGAATTTGTGTGTTTACCTCCTGCTAAGTATATTATTACTCACATTTAAATCTCACAAAGAAAACCTATACATAAATCTCATTTTATCGAAAAGGAACTTGGCATTTGGATTTATAAAGTCACCTGCCTAAGGCCACTTAGCTAACAAGCGGTGAAGCAGAAATTTGAACTGAGTGCCTGACTCCAGAGCTCACACCTACAACCACTCATTGATTTTGCCTTGTCCACTGTCCCTTCCCCAGCGGCTCTTACTCGTACCATCATGTGCTCGCCACAGAAGATGATCCAGAAGGAGAGAAGCATTGCATAGAATATGCCCTGTCGAATATCACCAAACAAAAGCATCCAGGTCCAGTCAAACCCAATGGAAAACCATTCCACTGGGGTATTGATAAAAGTCATGGAAATCCCAAGGGCAAAGATGACCCTGATGGCGAGAAAATATCAGGAAATGACTTTATTTATTTTGGAAGCAGATCTTCAAAAATCAGAAGCCAGTTTTGAGGAATGAGATGTTATTTATTGGGACTGAAGCACACATGATCAGTTTCTTAGCTCTCAAAATGAGTTTCTACTCAAAGATACAAAGTGTCTTATTTTGTGGGTACCACTGCAGAATGAAGGGCTGTTATCTTACTTAACCTTTCTAGATAATTGAACCTAACCCTCCTTAATCCTTGGAACTTTAGTTTGGTACCAGCTCCTACCACATTTTTACCCTCCCTTGCCTTCTTAATCAGACCTCATTGAATATAATTATCTTCATCATTAATAACATTCATTATTATTATGCTATCCTCACAACTATGAATTATATAAGCATATTCACTTCAATAATAAATGACTCCAAACAATATGAAATACAAATTTTTTTAGCAGCTTACTTAGTTTCTATTTTGCTTTTCCCCATCACACTATTAATTGACATTCCTCTATCAAAATACCATTCATGTAGTTACTGATTTATTCCTACTTTCCATACCAATGAAATACATGTTTATTTATTTATTTTGAAAAACAGCATAATACTTCATTTATTTAATGTGTAAGTTTGGCAAACAGCACAAAAATTCAGCAACATTTTAAACGTGTAAAAAAGTCAAATGCTGAACAGTACTGGGGATTTGTTTTCTACATGATTTCTAATAATGAGCACATGTAAGATTCTGTAAAGCTAGCAAAATGAGGGTGCTTCCCTTCCGAACATAGACCACAAAAACACACATGAAAAAAAACCAATATAATTTATCTTTACAAAAATTACAGCCAAGCAACAGAAAAGAAGGATGTTAATGAAGATACTAACACATATGTTTACCACATATATCTTATACACTGAAATGCCATGTGAAGAGAACCAAGCAGAGTACATTTAGGCTCATCACTGAGGTTAGGAATTAATTGAGAAGAATTTAATGCTTAAATGTAACATACTCAATTCTATATAGCAATTTCTAGATCCTAACAATGTACTCCATTATATATCTGAGGAGTTGAGTCTTCTTTATTGGCAGTATAAAATTTCTGACCAGTATCAAAATTCTGGTAAAAACACAAATTGGGAGGCATTTTCTAGTGCCCTGGTCGGCAAACTGCGGCTCACAGGCCACATGCAGCTCTTTGTCCCCTTGAGTGTGGCTCTTCCACAAAATACCACGTGTGGGCGCTACCTTGATAATGAATGTACCTACCTATATAGTTTAAGTTTAAAATATTTGGCTCTCAAAAGAAATTTCAATTGTTGTACTGTTGATATTTGGCTCTGTTGACTAATGAGTTTGCCAACCACTATATCAGTGTATGCAAATGTTGTAGGGGCATCAATGAATGTGGGAGAAAAGCTTAGATTTTACACTGTTTCTGCTGAGCTTTGTCAAACCAAACAACTCAACTATAAGCCATGAAAAAATAACCCCCTATAACAGATTAGTGGGTCTTACCAAGTAAAGATAAAAATTCAATCTTGGGCAAAACTCTCTACATAAACAGATCTAAAACAGCTGGAATTGAAATGAACAACTAGAAATTACCCAACATCTTCACATTTGGTCATTGGTTCAGCAGCCTGACACTCTACTGGTATATTTTATCAAATTAATTTGTTGGAATCAGTACCAGTCCCCAAAACCTCAAATTATAATATTTAACCTTCACTAAAATACATCCTTTTGTGCTATGTAAATACACCTACAATCAAATTAAAGAAAGCTGAATTTATTCAACTTGTATATTTTTGTATAAATTAGGTCACAACTTAAATTTTTTACTTTACTTGTGTTTCTGTTTTGGAGCACTTTGAAGTAAAATTCATTTCACAGGATTACATCTTGCTGAAGCATTCCTTAACATTGGTCCAAACTTGAATTCTCTTTTTGTACATACTGATCTGCATGACTGCATAGCTTATGAGAGCTTCCTTTAAGTCATGGTTCTTTTGCTCTTTGAAGCATTCAATATTGGCCCCAGCATTTTTTCACAAATTTTCTGCTTTCCAGATTTTTAGACTTTAGCTGCTGTTCTTTTTCACTTATTTGTTCTTCAAGCTCCTTTATTCTGGCTTTTCTTTGCTCTGGAGTCTCTTGACCAAAAAGCTTGGTAGTCATTCCCTTCAAAGAAAATGTTCTCACACTCCCAGTTGCCAGTTCCTCACATTACTGCTTCTTGGAAGCTAAGTCCTGAGCAGCCATCTCCAAGTCATACTGCATAAATTCATGTTTCCTTCACACAGCCCGTAGGGCTCCTTTAACTGATCTACGTATGTTCTTCATCTTCCAAAATATCATCAATAGAAGATGAGTACATATCCATACGATGACCCCACACTCTGCAGTCCATCACTCATTTCTTTTTCTATGGCACTCCATTCACTGAAAACTCACCCTTAATCCCGTGTACTTTATGAACACCACAGAGCTGATCTGCTACTCTAGCTCTGACTCGAAGATGTGAGATCACTGACTATAGTTCATCACTGTAGTGCTTCAGTTCAGTAAATCTCTTGTCGGGGTTTTTCACTCTGAATGTTGCATTAAGTGCTTTTAACCCGGAATCTGCCTTCATCTGAAACCCAGTTTCACTTACAGTCAGTCGCCTTCCAGTTACCTTCTTGTGTTAAAAAGAAATAGAAGATTTTGTCTCTACAATGGATGGGGTGTGAAGAAACTCTCAAGAGAAAGTTTTCCTCACCAATTCATCTTTTTTCCACAAAATCCAGGTCCATATTGTCAGCAGAGAGTTTAGGCCAAAAAAAATCTGCTCTTTTTTCTAGTAGAGGTGGCACAACAATATGTGGATAGTAAACTAAAAGGTAGTTTCTCAACAACTCAAATTCACTATACCACCTCCATAGTGAGCCTGCTAGGACACTCGGACCATCAATATGTTCAACTGACCTTGTTTCAATGAGGTAGGCAGTGTATGTTCCTTGCATGTTCATGGCATTTCTTCCAGTTCACTTTTCTGCTTCTGAACACTAATTTTTATCTTCTTCAACCAAAAATTATTTTCTGTCATTGTGCGGTCCCTGGAGCCCTCCTCGTCCCGGAACCCTCTGCTTTCTCACTGACTCCAGCCTCCAGCCCAGTGTTGGGTTGGCCCAGAGGCCCTGGGTGCGCTGGCTGTAAGGCCTGCTCGACGTCTGGGTGTGCCTGATCCAGGGCTACAGCTCCGCACAGCGAATCCAGTGCCAAAATACATGTGTTTATTAAGCATATATTATGCCTCACATTTTGTTAGGGCTATAGATACCTAAATAAATAGGACCAGTTCTTCCCCTCATGAAAATATATTTAATGCCTCACCCAGATAAAGAGACAAAGTGTGATTAGTGATATAACAGAAGTGTGCATAGGTTGCTACCAGGATGCCTAACTTTGAAAGAGACAAAAATTGAGCTGAGTTGCAGGTCAAAGGTAGGGAGGTGGAAGGGTATTCCAAGCAGAGGGAAATGCCTGAATGGAGGCACAGAAGTCTGGAACAGCCAGAGGCATAAAAGCAGATGAGGACCTTCACGGAGCACCTATCAGTCAATGCCAGGCCACACCAGAGAAGTGAAAGGGGCTGAGCTCATAAGGAAACCTTCACATCTCATTGGAGAATTTACAATTGATCTCAAAAGAACTGAGGCTCCAATAAGAAAGGTTCAATAAAGGAGTGACATGATTCATTCACTTACTCATTCAACAAATTCATATTTACTGAGCTCTTGCTATGAGCCAGTCATTACTCTAGACACCAGGGATTATCATATAAAACAAAATAAATAAAGACCTGCTCTAGGGAGAAGAAGGTATGAGAGGAAAGATAATAAATAAATAAAGAGTATTATAAAGAAAAATAAGCAGGGTAAGAGAATGGAGAGTGTTGATGTGGTGATATTTTATATATGGACAGGGGAAGGTCTCTAAGGTAAGAGACAAGAGAGCAGGACCTGAAGGAAATGAGGACTTGAGCCACAGCTATATCTGGGTAAGAGCACTTCAGATAATGAAAACAGCAATTGCAAAGGCCCTGAAGTAACAACAGCATGCTAGGCATGTTTGAGCATCATCAAGGGGTGGTGCATGGTGAAGAAGGTAAGGAAATAAAATCAGTAGCAATAGTCCAGAGCATGGAGGGCTTTATAGGCTCAGGCAAAGGAGACACAAAGCCAACAGAGAGCTTTGAGCAGAGGAGTGACATGATCTGATTTACACTTAAAAGAGAATAATCTGACTGCATCATGAATACATTGCAGGAAGGAAAATGGTGGAAGCAAAAAGAGCAGTAGAGAAGCTATTTCCACTAAAACAGGTGAGAAATGATGGTGGGTTAGGTTAGGGTGGTAGCAATAAAAATGGTGAGATTTCCTGGTGGGTTGGATGAGGAGTGTGAAGAAAAACAGAAGTAGGATGACTCCCACATGTCTAGCCCCAGCAAGGGGACAGGACTGAGTAACCATTTCCTAAGATGGAAACACCTGGGAGAGTGTATCTTTGCATATGATACATATTTGATCAAGTGAAGATGTTGAATAGACAGCTGGAATATAGGAGCAGAGGGTATACAAACAAGCTCTTTGAGGAATTTTGTTGTTAAAAAAGGAAAAATGCTGTGATAATTTCAGGGGGAAATGGGAAAAGGAAGAGTTTTAAGAATGGGAGATGGTAGAGAGTATTTGTACATTAATGAAAATAATTCAGAAAAAAAGGTCATGAATATGAGAGAGAAAGAGGATACAGCTACATTGCATTGTCCTTCTGGGTTGGGCTTAGGAGAAAGGCTGTTCACCCATTGTAACGAAGAGAAGTATATGATTCAGACCATGGGAATGAGGACAAGGACAGAATAAAAATATGAAAGAGATATAACTTATAGGATTTAATAGTAATTTGCATGTAAAAGCTGGAGGAGAAAAAAAAAGGAATCCTGGTCAAATCACTAGCCCAAGTAATACAATGACCACTTGAACTAGATCCCGCAAAATCAGGCAGATCACATGATTCTTTGTTCCTGACAAGTGCTCCAAAATCAGCTCTTACTTTTCCAGAAGCACTGGAGGTCGGGACAGCATGGTGATCCTCCTCCAATACCACACCATAACGATGAAGATGCTGGGCGTAAGGACGGTCTTCATGGCAAACCACACCTTGGTGAAGCCTCCGTTTTGGTGGATTGCCTAGAGAGAGGCCAACATAATTTTGAAGATGACTATATCTTCTTAGCATTATTTTCTACCAGTAAATGCATTTTGGAGAGAGGTGAGGGGAGGCCTTGTCTGTTTAACTGTCAAGATCAAGAGCTTACGTGCTCATCACATATACTGTTTGCTCTACTAGCCCTAGACCCTTCTCAGGCATTGTAAAAATACAAATCTAAGGGCATAAAAATGGACCCACTCTATATGAAGGGAATGATTAACAATACAATCAAAGATTTTTTTTGTAAGGCCTTCATTGAAAAATTATAGATATCTTTGATGTCCAAAGTTGTTTTTTTGTTTGTTCTATTTGTTTATTCAGTGAGAGGAGAGGTGGCAGAGAGACAGACTCCTGCATGCACCCGGACCAAGATGCACACTGCAAGCCCACTAAGGGGCAATGCTCTGCCCATCTGGGGTGTTGCTCTGTTGCTCATCAACCCAGATCTCTGCATCTGAGGCAGAGGCCATGGAGTCATCCCCAGCACTTGGGGCCAACTTACTCCAATCAAGCCATGGCTGCAGGAGAGAAAGAGAGAGAGAGAGATTCAAGAGGGGGAGGGGTGGAGAAGCAGATGGGTGCTTCTCCTATGTGCTCTGACCGGGAATTAAACCCAGGACATCCACACACTGGGCTGAAGCTCTATCACTGAGCCAACCGGCTAGGGCCTTAGATGCACAAAGTTGAGATTGGTAGAATGTGTTAAGGTAAATCTATATGGTGGAATAAATGCTCAACAGTATCACAGCATGTGTGTTAATATTCATTCACTCTATGTAAAATATTCATAAAATACCATTAAAATATTCACAAAATGCCATTAAATTAAAAAAGAAATAGAAGTGTCAATTGAGTATGACACTATTTTTTGAAAGTGAAGGATTACACACACACATATATATATATAAATCTGGAATCAAAAACCTCAACAGTAGTTATTTCTAGATAGTAGAATATTATGGGTAATTTTTATATTCTGTATGTTTACTTGTGCTTTCTAAATTTCTTCAATAAATATGTATTATTTTTAGATTAAAAATACAATCTCCTTATTCCATGCCCTGATTTTTCCCATTAAACAAAATAAATGAAAAGAACCTAAAACACCATTGGTCCCTTTAACATTTGTGCTGGCAAGTTGAAACATGTAAAACAAAATTGTTTTTATCTTGGTGTGATTCATCTATATAATCATGATCATTATATATCTTAAATGGGCACAATAATTGCATTATTTTCCATTTCTGAATCTCAGGCACAAATTTATGATCTCAGCCATCATGGGTATGTGTTATTATTTCTCTTTCTCATATTAGACAACCTAGGCATAGAGATGCCAAGAGTGAGAGGTGAGTTCCCTTCCAATCCACATACTCAGTAACCAGTGTTCCTAGCCAGTGTTCTAGTATCACACGCTACCTGGGTCAATTACATTTGCTTACCACCAACCGAATATCTTTTATCTCCCCTATCCCAACGTTGATTTTCTTCTTCTCATTCACAGGCAGCCGGATGTTTACAAGGTAGTACTTATGAGCCACAGACCCAATTTCCATGAAAGGAAGGACATCACATTCATAGTAACGGCCCTCATGCTCTGGAGTCTGGAAGAAGAACAGAGATTTTGAAGCAGGGTCACAATTTCCAATAGACTGTCTGAACTGTCCTATCTTTGCATCCTGCCACAAATTCTAAAAAGCTAATGCTTAAAGGTATACCTTAGAGCAGGGGTGCTCAATACGGTCAATCGCGAAGGAAGTGTGGGTAGATCACATGACATTAAAAAGACATTTGTCTTTTGATTGGCATACAGGGTAGCCAATCTGACGCCTGAATTTTTGACACCCTACGCATGCGCGTTAAACCGCGCTAACTTGTTCAGTTACATTGCTGCATAGTTAGCCTTCAATTTATTTAAACTAAATACTACAAAGGGTATAAAATTGAGTGCCGTAGCCGGTCCGAGTAAAAAGCCTAAAACCTACCACTTGCATACAGAATGGGAGGGGATTTTTTTCACTATGTCATATTCTAAGTGCGTTTGCCTCATCTGTCTGTGTACCATTGCTATTCCAAAGAAGGGAAGTGTGAAGAGGCTTTTTCGGACTGTTCATAAAAACTATGACATTGACTTTCCTCCGAAAAGAGAGCTGAGAAGGAGAAAGGTGAAAGAAGAATACACAGTATTAAATAGTAATAATAGTAACTTAAATAATGATAATATAGAAGAAATAAATCTATGTTTTGCATTTTTATTGTAGGTAGATCATTTTGACTTGGTCATCTTATAAGTAGCTTGCAAGCTGAAAAAGTGTGGGCACCCCTGCCTTAGAGGTACAGATAATAGGGGACACTGGACGCATGGTATCCACTGGCTGTCCTGCCCCCCCTTTAAAAAAAGCCACATTTGAGGTAGAACCTAAAATGTTAGATAAAAAACAGAAATCTCTTCCATCTCTTTATATTTTTCTCAGCATTTTTACACTTATTTGAGCCTCATATCAAGTAAGCTTGGTCTACCAGGACTGCAGGCTTTTAATTTGTAGCCTATCATTGGAGACCTGTAAGGCCCTATGGATCAGTCATCTTTTTAACATGGCTAATTACTTAACATGGATTTGACCAGCAGGAGAGGATGCAGGAAGCTGAAAATATCTACCTTTTATTGACTTGATAGAAAAATAAGCAACTCTAGGAACCCTTGGGATTCGGGGAAGATAGAAAGGGATGAAAATAATGGGATTAGTTTGTTAGAGACGCCCACTTGGAATTCTCTGTCTCCAAAGCTTCTTTTTTTTTTTTTTTTTTTGAGAGTCAGGGAAAGACAGGAACATTGAGCTGTTTCTATATGTTCCCTGACTGGGGATCGAACAGGCAACCTCTGCACTATGAGATGATACTCCAACCAACTGATCTTAAAGAGAGAAAAAGAGGAAAGGAAAAAGAGCAGAGGGGTAAGAGAAGCATTCATTTATTATTCCCCTCGGTCATGCACTTATTGTCTGCTTTCCAGTGTGTGCCCTGACTGGGGATTGAACCCACAACCTTGTCATTTTGGGATGACACTATTAACTGACTGAGCTAACTGGCCCAGGCCAATCTCCAAAGCTTCTTAACTGCCCAAGAAGCAAGATGACAGAAGGAGCAGAAATTTTAATTAAACAAACAATCCCAGTTTCTAAAAACAACCTCTTGGACTTCCTGCCAGTCAATTGAAGAGATACTGCCCAGAGCATGGCAGGGTTGGAGAGTAGGGGGCACAGGTTGTTTTGAAAACTAAATTCTGCTTTCCTTCATCAGGACTCCTGGCTTTGTGTCCCTGTCAAAGGGTAGGAGGAATAGCTTTAGCAGCCAGGTGAGTAGCTGCCATTAATGTTGGGTTTGTATACCAGTTTCAGTGTTTGCTGATCAAGGGATAGGGAAGACCTAATTTGTTGTTTCCAAGCCTAAATTCTCAGACCTCTATACTTTTCTGTTTATCTTCAGAGTGAAATGCCTAGTGGAGAAATCAGAAGGAAGTTACACTGCTCACAAAAATTAGGGGATATTTCAAAATGAATATAAAATGTTGCAATATCCCCTAATTTTTGTGAGCAGTATAATAAAGAATATATAGTCTAACAAGTATATGAAGAGTCTTCTGCCTCTTCTGTGATCTTAGGGTGTTCTTATTGTAGAGTCAGAGCTCAGAGTGCAATAAACAGACCTCTCTAAAGAGACGAAAGACACACATGACACAGTAGAGGTAGAGCAGGCAAATATCTGGCTTATACAATTCCACGTTTCCCTTCCCTACTCATGACAGACATTGCTAATCGTGATAGTTTTTCATCCTCTAAGGTTTGAGGGGCTTTTTATCAGAACTACAAGTTGGTTAGACTTGGCTTGTGGAATTTTAAAAATTCTTTTGTAAAAGAAAATCTTGTTTCATTCCCAAATTTCACCTGCAGGCTAGATGATTCTTCCTGCATAGGTGGTTTTTCTCTCCCCTCTGCTCCTTTCTCTCTCTTATACTTCCAATCAGGGTGAGTATTAGACCTTTGTAGGAACAACTGAAAATACAGTATGAGCTCTAATTCAGCCTCAGATTAAACTGCATTGAGGAAGCTGATTACCATCTGTGGTAATAGCATGAGGAAGGTAACCTAATATGTTTCTAGCCAGGGTCCTGTTTTATTTCCAGAAATTGAGAGTTTGAGGGGAAAGGGAACAAAACTTTATTTTAATGCCACTGACTTGATTATGCAATGTGCCCATGGTCTCCAAAGTAATAGTACCTGGTTGAGGGCACGTGTCTTCCAGGTGCAGCATCGGTGGGGGAGGTACCTGAGTACAGTAGGAAGAAACAAATACCACTACCTCAGACATGCCTGACGGCCATGACCTCCAAGCCGGGGGACTTAGATTCTAGTTGTGACCTACCTCCTCACCGGGTACCTTGTGAAGGTCATCCACTTCATTTGGCCTCACGTTTCTCACAAGTAAAACAAGAAGGTAAAATAAAATAATGTCCAGGGTTACTTCTAGTTCCCCATCATGAGTCTCTGGGTGTCCTCCACTTCCCCATCTCTACAGAGCGGGTAATGCTGCCAACCCACAAAACAAATTTACCTAAGTTTAACAAATAGACACACTGGATTCTGGGATCCTGGCCTGGCCTACCCATCTCAAAGAGAAATTCACTGCATCCTGTTGAGGACTTTCCTTTATGCGCTGAAGTTCTGCTTCTGCTAGTATTTAGGACATTTAGAAAGAAAGACACTTGCCCCTCTCTCTCTTTGCTTTCTCCAGTCCCTCTGAGCCCTCCCCCAACTCCAATATGAGACTGATTAATTAGGACAAATTACAGCAGGTGGCAACTTGACATTTTTTTTTAACTTCACAACCCACCAGGGACTAAAAAAAAGCTTTAAAGCAATTTCTCATTTAATCTTCAGACTCAAGACTAAATTTCACTGCAATCAAAAAGCACAGATTTGATGATTCATTTCCTTCACACTTTTTCAAGGTTTAATATCTTTCTTGAAAAGGATCAACACATCCTAAAGATAATTAAGCAACCAATATTAGGGAGCAGTCACAGGCTTCTTTTTTTTTTTTTTTTAAAGGGACAGAGAGAGAGTCAGAGAGAGGAATAGATAGGGACAGACAGACAAGAATGGAGAGAGGTGAGAAGCATCAATCATTAGTTTTTCGTTGCCGTTGCAACACCTTAGTTGTTCATTGATTGCTTTCTCACAAGTGCCCCGACCTTGGGCCTTCAGCAGACCAAGCCAACCCTTTCTGGAGCCAGTGACCTTGGGTTCAAGCTGGCGAACCTTTGCTCAAGCCAGATGGGCCCACGATCAAGCTGGTGACCTCGGGGTCTCGAACCTTGTTCCTCTGCATCCCAGTCCGACGCTCTATCCACTGTGCCACTGCCTGGTCAGGCCGTCACAGGCTTCTTAATGACTTCCCCCTCACTCAGTGTCATCCAAGTGTGAAAGTAAGGGCAGAAATGACTTTTTCCTTTTCTGAGGATGAAATTCCATATCCTAAAGATTTATATCCTTTAGTTTAGTGATCCAACCAATTTCACCTCTCAAAGATGCAAACAACTTGCAGCGACAGCTAGAAAAGTTTTAATTAATTATGTCTATTGCACACACAGATCTGAAAATGTTAGATATCCCTCTTTCCTGCTATCTCCAGTTTCTCTACCACTCATTTTTACCCACCAGATGCCATCTCGAGTGTCTACCTAACCAATTCCAGGTGGCTTTCTGTGTTGGAGGTGGTCCGCATTTGGTACTCAGCAAAAATCTAGCCCAGTGGCTCTGAAACTTTATCGAGCTTAAGAGAAAGAATTGGCATCCTGTTAAAACACAAACTCCTTGATCCTACACCCTGAGATTTTGATAGTCAGTTTGGGGTATAACCTGGGAATCTGCATTTCCTAGAAACCTTCAGGTGATGCTGAAGCTGTTGGTCTTCAGACCATAGTTTCTGTAGCTCTCATCTAGGGAATCTGGGAGTAGAGAATAAATGCCAGGTGCCCCAACAGGTGCTTATGCCATGAGAATCCTGGTGGCCCATGGGAGTAACAACCCCGTTCATTCTCAGACACACCCCAGGCTAGATGTTAAATGATAAGGTCATCCTTTTTATATTAACTATCTCATGTAGTCCTTATAAAGCCTCCCTTAGCAGGTCTGATCCCATTTTGCAGGAGAGAAACTGAAGCTCAGACAGATTGAGTAAGTTTACCTAAGGTCATGCAGACAATAAAAGATGCAGCCTGGAACTGAACTGAAGTATGTTTTGCTCCAAATCCACACTTTAAGCTCATGTTAATACTGTGATCTTGTCCCACCTGACTCCTCTCAAGGTAAAATGGGCAGAGCAGAGGCCTGGTACTCAAGAAACTTCAACCTGCCATTCTCATAATTTATTCCACAGGGAATCCCAACTTTAGTTACAAGAAAAAGAAAAAGTTAGAAAAACTCCATGCTAGGGGAAGAGATGAACTAATTCCAACAATGGAGTAGGACTACAAAGCTGTCCAAATCCTTCAGGAAGAACTGATGTGGAGATGTCATGTGACAAATGACATACTCAAGAATGTGCTCACATAGAGTTGGGCCTCTCACATGCTTCACACAAAGAAAATGAGACCATTTCTACATCTGAACCGCCTTCTGCGATCACCTACCATTGATAGTGTACAATATCAGTACCCTTGAGGAATGGGGGTAACCAAGAGTAACAGTAACTATGGCTCCATTTAACCTTCACAGAGATTTTCAAGAGCAGGAGGATAAGTAGGGGTTGAACGGGGGGAGGAGGATCAGAATGTCAGGGAGGCATGTATGAGGACAGCACTTGGATTTTGTAAAAAGCATCTAGCTAATTCTCATTTGGCCCTTAAATGATCAAATCCCAATATCCTCAGAGGTCACTGAGTCAATTCCTGCATTTTTGTTTATAAGGAATCCAAGGCCTTTGCCCCAAAGAAAATGTCTCCCTATTTTCAGTGCAGGATGGTAATCTTCCTCCCATGGCTGGTTGAATGGGTCCTCCTGGACTAACAGAAGGAGAGAGAGTCTTAAAGGTGGGTTGGAAGACTGAGGCCTCAAACAAAACTAGATTTCCTCCTTTAGGTCCTCTTTTTGTCTAAGGTCATTGGGATTTTTTAGTATTTATACCTGCACATTAACTTGGTTGCAATGAGATGCCTAAGAAACAGGGAAGTAGTCTGACTAGGCGGTGGCACAGTGGATAGAGTGTCGGACTGGGATGTGGAAGAACCAGGTTCGAGACCCCAAAGTCGCCAGCTTGAGCGCGGGCCCATCTGGCTTGAGCAAAAGCTCGCCAGCTTGGACCCAAGGTCGCTGGTTCCAGCAAGGGGTGGCTTGGTCTGCTGAAGGCCCACGGTCAAGGCACATGTGAGAAAGCAATCAATGAACAACTAAGGTGTTGCAACGGCAACGAAAAACTAATGATTGATGCTTCTCACCTCTCTCCGTTCCTGTCTGTCTGTCTCTATTTATCCCTCTCTCTGACTCTCTCTGTCCCTGTAAAAAACAAAACAAAACAAACAAACAAAAAAAAACAGGGAAGTAGACACAACATTGATATAATATAAATAGATTCTTATACTCAAACTAATTTAGCAATGTTCTTCAGACATGTTCAGCTATTCACCAAAAAACGAAGAATTTATTTTTATGGAAGTATTTTAGAGAAATAGCAAATCTCTTCAGACAGGCATTCCTTCTATTCTTTTCTCCTTTTCAGGGACATGAAAGATCTACACAGCCCTTTTCCCAGCTATAACAAAGGGTGATGTGGGTCATGCATGCTAGGAAATAAAAAACATGTCTGTTACTTGTAAAGCAAATCTTCCTATATACCTGGAAACCAAAGAAAAACTCCATCAACTTAGATATTAAGGAGTCCTACCTTGGGGGATGTGAAGGTACATTTGAGTTTCCGGGGCACTCTCTCATGAGCCATTTCGGTCCATTCAGCAAGCGCATCATCACGGTAAGCCAGGGAAACATCCATGGAAACTTCTGCATTTTCTCCTGTAAGAGAAAGAACTCACGATTCAGAAATGGCTTTGGAAACATTTCCAGAATTCTTTTAGGCTCTGCTGTAGAAACCAACAAGACAAAAGAATTATGTTACTGCCTATCAAACTCCAAATCTGAAGACTTAAAAGTCATAGGATGAATGTCTAGCTGGATGCTGGGTAGCCCCCTATAACCACGGTCATGGAGTCAAACAGCTTCCACTTAAACTACTGCAGAGATGGGGCTTCACTCTCTTTGAGGTAGCTCGGATAGTCTTATTCTGGCTCATTCAGCACTTATCCTTTTATAACTTGCTCTGCTGATCCTAAGAGTTAGCAGTGCAAGTTTGTGGGAGGTAATTCTTCCACAAAAGTGCATGAGGTATTGAAAGCCATATCTCATCTACCTGTGTATTCTCTCCTCTCTGAGAAACATGACCAAGTTTCTCCCAGAGACATGATTAAAGTACCCCTCCCCAGAGACATGATTAAAGTACCACCGGTGCTTCCTTCTGGACCTACTCTAGTCTAAAAGCACCCTTAGACAAATTACCCCCAATAAGCTCTCAAATGTAAGATCTACTACTTCTCAATCCTGACCAGGTGGTAGTACAGTGGATAGAGCATTAACTTAAGATGCTGAGGACCCAGGTTCCCAGCCCTGAGGCCACTGGCTTGAGTACAGGCTCATCTGGCTTGAGTGAGGGCTCACCAGCTTGAGC
This sequence comes from Rhynchonycteris naso, assembly GCA_037038555.1. Taxonomy (NCBI): domain Eukaryota; kingdom Metazoa; phylum Chordata; class Mammalia; order Chiroptera; family Emballonuridae; genus Rhynchonycteris; species Rhynchonycteris naso. The sequence goes on along the minus strand of CM072997.1, from coordinate 180,284,516 downwards.
ATGGGGCAATCAGCTTGAGCGTGGGATCATAGACATGACGCCATGGTCACTGGCTTAAAGCCCAAGGTCGCTCGCTTGAGCAAGGGGTCACTTGCTCTGCTGGAGCCCCGTGGTCAAGGCACATAAAAGAACGCAATCAATAAACAACTAAAGTACCACAACTAGGAGTTGATGCTTCTCATCTTTCACCCTTCCTGTCTGTCTCTCTCTCATTAAAAAAAAAATAAAAAAGATATGCTACTTCTCTAACATGTAAAGCTCCTTCTTTATATTATGGACAATGTTAATCTAAAAGATGAAAGTTGTTATTTTTATATTATTCCTACTATCTTTTTTTTTTTAGATTTTTTATTTATTCATTTTGAGAGAGAGAAAGAAGGAGGGGAGGAGCAGGGGGCAGGAAGCATCAACTCTCATATGTGCCTTGACCAGGCAAGCCCAGGGTTTTGAACCAGCAACCTCAGCATTCCAGGATCTGGCCTAAAATTTTTTTTCTCCAAAATTAATGATTTCTACACAGGTAGGAATATATCAATGAGCATATAACTATACAAATAAATGTTCAAACAGTCTTCCATATCCGTAAGGACCATGAATAGGTTTAACTCATTATAGAACTCATTAAGATATTTAGATTAATAAAAATTGCATCTACTTATTTGTCTGTTTCATACTATGTTGAGCAAGTTTAAGAACAGAGGAGTTCTAATGGGGAATAAAAGAAGCATAGACTGCATTTCCAAAATGACTGAAAGAACCAGCTCCCACTGGGGCTATAACTGTGCTCAATTCTAAGCCCTGGAACCTGAACACACATAGTTCGCAAGGGGAACAGATTAAGAATAACTGCTGTCTAGAAAATTAGGGTTTTTCTACCACTGGTCCTGTGTGGCTTGAGGTTGATTTGACAGTATTGTAAATCCCCGTTGCTCTGAGGAAATCCAGGAAGAGAAAGAAATGATGTCCAAAAGGGAGCTGAGGCCATGCTGATGTAGATGGAATCCCTCCGTGAACACTGGAGTCTGCTACTTTGTTAGTAGTGTTTAAACCTAGTCAGACATGATGAATTGCTACTTATGTTTCCTCCTCTTTACCCTGAAATTCTATGAGAGAGAGAGAGAGAGAGAGAGAGAGAGAGAGAGAGAGAAGGAAATTAAAGGCTTTTAAATCACAAGAGAAAAAATTATAGATAAATGAGCAGCCCAGAGATTTCAACAAATTTCTTTCAGATGAAAAATAGATGAAGCCATAGAGAGAGGTACAGACTAAACTCCCACAAAAGGGATGTTCTGGGAAAGTAAGCCAATGTGCCCATAGACCACCCCCAAACACCACTCTGAATTTGAAAACATCAGATGTTGCAGAAGACAGAAGTGAGGCCTGGTGCCGACAGCAGGGCAACTGGGTTGAAGTCTGCACACAGAATTGTCGGACTTCCAGTTCTCCTGCTGGACTTGAGGACACAAGGCAATGCAAAGACGCAGGACTGAAAATGGGGAAGACTCTGTATAAGAAACTGAGCCCTGGCCAGTTGGCTCAGCGGTAGAGTGTCGGCCTGGAGTGTGGAAGTCCCAGGTTCGATTCCCAGTCAGAGCACACAGGAGAAGCGCCCATCTGCTTCTCCACCCTTCCCCCTCTCCTTCCTCTCTATCTCTCTCTCTTCCCGTCCTGCAGCCAAGGCTCCATTGGAGCAAAGTTGGCCTGGGCGCTGAGGATGGCTCCATGGCCTCCCCCTCAGGTGCTAGAATGGCTCCAGTGGCAACGGAGCAATGCCCCAAATGGGCAGAGCATTGCCCCCTGGTGGGCATTCCGGTGGATCCTAGTTGGGCGCATGCAGGAGTCTGACTGCCTCCCTGCTTCTAAATTTGGAAAAATACAAAAAAAAAAAAAAAAAAAACGAAAGAAAGAAAAAAGGAAACTGAGAGCTGCCCGGCTGGGGAGAAGCAACACTTGAAGTTTGTTTATCTTCTAGGTTAGAGCCTAGGATGGCTATAACTGCTCCTCACTGGACAGCCTCAGTGGTCAATAGAAAGAATTGGCCAGAGCTTCAGTACTAGACACCAAGGGACATCTTTTTATATCTAATACTAGGGCTTTTAATTCTGTTGAAAGGGCACTTCCAGAATCATATAGCTCAAGAATACAAATGAGAAAAGCTGTAGAAGAAATTATCAGTTCATATATTTGGCTCCTTGAAGCACTAGGATTCAGAGCAGCACTGGCCTCAGCACAGGTAGGAGCGGCCCTTAATGTGGGATTCACACTTTTAATAGGTTCAACTCTGTTTGTTCCAGCTGTTTCCTACCTCACAGGGTGAGAAAACCATAGCAAATGAGATGTGCCTACCCAGAGCCTACACCTAGACCATGCTCCAGGAACTTGGGACCCCAGAATATCCTAGCCAGACAGTTCTGAGCCTACTTCTGCAGCCTGGGGGTCCTCTTCCCCAGTTATGGCCTCTCAAAAGAAATCACACAAGCACATGTGTACCCTTGGGCTCAGCAGTGGTCAAGGCTGCTGTTTGCAAGAGGCCATAAACAGAGGTTAGGCTTAGAGCTTTGTTTATTTTCTAGGTTAGGTTATCTACATACCTGCATAGGACAGATTTAGGGGTGGGAAAAAGTGCATCTAGGGACCCACACTTTCAGTTACATCCTGGCACAGAATTGCAAGGAGTCCAAGAATCCTAAATTCAAATCTGGCCTTCCAGACCATTATGAGTAGAATTTATTTATCTTAACAATTTGTTGGCCTTATTACTTTTAAATATTTAGACATATGGCAGCCATACTTTCACAGGTGCTCTTGCTCTGGGCCCTACAAATATAAAAGGTGGGCCTGGTTCAGAGTGGGGGCCTTAGAGAGAAGCAGGACAGGTTTGCCTCTGGGCTTGCTCCCAGCTTTGAGTAATACCAATATGTTGGGAATTCCTAAACTATTTTAAAATATGCTGTTCAAAACAAAGAAAAATTTAAAACACTGTGTTAATGTATGACTTCTCTGTATGAAACCCTTGTGATGTCTCTGCTTTTGTTCAAATTAACTCATTTAATTTTCCCAAGAACTCTATTAAATGGCCATGGATACTTCCTTCTGATTACAGAATAAAGGGAGGTCCTTATATCCTAAGTAACTTAAAGTCATATTTTTGTTGGTAACATGAGACAGACAACTATTTTGAAATTGTCTTAAAACCATATTTTTTATACTAATTAAAAGAAAATTGGTTAACTTGTGATGTAAGAGCCCCTTAAACTAATCACAAAATATGAATATGTAAGTCATTTTGTGTGTGTGTGTGTGTGTGTGTGTGTGATAGAGAGAGATATACAGAGAGAGGGACAGACAGGGACAAACAGGAGGGGACAGAGATGAGAAGCATCAATTCTTCATTGTGGCACCTTAGTTGTTCATTGATTGCTTTCTCATATGTGCCTTGACCAGGGGGGCTACAGCAGAGTAAGTGACCCCTTGCTCAAGCCAGAGAGACCTTGGGCTCAAGCCAGTGACCTTTGGGCTCAAGCCTGCGATTATGGAGTCATGTCTATGATCCCATGTTCAAGCCAGTGACCCTATGCAAGCTGGTGAGCCTGTGCTCAAGCTGGATGAGCCCTCGCTCAAGCCGGCAACCTCAGGGCCTTGAACCTGGGTCCTCTGTATCCCAGTCTGATGCTCTGCCTGGTCAGGCTGAATATGTAAGTCTTTAATAAAAGCAGTCCTCACACCCATCCTATGAAGAAAAGGTTCTATTAATTGCCCAAGAATACCTAGTAATTACTGTAGTAATAGTAATACAATAGCAGAGGTGGGACTTCAGCCTTGGTGTGATTCACCCAGAGCCTCACTACCCTCTATTACCTTTGTTGATAGAAACTAATAGAAGAATTCAAAAGAAACTTAAATGGATCAATCACACTGTGTGCAAGGGGGTCACTCAACTCTGACCAAACATTCTTTGCAGTTTTCTACAGGAGAGAAATATGCAGTGTTCCTGGAAGATTGCAAACTTGGCTTGTAATATTCTCTGCAATTAGCGAATCTGAGCTTTGACAGGAAGAACTGCTGAAACCTACATAGCACCATTTCGGAAAATTGACTGGAGAACCATGATGTGAGGCAAACACCGTGGAGCTGGAATCCTGGGGACACCTGGGATCACATCATGGTTCTGCCCCTCACTACATGTGTGACTAGGGACAGGATGGGTTTAGATAAAGGAATGAGCCATGTCTGCTGGTGGCAGATGCTTTTAGCTCTGGTCCATAAACATCATGATGCAGTACAGGTTGTTCTTACCAGACCTGCTTTTTTCAAGAGAAGCCAGAAATCCAGAGATGATGGACTGATGTTATGAAACATCAATGAGAGATGTTTCATAACATCTCTAATTCATTAGAAACAAAAACTAAACTAAAACAAAATGAAACACAATCTCTGTACAGGTCAGCTAGTAACACATGAGGTGACCTGAGTCACTCTGTGGAGGGGACACTTCTCACACCAACCTCAAACCACGATTACTTTCTCTCCATTCCATCATCAAGGGAGGTTCTTTCTAAAGCTCTCTGTTATTATTCATGAACTTTATCACATGTCCTGCCTAATCCTCACATATTACTTACTTCCTACGTAGTTTGAGGCAGATGTTATCATTCCTATTTGTGAGGTAGAGAAAACAAGACTTGAAAGTCACACCCCTAGAAACACTGGACCCAAGCATCTAGAGCTTCATAGCCTCCAGCTTAGCCTTTTGCTGTTCATGTTGTGCTTATAACTAGAAACCACAAGGATAATAGCCAGTTCAAGTGACCCTTGTTGTGATATCACTCTAGGACAAATGTTCAGTTCCTTACCTGTTGGGAATAAGACTTGCCTCTTAGAATTTTGTGACTATTAAATTAGTTACTACATTTTTAAAAAGACTTAAAGCAGTGCAGAAAGCATAAAGGATGAGCAATTATTGTTATCATTTTATTAGGGAAGTAAAACTCTCATATCTGCCTTTGACCCAAAATAATTACCAGGTTTCCAGAACATAGAAATTTCCATTATAAATCTCTATTCAAACCTGGAACATAAAACTCAGAAATAGGAAAGCACTGGGTGAAGGAACCTAGCAGAGCTGTGAAGTCAGTCACCAGCATCATTTTCTCTTCTGCTTCTAATAAACTCGGAAATAATGTTCTGCTTTAATGACTACGTTGCAGGTAATAAAACACCAGTTTCATGACTCCTGTGATACTGCGTGGGCAATACTCACCCCCATTGCCACCCCCCGAGATAATGAAGGTAAAGGATCCAACTTGAACTCCCTGGGAGAATGGCAGGAAGGCCAAGGTTACCTGTGGCACCTGGAGAACCTTCCCTATAAAACAAGGACGCTCACTGGTTATACCAGTTCCAGGACATAAAGTCGTAAGGTGTCGGTATAGGGCGTTTATAGATGTAAAATGCATAGTTTTCAACAATATACCAGGCAAGCAGCTTTCCTATACTGTGGGCTGTCTAAGCTTCATTTTTCTCAGATGGCTTTGAAAAATGCATTCGGAATACTGGGAAGAGGCACTGTGGTTCTTTTCACTTACTATTTCCATCCTGTTACGGGGGCAGTGCTCCAACATGAGGAAACCTGCCCTGCAGGGTTCTGCAGAAGCAGACCCAGATGGCGGAGTATCATTCCAGGTGGCAAGACCTGTGCCTATAATAGGAAGCACCCATCAATCATGTCCTGGGGAAGCATTTCTCTCTGTACTGGTTAGACTGCCCTGCCCTGAATGAAGAGAGCATTCACCCACCAGTTTTCCGAAGCCAAGTAGAAACTCGGAGAGAAGAGCAAGGCCTTCGACTGAACAAAAATATGGGGAGACAAATAGCTAGGAAAGAGTCTGAGCTCCCCCAAGAAGTTAGGGCAGCTGCTTAATGTAAGAACAACCTGCGGGGGTGGGGAGGGGGAAGAATGAAGTAATGAAAGATGAGGCTTCATTGAGAAAGTCATTAGAATGCTTTTCCTTAACTTAAAAAAATTTTTTTTTTCAATTCTAGGTTATATTCTATATCACTTTGTATTAGTTTTAGATGTTAACCATAAAAAGGAATAATATCTTAACATTTGCAACAGCCTGGGTGGGCCTAGAGGGTAGTATGCTAAGGGAAATAAGTCAGTCTCACACTTTTTGAAATGGGCATTTGCCAGCTAGGATAGTACAGAGAGTTTGGGGCCAAAGAGATCTGCTTTTGAATCCTATCTTTATATCTTTCTAGCTAAGTGACCTCGAATAAGTCTTAGCATCCACCTCTGCAAGATAGAAAGAGTGGAACCTACTTCCCAAGGTGGTTGACAGGACCACTTGGCACACAGGCACTTAAAAATACTAGTTCCCTTTTCCTCCAGTTTGAAAATGATTAGGTTATACCATTGACCAATTAACTAGAAATAAAGGAGAAGAGGGAAGGAAAGTCACATTAAGGAGAAATAATTATTTTATGGTTGTCAAAGATTCCCTAAGACACCTTGACTTTTCCTGGGCCCTTGCTTTGGGAAAATAAGTTCAAGACGTTTCAAAATGCTCATATGCATTCCTCCAGTCCATAGGGGAACCTGTCAGTCCCCAGGGTTTGTTTGGGTAACCTCTGAAAGAGGACATCCAGACCAGCCTCCTCACAGCCTCGGGCAGACATATAATCTGGGGTTATTTATGCCAGCGCTCCTTCCCCAATCAAAAACTCTCTGACCTGGCTTGTATTTTCTTGACGCTTTCAATTAAGGAAATAACAAAACAAACCCTGTCCTATATCCATGGTCAGGTCTGGCAAAAATGGACTCAGCTAATTATAAATTTGGTCCGGGCTGTTTTCTTAAGATGCCCTACAGGCCTGGGTGTGAGCAGTTATGAAAATGAATGAGTACAATGATTTTGCAAACCAGCCTAACAGTTTAGTTCACATTACCTCTCATTTGTCCTCATCACATCAAGCACTTGCATTATGGAAGATATTTTCCACATGTAAGAAGACATTTTTTTAAGCATTGTCAAAATGATCCTTTGCTATGTTCTGAAGTAATACCTCCTAGGTAAAGTCAGCTGCATGTGATAAAATACCAATCTATGAAACATGATCAGGATGAGGGGAACATTTCTCACATCAGGCCCTTTGCAAAGTGACACATTCTGCAAAAGGTTATTCTTATTGTGCCTGTAAAGCCAGTAGTCGCGGCCACCATCACAGCAACCTGACCCATTCAGGTTCGCATTAGATTCAAACAGTCGGTAATGAAACACAGGAGCCATGAACTGGTGAGCCATCAGCTTTAATTCTAGCTTGCACCCGGCGGGCAAGCAAAAACACACACTGGGCTCCAAAACCCACACATTCAGTGCTCACAAAGCTACTGACTTATCCGAGTTTCCTAGAATCAAAGGTTTCTAGCTCACCAGACTTATTCACCTCTGTTCCTCATCTCCTCCAGCACAAACTCTTAACAAACTGGTTTCTCACTCAGCACTCCACCATCTTGGCTTCTTCCCCTCCTCCATGTGGCCTTACTCTGCTCTCCTTTCTAATACTTCAGGAACCGAGAGAGAGAGATCAAGCTACTGGTCTCTCCCACTTTATACCATAGAATCAAACCCTTTAATCCAATTATACAAACAAGGAAGTCTCTGTATAATGGGATTCCTCAGGAGAGTGCACCACCCTACATCATCCAATCAGTCAAAGGTGTGGGGAAGAACTTACTCTTAAACTAAGCCTTAGGCTATAATGACCCGGCCTGCCCACAGCCTGTTCCCCATACACATTAATATCAACAAACTTCCATGTGGGCAGCACCATCTTTAACAAAGTGAGCATAATATATTTTATCTGCTCAACAGTACCCTACTGTACTTCTGGCTATTCATTTGGACAAATAGCTGGGACACCAATTGTTTTGTAAACAAATGTATCTGAAGTACCAGAAAACATAGAAAAACTACATTTGTCGGTATTCACCAGGTTGTAGAGTAGCTCTCTGTCCTTCTAACTCTGCACACTTGTCATGAGGGTGTATCATCTGCTTTTTGGGATGCCAATCACCTTCTCAAATTCAAAGTTCCCTCCTGAATTTTAAATCTGCATGCTCATGTTTCCACTGTACGTCCATGGTTTAGAAGCCACCCTCCCCTCAAGTTCGGTCAAGTCTGTTCCATTAGCACATCCTGGAGATTCCTTCCCGCCCCCACTGCCACTCCCCTTGTTCAGGTCTCTATGACTCAAACCTATGCCCCATTCCTGTCTGTTTTTCACTCTGTAGCCAGAGAGATGATTTCCAAAATACTTTGAATATCTTTATAATGTCCTCAGTCTAATGTTGAAACTCTATCAGAGGTCTAAAAGACGAAGTTAATCTGGTTCCTGGTGCTAAAGTGGCTCCTGGGTTCTTATCCCATGAACCCTTTCCTAGTCAGTTCCTCCACCAAGGCTGGTCACCTTGAATGTAATCTCCCTCGCCCCCCCACCCCCTCCCCCCCTGCTGTGGAAGATAGAGAAGAGCTCAGGCTCTGAAGAGAGACCATCTAGGGTTGTGGCCCACCTTGGTCACTTGGTGCTTAAACTTCCCTACCTATAAAATGGAGATAACAGTAATGGAGCAGATAAAATATATTATGCTCACTATGTTAAAGATGGCGCTGCCCACATGGAAGCCCGTCACCCAGGTGATGATATTAGTTGCCCTCCTGCTTGGGAATGGGCGTGATTATGTTAATATATGTTGGGGGAGGGCTTTCGCACCAAAAGGTTTTAAAAGGAAGAGGGGAGGTTGGCTTTCTAAATAAACCATGGAAGTACAGTAGAGACATGAGCATGCAGATTTGAAATTCAGGAGGGAACTTTGAACTTGAGAAGGTGAGAAGACATTGTTCTGGGAGAAGACTGATTGCATTCTAGGAAGAGGGCAGAGAGCAGGGAGGAGAGCCGATTAAGGCCACATGGAGACCAGGAGAAGCAGCCAAGATGGCCAAGTGTTGAAGGAGAAGTCAGTTTGTGCAGAGTTTACACAGGGAGAAGGAAGGAGATGGGAAACAGAGGTGAATAAGTCTGGTGAGCTAGAAGCCTTTGATTCTAGGAAACTCGGATAAATCAGTAGCTTTGTGAGCACTGAATGCGTGGGTTTTGGAGCCCAGTGTGTGTTTTTGCTTGCCCGCCGGGTGCAAGCTAGAATTAAAGCTGATGGCTCACCAGTGTTTGGCTTCATTGTTTCAGTATCGACGGTCCGAATCTAATGCAAACCTGCATGAGCCAGGCGGCTGTGATGGTGGCCGCTGGCACTGGCTTTACAGCCTGTCTCCTGTGGTTGTGAGAATGAAATGCAATAATGTGTGAATCACTCAGCACAGCCCTGGCAAACAGTAAGCATTCACTAAATGCTGACTGCAATTTTTAAGGCTGCTACGCAAAGTTATATACCTTCAGTGCACTTAGGATCCCTGCTAGCACACCCAGTTTTTAACAGGTGCCTACACTGTGAGAGTGAATTACAAAAGGGCTTATTTTTTTCTGGGCTGTGGACAGTATTCTGCAAAAAGTACTTGACACCCCCACTGTTGGGCAGATAAAATATATTATACTCACTTTGTTAAAGATGGTGCTGCCCACATGGAAGTTTCTTGATATTAATGTGTAATGCGGGACAGGCTGTGGGCAGGCCGGGTCGGTATACCCTAAGGCATAGTTTTTTGGGTTTTTTTACAGGGACAGAGAGAGAGTCAGAGAGATGGATAGATAGGGACAGACAGACAGGAATGGAGAGAGGTGAGAAGCATCAATTATTAGTTTCTTGTTGCTGTTGCGACACCATAGTTGACTCACATGTGCCTTGACCGTGGCCCTTCAGCAGATCAAGCAACCTCTTGCTGGAGCCAGCGACCTTGGGTCCAAGCTGGTGAGCTTTTGCTCAAGCCAGATGGGCCCCGCACTCAAGCTGGCGAGCTTGGGGTCTCGAACCTGGGTCTTTCGCATCCCAGTCAGACGCTCTATCCACTGCGCCACCAGGCGCCTAAGGCTTAGTTTTAAAAGTAAGCTTCTCCCCACACCCTTGACTGATTGGATGATGTGGGTGGTACACTCAAGGAATCCTCCCATTATGGCTCAGATAAGTGACTTTGTATCAGAGACTTCCTTGTTTGTAGATTGGATTAAAGGTTTGGATTTCTACACTATAAAGTGGGGTAGACCGGGAGCTTGCTTTCTCTTGGTTCCTGAGATTAGCATTATAGAGAAGAGTAGAGAAAGGAGAGCAGATTAAGGCCATGTGAAGGAGAGGAGAAGCAGCCAAGATGGCAGAGTGCTGAGGAAAAAGCCAGTTTGTGCAGAGTTTGTGCCTAGGGAAGGAGATGGGAAACAGAGGTGATTAAGTCTGGTGAGCTAGAAACCTTTGATGCTAGGAAACTCGGATAAGTCAGTAGCTTTATGAGAACTGAAGGAGTGGGTTTTGGAGCCCAGTGTGTGTTTTTACTTGCCCACCGGGTGCAAGCTAGAATTAAAGCTGATGGCTCACCAGTTCTTGGCTCCGTTGTTTCATTGCTGAATGTCCGAATCAAATGCGAACCTGCACTGGCCAGACAGCTGTGATGGTAGCCCTGGCTACTGGCTTTACAGTGGTCTGGGCCACTGGCTTTACATTTGGTATAGTCGGCAGGATTCGATACAGTTCAGTATGGAGCCACCACTATCTTTGATCAGTGGAGTAGAGGACTGGCTGCTGTTATGGTTCCCTATGGCTCTCCTTTTAGGGACAATAGGTTGGCTGGCTTTTATAGCCATACATGAGGAAACCGAGCGCTCTGTGGAAGAGGCTGCCTGGGACCTGCAGGCCGAGCAGTGGAAGGAGCTGGAGGAAATGTGGGAGAAAGAGATGCCGACCCTGGAGCTGGAGCAAGCTCCGGAGGAGGAGGCCGGCCAGGTTTGTGAGATTCGCCTGGAAATGGAGCAGCTGCTGGAGAAGGAATCACAGGTTCGTGAGTTGCAAATTGCTCTGGACGTTGTGGAGAGCCAGCAGTGGCAGGAGGCCAGGGCTGAGGTTGGGGCTGGGGTGGCAACGCCCACAGCAGCAGCGGCCTGGGGTTTCAAGCCTGGCAGTGGAAGCTGGTGTTTCTTGCTCCTATTCAGAAGATGAGGAGAATTGGGCTGTAGCTGTGATACGCAGACTCCAAAAGGTAAATCGTGGCAGCTGCGGTGTGAGGATGAATGGACATCCTGGGAGCCAGGCATGCATCACTGAGTGACCACTGGAATGGCAGGGAGTGCCTGCTAAGCTGCTGGTAGGTCTGCGATTTTGGGACATAGGGGTGGATGCCATCATGCTCCCCAGAGCAGAGATGGAAATGCTGACTGTCATTGCCACATGCTTCTCTTTAGGACAGTGTGAGACCTGCCATAACGGCAGGGATGAGGGGGGATGCTAATACCCCATGTGAATGGACTGATTTCCTGGATTATGACCGGATGGGCACAGGGTCCTTTGTTGAATGGACTTATGGATTTTGGACAATGTGAAATACCCTGATTGGGGTGGGGGAGACTTTGATGGAGGCCCTCCCCTGCCCCGGGAAGCCTTTCAATTGGCAAGAGAGAAGGCCGAGGACATTTTGTGCTTTTGGCAAAGTGCTCAGAGACGGTGAAATATACCTTTGTAATTGTTAAAATTGTATAATTTGTCATGTATTTGTAATTTGTGTAATGTACCTAATTTCCTTGTACAGGGATGCTGGTGGTATAGATTGTGGGTGGTAAAGTGAGCACAGGGGTGGATTGTTGGGCAGATAAAATATATTATGCTCACTTTGTTAAAGATGGTGCTGTCCACATGCAAGTTTTAAGAGTAAGCTTTTCCCCACACCCTTGACTGATTGGATGATGTGGAGTGGTGCACTCTCATGAGGAATCCTCCCATTATGTCTCAGATAAGTGACTTTGTATTAGAGACTTCCTTGTTTGTAGATTGGATTAAAGGTTTAGATTTCTACACTATAAAGTGGGCCGACAGGGAGCTTGCTCTCTCTCTGTTCCTGAGGTTAGCATTAGAGAGGAGAACAGATTAAGTTCATGTGGGGGAGAGGAGAAGTCGCCAAGATGGCAGAGTGCTGAGGAAAAAGCCAGTTTGTGCAGAGTTTGTGTAGAGAGAAGGAGATGGGAAACAGAGGTGAATAAGTCTGGTGAGCTAGAAACCTTTGATGCTAGGAAACTTGGATAAGTCAGTAGCTTTGTGAGAACTGAAGGAGTGGGTTTTGGAGCCCAGTGTGTGTTTTTACTTGCCCGCTGGGTGCAAGCTAGAATTAAAGCTGATGGCTCACCAGTTCTTGACTCCGTTGTTTCATTACCGACTGTCCGAATCAAATGCGAACCTGCACTGGCCAGGCTGCTGTGATGGTGGCCTTGGCCACTGGCTTTACACACACACACACACACACACACACACACGCACACACACACACATGCACACACACACGCACACACCTCAGAATAAAAGAATGCTTCTTAAATTTGGCCCAATAGTCCCATCAAGAAACAATGTGCCTGTTTCCCAGAACTGGATAGAAGGGAGATTTTAAGGGACACGGTCTTGGAGGCACTGTGTCCTTTTACCCTCGCATCAGAATGACAACATGGGGTTGCACTAGTGCTCTGCTTGAGGGGGCTGGTGGGTGCAAAAGGGAGAAACCCGAGTTCCCTGACCAGGTCCAGAGTTTGAGAACTAAGTAAAACAACAAAAGGGTGGGCCTTTGAGGTCTGTGTCATGCCTGTCTAAGTCTATAGAAATAAGAGAATAGTGGAACTCCTGACAAGAGATTCTACACAAGAAAAACTGGGCAGTGCTCATTTGGGTATAACATGTCATGCCGCTGGTAACCTACTCAAGTCTACCAGTATTGGAAAAGCAGCCCATCAGGAACTGAGAAGCCACAATAGCTGGTGGTGCCACCCAGATGGAATCAATAGGCCTCTGAGAACATGAACACTAGATGGACCATCTAATCTAGTTCATTTTTTTTCTCCATCAAATATTTTTAAGCATCTGCTAGTTTCCATGCATAACAGTGGGGAGAAAAAGACATACAAGGCAAAGTCATTACCCTATTTATTCACAGTAAAGTGGAAAAGGCAGGTATATACACAAATAGGTATAATTCCCTGTGTGTTTAACTACACTAGAAGTACATATAAAGTACACAGTCAGCACAAAGATGCCCAGAGCGCTAGGTAAGGGGACAAGGAATGTAGCCTAGAATACATGATCTTCTACATCACCTCAACCAGACGAGATGATGGTCCACTGAATCACAGGATGAGTAAGAGTACACTAGGTACCAAAGTAGGAGAAGGAATTACATGCAGAGGAAGCCACATGCATAAAAAGTCACGGAAGCACACAATAGCATAATGTCACCAGGGAGAAGGAGTGGAGTGAATAGGCAAAGCTGTTGACAATGGGAAGAAGCTTGCTCTGAATGTCGCAGTGTTTTATTTAAAAGGATGTTTAAGGAAGGAGATTTGAAAGCTGTGTGAAAGGCAGACTAGGATTTGGGATGAGGTAGAGAGATCCAGACAAAACGGAGCCCACTGCACTTACACAGTTATTCAATCTCATAGAACATATCACCTTGTCTGTTTTCCCAGGAATTTGAACTCAACAATTAACCAATCTTTTCCTAACAAAACTAGAGAAATACAAGCTGGCAAGTGTTAAAGCACTGGGAAACAAAAGTGGCCACAGCTCTTCCCTATTTCACCGTAATCAACATAAATGTGGAGAGAAAACAATCTTGGCAACCTAGGGAGGAAAACACATGGTGGCTTCTCTGCTTTTTCCCCAGGACACTGTCAGTGCACTGAGCATATAGAATAGCTGATTCGATGGTTAGGAAAATCTACCTCTCTCGCTATCTCTCCCTCCCGCCTACCCTCCCACTTCCTCCCCTCCCCTGAATGCAATTAGAGAAGAGAGCTTCATTCACACTGAATCTAAAAATAGCTGATGGCAGAGTTCACAGACTGACAGCTGCATTCTCATACAGTAACTAGGAAGAGAAAGGGATGGCTAATTTAACTTAACAACTTCCAAAACAAACAGTGCAGAAGAAGTCCAGGATAAAGAGAAAACACAAAGGTCACTTCTTCAAAGAGCTGGGAAAGGAATAGGGTCACTCTGTGGCAGCTTATTTGTCCTCAAATCCCAATGAAACTGGCTAAGTATTTTGTCCAGATCTGCCCAGAGTCCTCCAGACAAGAGTTTTGGCAAAGGAAACTGCTAAAGGAATCCAAGCAAGGTCAGGCAGAAGGGCCAGGACTTGCCCTTGTAACTTCTTCATACAATCACCTGGATACCCAGAAGCTATGATTTCTAGAGAAGATAAATGAGCACTACCCCCACCCCTTCACCATATCTAAATTACACTCTGCTTAGCCTGGGGCAGAAAAAAAAAGTTATTCAGGAAATAAACATGGATCATTAAGGAGGAGAAACCAGGTGTTTTAAAGGGAGTGAACCATTTCTTCCTCTCCTCAGTCTGCCCTCCCTAGGATTATGGTTGGGCTTCAAAAGAACCAAGGGCATGCTTGTGGACAGGAAGCAGGTCCTCTCTGAAGCTCTCCCACAGGTCTGGATAGGCTCTCAGGGCTGTGCCAGTCAGCTAAATGTCAGAGCACGGCCCCCCAGCATTCCTGCACCACACTACCTCCATTGCCCTGGTGACTAAGCTGTTTCAACAGCTGTGTTATTGCTGGAGTCAGGCCAGTGTTACTCACACAGAGTTATTTGTTTCGTATGGCTTATGGGGTGGGGGTGAGGTTACTGCACTTAGCTTTTGGGGTTCTCCCCTTGACCCATCAGCCAGGGCATTCCCAGGACCCCAGCTCTGGGTAGCAATGGAACAATTTTGGGCTCCATCCTGGGCTTCCAAAAGATAGATAGATTCATAACACCACAAAGAGGACGCAGAAGGCAGGTGTGTCTGTTTGAGAGTGAGAAGGAAGCATAATCAAAAACCACGACCCTTGGTGGAGCCCCAAAATATCTGCACTGCCCCTCCCCTCAATAAAAGACAATCACACAACAGGAGTGCTAAGTCCTTTCTCTTTTCTTATCTCTCTCCAGACATCTTCTTCAGTCTTTCCCGTGAAATGACTTCCCTTTCCTTCTAGATAATATTGGCACCCCCTCTGTCCCTGTTGGACTCTCCATGCCTCTCTACAAACTTGCCCCTGAATGCTAAGTCTAGGCAGCATCCTCCTGGTTGCTTCTCCCTCAGCCAATGGCCTTCTCCTCCATCATCACATCGCTGGAGGTTGTTTATGTTCCTATCACTTCTGAAGATGAGCCTGTTGGCTTGTTCTTCTCCACCACAGCCCCATATCCCCATTATGCTAGTCCTTCTCAGCATGGTAGGCACTCCATTACTAATGGCTGAACTCCTTTACATTGAGGGGTGACGAGAGTAGGGAAAAGGCATTACACTTTTGTTCCTATCAGTGGGACCAAATTCTAAGTCCATTATAAGCTGTATTCACCTAAGAGCCCTATTAGCCTGCTTTCCCTCCTAAGTTCTTATCAAAAGCAATAGGGCTACATTTTCTAAGGATGAAGAGATCATAAAATTGTGAGTTTCTTAAAAAGAGCTCTTGTAATTTAAAAATACTGTAAATAAAACAATTATCCTTAAAACCTCACATTTTTTGAGTGCCTACTATGTGCAGATATTTTCAGCCACACATTGACGGAGCCAGACAGAAACGATCATCTACAAGCTCAAAAGGAGGAAATGGGTTCACAGTCACACCACTAGTGTGGGAGGCAGGTAAAATATGAACTCAGGTTTGCCTAACTCCAAAGTTCAAGTTCTTTCCCATTATGTCATGAGTTAGGAGACCTGAGCTACTACTTAGCTGAACAGTTTGGTTAAGTTGCTTTATATATTGTATTCTTTCTTTAAATACTGAAGTTGAATCATATGATGATTAAAGTCCTTCTAGTTCAGTGGTTTGGCAAACGGCGGCTCGCGAGCCACATGCGGCTCTTTGGCCCCTTGAGTTTGGCTCTTCCACAAAGTACCACGTGTGGGTGCTACCTCGATAAGGAATGTACCTACCTATATAGTTTAAGTTTAAAATATTTGGCTCTCAAAAGAAATTTCAATCGTTGTACTGTTGATATTTGGCTCTGTTGACTAATGAGTTTGCCGACCGACCACTAGTTCTAACACTCACGAAAGTAGAAATCTGAACTGCCACCAGCTGTTTAAATTGCCTTCTTCTACACTTAGAGCACTAAGGCAGGGGTGCTCAAAACTTCAATCGCGATCTCGTTGATCGTGAAGGAAGTGTGGGTAGATCGCATGACATTAAAAAGACATTTGTCTTTTGATTGGCATACAGGGTAGCCAATCTGACGTCTGAACTTTTGACACTCTACGCATGCACATTAAACCGCGCTAACTTGTTCAGTTACATTGCTGCATAGTTAGCCTTCAATTTATTTAAACTAAATACAACAAAGGGTATAAAAATGAGTGCCGTAGCTGGTCCGAGTAAGAAGCCTAAAACCTACCACTTTCATACAGAATGGGAGGGCATTTTTTTCACTATGTCATATTCTAAGTGCGTTTGCCTCATCTGTCTGTGTGCCATTGCTATTCCAAAGAAGGGAAATGTGGAGCGGCTTTTTCGGACTGTTCATAAAAAGTATGAAATTGACTTTCCTCCGAAAAGAGAGCTGAGGAGGAGAAAGGTGAAAGAAGAATACCCAGTATTAAATAGTAATAATAGTAACTTAAATAATGATAATATAGAAGAAATAAATCTATGTTTTGCATATTTATTGCAGGTAGATCATTTTGACTTGGTCATCTTATAAGTAGCTCGCAAGCTGAAAAAGTGTGGGCACCCCTACACTAAGGCAACACCAAAGAACATATAACAATTGCTGCCCTCAGGGCACTTACAATAGTGTTGGAGTGATAAGGGATGAAAACTTGAGTTTGAATAATGTAAGAGTTAAACAGTAACAAATATAAAAATACCAGAGTACTTGGCAGTGGGGGAGAAGAAGCACAGTCATAATTATAAAAGGACAACAGTGCATTTCAAGAATTATTTTCCCCCTCTTCCCCCAATAATATCTCTATGCTATGTGCAGGAGAAGCCAGCTACTGGAAGGGATCACATCTATTTTATGAGAAAGCTTTGTTTCTGACAAGTTTCATAAAGGAAAAAGTAGGCTAGAACAAGCTTTTTATTTCCAACCCACCTTTTCTTAGTTCCCATGAATGAGGAGGGGATACAAATGAGAGCAGGCAGCTGGGGAGAAAAATAATATGGCTGGTGGTTCCTGACCTCCTGGATTCCTGCTGTCAGAGAAGCCCAGAAGCCTGAGAGGCAACATTTAATTGTAGAAAAACCAGCCTTGCTAGCCTCTTATCTTTTTCCTCTGTGACTTAAACCCACAATTACTGGCAACCCCTAAATTCCGAGTCACTCAGCTGGTGGTGGCAGCGATGGCTGTATCTGTAGCTGAAAAGCAAAGGGGGAGTCAGATTTTACATGCCTGCGAAGCCAGCCCTGTGCAAACATGGCCCTAACCCAGCTTTATGACTTCTCCCATTAAAAAGTTCACAGATGCCCTCCTGTTGGGAATACCTCTGTGCAAGAAGTCCAGATAGGGGGGAAAAAAAGAAAGACAGAAAGAAATGCAATTTCCAGCTGCTGCATAACTCAAAGGACAAGCTATGAGTCTCAAATCCTGAATTCCACATTCCATTCCACACTAGATAATGTGATTTTCAATTCCTCTCCTGGATCACACTCCAAGTTTCTTTGCCTGGTCAGCAAGGCAACTGACCACACTGACCCCTCGGTCTTTCAGGAGCTTATTTTTTCTATCCAATATAGAATTCTTCTACAGCCTAATAAAGGGGCTTACTGTCCTGTGCATATAACATTTTCTTTTCCAGCTTTTTTATGGTAGACAAATATAGGTATTAGTCCTGACTTTCTTACCTGAAAACCAGGTGACCTTAGAGAAGTCACTTAACTTCTGACGTTGTCTCCCTTATACCTCTGCTCCCATTCTGAATTATTACTCTCTTCTCAAACATTTTAATTTCTGTCAATAACATCTGTTTTTAAAAGGATATTCTCCACTTTTTAAAAGTGCTGATCAACATGATACTTGGCATATGTTGGAGCCTTTAACTTGAGATTCACAAACCTCTGAATTCCATGGATGACTTTCAGGTGTCAATATTAATATGAATACAATATGTGTGAATGAATGGGGTCTATGCACATTTTTCTCCTGATCCATAGTTAAGAGCCACTGTCCTGAAGTAATAAAAGGCCTGTGGCAGCATCCACCTGGGTCCTTGTCTTGCACACAGGGCCCTGCCATCTCCCTTTTTGGGCTTCTATGTTCTCCCAGAACCCACATTCCTCTTCTCTGCTCAAGTCCAAGAATAATAATAACTTACCTTTATTGACCATTTATTATGTACCAAGCAGTTAGTGCATAAAAGCCCCATAAGTATTCTTTTAGTTTAATTCTTAAAACAGTCCTATAAGGGGGGGACTATTATTATCTCTATTTTATAGATGAAGAAAATGAAGTACAAGGAAGTTCCAAAACTTACCAAAGGTCACATAATTTGTAAGTGGCAGCATGAGGATTCAGCCCAAACACTTTGGCTTGACATACCAAAATAAGGCTCCTTTGGACTATTTCTTTGCCATCAGATAGTAGATTGTCACAAATTCCACCATCCTCTTTAAGATTCCACCTACAAAGACTCTTTAAAAAGTACCTTCTCAGTGAGTTAATCATTTCCCTTTCTGTGTTCATGAAATACTTTGGGCATTTAGCATTGAACACATTGGTAAAATTTTTTGTTTCTTTATCTCTGAACTAGACTGCGAGCTCATAACTAATCATTCCGACTACATCTTGAATATTTACTATGTCTGGGGCTGTGCTAAGTACGGAGATACTAGAATGAACAAGATACAGTCCCTGCCCTAAAAATTCAGTCTTGAAGAATAAAGAAAAGTAAACATAGAGAGGCCATGACAGTTTTTGAAATTGTATTATAAAGGAGGACTTATCTATCTATGTATCTTAAATCCTAAGTTTAAAAAAAATGTCAGCACATCATAGAAGCCCACTAAATGATTCCTGAATAAGTAAAGAAAGTTAGAAAGGATGGTTCAGAGGCTGGACTGTTAAATTAAAAGATCTACCATCCTTTTATAAAAACTCTTTGGTTATTTATACACTGACTCACCTAAAAACTGCTTCCTGTGTTGGTGTCTATGATACATTTTTTAATGTCACACTAAAAATACATTTCCAGTACAGCAGCCCTGTCTGCCTACCTAAGGACTAGAAATGAACACATGGTAACATGTAACAAAATAAAATGCAAGAAGACTCACTCATTTCAACACTAGGCTTACCCCCTAACAAAGGGGCATCCTTGCTGACTGAGAGATGTCTTCTAAAATGTTCCACACACTGGAGGGCCTCTTTAGGCACCTTTTTCTTTTTTAAGTGAGAGGCAAAGAGGCAGAGAGACAGAATTCTGCATGCACCCCAACTGGGATCTAATCAGCAAGCCCACTAGGGGTCAATGCTTTGTCCATTTGGGGCCGCTGCTCTGTTGCTTAGCAACCAAACTATTTTTAGCACCTGAGATGAGGCCATGGAGCCATCCTCAGTGTCCAGGGACAACTTGCTCAAACCATTCAAGCCATGGCTGTGGAAGGGGTAGAGAGAAAGAGAGAGAAAGAAAGAGGGAGGAGGGGAGAAACAAATGGTTGCTTCTCCTGTGTGCCCCAACTAGAAATCAAACCTGGGACTTCCTCGTGCCTGCTGATGCTTTAGCTCTGAGCCAACTGGCCAGGGCCTTTAGTTACCTATTTACAAAGCTGAAAGGATACTCATGAGATTTTTATAGAGCCAAAGAGTCTTGAGTCACACACTCTCTGCAAAAGAGAGTTAGAGTAGCTGGGACTTTGGGGGTCATCTAGTATAATTTCCCACTCAGAATAAGACACAGCACTATTTTTTTAAGAGAGACAGAGAGAGAGAGAGAGTCAGAGAGAGGGACAGATAGGGATAGATAGACAGAAAGAAAGAGAGATGAGAAGCATTTATTCTTCGTTGAAGCTCCTTAAGTTATTCATTGATTGCGTTCTCATCTGTGCCTTGACCAGGGGGCGACAGCAGAGTGAGTGATGCCTTGCTCAACCCAGTGACCTTGGGCTCAAGCCAGAGACCTTGGGCTTCTAGCCAGCAACCTTTGGGCTCAAGCCAGAGACCATGGGGTCATGTCTATGATCCCATGCTCAAGCCAGGAACTCTGTGCTCAAGCTGGTTGGCCCATGCTCAATCCATCAACCTTGGGGTTTCAAACCTGACTCCTCTGCATTCCAGTCTGATGCTTTATCCACTGTGCCACTGCCTGGCCAGGCTAGGTCACTGCACTATTGATAGACTCATGGTGGGATCCAGGAACCAGAGCCACAAGATCACTTTCATTTATAATGCTCTATTTTCCGGCTGGGAGACTTTGGACAAACCAATTGACCTCTCTCATTCTCAGTTTCCTCATTCTGCCAGAGAGAACTATTGAGATGATCGGATGAAATAAAATTAAAACTGTCTTAATTAGAGATGATTTGGTTGTAAGTAACAGGATTTTGCACAAACTAGCTTAAGCAAAAATTAGCTGCAGGATATAAAGATAGCTCAAAAAACTCAGAACATCTCCACTTTCTCTTTGTATCTGGTTTCAATCAATTTTTTCTGCTTCTCCTTGCATCTGGTGAATGATGGTTGCCCAGAGAGTTTTCAGTTTAGGTGCCCATGAAGGTGGGCCTAGAAATATTGAACTTCGATTTCAAAGAGAAAGAGAGAGAATCTATTTATTCCCCCTTGGGTCAAAGGCCCATCCTAATCCAATCATCTAAGGCTAGGGGACTAATCATGTGGCTAGTTGCTCATTCAGTCAGTGTGGAAGCCCACTGTGAGAAAGGGGAGATTGGCAATGTCTGCAAGAAAATGGTATGAGGCCAAAGCAAATGGCTGTCAGTAAAGACCACCACCAGCATCTCTGGTACAAAAAACGCAAGCTGTCACTGTAGTCATCATCATTATGAGCTCCCACACCCCTCACCAAATGGCTTCTGCTATATTACTACCAGTGACGGGCAGCTTACTACTTGAAGATACAGCCTTTTTATTGCTAAACAACTCCAATTATTAGAACTCTTGTGTGTGATAGCAACTTTTATTAAGATACTAAATTTAAATATTTCCAATCTTCCCCAAACCTTACTTTTAAAGAAGGCATAATTTTGCTTGTTAGGTCAGGCCTGCGCTTTCCATAGCGGTCATAATATGAATAACCAGTAAGGCAGGAGAGAGAGATTCACTGGACAATTATTTTAGGAAAAAACCTAGACCAGAATAATTTAAAAAACCAGAACCTCTTCTTTGTTTAAAGAGTTTCTAGGCCCTACCCAGTTGGCTCAGCGGTAGAACGTCGGCCTGATGTGTGGAAGTCCCAGGTTCGATTTCTAGTCAGGACACACAGGAGAAGCACCCATTTGCTTCTCCATCCTTCCTCATCTCCTTTCTTTCTATATCTCTCTTCCTCTCCCGCAGCCAAAGCTCCATTGGAGTTAAGTTGGCCCGGGCACAGAGGATGGTTCCATGACCTCGCCTCAGGCACTAAAATGGCTCTAGTCACAATGGAGCAACGGCCCAGATGGGCAGAGCAACCCCCTGTTGGGCATGCCGGGTGGATCCAGGTTGTACGCATGCAGGAGTCTGTCTGTCTGCCTCCCTGCTTCTCACTTTGGAAAAATACAAAAAAAAATTTTTTTTTCTACTACCTCTACTATTAACACTAACTTATAAAAGCAAAAAGTAACTAGAACCAACTTTAACATCACTGTGAAGATAGTAGGTAGATATTGAAAGAAATGGTTTTTTCCAGTGTAGGGTCCCTGGTACTTTTGAAGGAAGAATTTTGTCTTGTTTAACAAAGGATTTTCCAACCCCCATCTAACTTTATTTTGCTTTGGAAAGCTTAATTCAAAAATAATTTTACTTTATATTCTCTAAGGTTACCCCAAATAAAAGTATGATTTTCCCATAAAATAACCTCATATTAGCTATGTGGTGACTGACTGCATTTAAACTGGGATAAGAAAACCCGAAGTTAGAAGAGGAGGTAAAAACACAAAACCACCTTATACATATGGGGGAGGGGGTGCCATCCAGGAACCTGCTGCTGCTCGCTGCTTTGCTATTCATATTTCTTATTGATGTCACCAGGCTTTTATTTTAGTAACCAGAATACACTTATTATGGATGCAGAGAGAATCTCCTCATTTATATTCTAAACTCAGAGCAGGAAAGGAGACACGTGGGTGACCCACAGCTGTGGCACTATAAACAGGACCTGCCTGCCTCCTAATCTAGGTTCAAGACTACACTCCATTGCCTGAACTACATACAGATTGTGAGATTTTTTAAAAATAGAAAAATACACCATTTTTAGAAAGACCAGAGCAACTTCTGTCCAAAAATCAGAGGCCACTGTTTGGCCACTGACCTGTACAGTATACTGTACTTACTGCTCTGCACCATCTGCCCACCTCCATGGTTGATACACAGCAGGAGACCCTGCTGCCTCCAGCCCACTGTGCTCCAGTGGGCAAGTATCACTGGCTATTATGAGGTCTCTTAGTCTGCTAAATTCAAGGACTGGTCTTTAACATTTGAGAGTCATGCACCGGTATTTGAAAACCTGGCAAAACTCACAAATTCTCTTACTCCAAAATTCATGTTAAGTATATGTAACTAAAATTTTACATAGCATGTCAGGGGGCTCACTTGGTTCTTGAAATCTACCCAGAGACTCCTGGTTGAGAATTATTAAACAGCAGGACTCTAACATTGCTTCCAGTCCTCAAAGCTTGCAATTATAAAGCTAATGTTTAGTGACAATGATTGCAAATTATTCAGCACCTTGGATGAGTCTTTTGTTAAGACTAAAACCAAGCCAATATGATATACTTGCCAAGGTTAAACTGACCAGTAAGCCAATGAACAACTGAAAGGAAGTGACAGGGACTGGATATAGTAAACTCTAAATATTCATTTTAAAAAAATCTGGAGGAAGATAACCCCAGAAAGGGATTCAGACAGCTTTATAGTGATGCTGTCCAAATAATGGGTTTACCGATCATCGTACTGAACTAAAACAAAGCCAAAGTTTCCCATGCTCCTGTCAATATAAACATGTGCACAATGATTAATTCCAAAGTTGTGCCTGAAGATTCTCTCAAAGGGAAAGATAAGTCCATGAATGAGAGTGAACAAACATGATGTCCCTTATCTTCATTATTCTGGGTTACTTATCAAAGTATAGCCTTCTCCCATTATTTTGGTTTCTTTCTATTCCAAGTCAGTAGGTAAGACTGACTCATACTAGTAAATTCTAGGTCCTAGCCTTTACTTGAAGGGGGTGCATGACTTCCTAAGAAAGGGGACTAACCATGTAAACCCACCTTGAATACTGACAACCTCCTTATCTCTTTATCCAACACCAAGACCCCCTTTCATTCAAGTCTCCTGGATAATTTGAGCTTCAAGGCTTATCCTTTTTTACTTTTATAGGGGAAGAAGTGTGAGTGTGGAAAGAAAATTTGAAGTTTTTATTTCTTCTCACATTGACTCTGACTGAGGTTGTTAAAGAAATTCAAAAGGGGCCCTGGCCGATTGGCTCAGTGGTGGAGCATCGGCCCAGCGTGTAAAAGTCCCAGGTTCAATTCCTGACTAGGGCACACAATAGAAGCACCCATCTTCTTATCCACCCTTCCCCCTTTCCTTTCTCTCAATCTCTCTCTTCCCCTTCCACAGCCAAAGCTCCCCATTGGAGCAAAGTTGGCCCGGGTGCTGAGGATGGTGGCTCCATGGCCTCTGCCTCAGGTGCCAGAATGGCTCTGGCTGCAGTGGAGCAAACGCCCCAGAAAGGCCGAGCATCACCTCCTGGCGGGCATGCTGGGTGGATCTCGGTAGGGTGCATGTGGGAATCTGTTTGTCTGTCTGCCTCTCCTTCCTTCTCACTTTGAAAAAATACCCCCCCCCCAAAAAAAAAGACATTCAAATAAATGGTAACTTTGAAAATCTTGGTGACTCCTGCCTAAAATGAAAGATATCGAATCGGAAATTGTTTTCTTATAAACAGAGATTATAACATGGTCGTGAATCAGAGAAGGTCTCTGTTTGGGGGAGTTGACTGGTAGAATTCTTTTTCTCAGAAGTTGCCTCACCGTATTTTGTCATAGAGGATTATCTGATTAAGCATGAAATTTCAGTTTTGTGAATACCATATTACCAATGGCAATATGCTATGATGGAATCATCACAGCAGTTGTAGTTTTATGGTGTACAGAATGCTCTGCCCCATTCAACTCTCTTTGAGGACCCTTCCCAAGAAACATCTAAAAATGGAATTAAGAACCACGACTCTTGCCAATGGCAAGAGTATAGCCATGATACTATATAGCGATGATAAGGCAGAAGAATTACATGACTTTCTCCCTGATGATTTTGGATAAACTGATGGTTTATTTTTTACTTAACAGATTGTTCCTTTAAACTAACTGTTTTCATATAGTGTCCTGCTTAATATTGCATAACAGCTGTACGAAGGAAGAGCACAATCACGTCATAAAAAGTTAGGCATAAATCTTCTCTCAGGACACTCAGCCATCTAACTTGAATACATTTAGGTAATAGTATCATTCTGAGTATTATTTTCTTTTACTAGAAATAAGCTTTACAGAAATGTTTGCAGTTTAAGAAAAAAATCAGTCATCAGTTATAGAAATATGTAATTCCATCATTTTAGGTAGTGATTTGCAATAATAAAACAGGCACAGAAGACTTAACATTCAACTGTAGAGTACAGCACAGGGCTGAAGGCAAAACAACAACTTCATTACCTAAGAACAGAATAGACACCCTCACTTTCCCCATCATTTAACAGTATTCCTTCAGCCTAAGGGATTTTTAGACCCGTGAAAAGTCTAGATCTACTATTCAACACAGAGCAATCCATATTGAGCCTTTCTGCCAATGAATCTCAATGCTTTTATTTAAACAGCCTGTATATTTGAAAGCTAGGTTAAGACAAGTCAAGAAAAAAACAAAAACAACAACAAAAACATCCTTCATTGATCTCTGTACCTAAGTTCCTCAAAAGGAGTCCCCTGTAGACTTTGAAGCTATGTTCAATGTGTGACTTGCAGTTATAATGAGTAGGGTGACATTCCATTACAAATGGACATGTGAGCCGACAAAAACCTATACTGTATTTCACAAATAAATACATAAATTAAATAACTGAATGACAATACACTTTAAGAAGAATGAGATAAACCCACTCTAGAGAATATTTATTTTCAAATACAGAATTTGGTGTTACAGAAAAATCTAAGCCTATCACATAGATAAGCAATCATTTTTCCCAGTGACTAACCATATATCTAGACATCAATCTTCAGGCTGACATTTTTCTGACATTTTGAGTCTACCCACTCTCTTTCCATGTCCTAGCTCTTTGGAGTAAAAACTGAAGCCTTATGTCCCTTATGAGTCTATAGAAATGCCACATTTGTGTCTTGACAAACAGGTTAATTCCATGATTTTGAAATGTTCAGAAAAAGAAGTCATCACTGTCCCAATCATAGAGTTCCAGATAGACCTGTTTAGAATCTGTAATCGATAGTCACTGAAATGTTAATTACTCTATTTTTCAGGCATCTCTAAGTCTCTGGATTCTCTTCAAGTGGCGTTCCTTCCCCAAAGATCTTGTAGATCATTATTTTAAAACTGTCACCATTTAAAAGTTGAACTGGCTAATACTGTTTATACTTATCACTGAACGACAATTGTTTAGTGATAAGTATAAAAATATTTATGGGCCCTGGTTGGTTGGCTTAGCAGGAGAGCATCTGCCAGGTGTGTGGAAGTCCCTGTTCGAATCCCGGCCAGGGCACACAGGAGAAGTGCCCATCTGCTTCTCCACCCTTCCCCCTCTCCTTCCTCTCTCTCTCTCTCTCTCTCTCTTCCTCTCCTGCAGCCAAGGCTCCACTGGAGCTAAGTTGGCCAGGGCGCTGAGGATGGCTCCATGCCCTCTGCCTCAGGCACTAGAATGGCTCCAGTTGCAGCAGAGCAATGGCCCAGCTGGGCGTCGGCATCGCCCCCTGGTGGGCATGGCCGGTGGATTCCCTCCGGTGCATGCGGGAGTCTATCCACTGCCCCCGCTTCTCACTTCAGAAAAAAAGCGTAAAAAACATGTTTATGTTTAAACAGTTAAAAGAAGAGAATCTGTTTAAAATTACTTTTTAAGTGTGGGTTACTTTTTTTGGTAAATGCATAGAATATCATCTTTCTCAATAATCAAATTTAATATACACATTCTTCAACCGCTTTTATTACTATAAATTACCCTTCAGTGTCATCATTTTCCCTCCAAAGGATCAGCCTAAATAAATCTTGGAACTAATAAAACAATGACCAGATTTTTTTTTTTTTTTTTACAGGGACAGAGAGAGAGTCAGAGAGAGGGATAGACAGACAAAAATGGAGAGAGATGAGAAGCATCAATCATCAGTTTTTCGTTGCAACACCATAGTTGTTCATTGATTGCTTTCTCACATGTGCCTTGACCGGGGGCCTTCAGCAGACCAAGCAACCCCTTGCTCGAGCCAGCGACGTTGGGTCCAAGATGGCAAGCTTTTGCTCAAGCCAGATGGGCTCGCGCTCAACCTGGCGACCTCGGGGTCTCGAACCTGAGTCTTCCACATCCCAGTCCGACACTCTATCCACTGTGCCACTGCCTGGTCAAGCAACAATGATCAGCTTTTAAATCATAACTCAAGGCTACTCTAGTTTCTAAGGGTTTGTCAAGATTCCAAATCTTAGCTAAAATCTGCATCACCTTAAATTAAAAATTTAAAAGAAATAAACATTTAACTCAAATAACTAAAAGTAATTTAAAATATAAAGTTCTTATTTCATTTGCTCAAAGATCCTTTAAAGCTAGGTGAACACTCTGACCACATACACATGACAAATCCCAACTTAAATTTCATAATCCATATGTGAAATCTCTTCATTATTTGGAATCTGAAATTCATTGCATAGACTGCCTAGGAAAGCTTAAAGAAAAAATAAGATTGGTTCTGACTTTTCTTTGCATGAGAGGTACAGCTGAATCTTTGGTAAATAGAAAGCCATCCACCTAAAGTAAGATCTTGTTCACCACACTCCCAGTCTCTTTTCTCCTGTCCTACTTATTGTTGTCAGAAAGGCATCCAAACAATAATAAAATTAAAAAGTGAACAGGCAAAAAAAAAAAAAAGTGAACAGGCAGTCTCATTCATTCCAAATATGTATAAGGATCAGAGGAAAACCTATCAAGTGTTACAAATATCATTATAAATAAAAAATATATATGTATATGTATATAACAACAAACAAAGACATATTATCACTCTTTAATCAATGCCTTCTTCATTGTTCATAAACACAAGGATAAAGAATAAGTATAAAAAAATAATAGTCCCACAAACTCAAGAGGTTACTTACTCATATTTAAAGGCAATAGCTCCTACCCACTGCCCTTGCTCAAATAAGTATTTTTTAAATCTGGTTTGCACCTGACCAGGCAGTGGCGCACTGGATAGAGCATTGGACTGGGATGTGGAAGACCCAGGTTCGAGACCCTGAGCTCGCCAGCTTGAGTGCAAGCCCATCTGGCTTGAGCAAAAAGCTTGCCAGCTTGGTTGGACCCAAGGTCGATGGCTCGACCAAGGGGTTGCTCGGTCTGCTGAAGGCCCCCGGTCAAGGCATATGTGAGAAAGCAATCAATGAACAACTATGGTGTCGCAACAGCAACGAAAAACTGATGATCGATGCTTCTCACCTCTCTCCGTTCCTGTCTGTCTGTCCCTATCTATCCCTCTCTGACTCTCTCTCTCTCTGTCCCTGTAAAAAAAAAGAAGAAAAAATTGTTTATAAATCTGGTTTGCTTGAGGCACTATGGTTTCAGCTATTCTATACTTTAGTTAGAACTATTCATTTTTTCTGATAGGATCTTATAAATTTTTTAGTGTGTCCTTATTAAGTGCAGGACATCATGTTATAAGAAATTTAAGAATTTTTTTAAAGATAAGAATCTTCAGTAAAGTTTATTTCTTAGATGAAGATAAAATATATTTTAGAGCCTGAATACACACTCACACATCACTTACATAAAATATATTTTATCAAATCATCACCAAGGGGGATGAGGGGAGGGAATAAGAGAAGGTGAAGGGATTAGTGAAATTATATAAACATAACACACAGATACAGATAACAGGACAGCAAATCCCAGAGGGAAGGGGGGAGGGAGTCAGGGAGATGAAGGCAAAGAGGGTACAATGGGAGGCACGTTGTTGGGGGCTGAAGGTGTTTTATTGAGTGGGACACTTGAATCTGTGTTAACGACAAATTTAAAAACGTAATAAAAATATTTTTTTAAAAAGAGCATCGCCAACATAGGTATTTTGTTGTTTTGTTTTTTTGTGACAGAGATAGAGAGACAGACATGAAGGGAGAGAAATGAGAAGCATCAATTCTTTACTGCAGCTTCTTAGTTGTTCATTGATTGATTTCTCATATGTGCCTTGATGAGGGGGCTACAGCAGAGTGAGTGACCCCCTGCTCAAGCCAGTGACCTTGGGCTCAAGCTAGTGACCATGGGGTAATGTCTATGATCCCACACTCAAGTCAGTGACTCTGCGCTCAAGCTGATGAGCCTATGCTCAAACTGTATGTGCCCGTGCTCAAGCCAGCGACCTCAGGATTTCAAACCCGGGTCCTCTGCATCCCAGTCTGACTCTATCCACTGTGCTACCACCTAGTCAGGCAACATAGGCATTTTTGATGTTTAGGATTAATATTTACTGGGAACAAATTCACCTGTAAAGTTATTTAGGTATGTAAGTAATAGGTCCTTACTACCAATAGGATGTGTGTGTGGCAGTGGCTGTGGGGATGTTCCCCACACATCCAACAATTAATTCTCAAATACCAGCAAGGTATCTTACCATTCAACTCATGTCTGACACTACTTGGAGAGAGCATCTAATTCCACAGATTGAGGCCACAGATTAAACTACCCTCCACTTCAGATGCCAATCATAAATCCAGGTTATCACCTATGCTTCTTACCAGCTGCCTATAAATCAGAGGTTCACATGAACCCCTTGTTGTATTCAATTAATTTTCAAGAAGAGCTCACTAGATTACAGATTTAGTACAAAAGATATGAATCACATTAAGAGATACATACACCAAGGTCCCAAACAAGGAGCTTCTATCCTCATGGAGCTTGGGGCCCTGCCCATGGAAGTGTTCTAGTTCCCCAACTTGGAAGCTCTCCATACTCCCTTCTTCTGGGTTTTGTATAGGCTCCATCCCCTAGGCACAGCTAATTGAATCACTGGCCATCGGAGAGTGATTTCAATCTCCAGTCCTTTACTCCCCAGAAATAGCAGATGGCTGAAAGTTTCACCCCTCTATTTATGTTTGGTTTCCTTGGCAACCTGTGCCTACCTTTAGATAGTTTTCCAAAAGTCATCTCATTAACATAACCCCAGTAATGGTGGAAAGGGGCTTGTTATGAATAACAAGACACATTTCACCTTTATGACTCTGAAGCAATTTCAAAATCCAAAAACAAAGAGCCCAAATATAACAAAAGATGTTCCCACTGCTTTTATCATTCAGAAAATTCCAAGGGTTGCAGGAACTGTGAACAAAGATCAAATATATATGATAAATATTTTTTGGTCATCTGAATGATCAAATATCTACATATTTCTTATAAATCACAGTATTACAACATTGGATATTCCTCTCATTATAGCACATATATTTCACTTTGGTAGGTTTTCTTTGTTGTTGTTGTTATTTTTTTTGTTTTTTGTTTGTTTGTTTGTTTTTTGTGGCAGAGACAGAGAGTGTCAGAGAGAGGGACAGATAGGGATAGACAGACAGGAAGGGAGAGAGATGAGAAACATCAATTCTTTGTTGCAGTTCCTTAGCTGTTCATTGATTGATTTCTCATATGATCCTTGACTGGGGGGCTACAGGAGACCGAGTGACCCCTTGCTCGAGCCAGTGACCTTGAGTTCAAGCTGGTGAGCCTTGCTCAAACCCAATGAGCCCACACTCAAGCTGGCGACCTCGGGGTCTTGAACCTGGGTCCTTCGCATCCCAGTCCAATGCTCTATTCACTGCACCACCGCCTGGTCAGTCTCACTTTGGTAGGTTTAAGTGTCCGTTTCCCAACCACCATCTTCCCTAATCCCTTACAAGAACATTTTTTGTTCAGTCTTCTATCCTCAATACCTACTGCTTAACAAAGGGTTGGGACTGTGTCACAAAACCAATGAATAAGTCAACTGTAAGAGAATGAGACAAGGCAAATATCACTTGCATGCTTCGGGCTGTTGTAGAAATCAGGACCTTCCTATCAGCTGTTTCTCCTTCTATCTAGAAGCCTCTTCTATTTGTCCCCTTTCTCACCCTCCAACTCCTTGTCAGGGTTTTTACTGTTTAATACTGCTCATCTGTACACACACACACAGACATACATAGACACACATATGCATGCACACACATGTACATAGACATTCCAAGGCAGCCTTCTTCCCCCTCCCTGTTCTGAGGCTTGTCTTTATGCTCCTTAGCCTCCTGGGTATACCTTAGTCAGTGCCTAGCACACCATACTGTAAAGATTGGTTATTTCCTAGTCATTTCCACTTGAAGAACAGTATCTTCATTTGTACTGCATGTTCAGCCATCAGTACACTGCCTGGCAGTAGTAGACACTCAAAAATATTTTGAGCCTGACCAGATAGCTCGGGTGGCTAGAGCATCATGCAGAAGCACAGAGGTTGTCGGTTTGATCCCTGGTCAGGGCACATGCAGGAGCAGATCAGTGTTCCTGCTGTCTCTGTCTGTCTCTCTCCCTCCTTTTCTCTCTCTCTAAAATCAATAAAATAAACAAGAAAAGTATTTTGAAGTAATGGATAAAAGATTAAATGAATGGGGAGGGAAAAGTCTGCATTATGGAAAGTTATCTCAGCATTATGTTTGATAAGATGTCAATCAAGTACATACACTGTTTCAACTTCTAAACAGAGTAAATTAATATGATTGTATAGTAAGGTTATTGCAGATAGAGGGAAATTACAATTAGAAAAAGTGCTTTAATCCATGGACAGGTCCCAGGCAGAGATGTCTTCAAAACACTTTTTTGCTCTAACCCCTGAACCTGCTTTAGTAAAAATTGCTTTCTTCCTTCTCATCCTACTATTTCATTCCCTACTATCCCCATAGGCCACTTGTAGATCTCCCTCCCAGAAATCACCAATGACTTCCTCCTCACATAATGTATATATGACCCGTGCCTCCAGAGTCTTGAATCACAATGGGTAAGCTACAAAAAACAAACACACATACACACACTCTGGTTTTGTCTGACAATGAGTATTCCTGGGTTCACGTTCCCGTTTTGACAGATCTTTTTCTTAGGCAATGGCTTTACTCAAAGTTCAGTAAAATGACAGTTGAAACATGAGACCTTTCAAATATCTTCAAATCACTCCACTGGGGTAAACTCCCTCCTGGCACTAGAGAGTTCAAATCACTCCACTGGGGTAAACTCCCTCCTGGCACTAGAGAGTTGAAGGGGTGAATGTGCCACTCTGCATGTGACTTCTTTTTAGCTAAAGGTCATCAAAATCCAGCAAAAAAACTTTTTTTTGCCTGACCAGGCAGTGGCGCAGTGGATAGAGCGTCGGACTGGGATGCAGAAAACCCAGCTTCGAGACCCCAAGCTCGCCAGCTTGAGCGCGGGCCCATCTGGCTTGAGCAAAAGCTTGCCAGCTTGGACCCAAGGTCGCTGGCTCCAGCAAGGGGTGGCTCGGTCTGCTGAAGGCCTGCGGTCAAGGCACATGTGAGAAAGCAATCAATGAACAACTATGGTGTTGCAACGGCAACGAAAAACTAATGATTGATGCTTCTCACCTCTCTCCGTTTTTCTCTGTCTATCCCTCTCTCTGACTCTCTCTCTGTCCCTGTAAAAAAAAAACAAAAAAACATTTTTACTACTCTCGTAACTACCTAAAAAAATTTAGTTAGTGCGTCTGCCACAGAAAAAGAACTTTATCAGAGATTAACTTTATCAGAAAGGCTTAATTGCATGGTGGGGCAAACTTCTAATTACCAAACATCTGTTTTCCTATCATCCTGTGAATTATCTTCCTCCTCTTCAAAGCTCTAGGTCTCTGTCCCGTTTCTTAGTTCAGGATGGCATATTAAGCTTCAATTATCCATCTTGCTTTTGAGTCTCATATATTTGGGGCTCCAGTTCATGACACCAATTTTTTTCTCTTGTTAATATTTCTCATATCAATTTAATTATTAGACCAGCCACAGGAATACTTTTTACCTCCACCCCCACAGAAGGTAGTGAAGCTTGGTGGTTTGGTCAGGGCTCTGAAGCCAGGCTACCTGGGTCTGAATCCACTCGCTAGCCTCTGCCCTTAGGTAACCTCATGGGTGCCCAAGTTTTCTAATTGTAAAATGAAATAAAAGACCTACCTCTAGAAACTGGTGGGAAGGTGCAACGGGTTAATACAAGTAGAGAAAAGTACCTAATAAGTAGCAAGCCATCAATAATTACCAGCTATTATCATTTTACTGTTATTAGAACTGGTTCTGAAAGAACCTGAAGAGAGAAAAGCCCCAAGGTAGGAGAAGAAAGAGAGGAGAGGGCACTTACTGATCTGGTTGTTCAGCTTGAATGCAATGTCCAGCTGTAGGATCAACAGCATGAATTGGAACCAAGGACTCATCTCCATGGAGGGAAGGGGAATGTGAACAGAAAACACAATGTCGTTGGCTTCTATTTCCCTTGGAATTGCTTCCTCGATGTCTCGGATTTTGTCACAGTGGTTGAGTCCCCAAGGCACAAACCATTTTGTCTTGTGATGGTTTTTACGAACATCCACACATTTCACTGACATGTAGGACACTGCCGTTGTGGGCCCTGGAGCTGCAAAGAAAATGTTTTACTGTTTGAGAAAACTCAACCACTGAAGTGCTCACTTCTGGCTAACATTCTTTCCACTACTGTCATCTCTCCATTTTTTTGTACTGCCTTCTATAACTTAGGATCAGTCATACCTAGGGATCTGCCAGCTCTGGGTGAGGATCCTTCAGTGACCTACGTAGGTGTCATAAAGTATCCCTCAAAGCCTTCTCATTGTGTTTTTAATTGCTGATATCTATTGAAAGAATATATTTGTAACCTGATTAGTTTAGTTACCTCCTCACTCCAAAACGAATGTCACAAAAACCCTTGATGCTTCAGTGATTACCCGCTTGTGAACTTGGGAGGGCTCTGGTGCTTCAAAGACCACAGTGTCTGAGGTCAGAAGACCTGGATCTGAAGCCCGTTTGAACAATTTACTCTCAGTTCATCTTGGGTAAGTCAGTTAAATCAAGAGCAGCTTCAGGACCCTCATCTGAGAAACAAGATAGCTGGTTTCTGAGATTCTTCACTCTAAAATTTTACAATACTGTACTGCTTTTGATTAAGAGAAAGAACTGTGTTAACTCAGGTCATTACTTAGACAGGTATCGTAGGGTGGGAACTCAAACACTGATAGATATTTCAAAGGTATAATAAAATATAATCCATGCATTTCAAGAGAGAAAGAGAGAACATCACATTTGAACTATATGACATTAAAAACACTATTTTGTGATTATAAAATAATCATATGATAATAGAAAATCTGAAAAATACAGAAATTTTAAAGTTTGGAACAATATTTACCCCAAATCCCACTAGAAGTAAATAACCACCACTGGAAAAATATCAAAATACTATCTGTCTTTTCTATGAGTGTATAATTAGATAAAAATTTATACATGAATTAAATTGTATGACCTTAAAAATACATACCAGTATTAACACACATTTTTACAAAAAAAGAATATCAACATAGTTGTATAGCTTTTCCTTTTTATTCACTTAGAGAAACAGAATAGCACAGTAGTAAATAACACCAGCTCTGGAGCCAACTTGCCTGATGTCAAATCCTGGCTCTCTCATTTCTAGTTGTGTCACCACTAATCCACACTTGGAACGTTTTGGGTGAATTACTCAACCCATTTATGTATTAATAGTTTTATCATCTCTTAAGTGGCAATAATAACAGTACCACCTACCTTTTTGAGTCATTGTGTACATTAAACAAGGTAACATGAAAAGTACTCAGAATAGTACTTGAGCACATAAAAAGTATAAAATTAATATTAGCTATTATATTATAAATATTTTCTACATAATTAAAGTTTTTCAACTAGAAGTTACAAAATAATTACATAATATACCAAATTTAATTTACCTACACACCCCTTAGTTTATAAAGATTTTCTATAAATAAGAATAATTTTTTGCCTCATATTTTTTGTTTGTAATTTATCTTAACTTTTCCATCTGCTGTCTAAATTTGCTTATGGCCTATTTTAATATAGAGAAGATACAAATTTTATATAGAATCTCTCTTTTCATTTATGCTTTTTCTATGCCTTTGTCTTTAGAGAGAACTTATCTTCAAATTCAATAAACAGGCAACTTTATTATCTTCTAGTTATTTTTAGCAATTTCATTTAAAAAATTCCTAAATAGTTGATCCTTCTAGAATTTGTTTTGATATAAGAAATGAGGTAAGTTTCTAGTTATTTTATTTTTTTAATATTTAAATTACTTTTTACTGAGTTGACTCTCTTATTGACTTATGTTATCACTTTTATTATATGTATAACAATAGATGTTTCTGGATAGTCTTCTCTATTTCATCTATTGAACTGTCAATTCATGGCCCAACACAACATTGTTTTGAATTCTATATGTTGATGATCTGTATTAATATATGACAGAGTAAATCTTTCCCCTCAATCCATTTCAAATTTATATTCTATTGCTGGAATTTTCAATGAAATTACATTAAATCTTTTTTTCACATTGATGTAATTGGGTGACACTGGTTAACGTAATTATATATGTTTCAGGTACCCAAATCTACAATATATCTCTGTACACTGTGTTGTGTGTTCACCCCTTCAAGTCAAGTCTTCACCCAACATCATTTATTCCGCCTTTACCATTTATACCTCTTTACCCTTCTCCCCCTCCCCCCACCCCAGCAATCACCATACTGTTGTCCACATCCATGAGTTGTTTCTATCTTTTTTTCCCTTTTTTTTTGGTCCTTTCTTACCTGGTCTTTTTACTTCACCTCCCCGCTGACAATTAATGTCAATCAACATGGACGAATCAGCACCCTTTCTCAACATTTAGTTTCCCCATACAAGAACAGTGATTGCTTATCTATTCACTAGAGTTCATTTTTATATCTCTTCAAAAATTTTCATAGTTTTCTTCATGTGGGTTCTGCTAATATAAAATATATCTTAAATCAATTTATAAAATAACCTTTCTTGCCTGGCCTGTAGTGTTACAGTGGATAGAGCGTCTACCTGGAGTGCTGAGGTTGCCGGTTTGAATCCCTGAGCTTGCCTGGTCGGGGCACATATGACAAGCAATCGGTGAACAGCTAAAGTGAAGCAACTGAGTTGATACTTCTCGTTCCTCATCCCCCCCTCCACTTTCTGTAAAATTAATAAAGAAAATCTTTAAAAAAATATCCACCTTTCTCTAAAAGTCAGTAATGAAAGAAAAACATTATAAATTATGTTTTTATTTTATTTTTTTTACAGGGACAGAGAAAGAGTCAGAGAGAGGGATAGATAGGGACAGACAGACAGGAACGGAGAGAAGTGAGAAGCATCAATCATTAGTTTTTTGTTGCTGTCACAACACCTTAGTTGTTCATTGATTGTTTTCTCACATGTGCCTTGACCACGGGCCTTCAGCAGACTGAGCAACTCCTTGCTGGAGCCAGCGACCTTGGGTCTAAGCTGGCGAGCTTTTGCTCAAGCCAGATGGGCCCACAGTCAAGCTGGGGAGCTCGGGGTCTCAAACCTGGGTCTTTTGCATCCCAGTCAGACGCTCTATCCACTGCGCTACCGCCTGGTCAGGCAAATTATGTTTTAAGTGCATGGTTTATATACATTTAATTCTGTGACTATATTTGGCGTACTATGCATTCAGACCTTTTATGAGCAGAAATCGTCTTTTATTTAATAGAGACCAGATAGCAACTAGAGAAATATGTAAAGCAAGAGGAAAGTTATGTAGGAGGCAAAACTGTGTAGTATTAATATTTTTCTCTATTTCTAATGCTCAGATACATATTTTTCCTATTCCTAAATATTTATTCTAATTTTGCGTAGTAAAATGTTATGTTTGCAGAAAGTCTTGACAATGCCTAAAAAAATGTCCCCAAAATGTAGCACTACTAAACTCTAGCTGGAAGCCCTTAATGTAGTACCATAAACAGTTGGACATGGAGTCCCCTAATCCATGTCAGGAAAGTTTTTATTCAAAACTCAAAACCTATATCACAAAGACAGTTTGCACCTAACTCATCTAAGATCAGACATCTGGCTTATTATTAGAAAAATGAAAATCAAACTTGGGTTATCCTTACTCAGCTCAATAGCCCACTGACATTAAAAAGACCAAATGGCATATTTAACTGAATCCTTTTTAATGTGGTTGGAGAAATAAACAAGGAGACAAAAGTCATGAATTCTATTTTTGACTAACATGCTCAAACTGACTATTTGCAGCAAAAAATAGTGACTGCATTTTAAAACTTCTATTCTTCCAAAATGAACCTAACCTTTTCTCATTTTTTTTTTCATTTTGAAAAACAAGTCCCTCCCTCCCTCCCTAGGCCAAAGTGAAAAATAACTAGCTGAACTCCTCAGCTAAGCTCCAAAACCACATTCCAAACTTAATAACAGAGAAGCTGAACACTTTATGGACACAAAGACTGCATTTTTAATGGACATAGTGAACGCCTGCCTCTGTAGTGACCTGAATCACTTTCATTCTTTCATTAGCCTAGTGTTTTCCTGCCTCAAGAAAAAAATCCCAGGTATATTAATATTTTCATAAAGATCATGGCAATAAACTTGGAGTAACCTCAAATGAATCTTAAGCTACACTAAGAGAATCACAAATATATTCTTTCAAAAGAATAAATCTATACTCAAAAAACTTCGCATAACTTAAGAACTTGAAGACAATTCAATATTTTCAATTTTTCTAGGAGTGCTCAAAGGCAAAATGGTTGTATTGTTGGAGAAAGTAAACAGAAATTCTAATATTCAAACAGAAATTTTGATATCCAAACATGGACAGTAAATGTTTCTCCAGTAATGTATTTATAGCTCAAGACAACTTCCTACTCCAGTTAAAAGTGAATTACCAGGTGTTCCTTTATGTAGAAAGCCTCAAAGTCAACTAAAGAATAAAGCTTATAGTTAATAGTTGTAGCCTAAGTTGTAGTCAAAATTGTGACTAAATGTATGACAAAACAGGGTCTAAAATCAAAAGGAGTTTGATTTCTGGCCTAAATTCTCTAAAAGGTGTGAGGGATATTATTGTAAGAGAACAGGGTGAAATTGAAGACGCTGAAATTTTCTGCAACCTCTGAAGACGCTATAGTCAAATAACAGGTATATGAAAAGGATGCCTTACCTAGAATTACCTAGAAACCAATGTGGTTCTAGGGATTAATAGACTTTGTGTATTTAAGAAGGGGGCTGGATGGATTGAGGTCAACAAACTGAGTCATGTTTGCTCAGGTGAAGGCTAAAAATAACTACTCCTCAGTATTCCTGGGATAGTAATGCAATATCACCCAGCTGCCTCAGCATACTTTATAAATGTCCCCTTTATGTATCTGTAGCATTTAGTTGGGAAAAAAAGAGTGGGCCAAAAGTCATAATATAACCATATCGGTACAATTTAGTTGAGCAATCTGAACAAAATGAGTATGCCCCAGGTACTGTGGATGGGTTACATTCTGGTAAGGTTAAGACAGTATTTAGGGTATGCTCATAGTCATAAAACTCTTTTCTCATCTACATTTGCACACATGATTTTTGTCCTCCAACTCTTTATTATAGTACGAGAATTCTGAAATGTGATATTACACATTTAATTTTAAAATTATATATCAAATAAGACTTCTAATGCAAGATTACAAAACATTGCACCAACATAACTTGAAGCCTCTTTGAGAATTTAGTGGCCCTTTAATTAAGTACATTGCTAAGGTTTATATTCCATCCACCAAATATGTCTCTTTTTTAAAATTTATTGATTTTAGAGAGAGGAAGAAAGAAAAACATCAATTTGTTGTTCCATTTATTTATGTATTACTTGATTGATTCTTACATGTGCCCTGACTGGGGATTGAACTCACAACCTTGGTGTTTTGGGACAACAATCCATCACCAAATATGTCTTTAGTACCTACCATGTGTTAGGCACTGTTAGGAATTAAAGTGAACCTAATAGACACGAACCATGTCAAATTTACAAATAATGGGAAAAACAGACAAAAATCAAATAGTTACAGAAAAGAATAAGTATAACTGTGACAAATGTTAAATTTATCTTGCCATTATCTGAGAAAGGGCAACCGTCAGTATTTGAAAGGTAGGGAAAATGAATTCTCTAGAAATGAGAAAGAAATTCCATGCATCACTACAATATAACCTTGAAAAAACTGCCAGTGAACAATGACTAAGCCTGTACCTCTTTTGGAGAAATATTCATTGACTCCAGTTGACTTCCTGTTATGGCATCTCAAATAGCTGTCCAGTTTACAAATTACTATCTAGCCAACCACTACCGCTATCATGCTCAAAGTTGAGTCAACATCAAATCATTAGCCCCTACTCCCTCCAGAACCTGTAATTAAAGAGTTGGACAGAGATGCAAGGACTTGGTTGCCTCATTGAAAAGTTAAAATTAAAACAACATGTTGACATGACACACGGTCTCCATTTAGGTCAACACAGACTATTTATTTCTTTGCTTTATTCAATTGAGAAAGATTCTTTTAGCAATTATCTAGGAGTGTTATTATTATGTGAGCACTGTGCTAACTAAAGATAGACAATGACAGTCCTAGGCTCTGAGTTGCTCAGTCTAATGTGGGAAGCTGAGAAGTTGGCAGAGAAGTACATCCTGACTGAAACTGGCTCTGACAGAGGTTTCTACAGGATGCATCAGTTGGAAAGAGGGCAAGAAGTGAGGGGATACTGCTTGCAGAAGGCTTGGATTTAGCCTTGAAAGAGAGCAGGTGTTTGTTAGCCAGGGGGAAAAGGGTGATAGCCAAATAGGGAAGCTTCTGAAGAAGACCATGTGCTGGGTCATAGGACACCTAGAAAATCATAGTATATCCTGCAGATGTCTGTGTTTGAGTATTAAAAATTTGAAAAAGATCATTTAACAGGTGGAAATGCAGCACTGCCTCTAACTTGGTTTCAGCTCTTTGCTTTCTCTAAACAGTGGTAAAGACCTATCAGGGCACCTTGGTTTCTTCTCTCAGTCCTCTCTGCTCCAATCCAGAGAGAAACATGAAAAGGAAATAATAAACTGACCTGCCAATATCAAAGAATTTTTATTTGAGGAAGTCTTTTCTTCTAAGACAACTTACTTTGTCATGCAGGTTTACAGAAGGCTAGACATGAGCTCTGCCGGAAGATGGGAGAAGCAAGAGATTGTGATGGGGAGGGAATAGAGAAGCCCCACCTCTTATTCTGGCAACCTGGCCTCCAGAGGGCCTTTGAAGTCTAGATCAGCAGATAATAGCCTTCACCTAAATAACAGGAAGAATGTCTGGCTTGCAACAAAATGATATTTAGAGATTAATCTGTTTTGGCTACAAGGGGAAGGAATGTGGAGAACAGGCCAGCTAAAAGGGTAATGCATGTTTATAAGCATTAGTAATCCTTCTGACCATTACTAGCAGATACTTTCTTTTATTAACTCAAGAGAGGTAGATTTAATTCGTAAACCCTAGTCTCAGCTTAAATACTGCTGTCATGATCTCTCGACCTGTAAAAAACACGAATGCTTAATTTATTAGTCTATTTTTAAAATGATTTCATTCTCTACTTTGTTCCCTAAAAGATTGTGGGTTCCTAAAAAGTGAATATCAGACTTCATTTTTTTTTAATGAGGCTGATTTTAAAAGATAGAATTATTGTTTGGGGGGCTAAGAATTACCTAACGTGTATATCTACAAAAGTAGAGAACAAAAGCAGTAGCTGGGTAATGTAAGCCCCCACAACTTTCACCTGAATTAAGTGACTTGATATTTTTTTCACTTTATAATGTAGAAAAAGCTTCCAGTGCTTGGCCATGGATGGTATTTATACTATATATACAGTGTGTCCGAAAAGTCATGGTGCACTTTTTTCCTGTGACGGCTCAAAAGTGCACCATGACTTTACGGACACACTGTAGAGCATTTTTCTCCTATCCACAGAGGATACTGTGCAAGACCCCCAGTGGATGCTGACACCATGGATAGTATAGAATCCTATAATACCATGTTTTTCCTGTATACACATACCTTTTCACTGAAAGCACTTTATGGCTTCCCTTTGGCATACCTAAATTGCCAGCATCACTGCTTTTATGCTTTGAGGCCATTATGAAGTAACATAAGGGTTACTGAACACAAACACTGTGACAGTCCATTTGACCACTGAGATTGGCTACTAAATGACTATTAAGCAGGTAGCATGTACAGTGTGGATATGCTTGATAAAGTATGATTCATGTCCCGGGCAGGATGAAGCAGGATCATGCAAGATTTCATCACGGTCCTCAAGACAGCAGACAATTTAAAACTTATGACGTGTAAATTTATTTGTGGAATTTTCCATGTAATATTTTCAGACCACGGTAGGTAACCAAAACCATGGATTAGGGCAGACTACTTTACTCAACACAGTTCTAAACTTTGCCTATCTGAATGAATATCTATGCTTGCCTCAAAGAGAATTTATATAAAATGGATTGGGCATTTAGACTTTTGGGTACTTCCAGGATTTGCTTAGAAATTTTTATGTGCCTCAAGGAGGAGAAGGAGGAAAAGAGGGAAAGAGGAACAGGAGGGGAAGAAGGAAAATAGGGAAAGAGGAACACAGGTGGCAGAAACCAAGGAGACCAGATGAATTCCTGTTATTTATACAACTACAATTTTTATCTGAAGCCTCCCCTCGAGTACTCATTTAACATAAAAGGATCTTCAGCTAAATTTAGAAATTAGTTTTTAAATCAGTGGTTCTTAACCTGGGTTCTATCGAACCCTAGGGGTTCGATGAGTCTGTCTTAGGGGTTCGGAGAAGCCTCTGCGGCAGAGGCCAGAATAAAGTAATACCGTAACTTGTTGTGAGTTCATGCACTTTGTTGGTTTTGTTCTTTGAGCAAGGTGATGCTCATGCACGGCTCATTTTGTGCACCAGTAAAAAAACATATACCTATGTCTTGAATTTGGAAAAAAAAAATCATATTTTATTTATCACTAAAGAAGGATTCGGTGAATGCGCATATGAAACTGGTGGGTTCAGTACCTCAAAAAAGGTTAAGAACCACTGTTTTAAATACATTAAATTGAGTTCCCTCACAGATTCTGCTGGTCTTTCTCAAGCTCAAACACCCCCTACTTTAATTCTAGTTAAATGGACGCATGTGGGATACACTACCCAACTGATGTAGCCAGATCGTATTACCTGGTTGAACTGTGAGGCTTGACACAACCAGCAGCTCCTTTAGCCCATTCACTCCCTCCAGGTCAGTTCCTGAAATGATTTCTTGGTATCTATCACAGCACATGTCTAAATTTTAGCATGTTTCATTATAATGACTGTTTCAAAATTTTCAGCTAAAGAAAATGTAAATACTTGTGTTAAACTGACTTACTACTCTGGATTAACTACCTTAGTTTGTGAATTCCTTTACTGAAATGGCTCTGAAGTTATAATGATCAAGACATCCATGCTACCTCTGCCACTGACTTTGAAGAAACGTTTTCCTATATTTCAACCATACCAATTAAATCTTACTAGATTACTAAGTAAAATATTATTTCACAATTCAATCTCAATTACTGGAGAACTGGAAGTGAGCTTACAGGGCCAGGATCTAAAGAAGTGGTTTTCAGAATTATCCTAGCTCTGCCCTAGCATGTATAATGGCGTGCACTAAGTAAAATGTAATTCATTCTAGCCAGCAATTTTCAGTAAGAAGTTAATTATGCTAACATCTGTTCTAGGAAAGCTAAATTTTTAAACACAGCAGAACACTCCTCTACTCTAACCTACTACCACTAAAACACACAAACACACCAAATAGCAGAGTTGAATGCAAAATAATTTGTACCATATGCACAAAAGTCAGGCACTTATTTAAAAATCGTTCCCCACAACATAAACTTATGAATAAATGACATTGACATTTAGACAGCAAAGTTTCAGAAATAGTAGCAAACACTTTATAATTCACTCTGACTTTAAAAATATTGAAAAATGTTATATATTTATATCTAAGGCTGATGAGAATTTTAAATGCTTGGCCTGCAACCTCAATTGTTTTAGAGCCAAAGATGTAACAACTTTGAAGAAAAGAAGAATTACTCTATATTTGTCAGAATCTACCCAGCAAACAAGCAGCACCACTTGGCTTCCATTACGTGCCTGGCTTGGATCCCATAGAATTGAGGAGTGTTGGAACCAAGAGGGGAAAAAAAATTAGAGTACTTAGGGACACTGAGCCAAACTCTTACATAGTATTTGAAATGCTGTGGTAAACACGAAATTACTTTCGGCTCAAAAGATTGGTGCCAGTTTTTTTCCTCTTTTTGAAAAAATAATAAAATACACATAAAGGGACTTAGTCAGAGACTTAGCATGTAAAATCTGCCAACTATTAGATATGCTCATTGGGGGAGCAATACTGAATTCTTAATTCAAATGGAAATAAAAGGACCCTCACCTTTG
Source organism: Rhynchonycteris naso (assembly GCA_037038555.1). NCBI lineage: Eukaryota > Metazoa > Chordata > Mammalia > Chiroptera > Emballonuridae > Rhynchonycteris > Rhynchonycteris naso. The sequence goes on along the minus strand of CM072997.1, from coordinate 180,241,348 downwards.
GTATGCAGAAGCAAAGAAAGACTATATTAAGAAGTTTGACAGAAGTACATCAAATCGCTAATTCTAGCCTCTATCCCTGAATAATACCTGCAAGTTATTGTTTCTCCATGACGCCAGAAATAATCAAAACAGTAAAAATTAAATGCACAGGAAGTGAACACAAAAGACCTCCACAGAAAAACCAAATGGCTCATCTGTTGATGCTATTGCTCATTGCTCGGCCAACCAGTCGTCTGGGCCTGAATTTTTGACTTTCTGCCAGGGCTTTAAAATCAGCCACCTTCCAGCCAAAAGGCTGTGGAATGCAGCCAGGACCACCTATGGAAAGTGAATTACAGCACCTTATAATTTACTACCTTGGCTGTGATCTTTCATAAAGCCAGCATGGAGGGCGAACCAGCTCTTGTGTGGGAAATCTCAGCCCTTGTGGAGGCCCTAAAGGCTGCCCTGGAAGAGCTGCGGGGTAGGCGTGATAGAAAGGTGGACAAGTGGCTCCATTTTATGAGCAAGCTTGGAACACACTTGCATTAAAATTTTAGAGTTAAGAATCCCCAAACTTTTTCTAGAAGAAACAGTTAGAGGCTTTGTTTTAAAGTACTTAATTCCACTCTATAAATTTCACACATTTGTTATTTATAATTTATTATCAGACATTTATTATTTATGAATTACAGATATCTACTCTTATTAATAGTCAATATTAATAATAAACACAAATACTATATTGATTGCATATACAGTTTACAAAGTAGTTCCACCCTCTTGCCTCATCTAATCCACATAATAAACAGGGATAGTCATTATAATGACTCTCTATGGTAGATACAAAAGATGGGTGGTCACTTGACCTGTGGTGGCACAGTGGATAAAGTGTCGACCTGGAATGTTGAAGACACTGGCTTAAAACCCTGTGCTTGCCTGACCAGGTGGTGGCGCAGTATATGGAGCATCAGACTGGGATGCAGAGGACCCAGTTTCGAGACCCCAAGCTCGCCAACTTGAGTGCAGGCCCATCTGGCTTGAGCAAAAGCTCGCCAGCTTGGACCCAAGGTCGCTGGCTCCAGCAAGGGGTGGTTCGGTCTGCTGAAGGCCCGCGGTCAAGGCACATGTGAGAAAGCAATCAATGAACAACTATGGTGTCGCAATGGCAATGAAAAACTGATGATTGATGCTTCTCACCTCTCTCCGTTCCTGTCTGTCTGTCCCTATCTCTCTCTCTCTCTGACTCTCTCTCTGTCCCTGTAAAAAAGAAAAAAACAAACAAACAAAAAACCCTGTGCTTGCCCGGAGAAGGCACATATGAGAAGCACTGCTATGAGTTGATGCTTCCTGCTCCTAGCCCCCTCTCTCTCTAAAATCAATAAATAAAATCTTAAAAAAAAAGAAAAGATGGGTTGTTTTTGTCCCACCAGTAAGAGGCAGAGCAAGGACTAGAACCCTTGACTTGATATCCAGTACTCCTTCCAATATACTGCATTGCCTCTCACTTGCACTTGCCCGTTTCTTTATTCACTCTCTCCAGTCACCTGAGAGGTAGTGAATGGAGCAGAAGGAAGAATGAGGAAGACTGAAGTTGCCAGAAGAAACCTGCTGAAGCTCCATAGACAAGGCCCTACTTAGTACTGGGCTGGGCTCCACACATAGGGCACCAGCAGGATAACTTCTCTGCAAGGTACTGCCGCAAAGTGCCAGAAAGACATGGTGAAAGAACAGGCTCCTGAAAATGCACTGAACTCACTTGCGACTATCCGCTACTCTGATAATTTACTGGTGTTTGGGATATAACTTCAAATCCCGGGTAGGCCACCTGGGATCTTAACCTAGAGAACATCTGTCTCAGGAACATCTGATAGAGCTGCCATGGAAGAGTCTATGTCAGATCCTGCAGGCAGAGTAAGGGCCAAATTCACAAGATAGAGGTAGGGTAAGGGCCCAGTAATGTAAGGGAAGGATTCACTCACAAATAAGACAGGCAAACAATGGCACAATCTGACTCAGGAAAAGGAGAGGTCTCCATTTATGGAAACATTCAGGAAGTAACCAGATAGATAAGAGCCTGAACTACGTAAGTTTTTCTCAGGGATACCAAAATGATAAAGTCTCCTATCATTCTGGGATACTAGGAAATAGAGAGACCTTATGGCGGCCCAATTAAGAGCCTCGTGCAGTTTATTAATGTTTCATACTCTGACCCATTTCAGAAAAACAATAAAAACGATAAAAGGAACAAAAATACAGTCCATTGGGTCACAAATTTTAGTGTTGGACAGTTCAAGCTGAGGCTAAAGTCAAGCAAGGTCCATTAACAACTACATATCTGGAATTTCACAAATGCCAGGGTTAATCCCTTCCCCTTTCTTGCTTTTTCAAAGAAAAGGTAGGACCTTATCATTTCAAATTCTCTAGAACTGGAGGTAAAGTTCATTTGGAGGTTGAGGGTAAACTAGTTTCAACAGCCACATTCTTAGAAATTATTGGGTTTTCAAAAAACACTGAAATAAAATTGAAATAAAATTAAGATCATTATGCAATTGTTAGATATTTTAATCAGCTCTAGGTTCTAGCTTAAGTGCTACTTCCTTCATTTAATTTGTTAAATGCAGATAATGCACCAGTGTCTCCGGTTTTTGCCAGTTTCCCATAAGTAAATTATCCTCACTTCCCCTAATGCCAATATCACCTGGTCTGTCCTTTCATTACAGCATTCTACTTCATTTACAAACATAACTTCTGAAGACTAGAAAATTATAAGTTCCTGAGAGGGGAGACCATGTCTTATTTCTTCTTACGTCACCAAATGTAGAGATTTGAACATGCAGATCTCTTAAACCTGAACTGAACTATATACATTAAAACATATATATCATAATAAACACAGTAAGTTATGATTGATTTACTTGTTAGGAAATTAACTTATATCAAACACTTATTTACTTAAGAAACACCTATTTACTTTTATCAAACACATAGTAATCACCACAAAATAATGCCACAGTGAATTTGACCCATGGCCTGCCTACATCAAAGTACAACTAAGACTGGCATTCAGAAAGTCTGGGAGAAAGCCATGGCCCCCCTTCCTTGATCCCAACCTCCCAATGTTACACGTGTGCCCCTGTTGAGGCTCATTTTCAATTATAATGGCTCTTGCAGATCTGAGTAAACCTATACATAAAATGAATACTAGATTTTGAGGCTCCAAATAACTTCTCCTAAACTGGAACACTACCATACCAATCCACACGGGGGAAAAAAATAATAAATTTACACATCAAAAGAATATGTATGAGACAGACAAGAGGCAAGCAAAAACATGGCAATTTTTGAAAATTTTCTCCCCAAGGGTTTATAGCTAATATTAAAATATGGAAGCATGTTTAGATAACTACTCTTTAGCCTATTTCCTGAAAGTCGAGGTTCTCAAAGGTAGGATTTAACAATTATTTATCCTATTTCAGTAGGGCCCTGAGGGATCAAGGCCTGCATGAGAGAAATAAAAGAAGAGATGAAATGTATATAATCAGTGGCTGCATATTTGAAAACTTTGTGACAAAATCCATATTCTTCAAAACACACAGAGGGAAAAAAGTGAACATCGCATTAGTATCTTAAAACAAGTCCTACAAGGGAGAAAAGCAAGCACCCCCTTCTAAAGGCATCAAATCCTACTTTTGAGATCAAATCTACAAAACAGGCTCACATAGAAACCTGGGCAAAGGCACCTTCTGCTGCATGTATGTTCTATTTACCCAGCAGTTCTAAATGAGTATTTCTTTCTGGTCCGATGAATTACACAAGAAGGTTCTGAAAGAGCTAGTAGAGAAAAGCAGTGGGAGACATCTGGTGTTACAGGCACTGTGGAGCATGGCATGGACATCAGAAGTCTTGAGATGGGGTTGCTCTGCCTGTGGAGGAGCCCACTGCCTCATTACTTCACTAATAAACTCACTTGTACTTTAAACTCTTAAAAAATACGTCTTGAGATGACACATGGAGCTTCTGAAGGATGACAAATAGATGCAGTTGTGACTGTAGAGAAATGTTATTTAGGAAGAAGAATTTGCAAGCACTACTGATTTATGTGGGATGTAAGTGAGAAAGAGAAATCAAAAATATATCGCCAAGTTCCTTACACCGGCAGCAGGTCGATAATAATGTTCTTTTGCTAGGAGAGGAATCAAAGGAAAATGAGTGATAGAACATGTTACAGGTAGAATATGTACAAACTGGAAGTATACAGCTTGTTAAAGAGCTCAGTTTGCATTGAGGGGAGCAGGTTACAGATATAAGCTCAAATATGTGAATGGTTAGGATTTGGAAGAGGAATTTAATTTATTCTACGTTGTTCCATTGTTGCAAGTTCTAAGGAAGGGACAATGAGATCAGTAAAGTCTGATGTTCCAGTTAACCTGGCCAATTGAAAACAATGAGCTGTCCACACCGGTGTGAATAAAGGTGCTCCTGCTGGTAACACCTGGTGAGTGCAAACAGTGCAGCAGACACCTGAGCACTGATGCAGATGTAGCGATTGGATAGCGTGTAGGGCCTTCTTCATCATTAACTTTCTATGAGCACACTTCAGACATTTGGAGCTTCAGTTCCGGTCCACAAATCGGTCTGCTATTCCTGAATGACAGCAAATTGGAAGGAGAAGAATCTTGGTGGAATGAATTATCTCAGGAATCAGGCATGCTGAGTTCTAATGTTGGGCATGCCACCAACCAGGCAAATTATTCCACCAATCTTGGGCCCCAGTTCTCTCAACCATAAAGGCAATATTTTAACTGTTAGACATATCTAACTTAAAAATTTTATGACTCTAAAGGGAAGTTATATACTCTAGTTATGGTTAAAAAAAATCATCCTTTTAAGACTAAAAATATCTCTTTAAATTAGGGTCAATTTCTATGCCAAGAATAGAGGCTGCCAAGCCTTGTTCATGTAAGTTCCATCTCCTCTCATTTTTTTTTTTTTTGTATTTTCGCTTCTATTAGAGGAAAAGCCCTTAATAATCCTACTCTCATGTTGCCATTAGGGGTCAGAATGGGCTCTGGAGTGTTTTCTATCATCTACCAACTGGTGAAACCAATGAACTGTTCCAAAAAGTAAGGGCAAACCACAGCCAACTGTAAAACTTCATACTGATGCATTCAGCATGATGAAATATGCACTATAGGAAAGTGAATCTAATTCAATCACAAAGAAAATGTTTAGGGATGAAAAAAAAAAGCCCCCCCCCCCCAAACCACTTGCATTCTAGCTTCCAGCCAATGGCCCATGCACTCACAGTATAATACAACACAAAGACATTCCAATACAATGAAATAATGTGGAGCATGTCCAACCTCTATTTTTCAGGATGACAGAAATAAGCTCAACAGAGCTGTCTACTATGATTCAGAAGAAATGGAAGTCATGGCACACACTGCCCTGAAAGATCATTGACAAAACTTGCTAATCAATTCATAACATGCATCAATTCATTGTATTCATTTAGATTTTTGTTTAAACTGCTGGGTTCAAAATATATTTCAAATTTTACCTCAATTACCCTCTACAAAAAGAAAAATATTCCATAAGGGAAAGCAACATCAAGGGTTCTTTATGTGGCTCTGGACATCTACAAGAACAGAATACAAAACATTAAAAGTGAGGGCTCTAGACTCAGTAATACTTGGGTTCAAGTCCCAGCTCTGTTTACTTACTAGCAGGTTTAAATAGCCTCACAAAATACCAGTTTTTTCTTTGAAAAATTTTACTTTAAGAGTACCCATAGGTTGGTTGTAAAGATAAAATAATAGAAAGAGCCTACTATATCACCCTGCACATAGTGAGGCCTTCATCAATGTTAAATTTTTTATTTTATTTTATTTTATTTACTTTTTTGTGTGACAGAGACAGAGAGAGGGACATATAAGGACAGACAGACAGGAAGAAGAGAGATGAAAAGCATCAATTCTTTGTTGCGGCACCTTAGTTGTTTATTGATTGCTTCCTCATATGTGCCTTGACCGGGGAGCTACATCAGACTGAGTGACCACTTGCTCAAGCTAGTGACTATGGGCTCAAGCTGGTGAGCCTTGCTCAAACCAGATGAGCCCGCACTCAAGCTGGCAACCTCGGGGTTTAGAACCTGGGTCCTCCACATCCCAGTCTGACGCTCTATCCACTGCACCACCACCTAGTCAGATCAATGTTAAATATTGATAACCACAAGGTTGCCAGTAAATGCAGACGGATAATCTGGTGGGAGATAGTGACATCATCTCTGCTCTCTATCCCATCTTCTTCCCCTTAAGGATGTGTTAATCCCAAGGTACTAGAAGGACTGGATCTTTGGACAAGGATTCTCCTTGTCTTTCAGTGAATAGTTCCAATAAGAGAAAATGATTCTATAAAAATTTTAACTTGAACATCTAAGATGTCTTTTCCTGAGAAATAGCCCAGGGATTGATTCCCTGTCAGACTGTTGCTTGAGGGAACAAAGAATTAGCCCTTGTTTTATTCTCAGTGAAATAGGATAATATTTTTTCACAATTATGCTTAGAAATCAATATAAAATAATTACATAGGTCTTCCCTAGTCTTCCCCTCCCCCTCCTTAGAGATAAAGAGAATGCTGGTTGTGCTTGTTTTGTTGCATGCCCACACTTGCCTCCCAATGAGGGTTCAACTATTGCTGGATGGAGTCTTTGGATTTTCATAATACATAATCAAGAGAAAGGGGATAGCTAGGAGAATGGACTTGGCTGGAAGAGGTCAATAGGTTTTTAATAAGGTCAATATAAGAAAATAAGATAATAGGTGCAAAAACTTCATACAAACTTTTGGCAGGATTTATTTCATTAGCAGGTGACACTGAGACATTAGAAAGAATTGACAAAGGCACATTAGGATTATGGGGCTAGACTATATGAAGTTAGAGCTACAGCCACATTCAATCGTCATCTTATGTCAATATTTTATTCAAAGCCTGGGCTCCTCATAATCAGAGAGCTACACTTGCCAACTCCATTTTAGTATCTCTAGTTGCCCTGCCCCCATCCTTCTATTGCAGGGTTTCTCAACCTGGGTACTGCTGACATTTTGGGCAGGATAGCTGCCATGGGGGCTGCCTAATGCATTATAGAATGTTTAGCAGCAGCTCTTGGCTTCTACCCACTAGTTGCTGCTGTATCTTCCCTCTTCCCCTAGCAAGACATGAAAATGACAAATGTTTCCAGACATTGCCAACCCCTGGGGGGTAAAACTGTTCCTAGTTGAGAACCCCTACTTTTTCCTGACAACCCAGCCTTAGAGAAAAAAATTCATACCCCACTAAGCCATTATGTGACACTTCCTTTTCAGAGTTTGCAACTACAGGGATTCCAAGTTCTCAATAATCCATAACCATTAACATTATCTACACATTAGACTGGCTGTATCATACTGTAATCTACAAATTATAAATGATTATAACAGGCACCATTTGCTGGATATTTGTTACATGTCAGGGATTAGGTTAAGGAATTTAACTGCATTAATATCTATTCTTACACAACAGACAGTGGTAGATAATATTATCTATACTTATTGAGATGAGTGAGTAAAATGAGGCTCTGAGAATATAAATAACTCATCCAATGTCAACAAGTAGTTGAACTGGAGTTTCAACTTACATCTATCTGAGCTCAGAATTTCTCTTTCCCTTAGTCCACACTAGTTCTCCTACTGAGAAAAATCAATGCAGAGATATATAGAAAATTCCTTTGCCATAAGTTATATGAATTAAAATGGTGAGACACTGTATAGACTGTTCTAGAACTCAGTGTTCTCTGAATAAGCTGACTACCAGCAATATGGATGTTTTTGCTCTAAGGACACTAATAAGCTGATTTTTGAATTATGAACATTCTATTGAAAACAGGAAAATGGTGGCTTCCTCTGTGTAGAAACAACAAGCTGTAGCTAGTTGCCATGGTAGCAGAAGTAAACTTAATCCTGACTGGAAATACAGTCACCAGATAAGAACAGCAAGTATAGTAAGGAGTCTAAACTAGATAAGGGGTACTTTTCAATTGGAAAAGAGAAAGTCAAAAGAGAGAAATGATAGTCATCTTCGATCATTTGAAAGGTCACCATCTAACAGAATGAGGAAGCACACAAACTAGATTATCCAAAAGGAAAATTCAGGATTCATGAGTGGAAACTACAGTGTGGTAATAGAGCCAGTTTTCCACTGAATGATAAGAAAGAACATTTAAATCATCATAGTGTTTGAACTGAACTAGATTGAAAATTAAACAAGCTGTCTGGACAGCAACTCACTACTAGGATAAAAAAAAAAAGGTGATGGCTAAATGGTCATCTTCGTTGGGAGACCCCAGTGTGGGTGAGGTTGGACTAAACAAATTCATAGACGCCTTATAAAACAATTTTTCTGAACAATTGAAAAACTTTGAATTTCTGTTGAAAACAGACAAATGAATGATGGGGGAAATCAGGGTATCCACTGGGCAAAGAGGGACTACCAAGAGTAGTTCATCAACATAATAAGAGTGGTAAACTCCAATCCTGCCTGGGTAGAAAATAACATTTAGGTGAGACAGACATAAGAAAGAAGGGCCTTGTGGGGATTTATTCCCTTGTGTTCTGAACAGATGACCAGAGGATAGGGCAACAGAGGTAAAAAAGAAAAAAAAAAATGAGAGTCAAGGAGCTCTGCCTTGGCCAGGTGAATCAGTTCTTTGGAGTACTGTCCTGGTATGCTATAGTTCTGGGTTTGATCCCCAGTCAGGGACAAAGAAACCCTGAGACACTATAACACCTCTTTCTTGGGCTTTACAGCCACCTATCACTATTTTGACTTCAAAACTCCATGTAATTCTTAAAAGAAAATAGACAAGCATGCAGCTAGGGAATACCTAGAGTAATAGTTGACTAGTCCTCTTCTAAATACTGACATGGCCTTCAGTGTCACTACTTTCAATTTACTGTCAACCAACAATTCATTATTGTTGGGCAGATAAAATATAATATGCTCACTTTGTTAAAGATGCCGCTGCCCACATGGAAGCCCGTCACCCAGGTGATATTATTTGCCCTTATGCTTGGGATGGGTGTGGGGGAAAGGCTGTAACGTAAGCAGGCCAGGTCATTATGGCCTAAGGCTTGGTTTTAAAAGTAAGTTCTTCTCCACACCCTTGACTGATTGGATGATGTAGGGTGGTGCACTCTCCTGAGGAATCCCATAATACAGAGACTTCCTTGTTTGTATAATTGGATTGGAGGTTTTGATTCTACGGTATAAAGTGGGAAAGATCAGTAGCTTGAGCTCTCTCTCTCTCTCGGTTCCTGGGATTAGTATAGAGAGAGTAGAGCAGAGTAAGGCCACAGGGAGGCCAGGAGAAGCAGCCAAGATGGTAGAATGCTGAGGAAGAAGCCAGTTTGTGCAGAGTTTGTGTAGAGAGAAGGAGATGGGAAACAGAGGTGAATAAGTCTGGTGAGCTAGAAACCTTTGATTCTAGGAAACTCGGATAAGTCAGTAGCTTTGTGAGCACTGAATGTGTGGGTTTTGGAGCCCAGTGTGTGTTTTTGCTTGCCCGCTGGGTGCAAGCTAGAATTAAAGCTGATGGCTCACCAGTTCTTGGCTCCATTGTTTCATCACCGACTGTTCGAATCTAATGTGAACCTGCACTGGCCAGGTGGCTGTGATGGTGGCCCCGGCTATTGGCTTTACAATTATAAAACACCTCACCACTAGATTCATGAAACAGAGAGAGGAAGGCTATCCTGGAACTTTCCTCTTAGAAAACCAACCACATTGTAAACTTGCAGGACCTGTCTTGGAAAACAAAATTGTTAGAGTCAACCTGTGCTAAAGCACACAATGTCCCCTGTAAAAAGGAGGTGCTAAAAGCGTAATGGGTTAAAAAAAAAGTTACACTGATTCATCTTTCCACATTAAATATGAATAATACTTAAGAGAAATTTCCCTATCTCTTCATCTCTGGGGCACTCAAAACATTAACAGTCTCATTATTTTACACAACACCCATTAAGTGGATACCAAAGATTATTATCCTCCTTTGATTTCTAAGAAGGCAACTATAGAAAGATTAAATAATAAGTTGTCCCAGGTTGTTCAGTAGTTTGAGATGCTTGATGTTTTCCATTCACTGCTTCTTTTTGAAACTTGGGACTAAAAAGTGATTGAATTGTAAACACCTGTAAAGCCAGTAGTCGCGGTCTGGATCACAGCCGCCTGACCCACGCAGGTTCGCATTAGATTCGAACAGATGGCAATGAAACACAGGAGCCACAAACTGGTGAGCCATCAGCTTTAATTCTAGCTTGCACCCGGCAGGCAAGCAAAAATACACACTGGGCTCCAAAACCCACACATTCAGTGCTCACAAAGCTACTGACTTATCCGAGTTTCCTAGAATCAAAGGCTTCTAGCTCACCAGACTTATTCACCTCAGTTTCCCATCTCCTCCTGCACAAACTCTTAACAAACTGGCTTCTTCCACAGCACTCTGCCATCTTGGCTGCTTCTCCTGGCCTTCATGTGGCCTTACTCTGCTCTCCTTTCTAATACTAATCTCAGGAACCAAGAGAGAGAGATCTAGCTACCGGTCCGCCCACTTTATAGCATAGATAATCCAAACCTTTAATCCAATTATACATTCAAGAAAGTCTCTGATACAAAGCCACCCATCTGAGGCATAATGGGATTCCTCAAGAGAGTGCACCACCCTACATCATCCAATCAGTCAAGGGTGTGGGGAAGAGCTTACTCTTAAACTAAGCCTTAGGCTATAATGACCTGACCTGCCTACATTACAACTTTTCCCCCACAGCCATCTCAAGCATAAGGGCAAATAATATCACCTGGATGACAGGCTTCCATGTGGGCAGCGCCATCTTTAACAAAGTGAGCATAATATATTTCATCTGCCGAACAACACCTAAGCCTTTTTTTTATTTAATCTCATCTCCATTTCTCATACATGCATTAAATTTTCATCATCTAAGCACAAATCTACCATCACGTACATCCTGGACAAGGATTTCCTACAAGACTAGTGCCATGTCTACAGGAAGCCTGGTACCTCACCTAATTTGGTTTTCCATCAGAATTGACCTACTACTTTATCAAGTGAAGTGAGTTGATTCTCCCTGGCTGTGTCTGGAAAAATTTTAACCCCTTGATTAGCCATTAACAATTGGTTTAACTCAGAAGAGACAGAGGACAAAATAATAGTAGTTGAAAAAAAATGCCTCCATCATTCTTATTACAAAAGGAGGCATGATTAACGAAGTTCCCTTTGTGTCCAAGCTCCATTCTGAAAGCCAGAGAAAGACCTTTCCGCCCCCTTTTTTTGATTGCTGAGTCTTTTCCTACTTGTCTCATCACCCACACAATCTGTTCATAGCCCAAAGAGACAATCCAGCCAGTCTGTGGAGAGTTTCTAAAACATTTATGTCATGAAAGCAGACAGGATGAACAGGACCTCATCTCGACAAAGGATGATGGGACATTCAGCAAAAGAGTTCACAAAGGGAAATACAGACAGAAGGCCCTAGGTTGAATGAAGGTTGCTCACAATGTCTAACACAGTGCTCATCCTTATGGGTATTTATGGACCTTCTGATCAATTTATTGACACCTTCAGGTTTTGTCCCCCAAACTCCACAGCTTTTAGAACAGAGGGTTTTATTTATTTATTTTTTTAAAATACAATTAATAAGTTAAGGAAGTCCAAATCACTGGTTTAAGGAAACTTCAGTTTCTCAAGATCTTTAAATATGAAAACAAGTGAGACAAAGATTCTAGCTCTAACTCAGTCAGCATGTGGGTTGTGTTAAGGCATACAAAAACACTTAGCACATTGCTTGACACATTAAGTTCTCAACTAATATTACCTAATATTTTATCATATGATGCTCTGCTTTATTAAAGATAGTCTTATATATCCTGCCTATCTACTCAGTTAAAACAGTGCCACCTTACTTGTCTTTGATGCATTACAAACGGTAAGAGCCATCATACGCAGCATCTTATTTAAGCCTATACAGATCTACGGTAACTTATTGAAGAGATACTAAAAGCAAACCAGGGCTCTTAACTGGCATGTGATAGATGCCCTGAGATCTCAGTTCATTAATTTCAGATCCGATGCTTTCCTTCCATAACATCACAGCTGGGCAGATTATCATGTCTTGTGCCTCTTTATCTTCCCCAGAATTTAGCAAAGTCTAAACCACACCTTAATCACCATCTAAACAAATTTTTAAGCTATAGGTAACCTAAAGACTCTGAGGATTTACTTTCATGTCTTTACAAAAAAAAAAAAGAAATTTATGGAAAATGCCAACATATTTGGCCTTGAGAAAGACACACTCTGTTTTTATTTGCTAAGGGAAAGCATTACCATCTCCACTTAGGAAATAATAAAGGTAAGAAGAAGCAAGAGAAATTGAATGATATGTCTAAGGAGATAAAAGAGGCTAGAGCCAGATCTCCAGATGCTCCACTAATGGCTTTTTCTATTAAGCTCATTTTTAATTCAATGCCTTGAATAAGGTGAAACTTCTCTTGGATCATGCACATTAAATTGTGTTTCAAATGATCACCTCCAACTTCAAAGGCCCAGGCCAAACTTGCTAATTCTTCAAAAAAAGAAATATTTTTATCTGATCTAAAAGCGGCTTAGAACATTTAGACTCTTTCACCCAACGTTGACCTTAACAACAAACTGTCTTATTTTTTTTTACCTTATCTCCCCAGTCAAATTTAAGTTGCTCAAAGGCAAGATCCATGTGTGCACTCCTTGTGTAGCCCATGACTAACCCAGTTCAGGAATGGTAGTACTGTGTACTGGCTCATTCTTCATTCTGCCTCACAGAATCCTGGATGTCCCGAAGAAATCTCAAGCCACTGCAACATCTACTTAAGTTTTCCAACCATCCCCAGAAATACTGCTCTGCTTAGGTAGTCATTAAAGCTTCTCTTGTGCTTTCAAGAATTTCATTTTAGATGCTGGATATCATGTTGCCATCTATTTCACATAGAGATCCAGCTCAGCAGGAGTACATGTCTGAGTAAGCTTTGTTTCAAAGCCAGCAACCTGGACTAGTTCCAGGAATTGTCACTAATGAATTTCATCAGCCAATAGGTGCTCCAACAGTGGTACAATAAACACACACTCCATTTCAACCACTGCTCTAGTTGGAAGAACTGTGCCTAAAAGAGGTCAGCCTCCATAGCTGATTTTATATTTTAATTGTTACAGAAGACCTATTCTGTCATACATAAGCAAATTCTCCAAATACACCTTCCACAATATACTAGTGGTCTCTATCAACCTATCTTTAATCCAAAAACATAGTGGCAAGTATATAAGTCAGGGATATACTGACTGGATATATCTTTGAGTTGCAAGAGAATGAAAACCATGCTCAAAATTGTTTGAACCAAAATTAATGAATCATTTAGTAAGGAGAAGCAGAAAACTGTCCAGAGTCAGTGCAATATTTAGATAGGGGTTATTCTGAGAAATCAAATTTTGTCAATAGTCATACTAAAATAGAAGCTAATAAAATAGAATTCTCCCTTCTATTTTATTAGCTTCATTTTTAGGCTTCATTGGAAAGCTTCCAGCAGTTCCAGACTCATATTATCAGGGTGCAAGTTCAGTAAGAAGGAGAGGACACCTCTTCCTGGTAGCCTCCACCCACACCTCAGAATTTATGCTGATTAGACTAACTGAAGCCTCACGTCCACTGTGGTGTGGTCACATGCTTATCACTGAAGTCAGAGGTGAGGATGCTCCTGAATTACGCAGACTGAGAGTGGGGAAGGAGGAGTGCCACCGAGGAAACTCAGGGTCCTTCTACCAATAGACTTTGGCTGAATCATCCTCCCCAGTAATGCCTCTTACCTGATCTCTAAGAAGTGTATTACAGAGATGATCAAACTTGAAAATAGTATACTAAAGGAAACAACCAGGAAAGTCACAAAAAAATATAAATCACCAGTAATCATATGAAAAACAGGTTCACCCTAACTAGTAAAGAAATTAAAATTAAAACAAAAGGATGCCTGACAACATGGTGGCACAGTGGATAGAGCATTGGACTGGGACGTAGAGGACCCAGGTTTGAAACACCAAAGTCATTCATTGGCTTGAGCACGAGCTCATCCGGCTTGAGTGTGGGTTCACCAGCTTGAGTGCGGGCTCACCAGCTTGAGACCAGGGTCACTGGCTTTAGCCCAAAGGTCGCTGGCTTAAGACCAAGGTCGCTGGCATGAGCAAGGGGTTACTCACTCTGCTATAGCCCCCGGTCAAGACACAAATGAGAAAGCAATCAATGAACAACTGAGGAGCTGCAATGACGAATTGATGTTTCTCATCTCTCTCCCTTCCTGTCTGTCTATCCCTATCTGTCTCTCTCTCTGTCAAAAAAAAAAAAAAGAAAAGAAAAGAAAAGAAAGAAAAGGATATTCTTGGTACATTGCCAAAAATTATAAAATTAAGTAATGCTTGCCCTGACCAAGTAGAGGGTTGTCCTGATACACCAAGGTTGTGGGTTCAATCCCCAATTAGGGCATATATAAAAATCAACCCATGAATGTATAAATAAGTGAAACAACAAAATGTTTCAGTTCATATCTTTCAGAGATATGAAACACTTCAAGACTTGACTAATAGCCTGACCAGTGGTGGCGCAGTGGATAAAGCATCGACCTGGGAACACTGAGGTCGCCAGTTCAAGACCCTGCACTGGTTTGGTCAAGGCACATATGGGAGTTGATGCTTCCTGCTCCTCCCCCCTTTCTCTCTCACTCTCTCTCTCCTCTCTAAAATGAATAAATAGTAAATAAATAAATTAAAAAAAAAAAGACTTGACTAATAAGGTATATGGTGGTTATCACTGACCTGAAAGGAAAGTTGGCATTTATTATCAAAGTCTTAAAAAATGGGCATGCCTTTTGACCTATAATACATACATAGAAGTGAAATTGCCAAAGAAATAATTAAGTGTATAATAAGATTTTACTACAAAGAAGTTCCCAGAATGATTATCACATAGCCTTCAAACTAGAAATATAATCAATGTCCAAAACTAAGAGTTTAGGTGGTAATTTAATTATGGTACATCCATTCTATGTGTTATTATACGGACACCAAGAATGACCTTTTAATACATATTCATTGACATGACTTAGGTAAGGGAGAGAGGCACACCAAGATGAATTAATACTGGGAGGTATTGTAACAGTATCATTCACTAGCTGACACTAGTATATTAGTTTCACTCTCATCTTCTAGACACTCATTGGCTCTTTCAGATTTACCATGTGTTCTAAAGACCCAGATTCTTCCCAGGATATGATCAAAACATCTAGCCAATCTCAGCAGGCTAAAACTTGTTGTTCCTTCTAAGAGTTATTCTTTAGATATTTAGCAACTATTTATGGGAGTAACTGAGTGCTACATGAAGAAGATAAAGAAAATGGACCACAGATGGCATTTTTTTTGTCTTAGAAAATAGCTCAAAAAATAATGGTTGGTTAACATACACTGACTTCTATAGTAAATAATTATATTTTTTTTAAAAAATAGACTTTTTTTCCTGTTCTTCATCCTGTCATAGAGCGATTGATCGCCAAATCTCCAGAATAATTCCCACCTCAAATGAATCAATTACCTTCTCAAACAAAACTAACCACAAACACAGCTATTCTCTATCTCAGTTTCCATAACTTTAAAATGTGAATATCCCCAGTGGATTGGCTTCTCTTAGAGTGTTGTCAGTAATATCGCATGAGGTGATTTCTATGAAAGTGCTTTGGAGAAGGGTAAAAAAGCACTATGTAACAGATACTTAAAAAGCATTTGAAAGTGCATGTGAAGCCTTTGGCTTCACCATAACCTTCATGTTCTTTTCCTATAGACATTCTGAAAACCAGATGTTGGTCTGTCAAGTTTCCCTGCAAGAAAAGGACAGGCCCACTCTACTTTCAAATTGGTCAAACCCCTGGCCAAGAAGCTCAGTTAGTTTGAGCATCATCCCAATACATCAAAACTGTAGGTTCGATCCTCGGTCAGGGTACTTATAAGAATCAATTAATGAATGCATAAATAAGTAGAACAAAAAAATTGACGTTCCTCTTTTTCTCCTCTCTCTCTAAAATCAATCAATCAAAAAAAAAAACAACAAAAAACACCTTTCAAGCCATAACAGTTAAAATGCCTAGAAGATGTAAACTTCTGAGAGTGAAAATTCTTTTAAAATTAGCACACTGTACTACTATTAGCAATAGTTTCTAGCCCTTCAATTATCTTTTAAAGAAAATCAATTCTCTAAAAAACAAACAAACAAAAAAGGCTCTTTCCTGGTAGGGTTGTGCTTCTCTGAACTTACGTTGATTTCTATGAACTTATATTGTGTTTCTTCTACAATCTTTCATTTTGAAGAATGGTCAAGTTAAAATACAACATAGATGGGTCAATAATAAGTACATTTAAGTTCTAAAATGCCCTTCTTTATAAACCCCCACCCAAATTACATCCTTTCCTTTGAGGATATTTACAATCCTCCATGACACAAGCTCTATACCTACTTGGTTCAAGGAAAACACACCTACAGCATTTCAAATTAACTACTGACCCTTATTTTCACACTATAAACAAACCCTTTTCAAAATCTCAATTGCATTGTGTCCACATTGATTAAAGCTTGAAGCCTGGTGACCTCATGTGGTGTTAACTTCTCCCATGCACCAACAGCATTCTGCCTTTCTACTCAATTACCCCCTTTGGTGCCAGAGGATCGCTACCCAATGAACATACACAATGGATTTCTGCTTCATTACACTAACCAACAGCAGGATAGAAATAAGCAGAAGAGGAATAAACAAGCTAATTTATCATGAGGACAGAGCAAGCTTTCACCAGTCTCACCACGGAAAACTTCAGTGGTTAACAAGAATATCAATATTCTGGGGGTAATGTTTATGATTTTATAGATTATGGACAGAGCTACAATAGAACCTCAGTAATTAAAGAATTCTGCAGATTAGCAGGTGTGAACAATGTACACACAAAATCCATGCCTTAAAAAATTCTGGGGTCTTACACAAAAGCCACTGCATAATTCTTTTGGAAAGCACAACACAGAGCTTTGGCTAATATGGCCTGACACCCTAGTAATTTGCCCCAAGTGTTAGACCTTACTGTGGGGCCCCTGTTATTCATCTTTGACAAGATGTTCAGGAGAGCCCCAGCCTCTTTGTGAGAAGGATCGGGATGCTCCCCCTCATTGGCATGGCAAGGGCACAACGGCTGATTGAATTAACAACTTTGGAGGGCTTCAGTCCCAGTTCCCAGACATTAGTACCATCATCCAGAACAAATTAAAAGTCTCACAGCAATTAAGCAGATTTGGAAAATGAATTTCCCATGGTTCAGTGGTTCAACAAGCAATCGTGATTAAAGTATTAGAGAAGAGTTTGGAAGGAGGAGAGGAGGAACTGACTGTTGAATTTCTAAAATAGATGCACAATGGTAGAGGCATAAACAATAAACTTCCAAGCCTCCACTAACTAGGCTGTTACATTTCTTTCATATAAAGTCACAACTATTCAGTCACAGAAAATGAAAGACTAAAAAACTATGGACTGGTATTAAAAAGATAAATTTCAGAAAGATTATTTTCTTTGGTTTTAATTCCTTTAACATTATTGCATTCTTGTTCAAAAACCTAAATAATAATTGGGAAAGAATGAAAATGCATGTCACTAGTTACCAGATTTTAAATTTACACAAGCAATCTATGCCCTGGCTCAGTTGGTTTAGAGCACTGTCCCGAAGCACAGAAGTTATGGTTTGATCCTTGATCAGGGCACATATAAGAGATTGATGTTTCTCTCTCTCTCTCTCTCTCTTTCTGTCTGTCCCCTTCCCCCACTCTCTAAAATTAATGTAAATTTTAAAAAAAATGAACATAAGCAATCTAAACCTGACTCTGGATCTATCTGCATCTCTGAATCAGTATAGCCAGACTGAGAGCAGTCACAAAACCTTACATGCCAGCCTCCCAAAGGACTCCAGGTGATTTAACTTCAAGAACTCATTCCTGCCTTAAAAGAATAAGACTAATAATAAAATAGTAACTAGGTTATTCTAAGTGTTTACTGTTTGCTGTGCACTGTGCACTTATTATCTCATTTAATCTTTACACATACTATAACGTACTCTTCACAGCAATGTCATGAGCATTGCTACTACCATTTTACCCCCTTGAGAGTGGAAGAAACTCAGGCTCCGAGATTAAGTAATTTGTTAAAGCCACATTGCCAGCAAATGGTAGTGCCAAGATTTGTATCCAGTCGTTCAGACCCCAAAGCTCTTGCTTACATTTAGAATAGCAAACTCCCATTTCCAGTGGGGCTTTACCTAGGCTTTAGTGCAGTGGATGGGACCATACAGAAAAATAATCGCTATTTTAGAAGGAGGGTGTATGATGACATGTTAATGCAGCCGAGGAAGAAATCCTGTCACCTTTCTTTCAAGCCCCTATTTTCTCTCCAATACCACCTTTTCCCCCTCCCCTTACACTATGCCAGCTCTGTGTCCTCTTTCCCCCCAACAATCCCACCTCTAGCTGGAAGGTCTGGCTAAGAGAAGTCTCTGTCCAGATTATGTGTTACTGTCTCTTTGGCTTTTGCTTCTTGCCCTTTCAGCTTACATCTGCTTAGATTTCTGTCCTGAATCTCTACCGGGGTCCACTAGAAAGTCACCAAACCCAGGTTCCTCTTTACCTGGTGGTACACAGGCCACACAGTATGTTTCAGTGCTGCTTAGGGACTTGGAGGAATGTGTGGATGAATTCATTCCCAACCTCCAGATACACAAGCTGAACACAATGGAATGCAGAAGTGGGTGGGGACTTGTGTTTTCTTGTCAAGGGCAGTTATAAAAGCTGGCATCATAAACACATTATTGATCTCCATGAAGAACTGTAAACACATTTACAAAATTTTTAGAGGGAACATATTGAAAAATGAGTTGTCCATCTTCAAAAATTTAGAGAAAATTAAGCAAACAATATGGTCTTTAAAATGCACCTAAAACATAGCCCACATGAAGGGCTTCTTTTTTTCTTTTTAAAAACTTTTTAAAAAATTTTTCATTGATTTGAGAGCAAAAGAGAGAGGGGATGGGAGAGCGAAAGAGAGTCAGAGATAGAGAGAGAGACAAAGAGAAGCATCAACTCGCCATTACACTTAGTTGTTCCACTTAGTTGTACACTCAGTGATTGCTTCTCTTATGTGCCCTGACCAGGGATAGAACCCATGACCCCTGCATGCCAGGACAATGCTTTATCCACAGAGCCACCCACCAGGGTGAGAAAACACATTTACTTCTTAAAGACAATAAATCACAAAGTTTCCAACATCAGTCAACATTCTCATTTGAATATCTAAATCTGCAAACACATATAATAGTCTATGTTCCCTTCCTCCTGGCTAGTATAGACAACCAGTCACAGTCAGTTCTTTGCCTTTATGGCTAACTAAAGACCAAATATGTAGATCAAACACAGTAGCAATCAGCGTAACAGTAAGCATAGTTAATGAAAGACTCCATTAGTTGTCAGGAAACTTCTTGATTCTAATCTTATCCTCTCCCCATGATTTCTCTGGGTCTTCATTTCTACAATATAATAGGAAAGTCACTTCAGAAAGTTCTCTTTCTAAAACTCTAAAAATTATACTTTTTTTTCTAAATCTAAGCATGCAAACCATGAAGGTGACACAATCTTTTAAGTTCAAATGAACAATAAGAAACCTCCCCTCATTCAAGTTATAAAAGAATAGCCAGGAATACAATATTATGTATCTCTAGGACAGATCTTAAAGTTGCAGCATTTTAGCTACCTCTGCAATAGATCCAAAATGCAAGGCATTTATCTATTTCTTCAACAAATTTTACTAGGCACCTATGCTGCATTGATTACCCTACGGGAACCACTGGAGATAAAGGTGAGCAAATTAGACCATCCTTGCTCTCATGTAGCTTACAGTTTTATGAGGGTTATGCTTTCGTCTTTATTTTTTGTTTATAATTTCTTACATTAGAACACTATAACTTTAGCTAATATTTCAGAAATAGTTAACACTTTATAAGAAAAGAAGTCATCTATGTTTTCCCTTTGAATCTTGACTTTCAAAGGTCTTTGTCAATTACACCATTATCTAGAAACAGAGAAATTTCCCCATGGATGATGACTTCAGTTTCATAATATAAAAAAGAAGAACAACTGGGATTCACTGTGCAGCATGGGTGGATGGACTAGACCTCTCCCACAAACTGTGTAATATTCATTTAAAAGTTTTGTAACTGGGCTTACTTATGCTATAAAGAGCCACAGATACTGGCCCAGCAATTTAAGAGGTGAAATTTAAGATTTAAATTAAACCTTGGTGAAAGCTATTGCTAAACTGAATCAAAAAGTAAGCTAATCACTCTAATTCACTAAATGTACAAATGACATGCTTCTTGAACTGCTGGCTAGCATGGATGATGCCTAGTAGAAGGATATCTAGCAGGGGTGCTAGGTTTCTAATTTAAGTAATCCACTTCAGAGGCAGAAACAATCTGACATGGGTCTAACCAGATATGTATAGGATAGCAAAAAAAATTTTTTTAAACCCCAAACTTTAAAAAATTAATTAGTGACAATTCTAATTTAGGGAAATGGCTAATATATATTGACTGATCTGACACATATGCTCAGGTGACTTCACATTCTTTCATTTAAACCTTTCATTTAGACAACAACTTCTCTGTGAAGGAGAAATCTTTAGACTAGGAAACTGAAGTTCAGAGTATGTAAGTGGTAATCCAGGTTATAAAGCAAGTTTAATAACAAACCAGATCATGCCTGTCAATCACCATAAAATTAAATGTTAGAAAATGATCGGTTAGAAAGCTGATTGCTGCCTGATCTGTGGTGACACAGTAGATAACGTGTCCACCTGGAATGCTGAGGTCACTGGTGCGAAACCTCAGGCTGGCCGGGTCCAGGCACATTATGTGTTGCAGCTTATGAGTTGATGCTTCCTGCTCCTCACCCTCTTCTCTCTGTCTCCTTCTCTCTAAAATCGATAAATAAAATCTTTAAGGAAAAAAAATTTTTTTAAAGAAATCTAATTGCTTTGGATGGAAGGATCAGTCAGTTTATCATTGAACAGAAACAATAATGGAAAACCTCAGCCAGCACTCTGTTGCTTTATAGACTGGCTATTTCCTAGGAATCCTATGAGAAGCCCAAGTCATCAAAGGCAACTCTCAAAATTACTGTAGCAGTTCTGCTTAGCCAGTAGAATTATTCTAAAGTAAGATGCCCAGAGAGTTAATGGACAGAGCTGGTATCAGTATCTAACCAAAGTCCTAACCCAGAAATATTTATTATGGCCTCAACTATATTAACATTGCTTTTGTTTAAATCCCAAACATACTGTTCATCTTTCTCCCAAAGAATATTTTTTCTTTTCTTTCTCTTTTTTTTGTATTTTTTCTGAAGTAAGAAGCAGGGAGGCAGAGAGACAAACTCTTGCATGCACCCAACCGGGATCCAACCAGCATGCCCACCAAGGGGTGATGCTCTGCCCATTTGGGCTGTTGCTCAATTGTAATTGGAGCCATTCTAGCACCTGAGGCAGAGGCCATGGAGCCATCTTGCTCCAATTTTGCTCCAATGGAGCTTTGGCTGTGGGAGAGGAAGAGAGAGATAGAGAGAAAGGATGGGGGGCAAGGGTGGAGAAGCAGATGGGCACTTCTCCTGTGTGCCCTGGCCAGGAATCAAACCCAGAACTTCCACACGCCAGGCCAATGCTCTACCACTGAGCCAACTGGCCAGGGCTGTTTTCTTTCTTTTATTAATGTTTATTTTATTGATTTGAAAGATAGAGAAAGAAAGAGAAACAGTAATCTGCTCCTTTGTATGCCCTGACCAGTGATCGAACCAGCAACCTCTGCACTTTGGAATGATGCTGTAACCAATTAAGCTATCTGGCCAGGGCTTTCTTTCCTTTCTTTTGTCCTTCCTTCCTTCCTTCCTTCCTTCCTTCCTTCCTTCCTTCCTTCCTTCCTTCCTTCCTTCCTCCCTTCCTTCCTTCCTTCCTTTCTTCCTTCCTTCCTTCCTTCCCTCCCTTATTTTCCCTCCCTCTCTACTTTCCCTCCCTCCCTTCCTTTCTTTCTCCCCCCTCCCCTCCCCTCCCTTTCCCTTTCCTCCCTCCTTCCTTCCTTCCTTCCTTCCTTCCTTCCTTCCTTCCTTCCTTCCTTCCTTAATAGGTGGGTGCAGTAGAGGAGGAGGGGAATTGGGAATTCTTCAGGTGTTTGTAAAAAAAGGATACAAAATACTAATTGAATGGTAACCTTAGTATTCTTCTGGTTTAGATCTTGGGCAAATTACCCTGTTTCTTTCTCTGTCATCAACTATTATCCATAAATACCATGTTCACATAAAGCAAAACTCTGTTCTGTTTAGGCATGTTCAAAAAACGAGACTGGGGACTTTATACTGGCTCACTCATGGAACTGCAAATTCTGTAAAATTAGAAGAAAAGGTGACTAAAAGGATATATAAGGTCCAGAGTTGACTGTCACAGCTAAGCCCCTCACAATTCTGAAAAAGCTGATCATTTCTAAGTAGAGGTGAGTTCCGAAAGTGAGAGCAAGCTGGGGCTAAAGTTGGAACCCATTTCACACAAGCCAGAACTGGCTCAACATAACAGAGAGGAAAGGAATGTGGGGACATGCTTTTTCTACATTTGAGGCATTCTGTTCTTGGGCAAGTTAAAACTCAGCCAAAGAGCAGTTAAAATATATACAAACCCAGACTACAAGGAAGAGAGCCTCCAAAAGTCATGCCCTGCCTTGAGAGAGGGCTCAACTTTAGTACAGAACGCAGCGTTTAGGTTGCAGTCATCTGAAGGCAAGTATGTTAACCGGAAACTTAAAAGTCTAAATATATTAGGGCTAAATCAGAGGATGCTGAAAAGCATAGTGCTTTGTGACTCTGTTTAATTTCAACAAAAAGAAAGGCAGAGGAGGAAGAATTTACAGTATGATACACGCACCTCTGCAATCACAAAATTATGCTTGTCAGTCACAGTGGCATACAGCCCTCAACATTTTAAGTCCTATTTTGGTCATTTGAATTTTCTGTTTGCAATTATCTTCAGAGTGAAGAAATGGAAGAAAGAAAAGATAAGCAATTTTGTTGTTGGTGTGGTTTTTTTTTGTGTGTGTGTGTGTGTGTGTGTGTGTGTGTTTTGTATGTAAATCAGACCAAAAAATATAGGGCATGCCACTTCCCCTAAACTCAGAATTCCCCTAAGCAACTTCAGAATTATGCTTGCAATAAACATCCCTTGAATGCACACAAGTTAGTCACAGAATTTTGGTCCAATAAGCCTCAGATTGATGAAGTCTTAAAACTAAACAAGAAGGTGGGTTTTTGGTTGAATTAGTAAGGATCATAGTCATGAGATTTTTTTTTTCAAGTTTTAAATTGACATTTTCTCAAGCAAGAGGAAGGGAATGTACCACACCCTTAACAAGCAAGGAAGGAATTTAGTTTTGTGTTTTAATTCTTTAGTATCCCTAAAAATCCACATAGAACAGCTTAACACTGTGTATCATTATATTGTTCTAAGAACATTAAGTATACAAAGGCAAAAAGAAGAAGGCAATAAAGTTACTGCTATTTCATTTTCAAGTGACAGAAAAGTTAATAGAACTGCAAGAACTACAGGTGGGTAATTTTCTTGAGTTCAGACAGAAATCAAATAATTTTCATGCTGAAGGAGATAT
Organism: Rhynchonycteris naso; assembly: GCA_037038555.1. Taxonomy (NCBI): domain Eukaryota; kingdom Metazoa; phylum Chordata; class Mammalia; order Chiroptera; family Emballonuridae; genus Rhynchonycteris; species Rhynchonycteris naso. The sequence continues at coordinate 180,217,476 of CM072997.1, read as the reverse complement.
ATGTTTAGAGTGCTGACTAAGTCCAAGCCATGGCTCTGCCTGTAATTCTGTAAACTGGGTCCCTTCTCCTTCCTGGGGCTCTGATTCCTTCTTAAAGAGGGTAGGACAAGATGGTCACCAAAGCTCTTTCAGTTTTTTCCCTCATTTTTTAAATGTTTACTCATTTTTAAAAATTAATTGATTTTAGAGAGAGGAAGGGAGAGAGAGAGAATTGTTCTACTTAGTTGTGCTCTCCCTGGTTGCTTCCCATATGTGCCCTGACGGGATCAAACCCTCAACCTTGTGGTTTTGGGACAAGGCTCTAACCGGCTGAGCCTCCTGCCAGGATCCCAAAGCCCTTTCATCTTCACACTTTAATAGTGACAAGCTCCTCGGCTGTCATTCAGGTCAAACAACATCAAAGTGTGTGAATACAGTCACCCAAAAAGTTACATTTACAGCAAATAATAAGACCACTTCAGAGCAGTATCAATTATCATATCAGTTTATAATGTAACAATGCTGCCAATGGGGTTACTGAGGTGTGAAATGACCTGCCCATATCACAGAGAACCCAGACCCCTGGGCATTCTTCCCTTTCTCTTCCTTTGTCTTCATGATTCCTACCACATACTCCTACATTCCTATGGCAAATTGTCCCAACTATTGTAGACTTAGAAAACATGTGACCGGCCCTGGCTGGTTGGCTCAGTGGGCAGAGCATTGGCCAGTGTGTGAACATTTAGGGTTTGATCCCCAGTCAGTGCACACAGGAGAAGTGAGCATCTGCTTCACATCCCTTCCCTCTCCCCATTCTCTCTCCATTCCGTTCGTTCAGCCAGTGACTAGGTTGGTCCGATTGTCAGCCTCAGGCGCTGAGGATAGCTCGGTTGATTCAAGCATTGGCCTGGTTGGGGTGCATGCAGGAGTTTGTCTCACTGTCTTTCCTCCTCCCTTAAAAATAATAAAGGAAGAAGAAAGAAAGAAAGAAAGAAAGAAAGAAAGAAAGAAAGAAAGAAAGAAAGAAAGAAAGAAAGAAAGAAAGAAATGGCATAACCAAGCTCTATCAAAATTATGTGTAAAGCAAAAAAAAAAAAAAAAAAATTATGTGTAAAGCATATAACAGATAGACCTAAAATAAAAACATGAGGGTTCTCTTAGGTGCAAGATGTGTATGCTTTAGGAGAATGGTTTAGACTTGTGTTTTTATTTACTAGTTTTTTGCAATAGTATCTACTATTTGGGAAAAGCTTATAATGAAACATTGGGAATTAATGTTAGAAAGCAGGATGGAATGACCTGTTTCATACTTTGAAACCCAAACTGAGTAATGCTTTAGGTCATTCTCATTCCTTCATTCTCAATAGATTCAGGAATCTGGAGGTGTTTTACAAAGTGGTAGTAACTCAAGGAAGAAAAAGAATAGAAAATAAACAGTGTCATGATTAAGTATCCTCCATATCTAAGAACAGAGGGGAATCAAATCGTTTCAGAAAATAGTCCTCTGAGAATCACATCTCTGGTGGGCCTGGTCCAATGAGATACTCCAACAGCTGCCATGTCCTCTAGATCCTCACAGCAGTCATCAAGGACTTAGGAAGGATCTGTCCACATCAGGCTGAGGGTGGGAGCCAAGGAGCTTTTGTGACTTATCTGAGATCACTGAGACAAGTCATCTGCAGAGTTCGAGCCAAGTGTCTGCCCATGACGTGATGTTGCCTTGACATCAGGGGCTCTCACTTTGGGATGGGCTCAGCCAGGACTAAACTGGCCCCCAAACAGCTCCCATGAGCTAAGCCTTATTCATCAGAGGCTTGGGGAAAAAAAATGAGCCAATCATTTACAGATCTATTACTTTCTTTCTACAGAAAAATTGTAATGCCTTGCCAAAACAAATGTAATAATTTGGCCTCTTCTTTCAGTTACCTCTGCTTTCTTGGAAATGTGTTTTGTAGATAAACCCTCTGTGTTAGCCCAGGGAGTTAACCAGAAGTTTAAGAAGGCCAGCCAAGAAAAAGCACACCTTTACTAGGGAATATTAAAAGAATGGTGTAGGTGGGTGACATTGGAAGCAGCTTTTGAATATCCAGGTACAAGCTGAGTCCCAGAGATATGGTCCTGTATGTTTATAAAGGCCTTAGTTTTTCTTTCCTAATTCCATATTTTACTCCTATCTCCCTTCTCCCTCCTGTATTCAACAATGATCTTCAGGAACTCTTGCCAACTCCAGGCAGCATTCAGGAGGTCAGTAATGTTGACATGTTTTTAAGTACAACTCTCAGTCACTCTTTGCTGTATGTAATAATTTCTTCTTAGGGGTTCCTGGGGTACAGTGATCTAAGGTTCAGCTCTCCACCCCCAGTATGGCCAGGAAGCACTGGTCAACATTTACAGTGGCTAGTATAAGAGGTTAATATGTATTTGAAATTGAGATCGTATGTTTAGGAATTAACTCGATCTATGATAAGTACCAGTGCAATGATGGAAATATGTGGTCTGGGAAAGGACTGAAGCAGAAAAAAGGGAGAGAGCTTTCATCTTCCATTGAATCTGTGTAGTCAGTTTCATCCCACTCCACCCTTCATTTCTCATGGAAATTCAATGGACAATAGAGGAGAGTGCCATTAGATTTAAGACCATGGTTTAGGATTAAGTCAAGGAACATGGGCTTGAGTGCCAGCCCTCTTATTTAATATCCCTGTAACCTCTGAAAAGTTCCTTAAATGTGCCTCAGGTTCATCTGAAAACTGGAGAAAGTATCCATTTCTCTAGGTTGCTATGATCATTAAATAAATCAATATGCATAAATGCTTTCCATAGTCAATGAGTAAATCCTCAAACAGCAACAAATCATAATAAGCCAAATCTTTCTCTGCTGGTTGGATGACAATCTGATTATTGCTTTTGCTCCTCTACAATATTGAATTAGAGGAGTTGGGGGTGAGAGAGAGAGTAGCAAAAGGCTATGAAATCTTAGTATTTTTGTAGACTCTAGAACATATGAGTTTCTCTTTTCTGTTTTTTTAGCAACCTTTTAATATTAGCCCTATTATGAAAAGGGAAATTGCAAAACATTTCATCAAATTTGAGAAGGTGAATGCCTCAAGCTACTCTTCTCCACTCTAATCTCCATCCTCACTCAGGCACTTTCCCTGGGAACTGTCCATGTCTAACTTTCTAGTTTATTAGATCACCATTAGAACAGCTCAGAGAAGACACAGACCTAAATGGAATAGATATGAGCCTTTCATGTCTTGACTCTCCCCATCTGCCATCATCTCTCAAGAGTCTCTCAAAACTGAGGACAACAAATTTTTCAATAGAGAAAATGCATGAGCATTTTTTCTGAAGAACAAAATGTACCTCTTCCTGGTGTTAGCACAGAAGTCTCTAGTTTGAAATGCCCTCATTATTATGCATGGGTGTGAATATAAGCACAAATTATCCTTTGGGGAACAGAGTTTTCGGGTTTCAGTGAGAGGCTCTTCCTTCAATTGTTCTGCCATCCCTGCCAATTCACACCCTCTAAAACCCTTTCCAACCTCAGTTGACTCCTTTTCTCCTCTTCCTTTGAAGTCCAGACTTACATAACTATATAAATGTTAAAACCACTAACTAGAGAAAACAAAATCAAGTAATCTTCCTTAAAGTACAACACAAACACATTAAGGTTAGTGAACAGGCAGTGGATGACTCATACAATTATGGAGACTGGTTAGAACTTGTAAGAAATTGGTTGGACTGGTATATGCAGACATATCAAAAGGTGTCCTCTCTTAGCCTTGGCAAGGGCTCTGTTTTTCAATGTTTAGCTGGACTCCATTTCCTTTATTATAATACTTGATATCTTTTCCTTTTTATATGTTATCCAATGATTAAAATCAGAGATTAGCTGTTTTTATATTGTTACTCATCAAATCTTTCTATATTCAAACCATTTGTATTCTGTCCTTGAAGTCAAGACTTTGGGAGGTAGAGGCAGAATCATCTAATAGTTGAGAATTCTGACAATCTTGGCTTTGACCCTAACTAGCTAAGCAATCTTGAGCACTTTTACTAGGACTTTCTGCATGTCAGTTTACTTAAGTGCAAACTGGATAAAACAGTTGGCAAGTATTTGCGTACATTATATATATAAGGTAATGTCCCATACATAGTGCACATTTAACACATGTTAAACATTATTTATATTATTTTATTAATACATTTATTTTAAGATGAAATATTAATATAATTATTGGATGGTATAATTAACAGGGCTTCTCATTTCATATATTCTCAAAGTCCCAGTAAATGAGTGACAATTATCTTGATGCTAAACCCTTATCATAGAAAATCTTCTGCTGGTGAACTTGTCTTTAGAGGGGCTTTTCTCTATCTTTGGCTCCCCTAGATTACTCAGGTTTTAAGTTGCCTCTTTCCTAACCCCCAGTCAGCACTGCAGCTTTTTTGGGGAACACAGTAGGCTCTAAACATTATTTTGCAAGTTAGGCAAGTGATACACATGTGCTCTAAGCTAAGGACCTTCAGACATTCTCAAACTCTCAATCTCCATAGAAACACCTTTATGAGGAAGATAAGGTAAGACTCTTTCCTTAGTCTACACGGGGTTTTTCTTTTTAAATAAAGTCCAAGTTATTGCAAAATGTAAGCTAGGTAGGAAAGGCTTTGAATCTAGATATGGGTTCCAGGCAGGGGACCTGAAAACCTTACAAAGCCCTATATCACACTATTAGCTCAGGGAAATATTTCTCACCTTTAATAGGGAAAAGGAAAAGTTCCAACAGAAAGATAGATAGGCTGTACTGAACAATTAGATAAAAGCATGACTTAAGATTGTTAGCATAAGCATGATTCTGTTGCAATAACTGAGTAGATAGTTTAGTGGGTTTCTTTTTTTAGTCAAATAATGTAATTTTAATTTTAAAAAATTAAAATAAATTGAAGCTACACAGTATTCCTAAAAACCATTTAGATACTCTAGTAGTTAATAAAGAGGAAAAAGGGACATCGTTTAGTCAGGTATAAAATTTTACAAAATAAAAAAAAGAATTAAATACAGAAAATGTGTACTAACATTTATGAAAGGCCAATTAATTAGTAGTCTTCAAGATTCTCACTAGATACTGAAACACTGAAGGATCAAAAGTATTTCATTATTAATATATGCTAAAAGGTAATAAATACCACACCAACCTTAAAACCCAATGTATCGGGAAGCAAACTCTTATATACTCTGCATAACTATAATTGTATTTAATTTTTTGAAATCCTGCAACTTCTTCTCTGGTCGATTGGCTCTACGGAGGAGCATCAGCACAGCATGTGGAAGTCTCAGGTTCAATTCCCAGTCAGGGCACACAAGAGAAGGAATCTCTCTCTCTTTCTCTCTCTCTCTCTCTCTCCTCGTCTCCTGCAGCCATGGCTCAAATGGTAGCAAGTTGGCTCCAGGCACTGAGGATGGCTCCATGGCCTTGCCTCAGGCCTTAAAAATAGCTCAGTTTGCCTCAGGCCTTAAAAATAGCTCGGTTGATGAAACAACATCTCAGATGGGCAGAGCATCCCCCAGTAGGGGGCTTGCTGTGTGGATCCCAATCGGGGTGCTTGTGGGAGTCTGTCTCTCTGCTTCTCACTTAATAAAAATAAAATAAAAAATAAAATAAATGAAAAATAAAATCCTTCAACTGCTAAATAAATGACAATCACAGAAATAAAAACTCACATGAATAAACTACAATCAAAACCACCAAAACTTCCCATTTAAACAGCAATAGCCACAATAGTATAGGTTATACCATTGAAAGGCAGTAGATAAGTCCTTATAAAAACTGAGAACTCATTGTGTATGTGTATGTGTGTGTCTCTCTCTCACACATACATACACACACATAAGTCTCAGCATTGATATGTTTACAGAGTGAGCTTCTGAAAGAGCACTCCTTCCTAAAGAAACAACTATTGATAATTTGTTATTACTTATTTGTAGTTTATGTTTGAAATATTCTCATTTATATGTATGTTTAAAGCAATGCAATAGTTTTCTATTTATTCAGTCCTTATATTCAGAATCTTAACAGTTTTAGAACAGGCGGGAACAGTGACCTGCTTTTTCAAACATTATATCCCCCAGACAAGACTAATTTGAAGCTGAGCTAATTGCACATAATGGGCCAAGGATTCAAGTTCAGGATTTTTAGTTGGCTGCACTCTCGTTTCAGGGCACATGGCTTCCTCCCCACCCCTATCACCCCTGCAGCTTCCTCCCCATGAGATACATTCACCAAACGTGAAATCAAAGGAAATTTATTTTTAAAAATTTTTCTGCAGGATGATTTTTAAGGAGGATAAAGATTGAGCTATTTTTTTTTTTAATTTTTTCTTTGGGGGGGTTCTTTAAATTTTTAAATAAGTTCTAAATACTAATAAAACTAGTCACTTAAGAAACCTTTTCAATGCATAAGAAAAAAATCAAATGCAAGATTTTATAATGGCTCAAAGTTTTTACAAAAGCATAGCATAATTCAGAGAATTTCTTTATTTAGAAATTAAATTTAATGGGGTGACACTGATCAATAAAAGTACATAGGTTTCAGGTGAACATTTCTATAGCTCAGGGAAATTTTAAATATGTCAAATTCTATCAATAGGATATTGCTTTCCAGAGCCTTTTTGCAAAATCTCATTAAATATCTACCAGTATACAGACAGTGGCACAAGAAAAACAAATAAAACACACACACACACACACACACACACACACACGCACGCACGCGCGCGCACACTTGGTTTCAATAAGGCCACTGAGGCAGGGGAGTATTAAGCTGGAAAACTGAACCCCAATCTCTATTTGCTTTTTTATCTAATGCTTAACATTTCCCCATCAATTCTAGAAGGCAGCAACCAAGCACCAGTCTGTCATGTAAAATTCTCTAAGTACTGAAAAATTCATACAATTTTATAACTGAAAGAAACCTTATACTTATTAACCTACCAACAAGGAGATTGAAGCCTGTTGGTTAATTGATTTGCCTAGTCACTTTGGGGTACATGGTTTGTCATTGTTGTTTGGGGTATTTGTTTCTGATTTCTGTATCTGTGTGTGCAATAGTTTTGCCCTTATAATCAGAAGCTCTGCCATCTAATTAGGAGGATCTGAATAGGTCCTCCCCTTCCTTGGTTGCCATGGGACATGGCATCTGGGACAACAGTGATCAAAAAGGAACATACATTATGGCCAATTCAATGCTGAAATTTCACTTTCTCCCTTGGCCTCTGCAACTGTATTAGAAAGATTTCTAACATCTGAGAGGGGAAGTTCTCTTCTCACTGGGGAGAGTGGAAGAGGAAGTTTCTGAGCTTTATTTTAACTTACAAGCCTCCAAACTACTCTTTCATCTACTGACTCCACTCGTCTATTTTGTTCAAGGTATATTCTTTGTTTACTTTCATCTGCTTTCCAATTTAGGGCAATTTGGTGGAAAAACATATCACTTAGCTTTTGTTGATATGTATGTTCTCATATTTGGGTCTTGTAGAATACCCAAGCTCCTAGGTTTTTTAACAGCAAAGAAGTGAAAGAAAAATTATCTGAATCAGGTCTTTTCAACCTTTTCCAACTCTTGGCACACAGAAACTAATTACTGAAATTCTGTGGCACACCAAAAAATATCATTTTTGCTGATCTAACTAAAAAGATAGGTATAATTTTGAGTCACACTGGTCAGCTATTGTTTTGTTGGTTGTCATTTTTTCATTTGACAATCAAAAGTAATAAGAGGTCAGTGCCCCTGATTAAATATTCAGGCATTGAGGGTTTTTTAATTTTTTGCACCACACCAGTTGAAACTTGCAGCTCTAAATGGATGAGATACAGGCTAAGTCACTGTTCAAAGTGTTTAACATGGACTGAATTCGTTCTTTTCAGTCTTCCAGCCAGAACTGGGGACGTAGCAGTTACAACTGAGGAAGAAGGGGAGCTAAAGAGTAAATTTATACAACAGTTTCCCCCAAGAAGTGTTTTTTTTGTTTGTTTTTTTGTTTTTGTTTCTTTTTACAGGGACAGAGAGAGAGTCATAGACAGACAGGAACAGAGAGAGGTGAGAAGCATCAATCATTAGTTTTTCGTTGCCGCTGTGACACCTTAGTTGTTCATTGATTGCTTTCTCACATGTGCCTTGACCGCGGGCCTTCAGCAGACCAAGCAACCCCTTGCTGGAGCCAGCGACCTTGGGTCCAAGCTGATGAGCTTTTGCTCAAGCCAGATGGGCCCATGCCCAACCTGGAGAGCTCAGGGTCTCGAACCTGGGTCTTCTGCATCCCAGTCCGACACTCTATCCACTGTGCCACCGCCTGGTCAGGTTCCCCCAAGAAGTGTTATACATGGATCTTTTCTTTTTTTAAGAAAAGTTGGACTGTGGCAGAGGCCATCCGGTCCAGACAGGTGGGATGGCAGGCTCTGCTCAGTGTACTAGGGCCCTGACCCCTTAATCCAGAGATACCTGATGGAAACTGACTTTTCATATCTTTCTTCTGAAATGAATTATTTTAAACTGAAATAAAACTCATCACCTGCCCCCCCCCAAAGTTAGAAATAATTCATTTTATTTATTGGAAAGAATCTAATTACAGTTAGAACCTATCGCTAACTTTTTGAGACTATTACTAAGTATGGTCATTAACCAAGTTCTCTGGGAATAACAACCTTTGGCACCACTGACTCCAGACAAACCCCTTTTAAATGCACAACTGTTCTGATCTCACTGCAACTTTGTCCACCAGCCACTTCCCAGTGTCCTTGAACCATCTCCTCAATACTAAAATTTTAGAAATTATACCAATTCCAGAAGTGCCCTAAGAAACACAGAGCAGTGGATGATGGGCTCTTGAAGACTAGGAGATCAGCTTTAGAAAAAGAAACACACACCAACAAACACCAGGGAACTATGTGTAATGGTTCACTGCCTGTACAAAAACCTCAAAGAGGATGAAGGTCAGACAGGGATAATAGGCCAATTTAATTCTGAAAGCACAAGGTGCAAGAAATTTTAATTATGGTCTGCCTCTGAAATCACACAAGATCCAATGGCATCTAACTGCAACTGCTCATCAAGGGAGACAAGAGGTGTAATTGTAACCGCTGCATAATCACTGTGAGGGCACAAGGAAGGCTGCCTTCAGCTCCCAGCAGAGAATGAATTAAGAGCCTAGAAAAATCCAATACAAGGAAACATGGAGATTGCACGTAGCTAAACAGGAGCTCATAACAGAAAGCCCAAGTGGAGCGAGTGTGTGAGTGTGTGTGTGTGTGTGTGTGCGCGCGCGCGTGTGTATTTGGGGGAGGGGAGGATGGGTTCCAGGAATAAAATGATTGAGCTGTTTGGCCCAAATTGAAAATATGAGGTTGGAAAACTCTGGCCCCCTTTCTGCTTTGTGTATATCTACAGTGAGAAAAGCACGATCTGCAGAAATTTCTCTCTTCGGTGAAGCTTCACCCCCTCTCCTTTGTTTAAACAATTAGCTTGAATGTTACAGTGATTTACAGAACCAGGCTCCCTTTAATTTGTTCCCAACAAACACAAGCCTGGAGACAAAACGCTACGCACACGTCTCGAGATGCCCAAGCTCCTCATTCCTAGGAAGACGGCGACGTCTGTACCGTGCCGACTCTTGCAAAGGGAAAGCCCCTCCATGGACTTTCCACTCCGCAAAGTTTTACAAATCCGCGAAGTATGGAAGCAAAATCTCCCATCCGCGCTGCAAAGTTGGCGCTGAAGTTTGTGGCGGATGTCCTAAATCTCGAGGGCGAAGGGGACGTAGGTGTTTGGAGAGGCGGGAGAATAGATGAAATTGGAGAGACAGAAAATAAACGGGAGTTTTCCGAGTGGAAGGTCCACGAGACCATCTTCTTTATCCGGAAACCTCTTTGGCTCTGAGAGGTCCGGGCAGTGTGCGCCAGGAGGGGTCTCCTAAGGGCGGGCACTGTGTCCGGGGGCCGGGGAAGCTGTCACCTGCACGGGGGATGCAGCGGGGGCCGGGGAGCTTTCCAAGACACCAACCGAGGACCAGGGGCTCTAGACTCACCAACTCTCGGGGCTCTGAGAAGTAGGGGAGGGCAGATTCGAAAGAGGGCACCAGGCCAAAAGCAACACCTTTCGGATACGCTGTTCCCCTCCGACCTCTCCAACTTCCCGCAGCGCCAGCCAAGGACTTTCTTCAACCGCACCCCTCCCCATCCCAACTCCCAGCACTCCGCACAGACCTTTTGACTACCACAGAGGGGGGTGAGGGTGGGGGTGGGGTGGGGGTGGGATAGGGTGCAGCGAGGAAGCAGAGGGCGCGAAGGTCGGGACCCAAAATACAAACTCTCACCCCCTGGCCAAGACGACCAAATGCTTTTACATTACACATGCCATGAGCACAACCCTGTAACAAGGCTCCAGGTTTGCGCCGGGCGCAGTTTCCCGACTCTACTGTTATTCCTAATCAAGTCGGTAACGTTGCCCTCTGGAGCTGAATGGGAGGAAACTCAGAGGAAAAGGGGGAAAGCGGGAAAAAGCGGGGGTTGGGGGAAGCAGCAATCAACTTTGTAACCCAGCGCTTCCTCGCGCGATCCGTCGCCATGCTTAAGATTCCCACCCCCGCCACCCCCCTCCTTCCTTTCAAGTGGATACTGAAACTAGGCCAAAACTTTTTCCCCTCCTTTTCTCTTAGCCACTAGACTGGATTGTGCCCCACGGAGCCCCATGGAGCTCTGCTTTCTTAAGCACAATAGCCGGACTAATTAGATCATAGAAGCAAGACAGTGATACTGTAACAAGTAGCCGGAGAGGCAAAGAGGGAAGGGGCCCAAAAAGAGAGAAAGGGGGAAAAGTTTGCAGCTCTTGCACTTACCAATCAAGCCTCCCACCAGAAAGGCGATGATTTGAAACACAAGCAGAATCCCACCAACAATGCATAGCTTCTTGGTGCTCATGTTTTCTATAATTGCCCCAGCCATTTTTGCGCCCCCCTTTTTCTTTTCTTTTGGAAATAAATGTTTTAGGGTGTGCTTTTTGCTAGCTCTCCTCTCACGATCCCTATTCCCTCGCCTCCTTTTGGGCGCTGCAAAACTTCAGGGGTGCAGGAGCGCGGCGAAGAGGGACCGAGACGGTAGGCGCCCTCACGGATTCCCCCGGCGCAGCCGGCTCGGGTTCCCCCAATGCCCGGAGCTGTGATTGTGGCCGCTCCGCCGCCTGTGGACGCTTAAAGGAGCAGGGAAGCGGATCACATGACGCCGCCTCCCTCCCTTTCTTCCTCCCTCCCTCTCGCGCTTCCTCCCTCCCTCCCTCTCTTCCTCACCCCCTTGCCCGCTAGTGCGGGGCACCGAGCTCTGGCGGGGGTTGGCGTCCGGCTCCCAAATCTGGCAGGCAGCTCGTCCCGCCAGGGGTTGCTGTCGTTTTGGGGTAGAGGTTGTTAAGTGGGTTTCCCCTACTCCGCCTTTACACGTTTCCTTTTCTGGTGGGAGATTTAAATCACCCGTGGACAGCTTCACAGACCTTTAACTTAGGCGTTGACTTTAGGAAATTGTCCCGACCCCCCAACTCTAGAACTCTTTTAGGAAAGAGAAGAATTTTTTAAAGGGACCCAAAGATGCTTAAATCAAAGAACAGAGATGCGGGATAAAGTCTCAGCTCAGCTTCCTTCTGCCTGATCCCAGCCTTGGTCATTGGGCATAGACTCAGCTAAATGCCCCTATGGCATCCCCTGAGGGACCCTGCGCTCCAGCCAAATCAGACTACTGCTCCTTACCACATTATACTCCACTCCCTGTGCTTCCAGAGTCTTGACCTTGGCTCTTGCTGGGAAAAAAAGAAAAAAAGAAAGAAAGAGAGAGAGAGAGAGAGAGAGAGAGAGAAAGAAAGAAAGAAAGAAAGAAAGAAAGAAAGAAAGAAAGAAAGAAAGAAAAGAAAGATTCCATCAGAGTTTTAAACATTTGAAAACCAACTCGTCTGAAAAACCTTGCTAATTTTCCAAACCACCTTCACTTAATATCTCCGGGAACTGAGCCCCTACAGTTCCTGTTTACATTCTTAGCTCTTATTGTAAGGTCTTGTGAGGACGTTTGTCTCCAGCACAGAGCCTAAACTCCTGGAGGATACAGACCAAGTTTTATTCATCTTTGTACCACCCACCATGATGCCTAATAAAATTCTAGCTCTAGTAGGTCCTCCATGAACTTTTGTGGACTGAATAAATAAGTGAATGTGAAAGCAAGCCCACTGTTTGCATTTCAAAAGCCTAAAAGAGACCTTTGATTTAGATCATATACATATTAAGTTGCAATGTTTGTTCTCTCTTAGTGAGGATATATTTATATTTATACTTAACTTCCAGGGGGAAAAGAAGGAGGGAACTGAAAAGATTTCCTGCTCTATCAAAACTAAATTCCTGGACCTCATTTTTCCTGTGTTTCAGGCCAGCACAACACACATTGCCCAACAGACCCTTGGTCTGGGAACCTCCCCTCTCCATTCCCACAGTTCGCCACCCACCTCTCCTCACATACTTGGTTTCATGCCCCTCCCCTCCATCTATACCCTCCTCATTACCAAGGCAATATCTCAAGTTCTGTCTCCTCTACTCTGCTCCTGAACTTTCATTGTCCTCATAGAAGATGCCATGCAGGTTACACATCATAAAGATGCTCATTTCCAGAGTTCAACTAGATACTTCATAGGGACTAGTACCAAACTTGATGTATATAAAACTCCATTTTTTTTAGAATTTAACAGTTCTTAATAGTTCTGGATATATTTTGCTATTTATTCACTCTTTCCTATAGTCACTTCTTAAGCACTTAAGCCTTTCCAGGCTTGCTTGTCTAAGCCTTGGGGATGCCAGGATGTGAAAGCACTTGCCCTTGTCTTGGGGTCTAAGCTTCCCAGTCTAGCTGTTATTCACTGAGTAGTGATTAACAACCTTTACTCTGGAGTACATCAAGAAGAAGAGAAGGAATTCTTGTCAACAGTAGTGGTCAGAAGTGATTGACTGTACCCAAACATATATAGACCAGTAGGAGTTATTTGCCTTCCTTTTTTACCTTTTCAGAAGATTACATTTTTTTTTTTTCTTACAGAAGAAGGGCATCATAAATAGAAATAAAGAGTGCCCTTCTCATCTCTGTTGCTAGTTAATTCTGCATTCTGTGTTCTCATCTCAGCAAGCTGCTCACTTCCACATATTTAAATAATAATGATGCCTTAGGGTTAGTTTTTTTTTTTTTTTTTTAATACCAGGGGGTTGTTTTTCTGTTTGTTCATTTTTTTAAGACTAAAGTTAATAGGATTCATCAGGATTTACTCTCCATTTGATACTACTCTTCACTATTTAAGAATAAAGAAATGATGTCCTGTGTACTACAAATATAAATTGAATCCATAAGTAATTCCTGGCTAGTTGAATTGGTTTATTTGTTTAAGAATAGCGAGTTCCTCAACTCGCTTTTCTGTCAACTGTTACAACACACTCCACCCCTTTGGCTCCCAAATGTATGCCTTCGGAGTAACTGATCTAACTCTTTAAGGTCTAGAAATGAGAGACTTAGAATAAAATACCTGCTCTTTACCAAGGTGATAATCTATTTTGAAAGGGCAGTTATTATTTAACATTTTAATTAAAAGGAGATATTTCTAATTGCTAACCAGTGCTTCTAACTTGTATGAGATTACCAATATTGCCAAACTGAGGGAGGGTCAGACATATGCAACATCAATCATGAGAAACTGCTTTTTTAAAAATTAGAATTTCTAGTATGTATTTTTTATAATTAAAAGTGACTGTTGGATTCTCAACTTCCAAAGGAGTAACACAGTCCAGTAGAAAAGAGCATGAGTGTTTGAATGGTCTGGATCTGAGATAGAGCCTAGCTCCCAGTTCTGCCCTTTGCTATGTGTGACCATGGGTCATTACAGTCACCTATCCACTCCAAGGTTAAGTTCTCTCATCCGCAAAATGGAGATAATAATAGTACCTAGCTCATAGTGTTCTTGTAAGATATTAATATTATGATTAAGAACCCTTAAGGAAAATCAATGATCATGTAAAAAAGCCTAGTAAAATTGCTCATCCAATGGTTCTTTTTCAGCTCTAAAATTTTGTCATGCTATAATTATTTTTGAAACATATTTTAGGAGTAGTCTAGATGACTAACTCTAACTTACAAGGAGGCTAATAAGGCCAAAATCTAGTATTGAACTCTGAATAGCACTCAGTGAACATTAAACATAGAAACATTTTTGAAAACTGCTCCCAATTGCAAATAAAACATGTGTTTTGGGTTACCAGGTAGATTGTCTCAGAGAATAAGATAATCCAAGGATGCTCTCTAACTTTGCAAACAGAAATTAATCATTTCAACTCCATTTCACTTGACTTAAGTTGGACATTCTGATTTACTCTTTGTTTATTTGAAGATTTTGACATATGGAAGTCATAATGATGTACAGTGTATACTTATTGAATGCATGAATGAATAAATGTACAATAACTAAGTAACTAACTGAAGGTGGATTAACTGCAACTCCTCCCCCCTGACCCCCATGTCCCATTCCTATATAGCATTTACTGACTAAATGCTCATCTGGCACAGATATCTTGGGTCTTAGTTTGCATCTACATCTGTATATGCAACATGTCACCCATCCCTGGCTTGCAAGCTCCTTAAAACTAAGAAGAATATGACCTGAACCTTTGTCTCTTACAGTCCTAATATCTACAGCACCTTGCACAGAGGAAGGCTCATTTCCTAAAGTTGAAAAAGCTTCCTTTGGAAGCCAAAGGCAGCATATCACTATCATCATTGCAATAAATGTAATGTTGAGATCTGAAAGAATTGCATATACCTCTTCAAACACATAATTTGCTTCCCAGAGGGACCTAACAAGAGTAATAATCTCATTCTGAGGCCTCTTGTTCTTATAAATAGCTTTTATCCATAAATGGCATCTCTGTCGTTGGTATTTTTTCTAAGTTAATGCCTGTGAATGTGAGAAGATGCTTTGGGTTCACACTCTATTATTCAGTGTCACTTCTCTTTCTCTGTTTTTCTCAATAGATAGGTAAGTAGATAAATATGTAGGTAGATAGATGATAGATAGATAGATAGATAGATAGATAGATAGATAGATAGATAATAGGTGATACTAGATAAAGGAATAAGTATACAGTCAAAAATTCTTTTAAAATGCTATTCTTTTTTTTCAAAAGGAGCCACCCATCAGCTTTCTCTCTATGAGCTCCTTTGTCTTGTTTTGTATGTAAATACAAAACCTTATCTAGCACCTTCTTTTGCACACTAACCTTGGGTCAGATCTATTCAGAACCCAGGGCTGGGGAAACTGGTTCTTACCACCTGATCTTTAAATGTGATTGTTTCATAAATATCCCACACCCTCTCCTATTTTACACATCAGCACCCACCCTGAATGAACTCCGCTCCACCTTTGCTTTAACATCACATATATTTCACACATTAGGCTTATTCAGTCACAGCTTTAAGTCTTTCTAGTTGTGTATATAAATCTGAGAATATTACTTAGTTTTTTCAGAGTTACTTTTGTCATTTCTTTTTTTAAAAAATATGCTAATACCAACCTCTTACATTGTGGTGAGCATTTTAAAAATGTTTTAAAGTTCTTCGACATATAGAGCCTGCTACAAAGCGGGCACTCAACAAATGTTTTGTTTGTCATGAGAGGGAGGTTTCTGTTCCTAAATAGCAAAACAAAACAAAGAACTCTAAATTCCCTAATAATTGTTTCTTATGAAACTGCCTCTTTGAACCCAGGCAACTTGGAATAGGCAGGTAAAAAACACTTTATAGGTTTCCAGAAGCCACTTGTGGGAGGCAGCTGACATCTTAAAACAGCTAGCCAGCCTCCTGTTGTTTTCCAGGCTTGAGAGAGGCTGCAGCAGAAAGCTGGGATGCCTCCAGTACATAAACCTCTAAGATGGCATGTGCTGTTTCTGGAGCAGAGGTAAGGGAACGGGTCCTTTCTCTCTGCCAGTTTCCTTAGCATAAGCCTAATGGGGTCTGAGCTGACTGATCCCCTACCACCATGCCCCCTGCCATACCCTCATAACTACCGTCCCTCCCTATCTCACCTTGTACTTTGTCATGCTCATAAGCTCCTCTCCATCTGCTCCTGCCCATGGAGAATAAAAGTGGGAGGAAAGCCTGAACAGGCCAAGAAACACCTTCTCTGTATAGCAATCCTGTGATATGCAAACGGTAACCAACACCAAGGCACAATCAACAGAGAAGTTTTGTTGAATGAATGAATAAATGATAAATGAACACATTCCAGTCCCTGGCTGTTCAGGGAATCAGGAAGCCCTCCCCTCAAGATGGCCAGTAAAAAAATGAAGGGCTCAGATTTAATCTCAGCCCTAAACCACCTGGGGTGAGAATAGACCCTGAAGTGGGCCAATCCGTACCCTATGCTAACTGTAAATTAGCTCAGACTTATCACTAAGTAGCTCAGCATGAAAGATAATTTTTAATAAAAAGAAACAGCTTTAGGCATCTATATGTAATGTAAGAAAGTAAAGGTTGTGTGGGGATAAAATACATGAAAGTCAAAGACCTTTAATACTTCCACTTTGCATTAGATAAAGAAAACTGGGGTGGCAGGAAGTGACTAAGGGGAAGTAGTTCTCCAAATGTCAGATTTAACAGCAGCTAATAGACTTTAATAATAATGTCAATAATTATAATAATAGTAAGAACTTATACTGATTGCTTCCTAGGTACCAAGCATTAGACTAAATTAAATGATTTACATATATTATCATCATTAATACATACAACAGTTCTATGGAGTAGGTAGTCATTTTATCATTAAAAAAAGAAAGCTAATTCAGAAAAATGAAGGAACATTCTCTTCATCACACTGCTAGCAAACAGGGAGTTCAGATTCTGAGATAGATACAATACACCATTCATTCAATCACCATATGTTAATTGACTGCTTATGAGTGCCAGGAATTGATGTTCATGCTGGGGAAGAGTAGTTGGCCCAACAAAGGCCTTGCCCTCATAGAACCTGCATTTTGAAGGCCTACTGACCTGGCAATGTGGCTCAGCTGCTTAGAGCATTTTCCAGATAAACAGTGATTGCTAGTTTGACCCCTGGTCAGGGCACACACAGAAACAGATTGATATATCTGTTTGTTTGTATGTCTCTCTCTCTCCCATCTTCTCTTTAAAATCAATAAATTTTTAACAAATGTAAGAAAAAGAGTTTGACTAGGTGGTGGTACAGTGGATAGAGTGTTGGCTTGGGATGCAGAGGACCCAGCTTCGAAACCCCAAGGTCTCTGGCTTGAGTGTGGGCTCACTCAGTTTGAGCGTGGGATCGTTGGCTTGAGCGTGGGATCATAGTCATGACCCCATGGCCACTGGCTTGAGCCCAAAGGCTTGAAGCCCAAGGTTGCTGGCCTGAGCCCAACGTCATTGGTTTGGCTGGAGCCCTTCACCCCCCATCACGGCACATATGAGAAAGCAATCGATGAACAATTAAGGTGCAGCAACTACTATGAGTTGATGCTTCTCATCACTCTCTCTTTCTGTCTGTCTGTCTGTCTGTCTCTCTCTCTCTCTCTCACGCACGCGCGCACACACAAAAAAAAAAAAAGAAAAAGAATTAGGAAAAAGAAAGCTTACTACAGAGTCTTACTTCTTATCTCCTTTATGTCAGTTGTGCCCTTTGAACTGAACAAAGAAACCTGCAGGGCTGTGGAAATGAGTAGAAATCACCTCCTTGCTGTGCCCCATGAGCTCTCAGGAGACATTCATTCAGAAACTCCTTTCCTGCCAATTCTGAGACAGGCACTGTTTAGTGTTTTTTGGCTGCTCCTTTGTTCATGCATTCAATTCTGTTTCCTTCCTCAGCACCTTACTCCCACTCAGATCAAACTCCCTCCAATTAAACCTTAAATCTTTGCAAGTCTTTCTGTGCAGGTTTTTTGTCATCAAGGCTTTTCCAAGTTGAAGATCAATTTTCAAGACAAATGACTCATGCAAGTAATTGTTAAGCACAATTTCAGAATGTTTTAAGGACATTCTTGAAGAATACATGTTAGCAAAAGACATTCAGGGCACAAAATTAATTTTGGCTTAGCTAAGCTAGAAACTGATTTCTAAAATATTTTTGTTTATTTTTTTGTCATGGATGAATTGCTAATAAAGACCTTCTTTAACAAAGATTTCAAGTTGCTTTATCAATATTATTCAACTTAATATAATAATTTAGTTTTTTAAAGATTTTATTTATTCATTTTGAAGAGAGTAAGAGAGAGAAGGGGAGAAGAACAGGAAGCATCAACTCCCCTATGTGCCTTGACTGGCGAGCCCAGGGTTTCAAAGCGGCAACCTCAGTGTTCCAGGTCAGTGCTTTATCCACTGCACCACCACAGGTCAGACTAATATAATTTATAAGGGTAAACTTTCCCAATTATTATTATTATTTTTTAATTTAAAAATTTGAGCCTGACCCGGCAGCGAAGTAGTGGATAGAGTGTTGGACTGGGATGCGGAAGACCCAGGTTAGAGACCCCGAGGTCATCAGGTTAAGCGCCGGCCTGTCTTGAGCAAAAGCTCGTCATCTTGGACCCAAGGTCGCTGGCTCCAGCAAGGGGTGGCTCAGTCTGCTGAAGGCCCGGGGTCAAGGCACGTGTGAGAAAGCAATCAATGAACAACTAAGGTATTGCAACGGCAATGAAAAACTGATGATTGATGCTTCTCACTTTTCTCCGTTTCTGTCTGTCTGTCCCTATCTAATCCTCTCTCTGACTCTCTCTCTGTCCCTGTAAAAAAAAAAAAAAATTAAAAATTGAATAATTTTTAAAAATTTAAATTTAACATCTCCCCCAGGGGGTAGGAGGGGGGAGCATTCAGTGCTACACTAGAATCTATGTAAACGCAATAAATTAAAATCAATTAAAAAAAACTGCTTTGAAAAGAAAAAAAAAGAATCCCCAGTTTTTACAGCTTTCTGAAAAAAAATAATAAATTTATAGGGAGTGACATTGTTTAATAAAATGACATAGGTTTCAAGTGTACATTTCCATGATACATAGTCTGTATATTGCATTGTGTGCCCACCACCCAAACCAAATCATTTTATGTTGCCATAAATTTGGCTCTTTTTACCCTTTACTATTCCTTACCCCCCTTCCCTCTGCTAACCACCATACTGTTGTCTGTGTCTATAGTTTCAGTTTTATATCCCACTTAGGAGTGAAATCATATGCTTTTCAGTTTTTTCTGACTAACTTATTTTACTTCGCATGATATCCTCAAGATCCATTCATGTTGTTACAAGCGGCAGTGTCTCATCATTTCTTACGGCTGAGTATTCCATAGTATATATGTACCACATCTTCTTCTTTATCCAATCACTTATCAAAGGACAGTCTACTTGTTTCTATGCCTTGGCCACTGTGAATAATGCTGCAATGAACATAGGGGTGCATATATCTTTGCAAATAAATGTTTTAAAATTTTGGGTATCTACCCAACTTCCGATACATATCTTACCCTTTTAAGAAATCTGACACAAGAAGCCTGAATGATTTGACTGTACTTTCCTTCATTTATTTCATAAATATTTTTTATGTGTTTACCATATGCCAGGTATCTGGCAATTACTGGGCTACACATACAAAAGGACAAAGCTCATCATTTCAGGTATGTAAAAGGACTCTCTTACCCAACATAGTAAGTCTTAAAGAATCACTGGTGTAAGAGGCATGAAAGAGACCTCAGATCTAAGAAAAAGACAGAACAAGGTGTTCTCCTTGGGTGGATACACAGGGATTTCGCACTGGTTCCATTTGCTCTCTGTAGGGTTAGCATTGTGTAGTGGTAACGAGTGTGGTCCTGGAGATGGACTACCTGAGGTCTGAATCTGGCTTTACTAGTTGTGTGCCTGGTGGTTAGGGTAATCACTTTGTCACTCAGTGCCCTTATCTATACAAAGGGAATAATAATACTCTCCCCAAATATGACTGTCATACAGATTAGACGGGATAATTTGTGTCTAGTATTTATAATAGTTCCTGAAACTTAGTAAGTTTAATGTGTTTGTTTAAAACAAACAAGAATTTTTTCCTCTTCTGTCACTGCCACAAAAATGCCTCGGGTTCTGTTCAGTTTCAACATCTTGCTAAATCCCCAAAGCACCACATGTGGTTGAGCATATATTCATTAGTAATTAATGTTATTATCCATTATTAATTTATTAGGCATCTCCTATATGCCAAGTACTGCTGCATAATTATGGGAGGCTGTATGATAAGCAAGGATTTAGCATTAAACAGTTCTGGGTGAAATTCTGGGACCTTGAACAAGTAACCTGAGCTCTCAGAGCTTTAGCTAAGTCACCTGTAAAATGGAAATAATGGAAATTCACAAAAGCTGTGGGGAGGATTGAATATATTCAGTGTATAAAGAGCTTAGCAAGGTGCCAAGTATTTTATAATACTAAATAATAAGAAGGAACTAGAGGAGGAAAGGGAGGAAGAGGGGTAGGATTATTATAAAGGCAATACTCATTATTTAGTTAGAAAACTGAAGTTCAGCTCCTGCCTTCCCATTCTGCACTGTTCAGGGACACTTCTTCCCATGTTCCAGGTTACCCTCAACTCCAGTTTCCTGAAATCCTTGTTGACAACTCTTTTATTAAACAACCTACTCCAAGCAAGCAATCCAGCTATAGTTTGGAAAGAATGGGATACTAAGCCTCCAGGACTGATTGTTGAAACTATCTTTCAAGTATCACACATACTTTGAAATACTTTTTGATCCTCTTCCCTCCTAAGCAGATGTACTATCTCCCTTGGGATACTCATAAAGCTGTATTTATTATGGCCCTTCACACATGCTACCTGATATTGCAGTTATCTGGGCACTTGTCATGTCTATCCCACTAGATCACAGTTGTGTTTTCTTTCATTTCTTTTTAAGATACCAGGGCTGTGTTTTGCTTGGAAGTCTTTTTATTTAATTCCTGTAGACCCCAGGCTCTGTAGTGATACTTCCAGATCTTTGCCTCTTTATCTCCTTCTCAAAACAGATGGTCTATTTCACAAGGGAAGTTGAGGGAAGGAGCCATCAGGTCATCTTCCAGACTGGTTGTTTTCCTATTCAAGGAAGTAATGATCCACCTTTTGGGTAGAGTATACTTCTTTACTTATGTACATATACCTTTATTATGCTTTTAGACCTATTTTGAGAGCTGGCCAGCATAGCCTCAGGTTAATGGTATGTGCTCTGTTTAGTCCTTGACTTCAGGGTAAGAGTAAGGATTAAATGAGTCATGTACAAAGTACTTACAAGATAGGGTACTTAGCACATGGTATCAACTCAGTACACGTTAACTACTCTTAATTACCTTCTATGACTTGTTTCTTTGATGATGATCTTTCATACCTTTTCTCAATCTTACTCTCAAGTTTTCCTCAAATAAAATATAGCCTTCTCAACCTTGCATTCTACGTAATTCATCACTCACTGGTTTTTTTGCCTTTGACTGTAAATCAAACTTCTGAAACAAACAGTGCACATTTGCTGGTTTTATAACCTCTTTTTCCATTTCCAGCCTGACCCCCTACAGGCAATTTCTATTCCAGACTTTACATTCCACTGACTCTGCTCTGCCAAAGCTCATCAGCAACCTCTTTGGTGAGCATTCTACTTGATGTCTCTAAAATTTAACACATATTTGGGAAAAATCTCTCTCTACTTTATTCTCAGTCTTCTTCCTATTTCTCTAACATTCCCTTCACTCTCTTTCACTGCCTTCATTTCCTCTGGTCATTCCCTGAATGTTAGTATCACTTTATTTATCTCATCTCTTCTCATAGGGTGAGTGGGAAAGTCTATATCTTCAGACCTGATCTCTTGACTGAACGTTAGGCTCATAGAACCAAGGGCTTCCTAGTCATCTCTGCTTAACAAACAAACAAACAAACAAAACGCATGCATTTCCAAATCAACCAGATGTCTTCCTATCCCATTTAGTGGCTTAATGTTCCAACAATTTGCCCAAGTTACATATTTCAAGGCCATCCTTGATTCAGTACCCATACATCCAATCAGTATCAAGATCAGATTCTATTTCCCTTATTCATAATGGTTGGCCTCTCTTCTCCATCCTCCCAACCTCTCTGCAAGTCTAGACCCTCACCATCTCTTCAACTTAGACTATTGAAGACCTTTTGTATTAGGTCTCCAGTTTCTGGTTTGTAACTATAGATAATTCAGTCTATACACAGTTTTAAAAGTGTAATCATTATTAATCACAGATCTGTCTTCACTTTCTGTGTGTAACTCTGCAGCATCTTCCCATTGCCTACAAATGAAGCCTACCTTTTAGAGCCCATATCTAGCAAAAGCTCACTGAGTTCTCCAAGATTTAGATGCTTGGGACTACCTTTTGTTCCCAGACTCACCAAGGCACTTCTCTGTACCTAATTGTATATAATTCTCAGTCTAGCACATGTCTTTCTCCTTATAACATGATCATTGGGATAGACAAGTTAACCCCTAACATAGTGCCAGTGAGTTGTATATCCACAGTATTCCTCCTCTTATATTATCTATTTTAAAGTAATAACTATTCAGAGACCCAAATACAGACCCAGAAATCATCCTAGTTGTCTCCTTTATAAATGTAGTCAACAAATACTGAGGATATTATCTGTCAGGCATCTTAAATAACATATTATCATAATAATACCTAACACTTATATCATACTTACTGTGTGAAAGGCACTGTTTGAAGTGAGATAGATAATATAAAAATATAACACAGGATTAAAATAGTATAATAAAAATATGTCCTCTCAAATGGTTGTGGTATGGATTAAATGTTCTAAGTGTACTCTTCTTGTTCATGTGACTGAGAATATTTAATCCTCACCACTACCATTTGAAATACATACTATTATTTTATTTTAGTAATTTACCCAAGATCACACAGCTAATAAATACTGGCGCTTGGCTTTGGACCCAATCACTGTAATACCAAATTCTATAAACTTCACAGTTTATAAACTATCTTCTGCCTTTGATTCAAATAACCATAATAGTAACATCTCTTAAGGTTTTCTATGTGTCGGACACTGCTCTGTATATATTATATGTATTATTTCATTCAATATCCACAACACATTTTATGTGTTAGGTGCTATTTCTTTTCTTGACTACCTCTGCAAATGACTTTGCTTAAAGAAAGCCAAACAAAAATTCAAACTGAAAACATGGAAAAATCTAGAAGTGAATATTCACTTCAAAAGGGTATGCATTGCCTGACCTGTGGTGGGGCAGTGGATAGAGTGTTGACCTGGAATGTTGAGGCCGCTGGTTCAAAACCCCGGGCTTGCCCAGTCAAGGCACATATGAGAAGCAACAAGCAATCAATGAACAACTAAAGTGAAGCAACTATGACATACTTCTTGCTTCCCTACCCCTTTCCTCTCTCTGTAAAATCAATAAATAAAAATCTTTAAAAAAAAACCGGGGTATGCATTTACTCTTCTAAAAGTCTTGTTTCACAATTCTTTAGAATTTTAGATTTCTCGTATTATTTCTAACAAATTTTCAAGTACTATTTTAGTATGAAAACAAGAGTCTCTTTATTCATTTGATAGTCCATTTAATCAGCAGATATTTACTGAGAGCCCTTTCTGTACACAAGACACTAAATACTTCAGTACTTCAGAGAACATTTCTTCTCTCAAACAAATAAGTGTCTGGTGGGATGATGAAGGAGGATATAGGGGAATAAATGGTAATGGACAGAGACTTGACTTGGGGGTGTGAACACACAGTCCCGGTGTACAGAAATGTGTTGTAGTGGTGGGTGGCTGTGACCTGTATAATTTTGTTAACCAAGAAATTTACCTCAATACATTCAATTTTTAAAAGTGATAAAAAGAGAAATATCTAGAAACTGAAAACAACATTAAAAACACCTAGTACAATGAAGTATGACATGTAGAATTACAGAGAGGTTAAGAGGACAGACTTTAGAGCCAGATAGACTTTGCCACTTTAGAGCCTGACTTTGCCACTTACTTCCTGTGTGACTTTAAAAATTTTATTTAAACTATGCCTCATTTTCTTTTTTTAGAACCTACTTCATATGATTGCTGTCAAGATTTTAAGTATATATATATGTGTGTGTGTGTTTATATATGTATATATTACATGTATATTACCTATATACATATGTGTGTATGTGTGTGTGTGTGTGTGTGTGTGTATATATATATATATATATATATATATATATATATATATGACTTTGATCAGTGCTTGGAATGTGGTAACACTAAGTAAAGGGCAGTTAGAGTTAGTAGTAGTCATGGTGTTACCATGTAAGGATACACTGGCATTAGAAAACAGAAATGAAGAGAGTACTTATTGTAGAAAGGAAAGGAGCTTAGGTGACTCTTTAGAGCATAAGATAACTCTAGATGAGTTTTGAAAGATAAGTAGGTGTTATCCTGTAGACTATACATATATATATATATATATATATATATATATATATATATATATATATATATATATATGGAGAGAGAGAGAGAGAGAGAGAGAGAGAGAGAGAGAAAGGCAAGGTTAAAGTGTTAAAGTCAAGGAACAGTAGCTACTAAAGCTCATATATCTGGCTGAAAAGTGGGTTTAATATGTCTTTGTCTCTAGTATATTGCATTAGAGAGCTATAACCATGGGAAATAGGAACATAACAAGGTTGGAGAAATGATGTTCTCATTATGATTATAGATCTTTGAAAGCTATTATTTGAAGGCATGTTTATTACTGCACTGGGAATAATAACACCTCCTCCTATGTTTGGATAGCAGCAATTCTGTACAATTTTAAGATACTATCTCAGTAATCTTCACAACCTTAGAGGTCTGGCCAATTATAATTACCACCATTTTTCATATGGGAAAGGGGGGAAAGGTAGAAATCCAGGATTGCTCAAAATGTTATTGATGGGTCTAGAAATGGGTCTCTAATTAGCCGTTCACTAAAGTGTCCAAAATAACAAGACCATACTAATTCCACACATAAACCCCCTTTCTCTGCTTGTCTTGGAAAAATAGATAAATGTGCTATACCTGAAAAGGACAGAGTTAAAAGGTAATCAGAAATAATAATGATGGCCCATGCAGAAAATGTATGAATCAGGTTTGTGATGAGGTATAGAATAGACATGCTGGGGGAAAGTTGAACTGTTTGCCAAAAGGAAACTTTATTTACTTACTTGCTTAGTTATTTCTTTATTTAGATATATAGCTTACACACAGTAAACTGCATAAATCGTAGGTGTACTCACTGACGATTTCCACAAATAAATACTGTATCTGTTTGCTAGAGATGCCATAACAAAATGCCACAGACTGGGTAGTTTAGGCAATAGAAATTTATTTACTTTCAGTTCTGGTGGCTGTAAGAACAACTTAAAGGTGTTGGAAGGGTTGGATTCCTCAAGGTGTACCTCATGGCTGTAGATGGCCACTCTCTTACTTCCTCTTTACTTGATCTTCGCTGCATGTGTTCGTACCAGTGGTGCCTTTCTCCTCCTCTTCTTATAAGGACAGCCATATTGGACTAGGGCATCTCACTAATTGCCTGCTTTAATTTAATCATCTCTTTAAAGACTTTATTTTCAAATACAGTTACATTCTGAGGTACTGGGGGTGGGGACTTCAACATATGAATTTGGAGGGGGAATCACAACAGCTATAACAAGTGTATATATAAGATATAGAACCACCCAGATCAAGATACATATAGAATATTTCCATCATCTCAAAAGGCTCCTCTGTGCTCTAGTCTAGTCAACTAATCCTCCAGTGATAATCCTGTTTCATCTTTATCACCATTGACATGTTTTTTTCTTGTTTTTGAACTTCATATATTTTGGATTGATGTCCCCATCCAACATAATGTCTGTATGTTATTTAATGTAGTCATATTTTAAATTTTTATTACATTGTGCAAATATATTTCATATGACATTTGAATTGCTTCCAGTTTTTGGCTTTTATGAATAAATCTGTAGTAAACATTCTTATATATGTCTTCTGATGGACATAATCATTCTTTTTTTGTTAGGTATATATTCCAAAGTGGAATTGCTTGGTTATAGATATATTAGGTATATTTAATGTAATAGATATTTTAGAACAATTTTCCAAAGTAGATATGACAACATACACTCATACTTCCAGTTGTTCCATGTCTTCAGCAATACTTAGCATTATCATTCTTTTTAATTTTAGCCAATCTGGTGGGGATGTATAAATGTATCATTGGAGGATTAATTTGTATCTCCTGATAACTAGTGCTATTGACATGTGGCCATCTGATATATCTGTTCAACCCTTTCATTTTAAAATTGGTTGACTTTTTAAACATTTATTTGCAGAAGTTCTTTATATATTCTGAATACAGACCTTTTTTTAGGATTTGTATTGCAAATACTATTTCTTGGTCTGTGGCTTGTCTTTCTCTCTCTTTTAGAATCATGTCTTTTCATGAACAGACATTCTTAATATTAAGTCCAGTGCACCAATCTTTCCTTTTATGGTTTGTGTTGATGTTCCATTTAGGAAATCTTTTCTTACCCAAGGTGATGAAGATATTTTTCTGTTTTCATCTAGTAGCTTGATTGTTTTACTTTTACATAATAGATTATGATTCATTCAAATTAATTTTTCAATATGTTTATAGCCAATTGACCCAGTCTTATATCTTCCCCCACTGAATTGCTATGTAGTGGCTATGTAGGTGACCATATTTGTGCAGGTCTTCTTCTGAATTTCCATCTGTCTATTTATCTCAACTTGTGGTAACACCAGACTGTTCTAATTAGTGAAGCTTTATACTAATCCTTGATATACATACAGTAAGTCTAACAGATTTGTTCTTCAAAATTGCTTTGACTCTTCTAGATCTTTAAATTTCAAATCAATTTAGAATCACCTTGTAAATTTTTACTTAAAAAATGTGTTTTATCTTGACTAAGATTGCATTTAATCAATTTGTCAAAAACTTAAATCTTAATATATTGAGATGTCCAGTCAATAAACATAGGATTTATTTTATTGATATTGGTATTCTTTAGTTTCCCTCAGCTGAATTTTATAGTTTTTAGGGAAGAGGTCTTAAATTTTTTTTGTTAGTTTGATTCCTAAATATGTATTTGGATTTCTGGTGTTATTATAAATGATAATTTAAACATTTTTATTTTCTAGTTTGGTACTGATTTATGTAAACACAATTAATTTGCTATATTGACCTTTTTATCTGGTAACCTTGCACAATTAATTGAATATAATTTACTTACAGATTCTTTTGATTTTTTACATGCACAATCATGTCATATGTAAATAATAATTTTACTTCTTCCTTTCCAAACTTTGTAGCTTCTATTTGTTCTCTTGTTTTACTATAATAGTTAATTCCTCCAGTATAATGTAGAATTATAAAGTTAACACTATGGCCTTGGCTGGATAGCTCAGTTGGTTAGAGCATCACCCTGATATACAAAGGTTATGGGCTTCATCTCCAGTCAGAGCACATACAGGAATCAGATCACTGTTTCTGTCTGTCTGTCTCTTCCCTTTCCTCTCTTTATAAAATCAACCAATAAATTTTTTTAAAAGTCACCACTTTATTTAATGTTTGTTTTGAAAATGCTAACCAGTGCAATTGGACAAGAGAATAAAGAGAGAAGCAGGGAGGAAATAAACATAATTATTTGTACTAGATATAAATATAACACTTAAAATGACAAAATATTTTAATAAAATTTATTTTAATTAATAAAAAAATTTATTAATATGGCTAACATAAATTTAATATAGAAATTAATTACTTTAAAATAATAACTGTCAGAAAGTAGAATGGAAAGAAATATCTCATTCAAATTACTATAAAAAGTTGAAATTCTAAGAATAAATGTAACAAGAAAGCACAGAAATTTAAAATTACCCTGAGGTACATAACAGAAGAATTTATATAAATTTAAAAAAACACATTAATTTGGATAGAGGAGTCAATATTTAAAAAAATCAGTTATCTTTGAATCAATCAAAAATATAAACAAGGTTTTTAGTGTTTTTGAAAGTTAAATGACGCTAAAATTCATATGAAAAAAATGTGCATGTAAGAAAAGAATTCTAAAAAAGAAACAGGAGGACTGTAACAAATAAGGCATTTAAAGCTGTGTTTTCCTGATCTCAGATTAGATAAACAGCTCAATGAGACAAGTGAAAGTTTTCATAGACAGACAATCCTGGATAATGAGAATTTGTAAAATAATAAAAGTCACACTTTAATGAATGAGAAACATATGAATAATTAAAATAAAGTATACAAATGAAAACAAAAATAAAATAAATGGTCATTTTTCTATCTAATTAAAAAGAATTATAAGGTTAGGTAAGCTCAAGGCTGGAGGGTAATAGGTATTTCTGTGTATTGTTAATAGTATGTATTATTATAAACTTTTATAGGAAATCTGTTAGCATATTTCTAAATTACTAATGAACATATCCTTTGACCTCCATCTTGAAATTTATCCTACTCATATACCTGCAAACATTTTTGAAGATATATCTATAGGAGTTCCATAGTTTTGTTGTAGCATTGCATTTAATAGTGGTAGGGGCTAAATTGTATCTCCCCCAAATTCCAACATTGAAGCCCTAATCCCTAGTAATTTAGAATTACTTTGATTATATTTGTAGAGAGGGCTTTTAAAGAAGTGACTAAATTAAGATGAGTATCTTGGTTTGAATGCTAATCCAATTTGCCTGGTGTCCCAATAAGAAAAGATTAGAACACAAAGAGACACATAGAGGAAGACCATGTGAAGACAGGGAGGATATAACCATTAAAAATACAAGGAGAGAAGCCTTAAAAGAAATCAACTCTGCTCATACCTTGATCTCACAGCATCCAGAACTATTTGAAAATAAATTTCGACCCTGGTTGGTTGGCTCAGTGGAGTCAGTCTCAGGTTTGATTCCCAGTCAGGGCACACCTGAGAAGTGACCATCTGCTTCTCTTTCCTTCCCTCTCCCCCTTCTCTCCCTCTTCTCCTCCCATAGTGGCTCAGTTGGTTCAAGCATCAGCCTCAGGTGCTGAGGATGGCTTAGGTGGTCAGGTACTAAAAATAGTTCACTTGATTTTAAGCATCAGCCACAGACTGGGTTGCCAGGGTAGATCCCAGCCAGTGCACATGCAGGAATCTCATTATCTCTGCTCCTCTCACTTAAAAAATAAAATTTAATTTAATCAATAAAAAAGAAAATGAATTTTTGTTGTTTAAGCCACCCAGTAACTGCTATTTTATTATGGCAACACTAGCAATATAAACAGTAAAAGTAAAATCTTTTCAATGGTTTAAAAGGAAGAAAATGTTACCAGTGGTTACCACCGGAAAGTGAAATTACAGAATAGGGAGAATAGATAAAAGACAGAAAATTTTGTTTTGCCTTATACTTTTCTATTCTGTTCATTTATAAATATTGAACCTATATTATCACCACAATAAAATAAGCTAGTTAATATTTTTAAGTGATGAAAATTTTGTATTAATTTTGTGTGTGTGTTTGTATGTGTCAATTTTTCAAGTCCCAGAAAAACATCTAGAAATCTTCTTTGGGACCATAAAATTTGTTTTTGTTTCATTCATCTTTTTCTTTAATTGACATTTCTTTTGTTTATTTATTTATTTATTCATTTTGAGAGAGAAAGAGGTGAGAGAGAGAGAGAGAAGGGGGAAGGAGCAGGAAGCATCAACTCCCATATGTGCCTTGCCCAGGGCTTTGAACCAGCAACCTCAACGTTCCAGGTCAACGCATTATCCACTGTGCTATCATAGGTCAAGACTATTTATCTTTGATTTGCTATTTCTTCGTGATCTAGCTTCAAAAATAAATGCAATTTATTTTTATGTTTTTGTTTGGTTCAATTGTTTATAATTCAGTTGTATTGTTTTTCTTTTATAAATATTTGAATTCATTTAATCGTCTTACAAAATTTAAGATATCATAATTTTGCATACTCAAGGACTACACTGGAGTATTTAGAAAAATACATCAACTTAAAGTTGAATATTTTCTTTTTCTTTTCTTTCATTTAAAAATATTTTATTTATTGATTTTAGAGAGAGAAGAAATAGATAGAAAGGCAGTGGGGAGGAACAGGAAGCGTCAACTCACTTCTTGTATGTGCCTTAACCCGGGCAAGGGCTTCGAACCAGCAACTTCAGCATTCCAGGTTGATGCTTTATTTACTTTATCTACTTTATCACCACCACAGGTCAGGTGAGTTCTTTATTTTCAAGAAGATATCAACTTCTTGTAACATAAATTAAGTAATAATCATGCAGTTCTAGTAACTATCTCTTTTAATTATAATCTAGGCCAGAAGGGCTAGCAATAAATATATTGTAGATAGCACTGCTATTGGGCAATATTCCACTTTAATCACAAATTAACAGCATACCTTCAAATATCCTTAGATACATGATTCTTGGATAACAAAGGGACTAGAAAAAATGATATAATCCCTAATTATTAGCCAGTCGGCCTTAGAGGTTACTAGTATAACTCTGATGCCAACACTTTTCCCCCCATTAAGTCTAAGTAACTATCTCACCATGGTTAAATACATGTTGGTATGAAATAGTTAATAAATGGAGAATGCAAAGTTTAATTAACACCTGCAAATTGCTCAGATGTTCTTTAAGCAGAGATTACAGAGTATGAGTGGATGAGATGCACTCAGTGAATGACTGGAATGTCCCTGGGGGTTTAACTCCTTGAGCCTTCTTAAAATTGGCTTGCATGGGGTCTACACTTTCCTGACATTATAATCCAACTGAATAAGCATTTTTCTTCTGGGCCTCTTACGGGCTTGAAGCTCCTGTTAAGGTCTTGTGAGGGCAACAAAAGAAGTAGGTGAAATCTGAAACAGGCAATGTGGAGAGCTTTAGTTAGGAAACAGGCAGAGCAGCAGCATTTGCCTGCCTTGAGCTGAGGGGAGACCATCCTCATGGCAGCACTTAGACACGGGAATCAAAATTGCAAAGTAAAAGAATAGGAGAGGAAATACCACATGATTTGATGGAGATTTTACAAACTATTACATTAAAGACTCATGTTCAGGATCCGTTGATTACCTGTGTATAGCTTAATCATTTGCTCATTCACTTTGTTCAACAAATATTTCTTTGGTGCCTATATTATGCCAGGCATTATGCCAGACACTTAGAATATAATGATATATCACATGGCCTTTCTGACTTTAGGAGCTCACAGATAAATGGCTTTGACAAAAGTAAACTAAGGACTAGGTTTTCCAAATCTTCAAAGGTAGCTGGAGAAATCTTATTCACGCACAGGGATTTTTCTTCCACAATGGATTCCTGGTTCAATGTTGAGGAACTATGAGCTTTCTTGGTGTTTATAAAAGTGTTTAGTGCAAAGTTAAGAAAAAGGAAAAGAGAATAAGGGTGGTCCCTGGATTTAAATCTCAATTCTTCAACTTTCTAGGTATGTGATGTCGATTAAAGTTTTAGAATGTCTTTGATTCAGGTTTATCAGAGGATATCAACTGAGGATAACACCAGTGCCTAACTCACAGAGTGGTTATAAGGATTAAATTATGGTAGTTATCCATGTGAAGTTTAATAGTGTCTGACTCATAGTAAGTACTGTGCTATATTTACATCTATGTATTTCAGATCCAAACATTACATTTTTAAGCATAACCATGTGAATGGTTCCAACATTCAAAAAGAAAACTTAAAATAAATGAATTAAAATAATAAATGTTTAGGCATCATTACAATCTATAATTATGTCATCTAATTAATTGTAATTTAATTTTATTTATATACTCAAGTAAGGGTAGAGACACATTTTAATATGCTTGCCGTAACATGGGGAAAAGCTTCTAATAGTTAAGACTCTCTAGGTAACCTAAAGATTATAAAACATTCCTGAGCACAGAGAAAAAGCTATTCTTGCCTGACCTGTGCTGTTGCAGTAGATAAGAGTGCTGATCTGGAATGCTGAGGTCACCAGTTCAAAACCCTGGGCTTGCCTGGTCAATGCACATATGAGAAGCAACTACTACGAGTTGATGCTTCCCACTCCTCTGCCGCCTTTCTCTTTCTTTCAAAAATTAATAATAAAAATACTATAAAAAAAGAAAGAATAAAAGAAAGAGAAAAGGAAAGAAAGAAAGAAAAAGAAAGAAGAGAAAAGGAAAGAAAGACAAACAGAAAGAAAGAAAGACGAAAGGAAGAAAGAAAGAAGAAAGAAAGAAAGAAAGAAAGAAAGAAAGAAAGAAAGAAAGAAAGAAAGAAAGAAAGAAAGAAAGAAAGAAAAAGGCTATTATCAGGCACTGTGCTAAGTGCTTTGCCTACATTACTGATCCACATTGTCTTATCTATAAATGTGAAATCCAAAAAGTTGTGAAAACCAAACTATCATGAAGTTATTCATAATTTGTATTTATTCCACTTAATATAAATATATTTATATATTTTAATAAATAAAATGTTCACCTGTATAATAGATATGAATATGTTACAGAAATAATTCACTTACTTTCTTCTGAAATATATTTCCTTAACTTTGGACTTAGAAGCCTTGTTTTAGCTGATGGAATGGAGTAAGAGTGGAGGTGATAAGAGTAGTGATTTTTTTTTTTTTTCAGTGACAGAGAGAGAGTCAGAGAGAGGGATAGACAGGAACAGACAGACAGGAACAGAGAGAGGTTAGAAGCATCAATCATTAGTTTCTCATTGCTGTTGGGACACAATAGTTGTTCATTGATTGCTTTCTCACATGTGCCTTAACCCGGGGCCTTCAACAGACCAAGCAACCCCTTGCTGGAGCCAGCGACCTTGGGTCCAAGCTGGCGAGCTTTTGCTCAAGCCAGATGGGCAGGTGCTCAAGCTGGTGAGCTTGGGGTCTCAAACCCGAGTCTTCCGCATCCTAGTCCGATGCTCTATCCACTGCACCACGGCCTGGTCAAGTGAGAGTAGTGGTTTTAAATGTACTTGTGGGGTTTGGGTTGTGCTTGTGTCTGGCTTTCCCATAATTCATCACCAGACAATCTGCCCTGGGATCCTAAAAGAATGAGAATTTCAGATTAGCCTCCCCAAAATACAGTCTGGAGCAAACCCAGTCAATCCTAGCTGAACCCTGGATGATCTGAAGCCTGAAGCAGACCCACAGACCTATAAATAAGAAAAAAATTGATTGCTTTAGTTAACCATTGAGTTTTGGAGTATTTTATTATGAGAAAAATTGAGGCAATAGATGAGTAATACAATGTAATTGATTTTGGAGTACTGCTCCAAATTTTGTTGGAAGAGTTGTATAATATACAATATATATACCATAGAGTATATATATATTTCTTTTGTAAACATGTTCTTTAAATTTTGAAATACATTTAGCCTTAGGGTTTTGGATAAGAAACTGCAGTTTTGTATTTTATATAATGATTAAAACATTCCAATAGGATATTCTCATTTTTATGGATAAGAAACTGAATCTTCAGTGGGTTATATAATGTGTCCAAGGTTTCACCACTAGTTATGGCAGAGCCAAGATTTGGTTACAAGATTCTGGCACGGAACTATGCTCTTAAACATTGGATTATTCTGCTTTTTCATGGATGGTATTAATGGCCCAGAGAATCTTCATATGAAATTTAGAACTAAATTCAGTAAAAATATGCAACATACACAAAAAGCATGATTTTATTGCAGTCATGTCTATTATTTTAACTTGAAAATATTTCTAGCCCTGGCTGGGTAACTCAATCAATCAGAATGTTGTCCCAATATACCAGGCTTATGGGTTTGGTGCCTGTCAGGACACATGCAAGAATTAACCAATGAATGCATAAATGGGTGGAACAACAAATCGATGTCTTTTTCTCTCTCTCCCCCTTTCTCTCCCTTCTAAAATTAATAAATAAAATTTTTAAAAATTCCTAATCACCTCTATCCTCAATTCTTGGTGAAAAATTACAAACATTTTGCTTTTGCTTAGATAGTCAATAGAGGCTCTTCTTCTAAGTTATAGAAACATTAGAAGAAATGTTTGTTTAAAATAATCATTTTAAATGGTGGAAATAAAATTAAATTCCTAAAACCAAATGTGTTTTAACTAACATGTTTCTTGCCTAATATTGATGTGAATTGACTGCTAATATTCAGAGTTCACAATAAACCACTCATCTTTGCCATGAAGGGAAATTTTGCTTTTATTCTCATTGACTGATTTCATAAATTAAACTGAGAAAAATTGTTAAAATATTTTCTTTATGGAATTTTCATTGGTTATTAGTGTTGGTTGAAAATTTTTTTTAAAAACTTCTTTTTTTATTTTATTTTATTCATTTTAGAGAGGAGACATAGAATGAGAGAGAGAGAGAGAGAGATAGAGAGAGAGAGAAAGGGGGGAGGAGCTGGAAGCATCAACTCCCATATGTGCCTTGACCAGACAAGTGCAGGGTTTTGAACTGGTGACCTCAGTGTTCCCAGGCCAACACTTTATCCACTGCGCCACCACAGGTCAGGCCTTGGTTGAAATTTTTTAAAACTTGTATGGTTAAAATGAGATAAGAAACCCCCCTTTTCATGAAGAAGCTTTATGAGGTCAGTTGGCAATGGGGAAAGGTCATGTGAGGAACCAGGCCCGAGAACTTTGGCTGGAACCACCCACACCCATGCATATCAAAAGAAACTTCCCAGGATCCCTTTGGAAAAGAACAACTGTCTGTTAGCCAATGAAATTTTACCATGTCATATCAACTCGCTTCCACCCTAATGACCCTATAATTACCCTCATGCGGATCCCACCATGCACCTTCTCTGGCCCCGTCTCACAGACTAGAGAACATCATCCAGAAAGTGCTCTACTGAATAAAGCTTTTATTATTCCACACTTTGTGGCTACACCCTTCCTTCTTCCTCAGCAAGGAAAATACGTTACATTTGGTGCTGAAATTTGGGGGGAGTTTGAAGTCCGTAAGGGACTGCTCCTTTTCCCTCCTCTTCCGAGGAAGAATCGGGACCTTCGACCTCCCACTCACTTCATCACATGGTGCAGTAAGTTCCCTGCCTCCAGCCTCGCCTCAGTTCTTCCCGCCGAGACTCCCTGTCCGTTATCGCAGCTGCGTCAGGGACCTCTTATCTGTTCCAAGTGCATGTGTGCCCGTGGAGACATCCCAGACATGCCCACTCTACCTAACCATCTGGTGGCCAGAGCTTGAGTTGCGGGATGCCAATTCTCATCTCTGATGACTCCGAGAACTGAGGGTGGCCATGGGAGGCACAGGAATTTAACCTGACTCTAAAACACCCCTGGAGTGCCTTATTCAAAATCTCTTCCTCCCTAAAGAAGAAGAAACTGTTCTTCTCCACTGTGGCCAGGCCACAGAACCCACTGGATAATCGGACCAGGTGGCCTCCTGAAGGAACTTTTGATTTTAACACCCTCACCAATTTAAATATTGCCAAAGAACTGGGAACTGGTTGGAGATCCCTTACATTCAGGGAATCTAGTACTTGTGCCCCTGTCCTAATCTCTGTGCCATCTGTTCTATGGCACAGGCCATTTTTTGGCCAGAGAAACCTCAGCTAAACCCTCCACTTCTGATCTTTCCTTCTTCACTGACCCCCAACTCTCTCCCCCTCCTCCCCGACCCCTGGGGTGTCCCTCTCTCAGGATCACTCTCTGGTTCCTCTGCAGACCTCTTCCACTCGGGTCCCTTCTCTCCAGAAAGCCCCCTCCCCTGTTGAACAGGAGCCCCTCCCTTCTCTGCTGTGTTCTTGAGCTGCTCCCCCATCAGGCCCTCCTCTGCTGGCCATTGTCCTTCACACTGCTTTGCAGGGTTCCTAACCCCACAGCCCAGCCTGGATCTTCTTTCAGGAAGGCCTGGCCCTGTACTGCCTCTGGCTCCAGTGTTTCTGGCTGGATCTGGGTGCCAGGCTCCCCAGGAGCCTCTCTCCTCTTATTCTCATCCCCAAACCCTTATCCGAGACCTGTGAACATGACATTTAAAGTTCTTAATAGTCGCGGCTAGTAGGAAAAGGCCAAGGCTGTTGACAAGGCCTGCATGCAGCAGAAGGTGACACTCCAAACCCAGGTTCTTGTGACAGCCCTGAGGCCAGCAGAGCAACAGGGGCAAGACATAGGAGGTGCCCAACCCAAGTCCGGGCCGTAAAGAGTAATCCCACCAGGAGCTTGCTTTAAATGTGGCAAGGAGGGTCACTGGTCCCAGCAGTGCCCCCGCCCGAGGCTGCCCACTAAGCCCTGCCTTGACTGCAAGCAGCCTGGTCACTGGCAGAGCAATTGCCCCTTTTGGGTAACAGGCTCTTCCTTGCACCTCTATGTGTAGGACAAGCCACCCAAATGTGAGGCCAAGCCAGACAGGCAGGCCCACCGTTCAAACTCATAGGCCTCATGGATGACTGATGCGGCCCGGACTCGAAGACCCCCATCACCCTAGCTGAGCCCAGAGTAATACTACAGGAGTGGGTAAGTCTATCTCATTTCTTGTGGACATGGGAGCTACCTTCTCTGTTTTGCCATCACACTCTGGACCTTTAGTTCATTCACAGGTCTTAGTTATAGGAGTTGATGGGACCTCTTTTTTTCCCTTTGCATGCAGCCCAACATGTAGTTTGGATGGATTCCCCTTCTCACACTCCTTCAAATTCTTTCTTTCCTCGATCTAATAGGCTTCTTTTGACACTGAATTCCCAATTTTGTTCTCTTAGCCAAACCCCCTTCCTCTTGTCACCTACCTCCCCTTTCTGTCTTTACTCTGCCATATGCTCAGAGAACACGCTGACCGGACCCTTCTTCCCATAGGGAGTCCAGATGAAGCACACCCAGTGGTCCCCCTCCAGCAAAGAGACAGGGTTCTTCTGAGGGAGCTCCAGGCTGTCTTCCTACAGCCCATGTGGACAGGACCCCATACAGTAATATTGACTAATCCTACTGCTGCCAAGCTCTTAGGGCAAACACCTTGGTACCATGTCTCTCGCTTTAAGCTTGCTCCCATGCAGGACTGCTGGCAATCGGAACCATTGGGCTCTACCCGTCTCCGGCTCACTAAAAGGTTGGGCCCTGCAGATCCCCTGGCTGTTCCTGTCCCTTCCACCGGGAAACTGCCACCAGAGTGAATTAAAACAAGAAGCAATGCTGTTCAGTGAGAATGGCCCAATGGAAGAAAGCATCGGGGTCCTCCAACATCTGCAAGAGAAACTGCACAAGGACCTCTCCTTCTACAACCACTTAACTCCTGATGGCAGTCACCCACCTTACCTGGGCTGTCCCTATCTTAGTTAGGTCCTCTTCTCATTATCAACATAATTATTCCTCTTTTTTAAAATTCTTACAGGGCCCCATCCGCGAGATTTCTTGAGTCATGATCAAACAGATACTCCTACACCCATATACGCAACTTCCCTCAGAGCCACCGCCTTCTGACCTTCCCTCGCCACAACGCCCCTAGCCAGCAGGAAGTAGCCAAATAGCGGCACCCCTATCTAACATAAGAGGTTGAAATGTGAGGTCAGTTGGCAATGGGGGAAGGTCACGTGAGGAACCAAGCCCGGGAACAGTTGGCTGGAACCACCTACACCCATGCTCGCCAAAAGAAACTTTCCAGGAGCCCTTTGGAAAAGAATGATCATCTGTCAGCTCATGGAATTTCACCACGTCATATCAACTCACCTCCACCCTAATGACCCTATAAATTACCCCCATGCGAATCCCCCCCACCCCCCGTGCAACTTCTCTGGTGCTTGTCTCATGGACCAGAGAACACTGTCTGGGAAGTACTCTACTGAATAAAGCTTTTATTATTCCACACTTCATGGCTACCCCTTTCTTTCTTCCTCTGTGGGGAAAATACCTTATAGTCTTCAAAGGCACTTTATGATTTAGGCCAAGCATTCAGAGAGATTTTGTAAATATGATTTTTTTTTCCCAAGTGTTCTTTTTTTTTATATTTTTAAAAAATATAAAAATTTTTTAAATTTTTATTTAAAAATTAAAAAAAATTTTTTTTAATTTTTTTTATATTTATTCATTTTAGAGAGGAGACACAGAGTGAGAGAGAGAGAGAGAGAAGGGGGGGGTGTGGAGCTGGAAGCATCAACTCCCATACATGCCTTGACCAGGCCAGTGCAGAGTTCTGAACCGGCGACCTCAGTGTTCCCAGGTTGACGCTTTATCCACTGCGCCACCACAGGTCAGGCTGTAAATATGATTTTTATACTCGTGTGTGAATTACACCAGCTCAAGATGACCAATCAATCGCATTCCTGCTTAGGAAGAGCTATTGTATTGTAAATGGAGAGGTTTTCATGCTAGAAAGTTTTGAATGGAAGGAAGAAGGAGACTCAGACCCTCTCCCTTCCCCACACCTGTGAGGAAGAAGGTGAACAGCCAGGAATGCAGAAGGGGAAAGGGAGATTTGAGTAGCCCTTTCCTCTCCCCTTTTTTTCTACTTAATGGGTGATTTACAAATGCTATCCTCTGATACCATCTAACCTCCTCCCATCCTGAAATCATGTGATTGATGTATGTACCTCTAGACAAAGGAATCACGAGATCCATGTTTGTGAACTTGTGTTCTGTAAAGGGTACATAAGGTGTAAGAAATCTAATTTTGGGTAGCACGTGTATTTGGAGCCACAGGCCCCATGTGCTCCATCGGTTTTAATAAACTCTCTTTTCCTCTTATAGTTATCTGAGTATCAATCCTCCAGTGGGTTTCTTTCCTGCAACACAAAGTCAAAAGTAACGAATTGGTTATACAGGGTAGGGCAAAAGCAGGTTTAGAGTTGTTCTTAAAGAAAATAATACAATAATTTATAAGTAGCCTGACCTGTGGTGATGCAATGGATAGAGCATTGACCCGAAATGCTGAGATTGTTGTAAAGTACCATTTCACCAGGTTTATGGAGAGACACCAAGTCCAAATAAATTTTTAAGGAGTTTTATTAAAAGGAGGAAATTTAATATGTTGGCTGCATATGGCTAACACAGGGTATAGCTGAACCAAATCATGTGCGCTGCTCACAGCCTGTGGCAGGTTATATACCTTTGATCGCACACAAGTTGGTGGGAAAAGGGGGAAGGGGAGTGATGACACAATTCATTAACAAGCCTATAACACTTGTCTATAGGATTTATAAAAAAAAATTTCTACATATTAAAACTTATAATTTAACACCATAGCGAAAAATGTTGTTCTACATATTAGAAGATATTCCCATTTTTTTTAGTTTTCATTTGCCATTCCCTTGTTTAGAGGTATATACATCAATCACATGTTTTTCGGGAGGTGGGGGAATTTACATGGCGCCAGGGGATTAAGTGCCCATTAAAGAAGAAAGAAAGAGAAAGGAAAGGCTTCCCTTATCTCTCCCTAGCCTCCCTACACCTGGCTAGGTGTTTACCCTGTTTCTCACAGAGGTGGGGGAAGAGGGAATCTAATTCTCCATAGCACAAAATCTCTTTATAATACAATACTGTTGTCTATCCTGAGTTGGTGCAAATCACACACAAGTATACAAATCATATTTACAGAATTTCTCTGTATGCATAGCCTAAATTATAAAATGCCCTTTAAGCTTCCTGGTAAAAAGGGGGTTTCCTACACAGTATGTCTCTGCAGGCCAGAAAACTCCTACATCCCTTTACTTTCACTCCCTACAGAATGGAGAGGACAAGAAACCTGACTTTAAAACATCAATATTAATTTTTTAATTCTTTGGTACCTTACCACAAGATCACCAGTTTGAAACCCTGAGTTTTCTGGCTCGAGTGCAGGGTCACAAGCTTGAGTTCAAATGTTGCCAGCAGGAGCCCAAGGTCTCCGTCTTGAGCAAGGGGTTGTTGGCTTGACTTGGGCTCAAGTTCTGTTCAGATCCCTGGTCAAGGCATATAGGAGGTGCAATCAACACACAACTAAAATGGAAGCAACCATCAGTTGATGCTTCTTACTCTCTCCTTCCCACTCTCTCTCTCTCTCTCCTGTCTCTTCCTCCTGTCTCTCCCTCTCTGTTTCTCTAGCTCTCAAAAACATTAATAAAAATAAATAAATAAGACAAGAATAAATTCTGTGTTTCATGTATTCATGACTGTAAATCTACTTTTGCCTGCCCCACCTTGATTAATGGTTATATTAATGTCAAAAGTTTAAAACTTTACTTGTTCAAACAAATGTGCCTAAGTTTTTGTTTCATTTCTTGGTTAAAATCCGGTACTCCACTCTTCTTAAGTGGAATTAAAGTTCATAAAATGGACATAAGACAAAATTTAAAAAAATTATGACTTTAGCTTAAACCAGAGGTGATTGAGGCTCTTTCTAGATTAAATAATTGGGCTCTTGTCACTTCCCTGAGACTTATTACATATGAGAAAGATTGAATTTTATGAAAGTATGCCAACTTTAGAATTATGGTATCTTGTCAACAAAGATAGATTCTTTTAAAAAGTTCTAAGATTGCCTGACCAGGCAGTGGCGCAGTGAATAGAGCATTGGACTGGGATGCGGAAGACCCAGGTTCAAGACCCCGAGGTCACCAGGTTAAGCGCGGGCCCATCTGGCTTGAGCAAAAGCCCGCCAGCTCGGACCCAAGGTCACTGGCTTAAGCAAGAGGTTGCTCGGTCTGCTGAAGGCCCGCGGTCAAGGCACATGTGAGAAAGCAATCCATGAACAACTAAGGTGTCACAATGAAAAACTGATGATTGATGCTTCTCATCTCTCTCTGTTCCCATCTGTCTGTCCCTATCTCTCCCTCTCTCTGACTCTTTCTCTCTGTCCCTGTTAAAAAAATAAAAAAAGTTCTATGATTAATTGTATTGAATAGTAAGGGACAACAGCAAAGTAAAGTATTCATTCTTACATTTCATATTTCTTTGAAACTTAGCAAAGCAGTAGAATCAACATTTTAGAATTCTAATAATAAAAATTACTTTATATTTTATTTATTTTTTCTAATTAAGAAACTAATACCAATTTTAGAAATATACATAAATCAAAAATTTTGAAGTAAAAGAACAGCAATTGATCACCCACAATCTAAAATATAAAAAAGTAAA
Organism: Rhynchonycteris naso; assembly: GCA_037038555.1. NCBI lineage: Eukaryota > Metazoa > Chordata > Mammalia > Chiroptera > Emballonuridae > Rhynchonycteris > Rhynchonycteris naso. The sequence continues at coordinate 180,176,277 of CM072997.1, read as the reverse complement.
AATTTTTTTAGTGTACTGTAGAAAAGTATCAGTAGAAAAGTAATCTGATAGTTGGCAATAATTCAAACTCAATTCTTCATTTACTTAAGCTATGCATAGCCTGGAAAGGTACAGTGGCTTAAATAATTTATTATTTTGATTTGGTCATGTTAGAAAAGATTGAGTTCTTTGAATTTATTATTTTACTTATAATTTGGTTTTTATATCTATGTATCTGATTTCTAGATGTACAAATGACAGAGAATAAATTTATGAACTAATTTATTTCTTTATGCTGTCTTTGGTTTGTGTCCTATGAATGGAAGGAAAATTATCAGAGGCCAGAAATGGGTAGGGTTTCTAATGTTTAGCTGAAAAAGCATAGTTTTATTAGTCACTAGCTTTAAATGTTTCAAAAACAAAAAAAGAAACTAGTACATCACTTCACAAATTACCTACTTCAAACACTTCAGAGAGCCAATAAATATAATATTGTCTCTGTTTAAAACTTTTCAAATCTAAACAGAAAATGTAGGTTCAGAGTATCATCAGGGGATTGGGTAGGATTAGTTGTAAACACCTGTTTGTACTCTTGGTTGAAAATAAATTTTGGGAAGAAAGACACTCAGGCTGCCTATATCTGTGAGTATCAAGGGCTAGTGCATTAACTACAACTGCTGATTTTGTTTGTAGGGTTTATTTGCAGTAAAGGAAGCAGTGGAGGAAATTGGATTTTATTTGTTGTTGTTTTCTAATAAGCAACACCAAACTATGCTTAAAACACTACCAAAACTCAAGGACAAGTCTATGCAGTTTAGTCAGCTTGTGAATGACATTTGTTAAGGAAATTAAAAAACAATATCTGCCTTTGATTAAAAAACTCTATATCAAAATAAAATAAAGGTGTTTTAAACTTACCCTACCCTCCTCTAGAAAGAGTTGGTTTTGAAATTGACATTTGCTTTTTTAATGCAAAGTTCTGTGTTAGCACTGGTATAGGTATTCCTCAGAAGAGAGGCCAGCTTTACATCACTACTTTTAGTCTAAATTAATGGTATTTACCTATTATGCTCCCTCAATCCATTTCTCTTTTTGTCAACGTAGTAATGGCCTAGAGAACCTTCATATAAAATTCAGAACTCAAAATAGAAATAATAACACCTTCCCAAAAGGATTAGCTCCTCTGAACTGCATGAAATCAAGTATAATTTTATAAATAAAAGTAGTGCCTATTCATTCAGAAGACTGCTTCTTTTTGTTGTTGTTATTTTGCAGGTATTTTATAGTTCTGTGTCTGGCATCTATTTCTGTTATCAACTTTGAGAAAGTATTTATGAAAGGTGTAATATCTAGGTCTAGATCATTCTTTTATTTATCTATCTATTTATTTTTTGTGGCAGAGACAGACTCAAAGAGAGGAACAGATTGGGACAGACAGACAGGAAGGGAGAGAGATGTGAAACATCAATTCGTTGCAGCTCCTTGGTTGTTCATTGATTGAATTCTCATATGTGCCTTGATTGTGGGCTATAGCAGATCGAGTGACCCCTTGCTGGAGCCAGTGACCTTGGGCTCAAGCTGGTGAGCTTTGCTCAAACCAGATAGGCCTGCGCTCAAGTTGGTGACCTCAGGGTCTTGAACTTGGGTCCTCCACATCCCACTCCAATGCTCTATCCACTGCTTTACCACCTGGTCAGGCAGAAGATTGTTTTTATTATTAATGTTAAAAATGTCCAGGGCACTTTAAGTCTATTACCTGGGGCTTACTAAGTCCTTAAAGAATTAGAAATACTAGGTTTTATTCTAATATTTTTTTGTTGTTATGTCCTCATTTCTCAAAACCTTTAACAAATTTTTACTGATATATTTTAGAGAAAGAGGAATGGAGAGAGACATCAATTTATTGTTCCATTTATTATGCGTTCATTGGTTGTTTCTTGTTAGTGCCCTGACTGGAAATTGAACCACTAAACTTCATGTATTAGGTCAACTCTTTAACCAAGTGAGCTTCTCGGCCAGGGCTTAAAACCTTTTCATAAATCAGAATTTAAAGATTTCGTCAATGGTGCATGAGTTTGTTTACTTTTTTGATCCTAAGAATTACTTTAATCAAGAAAAAACGGGAGGACGGCAAGATGGCAATAGAGTAGGCGGACGTACCAACTTCCAACTCCCAGAACCAAAGTGGATTATAACTTAATTTTAAGAACCATCATCTGGATAAACCAACTTTGAACTAAACTAAGTGGACTCTGCAACCAAGGAACACTGAAGAAGCCACATTGAGACTGGTAGGAAAAGAGAAAATGCGAAGAGGGCTGCCCAGCTCCCCAGAGCGAATGGCAACCCGGAGAGACCCACGTGGCGGGAGGAGAGTTTGGCGGAGAGGGAGGGACCTGGGTCCCAGGAACAAAAAGCCCCAGCCTGCAGCCCCAGAGCCTAGAAGAGGTGTTTGGACAGTATTGAGCTGTGAAACAAGTGAGGATACTGTTTGTGAGAAAGAGACAGTCTTCTCAGACCCAAGATTCTTCTTAAAGGAACATCGCAGAAAACCTCTCTCACAATCACTCACCCGGGGCTCCGGGGAACGGGGACAGAGGAGAGGACCAGACAGCGGGAAGAGAGTGTGGACTGAAGGCACAGGGAGAAACACTCTGAGGGACAGCCATCCTAACCCCTGGGCTAAGTCACTTCCCTAGACAAAAACGAATATTTCCCCTGGAACTAGCAATACCAGCAAAGGGAGACAGGATACCAGCCAAACAAGCTCTCCCGCAGCACTTAGAGCAGAGCTGCTAAAGAAATGAATAGAAATTTCTCCAAAGAGGACATACAGATAGATGGCCAATAGGCATATGAAAAAATGATCAACATCACTAATCATTAGAGAAATGCAAATTAAAACCACAATGAGATATTACCTCACACCAGTCAGAATGGCACTCATCAGCAAAACAGCACAGAATAAGTGTTGGCGAGGATGTGGAGAAAAGGGAACCCTCCTGCACTGCTGGTGGGAATGCAGACTGGTGCAGCCATTGTGAATAACAGTGTGGAGATTCCTCAAAAAATTAAAAATCGAACTGCCTTTTGACCCAGCTATCCCACTTTTAGGAATATACCCTAAGAACACCATAGCACTGTTCGAAAAGAAGAAATGCGCCCCTACGTTCGTGGCAGCATTGTTCACAATAGTGAAGATCTGGAAACAGCCCAAGTGTCCGTCAGAGGACGAGTGGATTAAAAAGCTTTGATACATATATACTATGGAATACTACTCAGCCATAAGAAATGATGACATCGGATCATTTACAACAAAATGGATGGACCTTGATAACATTATACAGAGTGAAATAAGTAAAACAGAAAAAAACTAAGAACAGCATGATTTCATACATAGGTGGGACATAAAAGTGAGACTATGAGACATGGACAAGAGAGTGGTGGTTACGGGGTGGGGGAAGGAAGGAGAAACAGGGAGGGGCACAAAGGAAACCCGATAGAAGGTGACAGAGGACAATTTAACTTTGGGTAATGGGTATGCAACATAATTGAATGATAAGATAACCTGGAGATGTTTTCTTTGAACATATGTACCTTGATTTATTAATGTCACCCCATTAAAATTAATAATAAAAAATAAAAATAAAAGAAAAAACGGGCCTGACCAGGCGGTGGCGCAGTGGATAGAGCATCGGACTGGGATACAGAAGACCCACATTCAAGACCCCGAGCTCGCCAGCTTGAGCGCGGGCTCATCTGGCTTGAGCAAAAGCTCGCCAGCTTAGACCCAAAGTCGCTGCCTTGAGCAACCTTGCTCTGTCTGCTGAAGGCCCACGGTCAAGGCACATGTGAGAAAGCAATCAACAAACAACTAAGGTGTCGTGACGGCAACAAAAAACTAATGATTGATGTTTCTCATCTCTCTCCGTTCCTGTCTGTCTGTCCCTACCTATCCCTCTCTCTGACTCTCTCTCTGTAAAAAAAAAAAAAGAAAGAAAAAACAGTAGTTTGACCTATTGATAACAGAATCTTAAACCATCTCTTCCACAAAGACTTAGAGTTACAACAATAGTGTTTATATATGGCATCTCACTAATTTTCTAAACCCTATGAGATTAATTGTCCCCAGTCACCATGAAAAAAATTAAGGCTCAGAGAGCTGACTTGTTACCAGGCATATGTATAGTAAATGATGGCAAAAGGCCTTGAACCTAGTTCTTAGGCCTTTCAGCACATACTATCTCATGGAAAGACAGGGTGAACTGGCAATACAGAGAAACTTCTGGAGCGGTCAGTTATGATGGCTAAGAAATCACACAGAAAACTCATACTCCTTCTCTTCCCATTTTTCTACCTTTAATATTTTCTACCTAGTGAACTTGACTGTGGATGCCAGTCTTTAGGGAGCAAATATGGTGGTGTCCTTAGGGATAATACCAACCCGGGTGGGGGGTGCTGGTCTGTGGAGGTGAAACAAGAAATTGGTGCCAAGTGTTGGCAAGATGACAAGTACAGGGGCACCCCACCCCTTCAATGCAGCTTAGTCTCTCTGCTGCCTGATCTCAGGTGCCTTCAGAGTTCCCTAACCAAAGAATCACCCCAATTTGCAATAACTGAGACTAGTTCTGCTGATTTACTTGCCTTCCCTTGTCCCTTGGTTCTACTGAAAATATATTGCTGGGAATACCATCACTTTGGTAATAGACAAAGGAATCTTTAAAAATCTACACAAGAAGATGTGCATAAATTGTTATCAGTGGTTACCTCTGGGAAGAAGTTTTTTTTTTTTTTTTTTTTTTTACAGGGACAGAGAGAGAGTCAGAGAGAGGGAGAGATAGGGACAGACAGACAGGAACAGAGAGAGATGAGAAGCATCAATCATTAGTTTTTCATTGTCGTTGCTACACCATAGTTGTTCATTGATTGCTTTCTCACACGTGCCTCGATCGTGGGCCTTCAGCAGACCGAGCAACCCCTTGCTGGAGCCAGTGACCTTGGGTCCAAGCTGGCGAGCTTTTGCTCAAGTCAGATCGGCCCGCGCTCAAGCTGGCGAGCTCGGGGTCTCGAACCTGCGTCTTCCGCATTCCAGTCCGATGCTCTATCCATTGTGCCACCACCTGGTAAGGCTGGGAAGAAGATTTTATTTATTTTATTTTTTTTCTTTTTTTTTTAAGAGAGGCAGGGAGAGAGAGACAGAGAGACAGGAATATCAAGCTGTTCTTGCAGGTGCCCTGACAGGAGATCGAACTGGCCACCTCTGTGCTTCTGGATGATGCTCCAATCAAACAAGCTATCAAGCCAGGGCTTAAAAATTTTAATTTATTGATTGATTTTTATAGATAAAGAAAAAGAAAGAGAGAGAGGGGGGATGGGGGAAGGAAGCATTTATCTCTTGTTTCACTCAGTTGTGCATTCATTGGTTGCTTCTCGTGTGTGCCTTGACCAGGGATCAAACTGCAACCTTGTCATTTTGAGACAACACTCTAACTGGCTGAGTTAACTGGCCAGAGTGATTTTTACTTTTAAACACTTCTGTGCTATTTGAATTTTTATGATTGCATATTAGTTTGAAACAAATAGCACAACTAATTAGTTTTAAATTTATGCAGTCTCTATCAACTATGCAATGAAAAAAATCAGTATTTCTACCTTCTGACATTTCTTATAAAAACTCCAATTGACATACTGTTCTATTTCTTCCCCTTTTCCCACTTTATGTGGAAAAGCACTTTGAAAGACAGCATAGGATAATAGTAACAGTCTACGATCTGAAGTTGACTGACACCAATTTGTGTCCCGGATCTCTTAATAATTTGCTATGTAACCTTAGGTAAATCACTCAAGCTCTCTGAACCTTGGTTTCCTGTAATACAAGTTCTTCACTGGTGCAGAGTGCTAACTGTCCCTCAATATCCATTCTCTCTTTTCCTATGGTAATAGTGCTTTCCCCTCTATGCTACATTTTTGCTGATAACGTGCTGTCAGCAAATAATGCCTCTAGGTTCTTCCTAGACATTGATAGATTAAATCCTTATTTCTATGGCATGATTGCTAGTAGTTTATTGGTGTCCACCCTCTTTGCCTTTTACCAGAACTCTTAGCTACATAAGATATTTCCCAGCCATATATATATATCAATGAGATTTGAGCAAAAATGTTTGCTACTTCTAGATTGCACTTTTAAAAGCAAAAAGCATGTCTTTCTCTTGAATCTTTCCCCACTTTCTACTTGTTGAAATGCTGACCAAGGAGAAGTATTGGCAATCACCTTCAACTACGAGGAGAAGGCAACATCTTTGGAACAGCAGTAGAAGGAACTTGGGCCTTTAACACTGGAAAGCTGCCTTACCCCTTATCCTTAATTGTTAGGATGCCCTAAGAGAGAGAAATACACTTTTTTCTTGTTTAAGCCACTTTTGATAAGTTGGGCTTTTGATTTAACAAAATTGAAATTGGAATTGCAAGACAAAACTAAGTTTATTTTACTTTCACCAACCATGCTTCAACTGGCTATTCTTCAATTTCTTAGTTTAACTGTGTCTGCTCTTGGCATTGACTCTCTGTGGATTTAAACAAAGATGTGGTCTCATAGGAAATCACAATCATAAACTCTGAGCACATACTAGCTATTGTTTATTTTTAAATCAACTATAGTATCCTTCATAGAGTCTGTCATACTGAAAATGTGCAAAGAATAAATGCATGGTTTAAAATATATTTTTTAAATTGATTTTTAGAGAGAGGGAGAGAGAAAATAATATTGATTTGTTGTTCAATTAATTTATGCATTCATTGGTTTATTTTTCTAATGTGCCCTGACCAGGAATCTAACCCACAACCTTGACTTATTGGGATGACACTTTAACCAGCTGAGCTACCTGTCTAGGGTTGATGTATAATCTTGATGTTAGGGAGGCCAAGTGCTGTAAGAGAACATGGCAATATCTTTGACCAACAAAGGCACACAAAGAGGAAGGCAGTGGAACCCAGAATGATGTTGTACTCTACCCTGTTACACATTACATTATTGAAAATACAGGATTAGAGTCAACAGTGACAGACTGCACAGTTCTCCAGCCACACCACCATGTTATTTTTATTAACTAAAATACTTGAAGCAAACTCTCAGGACCAAAGGTAATCCAGTGCAAAATTAAAGAGCCTTAGTAATGCAATTAATATTCCTTCCTTCTACCTAAGAAATAATATGTATAAAATATGTAATATTAAGTAATTATATAATGTTATCTTATATTTAAATATATATATGTATATGTGTATAAAGAAAGAAAATATGATAGTTATCACCTAGACTTAGTTATATATCCTTTTAAGTTAACCTAGGCAGTCCTGGTTTATACCTATTGTCCTGGCATAATTAACAATGCCCCCTTCAATCTAGAAGTGTTCCAATATGGTCACTCTAACTAGATTAGATGGAAAAAGAATCTTATGTGAGACACAGGATAATTAAGTGTTAAAATGAAGTAGGGATACCAGAAAAGACTATGTTATTTTCTTTACTGGAAACTCCTAAAATTTATTACTTAACTGAATGTTCTAAGAAAATGTGTCATATCCAAGGGACTGGACAATGAATTTTGTTTCTGATGCTGTCAGAAACACAGAAATTTCAAAATATGTTCTGGATAAACTGATGGTCCTAGGGATATAAATTCATGTTAAATATGTCCCAAAATTTCTAATTTATGCTTAATATTTGGCCTAATGTCTTTAATAAAATCTAAGCTATATTGTTGATTCTTGTCTACATTTATTTTTTTTAAACCATAGGCAGAAGTCAGAGTCTACTCAGTGTCTCTAAAATAGAGTGAGTCATTCCCAGTTATCTGTCATTTTGTCAGCAACCCCCTGCCCCAAGAGCAAGTCACAGAGGACATGCGAGCAAAGCATATCAAGGGTTGAAAACTAAAAATGAAATGCTACCAATGCCCCTTGACTTTTTATCCAATAGTTTTTTGCTAAAACCTTTTTCATGGGTTTCAGGGTAATATCTATTTCATACATCCTACTTTATTGTATTTCATTTCATTTCTTTGGTTTAATTATAAGCTCCTGCCTCATTTGTTTTTGTGGTGCAGAGTGCTAACTGTTCCTCGATATCCATTCTCTCTTTTCCTATGGTAATAGTGCTTTCCCCTCTATGCTACATTTTTGCTGATAACATGCTAGAGATTAAGCACATATGACAGCCCTTGGGAAGTCAGGCATGACTTCTTCTTCTTCTTCTTCTCCTTCTCTATCTCTTTCTCCTCCTCCTCCTCTTCCTTCTTCTTCCTCCTCCTCTTCTTCTTCTTAACTGATTTTGAGAGAGAGAGAGAGAGAGAGAGAGAGAGAGAGAAAGAGAGAAGCACCAATTCACCATTGCTTCACTTTAGTTATTCGTTGATTGTTTCTTTTCTTTCTTTCTTTTTTTTTTTTTTTTTTTGTGTGTGTCAGAGACAGAGAGAGTCAGAGAGAGGGCCAGAGATACAGGAAGGGAGAGAGATGAGAAACATCAATTCTTTGTTGCGGTTCCCTAGTTGTTTATTGATTGATTTCTCATATGTGCCTTGATGGGAGGGTGGCTACAGCAGATTGAGTAGCCTCTTGCTCGAGCCAGTGACCTTGGGCTCAAGCTGGTGAGCCTTGCTCAAACCCAATAAGCCTGCGCTCAAGCTAGCGACCTCAGGTCTCGAACCTGGGTCCTGTGTCCCAGTCCAATGCTCTATCCACTGTGCTACCACCTGGTTAGGCTCGTTGATTGTTTCTTGTATATATCTTGACTGAGGGGCTCAAGCCGAGCCAATGACTCCTTGCTCAAGCCAGTGGCATTTGGGCTCAAGCAGTAACCTTGGGATCATGTTGATGATCCTGCACTCAAGCCAGCAACCCTGTACTCAAGCTGGAAAGCCTGCACTCAAGCACATGAGCCTGTGCTCAACACAACAATCAAGGGGTTTTGATCCTAGGATTTTGGCATTCCAGGTCAGTGCTCTATTCACTGTGCTACCACTGGTCAGGAACAAAGTCTTTGACTTCTGAATGTAAGCAGAAGGTATATTTTCATTTCTACATTATTTGCTTCAAAGAAACTTCCTGCTCTTGAGTATTCTCTTTCCCCTTTCTGGGAATTACACTCAAGATGTATTAGCCACCCAACTTTGACCATGGCTGTACACTAACACCTTGTTAACTCAAGTGTGGTCCTTGAACTAGCAGCATTATTATCACCGGGATGCTTCTTAGAAATACAGAATCTTGAGTCCCCTTCTAAGTTCACTGAATCTGAATCTCCATTTGAACAAAATTCACAGGTGATTTGAATGCACATTAACATTTGGGAAATACTACATTGGTAGAGGATGATGGATCAACAGGATGGAAGGAATCTAGGTCTTCATTCTTTTGTTGAGCAAAGTCATCAGCCAGCCTATTCTGCCCACTGTAGACTGTTATGAGAGAGCACAATAAAATGTTTATCTTATTTAAATAAGATAACTTTAGGGTCTCTTTTTTATTTCTACCCTAACTTATTTGATTTTTAATCTTTGTAATAGCAAACCCATTTCTTAAATCTCTGCCAGAGTCTCGTGGGGAAAGAGATGAGAAAGTATTATTTCCTTTCCAAGTATTCTAGAGTTCTCTCACTTTACCCTTTAGGAGAGAACCTAAATTTAACTCAGTCTATGTTGATTTATCTCAGACTGGGAGAGTGAGGAGTGCTCTTACCTCATCCTCCTGGGTATCATCACTCTGTAGATTCCAATATCATTTTTGGTCTCCTTGAGGATGCTGAGTTAAGAAGCTCAATATAAATATTAAATGAAGTGAATACACAATGTCTCCAGAGATTTTTTTATCATTATTTTTTCCAGAAGACCCAATTCTTAACTATGAGCATTAATCAAGTAGACTGAATTTATTTTACATTACATTAGGGCACACATGCCACCCTTTTAATGTATAGACTCACCCATTGTTTAATTTAACAACAATGATATCTCTTTCCTTTTCAGCTCTACTTTGGTAAATGTGTTCTCTAGACTTGCAATTCCCTCACTTCAATCCAACATATATTTACTTAATGCTTCCAGAAAGCTGGGGATTGCATCATATGCTAGATAAATAATAGTGAATAAGATAAAACAGACCAGATCATCTATTGTTTACAGTCGAATTAGGGAGAAGATAAATAAGTAATTACAAAGCTGCAGAATGTTAAGAAAAGAAAAGAACATACAATACTTTCAGTAATATTCATTACCTGAATAAATGAAGAAATAAATTAGCCATTTACATCTTCTCTCTGAGTCTCTAGGGTGATAAGAAACACAATTGTCTTATTTTCCCCTTCCTGCTTCCCTCATTGTTTTGTTTTCATATGTTTCCATGCAAGAGAAGTTGGATAATTATCCAGCAAAGAATAAGTGTTTACAGTTAATACACATGGAAAATGACTGGAAAGGAACTCAGCAAAATGAAAATGGTTGCATTTGGTGGTAAGATTGTGGCTTAGTTTATTCTTCTCCTTGTCAATAAAATATTGATTGTACAATACATTAAAATTAGGCATAAAAAGAAGCATGTTTGTGTATTAATCTTCTTTATCACCTTATAAGGGAAGTGAGGTTGTATTTTCTGTGCAATACCAATATCTCTTTGGGCTCCACTAGCACTTACTAATGTCACTTTCTTTCCTTCTTGTCTAATGCAAATAAGCTACTGCAACATCTGATTTCTGGTATTTGTTCTATAGAGGGCCTAGATTCCATTTCTGTATTACCAAACAACTCTGAGTTTTAAATATTATTGTCCCTTAGTGTTCACATCTGGTAGTCTCCTTTAAGGCATCAACCAAAGGTCAAGGCTTTTTTCACAACATCACTGATCTTACTTAAAAATCCGTGGGTAACAAATAAGTCAGACAATGGAGCCATAATTAATGAAATAAAGGGAAGTAGCTCAAGACAGGAGATAAAAGGTGAGACAGGGCACTTCTGAAGCTGGAGTTCTGCCCAGAAAAAACCACACCATTGATCTGTTGCTGCCTGAAGAAACGTCCCCAAATTAGTAGCTTAAAACAACAACAGCCATGTTTTTGCCTATGATTCTCCAATTGAGGCAGGACTTGGTGGGGGAAGCTCTTCTCTACTCCAGACAGTATTAGCTGGCGTGACTCACCTGGGCTTCTGGATCTTAGATGGCTTCATTCACATGTCTGGAGCTCCAACTGGGATGGCTGGAATGGCTAGGTATGGCCAGGCCTATTTCTCTCCATATGACCTCTTGATCCAATGGAGTAGATGGAATACTTTTCATGGTGTCTCAAGCCTCCGAAGAGAGTAAAAATACAAGTTTCAGAGCTTTTCAAAGCTTGATGCAATGTTACTTCTGTTCCATTCTCTTGGTCAAAGCAACTCACAAGGCCATCCAAGATTTAAAAGAAAAGAAAATAGACTCCACTTCGAGATGAGAGACCCAAAAGGTATATAGAAATGAGAGGGCTCATTGGTAGCATCCTTGCATATAACTTACCACACACTGCCACTCTCAGCAACACCCTCTAAAAACCCACTGAGCACCATCCACAACCATCATGAAGCTCACAAGAGGGGAGGGTCATGCCACAAATGCTGTGCAGTTAGAAAGCACTAAATTACCCTACTCATCTTTAAGACAAAATTACAACAACTGCTACAAGTAAAAGGCTTACAATGTGCTAACTTTAACAAATTAGTATCACATTAAATTATTTGATACTCCCATTGACCTGTGAAGTTAGTGCCATTTCTCAACTTATAACTGAAAAAAGCAGGCTTTTTTTCATTGTCATATCCTCTCATTTAACCTATATTTTCTTTGAAACTTATATGTATTTATATATATATTTTAATTCATGGTATTTGTCTTGGTTTATTGTATGATAGTCTTATAAGCTTTCTTAATACTGCGAGGTGGATATATCTCATTTATCACAAATCAGGTTCAGGGGTGTTTAGTAACTTGATCAATATTACATGCTTGATGTAAGACAGAACCTGGTACTATATTTTTCTGGACCTGAGAGAACTAAAATAATAAAATCCTAATTCTATTCTTCATTTTCAGTTTAAACTCCTAAGTTATACCAGGCTTACATGATTTTTAAGCACAGAGAAAATTAAATAGAGCAAATAATTTTATAAAGTAATATATTTCAACTAGTTTACTTGAATTAAATTTAGTAAGTATTTACTAAGTGATCATTCTGTACCTGGTTCTCTGTGTGCTTGGAGCATATAACTGAATATAATAGGTATGGTTACCCATGAGGAACTTAACTTTCTAAAAATGATACCTTGTACACAGAAATAAAAAATCATTTCATTGTGGGGAATAAGGTTTGCAAGTACAATTGTGCAGGAGATTGAGCAGGAGTTTATAATGATAATTTTAATAGAATCATAATTTTTATTTAAAATTTTTGTCAGAGGAGGTTAAATGATGGCATTCTCTCCTTGAGTGAGGAATCTGAGTTTACACCTGGCAGTATCTCTCTCAGCCTTGAATTCCTCTGGGTATTTGAATCCTAGCAGTGATTTTCATAGAGATTCACAATTCACAATCTAAAGTTGTCTTCATGTCTCCTACTACCACTCCTCTCCTTTTAGGCAGTCGGAAAGAGACTCTCAGTGTTTCATGGATGACCTTTCACTTAATTCTTACTCTTCAAAGTTGAATATAGATACAGACCAAAGTCCAATAAACATCCATTTGAGGCTATCGATAAGCCATTTAAGGGATATCTTTTATCATGGCAGAATTTTTCACTTTCTTGTTACTATTTTTCACTCATTATAAAATTAGAAGGGCAAATGTAATAAACTATTTATATAACAGAACAGAAATTGTTGCCATCCTGATAAGAGGCTCCACCATTGGAGAATTCTAATTCTTGCTCACTGGTGATATGTAGAAATCTAAAATTAGCTTAGAACTGTCTTATTAGGAGTGCCAATGTGCAACATATACATTTTCATGCCTTAAAAAGATAAAAATATGAAAATTTAAAAACCACCTTTATAAGAACAGCTTATGACCCCAAAGTTCTTATAGTTCAGTTAATAAGCCAGAAGATATTATAAAATGACAGGTAACACTGCCTGGCACTGTCAGACAAGAGACACATAAATGATTTGAGGACTAAATTGATGGATGGGGAAGGAAACAGGATGTTTTGATGTAGATGCTCTACCAGGCAGTTGAAAACATTGTCTTATTTAATTCAACCTATTAAACAGTTTTACTAATTGGCATGAATATGAATGAAACACAGGAAGTGTTAAGATACTTGATTATGGACATATAATCAGAGAGAAATAAATTCAGTTTGTCTAACTTTAAAATCCAAATAATTAATATTTGAATTGTTTAACAATTCAAAACACACCGAATTCAAGGCTTTTAAGATACCACAAAGGAACATGCTTGAATTAAAAATACCTGAGTGAAACCTGACTCTGCCATTTCCTATGGGCAGCACTTGGAGCAAGTCATTTATTTGTCCCATCTTTAAAATATAAAAGATGACACCTACCCCATATGGAGCCTTTGGGTTTAAACTTAGACATCTCAGTGAACCGGACTCACAAAGCACCTAGTGGTGAGAAGGCCCAGAGAAAATGAATACAAATTGAATATGGCATGATTGTTACTCCCACTCCATCTGAGGCTGGAAACAATAGAAGAAAATGAACAGTTATCCCAGTCTGGTTCATACATGTTCACAGGCTCACAGATGAGCTAGAAATAGTTTTCTAAATGAGGTTTGGGAATTCTTTGTGGATTTCAATTACACATCCCATTGCTGGACCTCATTAGCACGGGTAATTGAAAACCAACTCTGTATAATAAGGAAGACTGGAATCTCCAGCTGGGAGGCAGTTACTTTGGTGTTACTCACTCCCCATTCTCTCAAAACCCACCAGCACTCTCAAGCACACACTCTCAGAAGTTGGGGAGAAAGAACTGAAATTCTTCCATGAGTGTATTTCCTGAAACCTCAGATGACAAGGGAACTTTTTTTTTTTTTTTTTTTTTGACAAGGGAACTTTTGTTTCATGCCATATGTATTTCTTATAATGTGGGGATAAACAATGACAATATAAAAGGTCTTACAGTAATCCTCGAAATTGGCTTCTTTAGAACATGCATTCTTAGGCCGTGGCTGGTTGGCTCAGTGGTAGAGCGTTGGCTCAGCTTATGGAAGTCCAGGGTTCGATTCCCAGTCAGGGAACACAGGAGAAGTGACCACCTGCTCCTCCACCTCTCCCACTTCTCTCTCTCTCTCTCTCTCTCTCTCTTACCTTCTTATAGCCATGGCTCAAATGATTTGAGCAAGTTGGCCCCAGGCGCTGAAGGTGGCTCCATGGCCTTGGTCAGGAGCTAAAATAGCTTGGTTGCTGAGCAGAAGAGCAATGCCCCAGGTGGGCAGAGCATCCCCCGTAGGAGGTTTGCCAGGTGGATCCTGGTCGGGGCACATGTAGGAGTCTGTCAGTCTGCCTCCCTGCCTCTCAATTAATAATAATAAAAAAAATGAAAATATAAAACAAACAAACAAGAAGAACAGGCATTCTTTTTTTTGAGAGAGAAAGAAAGGGAGCAGAACACGCATTTGTGTGTGTGTGTGTGTGTGTGTGTGTGTGTGTGTGTGACAGAAACTGAGAGAGACAGACCGAAGGACAGATAGAGACAGACAGACAGGAAGAGAGAAAGATGAGAAGTATCAATTCTTCATTGCGGCTCCTTAGTTGTTCATTGATTGTTTTCTCATATGTGCCTTGACTGGGGGGCTACAGCAGAGCGAGTGACCCCTTGCTCAAGCCAGTGACCTTGGGCTTAAGCCAGTGACCTTGGGCTTAAGCCAGTGACCTTGGGCTTCAAGCCAGCGACCTTTGGGCTCAATCCAGTGACCATAGGGTCATGTCTATGATTCCATGCTCAAGCCAGCAACCCCATGTTCAAGCTGGTGAGCTTTTGCTCAAGCTGGATGAGCCTGCACTCAAGCCAACAACCTCAGGGTTTTGAACCTGGGTCCTCTGTATCCCAGTTTGATACTATATCCACTGTGCCACTGCCTGGTTAGGCTAGAAGATATAGTCTTAATGGAGGACAATATTTCCAAGGAGGTGAAAATTAGTTCCTTGAGGAAAACCAGATACTACAGTGGTTTGTGATCATTCATATTGCATAACTAGAGATACAGTATACCTGTAGTATTCAAAGTTCATGAAGAAGGGACAATTAAGAAAATAATGAAAAAAAAAGAGCTGAGAAACACTGCCTTTGAGAAAACATCTTCTCAGCTCAATTTTTGACTTCAGGAAGATGACAGGTGACAGGAAATAGGACTATTCTTGGTGCACCATTCTAAAATGACAATTTTCGTGGCCCAATTCATCATGATAGTGGTTAAAGAGAAGGGCTATAATGGTAGGTTTCTTGGTTTGAAGCCCACTTCAACTGTGTGATCTTGAGGTAGTTAACCTCTTCGTGTCTCTCTCTTTTTTTCCTGTAAAATGAAAACTGTAATACCTGACATTTAAGGCTATTGTGAGGGATGTAGAACCTTGACTACATTTAAAAAAAGAGCGCTGGCTGAGTATCTCAGTAGGTTAGAGCATTATCCCAATAGCCAAGGTTGCAGGTTTGATCCCCAATCAGGGCACATACAAGAATCAACCAATGAGTGCATAGATAAGTAGACCAACAAATTGATATTTCTCTCCCCTTTTTCTTTCTCTCTAACATCAATCAATCAATATTTTTTTTTTTAAAAAGGGTCAGCAGAAGCATCTTATACCTTGTGAAAGAGTTCTAGTACCTTTTAATCCACATCTTCTAGTTATCCAAATGCAGGTAAACAGTTTTTTCTTTTTAATATTCAAAACTTTGAAAAATACATATTATATAAAAGTAGAATATAGAAAAGGACATAGATAACATAATAAAAGTTAATTTATGTTAATATTTTGTCATATTTGCTTTAGTCCTTTTTAATGTATAAAATTTTTCAATTACACAGTAATTTATATGCACGTTTGTGCACACGCACACACACGCACACTCCCTTTGCCTTCTCTTTACCTCCAGCCCTGCCATTGTGAAGCAAACTTTTTAAAATTGCCTAATTCCTGCCTTAGCCAGATAGCTGGGTTGGTTAGATCATTGTCCCAATGTGCAGAGGTTGCTGGTTCAATCCCCAGACAGGGCACATACAGAAACAGACTGATGTTTCTCTCTCTCTCTCTCTCTCTCTCTCTCCCTTCCTCTCTCTCTAAAATCAACTCATAAATTAAAAATAAATAAAAAAAATTAAAGTGTCTAATGCTTGCCTGGTGTAATCTCTTTAGAGGTATTCTTTCTGAAAGGAACATGATAAATTAACCATCTTACAAAGCAAAATTTTCTACCCAGACAAGGTTAATGTCATCATTCAGGTTAAGAGACAAATGACATTTTCTCCAATAATTGAAACAATATTTCTTGTGCACTTAATGTTTTTGTACTGAGGGCAGAACTGTGGCACCAGGTGCAGAAGTCAGCTCTTCACAGTGAAAACCCAGGTAGCTGGAGTAAGTAATATGTGGCCATGCTTGAAGTGGCATTCCAGACATTTCTCACAAGTGCTAATGATTAACTCACTTCCCTTATCAATAACAAATACAATGGTGGCATTTGTAGATGACATAGTCCTTTTGTGTTTTGAGTATAGATCCAGCAGAGAAGTTGTGATCAGTCCTGGGAACCACACTGGTTTGCATGTGGCCAGGCACCCTTGCAGGGCAGAATTCTGTGGGTGACAAATACCTAGTCAAAATCTGGAGTGTAAGGCAGCCCGTGGGTTCCTCAGGCAATCTGCTGTGACCCCAGGGACTGGAATATTTTGTGGATGGCGACTGTCCTCAGGTGTGGTTATCACTCATCCAATGGAGCCAAGGAGATAGTTTGTTTAGATAACAGGAGTTGCAAGATAATAGCTGCAGCCTTAATGGCCACAGCCTGGAATGGCATGTTCTCTCCTGAGGGTAATTCTTAGATCTTGGAATGTGACTGAGAGGAGGAATCAGTAAGTACTGTTCTTGCAGGGGTCTGGGGAGCACAGCTGGGGAGTGCCCCACACTGTTTTAATTATGGCTGGAACAATTTTGCTTTTTCTCTCTTCATTTTAAAAGAAGAAAAAGTAATTAAATTTTTTGGTATAATCCACTAAACTGTAATTATTGATACAGTGGTACCTTGAGATACGAGTTTAATTCGTCTTTAACCGAGCTCATAAGTCAACTCGTATATCAAACAAATTTCTCCCATTTAAAATAACTGAAATAGATTTAATCTGGTCCAGGACTGTGAAACATCCCCAAACCATCCTAAATTATGAAAAAAAGACACATTTTTAATTAAGAAACACACATGTATACTTTACCAATGCATAACAAAATATATGAAATAAAAGAAAAAAGTGTTATTTAGTACTGTGTTCTTACCTTGGAGACAGACAAGTGTGGCTAACAGAGGTGAATGGTGGAGGAGGAGGGAGGGAGGAAGAGATGCAGTCACTGTAGACACGTAAACTAAAACTACAGTTTCTTAACACTAAATGTAAACTGTTGGGCAGATAAAATATATTATGCTCACTTTGTTAAAGATGGCGCTGCCCACATGGAAGTTCGTTGATATTAATGGATGTTCTGGGACAGACTGTGGGCAGGCCGGTCATTATAGCCTAAGGCTTAGTTTTAAGAGTAAACTTTTCTCCACACCCTTGACTGATTGGATGATGTAGGGTGGTGCACTCTCCTGAGGAATCCCATTATGCCTCAAATGGGTGACTTTGTATCAGAGACTTTCTTATTTGTAGATTGGATTAAGGGTTTGGATTTCTACACTATAAAGTGGGGCAGACCAGTAGCTTGCTCTCTCGGTTCCTGCTATCACCATTGCAGGGACCTCCCTGATCCGTTGCCCTCCATGGGAAAAGCTGGTTTTCTGCTTTTCCTTTGTCTTCTCTTGTGGCTTGCCTGTCTTGGTGAGACACCAATAAACAGAATGTCCTACCATCCTCCTACTCTGCCATTTCTTCACCATCAGCCCGAATCCAATGGGAACCTGCATGTGAAAGGCCACGATGGTGGCTCCTGGCTTTACATAAACTAAAACTGCATTTTCTTTACTTCAAACAAAACTAAAACTGCACTTTCTTTACTTAAAATAAAACCACAACAACTTAATTGTAAAAATAAATGCACTTTCTTAACTTTAAACTCAACCTAAGCTTAACATTACACATTTTTCATTTACTCATCACCTGGTTTTGCCTTTTTGGCTGTACTTTCGGCACTTTCACTTGCAGGACTTTTGAATAAAAATCTATCCAAAGAGGTTTGCTTTTGTCTGCCTTTTAAAATGTTACAGAAATGTGACTGTAAAGCCAGTAGTCAAGGCCGCCATCACAGCAGCATGACCCATGCAGGTTCGCATTGGATTCGGACAGATGGCAATGAAACACCGGAGCCAAAAACTGGTGAGCCATCAGCTTTAATTCTAGCTTGCACCCGGCGGGCAAGCAAAAACACACACTGGGCTCCAAAATCCACACATTCAGTGCTCACAAAGCTACTGACTTATCCAAGTTTCCTAGAATCAAAGGTTTCTAGCTCACCAGACTTATTCACCTCTGTTTCCCATCTCCTCCTGCACAAACTCTTAACAAACTGTCTTCTTCCTCAGCACTCTGCATTTTGGCTACTTCTCCTCCACATGGCCTTAATCTGCTCTCCTCTCCAATACTAATCTCAGGAACCCAGGAACCGAGAGAGAGCAAGCTCCCGGACTGCCCCAGTTTATAGCATAGAAAATCCAAACCTTTAATCCAATCTACAGAGAAGGAAGTCTCTGATACAAAGCCACCCATCTGAGGCATAATGGGATTCCTTAGGAGAGTGCACCACCCCACATTATCCAATCAGTAAAGGGTGTGGGGAAGAGTTTACTCTTAAACTAAGCCTTAGGCTATAACGACCTGGCCTGCCCACAGCCTGTTCCAAAACACACATTAATATCAATGAACTTCCATGTGGGCAGTGCCATCTTTAACAAAGTGAGCATAATATATTTTATCTGCCCAACAGTGACAAACAAATTCCATTAAAAAGTGCTGAAGCACAACCAGTTGAAACTTTTTCTGGGTGTTTCTTTTCAATGAAACTTGAAAACTTCTCCCACATTGCCAGCATGTCTTTAATTTCACTTGTAGAAATCACTTTCTCCTACTCTACCTCCTCCTCACTACTAATCTCTTGCAGAAGCTCCGTATGTTGCATCATCTGTAGCTCCTTCAACTCCTCAGTTGGGAGTTCCTCCTCATGTTCCTTGATGAGCTCGTTTACATCACCCTCATCTACCTCCAGAGCCATCGACTTTCCAAGGGACACACTCCTCCAACGCTTCTACCCCAGTCTCTGTCTCTGGTTCGAATCCTTCAAAGTCCCTGTCTGCAACAACATCAGGCCATAACTTTTTCCATGCCGAGTTCAAGGTTCTTCTTGTGACCTCTTGCCATGCCAAGTCAATAATGCATAAACATATCACAATGTTGTAGTGATCTTTCCAAAACTCTCGAATGGTTAGAATTGTATTCTCAGTCACCTCAAAGCAGAGGCAGAACAAGTGTTTTGTGTAAAGCTTCTTAAAGTTGTAAATGACCTGCTGATCCATAGGTTGCAAGATTGAAGTCGTGTTGGGTGGAAGGTAAATGACTTTCATGAATTTGAACTCATCGAGAATGTTATCATCAAAACCAGGTGTGTGGGCTGGAGTATTTTCAAGAATTAGTAATGCTTTCATTGGGAGTTTATTTTCTTGAAGATATTTCTTCACTGCAGAACCAAAGATGAGATTTACCCATTCAATAAAAAACTTCCACGCAACCCATGCCTTAGCATTGGCATGCCACATAATCTGCAGTTTTTCTTTAAGAATCTTGTGAGTCTTGTCTGGCCTGTGGTTGCACAATGGATAAAAGCCTCAACCTCGAATGCTGAGGTCACCGATTCGAAACCCTGGGTTTGCTTGGTCGGGACACATATGGAAGTTGATGCTTCCTGCTTTTCACTCCTCTTCCACTCTCTTCCTTTCTCTCTCTCCTCTCTCTCTAAAAATGAATAACTAAATAAAATAAATTGCTTTAAAACAAAAGAATCTTGTGAGTCTTAAAGGCTCGAGGATTTTCAGAATGATACACTAGCAGTGGCTTTATTTTACAGTCACTGCTAGCATTTGCACACAAGGCAAGGGTCAGACGGTCCTTCATGGGTTTATGGCCTGGCAGTCTCTTCTCCTCTGTGGTGATCAAAGCCCTCTGGGGCATTTTTTCCAAAACAATCCTGTTTCATCACAGTTGAACACTTGGGGGATGTAGCCTTCCTTTTCAATAAGTGCAGCAAAACATGTGATGTACTCCTCAGCTGCCTTAACATCAGCACTCGCAGCTTCACCATGTCTCACCACTAAGTGGATGCAAGATCTCTTCTTGAAATTTTCAAACCAGCCATGACTTGTCTTAAATGTATCTTCTGCTGCCTCTTTTGAGGTTGATGGTTCTTTCTTCTTCAAGTCACCATAAATAATACGTGCCTTTTTGCATATTACAGTCTCTGTCACTGTATCTCCTGCCAGCTTTTTCTCTTTCACCCCCACCAGCAGAAGTTTCTCCATTTTTTCATGGATATTTGTCCTGAATTGGGACAGAATTATAGTTCCTTTTGCTGGATTTGTGCTTTTAATGGCATCCTTTTGTTTCAGGATGGTACAAATTGTAGATGTATTGTGGTCGTACAGCCTTGCCAGTTCAGTCACTCGTACACCACACTCATGTTTTTCTATTATTTCTTGCTTTACTTCTATCGACATCATTCTCTTTTTCTTCTCACCACTGTCCTTTACACTCACTTTCTTTGGTCCCATGGTAGCACACAAGAAAAGTTAGTAAAAAATGCAAAAATGATGCAAGAACGAGTACGGCGCATGAGATTCGACTTGATTCTGCGGGTAACACGTGAGAAAAAACAAGATGCTGGTGCTGTGCTGCCAATACTGGACCCGGGCGCCAATGCGCCAACTAGCGACAGCTTCCCGAATCACGACTCATATCTCGGAATTTCGCTCAGATCTCGAACAAAAATACAGACCGAGCTGCAGCTCGTATCTTAAAAATTGGTCTGTTTGTATCTCAAGGTACCACTGTACTAATAATAACAATAATACCTACCATGTATTAATTGATTCTCCAGGGCCCAGCACTCTCACAACAGAACTGAGAAACAGGAGGTGAAATCTTTATTTTACAAATGAGACCTAGTTTTCTTTGTTCACTCACTCACTCACCATTCAGAGAACATTTACTGAGCCTTTTCTCTGTGTGAGGCCTTACACTGGTGCCTCAAAGAGTTTACAATCTACCACAACTGACAAGGAGAAACGCTATAACTAAATGCTATTATTTTTAATTTGCTCACTTGAAACTGATGGAGGAAAAGAGTGACCCCTACACCAGAGAGGAAATGTTGCATAGTACTGGCTTTTAGGCACAGGCCAAAAGCAAAAAAAGTCTCATTAAATTTGTTTTTATTTTCAAACAAACTCCTAGGGTAAGAGAAAATAGGATTTAAAGTAATGAAGCTAAATGTAAAGTAATGAAGCTAAAAGAACCTGCAGAGGAGGAAAAAATTCCCGCTTAGTGCTTTTTACCCTTTTCCAGCACTCTTTCCTCTGTTTCCCAGTGCTTCCTGCTAGCCTGTCATAGACCGGCACTTGTGAAGCACCTACTTGTCTGTCTCCAACAGACTGTAAACAAACTGTAGTCAGACTCCTTATAGGCAGAGGAACCCCTTTCTTAAATTCTTTTTCTTCCGGTACCTGGATCATTTTAAAATGCTTACCTAATTTGATTAAAATAAACAGAAGAATGAATGAATGGGTGCATGGATCTCTTTGGCAATTCATAAGCATGGACACACAGATTCACACAGAAGACCAAGTCACACAAATTCAATACTATTGTAATAAGTATGTAGGTGCCAGTTGTGTACTGGAAATATCTGGGGGAATATTTTGTAAAGTACATGACTGTTTAACCACCTGAAACTAATACAAAATAATATTGAATGTAAACTGTATTTGAAAAATATTTTTAAGGAGAAAAAAATGTAAAAAGAATTATACAAATTCATATATCCTACCAGAGAGAGGAGGACACTGCTCTCATTACTGAAATCTTTCCTTTGTTGGCCTAGCCATCTTGTGTGGCCACCTCTTCCATCCCACCCCTCTCCCAAGCCCAATTCTACCCATTCAATCCCACCCCATCCCCATTCATACCTTTCTCAGCTGACACAGGAGACACTAACCTAATCAAATCATATGCCTAGAATAAAACCATGGCAGCTTTCAGAAGTCCTGGCAGTTGGGCTCTATATGGTCCTGGAAGAAATTTTGCTCAACATTTGTTGTCTATTATGAGAAACTCTTGTTTGGGAGAATTTTCACCTGGGCAGGAGTGAGAATAAATAGCAGGATCCTGAAAGAGCAACTCAGGCAGGATCAGCTATGAAGACCTCTGAGCTTCCTCGGTGTCTGGGTATGTGTTCAGGTAGGTGTGAGGTGGCAGAGGGACTCACTTTACAGTGTATATTTGATGTCCTAGACATTCTGCTAGATGTATAAATGATATAGATCATCTAATCACCATGAACATGAAAGTTTCCACATAAATTCTATGATTCTTATTTCACAAATGAGGAAGTTAAGCTTGAAAATGGAAAGGGACTTCCCCGAAGCCAACAGTTAAGAACTGACAACCTTCAGAACTACTTGAATTTATAATGCTGTCCCCATTAGTTGTTTTCATTCCTCCTATCATAAAATACTGTCCTTAGTATTTTGAAATTCAAATATAGGGTAAATAACATTTTTTTTGTTTTAAAAACACATATATTAGAATATAAGGAAGTAATACAAGTGCATACATTGTTATGATATCTGTGGAAATGCTTTAAAAGAAATACAGTTGACCCTTAAAAAACATGAAGGTTAGGAGTACTGACAAATCTACAAATATATATATATATATATATATTAGACAGAGAAAGAGAGAGAGACAGGAAGAGAGAGAGAAGCATCAACTCATTGCTTTCTCTTTAGTGGTGCATTGATTGCGTCTCATCTGTACCTTGACCTGGGATCAGACTGGTGACCTCAGGCTCAAGTTGAGCCAGAGACCTCTTGCTCAAACCAGCAACCTTGGGTTTATGTCCATGGTCCCATGCTCAAGCCAGCAACCTCAGGTTTTGAACCTGTGACCTCAGCATTCTGGGTTGGGTGGACACCCTATCCACTGCACCATCATCATTCAGGCTCCACAGATAGTTTTTGACTTTGCAGTGGGCCTTCTGCATTAGCAGACTCAACCAACCACAGATATTTTCAATGTGTGGCTGGGAGTCTATGGCTGGGAAACTGTGGCTCAGATGTGAAAATACTATTTTCAATCAGCAATTGCTTGAACCTATGGCTAAAAAACGCAGAATAGAAGGGTTGACAGAATTTGATGAAAAGGATCTGAGTATAAGTGGATTTGCACAGTTCAATCCCATGCTGTTCAAGGATCATATGTATAAACAAATTTTTCAGAAAGTCGGAAAGAGAGAACTTGTCCTAATGAAGGAGGAATGAAGCATTTGAGCTGGGTCTTAAAGAGTGAGATTTATATCCCCAGGTGGCAATAGTACTGTCAGAGAGGAAACACTTTTCCTCCCCTCCAAGGATCAGTCAGTGGAAGACTTTGAATTAAACTGAAAACAGACAGATTAGCAAGAAAAAACATAAAACTTTGTTCACATATGTAAGATATACTCATAGGAATTCATAGAAAAATATGACCCAAGAAGGTGGTTAGAATTTGGGGCTTGTATATTATATTAATAGAGGAAGAGGAGGGGAGAAGTGCACTTATTGGAAAACGTGACATTTAGGAAAGTCAGATGGGCCCTTAGTAGAATGGATAGGAAATATAATAATTTTGTGGTGATGTCTATTTAGATGTTATGCTGATTTCTATTTGCCAGGGATAAGAGTCAAGCTTTCCTGGTTGTTTCTGGGGAGGGGATCTATGACAAGTGAGTTCTTTTGAGTTCTTTGGGGAGGCTCTGCTTTTAGGCAGATAAGGGAGTTATGAAAAAAGCTTCCTCAAATGCCTTTAGCTCAACATAAATTTTGTATCACAGTGGAGTACTTTGGGGGGGGTTACAATGCAGAAAAAGGTGATAATGTCTTTTTTTAGAGAGAGTCAGAAAGAGGGATAGATAGGGACAGACAGACAGGAACAGGGGTGAGAAGCATCAATCATTAGTTTTTCGTTGCCATCGCAACACCTTAGTTGTTCATTGATTGCTCTCTCACATGTGCCTTGACCGTGGGCCTTCAGCAGACCGAGCAACCCCTTGCTGGAGCCAGCGACCTTGGGTCCAAGCTGACGAGCTTTTACTCAAGCCAGATGGGCCCGCGCTCAAGCTGGTGAGCTCAGGGTCTCGAACCTGGGTCTTCCGCATCCCAGTCCGATGCTCTATCCATTGCACCACTGCCTAGTCAGGCAAAAAAGGGGATAATGTCTTAATAGTTATTGCTGCTTTGTGAAAAATATGCCAGGAATACATCTGACTTTAAATGAAGCAGGGTGTTTTGACAGGGTACTTTTGACTTCCTGGCATTTAGAGACCTGAAAAAGCCAACCATTACATTTATAGTCACTGTTTCTGTTCATCACCTTCATCATCTTCTTGCATATGCTTCCCTCAGCCTGAGGCCAGAGGTGAACAGAGTGTGAGAAGTATGCATAAAGGTTAGCATTGGGTTTGCAAGTACCATATTTTTGTCTCCATAAGATGCACTCTTTTCCCCTCAAAAGTGGAGGGGAAAATGCCCATGCGTCTTAGGGAGCAAATGTTCATTATTTTAGCTGCTGTGGGTGCTGAGCCAGTAAACATGTGTAGAATGAGTGCCAGTAGGAGCATAATCATACCTGCTATGGCAACCTGTGGAACCCTAGCATCTGCTGAGTGATCTCCTGGTTCCAGTTTCCAATGTTGCATGCAGCGCAGGAGGGAATGAATGCAAGCGACGGTGTGTGGGCACATTCATCTGGCATCATCGAGGGCAGACGTGAGAGGTGCCTTGCAGCAGTGGAGGGCTGCGCTGCAGCTGCTGGAGCTCTGTATGAAGTGCTGACATCACTTGCTGCCCTATTAGTGCTTGACCAGTTTAGAGCACATATTAGTGAAACCACACACACAAAAAAAACTTTAAAGAAGTGAAGACTCATCTTGCTGTAATTCGTGGGGGTCTTACCAGCCAGTTGCAGCTTCTCAACATTTTCATCAACAAACCATTTAAAGTCTTTATGAGAAAAGTGGAACAAGTTGATGCCTGCTGGTAATCATGATCTGACACCAACTGGATGAATGAAGTGACCCACTATCACTCACGTTTGTAAATGGGTGAAAACATCATGGCAGTCAGTTAAGAATGAAACCATGGTACGATCATTCAAAAAGTATGGTATTAGCAATGATTTAGATGGCACTGAAGATAGTATCATATATAAAAATAGTGAAAAAAGTGATACCAGTGATTGTGAGCAACTGAGCTTCTTAAATTCTGACACTAGTGATGATGAGTTCCTGGGGTTCCCGGACAACTAGAAGAGTATTTGAACATTAAAGTCTCTTCTCATTTGTTAATAACAGTGCCAATGGTTGTTAATACTGCTGTTGAGTTTACACTGTTGAAATATTATTGTGGAATATCTTATTAAATGTTTTAACATACCATTTGGTTCAGAATATTTCTTTTCTTATTTTCCTCCTTAAAACCTTAGGTGCGCCTTATGGTCAGGTGCATCTTACAGAGCGAAAATACAGTACTTAAAGTTTATATTAAAAATCTATAAGCTTGCCTGACCAGGCAGTGGCACAGTGGATAGAGCTTCAAACTGGGATGTGGAGGACCCAGGTTTGAAGCCCCGAGGTTGCTGGCTGGAGTGTAGGCTCATCAGCTTGAGTGTGGGGTTGCTGGCTTGAGTGTGGTATCATAGACATGACCCCATGGTCACTGGCTTGAGCCCAAAGGTTGATGGCTTGAGCAAAAGGTCACCCATTCTGCTATAGACCCCTGGTCAAAGCACATATGAGAAAGCAATCAATGAATAACTAAGAAGCTGCAAAGAAGAATTGATGCTTCTTATCTCTCTCCCTTCCTTTCTGTCCCTATCTGTTCCTCTTTCTGTCTCTCTCTCTGTTTCTGTCACACACACAAAAAAAACTATCAGCTTAATTTTTTTAAAAGTCAAAAAGTTACTATGTTCTTAATGTCTCTGGCATTAAAAATATTTATATACTTACCTGATAGACTATGGGGAAATGTCTCTTTTGTGTCCACAGATTCTGATATAAATGTAATATGCCAAATCAGGGTGACAGGGCCATTTAAAATAAAGTTTTTATAGGGATGAACCTAAGGCTTATAAATCTAGACTAGCGGTTTTCAACTGTTGTGCCACAAGAATTTTTAAAACATTCAATACTTGACTATTTAGTCAAGAACACTGACCTCTTTCCCCTTAGATTGGCAAATAAAAAAATGAAAACAGCCAATACAACAATAGGTGTCTGGTATGAATACCCTATCTTGAACCATAAATATATAGGACATATAATAGATTAATAGATTTGCATTTTATTAGACATGTGATATAAGGTTGAGTCTGATCGAATTTCTCTTGGTACCAGAAATCCTTATATACAAACATAGGCACCTGATTTTTAAAAAGTTACTTTGAAGCAAAATGGGTAGGTAATTCTTATTATTATTTTTGGAAATTAAAATTATACCTATTTTTTTTGTCAGATCAGCAAAAAACATATATTTTTTGGTGTGTTGCAGACTTTTAGTAATTAGTTTATATGTGCCATGAGATGAAAGAGGTTGAAAATTGCTGATCTACCAGATAGATTTATAAAATAGAAATAGGTGATTATAAGGATGTATTTCTGGGCTCTCATATCCAGGAGCTATGTATGGTCTTGGCTCGCAAATCTTAGGTTCCAGAATGAAATGATGAATTTTCTATGAAGAAACACAGTTTAGATTTAATTATTAAAAAATGAGGGCAGAAATACATCAAAAGGAGACCCCCTGGCATGAGAAGCATTAAAGATACATTTTTTCTGGAACTACAAGAGCCTTGGATTTTGACATGTTCTGTAGCTGACACCCAATGAGCCCTCAAGGTATGGAAATAGTACTTTCAAATCAGTCAATAAATTTTTAAAAAATATTTTTTAAAAAGCAACTTAGAGTAACTTGGGGAAAATAAAAGTGTATAATTATATTAAACATATTTTAGATTTAATAAACTCCAAATAATCTAGCCTGGTAAACATTCTTTAAACTCTTCTCCAAAAAAGAATAATAACCATTGTAAGTATGATTACTAATATTTTCATGACTTCTGAGAAATCTTTTTGTGAATATTTCATTTGAAAACAATAACAACTTTTATATCACTGATGACTTAAAAAATAGCAAATGCAAGAAAATCTACCAGTGCTTGGAAAGAAGTTTTGCAAATTAATCTCCACCTTCATGACAGTACATGAATTTGTTACACAAACCCTTTCTTGTAATAGTGCAAAGTGAAGAAAACTAAACAGATATTTTACAATAAGGTGAACATTAAAAATAAAATAAAAATATACAGCAGGACAACTGCAAGCCTCTAGGGCAGTGATGGACAATCTTTTGAACTTGGTGTGTCAAAATTCGCCAAAAAACTGAGCATAAGTCTGGTGGTGTGTCACTTCGAGAAAAATGGCCTAACCGGAAGTCCCAGAACTAGACGCTCTGTGCCAGAGTTCTGTTGTTTTGGCCTACAGACCTCCGGCACAGAGTGTCTACACTACAGCAAATGTGGTTTTTTTTGTTTGTTTGTTTTTTTACACAGGGACAGGGAGAGAGTCAGACAGAGGGATAAATAGGGACAGACAGACAGGAACAGAGAGAGATGAGAAGCATCAATCATTAGTTTTTCACTGCCATTACGACACCTTAGTTGTTCATTGATTGCTTTCTCACATGTGCCCTGACCATGGGCCTTCAGCAGACCGAGCAACCCCTTGCTGGAGCCAGCGACCTTGGGTCCAAGCTGGTGAGCTTTTGCTCAAGCCGGATGGGCCCATGCTCAAGCTGGCGAGCTTGGGGTCTCGAACCTGGGTCTTCTGCATCCCAGTCCAACGCTCTATCCACTGCGCCACTGCGTAGTCAGGCTACAGCAAGTGTTTTATCCTCGGCTACTGCACCTGGCTGTGCAGGAGCTGAGGATGAAACGTCCTTCTCAGCATGCAGCCCCATACTTCACTGGTATGAGCCGCATGTCATCGAAAATGGCTACGCGTGTCAGTGCTGACATGGGTGTCATAGGTTCGCCATCACGGCTCTAGGGAGTATTTCTGCACATTTGAAGAAGTCCTTTTCCTATAGGATGCACATAACAAGGCCACAGAGCACATGGCTTGACAAGAGAAGCACGGGCTGGGTGTCAGCCCCCATGTCCTTTCTACTGGACACCATTGTATATGGCATAGCCTCCCCAACATTATGTGTCCACTTTGCAGAATAACACAAAAATCTGCTGCCATTTGTACACACACACATAGACACACAAGTATACATAGACTATCTAAAAAGATGTACAAGGAATTGGCAGCATTGGATACTTCTAGGGAAAACTGGATGAGAATAGTCAGAAGCAGACATGTTCCTTTGAATATTTTTCTGATGCTTTCTGAAATTGTATAATTATGTTTTGTATGCATTGATTTCTAAAAATAATATTTTAAAGGAGTTTGCATTTTGAAATAGAGGATACAGCAAATACACAAATGAATCTTAAAAAAACACAGAGTACTGTAGAATATAGAGAAGGATGGCCACTTGTTCAGGAGGATCAGGAGAAGTTTTCTAAGGAAAGTGATACTGGTCACCTTTGGGAGAGGAGCTGAATAGGATTCCAGTTAACAGACAGTGGGGGGCCTGGAGAGGCATTTTAAGGGCAGAGAAAAGAGTGAGACCAAAGGCCACTGGTTAGCAAGGGGGCTGACCCACTGGAGAACTCAGTTGGCCTGTTTGTGGTGTAAGGGGTCTCTGCTGGAAAGTGTGGTGGATGAAGCTGGAAATTGGGAGTCATAATATAAGAAAACTTGGTTTCTAGGCTAAGACATATAAAGTTTTCATAATAGATTAAAAAATAAAAGATGTAGCTAGAGATGCCTGATCTCTAACAAGTTTATATACTACAGTTTTTTTTGGAAATAGGAAATTTAAAAACCAGTCCTTATTAGGTTAGAAATGCTGGCAATACTAAATCAGTTTTTAAAGTTGTATTCTTTTTTTTTTATTTTTTATTTTTCTTTTTAAATTATTTTTTTAAATTTTTTATTAATTCATTTTAGAGAAGAGAGAGAGAGAGAGAGAGAGAGAGAGAAGGAGGGGAGGAACAGGAAGCATCAACTCCCATATGTGCCTTGACCAGACAAGCCCAGGGTTTTGAACCAGCAACCTCAGAATTCCAGGTCGATGTTTAATCCACTGTACCACTATAGGTCAGGCTAAAGTTGTATTCTTTTAAAAAACACCTTTTGAAAAAATTTTCTGCACTCAGTAGTTACTTAAGAGTTATTAATTAAATAATTATTGAATTTTAACTACACTAGAACCTAACAAGCTTTAATCTCAACTCTGCTCAGTAAGAGAACGCAATACAGCAATAAATAAGTTCAAGAAAGGGGGAAAAACTATAATTAAAATTAAAATCAGGAAACATGATTCTTTAGCTTACAGTCAGATTTTCTATAGTATAAGGCAAAGAAAATATACTTCCAACTCTAGTTATGCATTTCTGTACTGTAGAAGTTTTTCTTTTCAACCTTTTAAACATATTAACTTAAAATTTTGTGTGCATAAATGGTTTTTATGAATTATTTTCAGAAAATGAACTGTGGATATCATATACAGATTCTGGAAGCATAAAAACGTATTTTAATTAAAATGAGCTTAAATTGGATAGATGTGAATGAAATGTTTCATAGAAGGTATCCATAGAAACCACTTAAAATAAAGAGAAATGTTAACTCTCTTTGTAAATTGAGCTCCCAGAATCAAAATGAGAGTGAGACTTTTAGTGTAAGTATGAATAGACTCTGGTCTTATCTACATAAAGCACACTAATTGACAATTATATTTTTTTGGCCCTGGTCTCAGCTGATAGTCACAATCAATTTATGGCTATATAGTTGATGAAATTCAGCTAGTAAAATAGCTACAAAACAGGGGCCCAACTTATTGATTTAATCAAATGTGTGACCAAAGAACTAAGGCTGTAGTGTCCCAAACTTGCAGCAATTTCTTCACCATACAAGAAATTAAACTTTATAATCACCAATTTATAGAGATTATGTAAGCAGTTTGGGGATTTTCCTATGTGAACTTCTAAAGAAAAGTTTCCATTTTCCACATTCAATTCTAGGCCTCTGCAAAAACAGACACAATGTTTGGAATTAAATATTTGCTTCTGTGTTTTAAAATATATTTGTGTAAAGCCTGACCAGGCGGTGGCGCAGTTGATAGAGCGTCGACTGGGATGCAGAAGGACCAGGTTTGAGACCCCGAGCTCGCCAGCTTGAGCGTGGGCCCATCTGGCTTGAGCAAAAAAGCTTGTCAGCTTCAACCTAAGGTCGCTGGCTCCAGCCAAGGGTTGCTGGGTCTGCTGAAGGCCCACGGTCAAGGCACATGTGAGAAAGCAATCAATAAACAACTATGGTGTCGCAACGAAAAACTGATGATTAATGCTTCTCACCTCTCTCCGCTCCTGTCTGTCCCTGTCTATCCCCCTCTCTCTCTCTCTCTCTCTGTAAAAAAGAAAAACAAACACAAAAACATTTGTGTAAAGATTTTCTGGTTACTACTTTTTTTTTTTTTTTACAGAGACAGAGAGAGGGATAGACAGGGACAGACAGGAGCGGAGAGAGGTGAGAAGCATTAATCATCAGTTTTTCGTTGCGACACCATAGTTGTTTATTGATTGCTTTCTCACATGTGCCTTGACCGTGGGCCTTCAGCAGACCCAGCAACCCTTGGCTGGAGCCAGCGACCTTGGATCCAAGCTGGTGAACCTTGCTCAAACCAGATGAGCCCATGCTCAAGCTGGCGACCTTGGAGTCTCGAATTTGGGTCCTCCACATCCCTGTCTGACGCTGTATCCACTGCGCCACCGCCTGGTCAGGCACTACATTTTTTTTCGTAATGTTAGCTTTGCCAAGAGGAATCCCATGAAGCCAAGGGAGGTAAAACAATGGACTTTATTAGCACGTCTGGGTACAGATAGGCTTAGGCTGAAAGAGGTGTCGGCCCTGATAAGAGCGTGTTGGGGCCTTTATAGGACTTAAAAGTTCTTGCTGATTTGCATGTTGCTAGGGTACTGGTAAAACTTTGCTTCTCGAAATTCAGGTGGGTCAGCCTGTGGTTAGTCAGTTCAAGGAACACCAGAAAGGTGTTTACAGCCTTTAGGTCTTTCAACCATGTCCTTTCCTCTTGGGTTAGACTGTGGTCATTGTAATATGCAAAGTCCTAATGAAAATGAGAGTTAAGAGGGGCAAAATGGAGCTGCTTTTGTTCTACCTATCACTTAATTTCTTAATTTTCATTTGTCACAATTTCAAATGATGTCACTGAGTTGATCGTTTCAGAAATGCTGTTTATTATGGCTAACTGTAATAATTAATTATTGCTAACAGCATAGCTTCTCCCTCCTCCATTGTAGATAGTTCTATATTGAACTACTTTTTTTTTTTTTAAGATTTTGTTTATTGTATTTAGGGACGGGGCAGCGGGAAGCATCAACTTGTAGTAGTTGCTTCCCACATGTGCCTTGACTGGGCAAGCCTGGGGTTTTGAACTGGAGACCTTAGCATTTCAGGCCAATGCTTTATCCACTGCGCTACCATAGGTTAGACTATAATGAACTACTTTCGACTTTACTTACTTCATATTCCAATTGCTACACTTTAGACCTGCTGTGCGTAAGGACCTCAGACATTCTCAAACATTTTGTCAACAGGACATTCTTATACTAAAGAATTATTGCCTGACCTGTGGTGGCGCAGTGGATAAAGCGTCGACCTGGGAACACTGAGGTCGCCAGTTCAAAACCCTGCACTGGTCTGGTCAAGGCACATGTGGGAGTTGATGCTTCCAGCTCCTCCCCCCTTTCTCTCTTTCTCTCTCTCTCTCACTCTTTGTCTCCTCTCTAAAATGAATAAAATAAAAAAAAATAAAAAAAAGTATTATTGACGATCCAAAGAGCTTTCACTATGTGAATTGTAGCTCAAAATATTTATAATATAAGAAGTCAAATTGAGACATTTAAAAATACGTTTTAAAACAACATATTCATTATTTGTTAATACAAATAACTTAATTTTAGTGAAAAATAACTATGTTTTCCCAAATTAAAAAAAAAGTTAATGGAAAGAGTGGCATTGTTTCACATTTTGCAAATCTCTTTAATGTTTTTGTTAATGGAATCAGATGGATTCTCATATATACTTCTGTATTCCATCTGTTGCAATATCTCACTTCATGTGGCCTCTGGAAACTGAGTAAAAAAGGCATGAACATCTTAGTATTATAGTGAAAGCAGTTTTGACCTGCAAGGGTATTAGGTACGCCAGGGGCTTCAAGCACACTTTGAGAACCCACTAGTGCACACCATGGCAAGCGTGTGTAATTATTACACGCCTATAGGGCAACATGGTTTGCAGTTCTCAAAGACACTTCCCAGAGAAGAGTCTTGATTTGTTTTACTGTTCAAAGAAATTGATAACAGTGACTGTTTGTTGTCAAGGTCTCTTCCTATTTTACTTTCTCTGCAGGTCAGGAAAGACTTCATGGGTGCTAGTGAATTAAGTTTTAAATTTAATAGGAAAATCATGGCATAGAGAAAATTGATCTGCTTGAGGTCACCACAGTCAGAGATATAAACTCTGGCCTCCTTACTCTCAAACAAGAGCTCTTTCTACTACACCCTGATAAGTGCTAATGTCTAACGTTTAACGTTTCAGCCTTGGGGCCTACCCCTGAAGCCAGACAAATTCGGTTAAAACTCCTGTGCCATTTGAGGCTAGCTGTGTAATCTTGGGCAGACTGCTTTGCTTCTATCTCCTCAGTTTCTTCACTTCTGAAGTAGACACACTCCCTATTTCATCTTAATATTTTGCCAATATTAAATGAGATAACATTTTAAATGGTTTAAAATGGTTCTTGGCACTCAATAGACAGAGCTATTTTTATTAGCTGAAGTTACTCTTAGTAAACTGCAGAGCATTTGGAGCAAAAAAAAAAAAAAATCTTAGCCAAGGTTTGGCTTCAGTGTGTGAACTGCATCTGTCACTTGGATTCTGACTTAATTAAAGGCTGGAAATCATTGCATGTCTCCAGAGGAGCTTAACATGCCTATGGTTGCAAGGAAGGAAAGTAAAAGGTGTTAACTGGGAAACTTATGCAACCAAGGGTTAAAATAGCTTTGAAGCAAAAGCTAAACAATTTTGATCTCTGGCCTGTGATACAAAGCCAACTGTGTTTGCCTTTGTTAGCCCAGGAATGCTTCTGGTGAGCCTTGTTTGTTGTGGAAACTGAGATGATCAAAGTGAGGAGAATTAAAATGATCCATTAGAATAATAGTCAAGGCTGTGGATGAACTCCCCAGACAGAGTCTTGAACCTGAAGGCTCCCACTGAGGGCAGACAAGCCAGCTGACAGCAGCCAGGAAGAAAAGAAAAGCATCTCTCTGTCTAGGCAGACATGTGCAGCTGGGAGATAAAGACGCTGAATGGGAAACTCTAGATGAGTGTTCAGATACAGCAAGATGCAAAGGTGAAACGCAATGCTGACCTTGTGTATGTTAGGATTCTCGCAACACCAAGGTGTGGTTTTCAGGTGTCAGTTTTTAGAGTGGAGTTACTAAAGTGAATGAAGCTGGCACTTACAGCATTAAAGGGTTTGAAGGTGGGGAAACTATGCTAATTGCAATGGAGATCCTGTGCCAATGGCACTGGTGTGTCCTAAGGCACATCATACTTCTTTCCATATTAATTTCCAAATGTTAAAAAAATTCTCATTATTAAGTGAAATTATGGGTCCCTAAGTAGCTGGCATGATTTTGGATTGTTTGTTCGCTTAGTCCTTTATCCCAGGATGAGGATTAAATTCTTTGATATTCTACCAAATATAAAGTGACTGGACCCCAAACTGTTGCTAAGAGCCCTAAACAGGACATCCAAGGAATCGTAAAACAAAAGGGTTGAATAAAATTTTGAAGAAGTCCAGGCTTACTCACATATTTTATAAATGAGGGAACTGAAGCCAGGAGAGAGAAAATGACTTGCTCAGTATTAAACAGAATCCTGCTTTT
Organism: Rhynchonycteris naso; assembly: GCA_037038555.1. NCBI lineage: Eukaryota > Metazoa > Chordata > Mammalia > Chiroptera > Emballonuridae > Rhynchonycteris > Rhynchonycteris naso. The sequence goes on along the minus strand of CM072997.1, from coordinate 180,141,677 downwards.
CAGGTCAATGCATGCCTGTTCTCATGCCAAAGGACGCCCAGAAAAGAGACAGTTTTTCTAGAATAATGCCATGCTAGGTAGTGTCACCTTCTGGGCATCTGTAATTTGAAATGCTGCAGGGATATTACTCTTTGTATTTTAAAACAATATGAACAGTTCTGCTTTATGTTTGCTTTTGGTTTTGATTTTGTATGTATGTATGTGTGTTTATCTTGGCTTATCTTTTTATCTTTGCTCCTCCCAGGGCACAGCTTACCAGTACTCTTTTAGAGAGCAGGAGATAAATACAGAATTAAGTTTTTATGAAGACCGCTAACGTATTCAATACTGTGCCCAATAAGAAATTTTAATAATCATAATACTTTATGTTGAGTGCTATACAAATCACAAGGTGCTGTCAACAAGAGGACACTACTACCAATCTAGTGCCAACAGGAGTCTCCAATTAGGTATGCAGTAAAAAGACTTTCTTTAGGTGAATTTTGCATACCAAGAAAAGAGAGTCTCTGGAGGAAACTGAAAGTGAAATCCCCTAAGAAAAATGAGAGACTGCTTACACAGAAGGTGCCAATGCTGGTTCTGGATTGGCCCATTAATGCAAATGAGGAATCCAAATTTATTCAGTTTGATTCACATAGCACTGTCCTGATTGGTCAAGATTGTATATCCTGATTGCTTGTTATGGAGTAGTTCTGATGTGTTGGCAAAGATGAAAATTAGGATATAGCTGCTCTACTCCAATTAGATGGGGCAGGTTTCAGCCCATTGGTTCAAATATGATTCCAGAAACTCCTTTATAAGGATGAGCTTAGCCATTAGGAACATAATACAGGAGGCTTGGAAGCGCAGTTTGTAGTTTCCGCCTGAAATGCATGAGAGGCACCTTGTAAATACCTGCTAGACTCTGATTATAAATTTGGGTTCATTTAACTACCAGGAGTTCTTTTTGACAGGTATACTTTTTCTTGGAGTCAACAGCACTTTTTAATCTCTTCTTTCATTATTCTCTACACAGTCCAATGAGGGAAGCAGGGCAATTATTCTCACCACTCATCTTATGGAAGCACAAAGTGAGACAGAGAGCCAAGCTGCTTGCCTCAGGTCACAGGCCTCAGAGCAACTGAACAGGGTCCAGTTTGGGGCTTCAGTCCCTCAGGACTATCAGGTTCGGCACTTCAACTCTCACTGTGAGCAAAGGCCTGGACTCCTGGACTCCCAGGGTGCTTCTCTGAGCTCTAGACTTGGTGGGAGTTTCAGGAAATTCTGCAAGAAAGCAGAGGAATGGACAAGAACAATCAGAGAGAAATGATCAGGCAAGGGGGAGAGATAGGCAGTCTGGAAACTTTACATTTAAAAAGGTAAGAATTAGTGAAAAATTTGAGTCTACAGACTTCAGAAATAAAATCCCAGTAGAGGCTTATTCTTGTCCTTTTTCAGGGTTCCTAACAACTGTTTCCTTGGGGAAATTTTTTATGTTTGTGTTTTTCTTTATCTGCCTTGCTGAAGCTCCCCTGCCCTGAACCATAAGGGGTTTGGTCTCAATTCGCTTCCAGCCCTGGGCCCCATTCAGCACGGAGGTTGAGGGAGAGTTTACAGGGAAGGCCCCTTCCCAGAAGCCTGGAGACAGGAAGGGGAAAGTTGTTCAGGCATCAAAGTGTTAAGCAAAACCCTGGGGGCTATTTGGCTGCTTCTTGCTTCTCTGCCAAGGCTTTACCCTAAGGAATTTGCTCCCCAGGCCCTAACCCATTTCCCAGCTCTTTTCCACCCTTCTTCCAGATTCTCTCTGATCCCAAAAGGTCACTAAAGTTGGGAACCCACAAAAGAAAGCTAGGCTCCCTGAGTTTGTGTTTATCTTTGGAAACCACTTAGGAAACAAGAAATGGGGCCCAGAGATATGGACCCTTCAAGAATGACACCGCTCTTACACCCTGACTCCAGTAGAGTTACCAAATGAGGCCAATTCATTCTCTGGAATGTAGCAGCCTGGGAATGATGATTGATACTGACAGGGAAGCTTTCATGTAGCAATATCCCGGCCACCGACTGTGAGGCAAAGAGAAAGAACTCTCTGGAATTCACAACATTCCCCCTCCAATTAATCCCCAGCCACCCCGCTGTGTGTGAATGGGTTGTGCTGGGGATTCGTAGCTTGATGTGGGGGATTTGCTGATTCCTTTGAGCCCCCTGAGGAGAGGTGATATGGAGAGCAAATAATCAGCATGCAGCGCTGGGGCGAGGTAATGAATTGGCTCAGCTGGGCCTGGCTTCACTGTTTGTACACTTTTAGGCACCTCGGAAACTGGGTTTGCAGACAAGAACCTGGGCTGAGGGGCCCTGAACCCTCCACCTTTTATGGGCCTGGATTGCTGCTGCCTCTCCCACTAGTTTAAGATTCGAGCTTTGTCTCAGAAAGAAGGCAGAGGCCACTGTTAAAGGGCAAGAGTGATTAGATTCCTGATTCTAAGCCTGGCATTTCTTGCCCATCACCTTTCCCCAAGCCTCAGTCACGTGCTCACCCCAATCAAGACTAGGGTTTTACTTGGTCTTTTCATATGACTGAATTGCAGTTCTCAAGCTGAATTCACTGTTGTTCAAAATGCTATTTATCTTTCATTCATAGCTCCGGGTTCACCTCTAGGAAGCCTTTCCCTCTTTCCCACTGGCAAGAATACACCGCGGCTTCTCCGTCTTTTCAAAGCACTTATGACTGTCCAACATGTGTTCTGTTTCTCTGGATGTGGGGTATATCTCTGTCCACTTCAGTGCCTTCTATAAAAATAATGACTAACATTTATTGAGTTATTGAGCACTTTCCATGTGCTAAGCACTAAGAGTTTGCATGCATTATCACATTTAAGCCTCAAACAGTGATCTCTGAAGTTGTGCCATTATTTTACAGAGAGGACAAAGAGACCTAGGAGTTCCTAATAGGTGTGGGGTCACAAACTGGAAGTGTTAACTAGTAAGTAGGTGGTGTTTGTTTCCAACCAGAGTCTGTGTCTCATACAATCTTTGGTTCCCACACTCTTTGCCTTTGTTTAGGCTCCCTTTGAGTCTCCCCAGGAGTGTCTGCCACAGAGCTTCCCGCTTTCAAACAGGCAGACCCTCAACCTCCCTTCACACTGCAGCCAGGAGGCTCTCTCAGAGACACCCAACCCCACCAGTCCTCCCCCGCTTAAACTCTTCCAAGTTGCCCCAGCCCTTAGAAGGAAGTTCAAATTCCTCAGCTTCACACAGAAGCCTCTTTATAATCAGGCACCTGGAAAGAATTAAATAAAGATGGAGATGATAATCCTAATAACCTCTTGGAGAAGTGTGCTGGGTGGGGCTGTAAAGGAATGAGACCCCCTTTTTCTGAGGCTCTGGAGTCGACTTGTGGGCCTGGCTCCCTGGGGGCAGTTTCCACTCCGACCTTGCCCCCATCATTTGCTGTCACAACTCATTTGCCTTCCTGAGTCTCTCTTTATCCACATGGTTGGTGTCCGATGCAGATTTTACTTCGGGTTCCAATATATCTGAAGGGAATTTAGGATGAATACTTTGGTTTTTAAGGGGTTTGTTGCCAGGAACTAAACAAAAAACTATAACAACAGCTCTAACAGTTTAATGCTCAATATCAACCAACTGTCATTTTCATAACTTGCACTTTGTGTATACAATAAATTTGGTTGTTCCTCAGTCAGCTGACAGGGGAGCCATTCAGGCTCTGCCATGGGCCTGCCAGCCACTTTTCAGTTTCAGCAGTAGCGTCTTTGCTTTCATGGTATTACTACAGTTACTTAAGGATTTTATTATAAGGTGTCCCTAACTTATAAAAACACATATAAAACTGAAATAGTCAACATTTCGTCAACTAATATTTAGTGAGATGCGGTTAGTTGTGTGGGGAAAACTGTGGTGAACACAGTAGTCAAGTTCCCTGAATTATGTGGCTTATGTCAGAAGGACTGAGAGAGATAATATACAAAGAATTATACAAGATGATGGTTAGCAGCATAAGGAAGTAAGGCAGGGTGATGTGACAGAGAAGTGGTTGTGATGGTCTTAGATTTGTTAGAGGAAGAGCTTTCTGTGATGCCGGTGGCCCTGTGGCCGAGGCCAGGCAGGTTCACACTGGGTTCAGGCAGGCTGTAGAGAAACTGCGGAGCCAGAAAGCAGTGGGCCATTACCATTTATTAGAATCTCACAACGGTGGCTGAGCAGACAGGCAGGGGAAAAACACTTCTCATGGCAGCAGGCAAATGAACAGCAAAAACGGCCCCTCACGCCTGACCAGGCAGTGGCGCAGTGGATGGAGCGTCGGACTGGGATGCAGAAGACCCAGGTTTGAGACCCCGAGGTCGCCAGCTTGAGCGTGGGTCCATCTGGCTTGAGCAAAAAAGCTCGCCAGCTTGGACCCAAGGTCGCTGGCTCCAGCTAGGGGTGGCTTGGTCTGCTGAAGGCCCGCAGTCAAGGCACATGTGAGAAAGCAATCAATGAACAACTATGGTGTCGCAACGGCAATGAAAAACTAATGATTGATACTTCTCACCTCTCTTCGTTCCTGTCTGTCTGTCCCTATCTATCCCTCTCTCTGACTCTCTCTGTCCCTGTAAAAAAATAAATAAATAATTAAGAAAAAAAAGGCCCCTCGCAATGGCAGGCAAGGGACCCACAGTCCGCCATTTGTGCTGAATTGAACCTCTCATAGCCTTACATAGGCTATGCACACGTGGCTCTGCAACATGCTCATGCACTAATCATGCAAAGTGTAAGCGAGCAAGCCTAACACAGCTGTTTTCCCAACACTTTCACAGATGGCATCTGAGCTGAGACCTCAGTGAAAAAAGGATCCATCCATGCACATAACTAAAAGTGGAGTATTCCAAGGAAGTGCCAAAACCAGAAGTGAGGAGAAGCTTACTTTCTTTGAAAACAGAATAAGGAGGTTTAGAAGGGCTGAGGTGTTTTGAGCGAACAAGGTAGGAGATTAGGAAGGAGATGGGAGTGAACAAATCTTTAAGGTTTTCCAAGCCGATGGCTTTCAAACTCTTTTAATGTGACCTTGAACAAAAAATACATTTTACATTGCAGTCTGCTGCACACATATACATCTAAAAGAGATCATGAAATAATCTTTATCCTTATTAACCAAATACAGTAAACTTTGATATTTTCTATTTTATTTTATTTTAAATGTTGATCCTTATCCAGTACATTGGTTTGGTAACCTAGTAAAGGGCTTGGTTTGGAAAGTTATGTCCTAGACTGTAGTAAAGGGTTTGGATTTTATTTTTAGTATAATTGGAAAGCTTCAGAAAGTTGTAAGCAGAAGGTAAGATGATATGATTTATATTTTTAAAAACTCACTTTGATGGCTGTCCAGAGGACAAATTGTATGCAGGAGGGTGAGGAGAGAAGCAGGGAGACCCATTAGTGAGCTGGTGGTGTTCTTCCTCCAGCTGAGAAATGGCGATGGCCTGAGACTAAGGTGGTAGCAGGGGAGATTGAAAAAAGTGGATGAGTAGTATAAATTTTGGAGGTAAAGACAACCTTCGGTATGAAGTATGAAAAAGAGAGAAAAGGCAAGGATGACTTCAGTCGTTGATTGTTTATAGAAAAGAATGATGTTGTCATTTGCTGAAATGGAAAACTGGAGGATGATCAAGTTTGTGGGAATGGGATCATTGTTTTGGATATTTCAAGTTTAGGATATCTGTACTTCCAACACATCTTACTGGAAATGTTAGGTAAGGAGTTAGACATATCAGTAAAAAAGCTTTGGTAAAAGCTCAAGGTTGGTGATGAAGCTATAAGAGGCAGTGGCACATGGCTATTATTTAAATCCATGTGCCTACAGGTATTTACCTAGAGAGAATGAATGTATGTCTAAAGAAGAGCTGTAGGCTTTGGATCACATTGTGAACCGATAACATTATTAGAGTTAGCACAGAGGGAGTGCTTCTTTTTTAAAAATGATGCTTCCTCTAACAAAATGGACTATGAAAACTTATTAGAGACCCTGCTTGGTGTATGGATGTCCCGGGTTTGATTTTTGTTCAGGGCACACAGGAGAAGCGACCATCTGCTTCTTTCCCCCCAGTGGTGGGATTCAGCCAGTTTGCACCAGATTGACAGAACCGATCGATACCTAATTTTTTGTTGAGTTTGGTGAACTGGTTATTAAAATGGCACTTGTAGTCAGGGTTCTCTCTAAGGTGGGCGCCTGGGTAGCCGCCCAAGGTGGAAATCTCAAATTTACATCCCTTACTCTTATGTTTTTTTAAATCAACTGATTTTTAAAAATTATTTTTATTTATTTATTCATTTTAGAGAAGAGAGAGAAAGAGAGAGAGAAAGAGAGAGAGAGAGAGAGAGAGAGAGAGAAGGGGGGAAGGAGCAGGAAGCATCAACTCCCATATGTGCCTTGACTGGGCAAGCCCAGGGTTTTGAACTGGTGACCTCAGCATTCCAGGTCGATGCTTGATCCACTGCGCCACCACAGGTCAGGCTCCCTTACTCTTTTTTACCGTTCATCTGTGCAACAGTATATTCTAAGTGCCTGTAGTAATGTTTATTCTATCCATAGGTGAAAAAAATTTGACAGAACTATGCTTGCAATATTTATTTATTTATTTCATAAAACTCATTATACCTTGATGAAATACTACATTTTAATTCCCTTGCATTTGTTACTTCAGTAAACAAACATATAACATAAACAGAAAAACTGCTAAACAGAGGGTGACAACTTGTATTGCTTTTTGTCAGGTCTTATTTAATATTTTTTCATTAATTTTTTAAAACTCTAATAGCAAAATTTAGTTTTGTGTACCTGTTTTATTGTTCTTATTTAAGTATTAAATGCATGAAATAATAAACTGCCTTTTGGTATATCTTTTTTATATACTTAAAATGATCATTAGGGTAGAGAACTGGTTGTTAAATTATTTGAATCTCACCGCTGGGGAGACAGTGAATCCCAGTGACTTGCAGTCAGTGACTTTATTGGTTTGAACTTAGCCCCAGCACTCAGGATAGCTCAGTCGGTTCTACTGTATCAGCTTCAGGTGCTAAAAATAGCTCGGTACTTGAGCATTGGCTCCAGATGGGGTTGCCAGGTAGATTCCAGTCAGAGTGCATGTGGGAGTCTTCCTCACTATCTTCCCCCCTTTCACCTAAAAAAAAAAACCTCATTAAATATACTAAAAGTCTCAGTAGGTCATCCATTGGACTTAAGGTGGACAATTAATTATGTGTTAAATTACAGAAGAAGAACTATATCTAGGAATTTATGTGAAATGCTGGTGGTACATCATCTAAAATGTAATTAGGAATTTTATAATACATTTAACTTTCTGGGTATAAACACCTCTCAATTTTTTTACATGACCTCCTGTTGAACTTTTACTCATACTAATTTGGTGCTAGTTTTTAGGAGTTTTTATAAAAGTGGGGTACTGTCTGTGTAGTATAAATATTTTCTGATTCTATTTAAAGCAGTGTTCTTACTATTTCACATTTATGTTAGATATTTTAGCTCAAGGAGTTTATTCTATACACTCTTTCAATTTAACATCCATTTTCAACTTTCTTGGTAAGGAGATTCTACCATTTATTGGTCTTCCATCTCTCCCTCTTCCAGTCAAACAGGAGGTCAGGATGACTTAATTATTTACGCCATTCTAAGAACAGATTCTTCACTCATCCTTTCCTTTCTTTTTTTCTTTTCTTTATCTCTTTATCCTTTCCTTCCTTTCTTCTTTCTTTTTTTTTCTTTCTCTTTTTCTCACTTTCTCAAGGGCAGTGGCTTTCAAATTTGGAATGAAATCTTAATTTAAAGTCCCAAATAGAAAATAATGGGCCAATAATACCTGTTTTCCTCCCTTTGTAGGGTCCCTAGCAGCAACTTCATGAAATCCTAGGGCTCCACAAATCATTACTGAAGTGGGTTCATTTCCTCTTTGAGGAAACTTCAGGTAAGAGAAATCTCTAGTGTCAATGAGACAGTTATTTACTCAGAGAAAGCAAATTGGCATTATTTCCTGTGACAGAATCACTGACAGGATTTTACCCTAGAGGACTAGTGGAAGCCAGAGAGTTCACACAGATTGCCTCTTTATTTTTATTATTATTTTTTATTCAGTGAGAGGAGGGGAAGCAGAGACAGACTGCCGCTGCATGTGCCTCAACCAGAATCCACTCAGCGAGTCCACTAGGGGGCAATGCTCTACCCATCTGGGATATTGCTCCATTGCTCAGCAACCAAGCTCTTCTTAGTTCCTGAGGCAGAGGCTATGGAGCCATCCTTAGTGCTCAGGGCCAACTCATTCCGATTGAGCCATGGCAGCAGGAGGGGAAGAGAGAGAGAAGCAAGAAGAGAAGGGGTGGAGAAGCAGATGGGTGTTTCTCCTGTGTGCCCTGATCAGGAATCAAACCCGGGATGTCCACACACCAGGCCGATGATCTACCTGCTGAACCAACCATCCAGGGCCACCTTGGGGGTTTTGAACCTGGGTCCTCCACGTCCCAATCTGATGCTCTATCCACTACGCCACTGCCTGGTCAGGCCTCAGAGGTTTGTTTTGAAATAACATGCAGAACACCTAGTACTTGGGAGTACTTGTAATATGGTAGGCTCTTTATAAGAAAAATAATTATAATTATACATTTACCTACTTGTGGTGACAAAGATGAAGGGCTAGGTCAGATATGGCTTCTAACCCTTTAAATGCTGCTGAAAGGCCTGTCTGCTATTGAAATGGAGCATGACATGTGTTTAAGGGCTAAATAAAATGGGTTTTATAATACATAGTTGTACTTTGGATGGCTTCTCAGAGATTCACATCTGTTATGCACCTAAGGAAATGAAAATACCAAAAATGTCTGGCACCTGGCCTAACAGCCTAGATCCTTTGGAGTCAATATAGTTTGTCCTCTTTGTTCTTATTTAATAGAAGTTAGGTAATCACAGCTCATATCTATACTACCTCATCACAGTATGCCTCCCTGAGCTTACACAGCCCAGAACAGAAGATAAACATAAGTGAAACATATTTATGGAAATGAGGGTCTGCATAATTGACATTGAAAGTCACTAATTCATTCATTCTTTCATTTGCCCAGTAAATATTTACTGAGCTCTGTGTATTGAGAATACACATGTACAGACACTGTATCATGACAGTGATAAGACAAACAGAACTCTGATCTCTTGAGGGATCAAACAATAAGAAATTAAGAAAATTACAGGTTGTGATGCGGAAAGTAAGCACAGTGCTGTGACGGAGATTAACAGTATTAGTTAGAGAAGGCTTCTTGTAAGAGATGGTGTTCGAGATGAGACAAAAAGCCAACCAAGTAAAGAGTCAAGAGAGAAGCTTTCCAGACAGCAAGGCTGCTGAAGTGGGAAAGAGCTGGGAAAGTTCTAAGAACTTCTAGAAAGCCAGCATGACTGGAGTATAATAAAAGAGTAAAGGGGAAAGGAAGGCAGGAACCATATCACACAAGTCTTTATTATTGTGATAAGGTATTTAAATATTTTTCTAAGTGTATGGGAAGCCATCGAGGGCTGTGAAGTAGGGAAGTGACACAAACTGGTTTACATTTTCAAAAAAATATGATAGAGAAGACTGATGGGAAAGGGGCTAGCATGGGTGCAGTGGGTCAACTATGAGGTGACATAGACAAAAACAGATAGTGGTTTAGAGCAGAGAGGACTAGAGAATTTCAGGATAGGTTTTGGAGGCAGAGCCAGTAGGGTTGCTGAGCAGTTGTGAGTAATAAGAGAAAGGAAAGAATCATGGTTTCTGGTTTTGGCAACTGTTCTCATTTTCAGAGAGAGAGAAGACTATGATATAATTAGTTAAACAGCTGGGTGATGAAGGAATCAAATATTCCTTCTTTGGAAATATTAAGTTTGAGATGTCAGTGGGACAGATAATTAGATACGTCAAAAATTCAGTTGGTTATAGAAGAAAGTCTAGAGCTGAGAGGAGTTTGCTAAGCTTGAGATAGAAGTTTAAGTACCCATAAAAAAAAAACCCCACCCATGCTTGGGGAGGACATGTAAACATGTCCTCCCCAAGCATGGTCTCAGTCAGGAATAGATCTATTTTCCTCATCGATGTTATAATGGAACAATGCTGAATGATATGATGCTTTCCAAAAAGTGCTGTATTTGAATCCAAGGAGGTGGCTTAATTTATAGAGGGACAGAAAGAAGAGAAAAGAGTTCAGGATCCTTCTTTGAGGACTCCAAAATTAAAGTGATTGTAGAGAAAAAGGAATTAGCATATGAAACCAGACAGCCATGTCCTTGAGATAGGTGAATGATGACCATAGGGAAAAAATATGTACAAGTGAAAAGTGTTATAAGAATGAAGGAGTAGTCAATCGTATCATAATTCATTTGTAATCCCAAACTTCTGTACATGATAGTCAACAATACCCATTGGAGCAAGGCTAATTTTGGCTAAAACTTTTATGAGGGCCAGTGGATGATTTATTTAATCTTTTTCTTAAGTCAAAATAGGAACTGTATTATTTTTTTAAATTTCAGCTTTATTGAGATATAATTGAATTTTTTAACCTCTCTGAGTGTTAGTTTCCTTGAAATAGGGGCAACATATATTTCATAGGCATTTGTAAATATTAAACGAGATAGTTTACATAAACTAGTCACACAATTTTAGGTATATTGTGCTCTTGATAACTGGCAACTATATTATGAAACAACATTATGTTTAGAAACCAAAGCACCTATATTTTAGTGTAGATCTTTAATATAACAGTTATTTCCTTGGGAGAATAATAAAATAATAATCATTTGAATTTTAATTTCTTCACCAGAAAAATGGGGGAAAAATATTCCTGTTTTTCTTTCTTTCTCGTTCGTCTGTCCAAAAAGATTAGATGGTGTAGTGACTATGAGAGGGCTCAATAAGCCATCCAGTGTTAAGAAAATAAGAGAACTTTTTATTTGTGCAGTAGAATTTCCACTCTTCTAACTTTTAAATCAGTTGAGAGTCTATACTTTAGGAGTGCTCAGAATAGTTTTGACAAGGCCATTGGCAAAATGTTAAAAAATGAAGCTTTGTAGCTAGACTCAAGCTTTCAGATTTAAGGGTCAGCATTCTGTTTCATTTACTTTCTTTTGGAGGAATCCACAAGAATTATGATATTAATGCAAGGAGAAGCATTTGGTTTCTGAAAACAGGGGCTAACTTCCCAGGATAGCTAATTCAATATAGATGTTCAAGACTTAGCTTTTGATGCCTTGAGAATGCCCAGCAAACACAATCCACAGGAAGAGAGATGCTTCTCTTTAAAATTGTGACTGTGTCTCCTTGGCTCTCCTTGATTTGGGAAGAAGCAGTAGAATGGGAAACGGGAAGTGAGGAAGAACACAGGAGGGAAATAGAATAATGCATGAAGAGCAAGAAAAATAGAACTCTTGGAATTGGGAAGAAGAAACATGATCCTCAAATTAAATTTACTGACAGGAAGGGATGCTGGACTAAAGGGATGCTGAAGGGAAGGGATATTGCAAAGCCTCTGGATCAACCACAAAATCTTTTCCCATGAAAGAACCCAAGTTAGAGAGGTAAAATGACTAATTCAGTGTTACTTATGAAGACTGATATTTTGGCAATCACTGGTGATTTTTTATGGTGTTTACAAAATAACAAAACTTAAAATGGTGATGGATGATGATGACTTGGAGTAGAGCGGTGACCACACAATATGGTATACAGAGATGTGTTGTAGAGTCGTGCACCTGAGAACTGTATAATTATGTTAACCAATGTCACTCAATAAATTCAATTTAAAAACTTTGATATTATCTTGACATCTCTCCCTCTGTCTGTCACATTCAAATTTATTCATAAACATTTTCTTTTTGAAACTATTTAAAAATATATCCAGAACCTGACTACCCCTCATGCCCTGCCCCACTACAATCCTAGACAAGCTGCCCTCATCTCTCCCCTGAGTGAGTAAATGGTTAATGTTTCCCCCCTTCCTCTTTGTAAGTCTCTTCACACAGCAGTTGGAATTATCTTTGCAAAAATTTAAGATGATATGACTTCTCTGCTCAATACATCCATTGGCTTCCCATCTTAAAGAAAAATTCAAAGAGTTAACAATCGCCTCTGAATAAACCCGCCTCCCTGTAGCTTCTTTCATTTTATACCTTACCTTTCCCATCCCTTATCCCCTCACTCCATTCCAGTCACATGACCTCTGATTATTTATTTAGTTATTTGTTTGTTTGTTTTTGACAAAAGCAGCATATTTGTACCTCAGGGCCTTTGTACTTGGTGGTTCCCTCTGTCTGAAACATTCTTCCTTCAGACAGCCACATTGCTCCATCCTCACTTCTTCAAAGTCTACTCAGGAGTGGGCTATCATACCTCTTTCCCCACCAGCTTAAAATTAGCACACACTTACCCAGCATCCCAATTCTCTACATCACTTAATTTTCCTTCTAGCATTGTTTCCATTGCACATGTTTCATGTTTAGTTATTTTCTGTCTCCACTATGAGCAAAGAGATTCAGCTACTTTTTTACTCTTTTATTTATACTACCTAGCATATTTTGGTCACTGAATAAATGTTTGTTGAACGAATGAATACATGCATCAAACTTGATGCCTCAGAGCAAAGGAGTAAAGACATTAGGAAGTTCAAAAAGATGTGGGGATCACTTTTAATTCTGTCATTTACTGATTGTTAGTCTTTAGGTCTATCATCAGTCTCAGTTTCTCCAGTCTATTGCATGGGGATAATACTGGACTACATTTCTAATAAAGTTGTGAGCATTAAAGGAGACATTGGATTTAACTGAAACTGGAGAAAGATAATTGACATTTAGTGAATACTCTTGATGAGATGGACACTTTACATAATATTCACATACCAGTCTTGTAAGGCAAGTATCATTCTCCTCATTTGACTGAGTTCAACCTGAAGCTCAGAGAGCTGTTCCCCAAAAATAAGTGGTAGAGTTAAGATTTTCATTCAATGTCCTGTGGCCCTTAAATTCATGTCCTTTTCAGTATGGGCTGCCTTCAGATATCAGTGGTTATTTCTGCAACAGCATCAGGAGCCAAATATGGATTCCAGTTTTGCATATTGAGTTGATGGTATCAAACCTTGATTAAGGAACAACAATATGAAAGAAGGAATGATAGCAGGTGAAACTTATCCTTGTGGTAAAATCTTCTGAAGGAAATTGCCACTGACACCCTTGAAAGAGCTGTAGCCACTTTGCCGGGTCAGTTACAGCTTTCTGTCTCTGCCTGACCAGCACTCATTACTTGTTTCAAGGGCACTCTGGAATATTTGCTGGTGACTTTTATTTCCACTCTTCACCAGATGTGAGATCTGCCATTTCCAGAAGAAATGCTCTCCACTTTATAAGCTTCCTTCATGTTCAGCAAAACAGAGGAAGGGCCAGGTGAAGGCCAAATCCTGGCTTTCTTCTTTCTTCACCCTTTTTGGCCCTTTCTAATAGATGCTGTGATTGCTGCCCAAGGCTCAATGAATTTAATTTTTAGCTCTTCTGTGTTCCAAATACATTCTCGGTGAATAATGCCTTCTCCCCTTCAGGGTTTCTGGGTCAGATGGGTTCAGGTGAGTCCTTACTTGTCTCAAAGGAAAGCTGCCAATTCCGACAGAAAGCTCCATGAATGTAGCTCTCTATCTTGCTAGTCTCCTGTTCATTTTGGTTGTACTGGTGGGGAAAAGTGCTTTCTTTCTTTTTTTATGTTTAAAAGGTAGTTTAAGATTATTTAACCATTTATTCAGAAGTTCTTGCCAATATACATTTCTGGAAACATCGAAGTAAGTGATATGAAGGTTGAAGGAAATTCTAGACATGATAAACTACAACAATTGTTAATGTTCATTGTCCAACCACAGAACAATGTAATGATTACAAAGCACACAGAATACCATAATACCTTCAGCAACTAAAAATCAGATTTCTTTTTACTTTTTTCAGAATTGTATACAAAAAAAGTATGGAATGCTAGAGGCCTCTTGAAAAGTACTTCTTTTTTTTTCTTTACTTTTCTTTTTTCTTTTTTTTTTTTTACAGGAACAGAGAGAGAGTCAGAGAGAGGGATAGACAGACAGCAACAAAGAGAGATGAGAGCATCAATCATTAGTTTTTTGTTGCTACACTATAGTTGTTCATTGATTGCTTTCTCACATGTGCCTTGACCATGGGCCTTCAGCAGATCGAGCAACCCCTTGCTGGAGCCACGACGTTGGGTCCAAGCTGGCAAGCTTTTGCTCAAGCCAGATGGGCCCACTCTCAAGCTGGTGACCTTGGGGTCTCAAACCTGGGTCTCCCGCATCCCAGTCCGATGCTCTATCCACTGCGCCACCACCTGGTCAGGCGAAAAGTACCTTCTTAACACAATAAATTGCTTTAACAAGCAGGGTTTCATTTGTTTCTCAGCTTAGGTGGGAATGACAAGTCTGGTCAAGTAAATAGATTTCTTATATCAATTCTCACGCTTTTCATGTCCATGGTATTTTTAGTGGCATGACCTGAATAGTTTAAAAGACTCATTTTACAACAGCAACCAAGTCAGCAGTCATTACTGATCAGTCTGAACTACAAAAAAAAGTCTTACATTTAAATTTTTTTCAGTATTCCCTTGATCTCCAAGCAACACTGTTGCTGTTTGACAGCAATATTGACTCTCCTAACTACCCTTTCTTATATACACAGAAAACAATGTTCTCAAATGTTCCAGTAAATACTTGTTCCTTTGGCACTAGCTTGATCTGTAATACAGTTTTTTCCTGGTTCACAGCAAGTTTTGCTCTGCCTCACACCATGTTATATAACCCACTAAATGCAATGCTTGATAACCAAAATGTATTGGGTGTATTGATAAAAAATTAGTAACATACCCACATTTGGGGAGGAATACATATGTATTCTGTGTCTCACTATTTGTAAGTCATTGGTCTGAACAAATGCAATTTAAGATTCTGACTTTCCTTTTCTCTATTATTTTTCTCTTTTCTTTTAGAGGGAGAGGGGTGGGGGATAGAGTGGGACAGACAGACAGGAAGGGAGAGAGATGAGAAGCATCAACTCTTAGTGGTGGCACCTTAATTGTTCTTTTATTGCTTTCTCATATGTACCTTGACCAGGGGACTCCATCCAAACCAGTGACACTTGCTCAAGGTAGAGACTTTGGGCTTCCAGCTAGCCATCTTTGGGCTCAAGCCAGCGATCATGGGTTTATGTCTATGATCCCACATTAAAGCCAGCAACCCCCTGCTCAAGCTGGTAAGCCCATGGTCAAGCCAGTGACTTTGGGGTTTCAAACCTGGGTCCTCAGTATTCCAAGTCAATGTACCATTTATTGCACCATTGCCTGGTCAAGCTATTATTTTCCTCTTTAGGTATGACTGTACTTAACTTCTGCTATTGTCAAGATAGTTTGTGTGGTTTTTATTCCTCCCAAAATACGACCCATTATTTTCTCTGAGTTAAATGAGTTCATAAAACAATATATCTAAACATAACTCTGATTCTCAAAAAAAAGTCCAGTTTGGGGAAATTGCATTAATGAAAAAAATGTTTGTTTCCCAGACACTTGGTAATTGGGTGGTGTTGGTCTGAACTCTCATTCCTTCTCCTGCTAAATAGAGATAGTAATGCTACCTGTCTATAGTGATTAGATGAGATAAAGTCTGGAATATATGTGGCACAGAGCATAATGCTTAGTCAGTATCAATTTCCTCTTCTTTATGGTCTTATTTTCTTCTAGGTACCTCTATGTGTCTGCTGCCATTGCTGTCTGAGGACTTGGGTCATGTGTAAAAATTGGATGAGTTAGAATTGACAGTCAACCAACAAACAATAGTTAGAGACTGACTTTCTGAAATTATAAAAAGATGCATATTAACTCTATTCTTCATAAGAAGTTTTAACATAAATATTCATAATTCACTTCTCATTGGTTAAATGTTTGCTCCTTAGGACATTACTTCTTTTATACTTTTGGGTTGTGGTACCTAGCAGGTCCCATGTCATTTCATGCCACAGCATCAATTGAGCAGGAGGCATGTATACGATACTGTTAGGTTGTACCCCCATGAAATTAACCAGAATGCAACCAGACTTTGTTAATACGGTGACGGTGCTAAAACAAGTATGGCAATGACAGAAACAGGTGAAGTCAAGATAACCTGAAGTAGTCATAACATAAGTGGTATATGATACAGTCCAACCATTGCATTATTCAAGTCAACGCATGTGCTACCTACCATACTACGATAAGCGACCTGTCCTCTTCGAGTGCAGCAGGCTGTCAGCTACGAATAAACTCAAGGATATCATAGATATCTATTATCTCCCTTCTTCACCATCTATTCTGAAATCCCCTCACCTTTAGTTTCTGGCCTGCTGGAGTGACATGGATCTTTATCTCTAAGGGTAAAGACCCAGAGTTTTCTTGCTCTTGTAAGGCTGTGATCATTTGCCAGTTCATCATTTGCTGGGCATAAAAACACCTAATAGTGAATTCCTGAATTTGTGAAACATCACTTTTTATCCCCTTTGTATTGTAGCAATTCTGGTTCTTTCTCATGATAATTAGGTTCAGTTACCCCTGACAGGTTATGAATGAACACCTTTGCCTGTTGGTCCCTGGGAGAAGAAACTAAAGTGAGCCTGACCAGGCAGTGGCGCAGTGGACAGAGTGTTGGACTGGGATGCGGAGGACCCAGGTTTGAGACCCTGAGGTTGCCAGCTTGAGCGCTGGCCCATCTGGCTTGAGCAAAGCTCACCAGCTGGGACCCAAGGTCGCTGGCTCCAGCAAGGGGTTACTTGGTCTGCTGAAGGCCTGAGGTCAAGGCACATATGAGAAAGCAATCAATGAACAACTAAGGTGTCTCAACGAAAAACTGATGATTGATGCTTCTCATCTCTCTCCCTTCCTGTCTGTCTATCCCTATCTCTGACTCTCTGTCTCTGAAAAAAAAAAAAAGAAAGAAAAAGAAAAGAAACTAAAGTGAACAGGTAAGTAATTGCTTCAAGTTTTGTAGGGACCTTCTGGTGTCATTGTAAAAACACTCTTACATTCTATTCTACCCATATGATCCCCAGAAACCACAATCTCTAACCTTATAAATAAAAACTAAGATTGGAAATTACAAATTCTGTGAGTTTTAAAAATTATAGTAGAAGAGTGCAGTTCTATTTTGATCCTTTGTTCCCGGACCATGTGTTCTTATTATTTAGGACAAAGCATCCTGGTATACTTACCATTTATCAACACATACTTTTCATCTTAGAAGATAGCAACTAACCCTGAGCTGGTGCCTTAGCTGAACCTTTAACAGGACTTTTCAGTGTTCTATTAGATAGCTTCTCTTGGTGAGGGTGTACATAGGAGGAACACTAGTTCCTGTAGTTGTGCATCCATTGCAGCACTTCGGCATAAATAAGGAACTTGCTCCAAGGAAGTTTTGCATGGAAGATAGATAGATGTAACATGTAACTGAACTCTTGCTACATTTGAGGTTGCCTCAAGGGTTGTAGTCATATTGATGGCTCAGATTTGGCCTCTTCTCTTGGGTCACCAGATATTTACTATAGCAGAAATTACTTAAGTTCTTTTTATTATTTTTAATTTTTATTAATTTATTGTGTTAACATGGATTCAATATAACTCCCTCACCTCCACCCCCTTCTCCCCCATTACACCCCCTTTGTACCCTTCCCCCTAACTCTCTCCCTCCTCTCTGGAATTTGCTATCCTCTTTTCTGTATCTATGTGTTATGTATATATAATTTCACTAATCCCAGAAGTTAGTTAAGTTTTGATAAGAGGAAGTCCATTCTGTTAGACCCATCCAGTGTCTACATCCCTACCATGTGGTCATTCTATTGATCAGCCCATTTCATCACCTTTTGGGTTGCTAGAAAAGGTACATGCCAACATCCATAGAAAAAGTCATTCTGTCTCCTTAATTGTTAACAGCCTCCTCCTCTGTGAGACACAAAGTTCTGTATACTTTGTGCTCATTCCTATAGATTTACTTACATACCTCTTCCCCAGAACTAATTGTCCTAAATCTTTCAGCATTATTCCTTTAGACCCCTCAACAATTAGCCAAGTTATGCATCACTTATGAGGAGTCTGAGTACCTCAAGCTTGTCTTCCTCCATTTGGATTGATGGCCACATGTAATAACAACTCTGCTCACTAAGAGCGTCTCCTGTCACCACTGTCCTTTAGAAATATTCTTGAGTGGAATTATAATGACAGCTATCCATATTCAGTAAGCATCAACATATTATGTCAATTCGTCTATGAACTAAGCCCAGCAATTGGTTGTAGGGACCGCTTCTATGAGCTATAGTTTGATTTAGGAGAGGTATTGATGCAATAGTGATAGGTGACTTAGGAGTCTGAGCTACCTGTTTATGCAATTTACTTGTGACTTCTTGAATCACTTGGACCCAATGCCCACTGTACCATATTCATAGAATTATGGATTGTGTTGCACATGCTTGAATTTATAACACACTGGATCAAACAATATCCAGCATGTGACAGACAGTTGTGCTCACATAGTCCTTGGTGTCAGAACCCAGTCTTTTTAGGGTTTAATAGAATGCTGGGTGTTGATTTTAAATAGAAAGTTGGTCTTTGCTGCAAAAGGCATGGCCTTACTCAAACTCTAGGAGACTAGGTAGCAGTTCTCCTATTGGGGTGTGCATTGTTCCCCACCTAGCATTCTCATCTGCCACTGTTATCTTTCATTTATAGCCTGAGTGGAAGGGCAGGTAGGTCCATAGCCTCAACTTGCTGCAAATCCCTCTGTTTCTCTGGATCCCATGTGACACTGGCAGATTCACCTGATAGGTCGGTTGGAGCAGTGTTTCTAAGTGCAGTATGAATACTAAAGACATTTGCTTCAGAATTGCTGTCCTGGAGGAGATTTAAAAAATATGACAGGTTCAATTCCTAACTGAAGTATGTGTTGTTATGTTTTATTCTTTGTCCAGTTTCATTGGCTATAATATTTCATAATATAACATGGCAAGTTAAGGTTTGAACTCAGGTCTGTCTGATATTAAACCCCATGCTTTTTCTACTTCAGTAAGTTGCAGAGGGTCTGGATCAAGGCAGATGCTTTCCTGTATTGTGTCCACAGGAAACATGAGCTCTCCAATCAGATTTTTGTGCAACTAAATTTTGGTTCATGCACTTTGGCTATAAATTCTCTTTGCATTTCACCCAATGAAATCAACAAGGCGTTTTATCTAAAGGCCAAGTCTGCCGTTACAACTCCCCATGTGTGACCTCTCTTTCTGGGCTACAGTGGACTCAGACAGCAGTTTTCTTTTTAAAGAAAGTTTTCATACAGCTCAGAAATATTATGCATTTCAAAAAAAAAACAACAAACAAACAAAATAGCAGGGCTGCTTGAATTCTGTGGCTGTGGCTGATAGCACAATCTCTCTGAATGCTGCAGTTTTGCATTTCCATCTGCACTCTATGAAAGGCGAGGATCATTGTCCCCACAGAATGCAGCTAAGTGGCAGCTGGAGCATGAATGGACAGGAAAACACTCTCCTCTCTCTAATAACACCATTTATGGCAGACAGGCAAGGTTCTCTTCTGAATGTGGTGAAGAGACGCTGTGAGGATAAGAGTAATTATTATATATTAGTTAAAATTTCATTTAGGGAGTGTTATATTGCTGCTATTTTCAAAGAGGTTTGTTAACCCTCCAAGTTGGACAGAGAGATTAATTAGTGTCAATGGAAGGATCTCCAAGATAACAAATTAAGCCTCCTTATCCAGACTTGCCTCGGTGTCCTTGAGTTGCTGCCTCCTTTGTGATAGAGACAGTGTTTGGTCTGATCTATTCTGATTGAAAAGAAAGAAAGGGAACACACATTTGCTAAAGGGCATCCCATGTGCCAAGAACCATGATAGGTACTTTAAAAGAAGAACGCACCTTTGAACTAGGATTTCCCATAGTTTCCACCCAGCCCACTGGAGAACATTGCTAAAATGAGGCATCTGTATTCTAGGACCATGTTTGTGATGTAGATTAAATCATCTCTTTTGGATGGCCCCTCCCAAGCTATTTCTGATCATTTACTTCCATTTTGTTCCAACAGGCAAAAGAAAACATAAGATTAACACACACACACCCAGGGACACACACACATTTCTGTTGTTTGTTTCTTTTAAGCTCTTTTATGAATACTAAGGACATTTACTCCAGTGTTGTTGGTTCAGAGGATATTTTTAAAACATGTCATGTCGATTCCTACATGAAATAAGTGTTAAGTGTTATCCTTAGTCCACTCCCGTTGGCTATACTATTTCATCATCCCTCCCATCAGATACATCAACCTTGTAGCCCACATTTTTTGAGGAAGGCCTTATTTCAGGCACTGCAACTCTTGTAAAGTAAGGCAAAATATTACATCTATATCAAAATGCATTTTGACTTTTTAAATCTTCATGAGGTTTATTACATAAATAAAGTCACAAATAATAAGATAAATCTTGTGGCATGTGCCTAAATTTAGTTTTTGAAAATATATGTATCTATCATCCAAATCCTTATCTATTCCATGTATTTCAATTGGTTTTGCTAACTGTATAACTTTAGACCAGTGGTTCTTAACCTGGGTTCTATCAAACCCTAGGATTTCGATGAATCGGTCTCAGGGGTTCGGAGAAGCCTTTGCCATGGAGACCAGAATAAAGTAATACCGTAATTTGTTGTGAGTTCATGCACTTTGTTGGTTTTGTTCTTTGAGCAAGGTGATGATCATGCTTGGCTCATTTTGTGCACCAGTAAAAAAACATATACCTATGTCTTGAATTTGGAAAATAAAAACCATATTTTATTTATCACTAAAGAAGTTTCGGTGAATGCACATATGAAACTGGTGGGTTCGGTACCTCAAAAAACGTTAAGAACCACTGCTTTAGACTGATTATGTAACCTCTCTGAGACTTTTCTTTTTACCATAAGAAAAGGATAATTAATGTCACCTCATATTGTTCCCAAGAGGATCAAAGGAGATGATGTATAAAAGCACTCAGTGACTTTCAGTTGGGATAACAGAAACTGGATTCACCCTGCTGGCCGAAACAAAGAAAACCTTGCTAAAATATACAAAGCAATAGCTTTCAAGACACTGGGAAAAAGGCAACGAAGACAGTAAGTCCTGAGAGATGGGAAACAAATAAGGTGAGCCCTGTACCTGCCTCATCTTAGTGCCTTTAAATAATTTCCAGTCAGCAAAGCAGGGAAGCAAAGTTTCAGAGCAAAGAATATTACCAGGAATAGCGAATGTTATTTTGTAGTAGTGAAGGGGTTATTACATCAAGAGAATGTTACAATCTTAATTTCCTATCGCCTAATCACCGAACTTCAAAATACATGAAGCCCAAACTGATAAAACTGCAAGGAGAAATAGATCAATCCACAGACAATTATTATTTTTTTCTGTCAGACAGCTTTTAGTTTTGAATGGAATAAAAAATTAGTTAATGTGACAAATTAGAAAACTCAAAATGTTTTAGAAATAATGCTACAGAAATGAGTGAAGAGAAGCATTTACTGATGAGGAGGTTTGGATAGTGGATCATTCAGAAAACTATGAAAGGACGTGGGTAGAGAGGACAGCTAGAACATTGACAAGATGAGGGCAGCCTGTGTGTAAGATGACAGAATGGGGTATTAGACAGTGTGCCACAGCACAAACAAGAAAGACTGATGTGAGTTGCCCAGAAAAAAAATATTGCTCTCTCCCTACCACAAGCAGTCCTCAGACTATGTTGGGAGACTGGAGACTGCCTCCCTCATGGTTGAACCAGATATTCATTAAAACTCCATTTATCTGTATAAAAGTGTAAAAGGGTGATGTATTGGTCAGAATAGGCTGTTGTCCAAAATTCAGTGGTTTAACACAATAAATGTCTCTTTTTCTTTCATCTGACACTCCAATAGCATTCTGTAGAAGAATTCTGCTCTGTGTGGTCATTGAGGAACACAGATTGCTTTTGTCTTGTGTCTCTGCTCTTCCCTCTACCTTCCAAATTTCATCAACTTAGCTAGTGAGTGTGAAAATAGATGCAGGAAGGCATGAAGAAGGTTTTTATGTTTCAGGCTCAGAAGTGGCTCGGGCTACTTAGGCTCTCATTCTATTGGTAGACATTTAGACAGCTGGCCTCAGCTAACTGCAGGATGTGGTCCAGCCATGTGCCCAGAAAAAAAAGCAGAGCACTGGTATTTGTAAACACCAGCAATCTCTGCAACAGATGTCCCTGTCCCATCTACTTTTGATGCTCTGGGAGCCACACTGCTTTCCTGAACACTGACCTAACTCCTAATTTACGTTTTAAGTGAATTCAGTGGTTTTCATGATAGTAAATATTCATAGAAGAAATTTGAACTAAAGTCAAACATGATTCTTTTCTAACGTTATCAAATGGAAATTAAACATTACACAAAGATCTAAAAAGGCTTACTACTGTATCAAATCTCAGAATGCAAGAGGAGAGCAAAAGAGTCTTAAAACTATCTAATTCAGCCTCCCAATTTAAAGTTAAGTAAACTGAGATCAAGAGAGGCTAAGTTATGTACCCAAATTTATGTACACCATTAGTAAGAGAGCTGGGGTTAAAATCTAATTGGTGTGACTTCATGCTTTAAATTACCAACAAGAACTTAACATATCAAAATAAAAAGTCTCTGTGTTATACTTTTAGAAGGCACAGGATAATTAAATAGTTTAGAACTCTAGTAAGTGTTAAATCACTAAGTTGCTTGAAGTAACCCCACTTTTATTTTGATAGACATTTTGCTGTTTTAACTGTTGAGATGACAGGAGTCTGCTGAAAGGCTTGCTGCTCATGGACTCAATGAACTGAATTGTTGTAGCTGTCAAGGTGAGTCTTCTTCCTTAGGAAACAGCAGACCAATTTTCTTGTTCTTTGTAATTACAAATGAAGTCAGAAATCAGACAATGTGCAGCCCTTTGCTTTCAGAATAGCAATATTTCTCAGTTCTGTACATAGACTTGCCTTTTGGTCAATGTTCTTTTCCTTATCTGATCTATCTAGTGCTGCCATTTCTCCCATCTTCTTCATCTTTTGTATACACCACAGTCCATCACTTGAATTTGACACTAGGGATTCCATATAAATAGATTTTCCAGATGAATGAAGTTTACCTGCCCTATCATAGTTTAATAATTTTTCAAGGAACTCTATCTAGACTGTATTATGGACTTACTTATTGCCTTAAAAAGAGTTTTGTTATCTTCCCTTTAATACAGACTTTAGTAATTGAGAGCAGAGGGCTATAGCCAGACAGCTTAGGTTTAAGACCTGGCTCTGATTCTCACCAGCTGTGTGGCCTGAAGCATATTGCTTAATTTCTCTATGTCTCAGTTTTCTCATTTGGAAAATGAGAATAATGTTAGTCCATCCATCTTGAAGTAGCTGTGAAGATGAAAAGCTGATATATGTAATAGTGTCTGGTACATAAAGTATTAAGTATATATAGTCTCAAAACAACAGACCCTATATTGTGGAGGGGGCTGAGGAAGGGAAGATATTAATTAATGAAAAATACCAATACATTTTCTAACATATAACAAATGACAGGAAGGGAAAGTATGAAGTGCTGTTAGAGTGTTAACAGAGAAACCAGATTTAGCCTGACATTGTGCAATAGAATTCTTTACATTTTAGTTTTTCCTACTGATGTACACGTTTTTTGAAAGCAAGAAGCATATCTTAATCTTTCTGATATAACTGTCAGTAAGCACTGTATCTGGTGCACAGCAGGGGCTCAATACTACTTTGGAAAGAGAGATTAAAGGAAAGAAAGAAAATCTTGATTCTACAGGTCTCACCATGAGAATATAAAAAGTATTCTGCAGGAGGTAGAGAATTATGGTCTCTGGTGACTCCTCCTCTGCAGAGAGAGGTACAGTACCTCCTACGTGAGGGTCATGGTCCTGGGTACCTGCAGCTTAATGAAGATGTATCCATTTATGCATGGACTCATTCACATGGTTCAAAGCAGCCCCTCAGGTCTTCCTGGTGAACTGATTTGCTTATTTTATACAAGATTCTTAGAATACTGCTGATATGTTTGATAATCAGGGAGTCTTGGTTGGGGGTGGGGCGGTGAGTCCTTACCATGGGGAAAGACAGCGAGCTGGGCTTGAGGGGCAGGCTGTCCTCTTCTCTTGAGAGGAGCATTTAAAAATAGGCTGCCTTCAGCCTTGCCTGGAAACCAGGGTGAAGAAGAAATCCCGGGAAGCAGTGTGGGAGGGCCCTGCCACAGATCACCAGTAGAAGTGAGCCACCCTCTTTATAGAGAAAAGGGAGGAGCAGGTGGCCAGGTACTTGCTCCAGATCACAGTAGTTGAACCTGAGTTTCTCAGACCTATATGCTTCTAGTCTGCCACCCTATACCACAACAAAGGGGAAATTGAACAGTGTGAAACAGTTTTTTTAAATATATAAATAAATAAGGAGAGAGAAAGAAGAGATTAAATTATTTGACCCTCCAGTTTTAAATTGTGTTTACCCAGATGAAAGCCTATTTCAAAAATAATAATAATAATAAAGCAATCAAAATAGTGAATAATGATAGTAATATATGCAAACACCTACATGTTATTTATTATTTGCTGGGCATCAGTGTGAGAGTTTTATATGTCTAAGTTTATTTAATTTTCATAACAACCCTGTGACCTGGGTTCTATTATTCCTATTTTACAGGTGAGAAAACTGAGGCACATGAGGTTAAGCAACTTGCCCCAGGTCACACATAGTAGATTGAAGAGATACAAAAAAGATTTAGTTAAATATTCAAGGAAAATGAGATAATTATTGATTAGCTACTATGTACTAGGTGCTTTCCACCTTTGTCAGGATGCCCTTCCCTTTAGTCTGGAACTATTCTCACTCATGGCAGGGACAGGTATTTTAACATTATAATATATCAAAACTAGGCTAAGAGAGGCAATCAGGATCAGCAAGAGAGTCCTGTCTCACTGCAGGAGCTCAACGCAAAAGGAACCTGAAGTAGGGCTTGTCCCAGACTTAGACCCCTGAGGGACAGACGGACCATAGACTTGGCTGATGTAATGCTGGTGGCTGAGGCCAGGCAGGTTCCCATTGAATTCGGGCAGACAGTAGAGGAACTGTGGAACTGGAAAGTGTAGGGCCATACCCATTTATTGGAGGCTTGTAAAGACAGGCAAGCAAATTAACAAAAGGAAAAGAGCTGGTAAACAAAGGAAAATCTGCTTTTTGCAGTAAGGGCAAGGGAGCAGGGAAAACCATACTTCACAGTGGCGGGAGAGCTATCTGGGAAAATGAACCCAAGGGTAAGCACCCATAGCCTTACATAGACCACACACACATGGCGCTGCCACGCACCCACGCACCAATCAGGCAAAGTGCTTGCAGCGGGTACACGTGAATAAGTCTAACATAGCTGTCCCTATAGCTGGGACTCAGGGCAGAAGATAGAGGAAAAAAAAAAAGAAAGTAAAGATAATAGAGAAGAAACACTTCGTGTGGACAGGAAGACATCCTGTTGGGAGAGCAATAGCCGAATAATTTGTTTTGTACTGTCCTCTGGAGTCCTTGTATATTTGTGATCCAGCCCCAAGGAAACTGGGCCCTTTCAAGTAATGGTCAGTATCCATATGCCCTTCTAGATGCTGTATTGCATAAAGGCATTTGGTCCAATTGTCAAAATAGCCCTCTCAGCTAAATATTATATTTCCATTTATACAAATAGTAAGCTGAGATCTAGAAAGCTTATCCAACATCAGTCAGCTTGTATAAAGCAGAGAGAGCTTGAGACCCTTGTTTGCAGTTTTGAAACTGATGTACTTTTTCCATTGCCCCAGATGCTGGTTAAATATCCAGCCCAGCCAATAATTTTTCCCTTGTTAGGTGAGTTAGGGCACTAGTTATGTAAGTCTAATATTGTTGGTTCCCTTTCTGCTTCTCAGCTTGTCCTCCAAAGAGCTTAGGGCCCTGATGCTGCCCAAGAGGAGGTCAGTAAAACCAGAGCCTCACTGCGAATCAGAGGAGGGCAAACAACTGGCTGAGCCCGAGGCCGAGTGTGACAGTGGGGAACCAGGAGTGTCCAGTGGACTCTCAGGGCGCCTTTTCATCACCCAGGTGCTCAGGAACAGACTATCAATAACATCTCAAAATAGCAAGCGAGCATCACACAGCCGAGGCCTTGGCTTTGAGTCTCTACCCGCCCAGGTGGCCAGCACAGGAAGCATCAGCACATTTTGCTTTTCTAGGAATAAAATAACCACAACGGTGTCCTTGAGTCTGTTAAACAATGTTAACTAGAGGGAGGGGTCCGGAGCGAGGTACGTGTGGTGGTTTTACAGGCAGGAGATGAGAGAAACCACATGGCTCATTTGTCCAGCACTAATGGATCTGAAGTGAGGAGCCCTGCTGCCAAGGGGACGGCTGTCTTGAAATGAGAAGAACTGAGAACAAGGGAAGTCCATTAGTGTCATGTTTGTATTTCTCTTCCCCTGAAGCTGATTCTAGGCGCACAGGGAGGAAAAAACCAACAATTTCCATCCTCAAGAGCTTTGCCCCTTAGTGTCAAATTATTCCAGGAGGGAGAAGGCAAAAGTAAAACAACAACAACAACAACAAAACCCCACTGTAAACAGAGGACTTAGAACCTTATTAGAAAGCCTCTCTCTTCTGCCCAGGAAATAACTTTGATGTCTTAGAAAGATGACTAGTTGATAATTGGGACAAGAGCTATTTCCCCTCACTCTCTGCACCTACAGGCTCTTGAGAGGAGATGGCCTTACTTATCTGGGATCTGATTCAAGTGCCACTAACTAAAAAGTCATCAAGAGTCATCAAAATTCTAATATACCTTAGTTCTGGGCCATTATTAATTTCCCCCAAACAAAATGATTTTGATCTACAGAAATAAAAAGTAACAAAATAGAATAACAAAAGTAAAATTACATCTAATATTTATAGGCATTTGTTTTGGGCCCGGTGGTTTTGAGTGCTTTGTAAGCACTAACTCATTAACTCTTGCGAGTAGTGCTAAGAGGTGGAAACTATCTACATCTCCACTTGCAATCAAGAATTCTGAGGCCCAGAGAAGTTACTGTGTCATCCTCTATTATCATTTAACAAACTACTCCAACATTATTACTATTATCTGATGCTGTTTTGTGCATCATGAATTTGGATAGGGTCCAGCAGTCAGTTTTCATCTGCCTCAAAAAGTCTAGAAGCACAGCTGGGGTGACTTGAATGTCTGGGTTCTCGTTTGGCATCTCTCTCTGCATGGCCCCTCCACCTGGCTACCTGGAGTTTCCTTATAGCATTGTGACCTCAAAGTAGTCGATCTTCTTCCATGAGGCCCCAGGGTTCCAAGGGAAAATGTTCCAGGAGGCCTGAGCTGGAGCTGCAAGGTTTCTTATGGTATTGCACCAGAACTCCCAGAAGGCAACTTCTACTACCCTCAAGTCATTAAGGCTAGCCAAGATTCAAGAAGGGAATAGGAGGGACATCTGAAGAATTGAGAATCATTTAAAATCTGCCACAATAAGTAATCAATCAAGTCATATAGCCAGTAAGCTGGAAGAGAGCATTTTAATTCAGATATCCTTAAACACTGTGCAAAATTTAGCAATCTGGAGATTGAATTTATGTATCACTGGACAGATCCAGTGAATGATGGATTTCCTGTCATTCATTTGTAATTCAGTTGTTTGGAACACAGATCACATTTTCTTCTCAAGAGGTAATGTTTCTTTCTTCTCCTCCTTCCTTAAACATTTGTTAAGCACCAGCTTTTTGCCAGGCAATGTCCTAGGTGTCAGGAATACAAAGTAAACAAATGACTGTCTCTGTTTTTAAGGATCTCATGGGGGACAAATATTTACTTAATTCCTGTTCTGTGTGATTAGCACTGCGTAATAGGAACATGGAAACTGAGGAAGAAACTTCTAATTCTAATTTAGGGGTCTGAGAGGGCTTTCCAAAGGAGATTAGATGTGATTATGCCTCAGAGTATTAAGAGGAGCTTGCCAGATTCTATGGACTACATGTGTCTCCCACTGTCCAAAATCATATGTTGAAGCCCAAACCCCAATGTGATTGTATTTGGAGACAGGGTTTTTAATCAAAGTAACTGAGGTTAAATGAGGTCATAAGGTGGAGATTTGAAAGAGAGTTAGTGTTTATTTAAGAAGACAACAGAGCCCTGGCTAGGTAGCTGAATAGAGCATTATCCCAATTGATATATCAAAGTTGTGGGTTTGATCCCTGGTCAGGGCACAAACAAAAATCAACCAATGAATGCATAAATAGGTGGATCAACAAATCAATGTTTCTTCCTCTTTCTCTTTCCCTTCCTTTTTCTAAAATCAATCAATATAATTTAAAAAATAAGAGATAACAGCTAGCTCCCCTCCCTTCTCCCATCCCTTGACCCCCCCGAAACCGAGGAAAATTCATGTGAGGATTTAAGGAGATGGCAACTTTCTGCAGGCTAGGAAGAGAGTCCTCACTAGAAACTGAATTAGCCAAACCTTGATCTTGGACTTCCAGAGATTGTGAGAAATAAACTTGTGATGTTTAAGCCAGTCAGACTGTGGCATTTTATAATGGCAGCCTGAGCTGATTAAAACACCAGATAAGAAAGAAAGAAAGCCTGACCTGTGGTGGCGCAGTGGATAAAGCGTCGACCTGGGAACACTGAGGTCACCAGTTCAAAACCCTGCACTGGTCTGGTCAAGGCACATATGGGAGTTGATGCTTCCAGTTCCTCCCCCCTTTCTCTCTCTCTCTCTCTCTCATTCTCACTCTCTCTCTTTAAAAAAATGAATAAAATTTTTTAAAAAAAAGAAAAAGAAAGAAAGAAAGAGTTTTCCACGGAGAAGCAACAGCATATTTAAGTAAAAGGACACTTGAAAGAACATGGCATATTCGGGAAACCATCGTAGTTCAGCAGAATTTATGTATAAATTATTTGTGGTGAAGAAGTGAGAAATAGAACAAAAAGATGTCAAATTTTGGGTCATTTGTACTCCTAAAATTGCTGAATTAACCAGCCCTGTGGCTGCCTGAACCCTGAATTTCCCCTTATGTGAGATAAATTTATGTGAGATAAATTTCCATGTCCTTTGAACATCCAAGACCCAAGTTTTCTGTTCTTTGTACTCAAAAGCATTGAATAATTTAGGATGAATTTTGGCTACATGTTACAAAACTCCCAGAATAATCATGATTTAAACAATATGGAATTATAATTCTCTCTTGATTCAAGGTGGGCCCACACTACATAGTGGAAAGGCCTGAGATCCCTTAATTAGGTTGCTACACCATTCTCAATAGATGACTTGGGGATTGTATTACAAGGATCAACCATCATGTCTACATTCCAACCAGAAAGACAAGAGGATACAGATCACATAGCTTCTCTTTTTATGGACATGGAAACCACATTCAATACTTATATTTGTATACCATTGGTCAGAACTTAATCACATGGGAACACATATGTGGAGGCTTGATAGGTTGTCTTTACTTAAAGTGGTTAAGCTTCCAGATAACAATCTGCAGGTTTATTACTAAAAAAGAGTAGTGGAGACATTGAAGGAGGCCTACCAATCTCTATGAACTAGGGACTCCCCCTAACTCATCAATGAGGCGTGGTAAGGGAAGAAGAAAATGGGCTCTGAGAGGGGATCTTGTGGGTGACTGTGAGAGTGACGCTGGTGTGATTGGACTTTCTCCATGGTTTTTTGACATGCTGTTAGTTCCCTGCTGAAACAATATGCATTCTTTCCCAATGTTCCTAAGAAGACTTCCTCAAATTTTTAAAGGATTTTCATGCAGCTATCCTTGCCTAGAAGAAAGAGACATAAAATAGAGAAAATGATTTTGTTAGTGGGATACATGTCTTGCTATTTAATAGTACCATATTTCCCTATGTATAAGACGTAACTTTTAAAAAAAAATCTGGCGTCTAAAAACTGGGTGCATTTTATACAGTGATTGTAGTTTTTTTTACTTGCATTTCCTGCTTTTTCACACTTGTTTTTGCGCTCATTGTTGAAGACAGTGATATTTGTTACCAGACACAGATGAGGATAAGCTAAATAAATAAAACTTGAGTTCAATAACTTTATGTAATACTTTTTTTTTTTTAATTTTGGGCCCCCAAATTAAGGTGTGTCTTATACATGGGGAAATACAGTATTTCACAATGCCCTTGTTGGGTAGCTCAGTTGGTTAGAGTATTGTCCCCATACATATGGCAAGGTTGTAGGCTTGATCCCTAGTCAGAGCACATGCAAGAAATAACCAATGAATGCATAAATGAGTGGAGCAACAAATCTCTCTCTCTCTTTATCCTCCAACCCCTCTCTCTAAAATTAGTGTAAAACATAGTAATTCACACTCTGTAGAATACCTCTGTATCAAATAGCCCACCTGGATGAGAAAACAAATGCTATATTAAAGAGTCCTTCTGCTTTAAAGAGGAATTCTGTTTTTGATTACTGCAACCACTAGAATCTTGACTGCAGTACTCAGGTAGAACACACCCAGTTTGTTATTTACAATAGATCCCAGAGAAATTTCTAACTCAGGGCTGAAAGGAGATGATTTAAAGGCTGAATCTATACTAAGGACAGAGAACCTATACATTTATCAAAGCGATACAGTAAGATAATTTGTAAGCAACAAGAATGTATACTTATTACCCTAGCTGATGGCTCAGTGGATAGAGCGTTGGTCTGCTGTATGGACATCCTGAGCTCAATTTCCAGTCAGGGCACACAGGAGAAGAGACCATCTACTTCTCCCCTGTTCCAACTACCGCTTCTCTCCCTCTTCCTCTCCTGCAGTCAGTGGCTTGATTGGTTCGAGTGTGGCCCTGAGCACTGAGGAGAGCTCCATAGGAGTGCATGAGCCTCAAGTGCTAAAAATAGCTTGGTACTTGAGCGTTGTTCCTAGATAAGGTTGCTGGGTGGATCTCAGTCGGGGAGCATGCAGGAGTTTGCTTCACTATCTTTCCTGTCTCACCTAAAAAACAAACAAACAAAACAAAAAGACAGAATTTATATTTATCAATTGGGTTCTGGCAGTTACTTTCTTTTGTCCTTCTTCCTAAGGAACTGGTAAACTTCCTTAAATGGTGTATTCATTTTCTCAGGCTGTCATAACAAAGTACCATAAGCTAGGTGACTTGAACAATAGAAATTAAGAGTAATGTCTGAAATCAAGTTGGTAGAGTTGGTTCCTTCTGAGGGTTGTGAGAGAGAATCTATTCCAAGACTCTCTCCTAACTTCTGGTGGTTTACTGGCAACCTTTAGCTTCTAGCTGGTGTTCTCATTGTCTTCACCTCATCTTCCTTCTATGTTGTCTGTTTCTAAGTTTCCCCTCTTCATAAGGACAACAGATGTACTGGATGATAGAAGGATACCCAACTGACCTTATGTTAACTTGATTACTTCTGTGAAGACTTTATTTGCAAATAAGATCACATCTGGAGGTACTGGGTGGTTAGCACCATATCTTTTTTGAGGGGATACAAATCAACCCACAATAGATTGGCATTGTTGAGAGAGTTTTAATTTTAATATGATTCAAATTTATCTTCTTCCAGGTTCCTTTACTTTTCCTCTGGTGTGCCACACCCTTTTTTCCAAGTTACTCTGTACAGAGTTGTTAGGGCACTTCGTAGTAGTTGCTTGTGTTTCTACTCAGAATTTAAATTTTATCATCAATATTGCTGAGGGAACTGAATTCCCCCAAGTCTGATGAAAATTGCTGGCATCCTGCTTTACATTTTACGATGGGAGTGTTTGCAAGGGTTTTTATCTTTGCTTCTCTTCATTTTAGCTCAACACTCTGGATGCTAAATTTATATTCTGCATTTGCCTCTTCTGTCCCCATCCCCCACATACATGTTAACTTTCTTTTTTCTCAACGTGCTACAATGAAGAAAAACTTTTAGTGAGAAAAGTTACTTCTTGACTGGAATCTAACCTCTCTAAAGCCATGGCACTTTCTGTGTAACAACATTTAAGCATACCCTCAGAGTGCTCAGGTGGCAGTTTCTACTTACAAGTTATTTTCTGTGCAGTACAGTGTACTCATACATTTCTACTTTCTTTGGGAAGAGGCAGTGGTGTTCACTGCCACATACAATATCCTATCCCTTGGACCATTTATAGCCCGCTAACCAGGAGAGTAGTGCTTTGCTGTCCTTTGAGCAGAAGTGGCCACTGATTGGGCAAGGATGGCCCCAAGGTAGTTCATCCTTAGCCTGTTTGGAAATAATCTTGCACGCTTGTGTATGTGTGTATGGTTCTGCTTCATAGAGGCCATGATGACTTGCTACAAAACTCAGATTGGTTCACCTCAAGATTCCATCTAGATTACAGAGTGAGTACTAACCAAACAGGTGGAGAGAAGCAGAGACGCATGGAGAAAGTTTGAAGGACTCGTCTGGTTCTCAGAGACCACAAGTTCTGATGGATTCTTGTTTGTTCTCTAGACAATATAAATCCTGAAAACAAATTCTTTCCCTTTTAAAAAAGTGGATCTTACAAAAGAAAAACCCACAAAAAACAAAACAAATAAACAAACAAATTCTTTCTATTCTTTAAACTTAATTTGTTACAACAATCTCTTGAGGATTTGAGACTTCGAGAGATTGGCCTAATATCACATAGCTATTAAATGGTAAAGCTGGGACTTAAACCTCATTCTTCTGATATAAATGCAATATACTTTCTGCTTCAAAGTACTACGTAACTATTAGTAAAATATGCTGAGAAGCAAAGCAGAAGGTTATTATTATCTGCTAGAGGGTTATGGTGGTGCTGGGCGTGGATAACAATTACCGTTTCCAGAGTTTTCTTCCTTTTTCTTCATTAACTTTATTAGATCTTCCACCTAAACCCGTGGAATAGAACCAGGAGAGACAACTTTATCTTTAGTTTTAAATGCAGAAATTTAGCATCTAGAAGTTAATTGCTTTGACCAAGGCTATAAAATCAGGAAATAGTAGTGCCGGTGATTAAGATTATGTCTTGTTAGTACACAGCTCATTGGGTGGCAGATAATTGACATATCTGATGTATAATAAAGGTTTTCAGAAAAAAAAAAACAAGGGAAAGAACAAGTGGGAAGGAGGAAGGAAGATAAGGAAAGAAGGAGAATCTCTTTGTACAACCTTAAGCTATGGTCTATATGCAGTGAGATAAAACCCTTCAACCTAGGGTACCTCCCAAGCCATGCTCAGCAGTCCCCAAGCTTATTTCTTGCGAATACCTAAGGCCTCAATAATTCTTGCACTCAGTGAGTCATCCTCTCCTCCATCTGTTTAAATAGCAAGTCTAACCACAGCCATTGTTGCTGATTACATGCTGGAAATGATCTAACAATGTTTTATTTAATGGTCCCCAATCATTTCCATCTGGTCTGTGGGTGGCTGCGCAGTCATTATTCATCAGTGAAACTTTGCAAACACAACACGTATGTATGCATATAATAAAACCTCAATAATTTATACTAATTGGAGGGAAGGCCTATCTGAATTAACAAAAAGTAAGAAATGCTGTTTTATTACTTTTAAGCTTATGATGCAATTAACCACCTAATAAGCATGCGGCCTGGTGGAAAGAGCACTGTAATGGGAGTATAGTCAGCTGGACTTTTTAAAGGAGAGAGATGAGATGAACAGAGGAGAAAGTAGTAGGTTGTGAAGTATGCAACCCTAGATCATGGTGGCCACATTTCAGAGTCTGGCCCTTAGATTTGTAGGTCCAGAAATGTGAAATTGTTGGCATTGCTAGAAATGATTTATTTAGGAAGGCTAGAAGACAGATTACAATCCACAAGTAAATAAAGCGTGTGAAACAAAATCATGCATGACCTAAACATAAAGCTGAATGCTAACTTCTTTTTTTTTTTATTAACTTTAATGGGATGACCCCAATAAATCAGGGTACATCTGTACAATGAAAACA
Organism: Rhynchonycteris naso; assembly: GCA_037038555.1. Lineage (NCBI taxonomy): Eukaryota > Metazoa > Chordata > Mammalia > Chiroptera > Emballonuridae > Rhynchonycteris > Rhynchonycteris naso. The sequence goes on along the minus strand of CM072997.1, from coordinate 180,107,604 downwards.
TCTCCAGATTATTTTATCATTCAATTGTGTTGCATACCCGTCACCCAAAGTCAAATTGTCCTCTGTCACCTTCTATCTGGTTTTCCCTGTGCCCCTACCCTTCACCCTACCCCACCCTCCCCTCCCTTCCCCCACCCCGTAACCACCACACTCTTGTCCATGTCTCATAGTCTCACTTTTATGTCCCACCTATGTATGAAATCATGCTGTTCTCAGTTTTTTTTTCTGATTTACTTATTTCACTCCGTATAATGTTATCAAGGTACATCCATTTTGTTATAAATGATCCGATGTCATCATTTCTTATGGCTGAGTAGTATTCCATAGTATATATGTACCAAAGCTTTTTAATCCACTCGTCTTCTGACGGACACTTGGGCTGATTCCAGATCTTCGCTATTATGAACAATGCTGCCACAAACATGGGGGCACATTTCTTCTTTTCGAACAGTGTTATGGTGATCTTAGGGTATATTCCTGAAAGTGGGATAGCCGGGTCAAAAGGCAGTTCGACTTTTAATTTTTTGAGGAATCTCCAAACTGTTTTCCACAGTGGCTGCACCAGTCTGCATTCCCACCAGCAGTGCAGAAGGGTTCCCTTTTCTCCACATCCTCGCCAGCACTTATTCTGTGTTGTTTTGCTGATGAGTGCCATTCTGACTGGTGTGAGGTGATATCTCATTGTAATTTTAATTTGCATTTCTCTAATGATTAGTGATGTTGAGCATTTTTCCATATGCCTTTTGGCCATCTGTATGTCCTCTTTGGAGAAATTTCTATTCATTTCTTTTGCCCATTTTTTGATTGGATTGTTTGTCTTCCTGGTGTTGAGTTTTATAAGTTCTTTATAAATTTTGGTTATTAACCCCTTATCAGACGTGCTGTCGAATATGTTCTCCCATTGTGTGGTTTGTCTTTTTATTCTGTTCTTATTGTCTTCTAAGATGCTTATAGTTTCACGGCTTATGTTTAAGTCTTTTATCCATTTTGAATTTGTTTTTGTGAAGGGTGTAAGTTGATGGTCTAGTTTCATTTTTTTGCAGGTAGATGTCCAATTTTCCCAGCACCATTTGTTAAAGAGGCTGTCTTTACTCCATTGTATGTTCTTTCCTCCTTTGTCAAATATCAGTTGTCCATAAAGCTGTGGGTTTATTTCTGGGTGCTCTGTTCTGTTCCATTGATCAATGTGCCTGTTCTTATGCCAGTACCAGGCTGTCTTGAGTATAATGGCCCTGTAGTAAACCTTGATATCCGGAAGAGTGATACCTCCTGCTTTATTTTTTCTTTTTAAGATTCCTGAGGCTATTCGTGTTCTTTTTTGGTTCCATATAAATTTTTGGAATATGTGTTCTATATCTTTGAAGTATGTCATTGATATTTTAATTGGTATTGCATTGAATTTATAAATTGCTTTGGGTAATATAGACATTTCAATGACGTTTATTCTTCCTAGCCATGAGCACGGTATATGCTTCCACTTGTTTGTATCTTCCTTGATTTCTTTTATCAATGTTTTATAATATTCTGAGTACAAGTTCTTAACCTCCTTGGTTAAATTTACTCCTAGGTATTTTATTTTTTTGGCTGCAATAGTGAAGGGGATTGTTTTCTTAATTTCTTTCGCTGACAGTTCATTGTTGGTATATAAAAATGCCTCTGATTTCTGAGTATTAATTTTATATCCTGCCACATTGTTGAATTCATTTATAAGGTTCAGTAGTTTTTTGACTGAGACTTTAGGGTTTTCTATATACAATATCATATCATCTGCAAATAGTGACAGTTTTACTTCTTCTTTTCCAATTTGGATGCCTTTTATTTCTTCTTCTTGTCTGATTGCTATAGCTAGGACTTCCAGAACTATGTTGAATAAGAGTGGTGAAAGTGGGCAACCCTGCCTGGTTCCTGATCTTAAAGGGATTCCTTTTAATTTTTATCCATTTAGTATGTTTGCTGTGGGTTTGTCGTAGATGGCCTTTATCATGTTAAGGAATGTTCCCTGTATTCCCACTTTACTGAGAGTTTTGAGCATGAATGGGTGCTGGATTTTAACAAATGTCTTTTCTGCATCTATTGAAATTATCATGTGATTTTTGCCCTTCTTTTTGTTTATGTGATGAATCACATTGATTGATTTGCGAATATTGAACCAGCCTTGCCTCTCCAGAATAAATCCCACTTGATCATGGTTCATGGTGTATGATTTTTTTCATATATTGCTGGATCCTGTTGGCTAATATTTTGTTGAGAATTTTAGCATCTAAATTCATCAGGGATATAGGCCTATAATTTTCTTTCTTTGTGTTGCCTTTGCCCGGTTTTGGGATCAGAATTATGCTCACCTCATAAAAAGAGTTTGGAAGTCTTCCTTCCTCTTGAATTTTTTGAAAGAGCTTGAGAAGGATAGGAGTTAGTTCTTTAAATTTTTGATAGAATTCACTTGTGAAGCCATCAGGCCCAGGACTTTTCTTTTTTGGGAGTTTTTTGATAACTGTTTCGATCTCATTTGTTGTAATTGGTCTGTTTAGGTGTTCTGATTCTTCCAGATTGATTTGTGGAAGGTTATATGATTCAAGAAATTTGTCCATTTCACCAAGATTGTCTAATTTTTTGGCATATAGTTCTTCATAGTATTTTCTTACAATGCTTTGTATTTCTGTTGTGTCAGTTGTTATTTCTCCACTGTCCTTTCTAATTTTATTTATTTGAGTCCTCTCTCTTTTTTTCTTGGTGAGTCTAGTTAAAGGTTCATCAATCTTGTTTACCTTTTCAAAGAACCAACTTCTGGTTTCTTTGATCCTCTGTATTGTTTCCTTAGCCTCTATGTCATTTATTTCTGCTCTGACCTTTATTGTTTCCTTCCTTCTACCTGTCCTGGGTTTTATTTGCTGTTGTTTTTCTAGTTCTTTTAGTTGCAGGGTCAGGTTGCTTATTTGAGCTTTTTCTAGCTTCTTATGATATGCCTGTAGTGCAATGAACTTCCCTCTCAGTACTGCTTTTGCTGTGCCCCATAAATTTTGAGTTGATGTATGCTCATTATCATTTGTTTCTAGAAACTTTTTTATTTCTTCTTTGATCTTATTGTTAATCCATTCATTATTTAATATCATGCTATTTAGTTTCCAAGTGTTTGAGTATTTTTCAGTTTTTCTTTTGTGGTTAATTTCTAGTTTCATGGCATTGTGATCCGAGAAAATGCTTGATATGATGTCAATCTTCTTAAATTTATTGAGACCATTTTTGTGTCCTAACATGTGGTCTATCCTAGAAAACGTACCATGAGCGCTTGAGAAGAATGTATATTCTACTGCTTTAGGGTGAAAAGTTCTGAAAATATCTATTAAATTAAGTTGATCTAGTGTATCCTTTAAGTCTGCTGTTTCTTTATTAATTTTCTTTCTTGTGGATCTATCCAGTGTTGTTAGTGGGGTATTGAAATCCCCTACTTTGATAGTATTGCTGTTAATCTTGCCCTTTATATCCATCAAAGTCTGCTTTACGTATGTCGGGGCTCCCATATTTGGTGCATAGATATTTATAATAGTTATATCTTCCTGTTGAATTGTTCCCTTTATCATTATGTAGTGTCCTTCTTTATCTCTTACTACAGCCTTTGTTTTAAAGTCCATTTTTTCAGATATAAGTACTGCTACCCTGGCTTTTTTTTCATTTCCATTTGCATGAAATATTTTTTCCATCCTTTTACCTTCAGTCTATGTGCATCTTTTGTTTCAAGGTGTGTCTCTTGTAGACAGCATATGTATGGGTCCTGTTTCTTTATCCACACAGCTACCCTATATCTTTTGATTGGATCATTTAACCCATTTACATTTAAGGTTATTATTGATATGTAGTTGTTTATTGCCATTTTGTTCTTTAAAGCTGTATTTTTTTTCTATATTCTTTCCTCCCTTTGAACTGTTCACAACAGGTCCCTTAGTATCTCTTGCATAATTGGTTTGGTTTTAATGAATTCCTTGAGGCTTTCTTTGTCTGGGAAGCTCTTTATTTCTCCTTCAATTTTAAACATTAGCCTTGCTGGATAGGGTAGTCTTGATTGTAGGTTCTTGTTCTGCATTACTTTGATTATATCTTGCCATTCCCTTCTGGCCTCAAGTGTTTCTGTTGAGATGTCCAATGTCATCTTTATGGGGGCTCCTTTGTAGGGTAATAGCCTTTTTTTTCTCTAGCAGCTTTTGAGATTTTTTCTTTATCCATTAGCTTTGGTATTTTAACTATGATGTGTCTTGGTGTAGATCTTTTTGGGTTTCTCTTTAATGGAGTTCTGTGTGCTTCTTAAACGTGTTGAATGTTTCCAAGCCTTAATTTAGGAAAGTTTTCTGCTATGATTTGATTGAACAAATTTTCCATTTCTGTCCTCTTTCTTCTTCTTCAGGCACCGCTATGATGCGAATGTTGTTTCTCTTCAGGTTGTCACAGAGCTCCCTTAGAGTTTCCTCACATTTTTTTGAGTCTCTTTTCCTTTTTCTTCTCTGCTTCTGTGCCTTTGTTTATTGTGTCCTCTAACTCGCTGATTCGATTCTCAGCATCATTAGCCTGCTTTTAATTCCTTCCATTGTGGTCTTCAGTTCTGATACTGTATTTGTCATTTCTGTCTGATTCTTTTTTATTATTTCAATTTCGTTTTTTATACTTGTTATCTCTTTATTTAGGTGTTCATAGTGACTATTCATTGTTGCTCTAATTTCTTTGAACATCCTAACTATCATTATTCTAAATTCAGCCTCTGGTAGTTTGGTTATATCTGGTTCATTCAGGTCCTTTTCTGGGGATTTCTCTTGATTCATTTGGTTTGCATTCTTCTGCCTGCCCATTTTATCTGTGTATAAGCAAGTTGTGGCCACGGGAGTCCAGTAGGTGTTGCCTTTGTGTTCTCTAGGTGTGTTCTGTCTGCAGGCCTGCCACCCCCTCTGCCGCTGCCTAGGGTAGTTGGGTATGGGCGTTGCCAGCGTCCGCTTACTGCGGCTGTTGCTGTGATTTCCGCCTCTCCTCCACGGGAGGAGCTGTCACTCAAGCCACAAGCCTCAGCACCAAGGGCAGAGGTGAGCACCTTTGTTCAGCTGCGGACCCAGCCTGTTTCCGGAAGGCTTACGCCCAGCACATGCAGTCATAGCCTGCTTGCCACAGTTTTGCGGGTTGGGCGGGGCTTTTGACGTGCTCTCAGCTGTGAGCCTTTGCCCGTCCAGAATTTAGCCTTGCCCTCGAGGCCTGGGCCCTCCTGCGCAGGGTCGCAAATGGCAGTTTATTGGGCCGGGTGTGTTTGCTGGCGTGAGCTCAGCTGCTAGCTTCTGATCATCCGGGACTCTACCCCGCCCCCACGTTCGTAGCCAGCTCGCACAGGTAGGATGGCAATCCGTGGTTTCTCCGGCCAGGCGGGGCTAGTAGTGTGAGCTCAGCTGCAAGCCCCCCCTCTCCCCTGGTCCTAGCCACGTCCCCGCGGTCAGGGCCGGCTTGCACAGGGGCGCAGAGCAGATCTCTGCCGGATCCTGGCCGCCTGTTTTTTTCCCGCAGGTGGGGTTACAGGTGGTCCCACAGCTGCCGGACTGCTTTTGCACGTCCCCTCACCCCTGCTGGGCTAGACTGAGCTCACATCGGTTGTGCCTCTGCCCAAGCCGACAGGACCACGTTTCAGCGTCCTGCCGCCACCATCCCTTCAGCAACCCTCAGAGAGATGAAAGTGCCCTAAGTCTCCACACTGTAGACCTGGGAGCTCCCTCCCTTTAAGCAGCTCTGCTCTAATTGCTGCGGGAGAGCTTGTTTGGCTAGTGTCCTGTCTCCCTTTGCTGGTATTGCTAGTTCCAGGGGAAATATTCATTTTCGATTAGGAAAATGACTTAGCCCAGGGGTCAAGGTGGCTGTCCCTCAGAGTGTCCCCGTGCCTTCAGTCCACACTCTGTTCCCGCTGCTCTGTTCCTCTCCTCTGTCCCCGTTCCCAAGAGCGTGGTTGTGAGAGAGGTTTTCTGCACTGTCCCTTTAAAAAGAATCTTGGGTCTGAGAAAACTGTCTCTTTTTCACAAACAGTATCCTCACTTGTTTCACAGCTCAATACTGTCCAAACACCTCTTCTAGGCTCTGGGACTGCCGGCTGGGGCTTGGTTCCTGGGACCCAGGTCCCTCCCTCTCCACCAAAATCTCCTCCCGCCACTCGGGTCTCTCTGGGCTGCCGTTTGCTCCTGGGAGCTGGGCAGCCCTCTTCGCATTTTCGCTTTTCCTACCAGTCTCAATGTGGCTTCTGCAGTGTTTCTTGGTTGAAGAGTCCACTTAGTTTAGTTCAAAGTTGGTTTATCCAGATGATGGTTCTTAAAATTGAGTTATAATCCACTTTGGTTCTGGGAGTTGGAAGTTGGTACGTCCACCTACTCCATTGCCATCTTCGTTTAGTCGTGAATGCTAACTTCTTAGTTTGGTTTGCAAACTCCTTCAAGTAGACCAAATATATATGTTGACTGATTAGTACATCTCTCATGTAGCCAAGTCCTTATGATAAACTAATTTTGATTCATCAGGTTGGATTCTGTTGCAAGTAATAGAAAATATAATTCAAAATAGGTGACTTAAATGAGGGGATTTGGTGGTTTATATAATTGGAAATCCAAAGTAAATGTGAGACCTGAATTGGATTGATTTAGGCACTTACCATATTTTTTTCTAGAGTTTTTTATTTATTGATTTTAGAGAGAGAGGATACTAGAGAGAGAGAGACAGACAGACAGAGATAGAGACAGGAATATCAATCTGTTTCTGTATGTACCCTGATCGGGGATCAAACTGGCAACCTCTGTGCATCAGGATGATGCTCCAACCAACTGAGCTATCTAGCCAGGGCGTGACTTACCATATTATCATATTCTGGTTTTAGTGTTTGTTTGATTGGTGTGTGTGTGTGTGTGTGTGTGTGTATATGTGCATGCACCCATGCCCATGCTCAAATGCTTTCTATCTGTCTTCTCCAATGTCAGTTTCACTCTGAGGCTGCCTTTCCTCTATGATAGTAAAATGGCTGTATCGGCTTTTTGTCTGCATACAACATGGCTCAGAATGGAGTAGGACTGAGAGAAAGAAGAGTGAGGGAAGGAAGATAAAGGGAGAAGAAGGGAAAAGAAAGGGGAGGAGAGAAGTGGAGTGGAGAGGAGGAAAGGAGAGGGGAGAGAAAAAGAAAGGAGAGAGGGTGTAGAGGTTGAGAAGGCAATGATTGTCCTAACATATATTACTCCTAGAAAGTAGCTTGGAAAGCACAGAATTGGAGTGAATTTCCTGAGCATAGATAACAGCCATTGTCAGACAGCCCATGGGATTGTCTCTCTTGGACAGAGATCAAGACAACATCATCAACTCATGTTTTTTCCCTGCCCCTTTCTAGTCGTCATGCAGGCTAGACCTCCCTTTTAATTGCCATTGTTCTTTAGGAAGATTACAGCAAAATTCATTAGGTCACATCTATTTTCCCCCATGAATTGTATTCTAGTTTCACTTTTCTGAGGCTTTATCCTGATTATTTTCACTAGACTTTGAAAACACCCATGTTTATTAGGCTTTTAGAGTGGTTGACTTTCTTTAATTTTATATAAGTTCCAACTGCTTTTCATCTCTTAGAGAGAATACTAGTCAACAATTTCTGGGGGACATTAAATCCATTTAGTAAATCCCTTCTGTGTGGCATCCACTAAATAAACATAAAGCAACATACATTATTTCATCTAATCCACAAAAGATATTATTCGCATTTAAAAGATTAAGGATCTGGCCTGACCAGGAGGTGGCACAGTGGATAGAGCATCAGACTGGGATGCGAAGGACCCAGGTTTGAGACCCCGAGGTCGCCAGGTTGAGCATGAGCTCATCTGGTTTGAGCAAAAGCTCATCAGCTTGGACCCAAGGTGACTGGCTCCAGCAAGGGTTTACTGGGTCTGCTGAAGACCCACGGTCAAGGCACATATGAGAAAGCAATCAACGAACAGCTAAGGTGTTGCAACAAAAAACTGATGATTGATGCTTCTCATCTCTCTTCGTTCCTGTCTGTCTGTCCCTATCTATCCCTCTCTCTGACTCTCTCTCTGTCTCTGTAAAAAAAAAAAAAAAAAAAAAAAAAAAACAAGAAAGAAAAAACAAAAACAAAAATAAATAAATAAAAGATTAAGGATCTGGCTCACCAGTCAACAACATCTAATAGTTGAACCCATTGCTTCTCACACATACTCTAATTCTTTGACAAGTAAAGTAGAAATATTAGTTCTAGCTCTGACATTATCTACGTGTGTGGCCTTGGTTTCTTCATCTGTAAAATGATAGGGAAGATTGAGACTGTCTAATTTTAAGATGTTATGTATGAAATTTTACTTCTTAGTCTTTTTTTCTTTTTTGAAAAAATTAAGTAGAAGCAGGGAAGCAGAGAGGCAGACTCCCGCATGTGCTGCAACCAAGATCTACCTGGCAACCCCCTACAGGGTGATGCTCTGCCCATTTAGAGCCACTGCTCGGTTGCGCAGCAATGGATCTATTTTAGTGCCTGAGGTGAAGCCATGGAGCTATCCTCACAGCCTGGGGGCAACTTGTGCAAACCATTTGAGCCATGGCTGTGGGAGGAGAAGAGAGAGAGAGAAAGAGGAGGGGAAGGGTGGAGAAACAGATGGTTACTTCTCCTGTGTGCCCTGACTGGGAATCAAATCTGGGCCCTCCACACACTGGACCAATGCTCTACCCCTGAGATAACTGGCCAGGGCCAGTTCTTTTTTTCTAATTAGGTATAATTAGCAATGTGTAATGTGTGGATAAAAATTCAAAGGGACTTGAGATTTCTATTTCTTTTTACTGAATAAATATTGCTCTTGAAAATGTCCTAAAAAGTCAAAAGATAAGCTTCAGCCCTAGTGTGGTGGAATATAGATGTCAGAATCAGGGATTGACTTACCTTAAAGATATATGCAAGATCTTCCCTTATTAAGATCAGTGTCCTTTCTTTCTTTGATGACTTTTATGTCATTAATGGGTCAAGGGAGATCATTGTGGCATCTGAGTAGTCACTAAGCTGAAGTACAACTAATGAACTTTTATCAGATATATGTTTGTCTAAAAAAATGGTTACAGCCTGACCAGGCGGTGGCACAGTGGATAGAGTGTTGGACTGGAATGTGGAAGACCCAGGTTTGAGACCCCGAGGTCGCCAGCTTGAGCGTGGGCCCATCTGGCTTGAGCCAAAAAAGCTCGTCAGCTTTGACAAAGGTCGCTGGCTCCAGCAAGGGGTTGCTCAGTCTGCTGAAGGCCCGCGGTCAAGGCACATGTGAGAAAGCAATCAATGAACAACTAAGGTGTTGCAACGGCAACGAAAAACTAATAATTGATGCTTCTCACCTCTCTCTGTTCCTGTCTGTCTGTCCCTATCGATCCCTCTCTCTGACTCTCTCTCTGTCCCTGTAAAAAAAAAAAAAAAAAAAAAAAAAAAAAAATGGTTACAAATATTCTCAACAGGAAAGAAAACAAAACAAGTTTACCCAGATGTGGTTAGATTTACACTTGTGTAGCGATAGCTGTTCCCCCCCTCTAGTATTCTCTACTTTGTCACAGGTAATGCAAGGCAACATCTATTAAGCCTTGATCTCTGCTGTGTAGTATAAGCAGAAGATATTTAAAATATATTCAGGAAAATTAAAATATGCTACTTACATGTATGAACCAATTGGTCTAATTAAGAAAATGGTCCTTTATTTATCTTCTTTATCAGTCTTCCTTGCCTCAAAATTCATAGAGTAGTTCAATAAGCACCAGACTTGGAGTCAGTCTAGGGTTAGAATCTTGGGTCTGCTACTTGCTCATTGTGTGACTTTCCATTTTAAGTATTGTTTATTCTCCATCTCTACAAGTTTAATATGGCTCCTTTTGATGTCCTTCACGTCTTATCATGCTTATGCTTTCCTCTATCTTCTTGCAGGCAAGAACATACACTAGTCCTGGGTAACCCCTTTGAAGTGATGCTTTCTTTCTCTTTTTTTATTTTTATTGATTTTAATTTATTGTGTTTACATAGATTCTAGTGTCACACTAGTGCTGCTTTCTGATTGCTCTTTTCTGCATCAATAGTTTCTCTACACATATGTGCAGATTAGTACTCAGCTAAAGATGCAAGGGGCACCCTCTGCATCTTTCTGGAGCTACCTTCCTTGTATCTCTCTTCTCCCCAGTACTCTACTCAGAAGTTTTAACTTGGGCCTACCAGAGCTCCAAACATTGTATCCTCCAATGACTGGTTCCTCTGTCCTCTGATATATGTTTGAAACTTTCTGCAGATAGTATGCTGAGACATTGTTGGTCAAATAAGTTTGTAAATATAATATATATGTTTGCTAGCTTATAGTTTGCATTGGGTGTGGGGGACAAGCTATAAACAGGCAGGGTCATTATAGTCTAAGGCTTAGTTTTAAGACTAAGCCTTTCCCACCTTTTTAATACTAAGATCTTCTCAATACTAAGCTTTTCCCCACACCCTTGACTGTTGCATGATGTGGGGTGGTGCACTCTCATGAGGAATTCCATTATGCCTCAGATAAGTAGCTCTGTATCAAAGACTTTCTTTTTGTATATTGGATTAAAGGTTTTGATTTCTACACTATAAAATGGGGCAGAGGAGCCCTTGCTGGAGGACAGCAGAGAAAGGCCACATGGAGGGGAGGAGAAGCAGCAAAGATGACAGAATGCTGAAAGAGAAGCCAGTTTCTGCAGAGAGAAGGAGATGGCGAACAGAGGTGAATAAGGCTGGTGAGGTAGAAACCTTCGATTCTAGGAAACTCTGATAAGTCAGTGGCTTTGGGAGCCGTGAATGGAAAGGGAAGTGTTTTCCCACCATGTGTATTTATTGCCCACCAGGTGCAAACTAGGATTAAAGCTAATGGCCCACCAGTTCTTGGCTCCATTGTTTCATTACCGTCTGTAAAGCCAGCAGCCACGGTCACCATCACAGCCACCTGGTTCATGCAGGTTCACATTAGATTCAGACAGATGATAATGAAACAATGGAGCCAAGAATTGATGGGCCATTGCCTTTAATTCTAGCTTGCACCTGGCAGGCAAGTAAAGACACAAACTGGGCTCCAAAATCCACTCATTCAGTGCTCACAAAGTTACTGATTTATCCGAGTTTCCTTGCATCAAAAATTTCTAGCTCACCAGACTTATTCACCTCTGTTCCCCATCTCCTTCTCCAGCACAAACTCTGCACAAACTGGCTTCTCCCTCAGCACTCCACCATCTTGGCTGCTTCTCCTCTCCTCCATGTGGCCTTAATCTGCTCTACTCTCTAATGCTAACCTCAGGAACCAAGAGAGAAAGCTCTCAGTCTGCCCCACTTTATAGTGTAGAAATCCAAACCTTTAATCCAATCTACAAACAAGGAAGTCTCTGATACAAAGTCACTTATCTGAGGCATAATGGGAGGATTCCTCATGAGAGTGCACCACCCCACATCATCCAATTAGTCAAGGGTGTTGGGAAAAGCTTACTCTTAAAACTAAGCCTTAGGTTATAACGACCTGGCCTGCCCACAGCCTGTTTTCCAACATACATTAATATCAACGGACTTGCACGTGGGCAGCACCATCTTTAACAAAGTGAGCATTTTATATATATATATATTTATATATTTTATTTTTATATTAAAATATATTATATATATTTATTTTTATTTTTATTTTATTCATTTTAGAGAGGAGACACAGAGAGAGAGAGAGAGAGAAAGAGAAAGAGAGAAAGGGGGGAAGAGCTGGAAGGATCAACTCCCATATGTGCCTTGACCAGACCAGTGCAGGGTCTTAAACTGGCGACCTCAGTGTTCCCAGGTCGACGCTTGATCCACTGCGCCATCACAGGTCAGGCCCATAATATATTTTATCTGCCCAACACCATCTGTCCAAATCATACCTGAACCTGCATGGGCCAGGAGGCTGTGATGGTGGCCGTGGCTACTGGCCATACAGACATCCTAGGGTTCACCTCTTTGATTACCTTCTTGTAGGGATCACTGTCCTGCTCAGCCTATTGCTGAATGCCTAACACTATTCTTTCATAGATTTTGTTCAATTTCTTAGTTGTTTAGGTGGGAAGGTAAATCCAGTTCTTTTTCCTCCATCATGACTAGAAGCAAAAATAGATGTCTTCTGCTGTATAAGACACACACAGCTCTACTGCTTGGGGAACTCCAGTCTCCACTGAGCCTACATAAGTCGCATACCTCCTAATCCTTAATCCTCTCAGGTGTAAAGTGAAAATTATAGTAATATTCATTTATAGTGTGGTTGTAATAATTAAGTGAAAAAATCCATATGATGTATTTAGTATATGACTTGGCATATAGTAGGTAGTTATAAAATTCTCTTAGTGATGCCTGACCAGGCTGTGGCACAGTGGATAGAATGTTGGACTGGGATGTGGAGGACCCAGGTTCAAGACTCCAAGATTGCCAGCTTGAGCGCAGGCTCATCTGGTTTGAGCAAGGCTCACCAGCTTGAACCCAAGGTTGCTGGCTTGAGCAAGGGGTCACTCAGTCTTCTGTAGGCCCCTGGTCAAGGCACATATGAGGAAGCAATCAATGAACAACTAAGGTGCCGCAATGAAGAACTGATGCTTCTCATCTCTCTCCCTTCCTATCTGTCTGTCCCTATCTGTCCCTTTCTCTGACTCTCTCTCTCTGCCACAAAACAAAACAAAACAAAAAACCTTGTGCCTTGCTCAGGATGATTGAAGTGGGGAAAGGGGTTTCATAATTTATTATTATTATTATTGATTTTTAGAGGAAGAGAAGAGAGAGACAGAGAGACAGAGAGACAGAGAGAGAAGAGTATTGGAAGCATCAACTCATAGTAGCTGTTTTCCCATATGTGCCTTGACTGGGTAAGCCCAGGGTTTTAAACCAGTGACCTCAGCATTCCAAGTCAATACTTTATCCACTGTGCCACCACAGGCCAGGTGGGGGCTTCTTATATCAGGATGTAAAATGGGTTTCTCTCGAAGAGCTTAGAGTCCATGAGAGTTATCCTAGACCAGGGGTGCTCAATACGTCGATTACGATCTACTGGTCGATCGCAAAAAAAGTGTGGGTAGATGGTATGACATTAAAAAGACATTTGTCTTTTGATTGGCATACAGGGTAGCCAACCTGACGTCTGAACTTTTGATACCCTACGCATGCGCGTTAAACCGCGCTAACTTGTTCAGTTACATTGCTGCGTAGTTAGCCTTCAATTTATTTAATCTAAATACAACAAAGGGTATAAAAATGAGTGCCGTAGCTGGTCCGACTAAGAAGCCTAAAACCTACCACTTTCATACAAAATGGGAAGGCATTTTTTTCACTATGTCATATTCTAAGTGCGTTTGCCTCATCTGTCTGTGTGCCATTGCTATTCCAAAGAAGGGAAATGTGGAGTGGCTTTTTCAGACTGTTCATAAAGACTATGACATTGACTTTCCTCCGAAAAGAGAGCTGAGAAGGAGAAAGGTGAAAGAAGAATACACAATATTAAATAGTAATAATAGTAACTTAAATAATGATAATATAGAAGAAATAAATTTATGTTTTGCATTTTTATTGCAGGTAGATTATTTTGACTTGGTCATCTTATAAGTAGCTCGCAAGCTAAAAAAGTGTGGGCACCCCTGTCCTAGACCAAACCTTTCATGGGTCTTAACTCATCTTGACTGGCTTGCCCTTATCCATGGCAGACTTACCACTTCTTACTCCTAGGTAGGAATTTCTAGAGTGCTGGGTAGTACTGAAATGTCACTGACCATTTAAAGATCACGACAAAATCTCAAAAATGAGGTGAGTTTGCACCTTTTACTGGGGTTTATTACGAATATTTTTATTTTATAAAAAAAAAGACATTCAATTTCTAATGATAATTCCTATATGGTGTAAATTTAGCTTTATGAACAAGTCACAAGAGAATCTTTGCTTTTTCTTTTTTACCAATTGGACCACAGACAGATGTTGATGTTGGGCAATAGCTCCTGATCCACCTCCACTGGAGTTCTTGACACTTCAGTGCAGAGTGTGGCTCTGTGCTTCCTGTGTTTTTTAGTTTAAATCCTCCCATTGCACATCTCGTGGTACTCTCCTTTCACATTGGTAATACTCATTAGACCAGTAACAATTGCTCAGAGTCTGTTTTACTACTTTGCAAGTAATAACTTGATCACTGTCACATGCAGAGTAGCTTCCAGGTGTCTCACATGTTTATTGAACTGATTTGAATTGAATTTTGGGCTGACTTATTTCTCTTATTAAATGCTGTCTAGTCAGGTGGCTGTGGTTTCACAACCTAACACACTTCTTTCTCCTCTTGAGAACTCAGGGATGGGAAGGTTTCTCCAGCTGTTGCCTGACCCATCCCCTTGGTGGGGGAGAATGAATGGGGACTCCTGGGGAATCTAGCAGTGTAGATCAAAGCTGCCCACCACATATGGGAAATTTCTTTGAAGTCTCATGTTTTAGCTTGAAAATTTGTATAAATGTTATATTCTACTCTATAGGACATCCACTTGTTTAGTAGAATTTTTTTTATTATTTAACAACATGAAAAGATGCTCAATATCACTAATCATTAGAGAAATGCAAATCAGCATATTAGGTAAATCCAACAACCACAATGTGACACCACTTTACACCCATTAGGATGGCTATTATTAAAAGGAAAAAAAAACCCACATTGAAATGTAAAGTGGTGCAGCTGTTGTGGAAAACAACATGGTATTTACTTTAAAAAATTAAACATAGAGTGTCATATGATGCAGCAATTCCACTTCTGAGTACATACCCCGAAAAATAGAAAGCAGATAATAGAACAGGCATTTGAACACCCATGGTCCCATTATTCACAATATGGGAAAAAGTGAAAACAATCTAAATATCCATTGATGGATAAATGGATAAACAACAACAAAAATTATATATAAAGGAATGCTATTCAGCCTTAAAAAGAGAGGAAATTTAGATACATACCACAACACAGGTGGACATTGATGACATTATGCTCAGTGAAATAAGAAAAAAAACTAGACACAAAAGCACAAATATTGTATGATTTCACTTATATGAGCTTTCTAGGATAGTCAAATTTATAGAGACAGAAAGAAGAATGGTGGTTACTGGGGACAAGGGGAGGTGGAAAGTTATGATTTAATGGGTACAGAGTTTCAGTTCAGGATAGTAAGAGGGATCTGGAGGTAGATGGTTGTACAACAATGTAGATATATGCTATGGTATAGACTGTACACATAAAATGGTTAAAATGGTTGATATTATGTTATATTATATATTCTCTCACAATACAAAAATAACAATGGTTTCATTTAGGAAATTAGTAACTATAGAGGGGTATAAAGAATAAAATAATCACTTGAATTTTTGCCACTAGAGATAAAGGCTAAGAGTTTGATATTTATTGATCTTTTCCTTTAATACATGTATACATATTTTTAATGACTATGGAATCATGCTGTTTTGTATTTTTATAATCAGGATGGGAATAAACATTTTGAGCACTTCTATGTGCCCCTTTCATTCTAAAAAAAAAAATCCAAACCCAGTAAAATGAATAGGTTTTGTTTTTAATTTTTTATAAGTAGGTTTTATATCTTTATCTTGTAGAGGAGGAAACTTAGAAATTTTTCTAGGTTCATGCAAACAGCAAGAGCAGGATTTAAAGTAAGTTTGTGTGCTCACAATGCCCATATTTTCTCCAGTTGTCTACCCTGCCTACAGCACTGCAGGCAGAACCCATTGTTCAGAGACCTGGTTTACAATAGGTATACTAAGGAGGAAAGTGAAGATTGGAGAAATTAAAGAGAGTTGTTCACACATTTGGACACTGCAAGTCGAAATCTGATAATTTCAGAAGTATTTCATGAGACATAAAATGTGATTTCTAAAAGTGGCGTGTCCTTCTGTTGTCTTGAATCACCTGTAGCTATTTACAGAGACCTCTACCATATGGTAGACAGGCTGGAAAGATGTCAGCTAGGATGTTCCTTAGAATCCTAGTCCCTCCTTCAGGCTTGAAGTAAGTCAGAATATCTCCTTTGCACAAACGCATTAGAGACTCCTTTTACAATCTGGTAAGGCTGCACTCCAGAGCCTTTGCTTCTGCCAGGCTGAAATGTTGTTTGTTTTGGTCCAGAGTCTACACGCAAGTTTTTCTAGAGAAGGAGGTGGAGATGGGGAGTGGCCAAGCAAACATGTGGCAATCCTGCCAGCTAGTGGCCACACGAAGTATGGACCTAAACCCAGGGCACTACAGTGTAAGGACTAAATATATAGGTTGACTTGGAATAAGAAGGCATGGGCATAACCACTTTTCTTTACACATGGGGAAAGGGAGGAAGGCCTAGAGATGAAGTGATGTGTCCAAAGTGTTGATAGATTGGGGATTAAAATCTGGTCTCTCGCCTGACCTGTGGTGGTGCAGTGGATAAAGCATTGACTGGAACGCTGAGGTTGCTGGTTCAAAACCCTGGGCTTGCTTGGTCAAGGCCCATATGGGAGTTGATGCTTCCTGCTCCTCCCCCTTCTCTCTCTCTTCTCTAAAATGAATAAATAAAGTCTTAAAAATATTTTTTAAAAATCTGGTCCCTCTTGAATCCCAGCTCATCTGAGACATTGAGTAAACACATTTAGCAATGATGACAAACAGGCTACCATATGCAAGATTATTTTTATTTCTCACAGTAATTCTACAGTGAAGACACTTTTTTTGGCTTACTTTATTGATGATAAACTGAGGCCAGAGAGATTACTTGTTCAAAGTTACACAGCTACTTGATAATAAAGCTAAGATCTACCAACAAGAAGTTGGATTACCTGAGGCCAAAATATCAGACCCTCACAATATATTAGCAGATTCAAGTTATTTTATTCTCTGTCACAGTTAATTCCAAATACTCGACAGAAAATAAATGTTTTTTGACAAATACATACATAAAACAGCTATTGTTTTGACCATAACTTAAACCAGCATAAGTTAAAAATAAGTAAGTAAACAAAAGCCATTGTGGAAGAAGTAATATTGGAGATGGACCCTGAATGACTGACAAGGGCTTAAAAGATGAATGGTCTGGTAATAAACGCCATCCAGGAAGAGTGACCTGTGTGAGAAAAAGTATGGAAATAGTTTGGGAAACAGTAAATAATTCATTTGGGCCAGAATCAAAGAGTAGGCTATTGGGAGCTATGAGATATGAGCTAGTTTGGGACCTATTACAAAGGGCTTAGAAAAAGGTGACTAGATTTTAAAATTGGTAAAGCAGGACACCATTGACTGAGGGGTTGGGGGGTTCTTGATTAAAAATTTGGTCTATATGGAGCAAAAAAATTTCATAGAATGCAAAAATAGTATTGTAATATATATTTTTAAATTTCAACATAAGTACAATTTACAAATATAATACATTTAAAAATTATGTATAGTATTATTTTATTCTTTGGCATATTTCTCATTTGAGTGAAATTTTTTTAGTAGATTGCTATCGTTGTTTAGAAGGTCATGAAAATTTTCACAAGAATTTGTTAAACTATATTTCACACATAAAATAGCTTTCAAAGTCTCAACACTTAATTGTGATTTTTCTGATGTCCACACTTTATTTACGGTAGAAAAAACGTGTTCAGTTGCAGCATTAGTTCCTGGTAAAGACAGCGCGTATTCCACAATTTTTAGTGCATTATTGTATGGAACATGGTTTGTTTCAAAATGATGAAATATTTCTAACCATTTGTTATGTATTGTGATTTTTGCTGATGCCCAAGATTTAACCTTTTCCTTATCAATCTATTTTTTTAAATAATGATACCTCATTAAAAAGATCATTTTCAGAAATCTTACTATATGGGAAATTTTGAGTGAGTCAGAGGGATCGGGTTACACGGTCCTGAAACCAATGCCCGAGCTGCACGAGTGGGTGGGAGCAGGCACGGCAGTGCCAAAGGTGCCCTCCCTGCGTCCAGCCCCGTCACCCGCTGGAGATCAAGCGGTTTGCGCCTCGCGGAGCCTGGAGCTGCATGTCGGCGTCCAGGACATGGGCCTATGGGTTGTTAGGGGACTTGACAGCCGCCCCCCCCCCAGTAGGTACTTCCCGCCCAAAGTTCTTTGTTTTGGGGCCGCCCGGGGCAGCCAGCTCTTGCGGCAGTGCGGGCACTTCCAGGTCGAGGTGGGGTTTCCCCACCAAAAAACATATATTCCCTTCTTATTCTCCTGTTGTTCCCTAGCTTTTCTTGCAGTCTTTCCAAAAATCGGGACTTTTTAAAAATGTTGCGGGACACGGGACAAATTGTTAAAAATCAGACTGTCCCACCAAAAGCAGGACATCTGGTCACCTTAGCTTAGAAGAACTCATTTCTTTCCCCTGAGCAATTGGAAGTTATGGCAAGTTTCAATGAACAAAAACATGGCATGTGTGAAGCTATACTTTAGGAAGACCTTTCTCTGGTAGCTGCATATAAAATGGATGATAAGGAAGCAACATTCCAAAGGAGAAGCAATGGTAAAAGAAGGGATGGGTAATATGTCATATGAAAAGGAGTGCATAACTATTGAGAGTGAGCGCCAGGACATGAGGTATACTGTACTGTTTAAGAATTATTAAGAAAATAACAGTTTTAGAAATCTGCATTTATTGACATTATATGAAAAATCCACAAAATATCAATTGCCCATATCAAATCATTGTTTAAAAAAGTTAAGGGTGGTAAGTATGGTGGTGAAAATTATGGGAAAGTGAAGGGTCCCCACTCCAAGCTTCCCTCTGACACCACTCTGACTGTAACTGGTCACCAATGTGGAAGGGCAGTCTGTGAACTTGTTCAGTTCTCCTCTCTGCAGGACTGTCATTCTTTACAGTGTTCTGGGATCTGACCAATTCTAGTTGTTGAAGGTGGTTATTCAGAATTTTAGTTTCTGTCATCTATGTAATGAATCACATTAATTTGTAAATATTCTTGCCTTTCCAGAATAAATCCCACTTGATCATGATGTATGATTTTTTTTTTCATGCATTGCTGGATCCGGTTTGCTAATATTTTGTTGAGGATTTTAGCATCTAGATTCATCAGGGATATTGGCCTATAGTTTTCTTTCTTTGTGTTGTCTTTGCCTGGTTTTGGAATCAAAATTATGCTTGCCTCATAAAAGGAGCTTGGAAGCTTTCCCTCCTCTTGAATTTTTTGAAATAGCTTGAGAAGAATAGAAATTAGTTCTTCTTTGAATGTTTGATAGAATTAGCCTGTGAAGCCATCTGGCCCAGGGCTTTTGTTTGTTGGGAATTTTTTGATAACTGTTTAGATCTCATTTGTTGTAATCGGTCTATTTAGGTTTTCTGATTCTTCCAGATTAATTTTTGAAAGATTATATTATTCAAGGAACTTGTCCATTTCACCTAGGTTGTCTAATTTTTTGGCATAGAGTTCTTCATAGTATTTTCTTACAATCCTTTCTATTTCTGCTGTGTCAGTTGTTACTTCTCTACCCTCATTTCTAATTTTATTTATTTGAGTCATTTCTCTTTTTTTCTTGGTAAATCTGGCTAAAGGTTCATCAATCTTGTTTACCTTTTCAAAGAACCAGCTCTTGGTTTCATTGATTCTCTGTATTGTTTTTTAGTCTCTATGTCATTTATTTTCACTCTGATCTTTATTATTTCCTTCCTTCTACTTCCTCTAGGCTTTACTTGCTTTTCTTTTACTAGTTCTTTTAGTTGCAGGGTTAAGTTGTTTATTTGAGCTTTTTCTAGCTTCTTAAGGTATGCCTGTAATGCTATGAATAGTTTAGGCCACCTAATAGCTAAAAAAATTATTACATCTTGGAATTTTAATACGATGGTAGTTTTTTTTTATCAAATACTGGATTTTCACTCTTGATAATTCTGACTGAGTAGATCTAGATTGTGATGAGACATCTCTATTAAAAAAAATTTCTCACCACTGGCATAGACAAAAGCAAAAAAAAATTAATAAGTTTAAGAACACCTACAATTAGGAGTTGAGAAAAATAAATGAATCCAGCAAATAAGAGAAAGAAGATGAGGCCAGCAAGGTAGAAGGACTGCCAGGAGCATACATTACCACCAAATTCAAGTAGCAGGGTTTTATTTTTTTTCTTATTTGTATAGAAATAAGTTTTATTTAAGTATGTTTGTGACTACATAATGGAAAATTAAGGGAGAAGGATGTGTTTTGGGAAAATATTTTCTTCTTTTTGTTGACTTTATTAGGGTAACATTGTTTAACAAAGTTATACAGGTTTCAGGTACACAATTCTACAACTCATCAGCTGTACACTGTGCTGTGTGTTCACTTCCCCAAGTCAAATCATAGTCCTTCATCATTTATCCCCCCATATACAAGCTAGCATCCACCGCCTCCCCCGCCCCATCCCAGCAGTCACTACACTGTTGTCCATGTTCATGAGGGCCAGGAGCATACATTGCCACCAAACCCAAGGTAGCAGAGTTTTAAATCCAAAGGTTCAGCTATCAATATGCATTGCTGGAAATAAGGCAAAGAGAATAAGACCTGAAGAAATGCTTTTGCATTTGGCAGTAAGGAATTACTAGTAGTCTTAAAAAGAATAAAAAAGATTCCATGGGCAAATGTGCTTGGAAAATATTTGATTACATTACCAGTGTACGTAATTTGGCTACTCTGAACTTATAGTTTGCAGATATGCATTGCACTATGGAAATAATTCTTAATAGTTAACTTTTCAAGAAACTAGTGTTCTATATAATAGAATTTTGAAAATGTTATACAGCCTGACCTGTGGTGGCACAGTGGATAAAGTGTCAACCTAGAAACACTGAGGTCACCAGTTCAAAACCCTGGACCTGCCTGGTCAAGGCACATATGGGAGTTGATGCTTCCTGCTTCTCTGCCCTTATCTCTCTCTCTCTCTCTCTCTCTCTCTCTCCTCTCTACAATCAATAAATAAAAATAAAAAAAGAAAATGTTATACAAAGACTTTGACTTTGCTTGATATTTTATTTTCATGACAGAGAAGATCTGAATATACTCATAGGAAGAAAAATAAATATTCAGAATAAAAGAAGTATGAAGATGCAGAAAAAAAGCAATATATTATTTTTTTATAAATATTCAAGATAAAATAGGGAGAAAATACTCTTTGTTTAAACTAGAAGAGAATATAAATTTTCCTTTAAAAAACAAGTTATTTTTTTGAAAAGATAAAATATGTGGGAATATTCATAATAAAAATTTTCCAAAACCTGTGTGGTGAGAAATATGAAACTACTGTTCAAAGACACATAAGTGAATTTAAATGAATGGTATCTTAGTATGCTAAGGGTGCCATAACAAAATACCAGACTATGTGACTTAAACAACAAAAATGAATTTTATCACAGTTTATTAGCCTGAAAGTCCAAGATCAAGGTGCCAGTAAAGTTGGAGTCCACTGAGTCTTCTCTCCTTGTTTTGCAGATGGCCATCTTTTTGTTGTGTTGTCATCTGGCTTTTCCTTGTGTTTGAGTATCCTAGTGTTTCTGCCTTTTCTTCCAAGGACACCATACCTATTGGATTAAAATTCTACTCTTATGACCTCATTTAACCTTAACTACCTCTTTAAAGGTGCTATCTCCAAATATAGTTAGTTACCTAGAGAAGGTGGTTAGGGCCTCAAATATAAATTTGAGGGGCATACCATTCAGTTCATATCAAATGAGAATATTTTTTTCTTTTTGGTAAGGAAGCTTCCACTTTATTGATGTGATTCCAACAAAAATTCCAATAAACTTCTAATGGAATTAAACAAACTGGTCCTAAAGGTCATATAAAAAAATAAACACAATAGCTAGGAAAACAAAAAAACCCGGAAATCTGAGTAGAGCCTCCTAGACATTAAAAACACAACATTGCTTCTATAATTAAAACAGTAAGGAACTGACACATGAATAGACAGATTAATGGAAAAGAATAAAAATCCAGAAATAGACCCAACTATCTGTAAAAATCTAATGCATGATACGATAAAGGTAGCATCTCAAAACTGGGGCAAAGATAGGCTTTTTAGTAACTAGCTATAATTGGGACAATTAGATTGCTTTGGGGAAAAAAGCAATTAGAGCCATTCCCCTCAACCATACACAAGAATAAATCCCAAATCAATAAGAGCTTTAATATAAAGCTAAACAAAAAATATGTAAAAATAGAATACAATACGATTGAACTTTTTCCATAACCTGTATTTAAAGAAAACTCTCCTATCTATGACTAAAAGTCCAGTTCAATGAAAAATTGATAAAATTAGCTTTAAAAAGTTAAAAAAATATTTCTATGGCAAAAATTTACTATGAGAAAAGCCAGAAGCCAAATTGAGATAAGGTATTTTCAACATATCAGAGATTAAAAGCTAATATCCTTAATTAATAAAGAGCATTCTAAAATCAAAGAAAAAAGCTCCCCAAAAATTTTTATTAAAAAAATGGACAAAAGACATGCAATGATATAATTCACAAAAATATATAAACTTGTCCTTAAACTTATGAAGAATGTTTAATGTCAGTATAACAAGAGAAATGCAAATTAAAACCTCACTGAGATGTTGCTCACCCACCATATTGGCAAAAATTTCTACGGTTTGCAGTTAAGATCATGGGGAAACAGGTCTCTCATACATTGTTTGTGGGAATAAAAAATTACACGTCATAAAAGGAGAAATCTTGTAATATTTCATAAAACTATATATTTAAGTTACTCATATCAGCACTAGCTGTAATTTCAAAATATTGGAGACCACCTAAATGTTCAAGCTTTGGAGTTAGTTTAATAAACTCTTGTACATATAAGTAATGGAGTAGTAAGTAGCTATAACAAAGAATGAAGAACAGATATGAAATTATTTCCAAGAGACATTATTAAAAGAAACCAGTGAAGTGTAAAAATACATTTAGGGCATGCTACTTTTCATGTAAGACAGAAGGGAAACCATGAACATTATCTTTTTATTAGAAGAAATAGAAAGAATGAACCAGAAGACAATTAAGTTAGTTATCTACCAGGGGTGTGGGAAGTAGGGACCAATGGGTTTAGAAGAAAGGACTATAGGAGGGCATGACACTCTGTTGAGTATATATTTTTGTGTAGTTTTTACTTTTTAAAACATTTTAAGACTCCAAAATTTCAAAAAATAAAAATAGTCATTAAGCAAGGGGGGAGTTAAACCTGAAAGCAAATGAAAATAAATTAATCTAATAGTATTTTAGGTGAATGCTATCATCTTCTAAAAGGGAGATAAAAGAAAAAAAGATGGAAAAGAAAGGAAAGGTAAAGGAGAAAGAGAAAGAGGGAATTCACGTTAACTAGTAAACACCATATATCCCAGGTTGGGGGCATGTGTATGGGTATGTGTTTTGGGGTGGGTTGGGGGGTGAGAACTGGAAATGAATCCTGAACTCTTTTTAGTAGTTTTGTTTATTGTAATAGTATCAGTAAAGAAATTCTGGAACTATTTTAGATATGTTATCAGACTGAGAAAATGAATAAATATGATGTTGCTGGGAACCAGGATTGTCTCTGTGGACAGACAAATATGGAATATGAAAAAAGTAAGAAAGAACTCTGTAGGTATGATTTGGCATTAGAAGAATTAGAGTAGACACTTAATTTCTAAACAAATATATGTGTGCATCTTTATATGCCTATGTGTGTGTGTGTGTGTGTATGCATGTGTATGCATAGATTTCCTAGTTCTGCCCGAAAGAGCCAAGAAGCAAAGACCTCCTCTCCCTGACAGTAGGAGTGAGCACACATACCACCCAGATCTTGATCCCTAATACCGCTCCCCACTAAAATGATAGTAGGACTCATTAGAAAAATGGCTGATTTCAGAACAGGATAGGTAGAAGATGGACCTGAAGCATCTTGTTATACTAGGTAGTAAGAAAATACTCAGAAAAAAAAAAAAGATGTCATAAGGACACAAGAGCTAGCTTTGAAGGGTTCCCATTGGTCAAATATGGGACAATTTAAGCAACAAAATAAATAAGTACAGGAATAAATCCTAACCCACTGAAAATTATACTAGTTCACCAGTCCATACTGATGATACTGATAATGCTTTTGCTAAGCAGTAAAATGTCAAAGGCTGACTGATTTGTTGTTTTGTTTTGTTTTGTCATAGCAAGAGAGAGAGACAGAGAGTGACAGAGACAGACAGACAAACAGATAGGAAGGGAGAGATGAGAAACATCAACTTGTTGCAGCACTTTAATTGTTCACTGATTGTTTTCTCATATGTGCCTTGACGGGGGTGTGGGGGGGTGCTTCCAGATGAGCCAGTGACCTTGGGCTCAAACCAGTGACCTTGGGCTTCAAGCCAGCAACTTTTGTGTTCAAGCCAGCGACCATGAAGTCATGTCTACAATCCCATGCTCAAATCAGCGACCCCACGCTCAAGCTGGATGAGCCTACACTTAAGCTCGTGACCTTGAGGTTTTGAACCTGGGTTCTCAGTGTCCCAAGCCAACTCTCTATCCACTGTACCACCACCTGGTCAGGCAAAGATCAACTGTTCTGAAGTTTAAAATATCATAAATTTTGCAGCCATCATAGTGAATATTGAATTAGACAAGCATCATCAGTAGCTGCCAATTTAGAGGAAAATTTTGCTTAGGAGCCAGAT
Source organism: Rhynchonycteris naso (assembly GCA_037038555.1). Lineage (NCBI taxonomy): Eukaryota > Metazoa > Chordata > Mammalia > Chiroptera > Emballonuridae > Rhynchonycteris > Rhynchonycteris naso. Next base: position 180,082,912 of record CM072997.1, on the reverse strand, counting down.
ATTTGCATGATCTTTTAATGGCTTCTCACAGATTGCTTGAGTTGCAAAGAGAAATACAAAACAATAAATAGAGGAGAAGTCAGATAACACCCTGACCAGGTGATCAAAACTAATATCTCCAGTGAGGGTCATACAGAAGTTTTGGGGTTCAAAGTGTGATGCTCTTAGAAGGATATAACATCACCTATGCATTTGCTGGCTGAAAATAAATTTAATCGTAAAACAATCATAAAATGACAAACTTTCTGTTTTAAAAAAAGGAGAGGAAAGACTGTATTTTTCAAAAATATTAATCTCAAAAAAATATTCCAGACTAAAGGAGGCTGAAGAGACATGAAAACTAAATACAGTATCTGAACCTAGACTGAATTCTGTATTGGTGAGGGAAATGCTATAAAGATATTAGTGGTTCACCTGATAATATTTAACATGAACAGTAGATTATATAATTGATTATTTAAGAAATTATCATTGTTCTTAAGTAATAATACACACTGAAATATTTAGGGTAAAAAATTATGCTGTACAGCCATATATAACAGGGTAAATAGGCTATTCATTTATACTATTTTTTATTTTTGCAAGTTTTGGAAAATTTGAAATTATTTCTAAATAAAAATGTAATATTATTAAGCAAGTAGAACAGTGAATGTAAATTATTATGACAGACAAGTGCTTCTATAAAACATTTGCTTGATTTACTAAGTATACAAATAGAAAACAAGCTTGTGTTCTGCAATAGTTGTTTAAAGACAACTTAAATGTCTTCTCTTTTTATTCCACCTGTTTCTAATACCACAATGAAAATTTTTGGAATATGTGTTCTATATCTTGAAGTATGTCATTGGTATTGCATTGAATTTATAAATTGCGTTGGGTAATATAGACATTTTCATGATGTTTATTCTTCCTAACCATAAAAACGGTATATGCTTCCACTTGTTTGTATCTTCCTTAATTTCTTTTATCAATGTTTTATAATTTTCCAAGTACAAGTCTTTTTGATCTCCTTGGTTAAATTTACTCCTAGGTAGTTTATTTTTTTGGTTGCAATAGTGAAGGGGATTGTTTCCTTAATTGCTCTTTCTGACAGTCATTGTTGGTGTATAAAAATGCCTCTGATTTCTGAGTATTAATTTTATATCCTGTCACCTTGCTGAATTTATTTATCAGGTCCAGTAGTTTTTAACTGAGACTTTAGGGTTTTCTATATACAATATCATATCATCTGCAAGTAATGACAGTTTTACTTCTTCTTTTCCAATTTGGATGCCTTTTATTTCCTCTTCTTATCTGATTGCTGTGGCTAGGACTTCCAGGACTATGTTGAATAAGAGTGGTGAAACAAGGCACCCCTGTTTTGTTCCTGATATTAAGGGGATTGCTTTTAATTTTTGCCCATTGAGTATGATGTTTGCTGTGGGTTTGTCATAAATGGCCTTTATCATGTTGAGGTATGTTCCCTGTATTCCCACTTTGCTGAGAGTTTTGATCATGAATGAGTGCTAAATTTTATCAAATGCTTTTTCTGCATCTATTGAAATTTTCATGTGGTTTTTCTCCTTTGTTTTGTTTATGTGATGAATCACATTGATTGATTTGTGAATATTGTCACCAGAGTAAATCCCACTGGTCATGGTGTATGATTTTTTTCATATATTGTTGGATCCAGTTGGCTAATAGTTTGTTGAGGATTTTAGCATCTCGATTCATCAGGAACGATAATTTTCTTTTTCTGTGTGTTGTCTTTGCCTGGTTTTGAAATCAGAATTATGCTTGCCTCATAAAAGGAGCTTGGAAGTCTTCCTTCCTCTTAAATTTTTTGAAATAGCTTGAGAAGGATAGAGTTAGTTCTTTGAATATTTGGTAGAATTCACTTGTGAAACCATTGGGCCCCGCGCTTTTGTTTGTTGAGAGTTTTTATTTATTTATTTATTTATTTATTTATTTATTTATCATTTTTTTTACAGGGACAGAGAGAGAGTCAGAGAGAGGAATAGATAGGGACAGAGAGTCAGGAACAAAGAGAGGTGAGAAGCACCAATCATTAGTTTTTCATTGCCGTTGTAACACCTTAGTTGTTCATTGATTGCTTTCTCACATATGCCTTGACCACGGGCCTTCAGCAGACCAAGCAACCCCTTGCTGGAGCCAGCGACCTCGGGTCCAAGCTGGCGAGCTTTCGCTCAAGCCAGATGGCCCCGCACACAAGCTGGCAACCTCGGGGTCTTGAACCTGGGTCTTCCGCATTCCAGTTCGACGCTCTATCCACTGCGCCATCGCCTGGTCAGGCTGTGGGGAGTTTTTAGATAACTGTTTTGATCTCATTTGTTGTAATCGGTCTGTTTAGGTTTTCTGATTCTTCCCAATTGATTTTTAAAATATTATATGTTTCAAGGAATTTGTCCATTTTATCTAGATGAAACAACAACAACAACAGAACATAAATAATCTCAGTAATCTTGAAAAGGAAGAATAAAGTGGGAGGTATCACACTTCCTGATATCAAGTTATACTACAAGGCCATTGTACTCAAAACAGCTTGGTACTGGCATAAAAACAGGCATATGGATCAATGGAACAGAACAGAGAACCCAGAAATAAACCCACACCTTTATGGACAACTGATATTTGACAAAGAAGGTAAGAGCATACAATGGAGTAAAGACAGCCACTTCAACAAATGGTGTTGGGAAATTGGACAGCTACTTGAAAAAAATGAAACTAGACCGCCAACTTACACCATTCACAAAAATAAACTGAAAATAGATAAAGCACTAAGCATCTTAGAAGAAAACATAGGCAGTAAACTCTTCGACATCTCTCGCAGCAATATATTTGCTGATTTATCTCCACGGGCAAGTGAAATAAAAGACAGGATAGACAAATGGGACTATATCAAACTAAAAAGCTTTTACACAGCTAAAGGCAATAAGAACAGAATAAAAAGACAATCTACACAATGGGAGAACATATTCAACAATACGTCTCATAAGGGGTTAATAACCAAAATTTATAAAGAACTTAACACCAGGAAGATATACAATCCAATCAAAAAATGGGCAAATGAAATGAATAGACACTTCTCCAAAGAGGACCTATAGATGGCCAATAGGCATATAAAAAAATGCTCAACATCACTAATCATTAGAGAAATGCAAATTAAAACCACAGTGAGGTATCACCTCACACCAGTCAGAATGGCACTCATCAGCAAAACAACACAGAATAAGTGCTGGCGAGGATGTGGAGAAAAGGGAACGCTCCTGCACTGCTGGTAGGAATGCAGACTGGCACAACCACTGTGGAAAACAATATGGTGATTCCTCAAAAAAATAAAAAACAAACTGCCTTTGGACCCAGCTGTCCCACTTTTAAGAATATACCCCCAAAACACCATAGCACTGTTTCAAAAGCAGAAATGCACCCCCATGTTTATGGCAGCATTGTTCACAATAGCAAAGATCTGGAAACAGCACAAGTGTCCGTCAGTGGATGAGTGGATTAAAAAGCTTTGGTACATATATACAATAGAATACTATGGGGCCATGAAAAAGAAGGAAATATTACCTTTTGCAACAACATAGATGGACATGTAAACTATTCTGTTGAGTGAAATAAGCCAGGCAGAAAAAAAAAATACCATATGACCTCACTCATTTGAGGAATCCAATGAACAATGTGAACTGAGGAACGGAATTGAGACAGAGGAGGGATCAAAGGGACCAGAGAAAGAGAGAATAGAGGGAAAGGAGATGATAGGATGGGATAAACCTGAAGAGAAGAGGGGAGAGCGCTATGGGGAGGGAGGCAAGGGAGTTGTTGAGGGGAATATGGGGGAGGGGAGATGCATTCAGGGCAACACTAGAATTTATGTAAGCACAATAAATTAAAATCAATAAAAAAATAACAATGGAAACATTCTCATTCTTAAAAACAAACAGTTCTGCTTATTCTATCAGTTATGATGTGGCATTTATTTAGCAAAACTAAACAAGATTAATTCAGAGGTAAATAACAAAGGTAATTTCTTGGATGACCAACATGTCTAACGTAACCTATTTTCAACTAAGAAATACCTAAGAAACCCACAACAGGCTGTCTTCTTAAATGGAAACAGATAATTAATGTTTAGTGTAAAAAAAGAGTCCTCCACCATTATATCTTTGGCAAAATATCCTTTGCCCTTTCAGTTGTGCATTGTTTATTTTGCACATTGTTCATGGTGTCAGATACCTTTTTTTAGCTTCTCACTTGTTTCTGAGGCCTTTGGCAATTTGTTCCAGCCCCAGGCACAGAGCAAACAGCTGTGCATGAACTGAGACCAGTTCCACAAAGCAACTCGCATCATTTTGCCTTCTACCCTGTCTGCATAGTGTTACCTTCTGTTCTTAGACAATGACATGAAACTCCAAAGACATGCATAGTCTTCACACATGTGCAACTCTGACAGATGAAGGCAATTGCTACCCTGCTGGGTGAAAATTGGACAATGGAAGATTAAACCAGGCTAGATGAACTATTATCCTAAAAAGGAGCCTTCTATATGGCCTTATGGTGGAAAGTACTATAAGAAGTAGGAATCAGTTGAATTTAATAGTAAGAGGTGACTTGCTCAGTAATGCATCTTCTTGGATTGGCTCTCACTTTTTCCCTACCTTCTTCTTTTGTTTTCCTCCTTCTCGCTCCTTGGGATTACTTCTATAATAATGTGGTAGCACATAAGCCTAGCTTTAGGCTCTGCTTTATGGGAAATCCAGGTTAATACAGTTATTAGTTACTCAATGAATATTGAAAAGTAAGGGAAAATTAAGTGCTTGGTTGCTTGGTTTGTATTTTTATTTTGAGGTTTAGCCCCCTCTAGTGGAAATTAATATTCACTTTCAATCAAATCAAGACAGTCCCCCAAAGTTGTTTTTGTGTGTGTGTGTGTGTGTGTGTGTGTGTGTGTGTGTGTGTGTGTGTCCATTCTAGGTGCCAGGGTCTTTACCTATCTATTTCTGTTGATACCTGGAATAGTACTTACAAAATGGAAAAAGTAAGACTTACTGAACTCTTATCACACACTGTGAATTAAACATAAATAGAAAAAAATTAACTTCTGAGTATTTACAAGACATTTGATAGGCCTTTCAGATAATCTTCACCAAAAATAGATTCTCTTGGAATTATCTTATGTTGTTTTTGTCCTGTGTGCTCTGTGTTTTTGTATTGAGCCAGTTGTTACTAAAAGCCCATAATCTTGACCTCTGCCAATGCTCAAAGCTAATGTTAAGTACCCCTTCTTTATGAAACTTTGATTTTCTTAAATGTCCACCACATTCTGCTTGTTGTTAATCTCAGAAATTATGTTCACCTGTAAGAGATAGTTATACTTTGTTTTCAATACCGTATGTCCGTTTATTTTGTGGCAATGAGACAAAGTTTTGTTTTGGAATAAGTATCTCTCCTCCATTTTCAGCCATGAACTTCTTTTTGAAGATGACTTAAGCCCCAGGCTCCAGGATCCAATTAGTATATTTAATAGTGCTAGCAACAGGGTTGGTTCAGAGTTGGGCATGTGCCCAAATCAAGACCATAAAGGCTAAAGAGCTTTGATTTTGAATATTTTGTTCAACAAAATATTTCTTATTATACTGAACTAGTATTGTGATGGTGTGAGCCTGAAGCTACCATGCAAAGTCTGAGAATGTATCCAATCCAGAGTAAGGAGAATTGAGAGATGGATCCTGGTGTTACCATCTGATTCTTAAATGAGTCTACCGGTGAAGTTGGTCCCTGTTATAGGTTTTACAATTATGTGAGCCAATATCTTTTCTTCTTTGTTTAAGCTAGATTAATTGGGCTTTTTAGTTACTTAAAACTAAAAGATTCCTAATTGGTAAACGATTTAATTCTGAAGTCACACCCTTGTCCTCCAACCTGATTCTCTTTTGGTATTTATCATTCTAGCAAATGCCATTATCAGTCACAGAGTTGTGCTAGCTAGAAACTGGGAAGTCATTTTAACAACGTTCTCTTTCTCAAGCCCATCTCTAACCCACCAGTGAGTTTTAGATATCTTTCCATTTATACATTTATTGGCTTTATTGCTCTTTGGCTAAGAAAGACCCATCTTGACTTGGGCTACTAAAACAAACCAAAAACAAAACAAAAGAATTCTAAATATTTCCAAGCATCATGCCATACATCCTTTAATCTCTTCTCCATTCTTCATCAAGAGCAAATTTTTTCCAAGTATCATCCTCCTTCCCTATCCAAATCCTTAAAACCCTATTGTTACTGTTAGGATAATGAAAACTCATATGAGAAGATCTGGTTTTCATCTACCTTTTCAGTCTCATCATATACACCTACCCCTGTTATTCAGGGCCACTGTACATTTTGATTCTGTTAGATGTTTATTCCTCCCCTTTTCAGATCTTAATTTTGAGCCATTTCCTCAAATAAATCTTCTCTGGCCCCTATAGTTAATTAAGTTCAATAAAACTATTATAGCCTCTCATATCACTTTGTTCTTTACTTGAGGTCTGTCCTAACTTAAGGGTAATTCTTCTCTCTTGTTTTTATTCTTTTAATAAGAATAAGATGCTAAGACAGAAACCAGTAAAAAAATTCATACATATTTTTGTCAACTATTAAAAGTTGTGCCTAAACAATTCTTAAATATTACCTGTACTGTCATTTGTCTGAAGGTGGTCCTGATCCCATCCCAGAACAGATATTAATAGGACAGACATGTGATTGAATGGCAAGAGGACACAGTGAGGTGGAGGAGGTAAATTGTAAAAGGGTTGATGTAGAGCAGATGCACCAGGTGTCCTAGTTTTATATATGTATATAACTTGATGGATGGAAAGAAATTGATCTTATTAACCCTAACTTGAAGTAAAATATTTGTAATTTCTCTCTAATGTCTAAGTATGAAGACCACACCATCATGACAGAATAGACTTACTAGATCTTGTGGCAGCTAATGGAATGTGTTGCTCATATCTGCCTTGAAGTGAGCACATGCTGCAAAGAGAATAGTTAGCTGAGAGCCTCCAGTTGGGATCCGTTGATGTGTCCACGACAAGGAGGCTACATGCTCCCTGGACTGCTCTAAGCCAATAATTGACCATGGTATATTAAAACTGAGTCAGGCTTGCCCAACATAGAACTCTTCCAATGGACAGACTTTGCTCCTGGGCGCTCCACTGGCCAGTTCAAGACTTTCCGAGATCTGCACTGAAGTCTGGGGGGCTCTGTCTACCCACTCATCCTTCTTTCCTTTCTCCTTTCACAAGTGTCAGATGAGCATCATGGTCTAAAGGCTTTTCTCATCCACTTTTGTTCCTTTTTCTTTATTCTTCATAGTTGTTATCCCCAAATTAATAATTTGCATATTTAATTCTATCTTGTGTGTACTTCTTAGAGGATCTGAAATGATACACACATTGGGAGCTGCCTGTGGATGAAAGGGGTGTGAAATGTTTTTTTCTCCTCCTTTTGTCATATCTGGAAGGAAGGGAGTAGAAAAAGTGTTGGGGGAGCAGATTCTTTCTTGACCATCTGGATGTTTGTGATGACTAATGGGCTGTATACTTCCGAGTTGATCATCACCACTGATTACATTCATTCCCAATGTCCTGATGAGGGAGCCCAATAGATCTGGATGGTGACGGACTTGTCTCTGAGCAGCTGCCTAGGCATCTGTGATTTCTGTGGAATATTTGGCTGCAATTCTGGTGAACACAGTCCATTTAGCAAACGCCTTTCTTTCCATTCCTATCCATCTTGTGATGTCCCTGTCTTCCTGATCTTGAGATCTGTGGGTGTGATTTTGATCCAATTGCTCATACCTTTCAGAAAACAGTATATGTAAAGGGAGTAATATTGAGATCTGAACATTGTTCTCTTCTGCATGACTTTGCCAATACCCACTTCCCTCTCCCAAAATTCCTTTCCCCAAGTTCTGATAGCAAGACCTCAGTGAGGCTCATCAGACAAGCATTAGACAAGCAAAATGAATCTCCTCTTCATAAAGTCCCATTATAATACAGCTATTAGTCTCATGGAGCAACTCTCCCCGCTACCCGCCACCCCAGGGCAGGAGTGAGAGAGTAGGATTTCATGCAACAAACTCTAACATCCAGGAACTTGAGTCAAACCCCAAAAGAACTTTTCTTATTCTTTTTTTGTTTTTAATTCAGTGAGAAAAGGGAAGCAGAGAATCAGACTCCTGCATCCACCCCAACCGGGATCCACCCAGCAAGCCCACTAGGGGGTGATGCTCTGACCATCTGCAGCGTTGCTCTGTAGCTCAGCAATTAAGCTCTTCTTAGCACCTAAGGTGGAGGCCATGGAGCCATCCTCAGCACTCAGGGCCAACTCACTCCAACTGAGCCATGGCTGCAGGAGGAGAAGAGAGAGAGAGAGAGAGAAAGAAGCAAGAGAGGGAGGATGGAGAAGCAGATGGGTGCTTTTCCTGTGTGCCCTGACCAGGAATTGAACCCAGTACATCCACACACCAGGCTGATACTTTACCACTGAACCAACCGGCTAGGACCTAGAACTTTTCCTATTTTTTTTAAGTCCTTTTTATTTTTATCTTTCTTCTCCTTGCAAGGCATTAGGGGTTGAGAAGACTGCTGTTCTGGTTTGCTCAGACTTTCTTTTTAGTCTCACATGATAAATTCTTCTTTGAACTTAATCTCTTAATATAGGGCATTAGAGTATGTATGAAAAAGCCAGGAAAGAAAAATAAAAGTTATATCTTAAATGGCTGTCAGAGGTTAATTGTATGTCTTGCGAATCACTTATGCTACTACCCTCAGTGAGTTATGAGGATTAAATAAGATTATACCTGTAGAGTGTTTATAATAACACCTGGGCAGAGTAAACAATCACTAATATTAGCTATTATTTTTTATTAATAAAAAATTTAGCTAAAAATAGAAAAACAATTTTATTATGTTAAAATACTATAATTCATATTCCTTCTTGATTTTCACAATGGAAATGTCAATTTTTAAGGCACATAATTTTGTAAAATGACAAAAGAAAGTATTATGTTGTATTTGTAATTTTAAAAATCATAAAATTCTGATTTACTGGGAAGCTTTTGTTCATTTGTAGCTAGGGGTATAATAAAATAATATATATATAACATTTTATAATAGCAGAGACAGAATTCAAAAAAGTAGTAAACTTTATTCAATTTCTTCAATTAGACAGTATTTGCTGTCTAATGCTATGCTTCTTTTTGGAATTTCTCCTAAGGCTGTTCATTGGAGAATCTTTAGCTTACCAGTAAACTTTTACTTTGCCGGTAGACTCACTGTGTGAAAACAAAGTTTTTGCCGCATGTAGTGGTGTCTGAAAGTGTCTTTTTCACTCTGTTACCATTTGCATCCATGTGTGTACATTAGTTACAATTCTGTTGCCTTAGTCACTTGGCCATCTCATTCCACCATGGGTATATTGTTTGAATTGAGCTACTGTGGCTCCCTGGGTTGCATTTAACTATGCTCAAGTTCATTTTCCCTCAATGATTATAATGGTGTGAGTTTAAAAATGAGTGATTAAAATATTATTTTAGAACAGTTCCATTTCTTGAATGCTGCCAATATTTGTACTTCTAGATAAATAATCTTTTGCAGCAGGGGTTAGCAAACTACAGGCTACCTCCTGCCATTGTAAATAGTTTCATTGGAACACAGCCATTCTGATTCATTTATGCATACTACATGGCTGCCTTTGCCCTACAGTGGCAGAGTTGAGTGGTTTTGATACTAACCATATGGCCCTCTAGCCTAAAATATTTCCTATCTGGGAGGTAGTCTTTCTGAAATAACCCACTTTTTTTTTAACTTTCTTGACCCACTTTCTTCCTGGCTATAAAAACCTTTCACTTTGTACAACTCCTCAGAGAGCCCTTCTATTTGCTAGATGGGATGCTGCCCAATTCAAAAGTCACTTAATAAAGCCAAGCAGACCTTCAAAATACCCCCCAAAATATTTCCTATCTCGTCCTTTACTGAAAAAAACCCATGTGTACTTCTGTTTTTCAGTGTGTTAGTTTCAGAACAAGAACGTCCACAACTAGACACACAGGTGGCCTTCTCAGACTTTCTCTTAGAGGCAGATCTTTGGCCACTTCTGAAAAGAAAAGAGGGAGAATATATTTATTTTCTAGATTATTCTAATTGGGTTATATGAGCAGGGAGGAAAAGCAACAATAAATGCCACTGTTGGCAAATCTACCATCCTCTATTCCTCAACCCATTACAAGTTTATTTTTAGATATGTGGTCCTTAGGACCCAGTTTCCTTTTTCTTTTGGGATTATACTAATGTGACACTATCAATTTGCCTGAAAAGGAAGAGAAGAATAATCAGATTTTCCCTTTCATCTATTTTGTGGTTTATTTGCCTCAATTTGGCAGCCTTTCTTCTCAGCTTTGGGATTCAGCAATTACCCATGCTCTTTTAATATTAATAATCTGGGTAGCAGGGGGAAGTTTTTGAAGTCCACCTGAGTTTCGCAGTTGCTACTGCTCATATTTGTTAGTTTCTTCACCAATGGATTGAGTATGGCAGATTTTTTCACTATCTCCTTCATGTGTCTGGCCTTCTACTTAATAGTTTCCCTTTGTCTCTTTCAGAAGTGTTATGTAAATTTTAAAAAATGTCACCTGACCTGTGATGGCACAGTCGATAAAATGTCAACCTGGAACGCTGAGGTTGCTGGTTTGAAACCCTGGGCTTGCCTGGTCAAAGCACATGTCGGAGTTGATGCTTCCTGCTCCTCCCCCCTCCTCTCTTTCTCTCTCTCTAAAGTGAATAAATACCTTTTTAAAATCTTTATTTTCCAATTCACTAACTCTCTGTATTGTTGAATCTAATCTGTTGCTTTTTAATTTTGATTTTTAATTTTATTTTATGAAATATTTGGTTACTTTTTATATCTATGTGGCTAATTCTAAGTCTATTGTGTCCTTTTAGTATTTTCAATACCTTATTTTGGAAACATACAAGACATACTGTAAGGCCAGGAGCCGCCATCGTGGCCATTCACATGCAGGTTCCCATTGGATTCGGGCTGACGGTGAAGAAATGGCAGAGTCGGAGGATGGTAGGCCATTCTGTTTATTGGTGTCTCACCAATACAGGCAAGCCACAAGAGAAGACAAGGGAGAAGCAGAAAACCAGCTTTTCCCATGGAGGTCAAGGGATCAGGGAGGCCCCTGCAATGGTTATAGCAGGAACCGAGAGAGCTCAAGCTACTGGTCTCTCCCATTTTATAGCATAGATAATCCAAACCTTTAATCCAATTATACAAACAAGGAAACCTCTGTATAATGGGATTCCTCAGGAGAGTACACCACCCTACATTATCCAATCAGTCAAGGGTGTGGGGAAAAGCTTAAAGCCAAGCCTTAGGCCATAACAACCTGGCCTGCTTACATTACAGCCTTTCCCCCACACCCATCCCAAGCACAAGGGCAAATAATATCACCTGGGTGACGGGCTTCCATGTGGGCAGCGCCATCTTTAACAAAGTGAGCATATTATATTTTATCTGCCCAACACATACTTATTTAGTATTTTGGGTTTGATTATTCTAATATCTATTCTTTATTGTTTTATTCTGCTATTCTATCTGCAAGCTTTTATTCACTGTGTGTATTTCCTTCTGAGTTTGATCATTTTTGATTGTGAATCTACACCTTAGAATATTATCTCTGAGAATTTTCTTTGATTCTGTGAGTTAAATTAATTTCTCTAGAATGATTTGATTTTTCTTTCAGGTTTCTGAGAGTACTCAAATTATCCTTGAGTTTTTAAGTACATGGGCAGTGGCTTTTGCCTATCAAATCATGAAAATGCAAATTTGTATAAGGACTTCTTGTTGGCAACATTTATTTTTCTTTTTCATATTTTTTTTCCATTTCACACAAAGCTAAAGGTGAGAATGCCTCTATATATAGAGTTTGTTTTTATTTCACCTGTTAAGGGTACTGCCCTTTGTTGGTCCTGACTTTATTGAAGAGGTCTTTGAATCAACCTTCCACTCTGATTAGACTCCTATTCATTGTCTGTAGACCCTTAAAATTTAGATTTTAGGCCACCAGGAATGACTAGGTGCTTCTAAGGAAAGGAGTGGCTCTGGCACTAACTTAAATTTTTGTGCCTTATTGAACTCTTCTGAAAAATTCTGTTTCTTCCTTCCAGGTTAGATATATATCCAAAATTTTGTTAAATTAAGAAAACAAATTTTAAGCATTTTCTGATGTGCTGTCTGGGAGGGATTTCACTTCATGTTTATACAGCCATATTGTTAGAAATTCTTTTTATGCATTCTTGTGTGTTTATTATGTCCCTTAACCTTTTTCCTCTACAACATCTCTGAATGCTCTTTTTAGTCCTCATGTTTGTTATTTCATCCTCTTTCAAGTCCTGTACAATTTACATTCAGGCTATTGTAAGAACCTCTTATATGGGTCCCACATTCCACCTTCTTACATCACTTTCAAGTTCGTCTTGCATGTGATAGCTGGAATCTACTTGACAAACAAAATGCAAAACAGCAACAGCATTTAGTTTCAGCATCTTGGGAAAGAGCTCAGAAAAAATCATCAGCAATCTAAGAGAAAGAGATTATGTTTTTGGAGAAAACCTGTAAATCAACGTGTATGAGTGCATGTATGACAATCAGATAAGAACTATTGCAAAGCAGGTCCAAGAAGCTATCTCTGGGATAAGAAAGAAAGGAGAGATTAAAACTGACTGGATAGAGAAGTGGGAAATCTAAATGGCTTTACAGAAAACAATGGACCCTCAGTCAAGTCCTGATGTAGTTGTTATACAGGTAAAAAAAAAAAAAAAGGATAAGAGAAGGTATTATGGGAGCAGAAAGAGTGAATGCAAAGACACCATTGCTTATGGTTTCTTTGGAGAAAAGAAAGTTGAGTAGGTATAGAATAGAGGACAGTCCAATAGTAGAAGATGTATTTTCAATTTGGATTTTTGTTCTGCAGAAATATATGACAAGAATAACACCTCTCCAGTTCTTTTCTATATTTCATCATAGTTCACTGTTGGGCAGATAAAATATATTATGCTCACTTTGTTAAAGATGGAGCTGCCCACATGGAAGCCCTTCACCCAGGTGATATTATTTGCCCTTATGCTTGGGATGGGTGTAGGGGAAAGGCTATAATGTAAGCAAGGCCAGGTCGTTATGGCCTAAGGCTTGGTTTTAAGAGTAAGCTCTTCTCCACACCCTTGATTTATTGGATGATGTAGGGTGGTGCACTCTCCTGAGGAATCCCATTATGGAATCCCATTATACAGAGACTTCCTTGTTTGTATAATTGGATTAAAGGTTTTGATTCTACAGTATAAAGTGGGGCAGACCAGTAGCTAGTTCTCGCTTGGTTCCTGAGTTCCTAAGGTTATTATTAGAAGAGAGGAGAGCAGATTAAGGCCACGTGAAGGCCAGGAGAAGAAGCCAAGATGGCACAGTGCTGAGGGAGAAGCCAGTTTGTTAAGAGTTTGTGCTGGAGGAGATGGGAAACAGAGGTGAATAAGTCTGGTGAGCTAGAAACCTTTGATGTTAGGAAACTCGGATAAGTCAGTAGCTTTGTGAGCACTGAATGTGTGGGTTTTGGAGCCCAGTGTGTGTTTTTGCTTGCCCGCCGGGTGCAAGCTAGAATTAAAGCTGATGGCTCACCAGTTCTTGGCTCCTGTGTTTCATTACCGACTGTTCGAATTCAATGCGAACCTGCACGGGTCAGGCGGCTGTGATGGCGGCCCTGGCTACTGGCTTTACATTCACCAACCCAAGAGGTTGGCAGAGAAGTAGCCTTATGTTCTACACATTTGAAGTTGCTTAATTATCACCTACCCCACCTATATCTGTGGTTTAGATTTCCCTACTGCATCTTTCCAAATGGGTTTTAAATTTCTTCTTGAATGCCTTTAGTAATAGATGGCGTGAGGCAGTTAAGTCCAGGTTCAAGAGTCAAATTGCCTGGGCTCAAATCTTAGCTCATTGGTATAGTAGACCATGACCGGACCTGCTGCTCTAAAAACTCAAATGGGCACACTGGCCATGCAAGAACCAAAATCTGAAAACAATTAGATTAGGTAACAGTGGCTCAACCAGAAATGATTAATTTGGAGCTTCCATACTAGGACCTAAATGATGTGATTTCTTCCCAGTCTAAGAAGAAATAAAGGCCAAATACAGTTTGGCAAATACTTCTAGAGTGGAGGAACTGCACACCACATGACCTGCTGAAACTACCCTACTTTTGGCATGCTTCCTCAAAAAAAATATAAAAAAGGTTGGCATTAGAGAGGCTTATCTCCTTCCCATCTTGTTCTTGGCTTATTTTTTTAATTGTTCACTAGTTGAAACAATAGTAAAACAACAGGAAAATCAACCTTAGCTCACTCATGGTAATCATGCTTATTAATCTGAACTCAGACTGGTCTTTGCATAATTAATCACTTACAAACTTTGATTTGCCCATCTGTAAAATGGAATTTATTTGAGGATTAGACAAGATAATGATTGGAAAGTGCCTGGTTCATAGAAAGTGTGAACTAAGGTTGGTATTATCATTAAGTCACTATTTCACATGGTTACTTACCCATTCTATCTCTACCTATTCTTTCTTATCCAGAATCAGACAGTCATACATATAAACTCTGCATCTAGGTTTTTGTTTAAAAGTTTTATAGAATAAACCAAATTTCTCCTTCACAGCTATTCTATTTTTATGTTGTATCGTTCAGTTGTCTATCCGAAGTCTGCTGCCTCAGTCTTCCACATCTTAGTTCATGGTCCTTTATCTTTGCATTTGATTAGACCATTTTAGAGAGAGAGAGGAAGGGAGAGAATGAGAAACATTGATTTATTGTTCTACTTATTTATGCATTCATTGGTTAATTCTTGTATGTGCCCTGACCAGGGATAGAACCTGCAACAGTGGCATGCTGGGACAATACTCTAATCAACTGAACTACAGGCCAGGGCTCAGCTCCCCTCTCTTTTTGACATCCCCAAATTATGTTTTATATCTCTGTTACACCATATTGCTTCTCTTCATTTATTGCCCTAGTCTTTTTAATTAGTCTCCTGTCCCTGTCCTTATACTTATTTAATTAATCTCAATGCACTAGCCAAAGTAACTAATAAAATTAAAATTTAGTGCAATCTGTTACTCCATGTTTAAACCCTCAAATGGCTTTCCATCTCAGAATAAATGACAAAGTTCTCTTAAGATGAGCTATAAGGCTCTATATAATTTAAACTTATATATCTCTTATTTCATCTACTGTTCTCTTTACTCACCTTATACACACTGACTTCCCTCATTCTGATATCTGTACTATGGAGTCCAAATGCATAATTTTTACATTATTTACATGCAAATATCTTTTGCCTGGATGTGGCTTTTCAATATCACCTTAAATTCAGGTGCTTTCATGTGGCTAACAACTACTCAAATTTATATAATATTTACATTTGATTAACATGTTAATTATGTTTCATTCATAGAAGCCATTAATAAAAATGTTGAACAGATCAGATTGGAAAACAAAAACCTTTTAGTTCACCACTAGAGACCTTTAGATAAAACCACTGAGACTACTTGTCCATCTGCAGATACATGTTCTCTCTTCATCCTACATTTCTCCAACTTGTTCCTTAACAACATGTGAAAATTCAGAAAGCGTAAATAAATTACTTCAGGACACATGGCTAGTAAGCAGCAGATATGGATCTACACTGCTAGTTCAAAATCTTTCCCAATATTGCATAACTTTACCATTTTGTATTTTCTATAGTACTAAGCACAGTGTCTTACAAATTCTCAGCAAGCACATGTTTATTGTTGGTTAGTAAGCCCTGCCTTGATTGTCCTGCAAAGTAAATACTTTATTTAGATCTGTAGTTTTCAACCCAGGTATTTTTTCCTACAGGGGACATTTGTCAATGTCTGAAGACATTTTTGATAGTTACAAATGTGCAAGATGCTTCTAGTAGTTAGTGGGTAGAGGCCCTGGATACTTCTAAACATCTTAAAATACACAGAACAGCTTTTTACAGCAAAGAATCATTTGGTCCAAAATGTGCTGAGATTGAGAAAACCTGATTTGGGACTTAGCTTTATTGATTTACAGACAGTTCAGGGAAGGTCTAAAATGCACCAAAGCAAGCTGATTGTTTTTATTTTTCTCTGTTTTTCTTGTTAATGGACCCAGCTTTTAAGTAAAACAAAAGAGCACTTGAGCTGAGAAAAAAAAAATCAGACATACAAATGAACCCTTACAGCCCATCTTCTTTTGGTATCCGAGGATCTTGTACTGACAGGTGATAGCAAGCACCAGCCACCCTCCTCAGCTGGGATAAAGTTGTACTCGTTACATATTCATGCTTGAAATGTCAATCTTCACTGAAGAAATTCAAGGCATATCATTAATTAAAGCAATGAATTCCCCAGAAACAACACTAATTAAATCTTAAAATCAAAACAGCATAAAAAAGCAGACCTCATTTTTTACATCCCATATGAACAACTGAGAAAAATCATACAGCTTCATCAGGTCAAGTGGAGTATGGTGGGATTTATCAAAAAGGCAGATCGGCCACCTTCATTTATGCTTTCTTCTTGTTTCTTTCTTTTTAGTTTTTATTTTAAGTGAGAGGAGGGAAGATAGAGAGACAGACTCCCACATGCGCCCTGACCAGAATCTACCCAGCAACCCCTGTCTGGGGCCAATACTCAGCCCATCTGGGACTATTTTTAGTTCCTAAGGCAGAGGGTCCACAGAGTCATTCTCACTGTCCAGGGCCAATGTGCTCTAATCAATTGAGCCATGGCTGCAGGAGGGGAAGAGAGAGAGAGAGAAAGGGGAGTGGGAGGGTGAGAGGAGGAAAAGATGATCTCTTCTCTGTGTGCCTTGAACCCAGGACTTTCATACTCTGGGTTGACACTCTACCACTGTGCCAACCGGCCAGTGCCTCCTCTTGTTTCTTTTTTTTATTTCTCTTTTTTATTTATTCATTTTTAGAGAGAAGACACAGAGTGAGATAGAGATGGAGAGAGAGAGAGAGAGAGAGAGAGAGAAAGGGGGGAGGAGCTGGAAGCATCAACTCCCATATGTGCCTTGACCAGGCCAGTGCAGGGTTTTGAACTGGAGACCTCAGTGTTCCCAGGTCGACGCTTTATCCACTGTGCCACCACAAGTCAGGCCTCCTCTTGTTTCTTGCTGCTAATTCCAAAAATAAGCCATAGGCAGAGTTGTCAATAAGCAAATAGCTGGCTGATAACAATTGTGCCATCATTCATATGGTATGTGTTTGATCTTCTGTAAAGAAGTGGTGAAATTCTAGAGCAGCAGGAGGATTAGAGTTTAAGGAGTTAGAGATCTATTCTCTTAACCTAGACAATCTCGACCCTCCCCATATTTACTAATTGGACAACCTCCTGGTTTAACGCCCATGTATTTGCTGATACACTCTGCAACCAAAATAATCTTTCTAAAATGCAACTCCCTGAATTAGCCTCACTAAATGACTTATGGTTCCTTGAATTCATTAGGTTTCATGTCCTTACCATGTTTTGTCCCTAACACACTTATTTTCCTTATAGATTAGCTGAAAAGGTTAGCCATATTGATGAGAAAGGTAGCCATACCTTTCTTAAAATGTAGACTGTTACTTGCCTTAATAACATCTGTAAGAAAAAATTGTAAACTTTTTGAATAATCTAAACTTGTTTGTGAAATAATTTACCATCTATAATATTAAAAGATTTTTTTTTTTAACTTTTATCAGTGATGCCATTTAAAGGGACTTTATTAGTTCTGGACACTTTGGCATTGGACTAGGATGAAGTTTCCTATTTCTCCATTTACCTCATCGCTAAAATGTCAAAAAATTTATTTTTTTAGTCTTCTGAAGGCATCTTAATCATAGTTCACACATCTCCTTTACCTCTGAAATTAAATACATATTTAGAGTATGTATTTACCAACACATATTTGTGGGTATATCATTTGGTACCTCTCTTTGTCTTCTTATTAATTGGGATAAGCCCATTAACATTTTAATCTATTTAGTCTAATCCTTCAGGAGGTGCTACATTTAGAAAAGTACAGTCCTTTGCATCTGTTTTACCTGCCTCTCCTGAAGAACATAGATAGGAATGGAGAATCTATCTAATAGTAACTCATAAAATCTCTGCCTAATTTCTATAGTGCCAGTAACTTTCCTCTAATTGGTGCCATTCGTTTCTACACTCTCTTCAAAACTTCTCCCCCAACTCTTCTTGCTCCTTGACTCTTCCTCTTTACCCACTTGCTTTGCTAGTTTGCAGCTCTTTACTCTTGTCCAGATGATAACCCATGCAGCTGGTGCACTTTCTATATTCCCCAAACTCTGGGGACTCTGTTACATGAGCTCAAAGTATTAATCTGGCAATATAGTGAGAAGGGACAGAAAGAAAAAGCCAGGTCACTTAATACTTTAGTAGTTTAGTCTCCTCATAATTACAGTATTTTGTAGGGTAGGGGCCATGCTTCCACTTGTAGTTATTATGCTTTTGGTGATGTGAAGAATCTTAGAGATCAGATAGCTCACTTTTCTAATATATGGATGAGGAAAAAACAGATGCTCAAATAGGTGTGGCATGCCCATGGTCAATCTGGTCATCACTGGTCAATGCCATGCTGAGCCAGACCTTCTGACTTGGAGGTCAGGATAGCTTCCAGTATTCTATGCTGTTTAAACTCCTCACTTAGTGCTAAGTGAAGTACTTTTCACAAGATATGTAGTAGGTAAATGTGGGAGCAAACAAAAAAATATATGATTCAATGATTACAGTTACAGTAGGATCCTCCTCTCCAACACACCAATGATAGGGTATAAATATAGTATACAATCAATTATATATATTGTACTGGTGCACCATATCTAACCTATTTTCTAGATTGTCTTTAGCACCCTTCCCCCCACTCAGGAATGCAGGAGAACTACTGAAGCCAGACTCTTCTGTACCCTGAGAAGAACCATTGAGGCCGGACACGCTCATACCCCTGAGGAGTTAACTGACCCCAAGAAGTGATTAGATCAGAATGCCATGGAGAAGAAATTATGATCCCAGGAACCAGCGGTCCTGCTTGATGACTCATACAATGCTGGAAATCAGCTATCCTACTTTATGACTAACTGCATGTCCCCCATTGTACTAACCTCACCTGAAAATGTATATAATCACCCCTTGCAACTGAGATTGTAAGGCAGGCTTTGGGCTAGAATATGCTGCCTGTCTTCTCAAATTGCTGGCAATCTTGATTAAAGATGCTTGTTATCCTCTCAGAATCAGTTTCTGCTTATTGGCTATTGCAACATGGGTGACCCGAACCCCAGACTGGTTGTAGTTCAGTAACACCATGACAGAAGAGTCAAATGGAGAAGCAAAATCAGGTCGGTCTGCCAGTCTGCTTAGACTGTTTTAGTTAAGATGATTCATTATGGATTTCTTGAGGGGGGGGGTGGTCTAATTCCAAAAAGCTATTCTATTTTAATGATATAATGAACCTTTAAAATGAAGGTAAACACATCACTCCCCACCCCAAATAGACCTTTTAGTTTTTAATGGGTGTGCTTTAATAGTAATAAAAATAGAAACAACAATACTAATAACTACCATTACTGATTGCATACTATTGCTCAGAGAAATAAGTTAATTTAACTTGCTGTCACTTCGTAAATAGCAGACTCAAGGCTTAAACCTGAGCCGTCTGTTCTCCAAGAGGCTTCTCTTTTACTCCCTGCCACAAATGGCAGAAGATTCTTCATTCTTTCATTCAAGGAGCTTTTGTTCCTATGTACTGGGACAGGTGATAGGAACGCAAAGTTGGACAAAACATTTTCCTGCTTTAGAGGAGACTGTACTCCAGTGGAGAAAACAGACAAACAAATCAACAGTTGTAGTGCAGCATAGGAAAGTGCTTTCCTAGCAGCGAAGATGTGATGCTCGGGTGCCAGGGCAGGCAATGAAACCGGAGGGAGTGAGGATGGTCAGGCAACGCTGGCAGAACCAGAGAGCCTTTGGACTGAATAATTAAGGAGGAATAGGTGTGAATTAGAGAAACTGTGTGTGAGGACATGGGACATGATTAACAAGGAGTGGTGAGTAATTCAGTTAGACTGGAAGGAGGAGGCCATGTGGGGCTTAGCAGAGAGAACTAGAGAGGCAGTCTGGGACCCGTCCTGAACAGTTGTTTGAACCATGTTGACTGACTGGGAATGAATCCTGAGTATGATAAGCAGCCACAGCCAAACTTTTATCAGAGAAATGAAGGAGTCAGAGATGGTTTAAGGAGTATCCTTGTAATTGGGTGTGGTTGTGGAGGATAGAAAGTCAGGATGAGGTGTGGCGTAGGGATGGGAGACTGTGGACTCGGTCCCTGGAGGAGACAACTGCTGTAATCCAGGTTATAAGGGAGGAGAGCAGAACTGAGGCCCCTAGGAGAAAAAATAAAAAGACGGAAATGGGATTTCAGGATTTGAAGCAGGTTCTTTTGACTAAACAGGTGCCCAAAGTTGTTTGCTCCATTGACTTTTGACTCTGTCCCTGGCTCAAGGAGACTTTATTGCTCTTTGCTCAAAATGCTGTCTATTGAAAAAGAAGAAAAAATAAACAAATGTGAAAGGAACCACAGAAAACTATGGACAAAAAAACCCAGAATCAACTAAAAGACCTGAGGGAGGTCAATCTTTTTTATTTTCACTTTGCTTCTCTGCTCCTTCTCCAGGCTTTCCCTTGGCCTTTTCAGTTACTTCACTGCCTCCATGACTTTTAACATGCAGGGCACCATGGCTAAAGGTCTCAGGAGGGCAAGGAACTGAACATTAAACAGCGCTGAAACTACAGCACAATTTGACTAGTGTGTGGGCATTGCTGAGCTGGGGCCTTTGGAAAAGAACTGCTTTTTGGCTGAAATGCACTGCGTTGGGGGAGGGGTGGATTCAGGAGAACTCAACTTTGCTTCCATAGTATTCCTTGAAAAAGCCTAAGTACTGCTTGAGAATAGTATCTATGTTTTTCCATTGATATGTGGCTATTAGTTTGAATCCAGCCCCGTGAAGTTGCTGGTAGCTAATGATCTTTTGTTTAGAAAACATCTAAAATAAGATTCTCAAATTACGCAATCCCTGTTGCCAAAAAGCTTTCTGTGGCCTTTTGAGCGAAATGAAGAAAAATGACACATAAATCCACATTCATTTTCCAATGTGAATCGCCATTTTATTAAAAGTGGAGTCTATAACAAGGCAATCATAATTTAAATTAATGAATCCCCAAGTAATGCTTGATACTGCCAATTATTTTTTCATATAATATAAAAACTCTGGGTTCATAACTAACATTCTTTCCCTATTCAGGAAAAACCATGCTCAGCAATGTGTTATTCATGACTTAATTATTCTATAGATGCTTCATTCATATGCATGCAGATATATCTGGCAGCATTGCATTTTAATGAAGATGCTGAAAGGCAGCAGGCTATAATTTCTAACAGAGAATTCTGTCAAGATGAACAATAGCAGCTCCTGGAGAGGACTAGGAAATAGCATAGCCTAGAAAGAAAATTAAAAATCCATTTAAATATTTTAATTATAATCTTCATTAGTGAAATTTTGAAATTCTTTGGAACACCCAGAGTTTAGGAGCTATTTTTGTTGGAGGAGAATAATTTTGAGGAAGAGAAAGATTTTCAAGATTCCATGGACTGAGATTCAATTTCTCCATAGGGAACACAGGACTGGGTTTCTGCCCCATCCCTTGTACCTCTTCGGCCTGACTTCTTTTTATTGCAGTAGTGGAATCAAAATAACCAATTAGGTTAACCTCACAAGGGGAGGGGGATTTCAGGATTTCTTTTGTGCTGAATACACATATATGAGGCATAGAATTTTAGCAAGCTGAATGCACCTCAAATTTCCACCCTTTGACCCTCCATAAAGCTCAGTTTCACTAGAAACAATCAAGACCTATTTTAACTATAACAAGTTTTGTTATGGTTTTCTTTCTTTCTCATCTTTCTGGAGAAGAAGAAATGTCAGAAGAAATAATAGAATTTTCAAAAGCACAGGAACTAGCTAAGCAAATTGTAAAACAAGTAATAATTCTGCTTGTTCTGTTATAGGATAAAAGCAAAATAGAAACCCATCACTGCCATGTTCCTTAATGTTGAAGATGCAAGTGACAGGGCATTGGGGGCATTTTGGAAGGTGTGGCATTTTCTGAAAGGGTGATGGATAAGAGGAGCAGCTGTCTATGCAATACCTTGGGTTTCCTCCTACTTCATCGAAATTGCTCTTGTTCTGATCACCAGTGTCCTTTGTGCTGTCAAATCCAGCACACACCTTGCTGTCTTCCTCTAACTACACATCTCAGTAGAATTCAATACAAATGACAACTATTTGTGTTGTAAAATCTGTATTTTCTGGTTTTGCTCACTTTTATTGTTAAAAATGGCTGCTGCTCATGCGATGATGCTCCCATGTGATACGGCTAATTATTTTTCTGCTTGGGAAGGTGCATGGTTATGCTAATGTGCGCTGGAGGAGAGATTGTCCTGCCGAAATGTTTTAAAAGGAGGTTCTAGGAGGCCATTTTGAAGGAGACCACATTGTTGCAGGGAGTAGAGGCCACATGGTTGCAGGAGAGGCAGCAAGATGGCGGGGAGCTGAAGGGGAAAGGAGGTAAAGGGCTTTGTGAGCTCTACTGAATTGGTGGGGGCCTTTGATTCTAGGAAAACTCAGAAAAGATTCTCCTGGTTGTGGTACCAGAGAATGTGAGAATGGGTTTTGGTGCCCGTGTGTTTATTTTTACTCACTTGCTGAGTGTGAGGCTAGAAATAAAGAAAATGGCCCACCATTTCTCGACTCTGCAGTTTCATTACGACTTATCCGAATTCAATGGGAACCTCCACATGTCTGGAGGCTCTGGCAGCTGTGGCAGCTGCGACTGCCGCAACCCCTGGCATTACAGCAACTCCCTTTCTTCAGGCATGCTTTTCTTGTGACTCTTGAGATGCCATGCATTCCTGCTGTTTAGCTTTCTTGTCTTGCTTTTTTATTTGTTAATGCTGACCTTTAATAAATAGATTTAAAATTATTTTATGTACTTGAATTTTTAATCGTTTTATGTATTTTACATCTTTGATTAAGGAATTCCTTACAACAGGTTGAAGAAGTTGTTCTAAAATTTCTTACAAACATTTAAAAGTTTCTATTTGCTTTTCATATTTTAACGTACAGAGCCAGCCATTTTTTCTCCCTATATGTGTGAGCATTTGTCCTAGAATTATTTATTAAATAGATTCTCCTTTCACCAATGGTCTGCAAAGCCAGCTCTATTGTATATCAAAAATTTATGTACGTATAGATCTGTTTGTTTCCTATTGTGAATTACCACAAATCTGTGGTTTAGAACAATACAGATTCGTTTCTACCTAGTAGGTCAGAAGTCCAGGAAGGCACACCTGGGTTGCCTGGAAATTTTGGAGAATAATCTATTTTCAAGCTCATCAGAAAGTTAGAAGAATTCAATATCTTGAAGCTATAGAATTAAGGTATCTGGTTGTGAGCCTGGGATCACTCTCAGCAATTCAGGGCCACCTGTTTTCCATGTGGCCCTCTCCACATTCAAAGCCAGCAATGACTGGTCAAATTCTCTCATGTTTCTGATCTATGAGTTCTTCTTCTTCCACCAGCCAGAGAAAATTCTCTGCTTTTAAAGGGCTTATTTGCTTAGATGCACTTTACCCAGATAATCTCCATATTTCCATATAATGCAACATAATTGTGAGAAGAATATTTTATTACATTGCACCTCAATCAAAAGGGAAGATGTCATATAAGGGCAATAATCACTGGGAATCCTTTTTAGAATTCTGCCTATCACATTCTGTTTGTGGATCTCTAACCATTGGCTTGTCCCTATGCCAGTAACTACACTGTCTAATCAAGTTCTATCAAAAATCCCACTGAGATAAATAGGGCGGGGGAGCAAGATGGCGACGGAGTAGGCGGACGTACCAACTTCCAACTCCCAGAACCAAAGTGGATTACAACTCAATTTTAAGAACCATCACCTGGATAAACCAACTTTGAACAAAACTAAGTGGACTCTTCAACCAAGGAACACAGAAGAAGCCACATTGAGACTGGTAGGAATAGCGAAAACGCGAAGAGGGCTGCCCAGCTCCCCGGAGCAAACGGCAGCCCAGAGAGACCCGTGTGGCGGGAGGAGATTTTGGCGGAGAGGGAGGGACCTGGGTCCCAGGAACCAAGCCCCAGCCTGCAGTCCCAGAGCCAAGAAGAGGCGTTTGGATAGTTTTGAGCTGTGAAACAAGTGAGGGAGCTCCCAGGCCTACAGTGTGGAGTATTAGGTCCCTTCCTACTCTGCTGAGGGCTGCTTAAGGTTTTGGGGCGGCAGGACGCTGAAAGGCGGTTCTGTCCGCGTGGGCAGAGGCCAAGCCGGTGGGAGATCGGTCTAGCCCAGAGGGTCGGAGGGTAAGCGCGAGAGCGGTCCAGAAGCTGCGGGCCCGCCTTTAATCCCACTTACGGGGACAAAGCGGGAGGCCAGGAACAGGCAGGCCCTGGGCAAGCCGGCCCTGACCGCGGGGACCGGGCTAGGACCAGGGACGGGCAGGGGCTCGTGGCTGAGCTGACGCTACCAGTCCGCCCCCCCCCCCGCCGCCCGCCGGAGAAACCGCGGTTGGCCAGTATACGTGCGTGAGCGGGCTCCGAGCGCGGGAACGGGGTGGACCCCGAGACAGGCGGAGGCTCGCAGTTGAGCCCACGGCTGCTATCCCCATCCGGCCGGAGAAACCCCGGATAGCGTTAATACGTGCACGAGCGGGCTCCGAACGCGGGGGCGGGGTAGAGTCCGGGACGAGCGGAAGTACGCAGCTCGGCGGAAGCCAGCAAACACACCCGCCCCAATAAATCTTGGTTTCCGACCCTGCGCAAAGGGCCCTGGCCTCGAGGGCGGGGCTAAAGCTCCTGACGGGCAAAAGCTTACAGCTGAGAGCACGTCAAAAGCCCCGCCTAACCCGCGGAACTGTAGCGAGCCGGCTCCGACTGCTGGTTCTGGGCGGAAGTCCGGAAATAGGCTGGGTCCGCAGCTGAGGAAAGGTGCTCGCCTCTACCCTTGGTGCTAATCTTGTGGCTTCAGTGACAGCCCCTCCCACGGAGGAGAGGCAGAAATCACAGCAAAAGCCACAGTGGGCCGGCGCTGGCAACGCTCATACCCAACCACCCTAGGCGCCGGCAGAGGGGGTGGGGGGCCTGCAGATAGACCACACCTAGAGAACACAAAGGCAACACCTACTGGACTCCAGTGGCCACAACTTGCTTATACACAGAAAAAATGGGCAGGCAGAGGAATGCAAACCAAATGAATCAAGAGAAATCCCCAGAGAAGGACCTGAATGAACCAGATATAACCAAATTACCAGAAGCAGAATTTAGAATAATGATAGTTAGGATGTTCAAAGAAATTAGAGCAACAATGGATAGTCATTATGAACACCTAAATAAAGAGATAACAAGTATAAAAAATGAAATTGAAATAATAAAAAAGAATCAGACAGAAATGACAAATACAGTATCAGAACTGAAGACCACAATGGAAGGAATTAAAAGCAGGATGGATGACGCTGAGGATCGAATAAGCGAGTTAGAGGACACAATAAACAAAGGCACAGAAGCAGAGAAGAAAAAGGTAAAGAGACTTAAAAAATGTGAGGAAACTCTAAGGGAGCTTTGTGACAACATGAAGAGAAACAACATTCGCATCATAGGGGTGCCTGAAGAAGAGGAGAGAGGACAGGAAATGGAAACTTTGTTCAATCAAATTATAGCAGAAAACTTTCCTAAATTAAGGCTGGGAAACACTCCACACATTCAAGAAGCACACAGAACTCCATTAAGGAGAAACCCAAAAAAATCTACACCAAGACTCATCATAGTTAAAATACCAAAGCTAATGGATAAAGAAAAAATTTTAAAAGCTGCTAGAGAAAAAAAGACTATCACCTACAAAGGAGCCCCCATAAGGATGACATCGGACTTCTCAACAGAAACACTTGAGGCCAGAAGGGAATGGCAAGAAATAATCAAAGTAATGCAGAACAAGAACCTAAAACCAAGACTACTTTATCCAGCAAGGCTAACGTTTAAAATTGAAGGAGAAATAAAGAGCTTCCCACAAAAAGAAAGCCTCAAGGAATTCATAAAAACCAAACCAATTCTGCAAGAGATACTAAGGGGCCTCTTGTGAACAGTTTAAAGGGAGGAAAGAATAGAGCAAAAGAAGAATACAGCTTTAAAGAATAAAATGGCAATAAACAACTACATATCAATAATAACCTTAAATGTAAATGGATTAAATGATCCAATCAAAAGACATAGGGTAGCTGCATGGATAAAGAAACAGGACCCATACATATGCTGTCTACAAGAGACACACCTTAAAATAAAAGATGTTCATAGACTGAAGGTAAAAGGATGGAAAAAAATATTTCATGCAAATGGAAATGAAAAAAAAGCAGGGGTAGCAATACTTATATCAGACAAAATGGACTTTAAAACAAAGGCTGTAGTAAGAGATAAAAGAGGACACTACATAATGATAAAGGGAACAATTCAACAGGAAGATATAACTATTGTAAATATCTATGCACCAAATATAGGAGCCCCGACATACATAAAGCAGACTTTGATGGATATAAAGGGCGAGATTAACAGCAATACTATCATAGTAGGGGATTTCAATACCCCTCTAACAACACTGGATAGATCCTCAAGAAAGAAACTTAATAAAGAAACAGCAGACTTAAAGGAGACACTAGATCAACTTGATTTAATAGATATCTTCAGAACTTTTCACCCTAAAGCAGTAGAATATACATTCTTCTCAAGCGCTCATGGTACGTTTTCTAGGATAGACCACATGTTAGGACACAAAAATGGTCTCAATAAATTTAAGAAGATTGAAATCATATCAAGCATTTTCTCGGATCACAATGCCATGAAACTAGAAATTAACCACAAAAGAAAAACTGAAAAATACTCAAACACTTGGAAACTAAATAGCTTGTTATTAAATAATGAATGGATTAACAATGAGATCAAAGAAGAGATAAAAAAGTTTCTAGAAACAAATGATAATGAGCATACATCAACTCAAAATCTATGGGACACAGCAAAAGCAGTTCTGAGAGGGAAGTTTATTGCACTACAGGCATATCATAAGAAGCTAGAAAAAGCTCAAATAAGCAACTTGACCCTGCATCTAAAAGAACTAGAAAAACAACAACAAATAAAACCCAAGACAAGTAGAAGAAAGGAAATAATAAAGGTCAGAGCAGAAATAAATGACATAGAGGCTAAGGAAACAATACAGAGGATCAATGAAACAAGAAGCTGGTTCTTTGAAAAGGTAAACAAGATTGATGAACCTTTAACTAGACTCACCAAGAAAAAAAGAGAGAGGACTCAAATAAATAAAATTAGAAAGGACAGTGGAGAAATAACAACTGACACAACAGAAATACAAAGCATTGTAAGAAAATACTATGAAGAACTATATGCCAAAAAATTAGACAATCTTGGTGAAATGGACAAATTTCTTGAATCATATAACCTTCCAAAAATCAATCTGGAAGAATCAGAACACCTAAACAGACCAATTACAGCAAATGAGATCGAAACAGTTATCAAAAAACTCCCAAAAAAGAAAAGTCCTGGGCCTGATGGCTTCACAAGTGAATTCTATCAAAAATTCAAAGAAGAACTAACTCCTATTCTCCTGAAGCTATTTCAAAAAATTCAAGAGGAAGGAAGACTTCCAAACTCCTTTTATGAGGCGAGCATAATTCTGATCCCAAAACCGGGCAAAGACAACACAAAGAAAGAAAATTATAGGCCTATATCCCTGATGAATTTAGACGCTAAAATTCTCAAAAAAATATTAGCCAACCGGATCCAGCAATATATGAAAAAAATCATACACCACGATCAAGTGGGATTTATTCTGGAGAGGCAAGGCTGGTTCAATATTCGCAAATCAATCAATGTGATTCACCACATAAACAAAAGGAAGGACAAAAATCACATGATAATTTCAATAGATGCAGAAAAGGCATTTGATAAAATCCAGCACCCATTCATGCTCAAAACTCTCAGTAAAGTGGGAATACAGGGATCATTCCTTAACATGATAAAGGCCATCTATGATAAACCGACAGCATACATCATACTAAATGGACAAAGATTAAAAGCAATCCCCTTAAGATCAGGAACCAGGCAGGGTTGCCCACTTTCACCACTCTTATTCAACATAGTTCTGGAAGTCCTAGCTACAGCAATCAGACAAGAAGAAGAAATAAAAGGCATCCAAATTGGAAAAGAAGAAGTAAAACTGTCATTATTTGCAGATGATATGATATTGTATATTGAAAACCCTAAAGTCTCAGTCAAAAAACTACTGGACCTGATAAATGAATTCAGCAAGGTGGCAGGATATAAAATTAATACTCAGAAATCAGAGGCATTTCTATACACCAACAATGAAATATCAGCAAAAGAAATTAAGGAAACAATCCCCTTCACTATTGCAGCCAAAAAAATAAAGTACCTAGGAGTAAATTTAACCAAGGAGGTTAAGGACTTGTACTCAGAAAATTATAGAACATTGATAAAAGAAATCAAGGAAGATACAAACAAGTGGAAGCACATACCGTGCTCATGGCTAGGAAGAATAAACATCATTAAAATGTCTATATTACCCAAAGCAATTTATAAATTCAATGCAATACCAATTAAAATATCAATGACATACTTCAAAGATATAGAACACATATTCCAAAAATTTATATGGAACCAAAAAAGAACACGAATAGCCTCAGCAATCTTAAAAAGAAAAAATAAAGCAGGAGGTATCACTCTTCCTGATATCAAGGTTTACTACAAGGCCATTATACTCAAGACAGCCTGGTACTGGCATAAGAACAGGCACATAGATCAATGGAACAGAACAGAGAACCCAGAAATAAACCCACAGCTTTATGGACAACTGATATTTGACAAAGGAGGAAAGAACATACAATGGAGTAAAGACAGCCTCTTTAACAAATGGTGTTGGGAAAATTGGACATCTACCTGCAAAAAAATGAAACTAGACCATCAACTTACACCATTCACAAAAACAAACTCAAAATGGATAAAAGACTTAAATGTAAGCCGTGAAACCATAAACATCTTAGAAGAAAACATAGGCAGCAAGCTCTCCGACATCTGTAGCAGCGGTATATTTGCCGATTTATCTTCATGGGCAACTGAAATAAAAGGCAAGATAAACAAATGGGACTATATCAAACTAAAAAGTTTTTGCACAGCTAAAGACAATAGGAACAGAATAAAAAGACAAACCACACAATGGGAGAACATATTTGACAGCACATCTGATAAGGGGTTAATAACTAAAATTTATAAAGAACTTATAAAAAGCAACACCAGGAAGACAAACAACCCAATCAAAAAATGGGCAAAAGAAATGAATAGAAATTTCTCCAAAGAGGACATACAGATGGCCAATAGGCATATGAAAAAATGCTCAACATCACTAATCATTAGAGGAATGCAAATTAAAACCACAATGAGATATCACCTCACACCAGTCAGAATGGCACTTATCAGCAAAACAACACAGAATAAGTGCTGGCGAGGATGTGGAGAAAAGGGAACCCTTCTGCACTGCTGGTGGGAATGCAGACTGGTGCAGCCACTGTGGAAAACAGTTTGGAGATTCCTCAGAAAATTAAAAATCGAACTGCCTTTTGACCCAGCTATCCCACTTTTAGGAATATACCCTAAGGACACCATAGCACTGTTCGAAAAGAAGAAATGCGCCCCCATGTTCGTGGCAGCATTGTTCACAATAGCGAAGATCTGGAAACAGCCCAAGTGTCCGTCAGAAGACGAGTGGATTAAAAAGCTATGGTACATATATACTATGGAATACTACTCAGCCATAAGAAACGATGACATCGGATCATTTATAACAAAATGGATGTACCTTGATAACATTATACGGAGTGAAATAAGTAAATCAGAAAAAAAGAAAAACTGAGAACAGCACGATTACATACATAGGTGGGACATGAAAGTGAGGGTATGAGACATGGACAAGAGAGTGGTGGTTATGGGATGGGGGGAGGGAGGGAAGAATGGGATAGGGAGGAGGGGAGGGACACAGGGAAAACCAGATTGAAGGTGACAGAGGACAATTTGACTTTTGGTGATGGGTATGCAACACAATTGAATGATAAGATAACCTGGAGATGTTTTCATTGTACATATGTACCCAGATTTATTGATGTCACCCCATTAGAATTAATAATAATAAAATAAAAAAAAAAAAAAATCCCACTGATATTTTAACTGGAATTACATTGGATTGATATAGTTTTGGCTTTTTTATAGTAAATCATTTTATTTAAAAATGTGATTATTTCATTTATAATTTTGTTCATAAATCTTGACTACATTTTTTATTTTTATATTTCATAATGAAACATTACAGTGATTTCTGGCCCAAAGCAAACATTTTGACTTAAGGTGGGACTTCTGGAATGGTTGAGTCAGGAGTTACACAAATTCTCTTCCCACCAAAACCAACTATAAAACAAGAGAAAACTGTCAAAAACAACGATTTCAGGATTTCAGAATTGACCAAAGGCATCTATCTAACTGACAAGATTTATTCAAGAAAAACTAAGCATCAGTATAATCACAGTGGGAGTCTATGGCATTTTATTCTGGGGTTTCTGCCATTCCTGAGCCATCTCTGCAGTTCAGTAATTTTACTAGGGCATGGCAGGCTATGAGCCCTGGAAGCCTCTTTACTAGAGAAGTCTAATTTGCTTTGGAGTGGAGCACAGAATACCTTAGGGCATTGTCAAAAATGATGACAGGGAAATCTAGGAATAATAGAAAATAATTTAAGAAGGCCAATATTCCCATTAGCCTGAGGTCTCAAAACTACTTGGGCAAGCAACAGACTGACAGACCAGCCAGGAAATTGAAAGGGAAATCCAGATATTGAGATAGTGATAGTTGGCTTTTGTACATGTTCACTTAGTCTTAGTGATTTAAAAGAGAGTCTACATGTTTGAGAATATATACATGCACAGAAGAAAATCAGATAGAGCTCTGGTTGTCTACATTTCCCTGATGAATGTGATGCCTTAAGTAGCAGAAAGAATAAGATAGAGCAGATTTGTAAACTGCTTACACTTTGATTTTATTCCTTAAAAACACATAGCTCCATTGGCAAAGGGGGGAGGCCTTACTGGTTCAAGATGTTTATGCACAACATCTAATCAATCATTGGCTGACCAATAGGCTATGTTGACCTCTAGGGAGTCAGATTTAAAAACAAAACATAGATACATTTTTAAGAAACCCTGAGCAGCCTGACCAGGCCATGGAGCAGTGGATGGAGCGTTGGACTGGGATGCGGAAGACCCAGGTTTGAGACCCCAAGCTCGCCAGCTTGAGCGCGGGCCCATCTGGCTTGAGCAAAAGCTCGCCCGCTTGGATCCAAGGTTGCTGGCTCCAGTAAGGGGTTGCTCGGTCTGCTGAAGGCCCGCGGTCAAGGCACATGTGAGAAAGCAATCAATGAACAACTAAGGTGTCGTAACGGCAATGAAAAACTATGATTGATGTTTCTCACCTCTCTCCATTCCTGTCTGTCTGTCCCTATATGTCCCTCTCTCTGACTCTCTCTCTGTCCCTGTAAAACAAAACAAAACAAAAAACCCTGAGCAGAGACATCACTGGCTGCACAGATTCTACAGAGTTTATTCAGGCATGTCATTAAAGAAACAAACAAACAAACAAAATCAGCAAATCAACTGCCCCTGGAGGTGATAAGAATTCCGAGTTGCTAAAATATATTATTAACAATTTCTAATTTAAAATATTACATGCAAAATGTATACCCCCAAGAAAGTTTGACCATACATTAGCATAGTGATTATTTTA
Source organism: Rhynchonycteris naso (assembly GCA_037038555.1). Classification (NCBI taxonomy): domain Eukaryota; kingdom Metazoa; phylum Chordata; class Mammalia; order Chiroptera; family Emballonuridae; genus Rhynchonycteris; species Rhynchonycteris naso. The sequence goes on along the minus strand of CM072997.1, from coordinate 180,050,785 downwards.
GGTAAAGGCACTTAAAATCAGCCCATGCAAGAAAGGCATTTGTTTCTTTTCTTTCTTTTTTTTTAAACAGGGACAGAGAGAGAGAGTCAGAGAGAGGGATAGATAGGGACAGACAGACAGGAACTGAGAGAGGTGAGAAGCATCAATCATTAGATTTTTGTTGCCATTGCGACACCTTAGTTGTTCATTGATTGCTTTCTCACATGTGCCTTGACCACAGGCCTTCAGCAGACTGAAGAAAGGCATTTGATTCATCCTTTCCTTTCTGAAAACTCCCTCTGCTAGGAGGAAAGTAATGTTCTTATTGCCAGAAATAGGAGTCAAGACCAAAAAAATTCTGTACTAACAGAACTTGATTAAAAAAACAAAACAAAAAAAACCCTCTTTGTGTGTGTGTGACAGACAGAGAGGGATAGACAGACAAGAAGGAGAGAGATGAGAAGCATCAATTAATTGTGGCTCTTTAGTCTCCTTAGTTGTTCATTGATTGTTTTCTCACATATGCCCAGACTTGGGGGCTGCAGCAGAGTGAGTGATCCCCTGCTCAAGCCAGCGATCCCGTGCTCAAGCAGGTAATCTCAGGGTTTCAAACCTGGGACCTCTGTGTCCTGGTCGACACTCTATCCACTGCACCACCACTTGGTCAGGCAAAAGAAAGAAAGAAAGAAAGAAAGAAAGAAAGAAAGAAAGAAAGAAAGGAAGGAAGGAAGGAAGGAAGGAAGGAAGGAAGGAAGGAAGGAAGGAAGAAAAGAAAGCCACAAAAAAGCTCTCTTATCTTTCTTTAGTCTCCTCATTTATTTTAATTACATTCTCACAATTGTTACTTTTTGTTCAACCTAATATATAAGCATTTAGATTTTGTCATTTCTTTAAGTCTTCATTTTCTTATGGAGGTTCCCATGTCATGTAAAGCTTTCTTCATTAGTGTCTTTTTTTCTCTTTTGAAATTAAATTTAACAAGGTGACATTGATCAATAAAAGTACATAGGTTTCAGTTGAACATCTCTGTAGCATTTGAACTGTTGATTGCATTGTGTGCTCATCCTCCAAAGTCAAATCACTTTCCATTACTGTATATTTGTCTCTCTTTTTCCCCTCCCCCTCCCCCCTCTCTCCCTGGTAACCACTTAAATTACATTTATGTCCATGAGTCTCAATTTTATATCCCACCTACATGTAAAATCATATAGTTCTTAGTTTTTTCTGATTTATTTATTTTACTTGGTATAATATTCCCAAGGTCCATCCATGTTGTCATAAATGGCATTATGTCATCATTTCTTTTTCTTTTCTTTTTTTTTTTACAAGAACAGAGAGAGGGATAGACAGGGACAGACAGACAGGAACGAAGAGAGATGAGGAGCATCAATCATCAGTTTTTCGTTGCAACACCTTAGTTGTTCATTGATTGCTTTCTCACATGTGCCTTGACCGCGGGCCTTCAGCAGACCGAGCCACCCCTTGCTGGAGCCAGCGACCTTGGGTCCAACCTGGTGAGCTTTTGCTCAAACCAGATGGGCCCACGCTCAAGCTGACGACCTCGGGGTCTCGAACCTGGGTTCTCTGCATCCCAGTCCGATGCTCCATCCACTGTGTCACCGCCTGGTCAGGCTATGTCATCATTTCTTATGGATCAGTAGTATTCTACTGTATGGAAGATGTACCACATCTTCTTTATCCAATCCTCTATCAGGGACACTTTATTTTTATTTTTTAGCAAGAGAGAAAGATAGATGAACAGATAGGGACAGACAGACAAGAAGGGAGAGATATGAGAAGCATCAGTTCTTCGTTGTGGCACCTTAGTTGTTCATTGATTGCTTTCTCATATGTGCCTTGTCTGGGGAGGAGGAGGCTGCAACTATTCAGCTGAGCCAGTGAGCCCGTGATCCTTTGCTTAAACCAATGACCTTGGGCTCAAGCCAGTGACCTTGGGGTCATGTCTATAATTTTAAGCTTCAGCCAGCAAGCCCGCGCTCAAGCTGGTGAGTCCATGCTCAATCTGGATGAGCTCATGCTCAAGCCAGTGACCTTGAGGTTTTGAACCTGGGTCCGCCACATCCCAGACTGATGCTCTATCCACTGTGCCTCCCTCTGGTTAAGCTATCAGGGAACACTTTGGTTGTTTCTATATCTTGTTTTGTTTACTGAATGTTTGGGTCCACTCTTTTCTGGCTTGTAGAATTTCTGCTTGAGAAATCTGTTGATAATCTGATGGGCATTCCTTTATACATTAACTTCTTTTATTTCCTACCTGCCTTGATGATTCTTTATTTGTCATTGATTATTGACATTTTTATTGCAATGTACCTTGGAGATGTTCTGTTTGAGTTGAGATAACTAGGCATCTGTTTGCTTTTTGGATTTGAGGATCTAACTCTTCCCATAAGCTCAGGATTTCTCATTAATTATTTGTTTGACTAGGCTCTCCATTCCCTCTCCCTCTCTTCTTTTCCTGCAATATCCATTATTCTTATATTGCTTTTTCTGATGGAGTCAGATAATTCTTGTAGCACTCTTTCATTTTTTAAAATTCTTGAGTCTCTCTTTTTTCCCCTCTGTATCATCTCTAGTTGCCTGTCTTCAATATCACTGATTCTCTCCTCTTTCTGGACTTTTTTATTAGCTAAACTTGCTAGCTTATCTTTCAATTCATGTATTGACTTTTTCACTTCTATTTTTAAAGTTTCAATCTCCATGGTGAGGAGATTTGCTCTGTTTTCTGAGCTCATTAAGTTGCCTGTCAGTGTTTTCTTGCATATCGTTGAGTATTTTCAGAACTTCCATTTTGAATTCTCTATTGTTTAACTCCAAGGTTTCCATGTGATTGAGATCATTTTCTGGAGATCTTTTCTTTCTGAACTGTGTCTCTTTCTTTGTTAGTTACAGTATTCCTTTTTTCTTTTTTCTTTTTTGCTGCCTCGAGGGCATTTGAGAGTAGTATTTTTAAGAAGTCAAGCAAAAAACAACAAAATAAAGATAAAAATTAATTTAAAATAAAATAAAAATTAAAGAGACAAACCACAAAAATAGAAACGAAAACAGAAAAGAAACAGTAATCATAAACAAACAAAACAACAACAAAAAACTAAAGGAAAAAATTAGAAAAAGGAATTGAGAGGTTTTTCTATCTTTTTTTAAGTAGGTGGTGCTGGATTACAACTTTTAGCTCTGTAAAATCCCATGCTGAATTCTGCTGAGAAGCTGCTGGCTCAAAGGTGGAAATAAGCCTGCAGTTGCGATGATGGGTGGGGCTTGTGAGAGCTTCATGGCTTTAGCAATGGTGATCTCAGGCCTTGGAGTGTTCCTCTCTGCATCCCAATACAATAGGGGACCAGTTACAGAGCACCTCTATTCTTCTACTTTTGGGTATGTCTCTGCCATTCTCTGTACCTGCGAGAGGAGGGAGGCCATATCTCAGAAACTGAGGAACCACACTTTGTATTTTTGTGTCTCTTTGAATGCAGGCTGCAGGCACACTGTAGGAGCATTGAAAGTGACCCCCACACTCTGCCACTTTGGTTCAGTATCACACCAAATTCCCTCCAATCTCTCCATTCCTTCTGACAGAAGAAGACCCAATCATTCATAGCTTTCTTGCTCTCTGGAGCCTTGACAGATGAAAGCCCGGGCAGTCCAGGCCTCTCTCTTCTCTCCTCAACCATGGGTGCTTCTTACCTTCTGCTCTCGTTTTTTACCCTTCTCACCTTTAGTTGGTTGGGTGTGTAGATTTTTCAGGCAAGCCTGTGACTCCAGCTGGTGTTTCTTTGCTGAGTTGTAGCTGTTCAATTTGTTGAAATTTGAAGAGGGGAGTTCAAGGGTATCTCTCACATTACCATTACTCTGACATCATTGAAGTTGTCTTCTTAATGTGTTGTATGTCAATTTACTTCTCAGTCTCATTCAGGGACTTTAAAAAGTATAGATAAGGCCTGACCAGGCAGTGGCACAGTGGATAGAGCATCAGACTGGGATGCGGAAGACTCAGTTTCGAGACCCCGAGCATGCCAGCTTGAGTGCGGGCTCATCTGGCTTGAGCAAAGGCTCGCTAGCTTGGACCCAAGGTCGCTGGCTCCAGCAAGGGGTGGCTTGGTCTGCTGAAGGCCCGCAGTCAAGGCACATGTGAGAAAGCAATCAATGAACAACTAAGGTGTTGTGACGGCAACAAAAAACTGATGATTGATGCTTCTCACCTCTCTCCGTTCCTGTCTGTCTGTCCCTATCTATCCCTCTCTCTGACTCTCTCTCTGTCCCTGTAAAAAAAAAAAAAAGAAAGTATAGATGAGGTTTTTGCCTCTCCTACAAAAGCAATCAATAAAAACTATTTCTGAGGGGGCCTGCTATTGGACATAGCAGAGTAAGTCTTCAAAGCAATTACTATAAACATATTTAAATAAAGGAAATGATATCTAAAGAAATGAAGGATAATAGCAACCCATCATATAGCGAACATTGGCAAATAGATAAGTATTATTTTAAAAATCAAATAGAAATGATTAAGCTTAAAAGTAGAATAATTGAAATAAAATATTCACCAGAGAGGTTCAAAGAAGATTTCAGCAAGTAAAATTGAAGATAGATAAAAAATGATAAGAAATTACAAAAAGAAAAAAGGAAAATGAACAGTCTCGCACACTTCAAGCACATCATGAAATAATCCAACATAAGTGTCACAGAATTAGAAGAGAGAAAGGGGAAGAAAAATATTTAAGAAATTATGCCCGAAAATAAGTAAAATATATATAGTAAAAGGCATCTGTGTTATTCTGCTTGGCCTTCCATAATAAAATACCATAAACTGAGTTTCTTAAATAATGGACATTTATCATTCAATATAGAAGAATGAGAAGTACAAAATCAAGTTGCTGGCAGATTCAGTTTCCAGTGAGGACCCTGTTTCTGGCTTACAGATGGTAGCCTTCTTGCTGTGTCCACACATGGAACAGAGAAAAAGAGCTCTGGTCTCTCTTCCTCTTCATATAAGGAAACAAATCCCATTGTGGGGCCCCACCTACATGACCTCATCTAAGCCAAAGTACCATACAAAGTCCCCATCTCCAAATACCATCATAGCAAAAGACAGGGCTTCATCATATGAACTTTGGGAGAACACAAACACTCAGTCAATAATAGCATCCTACAAATAAATTTAGATAGTATACTAGAAAATCTATAATACAATAAAGGCAGTAAAGGATGAACAAAAAACAAAATATACATGAAATATAAAAATAAACTAATTCAAATAAAATTTTAACAAATAAATTAGAAGTAAAAGCATGAGAAAAACTTATATTAGAATGGCCAAAATCAGAAAAACTGACAATAGCAGTTCCTGGTAAAGATGGAACATGAACTTGCATTTATTGCTAGTACAAATATAAAATGATACAAATACTTGGGAAGACAGTTTGGCAGTTTCTCACAAAACTAAACACTTTTACGATGGATCCAGCAGTTGTGCTTCTACGTATTAACTGATTTGCAGACGTATGTCCACATAAATCCTGCACATGAATATTTATAGTAACTTTACTTGTAAGCCAAAATCTGGAAGCAATCAAAATGTCCTTTGGTAGACGAATATATAAACTGTGGCACATCCACAGAATGGAATGTTATTCAGTGATAAAAAATACATAGCCATAAAAAAGCATCATAAATTTAAAATTCCTTTTGCTAAGTGAAATAAGCCAGTTTTAAAAGGTTAATACTCTGTGATTCTAATTATATGACAGTCTGGAACTGGCAAAACTACAGAGGCAGTGAAAAGATCAGTGAAAAGGATTCTGCATGATAATGTAATTGTGGATATGGGACACTACATGTGTCCAAACCTTAGAGCAAAAAGAGTGAACTTTAATTATGTAAATAAAAAGTTATTTGGAAGGTTGGACAAGTCCCAGGACTAAATCTGGTAAATGACAAAATGGTCTAACTGTTTGTAATACAAATGTATAAAACAACTTCATTGAAAGGGTTTGGTGTAAGAGGTACTGAAGTAAGTAATTTTGGAAATGTGTGGAGTCTCATTATGACCAAAAAAAACTAGTGACAGAAGAAACTGTGCTCAAGCACTGTTACTAGTTAATGAAGTTATTTCCCATGGGTGTATAGTTTAATAATTCTGATACTGCTGTATGGAATCAAACAATTAAGTAAATTGATGTCATGTGAGAGCAGTCAGATATCAGCTGATGTCTTGCTATGGCAGTAAAACTTCACAATTAAGCAAAAAGAGGAGGATAAAATACTCAGGTGGTAATGGATTACAGTTTAGGACATTAGTATGAACTCACGTTTAACTTACTATCAATGCAGATGTTTATATCTAGAAACATGGAGTTGCACAGGTTAACAGAGCTGGACTAGAAGCAGTAAAACTTTAGCAGCAATGAGCACACTTAGCATCCAGACCTCAGCTTCTAATACCAATCTCCAATAAAAGGAACCAGGGATCCATGGAGAAATGGTTAATTCTAGGACTAGGACAGAAAATACGCAAGATGAACATCTTACTATACCAGAAAGCAAGGAAGTGCTCAAAAACAAACAAACAAACAAACAAGCACCCATGACGTTGGAGCTATGTCTAAGGGACACCAGGAGCCATATAAAATGGCTCTCAATAATCAAAGCAGGACCTAACTAAGTAACAAAATGAGTAAAAGTGCCATTGGTTCAAGCTCAAATTATAAAATAAGTATTCATAAGTTTATATTGATATAAAGATAGAATAAATAGTAAACAGAGGAGAAGAGACAAAACATCCATGCAGGATTCGAAATAATTTATGTAGATTCTCTGTCTGCAAAAAGGTGTAGCCTGACTCCCTACTCCTTAGGGCTGAGCTATATATACTGACATCATGTGCAGTATGAAAAGAAGGGGGAAAGGAGTAACTTTATACTGGAGAAACCTGACAAACATCACCTCAGTTAGCTGATCAAGGTCAACATCAACAATGATAAGTCATGTTGGGAATATATATCCTTGATAAGATGTGATAAAAATGGCACTTTATTTTTGCGGTTTTCCTCCTCAAAGCACATCACCCCAGTCTAATCATAAGAAAAATGTTCATCAAATCCCAGTAGAGGGACATTACACAAAATACTTGATCAGTATTTATCAAGTAATGTTAAAGTCATTAAAAGTAAGACAAGTCAGAGAAACTGCCCTGGTCAAGAGATGCTTAAGTAGACATGACAAGTAAATGAAATGTAGTATCCTGGATTGATTACTGCACCAGAAAAAAGACATTAGAGAAAAACTGAGGACACTTGATTATAGAAGGGACTTTAATTAATAATAAAGTATCAATATTAACTAATTTCAACAAATGTATCATATTAACGTTATAGCTTAAAAATAAAGGAATATACTGTTTAAAGTGTTTCATTTTTATACTTTCTAAGAAAATTAATTATTAATAAATGTACTTGGTAAAAAATGTCCTAGTTAGTGATTTAAAAAAATAAATATCCCCAGTAATCAAATAGCTGAATATAAACATTTCATAAGAATGGCAACCAACTACTTTCAGAAAAAAGTGGAGAAAATATTCAATTTAAGTAAACAAAATAAGTTTATTTTCTGAGTCCCCATTTAGATAATTTGTTCTTCAAGGACAGGATTACCTGACCAGGTGGTGGCACAGAGGATAGAGCGTCGGACTGGGTTGCGGAGGACCCACGTTCAAGACCCTGAGGTCACCAGCTTGAGCGCGGGCTCATTTGGCTTGAGCAAAAGCTTGCCAGCTTGGACCCAAGGTTGCTGGCTCGAGCAAGTGGTTACTCGGTCTGATGAAGGCCCGTGGTCAAGGCACATGAAAAAGCAGTCAATGAACAACTAAGGTGTCACAAGGAAAAACTGATGGTTGATGCTTCTCATCTTTCTCTGTTCCTGTCTCTCTATCCCTCTCTCTGACTCTCCCTCTGTCTCTGTAAAAAAAAAAAAGAAAGGAAGGAAGGAAGGAAGGAAGGAAGGAAGGAAGGAAGGAAGGAAGGAAGAAAGGAAGGAAGGAAGGAAAGAAGGAAGGAAGAAAGGACAGGATTATTTCTTTCAGAGAATAAATTTAAATATATAATAACCCCTCAATTAATTATTGTTTTATTGATTTTAAAGATTTATTGAATGCTTGATTAAGAACAAATGCTACAGTTTATTGGAGCTAAATCAGTGTAACCCAAGATGAGGTGTAGTTTCAGATGCCCTCTAAAATGAAGTGTTACAAGTAATATTACTGTTTAGAATATTTACCCTTGTGACTACATAGGAAAAGTGCTCTTCTCCTGCTCAATCGATGTTCACTCTCTATGACTTGCTTTGGCCTCAGCTGGGCAAAATGTACCTCTTATACTCCTGACCTTGTATTTAGCTATGTGATTTGTTGTGGCCAATGGAAGTTAACAGATGTGACATAAGCAGAGGCTTAATGTGTGCTTAAGAAGTTAAACTTGCCATTTTGTGCTTCAGCTGTTGCCATGAGAATTTCTCCTGCCTAGCTGTTGCTCCTTTAGCTAGGACAGTGGTTCTTAACCTTTTTTGAGGTACCGAACCCACCAGTTCCATATGCGCATTCACCAAAACCTTCTTTAGTGATAAATAAAATATAATTTTTTTTTCCAAATTCAAGACATAGGTATATGTTTTTTCACTGGTGCACAAAATGAGCCGTGCACGAACATCACCTAGCTCAAAGAACAAAACCAACAAAGTTCATGACCTCACGACAAATTACGGTATTACTTTATTCTGGCCTCTGTGGCAGAGGCTTCTCCGAAACCCTGAGACTGACTCATCGAACCCCTAGGGTTCGATAGAACCCAGGTTAAGAACCACTGAGCTAGGATCCAGAAAAAATACTCATAGGAAAGCCAGCCAGCTGATCCCAGCCTAGATTAGCCAATCCCTCCATCAACCAACTAGGAGAAGTAAATGCTTAACGTTGTATTTTTCTGAGATATGGTGATTGCTGTTCATCAAGCACTCACTGATACAGGAAGCATCTTTATTTTATTATAATTTATCATCTGAATATAAATTTATTTTACAGTGCCTTAACTTAAGTACCTCCATACATTCAATGCCTGGTGTTATACAAGACAATGAATAAAACACTCTCAACCAGATATGAGTAATGATTTGTGTTATCAGTAAAGGAATATTCAACTATGAATGTCCAGCCATTTAAACAGGTTTTTAGAGGTCTAACTTTGGTAGTCAATCAAGCAGAAAATCTAATGGATAGGTGAGATTAGGAACAAGTCATTTCACTTTTTTTTTTTTAAAAAGACTCTCAACACCTCATTCACAGAGTAGTCCTAAGAATTAAAATGATGTAAGTCACAAAAATGCTTATTATGGAGCCTGACATAAACTAAGAATTTATTAAATGTTAGTCACTATTGCTGTTAATTGCTGTTACTTGTTTCTGCTTTTATTACTGCTATAGCAACTATTATAAAGAAGACAAGAGGGGCTGATATTGGGAGAAAAAGGGGGTATCTGGAAGTCATGATGAAGTTGATGAAATGAAAAAATGTCAATGACAGAATGAGAGATTTGAAAGGAAGTTTGCAGTCAGTGAAGTGTCTGAATTTAAGCTTTAAGAGAGGGAATTGTTTCAAGTAATGACAGGACCATAGCAATCTAGGATAGACATGAGAGTATGGGTGATGAGAAATGAGGGATAGAAAAGGGAGATTTGAGATGAGGGTCATTAGCACTAGGGAGGTTAAAGAATCAAGGTTGGAGAATCAGGTAAGTTATCCATGTGCCTATGTAGCTATCCCAGCATGACAGCATGGCTTGGATTAGAAGAGACAATTGTAAATAAGTGCTAACATCTTTAATAAAAGAAGGAAATACCTGAACTTTGTTAGTAGGATTCCCATGCCTAAGAGTGTCTCTGGATCCGTGGTTTCAGCAGAACTATTATGTGCACTACCTTTGGCAGACTCTCACTACCCTCTAGCTTAAAGATGTGACTCTATCGAACCAGTTACCACATACCTACTTGGATAGCGTATTTAGGCTTGAACTGGATATTTGGAATACATCTGATGTACTGTGCCCATTCTTCCAGTTCAGGTAAACTGCTCGGGTTCCAGGAAGAAAGACCCCTTAGAGTTACCTGACTGAACACCATGAAATCTGTTCTCCTTCTAATTTAAAATGCAGAGACTTGTTTGGTGACTCACACATTTGAAAAGCCCAAATTAAGTAGTAGTGATCTCAACCATGATTCACTGATGAAAACTGGAAAGTGATTCATCTTTATGTGTTTGTCCTTGGGAGTCACAAGGCTTAGAGGTCTTTTTTTCTGAACACACTGCACTCACAAAAGTCACTGGGCCCTCCTGTGGTGGTATTTTAGTACTTACACAAAGTCATTCACTACATTTTCTTACAAGGCCATTTTCTTTAGTCCATTTTATTCCCATCTATAATCTGTAAGATGCTCTTGTGCTGTAATGACTCATGGATAATAAGTCAGGGCAGACAATGATGCATTTGGGTCAAAGGTGGGGGATACATTTAGTAAACTTGTGATGCAGATTTACAACTCTGTAATCTGTAGGGACCATTGTATCACTCTTAGTATCTATTTGTTATCAAGAAATAACCTTTTCTTTTCTAGAAGAATAACTAGGCTTAAATTAATGTATAAGATCCTAAGAGAAAATACTAATAAAAAATACTAAAAAAGTGCAGATGACTTATACTATAACAGTTAACCCAGAGATTAATGACTCTTGTGTACCAGTAATAGCATTGTCCAGAATCAAAATGAATACCCAAAAGATTCATCTGAAAAGGAAATACCATATTAGTTGACCATAATAAGTATTTATTTGTGTACTTACTCTGTGCGCAATCTCTTACTAACTTTCCAGGACTAAGTAGAAACTCCTCCTTTGAGTTTACTTAGCACTTTGTACTAATGTTCACTGTAGCTCTTATAAACGATCAATTTCAATGCCATCTGATATATCTGTGACCTCCTCCCTGGTTTATAATGCTTATAGCTAACATTTTACTGAACCTATTTTGTGCCAGGCACTGAGTTTAAGCACTTAAAAATTTTTAACTCATTTAATATTTATAAAAACCTTATTTTTATATAGAAAGAAACTAAATCACAGAAATAATAAATATTGCCTAAGGTCACGGAGCATAAGATGGGTGACCCAGGGTCTAAAGGCAGGTAGAATTGCTCAAATCCGCTTTGTTCATTCCTCTCCCATGTGCCCCTCTGTAAGTCTCTTTCTTGCCCATTGTTGCATCCTTAGTACTGGGTGTCATATCTGGACACTCAGCTTTCCTGCTTGTCTCCCTCTGGTCTATTTTTGATACAGCTAACACAGTAATGTTTTAAAACCATTAGATCAAGTTGCCAAAGCCCCCAGTCACTATCTCATTTAGAATAAAATCTAAACTCCTATAAGGGCCTACATAATCTGGCTACTGGCTACATAATAGCCTCATTTTTACCATTTCCTGCTTTGTTCAAGCCCCTCTACCTACATCATATTTTTCCTGCCCATATCTCTTCTCAAACATCATCTTCTCAAAGATGTCTTTTCTGACCACCCTCTCTATTAAAGACTTCCTATCAATGGTGAGATTCAGCTGGTTCATATCAGTTCAGCAGAACTGATATCTAATTTTTTGTTGATTTTGGCAAAAACAGTTGTTAAAATGGGACTTGAAATCAATGTTCTTTCTAAGGTGGCTTCCTGGACACCCACCCAATGTGGAAATCACAAATTCATATATTTCTTACTCTTTTTTAATGTTCATCGGCACAACAGCACATTCTAAGTGCCTGTATGTAGTAATGTTCATTCCGTCACAGATGAAAAAAATTGCAAGTGAGGACACCAACCAAAAAGCAATATGAAAATATCTCAAATAATAGTTTTGTAGTTTTTTGTTTGTTAGGTATTATTTAATATTTTTATTAATATTTTAAAACACTTATAATCTAGTTTTGTATAACTCTTTTATTGTTCTTATTTAAGTATTAAATGCATGAAATAATATACTACCTTTTGGTATATCATTTTTTTTTTCTTTTTACAGAGACAGAGTCAGAGAGAGGGATAGATAGGGATAGACAGACAGGAATGAAGAAGATGAGAAGCATCAATCATTAGTTTTTCGTTGCCATTGCGACATCTTAGTTGTTCATTGATTGCTTTCTCATATGTGCCTTGACTGTGGGTCTTTAGCAGATCGAGTAACCCCTTGCTGGAGCCAGCTACCTTGGGTCCAAGCTGGCGAGCTTTTGCTCAAGCCAGATGGGCCCGCGCTCAAGCTGGCGACCTCAGGGTCTCAAACCTGGGTCCTTCCGCATCCCAGTTTGACGCTCTATCCACTGTGCCACCGCCTGATCAGGCTATATCATTTTTTTTATACTTAAAATGGCCCTTAGGGCAGAGAACAGGTTGTTAAATTATTTAAATCCCACCACTGCTTCCCAATACCCAGTCATTGACCTGCCTTTAGCCCACTTCATAGCACTTAATCATCTGAAATTTTGCACAGCAATGCCACCTTCACGATGACAAGCAATTCATTGTTTTATCTTGAACACTGAAAACAAGTGTCTGGTTCCTAGTAGGCACTCAATAAATATTTGTTGAATAAATGCCTGTCTAGTAATACATACAACATTTTTTTAAATGAGTGAATAAATGCATGCAGTTTTATAGATGAAACACAGATAATTTTAATACAATGTATAGAAGTTTATGAGTGCATAGAAGAGGAATTCCTAAGTATTTATGGAGAGAATACTGCTGAACTGAATTCTGATAAAATAGTTTCTTAGGCTAAGAATAGGTGCAAAGGGCCTTCTGATCTTAAGTTACAGGATATGCAAAGATTTGCAGGTATGAAACAAAATATTATGCATAAGGCATTACAAGTAGTTGAGTATTCTAGAGCCATAAAGCATAAGGAATAAAGAAATAGAAAGGATCCAGGAAGTACAAGCAAGAGCAACTTCATCTCTCTTCAACATTGAAATAAAAAGGTAAAAAACACCACAATCAACCAAATCAAATTATCTTGTAATTATAAGTTAATGGTATGTATTCATATATAATGTATAGCTTAATTAAAAGTGTTAATATATTCATGGAATTTAAAAAGTTATTATTAAACCTAGATACTCAGAGTTACTCACAGCATCCAGACAATGAAAGAAAAGGATATCCTGAGACACAAGGGCAATCATCACAAGCTGTTAGTTCATGAGCAACTCAGGTTGCTCCCAGATGATGAAGACTTTCTGGAGCTGTCCATGTCCTTAGCAGGCTGTGACTTACCCTATGGCACTGTCCAGAATGCAGGCATCCTCACAGATGAGATGTGGGACTGTCATTCTCATTCTTATTTCACTGAAAAAAAGAAGAGCAATTTTTTATTTCTTATTTGCTATTGATTTCTCCTGCTAGAATATAAAATTTCTTAAGGGCAAAGACTTGATGCAACTTGTTAATCACTATATCCTGAGCACCCAGAACTAAATGAATATTTGTTGAATAAACATATGAATATCCAAGTGGAGATGTGTTACCAGCATTTGCATTCATGTGTCCAGAGATGGTTCACTGGACTAGAGAGTAAATAAAAATTATTTGTGTGGAGATGGTCCCCAACATTTCCAGTGGCTTTGTGGATTAATTTTATATGTGGACTTTGAAATTACCCATAAAACAGACAAAAATTAAACAAAAAGAAGACCAAGACTAAATGTCAAAGAGCTCAGTGAATGAAGGAGAGTAGCTAGAATTTCTGTAGATGATAGCAGTAATTTTAGATAGGGGTGAGTGATTTAGCCTGAGTATAGGAAAGTAATGATATACAAAAGGATGTGGAAGGGTCATTCTTCTCCCTACCTTTATGTGCTACCTGGACCATGTTGTATATAGAGTTTGAGAACATAATCAACTTTGAGAAGGCTTAGGAAAAGACAAGTTCCCATGTAGAATCAAAATTTCTGTTAAGACTGGGAAGGTGAAAAAACATTCTATAACTAGGTTGAGGATATAAAAAGAATTATTGCAATGAAATCAAGAGTCCTGTAGAGCACCCTCAAGTAAGGCAGCTTTGGAAAGAAGAATCAGGTGAGAAAGGAGTATAGGGTAGTAGGGAAAGGATAGAATATAAGGCAGAGGTTCTCAAAGTGTGTGCCCTGGAAGATTTCTAGGTGCACCCTACAGTATTCCAGAGAAATATGTGCCTGTTGGGGACCAAAAAAACAACAGGGGTTTTGGAGTTTAGATTTTTGGGGGACAGAGGTGTGCAGAATTGGCTGTAAGCTGACAGTCTGCCCAACCCCTCATCTCACTTGCCTGATTAGGTTGCAAAAGGAAGTTAAACTGTGGTCCTGATTGTTTACATTACTCCCCATGTTCCCCGGAAAGACTGGAGGCAAGTTTCTTCTATCCTTTGTTTGGTGTAAAGTTAAGATGATATGTATGGTGGGGGTTTTCTGCACTCAACACAATTAGGAGTAAAAAGAGAGGAATTCTTCAATGTACTGATGAGGAAATGAGAGTTTGCCTTTCAAATATATGCCCAAACATTGAAGAAACTTCTAGGACACATCAGGCTTATGTTTCTCATAAACACAATAGAAAAAACTTAGCATTCACGCCGGGACCTGCCAAATTTACTAAATCTTACTAAGAATGTATCTATATATATAAAAAGATAACTTTTTAAAAATTTTTAACCCTTTTTTTTTACGAATTCTAAAAAGTATAGCTCAAAAAATGTAACATAGAAATGTTTTTTAATGTCAGAATAAATTTAATTTTGTCGTATTTATTTTGTTTAATTACATAAAAGCACACTTGAACTTTATATATTTTTTCTTTAATATTTGACTTAATTATTATAACATATTTATCAGAAATTTGTATATAGTGCACTTACAATTATTTGTAGGATTTTAAATGCGCCCCGACTTCAAAAAGTTTGAGAACCACTGATATAAGGTAATGGTGGGTTACAGACAGAACCTTGCATTTGACCAGTTACCTAAGATGGCAGAGATGGGGCACAGTTATATGAATTGTTCTGAGAGGAGAGACCATACTTAATCTGCGACTATCTCCCAGTGTTATTTAATTCCACAGGTATTTGTTGAGGATTTGCCAGCTATCTTCAGGTTATTGTGAATACAAAGGAGAGGAAATGGTTCTGGTTCTGGCCTCTCTTCTGGTCGTAATACGGTCTAGTGGAACTGACTGATTTAAACATAAGTATTTATGTAATTGTTAACATAGTAGATCTAATAAAGGAGATATGTAGAATGTAATAAGAATTTATAAGGAAACCACCTGAATCTAGAGATTCAGGGAAACTTATTTCTAAAAGATGAGTACAATAGACCCCCATTATCCATATATGGTTTCACTTTTCATGGTTTTATTTCCCCATAGTCAACCACGGTCTGAAAATATTAACTGGGCAATTTCAGAAATAAACAGTTATTAGATTTTAAATTGAATATTGTTCTGAATAGCATGGTAAAATCTTGCGACATCTTGCTCCATCCTGACCTGGACATAAATCATTTCTTTGTCTAGTGTATCATCACTGTATGCGCTTCCTGCCCATTAGTCACTTAGTAGCTATGTGAGTTATCAGTCAGACTGACTGTTGTGGTATCACAGTGCTTGTGTTCAAACAATCCTTATGTTACTTAATCATGTCCTCAAAGTACAAGAGTAGTGATACTGGCTACTTAGATATGTTGAAGAAAAGCCATAAAGTGCTTCCTTTAAGTGTAAAGATGAAAGTTCTCTATTTAGTAGAAAAAAATGATATGCCAAGGTTACTTTCCATAGAACTATTTTCCCCCTTCACACTTATATATACAGTACACAAGAGATACCCGTGGGAATAAATTAACTCTCTGAGGTGGCTTAGAATTCAGACTGAATTACTGTCTTTAAAATTTTTTTTTAATTAATTAATTTATTTCAGCAAGAGAGGAAGCTGTTCCTTTATGTACAGGCATCAAGCCAGCAACTTCTATGCTTGGGGATGATAAAATATATTATGCTCACTTTGTTAAAGATGGCGCTGCCCACATGCAAGTTTTAAGAGTAAGCTTTTCCCCACACCCCTGACTGATTGAATGATATAGGGTGGTGCACTCTCATGAGGAATCCTCCCAGTATGTCTCAGATAAGTGACTTGATATTAGAGACTTCCTTGTTTGTAGATTGGATTAAAGGTTTGGATTTCTACACTATAAAGTGGGGCAGACCGGGAGCTTGCTCTCTCTTGGTTCCTGAGGTTAGTATTAGAGAGGAGAGCAGATTAAGGCCATGTGGAGGAGAGGAGAAGCAGCCGAGATGGTGGAGTGCTGAGGAAAAAGCCAGTTTGTTCAGACTTTGTGCTGGAGAAGGAGATGGGGAACAGAGGTGAATAAAAGTCTGGTGAGCTAGAAACCTTTGATGCTAGAAAACTCGGAGAAGTCAGTAGCTTTGTGAGCACTGAATGAGTGGGTTTTGGAGCTCAGTGTGTGTTTTTACTTGCCCACCAGGTGCAAACTAGAATTAAAGATGATGGTTCACCAGTTTTTGGCTCCATTGTTTCATTACCGTCTGTCCGAATCTAATGTGAACCTGCATTGACCAGGTGGTTCTGATAGTGGCCCTGGTTCCTGGCTTACCAGCCAAGGCCTTAATTACCATCTTAATAGGGAAAGAAGAGGGTAGATATAGGCTTCTTAGGTAAGAGCGCATAATTTTTAGGAAAGATGAATGAACCCTTAGAACAGTGGTTCTTAACCTGGGTTCTATCGAACTCTAGGGGTTTGATGAGTCAGTCTCAGGGGTTCGAAGAAGCCTCTGCCGTGAAGGCCAGAATAAAGTAATACCGTAATTTGTTGTGAGTTCATGCACTTGGTTGGTTTTGTTCTTTGAGCAAGGTGATGTTCATGCACGGTTCATTTTGTGCACCAGTGAAAAAACATATACCTATGTCTTGAATTTGGAATAAAAAATCATATTTTATTTATCACTAAAGAAGGTTTTGGTGAATGCGCATATGAAACTGGTGGGTTCGGTACCTCAAAAAAGATTAAGAACCACTGCCTTAGAAGAATAGCTAGGAGATGTGATAGTTTGAGATAAACTTTGTTTAGCTGTGGTGTGAACTTCTAGTTTCCTCTCCTTTAGTAAGAGGCTTTAGGGCACTTAGTTCCTTTTGGAGGATTTGCCTTTAGGCAGATAAGAGAAGTTCAGAGACAGTCTTTTCCTACATTTACTGTTTTATTTCCAAGTATTTATAGATCAAAATAATGCATATTCTTCTGACCTTCATTAATTAATGAAAAGTAATCCCTCTGCTTTCTGATATAATATTCTTGCAGAGATTGGTATCAACAAAGAAATGTCTTTGCCTTTGGTGTTATGTTCATACTCTATTAAGATGGTATTCTGTGAACCAACCCTACTTTTCTTTCTTTTTTTTTTTTTTTTTACAGGGTCAGAGAAATAGTCAGAGAGAGGGGTAGATAGGGACAGACAGACAGGAACAGAGAGAGATGAGAAGCATCAATCATCAGTTTCTCATTGCGACACCTTAGTTGATCATTGATTGATTTCTCATATGTGCCTTGACCATGAGCCTTCAACAGACTCAGTAACCTTTTGTTCGAGCCAGTGACTTGTTGGGTACAAGCTGGTGAGCTTTTTGCTCAAGCCAGATGAGCTCATGCTCAAGCTGGTGACCTCGGGGTCTCGAACCTGGGTCCTCCGCATCCCAGTCCGATGCTCTATCCACTGCACCACCGCCTAGTCAGGCCCAATCCTACTTTTATTGCTCATGCTGGGCTTGGAAAGATGTATACAAACAACTGAGCTATTGTGATTTCAGGTTCTGTGAACACAGTATCACTCTGAGGGGAATAATACTCAGACTCACAGACCTGACCCCAAGACCAGGGCTGGGAAAATAGGGTTATATGTGGTTGAGTGTTTGTGGGTCAAATAAGTTTGCAAATATGATGTATATGTTTGCTCGCTTATAGTTTGCATTGGGTGTGGGGGACAGGCTGTAGGCAGGCAGGATCCTTATAGCCTAAGGCTTAGTTTTAAGACTAAGCCTTTCCCACCCTTTTATTCCTAAAATCTTCTCAACACTAAGTTTTTTTCCACACACTTGACTGTTGCATGATGTGGGGTGGTGCACTCTCATGAGGAATCCCATTATGCCTCAGATAAGTGACTTTATATCAGAGACTTCCTTGTTTGTATATTGGATTAAAGGTTTTGATTTCTATACTATAAACTGGGGCAGACCAGGAGCTTGCTCTGTCTCGGTTCCTGAGATTAGTATTAGAGAGGAGATCAGAGAAAGGCCACATGGAGGAGAGGAGAAGCAGCCAAGATGGCGGAGTGCTGAGGGAGAAGCCAGTTTGTGCAGAGAGAAGGAGATAGGGAACAGAGGTAAATAAGGATGGTGAGGCACAAACCTTTGATTCTAGGAAACTCAGATAAGTCAGTGGCTTTGGGAGCCATGAATGGAAAGGGAAGTGTTTTCCCACTTTGTGTATTTCTTGCCCGCTGGGTGCAAGCTAGAATTAAAGCTAATGGCCCACCAGTTCTTGGCTTCGTTGTTTCATTACTGTATGTTCGAATCAAATGCGAACCTGCACAGGCCAGGCGACTGTGATGGTGGCCGTGGCTACTGGCTTTACAATTATGAACAGGGGTGATGGATATTAATGGGTTACCAGCTAGTCCAGGCTTGTTCACATGTGATAATAAGGTTCATAAATGCAGCAAGAGAGAGCAAACCCTAAATCACAAGCAATTTCAGACCTTTAGTGACATCATTTTTATTAAATTTTATTGGCCACAGTAAGTCACATGACAGAGACTAAATTTAGAGGGTGGAGAAATAGACTCCACCCCAATGAGAGGGCTGCACAGGGTTCTTGCAAACGGTGTCAATATTGGGATATGGACAATTTCTTGCGAATTTCACCACACATCTACCACATAACCAACAAATATTCTTTTTTCCTTTTTTAAGTGTCTATTATAAGATCATGCTGGACTTAATGTCTGAGAGGTGACTAGAAGGAACAGATTCAAGGTGCTTGAAGAATCACTATTAGCCCAGAAGTTTTTCTGCAACAGCAGTTAATTCTTGAGCCAACCTTCAATGTTTTGAGGGAGGAGGAAAGGTTAACATAGAGGGGTGACAAGATAGCAGCATTCTTAGATAAACACACATTTCTTGTTTTAAGATTGCATGAATTCTATATTCTCACACAGGAGCTGGAAAGATGTGTGGAATCTGATGTATGTTAGTAGCAAATGATGCAACAGTGAAAGATAGGTCACTAAACCTGATTATGGTGAAGAACAAACTTCAAGCTCAAAATACTGCAAGTAAGAATCATTTTGAAACTGTGTACCTTGTTGATAGTGAAGGAGCAATCTTGCCACTACAGGTAATAGTATAAATGAATTAATAGTTACGTAATACCTTTATGAATTCATATAAATGATTACTATATTGGACAACACTGATCACCTTCACCCATGGCAGAAAGTTTTTAATCTTTGGTCTCTGGAACATTGATAATATTTTCTGTCAAATGCTAATTCCTAGCTATGAAACCAATTAAAGGGATTAATTTCTCTAACCCTGAGGACCTCTATTCTTCAAGAATATCACTGACCTCATGTGTGCTAACTAATGACAACATAACTTTTTGCCTACTGAAAATTCCTCAATCAAGTTAATTCAGTTCAACAAATATTTTCTGAGTGCCTGATTTGGGGTAGGCATTATGCTGGGGATTAGAGATATAAAGGTGAATGTGATAGGCATGTCTGGAGCCTATATTTTGGCAGGGAAGACATAGATTAAGTAACTAAATATAAATATATTAAGTATTTCAGAAAAATCAGCTATGGGAACATATCTAACTTAGTCTAGTAACCAGAGATGCCCTTCTTAAAGAAGTGACACTTCTGCTAAAACTTGAAGGATGGATAGAAATTAGCTACGTAAAGCTGAAGGACAAGGTGCAGGGGGTGGGGATGAGCTTCACGGGTAGATGGAAAAGTAGGTGGGTAGACCTGTAGATACAAGACAGCATATATGTTTGACGAACTGGGAGAAGTCCTACGTAGCTACATCAGAGTGTCCAAGGGGAAATGATGGACAGTGAGACTTCTGACAGCCAATGAATTGTTAAAAAATCAGTGAGATTGATAGTAAAGTCACTTTTTTTTTTAGATTGTCACATATATAGAAAGTGTAAGCTTCAGAAATTATGAAAAGTCTTTGCTGTGCTTTGTATAACCTCTAAGGCAAGAAAAGTGTTCAAAATATGTTTTTCATGGATTTGCATCATTATTCAGATAGCTGCCTAGTTTCCTAAAAATAATGTACATTGTTTCCAGTATATTGGAATAATGAACAATGCTTCAATATATATGTACTTGTAGAAATATTTTTGTAGAATAGATTCCTAGAAGTGGAAGTACTGAGTTAAGATGTAAATGCATTTCAAATTTTGTTAGAAACCAACGCTTCACAAAAGAGAATATTCAAGTGACCAGTATACATATGAAATGATGCTTAATATTATTTATATGAAACATGCAAATTAAAGATACAAAGAGCTACCATTATATCCCCATGAGAATGTCTAAAATTGTAAAGACTGGCAATAACAAATGCTGGGAAAGAAATGTTCAACTGAAACTGTTCTACATTGCTCATGGGAGTATAAATTGCTACAACACTCTGAAATACTGTTTGGAAATATCTATTAAAGCTAGCCATATTCTATGACCTCATAATCCGAAGAGCAATGAGTATATATGCCCACCAAAAGACATGTGGAGAAAATGTTCACAATAGTTTTATTCCTTAGAGCTCTAAACTAGAAATAATGTAAATGTTTATCAACAGGATATATATTTTTTAAATTTTATTTTATTCATTTTAGAGAGGAGACACAGAGTGAGAGAGAGAGAAAGAGAGAAAGGGGGTAGGAGCTGGAAGTATCAACTCCCATATGTGCCTTGACCAGACCAGTGCAGGGCTTTGAACTGGCGACCTCAGTGTTCCCAGGCCAACGCTTTATCCACTGCGCCACCACAGGTCAGGCTATCAACAGGATATTAACAGAGAATTTGAACTACTAATTCACTCTCATTTATGTTGATGAATATTACAAACATATTATTGAAAGTAACCAGACCTAAAAAATACTAACGATATTTCTTTTACATAAAATTTAAGAATAGGCACCTGACCAGGTGGTGGCGCAGTGGATAGAGCATCGGACTGGGATGTGGAAGACCCAGGTTTGAGACCCTGAGCTCACCAGCTTGAGCGTGGGGGCCCATCTTGCTTGAGCAAAAAGCTCACCAGCTTGGACCCAAGGTCGCTGGCTCCAGCAAGGGGGTGCTCGGTCTGCTGAAAGCCCGCGGTCAAGGCACATGTGAGAAAGCAATCAATGAACAACCAAGGTGTTGCAACGGCAACAAAAAACTAATGATTGATGCTTCTCACCTCTCTCCGTTTCTGTCTGTCTGTCCCTATCTATCCCTGTAAAAAAAAAAAAAAAAAAAAAAAATTAAGAATAGACAAAACTAATCTGTAACAACAAGAGTTACCATATCTTAATCTTGGTGCTGGCTAAATGACATTTTACTTGTATAAAAAATTTCTTAAATTGCATAATTAATATTAGTGTGCTTTACATGCTTTAGGGTATATCTATGTTATATTTTTATAAAAAATAAAATTAATATGAATAGAAAAAGGAAAATATAAAATTTTACTAGCAGATAGTGCAAAATTGTCCTTGAAAATATTGTACAAATAAATATGAGCACCTATCTAAAGAGTGCCAATATTTTTCTTTCTTTACCAACACTGGACATTATTAATTCTTTTATTTTCTTAACTTTTTTTTTTTTTTTTTTACCGAGACAGAGAGAGAGTCAGAGAGAGGAATAGATAGGGACAGACAGACAGGAACAGAAAGAAATGAAAAGCATCAATCATTAGTTTTTCATTGCCGTTGCGACACCTTAGTTCTTCATTGATTGCTTTCTCACATGTGCCTTGACTGCCGGCCTTCAGCAGACCAAGCAACCACTTGCTGGAGCCAGCGACCTTGGGTCCAAGCTGATGAGCTTTTTGCTCAAGCCAGATGGGCCCGCGCTCAAGCTGGCGAACTCGGAGTCTCGAACCTGGGTCTTCCACATCCTAGTCCGATGCTCTATCCACTGCGCCACTGCCTGGTCAGGCCATATTTTCTTAACTTTTAAGTAAAATAAAAACCTCATCGATATATAATTATGATTTTAAAATTATTGTTGATATTGAAAACATTTTATGTTTATTAGACAGCTCCATTTTTTTATCCCATGTATATATGTATATATTTGTCCATCTATTACTTCATTTTGGTTGTTATTCATGAATTCACAGAAGCTTTTTGTATATTTGAGATAATAACTGCTGGTTCATTATATTCTATATTTTCTATCATGTTTCTATTTGTTGCTTTTAAGTCAGTTATGGTGTTTTTCTCTTATGGAAGTTTCCTACCTCAAAAGCCTGTGGAATATGATGGTACTTCATATAGCCCAGAAGAGCTAAATGAACTGGCCTCTCATGATTTTGAGTCTCATCTAGATGGTAAGTTGGTAAGAGAAGAAAGTAAATTTGTTTCTAAATGGGTTGCTTGGGTAAATGATTATCTCCACTAAAAATTATGATGCACTTATGCCAAGTATTTAGATGAATTATAAAATGTGGCAATAGAAGTCAAAAGTTAGTGATAGGAAATAATTATCTTTTTTTACAAAGACATGAGATAAACACATTTTTTTCTTGATAAATCAAATAGACTACTTTTAGTTATAAGTCTCATGCATTTTCAAGTTCATTAAAACTTCATGGAATTTGATGATTCCTGTGGAAATGTGATATTTGTCTCTAAACTTTGTTAGTGTACTTTACATACTCAGGCAAAAGAAAACCTTAGAAAAGTTTGAGAATCTGTGACTGAGAAACCCCACAATCTTATGGAAATAGAGAAATAATTGATGGCAAGAAAGATATCTATGAATATCTATGAAGCTTCAAAAGGACTGTCAAGTAAGTATGAGTTGATTTGAAACAAAAAAAACATGTGGCCAAAGAACAGCCTCTGGAATTCAGTGATCCTGATTTTAATTTAGAAAATTAACTTTAACAGGGTAACATTGATCAATAAGAGTAGATAGGTTTCAGGTGAATATTTCTATAGCATTGAACATTAGGATGTATATCCAATCACCCAAAGTCAAATCATTTCCCGTCACTGTATATCTATCTGTTCCTCCTTCCACCCTTCCTTCCACCCCCTTCTACATCACCCTAACTCACCACATCCCCTACCCAATGGTAACCACTTCACTTTTATCTATGTCCATGAGTCTCAGTTTCATATCCCACCTATGTGTGAAATCATACAGTTCTTAAGCTTTTTCTAATTTACTTATTTCACTCAGTATAATGTTAAGGTCCATCCATACTGTCATAAATGTCACTATGTCAAAAATTTTTTGACAGAAGCAGAGAGAGTCAGAGAGAGGGACAGACAGGAAGGGAGAGAGATGAGAAGCATCAATTCTTCGTTGCAGCACCTTTTCATATGTGCCTTGACCAGGGGGCTACAGTGGAGTGAGTGACCCCTTGCTTAAGCTAGAAATATTGGGTTCAAGCCAGCAACCTTGGGGTCATGTCTGTGATCTCACACTCAAGCTAGCAACCCTGCACTCAAGCTGGTGAGCCCGTGCTCAAGCTGGATCAGCCTTTTTCTCAAGCCGGGGACCTCGGGGTTTTGAACCTGGGTCCTCCATATTTCAGTCCGACACTCTGTCCACTGCGCCACCACCTGGTCAGGCATGTCATCATTTCTTATGGCTGAGTAGTATTCCATTGTATATATGTACCACTTCTTCTTTTGCCAGTCCTTTATGAAGGGACGCTTTGGTGGTTTCCATGTCTTGGCCACTGTGAACAATGCTGCGATGAACATAAGACTGCATGTATGCTCACGTATCAATGTTTTTGAGTTTTGGGGGTATATACCCAGTAGAGGGATTGCTGGGTCATATGGTAGTTCTATTCTTAATTTTTTGAGGAACCACCATACTTTCTTCCATAATGATTGTACTAATTTGTATTCCCACCAACAGTGAATGGGGGTTCCTTTTTCTCCACAGCCTCTCCAACACTTGTTATTACCTATCTTGTTGATAATAGTCAATCTAACAGGTGTGAGGTGGAATCTCATTGTAGTTTTGATTTGCATTTCTCAAATAGCTAGTAAAGATAAGCATCTTTTCATATATCTATTGGCCATTTGTATGTCCTCTTGGAAGAAGTGTCTGTTCAGGTCCTCTCCCCATTTTTAATGGGATTGTTTTTGATGAGCTTTGTGAGTTCTTTTTATATTTTGGATATTAATCTCTTATTGGAGCTGTTGTTTGCAAATATCATGTCCCATTTAGTTGGCTGTGTATTTGTTGTCAGTTTCTTTTTCTGTGGAGAAGCTTTTTAATTTGATGTTGTCCCATTCATTTATTTTTGCCTTTACTTCCATTGTCTTTGGGGTCAAATTCATAAATTGTTCTTTATGGCCAAGGTCCATGAGCTTAGTACCTATGTTTACTTTTATATAATTTATTGTTTTAGATCTTATATTTCGGTCTTTGCAGCAATCCTAATTTTTAATCCCTTTTCAATTCCTTATAACTATGTGACCATTAGTAAGTTATTTACTCTCCATGTCTGTTTCTTTACCTATAAAATGAGGACAATATAACATTCATTTTATATGGTTATTATAAGAATTTAATCAAATATTTGTGTAAATGGTCTGGTGTGGTGTATAATAAAATAATGATAGCTATTATTGTTGGTGGTTTATGTAGGTGCCAAAACTGTTTGCAGACAAAGAATTGTTATTATTTGATAAAGCAAGAAAGCAAAAGGACAGGTCATTAGCTTAATGCTTTACCAAGATTTGTATCTTTTGGACTAACACATTTGTTAAAAGAACAAAATGAATAAATGTCTGGATACAATCAGTTTTTAAGCTACTCATTCATTCACTAATTTATTCAGTAAATAATTTTTGAGTACCTACTATAGAGAATGATGTGAATTTTTGTTCCGTTCACAGTGGCTGAGAGTGTTCTGTTTCAGTATCCAAATTTTCAGCAGCGCAAAGCAAAATTTAGACTAGACTGAGTGCTAGGCTAGTAACTTTAAAATAATTTGCCTATGCCAGGCAAATTAATTTTCTCCAAGGGAGGGCTCATTGTTTAATACATGAGTTAAAATTTCTCATGGCTATTAAGGAACAAATTACACTGTATCATGTGTCATCACAGTTATTTAATGGCTACCCACTGGGTATGTTTAAATGTAGTGGCACCTCATGAATTTTGAGTTTCTAGAGAGGTGTGAGAACAACTGGTTTAATAGATCCAATGTTATTAAATGTTTCATTGGTTTTATTATTTTGGAGTAACACCAGAGCCTGTTGGATAGAGTTAAAAGGTCTCCCTAATCCAGTGTTCTAGAAAATAACTGAAACAGATGTCATTAAAATAATCTACACGCAAACTTTTAGTTTATTATGTGACTTACCCTGACTGAATTGAGATGGTAACAAAATACAATATATTGAATTCTTTACTGTGTCCCAAGACCTGTTTTAAATATATGACTTTACATAACAATTAGAATAATCCTATGGAATAGATACCATAATCACTCTTATTTTACAGAATAGTTAAGAAACTTGGCAGGTCAGTGCTAGTAAGTAGTGATGTTGGACTATAAACTTGGACAACCTGTCCTCAGAGACTGTGCCCTTAACCAGCATGATGTATTTTTAATAGTGGAATAATTAGCAGTAGAATTAATAGAGTGTTAGCAGTAGCTTAATACTGAGGAGCAGCGGGGCTGGTGGTGGAGAGTAAAGAAATACTGTGGAGTTAGACTGCCTTGGTTCAGATCTTAGCTTTACTTCTAACAATAAGGGAGACCTTAGGCAAGTCACATAATCTCTTTGGGCCTCAGCTTTCTCATTTCTGAAATAAGTAAGGAGAAAGGGTTAGGTGACATAATACATGTACTGAGAATTGAGCCTGGCACATGATAAGTGCTTAATAAGTGTTAGCTGTTAATATTTACATTATTCCTATTGTTCTATATGCTTGAAAAAATTAGGAAAGATATGCATGAAGACTCTCTCTTTTCCCCCTCTTTACTCATCTTTAAAATTCTATCATATTATTCTTTCTGAGTTTTGCATCCTTCTTCTCCTTCTCCTCTTAGGATGTGTTTTGTAGGGAAATCTGATTTGCTCATTCCCGGAAATTTATGCCTCACTTGTCTAAATATATTATAAATTTCTCCAGAGTATGGTCAACAACATATTGCAAATATTCTGCTTGGTAGATGATGAGACAAGCCAGTCTGGAATAACCAGGATATAGAAATTAGACATGTAACCTGGGGGCAGTCAGACCCAACTTGGAGGAATAAAAAGGGAATTTTCTCAGAGCAAGCTGGCCATCCACATGGACACTTCAGAATATCAGAGACAAGTCTACAGCATAGAGAGTGGCTTTGGAGCCGTGCTTTGATCCTTGAAAAGAAAGAGTGGGGGTGAAGAAAAGATAATAGGTGAAAGCAAATAATATGCTTGTTGAGACTGGGTTGCCTTACTTATAAAAAAAATTAAGCCTGACCCGTGGTAGCGCAGTGGATAAAGCGTCGACCTGGGAACACTGAGGTCGCCAGTTCAAAACCCTGCACTGGTCTGGTCAAGGCACATATGGGAGTTGATGCTTCTAGCTCCTCCCCCCTTTCTCTCTTTCTCTCTCTCTCTCTCTCTCTCTCTCTCTCTCTCCCTCTTTCTCTCTCTCACTCACTCTGTGTCTCCTCTCTAAAATGAATAAAATAAAAAAAAATTAAAAATTCAGTTTCTCAGTCACACTAGCCATGTTTAAAGTGTGCAATAGACACATGTGAATAGTAATTACAGCATTGGACAACAATACAGTATAGAACATTTCCATTACGACAAAAGTTCTACTGGTCCAGACAGTACTTGGACTATATTAGTTGCTCATAAAACACAAGCTGACTGAAAGAGTTGACTAAGCAAAAAATACTTGCCTTAACTACCTCACAGTTCTTTGAGAATCAAAAACTCTTTTCATATGGTGAATGATCTGTGTATGTTGAAGTTTCACTTTCATGGTGGTTTCCAAGCAAATACGTCAGTGGAGGACTTCTTATTCTAAAGATGTACAGTGAATTTTTACCTTTAGTCGTGTTGTAGGAATTTGTGTTTCCTCATGGCCACTGTTTCTGAAATTAAAAGACCTTTCCTCTTGACTATAGGAAACAGGGCGAACTCTACTTAATTCTAGTGCCCTGTTTGTTCTTTCTTTTCCCTACAGACCTCCTCAACCTTTTGATTCTCTGTTCAAAACCCCTCTAGGACATTTTGTGAAGTGAGTTTGTGTTGAGAAAACAATGTGAGCAGTGTGTGTGTGTTGGGTGGTTGTGACTAGAGGTGGCAGTTAAGAGATTTGTTGTAATCCATGCAATGGTTTCCCTAGCAACCTGCGTGGAACACAAAAAGCTGCTTTCAACAACAGGAGTAAAAGTCATTTTTTCTTTTTTTTTGGTATTTGCCTTTAATTTGTATATAGTTTCTTTAACCTTCATTGCTAGATTGATCTATTAATTATTCTCAAAACTAACAATCACATTATTTAAATCGGTGCCTTACATTTGAATCCTTCTCAGTTTATGAAAAATGTTTATATGTGTCATCTCACATGTCTTAAAACATTCTTGGAGGGCTCACTTCCAATTACATAACCCATAAGCAGGAAAATAGGGTTAGAACACAGGGCTTCTGACTCTGAATCCCTTACAGTCTGCTACCTAATTTGCTTTGAAGGGAGATAAAATCATCAGTAAGTAGTAGCAGATATAGATGTTAATGTGAACCTATTTCAGTTTCCTCTAATAGCCTTTTACAACTAGGCTGTGAGAACTTATATAAGAACTTTAATACCATAATTAGTGGCCCAATATTTGGATTTTTGCAGTTTTAATAGTAAACAGATAAAGAATTTTTATTATTTGATAAAGCAAGAAAGCAAAGGGACAGGTTATTAGTTTAATGCTTTATCAAGATTTGTATCTTTTGGAGTGACTAACACATTTGCTTGGATTTGAACCTTGGACTTGGAAACTACCTGTGGAATGAACAGTCTCTGTTTGATTTCTGTTGATAAGTAACCCAAAGCTTTTGTTCAACAAGCCTGGACTGAAACTAGGACTTTGACAAATGCCTAATTGTATGTTACCCATTGTTCTTGTACTAAAGCCCTACTTGTTGACCACTGAGTCAGCTGACCATTGCTGAGCTTTCTAGCTACCCCTATTAATCAGAAAATGAATGATGTAAATCTGTGGTCTTCTTTCCCATAGCACCCCATCTCATTGATCATCAGCTCCTTGCACTTTTTCTTTTGCCTTTAAGAACCTTGCTCTATCTCCCTACTTTGGGACTTGTCTTTGGTTCATACCGAGGGCTATATTCCTGATTTACAATTTTTTTTTATTTTTGTTTGGAATTCTTGTCAATAGTTCTGTTTTTGCATTTCTTTTATTAATTTAGATGTAGTGAAGAATGGTAGAAATAGATGAACTTTGAAGTCAGATAGGTTTGAGTTCTAATCTCTCCTCTACTCTTTACTATAAATAAAATGAGTACATTTGGGCAAGTTACTTACATTTTTCTGAACTTTGCTTTAGTTATTAAAAAACAAACAAAGAATCAAATGAACAAATCAGGAATACTATCTCCCTTGCCAGTATACTGTGACAACTAATTACATTCTGAAACCTAGTAAGCTCTTTACAAATACAGTAGTCATTTCCCCCTTAGAACTAAAAAGTGAAGATAGATAGTGTTGAGACAGTTTATGTGCTCTCAAAAGGCCTTACAGAGTGAACATTAAGGTAAAACTTCATTAAAATTAATTGTTAGGTTTAGGTCCAGAGCCCCTTTTAAAACTCAAATTCCCCTCACCCAACGTCCCACTGGGGCTCAAAACAGAACATTCGCATCCTCCACTGTGAGGCTGTAGTTAATTTGCTTGCTATTCTCCCTCTTAAGGGCCCCCTGGCCTTCACTTTGAAATGTAGCAAAAAGTTTACCTTTGCAGAAGTGTCAGGGAAAGCTTACATTGGGGGGGGGGGCTGACAATTAGGGGAGCTTAAATCATAATAGCTGTTTGTAAAACCTAGCGACAAGCCCAGAGAAGCTGTCTGCTGATAGAGCAACCACCATCCCCAGGGCTTGCTTGAAGCCCCAGCTTGGGACCTTTGAACCAGCCCATGCTTTCTTTTACAACTGATGAGGCCACTAGACATTAGAGCTGGGAGATAAACAATGGAGTGGAGCTGTGGTGCCACTCCAATCTATAGACAAAGAAATATTACCTTGTACCTTATAGAGGCAGCAACATCAGCCCCTTTTTCCAAGATCCCTGACTAACCTATATAAACCCTGCTCCAAACTTCCCTGGGGCTGACACAGCGTTGTTGGTCTTGGCCAGCCTGCACCCAGGCTTTTTAAATAAATTTTTCTTTTGGAACATACATGCCTTGTGTTTGGTTCAGCTTTCCCCGGAGCCCACCTATAGACCTGGGAAAGGGTTTAACCTGTCAGCTATCTCATATAGGATAAGGCAGTCCAGCTGAAGTTTCTCCAGGTCTGACTTAGTTGGGGGTCTATATCGACCTACCAGTTCCCAAGGGAGATTGACAATAGACTTTCCCTTCTCCCCAGTGGACCAGCCCATCAGTTTCAACCTTTCATTAATAAATATTTATTAAGCATTTACTATGTGCCCCAAGCTGTGCCATGCAAGGCTCCTTAAAATGCAGTCCCTGTGCTCCTGTCCTTTTCAGCCTGCCACACAAGTCATAGTAATAGGTATGTGATATTTTGAATATTTAAGATCCTTCTCTACTCTCTTTGATTCTCTTTCATTTCTTCTCTTATGCCCCATCTCAGTTACTTTTATTTGCCTTATAATTATTTTAAGAGTCTGAAATTTATGTATTTTATTAAAAATGGAGTATGCAGGACTTCTGTTGTTGTGTTGTCCTCTTTGTTGTTCTTCTATGGCCTACAGAAGGTGCGACGCGGATTACACAGTCTTGTTCATAAGTAAAGACTCTTCATGTACTTTAAAAACTGTTGGCTGCAGTAGAAACAGAAGTAGAAGAGAACATGAAACTAAGTGGCGATTTTGATTTTGTTTTTTTAAAACTAGACATCTGAAATAGTGAAAGAATTATAATTAACACACTAAGCCTCTCTTCAAAGCAGCCACTTTGTCATTTGGAACATCCCAGAAACATCCCGATTCTCTTTCTCTTGATCACAGCTGTAGAACATCGAGAAGGAGCAAATCTCTCAGAGGTATGTTACCTTGAACTTCTAAAATTCTGTCAGAAAAAGGTTTTCTTAATTTTCTATTTTAAAGTTCGGTAAAATAAGCGTTCCTGGTAGTCTTTGACTTGGCATAAGTAAAATCCTGTAGCATTCATTCCTCAAACAAATGCTATATTTACCGAGTGGTTTCAGTGCACACAACATTATGACCGGAGCGGGAGATAAACAGTGAGCCAGACAGACATTTTAATTTCTGCTTGAAGCTTTAATTTTCTTTGAAAGGGTGTTATAGAAAAAAATATTTCTGATGGATTTGTTATCAGAAGCAGAACTCCTATTTATATTCCATGTCTCTTTTTATTAGCTCCAGCACAAAATAGTGTTACTTGGTCTCTATATGAGTTAGATATGTTCTTAGCTATAATAAAAATAATAATGATAGTACTGTTATATTTAACTTTTTCCCTTTGCAGAATGTTCTTCATATTTCTATGGAGGACAGGACCACAAGACTTATTACTGGATAGACCCAGAGTCAAACCCTGGCCTTATCACTGAAAAGTTACTTAGCCTTTCTGAGCTTCGATTTCCCTTGCTGAGATTAAAATAGTAATATTAACCTCTCTAGCTTGCTGGGAGGTTTAAACATGCAAAACTATGTAAATCCTTTAGACTGGTACATACAAAGAGCTCAGAAATGGTGGCTATTTCAAATTTTATTATTGTTATAGTTATTTATGGCACTGTCATTAGAATTAATCCTACCCTACAGACATGGCCCCTAGGTGACCTCCTTTCTACAATCCTCTATAAGTACTGGTTTTTCTTTTTTATCATCTTCTTTAACTCATGGCATTATTTACTGTACTTTAATTTTATTTTTGTTGCTGATGATGTTTCTGTTTCATTCAGTAAATATATTGATTTGCTCTTCTCTACTTATTTTGCCTTTGGCCAGCAATGGGCCATGATGATTTCTTAGAAGAGAAGACCTTAAAGCATAATTTCTTTTTTGAATTCTGTTCTCCTTGCAGGCAGCAGATCTTGCCAGCTGGCCAAGAGCCTGGCTCCTCTGATGACCGCAGTGACCTGTGCAGCTGTACCCATGATAATGGTGGTTGTTAGCAGTTGTTTTGGCAGTGAAAGGTATGCCACAGTAATGGATGTGCGATATTGAATACTGGGTCGCATGAGGTGAATTTTATTGTTTTCCCAAGTGCTAAAGAGTACTGAAGCAATTCCAAAGAGTCTCTAGATTCCATAAACAATCTAAGAAATAAGAGAGAAATAGTCATTTCAACTCCCCTGATAACAGGCTATGTGCTTGCACTCAGAACTACTTCTTGCAATCAAAGGTAAATGTAGATACAGTTTTTTTTTTTCTTTTTTTTAAATTTTATTTAGAAAATTAAACTTAAAGGGCAACATGGGTCAATACGAGTACATAGGTTTCAGGTAAATATTTCTATAACATTTGAACTGTTGTTATATACCCATTACCCAAAGTCAAATCATTTCCCGTCACCATATATATGCCCCTCTTTACACCCTTCCCCCCAACCTCTTCCCCCTGGTAATCACTTCACTTTTACCTATGTCCATGAGTCTCAGTTTTGTATCCCACCTATGTGTGAATTCATACAGTTCTAAGCTTTTTATGATTTACTTATTTCACTCAGTATAATGTTCTCAAGGTCCATCCATGTTGTTGTAAATGGCACTATATCATCATTTCTTATGGCTGAGTAGTATTCCCCTGTGTATATGTACCACGTCTTTATCCAATCCTCTATTGAGGGGCACTTTGGTTGTTTCCATGTCTTGGCCATTGTGAATAATGCTGCAATGAACATGAGGGTGAATGTGTCTTTATGTAGAAATATTTTTGAGTTTTGGGGGTAGATACCCAGTAGAGGGATTGCTGGGTCATATGGTAGTTCTAGTCTTAATTTCTTAAGGAACCACCGTACTTTCTTCCATAATGGTTGTACTAATTTGCATTCCCACCAACAGTGCATGAGGATTCCTTTCTCTCCACAGCCTCTCCAACACTTGTTATTACCTGTCTTGTTGATAATAGCCAATCTAACAGGTGTGAGGTGGTAGCTCATTGTAGTTTTGATTTGCATTTCTCTGATAGTTAGTGAAGATGAGCATCTTTTCACATATCTGTTGGCCATTTGTATGTCTTCTTGGGAGAAGTGTCTGTTCAGGTCCTCTCCCCATTTTTTTTTTATATATATATATTTTATTATTATTAATTCTAATGGGGTGACATCAATAAATCAGGGTACATATGTACAATGAAAACATCTCCAGGTTATCTTATCATTCAATTGTGTTGCATACCCATCACCAAAAGTCAAATTGTCCTCTGTCACCTTCAATCTGGCTTTCCCTGCGTCCCTCCCCTCCTCCATATCCCACTCTTCCCTCCCTCCCCCCATCCCATAACCACCACTCTCTTGTCCATGTCTCATACCCTCACTTTCATGTCCCACCTACATATGTAATCGTGCTGTTCTCAGTTTTTCTTTTTTTCTGATTTACTTATTTCACTCCGTATAATGTTATCAAGGTACATCCATTTTGTTATAAATGATCCGATCTCATCGTTTCTTATGGCTGAGTAGTATTCCATAGTATATATGTACCATAGCTTTTTAATCCACTCGTCTTCTGACGGACACTTGGGCTGTTTCCAGATCTTCCCTATTGTGAATAATGCTGCCACAAACATGGGGGAGCATTTCTTCTTTTTGAACAGTGCTATGGTGTTCTTAGGGTATATTCATAAAAGTGGGATAGCTGGGTCAAAAGGCAGTTCGATTTTTAATTTTCTGAGGAATCTCCAAACTGTTTTCCACAGTGGCTGCACCAGTCTGCATTCCCACCAGCAGTGCAGAAGGGTTCCCTTTTCTCCACATCCTCGCCAGCACTTACTCTGTGTTGTTTTGCTGATAAGTGCCATTCTGACTGGTGTGAGGTGATATCTCATTGTGGTTTTAATTTGCATTTCTCTAATGATTAGTGATGTTGAGCATTTTTTCATATGCCTATTGGCCATCTGTATGTCCTCTTTGGAAAAATTTCTATTCATTTCTTTTGCCCATTTTTTGATTGGGTTGTTTGTCTTCCTGGTGTTGAGTTTTATAAGTTCTTTATAAATTTTAGTTATTAACCCCTTATCAGATGTGCTGTCGAATATGTTCTCCCATTGTGTGGTTTGTCTTTTTATTCTGTTCCTATTGTCTTTAGCTGTGCAAAAACTTTTTAGTTTGATATAGTCCCATTTGTTTATCTTGCCTTTTATTTCAGTTGCCCATGAAGATAAATCGGCAAATATACCGCTGCTACAGATGTCGGAGAGCTTGCTGCCTATGTTTTCTTCTAAGATGCTTATGGTTTCACTGCTTACATTTAAGTCGTTTATCCATTTTGAGTTTGCTTTTGTGAATGGTGTAAGTTGATGGTCTAGTTTCATTTTTGTGCAGGTAGATGTCCAATTTTCCCAACACCATTTGTTAAAGAGGCTATCTTTACTCCATTGTATGTTCTTTCCTCCTTTGTCAAATATCAGTTATCCATAAAGCTGTGGG
Source organism: Rhynchonycteris naso (assembly GCA_037038555.1). NCBI lineage: Eukaryota > Metazoa > Chordata > Mammalia > Chiroptera > Emballonuridae > Rhynchonycteris > Rhynchonycteris naso. The sequence goes on along the minus strand of CM072997.1, from coordinate 180,016,615 downwards.
TTTATTTCTGGGTCCTCTGTTCTGTTCCATTGATCTATGTGCCTGTTCTTATGCCAGTACCAGGCTGTCTTGAGTATAATGGCCTTGTAGTAAACCTTGATATCAGGAAGAGTGATACCTCCTGCTTTATTTTTTCTTTTTAAGATTGCTGAGGCTATTCGTGTTCTTTTTTGGTTCCATATAAATTTTTGGAATATGTGTTCTATATCTTTGAAGTATGTCATTGGTATTTTAATTGGTATTGCATTGAATTTATAAATTGCTTTGGGTAATATAGACATTTTAATGATGTTTATTCTTCCTAGCCATGAGCACGGTATGTGCTTCCACTTGTTTGTATCTTCCTTGATTTCTTTTATCAATGTTCTATAATTTTCCGAGTACAAGTCCTTAACCTCCTTGGTTAAATTTACTCCTAGGTACTTTATTTTTTTGGCTGCAATAGTGAAGGGGATTGTTTCCTTAATTTCTTTTGCTGATATTTCATTGTTGGTATATAGAAATGCCTCTGATTTCTGAGTATTAATTTTATATCCTGCCACCTTGCTGAAATCATTTATAAGGTCCAGTAGTTTTTTGACTGAGACTTTAGGGTTTTCAATATACAATATCATATCATCTGCAAATAATGACAGTTTTACTTCTTCTTTTCCAATTTGGATGCCTTTTATTTCTTCTTCTTGTCTGATTGCTGTAGCTAGGACTTCCAGAACTATGTTGAATAAGAGTGGTGAAAGTGGGCAACCCTGCCTGGTTCCTGATCTTAAGGGGATTGCTTTTAATCTCTGTCCATTTAGTATGATGTTTGCTGTCGGTTTATCGTAGATTGCCTTTATCATGTTAAGGAATGATCCCTGTATTCCCACTTTACTGAGAGTTTTGAGCATGAATGGGTGCTGGATTTTATCAAATGCCTTTTCTGCATCTATTGAAATTATCATGTGATTTTTGTCCTTCCTTTTGTTTATGTGGTGAATCACATTGATTGATTTGCGAATATTGAACCAGCCTTGCCTCTCCAGAATAAATCCCACTTGATCGTGGTGTATGATTTTTTTCATATATTGCTGGATCCGGTTGGCTAATATTTTGTTGAGAATTTTAGCGTCTAAATTCATCAGGGATATAGGCCTATAATTTTCTTTCTTTGTGTTGTCTTTGCCCGGTTTTGGGATCAGAATTATGCTGGCCTCATAAAAGGAGTTTGGAAGTCTTCCTTCCTCTTGAATTTTTTGAAATAGCTTGAGGAGAATAGGAGTTAGTTCTTCTTTGAATTTTTGATAGAACTCACTTGTGAAGCCATCAGGCCCAGGACTTTTCTTTTTTGGGAGTTTTTTGATAACTGTTTCGATCTCATTTGCTGTAATTGGTCTGTTTAGGTGTTCTGATTCTTCCAGATTGATTTTTGGAAGGTTATATGATTCAAGAAATTTGTCCATTTCACCAAGATTGTCTAATTTTTTGGCATATAGTTCTTCATAGTATTTTCTTACAATGCTTTGTATTTCTGTTGTGTCAGTTGTTATTTCTCAACTGTCCTTTCTAATTTTATTTATTTGAGTCCTCTCTCTTTTTTTCTTGGTGAGTCTAGTTAAAGGTTCATCAATCTTGTTTACCTTTTCAAAGAACCAGCTTCTTGTTTTATTGATCCTCTGTATTGTTTCCTTAGCCTCTATGTCATTTATTTCTGCTCTGACCTTTATTATTTCCTTCCTTCTACTTGTCTTGGGTTTTCTTTGTTGTTGTTTTTCTAGTTCTTTTAGATGCAGGGTCAGGTTGCTTATTTGAGCTTTTTCTAGCTTCTTATGATATGCCTGTAGTGCAATAAACTTCCCGCTCAGAACTGCTTTTGCTGTGTCCCATAAATTTTGAGGTGATGTATGCTCATTATCATTTGTTTCTAGAAACTTTTTTATCTCTTCTTTGATCTCATTGTTAATCCATTCATTATTTAATAACATGCTATTTAGTTTCCAAGTGTTTGAGTATTTTTCAGTTTTTCTTTTGTGGTTAATTTCTAGTTTCATGGCATTGTGATCAGAGAAAATGCTTGATATGATTTCAATCTTCTTAAATTTATTGAGACCATTTTTGTGTCCTAACATGTGGTCTATCCTAGAAAATGTACCATGAGCACTTGAGAAGAATGTATATTCTACTGCTTTAGGGTGAAAAGTTCTGAAGATATCTATTAAATCAAGTTGATCTAGTGTATCCTTTAAGTCTGCTGTTTCTTTATTAATTTTCTTTCTTGAAGATCTATCCAGTGTTGTTAGAGGGGTATTGAAATCCCCTACTATGATAGTATTGCTGTTAATCTCGCCCTTTATATCCATCAAAGTCTGCTTTATGTATGTCGGGGCTCCTATATTTGGTGCATAGATATTTACAATAGTTATATCTTCCTGTTGAATTGTTCCCTTTATCATTATGTAGTGCCCTCCTTTATCTCTTACTACAGCCTTTGTTTTAAAGTCCATTTTGTCTGATATAAGTATTGCTACCCCTGCTTTTTTTTCATTTCCATTTGCATGAAATATTTTTTTCCATCCTTTTACCTTCAGTCTATGAGCATCTTTTGTTTTAAGGTGTGTCTCTTGTAGACAGCATATGTATGGGTCCTGTTTCTTTATCCATGCAGCTACCCTATGTCTTTTGATTGGATCATTTAATCCATTTACATTTAAGGTTATTATTGATATGTAGTTGTTTATTGCCATTTTATTCTTTAAAGCTGTATTCTTCTTTTGCTCTATTCATTCCTCCCTTTAAACTGTTCATAAGAAGCCCCTTAGTATCTCTTGCAGAATTGGTTTGGTTTTTATGAATTCCTTGAGGCTTTCTTTTTCTGGGAAGCTCTTTATTTCTCCTTCAATTTTAAATGTTAGCCTTGCTGGATAAAGTAGTCTTGGTTGTAGGTTCTTGTTCTGCATTACTTTGATTATTTCTTGCCATTCCCTTCTGGCCTCAAGTGTTTCTGTTGAGAAGTTCGATGTCATCCTTATGGGGGCTCCTTTGTAGGTGATAGTCTTTCTTTCTCTAGCAGCTTTTAAAATTTTTTCTTTATCCATTAGCTTTGGTAATTTAACTATGATGTGTCTTGGTGTAGATCTTTTTGGTTTTCTCCTTAATGGAGTTCTGTGTGCTTCTTGAATGTGTGGAGTGTTTCCCAGCCTTAATTTAGGAAAGTTTTCTGCTATAATTTGATTGAACAAAGTTTCCATTTCCTGTCCTCTCTCCTCTTCTTCAGGCACCCCTATGATGCGAATGTTGTTTCTCTTCATGTTGTCACAAAGCTCCCTTAGAGTTTCCTCACATTTTTTAAGTCTCTTTTCCTTTTTCTTCTCTGCTTCTGTGCCTTTGTTTATTGTGTCCTCTAACTCGCTTATTTGATCCTCAGCGTCATCCATCCTGCTTTTAATTCCTTCCATTGTGGTCTTCAGTTCTGATACTGTATTTGTCATTTTTGTCTGATTCTTTTTTATTATTTCAATTTCATTTTTTATACTTGTTATCTCTTTATTTAGATGTTCATAATGACTATCCATTGTTGCTCTAATTTCTTTGAACATCCTAACTATCATTATTCTAAATTCTGCTTCTGGTAATTTGGTTATATCTGGTTCATTCAGGTCCTTCTCTGGGGATTTCTCTTGATTCATTTGGTTTGCATTCCTCTGCCTGCCCATTTTTTCTGTGTATAAGCAAGTTGTGGCCACTGGAGTCCAGTAGGTGTTGCCTTTGTGTTCTCTAGGTGTGGTCTATCTGCAGGCCCCCCACCCCCTCTGCCGGTGCCTAGGGTGGTTGGGTATGAGCGTTGCCAGTGCCGGGCCACTGTGGCTTTTGCTATGATTTCTGCCTCTCCTCCGTGGGAGGGGCTGTGACTGAAGCCACAAGATTAGCACCAAGGGTAGAGGTGAGCACCTTTCCTCAGCTGCGGACCCAGCCTATTTCCGGACTTCCGCCCAGAACCAGCAGTGGGAGCCTGCTCGCTACAGTTCCGCGGGTTAGGCGGGGCTTTTGATGTGCTCTCAGCTGTAAGCTTTTGCCCGTCCGGAGCTTTAGCCCCGCCCTTGAGGCCAGGGCCCTCCTGCGCAGGGTCAGAAACCAAGGTTTATTGGGGCGGGCGTGTTTGCTGGCTTCCGCTTAGCTGCGTACTTCCGCTCGTCCCGGGCTCTACCCCGCCCCCGCGTTCAGAGCCCGCTCGTTCACGTATGAATGCTATCCGGGGTTTCTCCGGCCGGATGGGGATAGTAGTGTGGGCTCAGCTGCGAGCCTCCACTTGTTTCGGGGTCCACCCCGTTCCCGCGCTCGGAGCCCGCTTGCACACGTATACTGGCCAACCGCGGTTTCTCCGGCCCGGGGGGGGGGGGAGTGGGGGACTGGTAGCGTCAGCTCAGCCGCGAGCCTCTGCCCGTCCCTGGTCCTAGCCCGGTCCCCGCGGTCAGGGCCGGCTTGCGCAGGGCCGGCCCGTTCCTGGCCTCCCGCTTTGTCCCCGTAAGTGGGATTAAAGGCGGGCCCGCAGCTTCCGGACCGCTTTCGCGGTCCCCTCTGACCCTCTGGGCTAGACCGATCTCCCACCGGCTTGGCCTCTGCCCACGCCGACAGAACCGCCTTTCAGCGTCCTGCCGCCCCAAAACCCCAAGCAGACCTCAGCAGAGTAGGAAGGGACCTAATACTCCACACTGTAGGCCTGGGAGCTCCCTCACTTTTTTCACAGCTCAATACTGTCCAAACGCCTCTTCTAGGCTCTAGGACTGGAGGCTGGGGCTTGGTTCCTGGGACCCAGGTCCCTCCCTCTCCACCAAACTCTCCTCCCGCCACACGGGTCTCTCCGGGCTGCCGTTTGCTCCGGGGAGCTGGGCAGCCCTCTTCGCGTTTTCGCTATTCCTACCAGTCTCAATGTGGCTTCTTCTGTGTTCCTTGGTTGAAGAGTCCACTTAGTTTTGTTCAAAGTTGGTTTATCCAGGTGGTGGTTCTTAAAATTGAGTTGTAATCCACTTTGGTTCTGGGAGTTGGAAGTTGGTACGTCCGCCTACTCCTTCGCCATCTTCCCGCTTGGTAGATACAGTTTTAATAAATTATTATCAGGGAAGACATGGTGATGTCAAAGAAAAAGAAATATTGAAAATCCTGGATTCTGCTTTTAGTATTGGCCCTGTAAGTAAATAGATAAATTTGAGGGAAGTCATTATGTTTCCATTTAGTCAACTGAAATGGCAGGTATAGCATGGTTAAAATTGTAAACTCTGGAGTCAGACTGTCTTACTACAAATCCTGTTGTTGTTTTTTTAATAACTATTGGGAAAATTTATTAACTTCTCTTTGTCTCAGTTTCCTTATTTATAAACTAGCTGTACCCAGCCACGCGTTGCTGTGGCTCAGTATGGTTAAATAGAAAAGAAAGAAAAGAGAAAGCACACGTTTCTAATATGTTTAATTTCACAGTGCTTGTGGGTATACAATATATTTTGTTGTTCCATTGTCTGTGCAGATATAGAGATTGTGTTGTTTGCTGACTCTAGAACACGCAACATATAATTGTCCATGTGAGAAGCAATCTGTGTCTAGATCTAAAGCGCACAATTCTAAAGACTGTCCCTGAGCTTTGTTGATGGTGATTGCAAACGCCAATCAAATTGGAAATTGCAATCTCTTAAATTGAAATGGCATTTCCTTTGGAATCATAGGAATGTGAGGAATGAAGACATCTTCACCTTTTAAAGGTCCTGTCAAGATTGTTGCTTCTATGACGTTGCTCATTAATTTTTTTACTGCAAGCCGTGTGCCGTTGCAAAGCTTTGGCTGGTTGATATTTCGCAACATGATAATTGGCATGCCGATTTTTAATTGCAGTATGTGCAGTGGCATCCCTGGTAGATCGAGTGAATTCAAAAATTCTGTTAGATAATTAACTGCTTCATCTGCTTCCACAACAGTGTCAACAGACTTGTATGTGACTGCCTCGCTTTGAATGTTAGACTGAATAATACTGTTAAGTTCGTAGACCTCTTTGTTCTTGGCCACAAGAATAGCTCGTTCACTCAGCCAATCATGATTCCTATAATTGGTTTGAATATTAGGAAATACTTTTTCAACCAATTCTTCTTTTGATGTCACTAAATCGCAGAAGTTATGAGGCAGTGAAATTCATCCTGAGGTCAGATCAACCGGCACCTTTCCGTTCCCAATTTCCAGCAATTGATGTAAGAATATCTCAGTTGATCAATCGTTTTGCAGCTGGACATGCATATTTGTAGTTAACTTTAACATCTTTATGTGTCACCACAAAGTAGAGTATTTCAGGCAAGAATTTATTTCATCTGCTGATGTTGCTTGAGGAATTACAGGTAATGTTAGCCTGAAATCTCCTGCAAGCAATATTAGTACATTCCCAAATGGTCTGATGTTTCCACACAAATCTTGCAATGATCAATCAAGAACCTTGAGCAATTTTTTGTGCGCCATTGTGCATTCATCCCAAACAATAAGTTTGCATTTCTGCAATACTTTTCCCATGCTGGATGCTTTGGAAATGTTGCATGTGAGAGTTTCAATAAATTGCATGTTCACTGGCAATTTCAAAGCAGAATGAGCAATTCTTCCACCTGATAGCAATGTCGCAGCTATTCCGGACAACTCAAGAGCTAAGGCTATGTCATTCTGGAATCAAATTGCTTCCAGAATCAATCTAATTAAGAACATTTTACCAGTTCCTCCTGGAGCAGTGGTTTTTAACCTGGGTTTTATCGAACCCTAGGGGTTCGATGAGTCCGTCTCAGGGGTTCGGAGAAGCCTCTGCTGCGGAGGCAAGAATAAAGTAATACCGTAATTTGTTGTGAGTTCATGCACTTTGTTGGTTTTGTTCTTTGAGCAAGGTGATGTTCATGCACGGCTCATTTTGTGCACCAGTAAAAAAACATATACCTATGTCTTGAATTTGGGAAAAAAAATCATATTTTATTTATTACTAAAGAAGGGTTTGGTGAATGCGCATATGAAACTGGTGGGCTCGGTACCTCAAGAAAGGTTAAGAACCACTGTCCTGGAGCATCTAAAAGGAAGATTTCTCCAACCCTGTTATTGACAGTTTGCATTATGTAATTGTAAATGCCTTTTTGCTCAAGTGTTAGCTTAGGAATATTTGATTGCACATATGACAAAAGATCACCCGTGTTGTAATTTTGTTCATGACGCAGTTCTACATCAAATGAAGCAGCAGCAGATCAATCGATGGCATTCTCAATTGATTGATAAGTTTGTTCGCGATTTCTAAGCACAAATCTTTAATCATTATCAACACTTCATTGTAGATTTGCTGTGAAATTCATGTTCATATTTGAATTGTCCTTGCGTATTTAATGGAAAATATGTGCGATTTATATTTCTCCCATAACATTGAAGTGAAATCATAAAATATTTAGTAAAGCATGCATTGCTTTTATGTCCAACAGATGGTGCTGTTTTTCAAAAGAGCATGTTTTTACCTGTCACAGGTGTGACATCTATATAATAGTAGGTATATAGGTATATAAAAACATGTGCATATTCAAATGCAATGTTGTGTCAGAATTTCAAAGCAATCAGTGAAGAACTTTCAGAGATTTAAGATTTAGAACAAACTTTCACATTTTTATTTATATAGATGAAGTAGTACTTACTTCATTTAATTACTAGGATTTAATCATTAGGATTAAATGATTTACTGTGCAGAAAATACTTAGAAGAGTGCTTAGTCCATAGAAAGTTAGAGAGTAAGTGAGAGGATTCTGAGGTCAGGCTGCCATTAGGTAGGGATCAAGAGACTGTCCAGCCTTAGATTAGGAGCATCCTTTGCAACAAACATTGGCAAGGCTCAAGGGATTGCTAGTATCTCCAAACTAAGATTGTCTTTCTGTAGGACTCCTCATCTCAGTCAGTAGGGACCAGGAAGGAGGCCCTGAATAGTTCCTATTTCTAGCAAGATATCCTACCTCCATTTCCTAAACACTGATACCTTTCAACTACTTTGTGCTTCTGGTGCACCAGAAATACTATCTTCATGACCTTCATCACTGTTCACGCATGCCCAGGCCTCTCTCATATACCAGCCTTTAATTCTTTAAGACATAAACATTGCCTTTTCCATCCTCATCTTCTCCACCCCCATCTAGTGACACCAAAGGTTTCTATATGAATCAGCAATAATATCTTTATTATCTTCTATCTCAGCTGTAAACTTTCTCTTCTGCTTTTTTGCTGTAACCAAAACCTGGTCCTAGTCTGATAATTCTGCATCTGTGTAGTGTTTTCAAGTGAAAAATACTTTTCCCCCCCAAAACCCTCATACTATGGGGCCTGGCCTTTCTGGTCATTCTTTCTTTTTCCTCCATAAAAAGCATCCAGTTTGATGGCTAGCTCAGTCAATTAGAGTGTCATCCAGAAACACTAAGGTTGAGGGTTCAATCCCTGGTCAGGGTGCATATGGGAAGAGACCAATGAATGCACAACTAAGTGAAACAAATGAATATTTCTCTCTCTCTCTCTCTCAAATTAATGGAAAAAAAAGGGAAAAAATCAAGAGTCTTTTATCAAAATGGTACTATTTCTATGAATCTTCAAGCACATTTAATTCCTGGATTAAATATGACTGCATTGGGTCTCTTCCCACCCACTTCAGGGATGCCATTTTTTTAGTCCTAAAGAAGAGGTGAAACTTGAAGGTCATATCAGTGCTATTTTTTACTGCTCACAGTTATCAGAAAAGGAGGCCAAACAGCAACTGGGTTCCAGAATTCGCCTAGTACGGAAGTTGTTGCCCTTCATGACCAAATGTCTAATGTGAATGATCAAGTAGTGGTCAAAAGAACCAGTCACTTCCATGCTTGCCACATTGCCAAGTGAAAAATTCAGAAAATTCTGACTCAGATAAAGCAGTACCAATAACAGGAAGCTCAGCAAAGTGGACTACCTCAGTTTTGTAACGAACCAGAACCAGCGCAACTTGTAATTTTGCAGGTCTAGAGTGGAAACAATGGAGGGTTAGAAAATATACACAGAAAGAAAAAGGATCGGATACAGAGTACTCATTAGCAAGCTGATAGTTTGCAAGAGGAGCCTGGACCCCTAAACAGTTTATTTATAGTGCAGAGAACAAAGCCATTTACAAAACAAAGAGAGCTCAGATACAAAGTCACATTTCTGAGGCAAACCAAGAATTCTCCCTAGTGGTAGAACCCCCCCCCCCCCCCCACACACACACCATGCATAACATTTTAACTTCACAAAACAAAGGGTATAAAGAAAACTGCCTCCATTCTCTTCCAGGGACATGGGGGATGGGACCAGTAGAAACCAGCAGCATAATAGCTCCCATGGAGGTATGGGGAAGGGCCTGTAAATTGCTTTTACCAACTTAATCAATCAGAGGCTGTGGGGAAGAGCTTAGCCTTTGGTTTAAGCCTTAAACTTCAAGGATCTTTGTGAGTTTACAGTCTCCCACAGTTTCCAATATTTGTTTTTATGCTTTATTTTGTTTTGTTTTAGTACAGATATGTGCTGCATGTATACCTGCTGGTTTAAATTTTGTCATGTGTCATTTCTATCCTTTTAGTGTGGCAAATCATCTGTTACTTTCAGTGAAGCATTGGTAATGGAATATCTGGTAATAGCTAAGATATAATTCCATAACTGAATTTGTAGTCACCACATATGAATCATTCCTCATGTGTAACATGCCCCAAATGCAGCTTCGTTTTCCAGATACCTTGATGCAGAATAAAGCTTATCATTAAAAATAAAAACAAAAACTAAAAAACCTCCACATTGCTTTCATAACACACACCTTGTCTTTACTTTGTCCTATATTTTTATCTATTCTTTTTATTTTTTTGTTAATTCCTTCTCATATCTCTGACAGGTTGGAGCGTCCCAAAACTCAGTCATTGAAACTATTTATTCCACTTTCTCCATCCCTTCCCTAGGTGTTTTGTTGTTGTTGTATTTTTTTATTTTATGGCTTTAAATACTATTACGTGATGATGACTCCTAAATGTGTATTTGCAGCCTTGGCCTCCCCTCAACTCCAGAAACTCATAACCAGCAGTTTAGATATATCACGTGAATTTCTATAGACATCTCAAACAATATGCCCAAAACTGTTCCTACTGTTTGCCACTAAAACCAACTCCCCATGCTGACTTTTCCTTTAAAATTTATTTTATCCTTCCAGGTGCTTAGGACAAGATTTTGGTGTTATCTTTGATTCTTCACTCCCTATTGCCTCTGTCTTCACAATATATCCAGAATTCCACTAATTTCCATCACCTTTATCACCACTTCTTTGGTCCAAACTTCTACCCCCTCTCCCTTGAATTACTACAGTAGCTTCTTAATAGCCACCACTCTCCTTCTTATTTCTGGCTTTGTTTCCCTGCAGTCTAGTCTCCCAAGAGATGCTGTTAAAGTGTAAACCAGATCACCTTACACCTCTGTTTACAAGTCTGCATGGCCCGGTAGCTAAAAGTCCACATGATTTCACCAACCTCCCCTCAGTTTCCAATATCTCTCTGCCTTTAACATCATAGTCCCCCAAGTCCACTCAGATATGGCTACAATTTCACCTTAGGAAGAACTTCCTTAACCATCATATCTAGAATTTTAGTCTCCTCCAAGTATTTCATATACTTTTTCTTTTTTACCTTACTCTCCTCCCCCCTCAACTCTAACCATTCTTGAACATACATATTTTAACTTACATTGTTCATTATCTGCTGAACCCGCTAAAAGGTAAGCTATGTAAGGTCAGGGACATTGGTTTATTTTGTTTCACCACTGTGCTTGGAACAGAGCCTGGCTTACAGTAGATAATCAGTATACAATGAGGATATTATTATTTAATTCTAAGTTCATATAGAACTAATGACCACCATGCCCTACCATTTTATATAGAATTTTCGAAAGTATTAGAAACTATAAAGATCACATGGTCCAATCCCTCTGATTTTGAGGACCCTGGAGAGCAGAGAGGTGAAGAGACTTGCTCATAGTCCTGTGAATAGCAATAGAGTCTTGTCAGAGGTAGGCTTGCTTACAACTTCACGCAAAATTTAGCTATGCATACCATAATCTTAATTTACTAACATTTTTCTTAAGTGCTAAGTCTGTTAGTTGCAAGTGGAGCCCCCTAAAATTAATAAAAAAGTGTCCCCATTGGATATGTCTTATGTGTCACCAAACACATTTCTAGTTTGTGAGATTAATGTTCTACCATTGAATTTCTTTTTATCAGGTGTTTACAAAAGAAATCCATAGGGTTTAAATAAGAGTACAAAGTTCAATTATTATTGTTTTCCTGTGGATTAAAATGTACATTTTTAGTAATAAGCATAAAAAACTTTTATAGCTAAATTATCAAAATCACAACCCCTGTCTACTGCATTTCTTATTGTGCCCAGCAACAACAACAAAAAATAAACAGTGAAGTGTAGCCCATGGAAGAGCTGCATATTTTCAATTTAAAAATTTTTGCATCAGAAAGAAAATTCTAAGGCCATGGTTTCTTAGCAAACAAACAAGAAAGAGATATACTATCAAATACAGCAGCTAAAGTTTTATCTTTATTTCCAAGTATTTTGTTTCAATAAAGACGCTTCTATCCATAAAATAATTTTTTAATTATAAAAACGTATGTAGTTTCAACCCACTGCTTAAGGTCAGATATACTGATATCAATTCAATAAAGCAAATATACTTTTAAAGCTATTTTCTTAAGTGTTATAACATCACCTTAAATTTTCTGGGTTTATTTTATGACTTCATGATACAACAATTCTAATGAAGGATTCCAGTAAGTAGCTACATTTCTGCCTGGAGACAAATAGACTATCCTTCCTCCACTGTATTGTGTTTTGTTTCATAACTTTGTTTTGGGATCATGGAGAGATGGACAAAGTCTTGACCAGGCATACCATTTAACTTTTAAGATGATAAAATTTTAATATCTTAGTGATTCTTTATCGTTGGGCTGTTTTTGATGTTTCCTTTACAAATTTTGAATATACCTGTTATTTAATGCTAATATAAAAATATTTACGAGGCCCTGGTCAATTGGCTCAGCGGTAGAGCATCGGCCCGGAGTGTGTGGAAGTCCTGGGTTTGATTCCTGTCCAGGGCACACAGAAGAAGCACCCATCTGCTTCTCCACCCTTCCCCCTCTCCCCTCTCCTTTCTATCTTTCTCTTCACCTCCCACAGCCAAGGCTCCATTGGAGAAAGGTGGCCCGGATGCTGAGAATGGCTCCCTAGCGTCAGCTTCAGGTGCTGGAATGGCTCTGATTACAGCGGAGCAATGCCCCAGAGGGGCCGAGCATCGCCCCCTGGTGGGCATGTTGGGTGAATCCGGGTTGGGTGCATGCGAGAGTCTGTCTGCCTTCTCACCGCTTCTCACTTGGGAAAAAAATACAAAAAAGAATATTTACAGACAAAAACTTTCTTGAAACAAAGTAAAATTTTTCTGCTGCTCCTCTTGGTATAGAAGTTGTTTATAATTATATATAAAAGTAGGTTTTGTCTCAGTAATGACTGGCTTTCTCACAAGTAGATCTGTAAATTAGTACACACACTGTCTCAGGAATAATGGGTTTCTCTCACTGGGGATTGAAAAAAAGATTAGATAATCCCTACACCAAAATGTGAAAAAGAAGACATACTTCAGAAAAAGACTGACCCAGATGACTTCTTAAGTCCTTTTTCTTTTAAGATTCTGTGATTCTAAAAGGATGCAAGCATTATGTATTCTCTATTCTATGAAACATATGGTGGGAAATAGATAAAATTATACATACAAATATATTTTTATTTTTTAGTGATAGGAGAAGAGGCAGAGACAGACTCCCACATGCCCTCTAACCAGGATCCACCTGGCAAGCCCACTAGGGGGGTGATGGTCTACCCATCTGGGGCTGTGGCTCCATTGCAACCAAAACCATATTTTTGTGCCTGAAGTGGAGGCCATGGAGCCATCCTCAGCACCTGTGGCTAACTCGCTCCAATTGAGCTATGGCTGCAGGAGGGGAAGAGGAGGAGAAGAGAGAGAGAAGCGAGAGGGGGAAGGGTGGAGAAGCAGATGGGTGCTTCTCCTGTGTGCCCTGGCCAGGAATCAAACCCAGGACATCTATATGCCAGGCCACTACTTTACCACTGAGCCAGCCAGCCAGGGCCATATACATACATTTTTTATTATATATATATTATATAATATGTAATATTATTAAGTTTATATATATTATTAAGTTTTTAAATTTATTGTTTTAACATAGATTCATTTGTCCCACTCAATATAACACCCCAACAATGTGCCCTTTTCTTCCCAGGCCCCTTCTCTTCCCCCATTCCCTCTGGGACTTGCTGTCCTGTTATCTGTACGTTTGTATTATGTATATATAATTTGTTTAACCCCTTCACCTTCTCTAATCCCATCACCTCATCCCATTTTCCTCTGACAGTTGTCCCACTGCTTTCTGTGACACTGCCTCTGCCTCTATTCTGTTCTTCAGTTCACTATGTTCATTAGGTTCTACATATAAGATTATATGATATTTGTCTTTCTTCACCTGGCTTATTTCATTTAGCATAATAATCTCCAGGTCCATCCATGCCATCTTAAAAAGTAAGATTTCCTTCTTCTTCATAGCCATGTAGTATTCTGTTGTGTATATGTACCACAACTTCTTTATCCACTCGTCCACTGTCCAGTGATGGGACACTTGGGCTGCTTCCAGACCTTACCTATTGTAAACAATGATGAAATAAACATGTATATTTCTTTTGAATCAGTGTTTTGGGATTCTTAAGACATATTAAAAAAATAAATCCTAAGTGGGATAGCTGGGTCAAAAGGAAGTTCCATTTTTAATTTTTTGAGGCAACACCATACTGTTTTCCACAGTGGCTGCACGAGTCTGCATTCCCACCAGCAGCGCAGGAGAGTCCCCTTTTCTCCACACTCTCACCAGGACTTGTTGTGTGTTGATTGTTAATAAAAGCTATTTTGACAGGTGTAAAGTGGTATCTTATTGTGGATATAATTTGCATTTCTATGATGATTGGATATATTGAACATTTTTTTCATATATCTATTGGCCATCTGTATGTCCTCATTGAAGAAGTGTCTATTCAGTTCCTTTGCCCATTTTTGAATTGGATTGTTTACTCTCTCAGTGTAGAGTTTTAGTAGTTCTTTATAAATTTTGGTTATTAACCCCTTACCAGACGTATCAGCGAATATGTTCTCCCATTGAGGGGGTTGTTTTATTTATTTTGTTAATGGTGTCTTTTGCTGTGCAAAAGCTTGTTAGTTTAATATAGTCCCACTTGTTTATTTTGTCCTTTATTTCACTTGCTTGTGGAGATATATCAGCAAAAATGTTGCTACGAGTGATATCAAAGAGTTTACTGCTTATGTTTTCTTTCAAGTTCTTTTATTGTTTTGAGACTTACATTTAAGTCTTTTATTCATTTTGAGTTTGTTTATATAAATGATGTAAATTTTTTTCCTTTTTTTAAAAGATTTTATTTATTTATTTGAGAGACAGAGAGAGAGAGAGAAAGAGAGAGAAGGTGGGGAGAAGTAGGAAGCATCAACTTTCATATGTGTGTTGACCAGGCTAGCCCAGGGTTTCAAACCGGCGATCTCATTGTTCCAGGTCAACGTTTTATCCACTGCACCACCTCAGGTCAGGCCTTGAATGTTGTAAAATTGTAGTCTAGTTTCATTTTTTGAAAGTACCTATCCAATTTTTTTAATATCATTATTAAAGAGACTGTCTTTACTTCACTGAATACTCTTGCCTCCTTTGTAAAATATCAATTGACCATAAAGGCACGAATTTATTTCTAGGTTCTCTGTTCTGTTCCATTGATCTATATGCTTGTTCTTATGCCAGTACCAAGCTGTTTTGATTACAATGGCCTTGTAATATAATTTGATATCAGGAAGTGTGATAGTTCCTACTTTGTTCTTTATTTTCAAGATTGCTGAGGCTATTTGTGCTCTTTTTTGGTTCCATATACAGTGATACCTCGGTTTTTGTCAATAATCTGTCCGAAAACAATTAGAAAAGTCCAAAACCGATGAAAACTGAGGCAATTATTTCCATATGAATCAATATAAATCCAATTAATTTGTTCTAGACACTCCAAAATACATACCAAAAACATTTTATAGAGAATAAATGTAGTGTTTAATACTAAAAACAATAAGACATTAACATAAAATGAAGGTAAAAAACTAATGTAAAGAATAAGTGAACATTTAACATGGTATTTACCTTTCTGAAGACTTTTCTTGGTGCATGGAAGATGGCGAGGAGGAGAGACAGAGGTGCAGATATCATTGTTTGGAAGGGGAATCCCCTCCATAAGGACCTTAGGTATCAAGGCACTATCTGGGGTCAGTTCCCTTCTTGGTCTTCTGGCACTAGGACCAGCTTTAGTGTCAGGGGACCCATGTCACACAAGAATGCTGTCCAAAGAGGTCTGTTTCTGCCGCTTCTTTAAGAATTGCCTAAAATGGGGCAAGACATTATCATTAAACAAGTTGCAGACATGGCCTGCAACAGCTTTGTCTGGATGATTTTTCTCCACATGGAGATGTTCTTAATCTCTGAAGAAGGCACATTCTCCCCTGTCTCTTCCTCCTCATCTGAAACAACTTCTTCATCTGCTGTCGGCTGCACTTCTAGGTGGTCTTGCAGCTCTTTAGTGGTGAGTTCTTCTCTGTGGTCATCCACCAACTCCTCCACGTCCTCACCACTCCCTTCAAACCCATGGACTTCCCCAGATCAACAATTGACTGCACTACATATGTAAGGTCATCAGGGGAAGGCTCAACCCTTCAAAATCTCTCTCATGCACACATTCTGGCCATAATTTTTTCCAGGCAGAGCTCATTGTCCTGGATGTCACTCCCTGCCAAGCATTATCTATGAGGCTAATGCAGTTGAGAATGTTAATATGCTTTTTCTAGAACTCTCTTAAGGACAATTCTATATCTGATGTCACCTCAAAGCACCTTTGAAACATTGCTTTTGTGTACAGTTTCTTGAAATTTGAAATGACATTCTGGTTCATGATGAGTGGTTTGGTAGTAGGGGCAAGAACTTCACTGTAATAAAACTGAACACCTCCAACAATGTGTCTTCCAAACCTGGAGGATGTGCAGGAGCATTATTCATTACCAGAAGGCACTAAGTGGCAACCGATTATCCTGGAGGTATTTTTTTCACATTCAGGCCAAACACTTCATTCACCCACCAATAAAAATTGGTCTCATGACCCATGTTTTCTTGTTTGCGGTCCACATCACACACAATTTATTTTTAATCACATTGTTTCTGCTAAACATTCTAGGAGTTTCTGAATGATACACCAGTAAGGGCTTCACTTTATAATCACCACTAGCATTACCACACAACAAAAGAGTTAGCCTATCTTTCACAGGCTAATGTCCTGGCAGTGCCTTTTCCTCCTGTGTAATGAACGTCCTCTTTGGCATTTTCTTCCAAAAGAGGCCAGTTTCATCACAGTTGAAGACTTGTAAGTGCATAAATCCTACTGCCTCTATGTCATCTTTTAATTTGGACACAAATATTTTGGCCCCAGAATTGTTCAAACTCGCACCTCTGCCGTGCCTAGTAACACTGTGTATGCCAGTGTGCCTCTTGAAAATTTCAAACCAGCCTCTGCTGGCCTTAAAATCACTAAGTAGACTAGCACTCGTCCCAGGCATTTCTTAATGAGATCAGCACACAACAGTCTGGCCTTTTCACATATGATGACCTCCAAAACAGAATCGCCATCTAACTCTTTTTGATTGATCCAAATTAATAATAACTGTTCGACATCTTCAATTGTTTGTAATCTCTGTTTCATTAGCACATTCACATCTTTTGCTACATTAGCCTCCTTTAATGCTTCCTTTTTTGCCACAATGGAACTTATCATGGATGGTGACTTCTCATACATGCAGCTGATTTCAGCAATCTTGAAGCCCCTCTCGTATTTTTCAATGATTTCCTTCTTCAACTTGATCATGTTCCTGGACTTCTTCTTTAAAGGGCTGCTGGCTCTGGAAACTTTCTTTGGTTCCATGATGGAGCTTAAAAGGAAAGGGTTAACTTATTAGCAAGGGAAACACTTAACAGGGACAATGAGATTTGAGCACATGTGATTTTATCTTACGTGCATTATGTATGTATATTTTGAAACTGAAAAATGCAAAACAAACACATTACATCAAACGGTATACACATTAATCACTTACATGTAATTGTAGTATTAGCAGTCGCAATCAATAAAACAAAATCACAAGAACACTGGAAAGCAATGGAATTGTTTGGCTAGATGCACGGGGTGATGTTCACACAATGAGAAACAACAACACCCTGAGCAGGGGAATGCGCGGGTCACCCTTTGTTTTCACAAAATTAGCAGCGAGGTCATGTGGACATGCCCTTGAAATCCGAGGCAACTGACTAAAACCAAGAAAAACTTTTTGCAGAAAAAAATTGATGAAAACCAAAACCAGTGATAACCAAAATCAACAAACACTGAAATATTACTGTATATTTTTGGAATATTTGTTCTAGATTTTTAAAGTATGACATTGGTATTTTTGTTGCAGTGACAATGAACTACCCGGAGACCAGATGCTCAAAGGAGCTAAGGAGAGGCAATGGCCCCAGCCTTACTCAGATATTTATTAGCCAGTACAAATAATTCAAGGAAGCAGACAGCAGAAGTTTTCAGGGGGTAAAGTGCAAGGAACATGTTGACTACTTATCTCTGTTCTGAGAGCCTAAACAATTCTGTTATTGAATCTTATCCTGCTGTTTTGCTGTTTTCAGCATGGAGTCAGAGAGACTCTGACTCATTTGCTCAGAGCTTTTACCCTAGGGTGCCTCTGCTTCTAATTGTCGTCCTAACACTATGTGTTTTCAGAGCATATTTCTACATATTGTAATAGGAATTGCATTGAATCTATAGATTGAGTTTTGTCCAATTCATGTAAACCATTATGCCAGTGCTAACCACAGAAAGTGGAACTTGCCTCAGCTGGATCTGATGTCCGATGAGCCTTCCCATCAGTCAAGCTGCCAGCAAAGGTTGTTAGGTCCTGAACCAGTGTTTTCCACAGCTGGCCACTAGATGCGCCAGCCCTGGGCCTCCCTGGAAGGAACCCGGCACAGACCAATGAGAAACATGTTCTGTGACTGGACCTCAGTAACCTCCTTGGAGCTACAAGCAATCCAGAATTTGTGACTGTCTCTGCTGGGCCCAGGTGCACATGAAAATACTAAACCACACACCTAGGCTAGCTTTTACCCACACTGCACCTGGATGAATGTCAATAAAAAGCCAAGGGTCCCTGAGTGCTGCCTCCTGCAACCTATGTCTGCTGGCTGCTTATTGGGCTTGGCCTCTGAAATAAAATCTCCGATGGAGTCTAGAGCCTGCAGTAATTCAGGGATTAAGAAAGGTGGTGGGTATGTTTCTGCCCCTTGGTTCCAGTTTTCAGTCTGTCCAAACTTTTCCTGCAGACCCCAGTAGGATGTGATCCACAGGAATCCAGTGGGTATGAACTCGGAGACCCAGAGACGTGGTCTTCTCACAGTCCAGACAGTTTCTACTGTCTCTACTGTCTCCCGTGAGGCAGAAGCATCGGTCATAGTCTCAGGAGAATGCAGGGGAAAGCTCTGGCTTCCATGCAGGACAACTGAGTCACGGATGCCTTCCCTATTTCCTGGCTTCTTAGAATGGCCCACTCTGCATAGGGTGGGTCAGAAGAGATTCCTGAGGGCGAGGTAGTTGCTTTTCCCCAGGCTGATGCAACATGGAGGAAACTGCTCCACCCAAGAAAGATGCAGTATTAGAGAATGACTCAGCATGGGGTTCTGGTGGCCTTCCTGGATGGTGTCTGTCCCTAGGCCACCAATTTCATACCCTCCTTATGCAACTCTAGTTCTCTCAACCATCCCTCTGCCAAAGCACGGGGTAAGTGGCTGTAAACAAAATTTTCTGCATGCGCTCTTTCAGACAGAGCCTGCATCTCCAAGAGTTCCTGTGTCTCTCGCAGACAAAAGCCAGGCTCTTTTCACCGCCAAATGCTGTGTGCGTGTCTCTTCTAGGCTCTGGGTCTCTGGGCTGGGGTTTTTGGCCTGAGGCCTAGGCCCCTAGCCTCTCAAAGCGAACCTCCCTGCCGCAAGAGTCCCTCCAGACCTGCTACCACTGCTCACTCCTGGGAGCGGGACAGCCTTTTTTGTGTCTCTGCCCTTCCTACCAGTCTCGATGCGGCTTCTTCTGTGATTCTTGGTTATAGACTCCTCTTCACTTAGTCCAAAGTTGGTTTTTCAAGATGATTGTTCTTAAATTTAGTTGTAATTCAATTTGGTCCTGGGAGGTAGCAGTTGGAACATCTGCTTACTCTGTCACCCTCTTGGCATCCCTCTACATACAATTTTTAAATGAATAAGCTTTGTGAAAGCTAGCCTTCACATTCCAAAGGTGTCTTTATTTTTTTGATGATATTCTCTGTAGCACACATTTTAAAATTTTTGGTGAAGTCCAATTTTCAATTTTTCTCTTTTATTATTTATGCTTTTGGTATCACATCTAAAATCATCACTTAAACCAAGGTTAGAGAGATTTACCTTTATGGTTTTTTCTAGGTGTTTTAAAACTTTAGCAATTGCGTTTAATTCTGTGATCAATTTTGAATTAATTTTTTTGAATCATGTGAGGTATGGGCCCTGAATCATTCTTTGACATGTGGCTATCTAGTTTTCCCAGCACCACATGTTAAAGAGACTATTTGTTCCCCATTGAATTATCTTAGTAACCTTATTGAAAATCATTTGACCAAATGGGAGGATTAATTTTTGGACTCTGTTTATTTGATTCTTATGGTTGTCCTTATGCTGGTACCACACTGTTTTGATTTCTGTAGCTTTGTAGTAAATTTTCAAATCAAAATGTGTGAGTTTTCAATTTTGTTCATTCTTTACAAAATTGTTTTGCTATTGTTGCTCTCTTATTTTCATATGACTTATAGGATCAGCTTGTCAATTTCTGCTTAAAAGCAGCCAGAATTTGGGTGTAGATCATATTAAATCCATAGGACAATTTGGGTTATATTGCCATCTTAACAATATTAAGCCTTCCAGTTCAAAAACTTAGGATTTTTTTCACTTCTTTAAGAATTATTTTATTTCTCTCAACTCTCAACTGTGTTTTGTAATTTCAGTGTACAAATCTTAAAAGTTCTTTTATTAAGTTTATTTTTAGCTATCATATTCTCTTTGATACTATTAAAGATAGAATTGCTTTCTTAATTTGATTTTCAGATTGTTCATTGCTAGTGTGTAGAGTTATAACTAATTTTTATATTAATCTTGTATCCTGTAACTTTACTAAACTTATTAGTTCTAGTGGTCCTTTTTAGTGAATTCCTTTTAATTTTGTTCATACAAATCATGTCATCTGTGAATATATTTTTATTTTTTCCTTTTCAATTGTGTTCATTTTCTTTCTTTTTCTTTCCTAACTTCTGTAACTAAAACGTTCAGTGCAAAGTTGAACAGGAGTGGGGAGAACAGACAACTTTCTTTTGTCCCTGCCTTGGGGAGAAAAATTCAGTCTTTCAACATAAAGTATAAAGTGAACTGTGAGTTTTTCATAGATATTCTTTATCAAGATGCATAAATTCCCTTCTATTTGTAATACTTTTTCTCCCTTTTTAAAAAATTATAAATGGTTGTTGAATGTTTTCAAAGGCTTTGTCTGTGTCTACTAAGATGATCATGTGGTTTTGTCCTTTACTATATTAATATGATTTATAATATTGATTGATTTTTTGGACGTTAAGCCAACCTTAAATTCTGAGGAGAAATCCTAGCTGGTCAGAGTGTAGAATCCATTTTATGTATTGTTGTATTTGGTTTGTTAATACTTTATTGAGAATTTTTCTGTATAAATTCATGTGATATTAGTCTGTTGTTTTCTTTTCTTCTAAAATCTTTGGTATTGTTATTAAGGTAATACTGATCTCATGGTAATACAAGGTAAAACCAGAATAAGTTGGAAAGTATTTCTTCCATGTTTAATTTTTGGAAAAGTTAGCAAAAATGTGGTATTAGTTCTTTAAATGTTGAGCACAATTTACTAGTAAAGCTATCTGGGACTGGATATTTCTTAGGGGAATTTTTTCAAGTTACTAATTCAATCTCTTTATTTCTTATTGGTATATTCAGATTTTTAATTTTTTTCAGTTTTTATTTTTAGTGTCTTTCTAGGAATTTGACTAGTCCATCTAGGTAATTTAATTTGTTGGTATAAACTTGTTTCTCATATTTCTTTTGTGTTTCTGATGGATTGGTCTTACCACTATAAAATATCTTTCTTTGTCACTAGTAATAATTTTTTTCTTTAAGTCTGTATGGTCTGATCTTAGCATAGCTATTCCAGTTCTCTTTTGGTTTCTTTTCGTATACTATATATTTTACTATCCTTTTGTTTTTTACCTATTTGTGCCTTTATATTTAAAGTGTGTTGTTTCATTTGCTTTGCAAAAGCATTTTAGTTTGATATAGTTCCATTTGTTTATTTTTTTGTTTGTTTCTCTTGCCCAAGGTAATATATCAGCAAAAATATTGCTGTGAGAGATGTCTGAGATTTTACTGTCTATGTTGTCTTCTAATATTTTTATGGTTTTGTGACTTACATTTAAGTCTTTTTCCATTTTGAGTTTATTCTTATGTATAGGTTAATTTGGTAGGCTAGCTCTATTTATTTTTGCACATACCTGTCCAATATTCCCAACACCATTTATTGAAAAGACTGTCTTTACTTTACCAACTATATGTTCTTGCCTCCTTTGTCAAATTTTTTTTTTTTTTACAGGGACAGAGAGAGAGTCAGAGAGAGGGATAGATAGGGATAGACAGACAGGAACGGAGAGAGGAGAGAAGCATCAATCATTAGTTTCTCGTTGCCCTTGCGACACCATAGTCGTTCATTGATTGCTTTCTCACATGTGCCTTGACCGGGGGCCTTCAGTAGACCAAGCAAACCCTTGCTGGAGCCAGCAACCTTGGGTCCAAGCTGACGAGCTTTTGCTCAAGCCAGACGGGCCCGCGCTCAAGCTGGTGAGCTTTGGGTCTCGAACCTAGGTCTTCCCATCCCAGTCCAATGCTCTATCCACTACGCCACCACCTGGTCAGGCTCAAATATTAATTGACCATAGAAATTTGGACTTATTCTTAGGTTTTCTGTTCTGTTTCATTGAACTGTCTATTCTTATGCCAGTACCAAGCTGTTTTGATTAAAATGAACTTATAGAATAGTTTGATACCAGGTACTGTCATACCTCCAAGTTTGTTTTTTTTCAAGAAGAAACCATCAACAAGATGAAGAGGAAACTCACTGAATGAGAGAATATATTTGCCAATGAAATATCTAATAAAGGATTAATTTCCAAAATATATAAGGAATTTATACAACTCAACACCAGGAAGACAAACAATCCAATTAAAAAGTGGACAAAGGACATGAATAGATATTTCTCCAAAAAGTACATACAGATAGCCAATAGACAAATTTAAAAATGCTTAATGTCACTAAGTCATCAGAGAGATGCAAATAAAAACTACAGTGAGATATCATCTCACACCTGCCAGAATGACTTGCATCAACAAATCAACAAACAACAAGTGCTGATAAGAATATAGCAAAAAGGGAACCCTTGTACAATGTTGGTGGGAACACAGAATGATGCAGCCGCTATAAAAAACAGAATGGAGTTTCCTCAAAACATTAAAAATAAAACTGCCTTTTGACCCAGTGATCAAACTTCTGAGAGTATATCCTAAGAATACTGAAACATTAATTTCAAAATATAAATACACCCCTATGTCCATTGCAATATTATTTACAATAGCTGGGATCTGGAGATAGTTCAAGTACCTTTCAATAGATGATTGGATAAAAAAGTTTATACCACCCAGCAATTAAAATGGAATACTACACAGCTGTAAAAAAAATCTTACTTTCTGCAACAGCATGATTAGACTTGGAAATTATTAAGCTAAGTGAAATAAACCAGTCAGAGAAAGACAAATACCATATGATCTTATTTATATATGGAATCTAATGAACAAATTAAACTGATGAACAATATAGAAACAGAAACATGGATACATAGACCAGACTGAAAGCTCTAAAAGGGGAGGGGATGGAAGGATTGATGATAGAAAATAAAGGAATTAAACAAATAAATAAACAAACTATATATATAAACACATAGACACAGACAACAGTGTGGTCATAGCCAGAGGAAAAGGGGGATGGAAGGGTAAATGAAAGGGGCAAAGGATGGGGAATAGGTATAAAAAAGCCTGCTTGTGGTGATGAGCATATGATGCAGTGTACAGATGATGTTTTATTGAGTTTTACACCTGAACACCTATACCTCAATAAATTCAATTAAAAAAAATAAATAAATAAAATCAAGTGCGTTGCTTCTTTCTACAAGAAGCAACAAAATATCATTAGATAGTTTTTTAAAAACCTGACAATCTCTGCCTTATGATTGCAATATTTAATTCATTTATATATAATATAATTACTGATAACATATGAGTGTTGTCTTCCATTTTGGTATTTGTTTTTTATATATCTTTTGTCTTTTTCCCTTTCTTCTTCCATATTGTGTTATTTTTGTTTTAAATATTTTCTAGTTTACTATTTAAATTCCTTTGTTGTTTTTTTTACTATATATTTTCAGTTTACTTAGTTGTTGCCTAGGTGATTAAAATTAACATCTTAATTTAAAAGCAGTAGATGTTTATTAGTATTCTAATGCATTTTTGGAACATATATCTCACTATATGCTCAAATACAAAAAGGTTCTGTTCTTATATAAGATTTAGAATTGTTTTATACTTTTTCCCTGTAAGATATTATAAAACACTTTAAATATTAATGACTATATCAAATCATGTAACAAAGAAAGCTATCAATGTCCTTAAAACTCTAAATTAAAAATATTAGCTACCATGTGTTGAGTAGCTACTCTGTGCCAGGCACCATGTTGGGTGCTTTATATCTCTTTAAACCATTCGAAGTCAGGTCTATTACTAGCTCCTGTTTTACCTCTGAAAGAATAATTCATGACCAGCCATGTATAAGAAGAATTTTTATGTCTCTTCTACATTTCATATCAGCTTAGCCATCTTATCTAAGGTTTTGCATACTTACTCAACTCTAATTATAATAGCTTCAGCTGTAATGTGTATTCTTTGCTTGTTTGATTAGTTGATCATTAATAATTCCATTACAAATGCACTATTTTTCATAATTCCCTAACAGTTAACAATGTTTCTTTTTTTAGTGTAAGAGATCTTTTGATCCTAAATTCTTATTCCTATGCCCAATACAAAGGTTGCTCTCAAAAGTAGGTAAATACCTCTTTGCTTATCTTCCGGAAGTAGATGAAAATATGTCTATGGATGAATCCATGTTAAAGAAATTTGAGAAATAATGAGTTTTGAGATTTTTGTTGCTAGTTTGTTAAACATATTTTATCATTCATCTAGTATAATATTATGGACATATTTGAATAAGAAATATATAAACAGACTAATAAAAATATTAGATATGATTCATTCATCGGATTTTTTCTTTTTCTCAATTAAGTAAAGCTCTTTCATGTAAGTTTAGTGTAAGAATTGATATAATATTATTTTCTCTAAAGATAAATTTATTAAGTTATTTAAATCACAAACCTCTAGACTAGGTCCTATACATTTAGAGCTTTACCTACCAAGTCTTTTTTTTTTTTTTTTACCTACCAAGTCTTGCACAGAGTTTCTCAATTTTCTTGGTGTCTCATAAATTTTTTTATGGCACTCCAAAAGAAATACCTAACACTTCTGTTTATCACATAGTTAAAATCCAAATGACATAATACTTATCTTTGTTCTAACAACCTAACGCCTTTGGAGATTGCAGAACTTCTCAGACTTTGAAATCAGATTGGACACAGCCGTTATTATTTTATGTTCCACATAAATTTTTGCATGGTACTTTCATTTTTACAGCAACTGCTGAAAACTTAGCCTTTTATGATATCATCAAAAGGAATAGAGTGTTCTAACGATGAAATTGTGAACTACCTCTAAGTAGTAGTTTCCAGTGTCTCACAGGTGCAAATAGTATTTGCAGTCTGAGCCCCATTCTTTGGTACACTTGGCCAAGTTATTTAAATTCATTGAGCTTCCTTTTCCTCACCTGCAAAGTACCATCATCAAATCTACATACAGAATATTAAAAGGACTAATTAGCACAATTTCTTGCAAAATAAATACTTGGTACATGGTCAGTTTTATCAAGAAACATTTTGGCCCACTAAAATTACTGAGTAGTTGAAGATTTTATTTGCACCCAGACTTGATGATGAAGTAGTATGACAGTAATTATATTGAAATAAAGTTTTAAATTTATTATAAATTTCAGAATATTTCAAAAGTTATCAGAAATCAAAATTTATGTGGGGGGAACTATTAGGTTTAGGTTTCAGTTTAAGTTTCAAGTTACTCTTAAGAAAAGTAACTTGGCCTCCCTTTCCTCATCTTCAAAATAGTGAAACAGTATAGTATTAGGTATAATTTCCACTTTTCTATAAATGTAGAAGGGACTAAATAAATGTGAATTTTCTTTCTTGCTGTGTTCAGAAATTATTTTCTAATTGAGACTGAATTTTATGAGATTTGGTTTTTCCTTAGAAGGCCCCTTAGGGAATATTTTCTCTATAATCCTAATCATTGATTATTCCTATCAGATTTACAGAAGAAAGCACTGCATTTTGTTCTCCAGCCAGACTGTGGAGTGATGGAATACTGCCTCAGAATTCTCCAAAGGCAGCTGCCTTTGTGGTTTTCTGTTCTTTTCTGGTTTAGAATCTAATGCAGGACTCTGTCTAGATTGTTTGCCATGAGGCAATTATCAGTTGTTAATTACCTTTAGATATTGTCAAAGTTTTTATTATCCTTCCCTCTTGGCTGTGACTAATAGAAGATGCCCAGAATGAAAAAAAAAAGGACTCAAAACAGCTTATTTTAAAAATACATTTTTATTTTTAGGTTTGATTTAATTCAACTGAATTTTTTCCTTGAAACAGATTTATATTTTTAGAGGGTACATAGTTCTCTAGTTCCCCAAAATGGATAGCTCTGGTTCTTAGAAAACAGGTTTCTTAATTTTTTTAATATAAATTTCCAAGTTGCTCCCTCTTTGCTTGACTAAAATCTTCCTTATATTAAGTTTTTAAAGCTCACATTCCATCCTTGGACTTAAAAAGCAGCTCCTAAGCCTTCTTTGTATAATCTTAGCAATGGTTATAAAGGGAACAGCAATCTTGGTATAATGGCATTGGTAGAATGTTATCTTAATCAGATCTGCCCCTCTCTCTTCTTACCACTGTGGTGATCTCCACAGAGCACAGAGCTCAGAATGGGATCTTACAGCAGGAGACGAGGTGGGCACACCAGATTACAAGACTTGCTTATGGAGAAAAAATGGAAAGAAGGCAAGGAGTAATTGGCAACTGTAGAAAGTAGAAGTTTTAGAAATTCTCTTAAATTTGGACTATTTGATAAGTGTAAAACAGTGATTGTTTACTAATTTATTTTATGCATTTAAAAAAGGCATATATAAATAACTTTTATTTTGTGGAATTATGTTCATGTTCCATGTCCAGAGATAAAAAACAATGGACTAATGTTTATGTACATTCACATATCCCAGGTTAGTCTGTGGCATTTATTTTTTCTTCTGTCTTGAGATTTCTAGTTCTATTTAGGAATTACTCCTAAAGAAATAGTGATTAAATTAAAAATCTACAGGAAAGGGGTGGGGGATGATGTAAAAGGCAAATACTAAAATTTTAATAGTAGTTGACCTTAGTTGAGTTCTGTATGATTTTACAATTTCCACTTTTCTGTAATAATACATTTTCTTTGAAAAGTAAATAAGTATCTATAATTTTAAAAACAAATTTGCATTCAATTTAAATAAAGAAATCAAGGCCCTGGCTGGTTTGCTCAGCAGTAGAGTGCTGCCCAGCATGTGGAAGTCCCAGGTTCGATTACTGCTCAGGGCACAGAGGAGAAGCACCCATCTGCTTCTCCACCCTTCCCCCTCTTCTTCCTCTCTACCTCTCTCTTCCCTCCCACAGCCAAGGTTCCACTGGAGCAAAGTTGGCCCAGGCACTGAGGACGGCTCCATGGCCTCTGCCTCAGGCCCTAGAATGGCTCCGGCTGCAAAGGAGCAATACCCCAGATGGGCAGAGCATCACCACCTGGTGGGCATGCCAGGTGGATCCTGGTCGGGTGCATGCAGAGTCTTTCTGACTACCTCCCTGCTTCTAACTTTGAAAAAAAAAAAAGAAATCAAATCAATACATCAAGTACCTGGGGCAGTGGTTCCTTTAAGCTATTTTTACTCAATTTTTACTCAGTCAAACACAATGCTGGTCATTTAAAATACAATGATACAGTATACAATACTTTTGAGTATAACATAGTACCTTGATTAAAGTATAGAATAACAATTTTTGTCAATCTTCACTTTTCAATATGTAGCACAGAAGAGAATAAGTTAAAAACAAAAGTGCTTAAAATGTGTTATATATATCTGAATGCTAATGATTTAATGTTTTTTCTCTCTTCAGTCAAGTGATTGTACAGTGCTCAAATATATTTAAGCAGAAAAGACAATACAGAATATAATTCTCTAACATTATCCCATACTCTGATTTTAAGTAGAAATTATATTTGTAAGTATTTTATGATCTGTTTCTCAAAAATTATAATCACTAATATATATAATTGCTTTGATGTTATATAAGCTTTCAATAATCTCTGATGTTATTTGATGGAGCACACTCAGTTGATTAGAGATAAGTCCTAATCAGAAAGAGTAATAATTGCTTATATTAAATGAAAATGTTAAAGTTCATAAAACTTGAGAATCTTTGTGCAGATACTATATATATATATATATATATATATATATATATATATATATATATATATATATATATATATGTAATTATATATATATATGTAATTATATGCATATATATATGTAATATGTATATAATTACAATGATTCCTCTTAGATGATTGTCCCTGGTTTGAAAAAAGAGAGTTTTGTTTTACATGTGCTAATTAAGCTTTTTTGTATGATACTACCTTGACTCAGACTCAGCAAAGCTTCAATCAAGGATAGAGGACTTTAGCTTTTAAATATTAAAAAATTATTGAATCAGGTAAGTACCTAAAATATACTTTTATAATAAGAATAAAAAACAGTTAAATAAATTCACATTCATTTTCTATTTGATTGCTAACTATATAAAGGATTTTTTAGTTATGGTCTGTCTCACAGAGAGTTTGATTTTCTAAATATATACTTTATTTTAAAAGGAATTTCAGTGCTTTCTGAGTTGCAAAACAGTGTGCATCTGCAAGTTAAAACCATATAATGTAGCAGGCTAAAACTGAACAGAATGTGATTGCAGATCTGACTATGCTTTTTCTTGGTTTTGTCATCAGAACCATATCTTGGTAGGATGTACTCAGGATTTTTTGAAAAGTCCATGAAAGGTGACAGGGATGCTAATTTCCACTTCAGCCCTGGCAACTTCACTCAAGTCCTTGGCATTCAGGATCAGGAGGTAAGCAGGCTTTTGCCCTGCTCCAGGGCTTACCACCACACTCAGAACTACTCCTGTTAATTAGAAGTAAATAAGGCAATGTTGAATTTTTAAAAAATGCCCAGGGACATAGATTAAAAGTCACTGAAATGATATAGAAGGTATTACATTGACAAAAAACAAAACAAAACATATGACTTGATATTTTGCTTTGACTCTTCCACCACTTTACTGGGTGACCACCCGGAAAGGGTCTTTTAAACTCTTCTTGTTGTGTATACTATAAACTCTAGGAAGGGAGTGACCATGTCTCTCTTGCCCTCTGTTTGAAACCTGGTAGCTTATTATAATACTTAGAACATTGAAGGCGTTCATTAATTGAATGAATTGATCTGTATTCTTTTTTTTTTTTTTTTTTTTTCCACAGGGACAGAGAGAGAGTCAGAGAGAGGGATAGATAAGGACAGACAGACAGGAATGGAGAGAGATGAGAAGCATCAATTTCATTGCGGTTGCGACACCATAGTTGTTCATTGATTGTTTTCTCACATGTGCCTTGACCGCGGGCCTTCAGCAGACCAAGCCACCCCTTGCTGGAGCCAGCAATCTTGGGTCCAAGCTGGTGAGCTTTTTGCTCAAGCCAGATGGGCCCGTGCTCAAGCTGACGAGCTCAGGGTCTCGAACCTGGGTCTTCCGCATCCCAGTCCGACGCTTTATCCACTGCCCACCGCCTGGTCAGGCGATCTATGTTCTTATAGGTAACATAAGATATACCATCTGCTCTACCTACTGCAAAAAGAGTCTTGGGATAAATGAAAAATGTGTACTGTAAGATTTTGACAGTAGTAACGTATATTATTTCTATAATTTCCAAGACCTATCTGAAAGCTTACTTCCTTCAAACAACATGAGAACAAACTTTTTGCAGTTTTGGCTGGATGAGCTGTATGTGTAAAATCAGTTGTGAAATGGCTCCACAATTCTTTATTTTATTCATTTCTCTGTGGTTTTCCATATTTTAAGCCTGGCTAACCAATAGTTAACTAAGACTGAAGCTTTGTAATTAAGTTGCTGTTTTACAGGCTGTGTCTCTGCATCTTTCTAGCCCCAGCCTACTAAAAGAAATAAACAAACTAGAGTCACAAAGCCACAGTCATTCTCTTTGATCTGTTAAAACATTCCATTTCCCTCCTTAGAACTATATTCTTTTTTCATAAATGCATCTAGGTCCAGAAAGGCAAAACCCTGAATTCACACTGCTCTTTCTTCCTCCTCTCCCCTGTCTTCTAGAGCAGTCATCGGTGGCCCATCATGACACCAGGTGGTGCTTTAGCATTTTATTTGCTCTTAAAATGAAGGAGACCTGACCACAAAATGGAACTTATTTTCAAATAAGCTTACATTCAGTAGTACTAAGCATCATTTCTGAATATTAGAGAATAATTACTGTGACTCCCCTCCTAGCGAACCAATCACATGAACTCCAGTAAAAAAAAGAATGTTTGGCTACATCTAATGCTTTCATTACCATCATCTTCCTCCAAGGCATCCGGATGAGCAACAAAGATGGGTTCTGAAGGATATGCATCAGGCTCTTGCCATACCCAAGTTTCTTTGGTTTTGACGTTCAGTTTACAGAGCTGTTTGTTAAGAAAGAAAAATCAATCAGTCAGTCAATATGCTTCACTGAACTAGCATATGACTTCAAGTACTGCTCTAATAACAATAAGAGGGATTAATTACCCTGTCTGGAACAAAGTGGTTCAAGCCGAGTCCATATGCGTAAGTATAAGGTTTCCCACCGTACTTCTGGTAATTGATTTGAGGAAACTCAAACGCTACAAAATAGAGCACATGCTTAGGAAAACCCAGTGAAATCTCTTTGAGTGGAACATTTTGTTCCCTCTCACGTGAGGTTGTCTCTGTATCATCTCACCTTGGCGAGGCCCTGAAAAGAGAACCTCAGGTTCCAGCCAGATGGTCTCATCGCTGCACAGAATTGCTGTAGCGGTTGTGTTGGAGAGTGTGACTAAATTCTTGCCTGTATCAGCCTAAGAAAGAGGATAACAGAAACCTCAGTGAGCAGGAAAGGAAAATCAAGTAGCTATAGATGCACAGTCTTGCCAAGTTTTGTCTCCTGAGTTTTTTATTTCTTAAGTTAACATGTAGTACAGAAAACTCTAGAAGAGGCAGCTCAGGAACATGACTGTAAAAGCTGTATGGGCCTGTGTCAGTGGGAAAGTCACATAACCTCTTACGCCTTCCATCTTCAACTGTAAAAGGAGACTGTTCTCAAAGAAAAAGGCCTCTGAAAAAATAGGAAAGTATATTTCTGCAGAATAGCAAAGGTTTCAACCCCCCAGGGATCCATTTACAATGTTCATCTTCTTTATAGATAAGGTATATTTTTATTTTGCTTGAAAAATATTTTACAGTCATTTTGTTAAAAAGAATAAAATAGGACAACTACTGGACCAGATGTTTTCTGTGATCTTATCACCACCTCCCACCAACACAAGTGATTTTTCAGATTACTTATGGAAGACAGTGATACCATGAGCCCTTTCTGAGAACATATTCACTCAATGATACCTGTAGCAAACACTTGAGTACGTGTATTGTGTTAGGCTCTCTTCAAGGCATTTGGGATATTTCAGAGAGTGAAGTCCATGTCCTCATGAAGCTTATATTCCAGTTTAAGGGCATACACAATAAATATAATTAATAGAAAAAGTATATCATATATCATAAATAAGGGGAGAAAAAAATAGAGAAGAGCACGGAGGATCAGAAGTGTGGTGGTTAGGTGAGTTGTAATTTTAATCGGTGGTCAGGGTGGATCTCATTGAAAAGGTGACATTGGAGACAAAGTTTGTAGGAGATGAGGAACAAGCAGTGCTCTGGTTGCTCTGTTAGACTTGGGAGAAGAGGGGATGCAGGAGTGGACTCAGAGAAACCAGCTAGTTTTTTAGTAGTCAGGCCAAAAGAAAACAATGGTTAGAACTAGGCTGGTAACACTGGAGTCAGTGAGAAGTGAAGGGGAGGGCCTAGGGGTGATTCTGATACATAAGCTGTGAGGTGGGAATAGGTATGAAATTAATAGAGGAGTCAAATATGGCTCCAAGGTGTTTGGCCTAAACAATTAAATGTTGTCACAAAGTGATGGAGACTATTGAAGGTGGGCTGGGTCGAAGGCAGGATGAGGTTTTTGGTGGGGAAAAGGAAAAATTTAGGTTTTTGTCTTATTAAGTTTTTTATGTCTGTTGGATGTCCAAATGGAAACATGGAGTTGACATTCACATATATGAACCCTGAGTTGAAAGGAAAGTTGAAAACATAAATGTGAGCTGTTTTAAAACCTGAGTCTTTACAAAGGGAGTGAATATACAGATAAATAAATAAATAAAGCAAAAGGCTGAGTTTTGGTGCTCTCCCACATTAAGAGGTCTACAAGAAGAGAAATAAGGAAGTTGCTGCTGCGGGCAAGAGGAGTCAAGAGAAAGATTTTGTAAGAGGACAAAACAGAAGTATGATACGGGTGATTCAATGTAAAGGGGGGAGAGTGATAGGATAGGAAAGAGGGACAACTGCTAGAGTGATGTCCTGGAGTGGGCGAGGGAGGATAGGAACAACTAGTTCTGGATAAGATGGTGGATAATTCAGTGTGAGTACAGATGCTGGTGGGTGGGTAGATGTGGTGGCAGAAGTCTACGTTCTTTTCTGATTTCTTTCATTTGTTTCAGTGGAATAAGAAGCAGAGCTATCAGCTGAGTTTGAATGTGGAGGTGGGAGGTGTTAAAAGTTTGAAGAGAGGAGTGTGTGAAATATTTAACTAGGCAAGTGGGAGAGTAAATGAAGTTGGGAAATGTAGAGGAAGATTTGTGGTCATGTATTTTAAAATGGACCAATTAACATGATTGTGTGTGTTCAACACTTAATTTGAGCTTCGGAGGTACAAGCATGGAGTGGGTAGAGAATATAATTTAATTAGGTTTGTGGTTTTGAAAAATGAGTTTGATAAAATAAGACAGAGGAACAGGAAATAAAGCGGTTGAATTATTGATCATGGAATTTTAATTGAGTAAGGAAGGAAGGATAAGTTTTCAAGCAAGTGTGGGATTGTAGAAAGTTAGAAGATTGAAGGTTCTTGGTGAACAGGTGGTAGTAAGATGTGTCGTGCATGAATTTAAGATTATTGATGGAGCACAGAGAAGTTATAGGTCAGTGGTTCTTAACCTTTTTTGAGGTACCAAACCTACCAGTTTCATATGTGCATTCACCAAACCCTTCTTTAGTGATAAATAAAATATGATTTATTTTTCCAAATTCAAGACATAGGTATATGTTTTTTACTGGTGCACAAAATAAGCCGTGCATGAACATCACCTTGCTCAAAGAACAAAACCAACAAAGTGCATGAACTCACAACAAATTATGGTATTACTTTATTCTGGCCTCCACGGCAGAGGCTTCTTCTCTGAACCCCTGAGACTGACTCATCGAACCCGGTTTGATAGAACCCAGGTTAAGAACCACTGTTATAGGTAATGCCAATGTCAAAGCGATGACTGTAGGGAATGAATGGCTGAGATAGAATGGAAGATAGGATCAGTGGAAGAGGTCAAGGAACTGAAACGCCAGGTTGTTGAAGGAATCAACTCTGATGCATATCTTGTAGTCACAGAAAGTCAGGAGTGGACTGGGAAGTGTGACACCGAGCCAGAAGGGAAAGAGACTGGTGGTTAGTAAGTAGATGACAACAATAATAAGTGTATATAAGTATACATGTACATACCCCTTGGCTACATAATGAATTAAAATGAAATTAAAAATTGGGAGATTTTAAGGATGAATGAAAGAAAAAATGGTCTGAAAACAGCAAAGTAGAACAAAGAGGCGACCTACCCCAATTTCAGACCTAGTGGCACAGAGGTTGTAGGAAAAAGAAAACTCACCTCTCCTGGAAACTGCTGCTGAAGAAAAACAGTCTTTGAGAGTCAGATTTTTGTAAAAGAAAAAGGGTGTAGGGAATATTCTGAGAAGAGGATGGTGATGTATTATGAATAAAAGGAAATGGTAGAGGATATTCCAGATAAGGAAGGGGGTAGGCACAGTGGTGGCACAGTGGATTAAGCATCGACCTGGAACACTGAGGTCGCCAGATCAAAACCCTGGGCTTGCCTGGTCAAGGCACATATAGGAGTTGATGCTTCCTGCTCCTCCCCCCTTCTCTCTCTCTCTCTCTCCTTACCTCTCTCTCTCTCTCCTCTGAATAAATTGAAAAAATAAAGTCTTTATTTAAAAAAAAAGGAAGGGTAGGTGAAGAGTGAATAGAGGAATAGATTTTGTGAAATGAAGCCTCAAGGCATTTCATGGTGATATTGGAAGAGAGTGATGTGTGTACATATACATATTTATATATACATACAATAAATTTGAATGTTTATGTTGAATTTATTACTTATGTGATTGTAAGTTTAATTATTTTATTTTGGTCTATCTTATTATTTTTATTATTACATTAGGTGTTTGTTTTTTGTTTTAGCTAGAGAGAGAGAGAAAGAGGGCGACAAGGACAGACAGGAAGAGAGAGAGATAAAGAGCATCAATTTTTTGTTGTGGCATCTTAATTGTTCACTGATTGCTTTCTTATACGTATGCCTTGACTGGGGGTTTCCAGCTAAGCCAGTGACCCTTTGCTCAAGCCAGCAACCATGGTGTTATGTATATTATTCCACACTCGAGCCAGTGACCCTGCACTCAAGCTGGTGACCTCAGGGTTTCAAACCTGGGTCCTCATAGTCCCATGCTGACATTTCATTTACTGTGCCATTGCCTGGTCAGGCTATATTAGGTTTTTAATGTAAGAAATCTATAACATTATCTTTGCTTTCCTCAGAAAGCTAGCTCTTCCTTTGATTCTTATCCCACTTTAAAACAAAACAAAACAAAAAAGCAGATGCATTTATTTTTTGATCTAGCAATCTCACTTCTCAGAATCTATCCTGTTCATATATCTGGACGTGTATGAAATCACATCCATAGACAGATATTCCTGATGACATTATCTGTAATAGCTAAAGACTGGAAACAACTCTGCTGCTAACCAGTGAGGGATACTCACACAATACAACTACAGTTGGAAAGGGCAAGATGTTCAGTGCATAGTGGTAAATTAAACAGTAAGGAACAAAGCAGTGGGTATAAAAGTTGCTTTTTGTGGAAGAGAGTGGGAATAATATATATATGTTTTTTATTTGCATAAGCAAACGAAGTAAAAGGAAGATTAAAAGTTATTTATAGACGTGAAGGGAAATGAAATAAAATGGGTGCAGACAGAGATTGGAATGAGACTTCTCAGTGTAAGGCTTTTTTTTTTTTTTTTTTTTTTACAGAGACAGAGAGAGGAATAGATAGGGACAGACAGACAGGAATGGAGAGAGGTGAGAAGCAACAATCATTAGATTTTTGTTGCCGTTGCGACACCTTAGTTCTTCATTGATTGCTTTCTCACATGTGCCTTGACCGTGGGCCTTTAGCAGACTGAAGTAACCCCTTGCTGGAGCCAGTGACCTTGGGTCCAAGCTGGCGAGCTTTTACTCAAGCCAGATGGGCCCGCGCTCAAGCTGGCGACCTCGGGGTCTCGAACCTGGGTCCTCCACATCCCAGTCCGATGCGCCACTGCCTGGTCAGGCCAGTTTTCTCATTTTTTAAATTAAAATATTATATGTTTTAAAAAACTTCCTCTAAAGTATGATTTTTTTAGCAGTCTCATCTATCTAGTCTCATATTTGATTATTTCAATATCAACAACTATCAGTTCTTCCAATTTGGGTATGTCTCATAAGTACCTACATTTACATATAAAAGCCTTTATGAAGATGTTGATGTTGATTTTATTGTTATTGCTGCTGATAATAAATATTTACTTAACACTTATTTTGTGCCAAGGACTATATTCAGTAATGACATATATCACCATATTTATTGATCACAATAACCCTATAGGGCTGATATAGATTAAAAAAATTAAATTTAAGAAGATTAAAAGTTTTGCCCCAAAGTGCACAGTAAGTAGCAGACGTGGGCTCGCCAGGGTCTGTTTGACTTGAGTTAAGCACTTTTTCCCATTATCCCACCTTCCTCATATTTCTACAATTTATATTCATCTCCCTACCTGCTCTGCCTGTTACATTCCCTATTTCCAAACGTATCACTATTCTAGAAAGGTAGACTTAAAGGATCTCTATGGTCTTTTGCATGTCTAAGATTCAATTTATTCTGCCATTCATTCAAATACCAGATTGTTTTTATTTTACCTTTAAGGACTCTCATTTTTGTTTGTGTTTCTCTGTGCCTATCATTTCATTTTTCTTTCCCTTGAGTGACTTTGTCTCCTAACGCAGGTCTCTAGTCTTCTGAACTTCCACTATTACTTATATACAACACAGCTTTATTTTAGGAAATCAAAATATTAAAGCTGCAAATGACCTTAGTAATTATTTCTAATGATTTAGTAAGCTTTCAGAATAGGCAACTAAACTTTAGAGTGATTGAGTGACTTGCTCAGGGAAGGCAGTAGTAGAGACAGTCACTAAAGTTAGTACACTTGATACCCAGTTTACCAGTTCTGAATATGGTTTCTTTTTCTATTTAAAAACCTTCACTGTCTCTCTATCACCTGCCAAACAAACTGCTTGTCCTTAAAGGCTTTGAAGATTATCAACCTACTTTGTAGCCTTTATGCCCCATTTATTCCACTACTTTTGCTTACCAGTTAGATCACGATTAGTTCCCTCAGCTTTTCCTACTTCTGTCTTTCCTCAACCTATTCCTCCTGTCTTCAGTTGGTCTGCTTCAATCCTATCTCTTCCGCCAAAATACTGCCAATGATTATGATGCCTAAATCTCTATCCAAACAACTAAATAACCGAAGCAGTTACCCCTCCCTCACCATAACACAGACATGCGTTATGATCACTGAATCATTTTCCTATCCCTACTAGACTATGTAATGAGTTCCACGAGAATAAGAAGCATATCCTATTGATGTACCAACTGCTTCAGTGTTATAGTGATAACTTAATAACTATTGGAAGAAAGAGAGGGTGGGGTCCAGGGTAACATTTTTCATCATCACTGAAGTTCACCGCTCTATAATTAGGTGGGTTTTCTTCAGGCAATGAGGATCTTAGAAAAATCCTCTTTCTTCACTTTGGAATGTGGAGAGTTATATGTGGAAGAAGAGATAAGGGGAAAGTAAGAGTGCTTATTAAAGTATTTACACCGATCTCTCATCATGATTCTCTTCTGAGCTCCAGATTTGTATATACTAGCTGCCTGGTGAACATTTATGCTGGGATGCCCACTGGGTACCTTAAACTTAACACGTATAAAATAAATCTTACTCTTTTTCCTTTAAACCAGCTTCTTTTACTCCAGTGTTTCCAATTCAGCTAATTTTACCACCATTCACTCAACTGCACAAGGCAGAAATCTGGAAGTTGTCTTCAGCCCCTTCCTCTTTCCCTAACCTCTCACATGCAATGAGTCACCAACTTTTGATGACTTGACTTTTTAAATATTTCTGAACATTGCACCTTCCTTTATCTCTCCATTGCCATTTTCTTCATTTAGACATGTACTCTCTTTTATTTGCCCCGTTGCATTAGTCTTATAATAGAGCTTTTAGCTTGTAGACTCTCCACCTTCCAAATCTTCCTCCACAATACTACTAGAGTGACCTTTCTAAAATATAGATTTGAATATTTCTAGTGAGCCTAGAAATATTTCAGTGACTCCCTATTATTTATGTAATACCCAAAGGCTGTAATGCTCCATATAATATCACTCCAACCTACTTTCTAGTCTCTTTGCTTAATGTCCATCTCCCTTATGCTCTGAAATATTTCAGTGACTCCCTATTATTTATGTAATACCCAAAGGCTGTAATGCTCCATATAATATCACTCCAACCTACTTTCTAGTCTCTTTGCTTAATGTC
This sequence comes from Rhynchonycteris naso, assembly GCA_037038555.1. Classification (NCBI taxonomy): domain Eukaryota; kingdom Metazoa; phylum Chordata; class Mammalia; order Chiroptera; family Emballonuridae; genus Rhynchonycteris; species Rhynchonycteris naso. The sequence continues at coordinate 179,978,862 of CM072997.1, read as the reverse complement.
CATCTCCCTTATGCTCTGCATGAACCTAGCACCTCCTTTACCTTCCATATGAAGTTTTGCTTTTTTAACTTTTCCTGCCTCTGTAGGAGCTCCTTCACCTAACCGTAATGTTCCTCACCAATATCCTACCTCTTTATCATTCTTTGTAGAGCTTATAAGCTTGCTTAAGGGCAGTAAGGTTTTGTTCTAAATTAGGTTTATTTCCCACTACATCTGATCTAAGCCTTGATGCAATGTTTTATAAATTTCCTGTAGTTGCCTCAACTACTTTTGTGTATATACCTCATATATACATAAATGAGAGTGTATATTTATGTATTGGTTGTGGAAATTATATTTTTTCTTAACTTTGGCATAACTATTACACTGAATGTTTTCAATGTTATTCTAATAGTCCAAAAAGATAATCTCTGATTAAATAAAATTTAGAAATAAAGAGATGACAGTTGAAGGCTACTAATTTTTATCTTCTCATAATGTTTTCAGAAGATTTGTAGAAAACCAAAATAATGGGCTGATTTCCCTACAAGAGTACTTTTTGATGCTTCATCTCTCTAGAATTTCAAATCATTGAACTTAAATTATTTATATTATCGACAAAGAATCCTGGGAATCAGTGGTCTGTACTATTCACTGAGCAAGTGTATTTTAAAAGGATTTTGTAAATAAAAGAGCTACAGATTTCGAGTCATAAACCTGGTTCTCACTCTGGCTCTGCTTGCAGCTGGCTTGGGCTAAGTCCTATCACTTTTCTGAGCTTCGCTTTGCTAATCTGTAAAATGGAGTTGATTTAGTTTATTTTTAAAGTTCTTTCCAGCTCTGAAATTGCAGGACTGTAGGTATGAACATACAACAGGAGAATGAATTCCAGGTGAGAGGAAACATTTCAGTTATATCTGAAGTCTATGTAGAGGATGGTTACCTTGTCAATATTCAAAGGAAGTACGTATCTCCTAACTTCAGGCTGGGGAGCCTTTCTGGCATTTTTCTTCACTTCTTCCCAGTTCTCACGTAAGTTGGCTAAATATAAGTAATTATAAACAAATTCAAATCTGCAAAAATAAGAAGTCAAACATGAGCACACATAATTACAAATAATTTTTGAGAGATGATTCAGCATACTTAAAAGCACAAATGCCTGCTTGTTCTTTATTTCCCACTCCAGAAACTGCTACTGACCCAGGTATATTAAAGCCATTTTCTTCCTGCCCATGCTGGGTGAAAGAAAAGAAACCTGCCCCATGGATATATTTAAATAACAGCAGCCTTGGATACTTTCTGTTCTGCTTCTCAATTACCACTCTGTCTGTGTCTTTGGGCACTACTATCTTTAGTGATCTGGCAAATCTAAAGAAAGTGAATTTTTTTCCCCAAACCCAAGGCCCCCCAGGGAATCTTGTCAAGCTTAAAGTAACAGAACCTTATGTTTTCAGGTCCAGCTCTGTCCTGATCAGTTTTTAGACATCCTGCTCAGTTTTTAATCATTAGCCACGGTTTTGATGTCCTGTTTGTGGGTGTTTTCGATTACCTAACCTCTCTACATCTCTTTCATTGATATATTGCAACTTAAGCATACTTCCTGCATTTCAGAATATAATTCAGGTTAAATATTGAAAGCAGCATCTCTCAAAAAGGAACGTGATTTCTAGAAGCAATGAGAGATGTAACAGTTATCCACTGTCCTTTTTTACCCTTTCCAACAACAGAGATCCACAATCAGAAATTCATTGTCTTCATAGGTATTGATGTGATGAAATAGGTTAAAAGAAGAGGTCCTATATTTGTTATTGAGATACTTTCTTCTTTTTTTGTCAGCGATATGAAGCCACACCTTGAAAATGAGAAAAATATTTTGATGCATTGAAAAAGGAAAAGAGTGTGCATTATGAAACACACCTTTTTCAGGATCATAAACCTGACAAATAAATGTAACACTTACCCCCATAGTTTCATTGGACTCAAAACAGTCCATGTAATTGGCTCCCCAAAGACTCCACGAGGAAAGGAACTTGAACAGGTTAATTTTGACTGGTGTCTCCACAAAAACAATGTAGTTGGGAGTCAAACCAAAACTGTTCAGAAACACAAATGGATTTGTGAATGGGACAGGCATATTCTCAAACCACAGACAAATGTATACGCATGAGATATACTTGGTTACATGAATCAACAGTGCCTACATGAAATTAATTACGTTTAAATTCAGGTTTCTGCAAGAGAAGTTGATCAGGATTAGTATCAAAGGTAGGCAAAGCAGATCTTTAAAATTATTTTTTCCTGAAGATTCATAGCAGGCCTTCAAAGTTACCTATGAACATAAGATGGCTTGAACCGGTCACTGCATGGGAATTGCACAACGACCTCTGACTTGCTTATTGGATCTTCCTTGTCTGAAATAAAATGATTTTAAAAGCCTTTGGAATAGGCTCTTATTTTACATTTTATATACAAACACCTAGAACAGCTTATTTAAGCAAAGAAGTACATTTTCAGATCTTCATTTTTCAGAGCTTATGTTCAATTTCTTAGTCATGTGAAGCTGTAATCACCAGGAAAATCCAAATAGCAGCAGATTTAGGAAGGTACACACCAACAACATTGTGGCAGGCAGAGTACAGTGAAGTCATGTCTTACTGCTGGAGGTGGGTTCTAAGTCAAGCAAAACTTCAGTATGGTCACAATGCTTTTTACAATGCCTACAGAGTATAGTATATTTGGGTTTGTGTCAATAGCCCTGCATGGTAATTCTTATGCACATTAAAGTTCATTTACTACTCAGTAGTCTTCAAAATGTTATTGTGTATTAAAATCAAACAAAGAACTTATTTTTCTTTGTAAATTGATTTTTAGAGAGAGGATAAAGAGAGGGAGAGAGTGAAAGAGGTGCGAGAAGCAGGAAGCATCAACTCATATTAATTGCTTCCTGTATGTGCCTTGACCTGGTAAGCTTAGGGTTTTGAACCAGCGACCTCAGCATTTCAGGTCAATGCTTTATCCACTGCTCCACCACAGGTCAGGCAAAGAGCTTCTTAAAATACTAATTGGGGGCCCACTCCCAAAATTACTTATTCAGTTCCCCGATGCTGTTGTTGGTAGGACTATACTTTGAGAACTATACTAAGCAATACTAAACAAAAATTCATATATATTCAAATAATTCTGTCATCAAGAGGGTTATTAAATGTTTGGCAATGAATGGAAGATGAATGGAGAATTCTAAAGAGTACTCCATCCTGTTTTAATATTCTTTAGTTACAGTATTAATGTGAGTTAATAGATTTGTTTGCAGTTTTGTGAATGAAACATACACAAAATAACAGTACATCTCATATGTGTGTGTGTATGCTATTGTGCATATGCATATGTTTGAATAAAAACTTAATTTCGCCTGACCCATGAACAAGTGCTCAATAAATGTTTGCTACATTTGATTCTATTTCTTATATGACCAAGTTCACATATACAGTATGTCTTTGAAACATTTTGAAATAGAAGTAGGTCACTTGCTTTCTGTATTTTCAAACTGTCATTTCCTGCTATTGTGCCTTTGGCCATTAGTAGGGTAAGATTGAGGGCAACTATCCTGAAATCTGAGGGTAATTTAACTTTGCATATAAAATTATCTGATAACCTAGTCTGGCATCATAATATAATTACTAGTTTTAGGAAGAGTCAAATTGGTAAACTGACCTGCTTGTAGTGGAGGAATCTTTACAATATTGTAAGCAATTGAAAAATTTTTCCCAAAGCAATTTCCAATGTTGTAAACAGTTCCATCATTCTCAATGTGAGGGTGAGCCGTGGCTCCATTGACTGAAACATAGTTGCAAAGGTCAACCTATGAAGGGGAGCAAATATTATTCATGTTAAGAGAAAGATTATGTTGCACCATTAGTCCCTAGTTTTGACCTTATTATTACTGCTTGCATCTTCATCTAAATGCCTCTTCTCTTTCTATTTCTCTGGGTCCTATCCTCTTTGAATGTCCACCATTCAAGCAGTGGAGAGCTCTCCTCTGACCCCCATACTGACCCCATGTGCCTCTGAAATCTTTGATTTCTTCTTGACTGTGCTCTTTCATTGATGTATATCATACACTGTTCTAGTTAGACCATTTCCATTTGCACATGCAGGTTGTCCTCCAACAATGGTAAATTTGAATCCTGGAGCTTCTTATATTTTTCTTCATTGTATTAGCTAAATTGTATAAAATAGCTGATATTTAAATTTTTTCATTTTATAAAAATAGTAATTTTGTATGGCATAACCTAAATATCAAATCCAGGGTCTTGAACAGACTATGAAACTAAAATTGAAAGGAACCCCAAGATTCATCTATTATAGAAAGTTTTAAATAGATTTCAGGGGAACCGTGAACCTCCTGGAAATTAGTACAAATAAATGTTTTTGAAGAGAGAATTTAGCATTTTATTCAATTTGGAATCTCATAAAAAATTCAAAACCAAAATTCTAACACAAAACTCTTGGTGTACAGAAGGAGAGTGTGAGGTCCCAGAGAGGTCAAGTGACTTGTTCAAGGACACAGATTCACATGTTGGCAAAGTCAGCACTAGAATTTCTACCAGAAACCTGTTCAGTAAAGATTTATTGAATGAATAATTGATGGAGTATATATTTGTCTAACCAAATTTTTTTCTATTTGATTAGGAAAATATCTGTTAAAGCATAGGGAATTTTTAGCATCTTTACTAATGATATCTGAGATATTCATTCATCATGTACTCTTTGAACTTATATGCCAGGCACTGTGCCAGGGTTTAGAAAAACAAGGATGATCCATGCTTTCGAGAACTTCATTTTAGACTTATGCTGTTCAATATTGTAGCCACACGTAGCAATTTAAATACAAATTAATTATAAGTATATAAAATTCAAATTCAGTTTCCCAGACATATTAGCTACATTTCAAGTGCACAATTGCACTTGGAAAATGCAGACATAGAACATTGCCATTATTATAGAAAGTTCTATTTGATAGCACTGTGGTAGACCAATAATCTGGTCTTGCAGTTCTGGGAGTATAAAATGGTATCTGTAGAGAAAGGTCATCTAACCTAGACTGTGAGAGTAGACAAGGCTTCTCAGGGATGATGACTTCAGCTAATGCTTGAAAGATGAATAAAAGTTATTTAGGTGGAGAAAGTGACAGTGTGTTTCAGAGAAAGGGAGCCCTAATGCGCAGGCCCAGAGTTGTGTAAGAGCGTGTGCTGTTTGGGGATTATCTTGGCGACCATGAAGGGCATGCAAGGAGAAGTGGAAATAAGAATGGACCAGCCACAAAGGCCATTGTTTGGACTTTATCTTGGAGGCTATGTGTGTCCTAGATGGAGTAATACACTCATACTTGCATTTTGGAAAAACTGCTTCTACTGAAGTAGGAAATTTGTATTTAAGAAATAGGCAGGAAGCAAAGGCACTGATTAGGAGACTATTTCAGTAACAGTAAAGATAAAAATCTCTACTTTTAAAAACTATATTTTTATGTAAAGTCAAAATACAACACTATTTTTACAATGGAACCTGACCCCTAATAAGGTTTATTCTGGAGTTGTATCATGAATTTATATTTCCAATTAAATTACCATGGCAGTTGAAATGCAGACTCACTATCAGAGTTCCTTTTAGTTCTTCTCTAAATGATATACACACAAACTCATATGTGGTTACAAATATACATAAAAAAAGAAGAAAGAAAGATATTGAGAGTATGTTAAACCTTATTAGATAGTCTGTAGAGAGTTATAAATCAGCTGTGACTTTGAGACCCAGCGTCGAAACAATATTTTCTTTCTATTCTTACTACACTAAATTTCTGGTCTTGAATTCTGTCTAACTGGTCTCCTGGTTCCCTTAGATCTTTGCTCTCCCATATATAGTAGTTTACATGTGGCAGGTTAAATATCCTAAGGCACAGCTCTGCTTATATCACTTTACTGAGCAAAAAACTTTCGGCAGCTTCCCATTAGCTAAAATAAAACATATTTAAAATTTTTGTCCATTATTCAAACTTTTAATTTCATGTACCCTATGTCCCACTATTTCCCTTGACATTGCATGCTCTAGATCAGTGATTTTCAATCTTTTTAATCTCATGGAACACATAAAACTAATTACTAAAATTCTGTGGTACACCAACAAATTTACTTTTTGCTGATCTGACAAAAAATATAGATATAATTTTGACTCATTCACACCAGGTGACTCTTGTTGTGTTGGCTGTTTCTTTTTATTTAACAATCTAAAGAGAAAGAGGTCAGTGCTTCCTAACTAAACAGTCATGTACAACATGGTTTTCAGCACACTGGTTGAAAATTGTTGGTCTAGATCACTAGTTCTCAAATGGGCGTGGTATTGCCCCCTAGGGGGAGAATCAGAAATACTGGGGGAACATTTTAGGTTTACACATTGATTGAGGACATGACTGGTATTTAGTGGATGGGACCAGGGCTGCCAAAACAGTGCAATATGTGGGATAGTGATCAATTATCTCTTGCCCAATGCTACTAGCTTCTCTACTGAGAAATACTGCCTATCTAGCCAAAGAAATTATTCTTTAGTTTCCATGAACATATCTCCTATTTTCTTTTCTCTATATCTTAATGTTACTCCTTTTACCTGAAATATTCTTTCTTCAAAGTTATTGAAGTTGTTCCTCTCCTTTAACTTCTAACTCAAATAAAAGCCTTTTTAATCTTCCTTGATCTGTGCTACTTTGCATCCCCCAACTGCAACCAAAAGTAATCTCTTTCTTCTCTGGGCTTCCAGGGAGGGTTTTCTTTCTTCTAAAGGACTCTTCACATTATGTGTTCCATTAGGCTTATGTTGTATATTTGTTTGATTTCTCCATTGAGTTGTTAAGCTTTCTGAAGACAGGAAGAACATCTTTAAACAGTTACATCTTAATGAATATTGGTTGGAAATGTGAATCTATTTTACTGAATGTTGCACTGAGATTGTTTTTCTCAGCAAAATTTGTTACTTTCTAATAATACTAATATTTTTCTCTGTGCTATCTCATTTAAAATATAGCTTTATTTCTAATAAGAAGCATCTATAAGGGACAAATTGGCTCAAACTATTCATGCCTGGAATCATGAACAGCAGCAGTGTTCTCAAAATCAATAGCTTTAATTTTTTTTTGAACACCTAATATGTGCCAGGACCACATAAAATCCAGTAAGGGCAGAGACTGTGTTGTCTTACACATTGATGTATCTCTAGCACCCAGCATAATTTCTGGTACATGGCAGAACTCAAAAAAATATTCGTGTCACTAATAAGTAAATATGTTAGTCCATTTTTAAGGATTTCCTTCAATCCATATAGTAAGTGTTTAAAATTTCATAGGTGAAGAAGCAAAGTTTGCCCTATGGCACATAGCTAGTAGTTGATGACAAAGCTAAGATTTCTTAAAATCCAGCTCTCATGTTCTTTCAACCAAATTGCACAGTTGATTTAAAAGTTGCAATCCTAAATTCTTGAGCAATGTCACCTGCATATGTATCCTACCTGCTTAATTGTCTCCAAGGTCTCGGGATTAATCTTTGTAATGAAGTTGGTTTCTGTGCAGGCATAGTAATCTTCCCCCACTGGGTAGATATTAACAAGGGCATTGTCAGTAATTTCTACTCCTCGAAAGTAAGAAAAAAACCTAAAGAAGGAAACATTTTTTTAGTCCAGTAATGGTCAAACCATGAGAGAAAAAGTGCTATTGTGAAATGTCTTTTAAAACATGCAGTTGGATTTCAGTAACCTGGAAAATATATTCTTGCAGGGGTCTGGGAAAGCACAGGTGCCAAATTCTGTGATGACAATCCTTTTCTCAGTCATTGCCCGGACGTAAGCATCAGTGCGGATGAACCTGAAGGACATTAAGACATGGGAAAGAGTGATAGACAGGAACAATTAGTGCAGTTCATGTGGAGCTTAGAATGGTCTGGGTGTCATTATTGAGTCAGAATCATATATCAACAACACAAAAATGAAGAATATTGTCAGGTCACTTTCTCCTGGTGACTGAGGGAGAAAGAAACAATGGGTTATGAGCTTAAATTTATGTCTTATATATCTCACAATGACAGATGAGGAACTTAAGACTCAGAGAAGTTAAGTGATTGGCATTTGTGGTCAAGCTGGGTTACAACTCAAGTTGGCCAGAGATGGGAACTATGCATTTCCCATATTGCACCGTGCAGGCCCCATGGTAGCTGACATAGGACCTATGACTTCCTGTAGCCCATAACCCATCAGCCTACATAGTGGGAAATATAGGACATCATATGCTAAATTCTATTCCTTTCAATCTCTCTCATATCTCTCTTGTGTTTTTCTTTAATTTTAAATATTATTTTGCTAATTTAAAGGTAAGTATTCTCTAATATAGTATCTTGAACAGGCAGACCTCCTGAACCATACATACCCCAGACTAGACTGCATACATTGCCTGGGATTTCTCATGTGCAGAGCCAGTTAAAGTCTAATCTTACCCTTCCTCCAATCAATATAATAAGGGTTTAAAATTTCATAGATGAAGAAACAAAACCATTAAGAGGGAAGAAAATGCCCAGATCTTCAGAAGGCATATGAAAGCCTTGTCTGACCTTCAAAACATACTTCTATTAGCTAAATTTTTGCTTGGTCTTATCAGCTTCTTTTTTATTACAGTCCAAGTTATCCTGACTACTTTAAGACTCCATTTTCTCTTCCTTTTGATGTCTCTTTAGAGTACCTAACATCTGTGGTGATCAAGAAAGCCACTACTGGGGCCTGACCTGTGGTGGCACAGTGGATTAAGTGTCAACCTGGAATGCTGAGGTCGTAGGTTCAAAACCCTGGGCTTGCCTGGTTAAGGATCATATGGGAGTTGATGCTTTCTGCTCCTCCCCTTTTCTCTTTCTCTCTCTCTCTCTCTTTCTCTCCACTCTCTAAATAGATTAATGATAATAAAATAGTCTCTAATGGGGCAGAATATTAAAGCATAAGACAAACTATTGTGGTGGTTATAGGTGCTTTCTGAGTGATGGCTTAGGCCTTCAAGCCTTTTAGTAGCAATCTCTTATGTTTATAAAACTTCTCATTCTTGTATTATTAGCACATATTTGGTGTTTACCTTCTTGATGGCATCCTATCTCCTTCCTTGTGACCTTTTTAATTATAAATATTGAGAAGAAGTCAAGAGAGTCAGTGGTCTAATAATAACAATAACTATAATAATATTGTTATTACTGAGTACAGTTGCTTAGGTACTGTGTTCTTATCGACTTCTTTAATAAGCCCTGAAGTAGATTCTATTACTTCCCATGTCAGAGACAATAAAACCAAGCTTTAGATATTAACATCTTGCCACAGGCATCTGGTAGATATAGAATTTGAAGCCAGGTATGTTAGACCCCAAAGGCCTAGTTTTTAGTTTCTCCTTTATCCCATAACACAATTCCCAGATGTCCATGCCGATACAATGACTCAAGTGGCTTCTGAGAGAAAATGAGTTTATAAGTTTCCTCTTGGGTTCTGGAGGTTGAAAAGCCCATGGGAAGAGGAGCTTATCTAAGCCCCACCCCTAGTAGGGGGAGTGGAGTCTAGTGTTCTTTTACCTTCTATGGTATGTGACATGTCCTTCTTTAAAGTCAAACTTGTGCAGGAGGGCTTGCCCATCAAACAGGTGGTAAAATGGTTCAGATCCAACTTCAAAGAGTCCTGGTCCACATCGAAGGAGACTGCCAGTGAGCCAGAGGGGGATCCTGCCTGTGATGAATAAGAGATATAGACAGTTGCTTCTCTTTCCTGCCCTTGACTGGGTTGTCCCTGGTGAGGCACAGTGATTACATTAGGAGCCTGAATGGCAGCCTCTTCTTTATAAAGCAGGTAGTGACTTTCCTTCCTGGCTCTCATGCTGGGCAGCACTTAGGAAATGCCTGCTGATCATCTCTCTCTCTCTCTCTCTCTCTCTCTTTCTCTTTCTTTTTAAGTGAAAGGCAGGGAGATAGCAAGACAGATTCTTGCATGCACCCCAACCAGGATCCACCTGGCAACCCCCTTCTGAGGCCAACGCTCAAATCAACCAAGCTATCTTCAGTGCCTGAGGCTGACGCTTGGACCAACCAAGCCACGCGATGGGGGAAGAAAGAAAGAAGGGAGAGAAGGAGGGAAAAAGAAGAGAAGCAGATGGTTGCTTCTCATGTGTGCACTGACCAGGGAATGAACCTGGATGTCTGCATGCTGGGCTGATGTTCTATCCACTGAGTCAGCCAGCCAGGGCCAACTTTTCTTTCTCTAAGAGACCAAGTAGGAGAAAATGTGGCAATGTCTCATAGCAGGAATATGGGGTTGGAGAAAACATATTGAGGAGAATGGGATTCTCTACTTAACAGATTTCTCCAGATACCAATAGATTTACTTTTTTCTAACTTCTCATTTTTAAGAAGAATTTTGAATTTCTTGATATAATTAGGTAGAGTAGGTGTAGGAAGAATGGATTAAAAGCAGAGATCAAGACACTAAAAATGATGGGTCTATAAAAAAAAGATTAGTTAAGCCTGACCTGTGGTGGTGCAGTGGATAAAGCGTCGACCTGGGAACACTGAGGTCGCCAGTTCAAAACCCTGCACTGGTCTGGTTAAGGCACATATGGGAGTTGATGCTTCCAGCTCCTCTCTCTCTCTCTCTCTCTCTCTCTCTCTCTCTCTCTCTCTGTGTCTCCTCTCTAAAATGAATAAAATTAAAAAAAAGAAATTAAGAAAAAGATCAGTTAAATGCAACAACAAGAATATTGGCCTTTTAAAATCTAGAGCTCTATTCCCTTGAGGGTATGTGTTGCTGCCCAAGTGAAAGTTAACCTGTTGTAACAGAAACTGCACATACAGGGCTGGATGTTAGGGGCCTGGATTCTGCTTCAAGATTTGCCATGTGCCATCTCTAGGCCCCAGTGTCCTCATCTGCAAAATGAGGGGAATGCAGGAAAGACCTCACGACCATTCAGTTCCAGCCATTACGTTTGTGCCCTTTTATCCTTTGAAAAGTGCAGTATTTGGCAGTGTTTGTTTAATCTTACCAATTATTTTTTCTTTCTTTAAACAAATGGATTATTTTCTATGGCTCAATTTCAGCAATCCACTTCATAAAGATCTATATTTCTGATAAAATATTTAAGAAGGCATGACTTAATTGAAAGGCACAACATTCATTTACTTGCTAGAATATAAATTGTTAGCATCAGAATTTACTTAAGAACACTTAGCTTATTCCTTCTATTTTACAGAATAGGAAACTGGGAGGAAAGAGACTTGCCCAGGTTTTGGCTCTTACCATAACACCATGTCCAAGCAAGTATGCTGTGTGGGTTATATGATGTCTTTGCAGAATGATAACAATAGTACTAACTACTACCTACTGATCACTTTGTTTTAGATACTGGGTGAATTATTCTATATACACTATCTTATTTCATATTTACAACATCCCCATGAGGTAAAATTTGGGTTTTGGTAGGTGAAGAAGTTGAGGCTCAGAAAATTTAAGTAACTTGTAGAATTCATAGGTACTAAAATTATAGAGCTGCCATTATGACCAGCATTGGCCCGACTTCCGAACCAAGATTCTTCCAGTATAGTGGACATAAAACCTACCACCCCATAATATAATATTTCTACATGCTTGTCACTAGGCCCTTATCTATCCAGACACAGACACACAGATATTTATAGGGCCTTTCTTATGTGCCAGGCACTGAGGTAGGCACTGGCAGTTTAAAGATGACAAAGATGTAGTCCTAGTCCTCAAGAAATTCCTGTTAGTTAGCATTTTCAATGTTAGAGAAGTAAAGAAAAGGTAAATGAGAGAAAATGGGTTCTGAGTATAGAAATCTTGAACCTCCAGATTCCCTTGAATAACCAATAGGGGACCCAGTACAGAGAGGGTCCGATGAAAGAGAGGAAGGAGAAGACAGATCTCGAAGAAAAAGAGGATGGCTTCAAGATCGGTGAAACCAACCTATAACGTGAGCTGTGAGCGGCGAGGAAAGTTCCTCCACAGTTTCGAACAGTTTCTTGTAACCACCAGCAGGATGCTCGACTCTGAAATGCAGAAAAATGAGGAAGAAGCCCCTGTTAATACTCAAAGAAGTCCAAGAAGGCAGAGGCAGAGGCCAAGTTCCAGGACAGAAGGTTGTTCTCCGGCTCAAAGCCAATTCACGCTGCCAGTCCAGCTTCTGCTCAGGGAGCACGTGGTGCTTGGGGGACAGAAACATAATCAGGTTTGCAAGAAGGGCCCAGGTCAGTGTTCCTTCTTTAACATTAGGGAAAATGACCTCCCTTTTAATGTCATAGTGGACTTAGTCGTGCCCTCTGCAGTTTTCCACTTTTCTTAAGATAAATCAACTAAACCTGCTGTTAACATCTCGCTTGCTTCCTGTCAGGGTCCTTTCCACGGAATTGCGCTGCCTTGTCCATATGTTTACCTTCCCACATCTCGAGTCTCTTACCTCACAGTCTCATCTCTCCCTCCTAGGAGTTTACAGAAGACAGGATTTGGGGTTAGATCTTGTCCTCCGTTCTTCACCCATGTTATACCAATATCACTTGCTGTCATCTTAGGTCTTCGCCAATCTCCAAGAGCTACAGTACTTTTTAAATATGTATAGTTTAATATTTTTTCTTATTTCCTGCTTTCTCACTTTGGCTCCATTTTAGAGTTGGGGTTTTAACCAGACCTATGATAGTTACTTTTTACTAAGCACTTACTATGTGCCACACACCTTAAAAACAACTTTGTATGTTATTAGGTCATCTGAATCTCACAACAACACAGAGGGGTAAATACTATTGTTATACTCATTTTATATATGGAGAAAACCTAAGCTTTAACATGTTAAGTAATTTGCCCCAGATCACATACCTGGGAAGTGTTTGAGTGAGCAGTGGAGCCCAGATCTGCCGTGTTGAAATCCTCAGCTCACAGCTGCTCCCAAGGGCCATTCTAAGTCACACAGATCTCACTAATTTAGACTTGCATTTTAGATATTTACTTCAGTATATACATAGGAAGAAACTCCCTCACTAAGACCCAAGACCTTCCCTCAACAGACCAGTGGTCCTCTTTGGGAGCTCCTGAAATTGCTCATTTACCATCAATCCACTACAACATAGAAAAGAAATCTCCCAGAGACACTTACTGGATGGACATCTTCTCTCAGTGGAGGATTGAGTGTTGTGGTACCAACTGTGGAGTGAGGAAGCAAGTCCTGAGCCAGGGCCCTTTATATGCCTTCTCAATCCTCCTACAAGGAGTGACGGCTTTGAGAACCCTTCCCTCACACCCTTGGTTGAGGGAAGGGGAACAGAAGTGGCTTTCAGCACTCAGATCCTCCTAATGCTTGAGCACTCTTTGGACTTGCCATTCCCATAAATTTTTTGTTGGTTTTTTTTTTTTTTTTTTTTTTTTGGCTATTTTCCAGAGACCTCAATCCTTCCCAAAGAGAACGAAAAGTGGATTAGAAAGAAAGGCGCTGTATGGGAGTGGCTAGAACCAGGCCTGAGCTGATCCAGGTCCCCCCGGGAATCTGGCACTGTGCTCTGGTGCCCAGCCCCCTCTACCACCTCTTTGCTCTCACCTTCTCCCTCAGTCTCTTGTTCCCTTACTTATTTAAAATATATATAATTTACCCATTGTCTATGGACCGGAGAAGGGCACAATCTCTCTTTTCACAGATCTTGTAGCTCTGCAAGGGGAATAGAAAATGAATCAACTCTTCAATAAAATTTTGTAAGTGCTATGATTGGAGAAATGTGGAGGGTCATGGAAGCACATTGTAGTCTAACCCTCTCTTGTCACCTTATTGACCCCATTCAGTGCCTGAGTTCTAACCAGGTTGAAGACTACAGCTATGTTTTCTAGGTTTGCTGAGGATAAAACCCTTTTCACATCCTTGCTTGTCACTAATGCGCACCTGCTCTCCGCCTCACCTTTCTGCCCATTTAGATGTGTTCTGCGCTCAGAGAGGATATGGCACTGTTTCACTTCTTTCTATTTCCTCACTTCTTTACTAGACCTAAATTGTTTGCCAGCACAGACATGGTCTTGCCCAAAGTAGTTCCAGAAACAAACAGAAAAGATATATTATATCAGCTGAAAACTTTAACACTTTTTTTGAGAAACTCATTAAACATTTTAAAATTAACAAGTGGTTCTGGCTCCTCACTGTGGGTTCTTCAACAAAAGTGTATAATAATTAATCTGAGCGCTCCTCAAGATAGAAGATGGAATTTATCTTCCCAGCCTGTCTTGCAGTGAGGGTGCAAGCCTGTAATCTGAGCTCTACCAAGCCGAGGCAGGTGCTGTGGTCCTGGTGGTAGCGAAACCATGCCCAGCATCAGTGGTATCTCTGTTCACCCAAGGCAATTGTTTCTGGACTGGAGCCATTTTTATAGTGGAGCCTCCTGGAACATTATCACTGACCTGGTTCTTTCCAAACCCAATTCTTCAGCCATCTTAGAGATTCTGGTAGCTACCTAATGCTGCTTTGATTAACTAAAGCTGGTTTCATGGTTTGCAATTAAAAGCTCTGTCTCTGTAGAATACTGTGGTATTGCAGAGGAAGAACATCTTATATTGGTATATGAAGGCTTCCAAAACACTTTTCTTTTTACAGGGACAGAGAGTTAGAGAGAGGGATAGATAGGGACAGACAGATAGGAATGCAGAGAAATGAGAAGCATCAATTATTAGTTTTTTGTTGTGACACCTTAGTTGTTCATTGATTGCTTTCTCATATGTGCCTTGACTGTGGGCCTTCAGCAGACCGAGTAACCCCTTGCTCAAGCCAGCAACCTTGGGTCCAAACTGCTGAGCTTTGCTCAAACCAGGTGAGCCCGTGCTCAAGCTGGTGACCTCAGGGCCTCGAACCTGGGTCCTCTGCATCCCAGTCCAATGCTCTAACCACTGCGCCACCGCCTGGTCAGGCCCAATGGACTTTTGAGGGAGTATCTTAACTGTGTTAGAAAGGATATGTAAAGGTTGGCCTGTTAATGGGCAGGGAGAAGAGTTTTCAGGCACAGCTTACAAAATTTACAAGTCTGGAAGTAAATGTGATTTGGAAAAATGGCAAGAGATGAATCTACTTAGAGAAAATCATAGGCCAGATTTTGCAGAGTCTTGTAAACCAGGTAAAGAAATTGAGATGTATATCATGAGATCAAAGGAAATCCCTGAAATGTTTAATCTAGGAGAGCAATATGATCTGATTTGCATTTTATTAAGAGCACTTTGATTAAATTTTAAATAATATATTGGAATGGGTGATTTGGGAAAGATAAATTAGAGAGGGGCTAAAAAAGTGAAGGTAGCTATTTTAAGGAGTTGTGTTGGGGGAGGACATAGAATAGCCAGATTCAAGAGATACTTCAGAGAAGGACTGATCAAGCCTTGTGGTTGGTGAATGGACTGGGGAAGTAAAAGGCAAAAAAAGATGACCACTAGGTTTCTGGCTTGAAATATGGTACAGTTCATTGATGTAACTCACACTGTTTGAGTGTGTGTGTGCATATGTGTGTGTGTATAATGTTTCAGTGATGCAGAGAGAATGAATTCTGACTGCACTATATTTATTAAAGAAAGAGATCAATTACTGAGGGCTGTAATAGCATGAAGACTTCAAGAGAAGTGGAATGAGTTGGAATCTGAAGGACTGGAAGGTGCAGACACAGAAGCTGGAGAGAGCAGACTAAGTAGTTTGGGAGGCACATGTTAGAGTGACTTTTTTTTTTTTTTTAATATTTTGTATCATTTCTGTTGAATTTTATTTTCTCAGAAGAGTTTCTTTTCCTGGAGTAGAACTCTGAGCCGTGTTGTAATACTGGTACCCTGGCAATCCACTGAGGAGAAATCAGAGCAGCTTTTCTTCATTTGCACCTCCCATTGCAAGGAGCCAAAAGAAAAGGTCTTATGGCAGCCAGGTGCCAGAAAATCTACACTAGCTGTAAGATGGGGCATTGAAAAACTGCATTTCATATTGAAAATTATTTCCTGGGAGGGGAAAAACATTCCTACTGGTGCCCAAAACTACTCCTAATGCCTTTCTTGGGTTTCCCTGTGCTGTTTTTGGTATTCTGGAGCTATAGCCACATTTAAAAACCGGATCTGATTTTAGTGATTTTTATATTTTTAGTAGCCTTTAGTTTTCAACCTATTTCAATCCTAGAGGTCAGATGCTTGAGGGTTATTTGTTTCAAAAATACAATTCAAGGCAATTCATCCCTGCAAGGTGTATAGAGTCATGGATGGTGTGAGTTGTCAAGTTAGCATGCTTGATTCAAGTCAGGATGGAAACTAATCACTGTGCATTGAACCTTACTGCATCCGAAGTTCTTCAGGTATAAAACAGAGAAATTAGGCAAAAGCACTCTCTTTTTTTTTTTAGCCAACAATAAAAAGCAACAGTTACCAATGCTCATTCTCAGTGAGTTTGATTTCATATCTAATCTTGCAGCTACTCCCTCTTACCTAGGGGAAATCCATTTCCCCCACTGTCCAGTTGGTATGAAATGAGAGCAAAGCTGGTCTATATTTTTTTAAAAGCAACATTTTAACCTCTAGATCAGTGGTTCTTAACCATTTTTGAGGTACCGAACCCACCAGTTTCATATGCGCGTTCACCGAATACTCCTTTAGTGATAAATAAAATATGATTTTTTTCCCCAAATTCAAGACATAGGTATATGTTTTTTTTACTGGTGCACAAAATGAGCCATGCATGAACATCACCTTGCTCAAAGAACAAAACCAACAAAGTGAATGAACTCACAACAAATTACGGTATTACTTTATTCTGGCCTCCGCAGCAGAGGTTTCTCTGAACCCGAGACCAACTCATCAAACCCCTAGGGTTCGATAGAACCCAGGTTAAGAACCACTGCTCTATATCCAAAGGCCCCAAATGTAGACTTCTGTCTCAGGTCTAAAGGTAACCTCCCATTGTTTCAGTGTGATGCACTAGACCTCCAATGTATCTTTACTTTCTTTTTTTATCCTCTTCCCTTATCCCCCACTTAGAATCCTTTTGTAATTTTGTAAAAGTAGATCTCCATGTTTAGTTCTAGTGTTTACCAAAGAAACTTTCATTTTGATATAATTTGGTATGTTTACTAAAATAATACTCTATGAATTAAAATAGTAAAATACATTTCTTCAAGGCAAGATTTTAAAATAGGAACTGATTTCACATTTCTTCGAAGATACTATTTTTGAGAGTATAACCCAAGCCGCTTTTTTATCCTGATATTAGGCAGACCATGCAAGGCTAAGAGGTCACTGTGAGGAGTTTGGAGTGTATTCTGAGAGCAATGAGAAGATATTAAAGGGTTTTAAGCTGAGAATGACTGAAGTGATCTGGTTTCTATTTTGGGGGGAAAATTACTCTTCTTGACATTTGAAAAATGGATTATAAATGTCTAGAGTGGAAGCAGAGAAAGCAGTAGCTCAGGTGAGGTTACGAGGTTTTTTAAACTAGAGCGGAGCAATGCAGATAGGAAAAAAGTGAATGGATTTGAGATCTGTTTTGTAGGTAGAAGTATAGGACTTGTGTGATATAATTAATATGTCTGACATATAAGAAAATGGGGTAATAGTATGTATAATTTATGTATTGCTAATATGGTAGTATAAAAATTAAACACCAGACTTCAGTGATATAAAAGAAGAGTCTGGGGTGGTTGGCTAGTGGATCTGATAGTTTCGCTTGGGCTTTACCTCATAGCTGGACTGTGCCTGGCTGTCAGCTGGTCTAGGTTTCTGATATGTGAGGGGTAATTTGTGTTTATCACACAGGTCTCCTGTCCTGGAGTTTAACCTGTGAACACTCTCCTGGCAATGGCAGAGATGAAGGAGAGTAAGTAGAAACACAGAAGCAGTTTGAGGCCCGGGCTTAGAACTGACACATTGCTATCTCTACAGACTTCTATTACCAAACAATTCATAAGGCCAGTCCATACTTCAAGGGGTGTGAAAATGGCCCCTGCCTTTTCCAGTGGTTAGTGAGAACTACAGTATCACATGGCAAATGTCATGGATACAGGGAAGAATGAAGAATTGGGGCCATTTTTACAGTGTGGTGTATAGGAGAACCAAATAGGGTTTGTAGGGTTTTACCTGAGTAACTGAAAGAGTGTCATACTATTCTTTAAGATGAGAGAAGGAATGATTGAGTAGAAATGGGTATATCAAGAGTTCCCCATTAAACCTGAGATGCTTTAAGATTTTCATCTGTTTCATGAGATGTATTTGTCCATTCTTCTTCCCTCCTGTAGCACTTCTGATCCTCCTTCCCCTGAAGGCATGTGCTCAGTGGAGGTTAGATTCAGACCAAAGCCATTTGGTTCCAGAGCTTGCATTCTTATAAATATTACTTCCATCTACATGTGGAAGTCGGGTAAATGTGATTTTCTTGACTACATACTCAATGATGTTTTAGTGCTCCTTGTAGATGTATACTCCTCGAAACTTTCCAGTTGACTTGCCTCTATTATGTGCCTCAACCATTCCCCAGCCACAGTGTCAGTCCAACCTCAAGGCCAGTCAGACCATGTCCCTTCTATTCTTTGGACCTTTCAAGAGGTCTAAATTACTTCCTGGATAAAGTCTAAGGACTTTGGCACACCTATAAGATGACTACTTCTCTGTATCATCATCTGCCACTCTTCCCTTTCATTTGAACTCCAGCAGCACCAAGTCATTCACTGCTTCCTATTGATTTCATACCATTTTTTTTCTTAGAGTCCAGATCCTTTCCTTGAAACTCTCGCTTCCTTCGACTGTCCATCTGGTAAATGCCCAGTTTTCATCACAACCCTGATAGAGCATTGCCTTCCTGTGATGCTTCAGAAAGGATGTTCTCCTTTGCACTGGTTTTTGGAAACACATAATGCCTATTTTTGTCTGTATTGCACTATGTTGTTTGGTTAGCATGCCTGTCTTTACTAACTGCTTATTGTAGAGAGATAGAATTAAACCACTCTAGCACAATTGCATTTGGCTAAATCATTCAATACCTGTCAAGATGGAAACTGGCAGTCTCTCCAGCAGCTCCCCCAGGGCGAAAACCAACAGGCTAGCAAAAGCTCTGCACTCATTTCTGCGGCAGTTCGATAAATTACACGTGAGATAACACATCCCGCCCCTCTGTCTCCCCCATCCTCCATCACAACTTAGTTTGCCCTGGCATCATTAAAAAATATTATGGGGAGGTAAGGTAGATGGTGTAGGTGCTACAGTGGATAGAGTGCGGTCTGGGAGTGCCAAGGTTGGAGGTTGCCAGTTCAATCCTGGGGTCACCAGCTCCATCCTGGCAGTGCTGGTTCTGCCTTGAGATTGATTGCCTGTTCAGTCCCCAGTCAGGGAACATATGAGAAACCATCAATCAGTGCTATCTTGCTGGTGGGCCTTACCACTCATTCTGAAAACCCCCTTGACTTACACATACCAGTGTGAGTAATAAACATTTAAATTATTTGTGGTCTCTGGCTTGGGTGTGATGTATTTTGACTCTGATACCTTAAAAAGGTAGAAACTGGCAGCAGCCTTACTGTAACACTTATGCAACATTATGCTCAGGTTTCAGTACAATAACTTAATAAAACTTGTTTGTTCAACCAAGTTAGTAGAGGCCACTAGAAAAACTGCATTAATTAACTGAGCACAAAAATAATCCTAGAACTGTGCTTATAAATGGGTGCTTAAGGGTTTGGGTTTATTTTTTTCTAAAGAATTTGAAATATTTTACTAAAAATCTTGATTATACTCTTATTTTAATTAATCAGCTTTGAATCAAAAACAAACCAAACAAAAAACAAACAAACAAAAAACAAAAGAGATTCCGGTCTAGCCCTATTGGATTAATGATGTCTCAGCTATTGGGGGCCTCATTACACTTTTAAGTTCTCAGGTTCTGCCAGCTGGTGCAATTGCAAAGAGAACTAGGCAGCTGACGTTTTTTTAGAAAAGATTTTTGACCCCTTCTCTGGGCCAAAGAACTGCTTTATTAGACAAAAGAATCTCAAATGTGAATGAGGAATGGCTTATCCTCTTAACTAGAGGCACATGGACATCAAGAAAAGTGTTTAATAGCATTAGGAATCTTGCTTGTGCTGATCCAGTTTACAGAACTACTAGATTATTTGTGGGTCATTCTCAGACAATAGCAGAACAGGTTTCATAACAGGGGAAAGTTAGTAATAATTGAGTATCCACACTTGCCTCTATTCCTTTACTTATAAGAGTGCATTATCTGTTTTGTTTATCTTTAAAACTTTATTGATTTTAGAGAGAGAGGAAGTGGGGGGGAAACAGGAATAACTCTCTGTTTCTGTATGTGCCTTTACAGGAGATTGAGCCAGCAAACTGCATAGGGATGATACTCTAACCACCTGAGCTATCTGGTCAGGGCTTATTTGTTTCTTTTTTTTTTTTTAATTTTTTATTTATTCATTTTAGAGAGGAGACACACACACACATACACACACACACAAACACAGAGAGAGAGAGAGAGAGAGAGAGAGAGAGAGAGAGAAAGGGGGGAGGAGCTGGAAGCATCAACTCCCATATGTGCCTTGACCAGACCAGTGCAAGGTTTTGAACTGAGGGCTTATTTGTTTCTTAAGGGCAGTGCCCCTGTTTGTCATCATAACGTAGAGCCCAGCACCTATTACGTAGTTATTAAGTATTTTAGGCTATTGTAAATAGTATTGCTTTTTTAAATTTGAATGTCTGCTTACTGGATACTAGTGTGTATAAGTACATTTCATATTTGTACATTGATCTTTTATCCTGAAATCTTTCGAACACATTTATTAGTTTTAGTAGCTTTTTTATAGATTCCATCGTATTTTCTATAGAGATCATATTATCTATGAATACAAAGTTTGCTTCTTTCTTTACAATCTGGACTCCTTTTCTTCTTTTTTCCTGCTTACTGCACTAGCCAGAACCTCAATGCAATATTGAATAAAAGAAAGAACATTGTTGTTCCTGATCTCAGTAGAAAGTAATGCATTTTCCACCATTAAGCATAATGTTAGATGATATTTTTAATAAATGTTTATTATCAGATTGAAGAAAACATCTACTTTTTGAGGCTTTTTAATTGAGAATGGATGCTAGATCATGTCAAATGGTTTTCTATATACATTAGGATAGTCATATGGATATTGCTAAGAGTTTGTTAATATAGTGAATTATATTGAATGATTTAGAATATTAAACCAACTTTGCATTTATGGAATAACTAGAAGCATATATTATCATTTCATTGAATTTTAAGTTCTATTTGATAAAATTTTTAGAAATTTTTGCATCTATGTTCATGTAGGATATTGGTCTATAGGATATTTTTTCTTGCACTACTTTTGTAGGTTTTGATATCAATGTAATAATGGCTTACAGTTAGAAATGGTTATCAACTCAACTTTCCTGTATAACTTTGCATAGAATTAACTATATATTATGTCTTCCTTAAATGCTTGTTAGAGGTAATCAGTCAAGCCATTAGGGACTGAAACTTTCTTTTTTGAAAGGGCTTTAACTACAAATTCTATGTTTTTAAAGTAAGTATACAACTCTAGGTTATCTATTTTATCTTTGAGATTTGTTAGTTTCTGTCTTCATCTATTTTATTTAGTGAATATACTGGTATAAATGTGTTCATAATAATTTCATATTATTTTTTAAATATCTGTAGAATCTGTAGTTATGTTGTCTCTCATTCTTGGTATTGGTAATTGTACCTTTTTTCTTTTTATTACCATTAATAACCCTGGCCAGAGGTTTGTAAATTCTATTGATTTTCTCAAAGAACCATCTTTTTATTTTCAACCTACTTGTGTTTCTATTTTTAAAACATATTTATTTTGTAGGCAGCATATAGTTTGGTTATTATTTCTTTTAAATAAAATTTGACAACATGTGCTTTTTAATTGAGATATGTAGACCACTTACATTTAATGTGATTAAGTTTAAATTTATCATCTTTATTTGTTTTCTTTCAATTTCTTCTGGGTTTTTTTTTTTGTTGTTGTTGTTGTTGTTCCCCTTTCCTCTTTTCTGCCGTCTTTGGATTAATCCAAGTTTTGGTTGTTGTTAATCCTATTTAATTTTTTTTTTCAAATCAGGCTTTGTAGTTCTCATCTCTAAAATTTCTATTTGGGTCTCTTTAATATTTCCCATATCTCTACTTAACTTTTTGAATGTTTTAATGCACCTTTATGCTAATTATAACATATATGTTAGCTCTGGATTGGTGTCAATTGGTCTTATTTATGGCTTATATTTTTCTACTGCTTTGCATGCTTGGCAATTTTTTATTAGATACCAGAAACTTAAAATTTCATCTCATTGGGCTCAGGATTAATTCTTTTAAACATATATATAAAATTTAATATTGAATTTATTGTGATGATACGAGTTCACAAAGTTATGCAGGTTGCAGGTGCACAATTCTACAATGCATCTTCTGTGCACTGTATTGTGTGTTTTACTACCTGAAGTCAAGTCTCTGTCCATCACCATTTATCCCTTCTATACCCTCCTCCACCTCCCTCTACTCTTTTAAATATTCTTGAACTTTTTTCTAGAACTGAGTGTTATCAGAAACAGTTTGATCATTTGATTTATTAGATGAGCTTAAAGCAGTGCTCAGTGTATTATACAATAGTATTACTATTCAATACTGAGTCAAGATTCTTCTGTGTAGTCTATGGAATTCTTCATGAATTATGAGGTTTTCTACTTTTTGAATGTTTTGGATGGTGGGAATAGGTACTAGTCTCAGCTCTGTGTGGTGCCAACACTGTTACCTCTAATCCATTTAAGTATTTTAGCTGAATACTCAAGGGAACATGCTTCTCACATTCTCAGCTCTATGTCTTCAACTCAGGAAGTTTTTCGGGCTCTACCTAGGTTCATTTCCTGGACGTCACAGCTTAGAAATTTCACATCATTAAGCTGGTACAATCAGATGGCTTACCTTCTTTAGTGGTTCTTGTTCTTCATTGGCTGATGTCCCATATCTTGTTTTATTCTTTCTATTATTTCAGACAAGATGATAAATTTGGTCCTTAGTGGTTAATTTTGGTGGGAGCTGAATTTCACCAACTGACATTTGTTTTGATCTCAGAGAACTTCCTTAGCTTCATATAAAACAGCCTGGAGAACTTGTGCTGTGCATCTTTGGAATTGGAAAAATGAGATTACAGAATTTTATGACTGAAGGCATTAGGTGTGATATGTGGTTGGATAATGTGAGAGGCGAGAAACTTAAAAAATAAAACTACTGTTAAGACTTATGCAAAATA
Source organism: Rhynchonycteris naso (assembly GCA_037038555.1). NCBI lineage: Eukaryota > Metazoa > Chordata > Mammalia > Chiroptera > Emballonuridae > Rhynchonycteris > Rhynchonycteris naso. Next base: position 179,955,508 of record CM072997.1, on the reverse strand, counting down.
AGTAGTGTCGTGTAGTATTTAAATGGCAGTAAAAAAAAAAAAGGACAATGTCTTCTTCTTCACTGTAGTACTCTAGCCTGCTGGGAACTACCAGTGTTATGTGGAACAAAGCTACTCAAAACACAAACTTATGTCAAGAGCAAGAGGGGGAGGCCTGCCAAGGGAGGCAAAGAAGACCTCTTGAATTTTCTTTTTCTTCAGATTTCATTGATCAGAAGCAGAATAAAGGTAACAGGATTACAGGGAAAGGAGATCAGGTGATAAAGGGAAAGAATGATTAATGGCCGTTTTGCTGACATGCAGAAAGGGCTAATTTGGTCAGTACATTCTTTTTCTCTTGCTAATTAACAAGCACAAAGGAAGGAGCAATCTAGAACCTCTTGGCTAATTTTCTAAAGCCTATTCACATGCATTCCTTTGTGTCTGCATGAAGGTCACTCACACAGCTTCTTGGTGTTTACATCCAAGAGACATTCAATCATAGCTTTTAGCTAAAGTTTAAGGGTTCAAGGTCAAATGGGATATTCCCTACACTTCATCAAACTTCATCCCAATAATACACATGGCAATTTATTTGTCTCTTTCTCTAACAAGTCTGTGAACTTCTCTTCATCAAGAGTAGAGTTTCTATTATTTAGTCTTTTATCCCTGAGCACATAGAAAGTATTTGTGAGTGAATAAATAAATAGATGTGTGAATGAGTGAGTGATATACATTTTCTTTTGTATTAGAGTTGACTGTCAAATGAGTTATTTTTGATAAACTTTCTTTTAGTGACTTTTAGATCACTGCCTTGACACCTATCAACCAATATGGCCAACATATTTATTCACAAGACTAACGGAAGGTGGTGCATAATAATAACAATAGGTTAAGTACTCAGTATATGTTTTCTAAAGTGTAAGTACTAATCTTCTCATTGGAAACTTTAAGTATTTTGCCTTCAAATAAAAAAAAAAAAGAGCAGTAGTACTTTCTAAATTCAAAGGACTCGAAAGTTAATTATGTGTCCACTTGACATTACTCAGTACTTACTTAACAATATGGAAAAGATAGCTCTGTGATCTCCCAATGTAAGGGGGAAAAAGTAGTAGTTAATTGTGGTCTATGTCCATGAAAGCAGAATCCTTGTATATGTCTCTAGTATCTAGAAAAATGCCTAGAAATGAATGAATAAATAGATGAATGAACAACTCATTCTTCTCACAGTTAATTCACAATTAGCAATGACTGAGAGAATAGCTGAAAAACATAAATCCATTTACTAAGATAATACCTATGTTTGATGAAGATACTATTTTTATGGTTTATGAAGAGAATTTTCATTTTCTAAAGGGTTTCTTCTAAAGCTGCCTATTCAATAAAGTAGATATTTTATAACCAAGTGGACTAGCACTACTGCACAAATGGGCAAAGCAGATTGTTTTTTAGAATTTCTGTGGAATATAATGCTTTAAGTTAGGCCAAGCTATCCAAGCCATGATTCAATACCATGAATTCCAATCAAATTTATAAAATAAGATGTCAAAGGGAAACCTCTGTCATAGTTAAATTGCTTTTCAGAAGGTTTTTCTACGTAATCAGCAGAATAGGACAAGGGCACAAAGGGGACCAGAAGAAGAAAAGCCTCTCACAAAGAAAAATGTGGTATGGTCATGCATAAGTTATAGGGATTTAGTGATATTTTATAATTAAATATTTGGCTAAACATTTGATAAGACATGAAATATAATTATGAAAAGGTGAAATATCAGAAACATTAGAGATGCCTAAATTGGACTTGCTGTATTACTTACTTCCAGACTGCTTATCTTGCTTATGGGGAAGGGCTGTAACTGAGGAGGTAAAAAAGCAGATTATTAAGTTCTAATAGCTTTCCTCTCAAGCTTTGTCAATTAGTTTGAAACTGCTGATAATGGCACAAAATGTGCATTAGAGTTGTGAGATTTCCCATGAAGCTGTTACAATGTCTTTTCTTGGCATCAATCATAAATGCAGAAATTCACAGTCAGATTTTCCCAATGTAAATCCCTCATAGACTTTCTTTAGCTAAGTGAAACATGTCTGTCCCAGTTGTGTGTGGTAGAAACAATTATCCAGATAATTTTGGTCTTAAAATTATTTTAATTTCTAATCTTTATAGTTTTATTTTTTTTACTTTAAATAATTTCTTTTTGATTCTTCAATTACTGTTACCATGCAATATTATATTAGTTTCAGGTGTATAATCCAGTGATTACACATTATATAACTTAATAACTAACCACCTCGATAAATCTAGTACCCATCTGATACCATACATACTTATGATATTATTAACTATATTCCCTATGCTATACTTTGCTATGTGATTTGGACTTCTTGATCCCTTCCTGTTTTTCACTCAACCCCTCAAGCTCCTCCCATCTGGAAACCATCAAATTGATCTATGAGTTCATTTTTGTTCTGCTCATTCATTTATTTTCTAGATTCCATATATAAGTGAAATCATCTGGCATATTTCTTTCTGTATCTGACTTATTTTACTTAGCACAATATTCTCTATCTAGATCCATCCATGTTGCTGCAGATGGTAAGATTTTATTCTTTTTCATGGCTGAGCCATATTCCATTGTATACATGCACCACTTCTTTATCCATTCATCTATTGATGAAACTCAGGTTGCTTCCATATATTGGCTATTGTAAATAATGCTACATTGAACATGTAAATGTATATGTCTTCTAGACTTAGTGCTTTGAGTTTCTTTAGATAAAAACCCAGAAGTGGAATTGCTGGGTCCCTCCCCCCTGCCCCCATTTTTTTTTTTTTTTTTTTTGTATTTTTCCGAAGTTAGAAGTGGAGAAACAGTCAGACAGACTCCCACATGCACCCAACTGGGATCCACCAGGCATGCCCACCAGGGGGCAATGCTCTGCCCATCTAGGGTGTTGCTCCATTGTGGCTGGAGCCATTCTAGCACCTGAGGTGGAGGCCATGGAGCCATCTTCAGTGCCTGGGCCAACTTTGCTCCAATGGAGCCTTGGCTACAGGAGGGGAAGAGAGAGGTAGAGAGGAAAGAGAGGGAGAAGGGTGGAGAAGCAGATGGGTGCTTCTCCTGTGTGGCCTGACCAGGAATTGAACCTGGGACTTCCACATGCTGGACTGATGCTCTACCACTAAGCCAACCAGCCAGAGCACTGGGTCCTTTTTTTTAGTCTCTTGTTATATAGCCTTTGTTTTAAAGCCCGTTTTTGTCTGGCATAAGTATTGCTCCCCCGGCTGTTTGTTTGTTTCCATTTTAATAAAATCTTTTTCCATTTCTTTACTTTCAGTGTGTATATGTCTTTCAATATGAAGTGAGTCTTTTGTAGCCAGCATATGTAAGGGTCTATTCAGCCTTCACATGTCTTTTAATTGAAGCATTTAATTCATTTGCTTTTAAAGTAATTGTTGCTAGATATGTATTTACTGCCCTTTTATTATTCTTTTTTTTTTTTATCTCTTCTCCTTCTTCTTCTAGAAGACTCTTTAACATTTCTTGTAGCTTTTTCTTGTTTCTGTTCTTCAATTTTCTGATTTTTTTAAAATTCATTTTAGAGAGGAGACACAGAGTGAGAGAGAGAGAGAGAGAGAGAGAGAGAGAAGGGGGAGGAGCTGGAAGCATCAACTCCCATATGTGCCTTGACCAGACCAGTGCAGGGTTTTGAACTGGCGACCTCAGTGTTCCCAGGTCGATGCTTTATCCACTGCGCCACCACAGGTCAGGCTTGTTCTTCAATTATGAGTGATAGCTTTGCTGGGTAGAATAATCTTGGTTATAGGTTTCTGCTTTCCATCACTTTGAATATTTCTTGCCACTCCTTTTCAGCCTGCAGTTTCTGTTGAGAAATCATTCAAAAGTCTTATAGTAGCTCCCTTTTAGGTAATTAACTACATTTCTCTTGCTGGTTTTAAGATTCCTTTTTTGTCTTTAACCTTTTGCATTTTAATTATGACGTGTCTTGATGTGGGCTTCTATCGGTTCATATTGTTTGGGACTCTGCATTTTATGGACTTGTATGTCTATTTCCTTCACAAGGATAGGGAAATTTTCTGTCATTATTTTTTCAAATGGGTTTTCAATTTCTTGCTCCCTCTCTTCTCCTTCTGGCAACCCAATGATATGAATATTGGTAGGCTTGAAATTGTCCCATGGCTCTTTACTCTAACCTCACTTTTTAAATTAGTTTTCCTTTTTGCTGTTCTGATTGGGGAATTTTTGCTTCCTTATATTCCAAATCATTAATTTGATTTTCAGCTTCATCTCCTCTAATGTTGACTTCCTATAAATTACTCATTTCAGTTAGTGTATCCCTCATTTCTGACTTGTTTTCAAGTCTTTTTTTTATGCTGTTGCATTCTTGCTAATTTCTTCTACTGTTCCCCTAAGTTCAGTGAGCATCCTTATAACCAGTGTTTTGAACTCTGTATCTAGTAGATTGCTTGCCTCCATTTTGTTCAGTTCTTTTCTTTAAGTTTTTTTCTGATCTTTCATTTGTAACATGTTTGGCTCCTCATTTCAACAGCCTCCCTATGTTTGTTTCTGTGTATTAAGTAGAGCTGCTCTGTCTCCTGGGCTTGTAGTAGGTGTCGTGTAGGGTTCAGTGGCACAGCCTCCCCATTCACCAAACCTGGACACTACAGGTGTGCCCCGCCATGTGGGCTATATATACCCTCCTGTAGTTGAGCCTTGATTGCTATTGGCATATCAATGGGAGGGATTTACCCTAAAGCCCATTAGCTGTGAATATTGGCTGCACCTACCATGGAGGATCAGCTGTGTAGGGGCCCACTCCATGGAGCAGGACTAGGGACCCTGGTATGTGCATTGGACCCCTCACTACTCAGGAGGGACCTCTGCATCTGAGATATCATTCTTGATTTTTATCTACCACATGTGGTAGATCTACCAGCCCATTCTGCATGTCTGTACATTTTGCCAGTCTTGATGTGGCTTCTTCTTTAAATCTTTACTTGTAGGATTTATTTTTTTTTTAATTCAGTGAGAGGAGTGGGGTCAGAGACAGACACCTGCATGCACCCCAACCAGGATCCACCAGCAAGCCCACTAGGGGGTGATGCTCTGCCCATCTGGGGTGTTGCTCCATTGCTCAGCAACTGAACTGAGCTTTTTATAACACCTGAGGCAGAGGTCATGAAGTCATCCTCAGTGCCCAGGCCAACTCACTCCAATTGAGCCATGACTTCGAGAGGGAAAGAGAGAGAGAGAGAGAGAGGGAGAGGGAGAGAGAGAGAGAGAGAGAGAGAGAGAAAGGGTGAGGGGAGGAGAAGCAGATAAGCACTTCTTCTGTGTGCCCTGACGGGGAATTGAACCTGGGATATCCACATGCTGGGCTGATGCTCTACCACTGAGCCAAACAGCCAGGGTAGTTGTAGGACTTTCATTCAGCTAGATCTCAGGGGTATTGAATGATGGTTGTTTTGTAGCTTAGTTGTAATTTTGATGTGGTTGTGGGAAGATCTGAGTATTGCATTTACCTATCTGCCATCTTGACTGGAACTCCCTAATATTCACACATTTAAATGAACACTTTTAATTTTTTTTCTGAATCATCTACTGTTGAGTTAAATGTTTTTTTCTTCTTTTCATGAGAACAACTTTTTGAGACCCTAATGTATTATTTTTTGCATTCATTAATTAGGATGCTTTATTTAGTTAGGAATATTTTTCAACAACTGAATTTTGAAAAGTTCTAATTGCAATAAATTACATTTGATTGTTATAGCCAAAAGTTTATATTTATTAAAGTCCAATGTTTTGAATCTGATACATGTAAATTTATGGTCCCAGCCATATCTCCATTAACTCCCTGCCTCAAATACATAGTTTAGCAATCTTGATCTGCTATCCTTCAAGACCACATCTGCAGTTTCTCACCCCAGTGATTTTCCCCTGTCTACAAGGCCTTACTCTTTCATACTCCTTCCCTACATCTCCTCCTTTCTAATAAATATTCAGCTAGGGCATCACCTTATCTGAGAAATGGTGCCTCTCTTTTTTACCCCCAAAGACCCAGTGTTTATCATTAATATCATGGACAGTGAAGGCTTAAAAAAATGTCAAATGAATAAGTGAGTATCACTGAAATTATTTATCTAGTGGCTAATTATAAGAGCGAATAAGGAAGAAAGTGAAGTTGAAGGAGTTTTTACCTTGAGTTGTTAAGAAAGTTTGGTAAAGAACAGACTTCTTTGCTGAGCCTGGAGAAGGAACAGCAGACAGGGCAAAGATGAGATACACACAACTCCCAGGCAGCGATGATAACAGGAGCCCAAGGCACTGAAGCTTCAGGGCTGCTCCTCTCGGTTGGGGTGCTTTTGATGTGTGCATGCTTTGATCCCTGGTGGGTGGCTATAGCCCAGGATGTTCTGGAATGAAGAAAAACTACATACTGCTTCCTGTTCCCAAGACTCAGAGTTTGTTAGAGAAGAACTTGGGGAGGGGGTTTGTTTTTCCGGTGGTAAAGAAAATAATTTCTCAAAGGTACAAAGTGCCTCTGATGTGGCTGAGAGCTAAGCATTAGAATGGAGAATGCACCGAGAGGAGAGGACGTTTCAGTGTGCAGGAGACAAAAGCAGAACACAACATAAAAGCAGAGATAAGATAAATAGAAAAAGGCAGCAAGCAGCACATGGGTGAGGTCAGCTGAGCCGTACTAGTAATGGCACCAGTGAGACACTAGGCCACGTGTGGAGGGATTTAGCCTCTTGGACAGCACATGGGGACACAGGTAGTGACATTTCAAAAACTCTTACACTAAGGTAAACAACACTATTGTCAGATCATGACTGGGGAAAAAAAGACAAGGAAATATACCCCTCCCTGTATACAAGGCCAAGAGGAACTCCTATTTGTGTAGTTTAGTTTTAGAAGCTTAAATTCTGTCATGAACATGCCCAAATTAAATCATCCCTACTAAATTTATCTGAAATGTGGATTCTACTCTTCTCAAAAACTGGTTTTTGAAACAGAGCTTCCATTTAAGAAATTTTTTAAATTTGTACAATAGTCATACACTATTAACCATCTCAGCCTAATCTAGTATAAATATACTTCTATTTCAATCTTACCAGGTTGGTACAGAGAGAGGTGACATTATGAACACTCTGAAGAAGGGAGCAGGTGGAACAAGCTTTAGAAAGTAATTGTTACAGGAAAATTAAGCACTATGATTCCACACATATTAAACAGTTTAAGGGGCAAATAGCTGAGGCTGTACTTTAGCAAATAACTGATGGACTTGATTCCAAAAGGAAGCATTTTTTAGAATATACTGTATTTTAGGGTTAATTGTTCCAGCCTCCATATTTGGTATTATGATAGACTATAGCCAGTAGCCACAGCCACCATCACAGCTGCCTGGTTAGTGCAGGTTCGTATTAGATTCGGACAGACGGTAATGAAACAATGGAACCAAGAACTGGTGAGCCACCATCTTTAATCCTAGCTTGCACCCAGCAGGCAAGAAATTCACACACTGGGCTCCAAAACCCACTCATTCAGTGCTCACAAAGCTACTGACTTATCCGAGTTTCCTAGAATCAAAGGTTTTTGTCTCACCAGACTTATTTACCTGTTCCCCATCTCCTTTTCCTGCACAAACTGGCTTCACCCTCAGCACTCCACCATCTTGGCTTCTTCTCCTGGCCTCCTACACATGGCCTTTCTCTGCTCTCCTTTCTAATGCTAATTTCAGGAACCGAGAGAGAGCAAGTTTCCGGTCTGCACCATTTTATAATGTAGAAATCAAAACCTTTAATCCAATATACAAACAAGGACGTCTCTGATACAAAATCACTTATATGAGGCATAATGGGATTCCTCAGGAGAATGCACCACCCTACATCAAAAAGGTTGGGAAAGGCTTAGTCCTAAAACCAAGCCTCAGGCTACAGAGTTCCTGCCTGCCCACAGCCTGCCCACAACACACATTAATATAATCACGCTCATCTCAAGCAAGAAGGGCAACTAGTATCATCACCTGGGTGACAGGCTTCCACGTGGGCAGCACCATCTTTAACAAAGTGAGCGTAATATATTTTATCTGCCCAACAGATAGGATATATAAGTGGAGGTTAGAGTCACTGTAGTTCTACAAAGTCCTGTATCTCATAATTTAACACTCCAGAAGGTGACTGTTTTATTCACCACTACAATAATTCTTGCACATTGTGGACACACAAAAAACAATCGATAGAATGAACATAAATGGAGAGACGCTGAAGCATTAAATCTATAATATTTGTGCTTATGAATGGAGATAAAAATGGGATGAAATTCATTTTCAAAGACCTCTAAGCCTCTGAGGCTTGGGCTTCTGTGAGTTAGTCCTAGAATACAATTAATATTAATAGTTATATTTTGATTAAGTTCTATTGTTTTTTTTTTACCAGATATTGAGCCAGACAATTTAGATACACTGTTTAAAGTTTTCAGAATAATTCCCCAAGGTACACAGTATTATCCCTGTTTTACAGATGGAGAAGTAGGCTGTGAAAAATTAAACAAAATTTCCAGTTACATTCCTAGTAAACAGCGGAGCAATAACTCAAACCCAGATCTGAATGCTAACTCAATTTGTTATATTCATACTACTCTATCTCCAATAATGTATATATTTTGAACAATTGTCATAAATTAGTGCATGTTTGTGAGGATAAATTTAGGAAACATAGTAATGTATAGGGAAAAGTCAGTCATGATACCTGTACTGTTGTGTAAACAAATGGCAATAAAATTGATTCTTTTTATTCACAGTGATGTTCTAAGAAGTTACCACAAATGCTGTAATAGCAAACACTGAACCCTTCCTCCTATGGGAATTACAGGGTTAGGTTCCTTCTAGGCTTTGACTATAATATTTCATTAACCAATCAATCTATAACCTTGATTTATGTGTGTTCCTATTAAAGACACATTGTTTAATATAGATTTTTGATTCATTATCACTTAACTTACACTCAAGACCATTGTAACTCATGCCTGAATGAAGCTTACCTAGCACACGCATTTGCTCTGTAAGGCACATCACAGCCTTGTCATGATTAGGAACAAGAGGCAGCACGTCAGTATGTTTGGGGTTTATTTTAAACAGTAAATCATCCCCGAAAAGCGTCAAAATGACAAAACCATGGCATTGCATAGATTGTGAAAAGTCTACTTTTCACAATAATTTTGCTGTCTCTTACAGTGTAAACTAGACTTCATGGACCATGTTTACAGTATGAGAGCTGAAACAAGAAGGCAGGGTGTCACCTTGTTCAATCTCAGCTAGAAACATACATGTAGGTAATTCAAATATTATGCCAGTCTGGGCATGCCCACAAATGGTCATCAAAGTGTTGCAAGCATTGATTTGAGGATTACAAAGAAACTTTTGTGGGTAAATAAGTTCACAAATATGGAATTGTGAATAATGAGGGTCAACTGTCTTTCCTTCTGAGGATCAAAATACTGATTGGTTTGTGAAAATCATAGCCATTACAGAAAAGGGCTTTTCAGAAACATTTGCAAAGCTTTTTCACATAGAGACTTTGGTCGTCCCATGCCTGGGACAGAACCAGCCAGCCACCATTTATTCCACTTAACATCTCTCAAATATCTCCAGGATATTTTGCTAAGCACTGTGATAGGTATTGAAGATAACAAAAATGAACAAGACAATCCCTAGCCTCCAGAGCTCATGGTTTGATGAAAGGGGACAGGCATATAAACAAATTGTTTTACAAAATGTGCTAAATTCAGTAATAGACACAGGCACAGAGTCTTTGGGAGTAAACAAGGAGAAGAACCACTTGGGAGGGGGTACCTCAGCTAAGTACTAAGTCAGATTTAATCATTTGAAGGGAGGGAGGGATTGATGATAGTGTGAATAATATGCAATAACATAGATGTTAACAAAGACTAATTGATTTGGTTCAGATGTCTTTGGAAACCAGAAGTAAGATGATGGATTACCAATTACTTTAGCTTGTATCTTCCAAATAGCATAGATTTTACTGTCTCTTACAGTGTAAACTAGACTTCATGGATCATCATAATATAATTAAATGTTTTGTTAGGTAAAAGACGTTGTCTTGCTATAGTACTTGTCAAGGTAATTGCACTTATGTCAGCTTTCCACAGAGATGATAAACTCCCCCAAGGCAAAGATTTTTTGGAATTCTCTGTAGTAACCTGCAAATAGAAATCACTGTCTACTACAGAATCAGTTAGAAAATATGTCTAGCTCACTATTCATATCAATTTTGAGGAAAAATTGTATACAGTTTCCCTTGGGAGTATCTGTATATAATGATTTCAAAGAAAGTTTATCCCAAGTCTGAATTACTTAGTTAAACCTTCTCTTGTCTGTCTTGCTTCATCAGAAGCAAAGATTATTTTTTGTGTGGGGGTGGGGGGTCGGGAGAAAGAGTGAGGAGGACAGTCTTACCATTTATTTTTTTCAAAAAGATACTCTCATATTTTTTCTAGATGTTTATGTTTACTTATTAGTGATTTTATTTGAAAAAAAGCAATATTGCACATGATAGAAGTTAAAAGTTCGAAAGACATATCACTAAAAAAGTAAGATTCCTGCACGATCACGGTATCTTCCCTGCCAAGTAAGTACCTGTACAATTTTGTTAACCAGAGTCACCCCAATAATTCTACGAAAAGGAAAAAAAGAAGACTTCTTCATATTCTCAAAGTTCAGCAATTACCATTTATCTATTTTTTATAAATATCTTGCAGAAATATTTTGTGCACTTACCAACATATATAATTAAATTTTAAAAGACATCAAAATGAAGAGATCCTGGACAGAATGGAGAAGTTTCCTTGGAAGACAGTTCCTTCAAACTCCATTTTCTCCAAAAAGGTTATATTTTATAACTCTTACACTCACTAGGTACACAGGCAATAAAACATCTTGAGTTTTCTTATAAAAATTTTTTTAAGGGAAAGTAAACTATTATTAATTGAGGGCATATTATATACACATTCTGTATAAGGCAAATCATACAGGTTATCTAAGTTGAACTCTCAAAGATGTCATGAACAAAGTATTATTCCCATTTTATAAATAAGAAAACTACATCTTAGAGAGGTTAAGTAAATTTTTTTCATGTCACAGCTGTTAACTGAGACACAATTAGAACCCAGTTCTGCATGTTTCCAATATTCATGCTTATTCCATACATATTCTACATCCGATACATTGTTTTTAATATTTTGATTGTAATATGAATATAGCAGTTGATATTATCTCAATGGTTTAAAAATCCCTCATAGAGATTGGTATCAGTGAATTCAGCCTTAAATTTGTGTTTAATAGAACTTTGTACTTGACATTATAAAGCCATAAATATTCAAATCCATTTTTTAAAAATTGAATTTATTGGGGTAATATTGGTTAATAAAATTATATAGGTTTCAGGTGCACAATTCTATAATACATCATCTGTATTCTGTATTGTGTGTTCAGCACCAAAAGGTCAAGTCTCCTTGAATTCAAATCCCTTTTAAGAAGAGAACCAAGATACACAAAAGAGCTCCATCAGAGGAGGCCTGCAGATGGCACTGCTGCCCAGGAGTCACCCAAATCTAACTTACTAATAGCTTTCTTAGAAAACAGTCACCTTAGGAATTATACAACACTGATTCCAAAAGTTAATTTTCACCCACAGTTGAGCTATTTTTATTTATTGATTTTTTTTAAGAGAGGAGGGTGGAGAGAGAGAGAGAGAGAGAGAGAGAGAGAGAGAGAGAGAGAGGAATATCTATTCGCTGTTTCACTTATTCATACTGTCATTGGTTAATTCTGGTATGTGCCCTGCCCAAAAATTGAACCTGCAATGTTGTCATGTTAGGATAAAATTCTAACCAACTGAGCTACCTGGCCAGGGTTGAGTGATTTTTAAATTGTGTAACTCCTTCCAATTTAAGGCTTGATGTTAAAATTTAATTGTCAATTTAAATAACAAGGAGTGTAATGCTTAACAGTATTCCAGCCTAGCAACAGGTAAAGTATAAATCTGAGAAGAGAGGACACACGGATATGACAAATCAGATCACTTAAGTCAGGAAAAAAATTGAGACTACTAAAATCTAAAGGTAGACGCAGGCTTTAGAATTTCCAAGTTTAAATAAAAACGGTAATGAAAACCCACAGATACAAAAGTCTGAGACATTGTGCATAATGAACAAGAATGTAGGTCTTTTCACTGTATTTTAGCTTCACTATGCATTTTAAAGAAAAAATATCACTAATCTTTAATCCTAGCTGACCACACAAGCTTTGGAGGACAAAATTGAGCTACTTTCTTTTGGGTCTTTAAGAGGCATACAATTCTGGAGACAGAATACTCAAAGATTTTCATAGGTTTGTATGTGATTGATAAGATTATATGCAATTTAAATTTTTATTTCCAAATTACCTATGATAAATGAATGTTACTTTTTTTAAAGTTTATTTTATTGATTTTAGAGAGAAAAGGGGAGAGAAAGAGCAACAGGAACATCAATCTGTCCCTGACTGGGGATTGAACTGGCAACATCTGTGCTTCCAGACGATGTTCCAACCAACTGTGCCATCCAGCCAGGGTGGACATTACTTTTAATGAACAGAAATCAATAACTACTAAAGTAAAAAATAATCTAAAACATTAATTCTCATAATCCCTTTCTCATATTAACACAAATCTTTTTGTTTATTTGTTTTAGTAGTAGAAATTCCTTGTGAATATGCGGTGTTCTGCACAGATTCCCATTTAGTCATGAGTAATTCATTGCCTCAGCCACCAGTCACATTGGCTGCCTTCCTCTTTAAGAACTGTGCTTGGCTGAAGGAGGCTGTCTCACCCAAGGTTACACCGCCTCCTTAGAACCAACTCATACTCAGTGACTGGTTTATATAAATTGAGATGACCCTGTGTAGGGCCAGTGGCTGCTGCTGTTGTGACCATTTACATGCAGGTTCTCATTAGATTTGAGCAGATGAGCCAAAAAAGAAACAGTGGAGCCAAAATATGGTGGACCATTCCTTTATTCAAGTCTTGCACCGGCCGATGAGCAAACACACAGGGAAAACACTTCCCTCTTCATTCAGAGCTCCCAAAGCTCTGACATATTATCAAGTTCCATAACTAGGAGAATCCTCTCTGGTTCCTCCTAGAATCAAAGGCCCCACCAGTCTTAGAGGAGCTTGACTTATGATTCCCTAACTTCTGGTTCCCTATCTACACACCTTAGCTTTCCCTGCCAACATGGCTTCTGCTTCAGCACTTGGCATTCTCTCTGCTCTCTCACTCTGCAAACATGGCATCTTTCTGCCTCTTCTCCTCCTGCTCTCTCTCTTCAAAACTTTCTGGCTTGAAAACCTCTCCTTTAGAAAATATTAGCAAAACAATGGCCCTTCCCAAGCAGGAAGGTAATTTGCAATTTCATAGACCACATATACCTGGCACTGCCCAGCCCCCAATTTATAACAATAAAAGTGAGCAAATTCAAAAAATACAAATTTTAGAAACTCATTTGCCCAACACCCAGCCTTTTCCAATTTGAGACAATTCTGAAGGGCCATCCCAGCTGCAGTCTTCTTTACAATCAGCTGTGGCCTCTGTTGCCATTGCAGGTCAACTTTTTCTTTTGCTTATCTCAACTTTATCACTTTCTAATAAGTATTGTGACTCCCCAGTTGTAAACATACAAATATTTGTTTCAATATTAGGGGGAACATGACCTAAGACATAACTACAATTGGTCCTAGGAAGCTGACTAAAATAGTATTTTGGAGCTCAATCAACCAATGGCTACCTTGTAATGAGGGAACTATCACCCCTCCTCTTCTGCATTTCTCTCTCTTCCCCTCCCACTGCTATAGCTTGATTGGTTCAACTGAGCTGGCCCAGGGTGCTGAGGATGGCTCCATGGCCTCTGCCTCATGCACTAAAAAATTAGCTTGGTTGCCGAGCAATGAAGCAACAGTCACAGATGGGCAGAGCATTGCCCCATAGGGGCTTGCCAGGTAGATCTTCGTCAGGGCGCATGCAAGAGTCTGTCTGTTTCTCTGCCTCCCCTCCTCTCACCCAATAGTAGTAATAATAATAATAATAATAATAATAATAATAAAAAGATGAATTTTGTTGTATTTTTTTAAAGTACTGAACTTTGTTCTGGCACAAAGGAAGTTACAATTTGAACATTTTGAGTCTTGTTTTTCTAAAATTTATTTGGGTGAACCCATACAAATTTTTTAAATTTATTTGTTTACATAGATTCTAGGGTGACCCTGACTGCATTCCCCCCCCTGCTCATATTCCCATCCACATCTTCCTTAATGCCCTCCCTACAGTGCCCTCCTCCCTTCCCTTCAGGTTTATCCCATCATATCATCCCATCCCTCTGTCCTCTTTTCCTCTGGTCCCTTCTCTGTCTCAATTCCTTTCCTCAGTTCCCAATGTTCCTTGGATTCCTCAAATGAGTGAGGTCATATAATATTTTTCTTTGTCTGCCTGGCTTATTTCACTCAACATAATAGTTTCCAGTTCCCTCCATATTGTTGCAAAAGGTAGTATTTCCTTATTTTTCATGGCCCCATAGTATTCCATTGTATATATGTACCACTGCTTTTTAATCCACTCGTCCACTGATGGACACTTGGGCTGTTCCCAGCTCTTCACTATTGTGAACAATGCTGCCATACACATGGGGGTGAATTTCTTTTTATCAGTCGGTGATATGGTGTCCTTGGGATATATTCCTATAAGTGGGATAGCTGGTCAAAGGGCAATTCCATTTCTAATTTTTTGAGGAATCTGCATACTGTTTTCCACAGTGGCTGCACCAGTCTGCATTCCCACCAGCAGTGCAGGAGGGTTCCCCTTTCTCCACATCCTCGCCAGCACCTATAATGCGTTGTTTTGTTAATGAGTGCCATTCTGACTGGTGTGAGGTGATATCTCATTGTGGTTTTAATTTGCATTCTCTAATAATTAGTGATGTTGAGCATTTTTTCATATGCCTATTGGCCATCTGTAGGTCCTCTTTGGAGAAGTGTTAATTTTTTGATTGGACTGTTTGTCTTCCTGGTGTTGAGTTTTACAAGTTCATTATAAATTTTGGTTATTGTTGGGCAGATAAAATATAATATGCTCACTTTGTTAAAGATGGCACTGCCCACATGGAAGCCCGTCATCCAAGTGATATTATCTGCCCTTATGCTTGGGATGGGTGTGGGGAAAAGGCTGTAATGTAAGCAGGCTGGGTCGTTATAGCCTAAGGCTTAGTTTTAAGAGTAAGCTTTTCCCCACACCCTTGACTGATTGGATGATGTAGGGTGGTGCACTCTCATGAGGAACTCATTGTGCCTCAGATGAGTGACTTTATATCAGATACTTTCTTGTTTGTAGATTGAATTAAGGGTTTGGATTTCTACAGTATAAAGTGGAGCAGGCAGGGAGCTTGCTCTCTCTCAGTTCCTGAGATTAGTATCAGAGAGGAGAGCAGATGAAGGTCACGTGGAGGCCAGGAGAAGCAGCCAAGATGGTGGAGTGCTGAGGGAGAAGCCAGTTTGTGCAGAGTTTGTGCTGGAGGAGATGGGGAACAGAGATGAATAAGTCTGGTGAGCTAGAAACCTTTGATTTTAGGAAACTCGGATAAGTCAGTAGCTTTGTGAGCACTGAATGTGTGGGTTTTGGAGCTGTGTGTGTTTTTGCTTGCCCACCGGGTGCAAGCTAGAATTAAAGCTGATGCCTCACCAGTTCTTGGCTCCGGTGTTTCATTACCGACTGTCTGAATCTAATGCGAACCAGCATGGTTCAGGCTGCTGTGATTGTGGCACTGGTTACTGGCTTTACAGTTATTAACCCTTATCAAATGTGTTGTCAAAATGTTCTCCCATTGTGTGGTTTGTCTTTTTATTCTGTTCTTATTGTCTTTAGCTGTGCAAAAGCTTTTTAGTTTGATATAGTACCATTTGTTCATCCTGTCTTTTATTTCCTTTGTCTACAAATACTAGGACTGATTTGGCCAGACTACAAAAGCAAAACTCAACTTTCCTAAAGATGCTACCCAATACCTCATGTATTAGAAGGTCTCTCACTCAATTCTGGTTGGTGGAAACGTGAACTATTTCCAGCTTTGTGAGGTTCAGTGATTGTTTAGTTTTATACTTTCTGTCATTCTTTCTTTGGCCTTTATGATTAGTGCTCAAGGACTTCCTTCTCCCTGCCTTTTGCTAACTGGTACTCAATAAAAACCTTTGGACTACCCTGCAGACCTCTGGAGCCTTTTCTTTTTTGGTTCTGTTTTGCAGCTCATTACTAATTCAGAATTCTGATCTCTATCTAGCTCTTAAATTTAGTGAGATACAGGGCTTTGTTTTTGTTTCTACTCCCTGCACTATGAACTAGCAACTGTCTCCAGGCAATAATCTGGGGGCAATTTTAAGGCTCACTTTCTGTTTGGCTTTCCTCAAGGATCACAAGTCCCTTATTATCTGTAGTCCAGTGTCTAAAAAACAGTTTCATATACTTTGATTTTCTAGTTGCTTATGGAAGAAAGAAAAATTCAGAGGTCAGCTGTATCTGAGGCTAGGGTTTGACACAAAATTGTTCTTATTACGAGCAGAGTCAACATTACTTACACTTATACATGCAGTGTTTCTTCATTACACATTCTGAGGTTGGCAGAGAAAGAAAAACAGCTATTTTGTACATTTTTTCAGCTCTTAGAATATAAAATTCTTAGTTAATAAGCTAATCCTTGGTTAACAAAATATTCTTAGTTTCAGCACCTTATTACATTTTAAAATGTTAATTCTAGTGAAATAACATTTCATTTTTCTATTTTTTTATGATTAAAACTAGCAATGCTTCATTTCTCTCCCTGCAATGCTTCATTTCAACAATAACACCACATGCGTGCACACACGCACACACACAACCTTTAAAACCAAAGGGTGATATATTTGGTAGAGGCACACAGATTACCAAGATATAAAACTCCAGAACTATCATTAATTCCACCAAACATGAGTTCAAAAATATTAACACTGATAGAATAGAAAATATATCTTGTGAGATATGACAACAGAAATTTAGTAGCAAAGGGGTTTTAATCAGCAGGAATTTTGTTAAACTTTACAGAAGGAAAGAGGGAAGGGTTTAGAAATTAAGCATGGGCTTACTAAAATTCAAGATTTAAATACATTGCCTTTAGCTTGCTGTAAAAATTAGGTTAGTTGATATTATTACTCTCATTTTATAGCTGAAGAAACTAGTGTTTAAGTTTCACAAGGACAGAAAGATAGTCAGTAGTAAGTTTCATATACTCTCCAGTACCAAATGCTATATAACTGCCTGGACAGTATGTGGGGTGAGCGGCTCATTAAATGACAACAATTAACAGAAGATATTGGGGACGGTTTCTGGCAATAAATTCTGGGACCAGAAACACAATTGTTAAAATTTATCATCTGATCTGGTGTAACCTGTGCATTCTCACAAGCTTGCTAGACTATTTCACACCTTCTCTCTTCAAACATGCAATATCTTCCCTACCCAGCTTTACTGTCAGCAGTTGACTTTGACTTTTATTTCTGGAGAAAGTAAAAGCAATTAGAAGAAAATTTCTATAAGCAGTAAACATCAAATCGACCAATCTTGAAGTCTTGAACTTAAAGACCCTAACTTATTTTTTGAGAGAATCAAATCTGTCCATGTTCCATGTCCATGTTCCAGTTGAAGGTTAAGCCTTCCACTTGTGTACTGCATCCCGTATGTTTTCACATACTCAAAGATATTGATTCTGAGGATACATGTTTTTCTTCCTCATCAAATTTTCCATTTACACTAGATCAAAGATTTTTAACCAGTGTGTACAATAGGACTGTAGTAAACTAAAAAAGTTTACTAAGACAATTGTGAAAAATTGGTTCATTTATGCTAAAGCAATTGAGTACTATGTTTTGCTAGATCTCATCTAGTGCTTTAATTCTAGGCTATTTTAATAATAACAGTTAATATTTTATAGAGTGCTTATTCTACACTAGACACTGCTAAACACTTCACATGCACTATTTTATTTAGTCCTTACTACTATCCTAAGAAAGAGGTAATATTCTAATTTATCTTACAGATGAGAAAACTGAGACTTAAAGAAAGTAACTTGTCTGAGGCTACACAGAAAATTGCAGAGTAGGATTCAAAACTGACTTCAGAGTTAACATAAGTAAAGTGTTACATCATATTTACTTTGTAATCTAAACACTAAGAGAGATGAAAATTTACTGTCTTTACAATATTTACATATCACTGGGGAACAAAATTTTTGTTGCATCCACAGAAATACTTGTTCTAACCTAATTCGAGTGCGCTGATCTCAAATCTGACAGTTTTTCACTGTAAGCTACAGTTTTTTTGCAATTCAAGATTTTAGATTTTCATCTTATTGTAAAATTTTCAACATTTAGTTTAACATAATGAAGTAGAATGTCTGCTTGGGCATCATCTTTGTGAAAACATAATAATTTATATAATGCAGTAAATACACTAATACACTAAAAGATATGATTGCATCAGAATTTGTCTACAATTTTGAAATAGAACATATTAAAACACTTATTTTAATCATAAAATTTGCGCAAAACTTATTTAAATTCTATTCAGGCAAAAAATTTGTGTTTGTAGCTCTTGCGTTTGTGTACTTGTTGAGGACAATCTCATTTGATGCTCCAGCAGTAGTCTGCCATCATATTTCTGTCCCATCGCCCCTAATAACGCTCTTTCATCATCTTCAGATCTCAATGAAAGTGTTCTCCCTGTTCATCACTAACAGCTCCAAGATTTTCAGGAAACTTATCAAAGTGACTGTTCAGGAAGTGAATCTTAATGCTTATGTTACATCCAATGTCACAGAAAGCCAACAGAATCCTTTGAACCAGAAGTTCAGTTTTCTGCTTTTTTGTTGCCAAGGAAGTTCTTTAGAACTGCCACAAGACTGCCATGCTGCTTTCTCCTCCTTATTCATCTTCCTGGCAAATTCTTCATCATGTATGAGGGTTTGAATTTGAAGTCCATCAAATATACCTGCTTTTATCTTCTCGAAAGACAAGGCAGGAAAAGCAGAAATAATATGTTGAAAGCATTCACTTTCTCTATTCAAAGCCTGAACAAATTGCTTCATTAAGCCAAGTTTGATGTGAAATGGGGGATAAATGATCCTATCTCAATGAACTACAGGTTCATTCACATATTTTGCTTCCCTACTTCCAGAGCTTCACATTTCGGCCAATCCTTCTGTGCCCAGTGTTTCTCCCAAGCTTGGCTGTCCCCCACACACAGAAAGCAAGGATACTTCGTGAAACCTCTCTGTTTTCCTAGCAGGGAATTTACCATTTTAAGATCCATACAAATGATCCACTTATGCTCCTCATACTTCAGAAAGCTGAGGACAATTTTATGTCATTATAATCTTCTCGCAGATGAGTTGAATAACCAATTGGAACCGCTGCATAAACATTACCATTGTGTAGAACACATTTCAGACTCCGTTTAGAGCTGTCAAGAAATAGCTGACATTCTGTTGGACTGTAAGTGGTAACACCTCGCTGGCTAAGAAGACTACTGCTATCATGAGAGTAAACAAAGTGTTTGTCTTTGGAAAAAAGATCCACAAAAATTTGTTCACGCTTCCTGAAATGGGATACTTTAGCTGACTGGTGAAGTATATTCTTTTCCTGAAGCCTGGAGGCAAATAACTCAGCTGCTTTCTTTGATAGGCCCAAATCTCTTACTAAGTCATTCAACTCGAGATGGCTAAACTGCTGATGGGTTAATGACTGCTTGGTTATCAGAAGAAGTCCCTTCAGATTCTACAATTTCCTCATGCATCTTATCAAAATACACTTGATCACCATGTTCACTTTCTTCATCCTTAGAATAAAACCATTGAAAACTGAAACATGGAGTGTCTCAGAGTGTGGGATAGGTCGTATTGCTGAATATTAGGATATGTGATCATATGCCATTTTTTCTTGCCAATGTCCTTTGTATGGATCAGACAGAAATAACAGTCACAGCTGTGGTCCTTAGGTTTACGCCAAACCATGGGAATACCAAAAGGCATTCCTTTGCGTTTTCCTTTTGTCCAGTCACGAAATATTTCCTCACAATTATGACACACAATATGAGGAGCCCAATTCTTGTCTTGGTCACCACGGGGAACTTGGAAATAGGCAATATGTGCACGTGTCACAAATGATAAAATATTGCGCCTTTGATGTTGAAGTGTGTAACAGACACATATATAACAGAATGTGTCGGGACTATTCTTACATTTACGCCTACTCGAAGAAGCCATGATTCAATCTTAAAACAAAATAAGGTGTTTTTATCAGATAATAATTTTTAACATTTAAAAACAACTACAATTATGTAAAAGTGATGTTTGTAAAACATTATTTGCCTTGTGGTTATGTTCAATCCAAGAGTCTTTGCCCTTTAACTACAATACAAAAACTAATGCATACCATTAACTGTAACAAAAAGAAATTAAAATTGCATAAAACTAGACCATGCATTAAAAAACGAATTTCAGATTTCGAATCAGCGATGTGGAAATATATAGAAAAAGTTCTAAAACCTCATGCAACAGAAAATGAAAAAAAATAATTGTTCCCCAATATTTATTTTTTTTACAGGGACAGAGAGAGTCAGAGAGAGGGATAGATAGGGACAGACAGACAGGAGCAGAGAGAGGTGAGAAGCACCAATCATTAGTTTTTTATTGCCGTTGCAACACCTTAGTTGTTCATTGATTGCTTTCTCACATGTGCCTTGACCGCGGGTCTTCAGCAGACCGAGCAACCCCTTGGTGGAGCCAGCGACCTCGGGTCCAAGCTGACAAGCTTTTGCTCAAGCCAGATGGGCCCGCGCTCAAGCTGGCGACCTCGGGGTCTTGAACCTGGTTCTTCCGCATCCCAGTCCGACGCTCTATCCACTGCGCCACCGCCTGGTCAGGCTTTCCCCAGTGATTTAATATCAATAAATACAAAAAAAATATTAAATTGTTACAAAATCCATAATAATTTTTATTTCAATATGCAACATAATTCACATTATTATGTACCTTTAAACAGAAAGGTTTAGCATACAAACAACTTGGAAAGAATTCTAATTTGGTCCAAAACTTTTATAGCTAAGGTTTCTGGATAAAACATAGTAACCACTTTCTGTCAAAATTTTAAATAAAATTAGTTATTTGCAATGGAACATTATCATTTTAAGTATAACATTACATTACATTGAGAAATATGAACAATAATCATCTACTACATACCAGGCATTGTGCATATCTTTACATTTAAGAAATGGATATTAAACAATCTTGGAGTAAAAATAGGAAAGAAAAATTCCTTCAGGTTTGTGTCAAGTTAATCTGACCTAAATTCGGAGAATCCTATATTAAGATGAGAGGCATTTATACTGGTATTCTCTTCTAACAAAAAAGCCAGAGTGCCACCAGCTTGACATTATAAAAAGTGTTTTGAGCACTGATTCTCAAAGTTGTCTGAATATTGGAATCATGTAGAAAGTTTGAAAAATACTGATGCCTATAATACCAGCGATTTTCAACTGATGTGGTGTGCCTCAAGAATTTTTAAAACATGCAATACCTGACTATTTATTTCCCTTAAATTATCAAGTAAAAAATGACAACAGCCAATACAATTGCTGTCCGGTGTGAATAAAGCAAATTTATATTTATTCTTTTGTCAGGTTGGCAAAAAATGTATTTTTTTGGTGTGCTGCAGAATTTTAATAATGTTTATGTGAAAAAGGTTGAAAACTGCTGCTATATACCATCCCTCAAAATTTGGATTTAATCGATATAAAGTAGAGCCTGAGCCTGTAGTATTTTAAAACTCTGCATGTTATTTTAATACTAATCAAAGAGGTCAGTCTTCAGCTGAAGGAATCCCCATGAAATGATATGGGGTGGGAGGTGCACTGTTATTTTTAAGTATCTATTAGAAAATAAATACTTTAAGGAAAGAGCTTTTGTGTTACTCATCATTATCTCTCCATACCTGGAATAATAAAAGGCTCATAGTAGCTGCTAAATAAATAGCTTTTAAATGAATACATGACGGCCTTATACTTAGATATTTATTGAAAAAAATGAATGACTGAAGCAGTTAAGATAAATCTTTAAGGCAAACCAAAGTCTTATATATACATATCTTAAAAACACATTCACCCATTAAAATTAATAAAAATAAAAAACAAACAAACAAAAAAACCACATTCATATATAAATAGGTCAAAAGTAGAAACAATATATAAAGGAGTGCAATATTTAGCAGTTGAAAATTCATTGAGTATTCAAATATTTTCCACATTCTTACACTTAGAAACAAAAGTAACAATAAACAACTCATTCTTTCAGCTAATATCTATAAGCACACATGCTTATTATTTTTTAAAACAGAATTACAGCTTAAATTTGCTGAACTCATGTCAGTTTTCAAAATTCAGGTAAATACAATTTCAGCACATACCATGATAGCTTTTCCAGATGGCTGTATAAAAAAGAAAAGCTTGTTTCTGGAAAAATATCTGGTATCACCTATGTGTTTTCTCAGTTGGGATCCACTAGTTTCTTAGCAGTTTCACATTGATAAAAACTATTTTGCCACCTCCTTATGAGTTTTATTTTTAAAAAATAATAAATAGACTTCCTTTTTACTAGCTGGATTCTTAGATATGGCTTCATTTACTAAAATTCCACAAGTATTATATAATTTATTATTAAGTTAGTATCTTATACTACGAAACTTTGGTTTTCTTAAAATTAGCATTGGTTGCTTGATTGTAGGTTTGTCACCAAAAAGTGCTGCTTCACTCTCCGTGGTTGGAAATCTTTTCTGATATATCAGTGGATATTCCTTCTGAAACTTAAAAACGTGGTGAGGACTTAGAGGGTATTCGACATTATTATCCTAGCTGAAACCACTGTACAGTATTTTAAAAGAATTTAGTGCCTTTCTCAAAGAGGCATTACAGAGATGAGTATCCTTTCAGTTTAACCCTTGTTTCTCCCCCTGCTTTCTCACCCATAAAAGGTACACTTAGATCTCAGTTAGCATTACGTTTCTAGGATTCTCTTCTTCAAAATCTCCCCTGACATTTCAGACCTTCTTTCTTCCCACTGGTAAAGCCTATTGAAGGTCACAGGGATCTAGTATATTTCATATTCTTTGAGTGTCTCAGACCTGAAATTGGACCTACCAGAGTCATGTGGCTACTGGTTTTTGATGCAGATATAAAAATTCTAAGTGATAATAATGAGTCACCAAAAGTTATGCAATGAAATCCAGACTTTGTAATGTTCTTACAAGCCTATCCAAATTATAAACAATCATACAGAACACAAGGACTATACCTGTTGTTATTATTATTAACATTTAAAGGCAAAGAGTAGAACCAGGCAGGTAGTTATATATAGCTTGCATATCCAATATTTAAAATCTAAAATATTAAAATAAAAAATTAAATTCCAAGTGTTATTAAATAATAATCAGAAACAACACAATAGAAATTATTTACACAATTAAGAACTTGCTCATTCTCTTACCTGTTTTAGTTTTTTCCTTTTCTCTTTTAGAGGCAAACTCTTGTTTTTAATAATATTCTCTAAAAGTTCTGCAATTGCATCTTGAGAAGTAGAAACTTTTTGTTCATCAAACTCCTGAGCACTAATCCGTGTACAGTATGAATACGTTGGCAAAGGAGCAATCAGTCCATCTCCAGGATTTTTTATCTGTAGTGAACAAAATGATACAGTCCAAGTCTATTAATTCTGGTCATGTTCCTGTTTGGTAAAGTGTTTTTTTGATGGGTTTTAGAACCTACTATTTTGCTACCAAACATTAAACACTTTAAGAAGGATCCCAATTCCAGTTCCACAATCTAGTAGCTTTGAATCAGTAAGTTATTTAACTTTTCTTGGTCTGTAAAATGTCCCAAAGTTACATGAAATAGTGTATATGAAATGTTTAGCACACAAGAAGCATTAAATAAAAGTAGCTATTATCGTTATTACTATTAATCATAGATTTTATTATTTTAACTACAAAACAGTAACAATTCAAGTGGTATTTTAATGCATTTTGAAACACGAATGGTCTAACATTGTAACAGTTAAAAGTATTGTTCTGTTATTTTTGAGGTGCAGGGTCATGGGAGCTCATAACATCTATTGGTAAGAGAAAGAAATTATAGGAGATAGTTATAATTATAAGCCAGGGCAATATTAGAATAGTATGTACGGAAGAAACATGAATATATGTGCTGGGCAGCCATATATATGATTTTGGTTGCTCAGTATTCCTTCTTTTTGTACTCCCTATGCTGGGTTTTGTTTTTTGTTTTTTTTTTGAAGAATAAGGTCCTCTCTCCAACTCACTCACCTTCAACCAACCGCAGGATGTGCTTTTAACTTAGATTGGGTCAGAGTCCATACTACGAACTTTTCAAATTGGAGGTGGAGAGATGGTTCTTTTCCTTTGGATTGCAAACATTTAATTTATAACACAAGAGCTTTAATCAGTCATATTCCCATCATGTGAAGGGCCACTTGTCAAATATAGGACCAAAATGGAAATGAGATGGATTATTGATTTTTGAGTCCCCAGATTCTGTCTATATTATATCTGACTTTTAGAAGTTATTTATGTGAGCTGATAAAGTATTCCTTTCTGACTAGGCTAGTTCCAGATGAGTTTGCCACTTGAAGCTGACTAATACAGAGAATTTTAAGACTTATAATACATACATGGCCCTTTTTTAAGTAGTCAAGATGTTTCTCCACTTCAGTCTGTAAGTAAGAGGGTACTTGAAGAATTTCCTGATGATGATCCATTAAGAAAGAGACTAATCTTGCAGCAAGAAGCTCATCAAGATCAATTTCTTCGGCACAGCATAGTACACACCGAGAAAAAGTATGTATCATCTAGAAATGTATTAAAAGATGTGAATGTTAAAACCCAAGGTTTTATATAAATTGGAATATCAGTAATTTCTGGGTAGCAATATATGGAAGTACTGAGATAAAATGATAAGAAGACCAGCTAAAAAATACAAAAAATAATTTATTATATCAGAAAGGTAAGAATGTCTGTTATTCTTTTTAAAGTATTTGTTAAGTATTTCCTTAATATAATTTGAAAGGATCATAAAAGGCTTAGCCTTTTCTTTAGTTTTGTTATAATTTCATCAGCAAATGGCATAGGTTCCATTAATACTATATAGATATGTTGCTTAAAGACTATGAGAGAGTAATGACTTATTACATTAATATCACAGAACCACAAATCAGGAGTATAATAAAACACATAAAGGTTAGTGGTTACAAGGAGTCTTCAAATTCTAGGATAAATTTTCTTTCAAAGCTCATTTACACTTATTCAAATCCATATAACCCACTAACTATATAAGAAACACACATGCACATACTTCATTCTCAAATAATCAGAATATCAGAATTCTCTTTTAAGTATTGTTCTTCCAATATATGATTAGTATACTTTCATATATTGGTTATTCCTGCATGTCAAACAGGTTTTCCTATCTCCTTCCAAAGTTTATTCTCAGCTTTTCATCCTTCCTTCTCAGCTATGTAGAGTTCATTTACACTGAGAGGTCCAACTTCCACTTTTCCAGAAAACCAGCCTTTGACCTGATTTTTCTCCACTAGACTAATATTTTCAACATTTTGTTGGACAACTTTTACTTGGATGTCCTATAACTTCAAACTGAAAAAGTATAAAAACCAGAATTATCTGCTTCCTACTCATGTCTCTCAAAATATTTTCCTCTACAAACTTTCCTATGTTTTTAAAAGGGTGCTACAATTACTCAAAAGTAATTCTTTTTCTTTATGTTAGGTCTGTCATTGTTAAAGAACTGTCCCTAATGAATAGAAAAATAGAGCTTAGCTCCTGTCTCCTTGCTACAAAACCCTCTTGTAAATTGAAGCTGCAGTGTAAGGAAGAGGTAGATCCTAGAGCAGTGGTTCTTAACCATTTTTGAGGTACCGAACCCACCAGTTTCATATGCGCATTCACCGAACCCTTCTTTAGTGATAAATATGATTTTTTTTCCAAATTCAAGACATTGGTATATGTTTTTTTACTGGTGCACAAAATGAGCCGTGCATGAACATCACCTTGCTCAAAGAACAAAACCAACAAAATGCATGAACTCACAACAAATTATGGCATTACTTTATTCTGGCCTCCGCGGCAGAGGCTTCTCCGAACCCCTGAGACCGAATCATCAAATCCCTAGGGTTCGATAGAACCCAGGTTAAGAACCACTGTCCTAGAGAGAGAAGACACCATATTCAACAGTTCATTTCCAATCAATCTACGCACATAAACACCATTGCCCTCATACTCATATAAAACCTAAGATTGCTTCAGAGTAGTTTCTTCCAACTTCTTGCCCACAATGATGTTCCATCTTAATTCACATATTGTAATTCGTCAAATACAATTTAACACAGTCTCTGAAACACTTTGACTTACTGTACATGTATTTCCATTAATTCTCTGCTTCAGTGCTTCAGTTAGTGGCCCTAAACTTGCAACAATGCCTACATCTTTTCTTCCTTCCCCTCCAAACAAACAGACACAAGGCAATATAATATGGCCTATGAAGTGATACAGTACTAGTGAAGAGGCAAAGTCCTTAGACAAGATAAAGATCAAGATGTGAAAGCATAACAGACTCGGTACAAAAGATTAATATACCATATTTCCCCACGTATAAGACGCACCTTATTTTTGGGGCCTGAAACAAAAAAAGAAAAGTATTATATAAAGTTATTGAACTCAAGTTTTATTCACTATAAAATTCATATCAATTTTCATCCCTGTCAAAAATCCCATCCGTTAGCTTGTCCTCATCTGTTTTCAAAAAAGGGTGCGTCTTATACATGAGGAAATATGGTACCAACATCTTGTTTCTAGGAAAGTTAGACTTTTAAGAGTGTTTATAATCCAGGATTTCAAGACTACAACCTCAATCAAGTAGTACTTTTATATGTTTTATGAAATCAACTTACCAATGATCTTGTACCCATTGCATCATGAAGTTGGGGCATATCAACATTTTGACTCATTCGAGAAATCATACGCATTAAAAGTTGAAGCTTTCTACGATTTGGTGGTGGAAGTAACAAACAACACAACTGGAGTGCATTGATGGCAGCCCTCTCTAAATGAGGTTGCAGCAAACCTAGAAGGCAACGTACCCCCCCACACCAAAAAAAAAAAAATCAGTGACATTGCATTCATTCTATTAGCATTTAGTTATATAAAGAAGGCAAAATAATATTTTAGTATTTGATTTCTTTTAACTATTCCTAGAAAATTTCACATTCCTCTAAAGCATGGTGAATCTAAAGATTCCTTCATAATTTATTTTATTAATATCCCACACTTACTACAAATGAAGTTAAGTCAAAATAAGTGAAAATGAAGGAAAAGAAAGTTAAGTGCTTTAAGTGAGAGAATATATTTTGATTATGCCACAAGTCTTTAACAATAAGAAACTTTCTTTTTGGAGGGGGAGAAAAAGCAATCCAATTTCAAAGAAAAGCCAGGTAAGCAAGTTAGTAAACACTAAAAGTTAGTATTACATGCATTGAAAGCATCAACCTTACTTTGTGTGCCAGTCAACATAGAAGAAGCTGAAGGTAAAGAATTTTCTGAAAGTTCTATTGTACTTTTGCAGAGTCTTTTATTGATTGTGGTACTAGACTCTCCAAGTTCACCTTCCATAGCTGTTTGCACACTTGTGGTGTTCTGTCCAAGATTTGGTTTCATGATAATTTCAGCCACTGGCATACTGATATAACTATTCTTCCTTGTACTACTTCTTAAAAGTAAACTCTGAGATCTACAAAGCTGTTTTGACTTGCTTTTCCCATTATACAACTCCTCTTGGTCTTCAACAGTCATAGTCGAAGTTCTCTTAAAACCAACACAAAGTGGCTTTTGAACACTTTCCTCTGACTGAAGATTCATTATGGATTCCTCTTTGGTCTCAGACTCTAAAAATTGTTTATTACTTTGTCCTTCTATGTTCAGAATGGATTTATGAAAGACACTGGAGACCTCTTTACTTGAACTCCCTGGAAAGTCTACAATTCCTTCTAAAGAATAGCACCTTGGTTTGACATTAGAGGATAGAACATGCATACTACTTAAACTTATTAAATTATGACAGCTTCCTCCTATTCTGTCATTAGCACTGGCTCTTCTGTTTTTTAAATCAACTAGCTGCATTTTTTTAACACATTTTTTTTGAAATCTGTGATCGCTTATCAGCAGTCTCTCTGTAGTATCTGATTCTTCTTTGTTTTTGTCCTTATGAAGAAGACTGAGAAGCAGACACTCAGTTGATTTGAAGGAATTCAAACTGTTAAAGTGAAGGATTTTTGAAGACTGTGGATCATCTTGGATTTTATGGATCCCACTGGGTCTATCTGAAACTGTGATGTAGCCACAAACAACTATCAGGAAATAAAACAAAATTAAGATGCAACTGTATGAGAGCAAACAAAAATAAAACAAAAACAATAGTGAAGTTAAACAAAATAAAGCATCACTATAGTGTATATTGTTAGTATAGTACAAATAGCAGTTGCTGAATTCAGAAGCCACTTACACAGAACACATGCAACATTTAGTTACCAAGTGCAAGACTGAATAGAGGTTTTTCAATTTGTGATACCAATAACTTTAAATTTATTTCAACAATCAAATTAAATGGATTGAGTCAAATACATTATAAATATCTTATCTGCTCATAGTCAATAAGTATTAGAAATTTCTTAATTATGACTGTAATATATTAAAATACATATTGGTCTTTGTCTCTGTTACCTGGCATAGAGCTTCTAAAATCCTTGGAATTTTTGGAGTGATAGGAATCTTCTGTTATTCAAAATGAGCCTATTAGAGCACATCTGAGTTTATGGTAATTAGGTGACGTAGAGCTGGTTTTGCTCAGAAGGGTGGAATCTTCAGCCCTAACTTGGACCTTGTTGAAGGGGTTGGAGATTTAATTCAATCACTAATGACCAATGACATTTAATCATGCCTATGTAAGGAAACCTCAATTAAAACTCTGAAACAGTAAGTTTAAAGGCACTTACAGGTTGGTGAACACATGAATTGCTTAGGAGGGCGGCATGCTGGCCAGGGCGCGGAAGCTCTGCACAGTCCATACCACTTTACCCTATGTATCTCCTGCGCTTGGCTGTTTCTGACTTGCATCCTTTACAATGAACTAGCAATCATTAAGTAAAGCACTTTCCAGAGTTCTGTGAGTCCCTGCAGTGAATTATTAACCCCTAGGGGGTTCCATCAGGGTCTCTGAATTGGCAATTAGCCAGGGGAAGAGTGAGTAAGCCTGAGAACCTCAGTTATGGCTGGGACCTGATTGAGGACAGTCTTGTGGAACTCAGCCTTTAATCTGTGGAATGGGCTAACAATGGGTAGTTTTATCAGACTTTGTCCTTAACCTGTGGGGTGTGGGCTGGCTCTGAGTAGTTAGTGCCAAAAATAAACTGAATTGTAGGGCAGCCAGTTGTAGAGAAATTGGTGTTCGAACGATATGTTTGAATTACTAGAAAACAACACAATAGCAACCAGAGTGTTCCTGAATTTTAAATTAATTTATAGATTGCTACTTTCATATTTACCTCTATGTTTTGTTCTTTTAAATTACGGAAGACTTGAAAACTTTAATAAAATAAATTTATAAACAATAAGTAAAAATCTGCACATACCCAAAATGTTCACAAATAATTCATAATATTCAAAGGTGAGTAGAGGTTCAGGAAGATCTAGAAAATAATCTGCAATTGTTCTGAATACATCTCGTTCAAATCCAACATAAGTGGGATTATTCAAATCATTATTTCTTGGCCCTAATAAGTAAAAGGAAAAAAAATGTATAAACAAAAATTTTAACATTTTTAAATATATTTATAAAATAATCTGAAATCTGTATTTTATGAAGGAGCTGTTTTAATACAAACTCTGTCACAATTCAAACATTTAAAGGGTTGTACACATCTCATTTCTTCTCATTATATTTTCAGTAGAAATCACTGTAAGCAATTACTAGCACTTAAAAAAATGTTTTTATGCCTGAAAAACTCCACATAAAGAAAAATTTGAAATATATTTTAAAAGGATTAGGAAAGTTCATTTTAATGAAATTTTATCACAATTCATTTTATAAAGCAAAGAATATTTAGATAATGCAAATAATTCCTGCAAATTATGTTTTGCAAATTTACTTTTTTTTTTTTTGTAGCAGAGACAGAGAGTCAGAGAGAGGGACAGATAGGGACAGACAGCCAGGAAGGGAAAGAGATGAGAAACATCAATTCTTCGTTGCGGCACCTTAGTTATTCTTTGATTGCTTTCTCATATGTGCCTTGACCGGGGGCCTACAGCAGACCGAGTGACCCCTTGCTCGAGCCAGTGACCTTGGGCTCAAGCTGGTGAGCTTTTGCTCAAACCCGATGAGCCTGCGCTCAAGCTGGTAACCTCGGGGTCTCAAACCCAGGTCCTCTGCGTCCCAGTCCGATGCTCTATCCACTGTGCCAACGCCTGGTCAGGCTCAAATTTACATTTTTACGAATAAATTTTCCCTCACATGAAGCATACCCTTATAAACAGTATCTTTACATTTCAGTTTCACTAGCTTAACATTATTGAAATAACCATGCCTTCTAATTAGTGTTTTCCTCAGATATAAGATCTCATCTCATGGCATAGAAACTGAAACTCAGAGTAACTTGTTCAAGATTAAAGAGCCCTTAGTGGCAAAGCTAGAACTAAAACTTAGAGTGGTGTAAAGTCCGAGCAATATCCAGGAACTTGGGGCACCCAAACATTTAAAGTGTGGTCCATATATCACACAATCAGAATCATCCAATGTTGCCTATTAAAAATATAAGCTCCTCTAGAAATGCTCGCTTCTGCTTTACTAATTTTAGTTTTCAAACACTGATCTGGGCACCTTTGCCATAAAAATCTTGATGGGGCATCAGAGAAATCCCTGGAAGTATATTTATCTGAGTTGCGAACCATGAGCCAAACTACGAGAGTAAAGGGCAGTTAGGTAGGGGTAAGGCAGAGAGAGAAACTCAAAAATCTTAAGATTATGATCAAGATCTTTACCTCAGTTTAATACATAAAAGTTTTCTGTAACTTACATTATTTACTTTATTGTTCTTTCTGTTATTTTGTGATATTGACACCCAGTGGACAACAAGGGAATATATACTTACCTTGAACATTAATAAAATACCCATTTTATAAAAACTAGAAAAGTACCTTTGTAACAAAATATTAGAATATAACTTTTGATGATTTAGAATCACATACCTCTATACATTTTCAAAGTTAATTTTAAAAGCAATTAGGATTTTGTATCCAATGGGGGCTAGAGGGTTTTAAATGGTAAAAGTCAAGTATCACTGATCACTGTGAAAAAAACTTGAACAAAATGCTAAAAACTAATTTGCTAATCAGTGACAGATCTTTTTTCACCAAGTCCCATTAGTATATCCTACAGAATAGGAGCGTGTCACAGAACACCTGAATGTTGAAGCTGTGTGCAATGGCAAAGAGTATGAAGTAGGCTTTATGAGACTTCATTTCTGATCGAAACTTTCCATTTATAAGCTGCTTTACTTACAAGCTGCTATTTTGAACTCCTTGGACTTCACTGAGGCAAATGGTGTAATTATACCTAAAAATCCTTTGAGAGCCGCTAGCCTACAATTTTTTTTTCTTTCTTTTTTTTCCCTAGCCTACGATTTTATGATTTATTAGAACTGAGCTATAAATGATAGGCTTGAATTATGAAATCACCATCTGCATTGCAAAGTTAAGGGCTCTATAACATACTCCACATGGAAAGAAATGTAACCAGTTCTAGATTTTCATTTAAACATCAAAAGAAATTATATATTTTCATTCTATCCTGACTTTAATACACTATTTAAAAAAAATTCTCGGTTCTTGTTAAATATTAGCAATATAAAACATATATATGTATAGTTTAACTTACAATTTGCTAGGCACTTCATGGCAGATAATACCCAATGAGGAAGATCATCTACACATAAAAAAATATTAACATTGTTTAGTAATTCACAATTTTTGACAGTATTTTAAAAACTTAATGTACATATTATTATATATGTAAATATGCATGTATGCATATGTGTATTACCAGTGTTAAAAATAATTAGATGTTTAATAAGACAGGGCCAAGACAATATTTTAAAATACAAGTTTAAAAAGTTAGAGATCTTGAGTTTGACTCTTATCTCAATATATAAAATAATCAGCTATCCCCAAAATCAAGGATTATTTCATGGTGGATAATTAGAAAATAAATTAACATTCTTCTTTACCCACTACCATCATCTTTTCTTTATCCTCATTTCTATTCTGACTAGATGTGCTATTTCAACATTACTGATTTGAGTGAAACCAATGATTGAAACAAAGTATATTTGTATATTAGTGGTTTTCACAGCAAGACTTGCTTCAAATATTTTAATTGCTGCATAAGATCTAGCAATTTTTCAATACAAACATAAAAACCACACATATACTTGACTTGATAACTGTATAGTTATAAAGAATAGAAAGCTTGAATGAGAGCATATAATGTTAATTATTTTAGGTAATGAACCATGCAAATGGTCCAAAGCCAAATGCATATATAACATAACTCCTAAGTTCTGACATTTACTATTTTTCCTATAATTAAAATCTTAAAGTCCTGGCTCACCCACAAACAAACACAAAACAAATAACAGAAAAAACCCTTAAAGTAATGCATGTTGATTAATTCCAAGGATAGCAACTGGTTATAAAAAAAATGACATTTTGAGTAAATTTATTGCTACATTTCTTGTAATCTAAGTTTTCTAATGTATCTGACTTGAATTATTTCTGACTTTACTATCATATCTGAAATCAATATAATTATATAGTGTATATATATGTATGTATGTGTGTGTGTGTGTGTGTGTACATATATAATATAAAGTCAGTGCTCTTTAGAAGACTGGTCCTGAGAAGTGGGTCCTATTTTGTGTTTCTTTTTTAGCATATTGTCTTTACCCCTTTAAATCTATACATAACTAGCTACTCATGTAATAAGCTCCAGAAAGGCATGGCCATTTCCCTCTTGTTCATCACTGAATATTTAACACAATGCCTGTATTCAATAAAATTTGGCTAATCAATCTAATAAATCATAGTTTTAATTATACATACTTTTTTTGGATATTTAACCCTGCCATTTAAAAAAAAAAATCATGAATCCACCTTAACAGCTGAAATAATATTATCTATGGCATTAACTTAAAAAATATTCCAATGTGATTGCTAAAGCACCTGTGATAAAGCAAAAGTTCCCTGATACTCTCTCAGTTACACTATACTGTTTTCCACACAGTGGTCTCTGTGCACCCCCACAACAGCTGTAATCTTCATGAGCAAGTTTTAAGAGTCCAACTTCTTTCATTGATACCAACCTGATTTGTCTTGTAGTATAACTACTCCTTGTTTACTTGTATTGGTCATGTTGTACATTATATACTGAGGAATTACTTGTTTTGGATTTATGACTTCTTCTAGGGATGACACACCTAAAATAGTTTGCAGGCTAAATAGAAGAAAGAATACAAACTTTTTTCCTCTATAAAATAAGTAGAATAGAATATAAATATGAAATAGTTTGGCAAACAAAGTCCTCAGAATATTTTGTTTTTGCTTTTTCTGAAACCAAACTTCAAAGACTTATATTTTGTATCTACTTTCAAATATATTTTATCATATATTTATGTTAATAACTTTCGAAGGATTCCAATATAGATCCCAAACTATAGCTACTACTTAGGTTTTTTTTTAAAAAAACAACAAATCATACTGAAAACATTCTATTTCTACTGTACTAGAATTGAGAAACACATATACAGGTTAAATTCTAAGCTTTGAGAACTACACCGTTCTTTTGCATTTGTATATCTGGATGAAAATGGTAAATTCACATTCCAAACATGTTTGGAGCTTGGGTAGAGCTTTGTTTCAGCTTACTAGATCAGAATAATGTATCTCCAAACTTCTTCAACATCTTTCTGGCTTATTTCTCTATTATCAACTGAGTTTTCTTGATCTTCATTAATTATTTCACAGTTCACGCTTTCTGTATTTTCCTGAAAAAAGAATTACTTTAGTTTAATATGCTATGCTAAAACTAAGAAAATGTTGAACTGATACCACTCCTAATATTTAGTATTTCTATTTGTATCAGGCAAGGTGAAGTTATAAAGCAAGTGCCATCTAAAAAACGGTAACATGGAACTTTTGGTTTTGCAGTTGTCCCTATCACCCTCAAATCAATTTAAAATAAAACATGCTTAAATTATATAATTACTTTTTTAACTATGGCTCACTACCATTTATTTGTTTGCTTCTATGGGTTGCAAACAAATTTACATATACATTTTTAGACTATAATATAGATTAATAGTTTCAAGCACTAGCTTCAAATATCAAAGAATCATTTACTTCAATGACTCTATTAAGCACATGGTAATTATATTTAAACTAGGGATTAGTTAAAGGATGCTTTACCTGAGAGGATTGTAATCCATGCTTTTTAGTTCTATGAGATAAGTTTCGTAATTTAAAAATACTGTCTTTATCTTTGGAAACGTTCTCTATGCTGTTTTTTCTCAATTCTGGATGCCTTCGTGGAAGAGTTTTAAGTGGAGAATTGGCTGGAAATCTAGATTAAGAATAATATATAATTAAATAATGAGATCCGCAACAAACATTTAGTGCCTATTTATCTTAAAAAAATCACATTAATATTGATCTACACTTTTAAGGAATAAAAATTCTTTATTAATTGATTTTCCCATTAAACATTTAAAATTATTTTAATAGTTTCCTGCTCTCTTTAATACACTGCATATTTTAAGTTTATTTCTGGGTAATTCAGTGTTATTAGAGTCAACTATGTTGGAGAGATATCACTTACATACAAAATGGTTTAGAATGTTACATCTACTAAATTTTTCACAAGTTATCTAATTTATATATATTTTCTTCCTTTTGACTGATTGTTCTAATTTCCAGAACTTGGTCTCTATTACCTTTTTTTTTTTTTTTTTTTACTTACTAAGCTTTTCCTTTTCATTTTAATATAAAATATTTCAAAGATACAAAAAAGTACAGAATATAAAACATCTGTGTACATAACCATCCACCAATGAAGTTAACTTTTACCAAAAAATTCATTGTTTTTTAAGTGAAAACATTTTTGCTTATTCTATCTCTCTTCCTAAGAGAAATCATTAACCTATGGTTAGTGTATTTCTTCTTGTTCATGTTTTTATACTTCTAATAAACATTCAAAAATATATTGTTTGGTGTTTTTTCACTCAATGGTATCTTTTATCATACATTAAATATAAGTTTTTAGTCACCTTAAAAGTTCTTTATTATTCCTCTAACCTAAAAATGTTCTTAAGTCTCTCATAAGAATTTTATTTCCATTTATGGGTATTTAATTAATAAATAAATTATGCCAAGTTCCCATATATGAATGGGTTTGTATTCTCAGTACTTAATTTAATTTAAGTTCAGGTATTATTAGGTTAAGGCAATTCTCCCCTCATTCTTCAAAACTGCTTTGGACCTTTATACTACTAAATAAATTTTAGAATCTGTTTGTCAAATTCCACAAAACAATTATATAGGGGTTTTGAATAAAAATGCACTGAATTTGTGAATTTGGGACAAACTGACTTATTTATGATATTAAGTCTTCTTATTCATGAAAAGGTGTTCTTCTTCATTTATTGCCTTCAATTTTATAATTTCCCCCAGTAAAGTCTTACTCATTTTTGGTAAACTTTATGTACTTTATTGTTACTATTGTACA
The DNA here is from genome assembly GCA_037038555.1 of Rhynchonycteris naso. Lineage (NCBI taxonomy): Eukaryota > Metazoa > Chordata > Mammalia > Chiroptera > Emballonuridae > Rhynchonycteris > Rhynchonycteris naso. Next base: position 179,919,420 of record CM072997.1, on the reverse strand, counting down.
TAAGACCAGAAGCAGAGGAACTAGTTGAAGAATTATACAGAATTAAAGGTCAGAGAGAATCATGGTCTAACAAAAAGAACATTTTTAATGGAAAGAGAAATAGATCAGAGAACTACTGAGGCAGAACAACAGAAATGGTTTGATAATTAAATTATTTAAAGGGGAGTAGAAAGGGTGTCAGGGCATCTACAGGGAAGACAGTGCCATCCATTCAGAGATAAATATAAGACAACATGTAGATTAAGATATAATAATTTTATATGCCACATTTGAAATGCCTATGTAACAAGTAAAACAAATAAATAAAAGAAAAAAAATGCATCTAAAGCCCAGGAGAGATAACTGGGTTGAAGGTTTGAAAGCCATGAAAAAAAGTAGGTGAAGACATAGCATGAGATTACCCAGGGAGAGAGGTGAAGTGAAGAAAAGTGTAGGACCTTGCAAACCAGTTAACAGCTAAAGGATGAGCAGCAGCAATGGTGCCCACCAAGGTCACTAAGAGTAGTTAAGAAAGATTTCCAGAGTATTATAAAAAGTGAACTGTTCATATGCTTATTATTGCAGTTTACTAGTATGTTGTAAGTAATCTTTGATAACACAGGCAAGAATCAATTTCAAAAAATATTTCATTTAAAAAGTACTAAATCTGTAGAGAAAAAAGGCATATAAGAATCCAAAGACCTGAGCCTGACCTGTGGTAGTGCAGTGGATAAAGCGTTGACCTGGGAACACTGAGGTCACCAGTTCAAAACCCTATACTGGTCTGGTCAAGGCACATATGGGATGCTTCCAGCTCCTCCCCCCATTCTCTCTTTCTCTCTCTCTCTCATTCTGTGTCTCCTCTCTAAAATGAATAAAATAAAATTAAATTAAAAAAAAAAAAAAAAAAGAATCCAAAGACCTAGTTTAATGGAAATATAACAAAGACTTCTGGATGCATGAAAGAAAAAGCATTTATGTGGCCAGAGGGACTCAGAAGGCTTCACAGAAGAGGTTAAAATAGGGATGAAGTGAAAAGAAATGTATGTGCTAGTCTGACAAATGGGTACAGTGTTTCAAGGTGGAAGAAAATATCTCAGATGGAGGGACCATGATTTATTAGAGCATAGTCTCAGCTTCCTCATCTGTAAAAAGGAGCTAATACCTATCCCAATTACTACTCCAGGGATGAAAAAAGAAAACATGTAAATCATAAAGTAGAGTCTCTGGTACACAATAAATACTTAATGATTATTTTCTTTAACCTGTGGTATATTTCTTCTAATTTAATATAAAGGTTGCTATGATCTATCTTGTCATATGTATTATAAGCTCATATGTTACTTGAATGCAAGGACCTGTGACAATCTCTGTTGCAATTCTTGAATCTATATAACTTGGGGTTTTGAACCTGGGTTGTCAGTGTCCTGGGTCAACGCTCTATCCACTGCGCAACCACCTGGTCAAGCTATTATCTAACATTTTCAAAGTTTGAGTTGTGCAGCTATTAATTTGAACTTCTAAGTGGTCTTCGACTAAGAGCAGTAACAGTTCTCCACCGAAAATATTACTTCTCTAAAAAAACTGCTGTTTAAACTTTAAGTAATTCAGTTTCACAGTTACTTCATTATTCAGTACCTGAATAGCTGACCGTTGTCATAAAGATTTTCTGATCCCCATCTGCCTTTGATATCTTCAATTATGTGATTCTTAAGAAATTTCCTCAATAGTTGGATAGTCTGTTGCCTTGTAACTTCAGGACCAAAATTACTATTATTTCTTAGTAGGTTATAAAGCCAATCCACTGCTTCTCCTGCTGTAAAACAACTGCCATATTTTTTAAAGTGTTGCCTGTGTTTTCTTAGAGGCATTCCTGCTCGAAAAGATGCCGTAACTTCATTCCACTGTAAAAAATAAATAATTAAAATATTTTAAAAATATTAAACAACAAAAATGAAACCTCCTACTGATTTGAAATTAGACAAAGACAATTCTTTCATTTACAACTGATTACATCATAGAATTTCATGAAGAAAATAATTTTATTTGTGCTATAGAAAATTTTATATCTCATACTGATTCATTTTTATTAACTTTACTGTTGTGATAATATTTCTATGTAAGTTTTTTTTACTAAAAGCACTTCTTTGGCTGGTTGGTTTATTTAGGAAACCTAGGAATAAAAAAGAATTGCAATGAACCTGCCCTTTTGTCCTCAATAGAGAAAGTGTTTATTCCTGTTTTGTTTTGTCTTTTTTTAATATCAACTACTATTAATAATTTGCTGGTAGCATTTGTGTCAGACATTGTTTTACATTCATTATTTCACTTTAAATCTCACAATTCTATAAATATTATTATCCCATTTTAAGATGAGGACTATGAATTTTTTAAAACAGAGAGATTGAATAATTTGACCAAGGTCACATAGCTAAGTGATGAACCCAGGCATTCAAACCCAGACATGATTTGCTTGTAGCGCCTGAACCTGTAACTCCTATGCTGGTCTCAAACAGAAGTCGTGGTGGGCACTAGTTTCAGTGGTCAAATACTTTTAATATTAACATAGCTTATAAACATATTTACTATATATAGTATTTCTTATTTGAAGATTCCAATAGTGAACATAGAACAGATAAGGTAAATTAAAATTTACATCCACGGTGCATTTAATGACACGGTGATATACCTACATTTTTGTGACTCCAACATCACAACACAAAATTTAACCGCTATAAGCACAATATCCACATTCTTTTCTTTCCACACGTCCACATGTCACATATTGATTTATTCAAAAAACATACTGAACTGCGACCTATCCTCTGGATAGTTTCTTATTCTCCATATCATAATACACTTTCATATACATATCCTCTCCAGAAATCTTAAGGTGGACATGTATTATCAATCAGCCTTACTCTACCGTGGAAACTGAGGCTCACAGAGGTTAAGTGATTCTCCTAATGTCACCCAACCAGTAGCACAAGACCCTTTCGGGTGAAGATCCAACTGCGCAAGTGCAGATCCATGACCACCAACAAACAGTGCTCCTGATGGGTAGGTACCTCAGATACTCTGGGTTGTTTTGATACAGCTGTCCCGCACAAAACTCTACAGAGCCAACAACACGAAACTGTTACATTCGGGCTTGCTGCCAGTCAGTCAGCCCTTATACAGCAACGAAACATTGGAATTCTTCTCCAGTTTGGGTTTGGAGAAAACCAGGCGTAAGAAGCGGCTAATTCGAACTTTTCCGCGCGTGCCCGGACCAGGAGTCCTCTAACAGGGCGTGAGGAAGACGCGCCTTCGCCGGGCGCTCGGAGCAGGCGAGAGGGTCAGTCCCGCTCCACGGGGTTCCGCGCTGCCCCTTCATTCATTCAATCTCCTTAACAAGAGGTTTGGGTAGCCATCCTCCGCCCGAGGTGAAACTACAAACGCTCTCACGCAAAAGTGGTGGCGGCCATCACCCTGGTGGGCCAGTCTCGTCGTTCCTCGGTGTCTTACCAGCTTGGTGGCCCGATACGGCCCGGGAGGCACACTCCGAGTCTCCATGCCGCCCACCCGGCCCGGAGAGCTGCCAGCGAGGGGCAGGGTACGTGGCAGCGGAAGGTTACATCCCGATCGCAGTTCGGTCAGCGGCATACTGCACACAACCGTCGGCGCCGCGGCCGATTTGAATACCACAGTGGCTGCGCTGATTGGCTACGACTTCGGGTCACGTGACTCCCAGCCCCGCAGGAGACCGGGTCGCAGCCCGGGTGCGTCAGGATGCAGTCCGCGTGGGCCGCGGAGGCCTTTGGAACCTGGGTTCACAGCGCGGGGGCTGGGCAGGCGGGACGGGCTCTCCGGGTCACCCGCTTTCCTGGACTTGCTTCTCCCTTTTGCGGCCTTTGGCGAGGCGGAGTGTAGAACTGGTGAGGCGATTTAGTCCCAGGCTGGATTGTTCGGAACCCGACCTTTGCTGTTAGGGAATTTGAAATTTGAAAGGAAAAAAACAAAAAGACCCTGACCCTTAAAGGATCTTGACTTGTGGTGAGTTTACAGGACAATGCATCCCTGGGGCGTAGCTCGCACCTGACAAACCCCTTGGTTTTGCATCTAAAAAGTTCTCCTGGTGTTTGTTGCAGTGCTGTTAACCTCGTATATTTCCTCAGGTGCCCTAATTCCGTTCTCCCCAGTACAAAAAATGTAGGTTGACAAACCCATCTTTCCCGCCCCGCTCCTTAATTCGATAGTAAACTGGAGCATAGGGAGATTTCCATAAGTACACACAGTAAGGGGTTTGGGAAAAGTCCCTGTGAAACTTAGCAAATTGCTCCCCTAAGAAAACCTTCTTACAATATCTTGTTTAGATTCCTGGTTATGTTTAGATCACGATTATAAACTTAATGGGGTTTTAGAAATTTGCAGTAAACCTCATTTTCCAAATGACAAAAACTATGATCCGAGCGTTAAAGGAACTTGTACGAAGTCCTGGATCCTATTGGCAGATTCTTAGAAAGTGATTTTGTTTCTCTCATCAAGTTTTTAGGAGTCTCTCTTTTCCTACATTTCCCTACATCAGGATTTCTCAGGCGGGTATTACACCATCTGCATGAGTCACTTGGGATGCTTGTTAGTTAAAATGTTGATTCCTTGGGTTCCCCCAAACAATTTTGGGGGAGTGTGTGTGTGTGTGTGTGTGTGTGAGTGAGTGGAGGGGCGTGGCAGGGTGTGGATTTATATATATGAGAAAAATTTGAACCTCTGCTAACTTATTCTTACAGCTGCACTTAATCCTAATAGAATAGATGTCACAGAATGAAATGAAATGTCTGTAGCAGGTCTTAAATATGAAGAAACAGTTTTTTTTCCACTGTGAGTCAAATAAGTTTGCAAATATAATGTATATGTTGGCTTGTTTAAGTTTGCTTTGGGTGTGGGGGACAGGCTGTAAGCAGGCAGGATCCTTATAACCTAAGTCTTAGTTTTAAGAATAAGCCTTTTTCACCCTTTTAATACTAAGATCTTCTCAATACTAAGCTTTTCCCCACACCCTTGACTGTTGCATGATGTGGGGTGGTCCACTCTTATGAGGAATTGCATTTATGCCTCAGATAAGTAGCTCTGTATCAGAGACTTCCTTATTTGTATATTGGCTTAAAGGTTTGGATTTCTACACTATAAAATGGGCAGACTGGGGTGCTCGCGCGCTCTCTCTCTCTCTCTCTCTGTGTTCCTGAAATTAGCATTGCATAGGAGAGGCAGTCAAGATGGCGGAGTGCTAAAGATGAAGCCTGTTTGTGCAGAGAAAAGGAGATGGGGAACAGAGGTAAATAAGGCTGGTGAGGTAGAAACCTTTGATTCTAGGAATACTCGGATGTGTCAGTGTTTTTGGGAGCCCTGAATGGAAAGGGAAATGTTTTCCCACGGTGTGTATTTCTTGCCCACTGGGTGCGAGCTAGGATTAAATGTAATGGCCCACCAGTTCTTGGCTCTATTGTTTCGTTACCGTCTATCCAAATCAAATGTGAACATGCACCAGCCAGGCGGCTGTGATGGTGGCCGTGGATACTGGCTTTACATCCACCTAGCCAGAGATTATCTGTCTCAGGAAGCTTTTTTCAGTCTTCTTATCCAGTTTCATTTATTCCCACTAGAATGCAAGTTTCAGGACAGCGATTGTATCTAGTTCAGTGGTTCTTAACCTGGATTCTATCGAACCCTAGGGGTTTGATGAGTTGGTCTCAGGGGTTCGGAGAAGCCTCTGCCACGGAGGCCAGAATAAAGTAATACCGTAATTTGTTGTGAGTTCATGCACTTTGTTGGTTTTGTTCTTTGAGCAAGGTGATGTTCATGCATGGCTAATTTTGTGCACCAGTAAAAATACATATACCTATGTCTTGAATTTGGAAAAAAAAATCATATTTTATTTATCACTAAAGAAGGGTTCAGTGAATGCGCATATGAAACTGGTGTTTGTCATTTGGGTTTGGTATCTCAAAAAAGGTTAAGAACCACTGATCTAGTTTGTTCACTGCTGTTTCATCAGCTGCTAAAGTGGTAGGAATTTAAGAAATAGTTGGTTGAATGGATTATTTTTTTTCCTAATTACTTAAAAGAAAGCTGCTTGTATGGTCAGTAGCCACTGCTGTCCCGGCCATTCACATGCAGGTTCTCACTGGATTCGGGCAGACGGTAAAGAAACAGTGGAGCCAAAAACACAAAATGATGGCCATTCCTTTATTACAGTCTCACACAGGGAAAACACTTCCCTCTTCATTCAGAACTCACAAAGCCCTCACATATTATCTGGTTCCACAACCAGAAGAATCTTCTCCGGTTCTTCCTAGAATCAAAGGCCCCACCAGTCTCAGCGGAGCTCACAAAAGTCCCTCAGCTCTGGTTCCCCACCTGCACACCTTCACCCTTCTCTGCTCTCATTTTGCAAACATGGTTTCTCTCTCCCTTCTCAAAACTTGCTGGTGTGAAAAGCTCTCCTCCAGGAAACATTAGCAAAACAATGGCCCTTCCCAAGCAGGAAGGTAATTTGCAATTTCACAGATCACATATACCTGGTGCTGCCCAGCTCCCAATGCAAACTATAAGAGAGCAAACATAAAATATCACATTTTACAAACTTATTTGCCCAACACTTGTATATGGGTAATACAATCCAATTATGTTTCATTCCTTGCAAATTTTTTTTTCTTTTCTTCTAATGAGAGGAGGGGATGCAAAGACAGAATCTTGCATGGATCATCCTGCCATCTGGCTAGGGGGCAGTGCTCCATTGCAACCAGAATCATATTATAGTACCTGAGGAGACCATGGAGCCATCCTCAGCGCCCAGGGCCAACTTGCTCTAATGGAGCCATGGCTGCAGGGGGGGGGGTTGGGGGGACACAGGACTGAGAGAAGCAAGAGGGGGAAGGGGGAAGAAGCAGATGGGCCCTTCTGTGTGTCCTGATGGGAATCGAACCTGGGACATCCACACTCCAGCCAACGCTCTACCAGAGAGCCAGCCAGCCAGCCAGGGTCTCCTTGGAAACATTTTATAAAATCTTTCTGCATGTTTGTAATATTAACTTATATTGAAGTTTAGCTATCCAACCATGCTGTTTCTAGTTATGAGTCTGATTTTATGAATGTTGACTAATATTTGGTCTGAGAAAATTATTCCTTTAAAATTGCTCCAGTCTGATTTCTTTCCTTCTTCAGAAACTTTTTTTTTTAATTTTATTTATTTATTTTATTTTATTCATTTTAGAGAGGAGACACACACACACACACACACACAGAGAAAGAGAGAGAGAGAAAGAGAGAAAGAAGGGAGGAACTGGAAGCATCAACTCCCATATGTGCCTTGACCAGACCAGTGCAGGGTTTTGAACCGGCGACCTCAGTGTTCCCAGGTCGACGCTTTATCCACTGCGCCACCACAGGTCAGGCCCTTCTTCAGAAACTTTATTGATTTTTTTTTTTGTCTCCTGGATCTATCGTATTTTTCCTAATGTCATTCCTTCTATAATTTTTATTTTTATTTCTTATTTTATTTTATTTATTTTACAGGGACAGAGAGAGAGAGTCAGAGAGAGGGATAGATAGGGACAGACAGACAGGAACAAAGAGAGGTGAGATGCATCAATCATTAGTTTTTCATTGCCATTGTGGCACCTTAGTTGTTCATTGATTGCTTTCTCACATGAGCCTTGACCGCAGGCCTTCAGCAGACCAAGCAACCCCTTCCTGGAGCCAGTGACCTTGGTTGGGTCCAAGCTGGCAAGCTTTTTTGCTCAAGCCAGATGGGCCCCGTGCTCAAGCTGGTGAGCTCGGGGTCTCAAACCTGGGTCTTCCGCATCCCAGTCCGACGCTCTATCCACTGCGCCACTGCCTGGTCAGGCTATTTTTATTTCTTAAAGTTTCAGAGAGAATTCTTCCAACTTAGCTTCAAACTCACTGATCCAATTTTCTTTACTCATATTTTATAGTAACTCACAGTAAAATGTTAAAAATGACCCTCTTCTTAAAACTGTTGTTTTTTTTTTATTTTCTTTAATTTATATATTCTTGTAAAAGACTTAAAAACATATACCATAAGTAACTTCAAGGAGTCCCAGTAAAAACTGGGTAAGTCCCTGCAAATATTTAAAAATAACTGCTTTTTTCTTTTCACAGATCCTGCATTCTCAAGTATGTTGACAGCTGCTATAGTTCAGTGTTAGAAGTATGGGTTAGCCCTGGCCAGATAGCTTGGTTGGTTAGAGCATTGTTCCTAAGCGCAGAGGTTGTCAGTTCTGTCCCTGGTCAGGGTAGATGCAGGAACATATTGATGTTCTTGTTTCTCTCTTGCCAAAATCAATAATAATAATAATATAGTTTACGCTCATTGTTTTGTTTGGCAATTGACTTTTATTTCTTTAGGGACTAGCATACTTCCTCACTTGGAGAACTATTTCTCCCACTATAGTGTGTATTCTGAATAGACTCTTTCATCTTCCTTACTCCCAGGAATGAGCACTGTATCCAACTGTTGCATCATAGCATTCTACTCCTCTGACTCATTGAGGTGGTCCTGTGACCAAACTGAATCATGCAGAGTCCTCTGTGATTTTTTTTTGGGTGACTAAATTGAGAGGATATGAGCCAGATCCAATGGTGTCTATAGTTATATAGTAAAGTGCACAGATGCATAAGAAGAACAGAAATGAGAGCTAGAAAGAGCTAGTTTTAGTCTCTCTAAGGATAGCTACATTCGTAATATTTGACTACATTATACATATTAAAAAATTTAAGTTTGTTTATATTTTTGTCGCTTACCATTTAAAGATCTCCAGTCAGAGAATTTTCAAGAATACTAATGACAATAATATATACCTCAGGGAGGATGCTATTTAACACCTTGGTAAGGTTTTATGTCATTGCACTATATTACAGAGTCCTATATAGATTACAGAGAAGCCATAACTACATTGGGGAAAGTATCAGGATTGCTCACTGTCAGGTGCTGGCCTTGGGAGGAGCCTCTCAGATGTTTGACAACTAAAAGCTGTTTTAGGCACCTATAACTTTTTGTGTGTTGTGGGCAGTTTTCCTCCTGAAACCTCTAGAGAGTGTGTTTATGTTTGTGTGTGTGTTTCATGCATGATGATAAAGTAATACAGTTTTATAAATTATATTCGGTCGAAATACAACTAGTTATTTTTCGTGCAGCCATTCAGGAAGTAGTTTTTTCTTATGTCTTTCTTCACTCTATCTGCTTTTTCCCCTTTTATCTTTTGTCTCTTTTGGTGGAGAGATAGCAGTAAGGGAGGAGGTTATAAGGAATTCTAGTCATCATATCATATGCTATTTTATAGACTTCCACTTTTCTTTGAATATTAATTCCAATTCTTTATTCTCTTTTAACTCTGCTTTGTCAGGATTTATACAATCCTGCAGGGAGTGAAATTTATTAATAAATTTTCAGTAAATATATGTGGAAAATGCTAATGTAATATGCAGCCATCAACTATCTGCATTTGCCCCTATTTAATGTGATTTTTATGTTTTTTAATGAAAGGTGAATTATTAAAAGTCAATTGGTCTTTATATAATTATATATTTCTAAGACATGAATGTATGTTGTACTGGGTGGGTCAAAAGTAGGTTTGCAGTTCTTATGGAAAATAATAATTAATAATACAAGAATAAACTCTGTTTCATGGTCTCACAATTATAAACCTACTTTTGCCCCACCCTAACATATTTAGTATGTATTCCCAAATCAGAAAAAAATCCTTTGGTGAACTGCTCTTTAACTATAGTATAGTATGTACACGGGAAGTATTGTAAAGTCAGGGTAAGGCAATAATGTTGACAGAAGGGGATTTTTAGCGGAAGGGTCAGTTTGCGACTTTTGGGTGAGAAACCTGCATGAAGTTTGTAAATGACTGTCTTGAAGGAAATTCATAGAACAAGGAACATTAACTCGTAGTGTATTGAACATTTCCTGATTGATTAGACAGCACTCTTTTCCCTTTATCCACCTGCCTTATAATACCTAGATTTTTCTTAGGCATTTCACCCTTTTCATACATGGTCCATAAGTTCAGGGAAAGGCACTGCCTACCAGCTCTGGTGGAAGACCTGGATTATCTTAAACTAATAAGAGTATTAAGATCCCCTGGATGCAGTTAGTGTGAGTAGATTTAAACCAATGAAAATGTTGAATCTTCCATATTCTGTAAAAGTCCTTTCAGCTCCTACAGGAAGATTTTGGAGTTAGGTAGGCACACAGTTGAGGATGGCTAGCAACTACAAAACATCTAGCAGATTCTATAAATGAGGGCAAGTAATCCCAAACATAAATCTTACCTTATTGGAATATGAAAGTCTGGACGTTGTGCTAGAATCACAGTAATATATCTGCTTAGAAGGTCATCTTACATTTTCAGTTATAACAAGAATCATTAGTGGCATGTTGCAGGAGCTTACCCTATGAGGTTCAATGATCTATACATAAAAATAGCCTGCCCTTTAACTTTTATTCTTTTCCATTGTGCAGACTGATGAATTAAAGGGCTGTTAGTTCCTCAAAGTACCTATATTTGGGGACTAATTTAAGAATTCAACCCAGTTTTAAAATTATTTCCAAGGCAAAAATTAATTCTCAGTTCTACCATGTGATTTATAAATGGATTTTTAAAACACAATCCATTCATACTTTTAGAATTTCTTTTATCTATGAGAGGCTTGGCAGTATATTAGAGCACTGCTCTAGGAAGGACTGGAAGAATATTGATTTTAAGCTAGCTCTGCCACTAATTAGCTATGCAACCTTCACAAGTCCTGTCCCTGGTATTTTATTTTCTCATTTGTAAATAAAGGAATTGAAGTAGATTTCTAAGATTCTTCCAGTTCCAGTAATTTATAATATATTCATCAATGCTTGGACACATTTTTTTAACCGTGACTTTAATACTAAATTTTATAAACATGCTTTGAAAAAACATTTTTCTGAGTTTTTGTTCTTAATCATTAAATATTATTCAAAAAAGAAATTTTCCTTGGGATATTTAATTTAATACATTAATTAAGATCATTTTAAAAATGGTACCAAGATATAACTAAATAAGATAATGTGTTAGAGTTTATTTAATGTGCAATTTTGCTAATTCTAAATGACTTAAAAATTGTTCATTTATTTTCTAATTATTTTTGTGATATATTGATTTAAGAGAACTTTCATTATTTCCCAAAATAGTTGTATTGCTTTATAGTTTTATTATATTACTTATTTAATAGCACTTATTAGAGATTTAAAGTTAGATAATATATTCAATATGCATATATAATTAACATTAGACATGTGTATAACAACATGTGATTAATATAACCTGTATTTTAAATATGTTTATATATGAACTTCTGCTTATATTGTTATTCATTAAGCATATTTTATGCCAGGTATTATGTTATTTATGACTAGGATTCATAGTTATTGGTTTCAAGGAGCTTATTTTCTGTTAATGAAATTATTAGCTAAAATGATAGTTGCATGGTCTTGTAATATATGGAAAGATTTGCATTCATTTATAATTAAGGAATTTATAATTAAATAATACATATTAGTTATTGACCAGTGGATGATAGATAATACTGGGGAACAAAATTTGTGTTGCATTCACAAAGACACTTGTTCTTACCTAATTCGAGTGTCCTGATGTCAAATCTGACATAAGTTTTTCTCTGTAAGCTACAGTTATTTTGCCATTCAAGATTTTAGGTTTTCATCTTATTGAAAAATTTTCAACATTTAGTTTAACATAATGAAGTAGAGTGTCTTCTTGGGCATCATCTTTGTGAAAATACATTAATTTATATAATGCAGTAAATACACTAATAATACACTAAAAGATATGATTGCATCAGAATTTGTCTACAATTTTGAAATAGAACATAATAAAACACTTATTTTAATCATAAAATTTGTGAAAAACTTATTTAAATTCTATTCAGGCAGAAATTTGCGTTTGTAGCTCCTGTGTTTGTGTACTTGTTGAGGACAATCTCGTTTGATGCTCCAGCAGTAGTCTGCTCATCACTAACAGCTCCTAGGTTTTCGGGAAACTTATCAAAGTGACTTTTCAGGAAGTGAATCTTAATGCTCATGTTACATCCAATGTCACAGAAAGCCAACAGCATCCTTTGAACCAGAAGTTCATAGTTTTCTGCTTTATTTTGCCAAGGAAGTTCTTTGTAACAGCCACAAAAGACTGCCATACTGCTTTCTCCTTCTTAGTCATCTTCCCAGCAAATTTTTCTTCACATATGGGTGTTCAAATTTGAGGTCCATCGAATACACCTGCTTTTATCTTCTTGGAAGACAAGGCAGGAAAAGCAAAAATAATATGTTGAAAGCATTTACTTTCTCTATTCAAAGCCTGAACAAACTGATTCATTAAGCCAAGTTTGATGTGAAGTGAGGGAAAATAATCCTGTCTCGATTCAATACAGGTTCATTCACAATATTTTGCACCCTTGCTTCCAGAGCTTCACGTTTCGGTCACTCCTTCTGTGTCCAGTGTTTCTCCTGAGCTCACCTGTCCCACAAACACAGAAAGCAAGGATACTTTGTGAAACCTCTCTGTTGTTCTAGCAGGAAATTTACCATGTTAAGATCACACAAATGATCCAGTTATGCTCCTCATACTTCAGAAAGTTGAGGACAATTTTATGTCATTATAATCTTCTCGCAGATGAGTTGAATAACCAATTGGAACTGCATAAACATTACTGTTGTGTAGGAGAACACATTTCAGGCTCCATTTAGAGCTGTCAAGAAATAGCCACCATTCTGTTGGACTGTAAGTGGTAACACCTAGCTGGCTGAGAAGACTACTGCTATCATGAGAGTAAACAAAGTGTTTGTCTTTGGAAAAAAAATCCACAAAAATTTGTTCACGCTTCCTGAAATGGGATACTTTAGCTGACTGGTGAAGTCCATTCTTTTCTTGAAGCCTGGTGGCTAATAGCTGCTTTCTTTGATAGGCTCAAATCTCTTACTAAGGTATTCAAGTCGGGTTGGCTAAACTGCTGATGGGTTAATGACTGCTTTGTTATCAGAAGAAGACCCTTCAGATTCTACAACAATTTCCTCATGCATCTTATCAAAATACACTTGATCACCATGTTCACTTTCTTTGTCCTTAGAAGAAATAAAACCATTGAAAACTGAAACTGGGAGTGTCTCAGAGTATGGGATAGGTTGTATTGCTGAAGAAATATTAGGATATGTGATCATATGCTGTTTTTTCTTGCTGATGTTCTTTGTATGGATCAGACAGAAATAACAGTTACTGCTGTGGTCCTTAGGTTCACTCCAAATTATGGAAATACCAAAAGGCATTCCTTTGCATTTTCCTTTTGTCCAGTCACAAAGCATTTCCTCACAATTATGACAAACAATATGAGGAGCCCAATTCTTGTCTTGATTGCGAAGGGGAACTTGAAAATAGGCAATATATGTACGTGTCACAAATGATGAAATATTGCACCTTTGACATTTGAGTGTGTAACAGTCACATATATAACAGAATGTGTCAGGACTATTCTTACATTTACGCCTACTCGAAGAAGCCATGAATCAATCTTAAAATAAGAGGGTGTTTTTATCAGATAATAATTTTTTACATTTAAAAACAACTACAATTATGTAAAAGTGATGTTTGTAAAACATTATTTGCCTTGTGGTTATGTTTAATCCAAGAGTTATTGCCCTTTAACTCCAATTTAAAAACCAATGCATGCCATTAACTGTAACAAAAGAAATTAACATTGCATAAAAACTCGACCATGAATAAAAAAACAGATTTTAGATTTGGAATCAGTGATTCAGAAATATATAGAAACAGTTCTAAAACCTCATGCAACAGAAAATGAAAAAAATTGTTCCCCAGTGTAATATCACTTGTAAGGCAGAGTGTGGCAAATAGTATGCTATTTTGGAATGATCATAAATCCTACCCATTTTTGTTCCCTTTATCTTGTTTCATTTTTCTTTTTTAGATATTATCAACATCAACCCACTATATATTTATTTGTATGTTTTCTGCTTTGATCCTAGAATGTGAATTCCATGAGAAAGTGATGTCAAATGTTTTTGTCCACTGTTAAATTGTTGTTGCCTATAGTAGGCACACAGTAGGTATTCAATGGTATTTATGTATAAATTAGTGGCATGGATGTTTTGGTACACAGTATAGCAGAATTCATGCAAAATTGAAATTGCCTGCATAATGGCTTATAAATTTTGTTTTTCAGAACAACTTACGAGTTTGCGTAATTTTGTATGCACAAAGATGTTCACTTGGGCATTCCTTAAATAGTAAAAAAAATTGTAAGTAAGCTAAATTTTTTTCAGAAGTGGTACAAATTACATAAACGGTCCTCTATCTATGCTTTGGAGTGGATATGTCTGTGCTGACATAGACAGATCTCCAGGGCATATTTTTAAGTGAAAAATTTGCAAAAAAATGCATATACTGTTATGTAGTTTATGTGTGTATGATTATAAGAACACGCACATATTATGTGTGTATATGTAAATTTTTACTGCAAAACCCTGGAAGAACCCTATCAATATGGGAGAAGTGAAGGAGTATGTAAATGTTTACTTCATGTATAATTTGTATTCTTCACATTTATAAGAAGTTTTTTTTTCTATTGTTTCAAATTTGTATATTGGGCATATGTTAATGTATTATTTACCTAACTAAGTAAACAGATTATGTATGTTCTTAAGCAGCATGAAAACCATGATAAGCCACGTGGAATGTATAATAAATTCACTGAGCCTAACTTTGGGAGGGCCTATGTGAGAAGGAAATGCCTGAGTTAATCTTGTCAAATGGTGTTTGCCAGGTGAAGAAAGAAAAGAAGGAATGTTTCTGGAAAGAATAGCTTATACAGGGTCATGGAGGTATGTAAGTATGGAATATTAGGGAAATGGCAAATAATTTCTATATGATTAGTATACTGTATTTCCCCATGTATAAGACTCACGTTAATTTTGGGGCCCAAAATTTGAAAGAAAATGTATTACATAAAGTTATTGAACTGAAGTTTTATTCATCATAAAATTCATACAACTCCTCATTACTGTCAAAACTTCTATCCATTAGCTTGTCCTCATCTGTGTCTGATGACAAATCATTGTCTTCAATAATGAGTGCAAAAACAAGTGTGAAAAAGTGGGAAATGCAAGTTAAAAATCTACAACCGTTGTATAGGACACACCCAGTTTTTAAACTCCAAATTTTTTGAAAGAGGTGTATCTTATACATGGGGAAATATGGTATATATGATGCAAGGAAAGAATGGATGAGATGAAACTGGAGAGGTAAACATGGGTCAGATTTTGAGAATGCTTATATGTTGTGTAAGGATTTCACATTACATCATCCCTCAGTCTATTTCTGATTAATCTTGCTCCAATGACTTTTAAAGTCAGAAGCAAGATTGATAACTGTTATAGAATTGTACACTTGAAACCTATGTAATTTTATTCACCAACAACACCCTAATAGATTCAATAAATTTTAAAAAAAGACATTGCCCTGAAGACAGTGACATGGCAATTGAATATTTATGTATACCTTACCATATAGCTTACCTCCAAAAAGAACACAGAGGACAGAAGACTCCCAAGCTCATTTTATAAGGCCAGCATTATTCTAATTCAAAAACCAAATAAAGGCACTACAAAGAAAGAAAATTATAAGCCAGTATCCCAGATGAATATACTCTAGATGCTTTAATCCTCAACAAAATATTAGCAAGCCAGATCAAGGAATACATTAGAAAGATCATACACCATGATCAAGTGGGATTTATTGTGGAGATGCAAAGTTGATACAATGTCTGCAAATCAATATGTATCATATGCCTCATAAAATGAAGGAGAACAACCACATGATAATATAAGTGCAGAAAAAGCATTTGATAAAATCCAGCATTCATTTATGAGGGAAACTCTCAGCAAAATGGGAATAGAGGGAACATACCTTGAAGGCCATATATAACAAACCCACACCAAATATCATACTCATTGGACAAAAACTAAAGTGTTTCCCATATCAGGAGTAAACCAGAGATGTCTGCTTTCAGCACTCTTATTCAACATAGTACTGGATGTCACAGCAATCAGACAAGAAAAATAGAAAAGGTCATTCAAATTGTAAAGGAGGGAATAAAACTCATATAAAGATAGCACAATATTGTAAATAGAGAACCCTGAAGATTCCACCAAAACTTATTAGCTGTGGTAAATAAATTCAGTAAAGTAGCAGGTACAAAATAAATATCCAGAAACAAATTGCATTTTTATCCACCAATAATGATCTATCAGAAAGAAAAAGTAAGAAAACAATTCCATTCACAATTACAATAATAAATAAGTAAATAAATAAATGAAAATACCTAGGCATAAATTTAACCAATGATGTCAAAGACTTGTAAAGTTTAATATACTGAACAAAGAAATTGAAGAAGATACGATATATACTGTGTTCGTGGTTAGGCAAAATTAACATCATAAAAATGTTTATTTGCCCAAAGCAATCTGTAGATTCAATGCAGTCCTATCAAGATGGCATATTTCACAGAACTAGAGCAAATATTCCAAAATTTGATATGGAACCTAAAGACCCGGAGTAACCACAGTAATCTTTAGAAAGAAGAAAAAAGTTGGAGGAATCAAACTACCTGATATCAGACTATAATACAAGGCCATAGTAATCAAAACAGCATGGTATTGGCATAAATTCAGACATAGATCAATGGAACAGAAGAGAGAGCATAGAAATAAACACATGCCTTTATGTCAATATCTTATAAAGGAGGCAAGAACATATGGGGTAAAGACAGTTTTTTCAACAAATAGTGTTGGAAAAATTGAACAGATAAGTGCAAAGAAAATAAAACTAGACAAACTTCTTACACCACACACAAGAATAGGCTCAAAATAGACTAAAGACTTAACTGTTAGACTGAAAACCATAAAATTCCTAGAAGAAAACATAGGCAGCAAAATCTTAGATATTTCTGTTAGCAATATTTTTTCTGATATATGTCCTCGGAGAAGGGAAACAAAACAAAACAAAAATAAACAAATGGGACTACATCAAACAAAAATGTTTTTGAACAGCAAAGAAAACCATAAACAAAATTTAAAAAAAAATCACTGAATGGGAGAACGTATTTGCCAATGATAAAGGCTTACTATCCAAAATTTATAAAGAACTTACAAGACCCAACACCAAAAATACAATTCAGTTAAAAAGTGAGCAAAGGGCCTGTATAGACACTTCTCCAAAGAGGACATACAGATGGCCAATATACATATGAAAAGATGCTCAGCACTAATTATCAGAAAATGCCAATTAAAACCACAATGAGATATGACCTCACAACTACCAGGATGGCTGTCATCAATAAAGTGACAAAAAACAAGTGTTGGCGAAGATGTGGAGAAAAGGGTACCCTTGTACACTATTGGTGGGGATGCAGATTTGTACAACTATTGTAAAAAACAGTATACAGTTTACTTGAACAATTAAAAATGGTACTGCTTTACTACCCAGCAATTCCACTTCTGGGAATTTATAAGCAGAATTCCAAAACACTAATTTGAAAAAATACATGCACCCTTATCTTCACTGAAGCATTGTTTACAATGGCCAAGATTTGGAGACAGCCCAAGTACCTATCAGGTGAAGGATACAAAAGCCATGCTACATTTACACAATGGAATACTACTAAGTCATTAAAAGAAGGAAATCTTACCTTTTGTGACAGCATGGATGGGCCTGGAGAGTATTATGCTAAATGAATTAAGACAATCAGACAGATATCAAGTAATAATGTGGAAACAGACTTGTAGACACAGAGAATAGAATGACAGCTGTCAGAGGGAAGGAGTATTGGGGTGCTGTGTGAAAAAAGGTGAAGAAAAGGTTAAGGAAAGAGATGAGAAAAAAAATACCTCATAGAGAAAGGCAACAGTATGGTGATTACCAGAGGGGAGGGGAGGTAGCGGGAGGTAGGAGAGGGTAAAGGTAGGATAAATGGTGATGGAAGGAGCCTTAACTTGGAGAGGTGAACACACAGTACAGTACACAGATCATGTATTATAAAGTTGTACACCTGAAATGTAATTTTATTAACTAATGTCACTAATAAATTTTAAAAGTAAAGGTATCTATTTAAACATATTAAATAAAAGAATATATAACTAGAATCAATTACGTTGGACACATGTTAAATATTGAGGATGAGAAATGGTAATATATATTTTTGATACATGTTTATATGTATCAAAATGACCAAAATGCTATTTTAATTTTGATTCTCCCTTTATAAATCACATACAAGGTGCAGTTATAAGCAATTTTAAGGGGGTTGTATTATAGCTGATTATGTATGTATGTATGTATGTATATATTTACTTATTTATTTATTTTGAAAAAGAGGAAGCAGGAGAGAGGAGAGAAGAGAGAGGGAAAGGGAGACAGACAGAAGCATCAATTTGTTGTTTTACTAGTTGTGCATCCATTGATTGCTTCTCATATGTGCCCTGACTGAAACTCGAACCAGAGACCTTGGGTTGTAGTTAGTGCCGTCAGGACAGAGCTGGCTACCCTGATATTAAGCTGGCGACCTCTGTGCTCTGGAACAACACTTGACCCACTGTGCTACTGGCTGGTACCTTAAAGCTTAAGAACATTTAACATTGTTCCATCTTAACTGCATATCAGGGAGTACTCCAGTATTAATAAGCTTCTATCATTAGAAGCAATTCTAAATATAGGAAACATGGTGTCATGAACACTGTAAAATGAACTAGACCAGTGGTTCTTAACCTTTTCTGAGGTACGGAACCCACCAGTTTCATATGTGCATTCACCGAACCCTTCTTTAGTGATAAATAAAATACAATTTTTTTTTTCCAAATTCAAAACATAGGTATATGTTTTTTTACTGGTGCACAAAATGAGCCATGCATGAACATCACCTTGCTCAAAGAACAAAACCAACAAAGTGAATGAACTCACAACAAATTACGGTATTACTTTATTCTGGCCTCCATGGCAGAGGCTTCTCCGAACCCCTGAGACCGACTCATCGAACCCCTAGGGTTTGATAGAACCCAGGTTAAGAACCACTGCTCTAGAGTCTGAAAATCAAGCTAGATGAGGAATGGGTCTTGCTTATCTACTTTCCTTGTCACCATCACTAGAGTATAATTAGATTGGATACCTACTTCATAGAAACTTAAGTTTTTAATAGGCATACATTTTTTATGATCCTTTTAATCATAGCCTAAATGTTAACATTAATTCTCTATAAGATTTTTAATGAAGACCTATCAGAAAATGACAAAATTTTTTTTAGACTACCTATTCTTTTTGTTTTCTTTACAGGGACAGAGAGTGTCAGAGAGGGGGATAGATAGGGATAGACAGGAATGAAGAGAGATGAGAAGCATCAATCATCAGTTTTTCTTTGCGACACCTTAGTTGTTCATTGATTGCTTTCTCATATGTGCCTTGACTGCAGGCCTTCAGCAGACCAAGCAACCCCTTGCTCGAGCCAGCGACCTTGGGTCCAAGCTGGTGAGCTTTTTGCTCAAGCCAGACAAGCCCACGCTCAAACTGGTGACCTCGGGGTCTTGAACCCGGGTCCTTCACATCCCAGTCTGATGCTCCCTCCACTGCGCCACTGCCTGCTCAGGCTATACTACCTATTCTTGACTAATTTTGGTAAGTCATCATTTCTATCTAGGCATTCATTCAGTCTACCGTAATATTTATTGGCTGCATATTATATTCTGTGACTTGGCTAGGTCTGGAGCTATAATAGTATAAGATAGTTTCACTCAGACTTTTAAAAAATATAACAGGAAATAAAAGTCAATAAAATAATGTTTAATTGGTATTGTGATAGGAAAAGTATTAGAGATTGTGGGGGTACATAAGAGGGACAGCTAACTCAAAGAAGGACTAGGATAACACTCAAAGGAAGAGCAAATTAGCCAAGTTAAGAGATGATAGAAGCCCTCTTTGACTTGTGAGTAACTATGCACAGGAGGTCTCCTAAGACCAGTAGCCTATAAATAGCAATATTTTATTGCTCTACTTCAATATAATTTTGTATCTTCTAAAAAGTGAGTGCCTGGAAAAGTTTACATACTTTTTCTACTTTCTCAGTGATGTGAAGAACCTAATTTATATGCACTTCTCACCAAATAAATACAAATGAGTAAAAACAGTGATTGACCATAAAAAAATATTATGCATAATTACCAATTACTAACAAATTTGAGTGTATACAATTTCATAGACCAAGGTTATAATGATTCTTTTTATTGTTTTATTTTTTAGTGAGAGAGACAGACAGACAGACAGGAAGGGAGAGAGATAAGAAGCATCAACTCTTTGTTGTGGTTCCTTAGTTGTTCATTGATTGCTTTCTTTTATGTGCTTTAAATGGAGGGCTCCAACAGAGCCAGTGATCCTGGACTCAAGCCAGTGACCTTGGGCTTCAAGCCAGCGACGTTTGGGCTCAGCCAGAGACCATAAGGTTATGTCTATGTTCCCACGCTCAAGCCAGTGACCCTGCACTCAAGCTGGTGAGCCCACACTAGGTGGAATGCTTAGAGAATAACTGAAGTGCCTTATGTTGTGCTTGACTGGCCACAGTCTCAAGGATGCAGTGAGCTCAAGTGTTGTGATGTGCTTATTGAACTTCAGAGGAAGGAGTTGACTGACATATTCTGGCTATTCAATACATACTTTGGATTGAATCAAGGGACATGGCATGAAGTGCAATAGTTGCCCAAAAGGCAACCTTGTCTCTTCTTCTTCTTCTTTTTATTTATTTATTTTTTTTAACAGGGACAAAGAGAGAGAGTCAGAGAGAGGGATAGATAGAGACAAACAGACAGGAACAAAGAGAGGTGAGAAGCATCAATCATCAGTTTTTCGTTGCTATCGCAACACCTTAGTTGTTCGTTGATTGCTTTCTCACATGTGCCTTGACTGCGGGCCTTCAGCAGACTAAGCAACCCCTTGCTGGAGCCAGCGACCTTGGGTCCAAGCTGAAGAGCTTTTGCTCAAGCCAGATGGGCCCGTGGTCATGCTGGCAACTTGGGGTGTCGAACCTGGGTCTTCCAGATCCCAGTCTGATGCTCTATCCACTGTGCCACCACCTGGTCAGGCACTTGTCTGTTTCTTTAGAGAAAGCTATGTTGTACTCTCATGTGACATAACATAAAATTAGTATTCCTCCTGGAGGTTCTTGATGTGTATTTTTGGTTGGTTGGGTAGTTAGAAGCCATGTTGGAGAGTTTAAATACTTGACTTTTTCCTTAAATCATATAGTAGTTAACATAGAAAATATGCTTCTTAATCATTGTTTATCCAAGCACCCACAATTTTTATAGTCTTATTTAGTACTGCAATTATATTTGCATTACGAGAAGAAGTAGACTTTCTCTTTTAGAAAAGAACCATAGTATGGAAATTTAAAAAAAGCAATATTGAATTAAGAAAAATAATTAGAATCTAAATGTACATTGGTATTAAGATATGTACATATTTTTGAAAATATTAATGATAGTAGTACTAAAGAATAAAAAATTTTTATATTTATAAATTTAATATCCTAGAACATTCATGTTTGAAAAGTGCTTAAATTTTTATTGCAAAGTTTTTAGAAGTATTTTTTTTTTGTTTGGACCATATCAAATATAGCAACTCTAACTCAGAGATTTACAACTTGCCAGAACATTGCTCTCACTTAGTTCAACTCAGTTCAAAATCCATAAACAGATGTATAGCTCTAAAAAAAGGATGCTAAAATCTGGTACCTGTCTTCAAAGAGTTTACACTTTAATTTGGAAAACTGAGAAATTTTAATACGATGTTGTGATTTGTTCTTTTTTACCATGGAATGATGTTATTTTAGGGAGTTGAGGGAATGGCATTCATAGTACTCACATATGGGGTCGAGTGAGTCTTTCATGGTAACATTTATTTGAGGTTAAAATGGAAGGCTAACCACAGGTTTCCAACGTCTCATCTCTGTCTGTCCTGCCACAGAAGACATCCAATCTTGTCTTCATTAAGCCCAGTACAAAGACCAGAGTCCAGCTATTCTGTGTTATGGTTCAGTCCAATTTGTCCCCGTCCTCATCTGGCTAGCATAGTCTTTTTGGTTGTACCCAGGACCCAGGTTGATGCTGTGCTCAGAGCCCATGCTTAGAGCCCCTCCCTTGGAGTGCATGCAGTTGTTGGACCTCACCTGGCATTAGAGCTGCATGGCTGCTTGGAGATCATGCAAGCAAACAGGGCAAATGTGTGTTTCCAAGGGAGAGAGAAGAGTGATTCTTTATTAGGCTTGTGTTTATATTTTGGGTTAGGAAGGACTAGCTTTTCTTTAACCAATTAGTTTCTTAATCTTTCACAGGCTTGTGTTGATTCTTCCCAAAAAACAATCAGGTCCTTCTTCTAGGCCTGTCTTCCTGACAGCCTCTGTGGCTGCCATCTTGGCTTATATTGTGCATGCCCTAAAGTAGAAACACAGCAGCACCCTTCCCCCCATACTCTGGGGCTGGACCAATTGTACCCTGGGGAGAAGGGAGTGTTAATTCTTTTGGCAGGGCAAGGCTGCAATCTCCAGGGGTGTCCAAAACTGTAAATGCTATGGCTTCTAGTAAATGGAATGCTGTAACTTTCATCTGAAATATGATTCTCAGTTTTGTTAAGCTTGTATCTGAAAATGTTAGCACAGGTAGCTAGACAATAAGGGAAGGAAGCAGAGGAAATCAGACATTAAACATAATAAACTAGAAACTGCCTACCACACCCAGGTTAGAATATTTGTTAAAAATCCTGGACCTTTCTTAATAAGAGGTAAAAGTATGTCATTCAGGTGAGAAAGTGGCTTAGAGTTATTGAATTAATAAGTTATATCTTTTCTCATTAGGCTCAGGATATAATAGATTAGATATGTCCATAAAAGACTAAAGGAAGCAAGCATAGGGAGATGATAAGCATGTATCATTTATTGAAAGGCTACGTGCAAGAAATAGTGTGGGGTGCCTCTATACTATAACTTTTCAAAAAAGGTTGCATGAAATAGGGAGGAAGTCCTAGTGGCAGGGGTGCTTCACAGAGCTGTGTAGGTGTGTCCTGCATAACTCCTGGATCATCCCCAAATGTGAGCAGCGCATGCTGGAGTGTGCACAGATGGCTGCGTTTCATCTTTACATCCTTGCATCTGGAATTAGCACTTCCTTACTAGTGTGACTTTGTTAAGGTATTTAAGGTTTCTAAGCCTTAATTTCCTCATCTTCAAAATAAGAAATCATAATATTGATTAACCCTCAGGATTGCTATTAGGATTAAAGAGAGTATTTTCATGATCTTTTTACTTACAAAGAAACTAAGGAATGTAGAAGTTAAGTAGTTTGCCTACCACTTTGAGTAGAGCTAGGAAATGATTCGGCTCCAGAGCCTGTGTTTTGAATGCCTATACATACTGTGTCTCATTATGGAGTCAAGACCATAGCACTGTGGCCAGCACTTAGTATGTACTCAATATTAGCTCTTATTTTACCATCATTTTGGTAACAGGGAAACAAAGGCTCATAAGTGCTTAATAATTTACCTAAAGAGTAACCCAACTTTTAAACAAGACAGCCAAGACTTTAATCCAAGGCATGTGCTGTTCTTTGTTGTGCTTTATTTTATTCAAAATAGTAGTATGACAACTTTGAAGTGGTTTTAGTCAAAAGGAAAATACCACGTTATAGTGTATCACAAACACTGATGTTTATAAGGATGATTCTAGACCATCAAAAAAAGAATATATATTATATCTTCTGAAGAAAGGAGTGGAAGTATGTAATATATTTTAGGTTTTGTAGGAATATGCTATGAAAACTTGCAGAGTTAGGGTAAACAATCAGAGACAGCAAGGCACCCTAGGGCAAAAGCCCTGAATAAATAAGAGTTCAGGGGCCTCTCTGACTCTGTACTGGAAACAGCAAAACAGCAGGATAATATTCAGTAACAGAAAATGTCTAGGCTCTCAGAACAGAGATTAGGAGTTAGCATGTTCCTTATCCTTTACTTCACCTCCTGTAAACTTCCGTTGTCTGCTTCCTTGAGTTATTTGTACTGGCTAATAACTGAGTAAGGCTGGGGATGATGCTTCAGTCCTTGGGTCTGCTGACTGGGTTTGTTGTATCCCCTCAGCCCCTCGAAGCATGTCATCTGGCCTCCGAGTAGTTGACTGTCGCCGTGACAAGGTTTCTATTAAATCCAGTAAAATAGAATCAGTTTGATACTATACTGGGTAAGCTTCAGCTACTTGGAAAATTGATTTATGTTGCATATCTTATTCCTGAGCAGTGTCAGTTAAATCAGGTATGGCTATACAAAATAAGAGGGATAGTGAATGTAATAGTTTTGGATATTTAGTCACAAAATGAACCTCAACAGTCATAGTTCAGTTGCCTACATTGTACTGGAAATACAGACTATTCTGTAAGCCATGAAATTAATCATGCTAAACAAATGTTGATCCATACAATGTACTTTTATTATTAAAAAGGTATATGTACCCATTCACTTGTACCTTTTTCATATTGGTGTGTGTGTGTGTACAACATTATTAATCATATATTTTATTTTGTGCTGCTATTATCAAAGGAAAAAAACTGGAACTGAGAGATGAATTGTTGTTATATTAAAAAATCAAGCATTTTATCTGTGAAGACATAATAACCACCAGCAAAGTAGGTGCTATTATAAATTTATGTTCTCCATCATAAAATGGCTTTCAACACTGGTTGGGAGATAAAAAACAAACCTTTTACATTTCTGTAATCATCTCATTGTTCTTATCTTACCAGATGCCTAAATTAATCTCTCTCGTTTTAAAATCTATTTTCTTTTCTGGTTTCTTTGCTTTAAGTGCTCTTCAGAATTCTCTTTCCTTTAAGTATCTACTTTCATACTGTTGAAAATGTTCAGAAGGCAGTTTAATGAATTAATTCAAGCAAGTGATCACTGGAGTCAGAACTACTTTAGTTCAGATACCTCTTCTGTCACCTGCCAGCTGGAAACTGCAAGTTCATTAAATTCTCTAAATGTTTATTTTTCTTGTATCTAAAATGGGTACCAAAGTGGTAAATCCTTGGGTACATTAAGATGTCATAAGGATTAAATTATATAACTCAGTATAGTGTCTGGCAAATAGTAAGAGGTCAATAAGTGTTCATTATTATTGTTAATATTATTATTAATGATATAATATTATTGTTAATATTATTTTATTGGTGCTATAATTTTAAAGTGCTGAGTGCTACCAAATCTGTACCTTCACTTTGGGTATCTTCTCTGGGTTTCAGTCTGCTTAAATTAAACCCTACATCTAGCTTTCAGCGGCTCATCTGCTTAACTCCATTTCCATTGCTGATAGCTTACTCATAACTTGCTCAAACTCTGGGGTGAGCAAGACCATTCACTGCCTAATGGAATTGTGAATAGACTGTGTATTATTTCAGGCATTTCCAGTTATTAGAACGATATTATTTCAGCACTTAACATCCAGCCTTGTTATTTTAAGACTTACATCTTAAACTCTATTTGAAGCACAGCTAGGACTATCTATCTGTCTTCAGCAGCTGGGACAGTTTCTCCATTTGCTAGGTGCTAGCTTCTGTCTTAGAATCTGGCGGAGAGTGAAAAAGGCAAACCTCTCTTTATTGAACTGTGCCTTGAAGCATTTACTTGTTAAAGAGTGGTCTCTGCCTCACATTGATCATTTTTGTCATGGAATTCAGGAAAGCCTTAGATTTCCTACTGATTCCTCTTTTTTTTTACTTTTAGTGAGTGAAGGGGAAGTAGAGAGATAGACTCTCACATGTGTCCCACTGCGATGGCAAGCGCACTAGGGGGCGATGCTCTACCCATCTGGGGCCATTGCTCTGTCACACCGGAGCCATTTTTTAGTACCTGAGGGGTGGCCAACTTGCTCCAATGGAGCCATGGCTGTGAGAGGGGAAGAGAGAGAGAGAGAGAGAGAGAAGTGGGAAGTTAGAGAAGCAGATGGTCACTTCTGTGTTCCCTGACTGGGAATTGAACCTGGGATATCCACATGCTGAGCCAATGCTCTACCACTGAACCAACCAGCCAGGGCCTCTACTGATTCTTCAATATGGGAGATCTAACTCTGAGTTGGTATTTTCTACTTTCTTCACCATTAGTTCCTGGCTCCTATCACAGTGTCATGTTGCTGGGGTTCTTCTTGGGAGAAGCTTCTGAAAGATAGCTCAAACCCAGCTACCTGTTGAGGTGTTCATTGCTTCAGCCCTCACAGTGTAAATATTGTTTCACTGTTTCCCTCTCTTAACCTTATTTTCCTTTCTTTTCTCAGCTCATGGTGACCCATGAGGGCAGATTAGTGAGTCTGCTGGTTACAAAAGTGAATAACTGAGGAACAAAATCCTTTTCTCTTTTTCTTGTAGAAATCCCATTCCTGTATACATGATTTTCATGGAACTCCCTGTTCCCAGTGGATTCTAGAAATAGAAGCATTCCTGTAGACTTGTGCTGGGAAAGAAAGAAACTTATCTTTCTCCTTGGGCACTGTGCTTCTGAAAAGGTAGGTCACCCTCTTACCTCTAGTACTCTATGTGTTTTATTTGTCAGAGATAATGGGTATCTGTTGTGATAGAGAAGATTCTTGACTCTCATTAGACCTTGAAGTTAAGTGTCTATTCTCAACAGCTGATGAATCTCTAAATTTAGAATGCAAAAACTTTACACATTTTGTGTATAATTTTGAGCCTCTGCAAAAATTCCTGGAAAGCAGGACAAAAATCACAATTGAGCCTCTGTTACACTTCAGTAAAAATTGCCAATAACACATATATGGGATTATTATTCTTCTATTCTCACTTTATATCTCCAATGTCTAATATAGTACCTGCAAAATAGTAGGTATTTAATAAATATATGTTGAACAAATGGAAAGCAAAATATAATACATGAAAAAGCTGATCCTAAACTATGGTACATGATACACAGAGAAGACACAGTCCTGAAAATTGGCACCCAGAGAAATTGCTATCATCATCTTACTACTTTATAGCACCTAATATTTTTAAATTGCTCTCTTTGATACAACATTGTTTTTATTGTGTGAATTTTAATATGCTTTGGTTTTACTTCTACTTATTAATTAAATAATTACTGTAAGAGAACTGTGGGAATAAATTTAAATTTTTACTGTGTTGGTCCTGAGAGATCTGCTATAGTATAATGATATGAAATGATTTCAAATTTACTCAGGGTTATTAAAAGACACAGTCTAAGATATATTACTATTTTTGTTCATTTTGTTTCCAAATCACATTAAAATAGTCCCTTTTGCACTTAATTGATTTTGTCAGAGTTTTATACTCACTTTAAAAAGAAAGATTATTTTTCTAGTTTTAAAATATCTTTTTTGAAAACTTAATTTTCAAGCAAAGAAATCAAGAGAGAATTTTAATCTAAATTTCATGTGTCAGATAAATGTGAATAAAACTTGATAAAAAGTACTGAATGATGTGTTTTATAATTCCTTAGAAATTTTAAGAATATTCCTGGTTTTCCAAGTATATTTACCTGAGAGATCAGCCATGAGTCATCTTGAGATATATTAGCTTGATCACTTGATACGATTAAATTCTTACATATTGATGTTAAAAACACAAATAAGAATAATCATAAGGTTCTGTTCCAATGCATTTTAACAATGTTTAAAAAGAGGGGCAAGATATAATCTTTTTAAGAAGTGTGTTAAAAAATTGCTAGGAATTTACAAGATTGTTAAAAAAGTAACTTGTATTCTTAACCAATTGCTTGGTTATTTCAGTGCCTATGGGAAGTGGGCTTAGTAAGGCAAGTTACCAGGGAAACCTTTTTCTTGATAAGGATATTTGTGTACTGTGAGTCCATACATAGTAAAGCTGTAATTTTGCTATGCTTTCCTTTCATGTAAGTTAACCAAAGAGGAACAAACATTGTAGAAACTGGATGCTAAGAATGCAGAAGGGCAAAAGCAATTTTATAATCTTAAATTTATTATTCATATTAACAATATTATTAAAAATAGTACTGATACTATTAATTAAAATAATTATACACATTTATAAAATGATCTATAGTTTAAAAGCTGCACTCATTTAAATTATGCCTTTTGGGAGACATTATTATCAACTGCCTCATCTTAGACATAAGGAAATTAAAGTCAAGTTCATAGCCCATGGCCAGAAGGGGTTAAGTAGGTATTTGCAAGTTGTTCCCAGCTTCATTGGTAGCAGAGCATTTACGCTTTATACATCATCCATTTTTCCCAAATAAAGCTAATCTTGGTCTTGCTTGTGAGAAGATGCAGAGGAAGGTTTATCATAAATTAAAGAAAGAATATTTTCAGGATCTCTCACTTTGAATGGGTTCATTCCAAATTCTTGGGAGAGACCCTAACAATGTTCATAAACTTTTGTACGATTTTATAATTTTTTTAAATTAATTTTAATGAGATGACATTTATAAATCAGGGTACATATGTTCAAAGAAAACATCTCCAGGTTATCTTATCATTCAATTATGTTGCATACCCATCACCCAAAGTCAAATTGTCCTCTGTCACCTTCTATCTGGTTTTCTTTGTGCCCCTCCCCTCCCCCTTCTCCCACCCTGTAACCACCCCATTATACAGAGTGAAATAAGTAAAACAGAAAAAAACTGAGAACAGCATGATTTCATACATAGGTAGGACATAAAAGTGAGACTATCAGACATGGACAAGAGTGTGGCGATTTTATAATATTTTTTAAAGCAAGATTTTTTTTCAATCTACAATTATTGTTTCCACTCCATCTTCACCTCTTACTTCCCCTTATATTGAGTTGACATTCAAATAGTGGTGGACAATTTTGGAATCTGGCTTAGAGGAAATTGATTTGGTAATGCACTTGATGTAATGAAATTTATTTATGTGATTTTCAGTTTCTCCCTTATATAGTAAAATGACTGCTAGCCGTGGTGAGCAGAAATGTTTGCTAGGAATACTACTGAAGCCACTGGGTTGACTTTATCAAGGTTGGGACATCAAAGTGCATCATAGATAGTTGTTTATGATATGAATTCATCCCACAACCTCAATACATAAAGTTTGTAGAAAGAGGAGAATAAAGTTGTAAATGTTCAGATCCAGAACCTAGAGTAAAATGTAAGTGGAGAAATGGATGCTCATCAACACCTAGTCAAAACGCTTTTCTTCCTGACTGAGGTTTTTCCAAATATTACTACAGCCCTAATATTTTGCATGGTGTTACCAATGACAAATTGTGAAAATAAAAGTAAATCTAGTAAAGGAAGTTAATTAATAGAGCTTTGCCATTATTATATTTTTATGTTTTCTGTATGAATAAAGTTTATAATGTGTTGTGATTTATTTTCTCATTCCAAATAAATACTTTCCTAAATATTTTGAGAAAAGAGACCCCTTTTCTCCTGAATTGTATAATATTAAGATGTCATAAAGCCAGATCTACCAGAGTTATGAATGCCCAACAAATATTTGTTGAGTAAATAAATATTTTTAAGAATTGGTTTTGATGCTAAGGTGATTTGATATCCTGAAACTCTGAACTTAAGGACTTGTGGGTGGGTTTTCTCTTCAAGACTAGTAGAAAGACCCTGCACTTTATGAAACTTGTGGTAGGTACAGATTTGTTATATACCTACTTTAGTACCTGCTCCAAAACTAGCAACCTGCATTCTACTATCAGAGATTTTTTATTTTTTTAATTTTTATTTTATTCATTTTAGAGAGGAGACACACACAGAGAGAGAGAGAAAGGGGGGAGGAGCTGGAAGCATCAACTCCCATATGTGCCTTGACCAGACCAGTGCAGGGTTTTGAACTGGCGACCTCAGTGTTCCCAGGTCGACGCTTT
Organism: Rhynchonycteris naso; assembly: GCA_037038555.1. Taxonomy (NCBI): domain Eukaryota; kingdom Metazoa; phylum Chordata; class Mammalia; order Chiroptera; family Emballonuridae; genus Rhynchonycteris; species Rhynchonycteris naso. Next base: position 179,889,398 of record CM072997.1, on the reverse strand, counting down.
ATCCACTGCACCACCACAGGTCAGGCTACAATCAGAGATTTTTAACTGCTTCTCCTCCAGCAACCGTGCCTCTTGCCTTCACAGGGTATCAGATAGAACCTTTGTTTTTGAAAACCTAGGCTCACCAAGGTAATGGAAATCAATTGTTTGGGGCTAGAAAGAATTCCAGTGAAAGTGGTCCATCCTGCGAGAGACAATGTTAGAGTCCTTGAGTTTGGGTATCAGCAATGGTGAAAGTCGGTTGCATAATAGAGACCAGCATCTTGGTCTCTCGAAACCAATAATTCTTGGAAGTCATGTTTTTTCTTTAAGGCTGAGTAGATTGTGGCACTAAAAGTCATTGTTTGAGACACATTAATAGTTCCTGGAGTCCTGAGTAACCACAAAGGGGGTAGAAACACTACTCTGTAAAGAAGTACTTGGACAATTAAACAATTTATTTCACAGGGACAATCATATCACTTATAGAAATGAAGACTCTTTAATTTGTTGAACTATTTAACTACCCTATTTGATCACTCCAACCCAAAACTCATGTATATTTGACCCTAAGGCAGCAATTCTCTAAGTGTAGTCCCCTTTCCACATATCAAAATTACCTATAAATGTTTTAGAAATACAAAATTCTCAGGCCTATTAATCAGAAACTCTAGAGAGTTCTAGAAAAGAGGCTCTTATAGTTATCTACATACTCAATGAGCATCAGGACAAATAAGACTATAAAGATCACTAATATGGGTTATATTTCTAATTTTTATTAAATTTCTTGCTTAGAGTTTGATTCTTTTTTACTTTGACTCATTTTTATAGGCCTGGATATGTGAAAATAAATTGGGTCTGGCAAGAAAGTTAAATTCTGCTGGAGTAGGAGGTAGTTGGAAGTTTGACTATTATGTTAGGGTTTTTATTGCCTCCTTAAGATATAAATTGTATTTCCTCCAATGCTCTGAAATAGCTCAGTAAATAACTACTAATATTGCTGTTTAGGCATTTTAATTAAGCATCTTTAACTTTCACTACTATAATATTCAAATTATGTATGATGTGATGAGCCTTTTTGGTTGCAAAGCTGGAAGCCCTCCAGTAATTTAAACAATTGAAATGAATTTAATTTTAACTATAGGTTAAATAAGAATTATTTTTACTAATATTTAAAAATATTCACTGATTTGTTGAACTTTTAATCTTCCTGTGTTTTTTTATTTTTAAGAAACAGTTATTTCCAAGTCTAGGTTTTTATATATTATTTCCTTACAGCTAATTATGCTGAATTTCCAATGTCATACAATAAGAGGTTTTCAATCATAAAAACTTCAGAATATAGTCTAGAAATTGGAAAATAGTTTCTTTTAAGAGCCAGAGCATAAATATTTTAGGAATTTTGGGCCACACCTAGACTGTACATCTCCTCCTCTTCTGCCTGCTCACCCTCCTTTTCCTACTTCTCACTCTCTTTCTCCCCTTTTTCCTCTTTTTCTTTTTTCTCCTACTTCTTTATTTCTTTGTTCTCCTCTTTTTTGTATCCTAGCTTATGGGCAATGCAAAAAAGAGCTGCATGGTGAGTTTTCCAAACCGTGATTATAATTCAAAAAATAACTTGAAAGTGACTGAATTTTCTCTCTTCAAACTCTATTGTAAATTTTCTATCATTCATTTGTGATCAAATCATAGGATTTCTACATTGTCTTGTAGAAAGAGAATGAAACATTCAGAACAAGAGAAGTAAGGGAGAACAAATTGATCAATGACTTCAGAATTAATAATAAAGAATATATTTATAATCATGTCAGATACTTAAATAAGTACATTTTTTTTCTTAATCTTCCAAACCACCCCGCAGGTTTTATAGTACCCACTTTATAGATGAGAAGGCAGATATAAAGAGATTACTAAGTAATTTAATTTGTTGAGGTTAAACTCAAGTTTGAGTGGCTCCTAAAGCCCATCTTTTTTTCTGATATACCACATTGTGGTCTTCTGTTGAACTGAGTGAGGAATACCATACACTTCACTACAGATTTGTAAACATTTAAAAAAAACTGAATTCTTTAAACATATAATGAAATTCTAAGGTGTTAAAAGAATATTACAGGTACTCGTTAAAGTTAATAAGTTCAAGTTAAGTTTGAATTCTTAGATATAACAATATCTTTAATGATAACAATTTGCCTTTTGCAATGCATATGTTTTAAAAAGTTCCAAAGTTCTTGTAATAAATTGAAGTAATGCATTACCTAAAAAAGTTCAATACACCTTGTTCCTTTTACATATCAAAACACTTATAATCCTAACATATGCATGAAATTTGCAAGATAAATGTGGGGATATTATTCCCCTCTCTTTTTCTGAGGCCCTAGATTGTGAAGAAAGGAACTGAAATAAACTTGCTTAGTCAATGATGGAGCTAAGACTGCTGTTGAAATTACACATATCTTTAAGCTAATGGGTATTTTATTTGATTGCCTCTTGTGTGTTGCTTTATGTTTTAAGGAGAGCATTTTCTTTCTTTCTAATGAATATACAGCTGGACCTGCTTTTCTCAAACATCTTCAAGGCTGTTATTCCATATATGTGCATCAGATGTTACTTAAATCTAGCTTGGTTACAGATACTCCTTACAGTTTTATTCAAGTACTTAACTCTAAGAATTATGCCATCAAACCATTTAATTTTTCTGTCTTCAGAAGTTTTATTTAAATTGTTTAATATAATGGGGATTAAGTAACTAATTACTCAAACCATGAAAAGGAGGCATGACACAATAATAATGCTACTATTCAAATACTACTTTTCTCCTAAGTCTCCAACATAGTAGTAATACAGTATATCAAATTTAACACACCTTTTTGAAATCTATCATTACATTATAGTTGAATTTTATTGATGAAGAAATCATAGAGGTGTATTGATTTGCCTTAAATGTAAAAATAACTCAGAAATGTTTTATGGTTTAATAAACCATAAAAGAATATCTTAATCTATTTGGACTGCTATAACAAAATACAATGGATTGGGTGGTTAAAACAGTAAACAAGTATGTCTCCTAGTTCTGGATGCTGGGAAATCCGAGAGCAAGGCACTGGTAGATTTGTTTATCTGGTAAGAGCCCTCTTCCTCATTCACAGATAGCCTTTTTTTTTTTTTTTTTTTTTTTGCTGTGTCTTCATATGACAAAAAGGGCAAAAGGGCTCTCTAGGGCCTCTTTTATAAGGTCACTCATCTCATTCATGAGGGCTCCACCCTCAGGACCCAGTTGCTTTTTAAGATTCAATTCTTCCATCATTTTTACCATCTTTTATTATATCTCTCATTAAACTTTCTGTTCTGCTTGGCACTAATGTAATGCTGACACTAAATACATGCATATGGATCCCATTGTTATAAACTCTGAACTATGTAATTCTCATTTACTAGTAAGAAATTATATACTAATTCATCATTAAACCATTACTCCCTCCCTGGCCTTGAATCATAACATAAATTTATTATTATAAATCTTTTGTGGTATGGAGCATAAGTAGAATAGTAGAAAATGATATTGAGAGCAACTTTAAAAGACCTTTAACAATGTTTCTCCCCTTATGTTCTTTATAATGGTTTTCAGTGAAAGTCAATGAAATAATGAGAAAGCACTTTCGGTGCAGCATGGTTAGTAGCTGGTGAATGGATGGGGTAAAATGAAACTAGACAATGCAGTGTTTTAATAATGCTATTTTAAACAAAGTTTTGCCCTAATACATAGATAAAATTTTAGGAATCTTAAAAATATTGGAAACTAACATATTACTTAAAGCATGTCTCTTTTTTAATAGCTCTGAAAGCTGACTTTCGAAGAACAGGGAAATAAAAGAAAAGAAAATCAAGAGAGTACCATTTTCCAAACTGGTGACATAATATGAAGGTGAATATCAACAATCCCCTTTAAACGAGAGGAGTGGGATTGTTGGGCTATTGAAGAAACCTTCCTGGATTCAGGTTAGCACAGAGGAGAATCATATGAGCTGAAAGAGTAATATACAGATGCTCTATATTTTAAGAAAACAGTCAGTAGGTGAGACAGGGTGAAAAACAATATTTTCAACACCTGGTGCAATGGTATTGTTGGTAATGTTTTAATTTTAAGATGGGGTTTACTTCATGGGTCTCCATTTTATTGTTATATTTCTTAACTTACAATATATTACTGGCATGTATTAAGTATCTACTGCTGCATAACGAAGTATTGCAAAACTTAATGACTTAAAAAATGTATAATCCTTATAGTTTCTGTAAATCAGGAATTCATAAATAGTTTAGTTAGCTTGCATTCTCTCTTGAAGTTGCAGTTAAATGATCAGTCAGGGAGATAACCATTGAAATGCTGGAAATTTCCTACCTAAATGGCTGGAAAATTGGTGTTGTTTTTGGTGGGAGGCCTCAGTTCTCTCCATGTAGTCTCTGCACAGGCTGCTTGAGTGTCCTCACAACAGGGTGGTTTGCTTCTCCCATGGTGGGTGATTCAAAGACCATAAGGCAAAAGCAATGGGGCTTTTTAAGACTTAGCCTTGAAGACTCAAGTTATCTCTTCTGCCATAACCTATTTATTAAGTTCAACCCATATTAAAAGAAAGGGAAATTAGGCTCTAACTCAGTGGTTCTTAACATTTTTTGAGGTACCAAACCCACCAGTTTTATATGTGCATTCACCGAACGAACCCTTCTTTAGTGATAAATAAAATATGATTTTTTTTTCCAAATTCAAGACATAGGTATATGTTTTTTTACTGGTGCACAAAATGAGCCGTGCATGAACATCACCTTGCTCAAAGAACAAAACCAACAAAGTGCATGAACTCACAACAAATTATGGTATTACTTTATTCTGGCTGCCGTGGCAGAGGCTTCTCCGAACCCTTGAGACTGACTCATCAAACCCCTAGGGTTCAATAGAACCCAGGTTAAGAATCACTGCTCTAACTTGTGAAGGGATAAGAATCAAAGAATTTTTAGACATTTTAAAATCATTATATTGTTATATAAAGATTTCAAATATTATATAACAATTTAACATTTTTATCTGCTTAAATTTTTTAAAAAATCAATGAAAAAAGTATAATGACCCCTGAAATGAAGATCATATGTCAATAATAACAGGGAATAAAAACTGCTGTTGAAAATACAGCAAGATTGGAAGAAGCTACCAAAATGAATTGGAAATAAAAAAGTAATTAAAGAAGATTTGTGGTAAATTAAATAATGGGCCCAAATATATTCAGATTCTAATTCCTGAAACTTATAAATGTTATCCATATGGCAAAGGTGACTTTGCAGATGTGTTTAGCGAGATGGGGAGATTATCCTGTTGGTGTCATAAGTGTCCTTATGGAAAGAAAACAGAGGGTGATGTGATTACAAAGACAGAAAAGGAGAAAATGATGTAATGACAAAGCAGATATAGATTTAAAGATGAATTTTGTTGACATTGAAGATGAAAGAAGGGGTCATGGGCCAAGGAATACAAAGAATGGGGGTCTAGAAGCTAAAAAAGGCAAGAAAAAAGATTGTCTCATAGTACTTCCTGAGCAGTGGTTCTTAACCTGGGTTCTATTGAACCCTAGGGGTTTGATGAGTCGGTCTCAGGAGTTCGGAGAAGCCTCTGCCGCGGAGGTAAAAACACACTTGTGCAAAGTCGTGATGACATGCCCCGCTTGGCTATCACTTGCTGCCGAGGATCACATTACATTGCTTGGCCAACCAGTGCTGCGGGGAATTTAGTGCGCACAGTAGTCAATGGCTGTCGTAGTTGTACGTCGTGTGGTTTCTTTCTTAATATTTTAATCCATACTAAATATGTTGAGCAAAAAAAGAAAGTGGTCTGACAAATATATACAACATGGATTCACATGTATCATGGAACGGGATGGGAGTCAGCATCCTATCTGCAATGATATGCAATGCCAAGTTGAGCAACTCTAGTCTCGCTCTAGCAAAACTAAATTTGGAAAACAAAATCATATTTTATTTATCTCTAAAGAAGGGTTCGGTGAATGCACATATGAACTGGTGGGTTCAGTACCTCAGAAAAGGTTAAGAACCACTGTTCCAGAGGGAACACAGTCCTACCTATATCTTTAGACTTTGACCTCTAGAACTGTAAGAGAACAAGTGTGTATTGTTTTAAACTAAGTTTGTAGTAATTTATTTCAGAAATAAATTCCCTATTTATTAGGAAAATACTATGAGATTGGAGAGAAATTGTATAAGCATGGAAGAGAGAAACAAAGTAGACTCCAATTACCCATAATTATTTTGACTGAAGAACAGAACTAAAAATATACATGGAGAATTTTTTCTAACATTGTTTTTCTGCTGTGGCAATAGTGGAAAGGTTGACTCTTAACAGTACAACTTTAAAATTATCTTCATTAAATCCTACCTATTTTTCACTTTTGATATATATAATCCTCTTTGTAAACACATGTATTTTAAATATATGAAACTAGTTTCAGATTCATCATTTGAAAAATCTAGTCTTGGTGTGCCCTTTACTTTGGAATTTCATATCTATTTTATCTTGATGTTATACCAGAAAGCTTTCATTAAAGTGCCTGCTACTTATTTAAGACCCAGCATTATTAGGAAAAAATTGTCAGTATACCTCAATAAACATTTCTGTTCAGTATGAATACATAAAAATCTAAACTTACAAATACCTAATATTTTGATATCACACCAAATGAGAAAAAACAATAAAATGATAGAGTTAGTTTATATAGAAATGCGCAAAACATAAATAAGTACATATTAGAGAACAGAATTTTTTAAAAGCTAATGCATCATTATAAAATTTGATTTATTCTAGAAATACAGCATTGGTTCAGAATTAGAAAAATCAATGTATTTCACTCTTAATTACAATTTCAAGGACAAGAATGATACAGTCATCTCAAAATATAATTGAAGAAATGTAACGCTAATTCAGTCTTAAATAACAATTCTTAGTAAACTATAGAAGAAAGAAATTATAGAAATTATTCACAAAAATTAACACCAAACATTGCTCCTGAGAGAATTTTCTTAAAGTTGGAAATAAGACTTAGATGCCTGATATTACTACTTTACTTCAACATTTTTGTAGTTACAAGCCTTTTCAATAAGTCAATTAAAATAACCTTTGGAATACTTAGAAATAACTAAATTATTATTTTCAACCAATATAATTGTCCACTTGAAAAACCAAAAGGAATCTACAGAGAAATTATTAAAAGTAATGAGAGTTTTCCAAGGCTGTAATATATAATGTTGATATTTAAATCAATTTTGTTTTTACATCTTATCAAAAATTAGAAAATGTAATTTAGGAAGATATCATTTGCAATAGGAACATAATGATTTTTGAATATAGCAAAAACATTTAAGGTTATTATAACAAAAATGTTTAAGGTTATTTTGGAGAAAAAAACACTTTATTGAAAGACATTATTAAATAATAGCTAAATATACAAAAATACCTACCATATTTATGGGTTGAAAACTCAATATTATAAAGAAAGCTTAATGGGATATTTGAAAATGACAAATGAGTCAAGTGTCCTGACTAGATTTGCTAATTACAGAGATTCAATTCCTTATGTTCTATATGGTGAAACCTCTAATGTTTTTGGTATTTATAATAAAACACTCATAGTAAATACAGGTATTAAAAATTTTTAATTATTTTGTGCTGATAATTATATTAAAAGACAATGAGGAACCGTCAACTATGCAAAATTAAAAGAACACTCATTTTGGGAGAGATACCAACTTTCAAATACTAAAACCAAGTAATAAGAACTTAAAATATTTATATTATAACAGGTAAGTCTTTACATTAAAAATGGCCTCTCAATCTAATGACTATGACATTTTGAATCATTTACTCGTAACCCCCAAGCCTGATGTCCCAACAAGATTCTGCACCTGAACTTCTATGAAAGAATGAAAAGGATTATGAGATCCTAGAGAACATCAATACATGGAATTTTTGGGTTACAACTGTCTCGACATATGATGTTTTGAATTTACGACACTCACTCCCATAAAAACCTAAAAAAATTGCAATGTGAGTGTTTCATCTTCTGCCTGTTTCTGACCCAGTATCTCCAGCACCTTCTGCAGGTTCTCCTGCCTCTCTAGCTTCCACCTCCCAATAGGTCACTCTCTCCCACCTTGCAATGCCCCTTCCAGTGTACAAGAGAACCACAGAAATAGAGGTAAGGAAATTTTTTTACATTCATTTTTTTTGTCATTTTTCTGTTACTACAGTACAGTGTATAGTATAGTATATTTATGTTCTTTTCCTTTTCCTGTGGCTTAGTTGTGTTTTTATGTTCTATAGCAGGGGTCGGGGACCTTTTGGCTGAGAAAGCCATGAACACCACATATTTTAAAATGTAATCCCTTGAGAGCCATACAATATGTTTAACACTAAATACAAGTAAATGTATGCATTTTATGTAAGACCAACACTTTTAAAGTACAATAAGTCTCTGAATTCTTCTTAATAACGTTGTTATGCTGTTGCTAACCAATGATGAATAAAGTACTTATTACCATTAATGCAACTTCTGGTGCTGCATGGTTTTCCTGATGGCTTTGTAGTCTGGTTGATACGTGGTGAGGTTAAGCTTCATGCAGGCATTGAGACTTCCATTCGTTAAACGTAATTGTAGGTTGGTCTTAACATTCTTTAGATGTGAGAAAGACTGCTCACATGCATACGTAGAGCCAAACATTGTCAGTAAAGCAATACTCACACGCTGCAGTGTGTGGTGTGTGATGGGAAGCACATTCCAAGTTTTGACAATCAGCTGGTTCGCGGGTTGAAGTTTTTTCATTTCTCCCCACTTGTGTTTGCTCGCCAACTCTACTTGCTGTCGTGCAGTTCTTTCCAAATCTTCATTCAGTGACTTGAACTTATTCACCCACATGTCTGAGGCCTTCAGGTCAGCAGCTTGTAGTTCAAAATCTCTGATGGAGACACCGGAAATGTAACTCGGGTTGGTGCTTTCCATTGCACACTCGTGTGGATGGGTGATGAACTTAAAAAGACAAGTGTGCTCATGAAATTCTCCAAAGCGTGCTTTGAATGACTGCAGGAGATTAGATGTGAAGCCTACTAGTTGCTGGAGATCAAGATGTTGAGCAGCGTCACTTGCTGTGCATGCATCTTTAAACTCTTCCAGTTTTTCAAAGTGTAGTAAACAACCTGTTTCGATGTCAGCAATGAAGAGTTTCAGCTTGTTTTCAAATGCAAACACTGCTTGTTGAAGGGATAAGACTGTATTTCCAATGCCTTGCATTTTCACATTGAGCTGGTTCAGATGTTCAGTGATGTTCATGAGATAGTAGAACTTCAGGAGCCACTCAGTGTTAGCTAACTCAGGATGCTTGATGTTTTTCATTTCAAGAAAAGCCTGGATTTTGCTCAGACAAGACACAAAACGGCTGAGCACCTTCCCTCTTGACAACCAATGCACATTGCTATGCAGAAGGAGACCAGGATAATTATTCCCAACTTCATCCAGCAGTGTTTTAAACTGGCGATCATTTAAAGCTCAGGCAACAATAAAGTAGACAACCCGAATGACCAGCGACATCACCTCACCAACCTTCTCACCACACATCTGAGCACAAAGTGCCTCCTGATGTAAGATGCAGTGAAAACTTAGGACGGGTCTCTTTTCATGTTCACGAAGAAGCACTACGAATCCTCTGTTTTTCCCCACCATGCACGGAGCACCATCTGTACACACCAAAATAAGATAATTTATTGGTAGATTTTTTTCTTTAGAGAACTCAGTGAGACTTGAATAAATCCTCTCCTCTTGTTGTCTCTTTCATTGGCAAAACAGCAAGACTTTTCTTATATAGTTTGTCACTGACAGCATATCTTGCAATCACGCTGACTTGGGATAAATGGCTTACGTCTGTTGACTCATCCAAAGCGAGAGAAAAGAATGGTGCTGCATTTATGTCCTTCACTTGTGTTGCCTCAATTGGATTTGCGATCATGATGGTACAATCGTGAACAGTTCTTGCTGACAGAGGCATGCTTTTTATTCATTTGATTATCTTGTCTTTATCTGAAAAGTCATCAAAAAGTTAATTGGCAACAACAAGCATGAATGTTTTGGCATACTTCCCATTTGTGAGTGACTTTCCGTTTCTCACAATTGCTAAAGCACCAGCAAAGCTAGCAGAATTCCAGTCACCTTGTTGGGTCCAAACACGCAGTTGCTGCTGACTAACTTGCACTCTGCACAGTAGCTCTTGAAATGCTTTCTTCCTGCCGTCCCCCACTGGATATTTTGATGCAAATATAGTATGGCGTGTGTCAAAGTGCCACTTTATATTTGACTGTTTCATCGATGCAATTTTAGCATTGTGTATTAAGATACACTGCAGAATCTGCTTTCTCCACAAAGATAAATTCCTCTGTTTATTCCTGCTGAAAAGGACAATACTCCTCATCTTTTTTTCTTTTAGCCATCTAAAAGAAAAGATTTATTGAGTAAAAATATGTAGTTACTCTTTAACCTTTTAGCCATCTTTGTCAAAAAGGTTTCTGCAATTAGCTAACTAGCTGACTACTTGATTAAAAGGAGGAAAGTTTACTTTCTGACCTCACAATAACCCGTGTACATTACGCATTATTCAATAAAAATTTGGTGTCCCGGAGGACAGCTATGATTGGCTCCAGCCACCCGCAACAATGAATATGAGCAGTAGGAAATGGATTGTAATACATGAAAATGTTTTATATTTTTAACATTATTTTTTTATTAAAGTTTTGTCTGCAAGCCAGATGCAGCCATCAAAAGAGCCACATCTGGCTCATGAGCCATAGGTTCCCAACCCCTGTTCTATATTATGACTTTACAACTCTGTTAGGACAGGTAAGTGATTTAAGCTAGGGTGTATTTTGACTTACACCAAAATTTGATTTATATCACTTCATAGGAACAGAATTGTGTTGTTACCTTAGGACCCCCTTTATAAACGAAGTAACTGGAAAATGTGGAAATAATAAAGAAATAATTTATACCTGTGGTGTTGATGTTTTATGCCTTTAGGCATTTCATTCAAAGCTGAGTGTAATCTCTGAATTTGTGTGTATTTGTTTATTGTTGAAAAGAAAGCATTTAGTGACTTAGCCATAATCGCAGTTGAAATTGTTTAAAGAAATTTGTTGAGTAAAAATATGTAGTTACTGACTGTTTAAATTCTTGAGACAAATTTGTTTTCAAAATTTGGTTAATGGAGATACAAGTTCAATATATCAAGCATTAAGCAAAGTACAAATAACAGTGAATATCTCTCTGTATGTATAATTAGTTCACACAACTAAAGACTGATCGGTACTGATGTAGCAATTCATTGCCCAGATCCCCTCTACTGAACCAAACCTCTCCTTTTTTTCTAGCTGTTGCTTGTCTGATTGTGGGTCACAGCCAGTCCTTCTCTAGGAATTACCTTTTGCAAAAGGGATTGTCTTGCCCAAGGCTATGCCCCTTCCTAGGGATAGCCTGTATCCAGTGGTTGATGTGGGGACCCAAAATCTCAGATCTCAGTGTGGTACAGCACTGAAGGGTCCCCAGGTTCAGAGCTTCTTATAGGATGTTATGAGGCCTCTGTTGTAACATCACCCTGTTACAGGTGTTCCAGAAGGAGTAAACTGTCATCTTTGCATCTTAGTTTCCCTAGAAGTAAAGTGGGGATATTAGTAATGATATCAGAGGATTGTTGTCAGAATCAGTTAAGATAATTCATATGAAAATACCATATAATATAAAAATATCTAACTTTTGTTCTTTGCTTGGCTTTTTAATTTTTTATTTTTTTCTGAAGTGAGAAGTGGGGAGGCAGAGAGACAGACTCCCACATGTGCCTGAGCAGGATTCACCTGGCATGCCCACTAGGGGGTGATGCTCTGCCCATCTGGGGTGTTGCTCCATTGCAACCAAAGCCATTCTAGCACCTGAGGCAGAAGCCATAAAGCCATTCTCAGCACCTGGGCAAACTTTGCTTCAATGGAGCTTTGGCTGTGGGAGGGGAAGAAAGAAAAAGGAGAGGGGGAAGGGTGGAGAAGCAGGTAGGCGCTTGTGCTGTGTGTCCTGGCCAGGAATCGAACCGGGGACTTCTATATGTCTTGCTGATGCTCTACCAACAAGCCAACCAGCCAGGGCCTGATTATTTTTATAGAGTTCTTTGCTTGCTTAAGCATCTATGTTGCAGTAAAATCATCATAACTCTTCTGGGCTTACAATATTTTTGTTTTGTTTTACTGATAATGTACAAGGGAACAGAAAGTCACTACTAACAATCTAACATAAATGAGAAAACTAATTAAACTCTTCTAGTTCATATAAATTTTACCTTTATTGTAAGTTTCAAATTATTTAATAAGATACATGAATATTATCCAAATAATAAATGAAAATGCATTTAGATAGAACTTTTGTTTGTGGATTTAAATTTTATCTCTGACTAGAACTTTTAAAATAAATAAATAAATAAATAAATAAATTTAATTTAGTCTTTTTTGCCACACGATGGTAGTGTTGCTTCTCTTGTTAAGCCACAAAAATAGATTTCAGATGCCAGTTAAAAGCATAAAAAGTATATTTCTCCAAGGAGACTTCACAATAAAACATTAGTTTCATAAAGAAAAAGGACTCCTACACATTCATGTTATTTTTAAAGAGCAGGAAACATCAATGCCAGTGTTTCCTGAGGGGAATTGCCATTTCTTCCTTAGAAGACAGAGATTTGCACATCAGGAACATTCTCATCATCTCTCTTCTTGAGGGAATCTTATTATATTTTTTCAAATTTTATTTATTGATTTTACAGAGAGATGAGGTGGGGGGACAAGAAGCATCAACCCATAATTGCTTTACTTTAGTTCATTGATTGCTCGTCTTATGTGCCTTGCCTGGGCAAGCCAAGATTTAGAACTGGAGACCTCAGTGTTCCAGGTCAATGCTCTATCCACTGTACCACCACAGGCCAGGCATGGAAATCTTGTTTTAGGCATTGTTTCTCAAATTACTACCCCTTGTAATTGGATTGACCAATATAATTTGGTTTCCTTTTTTTTTGTAAATTAATATAGATATTAATCTTGAAGAAGAAAAATTTTAAATGCCACTCATATTAATTAGATTCTATATGAGCTTTTATAGCAAATTTAGAATTAGAAGTCAACCTGGAAGTTGTCTAGAGTGATCATCTGTTTGCATGCAGTAATTTCCTCTGCATCATCCAGAACAGGTGGCCATGCAGTATTTAAATGACTCAAAGGATATCCTTCAAAGCAGCCTCTATTCATTGTAGGACCCCTAAAAAAAGAACTGGTTTGCTACTATGCTCAAGATAATGTGGTGTTGGGTAGAAGCTGAGAAGCTTCTGTTTGCTTGAATTCAAAACCATTTCATTTGTCTGGAGGCAGCCATCTTGTTGAGAAAATGAGTCAGAGGATAAAATTATGAAATGCAGTTTGCTACATACTGTAGTCAGTTACAATCTGTCCCACAGATTAAAAAATACTGAAGAAATACAGCAAGCTACATTTTGTACTCTGAGAGGTCTGGATTTATTTAACATGTCAGAAATTATTTATTTTCCTCATGAAAATTATGAATTTATGAAATGTTCAGACATCTGGATTTTTGGCTGCCTTGTTCCCAGAAGTACAGTTTCCATTTAAGTTAAATTTTACAATAAGCAGGTTTAATAAAGGAAATAAATTTTTTTTACCTTGTCAAATGGGGTGGTGGTATGTTGAGAAGGCATGCCTCTCTCAGAAGGGTCATTGCTGTTTTCTCAGGGGACAGTTTCTCTCTGTCCAATAACCCAATGACTCTTCACTGTATTGGAGGTAAGATGATTAAAGAGGTTCGTGGAAAGATTTAGAGCAAATTTACAGAAGTCTAAATGCAGTGGGATCACCATAGCACTGTGATGAATTCTTCAGCTTTGTAGATTTAATAATGTCCTCATCAGTAAAACAAGGGGTTGATTATACTCTGGGGGACACTAACTCATCTTAGAAGACAATGAAATATAAACCTGAATCCTTTGTTACATTTTCCATGAGAAGTTTACTTCACAGGTAGTCTCCAGTAGCCATTGCCCATATTATATCATTTTAGTGGGCATTTTAACATCAACTCCTTGAGGGGCACTGTACCATGTATACAGATGAATCAGAACCTTGTGGTCTGACAAGATGGTGACACAGTGGATAGAGTGTCAAACTGGGATGCGGAGGACCCAGGTTCAAAGCTCCAAGGTCGTCAGCTTGAGCGCAGGCTCATTCAGCTTGAGCAGAGTCTCACCAGTTTGAGCGTGGGGTTGCTGGTTTGAGTGTGGGATCATGGTTGCTGGATTGAGCTTAAAGTCACTGGCTTGAGCAAGTTGTCACTTGCTCTGCTGTAGCCCCCTGGTCAAGGCACATATGAGGAAGCAATCAATGAACAACTAAGGAGACTAAAGAAGCTACAACAAAGAACTGATGATTCTCATCTCTCTCCCTTCCTACCTGTCTGTCCCTATCTGTCCCTCTCTCTGTCTCTCTGTCACAAAACACAAACAAACCAAAATCCCCAAAACAAACAAATAAACAAAAAAACTGTGTGGGATAAACTACTTCTGCAAATGGCTAATGACTTCCATTTTGTATTTATTGTTGATTATAATTTCAGAGGTGATGTTTCTGACCTTGGCCTCAAATTCATATTTGGATCCTGAAGCAAGTTATGCATAGTAACTGCATGGACTTTTATGATTATAAATTTTTTATGTCTAATCTAGAAGTTAAATCATTTATTTTTTAAATGCATGCCATTTGCAATAATTTTTCTGTGTTATTTTTAGCAACTTGATCAAGAAAGGGAAGGAGAAAACATTTGAATTTCTTTATAGTTTGATTAGACATAGCAGACACTGATTAAATAAGATGTAAAGGGTAAAAAAATGCAATAATAATGAGAAAACACTGTTAGATAATAATTAATTTAGTCTTCACATGAAAGACCAACTAAAGATACACAAAATGTGCATCTTTCAAAAAATCAGTGTTGATCTTTTTTTATATGATAAAAAGCATTTACCTTATATATATATATTTTATTCAAAAAATTGTTTAATGTTTACTAAATGCCAAGTTAGGTTAGGCATGAAAGAGACAAAGATAATTAAGATATGGCCTCTATCTCAAGATGTTCAGAACAGAAATTCAGAATTCGCTACTTTATGGAAGTCTATTTATGATATTAAGCAGAAGTCACTTTAACAAAAAGTAATATATGCTATTTCTATATGATATATAAAGTTATTATTCAGGATGTTGGATTCACAATATATGTCCCTTAAACTGCAACATTTTAATACTCTTAATATGAGATAAGAAAGCATACTTTATTGCACCTTCCAAAATTTATTAGAACCAAACCACTGACCCATTATGAATTCTTTTTCAGTTAGTTTCAGAGAATCTGTACTCTAAATCCTTATTATAAGGTTGAATTAATTAGATCCTACTAATCTCTTGACTGACATAAATAGTATGCAATAAAATTTCATGTACACATTAACTGCTCAAATAATATTTGTTGTGTTCATATTATGTGATGAGTGCTATAGTAGATATTGGGTCCCATGCTGTTGGTCAAATAAGTTTGTAAAATATAATTTTTATGTTTGCTTGCTTATAGTTTGCATTGGGACTGGGCAGCACTAGGTATATGTGGTCTGTGAAATTGCAAATTACTTTCCTGTTTGGAAAGGGCCATTGTTTTGCTAATATTTGCAGAAGGAGAGATTTTCCTGCCAGAAAGTTTCATAAAGAGCAGAGAAGTAGGAGAAGAGGTGTAAGAAAGCCATGTTTGCAAAGTGAGAGCAGAGAGAATGCAGAGTGCTGAGAAAGAAGCCATGTTGGCAGGGAAAGAGATAGTGTGTAGATGGGGAACCAGAGGTGAGGGGCTTTGAGAGCTCTGCTGAGACTGGTGGGGCCTTTGATTCTAGAAGGAACCAGAGAATATTCTCCTGGTTGTGGAACTAGAGAGAAGTGGTTTCCCTGTGTGTTTGCTTGTCAGCTGGTGCGAGACTTGAATAAAGGAATGGCCCACAATTTTTCTACTCCACTGTTTCTTTACCATCTGCCTGAATCTAATGAGAACCTGCGTGTGAATCGCTGTGACGACTGTGGCCCCTTGCCCCCTGCACATGCCATCCATATGTCCAGGGACTATGCACTGTATGATGGAATATATTTAGACTTAGTACCACAAGGACACTAAAAGAAGGATGAATGCTATCTTTCATGTGTGTGGAAAAAGCCTCCAGAAAAAGGAAGCCACACATGCCGATTCTTGAAGAATGAATAGGATTTTCTAGGTGGTTATTGTGAGAACATTTTGAGAAGAAAAAATATTATGAGGCAAATTATATATGATTCATTATTTATTCTT
This sequence comes from Rhynchonycteris naso, assembly GCA_037038555.1. NCBI lineage: Eukaryota > Metazoa > Chordata > Mammalia > Chiroptera > Emballonuridae > Rhynchonycteris > Rhynchonycteris naso. The sequence goes on along the minus strand of CM072997.1, from coordinate 179,872,905 downwards.
AAGCTCTATTTATTTATTTATTTATTTATTTGATAAATCAGTTGACCAGAAATCTCTATGCCTGAACTGCATTATCTTAGTTAGCATCCTGTAAAAATGCTTTCACTGGATTGGTTCAGTATTATGGTTATAGAATTTCCTAAGAAGTGGCTCTATAAAGAATATGGCTGCATTATTTATGAAATGTTTTTGATTAGTATCGCATGTTGCTTTTTCAATGAGTAGTATTAAAAAATTACTCCTTAAGTAATTATTTTTGGTCTTAAAATGTTTTATCCTTTTAGTATCTTCCTTAATTGAGATATAGGTACTTCCTTTTTTATTTCAAGTCACAGATATAATATAACCCATTAGGTGCAAAAACAGTCAAAGTCCCTCCTATTGAATTACTAAGTTTCTTTTTTTCCCTTGTCTTCCTATATTTTAAAGACTAATCTTAACATCGGGGCCTTCTAACCATTCATTTTCTAGTTCTTCCTTTGGGATTTTATCTGATCAAATACTGCCTTTCTTTTAAAATCATTTTTCTAGCCAGAGAGTCACTTAGCTTATAAAGATTCTCAAGCCATCTTATTGGGAAAATAAAGAAGGGGAGAGAATGTTCTTCAATTCTGGCTGTTTCTTTTTATCTTTCTTCATTCACTGCCAAAGTACTTGAAAACGTGGTATATATTTGTGCATCCATTTTTCTTATTTGATATTAAACCTTACTCAATGGAGTCTGTCTGTCTACTGACCAATTACTCTATTGGAACTGCTATCAGTAAGGAAACAAATGCTCTTCCAGTTATCACAGCCCAAATCTTTCTGTCTTAGCACAATCCTGATTGTATAAATTTTGAATCATAAATCTTTTTAGGACATATTCTGGATATAAATTGTACGGTAATAAAAATAATGTTACAGTAGCTGTTATTATCATTCAGGTTTTCAATTACTTAAAGTACCATTGTTTTCATGCATAATTAAAACACTTGAAGTATTTTTTTTCCCTAAAATTGGCCACACTTCAACAAATAAAGCTGAAGTCTTCTGTTGTGCTGAGGATGCCAGTGTGGTGAAATAAGAAGGGCCTCTTTTTATTATGTTTCTATTGTTTTTTAGGACAACAGAATAATCCCTATGCTGCCAATAGCCTAATGTGATTGCTGGCATAAAGTTTGATAGTGTCTTTTCAAAACAAGTTTAGCAAAATCCTAGATGGGCAGCACTCGACCAGCTGCTATAAAAGCCCTTAAATTGCTACTCATGCATAACTTTTAGTGTTGTGCTGACATGTGCTGGCAAGGTTTACCCCTTTACAGATTGTATAATAAGCAACAGATGAACAGAAGGTCCTTCCATCAATCTGGAAGTCTCCTCCACCTACACAATTCCCTCATCTCAAGTAGGAGGCAAGATTAGACCCATCATAGCAGGAGCATTCATACAAAGTAGGCAAATGCCATTCCATACTTAGCTTAGTTCTCTATCAAATATAGCCTGAACACAGAGGAGGTATTTTCTGATGTTTATTAATCATTTTCAAAAATAAATTTTAAGTAGTTTTAAATGATGTAATGCACCACATGCAGCATATAATATTTATTGTTGGACAAGAAAATATCTATGAATAGGGAGATTAATACACCTCCCACAAAGGAAATGAAATTAAAACAACCAGTAAAGTAATGGCAATGAACTTTAAGGATTAAGTGGTTCTAGATTTTAGGCTCTAAAGTAATGGACAAAAATTGTGAAGGATTCAAATGGGCAAAGAAAGATTATTGAGTCTTTTGTATTTTGTATCCTTCTGGATTTTCACCACCTTTCTTCTGTCTGAGCTATTTTACAACTCTATAAAGTTGCATAATACAAATAGTAATGCAAATGATGGTTGTCCATTGAAATGCAAATTGCATTCTCTGGAAATGTGATTGATTATTGTTTTGTGGGTATTAACCAGTTTTGCATCTATTAAGGAAATTTATTTCAGCATTCCTTATGTTCTACATATGTGTGATTCTTTCAGTTCCCCTTTGAACCATATGTAGCATCTTTTTGGTTCCCTCATTTAATGTGTTAAAATTTTTGGCATACGTTCATTTTATATTTATATGTATTTTCTTAAAATTATCTTTAACTATTTTTAATTATAATTTTACTAAAAATAATTTAATATTGAGTGGGAGGGTGGTTCTTTGTTCATTCTTTCCTTTCTCTTCCTCTCTCTCCCCCTTCCTTCTTTCCTTTAGCAAGTATTAATTGGGTGTACACTATATGACACACAATTTTACAAGGTGCTGGGTATATAAAATCCAACCTCAATCTGCCTGTGACTTTTATATTTTTAAATTATGATCTATTATGGCTTTCACAGGGACAATTAAGACTATGTGAGATAATAAAAATGTAGACCTGGATTTAAATTTGGGTTCTATCTCTTCACTACTATCTGACTTTTGCAATTTTCTTTTTAACTTTTCTGAACTTCATTTCCTTCACTGAAAAGTGATTTGTTAACAGAAAATGGTACTGAAAGGTTGCAGGCGGGGGCTGACCCCTTGTAAAGCCAGTAGCAATGACCATCATAGCTGCCTGGCCTGTGCAGGTTCACATTTGATTCGGATAGATCGTAATGAAACAATCGAGCCAAGAACTGATGGGGTCATTACTTTTATTCCTAGCTCGCACTCAGCAAGTGAGTAAATACAAACACACTGGGCTCTAAAACCCACTCATTCAGTACTCACAAAGCTAATGACACATCCAAATTTTCCAAGAATCAAAGACCCCACTAGCCTCACTCAGTCCCCTCTGCACACCTCCATCTTGGCTGCCTTCTCTGCAACCACATGGCCTCTCTGCCCTGCAACACTGTGGTCTCCTCTCAAAATGGCCTCCTAGCTCCTCCTTTTAAAATGTTTTTGGCATGACAATCCCTCCTCCAGCACATTAGCATAACCAAGCCCCTTCCCAAGCAGAAAGGCAATTAGCCATATCACCTGAGCTATGACCATTCATGTGGGCAGCGCCATTTTTAACAATAAAAATGAGCAAAACCAGAAAATACAGATTTTACAAACTTATTTGCCCAATACCCCCTCCTTACTTAAGTGGACAAAGGGACACTGACAGACTAGGTGTTTCAGATCACCTTCCCCCAGGTATCTGGACTGATACCTGGGTGAGGAAGGTCCCCTAGCTTACTTATGGTTAATCCTCTCCTCTCCTTCCCCCCTCCCCCCAACGACTACCAGCCCCTACCCTTGAATTTCTTATTTAACCCGTCCTGTTAGAGAACCAGTTGCTGACCTCCACCTTAGGAGTTAGCCTGGCAGATGATCCCCTAATAAACTTTTCTTGCCTGAACTCGGGTGTCCTCCTGTGGCAGACCTTTCAGGTACCAGATGTTATACCTTGGTCCTTGAGTTTTGGCTAAGAAAGAATTCAGAGCCAAGACTCAACTACAAGTTAAAGTTTAGTTAGAAGGTCACAGAGGAAGAAGAAGTAAGTAGTAGAAGAAGGGAGCCAGCTTGGCATGTGGACTCAGGAAACAAGTTACAGAGGTGAAAGAAAGGACCTTGGAATTTAGGAGAAAGAAAGGCAAAGAACATGTGCCTGGGGAAGAGAGGCAGAAGGCATTGTAGTACCCAGAGAGAGAGTGCATACTCCAACCTATGTCTTAAGGGCTTTTCAAAGTGGGGATTTTAGAGGAGGTCTCGGGGAGGATCTCAAGAGACTACTCATCAGTTTTCTAGATGTGTCCTTTTAGGGTTGTGGTCTCTACTGATTGATTGGTACTAGGGTAGGGGTTACTAGTCATTGCATCTGGTCTTGATGCCAGCCATGGCATCATTTTATCTGGTGTTGCTACTTTTTTGGGCCTGAAACTGAAACACAACTGAGGTCAAAATATCATCTCTAGTTTGACCAAAACTCTGTTTCTGAGATCAACAGACTGGAGGCTTTGTTCCTATTATTTGATGTGGGCCAGAACCTCATTGTCTTGAGGACCTAATGCTTAAAGTTCTGGTCATACAAGGGTTGTATGGAAGTCATATGAAGCTATTTTCTGGCCCCCTTGTTTCTCCTCTAAGAGGGTCTACCACATGACTAATGATGTGCTAGGAGAAAGGTCAGGGGAGGATCTGATCTCACATGGCCAGAAATATAAAAAGTCAGGGGATCTAAACTAGTGGTTTTTAACTGCCAGTCCTCAGATCAATGGTAGTCTGCCAGAAATTTCGTGCCAGTACTGGTGTTATTATCAGGGTGGTAAACTCTTGTGCTGACTGGCACAAAATTTCTGGCAGACCAGAATTGGTCAATGGACCAGCAGTTGAAAACCATTAGTTTAAACCACATGGCCAGCAACTCCAGGAAAGGTCAATCTGGAGGCAAGTTCCCATCTTACTATTGTCTGTTGCTAGGCACCCGGGGCTAGTGACCTTCCATATTTGGCATATTGTTTCTTCTCTGCTTATGTCTGTTTAATTGCCTAGTATATCAGGTTGTGCTAATTTCAACCAGTCATGGTTGTTGGATAAATTAAGACTACGTTTGTAACTGCTTAGTCCTTATGGCACCTGGTTCTTGGTGGGTACTCAGTGACTCAGTGAATCTTAATTCCCATTCCATACTCCATGATCTCTTTCTTATTCAGTTTTTTCTTAATTTTAAAAATTTTTTTCTACTGCCCTCAACAAGTTATTATTGCTGTTTCTTTTAATGGATACTGAAATGATAAGACCAAAATAATAAATAAGAACCTCTAGTAGTCAAAGTCTTGGTTCAGTACCTAGATCAATGAGTCATATAAGCCTAAAACAAGAAATAAGCTCACAACCAGGAAGACCTCTAAATGTTAAAAAATTCCACTTATGGTTAAGGGACTATTAGTGTAAAAAAATGTGATTGCAAGAATGACCTTACTGCAGAAAGCATAATTTTAGTCCACCTGGATAATTACAGATCAAAATTTGTGAAAGCCAGATTTGCCCTTTCAAATCCCTAAAAGCAAATGCTCCCTTTCCTGTCTTTGTGGGCCCACAGCATTTATTTTTTACCTAGTTAGTTTTAAATGTTCTCTACATTATTTTTCTCTCCAACTTTGCTTGTCAGTTCTTTAGAATTCAGACTTGTTTGCACCCCTTTCTTTTAATCTTTTACTGGGTAGTTTAAAATTTTAAGTTATTTACAATCCAAATGAATATTTAATGGAATATTCATTATGCACCTTCCAGTTGTCACGTAGCTATTATTGCAGTGACACTGAAGGATGGCGCAGATGCAAATTCCTATTTCTTGTGAGTTTAATCTAAGCTCCTTGTGTCCTGATATATCTTATCATTTTGTTTGGTAATTGGACTTCTCTGATGATGCTATAAAATACATCTCAGTTGTGAAGGAAAAAGTCATTATTTATCATTAGATGGTTAAGAATATGCTCATTTTTCACTGCCCTTACCTGGGTAGCAAGGACAGAGTGATACAATTTCAATTTGGAGGCCTGTGCCTGATGTGATTCTGGGATGAAACAAATAGCCATGAAATTAATCTGAGAATGTTCAATCATTTTCTTGCCAGGGCTTGACTGGCATCATCTTGGTATATGAAGTATAGTTTTCCAGGCTCTCAGTTTCCTCCTCAACATGAACAAATCAGGGAAAGATTTGTCCCTATTACACATTGTTTCATAAAGGGTGGGGACTGGGGCCAAAAGGAAACAAATTAATGAGGGGAAGTGTCTTTTGAAGCCAAGGGACTATAAACAGTACAGTTCTGTCAGCATTGTATTTATGAAGCAAGGCTGTTACCTAATGTGAGTTGGAGAATAAATTGTGTTAGTCCTGGGAAGATGGAAAAAAAATAAGCCTCGACTCACAGATTCTATATCGTAAGAAAAATGAAAAAAAAATCTGAATGTTGGATGGAGGTCACTGATTTTCAAGAGAGGACAGAGCCTTATTTTCTGTCAACTCTTTCTATTAATAGTTATTGAGTTTCCGGTAAATACCAGACACTTTTCTGAGAGTAAATATTATCCTGAAGTTTGGTGGTTTTAGAGAAAAACTTTAGTATGTTCTAAGAGTGCTAATGCATTAATTATATAACACACACACACATAATTAACCCATTTGGTTATTTTATTGAATTTTTTTTTATCTTGAGAAAGAGAATAAAGTGGGAAGTATCCCAATACCTGATATCATACTATACTACAAACTACAAAGCCATTGTAATCAAAACTGCCTGGTACTGACGGAGAACAAGCATCTAAATCAATGAAACAGAACAGAGAGCCCAGAAACAAACCCATGCCTTTGCAGTCAACTAATATTTGACAAAGTGGGGAAGAATATACAATGGGGTAAAGATATTCTATCCAATAAATGGTGTTGAGAAAATGGATGAGTAGATATAAATAAATAAAACTAGACCATCAACTTATACCATACACAAAAATAGATTTAAAAAAACTCAAGTGTAAGTCATTAATTCATAAAATCCTAGAGGAAAACAGTCAGTAAAATCTCAGACATCTCTTGTAGCAATATTTTTTGATGATATATCTCCTCAGGCGAACAAAAGAAAAAATAAACAAGTGGGACTACATCAAACTAAAAAGCTTTTGCACAGCAAAAGAAACCATTATCAAAATGAAAAGACTACCCACTGAATGGGAGAATATATTCACCAATACATGTGAAAAGGGATTAATATCATATTTATAAAGAACCCTTTCAACTCAACACCAAGAAGACAAACAACTCAATTATAAAATGGGCAAAGGATCTAAATAGACACTTTTGCGAAGTGAACATGCAGATAGCCAATAAACATATGAAAAAATGCTCAATGTCACTAATAATCAGAAAGATAAAAATTAAAACCATAATGAAATATCATCTGTCACCTGCAAGAATGGCTTTCATCCAAAAAACAGCAAACAAGTGCTGGCAAGGATGTGGAGAAAAGACAACCCTCATGCATTATAGGTGGGAATGTAGACTGTTGCGAATCACCGTGGAAAACAGTATTTATCAAAAAATTAAAAATGAAACTGTTTTTTGTCACAGTGACAATGACTACTCAGACTACCAAACCTGCCATTTGGTTCCTGCTCCTCACATGGAGCATTACTTGCCACAGCAACAAGAACTATTCCTAGACCAGATGAAATGCACTGAGGGGCTGAGGGGAGGCAACAGTCCTGGTCAGCAGATTCAAGGACTAAAGCTCCATCCCCAGCCTTACTCAGATATTTATTAGCAAGTACAAATAACTCAAGGAAGCAGAAAGAAGTTTTCAGGGGGTGAAGTAAAGTACTAGGCACATGCTGACTCCTAATCTCTGTTCTGAGAGCATAAACATCTTCTGTTGCTAAATCTTATCCAGCTGTTTTTGCTGTTTCTAGCACGCACTGTTTCCAGTACATGATTAGAGAGGCCCCCGGACTCTCCTCTGCTCAGGGCTTTTACCCTGAAGCACCTCGCTGTCTCTGATTGCTATTCTAACTCTACATGTTTTCACAGTACATTCTCACGCTTTTAGACCCAGTGATTTCACTCTTGGGAATATATCCTATGAATCCTGAAACACTAATTCAAAAGCATATATGCACACCTTGGTCATTACAATGTTATTTGTAATAGCTAAGATCTAGGAACAGACAATCAGCGCCCCTCAGTAGATAAATGGATAAAAGTATATGTGGTACAGCTACACAAAGGAATACTACACAGCTCTGAAAAGGAAATCTTACCTTTTGTGACAGCATGGATGAACATGGAGATTATTATGCTAAGTGAAATAAACCAGTCAAAAAAGACAAATAACATGATATCACTTATATGTAGAATGTAATGAACAAAATATACTGATTAACAAAATAGAAACAGAAATATGAATATGTGGAACAGACTGACAGCTGTCAGAGAGGAGGGATTGGGGGGACTGGATGAAAGAAGGCAAAAGGATTAGACAAAACACACACATATATAACATATAGACACAGTCAACAGTGTAGTGATGGCCAGAAGGTGGGGGGTGGGGGTGGGAGTTAGGTGGAGGCAGGCAGAGGTGGGGAAAATGGGGAAAGAGATGTTGCTAGGGGCAGAGGGTATATGATATAGGGGGAAAATCATAGTTTATTGAATTGTACAATTGAAACTTGTATGGTTTTACAAACCAATGTCATCCCAATAAATTCACTTAAAAATACATATTTCTTTTGTTTCACCTTTTAAATTTTAAGATATATTGTCTTTACAGAAGAATGAGAACCTTACCCAAGCTTCCCATTGTGTTAACATCTTATATAACCAAAAAACATTTACTAAAACTAAGAAATTAATCTTGGTAAAGTATTATTAATGAGATAATTCATTTGAATTTTATCAATTGTTTATCTGATGTTCCTTTTTTCTTCCAGGATCAAATCCAGTATTTAATTTTCGTGATTTATCTTGTCAATATTGAGAGTTCTTCAGTCTTTGTCTTTCATGACCTTGGCACTTTTGAAGAGTACTGGCCAGTCATGTTGCAAAATATCTTTCAATTTGGGTTTGTCTGATGTTTTCTCATGATTAACTTGCAGTTATACATTATTGGGAAGGATACCACAGAGGTTATACTCTTCTCAGAGCATCATCACATGGTTTTCACAATGTTAAAATGTATTAGCAATGATGTTAACCTTGGATAAATGCTGTCTGTCAAGATTCTTCAAACATTATTATGATTCCCTTTGTGATATCTAAGTATTTTGAGAGATACTTTGAAACAGATATCCTGTTTTTCTTATGCTTTTTCCATTAACTTAGCTATTAATGAATTTTTTCTAAAAACAAGGTATTTTAGTGTTATAATGGTGATTTTTTATTTCCCTTATTCTTTCTACATTTCTTAATTGGAATTCTATAAAAAATCATTTTTTTCCTTTCATTTAATCAATTATTTAATTATATCAGTGTGGATTTAGGGATTTAAAAATATTTTTTATAATACAGTACATTCATTATATATATACATATATATATTTTACAGGGACAGAGAGTCAGAGAGAGGGATAGATAGGGACAGACAGACAGGAACAGAGAGAGATGAGAAGCATCAACCATCAGTTTTTCCTTGCGACACCTTAGTTGTTCATTGATTGCTTTTTCATGTGCCTTGACCACGGGCCTTCAGCAGACCAAATAACCCCTTGCTCGAGCCAGCGACCTTGGGTCCAAGCTGGCGAGCTTTTGCTCAAGCCAGATGGGCCCGTGCTCAAGCTGGCGAGCTCAGGGTCTCGAACCTGGGTCTTCTGCGTCCCAGTCCGACGCTTTATCCACTGCGCTACCACCCAGTCAAGCCATTCATTATATATTTTATGGTTAAATTGTTCCAAATTTGGCTATTTAGAGCTCTTTCAGGTTGACTTCTTTATACTCATTAATACATGACAGACATCTACATTTATTTCTCCATCTATGTATTTTTCTCTATGTGTGTGTATGTGCTTGTTTGAAACTGCAACTCCATATTGATAGTTCTGACATCAGTTCTACTCCACACTGTTCATTTTAGTCTTCTATTATTTCTTATTTTTAATGTCTTTAGTTATACATGGCTCTCACTTTACCTATTAGTTTATTTGTTCAATCCTAGTATACAAATAAAGAACTTTGAGAATCAGTAACATATGTGCTGGTGAAAAACAATTTGCTACTACAAAATGGTATTTGTTTCTTTTGCTTTCAGCCTTACAGTATCTTGTCAAAGATGTTTTCCAAATTATGTAGTTTAATACTTCTTTTTCTATTATTTTTTGTAGTTATAAAGATTCATCTGTAATAAAATTAGATTCATTTAATATCATATTAATTCATTTAATATGAAAAACTTCTTTTAACATCTCTTTAATCTTCTGGAAACAAGTTCTCCCAGTTTTGGTTTATTGAAGAACCGTTTCTCTTCCTATTACCCTCGTCTATGCCTCCAACTCCCCTTTCTCTTTTATAATCACCATACTATTGTTTGTGTCTGAATTTTTTTCTTTGCTTAATTTCTTTACCTTTTTCACCCAGCCCCCAAATCCCAATACCAACCCCCTCCCACTCCCCCTCTGACAGCTGTCAGTTTATGTGTCTGTTTCTTGTTTATTTGTTAGTTTATATTGTTCATTAGATTCTACATATAAGTGAAAGCATATGGTACTTGTCTTTCTCTGACTGTTTTATTTTCCTCAGCACAATACTCTCCAGGTCCAACCATACTGTTTCCTTCCTTTTAATGGCTGAGTAGTATTCCATTGTGTAAATGTACCACAACATTTTTTATACACTCATCTACTGATGGACACTTGGGTTTCTTCCAAATCTTGGCTATTGTAAATAAATGCTGCAATGAACATAGGGGTACATAGCTTTTGATGAGAAGTTTTATATAATATTTAGCCTTGTTATTCTGTATGTAATCTCTTTATTGAAGTTTTCTTAATTTAAGAACCAAGAAATATATTTCCATAACTATAGAGGATGCATTTAAAATTTTTTCTGTGGCAGAAAAAGCTTTTTCTTTGTCTTAGTTTTCAGTGATCTGAATATGATATACTTATTCTATTTTGTTGTTGTTGTTTTTGTTCTACTTGGTAGTCCCTGAGCTTCTTGAATCTGTGTTTTGGTGATATCTGTCATTAATCTTAGAAAATTCTTGGACATTATATCTTCAAATATTTTTATGCCTTTTTCTATCTTTCCTGTCTCTCTTCTTTTTCAAGGACACTAAATACTTCTATATTAAACTATTTGATATTATTTCACATCTCATAGATGTTTGGTTCTGGATCTGTCTCCTCTCACCACCCTCCCCCCACACTACTCTTATTTTTCTCTTTTTTTCAGCATGGATAACTTCTGTTGGCCAAGCTTCATATTCACTGATTAGTTTTAAGACAATTGTGTACTCCGCCTGACCTGTGGTGGCGCAGTGGATAAAGCGTCGACCTGGGAACACTGAGGTCGCCAGTTCAAAACCCTGCACTGGTCTGGTCAAGGCACATATGGGAGTTGATGCTTCCAGCTCCTCCCCTCTTTCTCTCTTTCTCTCTCTCTCTCTCTCTCTCTCTCTCTCTCTCTCTCTCTCTGTGTCTCCTCTCTAAAAAATGAATAAAAAAAAGACAATTGTATACTTTAAGTTTTGTGACAAATGAACAGTGGTATAGTTTATAAACCAAGCAAAGCATGCAATATTTTGAGATATTAAGACCTCCCCCCCCCACACACACCTAAATAGCTAAGGAATTCTGCTTTCTCTACTTTGGAAAGGGAAAACACAACAAAGATTCAAACATTTGTCTAAAATTTAGGCTCTTTAAAAAAAAAAAAAGCACATATGGAAGAATGTTATCAATGAGAGCAAGTATTTCCCTTACCTGGAGACTAGAGAGCTTTTCTTGGGTTTCTGGTAGATTTCTGTGGAGTACCCTTGTGCCCTACTCTGTTTAACCCTAGACTAAGATGTGGAAATTGTGCTGATATAAGAGGCAGAGAGCCCTCATCACTGGGTACAGTGCAAGGAGCTATCTTCCTTCCCTTCTTCTCTTTATTCCTCCTTTAAACTCTATTATGGAAAAATTTATATGCAAAAGTGGATAGAATGGTATAATGACCCATTCATTACCTAGCTTCTACAGTTGCCAGTCTTTTGCCAATCTCTAGCTTCTTTCCTTATCTTCAAGATTATTCCCCCCCATTTATAGCATGTCTTTTATTTTTACTAGTATATAAATATTTCTCTAGAAATCTTCTCTATTGTTTTGGTCTCATTAAATAGAATGTCCCACTTGTTGACACTTGACTATAATATATTTAGATAAAACTCTAACCAGTGGTAAGATTCAAATAATTTAATAACCAGTTCTTTGTCCTCACGACCATTTTAACTATAAAAAATGATATACTAAAAGGTAGTTTATTATTTCATGCATTTAATATTAAATAAGAACAATAAAAGTGGTACAAAAAAGTATATTATGTTATAAGAAAGAGGCTTAGCCTGACCATGTAGTGGCACAGTGGATAGAGCATCAAACTCGGACACAGAAGACCAAGGTTCAAAACCCTAGGGTCGCTGGCTTGAGCACGGACTCATCTGGCTTGAGCGGGGGCTCACCAGCTTGAATGCAGGGTCTCTGGCTTGAGCATGGCATTATAAACATGACCCCATGGTCACTGGCTTGAGCCCAAGGTCGCTGGCTTGAGCAAAGGGATACTTGCTCTGCTATAGCCCCCCTCCCCTCAGTCAAGGCACATATGAGAAAACAATCAGTGAACTAAAGAGACTAAAGAAGCTATAAGAAAACATGGATGCTTTTAATCTCTCTCCTTTCCTGCCTGTCTGTCCACATCTGTCCCTCTCTCTGTCTCTCTCTCTCATAAAAAAAATGAAGATGTTTAAAATATTAGTGAAAAAATATTAAATAATATCTGACAAAAAAAATAATCCAATAAAACTTATTTAAGATATTTCCATATTGTTCTTTTTTTAAATTTATTTATTTATTTATTCATTTTAGAGAGGAGACACTGAGTGAGAGAGAGAGAAAGAGAGAAAGGGGGGAGGAGCTGGAAGCATCAACTCCCATATGTGCCTTGACCAGACCAGTGCAGGGTTTTGAACTGGCGACCTCAGTATTCCCAGGTCGATGCTTTATCCACTGCGCCACCACAGGTCAGGCCATATTGTTCTTGACTGGCATATTCACTTGCAATATTTTTTTCACTTTTATCTAAGCATTACTGTCTGTGTGATTTATCCTTAGCTGTCTTTTCACTGTAGGAGTAAGATCCCATTCCTTGAGAGGTAGGCCAATTAGACTAATAGTTGTGTTTGATATATTAGAAACAGCTAGGCAACTCCTCTTCTCTGAACATATTATGTTCATCTTTAAAAAACCTCCTTCTGCTTCTGCTGAACGTATATCAATTGTTCTGACAATATTTGAACACTTTCAGGAATTGCATAGTTCTGGGAATTTTTAAAAATGTTTTCCACAAACTCTCAATAATCATTAATTTAAATTGGTAATTAAAAATGTCATTGAATATGAGCAATTGTTTTTCAGCTGCTTTCCATAAAACTAGTACTTCTTCAATATTCCATTAACCTGTCTTCAAAAAATTGAGACATTATAATTATATCTTATCTTGAAATTGGTTACAAATAGCTTTTAAATATTCACAATGCATTAGTCTTTTTTTTCAAATTTTTATGATGTTCTCTAAAAGTATGAGAAAGCCTGACAAATTGATGATTTTTGACAAATTTTATATTTTTGAAGGTTTCTGAAGTAATTCATTACTTTTTTTGTATGGATCCTTTTCCTTTCCAAGCTTTTGAAGTGCTTTAATAGATTTTATCATGAGGTTTTCAGCCTTTATTATGTCTATATTTCTTGCAGGGAATTTGAAAGAAGAAAAATTTTGTTTAAAATATCAATTATCAATGCCAAATCAGTTACAAAAAATATATTTTCATGATGGGAAGCCACACCTAAGTACTTTTTATTTGAATAAAAATAGTGATGTAGCATTGGATAAGCACGCCACACAGCTAAGGTTGATCTTAAACTACAGGCGGCATATCTTGGTCCCCAAACTTTACAAACCTTTATAATTTCAATTCCAAATTTTTCAGATAGTTTGGTAAATTCAGTTTGGTTCTTATTGGATTAATGAAAAATAATATATATCTTATCAATAAATATTTTAAAATGATTTACTTGCTTTATTTCTTCTCTTAAATAATCTAAAACAAGATGGAGGTGATGGTTTAAACAGTATCATATTATTATGTTTGAAAACTCTTTTGCTGTCCTAGTGCTCACTCCAGATTTTCTCCCAAACGTAACAGTGGTACCATTGGAGCCAAATCCTGTTTAAGTCTTTTCTAGGTAGTTCTTAGTAAGCTCAATATTATTTAAGCTTTCTGTAACTGAAAAAATTTTGGGTTTTGTATCTTGTTTTTCCAGTTCAACTAGCTCAATAAAAATTGTTGGTGATGTAACTGAATATTCAACTTTTTTTTTTTTTTTTTTTACAGGGATAGAGAGAGAGTCAGAGAGAGGGATAGATAGGGACAGACAGACAGGAATGAAGAGAGATGAAAAGCATCAATCATCAGTTTTTTGTTTTGACACCTTAGTTGTTCATTGATTGCTTTCTCATATGTGCCTTGATCACGGGCCTTCAGCAGACCAAGTAACCCTTTGCTGGAGCCAGTGACCTTGGATCCAAGCTGGTGAGCTTTTGCTCAAGCCAGGTGGGCCTGCGCTCAAGCTGGCAACCTCGGGGTCTCAAACCTGGATCTTGAACCTGGGTCTTCCGCATCCTAGTTCGACGCTCTATCCACTGCGCCACCACCTGGTCAGCTTCTCATATGTGCCTTGATCACGGGCTTTCAGAAAGCTTAAATAATATTGAGCTTACTCACAGCTGAATCAACTTTTAAGAAAAGTATAATAACTATAATAATTGGTTTTCAAGATATCATTGAAGCTTTGTCAATAATCATATTTTCAACAATTTTAGTAAATATTTCTTTTCTAATTTTCTTTGCAATAAAATCAATGACTTTCACAAGAGTTTTACATGAATGTAATCCTATTCCCATATCAAATCCATTTTTAATTTGCACTTCTATTTCATCTTCTATGTCTAAAAATGTTGTATATCTTTCTTCCAGGCTGTAAACTGTATTAAATACTCTACAAGTAGTACTTAAATATTTTTTATTTATCATATCTATTACTTTTGTTACTGAATCCTGCTTACATATTTTAGTTCTCTTTACAAATGTTATGAGCTTTTGATAAAAAATGTTTTCATGTTTTTCCTTAAAGAAGTTTGTTGTACTTATTTTTTCCACTGATGCATCAATCTGAAAACATTTCCATTCTTTTGACACACGAACAGTTTTCTCTTCTATGAAGTCATGTTTTGCACAATACTTGCCACCTAATGTTTGTTAGAAATTACTAGGAGTGACATCAGAAATGGTGGTATGAGAAATATTTTTGATCTCTTCCTTTAAAATTTTAGCAATTTGACCAACTATAATGCAGTGAAGTAACCCCAGCTGAGTTTGCAGCATTGCCTAAAAGATCCATGCAACAAATGGCCTGAAGGTGGGACAGCTTGAAATGGGAGGTGGAAGATAAAATGCTTTTGTGGTGGAATCTGGAGAGGAGAGAAAGCAGAGAACTGAATTTTTCTTTCCCTTGCTGGATTCAGAGAACAAGTTTTATTCTGAGCCAGCAGACACAGAGAGACTAAAGGGCAGGGGGGAAGAAGCTGAACTAAGGCAGGCACAATGAGGTGCAGGGTTACCGAAGACTGCCCACAATGTTTGGCTTGCAATTAGCCAGCAGAGGACTCACACTCAGCCTGGAGCACTAGTTTGATCAGCACATGTTGGGCCCACAGTGCCTGGTTTATGCAGCAAGGTGTGTGCTCCATTGATGGGTGCTCGGTAACAGATATTGGTTCACACAGTGCTACACACATTAGACCCACAGTGCTCAAGTGCACTCACTGCAGCCAGTGTTCTACCAGTGGCCCACACTCTGTGCAGTGTCAGGGGAGACCAAAGTGTGCCCCTCAGCCTTTCAGATAGTACCTTCCTTCTCATGTAATATAAAGAGGGGCAGTGGCAGGCCCCCCAGAGCTGACTCTCTGGAGCCACTCTCTTCCCTGAGAGGTGGAGGTGCTCATGTCTGATCCCTTTGTTTGCTGAGACATGGGGAAGAATGACTGAAGACTTGAAACTGCCACTGCTAAAGCTATAAAGTTGCAAAGTCATAAGGTTAAAACTGTAAAGCCCCCACAACATGCCCTACCTATCAATGCAACTGAGGTTCTGACTATGTAACTAGGACAGCAGAGGACTGCCCAAGAATTTTATAGAGCCAAAACTTGTAATAAAGTGAAATCTACTGGAAAAAAAGAGTTGTTTCTTGTTAGGGTTCTTAACACTACCATTCTCAAATGCCACCAAAGAAGAAGAAATCATACATCATGGTTACACAAGACAGAGATGTAGTTCAAACAGATATTGAAAAATCTCCAGGTCTCTCCATATTGTTGCAAAAGGTAATATTTCCTTCTTTTTCATAGCTCCATAGTATTCCATTGTATATATGTACCATAGTTTTTTAATCCACTCATCCACTGATTGAACACTTGGGCTGTTTCTAGATCTTTGCTATTATGAACAATGCTGCCATAAACATGAGGGTGCATTTTTATTTATAATCGGTGATATGGTGTCCTTGTGATATATTCCTATAAGTGGGATTGCTGGGTCAAAGGGTAGTTCCATTTCTAATTTTTTGAGGAATCTCCATACTGTTTTTAACAGTGGTTGCACTGTGGACCTGAAAACTATTATGTTGAGTAAAATAAGCCAGTCAGACGAAAAAAAATATTATATGACCTCACTCATTTGAGAAATCCAAGGAACAATAAGAACTGAGGAATGAGATTGAGACAGAGGAGGGATCAAAGGGACCAGAGGAAAAGAGGACAGAGGAAAAGAGGATGATAGGATGGGATAAACCTGAAGGGAAGGGGGGATGATGCAGTAGAGAGGGTGGAAAGGGAGATGTTGAGGGGAATATGGGAGAGGGAGGATACATTCGGGGTGATCCTAGAATCTATGTAAAGACAATTAAATAAAAAATTTAAAAATATCTCCAGAAAAAAATCTCAATTTCATGAAAACCTTGGAGTTAAATGACAAAGCATTCAAAATTGAAGTTCTAAAAATACTCAATGAGTTGTGAGAAAACAATGATAGTCAATTTAACAGGCTCAAAAAACAAATTAATGAACAAAAAGAGTACTTCACCAAGGAGATTGAAACTTTAAAAAAGAACCACACAGAGATGAAGAATTTAATACATAAACTGAAAAATGAGGTACCAAGTTTAGCTAATAGAACAAGCCAGATAGAGAACAGAATCAGTGACATTGAAGACAGGCAACTAGAGATAGTATGGAGCAAAGATGGGAGAGGCTCACAAGTTAAAAAAAGAATGAGAGAGCTCTATAAGAACTGTCTGATTTCATCAGAAAGAGCAATATAAGAATAATGCATATATCAGAAAGAGAAGAGAGAGAGAAAAGAATGAAAAACCAATTTAAACAAATAATTGATGAGAACTTTCCAAGCCAGTGGAAAGAGAGCCTCGAATCCATGAAGCAAACAGAATACTGAGTTACCTCAACCAAAACAGACAAGGCACATCATAATGAAATTGTCACAAATCAATGACAAAGAAAGATTCCTTAAGTCAGCTAGGGAAAAGAATATAACATATAAGGGAAGGTGCACTAGGTTATCACCAGATTTCTCAGAAGAAACTCTACAAGCCAGAAGAGGGTGGAACCAAACATTTAAAGTACCGGAAGAGAGGAATTACCAGTCAAGAATACTATATCCATCAAAGCTATCCTTCAAATATGAAGAAAAAATACAATATTTTTACAGATATGGAGAAGCTGAGGGAATTTATCACCAGAAAACTCCCATGGCAGGAAAGACTAGAGGGGGTTATTTGATCAGATAAGAATAACAAAACAAAGCAAAACTACAAGTAAAAGCTCCAACAAAATCACAATCAAAACAAGGATAATCTAACAACATTCGCATCATAGGGGTGCCTGAAGAAGAGGAGAGAGGACAGGAAATGGAAACTTTGTTCAATCAAATCATAGCAGAAAACTTTCCTAAATTAAGGCTTGGAAACACTCCACACATTCAAGAAGCACACAGAACTCCATTAAAAAGAAACCCAAAAAGATCTACACCAAGACACATCATAGTTAAAATACCAAAGCTAATGGATAAAGAAAAAATTTTAAAAGCTGCTAGAGAAAAATAGGCTATCACCTACAAAGGAGCCCCCATAAGGATGACATCGGACTTCTCAACAGAAACACTTGAGGCCAGAAGAGAATGGCAAGAAATAATCAAAGTAATGCAGAACAAGAACCTACAACCAAGACTACTTTATCCAGCAAGGCTAACGTTTAAAATTGAAGGAGAAATAAAGAGCTTCCCAGAAAAAGAAAGCCTCAAGGAATTCATAAAAACCAAACCAATTCTGCAAGAGATACTAAGGGGCCTCTTGTGAACAGTTTAAAGGGAGGAAAGAATAGAGCAAAAGAAGAATACAGCTTTAAAGAATAAAATGGCAATAAACAACTACATATCAATAATAACCTTAAATGTAAATGGATTAAATGATCCAATCAAAAGACATAGGGTAGCTGCATGGATAAAGAAACAGGACCCATACATATGCTGTCTACAAGAGACACACCTTAAAACAAAAGATGCTCATAGACTGAAGGTAAAAGGATGGAAAAAAATATTTCATGCAAATGGAAATGAAAAAAAAGCAGGGGTAGCAATACTTATATCAGACAAAATGGACTTTAAAACAAAGGCTGTAGTAAGAGATAAAGGAGGACACTACATAATGATAAAGGGAACAATTCAACAGGAAGATATAACTATTGTAAATATCTATGCACCAAATATAGGAGCCCCGACATACATAAAGCAGACTTTGATGGATATAAAGGGCAAGATTAACAGCAATACTATCATAGTAGGGGATTTCAATACCCCTCTAACAACACTGGATAGATCCTCAAGAAAGAAAATTAATAAAGAAACAGCAGACTTAAAGGATACACTAGATCAACTTGATTTAATAGATATCTTCAGAACTTTTCACCCTAAAGCAGTAGAATATACATTCTTCTCAAGCGCTCATGGTACGTTTTCTAGGATAGACCACATGTTAGGACACAAAAATGGTCTCAATAAATTTAAGAAGATTGAAATCATATCAAGCATTTTCTCTGATCACAATGCCATGAAACTAGAAATTAACCACAAAAGAAAAACTGAAAAATACTCAAACACTTGGAAACTAAATAGCATGTTATTAAATAATGAATGGATTAACAATGAGATCAAAGAAGAAATAAAAAAGTTTCTAGAAACAAATGATAATGAGCATACATCAACTCAAAATTTATGGGACACAGCAAAAGCAGTTCGGAGAGGGAAGTTTATTGCACTACAGGCATATCATAAGAAGCTAGAAAAAGCTCAAATAAGCAACCTAACCCTGCATCTAAAAGAACTAGAAAAACAACAACAAATGAAACCCAAGACAAGTAGAAGGAAGGAAATAATAAAGGTCAGAGCAGAAATAAATGACATAGAGGCTAAAGAAACAATACAGAGGATCAATGAAACAAGATGCTGGTTCTTTGAAAAGGTAAACAAGATTGATGAACCTTTAACTAGACTCACCAAGAAAAAAAGAGAGAGGACTCAAATAAATAAAATTAGAAAGGACAGTGGAGAAATAACAACTGACACAACAGAAATACAAAGCATTGTAAGAAAATACTATGAAGAACTGTATGCCAAAAAATTAGACAATCTTGGTGAAATGGACAAATTTCTTGAATCATATAACCTTCCAAAAATCAATCTGGAAGAATCAGAACACCTAAACAGACCAATTACAGCAAATGAGATCGAAACAGTTATCAAAAAACTCCCAAAAAAGAAAAGTCCTGGGCCTGATGGCTTCACAAGTGAATTCTATCAAAAATTCAAAGAAGAACTAACTCCTATCCTCCTCAAGCTATTTCAAAAAATTCAAGAGGAAGGAAGACTTCCAAACTTCTTTTATGAGGCGAGCATAATTCTAATCCCAAAACCGGGCAAAGACAACACAAAGAAAAAAAATTATAGGCCTATATCCCTGATGAATTTAGACGCTAAAATTCTCAATAAAATATTAGCCAACCGGATCCAGCAATATATGAAAAAAATCATACACCACGATCAAGTGGGATTTATTCTGGAGAGGCAAGGCTGGTTCAATATTCGCAAATCAATCAATGTGATTCATCACATAAACAAAAGGAAGGACAAAAATCACATGATAATTTCAATAGATGCAGTAAAGGCATTTGATAAAATCCAGCACCCATTCATGCTCAAAACTCTCAGTAAAGTGGGAATACAGGGATCATTCCTTAACATGATAAAGGCCATCTACGATAAACCGACAGCAAACATCATACTAAATGGACAAAGATTAAAAGCAATCCCCTTAAGATCAGGAACCAGGCAGGGTTGCCCACTTTCACCACTCTTATTCAACATAGTTCTGGAAGTCCTAGCTACAGCAATCAGACAAGAAGAAGAAATAAAAGGCATCCAAATTGGAAAAGAAGAAGTAAAACTGTCATTATTTGCAGATGATATGATATTGTATATTGAAAACCCTAAAGTCTCAGTCAAAAAACTACTGGACCTTATAAATGATTTCAGCAAGGTGGCAGGATATAAAATTAATACTCAGAAATCAGAGGCATTTCTATACACCAACAATGAAATATCAGCAAAAGAAATTAAGGAAACAATCCCCTTCACTATTGCAGCCAAAAAAATAAAGTACCTAGGAGTAAATTTAACCAAGGAGGTTAAAGACTTGTACTCGGAAAATTATAGAACATTGATGAAAGAAATCAAGAAAGATACAAACAGGTGGAAGCATATACCGTGCTCATGGCTAGGAAGAATAAACATCATTAAAATGTCTATATTACCAAAAGCAATTTATAAATTCAATGCAATACCATTTAAAATACCAATGATATACTTCAAAGATATAGAACACATATTCCAAAAATTTATATGGAAACAAAAAAGAACACGAATAGCCTCAGCAATCTTAAAAAGAAAAAATAAAGCAGGAGGTATCACGCTTCCTGATATCAAGGTTTACTATAAGGCCATTATACTCAAGACAGCCTGGTACTGGCATAAGAACAGGCACATAGATCAATGGAACAGAACAGAGAACCCAGAAATAAACCCACAGCTTTATGGACAACTGATATTTGACAAAGGAGGAAAGAACATACAATGGAGTAAAGATAGCCTCTTTAACAAATGGTGCTGGGAAAATTGGACATCTACCTGCAAAAAAATGAAACTAGACCATCAACTTACACCATTCACAAAAACAAACTCAAAATGGATAAAAGACTTAAATGTAAGCCGTGAAACCATAAGCATCTTAGAAGAAAACATAGGCAGCAAGCTTTCCGACATCTGTAGCAGCGGTATATTTGACGATTTATCTCCACTGGCAACTGAAATAAAAGGCAAGATAAACAAATGGGACTATATCAAACTAAAAAGTTTTTGCACAGATAAAGACAATAGGAACAGAATAAAAAGACAAACCACACAATGGGAGAACATATTCGACAGCACATCTGATAAGGGGTTAATAACTAAAATTTATAAAGAACTTATAAAACGCAACACCAGGAAGACAAACAACCCAATCAAAAAATGGGCAAGAGAAATGAATAGAAATTTCTCCAAAGAGGACATACAGATGGCCAATAGGCATATGAAAAAATGCTCAACATCACTAATCATTAGAGGAATGCAAATTAAAACCACAATGAGATATCACCTCACACCAGTCAGAATGGCACTTATCAGCAAAACAACAGAGAATAAGTGCTGGCGAGGATGTGGAGAAAAGGGAACCCTTCTGCACTGCTGTTGGGAATGCAGACTGGTGCAGCCACTGTGGAAAACAGTTTGGAGATTCCTCAGAAAATTAAAATTTGAACTGCCTTTTGACCCAGCTATCCCACTTTTAGGAATATACCCTAAGAACACCATAGCACTGTTCAAAAAGAAGAAATGCGCCCCCATGTTCGTGGCTGCATTGTTCACAATAGCGAAGATCTGGAAACAGCCCAAGTGTCCGTCAGAAGACGAGTGGATTAAAAAGCTATGGTACATATATACTATGGAATACTACTCAGCCATAAGAAACGATGAGATCGGATCATTTATAACAAAATGGATGTACCTTGATAACATTATACGGAGTGAAATAAGTAAATCAGAAAAAAAGAAAAACTGAGAACAGCACGATTACATACATAGGTGGGACATGAAAGTGAGGGTATGAGACATGGACAAGAGAGTGTTGGTTATGGGATGGGGGGAGGGAGGGAAGAGTGGGATAGGGAGGAGGGGAGGGACACAGGGAAAACCAGATTGAAGGTGACAGAGGACAATTTGACTTTCGGTGATGGGTATGCAACACAATTGAATGATAAGATAACCTGGAGATGTTTTCATTGTACATATGTACCCTGATTTATTGGTGTCACCCCATTAGAATTAATAATAATAAAATATATATTAAAAAAAAAAAAACAAGGATAATCTGTGACAACAATACCATAAAAGGTGAGAAGATAAAGATCAGCAGTAGCAAAGGAAGATAGAGTGCAGAAGCACTCATATGATAATGGACTCTTATAAATATGACAATTTTTCTTTTAATAACCTAAAGGTAAACACCCCTGAAAATGCTAACAGTGAAACATGTAGCATAAATAAAGAAGAAACGGGGGAAAAGTATGGAATACCACCAAACAACAATAACAAAAATAAACTGACAGAAAAACAAATGAGGAGAACCAAATAAGACACAGAGCTATTAGAAAACTATACGTAAAATGGCTATAGAAAATCTTCAAGTGTCAGTAATAACCCTAAATGTAAATGTATTGAACTCACCAATAAAGAGACACAGAGTAGCAGATTGGATCAAAAAGCAAAAGCCAATTTTATGTTGCCTTTAATAGACACATCTATGCTGCAAAGACAAAAGTATACTCAAATTGAGAGGTTGGAAAACGATTCTCCAAGCAAATAATACCCGAAAAAAAAGCAGTTGTAGCCATACTCATATCTGAGAATGCTGACTTCAAGACAACAAAGGTAACCAGAGACAACGATGATCATTTCATAATGATAAAGGAGACACTGTATCAGGAAGACATAACACTTTTTAATATATACACACCAAACCAGGGAGCACCAAAATATATGACATCTACTAGCTGATCTAAAAATAGAAACAAAAAAATATTTATACTTGGAGATCTCAATACACCATTGATGGCTCTAGATTGATCATTCAAACAGAAAATCAATAAAGAAATATCAGCCTTAAATAACACACTGGGCCAAATGGACATGATAGACATTTACAGAACATTTCTTTCCAGAACATCAGCTTAAACATTTTTTTACCAGTGTGCATGGAACATTCTCAAGAATAGACCATATGTTGGCATACAAACTAACCTAAACAAATTTAAGAAGATTGAAACAATACAAAGCATATTCTATGACCATAGTGCTTTGAAATTAGAATTCAACTGCAAAAAAGGAAGTAAAGAAACACACAAAAATGTGAACATTAAACAACACACTTCTAAAAATGTGACTTGGTCAAAGAAGAAATTAAAACAGAGGTCAAAAGATATATACAAACTAACAAAAATGAAAATGTCACATATCGATGTTTCTGGGATGCAGCAAAAGCAACAATAAGAGGAAAGTTTATATCATTACAGGCTTATATCAAGAAACAAGAGAGATTCAAGTAAAGAACACCACATCTTAAGGAATGAGATAAAGAAGAACAAAGGCAACCCAAAATCAGCAGAAGAAATGAAATAGTAAAACTTAGAGGAAATAGAGAACAGAAAAAGTATAGAAAAAATTAATACAACAAAGAGCTGGTTTTTTTAAAAGATCAATAAAATTTATAAAAACTTGGCTAGACTCACTGAGAAAAAAGAGGAAGGACTCATAAACAAAATCCAAAATGAAAGAGGAAAATTTACCACAGATATTATAGATATACAAAAGATCATTGTAGAATACTATGAAAAATATATGGCACCAAATTCAACAATTTAGAAGAAATGAATAAATTTCTAGAACTATACCATCTTCCTAGACTGAGTCATGAAGAAGTGGAAAGCCTAAATAAATTTATAAGCAGGGAGGAAATAGAAACAACTATCAAAAACCTCCCCCAAAATAAAAGTCCAGGACCAGATGGCTACACTAGTGAATTTCACCAAACATTCATAGAAGAGTTGGTTACTACCCTTCTCAAAGTCTTCCAAAAAATAGAAGAAGAAACAATACTTCCTAACAAATTTTATGAGGCAAACATCACCCTCATACCAAAACCTGGCAAGAACATTACAAGAAAAGAAAACTACAGTCCAATATCTCTAATGAATACAGATGCAAAAATTCTACATAAACGACTAGCAAATCGAATGCAACAACCCATTTAAAAAAATAATACATCACGATCAAGTGGATTTTATTCTAGGAGCACAAGAATGGTTAAACATATGTAAATTGATTAACGTTATAAACCATATCAACAATACAAAGAACAAAAATTATATGATTATATCAATAGACACAGAGAAGGCATTCAATAAAATACAACATCCCTTTATGTTTAAAACACTCAATAAAATGAATATAGAAGGAAAATACCTCAACATAATAAAGGCTATATATGACAAACCATCGGCTAATATCATATTAAATGGTGAAAAACTGAAAGTTTTTCCTTTCAAATCTGTAACAAGACAAAGCTGCCCACTCTCTCCATTTCTATTGAACATAGTGCTGGAAGTTTTAGCCAGACAGATCAGACAAGAGAAAGAAATAAAAGGCATTCAGATAGGAAAAGAAGAAGTAAATGTTTTACTTTTTGCAGACAACATGATCCTGTATATAGAAAACCCCAAAGATTCCACAGAAAGACTGATAGAAACAATAATTTTGTTTACAGCTGCAACAACAACAAAAATACCTAGAAATAAACTTAACAAATAATGTAAAAAATCTATATACTGAAAACAACAAAACATTATTAAAGGAAACTGAAAAAGACACAATGAAATGGCAAAATATTCTATGTTCATGGATTGGAAAAATCAGCATAGTTAAAATGGCCATATTACTCAAAACAATATACAGATTTAATGCAATTCTCATCAAAATTTTAATGTCATTTTAAAAGGAAATTAAATAAAAAAATCACCAGGTTTGTATGGAACCATAAAATACCTCAAATAGCCAAAGCACTCCTTAGAAAAAGAACAAAACTGGAGGCATTACAATATTTGACTTCAAATTATACTGTAGAACCATGATAATCAACACAGCATAGCAAAAATAAAATAGACACACAGAATGGAACAGAATTGAAAGCCAAAAATTAAACCACATATATATGGACAAATCATCTTCAACAAAGCCGTAAACACACAATGGAGAAAAGAAAGCCTCTTCAATAAATGGTGCTGGGAATATTGGAAAACCACGTGCAAAAGAACTAAACTTGTCTACAGTTTGTCCCCCTGCACAAAAATCAATTCAAAATGAATCAAATACCTAAACATAGGATCTAAAACAATAAATTACATAGAAGAAAACATAGGCACTAAACTCATGGGCCTTTGCTGTAGAAGACAATTTATGAATTTGACCCCAAAGGCAAGGGAAGTAAAGGCAAAATTAAATAAATTGAACTATATCAAGCTGAAAAGCTTCTGCACAGCAAAAAAACCTGACAACAAAACAAATAAACATCCAAAAAAATGGGAGATGATACTTGCAAAGAACAGCTCTGCTAAGAGGTTAATATCCAAAATATACCAAGAACTTACAAGGCTCAGCAACAAACAAGCAAATGATTCTATTAAAAAATGGGGAGAAGACCTGAACAGAGACTTCTCCCAAGAGAACATACAAATGGCCAACAGATCCATGGAAAAATGCTCATCTTCACTAGCTATTCAAGAAATGCAAATCAAATTACAATGAGATATCACCTCACACCTGTTAGATTGGCTATTATCAACAAGACAGGTAATAACAAGTGTTGGACGGGCTGTGGAGGAAAAGGAACCCTCATTCACTGCTGATGGAAATGTAAATTAGTACAACCATTATGAAAGAAAATATGGTGCTTCCTCAAAAAATTAAGAATAAAACTACCATATGGCCCAGCAATACTCTACCTGATATCTACTCCAAAAACTCAAAAACATTGGTACATAGAGACACATACACTCCTATGTTCACCATAGCATTATTCACAATGGCTAAGACATGGAAACAATCAAATTGTCTCTTGATAGAGGGTTGGATAAAGAAGTGGTACATATATACAATGGAATACTACTCAATCATAAGAAATGATGACACAGGGTCATTTATGACTACATGGATGGATATTGAGAATATTATACTGAGTGAAATAAGTGAATCAGAGAAAGTTAAAAACTATGATTTCACACACAGGTAGAATACAAAGCTGAGACTCATGGACATAGATAAGAGTGCAGTGGTTACTACAGGGAGAGAGACTTGGACGGGGAGGGGAAGGGAGTTGGGGGAAGGGCATAAATAAGTATAAATATAATGTGGCAGAAAGTGATTTGAATTTGGGTGATGGGTATACAACATAATTGCCTATTTAAATAATTTAGTGATATTTGCCTGAAATATATGTATACTTGTTGATCAATATCACCATGTTAAATTTAATTTTCTAAAAAAAAAGAAAGGAAATTACCAGTCTGTCATATTTAGTTTAAAATTGTTATATTGTTGAATTGTCCAGCACTCAGGAAGACTATACTCAATTTTGGAGTTGTTATAATTTTTTATTTCAATAATTGATGTGTTGTTTTCCTCAAGTTGGAGAGGTTGTGCTTGTGACTGTTTTGTACCATTCAAGGTCAATTCTGATTATGTTTTCTTATTGAAAAAAATCTGTCAAACTCTGTTACCTTTTCATCCTTATAAGGAGTACTGCAAAAAATAAAAATAAAAATGTTTTATTTTAATATATTATAATAATATTTATTTATGGCCATTAATACCCTTTATCAAAGATTATAAGATATTCTACAAAAACTTATTGAAAAGTGTATGCATCAATAACCAAGCAAGGACATGTAATAAAAAATGCAAAGTTTTATAACATTACTACAATCACCAGAGGAAATTTTAAAATAAAGACTAGGTAACAATTTGAATGGAAAGAAAAAGAAAAATTTGTAAAAGATAAACCAATAGCTGGGACAAGACAAAAATATCACAGAAATAAGCTGGTATTGCTCAAGTAAAAGAAATATAATGGTTCAAACAATAGGTATAAACTACATCAGTATCAGTATTTAGAAAGAGATATTTCAAGAATAAAGACAAATATATAAGGGAACAAAACAATATAGAATCACGGATTATGAAAAAAAGGAAGAACAGAAAAAATATAAAGTACCAATAATAAAAATTATATGGCAACACATACATAGAATCACAATAGGAATTAAATTTAAATATAGTCAATAAAAGAGTACAAATTATTAAGACATTACAGACAATAGCAAAGTAATAAACAAGTATTATAAATGCTACATAATGATAAATTATTTATATTGATATCAAGAGGCAGTTTATTATATACCCTCATCATTTGTTTTTATGGCACAAAAATAAGCATAGTTTCTTCTACAGAAACTCACATTTAAAAAACTTGTTTTTTCTTGGTAGAAACATTGAAACACCCCTCAAGAAGAGCAGGGCACTCAACAAAATTATTACAAAGTTTGTATATGAAATTTAAGTCAATGATCCTCCTCCTATGCAGTAATGTTAGGTTAAGTACTTTTTTTTTTTATTCAATGAAAGGAGGGGAAGCAGAGACAGACTCCTGCATACACCCTGACCAGGATCCACCGGGGAAGTCCACCAAGGGCGATGCTC
Organism: Rhynchonycteris naso; assembly: GCA_037038555.1. Taxonomy (NCBI): domain Eukaryota; kingdom Metazoa; phylum Chordata; class Mammalia; order Chiroptera; family Emballonuridae; genus Rhynchonycteris; species Rhynchonycteris naso. Next base: position 179,845,143 of record CM072997.1, on the reverse strand, counting down.
TGCCCATCTGGGGCATTGCTTTATTGCTCAACAAACTGAGCTCTTAGTGCCCAAGGCTGAGGTCATGGAACCATCCTAGTGTCTGGGGCCAACTTGCTTCAATCAACTAATGGCTGCAAGGGTGGGAGAGAGAGAGAGAAAGAGAGAGAAGTGAGAGGGGGAGGGGTGGAGAAGATCGGTGCTTCTCCAGTGTGTCCTGACCAGGAATTTAACCCAGGATATCTACATGCGGGTTGACACTCTGCCACTGAGCCAACAGGCCAGGTCAGGTTAAGTACTTTCATAACATCATTGTAAGGTACATTATAAGTAACATGACCACGTTTATAGAATATGGATTTTAAGAACTTGTGTTGTACTCTTTTGTTATTATTTTGATGATTTTTGTAATATGGGTTCCAAGCTGTCACATTAAATTCCCAGGTGGATTGAACCAGGGTACAGTACAAAATTCTTAGCACATTAATGTTACAAAAATATTTCATAAAATGATAAGCAAAACCTAACATTTTGATGGTTTTGTTAACAATGCCTTGAATGTGCAGTGCATCTTTAGGGCATTTAAGCTCAACCTGTATGGGACATATTTTGCTTGCAGCTGGTTTACCCAGTCTATGACCTGTAATCTTGGATATATTGACAGAATCAATCTTAGAGAGCAAAGATTTTACTTATTCAGCATCTTCTGTTTGATGTGCTGATTCCCGAAAATTAAAAATTATTACATTGTTCACTCTAAGACATCTATCTTCTAACTCTCAGGAGAACTTTTTGCCCATTTGTGGTCATAGCATAAACTTTTATCAATGAAGCAATATGCTTATGCTATTGATAAACATCAGTCAGAACATACATTTTCTTCATTTTATTGATACTAAATGAAAATTTCTAGGCTGAATTAATAAATAAAATAGGCTATGTCAGTTAAATATGATCAAATAATGTGTATGAAAAACCTGTTTGCCATGGAAAAGGAGTGAGCATTCTTCCACGGCTTCTGAAATGGGCAGTAAGGTAACCCTTGAAATCTATATTTCTATTGGTTCATTGTATCTTAACTTCCTAGGTTTCACCGTTGGAGGCAGGGAATCAGTGCACTCATCATTCCTCAGGGGAATTTTGGGTGTAACACAAAACTGAGTCAAGTGACAAATTGTCACCCCCTGGTTGTTGGGCACCTTTTCTCTTTACATTTTATGTTTGTTTACTAAAGTAACAAATGTGAGGGAATTAAAATGTAGTATTTCATCAAAGGTATGATGAGTTTCATGAAATTAATAAATAAATATTACAAGCATAATTCCATCCAATTTTTTTCACCTATGGATGGAATGAACAATTCTACGGGTGCTTAGAATATGCCATTGCACAGATGAACATTGGAAAAGAGTAAGGAATGTAAATTTGTGATTTCCACATTGGGCGGCTGCCCACCTTAGAAAGAACCCTGAGTAAAAGTGCCATTTTAACAATCGGTTTGCCGAACTCATCAAAAAGTTACGTATCAGTTCTGTTGAGCCAGTGTGAACCCACTGAATTCCACCACTGATTCTAACGATATATGATATGTAAAAAAGCGTATTTACACTTGCTAGTGTAAAGAGAGAACTTAGTTAGCTCTTCCATTTCTCAACCTATTGACAAGCCATGCTGGTTACATTTAACTTCAGCAAGCATACAAAATATCAAAAGGTGAACATTTGTTGACACTTAGAGTTTATGTTACTAAGCAATTTTACTGTATATTTCTGTTTTTCTAAGATCAGATCATTTAACGTTTAACCTCAGTTTTTAGTTGCTATTTTACTTCAATTTCCAGGTAACAAATTTTTAAAACTCTTGCAAGTTAGTACTTTATGTACAATTAAGAACACGAGAGACGTACCTGTAATTTATGCAAAACAACTATAAGTCAGTAGATAAAACTTAGAGACACTTATAAGCATCTCTTTAAAGTAATAAATTATTAATATTTTATAGTTGAAATTGCTATTACAAAAATACATGTTTTAACTTAGAATTTTTTTTCTTAATTTTTTTTATTATTTCTTTTTATTTATTTATTTTAGAGAGGAGACACAGAGTGAGAGAGAGAGAGAGAGAGAGAGAGAGAAATGGGGGAGGAGCTAGAAGCATCAACTCCCATATGTGCCTTGACCAGACCAGTGCAGGGTTTTGAACTGGCGACCTCAGTGTTCCAAGGTCAACGCTTTATCCACTGTGCTACCACAGGTCAGGCTTAACTTAGAATTTTAAAGTGATTTCTTAAAATATTAAAATAAGAAATTTTAATATTTTGTCATTTACCTGTTTATTAATTTAATATGCACTTATTGAGTGGAACTATGTGTCAGGTACAGTGCTAGGTATGGTAAAATAAAAATGAATAAGATGCTTTCTATGGTTGAGGAACTCATAATTTAGGGTGTGAGCAGCTGAAGAACAAGGAGGAGTTTGTCAGGTGAAGATGGGGAAGGGCATTTCAGGTAGCAGGCATAGCACATGCAAAGGCTTGAAAAAATAAAAACTGTCATAATTTTTGGAAACTATAAGTCAATACTTAAGGACACGACCATGTCTAGTGGCTCACCACTGTATCCTTAGTATATAACATTGTACCTATTCAATAAATATTTCTTGAATTGATTAATTGATAAATACAATATTTGATAAAGTTGAAAACTTCTTATGAATGGCTTTACAGGCCATTTTATTTTCTAGTACAAATATATTTTATTAAACACTTATTGATTGAAAATTAAGAGATATTAAGTGGTCAGGAAAAAGACAACTAAGGAACAGTAATTGCATAAATTTAAGTAATTTACTTAAAGACTTCTCAGACTTTAGTATTCTGTGATCACTAAGAGAGTTTTTGATGAAAGTCTGTTTCCCAAACTTCTGTACCTGAGACCCTCTCACACACCCACTCAAACTCTGTCCATGGGACTGTGCTTGAAACTGTGTGCTTTGGAAAACTACTCAAGAACAGAGATCCATTTAAAAACTTTTGGTAGGGAACTGGACTATGGTTATATGTTTGTTTGTTTTAGAAAACTCCCTTTACATGGTAAGAGAGTAGAATGAAGAGAATTTTGTAATTAAATTAATGTGAAAGTACTAGAGAGAGTTAGTACTTTGAATGAGTTCTAGGTTTCATTCTTGGTGGCTAAGATGGAGATGCCAATAAAAAGATATGGATTTTAAGATGAGAAGGACTTTCGGAAGGAAATATAACACAATCAGAGATCACAGTGAGAGCTCTGTGTATGACTTTTCTAGAAAGCTTGCAAAGTATTTTTTCTCTCTTCGATAGCCGTTTAGATATTAGAAGTTATCTATCATGGCACCACTATCACGCCCTTCTCTTCTCCAGGCAAAATAAACCCAGTTGGTCCCACATTCTTAGTGTGAAATAATTCTATCTGTATCATTTTACTTATGCAGATCCTTCCTCTGAATGTATTGTAATTAATTAATGTTTCAACTAGGATGTGGTCCCTTACTGAACCATATATTATACTTTAAAAACTTTACATATTATTAGTTGATTGAATGTATTTTTCTGCATTTGCATAATGCCCTCCCTCATCAAACTGGCTCTAAGGCATTTACAGCTTCCTCCTACCCAACCCTTAAGCAGCCATACCCCTTGAATTATTATCCCTCTCCAATAAACTGTCACCCCATGAAATCTCTCCAGTGTCTGCCTCTGGAAACCTTACTTTTTCTTGCTTAAGTGTTGTGCCTTCCTGTTGGCACTATTGCTTGTTCTCTACCTGTCTTTGTGCACTTGACATTTCAGACTGTTCCTTATGTTGCAGCAGCCACACTCAAAGCTTTAAATTTGGGTCATGTTATGCTGTCTGCAGCAAACAGGCTATTTCATGTACCCCAAGTTTTTAAAAAAATATTTTAATTTATTCATTTTTCTTAAAGAAAGGAAGAGAGAGGTGAGGGGAGGAGCAGGAAGCATCGACTCCCATTTGTGCTTTGACTGGGCAAACCCAAGGTTTCTAACAGGCGACCTCAGTGTTCCAGGTTGACACTTTATCTACTGCACTACCACAGGTTAGGCCTCATGTACTCCAATTTCTGACCTTAGTTTCTGTGTATACATTCAGGATCCTCCACTTTGAACCAATCATTACCTAAAATTCACAGAGGAGAGGTTAGGCATGATTATATGCCAATTTCCTTGAGAGCAGGAGAAATTTCATCTTATTCTTTATATTCTCTGTACCTAGTACAAGGCGTGACACCAATGGTATTTAGTGTGTGAATGGATGAATTGGTGGGTGGTTGAAAGTAACAGCTCTGCTTCTGACTATATTTTAGCATATAACATTTTATGCTTCTACACAGTTTTGCTTAAAAAAAGTGTTTTAATACCAAAACTATTGGAAAACTAGTGCTCTATCAGGTAATGCCTTGATTAACTTAATTAATTTTCTTTCCTAAGACTAGAAAAGGAGAGATAACTGCAGGAGTCTTTAGGCATTTTCTACTTTTTTTTTTTAGGATCTACTACATGAAAGCACTGAAGTGGGAGTTTTATATTTAATAATTTTCACATTACTTTATGAGGTACATATTGTTGTTCTTACTAAAGTTTAGATGGTTTAAGTGGCTGAAGCCAATGATTGGTGAAGGTGGGGTTGGATCCTAGATCCTTTGCCTCTCATTTAAATTTTCTTCCTCCAGCTCTGGAGCCTGTGTTTCCTTTTTCTTTTATGTTTTCTTAATTTGAAAGGCAGAAAATGAAAGGCTGAAAAATATCTGAGAATTTGCTTTACAGGGACTTTAATTATTATTATTATTTTTAGCAATTAGATGCTCTAATTATTTTCTTGGAGAACTCAAATCAAGCATGTTTTGGTTCTAATGGTGAGATGCTAAGAAGGTGTAATGCTAGAGTGACTCAGAAACCATTATGTGCTTATCGCTGACATTTTGGAATGTAGAGAAGAAACAGTGTTGACACATACAGGGAGGTATAAGAAGATGGCTTTTGCTGAAATGTACTGCTCACAAAAATTAGGGGATATTTCAAAATGAATATGAAGTGATAAAATATCCCCTAATTTTTGTGAGCAGTAATACTTCAGATTAGGCATAGAGAAAGTGAAGAGGTTTTGGTTTATATGGCCTGAGAAAATATATTAGAACAAAACTGTGAAATAATACAATATAAAATTTCACAGTAGAGTTGGTTCAAGGAAACTGTTGCCTGGCTAAATTTGACATTTTTGTTTAGACAGTGGATTCTGCAGCAATCATTAATGGTTCACTCTCACACTAAGATTCTTTTCTAGATCTAGGAAGAAGAGGAAAAATTACCACTCTCCAATTCTTCAACTACAATGAACTTAATAATAAAGTTCTACCATTTATTATTATATATTGAAAATTCTATGTCAGATTACTAATTTATCCTCCCAAGAACCTTAGGAGAGAAGATTATATTATACTAGAAAGAAATTTGAAGTTCAGAGAGATTAATTTATCAAGCATTTCTCACTTGAAGTTGGAATTTGAACCAGACTTAACTGAGTGTATGCACTAAATCTCAATTCCATACTGTTTTTTAAGCATTAATTATTCCTTGAACATAAAGTTCTACCTCTCCAAATTCTCTAATTCAAGAACTCCAATGACTATGTTGACTGACAAAACTAATTTTTTAAACAAAGAGTTTAAAATAAGTATGCACTTATTTTAATTAAATATTTAAACTTTCTACCTCATAGGTCTCTGTGCAATGTATTTATTTATTATACACAGAGGTTTAAAATTTGTGTGTGTTTGTGTGTGTATATGTAAGAAAGTCAAGGTGGCTGAAGAAGTTCCTCTAGATTGCTCAGTGGGTTTTGCTGAAAGAAATACTTTCCTTAAAATATCTCTTACTATATTTCCTGAATGGTGTCTTTTCTGGGTGATGTGTTCACTTTGATTACTTTCTTTTTGGATTTTGATTGGATTTTTTCTGTGATTCTTACATGGTATGTCTTACTGGTTTGTGTCTTTTGACCCTTGAAAGATTAAGTAGATCAAGGTAGAGATGTTAACATTGAAGGGATGGTTTAAGGGAGAGATGGTATGGGTGAAAAGAAGGGGCTCTTTCTTGTCTTCCTATGTTTATGGGAGGATATAAGGAGACTGATTATGGCTTACCACTCTGTGATATAGCTATTATTTGCATGGTTTATCAGATAGGAGTTAAGATATGTATCAGAACTGAATTTTGGGGGCAGGTTCATTTAAGGACGTTAAGACTTAGAGAAGTTTCTGGTGGGTAATATCCTGCATGGAGAGAAAAATGTTCCTGATTTGGTAGATGATCTTGATTAGGGTCTCTAACTAATAAGATGTGATATTGATAGGAAAGGGGATTATTTCCTGGGGCTCCCTCAGGAGGCTTATACAATAAGATTATTTGGGAAACCACAACCTACTTGGAGCAATCTGGTCTTGGTAGGTATAAGGTATCATTTCTCCATTCTCCCATTTAGGGATGGTCTGATCAAGGAACTTTAAACAGTGTTTCTTAGAGGTAAAGTGTCCCGCACTGAAAGAGTATTGGGTGTTTCTAGGGGGTGGGAAGATACTGCTTTAGAGCTAAGTCAGGCTCAGTCCTCAGAAGGCAGAGCCTCTGAGGTTTGGGATTGGAATTGCCAACTACTGGTATAGATGGGGAGGCTTCAACTTTCTTAGGTTCTCTCTATATATTTATCTGTCCATATCATCATCTATCTGTCTTTCAGTCCATCTGTCATCTAACATTCATCATCCATTCATCATCTATCCATCATCCATAAATCAATCAATCAATCAATCAAGTATATTTCTATGTCAGAATTGACAGTATAGACAATGATTATGGTCAGGGAAACTAGAATGTGAGTATAACCATGAAGGAGTGCTGGAATTCAACAGAAACAAGAAACAGAGAAATGTAGAGGTTTATACTTATTATAGCAGGCATGTGTTCTATTTCAAAGCCAATGATGAAGCAAGAACTTAAAAAAAAGATTTCACCTAGGACACTTTGGATATCAGAGCTGTTTATATGCAGGCAAAGGGAAAGTACAATTAACAAATAAAATGTCCAGAATTTGGTATGAGAAGAGAAATTACTGCTGAAGCTTTGGAGGGAGACTATGAGAAACCAAGAGTGGAAGTGCATTAGCTTAGATAAGGTTTTTTTATTTTGGAATAAAATAAGGGATTGTGAGAGGATTAAAAAAGGGAAAGAAGGTATCCAAATGTAACAAACAATGCTAATTCTTATATCTATTTCTTATTTTTATTTACTTCTTTTTGGGAACTACCTCAACACCAGGCTATGATTGTGGTTGGCTGATAGTCACAGGAGCCTTATCTTCTGTGTGGTGTGGCCAGGGTGGGAGAGGGAATTGAAGGTGGGTGCAGGAGAGGAAGGCTGGTCAATAGACACTGTTTCGTCCTTTCCTCATATAAATGATTGGCTGCTGGGCGGACATATGCCTTAGATAGGGCAACTGGTATTCTTTTCTGGTAGGTATACTAAAAGAAATTTCTGCTTCTAAAACCACGGGTGTTAAGAACAACATTTGTTAACACATGGAGAGAGTCTGCCTCAGAATAAGACAATATAGAAGAATTATGAGGTTGAAAATGAAGAAATAATGAGAAAAGGGAGGAAAGGAGGCAAGGAGAGAGAGAGAGAGTGTGTGTCTGTGCATGCTCGTGAGCTCAATCAAGGAAAGGAGCTGAAGGAGATTAAGCAAGAACTGGTAACATCTTTTGAATTCCTAGATTCAGCTATGCCTGAAGTTAGTAGCATCCTTTGGGCTTCCCAACTGCATAAATTGTTTTTACTTATGAGACTTTGAAATCAATTTCTGTTACTACAAAAATAAAAACAGCTCAGAGAAATTGCAGAAGCAAATTAAGAAACAGATTGGAACTTTAAAAACCCAGCTGAACATGCATAAAAAGAACGGGGTGACCGCAGAGGAATGGCAGAAAAGATTGTTCATGCTATCATTTAAAGTACAGAGCCCTGAGTAGTTCTAAAGTATAAAAGAGTTTGAGAAAAGAGCACGGTTGAGTACACATAGGATTTCTCTGGACCCATAATGTACTCACTTATGGAGCATCAATAGAAGCAATTCTAATTAAAACATCTTTTGAGGAAAATCTACAACCAGGACAAGCATGGGAACAAAGGTGAACATTTCCTGGCCACAAGAGTCATAGGCTGATGGAATTCTAGAAGAGGAGGTAGAGTCAGCTGTTAGACTGGCAGAAAAAAACCAGATGCACTAGAAGGCCCCGGGAACCAAACTAAAGATTAGGAGCTGTGGATGGGGGGGTGTGTGTGTGCAAAGTTGCAGATTTTTCTTGGAGATATCTTGTTGTAAATACAGGGTCCCCAGTTCACAGTAAGAAATAGTACCTCTGTTCCTAAAAAGAGACTCTATTAAATTGAGGATTAGAACAATAGGAATAAAAACGATATGGACATGGGGATCTAGAGGGGTTGGATTTGGGAAGAGGATACTGAAAGGAAGAAAAAGGTTTCAGTAAAGACCTTAGGAACAGAAAGTACACTATTATAGCTCTCTTAAGTTTTATTAGAATTTAAGGGTATTCTAGAAAGCATTCTAAAGTAATAGAGGCAATTATTAACAGGACAGTGGAATAATGATTTTAAATGTTATTTTTATTTAAAAATTTTTTTTAGCCACAGAACCCCTTTCAAGAAAAATCTTAGGCAAAATTTGGATATATAAACCAATAAAATATCGAGTAGTTTGATTAGGGGGTGGGGCCTGGACATCGGCCTACTCAAAGTCCTACTCTATGGTTCTTTTTGAGAACACTAGGTCCCCAGTGCGCACAGTGTGAACATCAGTAGTCTGCAATAAAGGCGTTTTCGTGGTTAGGTTTAATTTTCTTTCTCTTTCTTTCTTTCTTTCTTTCTTTCTTTCTTTCTTTCTTTCTTTCTTTCTTTCTTTCTTTCTTCTTTCTTTCTTTCTTCTTTCTCTCTCTCTCTCTGTCTTTTTCCTTTCCTTTCCTTTCCTTTCCTTTCCTTTCCTTTCCTTTCCTTTCCTTTCCTTTCCTTTCCTTTCCTTTCCTTTCCTTTCCTTTCCTTTCCTTTCCTTTCCTTTCCTTTCCTTTCCTTTCCTTTCTCTTTTCTTTAAGTGAAAGGACAGGAGATAGTGAGACAGATTCTCACCTGTGCCCTGACTGGGACCCACCTGACAACCCCTGTTTGGAGCTGATGCTTAATCAACTGAGCTATTTTTAACATCTGTGGCTGATGTGCTGGGGCCAGCTAAGCTATATATACTCAGTGCCCAGGGCCAATGCTCAGATCAGTCTAGCTACTGGCTGCAGGAGGGGAAGAGGGAGAGAAGAGGGAGACAGAGGGGAGAAAAGAAAATGGTTCCTTCTCCTGTGTGCTCTGACCAGGAATCAAACTTGCCATGTCCATATGCTGAGCCAACATTCTATCAGCCAACCAGCCAGGGCCTTAGTGTAATTTCTAGGGTAGAAAAATACTCATCTGGGGGACATAACCTTGGCTTTTAGTAAATACTTACTATGTATTTGGCAGATGTGATGATCAGTATTATCTGTATGGTCTATATTTCATCTGTATGTCCAAGAACTCTGCTGGGATGGCTAAAGCCACAGCAGCAGGTAGCTGGTTATGGGTTTGGAGACTGAGATTCTGTCACCTCATTTTAATGGTTATCGGTGGGCTGTGGCCAACAAGGAAGTGCTTTGTAAACCTGCAAATACCTATTAGAACACAATGAATCATTATTTACTTTGACAGCACTTCTCTCAGTGATAGTACACAATGCTTATGACATTTCCCTCCAACCACATAAAACTTCCATTCTCTCCACAAACACACTCCAAATTCTATCTTATTTTAAAAAGAAATTGATTTTAGAGAGAGGAAAGGAGAGGGAGAGAAACATCAGTTTGTTTTTTCACTTATTTATGCATTCATTTGTTGATTCTTATATGAACCCTGACCAGAATTGAACCTGAAACGTTGGTGTATCAGGACAGTACTCTACCAGCTGAACTATCCTGCCAGGACTCCATCTATCTCTTAAGTTTCAGTACAAGTAACATTTCCTTCAGGAAGCCTTCCATGTGTTTTTCTGCCCATCTTATCCCCAGACTGGCATGTTTTACAGTATACTGGAATTGTTTATCTGTCTCCTGCTTAAATTGTGAACTCTATCAGGGACAGGACTTCATTTTTTATCTCTGTATTTCTTGTGCTTAATGTAGAACCTATTTCATTGTAGATATTATAAATGAATTTTATTAAAATATAAAAATATTTGTTCATAAATTAATAATGTCACTGAAATAAAGAGATGAACTAGAAGAAGGGAAGGGCAGAAACATTATAATTTATTAACTTCTGAGATGTTGCATCTAATTTGATATTAACACAGAGTCATAAGAAAATTGGATGGTCTGTTTCTCTAGATAAGCAGCAGGACAGCTGATGATTATAACTCCTTTACATGGACACAAAGGACACAAGTCCCAGTCAACTCATATTTCTCAATTCTTAGACTTTTAGAGTCGAAATGAACTGTTAAAACCATTTTGATATCAGTGTCTTATTAATTTATAGTTGATATTTGTATATTTAGTTTAAAGTTCATGTTGCTTAAACTTGTGTGATTTTTTTGTGTGTGTGTTCTGATTATTCCATTTCACTGTGAGTCATTGTGGGATAGCAGTTGTCACTTTGCTTTTATATATCTCCCCTGAGTGTCTAGCCAATGCAGGAAGATTTGCTGATTGGTTGACAAAGCAGGTTTCCTCACAATCATATCGGTGAGAATAAAGTTTATGAGACACTAAGAATAACCATCTTAATATTGACATATTTAATTTTGTATTTAAAGAGACTTTTAAGTATGCCTAATAAACACACACACACACACACACACACACACACACACACACACACACACCCTACTATTACCACCACCACCAGCATTTTGCAATTATAAGCAACACTCTCTAAGTGTCAAATAGCATAGTCCTAATCTATGCCATGTTTATTGAGATATAATTGACATATAGTATTCAATTTAAGGTGCACAACACGGTGATTTGGTACATGTGTATGTAACAAAATTATTACCAAAATAAAGTTAGTTAACACAGTCATCACCTCACATAGTTTCTTTTTTTGTGTGGTGAAAACAAATTACTCAGATCTATTCTCTTACCAACTTTTTCTTTTTTGCCTTTATCATTTTTTTTATTATCATTAATTTTAATGGGGTGACACCAATAAATCAGGGTACATATGTACAATGAAACATCCCCAGATTATTTTATCATTTAATTGTGTTGCATACCCGTCACCCAAAGTCAGATTGTCCTCTGTCACCTTCTATCTGGTTTTCCCTGTGCCCTTCCCCTCCTCCCTATCCCAACGTCCCCTCCCTCCCCCCACCCCGTAACCACCACTCTCTTGTCCATGTCTCATAGTCTCACTTTTATATCCCACCTATGTATGAAATCATGCTGTTCTCAGTTTTTCTTTTTTTCTGATTTACTTATTTCACTCCTTATAATGTTATCAAGGTACATCCATTTTGTTGTAAATGATCCAGTGTCATCATTTCTTATGGCTAAGTAGTATTCCATAGTATGTATGTACCAAAGCTTTTGAATCCACTCGTCTTCTGACGGACACTTGGGCTGTTTCCAGATCTTCGCTATTGTGAACAATGCTGCCACGAACATGGGGGCGCATTTCTTCTTTTCAAACAGTGCTATGGTGTTCTTAAGGTATATTCCTATAAGTGGGATAGCCGGGTGAAAAGGCAGTTTGACTTTTAATTTTTTGAGGAATCTCCAAACTGTTTTCCATAGTGGCTGCACTAGTCTGCATTCCCACTAGCAGTGCAGGAGGGTTCCCTTTTCTCCACATCCTCCTCAGTACTTATTCTGTGTTGTTTTGCTGATGAGTGCCATTCTGACTGGTGTGAGGTGATATCTCATTGTGGTTTTAATTTGCATTTCTCTAATGATTAGTGATGTTGAGCATTTTTTCATATGCCTATTGGCATATGCTCTTTGCAGAAATTTCTATTCATTTCTTTTGCCGATTTTTTGATTGGATTGTTTGTCTTCCTGGTGTTGAGTTTTATAAGTTCTTTATAAATTTTGGTTATTAACCCCTTATCAGACGTGCTGTCGAATATGTTCTCCCATTGTGTGGTTTGTCTTTTTATTCTGTTCTTATTGTCTATAGCTGTGCAAAACCTTTTTAGTTTGATATAGTCCCATGTGTTTATCTTGCCTTTTATTTCATTTGCTGGTGGAGATAAATTGGCAAATATATTGCTGCTACAGATGTCGGAGAGCTTGCTGCCTAAGTTTTCTTCTAAGATGCTTATGGTTTCATGGCTTATGATTAAGTCTTTTATCCATTTTGAGTTTGTTTTTGTGAATGGTGTAAGTTGATGGTCTAGTTTCATTTTTTTGCAGGTAGATGTCCAATTTTCCCAGCACCATTTGTTAAAGAGGCTGTCTTTACACCATTGTATGTTCTTTCCTCCTTTGTCAATTATCAGTTGTCCATAAAGGTATGGGTTTATTTCTGGGTTCTCTGTTCTGTTCCATTGATCGATGTGCCTGTTCTTATGCCAGTACCAGGCTGTCTTGAGTATAATGGCCTTGTAGTAAACCTTGATATCCGGAAGAGTGATACCTCCTGCTTTATTTTTTCTTTTTAAGATTGCTGAGGATATTCGTGTTCCTTTCTGGTTCCATATAAATTTTTGGAATATGTGTTCTATATCTTTGAAGTATGTCATTGGTATTTTAATTGGTGTTGCATTGAATTTATAAATTGCTTTGGGTAATATAGACATTTTAATGATGTTTATTCTTCCTAGTCATGAGCACGGTATATGCTTCCACTTGTTTGTATCTTCCTTGATTTCTTTTATCAATGTTTTATAATTTTCCGAGTACAAGTCCTTAACCTCCTTGGTTAAATTTACTCCTAGGTACTTTATTTTTTTGGCTGCAATAGTGAAGGGGATTGTTTCCTTAATTTCTTTTGCTGACAGTTCATTGTTGGTATATAGAAATGCCTCTGATTTCTGAGTATTAATTTTATATCCTGCCACCTTGCTGAATTCATTTATAAGGTCTAGTAGCTTTTTGACTGAGACTTTATGGTTTTCTATATACAATATCATATCATCTGCAAATAATGACAGTTTTACTTCTTCTTTTCCAATTTGGATGCCTTTTTTCTTCTTGTTGTCTGGTTGCTGTAGTTAGGACTTCCAAAACTATGTTGAATAAAAGTGGTGAAATGGGGCACCCCTGCCTGGTTCCTGATCTTAAGGGGATTGCTTTTAATTTTTGTCCATTTAGTATGATGTTTGCTGTGGGTTTGTCGTAGATGGCCTTTATCATATTAAGGAATGTTCCCTATATTTCCACTTTACTGAGAGTTTTGAGCATGAATGGGTGCTGGATTTTATCAAATGCCTTTTCTGCATCTATTGAAATTATCATGTGATTTTTGTCCTTCCTTTTGTTTATGTGATGAATCACATTGATTGATTTGCGAATATTGAACCAGCCTTGCCTCCCCAGAATAAATTTCACTTGATCATGGTGTATGATTTTTTTCATATATTGCTGGATCCGGTTGGCTAATATTTTGTTGAGAATTTTATCGTCTAAATTCATCAGAAATATTGGCCTATAATTTTCTTTCTTTGTGTTGTCTTTGCCCGGCTTTGGGATCAGAATTATGCTCGCCTCATAAAAGGAGTTTGAAAGTCTTTCTTCCTTTTGAATTTTTTGAAATAGCTTGAGGAGGATAGGAGTTAGTTCTTCTTTGAATTTTTGATAGAATTCACTTGTGAAGCCATTAGGCCCAGAACTTTTCTTTTTTGGGAGTTTTTTGATAACTGTTTTGATCTCATTTGTTGTAATTGGTCTGTTTAGGTGTTCTGATTCTTCCAGATTGATTTTTGGAAGATTATACGATTCAAAAAATTTGTCCATTTCCCCTAGGTTGTCTAATTCTTTGGCATAGAGTTCTTCATAGTATTTTCTTACAATGCTTTGTATTTCTGCTGTGTCAGTTGTTATTTCTCCACTTTTCTTTCTAATTTTATTTATTTGAGTCCTCTCTCTTTTTTTCTTGGTGAGTCTAGTTAAGGGTTCATCAATCTTGTTTACCTTTCCAAAGAACCAGCTTCTGGTTTCATTGATCCTCTGTATTGTTTCCTTAGCCTCTATGTCATTTATTTCTGTTCTGATCTTTATTATTTCCTTCCTTCTACTTGTCCTGGGTTTTATTTGCTGTTGTTTTTCTAATTCTTTTAGATGCAGGGACAAGTTGCTTATTTGAGCTTTTTCTAGCTTCTTATGATATGCCTGTAGTGCATTGAATTTCCCTCTCAGCACTGCTTTTGCTGTGTCCCGTAAATTTTGAGTTGATGTATGCTCATTATCATTTGTTTCTAGAAACTTTTTTATTTCTTCTTTGATCTCATTGTTATTCCATTCATTATTTAATATCATGCTATTTAGTTTCCAAGTGTTTGAGTATTTTTCGGTTTTTCTTTTGTGGTTAATTTCTAGTTTCATGGCATTGTGATAAGAGAAAATGCTTGATATAATTTCAATCTTCTTAAATTTATTGAGACCATTTTTGTGTCCTAACATGTGGTCTATCCTAGAAAACGTACCATGAATACTTGAGAAGAATGTATATTCTACTGCTTTTGGGTGAAAAGTTCTGAAGATATTTATTAAATCAAGTTGATATAGTGTCTCCTTTAAGTCTGCTGTTTCTTTATTAATTTTCTTTCTGGAAGATCTATCCAGTGTTGTTAGAGGGGTATTGAAAACCCCTACTTTGATAGTATTGCTGTTAATCTCGCCCTTTATATCCATCAAAGTCTGCTTTATGTATGTCTGGGCTCCTATATTTGGTGCATAGACATTTATAATAGTGATATCTTCCTGTTGAATTGTTCCCTTATTCATTATGTAGTGTCCTTCTTTATCTCTTACTGCAGCCTTTGTTTTAAAGACCATTTTGTCAGATATAAGTACTGCTACCCTGGCTTTTTTTTCATTTCCATTTGCAGGAAATATCTTTTTCCATCCTTTTACCTTCAGTCTATGTGCATCTTTTTTTTAAGGTGTGTCTTTTGTAGACAGCATATGTATGGGTCCTGTTTCTTTATCCATGCAGCTACCCTATGTCTTTTTATTGGATCATTTAATCCATTTACATTTAAGGTTATTATCGATATGTAGTTGTTTATTGCCACTTTATTCTTTAAAGCTGTATTCTTCTTTTGCTCTATTCTTTCCTCCCTTTAAACTGTTCACAACAGGCCCCTTAGTATCTCTTGCAGAATTGGTTTGGTTTTAATGAATTCCTTGAGGCTTTCTTTTTGTGGGAAGCTCTTTATTTCTCATTGAATTTTAAATGTTAGCCTTGCTGAATAAAGTAGTCTTGGTTGTAGGTTCTTATTCTACATTACTTTGATTATATCTTGCCATTCCCTTCTGGCCTCAAGTGTTTCTGTTGAGAAGTCCGATGTCATCCATATGGGGGCTCCTTTGTAGATGATAGCCTTTTTTTCCCTAGCAGCTTTTAAACTTTTTTCTTTATCTATTAGCTTTGGTATTTTAACTATGTTGTGTCTTGGTGTAGATCTTTTTGGGTTTCTCTTTAATGGAGTTCTGTGTGCTTCTTGAACATGTGGAATGTTTCCCAACCTTAATTAAGGGAAGTTTTTTGCTATGATTTGATTGAACAAAGTTTCCATTTCCTGTCCTCTCTCCTCTTCTTCAGGAACCCCCCTGATGCGAATGTTGTTTCTCTTCATGTTGTCACAGAGCTCCCTTATAGTTTCCTCACATTTTTTGAGTGTCTTTACTTTTTTCTGCTCTCCTTCTGTGCCTTTGTTTATTGTGTCCTCTAACTCGCTTATTCGATCCTCACAGTGATCCATCCTGCTTTTAATTCCTTCCATTGTGGTCTTCAGTTCTGATACTGTATTTGTCATTTCTGTCTGATTCTTTTTTATTATTTCAATTTCATTTTTTATACTTGTTATCTTATTATTTAGGTGTTTTTGATGACTATTCATTGTTGTTCTAATTTCTTTGAACATCCTATCATTATTCTAAATTCTTCTGGTAATTTGGTTATATCTGGTTCATTCAGGTCCTTCTCTGGGGATTTCTCTTGATTCATTTGGTTTGCATTTCTCTGCCTGCCCATTTTGTCTGTGTTAAGCAAGTTGTGGCCACTGGAGTCCAGTAGGTGTTGCCTTTGTGTTCTCTAGGTGTGGTCTGTCCGCACGCCCGCCACCCCCTCTGCCGCTGTCTAGGGTGTTTCGGTATGGGTGTTGCCAGCGTCAGCCCACTGCGGCTCTTGCTGTGATTTCTGACTCTCCTCCGACGGAGGGGCTGTCACTCAAGCCACAAGCCTCAGCACCAATGGTAGAGGTGAGCACCTTTGCTCAGCTGCGAACCCAGCCTGTTTCCGGGCTTCTGCCCAGCACCCGCAGTCAGAGCCTGCTCGCCACAGTTTTGGGGGTTTAGCGGGTCTTTTGATGTGCTCTCAGCTGTGAGCCTTTGCCCATCCGGAGCTTTAGCTCGAGGCCAGGGACCTCCTGCGCAGGGTCGGAAACCAAGGTTTATTGGGTCTGGCGTGTTTGCTCGCTTGCACTCAGCTGTGAACTTCCGCTCGTCCCAGGCTCTACCCCGCCACCGCGTTCAGAGCCAGCTCGCGCATGCAGGATGGCAAACCGCTGTTTCTCTTGTTGGGCGGGGCTGGTTGCGTGAGCTTAGCTGCGAGCCCCCGCCCGTCCCTGGTCCTAGCCCCGTTCCTGCGGTCAGGGCCGGGTTGCACAGGGTCTCAGAGCAGGTCTCTGCCCGTTCCTGGCCTCCCGCTTTTTTTTCGCAGGGGGGGTCACAGGTGGCCCACAGCTGATGTACCGCTTTCGTGCATCCCCTCCACCCCTGCTGGGCTAGACTGAGCTCACACTGGCTGGGCCTCCACCCACGCCGACAGAACTGCGTTTCAGCATCCTGCTGCCACCATACCTTCAGCAACCCTCAGCAGAGTAGAAAGTGCCCTAACTCTTCATACTGTAGGCCTGGGAGCTTCCTCCCTCTAAGCAGCTCTGCTCTAATTGCCACGGGAGAGCTTGTTTGGCTGGTGTCCTGTCTTCTTTGCTGGTATTGCTAGTTCCAGGAGAAATATTCATTTTTGATTAGGGAAGTGACTTAGCCCAGGGGTTAGGGTGGCTGTCCCTCAGAGTGTTTGTCCCTGTGCCTTCAGTCCACACTTTCTTCCCGCTGCTCTGGTCCTCTCCTCTGTCCCCATTCCCTGGAGGCCGGGTGCGTGGTTGTGAGAGAGGTTTTCTGCGCTGTCCCTTTAAAAAGAATCTTGGGTCTGAGAAAACTGTCTCTTTTTTACAAACAGTATCCTTACTTGTTTCACAGCTCAATACTGTCCAAACGCCTCTTCTAGGCTCTGGGACTGCAGGCTGGGGCTTGGTTCTTGGGACCCAGGTCCCTTCCTCTCCAACAAACTCTCCTCCCACCACGCGGGTCTCTCCGGGCTGCCGTTTGCTCCTGGGAGCTGGGCAGCCCTTTTCACGTTTTTGCTATTCCTACCAGTCTCAATGTGGCTTCTTCTGTGTTTCTTAGTTGAAGAGTCCACTTAGTTTAGTTCAAAGTTGGTTTATCCAGATGATGGTTCTTAAAATTGAGTTATAATCCACTTTGGTTCTGGGAGTTGGAAGTTGGTACATCCACCTACTCCAGCGCCATCTTGCTCTCCTCTCTTAACAACTTTTATTTAAAATCATACAACACAATATAGTTAACTCTAGTCACCCTGTTTGTTCATTAGATCCCCAGAATATATTTATCTTGTAACAGAAAGTTTGTACCCTTTGACTAACATTTTCCTATTTTTCTCAGCACCCAGTCCCTGGGAACCACCAAATTACTTTCTAAATTTGTTTGTTTGTTTTTTAGATTAAAATTATAAATGAGATCACACAGTATATGTGTTTTCTTTGTCTTTCTCATTTCACTTAGCATAAAGCCTTCCTGATTCACCCATGTTGTTGCAAATGTTATGATTTCCTTTTTTTCCCATCCCATCACTTTGAGCCTATGTGCATCCTTAAAGCTAAAGTCTCAGAAAGAATATAGTTAATGGTTCTTGTTTTTTTTTTATTCCTCCAGATACTCTATGCCATTTGACTGAAGAATTTAAGCATTTACATTTTAAGTAATCATTGATAGGTAAAGATTTATAAATACCATCTTATTATTTTCTGGCTTTTGTAATTCTTCTGTTTCTTTTCCTTTTCTCCTACTTGATTCCTTTATGATTTGGTGATTTGCCACAGAGGCATGCTTAGATACTTTTCTCTTTATCTTGTGTATGTCTACTATGAATTTTTGTTGTTGGGTTACCCTGAAGCTTACTTAAAACTTCTTATACATGTAATAATTTATTTCAAACTATTAACTTTGATTCTAGACAAAACTATATCCTTTTGATTTCCTCACACATATTTTATGTTTTTGATGATACAAATTTTATCTTTTTATATTATGTATCATGAATTCTGAAAAAGGAAACAATAGTCTCCTGCTCCCTGCTCCCTTCCAGCATCCAAAAATTAAATATCAGGGATATTTTCTAATTGGTGTTGATTGTGGGAAAGACCCAACCCTTGAGAAATTATTGTAGTCAGAGAGTAGTATCTCACCTGGAGAATGACTGGGTTACATTCTGATCTCTGCAGTTAGGAATTGGAAAACGAATTTTGTTTGTCAGTTCTATCAACCATGTGGAAAGGAAAGAGTCAGTTCCTCCTGAGGAAGAGAGATGCAGGCCAGGTAAGTAGTGTGGGTGGATACTACAGGTATACAATATTACCATTTCATATATATATATATATGACAATGAATGAAATGTAAAACAAAGAAGGTGAAATGTATTTTGCTCATCAATTGACAGATGATAGAGAAATGATAACACTAGGTGATGGAGGGAAATAAGTACTCTTTGATCTTCTGTTTTATATGTATTTTCTCAAAAAATAACCATGTTATAGAATATTTATTATAATGTAAACATTTTAACTGTTATATGAAAAAAAGCAGGACATTACTGTGCAAGCAAGGCCTAATTCTTATAAAAATTATTTCACAAAAATTGTATGTATGTATATATGTATGTACTGTACTTTTCACTCCATAAGATGCACCCCCCACCCAAAGTGGAGGGGAAAATGCCTGTGCGTCTTATGGAGCAAATGTTCATTATTTTTAGCTGTTGTGGGGCACTAAACTGGTAAACAGTAGAATAAGCGCCAGCAGGACCACCATGGCAACATGCAGAACCGCGCATCTGCTGAGTGATCTCCTGGTTCCGGTTTCCACAGTTACATGCAGCCTAGGAAGGAAGGAAAGCATTGTGTGGGTGCATTCATCTGGCATCATCAAGAGCAGATGTGAGAGGTGCGCTGCCCCTGCTGGAGCTCTGTGTGAAGTGCTGACATCACTTGTTGTCAGCCTAATAGCATTTCATTGGCTGGCTGGCAGATAGGGGAGGGGCCAAGGGTACAGGGCACGTGCAGTGAGCTGGGAAGCCAGTGCGAGCACAGGCAAAGCAGCAGCAGATGGAGCAGGCTATGCTGCTCATCTCCATCAGTTTATTCCAGCTGTAATCCAGGTAGTTTACCTATGTAGTGACATTAGAGCAAAAAATAACTGAACTTTCCCTAGTGCAGCAGCAGGGGGGTATCCTGAACTAAAGAAGAAGAACAAATTGAATGGTTTGTCCTGGTGTCTAAAAGACACTAGAGCCAGCAGATTTACTATCCTCTAGATCACCCCTAAACATTCACATTTTCTTGGGGTTTCACGCCTTATCTTCGCAGCTAAATCATGCTCCTGAGCCCAGCCATTCAGATAGGCTGGGCGCCTGAGCATGCTGCAGACTACAGTGGTACCAGGGAAGTGGCAATTCCTTTCAAATAATTGGATCTCTGTCTGATACAGGGCCTTATGCCATGCATAAAGCGCTGATTGGGCCAGAGCCTGCGCATGTGCCATGGGAACGGGGAAAGGTGCGTTTTATGAGCAGTCCAGGGAGTTTCTTATGGTGGCGTATCCCAAATTGGGATGCCCAAGGTTTGGGTCCATTTTAAGTTGCCCCTTTGTGGCATTGGTCCTTTGTACTACCAGGAACTGCTGATACCGTACTTCTTCTAGAAGCGTTCTATAGCAGCCACAGAGCAGTCTATCAGGCTTGCAGGGTGTACAGTAATGTGCATAGCTGTACAGTGAGCATGATAAACTGCTTGCGGGCATTTAGGGCACAAATAGCAAAGTGGTAAGTATCAGCAGCCCTGTTTCCAGTGGTACAAAGAGCCAAGGTACACGGCAGCATCCCATTTGTCTGGATTTCATCTTTAAAACAAACCAACACCAATTTTTAAGAAAATGGGTCTTAGTACCCGCACACTAGGCTCGGTGGGGGGGTATCCTGATTGCAATGTACTGCCCTTCTCAAAGGCTAGTTTCACTTACCTGCACCATACTACCCCCAGTGAAACTGCACCCGCACACAGGCAATTAGCCTGACTGCCATCACCCAATTAAAGATGACAGTTTTTCAGGGGGGCAAATTGCAAGTGAGCCTAGTACGTGAGTACCATTACCCATTTTCCTAAAAAGCATAATTCTGGGGCACACAGGGGCCTCACGCATGTACCATAAACATAAAAAAGAATGATGCTCATAGGTGAGAAAATAGGACGGAACTATAGACTACGCTCCCCAAGCCCACTGCTGTGTTTTAAGTTCCCTCTGCAGCTGCTGATCCAGACCTTGCTGGATTGGCATTACAACTTGCCGACACCTCTCCAACCATTGACGCAAAACCCTTACCTAACCCCCCTCTCTAGCTTCTGACATTAACCCCCTCACCTAAGGTCCAGCCGCTGACCAGAATCCCTTATATATTCCCCCTCCCCAGTCTGTATATGGTGCTTTGTATATTAATGTTTGGGCCAGGGAATAGGATTCAGTGGTGCTCTGTATATTATTGTTTGGGTCAGGGGATAGGACTCAGTGGTGCTCTGTATATTAATGTTTGGGTCAGGGGATAAGATTCAGTAGTGCTCTGTATATTAACGTTTGAGTCAGGGAATAGGATTCAGTGGTGTTCTGTATATTATTGTTTGAGTCTGGGAGCAGGATCCACTGATGCCCCTCTAAGGGTCCATTCACATGACCATATCCTATGAATCTGAGAAAAACAATGCTGACATCCTTGTTGTGTCCATTTTTTTTCAAGACCCATTGACTGTGGAAACAAAATACAGTCATGTGAATGGGGCCTAAGAAAGTGTCCTTCGATAATGTGTCCCCTATAAAGGTATAACCCTGATGGTGTTCCCAATAACACTGTGTCAGCAGCTAATCCATCTGTATAACAGTGCATCAGTAGTAGATCCACTCCATAGCAGTGTGTTATTACTCTATTTTCTTACAGAAAAATACCACGGTCTTTTGCTACCTACACAAATGTCAAAGTAGAAAAGTCTAGCATATAAAATTTCTTTTAAACTGGAGGTAGTAAAATATGCCAAGAAACATGGAAACAGGGTAGTGGAGAGCCATTTTGGGCCACCTCCTACTGAATAAGTGATAAGGGAGTGGATGAAACAGGAGAATCAGCTGCAGAAAGCAGATAAAAGTATGCATACTCTTCGTGGGCATGCTGCAAAGTGGCCAGGGTTAGATGTGGACATGAAAGAATGGACCACACACCACAGGAATAATGGTTCCTCAGTCTCTACAAAGATGATAATATATGAAGCCAAACGCATAGCTGTAGAGAAAGGCATTCAGGATTTTACTGGATCACCATCATGGTGCTACAGATTTATGAAGCGATGTGGCCTTGCTATGTGTACCAAAACTAGAATTGCACAAAAAGTGCCAAATAAATATGAGTCAAAGATTTTGTCTTTTCACAAATGTGTAATTGATACTAGGGAGAAAAATGATTTTGTAATTGGCCGGGTTGGGAATATGGATGAAGTCCCACTAAACTATGAGTGCCATCTAACAGGACTGTTGATCTGAAAGGTGCCAAAAGCATGACTGTGAAAATGTCAGGACATGAGAAAACCCATTACACAGTTCTGTTATCCTGCTGTGAGGATGGCATGAAATGGCCACTGATGTTAATATTCAAAAGGAAAAACATACCAAAAGAAGTGATCCCACAAGGAGTTGTGCACGTTCATGAGAAAGGATGGATGGAGAAAAATGGAATAAGAATGTGGATTGGAAAAGTTTGGTCCAAACATCCTAGAGGGCTTTTGAAAAAAAATCTGCCCTATTAGTGCTTGACCAGTTTAGAGCACATATTAGCGAAACCACACACACAAAAAACTTTATAGAAGTGAAGACTCATTTTGCTGTAATTCATGGGGGTCTTACCAGCCAGTTGCAACCTCTGGATGTTTCCATCAACAAAGCATTTAGTCAAATGGATGGCTGCTGGTAATCATGATCTGATACCAACTGGACAAATGAAGAGACCCACTATCATTCAAGTTTGTGAATGGGGGAAAACATCATGGCAGTCAGTGAAGAATGAAACTGTAGTACGATCATTCAAAAAATGACTTTAGCAGTGCCTTAGATGGCACTGAAGATGGTATCATATATGAAAATAGCGAAAAAATTGATACCAGTGATTGTGAGCAACTGAGCTTCTTAAATTCTGACACTAGCGATGATGAGTTCCTGGGGTTCCCAGATAACTAGAGGAGTATTTGAACATTAAAGTCTCTTCTCATTTGTTAATAACAGCGCTAATGGTTGTTGATACTGCTGTTGAGTTTACATTGTTGAAATATTATTGTGGTATATTTTATTAAATATTTTCTTTTATTTATTTATTTATTTATTTATTAACTTTAATGGGGTGACACCAATAAATCAGGGTACATATGTACAATGAAAACATCTCCAGATTATCTTATCATTCAATTGTGCTGCATACCCATTACCCAAAGGCAAATAGTCCTCTGTCACCTTCTATCTGGTTTTCCCTGTACCCCTCCCCTTCTCCCTATTCCACCCTCCCTTCCCTCCCCCCATCCCGTAACCACCACACTCTTGTCCATGTCTCATAGTCTCACTTTTATGTCCCACCTATGTATGAAATCATGCTGTTCTCAAATTTTTTTTTTCTGATTCACTTATTTCACTCCGTATAATGTTATCAAGGTACATCCATTTTGTTGTAAATGATCTGATGTCATCATTTCTTATGGCTGAATAGTATTCCATAGTATATATGTACCAAAGCTTTTGAATCCACTCGTCTTCTGACGAACACTTGGGCTGTTTCCAGATCTTCGCTATTATGAACAATGCTGCCACGAACATGGGGGTGCATTTCTTCTTTTCGAACAGTGTTATGGTGTTCTTAGGGTATATTTCTAAAAGTGGGATAGCCGGGTCAAAAGGCAGTTCGACTTTTAATTTTTTGAGGAATCTCCAAACTGTTTTCCACAGTGGCTGCACCAGTCTGCATTCACACCAGCAGTACAGAAGGGTTCCCTTTTCTCCACATCCTCGCCAGCACTTGTTCTATGTTGTTTTGCTGATGAGTGCCACTTTGACTGGTGTGAGGTGATATCTCATTGTGGTTTTGATTTGCATTTCTCTAATGATTAGTGTTGTTGAGCATTTTTTCATATGTCTTTTGGCCATCTGTATGTCTTCTTTGGAGAAATTTCTATTCATTTCTTTTGCCGATTTTTTGATTGGATTGTTTGTCTTCCTGGTGTTAAGTTTTATAAGTTCTTTATAAATTTTGGTTATTAACCCCTTATCAGACGTGCTGTCGAATGTGTTCTCCCATTGTTTGGTTTGTCTTTTTATTCTGTTCTTATTGTCTTTATCTGTGCAAAAACTTTTTAGTTTGATATAGTCCCATTTGTTTATCTTGCCTTTTATTTCATTTGCCCGTGGAGATAAATCGGCAAATATATTGCTGCTACAGATGTCGGAGAGCTTGCTGCCTAAGTTTTCTTCTAAGATGCTTATAGTTTCACGGCTTATGTTTAAGTCTTTTATCCATTTTGAATTTGTTTTTGTGCATGGTGTAAGTTGATGGCCTAGTTTCATTTTTTTGCAGGTAGATGTCCAATTTTCCCAGCACCATTTGTTAAAGAGGCTGTCTTTACACCATTGTATGTTCTTTCCTCCTTTGTCAAATATCAGTTGTCCATAAAGGTGTGGGTTTATTTCTGGGTTCTCTGTTCTGTTCCATTGATAAATGTGCCTGTTCTTATGCCAGTACCAGGCTGTCTTGAGTATAATGGCCTTGTAGTAAACCTTGATATCCGGAAGAGTGATACCTCCTGTTTTAATTTTTCTTTTAAAGATTGCTGAGGCTATTCGTGTTCTTTTTTGGTTCCATATAAATTTTTGGAATATGTATTCTATATCTTTGAAGTATGTCATTGGTATTTTAATTGGTATAGCATTGAGTTTATAAATTGCTTTGGGTAATATAGACATTTTAATGATGTTTATTCTTCCTAGTCATGAGCACTGTATATGCTTCCACTTGTTTGTATATTCCTTGATTTCTTTTACCAATGTTGTATAATTTTCCGAGTACAAGTCCTTAACCTCCTTGGTTAAATTTACTCCTAGGTATTTTATTCTTTGGCTGCAATAGTGAAGGGGATTGTTTCCTTAATTTC
The DNA here is from genome assembly GCA_037038555.1 of Rhynchonycteris naso. Taxonomy (NCBI): domain Eukaryota; kingdom Metazoa; phylum Chordata; class Mammalia; order Chiroptera; family Emballonuridae; genus Rhynchonycteris; species Rhynchonycteris naso. Next base: position 179,820,277 of record CM072997.1, on the reverse strand, counting down.
TTTTGCTGACAGTTCATTGTTTGTATATAGAAATGCCTCTGATTTCTGAGTATTAATTTTGTATCCTGCCACCTTGCTGAATTCATTTATAAGGTCCAGTAGTTTTTTGACTGAGACTTTAGGGTTTTCAATATACAATATCATATCATCTGCAAATAATGACAGTTTTACTTCTTCTTTTCCAATTTGGATGCCTTTTATTTCTTCTTCTTGTCTGATTGCTGTAGCTAGGAATTCCAGAACAATGTTGAATAAAAGTGGTGAAAGTGGGCAACCCTGCCTAGTTCCTGATCTTAAGGGGATTGCTTTTAATTTTTGTCCATTTAGTATGATGTTTGCTGTGGGTTTGTCGTAGATGGCCTTTATCATGTTAAGGAATGTTCCTTGTATTCCCACTTTACTGAGAGTTTTGAGCATGAATGGGTGCTGGATTTTATCAAATGCCTTTTCTGCATCTATTGAAATTATCATGTGATTTTTGTCCTTCCTTTTGTTTATGTGATGAATCAAATTGATTGATTTGCGAATATTGAACCAGCTTTGCCTCTCTATAATAAATCCCACTTGATCATGATGTATGATTTTTTCATATATTGCTGGATCCGGTTGGCTAATATTTTGTTGAGAATTTTAGCATCTAAATTCATCAGGGATATAGGTCTATAAATTTCTTTCTTTGTGTTGTCTTTGCCCGGCTTTGGGATCAGAATTATGCTCGCCTCATAAAAGAAGTTTGGAAGTCTTTCTTCCTTTTGAATTTTTTGAAATAGCTTGAGGAGGATAGGAGTTAGTTCTTCTTTGAATTTTTGATAGAATTTAATTGTGAAGCCATCAGGCCCAGAACTTTTTTTGGGGGGGAGTTTTTTGATAACTGTTTCGATCTCATCTGTTGTAATTGGTCTGTTTAGGTGTTCTGATTCTTCCAGATTTATTTTTTCGAAGTTTATATGATTCAAGAAATTTGTCCATTTCATCTAGATTGTCTAATTTTTTGGCATAGAGTTCTTCATAGTATTTTCTTACAATGCTTTTTATTTCTGTTTTATCAGTTGTAATTTCTCCACTATTCTTTCTAATTTTATTTATTTGAGACCTCTCTCTTTTTTTCTTGGAGAGTCTAGTTAAGGGTTCATCAATCTTTATTACCTTTTCAAAGAACCAGCTTCTGGTTTCATTGATTCTCTGTATTGTTTCCTTAGCCTCTATGTCATTTATTTCTGCTCTGATCTTTATTATTTCCTTTCTTCTACTTATCTTGGGTTTTATTTGTTGTTGTTTTTCAAGTTCTTTTAGCTGCAGGGTTAGGTTACTTATTTGAACTTTTTCTAGCTTCTTATGATATGCCTGTAGTGCAATGAACTTCCCTTTCAGTAGTGCTTTTGCTGTGTCCCATAAATTTTGAGTTGACGTATGATCATTATCATTTGTTTCTAGAAACTTTTTTATTTCTTCTTTGATCTCAATGTTAATCCATTCATTACTTAATATCATGCTATTTAGTTTCCAAGAGTTTGAGTATTTTTTGGTTTTTCTTTTGTGGTTAATTTCTAGTTTCATGGCATTGTGATCAGAGAAAATGCTTGATATGATTTTAATCTTCTTAAATTTTTTGAGACCATTTTTGTGTCCTAACATGTGGTCTATCTTAGAAAACATACCGTGAGCGCTTGAGAAGAATGTATATTCTACTGCTTTAGGGTGAAAAGTTCTGAAGATATCTATTAAATCAAGTTGGTCTAGTGTATCCTTTGAGTCTGCTGTTTCTTTATTGATTTTCTTTCTTGAGGATCTATCCAGTGTTGTTAGTGGGGTATTGAAATGCTCTACTATGATAGTATTACTGTTAATCTTGCCCTTTATATCCATCAACGTCTTCTTTATGAATATCGGGGCTCCTATATTTGGTGCGTAGATATTTATAATAGTTATATCTTCCTGTTGAATTGTTCCCTTTATCATTATGTAGTGTCCTCCTTTATCTCTTACTACAGCCTTTGCTTTAAAGTCCATTTTGTCAGATATAAGTATTGCTACCCCTGCTTTTTTTTCATTTCCATTTGCATGAAATATTTTTTTCCACCCTTTTACCTTCAGTTTATGTGCATCTTTTGTTTTAAGGTGTGTCTCTTGTAGACAGCATATGTATGGGTCCTGTTTCTTTATCCACGCAGCTACCCTATGTCTTTTGATTGGATTATTTAATCCATTTACATTTAAGGTTATTATTGATATGTAGTTGTTAATTGCCATTTTATTCTTTAAAGCTGTATTTTTTTTTTTTTTGCTATATTCTTTCCTCCCTTTGAACTGATCACACTAGGCCCCTTAGAATTTCTTGCAGAATTGGTTTGGTTTTAATGAATTCCTTGAGGTTTTCTTTGTCTGGAAAGCTCTTTATTTCTCCTTCAATTTTAAACGTTAGCGTTGCTGGATAGAGTAGTCTTGGTTGTAGGTTCTTGTTCTGCATAACTTTGATTATATCTTGCCATTCCCTTCTGGCCTCAAGTGTTTCTGTTGAGAAGTCCGATGTCATCCTTATGGGGGCTCCTTTGTAGGTGATAGTCTTTTTTTCTCTAGCAGCTTTTAAAATTTTTTCTTTATCCATTAGCTTTGGTATTTTAACTATGATGTGTCTTGGTGTAGATCTTTTTGGGTTTCTCTTTAATGTAGTTCTGTGTGCTCCTTGAACATGTGGAATGTTCCCCAGCCTTAATTTAGGGAAGTTTTCTGCTATGATTTGATTGAACAAAGTTTCCATTTCCTGTCCTCTTTCCTCTTCTTCAGGCACCCCTATGATGCGAATGTTGTTTCTCTTCATGTTGTCACAGAGCTCCCTTAGAGTTTACTCACATTTTTTGAATCTCTTTTCCTTTTTTGTCTCTGCTTCTGTAGCTTTGTTTATTGTGTCCTCTAACTCGCTGATTCGATCCTCAGCGTGATTCATCCTGCTTTTAATTCCTTCCATTGTGGTCTTCAGTTCTGATATTGTATTTGTCATTTCTGTCTGATTCTTTTTTATTATTTCAATTTCGTTTTTTATACTTGTTATCTCTTTATTTAGGTGTTCATAGTGACTATCCATTGTTGCTCTAATTTCTTTGAACATCCTAACTATCATTATTCTAAATTCTGCTTCTGGTAGTTTGGTTATATCTGGTTCATTCAGGTCCTTCTCTGCGGATTTCTCTTGGTTCATTTGGTTTGCATTCCTCTGCCTGCCCATTTTATCTGAGTATAAGCAAGTTGTGGTGACTGGAGTCCAGTAGGTGTTGCCTTTGTGTTCTCTAGGTGTGGTCTTTCTGCAGGCTTACCACCCCCTCGCCGCTGCCTAGGGCGGTTGGGTGTGGGCGTTGCCAGCGCTGGCTCACTGCAGCTATTGCTTTAATTTCTGCCTCTCCTTTGCGGGAGGGGCTGTCACTCAATTCACTAGGGCAGAGGTGAGCACCTTTGCTCAGCTGCGGATCCAGCCCGTTTGGAGAAGCTTACGCACAGCCCCCCCAGTCAGAGCCTGCTGCCACTGTTTCGCGGGTTTGGCGGGGCTTTTGACTTGCTCTCAGCTGTGAGTCTTTGCCTGTCCAGAATTTAGCCCCGCCCTCGAGGCCGGGACCCTCCTGCGTAGGGTCTAATACCGAAAACCGGGGATTATTGGGCCAGGCGTGTTTGCTGGCGTGAGCTCAGCTGCTAGCTTCCAGTAGTTCCGGGTCCCACCTCGCCCCCACGCTCGGAGCCAGCTTGGGCACGTAGGGTGGTAATCCTCAGTTTCTCCAGCCGGGCAGGGCGAGCAGCGTGAGCTCAGCCGGGAACTTCCGCTGGTCTCAGTGTCTCCCTCGCCCCCGCCTTAGGAGTCCGCTCGCGCCCACAGATGGCACACTGCGGTTTCTCCGTCTGGGCGGGGTTGGCAGTGTGAGCTCAGCCGTGAGCCCTTCGCCCGTCCCTGGTCATAGCCCCGTGCCCGTGGTCAGGGCCGGCTTGCGCAGGGTCGCAGAGCTGATCTCTGCCCGTATTTTTCCCCACAAGTGGGGTTCAAGGCGGGCCCGCAGCTAAAAGACCGCTTTTGCGCGTCCCCTCTGCCCCTGCTAGGCTAGCCTGAGCTCACACCGTTCCGCCCACACCGACAGGACCGCGTTTCAGCGTCCTGTCCCAACCTTAGACTTCAGCAACCTCAGGGGGCTAGAAGTGCCCTAAGTCTCCACACTGTAGGCCTGGGAGCTCCCTCCCTCTAAGCAGTTCTGCTCTAATTGCCGCGGGAGAGCTTGTTTGGCTAGTGTCCTGTCTCCCTTTGCTGGTATTGCTAGTTCCAGGGGAAATATTCGTTTTCGATTAGGGAAGTGACTTAGCCCACGGGTCAGGGTGGCTGTCCCTCAGAGTGTCTCCATGCCTTCATTTCACTCTTTGTTCCCAGTTCCCCGGAACCCTGGGTGCGTGGTTGTGAGAGAGGCTTTCTGAGCTGTCCCTTTAAAAAGATTTTTGGGTCTGAGAAAACTCTCTTTTTTTCACAAATAGTATCCTCACTTGCTTCACAGCTCAATACTGTCCAAACGCCTCTTCTAGGCTCTGGGACTGCCGGCTGGGGCTTGGTTCCTGGGACCCAGGTCCCTCCCTCTCTGCCAAACTCTCCCCCCGCCCCGCGGGTCTCTCCGGGCTGCCGTTTGCTCCAGGGAGCTGGGCAGCCCTCTTCGCGTTTTCACTATTCCTACCAGTCTCAATGTGGCTTCTGCAGTGTTCCTTGGTTGAAGAGTCCACTTATTTTAGTTCAAAGTTGGTTTATCCAGATGATGGTTCTTAAAATTGAGTTATAATCCACTTTGGTTCTGGGAGTTGGAAGTTGGTACTTCCGCCTACTCCATCGCCATCTTCCCTCTCTCTATTAAATATTTTAACTTACCATTTGGTTCAGAATATTTTTTTTCTTATTTTCCTCCTTAAAACCCTAGGTACATCTTATGGTCAGGTGCATCTTATGGCACAAAAAATGTGGCATATTAAAAGCATTGATAGTAAGATTATGGGTGGTTTTAATTTTCTTCATGCTTTTATGTATACCCCATTTATCTTTAGTGAATGTATATAATTGTGTTTATTTTTTAATTTTAATTTTGAGATATTAAAATATAGTGCACTTCAAAGAGTGGTATAAAAATACTCTTGTACTCAAAAAAATACTCTTGTACTCATAACCCAAATTAGTAATTATTATCATGTTATGTTTGCTTCAAATCTTTTTAAATAAAAGAAATAGTCCCTATATACACCATTTTCAGCATCATTTCCTCTACTTTCCCATTGCGGTTAATATAATGTATAAACTATTGATTTATTTCTACAGCTATGTATACAGTTTTGTTGTATTCATTTTATAATTGAAACTTTGCATTTTGATATGCTGCTAGAACAAACCACATTTCAGTGGCTCACAACAGAAAAGGTTTATTTCTTGGCACTACTCCTTTTTCCCATATTGGTACAGATGTTTTTCTAATTTTTATGTTCCTCTGTTTTTTCATGGAGAATGCAGGAAAGCTGGTATTAACTACATAGGCTCAAATGATTACCCTATAACATAAACTGCTTCTTTTAGCCCATTGCCTTTATAAAACAGTGTGATTTATTTTTACATTCCAACTCCTTCAAACGGTAAAGATACACTCACACAAATGTGCCAAGAGCAGGTAAAAATTCTTAATGGCCATTAAACAGCTGCCTATCAAATTTGTTTAGATCAGCTTTTTGTTCATTTGCTCCTATCTCCTGCTTCTCTTGCATCTCAGTTCCAAGTATTCTCCTTAGGCTTCTTTTGTTAAACTCTCTATTTTTGATATGCTTATTTGGGTCAGCCTTGGAAATCAGCTTCATACACTATATTCTATACACAGCCTCAGGGCTTATTGTGGGGCCACAGCAGATGCTCAGTTACTATTTGTTGAAAACAGTTGTTAGAAGGTATGCATTTCTTTGTACAAGCCTACTGTGCAAGAAGGACTGGCTAGGCCTGCTTCCTGCATGGCTCCCCAGGCATGGGAAGAGGGAACAATGGCTGAACTTAATCCTGAGCTCACAGTTACTCTAAAATAATACATTACTATCTAAAATTATGTATGCAACACCCTATAATTTAGCAAAGATCTTATTTTTACATATGGTGGATATAGTAATGACTTTTTCTCCTTTTGAGAGAGTAATGACGTAAAACCAGAATAATTTCCATGCTTATAAGCATTCTGAGTTTGATGTGCTTGAACAAGGAACCTCCATATATATGTCCAGATTCTAGTGGGACTTGTCCAAATTTGTCCTCTGAATACAGAATTGCCCGTTTTCAGCTCAGGTCATGCTGTCCTTCATTCCAGAGCATGACTGGATCTGGAGCCCTCAGAAGGGAACGTAGTTCTTCTACATCCTGCTGAATTTTGAAGAGGTTTCTTTACTTCTCTCAGACCTGTATTCTAAACACTTTAGTTCTGCTTGGCTAGCAACTTCCTTTTTTTTTCTTTCCCATCCATCTCCTCATCTTCTTGTTTAATTTATTGCCAACCAAAATTATATTCCTATCATGTTTCAGCAAGTAAAATAGTAGTTGTCTTGATTTCTCCTTAAGGGAAAGGGAATATTGCAACTAAACACTTTGAGACTCTAATTGAAATTTATTCAAAAGTTATTCCCAAAATCTGTTAAAGGCTAGGCTATTTTTTAAGCATTATTTTCTGTAATTCAGCATTTCAAACTTAGGTATGCAAACTGCTTCTCTGCAGCCTAAAGTGGATGCATTTATGGAGAAAAAAAATTAAGCTAATGAAGTCTCTCTGTACTGTGAAAAGTGACTGTGATAATGCATACAGTTTCGCATAATGCCAGAAAGGCACAGAAAATTACTGCAGCTGCTTCTTCCATGGGGGCTTTGTTTTTCCTAATTAGTAGCTTCTTTTATATTCTGACCAGGACACATGTGATTCTTGTGAACTTTTTTGTTTTCATATTCCTTGAGCTGTGAGATATTACAGGTATATCCGAAGTTATTTTCAGTGTGGCACAAGCTCTGGATAAATTAACACGCATTTTAGGAGAGTGGTAGGAACAAAATGGATGAGTTTTGCAGTATCCAAGTTTAGCTATTGCTTTGCTCAAATTAGAAGCTTTAATCAAGAACATAATAGGCTTTTGTTTATTTTACACATGAACATACGTCTGAACCAAAAGAAAGAAATACAAAAGAACCTTTAATTTTGTTATTTAGGCTTGATTGTGTAAAACAAATTGAACTAAGAGGAAGCTGTATGTGTCATGTTTTATTTGTGAGTCATTTGGGTTGCATGTACCCATGGTGGTTGGAGAGGTACCCATGAAATGTGGGTCCATCATGTTGATACTTTGGTTAGGGAATGTTATTGTAAGGTTCTGTCATTGTATATTACCCATTGAAAACCTCATCAATCAGTTAGATTTATTGGAGAGAAATAAACTCTTGGAATTTTGTAACGTGGAATTTCCCTTTAGAGCACGTCTGAAAATTAAAAGTTTATCTGTGCTTGGGAGACTTAATAATTTCAAATTCAGACATTGAAACCATTGTTTTAAACCCTGATTCTGCCCTCAGGTAAATCAGCAGGTCCTGCTTTATAGCTTTGATTTACTCTGACATCAGTTTGTGGGTACCAGTGAGCATGCGGAAGGGGATAATTTTCCAGTAAGGAGATGAGGAGTAATTTTTACAAAACACAATTTGTAAAGCTATTGAAAAACTGAACTATCTGCCTTTCAAATGTAAAGCTCATTGTCATGTATATAACTAATATTCTAAAGTCAGAATTAGGTAATTTTGATTTGGAGACAATAATGTAAGTTCCTTGGTATTTCTTTGACTCAAATGTTTTTTTGTCTATAAAAAAAGAAAAATAATATTCACCTCCTAGAGCAATGGTTAGCTAAGGCTTTAGCATGAGACGAACAGACCTATGTTTGAAGTACAGCCTTGTAATTTGCCAGCTGCTTCACTTGGGGCAACTTATTTAACTTCTGTAGGGCTTCGTTTATCATTTAAATGGGGGTATAAATGCTATTCACCTTCAAGAGTCACTGTCAGCATGAAACGAGATACACTAGATAATAATGTATAATGCACAGTGCCTGGCCTACCTTAAGTCTACATAAAAGAGTTTAAGCTCTTTTAAGAAGATGAAATGTAATGAATTTTAAAAACATCTTAGATTTTGTCTGACATTAATATATGTTCAAATATTAATTCCTTTTCCTCTTTTCCTTTTGCTGTTATGGTGGTAGAGCTAGAGATAAGGTTGGGAAAATGAGGGGGCAAAAGTGACAATAAGGATGTTTTACTAAAAATTTTTCTTTAGTTTTGAAAACTGTTAAGTAACTCTCCCTTAACACCCCCTTTATCATCCATCATTTCCCAGGTATTCAAGTAACACATGATATCTATAGGGCTGGGTGTCATGAAGATTGGACCCATCTTTCCTATGATAATATTGGTCTGTGTGGGAACATTTCCTTCTTCTCATCTCTCCTATTGGGTTAGGTATATAAGCAAGATCAGGCTATTTCTGAGAATCTGAATGTATTCATTAATGCCTTTTCTCATGTATCTTCCCCCCACTCATCTGTAATACTCCCTCTTGCTTTCTAATTTGTCTCTCTTCTTTTTTATTCTTCTCTTAGCAATTTGATAAGAGAGGATTCCATGTAAACTTTAAATTTGCCCTGTTATGTTGGGATTGAGGGATTACAAGCTTCCATTTTGAGTAATGTTGAAGGAAGCATGGTTTGCCTAGTTACAGGATTAAATTTTTTGCTCATTTTCAATTTAGAATTATTTGACTAAAAAGGACATTTAATTTTACCACAGTTTATTTTTCTTTTTTCTTTTTTATTGAATTTATTGTGGTGACACTGTTTAACAAAAGAATATAGGTTTCAGGTGCACAATTCTACAACACATTATCTATACACTGTACTGTGTGTTTACCACCCCAACTCAAGTCTTCCTCCATTACCATTTATCCCTCCTGTAACCTCCTTTAACTCCTTCAGTCCATGTACCCCTAACAATAACCACACTGTTGTCACCACAGTGTTTCACTAAAAAAAGTTTTCTATACGGATCTTATAGATTATGAGACATGAATGAATTTCAGTCACACAAGACAAGTAACTCCATGGGTAAAGCTGTGAATAGGTTTTAAATGACTTATTTCTCAAATGATTATGAAGTGGAGTACAGTGAAACAATTAACTGTAACATTTTCATTTCAGTAACTGAGGTAAGACATTAACTGATAATAATTAAGATGAGAGACAACTTTAGTTGAGATAGTATAATTTCTGGTCTCAATTAAAAATATAAAAAATATGGGATGGGATTTTTTGTTGATGAAGCCATGTGTTTAATACCTATTGCTGCTACGCATTGTTCACAATAGCGAAGATCTGGAAACAGCCCAAGTGTCCGTCAGAGGACGAGTGGATTAAAAAGCTTTGGTACATATATACTATGGAATACTACTCAGCCATAAGAAATGATGAATCGGATCATTTACAAATAAATGGATGGACCTTGATAACATTATACGGAGTGAAATAAGTAAATCAGAAAAAAAACTGAGAACAGCATGATTTCATACATAGGGGGACATAAAAGTGAGACTATGAGACATGGACAAGAGAGTGGTGGTTTCGGGGTGGGGGGAGGGAAGAGAGGGTGGGATAGGGAGGAGGGGAGGGGCACAGGGAAACCAGACAGAAGGTGACAGAGGACAATTTGACTTTGGGTGATGGGTATGCAACATAATTGAATGATAAGATAACCTGGAGATGTTTTCATTGTACATATGTACCCTGATTTATTGGTGTCACCCCATTAAAATTAATAATAAAAAGAATTTAAAAAAATAAAAAATTACCTATTGCTGCTACAACAAATTATCATAAACATAGTGGCTTAGAACAACATAGGTTTATTATTTTATAATTCTAGAGGTCAGAAGTCTAAACTGGGGCTACAGGGCTGTGTTCCTCCTAGAAGCTCTATGGAGAATTTGTTTTCTTGCTTTTTCCAGCTTCTAGAGCCTGACTGTGTTAATATTTGGTTTGTACTTCTTTGCTCCGTCTTCAAACCCAGCAACATAGCATCGTCTCTCCTCTTTGGTCCCTGCTTTTTGTTGTACCATCTTTCTTTCTCTTCTGCCTCTCTCTTTCCCTTGTAAGAACCTTTGTGGTAACTTCAGGCCCACCTGGGTAATCTAGGACAATCTTCCTATCGCAAGGTCCTTAATCAAATTTGCAAAGTTTATTTTACCATGTAAAGTAACATACGTGCAGGTTCTGGGGATTAGGACATCATTAGTGAACCATTATTCAGCTCACAAACGCCAATATCAGAATTCTGAACTTCTTGTGGGAAAAGAGAAAAGAAACAATGCTGGTGAAAGAGTCTAAGAATTAAGATCACAAAAAACAATCAAAGATTGAGAAATGCGTATGATGAGAACTGACAGATGGATAATAGCAATAAATAACATGTCATAACATAGCACCATATTTTTCAGCTATATAACAAGGATGACCACCCAAAGATATTTTTGTGGCTTACTAACAGCAATACAAAGGGAATAGTAAATAGAAAATAGAGTGTGAGATGGATAGGGTCAAGAAAAACCTGTCAGAAAGGTGACGATTTAGAGAATGTATTGCCATTATTGCAGGATGAATAGAGCAGCACTTTTCTATTCCCAATTTTCACTAGTGGTCAGATAGTTGACCTCAATGAGAAAACAAACAAACAAACAAAAAAATCAGGTATTATTTTAAGGAATTTAGTATTGGAATTCACTTATTTTTTTTTATTGTTTTACACAAATGTTTCTTTATCTTCTGAAATGGGAATTTAAAAAGTTAAGTCTCTGGCTGGTGGCTCAGTGGATCAAGTGTTAGCCTGGTGCATGGATGTCTTGGGTTCAATTTCTGGTCAGGGCACACAGGAGAAATGGCAATCTACTTCTTCCTCTCTCACCCTCTGCTTGCCTTCTTTCCCTCCTGCAGCCATGGCTTGATTGGTTCCAGTGTTGGCTCCAAGTGCAGAGGATGGCTCGGCTGGTCTGAGCATCAGCCTCAGGCACTAAAAATAGCTCGTTACTTGAGCATCAGCCCAGAACGAGGTTGCTGGGTAGGTCTCAGTAGGGCGCATGCAAGAGTCTGCTGCACTATCTGCTCTCCTCTCACATAAATAAATAAACCATGTGTTTAATACTTATTTAAATAAATAAATAAACACATTAAAAAAAGTCTGATGAGTTAAACACTTGAATTTTTATTTAGGAAATATGATTTATATCTATAAAGCTTACTTAAACATATACTAATTTATTGTTCAAGAGATACATACATATTAGAAAACCATAAGAATTCTTTTGGTAATAAAACAGAAAGATGAATTTTTAAAGCTATGCTAATTTATTGTGCAAGAGATATATACATATTAAAAAACCATAAGAATTCCTTTGGTAATAAAACGAAAAGATGAATTTTCTGCTATTCATTTGCTTCTGCCCCCTTCCCACCTTGGATAAAACAATATGTTTCTGATCCCACCACTGGCCTCAGTTTAGACCTTTATTTCTTATGCTCTGGAATATTCTGTTAGCCTAACTAGTCTCTATATTTTTTTCTACCGTCTTTAATCTGTTATGTCACACTATTATATTAATTGATTATGCCATTCCTTGCCTAAAACATTTAATTTATTGCTCAAGAATAAATTTTATGCCCTTTTGCCTGACATTCAAACCCTTCTGAATTTCAGTGGCCTAGTATGAACAAGGGAAGTAGTGTAGTGGAAAGATGTGAGGAGTTGGTGGACCTTGGCTTGAGCCCAGCTTAAATACAAACTTGGCCAGGCAATAAACTTCTATGGGCCATAGCTACTTCATAGTTAAATTGGAAAGTATCAGAATGCCTGGATTAAAATGTTACTATAAGAATCATACTTTTAAAACAATGAATATGAAAGCACTTTAAGCAGGAGGCAAAATGTTATTTTTTTCCATCTTTTCTTCCATCGAATATCCTTATGCACTGTACTCTCTGAAGTGTTTAATATTCTTTTTAAATAGCGTACATTTTGTCATTTGCCTTTGTGTGTTAGTTTCTTATTGCTCTTAGACAATCACAAACAAGGGCTATAAAACAACACAAGTTTACTATTTTGTCATTCTAGAGGTCAGAAATCTGCAGTGGGCCTCAGTAAGCTATAATCAAGGTGCTGCAGTGTTTCCTCACCTTTTCTATCTTCTAGAGACTGCATTACTCTGCCCTCCACTCTGTCCTCACAACTCCTTCTCTGGCTCACATTCTGGCTCACGTACCTGTCTCCCTCTTGTAAGATCACTGTGACATTTGAAGTCAACCTGAATAAACCCCCCTCTCAAAGCTCAACATAATCCCCTCTGCAAAATCTCTTTGCCACGTTAAGGTAATGTAGTTATAGATTCTGGGAGTAAGATGTGGGCATATTTGAGGGAACATATCCAACCTACCACACTTTATTTTGTCTCTATTCAGCTTGGGTTGCTACTTATCCTGACTAACGCGTGCACATATCACATTTAAGTGTCCTTTCTGCCATAAAATCTTTCTTTTAAAATTTTTATTTATTGATTTGAGAGAAAGAGAGAGAGAGAGAGAGAGAGAGATGGGAACATTGATCTGTTCCTGTATGTGCCCTGATGAGGGATCAGACTGGCATCCTCTGCCCTTTGGGACCATGCTCTAACCAACTGAGCTATCGGGCCAAGGCTATCAAACCTTTCCCAATTACTCCCTGCGATAGGAGAAACATTTTTCATGTGTTCACAGCTTTTTTCCACCAATATCCAACCAAATAAGAATTTGAATTTTGCCTTCTTAGCTACTGCTCACTCCTCAACCATGTGAAGAGAGAAAGGGTAAAACCTACATGGATAGGTTCACAAGAGAAGGCAGTGGAGTCAGCCGATGAGCTGTACTTTGGGGTTCTGATTATAGGTAGGCCTGGCCATGATGTATCAGAATACTTCTGAGTGAGGACTGGTGCTGAGGAGGGACCTGAGGGAGGGGCAACTGGTAAAGGTCAATGCTATAATGAAAAACTTTCTTCTTCTAGAATAGGAGAGCCAGAGCCTCCCAATGCTTCTCACAGTCCTATAATAGGAGAAAAAAATGCATTTTAATTGAGTTGGTTATACAGCTACTTGAACCCTCTTAAATGTCTTTGAGAAAAGAAACCAGCAAAAAAGAATGAGACTAGCATTTTGACTTCTGTTTCTCTTGGGAACTCTGCATAGAGATTTGAAAGCATGGCTTCCATTATAAACTTGATTCAAGAGAGCAATGGAAGTTGTAGTGTAAAACTTGAGTCAACTGATTCAGAAGTCTTAAGCATAGGTACTAAACTCATGGATCTTGGCCATAAAGAACAATTTATAAATTTGACCCCAAAGGCAAGGGAAGTAAAGGCAAAAATAAATGAATGGGATGATATCAAACTAAAGAGCTTCTGCACAGCAAAAGAAACTGACAATAAAACAAATAGGAAGCCAGTTAAATAGGAGATGGTATTTGCAAACAACAGCTCCGATAAGGGAATGATATCCAAAATATATAAAGAACTCACAAAGCTCAGCAACAAACAAGCAAGCAATCCAATTAAAAAATGGAAAGAGGACCTGAACAGACATTTCTCCCAAGAAGACATACAAATGGCCAACAAATATATCAAAAGATGCTCATCTTCACTAGTTATTCAAGAAGTGAAAATGAAAACTACAATGAGATACCACTTCACACCTGTTAGATTGGCTATTATCAACAAGACAGGTAATAACAAATGTTGGAGAAGCTGTGGAGAAAAGGGAACCCCATACACTGTTTGTGAGAATGCAAATCGGTACAACCATTAAGAAAGAAAGTGTGGTAATTTCTCAAAAAATTAAGAATAGAGCTACCATATGACCCAGCAATTCCTCTACTAGGTATCTGCCCCCAAAACTTTAAAACATTGATACATAAAGACACTTTCATCCCCATGTTCATTGCAACATTAGTCATAGTGGCCAAGACATGGAAACAACCAAAGTGTCCCTTGATAGAGGATTAGATAAAGAAGATGTGGTACATATATACAATGGAATACTACTCAGTCATAAGAAATGATGACATACATTTTTAGGACAACATGGATGGACCTTGAGAACATTATATTGAGTGAAATAAGTAAATCAGCAAAAGCTAAAAACGGTATGATTTCATATATAGGTGGAATATAAAACTGAGACTCATGGACATAGGTAAAAGTGAAGTGGTAACTAGGGGTAGGGTAATGTGAGGGAAAGGGTGGGGGAAGGGTGTAAAGATGCACAAATATAAGGTGAGGTGATGAAAAAAGATTTGACTTTGGTTGATGTTTATACAACATGATCAATAGTTCAAATACTATAATAATATAGAAATGTTTACCTGAAACCTATGTACTCTTGTGGATCAAAGTCACTCTGTTAAATTTAATTTTCTTAAAAAAAAAAGTCTTATGCTTAGAAAAATAATATTTTTTATTATTGTATTATTGGACTGACAGGGTAGAAGCATAGTATGTTTCTTTTAGATATAAGATGTATTATATACATTATTTATATTTTGTTTTTAAGGTTACAAGTATTTTTTCTAGCTAAATATCAATATTTTAGAATTTCAGGTTAATATAATGGTGACTAAAATTACAAGTTAGAATAAGAAGATGTTAGCAAACTTTTTAAAAAAGATTTATTTCTTCAAAAAAGATTTCATATACATTTTAAAGGTGAGATTTTTAAAAATGGAGAAAAAATTTTAATTAAAACTGAATATCTTTGTCTATCTGATGATAATTACACAAACAATTATGTAGAAAATACTGACATTAAGGCTCTTAAGAAGTGATTATGAATAAGGACAGCTGTTGCAATGCTTAAAAAATACAACAAAAAATCTCTTAAAATAGAATAAAAGAGGTTATAGGCTGATCGGAATTCATTAGCAATGGAGTTGAATTCCACGATACTGTACTGTTATCTGTCAAACATTCTTAGAATTAAGAGAAAATATCTTCTAACGTTTCCATGGTGCTAGAGCATTCCAGTAGAACAGTCAGCCCACACAAGGCCGAGAAGCTATAAAATATTAATTCAGTACAAGTATGCATCTGACAAATTTAACATTTATTACAGGTTATGGCAATTTTGCCCTAACAAGTGATTCAGTTAAAATGAACACTGCCACCTGACCAGGTGGTGGCACAGTGGATAGAGCGTCGGACTGGGATGTGGAAGACCCAGGTTCGAGACCCCGAGCTCGCCAGCTTGAGCGTGGGGCCCATCTGGCTTGAGCAAAAGCTCGCCAGCTTGGACCCAAGGTCACTGGCTCCAGCAGGGGGTTGCTCGGTCTGCTGAAGGCCCGTGGTCAAGGCACATGTGAGAAAGTAATCAATGAACAACTAAGGTGTCGCAATGACAATGAAAAATTGATGATTGATGCTTCTCACCTCTCTCTGTTCCTGTCTGT
Organism: Rhynchonycteris naso; assembly: GCA_037038555.1. Lineage (NCBI taxonomy): Eukaryota > Metazoa > Chordata > Mammalia > Chiroptera > Emballonuridae > Rhynchonycteris > Rhynchonycteris naso. Next base: position 179,804,698 of record CM072997.1, on the reverse strand, counting down.
CTGTCCCTATCTATCCCTCTCTCTAACTCTCTGTCCCTGTAAAAATAAATAAATAAAAATAAATAAATAAAATGAACACTGCCAATATTGCAGAACAGGTCATACCTTCCCACTTTCTTAAAAGGAAGATTTTAGCTTAAGATAATAAGGACCACTTGCGTGATAACAGCTATCCTCTCTCTCTCTCTCTCTCTCTCTCTCTCTCTATATATATATATATATATACACACACACACACACACACACACACACACACACAAACACATGTATATGCATGTGTGTATATATATATATATATATATATATATATATATATATATATATATAATGGGGATAAGGAACAGTGAAGTTAGTAATGCAGCTATGGTATGCTGTATGTATGAGGAAAGGAGCTTGAGAGAGCACAAGTAAAATAAAGTTGATTTCCTTAGAATTCATCTGTTCAGAAACCAGAAAAACTACTGAATTTTGAGATAGAAGAAAAAAGCTTTTTCTTCTAACCAATTTCAGAGGGAGAATACACCAAAAGTGAAGAAGGGTTCTAGGGTCCATTCTGATCAATTCTAACAGCAGCTCATTGGGGTGCCAGGAATAACAGTACTCAGGAATCACACTGCACATTAAACAAACTAAAAATATCATTTCTATTCCCAGTTAGAGGAATGGTTTCTTATAGAGATTTTGTAAGTTGTTATTCTTATAATAAGATGAAAATATTTATAGCTTGTGATTGAGAAAATTTATTTACTATGTTTATTCCTTCCCCAAATTATCTTTAATTTTTAAAGATTTTTATTGTAATACTACTTACTGATCTTTAACTCTGACCCTAACAAGTATCATATATCATATATGATTCTAGTTGTATCTTTAGGGTTATTCATTTTAGCATTAGTCATGTCATTAATATTATTACTGTGAAATGCTATAGTGAAGAAAGTGTTCAATAGATTCTAGATAGCTATATTAACACAAGGGCCTCGTATGCAAAGTATCTTAGAAGTCAAGGAGGACAAGCCAAATTTTTTTACCCTATTTTCAGTGATTGATTTTCCACTCTTTCAAAAGTGACTGCTTTTTAAATTTTTTAGATAACACATGGTCAGTGTCTATAGGTGTTGCCATTTAACAGGCTAAAGAATGTAGATACATAAATATATGTCTTAAATAAGAAAACACATTTCAAACAACAAAATAAGATCTCCTTTTTTATGATTTAAAAAGGTTTCCTCCCAATAAAAAAATGAACACAGAAATAAATAAGTAATCACAATAGTGAGGGGAAGCTGATTTACAATTTCCAGACATGTTTTTATTATTTCAAACCTTAACCTAACCTCTAACAATATTTTGAATATTAATCCTATACTTAACTTTAAAGGTAACCTTAAAACTAACCCTAAACATAACTCTCATGCTAACACTAATGCTAAATTATTATTGTAATTTTAATCCTAACACTAGCACTAACCTTAATCCTAAATTTAAAAATAGCCCCTACTTTAACATTTGAACCCTAACCATAATCCTAACCCTAATCCTTACTCTTACTTTAACACTAATTCTATTCCTAACAAACTTTAAACTAAACTTTAACTCTGATCCTAATCCTAATTTTACACTCAACACTAAACTTAACCATAACACTAAACTTAACACTAAACTAACATTAACTTAATTCTTACCCTAACATATAATTGCAATTTTAACCCTAACCATAAACCTAATTCTAAATCTAACCAAAACCTAGCTATAACATTAAATTTCTAATATTAACTTATTAACTATCAACCTAACACTTTCCCAAAAGCTGGTTTTGAACCATACCTCAAACTTACCTTTAACCTAAAAACTCCAACCCTACCGTTAACTTCATTCTAACCCAAACCATAATTTAACCTCTAAAACTAACCTTAAATAAATCCTGTATCTAACCTCAAATCTATTCCTAGTCATCACTCAAACTTTACCCTAAACCTAATAACAATACTAAGTTTAAATCAACCCTAATCCTAACCAAAACCCTAAAATTAACTATGCCAAAACACTAATACTGAAAGTAATTGTAAACATTATCACTAAAACCCAACTCTAAAACTAACTGCTAATCTAACCCTAATTTCTAATCCTAACCATAACCTCAACCTTTACCGAATCATAACCCTAACCATAACCCTAACCCAAATATAAAACTGCCGTAATCTTTATAGCCTTATTCCTATAACTAATCCTAAACCTAATCCTAACTTTAACCTTAACTGTAACCATAATGCTAACCTAAAATATTTCTATTTTAAGATATTATTTAAACTGGTTGTTTTTAAGAAATAAAAGATTCAGGAAAAATCTTTGATCTTCCCACTAACCTGGGTCCTCTTCTTCTTAGCAGAGGCTCTATTCACTGTGCCACCACCTGGTCAGGCACTATCTTCCTATTGTTACTGGAGATATTGTCTCTCAGTTCTTGAGTTTGGCAAAGTCCTCTCTGTGTCCCATTGTTAAATATGACCCAGCAAACATTTATTTACCAGACGTTTGTTTTTGCAGATCCATAGAAATTGCCTTTTGTCCCAAACCACAACCAATGAAAGCTATTTGTACATGGATAGAATTCATCTTAACTTGGAGTATACAATGTTTGAGCCCTTAACAAGAGTTTGTAATACTTCTCTGCATATTTTTATGCATAGATGCCTAAAACCAATTTCAATGAAGCCATCAGAACCTGCTATTTCCAGATGTAGAGCTCTCTCTGCATCAAGATTCAAGGTCAAACCTGATTCTTTAACCTCCCTTTGGCTCCTCTGGTTCTCTTTAAGAGGCGCTGTGATTATTTCCTTCAGGGTGGTACTTAGTTTTACAATTTCATTTATTTATTTTTCTCCTGGATTTTGTGTCTTTAGTCATATCTTTGGCATGTGATTACTTTTGATTTTCTCTTCCATCTTTAACATTTCTGACTTCACAATCTATTTTCTTTTGTGTGTGTGACAGAGACAGAGAGAGAGGCAGAGAGAGGGATAGGCAGGGACAGACAATCAGGAAGAGAGAAAGATGAGAAGCATTAATTCTTTGTTGTGGAACCTTAATTGTTCGTTTACTGCTTTCTAATATGTGCCTTGATCAGGGGGCTCCAGCAGAGCTAGTGACCCTTTGCTCAAGCCAGCGACCTTGGGCTCAAGCCAGTGACCTTAGGCTTCAAGCCAGTGACCATGGGGTTATATCTTTGATCCTATACTCAAGCCAAAGACCCCATGCTCAAGTTGATGAGACTGCTCTCAAGCCAGATGAACCCTTGCTCAAGCCAGCAACCTTGGGATTTTGAACCTGTGTCCTCCATGTCCCAGTCTGATGTTCTATCCACTGTCAGACATGATCACCTGGTCAGACATGATCTTCCTATTGATACTGAAGATATCATCTCTCAGTTTTTGAGTTTGGCACAGAAAGAATCAGAACCAATAACTCTAGCACAAGAGCAAGTTTATTTAGCAAACAAAGCAAAAACACATTTGAAAAGAAGAATAGAGCAGGCTGCTCACAGAGCTGGCTTGGACTTTTAGAAAGAAAGTCACAGAGGCAGAAGAAATTAGGCAGCTGGGCTGTGTGGACTCAGGAAACAGAGACAGAAGGAGAGCTCTTGGAGACAGGTTCATGGGTTAGTTAGAATGAGCTGTCACTGTTCACTGCTCTCCTTGTTGCAAGTCTCACAGGACACTGAGAGTTTAGGAGAAAGAAAGCAAAGATACATGCCTGAGGGAAGAAGGCAGGGGCCTGCTCTAGGGAGAGAGCATACACTGGGTTCTTTGTTTTAAGAGCTTTTATCTGTTTTCTAAAAGCAGATATTTTTGGAGGGATCGTGGGGGGGGGATCTCATTAGAATATTCATCACTTTTAAAGTTGTATCCTCTAATATGCTGATTCATCAAAATGAGCATATAGGGTCAGAGTTGTGGTCTGTACTGGCTGGTTAGTGCTAGGGTATGGAGTCATTGGTCATTGAATCTAATCCTGATGCCAGCCATGGCGTCACATCATCTGGATTTACTGCCTTTCTGTGCCTGAATCTGAAACACAACTGAGGCCTAGATATTACCTCTGGTTGACCAAAATTCTCTCACTGTGTTCAACAGATCCAAGGTTTTGTTCCTAAAATTATTTGATGCTGATCAGTACCTCATTGTTTTGAGGACTTAATGCTTAAGGGAGGGGTTGTACAAGAAAGAAGGTGAGCCAGGGTGCTGGATGCGGCCAGTTGAATCAGCTGACTGTCTCAGTTTCCTGATTCTACTTGCCAAGGAATTTTTCTGGTTTCTTACTCTCCTGCCTCACTATGACCATCTTTAACTTTTTCTCCTTACTTTAATTATTTTTTATGCCTTCATTTATTTTTTTTCCACTTTCATTTACTAAGCCAGGCACCCATGGAAAAATCCATTTATCCATCCATCCCGCCCTTAGTGGTCTCCATATGGATCAAACACTGTTAGGCGCAATCCTTAGAGAGAAAATATATATGGCATTGCTCATTCTTTACTCATCCACTATTGATTGGAGACAACTGAAAAAATGGTCAGCAATGAGTAGTTTCAGGAAACAGAGAGCTCAGTGGTTAAGGGGCAGAATAGAAAGGTGAAAAGAAGCACCAAAGACAAGTTTCTGGTCAGATTTGGAATAGATTTGACTTACCCTTTTCCTTTTTCCAGATCCAGCACAGGATGGGCTAATCCTTTTTTTTTTTTTTTTAATCTAAGGGTATTTATCATTCAATCCTTGATAGCCTCTTTATACCCAATATAATTTTTTTCATTCTCTTTGAAATATTAAGGCAAGAAGAAAAAGAAGCTTATTTAGACTTTGTCCATTTGCCTATGTATAAACTAGAATGTCTGCTCTATGAAACAAGGTTGTTTCTTTAACTGACTTCTGTATCCTGTACAATTATTAATTAAATGTTGAATAGGTGAGTAACTTGAATTTTGCTCTCTTAAAATCACAATTCAGAAACCTAAATTTTTTCCCTAATGCCTTGTTCTCTCCTCTCACTTTTTATTCTCTTGCTGCAGTATTTTTGACCTATGAGACTGAAAAATAGTAAATCCATGGCAATGGAGTCAGGCTCAGCTATGTGCAGATAGCGTATGTCTGTGGAATCCTCTCACATCATGTAGGGTCTTATATTTTTCAACCTTGCAGCTCTCTTTTAGATGAATCATACTTACTTTTTGTGGTCTGTGCTTATGAAATGATTCATAAATAAATTAAACCAATGAATTTAGTTATATTTTAATTGAATTTTTATTATTAAATTCAATTGAGATGGTTAGTTCTACAGCCCAGTATACACATATTTTCACATAGGCAGACCAACTTTTGCTCTCTGAATTAATTGCATGAAAGCTGAGGGTACATAGTGCAGTTGAAGGTACATATAGTACAATTTTGTGCCATTGACTATCAATATTTTTGCCTATTCTCAAAAGGGAATTCCTCAGGGGGTTGGAAAGTCCACTGGGGAGATTTGATATTTCTTTGTTCCCCCAATGCTGTTTTCTAGAGGGTGGAAGAGTCATTAGGGATAAACTCAGCATTTTTGGTCTCAGGTGGCTGAATGCCGTATACTGAACAGTGCTGTATGCTGGTGCTCCTCCAGGGATAAGACACAGATTATATAATAAAGATTTTATTCCTAGAGTTCTGCTTTTATGTGGGCTTCCTCTAAACCTTCAGTTGGAAACTCTTAGAATTCTTCACAAACACATTCTTAAAGTTACACTTTCCTTTAAATGTTTTTAAAGTGTGGAGTTGTTACTCTATTGTTACTGGAATAACTTATAACCATGAAGAAAATTTACAAAATACAGAAAGTCATGAAAAAAAAACCAAATAATTTCTCTATCCAGAGGTAACAAGTATTTTATTTTGATATAGTTAAGTCTTTTTCAATGAATACATACATATATATTATTATTTAATAATTAAAATAATCTCAAGACTTTTGAATCTTAAAATAGAACAAAAGCAGAACATTAAAAAAGTATAGATTATTCTGCTGGTTGTAATTATTTGACAGTATATCTTGAGTAGTTTTACATATCAACAAATATTCTTCTATACTATTATGTTTAAAGGCTCTATAATATACCATTATAATCATGTATCATAATTTAACTAATTTTCCATTGTTGGACATTAATTTTTGGCTATCCTAAACCAACATAAAAGATATTTCTTTGTATTTAGCCATGATTATCCACCCCAGATAATTTTCTTTTAACTGCTAGGGGGCATAGTGAGACAGACTCCTGCATGCTCCCTGATCCAGATTCATCTGGCCACCCCTGTCCCGGGCTGATGATCAAATCAACTGAGCTATTTTTAGCACCCGAGCCTGATGCGCTAGGACCAAAGGAGCTATCTTCAGCACCTGGACCAACTCTTAGACCAGTCAAGTCACTGACTGTGGGAGGAGATGATGGAGAGAAGGGCAAGAGAGCAGATGTTCACTTCTCTTGTGTGACCAGATGAGGAATGTCTGGATGTTCATATGCTGGGCCAATGCTCTATCTACTGAGCCAACCGGCCAGGGCCACCCCTAGGATAAATTTTAAGATCTTTTATACTAGAACAAATGTGGTGTGTGTATAATTTTTTTTTTAGATTTTATTTATTCATTTTAGAGAGAGGAGTAAGATGGACAGGAGGGAAAGAGAGAATGGGAGGAGCAGGAAGCATCAACTCCCATACGTGCCTTGACCAGGCAAGCTCCAGGTTTTGAACTAGCAACCTCAGCATTCCAGGTCAATGCTTTATCCACTGTGCCACCACAGGTCAGGCTATATATAGTTAAGGTTTTGGTATTTATAGTCTTATTCTTTAATATGTATTTAAATAATTTATTTGCTCCACCCACTGTTCTTTTGTTTGCTTGTTTGTTTTTTACAGGGATAGAGAGAGAGTCAGAGAGAGGGATTGATAGGGACACACAGACAGGAACTGAGAGAGGTGAGAAGAATCAATCATTAGTTTTTCATTGCCATTGCAGCACCTTAGTTGTTCATTGATTGCTTTCTCACATGTGCCTTGACCGCGGGCCTTCAGCAGACCGAGCTGGTGAGCTTTTGCTCAAGCCAGATGGGCCCGTGCTCAAGCTGGCGAGCTCGGGGTCTCAAACCTGGGTCTTCCGCATCCTAGTCTGATGCTCTATCCACTGCGCCACCGCCTGGTCAGGCTCCACCCACTGTTTTTAACTAAGCTAGTTTCTCTGTACAATCTCAGTGCAGCTAATCTGTTCCTCTTCTCCCATTACCCAACCTTGAACACCAAGACTGAGCTTTCAATGCCTTAAGTCAATTATCAAACTGCTATATCCCTTGCCACAGTTATTATTTCAGGTATCAGCATTTAACACAGGACTAATTCAATTGGAAGTTGCTGTTTCTGTGGCCATGATAATTAATTGATGACTGGACACCTGACCTAAATTTATCCAATCAGAATGAATGTGCAAAGCCAACTCCTGAAATTACTGTAGCCATTTTGCTTCCATGCGGGTGGCCAGCTTTAGCACAATGCTGACACATCTGTGTACTATCTTTTAAATAAAACATCTTTGCATGTATACAGGCAAAAAAAAAAAAGATAGTTTGCTGCTGTTTTAGTTTACATTTATTTGATTATATACAAGGCTGAGGATTTTTTCATATGTTTATTGGTTATTTTTATTCCTTTTTATGAATAGCCTTATATTTTATGCTCACTTTAAAAAGTTATGTTTTTGTGTGTTTCTTTTTTGCAGAAAAAAGGGTGATACATGTAGTCATACCCATTAAAACATTTTTTATTAATTTTAATTTACTGTGTTAACATGAATTCGAGTGTCCCACTCAATATAGCTCCCTCACCCCCACTCCCTTTGCCCCTGTTCCCCTAACTCCCTCCTCCCTTCCCTCTGGGATTTGCTGTCCTGTTATCTGTATCTGTGTGTTATGTATATATAATTTCACTAATCCCTTCACCTTCTCTGATCACATCCCCTCATCCCCCTTTCCTCTGACAGCTATGCCTCTGTTCCCTGTGTCCCCACCTCTGCCTCTACTCCTTTACTCAGTTCACTATGTCCATTAGATTCCACACATAATTGAAATCATATGATATTTGTCTTTCTCTGCCTGGCTTACTTCACTTAGCAAAATAATCTCCAGGTCCATCCATGCCATCGCAAAAAGGCATTATCCATGTTAGTTACTTGTCTTTAGCTTTTCAATGTTTTTTTTTTTTAAGATATCCAGAAGTCTTAAGTTTTTATATATTTAGATCTGAACTACCTTATAACCCAGCAATTCCATTTTTGGCTATTCATTCAGAAAAATTTAAAACACTAATTTAAAAAGATATAAGAACGAAATAAATGAGCAAACAAAACAGAAACAGACTCAGACACAGAACAAACAGCTGGCTGCCAGATGGGAGAGAGCTTGGGGAGCTTGGTGAAAAGGTGAAGGGATTAAGAAGTACAAATTGGCAGTTACAAAATAATCATGAAGATGTAAAGTATAGCATAGGGAATATAGTCAATAATATTATAATAACTATGTATAGTGCCAGGCCATTATTAACTTATCTGGGGAATCACTTTTTAAGTTATATAAATGTAGAACCACACTACAGTACACCTGAAACAAATAAATATTGAATATTAATGGTAGTAAAAATATTTTAAAAATCAGAAAAAAGATATATATCACTATATTTTTCAGATTCTACTTTTACTCATATTTTTAAAGGATCCTTTTTTATTCTAAAAAATCAGGGAATTATTTATTTACATTCTCCTTTAGTTCTGTATTTTCGTGCTTGTCTTCATACTAAAATCTTTCATTGAAAAATCTTACTTTGAAAAATATTTTGATGTGTAATGGATAGTAGGGCTTAACTTTACATTTGAGTAAAATAATCCTTGTGTGTATGTGCGTGCGTGTGTGCGTGTGTGTGTGTGTGTGTGTGTGTGTGTGTGACAGAGACAGAATCAGAGAGAGGGACAGATAGAGACAAACAGACAGGAAAGAAGAGAGATGAGAAGCATCGATTCTTCGTTGTGGCACCTTAGTTGTTCATTGATTGCTTTCTCATATGTGCCTCGGCCAGGGGGCTACAGCAGACTGGGTGTCCCTTGCTTGAGCCAGGGACCTTAGGCTCAAGCTGGTGAGTCTTGCTCAAACCAAATGAGCCTGTGCTCAAACTGGCGACCTTGGGGTCTTGAACCTGGGTCCTCCATGTCCCAGTCTGATGCTCTATGCACTGTACAACTTCCTGGTCAGGCTAATCTTTAAATATAAAAAGTACCAGTGAATAATTTGTTATATATTTCATGGACAGTAGGAAAAATTTTACTCATTGGTTTATTTACTCAGGTATGATGCTTAAAAATCCATTTTTATATGTAATTTTTAATCTAGAATGACTTTTTTTTTTGACATCTGGACATGTTGGTGCAATGATTAACTTTAGATGGGTTGGTATGACTGCAAATGACTTTTTTTCCTTTTTTTTTAAAGAAAGAATCTTGTCATTATCTTTCAAATCCTGATACAAACGGCCCAGGAACCTGCTCACTGTAGCTTATAAATACATTTCACTGATACTTTGTAGTATATTTTCAAACAGGAAGTAGAGACCAGGAACAGAAAAAATAAAAAGTCACCCTAAATCCACTGTTCAGAGATAAACACCCGCAAAAAAAAAACCATGACAGTTTTTTACTTTTTCTTTGTATTACAATCTTTTATATTCCTACCACATAGAGAAAGGAAATTTCAGGCCTTGCGGGGATGTTTTAGATGAAAAGTTTTTAGAGAAGTCTTGTGCAGAGCAGTTTAATGAGGTGAAAAAGATTTAGGGCATCTCTGAAGACAAGTGAAAACAATAACATGGTAATATAATAATTTACAGGTTGGAAGTTTTAAGATATACAGTGTGTCCGTAAAGTCATGGTGCACTTTTGACTGGTCACCAGTCAAAAGTGCACCATGACTTTACGGACACTCTGTATATAAGGAACCCCAGGGCTGATATTGTCCCATTACTTTAGAACTAGCTTAGTCTAAGTGGATCAAATAGGATACTGTTTCTGCTTTGTATCTGCAGACCTATATGGTGACTGGACTCCACTGTGTGTTCTTTAGCGTATAAGGATCTTTATGGAAATAATAGTTCAATTTAAATTTGACAGAGTAACTGGGAATTGTCAGTAGATGTGTTTGGACACTTGAAAGCTTTTTATACAAAGGGATAATGTGGGCCTCTAATGTGTACATGACATTAAGAAATAGAATTAGGAGCAATGCGTAATGGCTATGCCAATTGATTTTGCCTCTTAAATATTATTTGCATCCATCTCACATATTCACTTATATGACTATTGCTTCAGTTTAGTCCAGGGGTCAACAAACCTTTTCTGAAAAGGGCAGACACTAAATATTTTAGGTTTGGTAGGCCACCGGTCTCTGTTGCAATTAGTTAACTCTGTTTTTTTAATGTGAATATATGAATAGATAATATGGAAACAAATTTTTGTCACTATGTTTCAATAGAACTTTATTTACAAAAAGACGTAGAGGGCTGGATTAGGCCTGTGGGATGTGGTTTGATGACTCCTCATTTAGACTTAACGTCTCTCATCTGAGTTGTAGGTCTCTTATTACATGGCTATCTGGCCTGTAACCATCCCTTAGATTCATCTTTTTCACTTTCCACTTCCACACCCTAATTCTAATTACAAGAAATCTTAGTACTAGCTATGGCAACAACACATACTGCTATGCTCTTTTACTCTATATCATGTGCATCTGCTGTCCTGGAATGACCTCCCTTCATTCCCCATATCCAACAAGAAGACTTTTCTATCCAAGGTGTTCAAAGATTGTAATGTTCTGCCTTGTTAGCTAGAGAGACAGGTGTGCTGGTCAGTTCTTTCTCACTGGAAGTATCCAAGCAGGGATTGGCTCAATACTTAGCATATGTATCAGCTGCTATTGTAGCCCTGCCCAGATTCCCTTGAGCAGTCTTTGGATTAATCTTCTAGCTACTATAGATGTTGACTGTTAACATCACATGCCTGCATCCTTTTTCTGAGGAATTATCTAACTTAATGGGAACCACCTACCTAGATGCCAGAGAGGTTATGCCCTTTCCTTCTTTCTTTCTCCATTAGCCTCCAGTTTGTAGCCAATGACTGATGTGGAGGTGGAGTAGCCCAATAAATACACATGCCTCTGGGTGGGATAAACTCTGTGATGTTATTCCTGCACCAGAACTCTCCAGGGGTCAGACTGAGACTAGAATTCTGAAACCATGCATGTTGTGGTTGCTGAACATTTCCTCAATAAATTACTTGCAAAAGAATCCTTAGAAAGATAAGATGCCTCTTAAGATCACTTGCTAGTCTGTATAATTCTGTGTATGAGTGGAAATCTTCATACTCTGATTCTATACTGTCAATTCTCTATCACTACTATCTTATCACTTATTGTGTCATCTTAAGCTATTTCAGTGATCTAACTCTTAATTTCTCCGTAAGTAAATTTGGGATAATAATAGTATCTACCTCTAAGAGTTGTGAAAGTTAAAAGAGGTGGTCAATATAAGTTTGGTATAGTAGCTGGCACATAGACTATACTCAATAACATTAGATATTTTTTATTATCATTATAATTAACATTATTATACCATCTCAAAAGAGAAAATATAGAGGTAGTGTTTTATGTGTTTTAAGACAATAAGAAAATTACCTTAGTGAAGAAATGGAAGCCATGAAAAATTAATATGCTTGATGAGCATATTTGATTCCTCCATATTGAGGATGGCTTTGTCAATTTAGTTAGCCTAGTGTATAATATGTGTCAGTTAAATATTTGTTGATGAATATAAAATTATATTAGACAAAAAAGATTTGAAATTGAAGTGGGTGGTAAGCCCTAAGCAAAAGATTAAACTAATGATAATTTAATTCAAGCAATTAGAAAGAAATTCTTGATTTATATAAAGAATAGTCTATTTCAATATGTCTATTATAGATATATTACACATATGTGACCTATAAGTCATAGACTTTATTGTAGTATATGTCACATTTCCCTTGAATGCCCAAATAACAAGTGTAATGCTCAAATCCACTTGAAATCAGAAGTTCTGCCATTATACCAGCTTTCCAACACCAATAATTTTCTGGAATCCTTGCAAAACTTACTTACGTATTATACAAAGCTGACCTAGATATTGTTTGCTATTCCAGCCAGCTCTCTGACTATGAACCTTTGCTCACATCTTCTGCAAGTTACTTATTGGGGTTTTGAGAATGGTTCTTTTTATGCCACCATTGTCTCCTTAATTACTAGATCCAACTCAGGATTATTGAAGTTTTAGGGATTACAGAAAAGAATGAACAATTGTGGCAGATTATATTTTCCTAAAATGACATGCTATCCCCAAAAGGGCCACATCATCCCATCTGCTCTCTTTTTTATAAAGCAATTGTTTTGTTTTCTGTACTGTTGTGTAGTAATTTACCAGAAATTTAGTGGTTTAGCCTGACTAGAAGGTGATGCAGTGGATAGAGCATCAACTTGGGATGCTAAGGATCCAGTTCAAAACTCCAAAACTCACTAGCTTGAGTGCTGGGTCATCTGGCTTGAGCACGGGCTCACCAGTTTGAGTTCAAGGTTGCTGGCTTGAGTGTGGGATCATAGACATGATCCCATGGTCACTGGCTTGAACTCAAAGGTCACTGGCTTGAAGTTCAAGGTTGCTGGCTTGAGCCCAAGGTCACTGGCTTGAGCAAAGGGTCACTGGTTTGACTGAAGCCCTCCAGCAAGGCACATATGAGAAAGCAATCAATGAAAAACTAAAGTGCCCCAACTACCAACTGATGCTTTTCATCTCTCTCCCTTCCTGTCTGTCTGTCGCCCACCTCTCTCTCTCCTGAAAAAAAAAAATCAGTGGTTTAATAACATTTATTTATTATCCTAGTTTCTATTGATCAAAAGTATAGTATAGCTGGGTTTCTGCTGAAGGGTCTCAACAGGCTACAATCAAGGTGTTGATTTGGCTGCTTTCTTATCTGGAGGTTTGTCTGGAAAGGATTCATTTCTAGGTTTGCTCAGGTATTTTCACAATACCTTACAAATGTAACACTAAGGCCTTCAGCTTCCACAAGCTACCTTCAATTAGTTGTCATGTGGACTTATCCAGAAGCAGTTTACATCATAGCAGCTTGTTTCCTCAAGGCCATCAGGATTATCTCTCTTTCTAGTCTGTCAAGATGGAGTCTTATATAGCATAATATAATCCTGGGAGTGACATCTCATCCCCTTTGCCATGCAACAATATATTAGTCTGCTCAAGATGCATTAACAAAATATAGACTAGATAGCTCAGACAACAAAAATTTATTTTCTCACAATTCCAGTGGGTAGAAGTTCAAGATCGGGGTGACAGCATGATTGTATCCAGTAAGCACTTTCTTCTTGGTTTGCAGATGGCCATTTTCTTGCTGTGTTTTGACATGGCAAAGACAGAGAATAAACTCTTTGCTGTCTCTTCTAATAAGGATGCTAATCCCATCATGAGGGCTACACCCCAACACCTAATTACCTCTCAAGTGCCTTTCTGCAAATACCATCACATTGTGGTGTAGGGCTTCAACATATAAATTTTGGGGAAACAAACTTTCTATTTGCAATATATATTTAAGTAATAACACCAGTGTAACACTACTTTTGCATTTTAACAGCTATTTTCAATCTTTTTCATTTTATGGCACAGATAAACTAATGACTAAAATTCTGCAGCATACCAAAAATAGCTGTGATTTTAATTCATTCACACCAAACAGCTATTGTTGTTTTGGTTGTTGTAATTTTTTTTAATTTGACAATCTAAGAAAAAAGAAGTCAGTGCCCCTAACTAAATAGTGAGGTATTGCATGTTTTAAAAGTTCTTGTGACACTGGTTGAAAATCACTGCCTTGTAATTTAATCAAATGAAGGCCATTTAAACCCCTTTTGACATATTCCATTGGTTAGAAGCAAATTGTAAAGTTTACACTCAAGTGGAGGAAATCATACATGTACATGTCTCATTGGAGTCACCTTAGAGTATGTACACTATTGTGATGTTGATACACTTTTCATCAGGAGATGAAGGTTCATAATGTTTCTTCCCCTTGATCATGAGTTCTTTTTTGTGCCTTGCTTCTATCACATTAAAATGGGGTAGAAGTGATACTGTGTAAGACTTCTGAAATTAAGTCATGAGGGAGTATGTGACCTTTTTCTCTCTCAGGCTCTCCTTATCTTTATCTCTCAAGATATATTCATTTGAGGTCATGAAGTGTGATGTGTAAGCATGCCAGTCATTGGGTGATTTCAGTTCCCCACCTTTGAGTTTTCCATTTGATATCCAAGATATAACAAAGCTAAATCATCTCTATTGTGCTCTATTTGAATTCCTGACCTATAAAACCATGAACAAAATAAGTGGTTGTTTCTTACCACTAAATTTTGGAGTAATTTGTTATATGGAACAACAATGAAGAAAAATAATTTAAAACTAGTTACAGTACTCTACTCTGTATAATTGTTCCCAGACTCATATACCAAGACTTTCAACAAGAAGACTTCTATTGGCCATTTATTATCTTAGTTTCTGGTTTTCTACCATGTTGTAGAGATAGTCTCCCTCCTTTTAATTATAATGACTTGAAGAGGTCCTGCCATTTCCTACTTGAAGCCCAGGCCCAACTTCTCAGGTTCTCAGAAAGAAAGAACATTAGCTCTTAATGTTCCCCATTCTGGATATTTATGTTCCCACCAATGAGTATATAACCATTGACATTTTCTGAGGAGCACATAAATACCTCAACATCTCATGCATTTCCTTGCTATTATAGAGTCTGATTTTTTTTCTAGTCAAATTATATGTTAAACTGTCTTATCCTAAAACAAAGATTCAGTCTTAAAGGTGAATCAAATCCTGAATATCTAGGGAATGAGAAAAACTATTTGCTGTTTTAAAAATGGCATTCCTGCCCCTTCTTCTCCTATATCTCAAAAATATGAAGGTCAAAGCTCAAACTGAAAACTGGTTGACTTCTATGGTATTCAAGAGGATAAATTCAAAAGAAGCCAAGGAATTATCTCACTTTAAGGCAAGTAACCTTTCTTGCTATCATTCTGAGTGTTTGGTAAGAGAGATTGGTAGGATATGTTCAGAAGAGCCCCTATTCTAGATTAAGAAAATAAATTCCTGACAGTTCCTAGTGCAACTTTACTCCCAAGTTAAGAAGAAGTTGTAATTTGAATTGTAGTAAAATAAGAATGATGAAATTCAGCAAACAATCCATATTTTTCAACTAAAGTACTCCTGAAGGGCATTTGCCCTATGCAAAATTTAAACTTAGAATGTAGTTTCCTGGGAATTTTCCTTCATTTTTTTAGCAGTGGGTTGTCACCTTGTCATCTGTTTCTTAGACCTCTTTTTAAAGTAGTTTCTAACACCACAGAAAGTACTTCTTAAATTGTTTGTCCTTGTTTATATGACTCTCCAAAACAGGAACTCAGGAGCAGTTGGAAGGAAAGAGAAGAAAAAAAATCTATATATCTTATACTCTATTAAATCACTGGGTCATATGTTTTTGGCAACAGCAGCACTTTCTGATCAGTTAGAAATAGGTTTAATACATATTCTGAGTGACACCAGCTGCCTATCCAGATTTGCTGAAAGGACTAATGCTCAGAGTTTCAGAACCTTCCCAGGACACATTAATACACCTTTGATGGAGGGATGCCTAGTAACTTCATTATACCTGCAGAGAATTTGCATGTTATGGTGTTGAGGTGATGCTCTCCTTAGGGAACTACAGTTTTGTCCTGTTCTTCGATATTGACTTCCCCTTACAGTCACTGTCAAAGACTTTTCCATGCTTGCCAGACTTCTTTTCTTTTCCAGAGTGTGAGCCATTGTGATTAAATATGAGGCTCTATTTCAGAGAGACCTCTATATTCCCTTGTTAGGAAAACTATAATTCTCTTCCAAAGACTGTTGGTCCTATCGTTTATCAAAAAAATGAGATTCTGGCCAGTTCAAACATACCAGTCCTTGCAATAAGGGTGGAGTTGTGCCTTGCATCACAATGAAGAATAGTGTTCAATATACTTGCAGTGCAGATATTTTCTAGCAAAAACTCAGCACTTTTAAGTCTTAAATTTTCATTTTATCAACCTGTCTGAAAATTTTACCTGCAGCATTTTTGCTGGTGGTGGTGGTGATTAGGGGGATAGCATCTTTTTCATTTTCTAACGGACTCAAATTTTGACTAATTTAAAGATACTTGAGATACAAGTTTAAGATTTTTGCAAATGCAGAAGCTGTTTTAGTGGATTAGCAAGAATTAATCAGTCTTCCATGAAATATTTTTTGTAAGAGGAAAATCTCATCCATTTTGGTCACTTGGAAATAAAGTTTCTCTTTTACAGGAAAAATGTCTGGGTTCATTCCAGGCAGTCATTTCTTACTTCAATATGCCATGCATATTCATTTCTTCATTATTGCCTTTTCTAATTTCTCCAGAGGGTTAGTTGCTTCTTCCTAAATTCTCACATATTCCCATAGGAGGGACCAGTCTCCACAGTAATGCTCAACACAGTGTTTTGTAATGATCTCTTTATATGTTTTTCTTTTCACAATACATTTGAACCTAAATGTCAAGGACTATTTTTTGTCCCCACCTCTCTATAGCTAGCACCTAACATAATGGTAACTTCATCTCAAATGTTTCTTACATGGAAAAAAGTCCTTCATATAGTGTAAAAGACTGTAAAATTATTTGCCTCCTAACACAGACATTTCTCTATAAGCATCTACCTTTTAGAGTAGAATTTTATGCCCAAGTGTGATTCATTTCAGTTTTATTCTCAGTATGGTTCAATTTCTTTCTATGTACACTGTCGTATCCTTATCCAAATATAATTACCTGCAGCACAATTAAAATTGAAATCAAAATGAGTAATTAGGATGATGTTACTAATGCTGTTTAAGTTCCAATTTCCACCCCTACTATATTTCTGTTTCGAATGGACTATGTATTCATCATGCTAATACTGTAAATACTGTGTGAATACAATGGTCCCTTCCCATTTCGTGGTTCACGTTTCGTGATCTCACTGTATCACAGAATTTTAAATTGTATGTATCTAATTTTGTATCATGGATTTTTTGCTATATTGTAAAATTTTGTGGTATATAGGTATTTTTATATATTCATTATTTTAATTATTTTTGTGGTTTAAGAGTGTAGAAAGTGTTTAATAGCATAGAAAGTGTTTATAAGAGTGTGGGAAAGGTTAATAACAGTGTGGAGAGGGTTTATAAAGCTTTAAAAATATATAAATAATAAAATAAATATAAGGTCGCTGCTTTGCGGATTGTTGCCTATCGCGGGGGTTTTGAAACCTAACCCCTGTGATAGATGAGGGACCACTGTATTGTAAACCTTATCAAGAGGAGGATACTGGAAAAGAAGGCAGGTGCTCCCATATTCTTGATCCAGAAGGGAAGGAATATAAACTAAGGTTGCACGTATTTTTCTTTTTCTGAACATTGCATAGTGCATTATATTATCATCAGTGCAGCAGACATAAAGTAGTGAGCTTTTCAAAAGATAATACAGCATATTGTGTTATCTGGCAACTAAGTATTTTATTAAATTCTGTGCACAACTCTTCAGTAATCAGTGTTTTTAAAATAATTTAGGTCTATGTAAAAGATATCATTTTCCACCTCTTATTTTTTTTCTCTCTTGCTCCAGATATTGATTTACCTATTATGTAATGTAATTTTTAAAAAGGATTGGTGAGGCTTAGAGTAAGTCTATTGCTAAATCATGCTTTTTATTTTTCTCTATGAAAAGGATCTAATATGTAGTAAGAATCCACCTTTATTTTTATTTCAGTTTAAGCTGCAATAGGACTTCCCTGTTCAAAATAAAGGTGTATTATTTAGGTTTTATATTTCATGTCTTAACAGTTTTCTAAAGTAGGTTATCTGTCTTACACATTTGATATTTATACTATATCTGAATCAATAAACATTGATTGTCCTGATTTTATTGAAGGTCTGCTTTGTGTATGTAGGCCTGTTCTTCCCAAATACTGTAAACTCTTTTTGAGAGCAGGGATACAGCTTACATTTGTTTATATTCACAGCAATGCTTAATATAATGCCTGTCCAAAGCAAACATTCAATAAATACGTGTTGATTGATGTCGTTATCTCACCTTCTAAATGGTGTTTCAAGTCAGAAATGTTATTTTAAACATGATGGTTTATTTTGTTTTTAAAAGCAGTGTTTCGTATTGACCTTCTCCCCCATAACGCCATATAATGTAATGGTACACAGGGCCATGAATAGTTAAGAGCACAGTTTTTAAAGTCAGCTACTTGACTTTGAATCCTAGTCCTATCATTTCCTAGCTGTGCAAATACTTTTCTGAACAAATGATTTACTTCTGAGCTTCTCAGTTTCCTCATTTCTACAGTGGGGATTGTAACAATACTAACCCTTGGAATTGTGAGGATTAAATGAGTTAAACTATATATAATGTACTCAGAAAAGGACTTGGCATAGAAATAACTACTATATAAGATGTGTTTATATATGAAAGGAACTCTGCAGTTTTATAGGATTCTAGAACATTGGGATTGAAAGGATCTTTAGAAACCAGAGTTGAAATAAAAAGGTCAGAAGATCTGGCTTTGAGCTCTTGTTGTAACACATCTGAAGTGACTTAATTTATGAAGCAGAATTACTAAATAATGTTATTACTGACCTTACGGGTGTTTTGGGGACTAGATAGAAAAACAGACTCAAAAACACATTGTAAATGATAAAGCAACTGTTGTCAGCATGTTTGTTATTTATTATTACTTACAAATGAGGAAACTGAATCTCATGCTATGTATGGACTTGGGCAAGGTACTTATTCTTTCATTTTTTTTAGTGTGCGAGAGAGACAGAGACAGACAGGAAGGGAGAAAGATGAGTAGCATAACCTCATAGTTGTAGCACTTTAATTGTTCATTGATTGCTTTCTCATATGTGTCTCTACCAGGGGACTCCAGCTGTTACAATGATCTGTTGCTCAAGCTAGTAACCCTTGGGATCAAGCCAGTAACCAAGGGATCATGTTTATGATCCCACACTCAAGCCATCTACCCTGCACTCAAGCTGGTGACCTTGAATTTCCAACCTGGGTCCTCAGAATCCCAGGTCAATGCACTATCCATTATGCCACTGCCTGGTCAGGCAAGGTACTTATTCTTTAGTTGCTATTTCACATCTGTGAGGTATGGATAATAATAGAACTCAGCTCATATGATGATCACAATGATTTAATGAGTTAATACATAAAAGGTGCAGTAAACTGCCTCCAGATATCATGTGGTAATAAGAGTTAGCTATTATTTTTATATTCATCCAATAAATATTTGTAATCCAGTAATAGTCGGTGTTTATTTACAATGACATATGGGATTATTGTTTAAAGTATTGACCCTTCTACTAAAGATTTTGATTGGCTATTTTATAATAGATCTGAGAGGGTGGATAAGAAAAATGTCTCAGCTCAGTTTTTCTATACTGACATATGTTTTAGTTTTCTTGTTTTATATGTACTTTTCCAAACAAGTCTATATAAATGAAAACAACAAAGAACATTCTCTATACAAAGATATATAAATATAGATAGCATATATAATACTCAGATTTTTTTTCTTACTAAAGTGATATCTTAGTTTTTCATATTGTAATTTTATTCTATATGGAGGAATTGGGTGGCATGTAAGAACTTAAGGCAATTGTATTTTTTAGTTTAAGATGGTTTCTTGTTTTATGTTCAAATATATCTTCACAGGGACTAGTCTTGCTTAAACAGTCTAAACTCTAAGCCAGTAATTTTCTAGATGCTAGGAGCTACTTGTTTTAAGATTTCTTATGAGTGTTATGAGAGAGTGTTTTTTATATTTTTAATAAAAACAATGAGTCAATTCTCTAATTCTCATTGAAAAGGTCTCATTTAAGCCTATTCTTTCACTTGCCCTCTCAACATTGAATCATTCTTATTTTCAACACTTGAAGATTTGGAAGAATTCATGATTAGCTTACAGACCATAGAAATTTGACATAGAAGAAGTTATATATGCTTTAAACATTACCTTGATAGAATTATTTGCAGGTGACTTAGCAGTCCAATGGTCTTTGATTCACCTTTGTTCCTTTGTTTTCTTGATATAATTTGACTGTCTTGTGCCTATTAAATTTTTAATAAATATTTAATGAAGAATAATAATGGCTTATGTTATATCAAACATTATGCTAGATGTTTTACTTGCATTATCTCTTAATCTTCACGTGATGAGGTAGACACTGTAATTATCCTAATTTTACAAAGGATAAGACTGAGGTACAGAAAGCTTAAGTAACTTGTTCAACTTTTAAGAACTAATGAGTGGCAGAGACCTTGGGTTATTTCTTTTCAGAGACTCATTCTAAAAATCGGCCTCATTTAATGTATAAATGACAAATGAATGTATCTGAGTTAATATGGAGCCTTTTGGAAAAATTACTGGACATGATATGAATTTTATGTTTGTAAAACTATAAGAAAGTAATAATGTTTAACAAATATATACACACACATATACAGTGGTACCTTGAGATACGAGTTTAATTCGTTCTGTAACTGAGCTCGTAAGTCAGTCAACTCATATATCAAACAAATTTCTCCCATTTAAAATAACTGAAATAGATTTAATACGTTCCAGCCCTGTGAAACATCCGCAAACCATCCTAAATTATAAAAAAAGACATGTTTTTAATTAAGAAACACACATGTATACTTTACCAGTGCATAACAAATATATGAAATAAAAGAAAAAAGTGTTATTTAGTACTGTGTTCTTACCTTGGAGGCAGACGAGTGCGGCTAACAGAGGTGAATGGCGGAGGAGGGAGGGAGGAAGGGATGCAGGCACTGTAGACACGTAAACTACAACTGCACTTTCTTAACACTAAATGTAAACTAAAACTGCATTTTCTTTACTTTAAACAAAACTAATACTGCACTTTCTTTCTTTAAAATGAAACCACAAAAACTTAATTGTAAAAAAATGCACTTTCTTAACTTTAAACTCAACCTAAGTTTAACATTAAGTATTTTTTATTTAATCACCTGTTTTTGCCTTTTTGGCTGTACTTTCAGCACTTCCACTTGCAGGACTTTTGAATAAAAATATATCCAAAGAGGTTTGCTTTTGCCTTTTAAAATGTTACAGAAATGTGACAAACAAGTGTCATTAAAAGGTGCTGAAGCATGACAGTTAAAATTTTCCTGGGTGTTTCTTTTTAATGAAACTTGAAAGCTTCTCCCACATTGCCAGCATGTCTTTAATTTCACTTGTAGAAATCACTTCCTCCTACTCTACCTCCTCCTCACTACTGATCTCTTGCAGAAGCTCCCTATGTTGCATCATCTGTAGCTCCTTCAACTCCTCAGTTGAGAGTTTCTCCTTATGTTTCTTGACGGGCTTGTTTATGTCACCCTCACCTACCTCCAGACACATCAACTTTCCGAGGGACACATCTCCAGTGCTTCTACCTTGGTCTTGGTCTCTGGTTCGAATCCTTCAAAGTCCCTGTCTGCAACAACATCAGGCCATAACTTTTTCTATGCAGAGTTCAAGGTTCTTCTTGTGTCCTCTTGCCATGCCAAGTCAATAATGCATAAACATACCACAATGTTGTAGTAATCTCTCCAAAACTCTTGAATGGTTAGAATTGTATTCTCAGTCACCTCAAAGCAGTAGCAAAACAAGTCCTTTGTGTAAAGCATTTTAAAGTTGTAAATGACCTGCTGATCCATAGGTTGCAAGATTGAAGTCATGTTGGGTGGGAAGTAGAGGACTTGCACAAATTTGAACTCGTTGAGAACATCATCTTCAAGACCAGGTGGGTGGGCTGGAGCACTATCAAGGATTAGTGGTGCTTTCATCGGAGTTTATTTTCTTGAAGATATGTCTTCACTGCAGGACCAAAGATGAGATTTACCCATTCAATAAAAATCTGCTGTGTAACCCATGCACTAGCATTGTCATGCCACATAACCTGCAATTTTTCTTTAAGAATCTTGTGAGTCTTAAAGACTCGAGTAGTTTTGGAATGATACAATAACAGTGGCTTTACTTTACAGTCACTGCTGGCATTTTCACACAATGCAAAGGTCAGACGGTCCTTCATGGGTTTATGGCCTGGCAGCTTCTTCTCCTCTGCAGTGATCAAAGCCCTCTGGGGCATTTTTTCCAAAACAATACTGTTTCATCACAGTTGAACACTTGGGGGATGTAGCCTTCCTTTTCAATAAGTGCAGCAAAACATGTGATGTACTCCTCAGCTGCCTTAACATCAGCATTCTCAGCTTCACCATGCCTCACCACCGAGTGGATGCCAGATCTCTTCTTGAAATTTTCAAACCAGCCATGACTTACCTTAAATGTATCTTCTGTTGCCTCTTTTGAGGTTGATGGTTCTTTCTTCTTCAAGTCACCATAAATAATACATGCCTTTTCACATATTACAGTCTCCATCACTGTATCTCCTGCCAGCTCTTTCTCTTTCACCACATGAACAGAAGCTTCTCCATTTCTTCATGGATATTTGTCTTTAATTGGGACAGAATTGTAGTTCCTTTCACTGGATTTGTGCTTTTAATGGCACCCTTTTGTTTAAGGATGGTACAAATTGTAGATGTATTGCAGTCGTACTGCCTTGCCAGTTCAATCACTCATATACCACACCACACTCATGTTTTTCTATTATTTATTACTTTACTTCTATTGACATCATTCTTTTCCTCTTCTCACCACTGTCCTTTACACTCACTGTCTTTGGCCCCATGATAGCACACAAAAAAAGGTAGTAAAAAGTGCAAAAATGATGCAAGAACAAGACAGCGCACGAGATTCTACTTGATTCTGCGGGTTACATGTGAGAAAGAATGAGATGCTGGTGTTGTGCTGCCAATACTGGACCCGTGTGCCAACACGCCAACTAGAGGCAGCTTCCCGAATCATGACTCGTATCTCGGAATTTTGCTCGTATCTTGAACAAAAATACGAACCTAGTCACAGCTCGTATCTTAAAAAAATTGTATGTTGGTCTGCTCATATCTCAAAGTACCATTGTATATGTACGTGTGTGTGTGTGTGTGTGTGTGTGTGTGTAAACATATCTCCTACCAACTATACAGGGGATGGATCTTACAAGGCAAATGATAAATGCTATCAGTTTGGAATTATTCTATTATGCAGGAAAGTGAATGTGGGTAGTATAAGGCAAGGAAGACTTTCCTGAAACATGATCCATAGGACATATTGGAAAGGCCTGGAAAATATAGTTGTTTTGGAGTAAACTGCTATTATATGCTAAAGAAAATTTCTCCCAGATGAAAAGTAATCAGAGAAAGGACAATTTAAAATAACATTCCTTAGTTTCACTTTTTTTAAATTAAGATAGCTGTAAAAACAGGAAAAAACAGCTGCTGTCCTTTTCTCAAAGAATAGGTTGGATGACACTGAGCATTAAGCATTAGTTTGCTAACATTCACCTTCAGTTATTAAAAAGTGGCTTGAGAATAACTTTATCAAAATTCAGCAAGATGGTGGCACAGAACAGGGAGAGATAAACCAGCAGATTCACCAAGCACAGGATTACTTTGCAGTAGATGCTCTGCTAAAATAAATAGTGTATAAAATAAATGTTTCTTTGAAAATTAGTAAACCTCACAGAAATTGGTAATGAGAAGAAAAGTTTCTGAGTGGAGATATTTGAGTTTGTTGACACCATGTCTTTGAGTGATTATGTAAACACAAGCATCGGGCATTTTTCTCCAAGTACACAGATACCCAAGCACAAGCTCAAGATTATTATATTTCCCCACAACACAATCCTCTCACCAGCGTTCTTTTTCTTCTTATTTTTAATCCCCAGCATTTTTATATGAATATTTTTAAAAGAAAATTAAACAAATATGAAACAAATATATGGCATATATATTTATATAATATAAAATTCAATCTGGAGGTTGCATGTAAGTAGCGTGGATTTCACAAATTCTCTGTTTTCATTAAGCGTCTACCTAATTAACTAATGAGGTTAGAAAGAAGAGAACAATAATTTCAAAGCCAGAGATCTGAGTCTTAATGTCTGGATTTTCTTTGTTCTTAGGTCATTATTAACTTTTGGAGGGCACCTTCATTTTTATTTTTCTTAATAATTAGTTTCTTCACAATTTTAATGGATCTTTTATTATGAGCTCTATTGTATTTCCTTTTTGGTCTGTAATGCAACATCTTGCATCTTGGCCCTTATACAAAGGTTTTTTTTCTTTTCTTTTCTTGGTTTATAGAAAGTAATTTACTTTCAGATGCTGGAGGCAGGATGGCAAATGAGAAATTAAAGTGCTCACTGAAGTTTGTATTCTACTCTTCCTACTTTCCTAGCCCACTCACACCTAGTAGGTGATAGTCTGGCTGCTGGAGGAGTGACCAATGCCATCCTTAGGCTGTCCCTGAAAGTTCTGGTGAAATCCCTCTACTATTATTTTAACTTCCCTGGTCTGGTGGCTGGTCCTGGATCAGTGCTGTCCAATGGAAATATAAAATGAGGACATATATAATTTATAATTTTCCAGGAAACACACACATTAAAAACAGTAAAAAGAAGTGGGTAAAATTAATTTACTAACATATTGTTTAAAACAATATATACAATATATTATTATTTCAAAATATAATTAGAATGAAAATTAACAAAAAGTTAGTTTATTTACCTTTCTACACTACATATTCAAAATCCAGTGTATGCTTACAATTAATCTTAATCCAGACTAAATCTCCATTTGAAGTGCTCAATTATCACATATGGATAGTGGCTATTTCATTGGGTAGGCCATTTCTGGAGAATGACATAGAGAGAATGGCATAGCTATTAGATGGAAAACCCCTGGGTCACTGAATGACTATAGAAAAGGGTCATACACTTCTGATCTACACTGAACTATAATGTGAGCAAATAAACCTCTGTTAAACTATAGAAACTTCTGGGTTTATTATCAACTACTGTACCATGGAAGATTAGATTATTGTGCAGAAAATACTAACTTTTCCCTTGTCTTCTCTTGAAAATTCATGAAAAGAGCATACTTTCCTGCCTCACTGATGTTGGTCTTGATCATGTGATTATCTTTGGCCAATGGAATGTTGACAGAAAAAAAGAGAAGGTTGGTTTTAAGTCTAGGCCTTAAGACTTTTATGTAATTTTAATGAACATTTTTTGAGATTTTTTTCTTTCCTAGTTAAAAAAATAAAGTGTAAACCAGGTGATCCAATGGGCCCAGAAGAATGTGAACACATTGAGCAGTCATGAACTAAACTTGTGGTCAGCAATTAAATTCAACTAAATCTAGCTAGATCAACTGAACAGCAGCCAACTTTCAGATATTTGAGCAAGTATGCTTATTGGTGTATGCAACTGTATTTGTGGGTAGATATTTGTACAGCATTACTGTGGTAACAACTGACTGATAGAACTATTCTAATAGATTTTTTTTCCCGTGGATTAGTCTCCACCCCACTACCAACCCAGAGTCCTTTCTTCCTATGATTCTTTCTCATGTTGCATATTCTCTTCCATTCCTTACTTGCCTTTCATAACCACTTAATCCATATATTTCTTTGTTATCAACCAGTATTGTTCTGCATTTTGTCTTACAATTATTTATGTGTTCAACTCAGAGGTTAATGAATGTCTTCTTACAAGTTGAGGTCTGAATATACAATCATTCATGCAATGATCCAAAACATTTCTTTAACTCTTGATATGTTCTAGACTTTATTATAGTTCACAAGAACACAATAGTGAACAAGAAGAATTATTCTCATGATACCTACATTTTTTTAGTGAGGACACATAGATAATACACAAATAAAAACACATAGGAGGAGACACAAGATGGCAGCGGAGTAGGCAGATGCACAGACTCCCAGCTCACACCACCAAACTGGATTACAAATTAATTTAGGAACAACGAGCATGAAAAACCAACTCTGGACTACAAGAATTGCTCTCAAAATCCAAGGAGCAAAGAAGAAGCCACACTGAGCCTGGTGGGGAGCACCAAGGAGCAGTGAGCCTCACCTGCTTACAGGAACAAAGGGGGGGGGTGAGGCTGAGAGCCCAGAAAGACTCTCAATCCAAGGAAAACAGTAGAAAATATCATTCACAGCCACTTTCCTGGGGACCTGGAAATGAGGTGTGTTGAAAGAGCTGGCTTGTTTTCCAAAAGGAAAAGGGGGGGGGGGGAGACGGTGACAAACAGAGGAATGCATGGGAGGACCTGAGCAGCGGACTAATTCAGTGCTTGAAGTAGCCATACCTGGGGGATGTGCTGGAGGTGGCCATAGCTGGGGGAGGGGTTGATCCTTCCACATAACACAAGACTAAAGTGGTTCCAACCTTCTCAAGATATCTCCCCAGCTCCAATCAACACAAAAAAGACACAGCTGAAAACAAGAAGTGGGGAGGAGGGGCAGTAACTCAGGCCTCCATGGACATCTGAGATACGCCTCCATGGACATCTGAGTTACACCTCCCCCTACTGAAGCAAAGAAAGCACCCCACGCCCAGAGAGAGTAACTGGCAGATAAGGTCTTCAGAGTCTCAGGTTATACCCACTGCATTTCTGCATACAGTTGCAAATGAGACCCCTGCTGAGATCAGTTAACAAGACTACCACTGAGTTAAGAAAACAAATCAAGACTTCAAAGGGGCTCTATTAGAAAAGCCAAATTCCACAGTGGATTACAAACAACAGCTGAAGCCAAGCCAAGAAGACCTAGAAATAACACAACTGAAAATTGGAGGCAGACAACACCAAGCCTAGACTCAACCAGCTCTACAAACAACACACCCGAACACACAGACATAATGAAAAGACAAAAAGTGCGATCCAAATGAAACCACAAGAGAATCCTCCAGGAAATGAACTGAGTGATATAGAAATAACCAAACTTCCAGATGCAGAGTTTAGAATAATGATTACTAGGATGCTGAGGGATCTTAGAACAACAATGGATGGTCATTATGGATACCTAAATAAAAGATAGCAAGTATAAAAAAGAACATTGAAATATTAAATAAAAGAATCAGTCAGAGATGACAAATACAATATCAGAAATGAAGACCACAACAGAAGGAATTAAAAGCAGGATGGATGAAGCTGAGGATCGAATCAGCGAGTTGGAAGACAAGATGAACAAAGGCATGGAATCAGAGCAGAAAATAAAAAGAGACTCAAAAAGTCTGAGGAAACTCTAAGAGAGCTCTGTGACAACATGAAGAAAAATAACATCCTCATAATAGGGGTTCCTGAAGAAGAAGAGAAAGAACAAGGGATAGAAACTTTATTTAATCAAATCATAGCTGAAAACTTCCCTAAATTGATGCAAGGAAGGTTCTCACAAGTTCAAGAAGCACAGAGATCTCCACTAAAGAGAAACCAAAAGAAACCTACACAAGACACATCATAATTAAAATACCAAAGCTAAGTGATAAAGAGAAAATATTAAAAGCTGCTAGAGAAAAAATGGCTTTCACCTACAAACGAGCCCCCATAAGGATGACATCCAACCTCTCAACAGAAACACTTGAGGCTAGAAGAAAATGGCAAGAAATATTCAAAGTAAAGCAGGATAATAGTCGACAACCAAGACTACTTTATCCAGCAAGGCTATCATTTAGAACTGAAGGAGAAATAAAAAGCTTCCCAGACAAAACAAACAAAAAAACAAAAAACTCAAGGAATTCATTACAACAAAACCAATGCTGCAGGAAATGTTAAGGGACCTGTTGTAAACAAGTCAAAGTGGGAAAAGAATATAGCAAAAGAAGTATACAGGTATAAAATACAAAATGGCAATAAAAAACTACATATCAATAATAACCTTAAATGTAAATGGATTAAAATGATCCAATCAAAAGACATAGGGTAGCTGCATGGATAAGAAAACAGGACCCGTACATATGCTGTCTACAGGAGAAACACCTTAAAACAAAAGATGCACATAGACTGAAGGTAAAAGGAAGGAAAAAAATATTTCATGTAAATAGAAATGAAAAAAAAAGCTGGGGTAGCAATACTTATATCAAACAAAATGGACTTTAAGTGATAAAAAAGGTCACTACATAATGATAAAGGGAGGAATCCAACAGGAAGATATAACCGTTATAAATATCTACACACCTAATATAGGAACTCCTAAATATATAAAGCAGACTTTGATGAATATAAAGGGCAAGATCAACAGCAATACTACAATAGTAGGAGATTTTAATACCCCACTTATCATCACTAAATAGATCTTTAAGAAAGAAAATTAACAAAGAAACAGCAGACTTAAGGACACACTAGATCAACTTGATTTAATAGATATCTTCAGAACCTTTCACCCCAAAGCAGCAGAATATACATTCTTTTCAAGTGTTCATGGAACATTCTCTAGGATAGATCACATGTTAGGACACAAAAGCAGTCTCTACAAATTTAAGAAGACTGAAATCATATCAAGCATTTTATCTGACCATAATGGCATGAAACTAGAAATCAACCACAACAGAAGGACTGAAAAATACTCTAACACATGGAAACTAAATAGTATGCTATTAAATAACGAATGGGTTAACAATGAAATCAAAGAAGATATAAAAAAAATTTTAGAAATGAACATACAACAACTCAAAATTTATGGACACAGCTAAAGCAGCCCTGAGAGAGAAGTTCATAGCACTACAGGCATTCCTTAAGAAGCTTGAAAAAGCTCAAATAAACAACCTAACCCTTAATCTAAAAGAACTTGAAAAAGAACAGCAAGTAAGGCCCAGAGGTAGTAGAAGGAAGGAAATAATAAAATCAGAGCAGAAATAATTGACATAGAGGTTAAAGAAACAATACAGAGGATTAATGAAACCAAGAGCTGGTTCTTTGAAAGGTAAACAAGATCAATGAACCTTTAACGGGACTCACCAAGAAAAAAAAGAGAGAGGACTCAAATAAATAAAATTAGAAATGAGAGTGGAGAAATAACAACTGACACAACAGAAATACAAAATATTGTAAGAAAATACTATGAAGAACTGTATGCCAAAAACTTAAGCAACCTAGGTAAAATGGACAAATTCATTGAAACATAATCTTCCAAATATCAATCTGGAAGTAACAGAAAACCTAAACAGACCAATTACAACAAAAGAGATCAAAATAGTTATCAAAAACTTCCAAAAAACAAAACCCCTGGGCCTGATGGTTTCATTGGTAAATTCTACCAAATATTCAAAGAAGAACTAACCCCTATCCTTCTCAAGCTATTTCAAAAAATTCAAGAGGGAAAAAAAAAATTCAAGAGAAAGAAACACTACCAAGTTCCTTTTATGAAGTGAACATAATTCTGATTCTAAAACCAGGCAAAGACAACATAAAGAAAGAAAATTATAGGCCAATATCCCTGATGAATTTAGATGCTAAAATTCTCAACAAAATATTAGCAAACTGGATCCAGCAATACATGAAAAAATAATACATCATGATCAAGTGGGATTTATTCTGGGGAGGCAAGGATGGTATAACATTCATAGATCAATTAATGTGATTCACCACATAAACAAAAGGAAGGAGAAAAACCACATGATAACTTCAACAGATGGAGAAAAAGCCAAATTTTGATAAAATTCAGCATCCATTTATGTTCAAAACTCTTAGCAAAGTGGGAATGCAGGGAACATACTTCAACATGATAAAGGCCATTTATGACAAATCCACAGCCAATATCATAATCAATGGACAAAAATTAAAAGCAATTCCTCTAAAATCAGGAACAAGGCAGGGGTGTCCCCTTTCACCACTCTTATTCAACATAGTAGTGGAAGTCCTAGCTACAGCAATCAGACAAGAAGAAGAAATAAAAGGCATCCAAATTGGAAAAGAAGAAGTAAAACTATCATTATTTGCAGATGATATGATACTCTATATAGAAAACCCTAAAGGCTCAGTCAAAAAACTACTTGACCTAATAAACGAATTCAGCAAGGTGGCAGGAAATAAAATTAACACACAGAAATCAGAGGCATTTCTATACATGAACAATAAAATGTCAGAAAGAGAAATTAAGGAAACAATCCCCTTCACTATTGCAACAACAACAAAAAAATAAAGTACCTAAGAGTAAATTTAACCAAGGAGGTTAAAGACTTGTACTCAGAAAATTATAAAACATTGACAAAAGAAATCAAGGAAGACACAAACAAGTGGAAGCATATACCGTGTTCATGGTTAGGAAGAATGAAAATCATTAAAATAAACCCAAAGCAATTTATAGATTCAATGCAATACCAATGAAAATTCCAATGACATACTTCAAAGATATAGAACAAATATTCCAAAAATTTATACGGAACCAAAAACGAACACGAATAGCCTCAACAATCTTGGAAAAGAAGAATAAAGTTGGAGGTATCACACTTCCTGACATCAGGTTATACTACAAGGCCATTGTACTCAAAACAGCTTGGTACTGGCATAAGAACAGACACATATATCAATGGAACAGAACAGAGAACCCTGAAATAAACCCACATCTTTATGGACAATTGATATTTGAAAAAGGATGTAAGAGCATACAGTGGAGTAAAGACAGTCTCTTAAACAAACAATGTTGGGAAAACTGGAAAGATACCGGCAAAAAAATGAAACTAGACCACTAACTTACACCATGCACAACAATAAACTCAAAATAGATAAAGGACTTAAATGTAAGCCATGAAACCATAAGCATTCTAGAAGAAAACATAGGCATTAAACTCTCCAACATCTATCGAAGCAGTATATTTGCTGATTTATCTCCACAGGTAAATGAAATAAAAGACAGGATACACAAATGGGACTATATCAAACTAAACAGCTTTTGCACAGCTAAAGAAAATATGAACAGAGTAAAAAGACAAATCACACAATGGGAAAACATATTTGACAACACATCTGATAAAAGGTTAATAAGCAAAATTTATAAAGAACTTATAAAACTCAACACTAGGAAGACAAACAATCCAATCAAAAAATGGGCACAAGAAATGAATAGACACTTCTCCAAAGAGGTCATACAGATGGCCAACAGGTATATGGAAAAATGTTCAACATCACTAATTATTAGAGAAATGCAAATTAAAACCACAGTGAGATACCACCTCACACCAGTCAGAATTGCGCTCATTAACAAAACAACACATTATAGGTGCTGGTGAGGATGTGGAGAAAGGGAAACCCTCCTGCACTGCTGGTGTGAATGCAGACTGGTGCAGCCACTGTGGAAAACAGTATGGAGATTCCTCAAAAAATTAGAAATGGAACGTCCCTTTGACCCAGCTATCCCATTTATAGAAATATATCCCAAGGACACCACATCACCCACTGAAAAAAAATGCACCCCCATGTTTATGGCAGCATTGTTCACAATAGCGAAGTGCTGGAAACAGCCCAAGTGTCCATCAGTGGACGAGTGGATTGAAAAGCTTTGGTACATATATACGATGGAATATTATGAGGCCATGAAAAAGAAGGACATGTTACCTTTTGCAAGAATATGGAGGGACCTGGAAACTATTATGTTGAGTGAAATAAGCCAGGCAGAAAAAGAAATATATTATATGATCTCACTCATTTGAGGAATCCAAGGAACATTGAGAACTGAGGTAAGGAATTGAGACATAAGAGGGGTCAAAGGGACCAGAGAATAAGAGGACAGAGGGAAAGGGAATGATAGGATGGGATAAACCTGAAGGGAAGGGTCGAGGGCGCTAGAGGGAGGGGACAAAGGAGATGTGGAGGGGAATATGGGTAGGGGGAATGCAGTCGTGGTTACTTTAGAATCTATGTAAACACAATTAATTAAATAAATTTAAAAGAAAAACATAAACAACAAAAAGAAACATATAGGAAATTAATATTGCTATAAAGAAAAATGAAGAGAAGTTTAGAGTTTGAAGATGGGGGATGGCTATTACTATAGAAATGATTCCATAAATCCCTTATTTTATACCCTGCGGAAATATAAACTCTTTTCTAGAATCTTTGGCTGTAGCTAGGGGCTTAAGTTTTTATACTTCTCTGTGGCATACAACTGCTTTCACTGAATTAATTGAGTTTAAGGATTATTTTTGTCATTTTATTTGTCTTTGTTTTACTTTGCACTAACTAAATTAGATTATTATCACACAAACCATTTACACAAAGGCATTTGTGTGGATATAAGACTTTATTCATAGTATTAGGAATATGGAATTATTCATCATAGTAGCACAATTTAAAATTCAATGTTAGTTATTCCTTATTCTAGAAGTCTTAGAGCTAGATATAATCTCCTTTCATGATGTTTCTTTGCTTATATTTTTCCGTATTTATTCTTTTGTTCTAACCTTTAATTTTTTTTTTCTTCAACAGTGCAATTTAGCTAGTACTCTTTTATACTTGGTTACAACAACTTAGGCTCCCAGTTTCAATTTTCTCCAATGTGGCTTACAAAGTTATTGTACTAGACATGAGCACACTGAGCTGTACAGGCATTGCATTATATGCCCAAGGTCACACTGCTAGAAAATGGTGAAGCTGAGATTTTGTTCTAGTCTATCTGACTTTAGAACTAGTGTTTGGAAAGTAAAAAAAAAAAAAATTATAGTCACTTCATTTAGGTGAGGAAACATTTAACTTATTTATATATTTATTTTTTGAAGAACGTATTTTCTGCCTACATTCTCCAGAAAGCCTTGCAACACCTTGATATTTTTTCCCAGTGAGGCCCATGTTGAACTTCTAATCTACAGCACTGCAAGGCAATAAATGTGTTTTAAGTCGCTAATTCTGTGGTAATGAATTATAATAGTGGTAACAAAACAAACAAACGTGTATTCCTGGAAATACACTGAGCCAAGACTTCTCTGTGAGGCATGACAACTCTCAGAGTTTTCGGATTCTCCTGAACTTTCCTGAGTATTCTAAGATCCCTCATCCTGGCAATCATCTTGAGAGGAGAAAGATTTTAATACCTTCCTCTACTCACAAACATAGGCCACATTTCCTCACTAATAAAAACTTTTTCTATGGCTCATACAACATCATACAGTTTTCTTAACACTGCAATTTATGGTACAAAATTTATTTCTTATGTTCTTCATGCTTTTAGCATTTTAAAACTTTAATAAAGTTTTTTTTTAAATAAACAAGTTTATTTCTTACAATCTAAAGCCTTGGCTTTCAAGACTATTGATTCTATACCGAGTTGCAAGAGTGTATATTACAAGTTAAAAAGTTAAACAATAATTTTAAATTTTGCCCCAGTTTTGCAAAACAAACAAGTTTTACTGTCTATGGAGAAAATGCAATTGTTGTCTGAATGAAGGTAAGGATGGGAGACTTTATAGTGTTCATAGGATTCCTTGTATATCTTTTTATTTTCTTCAGTTTTGAAGGATAATATTTCTGTATATAAAATTTCAGATTGGTGTTCTTTTTTGTTTTCGATTCTTTGTATATTTTACCCCCTCTCTTCTTGCTCCCTTGGTTTCTGATTAGAAGTTCAGTGCAATTCTTATTCTTGTTACTCTGTAGGTAAGATTTGTTTGTTCCCTCTCTGGCTTCTTTCAGTATTTGTTTCCTTTGTCTTTGGTGTTTTGCACTTTAAATAAGAGAGAGGTTTTGTTTTCCTCTTCCATTTGTTCTGCTTAACGTTTTCTGACATTTCTACATCTATGGTTTGGCATCTATCATTACTTTTGGAAAGTTCTTGGCCATTATCACTTCAAATATTTCTTCTACTGTGTTTCTTTCTTTTTCTTCTATTCTTTTAATTACATATATGTTACATTTAAAAAAAATTGTCTCACACTTCTTGGATGCACTGTTATTTTGTTTTTCATTCTTTTTTTTCAATTTGAAAGTTTTTATTGACTTACATTTAAATCATTGCTTCTTTCCTCACCTATGTTAAAGTTACTAGTGATCACACCAAAGACCTTCTTAATTTCTGTTATAATTTGTTTGATTGCTGGAATTTCTTTAAGATGATTTCTTAGAGTTTCCATCTCTATGATTGAATTACCCAGCTGTGTTTAAATGGTGCCTATTTTTTTTTTCTATTATAGCCCTTAACATAGTTGTTTTGAATTTTCTGCCTAAAAATTCCAACATATCTGAATCTGGTTCTGATGCTTATTTTGTTTCTTCAGGGTATCATTTTTTTTCATCCTTTGCCATGGTCTTTATCTCTTTGTTAAAAGCTGGACCTATTGTATTGGGTGATAAGAACCACATTAATTTTTAATTGCTGCTATAACAAATCACCACAAACATAGTGGCTTGAAATAACACAAAATTATTATCTCACAATTCCGAAGATTATAAGTAAAAAACTGTGTCTCCCTGGGCTAAAATTAAGGTGTAAGCATTTCTTTCTGAAGTTTCTAAAGGAAGATCATAAGCCTTTTTCAAGCTTTTAGTGCCAACTGACATTCCTTGGCTTGTGGCCGCATTTAATCCATCCAGCCGAATCCTTGCATGCTGCCATCTCTCTGGCTCTCTGATTTCATTGGAGCCATCTGGAAAATCCAGAATAATGTCTCCATCTTAAGGTCAGCTGATTGGCAATGTTAATTCTACTTACAACCTTAATTTTTTTTGTTTTTATGTAACCTAACATAATTACAGGTTGTGAATTGAGACATGGGCATCTTTTGGGGAGGAGGGTATATTATTTTGTCTACCACAGAAACTAAGTTCAACAGGCCTTTGTTTAAAGATTTATCTAGCTAGGAGTTGGGCTTTGTTTAGTTTTTTCTAAAACTACTAGTATGGGGGGCTTCAAATTCTTTTAATATTGTATTTTAGTTTCTCTCTTGACTTTAACTTTGCTAAATACCTCCTCAGAAAAAATTCTGTGTCTTGTAGCTCTTTCAATTATAATGAACTACTATATTGGAACCCTGTTGGTGTGGTGGTAATGTGAGGGTCAGGGGAAGTGTTCTGTAATCTGTTTAAATCTCAGTCATTCAATGAGTCCATGTCTCTGCCCTGAGACTCTCATATATATTTCTTCTTGTATAGATCCCTTTACCCCCTTAAATAGGACAGGAAGGCTAGAGGACACTGGAATGGGAAGAAAGCTCTTCCCTCCTGGCTCTGGTAAAAACATCTGGTAACTATTTCCCCTGGAGAGTAGGCTTTTCCTATGACAACTCTGGGCATATATTAATTACAAGGATTAATCTTCACTTTCTGTCAAAACCATGAGCAGGCCTTTTTTTTTTTTTGTACCTTTACTATGAGAATCTAGTGGGTTTCTTAGAGGTAAAGCCACAAAAGTTTGGATGCCTGCCTAAGACTACAGTCCCCAAGAATTTCTCACACTCACACTAGTCCATAGTCATCCTCCAGAAATTAGTCAAAATTACCATTTCAGTGTTCCCACCAGTTTATAGCTATAGTGGCTCCTGCTTCATGTAAGGATATCTTGTCTGTGACTGTGGACTTGCTTTTCCTATAAATTTTAAGCTGGAAGTCTTCTCTGAAGACTGTTGTTGATTTGGATGTCTAGATGTTTTTTGTTGTAAGAATGAGAACAACAACTTCCAAGATTTTTACGTGTTGGAGCTGAAATGTTTTTAACTCTGTTCACCTTTATCTTCACTTTCACTTTGGTCTCTCCTCATAGGAATACCTCCTGAATTTGTCATCATTGTAATTTCCGCTTCTTAGCAATTTAGACTCTATGAGCCCTTTTAGTTTTTGCTCATAATCTTTAACCAAGTGGCCCAGCTAACATTTTCCATCTTTTCTTCTAATTCTAACGCATACATTTTATGAAATGCCCCTAACTTTTCTATTCTGAGAGCCTCCTCTAGACTTCTGTCCCATTTCTTTACAAATATTTCACTTGAATTTCCTATAGCCATCTAATTCTTGTTCTCTTCCGGTGAAGTGTAACCACAATTCATTTTGCCTTCTTTTTCCTCATCTTGAATTTCCAAGTTGATTTACAATAATGCAAATTTATGCTCCTTAACCTGAGCTGAGTCTATAAAACTACTTTCAACCCCTGTACTTGTCTTTGGTTCACTCTTTTTCTTCTTCTTCTTCTTTTTAAGTGAGAGGAGGGGAGATAGAGAGACAGGTTTCCACATGCCCTCCAACCAGGATTGACCCAGCAACCCCTGTCTGGGGCTGATGCTTGAATCAACCAAGCTATCTTCAGCACCTGAGGCTGACGCTGGGACCAAGCAAGCTATCCTCATTGCCTGGGGCCCATTCTTGAACCAATTGAACCACTGGATGCAAGAAGAGAAGAGAGAGAAAAGGGATATAGAGTGGATGAGAAACAGATGGTCACTTCTTATTGTGTCTTGACTGGGGATTGATCTGGATTTCAATATACCAGGCCAACACTCTGTCCATAGAGCCAACCAGCCAGAGCCTGGTTTACTCATTTTTCCATTGCATCACTGAGTATTATAATTATGTACCTTTCTACTTAACTCTGTTCTCAATCTCAAGAAATAGCATATCACTTCTTACAACAAAAATAGAGGCCATCAAAACTTCCTCCGCTTCTCTTTATTTCCTTGATTGGCTCATAAATGGCTTAAGAACTATATGCATTGACAGGGAAGAGTAAAATATGACCCATGTCTAAGGAATATAAAAGATTTACATGCTCAGGTACAGTATGAGTGCTATAGGTACCAAGTGCTAAGGTTTATGAAAACAACAAAAATTTGAAACTTTAAATATATTTTGTTTTATGCATCTAATCACTTAGAAGGTGACTATAATTACTACCCTCATTACATAAATGGGTAAAGTAAGACTCAGAGATATAAAGACAGCTGAGTGAACGGATGGTTGAATCAGGCTTTGCAATCATTTTTGACATAAAAAATGATATTCCCCTATAAACCTAGGTATAATAGTTTGCTAATATTGTGTTGACTTTGCTCAATGCCCCTTCTCAGAGTTGTTCCAAACCCCTAGTGAAATGCAAGCACTCCCAGTAGAGGGCTATAGACATTGCCTTGAACCTTATGTAGAGCCTCAGTTAAATATATGTTTGTTTTTTCCCAGGTCCTGGATTTCTGATTTCTAGGCTTTCTTTCCATCATCAAAGTGGAAATAGATCAGGTGAGACAACGTGGATGTATAATAAAGTATGTAATTTATTATTACCCATGACTCTGACTAGTAGCAGAAGAATCAAAACGTCAGCTGTGATGAAAACTTCAAGCAAACAGCCTAAAATTTATCCTGTTTCTTTATATAAGTCATATTCTTTTGTTTGATGGCATTCTTCTTTGTCAGGAGTGCAAACTCTTTTGCAGACCTTCCCATGGTTGGAGCCTACCTGGCTATGTTAAATCTTTCCACCTTTTACTTCTTATATCAATTGCAGGTATTTTTTCTTATTTTGTTCTCATTGTCATAAAGTGAGCTTACCCTTTCACAGAAAGTCAAAAGGAGAATATGTTCAGTGAAGCTTTTGACAGATATCTTTACATCTATCTAATTAGAATCCCATTGAAGTCTTGGCTACCCTCACACCTGTGGTTTAAAAATAAAAAATAAAAATAAAGCAAACCAATGCACCTTTTCCCTCTTGTTTTAATTCTTTCTCCCCAAAGTTAGTCTAAACTATTTCTTCCTAAATGTACTATATAACTCCTAATTCTACTAGATAACTTGATGCCTTCCTCTCATCTTCCCTCATAGACTATGCCCATGATCAATCCTTCCCACTTAGCATTCTTATTCAAGCGTAGTCTCAGAGTCCATAAGCCATCCTTCAGTTGAGAGTTATATACTTATGATAGCTACCCCACTTCTTTTAGACCTGACAGCTTAATATTTTGTTTCAAGCTCTTTTTGCACTCAGTAGCAGACATCTGAGAGTTTTTCAACAGCTTTCACAGTACTTACCTTTCAATCAGAGACTTTCTTGTGTAAAGGAACAAGGAGCCACCAGCTTCAATATGCTATCCAGATATATCACAATTCCCATCAGCCACTTATGTGCCAATTTTAAACAATGGTCTTTGTTTTATTTACTGCTTATATAGAGTTACCTGCCAAGTGTGGTTGCAAACTTGTGTCTCCTGGGTGTGAAAAGAATAGAGATGACACACATTAAATCTCAAATGTATTTCTTTGAGCTTATCAGTTTGTCTCTTGAAAAAGTGACATGAATCTCTGAATTACTATAAACATAATTATAAATTTGCAAAATATTATGATGTGCTCACTGGGCTTGTAGTTGTCTTTGTAAAGAGAATTTAGTAATATGTTACTTTGTCTCTATGTGTATGTGTGAAGGGTTCTCCTTCAAGTTCTTTGGAGAGTATGTGTTACTTGTGAGACTTGGAGAATCAAACAGAATTTTTAAGCACAGAAATTATTCAGTTTATTGTCATTCCTATTATTGAAATAAATTGCTATCCCAAATGGCAGGCCTGCTAGATCTGGTTGCTTTCTACGTTAAGCAAAATATATTCTGAAGAAAAAAATGCTTAAAACAGTATCTATGGAGTGACTTATATGGGAAACTAAATTTGAAAGAATCAAGGAAACAAGATTTTATGGAAACTTTGTGAACTCCCAAAACAAATTTTTAAAATATCCATTTTCAACCAGAAGAACCCTATCTGCTCAGATAAAGTCTTTTTTTAAAAATTAAATTGTATTGGAGTGACATTGGTTAACAATTTTAACAGGTTTGGTTGCCCAATTCTACAACACATCTCTATACACTGTATTGTGTGTTCACTCTCCCAAGTCAAATCTTTATCCATCACCATTCATCTCCCTTGATTCTCCTCCTCCCTCCTTTCCTGCCCCGGCAATCATCACACTGCTGTCGGTGTTCATGAGTTTTTTCTTTTTGTCCTTTTATTTTTTTTGTCCTAACCTTCCACCTCCCTCACCCAACAGCAGAGAAAATGTTTAAATGTGCAGAAATCAACTGGTGTCAACACTAGTGTTTTAGTTAGTTAGTTAGTTTTAGTATCAAACTCTCTTTCATTTGAAATTATTCTGTACAGTAAGAATGGACTCTGTAATTTACTGGTCATAATGAGAGGCAATGCCTAAGGGAACATATACTTAAGATGGACTGAGGGATAGAAAGACTGTTTTAAAATGGGGAGTATGTATTACAAATAGCACCAAACAAATTATGAGGACACCATAAGTTCACATTTTACTTGAGGTTACTTTATTTTTGTTCTAAGTCATTTAATGTCACAAATTCAGGAGACTCTGACAGAGGACAACTAGATTTTGTTTACATGTGTCTGTACACAATATACATGTATTTGTGTGAATATATACATCATTCTTATTTGTGTTTATTTGTGACAGACAGTAGGATTTTAGATATTATAGAACCAAGATTCTGTCACAACCAATTTGTTCTGCTATTGTAGTGTGAAATCAGTCATAAAAATGCATTAACAAATAAGCATGCCTTTATTTCAAAAAGAGGTGATGTGCCAGATTTGGCTTAGGAGCCATAGTTGGCCAGCTTGGAATATGTGACACAAGAAGACTCAACTCTGTAGTCATTTTGGCTTTCAGGGTCTTAGTCATAAACCAAAGCAGAAGCTAAATTTGGTAGTTCTCTGATGAGAAAGATGGGTTGGTCCCCAAGGGGTAATTTTCCTAATATGGTCATTGACAGTATATTATGTGAATATTTGACGTGGTATACCTTCATGTAGACACAGTTATCTTTTATGAAAGTTAGGCACATGAATAAAGGCTTTAGAAATGTTTGATATAAAATTAAATGGTTAAAATTAATCAGGGATGAAAGCAAGCTGAAATAGGAAAGCATAATATTCTTGAAGGGCATTTAGCATTCCTGAGACTAACCTGAGCTAGTAGCATAATTTGCCTAATGACATTCAATAATTAATAAGAAATCTACTAGAATATAGGATTTGGAACCAGAGAAACCTCAGTTGGAAAATCAAGTCTTCTTTTTATCAGTAAAAGGACCTTGAACAGGGTAAATAATCTTTCTGAGCATTACCACCCTCCTCTGTGGAAGGAGAGATAATAAAGAATGCTTTCTTGAGTTTTTGTCTGGAACATTATACTATATACAAAATTCCAGGTACATATTTCACAGTAGCCATTTGAAATATTACTGACACTTCATTTAGTGCCAGAAGAAAATAGAGTTATATGTGGTATTGCTTCATTTCAATACCTCAATTTTAAAGCTCTTAAAGGTATGTAATTTTAAGGAAATTAAATTTTAAAAATTCAATTCTCTAAGAGCGTATCTGCATAGTCAAGTTAATGGCATATACCCAAGTTTGAATCTGCTAACATCCTCAAAAAAATATATAAAAAATATGTAAAATGCTATATTTGATTGTACTCGCTGATCAGGGTCAGCAAACTTATTCTGTAAGGAGACAGATAGTAAATATTTTAGGCATTATTGGTCACAGTCTCTGTCACAACTAATTAAATCTACTACTGTAGTGTGAAAGCAGCCATAAAAATGCATTAAAAAATAAGCATGATTTTATTTCAGAAACAGGTAATGTGCCAGATTTGACCTGTGAGCCACAGTTTGCCCACTCCTGAAGTGGAAGAACAAATATAACCACACAAGTTCTATACTTTTGGTATAATTATAAGTCAGAAAAATTATATACCTCAAAATGTCCATAAGTGGAAAAGTAAACATCATTTTTCAGTGGAGTCATTTCTCAGATCTCTACCACAAGGCTTTGCACAAAGCAAGATAGGTCCCAAAATCTGTGGAAGAGAGAAGAGGGAAGTGAATAGAACCAAAATTATCAGCAGAAAGAGAAAGTAAATTTTTGTAAGGAAATACTAAAAAGAGTACTGGTCATTTTGAGTACTGGGTTAAGAAAAGGTATTTCAAGGTAAGGATAGCCTAAGGAGGCAGCCTGGGAGAGGCAACAACTAGGAAGAGGAGAGAGGAAAGGAAAGAGGAGGCACATTTGAAAACATGGTAAGGAGAAAAAGATCGAGGGGGGGGGGACTTATGATCCTGTATGATGCAATTTAAAATAATTAAAGGCCATAATCTTTCACCACCGTCCTCATAAAAGAGTCATCTATTAAAGAAGCTGTTCGCTGTAGCACTAACAGAAAAGTGATTTTGAACTAGAAATTTTTTAAATTATCCTAAACTATCAGCTTACTCACAAAATGTTTAAGTATAAGCAGTTTTATGTATACAACATTTCCAAAAAATACTTGGACACATAAATACAATCTTTTCTTGGGATGAAGAAAACGCCACTATTCTCACCCCTAATTATCCAGGAGGCAGAATAAAACTGTGATGCATAATCTCATACTGAAGCATATATCATCAAACAAGCACATGAAGTAATAGCTTATAATGTAAAAAAAAAAAAAAAACATAGTGCAAAAATGAACACAAAGCAGGAAAAAATATACCAAAATTGGATTGAATTTAGGGAAAAATAAGAAATGACAAAATCATATGAGAAATGAAGACTAAGTTATAAGATACCTAGAAGGAATAGGTTTGAATAAAAACTAAAGATACTCTAAATAAATTTAGAGAAATAAAAGTAAAGTATAAAGTAAGAGATGAAGTTTTAAAATTAATACAAACATGAAAGATCCAACATATTTAGGATTGGAATCCCTGAAGATAAAAAATTAAATGCTGAAACAGGATTACTATTTAAAATTCTAATAGAATAAAAAAAAATAATAATTAAAAGGACCTACCAGGTAACTGGGAAAATTGTCCCAGAACGGTCAACTCTGATATGTATTTGAGTAACACTAATAGTTAAAAGCATAGAGAATTCTCAAGGCTTCTAGAAAGCAACATGTAAGCGAAGTCATCAGAGGAGTAGCATTTTAAAGAAACTCAAGGAAAGAACATGTGAACCAAGGAATTTATAATGTGAACTCAAATTGTCTTTTAAATGACCATATAAAAATAGTTGTAAACATGTAATAACTCAGAGAATATGTATTTTTGAATCTTTCTTGGAAGAAACTAGTAGAGAGTGAGCTTCATTCAACCAAGAGGTGATTAGGAAAATTTTAACAAAAGGAGTTACCGTATTTTTAGCTCCATAAGATGCACCTGACCATAAGACACACCTAGGGTTTTAAGGAACAAAATAAGAAAAAAAATATTCTGAACCAAACAATATGTTAAAATATTTAATAATACCATAGTTTTTGCTTCATAAGACACACAGGCATTTCCCCCTCCACTTTTCGGAGAAAAAAAGTGTGTATTATGGAACGAAAAATACAGTATTTAATTTTAAGTATAAGAATAATAAAAATGATGATAAACATAAGAATATTATGTAAATATTGCCTGACCAGGTGGTTGCACAGTGGATAAAGCATCGGACTGGGATGCGGAGGACCCAGGTTTGAGACCTTGAGGTCACCAGCTTGAGCTCTGGCCCATCTGGCTTGAGCAAAAGTTTGCTAGCTTGGATCCAAGGTCGCTGGCTTGAGCAAGGCGTTGCTTGGTCTGTTGAAGGCCCATGGTCAAAGCACATATGAGAAAGCAATCAATGAACAATTAAGGTGTCACAACAAAAAACTGATGATTGATGCTTCGCATCTCTCTCCATTCCTGTCTGTCCCTATGTGTCCCTCTCTCTGACTCTTTCTCTGTCCCTGTAAAAAAAAAAAAGAATATTATATAAATATTATATGTTCTTGTTAAGTAGCAATAATGCAGCTAAAATAAGAGAAAGTATAAATAATGAGGAAGCAGAATAATCTTATTACATATGCAATATGTAAGAGTCAAAGGCTACTATTAAAAACTAATTAGATAGTAAAAGATGAAATACAAAAATAGGAGTCTAAGGACATTTAACAATTATATAAGTACAAAAGTAACGAATGCAACCAAAACATAAATCTTTCTAAATACCAAAAGAAATAAAATTAAAAATAAAAACACAATATAGGTAAAGAAACATGGAAAATAAACACAATGCACTTAATATCCATAATATTAAAATTTATCAGCTATATCAACAAATAAGAATGGGCTTAACCAGATAAAAAGAAAACTATTTGAAATTTAA
The DNA here is from genome assembly GCA_037038555.1 of Rhynchonycteris naso. Lineage (NCBI taxonomy): Eukaryota > Metazoa > Chordata > Mammalia > Chiroptera > Emballonuridae > Rhynchonycteris > Rhynchonycteris naso. The sequence goes on along the minus strand of CM072997.1, from coordinate 179,761,363 downwards.
TTCACAAAATAGATTCAACTATGTGCCTTATACAAGAGACAAGCCTAAAATAAAGAGCGGCATATAGTGAGGGGCAAAGATTTCCAGGTCAATGGAACCAATAAAACACAGATTAAAATGCTGACGTCAAGTAAAGGGTAATATTCAAGGGAGAAAAAGTATTGAAAATGAAAAAGAATAGTCATAAATTTTAAAAACCATAATTCATAATGAACATATAACAGTTATGGAAGGAGAATAATTAGACATAGAAACACAAGAAGAGTAAACACAAAGACACCAATCACAGTGCAAGACTGGTCAAATAACAAAAAATCAGATATAGAAGACCTAACAAAGTAATAAATAAATTAGTTATTATGAAAATATATTTTCATCTGACTTCTGGTGGCACGGGATAAAGTGTCAATGTGGAATGTTGAGAGGTCTCTGGTTCAAGGCCTGAGGCTTACTAGATCAAGGCACACATAAGAAGCAACTACAAGTTGATGCTTCCTGTTCCTTCACCCACCCCTTTCTCTTACTCTCTCTCTCTCGCCTCTCTCCAAAAAATCAATAATTAAAATATTTTTAAAAATCTATCTTTTTTTTGTATTTTTCTGAAGTGAGAAGTGAGGATGCAGAGAGACAGACTCCTGCATGTGCCTGACCAAGATCCACCTGGCAAGCCCACTAGTGGGGATGCTCTGCCCATCTGAGGTGTTGCTTTGTCACAACCAGAGCCATTCTAACACCTGAGACGGAGGACATGAAACCATCTTCAGGGCCTGGGCCAACTATTTGCTTCAATGGAGCCTTGGCTGTGGAAGGGGAAAGAGAGATAGAGAGAAAGGAGAGGGGGTAGGATGGAGAAGCAGATGGGTGCTTCTCCTGTGTGCCCTGGCCGGGAATTGAACCCAGGACTTTCACACACCCGGCTGATGCTCTACCACTGAGCCAACCAGCCAGGGCCTAAAATCTATTTTTTAATACTAATAGCATAGAATATAACTTCTCAAGTGTACATCAGACATTTACAAAAATCAACTACATATTAAGTTACAAAAAGAGTATCAGAAAGTTTAGTAAATAATACTTTGTGGCCATATGAAATAAACTTAAAATAAAATAAAAAATCTCTTTATCTAAATATTAACAGTATTTCAATTAAACAACTCTTCTGTGTATAACAGGAAATGCAAATTTAAAATTTTTTTAAAATCTTTGATGAAATCACTACATATCAGAATCTATGTGATTGAGAAAAGTATTCATCTTAAAAACATAAAAATGAAAGAATGAAAATAAATGTATTGAAATGCCAACTCAAAAGCTATAAAATTAATAAAAAAATAAAACAAATAAAAGCATAAGGAAGGAAATAATGAAGTTAAAAGCAGAAATTGGTAATGTAGAGATTTGAGATTCAGTATATCTAATTAATAAACCAAATCCTGGCTTTGAGTGGGGGAGGGGATTAGCTAAATGAGAAAACCACTAGTTAATCCAAAAAAGTGGGAGAAATCATAAATATGCAAAATAAGAACTGAAAAGGGAAAAGTAGTCATGGAAAGAGAAAGAAATCCTAAAACAATTAAAGAAGACTATATTGCTAATCTCTATGAAAATGCACTTGAAGATTTAGATGGAATGGATAATATTCTAGAGAAATGCAGTTTACTTGTTTAATTGAACCTATCAGAGGGAGAAAGTTTAGACAGACCAATATTAAAGGAAGAAATATCAAAAGTTATTAAGAAAACACTTCACAAGAATATTCTATCAAACATTTAAAATCTAAATAGTTTTAATGCTACATATACAGTATTGTTCCAGGACATAGAATATCAAAGGAACTATCTAACTCTTTTAATGAAGCAAATAAAACATTAAATCTGATAAAAGATTACAGATAATCAAGTTACTGACTAATGTAACATATAAACACCAATGCAAAATAACAATAAATAAAATATTGACAATCAGAATTCAACACCACAATAAGAAAATAAAATACCCATGACCCAGTAGGATTCATTCTGGGAATGCATGATTGGTTTAATATTAGAAAATCTATCAATGCTAGACAGACACTTGACTTGGGGTGGTGAACAAACAATATACTCTACAGATGATGTGTTGTGGAATTGTGCTCCTGAAATTTGTAATTTTATTAATCAGTGTCACCTAAATAAATTCAATGAAAAAGAAAATCAAGAAAATCTATCATTGGCCTGACCAGGCAGTGGCACAGTGGATAGAGCATCGGCCTGGAATGCAGAAGACCTCGAGGTTGCAGGCTTTAGTGAAGGCTCATCCAGTTTGAGCTTGCTACCAGCTTGAGCAAGGGGTCGCTCTCTTGAGCGTGGGATCATAGACATGACCTCATGGTTGCTGGCTGGAACCCAAGGTCACTGGCTTGGCTGGATTCCCCTCATCAAGGCACATATGAAAAAGCAATCAATGAACAACTAAGGTGATGCAACAAAGAATTGATGCTTCTCATTTCTTTCCCTTCCTGTCTGTCTGTCCCTATCTGTCCCTCTCTCTGTCTCTCTGTTTCACCGCATCATGCACTAAAAAACAGTAACAGCAAAAAATATCAATGAAATATACTGTATTAATATTTCTAAGAGAAAAATGAAATACATATACATATACATATATTCTAGTCTTAATCCATTTAAACCAGCATTATATTTAATGGAGAAATGTTAGAGGTGTATCTACCTAATGGTTATCGAAGAAGGATGCCTACAATATTCACTAATAATTAACATTATACTGGTGGCATTAGCAAATGCAATTAGAAAATATTGGGAAAAAAAGTAAAACTATATTTGCAGATAATATAATAGTATAGCTAGAAGAGGCACTAGAGAGCCAATGATAAAACCTAAACAATGAAAAAAATTGGTAAGATAGCCGATATAGAATTAATATACAGAATCAATAACCTCACATTCACAATCAATAATTAGGTAGGGGATATAATGGTATAGAAATCCCACTTAGTAACAAAAAAGATAAGGTATTAGAAGGAAATTTAAAAAGAAATATGACAGGTCTGACCTGTGGTGGCGCAGTGGATAAAGCGTCCACCTGGGAACACTGAGGTCGCCAGTTCAAAACCCTGCACTGGTCTGGTCAAGGCACATATGGGAGTTGAGCTTCCAGCTCCTCCCCCCTTTCTCTCTTTCTCTCTCTCTCTCTCACTCTGTGTCTCCTCTCTAAAATGAATAAAATAAAAATAAAATAAATTTTAAAAAGGGATATGACAATCTTATACTTAAAAGAATCTTTATAACCTGTAAAAGATACAAAAGTAGATAATTGAAAAGATAGTTCTTATTTTTAAACCAGGTAAGTCACTATAATACAGATGTCAGTTCTTCCTAGATTAATTTATAGATTTAAAGCAATCCCAATAAAAAATAAAATTCATGTTTCTAGTTTACATAACAGTTAACTCCAAGTAGACAAGAGTTATACAGGGGTTGGGAACCTATGGCTCGTGAGTCAGATGTGGCTCTTTTGATGGCTACATCTGGATCGCAGAAAAATTTTTAATGAAAAGAATAATAACATTAAAAATATAAAACATTTTCATGTATTACAATCCATTCATTTCCTACCACTCAAGTTCATGGTTGTGAGTGGCTGAAGCAAATCACAGCTGTCCTCCGGGACAACACCAAATTTTTATTGGATAATGCTTAACGTACACGGGTCATGGCTCTCACGGAATTACATTTTAAAATATGTGGCATTCATGGCTTTTTCAGCCAAAAAGGTTCCCGACCCCTGAGCTATAAGATATAAGATATTGATCTGATAAAAGGTTTTTTTCTCCCAGCCAGAGGCAAAAATGACAGCCAGTTCTCTAATAGAGCTCTTCCCCCATCCTTTCTAGAGTCTTCTTTCTGGACATCTGATTACATATAATTAAGCCTTCTCAATATTTTTCTCTATATATCTTAACTTTTTTCACTATATCATTCACTTTCTGTGTTGAATTATTTATTTTTTTAAGATCCATTAGTTTATGAATTGTCTTTAGCTAGTTAACATGTATGTGGAGTTTTAAATTTCAATTTATGACGGTGGGAAGATGGCGATGGAGTAGGCAGACGTACCAACTTCCAACTCCCAGAACCAAAGTGGATTATAACTCAATTTTAAGAACCATCATCTGGATAAACCAACTTTGAACTAAACTAAGTGGATTCTTCAACCAAGGAACACTGCAAAAGCCACACTGAGACTGGTAGGAATAGTGAAAACGCAAAGAGGGCTGCCCAGCTCCCCGGAGCAAACAGCAGCCTGGAGAGACCCACGTGGCGGGAGGAGAGTTTGGCGGAGAGAGAGGGACCTGGGTCCCAGGAACCAAGCCCCAGCCTGCAGTCCCAGAGCCTAGAAGAGGTGTTTGGACAGTATTGAGCTGTGAAACAAGTGAGGATACTGTTTGTGAGAGAGAGACAACTTTCTCAGACCCAAGATTCTTTTCAAAGGGATAGCGCAGAAAACCTCTCTCACAACCACGCACCCGGGGCTCCGGGGAATTGGGACAGAGGAGAGGACAAGAGCAACGGGAAGAGAGTGTGGACTGAAGGCACAGGGACAAACACTCTGAGGTACAGCCACCCTAACCACTGGGCTAAGTCACTTTCCTAATCAAAAACAAATATTTCCCATGGAACTAGCAATACCAGCAAAGGGAGACAGGACACTAGACAAACAAGCTCTCCCGCAGCAATTAGAGCAGAGCTGATTAGAGGGAGGGAGCTTCCAGGCCTACAGTTTGGAGACTTAGGGCACTTCCTACTCTGCTGAGAGTTGCTGAAGGGTATGGTGGCGGCAGGACACTGAAACGCGGTTCTGTCGGCTTGGGCGGAGGCCCAACCGATGTGAGCTCAGTCTAGCCCAGCAGGGGCAGAGGGGACGCGCGAAAGCAGTCTGGCAGCTGCGGGCCCGCCTGTAATTTCACCTGCGAGGAAAAAGCGGGAGGCAAGGAACGGGCAGAGATTGGCGCTGCGATCCTGCGCAAGATGGCCCTGACCGCGGGGACGAAGCTAGAACCAGGGACGGGCAGGGGCTCGCATCTGAGCTCACGCTACCAGCCCCGCCCGGCTGGAGAAACCACGATTTGCCATCCTACGTGCGCAAGCGGGCTCTGAACGAAGGGGCGAGGAAGAGTCCTGCACGAGCGTAAGCTGAGCTCACGCCAGCAACCATGCCTGGTTCAATAAACTGCAGTTTACGACCCTGCGCAGGAGAGTTCTGGCCCCGAGGGTGTGGCTAAAACACCAGACGAACAAAGGATTACAACTGAGAGCACGTCAAAAGCCCCGCGCAACACGTGAAACTGTGGCGAGCAGGCTCTGACTGTGGGTGCTGGGCGAAAGACTGGAAACAGGCTGGGTCCACAGCTGAGCAAAGGTGCTCACGTCTGCCCTTGGTGCTGAGGCTTGTGGCTTGAGTGACAGCCCCTCCCACGGAGGAGAGGTGGAAATCACAGCCAAGGCCGAAGTAGGCTGGCGCTGACAACGCCCATATCCAACCACCCTAGGCAGTGGCAGAGGGGGTGGTGGACCAGCAGACAGACCACACCTAGAGAACACAAAGGCAACACCTACTGGACTCCAGTGGCCACAACTTGCTTATACACAGACAAAATGGGCAGGCAGAGGAATGCAAACCAAATGAATCAAGAGAAATCCCTAGAGAAGGACCTAAATGAACCAGATATAACCAAATTACCAGAAGTAGAATTTAGAATAATGATAGTTAGGATGTTCAAAGAAATAAGAGCAACAATGGATAGTCATTATGAACACCTAAATAAAGAGATAATAAGTATAGAAAACGAAATTGAAATAATAAAAAAGAATCAGACAGAAATGACAAACACAGTATTAGAACTGAAGACCACAATGGAAGGAATTAAAAGCAGGATGAATCACGCTGAGGATTGAATCAGTGAGTTAGAGGACACAATAAACAAAGGCACAGAAGCAGAGAAGAAAAAGAAAAAGAGACTCAAAAAATGGGAGGAAACTCTAAGGGAGCTCTGTGACAACATGAAGAGAAACAAGATTCACATTACAGGGGTGCCTGAGGAAGAGGAGAGAGAACAGGAAATGGAAACTCTGTTCAATCAAATCATAGCAGAAAACTTTCCTAAATTAAGGCTGGTAAACATTCCACACGTAAAAGAAGCACACAGAACTCCATTAAAGAGAAACCCAAAGAAATCTACACCAAGACACATCCTAGTTAAAATACTAAAGCTAATGGATAAAGAAAAAATTTTAAAAGCTGCTAGAGAAAAAAAGACTATCACCTACAAAGTAGACCCCATAAGGATGACATCGGACTTCTCAACAGAAACACTTGAGGTCAGAAGGGAATGGCAAGATATAATCAAAGTTATGCAGAACAAGAACCTACAACCAAGACTACTTTATCCAGCAAGGCTAACGTTTAAAATTGAAGGAAAATAAAGAGCTTCCCAGAAAAAGAAAGCCTCAAGGAATTCATTAAAACCAAACCAATTCTGCAAGAGATACTAAGGGGCCTGTTGTGAACAGTTCAAAGGAAGGAAAGAATATAGCAAAAGAAGAATACAGCTTTGAAGAATAAAATGGCAATAAACAACTACATATCAATAATAACCTTAAATGTAAATGGATTAAATTATCCAATCAAAAGCCATAGGGTAGCTGCATGGATAAAGAAACAGGACCCATACATATGCTGTCTACAAGAGACACACGTTAAAACAAAAGATGCACATAGACTGAAGGTAAAAGGATAGAAAAAAATATTTCAGGCAAATGGAAATGAAAAGAAAAAGCCGAAGTAGCAGTACTTATATCTGACAAAATGAACTTTAAAACAAAGGCAGTAGTAAGAGATAAAGAAGGACACTACATAATGATAAAGGGAACAATTCAACAGGAAGATATAACTATTATAAATATCTATGCACCAAATATAGGAGCCCAGACATACATAAAGCAGACTTTGATGGATATAAAGGGCGAGATTAACAGCAATACTATCATAGTAGGGGATTTCAATAAATACCCCTCTAACAACACTGGAGAGATCCTCAAGAAAGAAAATTAATAAAGAAACAGCAGACTTAAAGGAGACACTAGATCAACTTGATTTAATAGATATCTTCAGAACTTTTCACCCTAAACAATGGAATATACATTCTTTTCAAGCGCTCATGGTACGTTTTCTAGGATAGACCACATATTAGGACACAAAAATGATCTCAATAAATTTAAGAAGATTGAAATCATATCAAGCATTTTCTCTGATCACAATGCCATGAAACTAGAAATTAACCACAAAAGAAAAACTGAAAAATACTCAAACATTTGCAAACTAAATAGCATGTTATTAAATAATGAATGGATTAACAATGAGATCAAAGAAAAAATAAAACAGTTTCTAGAAACAAATGATAATGAGCATACATCAACTCAAAATTTATGGGACACAGCAAAAGCAGTACTGAGAGAGTAGTTCATTGCGCTATAGGCATATCATAAGAAGCTAGAAAAAGTTCAAATAAGTAACCTGACCCTGCATCTAAAAGAACTAAAAAAACAACAACAAATAAAACCCAGGACAAGTAGAAGAAAGGAAATAATAAAGATCAGAGCAGAAATAAATTACATAGAGGCTAAGGAAACAATACAGAGGATCAATGAAACCAGAAGCTGGTTCTTTGAAAAGGTAAACAAGATTGATGAACCTTTAACTAGACTCACCAAGAAAAAAAGAGAGAGGACTCAAATAAATAAAATTAGAAAGAAAAGTGGAGAGATAACAACTGACACAACAGAAATACAAAGCATTGTAAGAAAATACTATGAAGAACTCTATGCCAAAAAATTAGACAATCTAGATGAAATGGACAAATTTCTTGAATCATATAATCTTCCAAACATCAACCTGGAAGAATCAGAACACCTAAAGAGACCAATTACAACAAATGGGATAGAAACAGTTATCAAAAAACTCCCAAAAAAGAAAAGTCTTGGGCCTGATGGTTTCACAAGTGAATTCTATCAAAAATTCAAAGAACTAACTCCTATTCTACTCAAGCTATTTCAAAAAATTCAAGAGGAAGGAACACTTCCAAACTGCTTTTATGAGGCGAGCATAATTCTGATCCCAAAACCGGGCAAAGACAACACAAAGAAAAACAATTATAGGCCTATATTCCTGATGAATTTAGACGCTAAAATACTCAACAAAATATTAGCCAACCGGATCCAGCAATATATGAAAAAAATCATACACCGTGATCAAGTGGGATTTATTTTGGAGAGGCAAGGCTGGTTCAATATTCACAAATCAATCAATGTGATTCATCACATAAACAAAAGGAAGGACAAAAATCACATGATAATTTCAATAGATGCAGAAAAGGCATTTGATAAAATCCAGCACCCATTCATGCTCAAAACTTTAAGTGGGAATACAGGGAACTATCCTTAACATGATAAAGGCCATCTACGACAAACCCACAGCAAACATCATACTAAATGGACAAAAATTAAAAGCAATCCCCTTAAGATCAGGAACCAGGCAGGGGTGACCCATTTCACCACTTTTATTTAACATAGTTCTGAAAGTCCTAGCTACAGCAATCAGACAAGAAGAAGAAATAAAAGGCATCCAAATTGGAAAAGAAGAAGTAAAACTGTCACTATTTGCTGATAATATAATATTGTATACAGAAAACCCTAAAGTCTCAGTCAAAAAACTACTGGACCTTATAAATGAATTCAGCAAGGTGGCAGGATATAAAATTAATACTCAGAAATCAGAGGCATTTCTATATACCAACAATGAACTGTCAGCAAAAGAAATTAAGGAAACAATCCCCTTCACTATTGCAGCCAAAAAAATAAAGTACCTAGGAATAAATTTAACCAAGGAGGTAAAGAACTTGTCCTCAGAAAATTATAAAACATTGATAAAAGAAATCAAGGAAGATACAAACAAGTGGAAGCATATACCATGCTCATGGCTAGGAGGAATAAACATCATTAAAATGTCTATATTACCCAAAGGAATTTATAAATTCAATGCAATACCAATTACAATACCAATGACATACTTCAAAGATATAGAAGAGATATTCCAAAAATTTCTATGGAACCAAAAAAGAACACGAATAGCCTCAGCAATCTTAAAAAGAAAAAATAAAGCAGGAGGTATCATTCTTTCGGATATCAAGGTTTACTACAAGGCCATTATACTCAAGACAGCCTGGTACTGGTTAAGAACAGACACATTGATCAATGGAACAGAACAGAGAACCCAGAAATAAACGCACACCTATATGAACAACTGATATTTGACAAAGGAGGAAAGAACATACAATGGAGTAAAGATAGCCTCTTGAACAAATGGTGTTGGGAAAATTGGACATCTACCTGCAAAAAAATGAAACTAGATCACCAACTTACACCATTCACAAAAACAAACTCAAATGGATAAAAGAGTTAAACGTAAGCCGTGAAACTATAAGCATCTTAGAAGAAAACATAGGCAGCAACCTTTCAGACATCTTTAGCCGCAATATATTTGCCAATTTATCTCCATGGGCAAATGAAATAAAAGGGAAGATAAACAAATGGGACTATATCAAACTAAAAAGTTTTTGCACAGCTAAAGACAATAAGAATAGAATAAAAAGACAAACCACACAATGGGAGAACATATTCGACAGCACGTCTGATAAGGGGTTAATAACCAAAATTTATAAAGAACTTATAAAACTCAACACCAGGAAGTCAAACAATCCAATCAAAAAATGGGCAAAAGAAATGAATAGAAATTTCTCCAAAGAGGACATATAGATGGCCAATAGGCATATGAAAAAATGCTCAACATCACTAATCATTAGAGAAATGCAAATTAAAAGCACAGTGAGGTATCACCTCACACCAGTCAGAATGGCACTCATCAGCAAAACAACACAGAATAAGTGCTGGCGAGGATGTGGAGAAAAGGGAACCCTTCTGCACTGCTGTTGGGAATGCAGACTGGTGCAGCCACTGTGGAAAACAGTTTGGAGATTCCTCAGAAAATTGAAAATCGAACTGCCTTTTGACCCAGCTATCCCACTTATAGGAATATACCCTAAGAACACCATAGCACTGTTCGAAAAGAAGAAATGTGCCCCCATGTTCATGGCAGCATTGTTCACAATAGGGAAGATCTAGAAACAGCCCAAGTGTCTGTCAGAAGACGAGTGGATTAAAAAGCTTTGGTACATATATACTATGGAATACTACTCAGCCGTAAGAAATGATGACATGGGATCATTTACAACAAAGTGGATGTACCTTGATACATTATACGGAGTGAAATAAGTAAATCAGAAAAAAAGAAGAACTGAGAACAGCGTGATTTCGTACGTAGGTGGGACATAAAAGTGAGAATATGAGACATGGACAAGAGACTGGTGGTTACGGGGTGTGGGGAGGGAGGGAAGAGTGGGATAGGGAGGAGGGGAGGGGCACATGGAAAACCAGATAGAAGGTGACAGAGGACAATTTGACTTTGGGTGATGGGTATACAACACAGTTGAATGATAAGATAAACTGGAGATGTTTTTATTGTACATATGTCCCCTGATTTATTGGTGTCACCCCATTAAAATGAATAATAAAAAATAAATTTCAATTTATATATTGCCATTTTCAAGGTGTTTATTTAGTTTTTTTTTTAAATCTACCTTAGTCTTATGTAATAATTTTTTTTTTATTTTGTCATTCTTTATTTTCTCTTATTTGTTGGAACATTTTATATTTTGAGTCTGATATTCTTATTCTCTGCAGATTTTTGTGTTTCTGATTCTTCTGCTTTTTTATTTCTATAGAATTTTTTTTCTGAATGATTTATTTCCTTGATGTTCCGTGGCTTTTATACATTGTTAGATAACTTCCTTGGAACTTCATCTGTGCAAATTCCCTGATCGTGGTTTTAAAGTGCATTATGGCACTAGACATTTGCATTTCCCATTGTCTGATATGCAACCAACCCGGGCTACTTCAAAACAATACTATTGACCTCTTGAGGGAAGGAGTGAGTTATAGGTAGTGTCACTTCAAGCTTAAAACTTCATAAGTGCTGGCTAGGAATTGTAAGGGAGATCACCCCCTCCCCCATCCAAACGTTTTTGCCACACGGTAATGTCCCTTTGGTAGGTTTTGGCTTGACTGAGGATTTCTGGTGTGACTTCCTACAATGATTAGGCACCTCACTTTTTCTCTGGGTTCTGATAGGTATGAATGGCTGGCTTGTTAATACAGAGAATTGGAAGAAACCCCAACACTCAGAAAATAAAGAATACAGATTTCACCTATGTTTAGAAATCATGTTCTTTTGGCCTCAGATGGTTTTCCTTTATTTCTAAGTCAATTACTGTTAAAATGTAATTTAAATGTCAACAGTCATTAAAAATGTAACTTACTGTTATTTTTGTCCTGAAAGAGTTTGCACTGCATATCCAACCCTTTGGAAATAAAGGCTTTCCAAACTACATGTTATACTGTCATGCAGATTATATACTCATTTGCAAACAGTGTTAGTTTTTCACATGTACAAAACATTTGATTCTTCTAAGTGTCTCCAAGATGAAAGACATGTTCCTTACCAAGGCATATGATTTATTTTCTTTTTGGATTTGTTCCTTGTGAAGCACTTTAACTTGAACTTTTAAGGTGACCAGATTTTAAAATTGGTAAAGCGGGACACCATTGATGGGAGGGTTCTTGATTAAAAATTTGGTCTATATGGAGCAAAAAAAATTTTTCATAGAATGCAAAAATAGTACTGTAATACATTTTTTAAAATCAGGACTTTTTAAAAACGCCGTGGGACACAGGACAAATTGTTAAAAATCAGGACTGTCCCGCCAAAAGCGGGATGTCTGGTCACCTTATTATATATAAATATTTCTTCCTATTCTTTGTTCTATTGAAATACTTGCACTTCCCCCATACAATATCATTTATATTGACTCTGTGCTTTTTTGCCTGTTAAACTCTCAGCCAGAGCTTAAGTTTTAGTTTTGTTGATATACCTATCTCCTCTCTCAGGACTGAGGTGATGATTTGGCATAATGTTTCAAAGGCAGCATTCTTCAACCTACTCTTGCATTTATCATATTCCATCTGCACTCTGACTATATTTTATCTTTATCCAAATTGTAGTACTTACCATACTGAGAAAAAATTGAAGTCAAAGATATTTTTATTTATGTCCTCATTCCCAGAGCCTATTATGTTACCTTCCACATAACATGTGCAGTGAATGTTGACTGAATGAATGTAAAAATCCCATTATATGATCCGGTAGCTTTTTTTTTTTCCTGTTGTTAAAGAGACACAGAGAGAAAGACAGAGAGAGAAACAGATAGAGACAGATAGGAAAGGAGAGAGATGAGAAACATCAATTCTTCCTTTCATCTCCTTAGTTGTTCATTGATTGCTTTCTCTTGTGCCTTGACCGGGGTGGGGCAGCTACAGCAGAGTGAGTGACCCCTTGCTCAAGCCAGCGACCTTGGACTCAAGCCAGCAACCTTGGGCTTTAAGCCAGTGACCTTTGTGCTCAAGTTTGTGCCCATGGGGTCATGTCTATGATACCACGCTCAAGCCAGTGACCCCTCACTCAAGCTGGCGACCTTGGAGTTTTGAATCTGGGTCCTCTGCATCCCAGTCCAATAGTCTGCTCACTGAGCCACCCCCTGGTCAGGCTGATCTAGCAGCTTTAATTGTTATTTTTCATCACCAGTTTTACAGAAAGCATGTAAAGAATCTTATTTTTTATTGTAGTGCTGTATATGTGTGAGTGTGTGATTATTTTCACCCAAAACACTTTCCCATGCATGACCACATTTTGTGTTTGATGAGACCCTCTGAACATTAAGTAACTTCTCCAAAAATTAAAAAGTAAAAGTATAAAACAGCCTGGATTTCAAAGAGGGTTTTTTAAATTCCAAGCCCAGATTTAGGCCTTCCCCATACCTTCCAGTCCAAGAATCATAATATCGTCAGTAACTATTAATATCAAGACGGTACTAATGGTGTGCTGCTGCTGTTTGCTGACATGATCAATATTCTCACATTGATTTAATACTCCTCATTGTACATTTCATTTTATATTACAGTTGCAAAAAGTTTTGGTCAAACAAAAACTTGGTTTTCTTGTTTTTTCTGTGCTACAGTTTAAATGTAAAATTAATTTGGTATTAATATTTTTCTCTTGAATGATCATTTTCTCAGTGCTCAGAGGAAATCAAAAGTGATTTAACTATCAAAGCTTTTTTTCATGATATTTATGGGAAAAAATTTTAAATTTAAAAAAGTATTCTGCATAAAAGGACTGAGGAAAAAGAGATATTTTATCAGGTAAAGCCATATTTTGGTCATGACTTACACATATAGGAGCTAAATGAAGTGTGATGTTGGAGCTTCTGGAAAGCTAGCTACAGTGATGGAAAAGGAGAAGCATGAAAGCTAGGAACTGACATGGGGAATATGATAATAAATTCCTAGATAGCATACTCTAGCCACGTTTATCTCAGAAATAAAGTAGAGATGTTTGAACTTATGACTGAGCAGCTAGCTCACTTTTTTTTAATTGAGGTGAAATTTATACCAAAATTAATGGGCTATATAGATACAGGTTTACTTCTAGATTCTCAGTTCCATTGGTATGCAAGTCTAGCCCTGTGCTTCTACTGCATTATAAAGATGCATTGTTTGCTTTTGGTGCATGACCACCTCTCCAAAGCAAGATATTCTTTCCCCTCTTCCTGCAGTCAGTTGACAAAAGGGGCATAACAGAGTATATCCACCTTTCCCAACTCTAATGCCTGCGACATATCTGTGGTAAGAGAGAGAAAAAAAATGAATGATCACATACATAAAATCAAATTAGTATATCATGTGTAGTAGAAAGAAAGTAGACTTTGCCTGACCAAGAGGTGGCGCAGTGAATAGAGCATCAGACTACGACGTAGATGACCCAGGTTCAAAACCCCAAGGTCTCTGGCTTGAGCAAGGTGTCACTTGGTTTGCTGTAGCCCCCTGGTCAAGGCACATATGAGAAAGCAATCAATGAATAACTAAGGTGCCACAGCGAAGAACTGATGCTTCTCATCTCTCTCCCTTCTTGTCTGTCTGTCCCTATCTGTCCCTTCCTCTGTCTCTCTCTGTCTCTGTCATAAAAAAGAAAGAAAGTAGACTTTGTGGTTTAATATACCCAGGCTGGAGTCCAAGTTGCCAGTGATAAAATCTTGGGCATGCAATTCTAACCTTTTTGAACCTTAGTTTATACCTTTGTTAAATATGGATAAAAAATCTTACCCTGTATTATTTTTGTAATGAGTAAGCATGTTACATGTAACTTTCCCCTGCCAGTGCCAGAACACAATAGTTACAGAAAAAATCAAAAGCTTAATAATAGCTTTTGGATTTTGGTTTTAAAAACAAAACCTTATATGTAGAATGATCCCAAACCTTCAAATATAGTCTCCAGAAGATCTTTAAAGAAGATCTGAAGATTTTACACATTTTAGAAAATGTCTCTTAAGAAAATGGCATCTTGCCTGCTAACAATTATGTTTGACTTTGAGTGTCAGAGTTAGCTTCTTTTTTTTCAGATGCCAGTGTGTGTGTGTATCTCTGTGAGTACATATCTACTCGGTTTGCATTTGTTTTACATGCTAAGTCTGCAATCCTTGATTTTGCACTGTCTTTTGTTAATATTCTGTGTAAATGTGCCTGAAGTCTGTAAAAGAGCATGCTGCATATCAATAAAAAATAAAGAGAAATAATGCCATTGCTGGTGATTGAATAGGGTCTTTTGACTACCATCCCCAGATTATTTGTTTCTCATATTTGTAACCAAGGCACTTTTTTTTTAATCTTTTTTATTTTATTTATTTTTAGAGAGGAGACACAGAGTGAGAGAGAGAGAGAAAGAGAGAGAGAGAGAAAGGGGGGAGGAGCTGGAAGCATCAACTCCCACATGTGCCTTGACCAGACCAGTGCATGGTTTTGAACTGGCGACCTCAGTGTTCCCAGGTCGACACTTTATCCACTGCGCCACCACAGGTCAGGCAAGGCACTTTTTAAAAATTTAATTGGATGGTAATAAGAGAACATAGAGACAATTTTATTATTTTGAAAAAATTATTTAGTCTACATTGCTCCTGTGGTAACAAACATATTTTTATTAAGACATGGTTTCATCAGAGAGCCAAGATTTACATATAATGAGACCTGGGTTTGTATTCATATGCTACCACTACGGGTTATGTAATATTCTAATGTAACTTCACCTCTTCAAGTCTCAATTTCTCATATGTAGAAAGATTGATTACTTTATAGGGCTGATTGTAAGAATAAAATGTAATTAGGGAAGTAAAAGTGCTTTTCCAAACATAAAGCAACATACACATGTGAGTTATCAAAAGTCATCAACGTTTAGTACCATTTTTGAAACTGTGGAATCTTAAGTAAGGAAGGTGCCTGATAGGCCATTTTGCCAGTTAACTACCAGTGTATTTGCTTCACTAGTAAGGTTTGTATACTGCTTTGCTGAGTAGTAATACTCCTTGAAATAGATACTTGAACACGGCACCATTGTAGTGTGAATTGGCATGTCCAATTAGAAATGTGAACCATTTAAAACAAACACAGTTTTATCAGTGGTCTGTGTAAGTGACTGTCATTTTTAGAGGCAGCTAAAAAGCCTTTGGTGAATCCAAGAAAGATCTGATTCTTTGGGCTCTGCTTCCTCAATAGTCCAGCGCAGACTCTGTGTGAGTGTATGGAGAATGTTGATGATGTTAATGGTAACTTGGCCACCTTCCCACTCTTTGTGCTTCCATCCTCATGCTTAGCTAAGACAAAGACTTCTGCCATTGGAACCCAACATATATGAAAGCAGAGTACCTTTAAAGAATCTTAAATATTGTAATACTAAGAATTCCTTAAGTTAATTTCTCTATAAGTGGTTTGCCTTTATATTCTGTGCAACTCTAATTTATAAAATATTTTAGGTCAAGTGGTAGATGTTCTTTGCAAATGTAATTTATTTTAGCTTTTCATTTCCAAGAAATGTTAATTTTCTTCAATGTAGAAGTAAGATATTTGTGTATTTTCTCAAAGTATAAGTAAGGACTATACATTTCAGAAATTGAGCAGTTTCAGGTTACCGTCAATAGAGGAAAAGCAGTCATATATGTTTTTCCAAATTCTTGGTGATAAGCAATGTAAATATGAGACAACAACCTTTAATAACAAGAGTAAATAAGATTCGATGATGTCCTTCTGTGTTAGACAGTTGTGTTCGCACACGACATGTTCTCCACCTTTCTTTAATACCACCATAATTTCTAGGAAGAATAATTTTTCCTTTACTCTTAGTCCATGTTATTTGGGGGTGATGGCTCCATTAACGCCCATTACATCAACAATAATTTATTTAAATTAATTTTTATTGTGAGATAATTCTAGATTTACATGCAGTAATAAGAAATAATACAGAAAGATTTCATAAATTCTTAACCCAGTTTCCTCCAATGATACCATTTGCAAAACTTTGAATACTGTCCCAGAAGTGGAATTGTTGATTCAAAAGAAAATTTCATTTTTAATTTTTTTAGGCAACTCCATATGGCTTCCAACAATGGCTACACAAATCTGCACTGGCACCAATGGTGCACAAGGGTTCCCTTTTCTCCATACCTTCACCACTTCTTGTTTGTAGATTTGATGATAAATTCTGACAGGTGTGAAGTGATATCTCATTGTGTTTTTAATTTGCATTTTTCTCATTCTTAGTGACATTGCATCTTTTCATATATCTCTTGGCCATTTGTCTGCCAAGTATTACATGGGGCAGTATCACAATATGAATAGAAATTTCTCCAGAGAGGACATACAGATGGCCAATAGGCATATGAAAAAAATGCTCAACATCACTAATCATTAGAGAAATGCAAATCAAAACCACAATGAGATATCACCTCACACCAGTCAGAATGGCGCTCATCAGCAAAACAACACAGAACAAGTGCTGAGGAGGATGTGGAGAAAAGGGAACCCTCCTGCACTGCTGATGGGATTGTAGACTGGTGCAGACACTGTGGAAAACAGTTTGGTGATTCCTCAGAAAATTAAAAATCGAACTGCCTTTTGACCCAGCTATCCCACTTTTAGGAATATACCCTAAGAACACCATAGCACTGTTTGAAAAGAAGAAATGCACCCCCATGTTCGTGGCAGCATTGTTCACAATAGCGAAGATCTGGAAACAGCCCAAGTGTCCGTCAGAGGACAAGTGGATTAAAAAGCTTTGGTACATATATACTATGGAATACTACTCAGCCCTAAGAAATGATGACATCGGATCATTTACAACAAAATGGATGGATCTTGATAACATTATACGGAGTGAAATAAGTAAATCAGAAAAAAAGAAAACTGAGAACAGCATGATTTCATACATAGGTGGAACATAAAAGTGAGACTATGAAAAAAAACAATATGAATCTTGACACTGATATAGTTAAGACACAGAATGTTTATATCACCACGAGGATCCTTCATATTGCCCCTTTATAGTTATATCCACTTTCCTTCTGCCCCTGTTTTCTTCTTAACTCCTGGCAACCACCAATCTGTTCTCTATAGCTATAATTTTGTCATTTCAAGCTATCATATAAATGGGATCAAACCATCATAAAAATGGGATCATAAAAGGGTATATAACCTTTTGAGACTGTCTATTTTCATTTAGCATAATTCTCTGGAGATTAGTCTAGATTTTTGTGTGAATCAATAGTTTGTTCTTTTTACTTCTGTGTAGTATTTCATGATGTGAATGTACCCCAGTTTGTATAACTATTCATTTACAGAAAGATATCTTAGTTCTTTCCAATTTAGGGCTAATACAAGTAAAACTGTTCTAAACATGTGCGTACAGGTATTTTTTCTGGACATAAGTTTTCATTTTTTGGGATATATGCCTAAGAGCACAATTGCTAGTTAATATTGCTGTTACATGTTTAGGTTATTGCATAAAAGAGAACTAATTTTTAAACAAATGTTTCGCAGAATTCTCTAATAAAACTATTTGGGCCTGATAAATTCAATTTTAGAATTTTGATAATATGAATTTGTTTTTCTTAATACATAGTTATAGGACTATTTGAATATTATATTTTATATTGAATGAGTTGTGGTAGTTTGTGTTTGCTGTCACCACTCATATTCAATATAGTGCTGGAAGTCCTAGTCCCAGCAATCAGACAAGAAGTAAAAGGCATTCAAATTAGAAAGGAAGAAGTAAAACTGTCGTTATTTACAGATTACATGATACTGCTGTGCATAGAGAACCCAAAAGATTCCACCCCAAAACTACTAGAACTGATAAACAAATTCAGTAAAATAGCAGGATACAAAATAAAACCTGGAAATCAGTTGCATTTTTATACATCAATAATGATCTAACAGAAAGAAAAACCAAGAAAACAATACCATCATTCCATAATTGCCTCAAGAAGAATGATATACTTACAAATAAATTTAATCAAGTATATAAAAGACCTATACTCAAAAAATAATAAGATACTCAAGAAGGAAATTAAAGAAGATATAAACAAGTGGAAGCATGTGCCACATTCATGGTTAGGAAGAGCTACATCATTAAAATGTCCACATTGCCTGATCAATGGTGGTACAGTGGACAAAGCATCAACCTGGGATGCTGAGATCTAAGGTTGGAAACCCTGAGGTTGCTGGCTTGAGTGCAGACTCACCACCTTGAGCACTGGGTTGCTAGTTTGAGCGTGGGATCATCAACATGATTCCATGGTCACCAGCTTGAACACAGAGGTCGCTGACTTGAAACCCAAGGTTGCTGGCTTAAGCCGAATGTCACTGGTTTGAGCAAGAAATCACTGGCTCTGTTTGAGCCAGTGAAAGCACATATGAGAAGTTATCAACGAACAACTAACGTGCCGCAACTACATGTTGATGCTTTTCATCTTCCTTTCTCTCTCTCTCTCTCTCATGGACATATATGCAAAACAAAACAAACAAACAAAACAAACAAATTCATTTTACCCAAAGCAATATATAGACTCAGTGCAACTTCTATCAAGATATCAATGGTGCATTTCACAGAACTGGGACAAATATTCCAGAAATTTATATGAAACCATGGAAGACTCCAAATAGCAACAACTCTCTTGAAAAGGAAAAACAAAATTGAAGGAATTATGCTACCTAATTTGAGACTATGCTACAAGGCTTTAGTAACCCAAACAGCATGGTATTAGTATAAAAACAAACATAAACCAATGGAACCGACTAGGGAGCCAAGAAATCAACCTCACCTTATGGTCAGTTAATATTTGACAAAATGGGCAAGAACGTACAATGGGGTAAAGACAGTCTCTTCAATCAATGGTGCTGGAAAAATTGGACAGAAAATTGCAAAAAACCCAGAAACTTGATCACCTTCTTAAAACATACACAAGAATAAACTCAAAATGAATTAAAGACTTAAATGGTAGACAAAAAACTGTAAAAATCCTAGAAAAAAACATAGGCAGTAAAATCTTGGATATTTCTCAAAACAGTATTTTTTCCTAATATATTTCCTTGGGCAAGAAAAACAAGAGAAAAGAAAAACAAAGGAACTACATAAAATTAAAATGTTTTTCACAGCAAAAGAAAACATCAACATAATGAAAAGAGAACCTGTGAATGCGAGAGCATATTCACCTATACATCTGCTAAGGGATTAATATCCATAAATTTATAAAGAACTTATAAAACTCAGCACCAAAAACAAAAACAAAAAACAAACAACAATCCAATAAGGAAATGGACAAAGGACCTGAATAGACTCTTTTCTAAAGAGGGCATACAAATGGCCAAGAGATATATGAAAAGATGCAATGTCACTAAGAATGAGAAAAATGCAAATTAAAAGCACAATGAGATATCACTTCACACCTGTCAGAAATTATCGTCAAATCTACAAACAAGAAGTGGTGAAGGTATGGAGAAAAGGGAACCCTTGTGCACCATTGGTGCCAGTGCAGATTTGTGTAGCCATTGTTGGAAGCTATATGAAGTTGCCTAAAAAAATTAAAAATGAAATTTTCTTTTGAACCAACAATCCCACTTCTGGGACAATATTCAAAGAAACCCAAACACTAATTCAAAAGAATATATTCAACCCCTATGTTCTTTACATAATTATTTATAAAAGCCAAGATCTGGAAACAGCCAAATGCCCATCAGTAGGTGAGTGGATAAAAACAAAAACAATCAAACAGAAAAAACCCAACTGTGGTACATTTATACAATGGAATACTACTTGTCCACAAAAAAAAGAAAATGTTACCTTTTGGGACAACATAGATTGACCTGAAGATCATTATGCTAAGTGATATAAACTAGTCAAGAAAGACAAATATATGATTTCACATAAAGATGGTAGCTAATGAACAAAACAAAATGAACTATCAAGAAAAATAGAGCCTGACCAGGCGGTGGCACAGTGGATAGAGTATCGAACTGGGATGCAGAAGACCCAGGTTTGAGACCCCGAGGTTGCCAGCTTGAGCACGGGCTCATCTGGCTTGAGCAAAAAGCTCACCAGCTTGGACCTAAGGTCGCTGGCTCCAGCAAGAGGTTACTCGGTTTGCTGAAGGCCCGCGGTCAAGGCACATATGAGAAAGCAATCAATGAACAACTAAGGTATTGCAACGAAAAACTAATGATTGATGTTTCTCTTTTCTCTCCGTTCCTGTCTGTCTGTCCCTATCTATCCCTCTCTCTGACTCTCTCTCTGTCCCTGTAAAGAAAAAAAAAAAAAAAAAGAAAAGAAAAATAGAGACAGACTCATACATAGAGAGCAGGTTGACAGCTATCATGGGAGGGGAGTAGGCAAGGGAAGTGGAGAGATAGAGCACAAAATAGTAGAAAAAAAAACAAAAACAAACTCATGGACACAGACAAGAATGTGGTGATGCCAGGACGGTGGGAGGTGGAGGAGGGTATGGGGGCATAAATGGTGATGGACAAAGACTTGACTTAAGGGTGAACAACATACAATATAGTATACAGAGATCTATTGTAGAATTGGGCACCTAAAATTTGTATAATTATGTTAACTAGTGTCACCCTACTAAATTCAATAAAAAAGAATGCATAATCTGCTGTTTTGAATAGAATATTTTATAAATATCAATTAGACCAAGTGATGGGATTGACAATTTCTAACCTTTTTATGTCGGAGCACAAATTGACTAGTTTATTAAATTTGTGTCATTTTTTAAAAAAATTTTGCACTTATTTTAAGGTATTGCTATTCAGAGGTATCAACTGAAAGCCTGGGGTGGGCCCTGGCCATTTGGCTCAGTGGCAGAGCATCACATTGGCATATGGATGTCCCGAGTTTGATTCCTGGTCAGGGCACACAGAAGAGGTGACCATCTGTATCTCCACACCCCCATCCCCCTTCTCTCTTTCTCTCTCTCTCTCTCTCTTCTCCTTCCACAGCCATGACTTGATTGGTTTGAATGCATTGGTTCAGGCACTGAGGAAGGTTCTGTGGAACCTCCACCTCAGGTACTAAAGATAACTCAGTTCTGAGCATGACCCTACATGGGCAGAACATCAGCCCCAGATGGGGGTTGCTGGGTGGATCCTGGTCAGGCACATGTGGTAGTCTGTTTATCTCCCCTCCTCTCACTTAGAAAAGAAAAAAAAAAAGAATGAAAACCTGGGGTGTTTATTAGGCTTTTTCATTGTTTTAGATTCTAAACTTCAACATCTTCTTGGTTTTGTAACACTTCTAAATGGTTACCTCAATTTCTTCTTTTTTCCTTTAAAAAATATTTAGCCTTTTAGCTTCTACTTGTGAATTGGCTAATACTAGAGAAAAATAGTATCAAATATAGGTCTTGCACCTTTGCCCCTCTCTCCTCTATTAGATCTTGTCCATTGAAGTATCTTGTAAAATCTGTGTGTGTGTGTGTGTGTGTGTGTGTGTGTGTGTGTATGTGTAAATGTTGTATTTTCAAGCAAATTTTCTCCAATTATTGCCTCCTTTTTGAAACATTCCTCAAATTCTCTCAGGTGAATTCAGGTAGTTCCCTCCATCTATCTTGTAAAACTAGTATCCCTCCATTACAGTATTTACCAATTACATTATAATTGACTGTAGTTCTTTTTCTAAAATCTAAGGGACATAAAAAAAATTTTCATTCATCTTTGAATTTCCAGGATCTCAAACAATATCCGACAGACAGAAGGCACTCAATAATTTAAGTGAAGGGATTATATAATTGGGCAACCTTTATTATTTTATATTCTGATTAGGTAGGCTGTGATATAATTTCACATACCTTTTTTATTTGTAACTTTATTTATCATTATCACGAGTGCCATTTTTTAACCTGAAAACACCTCTAGAAAATGAAACTATATGCATTATACATCTATTTAATATTATATGAGACTAATCCAATCCCAATTGTATGGAAAGGGATTTATTACACTAAGTTTTCAAAGATGGGTAACTTAGAGTTGAGAAGCTTGCCTAGAAATACGAGACTAGTAAATTTTGGAGATGAGACAAGAACTCATGTCTTTCTAACTGAGGTATTTACTTTTTCTACTACAATACAATTTATTGTTTAAGACCAATGGGCAAAGCATATATCATCATGCTTCTAAAATGTTTGACATTTTAGACATTTTTTTATTAATAAAAACACAGGATCAATAAGAAAGTTCAGTACATATTAGGTGATGATTTAGAAATAAGATAATGCTAGAGCTAGACATAT
This sequence comes from Rhynchonycteris naso, assembly GCA_037038555.1. Taxonomy (NCBI): domain Eukaryota; kingdom Metazoa; phylum Chordata; class Mammalia; order Chiroptera; family Emballonuridae; genus Rhynchonycteris; species Rhynchonycteris naso. The sequence goes on along the minus strand of CM072997.1, from coordinate 179,738,463 downwards.
ATAAAGTGAATTGAGAATGAATGAGTAAATAAATAAATAAAAACACAAGCAATACCAAGAGTAAATACAAGTTGACAGAATATATCTGCAGCTTTTGTTAATAAAACTCAGTTACTGCAGCCTTTGAAAAGTTGAGTATTTAGAGCAGTTTTATAATAATGCTTGCCAAATACAAATAAGTTCTTACAAATTTAGAATCTTTGTGAAGAAACAAAATATAAACAAAACATTTATCTTTCCTTACTCATGATTACCAGTTGAGGAAACAAATAGAGACAAAATCCCAATTGAATTAAGTGATGGTGGATTGTAAAATTGCAGTATTTTTATACACAGGCTTGATCCTTTCCTGTTTCTTCCAAAGAAATAAGATAAAATACACAAAGGCATAGCTTAATTTTTCTTTCTGATGCTATGATTGAGGGCAATTATATGGCATGAGTTTGAATTCAACAGAGCTCAGGTGAAGACTCAAAGTAGCTAGCTAGTAATTGACAAAGAGCAAGAAAATCAATGACAGAAGACTAAATTGTACTCTCACTAGGGTTTTTGTTTTATTTTGTGTTTTAAATTTTTGTAAAAAGCAAAAGGAATGTTTATGAATAGGGATAAATCTGAATTAAATCTTTCATTATTAAATAATGCTCTTCTATCTCTTGCAATGGTTTTATCCTTAAATATGTTTGTTTTGATAATATATGTAGTTTATACCAGTTTAATATGGTTTACTTATGGCATGACATAATTTTTCCATTACTTTACTTTTGTAGAGTAAATTTTTAATTGCGGTGATCCACCATTGGAATTTCCACTTTGAGTGGCCCCTAGAATTTTTGTTTTTATGCCTCAAGCTTTATAAGAATAAAAAATCAGGTTTAATTTTTTCTGGGTTTTGTAAATACTCTCAAACAAAACAATTTTAATCATCTTCCCTAGATTCTTATCTTCACCTTGTTTTGAGCTTATGTTTAGTGAGTTTATGGATAAATTTAAGATGAGTTAAAAATATTTTCTGTCTGTCATTATAAATTGATTTAAATAAGATTGTCTAAGTCCTTAGTAAACCATTTTCTGAAAATGAAAATATAATGCCTTTTCTTTTCAAGCACTTATTAAACATTTGTTTGCCAACTCTTTTGTGCCTATCATATCAAAAGAGCTTGAGATACAGAGTTCAATAAGTTTCAGGTCCCAACTTCAACTTATTCACAGCAGGAAGTGGAAGAAGAATTCACACAAACACATTAAACTATATAGAAAAAACAGTGAAAGAATTTTATAGAGAACATTATGATATCAAAGAACAGATACAACAATTCTGTTTTGGGCTTAAGGTAGTGTGAGAGACTCTATTTCATTTGTTTCTGCTCTGACCTTTATGATTTCCTTTTCTTTAAAATTTACTTTTGGCTTAGTTTGTTCTTTTTTGATCCCTGGGTACTGAGGATAGCTCTTTGCTTTGAGCCCCAGACAGGGGTTGCTGGGTGATTCCTGGTTGGGGCACATGTGGGAGTCTGTCTCACTATCTCCCCTTTCCTCACTTAAAAAAAATCATTCTCTCACACCACCTTAAGCCTACTCAAAGTGGAAATTCCAATAGATCAACCCACTTAAAAATTAGTGCAACACACTACAACCTCTACTCTGATGAACTACAAATAATAATTGATATTAAAATTTTGTCAGTGAATGAAAAACTACCTTGAGAAATAACCTAAAGCTAGATGCCATATTGTTTTCAATGTGAGTTCATACTACATTGGTGGTTAGAAAAGCCTCAAGCCAAGAATATGTTAGGAACAGTTTAGTCTAAGTAAAGGCTCTAGATACCTGACAGAAGAAAACACGAACTCTATCTGGAACAACCCTCTTTCATTCAAGGTTTTATAGAGTTTCCACAGAAATAGTATGCCTGATCATCAACAATTAGTAACAACCAAGGACAAATGCATTATGAAAAAGAGTGTAAGAAAAATAACAGAACTAGATCTATACAGAATTTAAATATTAAACTTAGCAGAAACCATATATTGACTATATGTCTAATACAGTGGTTCTCAAACTTTTTGAAGTCGGGGTGCATTTAAAATTCTACAAATAATTGTAGGTATACTATATACAAATTTCTGAGAAATATGGTATAATAATTAAGTCAAATATTAAAGAAAAAATAAAGTTCAAATGTGCTTTTATGCTCATTAAACAAAATAAATACGACAAAATTAAATTTATTCTGACATTAAGAAACATTTTTATGCAACATTTTTTGAGTTATACTTCTTAGAATTCATAAAAAGGAGGGGTTAAAAAATCAAAAAATAACAAAAACATTATCTTTATATATATATATAGATAGATAGATACATTCTTAGTAAGATTTAGTAAACTCGGCAGGTCCCAGCACAAATGTGTTAAGTTTTTTTTATTCTTGTGTTTATGAGAAACATGAGCCTGATGTGTCCTAGCTACTTCTTCAATGTTTGGGCATATATTTGAAAGGCAGACTCTCATTTCCTCATCAATACATTGAAGAATTCCTCTTTTTTTACTCTTAATTGTGTTGAAGGTAGAAAATCCTAATTCACATAAATTGGATGTTAAGAATTGTAGTAAAATGTTCAAAGCTTTTTTAGATATTGCCACATATTCTTCTTTTATAGAAATCCAAAAGGTTTCAGGAGACAATTCCTTATGTTTAATCATCAATCCACAATAAGTGGATATAGATGCCAGTTCTTCTTCTGTTAATGTTAAACCAAAATCACTTGAAGCTTCCATGAATGGGTTTCTAATCTAATCATATTGTTCATTATTAAGTGATGAAAATGCTATAAATTAAATTCTGCCTGTCAACCTCCAAGTCCTATTTTATTTACATTTAACTTTTCCTCACTTCCAGAATTGAAGTCTTCAATATCAACACTTCTTTTTGAGAAATCTATCCATTTTATTTGGGTGTATTTATCTAAAAATAATATAATGATGTGTTAACAAAAAGAGTGGTATTTCCAGAGTGAAATGTATAGTAGAGTAACTGTATTTATTTTTATATCTGGGCACATGCTGCGAACCAGTGCAGCTAGTAATTCCAGGTCCTGAGTGGGAATGGTGTGAAATTAAGAAAATACGGGGTTGGGAGGACCCTGTAATTACTGCTGGCAAGAACAAAGCCCTCTCAAAAACTGCATTTTGCTTTATTTATAGGGCAAAGTAAGGCCATTAGCAAATCTTAACTTTACACTAAACAAAGAATAGAAGAAACTTGCCTCCAGTCTTTCTGGAGAACATGGGGGGTAGTGTAAACAATCCAGCACCACAGCTTAACAGCCTTTTGCAACCTAATCAGGCAAGTGAGGTGGGGAGTTGGCCAGAATATCAGTTTACAGCCAATTCCCCACTCTTCTGTCCCCCAAAAATCTAAACTCCAAAAGCCCTGTTAGTTTTTTGGTCCCCAACAGGCACATATTCCTTGGAATACCATAAGGCACACCTAAAAATCTTCTAAGTTGCACCAATGTGCCCTGGCGCACACTTTGAGGACCACTGGTCTAACATGTTTTAAGAATAAAACAGAGATTTGATATTATGAGTAAAGAACCAAATTATTTGAAAAGTAACTTAAAAGCACTTTCAGAAATTAAAATATAGAAAATAGAAACTAAACGGGCATACTTGAAAGCAAATTAAGTTACCTCAAAAGCAGCTACTGAGATCATCAGTAAACTGAAAGATAGAACTAATGAAATTATTCAGAATGCAACACAGATTTGATTCTGAGACATGAGCTTTGGAGTCCTCCCTCCTCTTTAATTTTTTGGAATGCAGGGGGTCCTAGGATTAAGACACAGTTTTATTTCTATGACAGTGACATAAACTGAATTTTGGTATAAGTCGAAACACACCCTCGCCTAACACAAATAGAACACTTGTGCTTTTAACATCCCAAAGGGACATAGATAAGCATACTGGTTGATTCCAACTCCCTCACTTGGATGTCGCATTACTGCATATTCTTCCTCTGCGCGCAACCAAACTAGTTTGCCCACATAGTTCATAAGTACGACTCTAACGGTATAAGACAAAACACTCACATTTCAATTCTTTTTAAGTTATTATGGGAGTGAGAGACATATGTTGAGACTGTCATAACTCAAAGATCCCCTGTAGTTTGAGACAAATAGGTGAGAGTTCTTTTTGTATTTACTCATTGAGAGTTTTTTGGTTACTGCTTCAATTTTATTAGTTGTTATCTATCTAATCAGATATTTTAAATTCTAGAACAGGTATTTATTAACTAGTTGATGAATTACACATTTAAATGAGATGTAATTAAATTTGGTTAGTTTTATTACCTTGCCTGGAAGAATTATGACTGTTTATGAATCAGACTTGTCTTTATTTTTTTCTAATTTTCTCTATTCTTTCCCATGGTAAAAATCATGTGTCTACCTCCAGAATTGAAGAAGAATGGAATGTAACTCTGGAATTCAGAGGGCCTAAGACCTATGACAGACCAAATTAGTTGTGTAGTCCCTGTTTTTCTTTAATGTTTGTATTTATCCTTGCTTTCCTTTAAAAAACAAGGAAATAGTTCACACTGAGTCATAACTGCATTTACATAGCTATATCATAAGGGAAAGTGCTTTGGAAACATCTCAGTTTTAATCTTAGTTTTACAACTTGTTAGCTATATAAACTAAGCCACATTTTCCTTATTTATAAAATAGAGTTAATAAAACTTCTTTGAAATATTGCAACATTTAGATAAAACACATATTATGTATAATAATTAAAATATAAATAATAGATGTAAGTATATTATATGTTATATATAATGTAAGTAACATATATAAATTATATCTAAATTTTCAAGCACTATTAATATATGCAGCATTGTTACTTTTGTCATTATTATTATTCCTATAATATAGCTGAACATTTTTCTAGTTGAGTTCTTTCTACTTTTTCCTCTAATTATCTTTAATTAAATGAATAGAGATTATTACATTAAAGATTAAGTAATAAATTAATTTTTTTTTATTAAGTCAGAGGCAGGGAGACAGAAAGACTTTGCATGTGCCCATGTGGGAATTCACTTGGCAAGCCCCCTAACCTGGCAATACTCTGCCCATCTGGGACACTTGCTCTGTTGTTTACAAACCATGCTGTTTTAGCACCTGGGGTGAGACCATGGAGTCATCTTCAGTGCCTGGGGCTAACTTGTTCAGATCAATTGAGCCATGGCTGTGAAAGAAAAAGAGAGAGAGAGAGAGAGAGAGAGAGAAGGAAGAGGAAGAGAGGTGGAGAAGCAGATGGTTGCTTCTCCTGTGTGCCCTGACCAGGAATTGAACCCAGGACATCCACATGCTGGGCCGGCACTCTACCACTGAATAAACTGGCCAGGGCCATAACTTTTTATGTGGCAGTATGCTTTAGGAGATTGTCTGTTAGGCTTTCTTCAGCTGTACTTATCATTCATTTTTGGTAAGTAGATCATGCAATTTTGGGTTGGAAGTGTTGATGGATATTCTGCTACTCACTTTATCACTCCAGCCCTAATCTGGACAAATAGCAACAAGTTCACCTCATGTTTATGGGGTGGTAAAAGAAGTAAATATTGAGGGGAATCTGCACATAAAGTCTGATTATACTTAAATCTACATTGTAAATTCTTAAACAGTTTTTAGAACACATTTTTTTAGATTCCCATTTAATTAGCTGAACTTTTGATATACTAAGTATACACAGAATATAATTTAGCTTAGGTTGTATTCTCTGTTCCCTTCACAGTGTACATTTGTATCCTATATTACACACTTTTTTATAGTTCATGGGCATTTCTTTCTAAAGGTAAAGTAAGGCAATAAAAATAAATACCATGAAAGCAATACAATAATACATACTTCCTTCCTTTTGGTACATTAAAGAAAAGAAATACAAAATTTTGATTTATCAGAGCCTCCTGGATATATTTTTGTTATTATAAGAAACTATGTACTAAACGTAAGAAAATATGTATTAAAGTTTATGTATATTGATAATATAAACTTTCTTTTTAAATGAATACCTAGACTAGTTTTTTCTGGAGATTTTATTTATTGATCTGAGAGAAAGGAGAGAGAGAAAGGCAGGGGAGAAAGAGGAGTGTGAAGCATCAACTCATAGTTGCTTCTTACATGTGCCTTGCCTGGGGTCTTGAACTAGGGACCTCAGCATTCTAGGTGGATGCCTTAATACTGTGCCACCACAAGTCAGGCAGCCAGCTAGTCTAACAATTGAGTGTCTTCTTTTAAGTACCTTCAGTTTGGAATATACTTTCAATTTTTGAAATTAGCACTGTCATATTGAAAGTTTAGCAAGTCAGTATGACAAGTGGTGAATTTTATGTTCTCATTTGTTGTGAGTACAGTCATCCAAGTACTTTAGGCTGGCTTCTAATAAGGTTAAATAGTCTTTATATTATCTAGTACTGTACATTTTTTTCCTCAAGATTAGCAAGCTCAGGCCTGGCCAGATTACTCACTTGGTTAGAGCAGCTTCCCACTGTGTGGAGGTTGCCGGTTTGATAACTGGTTTGGTCATATACAGAAACAGATAGATGTTTCTGTCTCTTTCTTCTTTTCTCTCTAAAATCAATAATGAAAATATTAACAAGGTCAAAATTCAAGTGTGTAGAAAAGGGGAAAAAGAGAAAAAAAACTAAAAAAAAATTTTAGCACTTAACTTTAGTTTTTCTTACTATGAGTCTTACTTATTTATGGGTTTTTCTTAAATTTATGAGTCTCAGTTTATTCCATCCTTATTGTGGATGCTAACACCATCAAATACCCCCTCTATGTTACCAATACTTAGAAATAATTTGAAAATCAAAACAGTCAAAATGCAAAATGAAGTTTTATTATTGAAGATAGAACTTTAACCTCTCTAGATAAGTTCTTTCTGATAAAAACTGAATCAATACAACTATAAATTTAATTAAAATATAGTTAATGTTTTTTAGAAGTTGTCAATATTTTAGATATTTTGGAGAGTGGCTTTTCATAAAGGGCTTACTCTGTAGAAACTTGAGGGGAAAAGTTACTATATTTAAAATAAATATTTGAGTGACTACTTTATTTTATTTATTTATTTTAGCAAGAGAGAGAGACAGAGATACTGACAGAGAGAAGAACAGACAGGTATAGACAGATAAAAAGAAAAAGAGATGAGAAGTATCAACTCATAGTTGTGGTACTTTAGTTGTTTATTGACTGCTTTTTCATATGTGCCTTAACCAGGGAGCTCCAACTGAACCAGTGACGCCTTGCTTAAGCCAGCGACCTTTGAACTCAACCCATGTCTATGATTCCATGTTCAAGACAGCAACCCTGCACTCAAGCTTGTGAGCCCACACTCAAGCTGGATGAACCCGTGTTCAAGCCATGACCTCGGGGCTTCAAATCTAGGTCCTCAGTGTCCCAGGTCGACACTCCATCCACTGCACCACCACCTGGTCTGGCTTGCCTGACTACCTTATGTTAAACATTCTGTTATATCAACAGGAGATATAAAATAAGAAAAACATTTTTGTTGACCTCAACTAGCTGTCAATCAATTGGATAATTAGGTAAAAAATTGATGATCTATCAAGCAAGGTACACAATTAATTCTAAGGACATTTGGATGAGGGAAAGATTTTATCTCCTTAGAGACAGGAGAGTAAGGAGATCACAAACATTTTGGCTTTAGAGTTAAGCTTTAAGGGAAACTAGAATTTTGACAGCTGAGGATACGAGATATTTTAGGATGGTAGTCTAGGTTAACAGCATTAAGATTACAAAAGATAAGAAATTTGGGGCATATTTAGCAAACAGAAAGAGTCATGTTTAATTCATAAAAAAATATCAAAATACTTGAAAGTGAGCTTCATCTGGTAAAATAAGATATTTAGGCTATATTAAATGTCCATGGGACAGCCTGCAGTGGTTTTTAGCAGAATAGTGACATCCTCCAAGCTGTTCTTCAGTAATTTTTCTTTAGCATCATGTTCAGAGAAAGACCTAGAGAATGTAATAGTATTATGCACTCTGAGAACTGCAAAGACTTTGCTACAGTAGGGGTGAAGAGGCATTCAGGGGGAATTCCAGAGGAGAGGAAAGAACTTATATTTTAGCAAGCATTAAATTATCATAATAGTGAAAAAGAATCAAGGAAGATCTTTAACTAGAGGTGTAAAAATAAATGCATTTTTGATGTTTGGGAGTGGATGCACTATATCCATCTCTCCCTCATCTTGTGCTTCTGCCCAGGAACTAATCTTCCTTTTTCTTCAATTTTTGCCCATTAAGTATGATGTTTGCTGTGGGTTTGTCATAGATGGTCTTTATCATATTGAGGTATGTTCCCTGTATTCCCACTTTGCTGAGAGTTTTGATCATAAATGGGTACTGGGTTTTATCAAATGCTTTTTCTGCATCTATTGATATCATATGGTTTTTCTCCTTTCTTGTGTTTATGTGATGAATCACATTGATTGATTTGCAAACATTGTACCAGCCTTGCCTCCCCAGGATAAATTCCACTTGATCATGACGTATAACTTTTTTCATGTGTTGCTGGATCCGATTTGCTAATATTTTGTTGATAATTTTAGTATCTAAGTTCTTCAGGGATATTGGCTTAGAGTTTTTTCTTTTTTGTGTGTGTGTGGTGTCTTTACCTGGTTTTGGAATGAGGATTATGTTCGTTTCATAAAAGGAGTTTGGAAGTTTTTCCTCTTCTTGAGTTTTTTTAAATAGCTTGAGAATAATAGGAGTTAGTTCTTCTTTGAATATTCGGAAAAATTCACCTGTGAAGCAATCAGGCCCAGGACTTTTGTTTTTGGAAGTTTTTGATAACTGTCTCAATCTCTTTTGGTGTAATCGGTATGTTTAGGTTTTCTGATTCTTCCATATTGATTTTTGAATGATTATATTTTTCAAGGAATTTATCCATTTCATTGAGGTTGTCCCATTTTGGGGCATAGAGTTCTTCATAATATTTTCTTACAATCCTTTGAATTTCTGCTGTGTCAGTTATTACTTCTACTCTCTCATTTCTAATTTTATTTATTTGAGCTCTCTCTCTTTTTTTCTTGGTGAGTCTGGTTAAAGGTTCATCAATTTTGTTTAATTTTTCATAAAACCAGCTTTTGGTTTCATTGATCTTCTATATTGTTTTTTATTTTTATTTTTTGGCTTCTATCTAATTTATTTCCCCTCTGATCTTTATTATTTTTTTCCTTCTACTTCCTCTGGGCTTTACTTGCTGTTCTTTTTCTAGTTCTTTTAGGTGCAGGGTGAAGTTGTTAATTTGAGCTTTTTCTTGCTTCTTAAGGTATGCCTGTAATGCTATGAACTTCCTTCTCAGGACTGCTCTTTGCTGTGTTCCACAAATTTTGAGTTGTATGTCCATTTTCATTTGTTATAAGGAAGTATTTTATTTCTTCCTTGATCGTATTGTTAACCCATTCATAATTTAATAGCATGCTATTTAGTCTTCAAGTATTTGAATGTTTTTCAGTTTTTCTATTGTAGTTGATATTTAGTTTCATGCCATTGTTGTCAGAAAAGAAGCTTAATATAATTTCAATCTCCTTAAATTTATTAAGACTTGTTTTGTGTCCTAACCTGTGATCTATCCTAGGAAATGTACCATGAGAACTTGAAAAGAAAGTATATTCTGCTGCTTTGGGGTAAAAAGGTTCTAAAGATATCTATTAAATCCAGTTGATCTAGTGTGTCATTTAAGATGGCTGTTTCTTTGTTAATTTTCTGACTGGAGGTTCTGTCCATTATTAAAATCCCCTACTACTATAATATTGCTATTGATCTTGCCCTTTTTGTCCATCAAATTCTGTTTTATATATTTAGGTGCTCTTATATTAGGTGCATATATATTTATAATAGTTATATTGTCCTGTTGTAATGCTCCTTTTATTATGATGTAGTGACCTTCTTTAACTCTTTAGCCTTTGTTTTAAAGTTTATTTTGTCAGATATTAGTATTGCTACCTCAGCTTTTTCTTATTTATTTATTTTTTTTGTGAAATATTTTTTTCTATCCCTTTACTCTCAGTCTATGTGTATCTTTTGTTTTGAAGTGGGTCTCTTGTAGACAGTATATTTACAGGTCCTGTTTTCTTATCCCCACAGCTACCCTATGTCTTTTGATTGGAGTATGTTATTCATTTACATTTAAGGTTATTATTGATAAGTAGCTGTTTATTGCCATTTTATTCTTTAGATTTCTAATTCTCTTTTTCTTGATTTATTTTTTCCTTTCCTCTTTTTACAGCAAGCCTCTTAACATTTCCTGCAGTGCTGGTTTGATTGTAATGAATTTCTTAAGTTCTTTTTTGTCTGGGAACCTTTTTATTTCTCCTTCAATTTTAAATGAAATTTTGCTTGATAAAGTAGTCTTGGTTGTAGGCTCTTGTTTTGCATTACTTTGACTATTTCTTGCCATTTCCTTTGGAAATGGCAAGTGTTTTTGTTGAAAAGTCAAATGTCATCCTTATGGGTGCTCTTCTATAGGTAATTGACTTCTTTTCTCTTGCTGCTTTTAGTATTTTTTTCTTTATCTCTTAACTTTGGTATTTTAATTATGATGTGTCTTGATGAAGGCCTCTTTGGATTTCTCTTTATCAGATCTCTCTGTGCTTCTTGAACTTGTGTGACTTTTTCCTTCATCAATTTAGGAAAGTTTTCAGCTATGATTTCTTCAAATAGATTCTCTATCTCTTATTCTTTCTCTTCTCCTTCAGGAAACCCTATGATGATTTTGTTATTTCTCTTCATATTCTCATAGAGTTCTCTTATAGTTTTCTCAAACTTTTTGAGCCTCTTCTTTTTGCTGCTTTGTTTCTGTGTTTTTATTTATCTTGTCCTCTAATTTGCTGATTCAATCCTCTGCTTCATCCAGCCTGCTGTTGATTCTTTATAGTGTAGTCTTCATTTCTGATATTGTAATTGTCATTTTTAATTGATTCTTTTTTATGATTTCAGTGTCCTTTCTGATGCTTGCAATTTTTTTTATTTAGATGCTCATTAAGTCCATCTATTGTAGCTCTGAGATTTTTAAGCATCCTAACAATTATTATTTTAAATTCTGTATCCGGTAATTTGGTTACTTTCATCTCATTCAGTTCTTTTTTCTGGGGATTTTTCTTGTTGATTCATATGGTTTACATTCCTCTGTCTTCCCATTCTTTCTGTTTGCCATTTGCAAGATTGTCAGAGTTGTGGGTCTGAGTTTGGTTTATGAAATGTGGCTTCTTCTCCAGGACTTTATTCCTCAGCCTCTGCTGGTTGCTCAGATTTTATTTCTCCTTAACTTGTAGAGCCGCTTAAAAGTCTTAATTTCCTTGCTATTTGTTTTCTGAGTCCAGAAAGGAGCTTCTTTGTTTGCTGATCCCAGTAGTTAGTTTCTGTGTTTAGAAAGGGGGAAGTGGGCATATCTTGTTTTTTTTTGCCCCAGTTGAAACTCTATCCAGGAATGTGGTGGGTGTGACCTCTGTGAACCTTAAGGTGTGGTCTGCACAGTGCCTCTCCTGGGGCAGGGTGCATTATCTGTATGAAGGGAGGGGCTTAGCTCAGGTCTCTCTGGAAACCTGAGTCATTGCCCCTCCCCTTTAATGCCTTTCTGAACAACCTCTCCTACTGATTGGAGCTGGAGAGCTTTTCGGAGGTGGATCAACTGGTTCCATGCTAGGCTTGTGCAGAATGGAGGGAGCGACCTCTCCCCAACTACGGCTGCCCTGGCACTGAAGAGTGACTCAGCTCAGGTTTTCTTCTCTCTGTCATCATTTGTGTCCCTGTGTCTTGATCTCCTCACTCTCCTCATGCAAGGCCAATCCTCTCAGCCCTCCATGCCCCTGAAGCCCCAGGCAAGTGGCTGTGAGCAATATTTTCTGTGCTAACCCTTTAAGACTACAACTTTTGCAAGCTGCTTCCAACAGACAAAACTATCACCATTCTCCCTACTCAATGCTGCCAGGCTGTCTCCTCCAGTCCCTGGGTTTCTAGGGTGGGATTCCAGTCCTGGGACTGAGGATTCCTGCCTCTCAAGGTCTCTCTCCTCGCAATGAGAGACTTTCTGGGCCCTCAGCCTCAGTTTCCTCTTGCTCCTGGGAAGCAGGGGAGCCCCCACCACACCCCCACACTCCCTATCAGGCTTGGTATGGATTCTTCTGGGCTCCTTGGTTTTTGAGTCTTGTTCTTTTAGTCCAAAGTTGTAGATGGTTTATAAAGATGATTGTTCTTAAATTAATTTGTAATCCAGTTTGGTCATGGGAGGTGGCAGTCTGTGCATATGGCTACTCCACTGCCACCTTGGAATTCTCTGATATAAGATTTAAATGAGCTTATAGCCATAGATTGACATCTTAGAACAGGGGTTCCCAAACTTTTTACAGAGGGGGCCAGGTCACTATCTCTCAGACCATTGGAGGGCTAGACTATAAAAAAAACTATGGAGGGGCAAGATGGTGATGGATTAAGTGAACACATCAATTTCCAATTCCCAGAACCAAAGTGGATTATAACTTGATTTTAAGAACCATCATCTGGATAAACCAATGCTGAACTGGACTGAGAGGACTCTTCAAATGGGGAACACTGAAGAAGCCACATTGAGACTGGTAGGAAAAGCAAAAACACAGGAAGGGCTGCCCAGATCCCCAGAGCCAAAGCCAGCCCGCAGAGACTTATGTGGCAGGAAGAGAGGCTAGCTAAAGGGTAGGAACCTGGGTCCCAGGAACAAAGCCCCAGCCTATAGTCCCAGAACTTAGAAGAGGTGAATGGACAATATTTAGCTGTGAAACAGGTTAGGATACTGTTTGTGAGAAAGAGAAAGTTGTCTCAGACCCAGGATTCTTCCTAAAGGGGTAGCGCAGGAAACCTCTCTATAAAGCCAGTAGTCGAGGCCACCATCACAGCCACCTGACCTGTGCAGGTGCACATTAGATTTGTACAGTTGGTGATGAAACAATGGAACCAAGAACTGGAGAGCCATCAGCTTTAATTCTAGTTTGCACGTGGCAGGCAAGCAAAAACACACTGGGCTCCAAAACCCACACATTCAGTGCTCACAAAGCTACTGACTTATCCGAGTTTCCTAGAACCAAAGGTTTCTAGCTCACCAGACTTATTCACCTCTGTTTCCCATCTCCTCCAGCACAAACTCTTAACAAACTGGCTTCTCCCTCAGCACTGTGCCATCTTGGCAGCTTCTTCTGGCCTACATGTGGCCTTAATCCGCTCTCCTCTCTAATACCTCAAGAACCAAGAGAGCAAGCTTCTGGTCTGTCCCAGTTTATACTGTAGAATCCAAACCTTTAATCCAATCTACAGACAAGGAAGTCTCTGATACAAAGTCACCCATCTGAGGAATAATGGGATTCCTTAGGAGAACGTACCACCCTACATCATCCAATCAGTCAAGGGTGTGGGGAAGAGTTTACTCTTAAAACTAAGCCTTAGGCTATAATGACCCAGCCTGCCCACAGCCTGTCCCAGAACACACATTAATATCAATAAACTTCCATGTGGGCAGCGTCATCCTTAACAAAGTGAGCATAATATATTTTATCTGCCCAACACTCTCTCACAACCACTCACCTGGGATTCCAGAAGACAGGGAGAGAGGAGAGGACTGAAGAGGAAGAGAATGAGGTCTGGAAGGAACAGGGAGAAAAGCTTTGAGGGACAACCACCATAAACCCTGGGCTCAGTCTATCCACAAATCTGAAGCAATATTTCCCCTGGAACCAGCAAGGGGAAGCAGGACAACAGCCAAACAGGCTCTCCTGCAGCAATTAGAGCACAGTCACTTAGAAGGAAGGAGCTTTTAGGACTACAATATGGAGTGTTAGGGTCTGAGCTGCAGCACCCCTACCCACACTGCTGAGGGCTTGCTGGAGGGCAGACAGTGGCGGGATGCAGAAGTATGGTTTCATCAGTGGGGGCAGAGGCCGAAGTGGCTGGCATGAGCTTAGTCTAGCCCAGCGGGGGTGAAGGGGATGCGCAAAAGTGGTCTGGCGGCAGCGGTCCCGCCTGTGACCCCACCTGTGGGGGAAAAGCGGGAGCCCAGAATGGACAGAGATCCACCGCTGAGCAGTAGTGAGTGGGTGCGCAGCCTCACCTGGTCTTCGAGGCTTGAAGCCCTGCATGAACCGGCTTTGCCCGTGGATGTGGGGGTGGAAGCCGGGTTTGCAGCTGAGCATGCACCAGAAGGCCCTCCTGGCCAGAGGAAAAGGCTGACAGGGACCAACAGCTAAGCAGAAGTGCTCACCCTTGCCCAAGGTGCCCAGTCTTGTGGCCAGAGTGTGGTGTGCAATCCCACCCAGGGGAGAGGGGCGAAGGCTGAGACAATCTGAAGATTATAGAGCTGGCACAAGAACATAGCCCCTCCCACAAAGGCGAGGCGGAGACTGCAGCAGCAGCCACAGAAGGCTGGCGTCAGCAACACCCACACCCAACCACCCTAGGAAGTGGCAGAGGGGGTGGCAGGCCTGCAGACACACCACACCTAGGGACCACAGAGGCAACACCCATTGAACTCCAGTCGCCACAGACAAATGGGAAGGCAGAGGAATGCAACCCAAATGAATCAAGAAAAATCCCCAGAGGAGGACCTGAATAAATCATATAACCAAATTACCTGATGCAGAGTTTAAAATAATGATAGAATGTTCAAAGAGCTTAGAGCAAAAATGGATAGTCATTACAAACACTTAAATAAAGAGATAGTGAGTATAGAAAAGGAAATTGAAATAATAATAAAGAATCAGAAAGGACAAATACAGTATCAGAACTGAAGACCACAATGGAAGGAATTAAAAGCAGGATGGATGGAGCTGAGGATCAAATCAGTGAGTTAGAGAACAAAATAAACAAAGGCACAGAAGCAAAGCAGAAAAAAGAAAAGAGAAGACTCAAAAGCTCTGAGGAAACTCTAAGGGAGCTCGCTGACAACATGAAAAGAAATAACATCCGCATCATAGGGGTTCCTGAAGAACAAGAGAAAGAACAAGGGATAGAAACTTTATTCAATCAAATCATAGCTGAAAACTTCCCTAAATTAAGGTTGAAAAATGTTTCACACATGCAAGAAGCACAGATAACTCCATTAAAGAGAAACCCTAAGAAATCTACACCAAGACATGTCATAGTTAAAATACCAAAGATAAGTGAAAAAGAGAAAATTTTAAAAGCTGCTAGAGAAAAAAACACTATCACCTACAAAGGAGCCCCCATAAGGATGACATCTGACTTCTCAACAGAAACACTTGAAGACAGAAAGAAATGGCAAGATATATTCAAAGTAATGCAGAACAAGAACCTATAACCAAGACTACTCTATCCAGCAAGGCTAATGTTTAAAATTGAAGAAAAAATAAAGAGCTTCTCAGGCAAAAAAACCCCACAAAAAAACCTAAAGGCATTCATTATAACCAAACCAATTCTGCAAGAGATGCTAAGGGAACTGTTGTGAACAGTTCAAAGGGGGAAAAGAATATAGCAAAAGAAGAATACAGATTTAAAGAATAAAATGGCAATAAACAACTACATATCAATAATAACCTTAAATGTAAATGGATTAAATGTTCCAATCAAAAGACATAGGGTAGCACCATGGATAAAGAAACAGGACCCATACATATGCTGTCTACAAGAGACACACCTTAAAACAAAAGATGCACATAGACTGAAGGTAAAAGGATGGAAAAAAATATTTCATGCAAATGGAAATGAAAAAAAACCGGGGTAGCAGTACTTATATCTGACAAAATCGACTTTAAAACAAAGGCTGTAGTAAGAGAAAAAGAGGGACACTACATAATGATAAAGGGAACAATTCAACAGGAAGATATAACCATTATAAATATCTATGTACCAAACATAGGACCCCTGACATACATAAAGCAGACTTTGATGGATAAAAAGGTCGAGATTAACAGCAATGGTATAATAGTAGGAGATTTTAATACCCCACTAACATCACTGGATAGATCCTCAAGAAAGAAAATTAACAAAGAAACAGCAGGCTTAAAGAATACACTAGATCAATTCGACTTAATAGATATCTTCAGAACTTTTCACCCTAAAGCAGTAGGATATACATTCTTTTCAAGCGCTAATGGTACATTCTCTACGAAAGACCACATGATAAGACACAAAAGTGGTCTCAACAAATTTAAGAAGATTGAAATCATATCAAACATTTTCTCTGATCACAATGGCATGAAACTAGAAATTTACCACACAAGAAAAACTGAAAAATACTCAAACACTTGGAAACTAATTAGCATGTTATTAAATAATGAATAGATTAAAAATGAGAACAAAGAAGAAATAAAAAAGTTTCTAGAAACAAATGATAATGAGCATACATCAACTCAAAATTTAGGGGACACAGCAAAAGCAGTACTGAGAGGGAAGTTCATAGCACTACAAGCATAGCATGAGAAGCTAGAAAAAGCTCAAATAAGCAACTGGACCCTGCATCTAAAAGAACTAGAAATACAACTGAAAATAAAGCCCAGGATTTTAGAAGGAAGGAACTAATAAAGATCAGAGGAGAAATAAATGACATAGAGGCTAAAAAAACAATACAGAGTATCAATAAAACCAGAAGCTGGTTCTTTGAAAAGGTAAACAAGATCGATGAACCTTTAACTAGATTCACCAAAAAAAAAAAAAAAAGAGAGAGGACTCAAATAAACAAAATTAGAAATGACAGTGAAGAAATAACAACTGACACAACAGAAATAAAAGTATTGTAAGAAAATATTATGAAGAACTCTATGCCAAAAAATTAGACAACCTAGGTGAAATGGACAAATTTCTTGAATCTTATAATCTTCCAAAAATCAATCTGGAAGAATCAGAACATCTAAAATTACCAATTACAACAAATGAGATCGAAACAGTATTAAAAAACTCCCCAAAAAGAAAAGTCCTGGGCCTGATGTCTTCACAAGTGAATTCAACCAAAAATTCAAAGAAGAATTAACACCTATCCTCCTCTAGCTATTTTGAAAAATTCAAGAGAAAGGAAGACTTCCAAACTCCTTTTATGAGGCAAGCGTTATTGTGATCCCAAAACTGGGCAAAGACAACACAAAGAAAGAAAATTATAGGCTTATATCCCTGATGAATTTCGACGCTAAAGTTCTCAACAAAATATTAGTCAACCGGATACAGCAATATATGAAAAAAATCATACATCATGATCAAGTGAAATTTATTCTGGAGAGGCAAGGCTGCTTCAATATTCGCAAATCAATCAATGTGATTCATCACATAAACAAAAGGAAGGACAAAAATCACATGATAATTTCCATAGATGCAGAAAAGGCATTTGATAAAATCCAGCACCCATTCATGCTCAAAACTTTAAGTGGGAATACAGGGAACTTTCCTTAACATGATAAAGGCCATCTACGACAAACCCACAGCAAACATCATACTAAATGGACAAAAATTAAAAACAATCCTCTTAAGATCAGGAACCAGGCAGGGGCAACCCATTTCACCACTTTTATTTAACATAGTTCTGGAAGTCCTAGCTATAGCAATCAGACAAGAAGAAGAAATAAAAGGCATCCAAATTGGAAAAGAAGAAGTAAAACTGTCACTATTTGCTGATAATATAATATTGTATACAGAAAACCCTAAAGTCTCAGTCAAAAAACTACTGGACCTTATAAATGAATTCAGCAAGGTGGCAGGATATAAAATTAATACTCAGAAATCAGAGGCATTTCTATATACCAACAATGAACTGTCAGCAAAAGAAATTAAGGAAACAATCCCCTTCACTATTGCAGCCAAAAAAATAAAGTACCTAGGAGTAAATTTAACCAAGGACGTCAAGAACTTGTACTCGGAAAATTATAAAACATTGATAAAAGAAATCAAGGAAGATACAAACAAGTGGAAGCATATACCATGCTCATGGCTAGGAGGAATAAACATCATTAAAATGTCTATATTACCCAAAGGAATTTATAAATTCAATGCAATACCAATTAAAATACCAATGACATACTTCAAAGATATAGATTAAAATAATTTATATAGAAGCAAAAAAGAATACGAATAGCCTCAGCAATCTTAAAAAGAAAAAATAAAGCAGGATGTATCACTCTTCCAGATACCAAGGTATACTACAAGGCCACTATACTCAAGACAGCCTGATGCTGGCATAAGAGCAGGTACACAGAGCAATGGAATAGAACAGAGCACCCAGAAATAAACCCACACCTATATGGACAACTGATATTTGACAAAGGAGGAAAGAGCATACAATGGAGTAAAGACAGTCTCTTTAACAAATGGTGTTGGGAAAATTGAACATCTACCTGCAAAGAAATGAAACTAGACCATCAATTTACACCATTCACAAAAAGAAACTCAAAATGGATAAAAAATTTAAATGTAAGCCATGAAACAATAAGTATCTTAGAAGAAAACATAAGCAGTAACCTCTTGGACATCTGTCGCAGGAATATATTTGCTGATTTATCTCCACAGGCAAATGAAATAAAAGGCAGGGTAAACAAATGAGACTACATCAAACTAAAAAGTTTTTGCACAGCTAAAGACAATAAGAACAGAATAAAAAGACAAACCACACAATGGAAGAACATATTCAACAATACATCTGAAAAGGGGTTAGTAACCAAAATTTATAAAGCACTTATAAAACTCAACACCAGGAAGTCAAACAATCCGATGAAAAACTGAGCAAGAGAAATGAATAGAAATTTTTTCAAAGAGGACATACAGATGGCCAATAGGCATATGAAAAAATGCTCAACATCACTAATTATTAGAGAAATGCAAATTAAAACCACAATAAGTTATCACCTCACACCAGTCAGAATGGCACTCATCAGCAAAACAACACAGAATAAGTGCTGGCGAGGATGTGGAGAAAAGGGAACCCTCCTGCACTGCTGATGGGAATGCAGACTGGTGCAGCCACTGTGAAAAAAAGTATGGAGATTCCTCAAAAAATTAAAATTCAAAATGCCTTTTGACCCAGGTATTTCACTTTTAGGAATATACCCTAAGAACACCATAGCACTGTTCAAAAAGAAGAAATGCGCCCCCATGTTTGTGACAGCATTGTTCACAATAGCAAAGATCTGGAAACAGCCCAAGTGTCCGTCAGAGGACGAGTGAGTGGATTAAAAAGCTTTGGTACATATATACTATGAAATACTACTCAGCCATAAGAAATGATGACATCGGATCATTTACAACAAAATGGATGGACCTTGATAACATTATAAGGAGTGAAATAAGTAAAACAGAAAAAAATTGAGAACTGCATAATTTCATACATAGGTGGCACATAAAAACGAGACTATGAGACATGGACAAGAGTGTCGTGGTTATGGGGTGGGGGGAGGGAGGAGGAGGAGGGTGAGGGGAGAGAGGAGGGCCACAAAGAAAACCAGATAGAAGGTGACAGAGGACAATTTGACTTTGAGTGATGGGTATGCAACATAATTGAATGACAGGTAATTTGGAGATGTTTTCTTTGAATATATGTACCTTGATTTATTAATGTCACCCCATTAAAATTAATAGAAAAACCCTAAAACTGAACAAATCCCTATGCCTACTGCACATATCATTTTTTAAAGTAAAAAACAAAATGGAAACAAATACAGTATTTAAAATAAAGAACAAGTAAATTTAAATTAGCAAACTGACCAGTATTTCAATGGGAACTATGGGTGTGGATGCATCCTGTGCTCCTCTCACTGACCACCAATGAAAGAGGTGCCCCTTCCAGAAGTGCAGTGGGGGCTGGATAAATGGCCTCAGGGGGCCGCTGCAGCCCGCGTGTCCGTAGTTTGGGAACCCCTGTCTTAGAAGTACTCATTAAATAGCACCTGTCATGGTTATTATTATTATTATTTTTTATCAAGTGGTATCAGCAATAATGGCATAACCTATCTTTTTTGATTGTGCATTGGGTATGTTTTAATTATTTTCTAAGTTGTCAGTATGGAAAACATACATTTAGAAATCTTTATACCTTTTATGGAACCACTTAATTGGAACTGCAGTTTTTTCATTTAAAATGGAGATCATTTTAAAAGTAAATATGATGTATCATCAAGCTTCTTGTTTATCTTTGTGTTCAGATTTTAAACCCGTAGGATAAATCACGTGGCAGTTTGCATTGGTATGCAGAAGGAAATGGCAATTCTGTATTCATGACAGCCTATTTAAAATGCACATGAAAGAGTCTCTTATAACAAGGTTATACTGTATTGATTTGCCTTTCAAGTATTTATTCATCTATTATGTGTGCCATTTCTGAAAAATGAAAAGTGCAACAAAAATTTGTGGCTATTTTCTGCTTCCCGGAACTGAATATATGAGTGTATTTATGGGGTATTTATTTCCTAATATATGCAATGGAGTTGATTCCAAATGATTTGACTAAAAAGAATATAAATCTCTACAGGCACAAGGAGAGTTAAGGTTTACACTAAATCTTTGCCTAAAATGCCTCTAAGCAAGTTATGGAAAATTTCTTTCTATGGATCAAATTAAATTTGACCTTACTGGAAAGGCAGTGATGAAGCTAGACCCCTGTATGACGTTGTAGTGATCACAACATCCTTCACTAATTTATATTTGATTTATGGAGGAAATATCTTATTTCTGCCACTATAATATATATATTTTTAAAGAGAATGTCTTTGGTATTTAGTACTTTGTATATAATTAAAGCCATGGGGGAGGGAACTATTATTTATCCTGCTCTTCCTATGTGCCAGGCACAATTTTGTTCCCTTTGACAATAGTTAACATTTATGTAGTACTTACTGTGAACTTGTTATTGTGTCCCAGATGCTTTATATATATTATGCATTTAAGTGTCATGATAACTGTATGACTAGATATTATCTTCTCTATTTACCAGGTGAGGAAACCTAGATTCTGAGTTATTAAGTAACTTGCCCATAGTTTGCCAATTAATAAGTGCTGAATTTAGGCTAAGAACTCAAGTTGGATTGATGAAAAATCCCATCTTCTTTCTATTACTCCCCAAATAATTATTAATATCTTTTGATCTAGAAATGAATGCATACTTGAGAATATATTTTTTGTACCTAAGATCATTGCTAAAACATAATGATTATTATATCTGAGAGAGACCAAATAAAGAATATAATATTGACTATTTTATAAATACTTATTGCCAGTAAACTTTGTGCCAACCATTACACTAGGAGCTAAAGGCATAAAGTTAAAATGATTGTCTCTGATCCTCACAGGCTCAGACTCTTTAGGGGATTCAAACAATATAAAAAAAAATATTTGAATATGTATCCACTATAGAAATCTCCACAGCTCGACAATACAGGGAGGTTATTAAAGACTTTTCAGAGTGGCTGACAGCCCATCTGAATCTTACAGACCAGGAGCACTGAACCAAGAGAAGAGAGAAGGTGGGAGAAAGGAAAACAAATAAAACACTTTTTTTCTTACCTATTTTTGTCGAAAGCTGTTTTGCAACTCATTGATTTGCAACCCATGGCAGCAGCTTGATGTGAGGAAACTCCTGGCAAAGGAGAGTGGAAGAGGTGGATGAGAGAAGAGAAAGGAGAGGAGAAAGAAGGGAGAGTGGAGGGGAAAAGGTGAGAGAGCATGCCTGAGAGAGTGAGAGAAAAAGAACGCAGGAGCCTCCTGAGATTTCATACTGCAGTTTGTAGTTTTGCATTGTCTGGGGTTTTTTTTTGTTTGTTTATTCTAGTTTGGGAAATTATACCCTTTCTCAGGAATTCATTGTTATTTTTGATTTTCTATAAAGAAAGTTGATAATTAAAAGACTGCTGAACTTTTCTGGGATTCTGTATTGTCACTGCTTTCCCTTTTTTTTTCCCCAAACTGACTTCATCGCCGCTGGAAGGAGGGTTGCTAATTTTCTTAATAAATTGGGATTGGAACATGAAGGCTGCTCTGGTCCAGGGAGGGTGGGAAGAAAGGAGCAGCTAGTTAAACAAGACTCATAATTGCATTTATTCCTAGACTCGAGATCAAGCCACAGTAGTTGAGAGTGAAATGCATGGTTGCTGGAAATGGTACAAGGTGAATTACAGCCTGACCAGGTGGTGGTGCGGTGGATAGAGCACTGGACTGGGACGCCGAGAACCCAGGTTCGAAATGCCAACATTGCCAGCTTGAGCGCAAGCTCATATGGTTTGAGCAACGCTCACCAGCTTGAATCCAAGGTTGCTGGCTTGAGCAAGGGGTCATTTGGAATACTATAGTCCCCCGATCAAGGCATATGAGAAAGCAACCAGTGAACAACTAAGGTGCCACACAAAGAATTGATGCTTCTCATCTCTCTCCCTTCCTCTCTGCTGTCTGTCTTTCCCTATCGATCCCGCTCTCTGTCTCAGTCACACATGCGCATGTGCACACACACACACACACAAACAGGGTGAATTACATGTGGAGGGCTCCAAATCCTTTGTTAACTACAAAGTAGCAATTGTTGGTCACTTCAGTCACAGTACAGTCAGCAAGGAGACCTTTTCCTTTGGAATGCTGTACTGTTCACCCCTCTTACACACACACATAATCAGTAGTATAGAATTTAACATACTCTGTGAGCTCAAGAAATGTATATTCTAATAAGGGAAGAATGATAATCCTTTCTCTGGTTCATTCCCCTCTTATTTCAGCATTGTTTCAAATTTTCTTGTTTTTACTTTTTCCATGCCAGGACTTTTTTTAGGACTCTCATTACAGACTAAGTATTGTTTTCTCTAGGTTCTATTCTTGTTGACTTGAGTATTATCTAATTCAAACCTTTTCTTCTTAGGACACTGCAATCTCTTTATTCCTGCCCCCTCAGCAGTCTTCCATATATATCTCTTATTTTGAGCAGTTTTTCTATCTTGTTACAGTCTCATGTGCAGCACATCAACTATACCAAATGTGTAGATGCCATTTTCTATAGTGAGGACTTTAATTTCTTGGGATTCTGAAGAATTTCTTGGGATTCTAAGATTTTAGAATTGATAAGATTATTCTTCCTCACTGTGATTTTATTTATTCTTACTCCCCTGCCTTGTATGATCCTAATGGGTGTTTATTGATGGTTTGACAGAAACATGGAATGAGAAAGTTGGTTAAATAATTCTTCACTTTAGGCAGCCCTTCTGTCTCTCAATACTTCCTTTCTAGAAAAATATTTGGTTAAAAATGGGGACAAAAATATCACTGTAGAAATATCTTAACTCTGAAATGCTGTTAATTTTGTAGACACCTAATTTCAGGCAAATATGAAATTTTCCGTATTTTTAGACTTTAATCATAGCTTTTATCAGACTATATGTCAATGATTAGTGCAAATTATTATCTTTCATATTAAATAGTGTGTACTTTAAGTACAAAAGTTTTTTTCTTATTCATCTCTATGTCCCTAGCCCCTAAGAGAACGCCAGGCATATAGCAGACTTGTATGGCCAGTAGTGGCCTCGCCACCGTCGTGGCCATTCACATGCAGGTTTTCATTAGATTCGTGCAGACTTTAAAGAAACAGTGGAGCCAAAAAATGGTGGGCCATTCCTTTATTAAAGCCTCACACTGGCCAATGAGCAAACACACAGGGAAAACACTTCCCTTTCATTCAGTCAGAGCTCCCAATGCCACTGACACATTCTCTGGTTCCACAACCCGGAGAATCTTTTCCGTTTCTCCTAGAATCAAAGGCCGCACCAGTCTCAGCAGAGCTCGCAAAAGCCCTTCACCTCTAGTTCCCCATCTGCACACCTTCTCCATCTCTGCCAAACTTGGCTTCTCCTTCAGCACTCAGCATTCTCTCTGCTCTCATTTTGCAAACATGGCTTCTTTTACTGCAAAACTTTCTGGCACAAAAACCTCCTCCAGCAAACATTAGCAAAACAATGGCCCTTCCCAAGCAGGAAGATAATTTGCAATTTCACAGACCACATATACCTGGTGCTGCCCAGCCCCCAGTGCAAATATAAGTGAGCAAACATAAAAACCATATTTTACAAACTTATTTGACCAACAAAGCACTACATAAAGATTCTTAAATGTACCTTTTATTACTGTTATCTCCTAGGAGTACCAGAGTTTAAATTTTCTCAATGAATTCTATATAAAATTTATGCAATTCATATTCAAATACTTTGCTGATTTGTATTGTTTTGTCAGAATATAAGCAACTGTTGTATACATCCAAATGCACTTTTAAATTGTGAATGTGTTTTTTCACCAATACATATTAGAACATTAAATTATGCAACCAACTTGAGAAAATGCTTTTGAAAATATGAACATATGTGATTTAAAAACAGAAAGGTGAAAATTAGCATCTCCAAATAAAAGTTCTAAGAAAACAAAGGATTTAAGAGATGGGCTGGCTATGTTTGTCTATATCATATAAAATGTTAAGAAAAGAATAAATCTTTCATCCAGGTGTTTAATTGTTAAGTCAGGTGTTTAGATGTTATACAGTCTTCACATAGATTTCTATTATTTAGCAAAAGCCAAAGCCTGCTAAGCCAGTACAGATGGATTAACCAGTTATTCTGATTGTAATCAACCATAAAAGTAAACAAAATGTCCAAATGTATTTTTGTCCATTGAGTCATCTGGGGCAAAGTGGGAGATGGAAAATGTATCAAGTGCTGCATATCAAGCACAAATACAAAGGTACTATCCTCAAAACAAAGAAGTAAAAATCCTGGATAGGAACCCCTACATACTGTTTTCAGGCAGACAACAAAAGTGCTGCAGTCGGAGGGGGAAGAGTTCAAAATGAAATGACTTAGCATTGTTGCTATGCCATGGAAAGTCCTCAGCTGCTACCTGGAAGAGATCTTCAAAAGCCCTAAAAAAGAAGAAAAGGCATTGTTCGGCAGAAAAATATAATATGCTCACTTTGTTAAAGATGGCGCTGCCCACATGAAAGCTCGTCATCCAGGTGATATTATTTGCCCTTATACTTGTGATGGCTGTGGGGGAAAAGCTGTAATGTAGGCAGGCCAGGTCATTATAGCCTAAGGCTTAATTTAAGAGTAAACTCTTCCCCACATCCTTGACTGATTGGATAATGTGGGGTGGTGCACTCTCCTGAGGAATCCCATTATGCCTCAGATGGGTGGCTTTGTATCAGAGACTTCCTTGTTTGTAGATTAGATTAAAGGTTTGGATTTTCTATGCTTTAAACAGGGGTAGACCAGGAGCTCGCTCTCTCTCTCTCTCTCTCTCTCTCTCTCTCAGTTCCTGGGTTCCTGAGATTAGTATTAGAGAGGAGAGCAGAGTAAGGCCACGTGAAGGCCAGGGGAAGCAGCCGAGATGGCAGAGTGCTGAGGAAGAAGCCAGTTTGTTAAGAGTTTGTGCAGGAGGAGATGGGAAGCAGAGGTGAATAAGTCTGGTGAGCTGGAAAGCTTTGATACTAGGAAACTCGGATAAGTCAGTAGCTTTGTGAGTACTGAATGTGTGGGTTTTGGAGCCCAGTGTGTGTTTTTGCTTGCCTGCGGGGTGCAAGCTAGAATTAAAGCTGATGGCTCACCAGTTCTTGGCTCCTGTGTTTCATTGCCATCTGTCCGAATCCAATGTGAACCTGCACGGGTCAGGCTGCTGTGATGGTGGCCTCGACTACTGGCTTTACAGGCATCTTCTGTATGAATATGATAAAAATATATATAGAGAGGGAGAGAAATTTAGAACCTCGTTTGTAGATAAGCATGAATGTTTCCAAGGTAGGAAAAGGAGAGGGATCAGAAAACAAATGAGTTCTGGATGAAGTGTTTTCTGACAAGACTGAAATATCTATAGGGTAGTATTTTGTTGAGCCTGGGACTATACTGTCAGATTCTTCATATATACATATCAGTTGAAGTAGCTCTGAGTATCGACCACTGTTTTATGTCTTAAAGAAAAAGTTAGATGCCATCTAGCCCCTTCATATTTGCTTGGGGTTTTGTTTACAAATTTAATGAAAACTAGTTTTCAAAAAAAAAAGAAACTAATGAAAATTTTAAAGTAAACCTGAATAATTAGCTGCACTTTGCTGATAATAAAGATATAATAAGAGTGTAAGAGGATGGGTTATTTGGAATTTAGAATGGCAGGAATTGGTTATAGAAGAGAATGAAATTAGAGGAAAGGGGTATGAGTTTTGGAGTCAGGTTTTTGTTCATTCATTCAGTAAATGCAAGGTATTGATTGAGAGCATACTATAAGCACTATAAGGCATTGTGCTAGCTTCTAAGTAAATAAACAGTAGGGAAAGAAAGAAGATTCCTGCCCCATGGCACCCACAGATTAGTGAGGGAGGAAATCATTAAACACTCACACAATAAATCTAGGATTGGATTTTCCCAAAAGATACAAAAGAAAAAACATTACGAGAGAAAGAGATAAGGTGTTTGAGGAACTAAAAGAAGTGTTCTAGTGCCATTTTTGAAAGTTGTGTTTAGATTATGGGAAAATTTCTTAATCTCTTTGAATTTAAGTTCAAAACTTTGAAAAAGAGGTACTAAGTAATATGTGGATAAAATGAAATGAAATGAAATGAAGAGGGCAAAACATTTAACATCCACTTTTGATCTTTTGCATATCTAAGTATTAACTAAAAAAACCCCTCTAGTTCTTGTTGTATTGCCAATAATCTAATCAATGCTTTCTTTTCTTCCCTATTTAAATGTCAGAAAAACTGACCCCAGATTTAGAGTGATAAGGATTACTGAAAATTTACCTTCAATGTCAAATTTATTATATTCCCTGTGCTCTCAGGAGGATCATATTCTATCTTAGCCAATTATCCATAAAGGTAACTTCTATATCAAAATGTATCCAAAGTCTTTATTCTCATTCCTTTATCACCAGCATACAATCCATATCTTATTTTTTAAAGAAGTGAAAAGAACCATAGCTTTTTATATTTGCACTAAGGTTCTGATCAACCTGTTGCTGGCCTATGACTTTCATCTTTTAATCATCTTTCATGGGATTCTGTATAGGAGACTTATTCTTGGTGTTGGGCATCAGGAATGGTGTGAAGTCCAAAGCTGTCCAGTATAAAGAAGATTATTAACATTTCAGGCTAAGAATTCACACAGTGGGACGAACATGATGGAATAGTGCTTAAAAGGTTCAAAGTCCTTCAATGCCTAGGGTTAACATGCTAATGAATTTTTAATTCAATATGCTGGGACCTGAAAATGAATGAGTCACAAACGCTGGACCACACCTCAAAAGTTGATTTCTTAAAATAAAATTCTTATAGGTCCTTATTTTTAATGTTTTGCTTCTTTTTCTTAAAGCAATTATTTTGGTTAATCAAGTGACCGGGAAAATGTATGTCTGGTTAATTCAAATTTTAAGAATTGAATTTGGGAGGATACTAGCATTTCAAATGCAAATTATTGATGTATGAATTCTTTCATCTATTCTTCAGTTATGTGTTTTAATGGCATACATCATAAATTCAGAGTGCATTTTTCCTAACCTGGAAGTTATTCCTAGTTCAGGCAATATAATATGTTACCCCATGAGGGAAGCAATGACTGAAAATCTTGTTATACATTGTCCAAGAGAAGCTTTTTACAAAAAAACTGCTTTCTGGACCTTATCTCAGATACACAGAATGAAAAATTCTAGGGGTGGAGCCTCAATAATCTGAATTAAAAAAAAAAAATCTCTCCAGGTGATGTTGGTGTATGGGGACTGTGGATATGCCTTTGAGGACCAACAGCAAGTGGAAGGTGGCTATGTATGTTTAGTGCTAACGTGAATCCCTTTTTGCCCACAGCCACATTTCTGACAGTCATTACAGATGTAATCAGTGGTTCTGCTGATTGCAGTTATTCCTCTTGCTTTCTAGTTTTGCCCCAGATGTGTCGTAATTCAAAATGAGGCTTCATTTCAATTATTGGGAGGGAAGGGAATGTTGCTCACCAAAGGGAATCCTGGCTCAGTTATAAATATTCTCTCTTTTGTGGTAGTACTCTATTAAGAAAATACTGAAAATAGGTGGGTTCATGTACTTTTTGTGTACATATATGATCATGTTTTTTTTTCCCCCTACAGCAATAACAGCATTGTTGAGAAGACCTTTCATTAGGATTATACCATAAGAGGCTATAAAAACATTCCTTGGTAAATTGTCCTTTTGTAAGCTCCTCAATTTGAATTATTCAGCCATGGTTACTGTGGAGCCTTGTTCACATTGCAAAGGAAAATAATAATGGTCCCTCAGTGTCTCCACACTGTAGAAGAATTCATTAAGGGAAAAGTACTACTCTCCGTGTTAGAGACACACATGCTAACCACAGAATGTACACAACAGGATTTTTGGTATACCTTTTGTTTGGCAGAGCTCACCCTTTCTGATGGGGCTAGTTATTGGAAGTGTTAAGATGCTTCCTTGATGTAAAGAGTTATGCTTAGGTTAACTAAGTCCTAGAAGTACAATGTTTTGGAATAATAAAAACAGCTTGATCTTCTTTCCAGATATAATAAATAATATAAAATAATACTAGTGATAGTAGCAGTATAAAAGGTGAATCTAAGAAAAGATTACTCCATTTTACAAATGAAGAAGTGAGATTCACAGTAGTTATATAAATTACTTAAGTAGATAGAAGAGCCTAGATTTGAACCAAGTTCTAACTCTAAATCCTAGACTTTATCATTAAGTTAGAATATGCAGTGTAAACTCAGTGGTATAGAAGCCCCTGATTACTACCCAATTATTCTCCAAGAACCAGGGGTATAACCTTGTAAAGGTTTGTGGATTCTCATCCTCCCATCCACACAAGGTGAGTTTGGACAGTCAGCAAGCAAAGTCATGGGGTTTGGATGGGTTAATGCTAATGAAGCAAGGCTCTTAGCATAAATAACTCCATTTTAGCTTCTGACTGCCATCTTGAACTCTAAATAACTCCAGGGCTTGTTTTTCTTAAGAACCCCCTACCCCTGGCTTCCGAGCTGGTTTTGCAAGATTGCAGATGTGTCCAGAGTCCTTAAATCCCAGGATGTTCCTCCCCAAATTGCTCTTATAGATGAACTTTGTAAAAGGTCAGCAAGATTAATGAGCTTGTTTTTCTGCCTTTGTAACATGCTTTGCTATGTGCCCCTTCCTTCTGTAAAAGCTCACCTCTGACTATGCTCATGGTCTTGAGTTCCTTGGGACACTAGTTCTCTCATGGTCACTGGCTTCTGTAATAAAGACTCCTAATTTGACAGTTCTCAATGTGGCAGATTCTGTTTCTTTCTCACTGAATGAGGATCTAACACTACCTTGGAGGCAGACAATGGTCAGAACTTTGTAGGGTAAAGGGGGGCAGTCTGCCAGTTTATTATTAGCCCAGTTGAAACAGATAAGAAATTGAGGCAGACTGAACTGAAATTTTCAGGTTTGCAATTTATACTAGTGAAAAATTAATTCAGCAATAGATCCAAAGCTTTTTTTTACTCATTTGAGGTAACAGGCTTGCTTAAGAAGTCCTACGGCCTGGAGAATAGAAAAGCAAGGAGTAGAACCCCAGTCTCCTGACAGCAAGACTGGCTTTTTTACCTCTCTCTTGTCAGGGGCCAATTCTGTTGAGGTTGAGTGAAAAACAGCAGCTTCTGGCAGGGTGGAAGGAGAACTGGGTATGGAGAGGTCTACTTTAGAAAAGAGGAGACTGTTGAGGGGGTAAGTGAAGATGTATATAAAGGAGCAAGACAAGGGGTTCCTGATGACAGGCAAATATCACCTACTTAAAACTTTTAGGTTTCATTTCTTTAACCCTGCCAGTAAGTCTTGTTTTAGGGCTTATAGCAGATGACCAACCTCAAAAGAATGTCTGATGTCACAATCCTTTGTCCAGCAGCCAATTAGATGATGCCATGACCCTTCTTACTCCCCCCCTTCCAAAAAAGACCCTTAGAGCCTTGTTCAACCCGGTACCTGGTGTGACTCCCTTTGTGAGCCAGCCCAGCAGGTTTCTTTCCTTTAAAGCCTGTACGTTGGTCTTTTTGGACTCCATGGATTCTAAGATTTGGTGCCGAAACCTGGGACAATGTACCGGATGCCTGGACAATCCCCCTCCACCAGCCAAACTTACTACCAGGGAAGCAGTGGGCAGCAGCTACTTGCCCTGGGCTTGCTCCTGTCCTTAATTTCTGTGCTGCCTGTTCTCCCCGGACTGCCAGCTCTCTCTCCTGCCAGCCTGAACCCTGGGGGCATCCCTCTCTTGAAACCTCTCTTTAGTCCCTCTACAAATCTCTTTCAAAACCTCTTTTTAGTCCCTCTGCAAATCTCTTTTGCTCGTTCTCTTTCCTCCAGAAAGCCCACCCCCCCTTCTCAGAATCCTATCTCTCATTCAATTGCAAATACCAGGGGCCCCTCCCTTCTCCACTAGCATTTTAACCCCTTCCCCCTCTCCTTGCAAACTACTGCTATGTCTCTCCTTTATCCCAAACTCCCTCCTCACAGACTGCAGCTCTGCCTGGATCTTTCTCAACCCATCTCCTCTCCCTACAGGCAACAGTGCCTTTCTCCTTCCTTGTCCCCTACCCCTCTCCTCAGAGCTCTAAATCTTCTTAACTCCTCTGACCGCCTGGCACCATCATCACTACTCTCCCTCCTGCAGATTCTGACCTACCTTCTTTCCATCCAACTGCTCACACTGTCCATCAGTCTGCTTTCTCTCTTCCTCCCCTCTATGCTGACAACTCCCTACCATCTCAAAAAGCTAAAAGGCAGAGTTGTCTATTAAGCTGTGTGAGTAAGTAATCTATTTTGTCTCTTTGTCAGAAAATGCACGCTTATTTAAATTTCTCAATTTATGATTTGTATATAAGATCTTTGCTTACTGTGTAACTGTGTCTGTTTCTAAGGCCTTAAATCATTTGTGTAGCCAGTGGCCAAGGCCACTACCAGAGCCACCCGGCCAGTGCAGGTGCGCATTAGATTCGGACAGTCGGTAATGAAACAACAGAGCCAAAAACTGGTGAGCCATCAGCTTTCATTCTAACTTGCACCCAGCAGGCAAGTAAAAACACACACTGGGCTCCAAAACCCACTCATTCAGTGCTCACAATGCTACTGACTTATCCGAATTTCCTAGAATCAAAGGTTTCTAGCTCACCAGACTTAATCACCTCTGTTCCCCATCTCCTTCTCCTGCATAAACTCTGCACAAACTGGCTTCTTCCCAACACTCTGCCATCTTGGCTGCTTCTACTCTCCTCCACGTGGCCTTAACCTGCTCTTCTCTCTAATGCTAACCTCAGGAACTGAGAGAGAGCAAGCTCCTGGTCTGCCCCACTTTATAGTGTAGAAATACAAACCTTTAATCCAATCTACAAACAAGGAAGTCTCTGGTACAAAGTCACTTATCTGAGGCATAATGGGAGGATTCCTCATGAGAGTGCACCACCCCACATCATCCAATCAGTCAAGGGTGTGGAGAAAAGTTTACTTTTTAAACTTGCACGTGGGCAGCGCCATCTTTAACAAAGTGAGCATAATATATTTTATCTGCCCAATACCATTAATTACCTGCCTCTTAAATCAAGGCTTACTCATCCCCATGGACTCTCCCTAAAATACCCCCACCATTCCTATTCAAAAACCTTCAGGGTCTTATAACCTCATGCAAAATTTAGGCCTAATCAATGAGGCTATAATTCTCCTCCATCCAGTAGTCTCTAATCTCTACAAATTACTGTCACACATTCCCTCAAACACCACTCACTTTATGGTCCTAGACCTCAAAAATGCCTTCTTTACCATTCCTTTACACCCTGATTCTTACTTTCTGTTTCCTTTTACTTAAACTGACCCATGCACGAATGCAGCCCAGCTACTTACGTGGACTGTCTTACCCCAGGGGTTCAGAAACAACCCAGATCTGTTTGGGCAGGCACTAGCTCAGAATTTAGCAGCAAACAATCTCAAAACTAATCCTCTCTTACAATATGTAAATAACCTACTCCTCTGCAGGCCCTTCCTGCCTGCTTCAAGGAGACACACCACCACCCCTCTTATCCTCACCATAAAGGAATTTCTTGTCTTCTCTGCTAAGGCTCAACTTCACTATCAGTCCATAGTCTATCTGGGTATCACCTTAACCCCCACCACCTAAAGTCTCATCCTAAATAAAGGTGACCAGATGTCCCGCTTTTGGCCGGACAGTCCCGATTTTTAACAATTTGTCCTGCGTCCCATAACGTTTTAAGAAAGTCCCAATTTTTTGAAAGAATGCACAAAAGGCTAGGGGAACAGTGGGAGAATGAGAAGGGAATATATGGTTTTTGGTGGGGAGACCCCACCTCGACATGGAAGCGCCCGCACTGCTGCAAGAGCTGGCTGCCCTGTGTGGGGCCCCGAAACAAAGAACTTTGGGTGGGACATACGTGCTGGGGCAGCAGCTGTCAAGTCCCCTAATTACCCATAGGCTCGCATCCTGGACACCGGCGAGCGGCTCTGGGCTCCATGAGGTGCAAGCCACTCGGTCTCCAGTGGACGGCAGGGCTGGGCGCGGGAAGCATGGCCACCTCAAGGACAAGTCCAGGCAGGGAGTGTGTGCGACTGCTCGTGTGCGAGCGCACCAGGGCGCTGCTTTGCCTGCTCCCGCCCGCTCATGCAGCTCCAGCATTGGTTTCAGGACTGTTGGGCAGATAAAATATATTATGCTCACTTTGTTAAAGATGACGCTGCTCACCTGCAAGTTTTAAGAGTAAGCTTTTCACCATACCCTTGACTGATTGGATGATGTGGGGTGGTGCACTCTCATGAGGAATCCTCCCATTATGCCTCAGATAAGTGACTTTGTACCAGAGACTTTCTTGTTTGTAGATTGGATTAAAGGTTTGGATTTCTACACTATAAAGTGGGGCAGACTGGGAGCTTGCTCTCTCGGTTCCTGAGATTAGTATTAGAGAGGAGAGCAGAGTAAGGCCACATGGAGGAGAGGAGAAGCAACCAAGATGGCGGAATGCAAGTTTGTGTAGAGAGAAGGAGATTGGAGACAGAGGTGATTAAGTCTAGTGAGCTAGAAACCTTTTGATTCTAGGAAACTTGTGTAAGTCAGTAGCTTTGTGAGCACTGAATGAGTGGGTTTTGGAGCCCAGTGTGTGTTTTTGCTTGCCCGCTGGGTGCAAGCTAGAATGAAAGCTGATGGCTCACCAGTTTTGAGCTCCGTTGTTTCATTACCATCTGTTCGAATCTAATGCAAACCTGTATTGTCCAGGCGGCTCTGATAGTGGCCTTGGCCACGGGTTTTACAAGGACCATGTGTGACCCGATCCCTCTGACTCACTCAAAATTTCCCATATAGTAATATTTCCAAAAATGACCTTTTTAATGAGGTATCATTACTAAAAATATATATTGATAAGAAAAAGGTTACATCTTGGGCATCAGCAAAAATCACAATAGAGAACAAATGGTTAGAAATATTTCATCATTTTGAAACAAAAATGTTCCATACAATAATGCACTAAAAATTGTGAAATACACGCTGTCTTTACCAGTAACTAATGCTGCGACTGAGCGCATTTTTCCTACGGTAAATAAAGTGTGGACATCAGAAAAATCACAATTAAGTGTTGAGACTTTGAAAACCATTTTATGTGTGAAACAGAATTTAACAAGTTTTTGGAAAATTTTCATGTCCTTTTAAACAATGACAGCAATCTATTAAAAAATTTCACTCAAATGAGAAATATGCCAAAGAATAAAATAATACTATACATAATTTTTTATGTATTATATTTGTAAATTGTACTTATGTTGAAATTTTAAAAAATATATTACAATACTATTTTTGCATTCTATGAAAATTTTTTTTGCTCCATATAGACCAAATTTTTAATCAAGACACCCCACCACCACCACCCGGTCAATGGTGTCCCGCTTTACTAATTTTAAAGTCTGGTCACCTTATCCTAAAGCAGACTCAGACCCTTCACAGTCTCCAACCACCTACCACCATAAATTAAATCCTTTCTTCCCTCAGTCTAATAGGCTTCTTTACACACTGGGTTCCCAATTTTACTCTCTTAGTCAAGCCCCTCAGTGAGATCTTCTGAGCATGGCTTTTAAGGTCTATAATGACCAAGGAAGTAACAGAAAAAGCAAACAAGGCCCAAAACAGGTCAGGAAATACCAGCTTCTGGCATATGCTATTAAAAGCTCCAGCTTCACAGAATTCCATCAAAGACCTGCTTCAAGAGTGGAAAGAAAGGTCATTGAACTGAAGCCTGCAAGGCTTCTCGGCCTCACCAAGGGACACATCTTTGCTATGAAAAGAGGGACACAAGAAGGTAAGCTGCCCCCTTACTCCATGGAGGGAGGGTTCAGTCTCTTCTAGCCCTGCTCCAGCTACCTGTGACCTGATCTTGCTCAGCATGTTGGGAATAGCCACTGAAGGCCCAAGGACATTGTTCACGAGCCTAAGGTATTTCTTCCAAGTAGCAGATAAACTAATCTCATTTCTTATAAACACAAGGGCCATCTACTATGCCTTACCTGAATATTTGAGTTTTATTTATCCCACGAAGATCTTTACTGTGGGTATTAACAATCTGATTTTGTTACTTTATTTAAAGTATAGTATCTCCTTTATTCTTCTTGTCTCATTGCCCCATGCCTATTGTAGGCTGGGACCCGCTGCTGATTCCAGCTAGAAACAGTGGTCACTGGGACTTAAACTCTAGCTACAAAGTGTAGAAAAGTAACCACCCCTTTCCCTAGGTACTTGCAGGATTTGCAGGTTACTCAGCAAACTGTTCAAGGACTGTCCAAGAGGCGCTTCCAGCATTACATCACCCAAGGACTGACTTTCATGTGGACGGGTCCACACACCGTGGTCCTGACAACTCCCACTGCTGCTAAGGTAGAAAAACAGTGTGCCTTACTCCAACCACAAACTGGAGGCTAGTTGGTCTACATATGGCGAATATATGAAGAAACTAAAAACTCTTCTAATCAGACTTTGGGAAAAGGGAAACTAGGGTAAAATGAAAGCCAGCTTGGTTGTCACTGAAGGTTGAGATTTTTTTGAAATTGAGAGTTCTGACTAGAAAGGAATTGTATGGTTTTGATAATAGAAGGTATAAGGTATGGAAATACTTTTGAAAGAAAAAGGAAAAAGCAAGTTGTTATGAAAGCCAGTTATTTCTGGATAAGAAGAAGGCATGAAAGCTGAGGGCTTATGTAAGTTATAGAAGGTTTGTGCAGGTTGTAGGAGGTTTGTACAGAGAAAAAAGAATTTAAACAGTCAGAAAAGTGGTTTTTGAAG
The DNA here is from genome assembly GCA_037038555.1 of Rhynchonycteris naso. Classification (NCBI taxonomy): domain Eukaryota; kingdom Metazoa; phylum Chordata; class Mammalia; order Chiroptera; family Emballonuridae; genus Rhynchonycteris; species Rhynchonycteris naso. Next base: position 179,703,131 of record CM072997.1, on the reverse strand, counting down.
AATGTTTAATTAGTCACCCTAGCTAACAATTCTCTACCCTCCCCACTTATTGGGGCGACTCTTTCCTCTACCCTGACCATCTGGAACTCAAAACCAGAGGAACAAAACTGACCCTTTGTCCTTCAATTCTCTATCCACCTCTCATCCTGTATCACCCAATCAGGGGCTTTCTACTTGTGTGGGACCAACACCTATATGTGTGTCTCCCTACTAATTGAACAGAAACCTGTATCTCAATCTATCTCATCCCAAATATCAACCTAATCCCACCCCATGAGCCTCTTTCAGTTCCTTGTACACTACCCGTCAATCTAAAGAAAACCAAACGAGCTATACAGGTAATTCCTCTTCTTGTTGCTTTAAGAATTTCTATAAAAATAGGTCTAGGGGCAGGGGGACTGGCCACTATCCTGCCTTATTCCCACTCTCTCTCTCTCTCTCTCTCTCTCTCAAGCCCAGCAAATTCGTAAAAACAATCCAAGTCATGGAATCAGTGGCTTTGCACAAACTGGGTGTCTTGACTATTGCCTTTCATTGGTGCACTCACTCTCCTATTTATTTTTCTAACTTTCAGACTCTGCCTCTTACGTGTGTTCACTAGTTTCTTACAAAACCGCATGCAGACCTTCACCAATCAGAAAATTGGAAAAATCTACCTAACCCTACACACCAACCCTAAAATCTGCCCTTGTGAAACAAAAATTCTAAAACCCTATAAATACACCCCTACCCAACAAGAAGCCATCACTGTACCTCTCTACCCCTCACTGAGAGTGATTCTTAAAGAGGCCATAAGCCCTCACCACCCCTACTCAGCAGGAAGAAGTTACAGAGATGATGACCTCTGTCTCTTTCCCCTTGAGGCCTCTCTAGGAACCACTCTCTTTCTTTTTTATATACATCAAATAGTTGGGAATCTTAGGTTTCATTTCTTTAACCCTGCCAGTAAGTCTCATTTTAGGGCTTGCAGCAGATGACCAACCTCAAAGGAATGTCTGATGTCATAATCCTTTGTTCAGCAGCCAACTAAATGATGCCCACGACCCTTGTCACTCCCTCCTTCCAAAAAAAGACCCTTGTTCAACCCAGTACCTGGCACAACTTCCTTTGTGAGTCAGCCCAGCAGGTTTCCATCCTTTAAAGCCTGTACACTGGTCTTTTTGGACTCCATGGATTCTAACAAAAACTTTGTCTGAAATCATAGTGGGGTGGGTGAAATGGTGTTTTTGAAGCCTCTAGGACAGTGGTTCTCAAAGTGTGCATCAGGGTGTGCTGGTACACCCTAGAAGATTTCCAGGTGCGCCCTACAGTATTCTAGAGAAATATGTGCCTATTGGGGACCAAAAACCAACAGGGATTTTGGAGCTTAGATTTTGGGGGGACAGAGGTGTGGGGAATTGGCTGTAAACTGACAGTCTGCCCAACTCCCCACCTCACTGGCCTGATTATGTTGCAAAAGGCTGTTAAACTGTGGTACTGAATTGTTTACATTACCCCCCATGTTCCCTGAAAAGGCTGAAGGCAAGTTTCTTCTATCCTTTGTTTGGTGTAAAAGTTAAGATGATATGTACGGTGGGGATTTTCTGCACTCAACACAATTAGAGTAAAAAGAGAGAAATTCTTCAATGAATTGACAAGGAAATGAGAGTTTGCCTTTCAAATATATGCTCAAACATTGAAGAAATTGCTAGGACACATCAGGCTCATGTTTCTCATAAACAAAAGAATGAAAAAAATTAACACATTCATGCCGGAACCTGCCAAATTTACTAAATCTTACTAAGAATGTACCTATATATATAAAAAGATAACTTTTTTGTCATTTATTAACTCCTTTTTTATGAATTCTAAAAAGCATAACTCAAAAAATGTAACATAAAAATGTTTTTTAATGTCAGAATAAATTTAATTTTGTCATTTATTTTGTTTAATCACCATAAAAGCATGCTTGAAATTTATATTTTTTCTTTAATATTTGACTTAATTATTATAACATATTTCTCAGTAATTTGTATATAGTACACCTACAATTATTTGTAGGATTTTAAGTGCTACTCAACTTCAAAAAATTTGAGAACCACTGCTCTAGGAGGTGTAAAGCTTCAGTTAAGGAATCATATTGTATTCATTGGAAGAAACATGGAAGTAGTGTAGCATATTTTCCCCCACTCTGGGTTTTATTGCTGCAACATTCACCTTTCATATGCAAAAGCCACTTCTTAAAAGCCTGGGAGGTTCTCTTCAAATTACTTTTCTGACTGAGCTGCTTTTTGCTTCTATCCTGAGTGTCAATATTAAAGCCACTGTCTCTACATAAGAATTGCAGGTTTGGTGTTGCTGAAGTCAGTGTTCACAAAAGACACTCCAGCTTTCAAGGGAAAAATTACAAGGTGACAGATGAGCAAGTGATTGAATTTACCTATAGTACCTGAACATAGCCTTGAAGAATAAGTCTCAAATTTTGGTGTGAATAAAATTATTTCGTAAGCTTGTTAAAAATGTGTCTCCTTAGGACCCACCTCCTGGAATAGAACTTTTAATCCAGAAAGGTAGGACTAAAAAATCTCCTTGCTTAACAAGGCTCTAGGTGATTTGGCTCTAAGAAATTCCTCAATTGCATTTTGAGAAATATTCATTTAGAACAGGGGTGCCCACATTTTTTCAGCTTGCGAGCTACTTATAAGATGACCAAGTCAATATGATCTACCTACAATAAAAATGCAAAACATAAATTTATTTCTTCTATATTATCATTATTTAAGTTACTATTATTACTATTTAATATTGTGTATTCTTCTTTCACCTTTCTCCTTCTCAGCTCTCTTTTTGGAGGAAAGTCAATGTCATAGTTTTTATGAACAGTCCAAAAAAGCCGCTCCACATTTCCCTTCTTTGGAATAGCAACGGCACACAGACAGATGAGGCAAACTCACTTAGAATATGACATAGTGAAAAAAATCCCCTCCCATTCTGTATGAAAGTGGTAGGTTTTAGGCTTCTTACTCGGACCAGCTATGGCACTCATTTTTATACCCTTTGTTGTATTTAGTTTAAATAAATTGAAGGCTAACTATTCAGCAATGTAACTGAACAAGTTAGCGCGGTTTAACGCGCATGCATAGGGTATCAAAAGTTCAGACATCAGATTGGCTACCCTGTATGCCAATCAAAAGACAAATGTCTTTTTAATGTCATGTGATTTACCCACACTTCCTTTGCAATCGACCAGTAGATCGCGATCGACGTATTGAGCACCCCTGATTTAGAATCTTGCTACAATTGATACAAGTACAAAATCCAAGATCTCACTCCCATCCTTCAAAATCAGAGTTTACATTTGAACAAGACTCCTAGGTGATTCCTATATACATTAGAGTTTGAAAACACTAGTATATGGCCAGCAGTCATGGCCCTAATGGCCATGCTCATTCAGTTTCCCATTGGATTCAGGCAGATGGTAAAGAAACAGTGGAGCCAAAAAATGGTGGGCCATTCTTTTTATTAAAGTTTCATACCAACCAATGAGTAAACAGGCAGGGAAAACACTTCCCTTTCACTCAGGGTTCCCAAAGCCACTGACACACTCTCTGGTTCCACAACCAGGAGAATCTTCTCTGGTTTCTCCTAGAATCAAAGGCCTCACCAGTCTCAATAGGGCTCCCAAAGCCCCTCAGCTCTGGTTTTCTATCTGCACACCTTCTCTTTCCTGCCAACATGGCTTCTCCTTCAGCACTCTGTATCTCTCTTCTCTCATTCTGCAAACATGGCTTCTTTCTCCTCCTTCAGCTCTCTCTTTTCAAAAACTTTCTGGTGCAAAAATTTCTCCTCCAGCAAACATTGGCAAAACAATGGCCCTTCCCAAGCAGGAAGGTAATTTATAATTTCACACACCACATACACCTGGAGCTGCCCAGCCCCCAATGCAAACTATAAGTGAGTAAACATAGAAATTATATTTTACAAACTTATTTGACCAACACAGGCATATTGTCTCCTCCTCACTGTCTTTTCACATTGTCTTTCCTCTGTGTGTGCACATCTCTGGTGTCTCTTTGTGTCTAAACTTCTTCTAAGGATGGCAGTCAGATTGGATTTGGACCCACCCTAAGGACTATATTTTAACTGTATCACCTTTTTAAAGACTGTATCTCCAAATACAGTTACATTCTCATAAGGCCAGTGGCTGCTGCCATAGCCATACAGGTTTACATTGGATTCAGGCAAATGGTAAAGGAACTGTGGAGCCAGAAAATGGTGAGTCATTCTGTTTATTAAAGTCTCCTAATGGCAAAAGAGCAAACAGGCAGGGAAGACTGCTTCCCTTTCACTCAGGGCTCCCAAAGCTCTGACTCATTCTCCTGATTCTCCTGGGTTCACAGGCCCCCACAGGCGAAACAGCACTCCCCAGCCAAACGGCTGAAATCTTTGTTTCCCAAGCCTCTCTGCTCTCTCTCTCTCTCTGCACTCTCCAGCAAAACTAATTTGGGGAAAATAAAACCCTTCTCCAGCAAGCAATAGCAAACAACGGTCCCTCCCAAGCAGGAAGGCAGTCTGCAATCTGCAAACTGCCACCCTGAGAGTAAGCACCCACAACCTTCCATAGACTATACACAAATGGCGCTGCCCCAATACAAGTGAGGAAACCTAAAGAAACACTTGTTACAAACTTGTTTGCCCAACATTTCTGAAGTACTGGGCATGACACCTTCAACATATGAATTTTGGAGGAATGCAATTCAGTTCATATCAGAGGGTATGGTGATCATTAATTGTCATTGACAAGAACTCTTAGAAAAAGTTCAGAAACTTAGATCAAATGGGCACCTGAATCCCTTAAGCATTCTTTATCCTGTGTTCTCCATCTTTGTAAATGGCAATATCTTTGTCTTAATTTGTACAAGCCAGATATCTTGGAACCCAAGGTTCCCTCTGTCTTGCCAATGCATTTAATTAGTTACCACATCCAACTATATTTATCTCTATTGTCTTTTCAATTTAACAATTTTTTTCCCCATTCCAATGTTCACTACTCTGGTCTTTGACTCCTTATATCTCATCACACTGGGCATAACCCTTACCATATACTAAAAATATTCACTCACTTTTAATGCTGATATCTTGTCCTCTAGTCTTATTTTCTGGTTCTAGTCCTTATTGATATTAGCCAGAATATTTGTTATAAAATAAAAATCTTAACAATGTCATTCTTCTGCTTAGAATCATCCATGGCTTGCATTACCCTAAGAAAAATTGTCAGCTCCCTCGGATGACCTACAAAGCCATTTACAATCTATCAAAAGCTTCCCTTGTCAGCCCCATCTCTCCCTTCTACCACTGGCTTCAATTCTTTGCAATTTGTTCTCTAGCCATTTTGGATTCTTTTTCTTCTTGCTTTTTTAACTTTCTATATTGGGTCTTATGGCCTTTGCAAAAACTATACCCTCTACCTGGAATTCTATTTTTCTTTTCTTTCTTGTTTTGTTCCCCGTCTGCAATTAACTTTTTATTATTTTTCAGCTCTCAGGCCATATGTCATTTCCTTCCTAAAGCCTATTTGCCTCATTGTCTAGCATAGGTGACTTTCTTCAGTCCACCTAACATTGCTCATCAGCTATGTAGGGAATGCTTATTTATCTGTTTGTTTTCTGCAATGGGCAGGGATTATGTTTCATTTACAGCTGTATTTCTGAAACTTGTCCAATGATGACAAATAGCCAGTTCTCATACATACTTGTCGAAAGTACGAGTAGTGAAGGAATGTTGTTGTATGAAATTTAAGTCTGGGGAATGGAGCACCTGAATTCAAGTACAGATGATTGCCACTAATGTAATTTTTTTAGGGAGTAACTTCTAATTGAAAACAGGTGTTAGAAGAACTTGGTTTTTCTCCTGAAGAAGTTAAAAAAAAATAGTTCTATAAGTATGTGGTTTTAGAACTTAAAGTGTCCTTCAGAGACAAAAAGACATTGAAATAGGGCCAGACACTGAGTCACTGTAGCACTGTGCCATCCTCCAAACATCTCAGTCTTCTGTGAGTGTCTAAGGTCACCTGCCCCCTTCCCAAACTCCCAAATCACTATAATCCAACCTGGTCTTCCCTCCTGATGAGGTGGTACAGAGAAAATTTTATGAGGCATGCTTTAGTAGTCTGCAGCCCAAGGAAAAGTAATCTAGTAGGAATTCTTGTTCTTTACTGGAGTCTATATTTAGAACTGTTGTTGTAACTGGGTAGCAGAGAATAGTTACCAAATCATGCATATTATTTGACATTGGTTCAATATCTGTTTTCCTACATAACTATAAATTCCAGGAAGTCAGAGAGCAAATGAATCTTGTTCACCACTGATTAACTTGCTCATATATAAGCCCATAGCCAGCACTTAATAAATACTGACTGATTTTTAAGAGTTTTTCCTAGAGAGTTAGGAGATAATTATACCATTAACTAGGACTAGAAACAGAAGGAAGTGCCTATTCAACAAGGAAAGGTGAAGCATGGAAACAAATCAATCACAATGCAGACCTAGAGCCTAAGAAATGCACTGGCACTATAGTTATGAAGGTTTATTGCCATGGATTATTCTGAGATTTATAGCTTTAGGAAAATATGAGAATGTACAGAAATAATATTTTTAACCTGTGTAGTTGTCACAAGTTCTGCATCATTGTTCTGGCTTTCCTGACTCTTGTCTTTTCAGGAGCACAATTTCAGATGAAAGACATGACTAGCAAAATGGGTAGCAGTTTAGCTAGCAAAGAGAAAGTACACTTGGAAGATTTCCAACTGGGCAACTCAGACAGATCTGAGTGTCCCAGTTGGTTATATAGTCAGGATTTATGCTTAATTGGGCACTTCCTCCCTCTTCCTCCTTAGCTGGTTTGTTCCTGCCCATTGCGTGAGCACCCCTCCACCAGTCATTGGCAGTCATACATCTGTGCTGTTCGTATTTTTGTAATGGGGAATAAATATGCTATATTACTGTTATTAGTCTGACTAGACATAGAATTAAAATAAGAATATACTAATAAAGTAAGCTTGTAAAAGAATTTACATAAAGCCACCCATATTAATCTTAGTAAATGTTAACACCAGCTTGTTAGTCTAATTGTACCTATGGCTTACTATGTATGATTACAGTCTAGTATTCAAAGTTATGTATTCTGTAACAAATCAAAAGTATGTAATCAATCTTACACTTTCACCTCTGGCTGAGTAATCATTACAATTTAACAGCCTGTTCCCCTCCCAGAATAAAGAACGTTAATGCTGACAATGAATTATAGACCTCTGGCTGATGCACATCAAGAGTTAACATCAGACTGAGAAAAATGAATCCTCGGACCCACTCCTCTCTCTCCCACCTCACTGAGGCTTATAGTTTTAATTCTTTGATAAGGCCAAGAGGACTGTGGAAGTCCAACCAGTCAAGAAGATAAGAATTTCTTTCCCTCAAGAGAAACTGCATGTCCAACTCCCAATAAGAATTCTACCCATCCTGAATTCCTCAATCCCATAGATAATCTGGTCAAGCTGCATGAGCTGTTAAGATGGGTTTTTGAGGAGAGAAATTTCCCCATCTTCTCCGGTGACCAGCACTTGAATAAATCTCTTTCCTTTTCACAGCCACTGTGTTATTAGTGTTGACTTTTCATGTTGTAGCAGTCAGCAGAAACTGTGGGTCATTTTACGCAGTTACAATTTGAGGCCACGCAGATATTCTTTTCTATCATTTTGCTCTTTCATGTCTAACATCCTTGGTGGAAGCTCATTATAGGTCATTGCCTTGTCTGTCATATCAGAGGCTTGAGAACCATGTGGTCAGCTGACATGGTTGTGATTAAGGTTGATATTCTTTTCTGTCTCCCTCTCCCAGCTCATGTCAGATTAGCTACCCATTAAACACATATAATAATTATAATATTAAGTAACATGTACTAAACACTGTATGCTATGCATTGTTTTAAGTGCCTTACAACTTTCAAAGTATTTAATCCTTACAAAAACTCAATGCCATAAATGGCACTTTTAGAATCCTCTTGAACACATAAAAAAACAGACAAAAAGAGGTTTAGGAATTTGTTCAAGTTCACATAGCTTTCGAGCAGCAGAGACAAGCTTCAGATTCAGACAGCCTGCCTTTATTAGCAAAGACACCCACAGGATGAACATGGAGTAAGATGATTGTTTCCTCTTGTTTTTTCCAATCAAATTTTAGTAAGTATTGATAAAAAAGTCATTTTTCAATTGAAATAGCAAAATAAATCTCAGTGCTTGATACCTTGTTCTAAGAGTGTTATGCTTGTAATCTTATTGAGTGCATGTCTATGGACCGACAATGACTTTGTTTAAGCGGCTCCAGGTGCTGAAACCCATAGACAGCATGAGAGCAAAAGGCTTTCTGTTAAAGCACCTTCAATTGTTTTTGGCAGCTTATAATCCAAAAGCATCAAAAAAATAAAATAAAATGAAGCAGTTTTTTGCATTGCTATGCTAGCTGCTTGTCACAGTACAAAATAGTTGAGACTCTCCAGAAACTGTAAATTGTCTTAAAGGTCCAATTACACTTTTACTTTATCTGATTTTCTTGAAAAGAAAGTAGTTTAATTCATTCAGTATTACCTTTTAAAAATTGGTGATATATGCTATTTTGAATTGAGTTGGCATTAATATAGGCTATGGGGATTGCCTTCCACCAGGCTAGAGCATGAAACTGCTTAAGAGTATCCATTATTATATGTAAGTCACAACTGACATGTACTTTTATTTTATTCACTTCTGTATTTTTATGTTATATTTTGATATACTATTTGATAACTTATTAGGTGTTTTATATTCTCAGAAGAGCAATACATATACTGAGTAGGACAGTTTCATATTATCTATAGTTGAAAATACACATTTTTGATAGTAAATCTGCTTTATCAAATTTTTAAAGAAACACAGTTTTGCTGAACTGTAGTTTCAGATAGATATTTGTGCTTCTCAATAACGACTTTAAGAAAAAAACAAACGACTGTAAATCCCCCCAAACTGTGGGCCTTTAAAATTAGAGTCATCTGATTTCTAAGGCTATGCCTTGTAAAACAGGCCAGCAGGATGCCTCGCTCTGTAGCTCATTAAGACAGTCAGACAGAGTCTGCACCAAGGAACTTCAGCCAGCTGACACTCTGTGAAAGACATGCATTTGAAAGCATCTTCATACATAGGTTCATTAAAATTGAGTTTGATTTTTAGTTTGCCTTTTTAGGTAGCTGTTCCTACCCAGCAGTCAGTTTTATCTGAATCATTGGGTTATTATTTAAAGAAGGTTTGACTGTCATCATCTTGTATGTTTAAATGTGTGTGTGTGTGTGTGAGAGAGAGAGAGAGAGAGAGAGAGAAAGAGAGAGAGAGAGAGAGAGAGAGAGAGAGAGAAGGGGAGAGGGAGAGAGAATGAACCAAGAACCAGAATCCTTAGTAACAAACTGTTAAAATTGAAAGCAAAAGTTCATCCTTACATTTTTCTTGCTCCCGACTCATTTTGCAGTTCCCTTTGTTAATATTTAGGAGAGCAGGGGGATGACTATTAGAAAAGCTCCCTCCCTTAAACAGGGTGATATGAATGTCCTTGCAATGGCTGTGGCAAACGCTGCAAGATTCCCACTGTGTTTTTACTAAACTCAGCTTGCTCTTTCCTGGGGCTTTGGAGAGAAGCCCATTTATTCACTTGAGCATTCTGAATATTGTTGACATTTTCTTCGACTGTGCTTCAGGCTGTTGTAGTGGCGAGGGCTTTTACAGGAGGGTTAACTGTCTGAATGTCAGAAAGCTTCAACATCCACATGCTTCACCAGCAAATAAATTCATGTGTTTTTGTACTTTCAGCTGGGTCTGAGAGCTGGTCACATATTAATGGGCTGTGGGTGGGGATGGAGAAGATAGGGTGAGGCTTTGAGGAAAATTTCTGGCCCTTGCTGCTGTCCTTACATTTGAATACTGGCAATTATATCTTGCCTAGCGATTATGATGATGGAATATGGATTGGAGCTCACAGAGCAACCTTGATAATTATATATTTTTTCTACCTTATATTCTGAATACTTCAATGCCCAACTTTAAGTCCATCAAACATAGTTATCAGCATGAAAACTGCTGGATCCATTAGGACTTAAATATCCTGGTTTCCAGACTCCTCCTGACAATTAGAAATGAGGCCTAGCTGCCAGGTTTCTCTTTTTATGGCCTCAGTGTCCTCAGCTGAAACAGAGAAATAATAATGGGGCCTTCCTTAGAGAGCTGTGTGGGGACATAAAGATGGCATAGAGAGAAAAATATTGAGTATGAACATCGTCTAGGTTAAGTGCAGCACTATTGTTTTATGTTCTCAAATGTCATTATTCCTTATAACTAAGTTATGAGGTACCTGAACTCAGCGAGATGAAATGACTGGCCCAAATCTCTTGGCAGAGCTGAGAATCAGACAGGGTCTGCCTCGTAAATGTTATTATCTTTTGACTCCTTTCTTTTAGTGGGTTTAGCTATTTCAAGGTAATTCTCAGAGGATCTGGAGAAATTTTGCAATAGCAGCTTGTTTTTCATTAATTGTTTACAAGGATTTTGTTCTCATTCAACACAATTACTATTTCAAAAGTTTTACTTCTCTTTCATGTTCTACATTCAAGGACGTCCTTTACTACCTGGGGGAGATGATGTTGCCTTCAACTTCACTGAACACATTTGGGTTCTCAGGGCTTAAATACGTCAGCCTCCCAAACTCACCTTTATAAACTCATCCAGAATTATACTCATCATGGATATCTCTTTTCTAATGTCAGAGGCATAATAAAATAATGTGAGAAGACATCAGTTACTTTATATGGATTAACCTTCACAACTCTTGAAATAGGTACTATTACTTTCACCTTTTACACAAAAGGACAAGGAGAAACATACAGAATTGTATTCCCCAAAACTCTTATGTTAATGCCCTAATTCCCAATATGATGGCATCTTAAGATGGGGTTTGGGGGAGGTAATTAAACATAGGTAAGTTCATGAGAGTGGGGACCTCATGATGGGATTACTGATTTTACAAGAAGAGACACTTTTTTTTTTTTCTGTCCTGTACTATAAGGACACAGTAAGAAGGCAGCCATCTATCTGCAAGTCATGGAAAGAGCCCTCACTGGGGAGCTGAATTATATGGCAACTTGATCTTGGACTTTCCAGCCTCCACAACTGTAAGGAATAAATTCCTGTTGTTTAAGCCACCCAGTGGATGATATTTTGTTATGTCAGCTTGCACTGACTAATATAGAGGTAATTTGTCTGAAGTTAAATAGGTATCACATGGAAAAGCCAGGACTCAAACCTGGATCTGTCCTCATCTACTCTGGTGCATGGCAGCCCAAAGAGTTGCCTCTTTTATGATTATCCCTTTTTTTGGGATCTTGTTCCTCTCTCTGGCATCTAGAACTTGCACCATCACTTTCTGTCCTGCATTTTCAAGTTTAGGCTCAATTGTCTTCTTTCTTATTTATACTTCTCTCTCATTTTAAAATGTATTGCAGTTCTTTGTTCCCTAGTGAGCTCTCTTAGGTGCCCCAAAGCAATGCTTTCTGTTCAATTTCTATGTTTAGTGATCTAATTTTAATGTTTAACAATGTCGAACCTTTTTGAGTCACAGTTTTTTTGTGGTTTATTGACATGAAACCATTCTCTACTGATAGATCTCTTCTGTTTCTTCTCAGTCCTCTTTGTTCATCCTGGTTAAGTGTTAGTATTTCCCAAGGTTCGGTCCTTAGTCCTCTCATTACCTCTTTCTACAGCCTCACCCCCAGAGAGCTCTTTACTCTCACACAGCTATATTGCTGATGAATTCAGGATCTATAGATGCGGTTCAAACTAGGGTGCAGAGCATAGCTTGCTCTTTCCATTCAGGTCTGGGTTTTGTTGTTGTTTCAATGTCAGCTCCTAGTTTAAAATGACATCCCTGCCCATGGTCTAACACTGCAATTTTCTTCATTTTCCTTTTTTTTTTTTTTTTTTTTTTTTACAGGGACAGAGAGAGTCAGAGAGAGGGATAAAATCAGACAGACAGGAACGGAGAGAGGTGAGAAGCATCAATCATTAGTTTTTCGTTGCCATTGCAACACCTTAGTTGTTCATTGATTGCTTTCTCACATGTGCCTTGACCACAGGCCTTCAGCAGACCGAGCCACCCCTTGCTGGAACCAGCGACCTTGGATCCAAGCTGGCGAGCTTTTGCTCAAGCCAAATGGGCCCCACGCTCAAGCTGGCAAGCTCGGGGTCTCGAACCTGGGTCTTCCACATCCCAGTCCTATGCTCTATCCACTGCACCACCACCTGGTCAGGCTCTTCTTTTTTTTTTTTTTAATAAAAAGATGTATCACCATCTGACTTTATGCTCTGTATTTGTGAAATTCTTGGGTTTCTATTTCCCCTGCTGAATGGGTGCTTTAAGAGTAGGGGTACAAGATAGTGATTGAAAACAGAACCCAGAATCCAGAACTTGAGTTTGAATTCCTACTGTGCCACTTACTCAGTAGAAATCAGGCAAGTTATTAAATTCTGTGCCTCTGCTTTCATTCTTATAAAATAAGCATAAAACTGAGTACAATTCAGCATTAGTTAATGAATGCCGCCTGTGTTCCAGGCTCTGTTAGGCATGCAGCACTGTATGGAAACCTGGACACAGAAATTTATGCCCTTGTGGAACTTGTATTCTGGTGAGGAAAGACAGATAATGAGTGAGGTGAATAAGCTAACTATGTAGTTTATCAGTTGGTAGCAGGCTATGAAAAAAATAAAGCAGGAAAGAGGAAGGAAAGTTCAAGTAGTGTTGAGTTTAAATCAAAGAGGTCAGGGGAGGTTTCCCATGAAGAAGATCTTTCAGCAAAGGACTGAAGCAGGTTAGAGCTGGCCATACAGAACCTGGAGGAAGAGCTCTCAAGGCAGAGGGCAGAAATGCGAGGTCTCTTCTCCAGGCTCACCCACTACCTCCCTTCCTGTTCTCACACTGCTCCCCTCCCCACATAAAGTTATTCTTTGGTCATTATGAACTATGAATGCTTTACACCTCTCTGTATGTTGGCTTATCGTGCTCATTCAGTTTGTAATCTTCACCTGCCTTTATTTTTTTTTTCCTGGAAAGTGTCTATGCCTTTATAAAATAAAGAAAATTACAGTTGTACTTACCTCAATGGTGGTATTTTTATATGTGTAAATCATATAATAAAGTGATCAAACCACAGTATGTGTAATGGAAACATCATATCTTCTTATTTCTAAAACACAGATAAGGAATAATGTTCTCATTAATAAGGCCATTTGCCTAGCTTTCTTTCCTCCTCTAGGTTTTACCTTCCTTATGTAATCCCTGTGCTTTCTCTAATACCACATTTATCACAGAGAACTGTTATTTCTTGTTTACTAGATTGGTGCATACAATCTAGACTTCAAGCAACTTGACAATGGAGATTGTATCTGGTTAACTGCTGTATCCCCACCCAGTATTAGGTCTCTGATTAACACATGGCAAGAACACAAAATAATGAGTTCTTGTTATAAACAGTAAATGTTTATTAATTATATATTCTATTAATAAATAAAGAATAAGTATTCATTTATTATATATTTTGTTGATAAATAAATAATAAATGTTTATTGAATAAAATTAATGAGCTAGGTAAACTATATTTTATTGAAAAACTTACTGGAAAACTTATCATAAGGAAAGTGTGTCTGAATGGATTTGGTCTCTCAAAGGCTTCAGGGAGATCTGGAAATGCTTCAGTGTGACTTCTTGTTCTTCTGTTTCCGCACAAAAATTACAGTTTCCACATTACTTTCTGTCCTGAATATCTATTATTGTCAATGTGTGTCTTGCGAGATTTATATTGTATTAGCTCGAGTTGGTCAAGTTATGCTGAAAAAACAAATAATCTCCCAATTTTAAAAGCTTAATATTAAAAAATTTAGTTTTTTGTTCTTTCAGTGACCTTAGCTGACAGAAGTTCTACAAACTTTGACTGCAATATTAGAAACAGTTGGCATCCTAAGCCCTCATAATACAGGAGGAGAGAACCAAGATAATTCTCATGGGCTTTTCACTGCTCAGCTGAGAGAGAGAGAGAGAGAGAGAGAGAGAGAGAGAGAAAGAGTGAGAGGGAGAGAGAGAGAGAGAGAGAGAGAGAGAAAGGTGTCTCTTACACTCCTTTTCATTGGCTGCAATGAGTCATATGATTTTATTCTCTTCAAAGCTATGAAATGCAGTCTTAGTGTGCAGAGGGACATGAGAACTGGCTATTGAACAGTAATAGTATTTACTGCATATATTAACACAGGACCAATAAATAGGGTACAAGTTTTGTGTTTACAGCTCTGCAATAGAGCAGATTCAGTAGCCAACTTGCTACTCTGTCTTATCTTAGGCTTGAAGATGATCATTTCAGATATAATTGGTCAAAATTACTGACTTGTCTCTATGTAGAAAATACTATTTATGTGCTACATATCATTTTACCTATAATGCTCCATCCTAAATTTAATGCCAATTGGCCTGCTATCGTTGTTGAAATTCCCTAAAATGTCAGCACCTCAAAGGTAGAAACTAAGTTCTAAACATTCTTGTGCTTTGACATCAAGTAATAATTGCTATATTAAAAATAAAACATAACCCTTTGAGTGAATAAATAAAAAAAAAAAAACATACCCTTTCTGAAAATAGTTACTTATTATCTTAATTACTATCTTTTATTGGCTCATCTCACTCCCTTTTTGTAGGGAAAAGGAGACCATGTGTCATGATGGCTAGGAAGGAGATATGGTTTTAATACCTAGCCATGCTACTTAACCAACAGAAAGCCTGTTGGCAAGTTAGCAAAGTTCTCTAAGACACATCTGTAAAATTCAATTCATAGTGTTCCCATGAGGTTATTTTAAAGATTTACTGAGGTAATCCTTATAAAGCACTGAGCATCTGGCATCTAAAAGACTTCAATCAATGGTTAGCATTTAGAGTTTTTCAACTGGACTTTTGCCAGGTTTTCCCCCCAGGATTTAAGCAGGATAGTTAATAAACGTAAATATTAATTGAGTGCTGCCAAACACTAAGAGATAGAGCTGAGAACTGAATTCAGAATTATTGGTCCAAAGGGTGCCCTGTGGTAATACTCTAACATAGCTAAGGGATTTTGAACTTTATGTCTTGAGTTATTTGATTGAAAAAGTTCCTTTTGTTTTTTTGTTTTACTGCTCATACTCTAAGCCATTTTCCTCTTTTTTTTCTCTCTTCCTCTCTCTCTTTGTTAATAAGGTTCTCTTCTTCTCTTTCCTCAATAAGAATGTAAGTTGCATGAGAATGGAGAGTTTTTTTCTGTTTCGTTCCATATTGTATCTCCAGGACCTAGAGTTATCTGTGGCACATAGTCAGTGCTATATATATTAATACATTTGTTGAATGATTGAATGAATAACTCCTCTTTTGTCTGAAACTGTAATATCAAATGGTGAAAAGTTTTCAATTTTAATATATATTGAGTGTGGAAGAATGACTGTATTATTATCCTCATGGCTTCCCATGTCCACATCTTTTGTCATGTCACCGTGCATTTCCTCCCAGTAAAGGAGAGGAGATTATTTCCCCACCCTTCCACTTTCAATTCAGCTACATGACTTGCTCTGGTCAAAAGTGAAAACAGAGCCATGTTTTGAGCTTATATCTCAAAACACTTTGTAATGTTTCTTTCTTGTGCATTTGTGCCTTTGCTATGAAAAGTAGATGCCCTAGCCAGTTGGGTGCTCCAAGGAAGATGATAGACACATGGAGCAAACAAGAACTGTTCACTTGTTGTGTGGTCCAGAGAGATCTCATGAACCAAGCTTCTGTTAGCCATCAGACAACTTGCAGACATGTGAGTAAGCCAGCTAGGATCAGCAGAGCCACCCCACAAAGCCCAGCTCCTCAGCTGATCTCCAGTCTGCACACAAATATTTGAGCAGTAATAAACACTTGTTTTAAGCCACTGACTGTTGGCTTTTGACATTTTGTTCTGAAGTGTTTTCACAAAAATAGTTAAGCATTCTATTTACTTTATTGTTGATAATCCATTTATAAATGTATATAAAGTATTATATTCTGTGATATTGTATAATTAAACCACAGCTTGCCTATTTGATATATCATTTAATTGGACTAATTCTGACATAGGTTAAGACATAAAACTTAAACATTGATATAACTAGACGTTATTGAGCAATGCTAATAATACATTTGGAACTATTAAATTAAATGTTGCCAAATGGTAAAGTTTTAGGAAAAATAAAGCCTTTAAAAGATTTAATGTATTATAGTTATTATAATATAGTATTTACTGAATACTTATTCTTGCAGAAGATGAGTAAGTTAAAGAGGTAACATAAATGCCAGTATATCTTTTTTATTTTAGTAAATTAGATTATAAACATTTTATACTCTTATAAACTATGTGATAAAACTTTTCAGTAATTTTTTAAGTTGACTTTACAGAGAGAGAGAGAAAGAAAGAGACATCGATTTGTTGTTCCACTTATTTATACATTCATTGGTTGATTCTTGTATGTGACCTGACTGGGGATTGAACCTGCAACCATGGCTTATCAGGATGATGCTCTAACCAATTGAGCTACCTGGCCAGGGCTCCAGTAGTTTTTAAGAAAAGTGTATTTTTAAAGATTGTGTAAAATATTATTTTCTGTTAAGACCAGTATGTCTAGATGAATTTAAGAGATTTCGTACTTTACCTTTTAAAAACTTGGCATGAGCTTTACCATTCTTGGGAATGGGGAGGGATGAAGTATAAACATAAGGTTCCTAAAAATGACCACAATTTCCAAATAACTTCCTCAGGTCTTGTGCTGAGTGAGCTCTGCAATTCTGCCATGGAAAAATACCTTCCACATAGTAAGGCCAGCCAGTTGGGGAAGTGAAGACACATTTGATTTTGCAAAACAACAAACTTACTTGTGTGACTTTAATCAAACAAGAAAAATGACAAGCATGGTAAGCACCTGGGATATTCTCAAGTGTGTAGGCTGCTAAAATTATTTTTTTCACATTATATTGATATTGTGATCTTATTCTCTCTTAATCTCTTTTTATATTTTTCTTAGATAAAATGGAATTAGCTAGTAGGTTGTTCTTCATTTGATTACTATTTATTTAATGTATGTGTGTTTATAATGATAATACTTGGGAAGACTACTGCCAGCTGTTTAAGACTTACTGTGTTTTTGTAGACACATACATGCACAGTGCTTGAGCTTTTCCATATTATCTCACTTTTATTACCTTATAAGCAAGTTCCTCTGATTTAGCTATGACCAGGAACCCAAAACAGAATAAAAATAATATGCTCCCCCCACAAAGACATGAGATCTTTTACAAGGCCACTTAAATAAATATATTTGATAAAATTCTATAGATGCACTTCACTGAATATTACTATAATTGCACAATTAATTACATATTTTATTTTATAAATTTTAATCAATAACCATATGATCAATTGTGCTTGAAGAGATCACCATTTGACATAAAACCTTTTGATTACAAATTAAAATTCAGTACAATTTTTATATAACATTCATTCTTTCCTTTCTGCCTTAAGATTTTTAAACTAGAGGATGTAGCAAATCATTATTTTTAAAGCACATGAGTAAATAAGATGCATAATGGCATGGTAGAATGAGCATGTGTTCTCCATTCATATGGACCTGATTTTGAGTCCTAAATTTCTTACATGATTTTGAACACATGTGATTCCATTATACCTCAATTTCTGCATCTGTAAAATGAGCATAATACCTCTCAAAGTTGGTATGATATTAAATGATATAAACAGTACCCATCATAAGCACTGCTTGTATATAATAAATGCTCAATTAGTCAGTTCCCTTTCCGTCAACACTGGGATCCTAAGGAAGCCAACTAACCTACTCTTCTCTCTTTCTTAAAAAAAAAAAGAAATGAATTCTACAGTCATCTAAGGATCAAAATATCCACTTATTTTTAGTTAAAGTGCAATGGAGAGCTTAGTTACATCTGAGGTTTTATAGGGTTTGCAGTAATTTTCATATCATTTTATGGTAGGTGACTAACTTACATATTTATAGGGCAGAGACAACTTCAGTCTTCCCTTCAAAAGCAGAGACTGCCCAACTTCAGTAACTTTTTACCTGGATGAGATAAAAAGATGTGCATCTTGAGGTCAAGCTGAAACCAAAGAAAGCCAACAAAAGGGTTGAGCTATGCACACTCGGACTCTTTTCCTAATATCTTTAGTTAGAGAAGTCATGGTCTCTTCTTATGGAAATTGTCAGTGAGGTGGTTGTAGAGAATAACAGAGGCTTTCTTTTTAGTATTTTCTACATTAATGAATGTACTAAATCTATACATAGAACCTATTAGCGTCTGGGTAGAGGTAATTAAATGTGTTAATTCTTTGCCATTGAAGTTTTAAGCTATGAAATTTGGGCTTGATGTATAAGAGGTGGTTGAAACCATTGTGACATGTACACTTTACTTTCAAGTTGACATTTAGTTATTGGATTTTTTTCTGATAATTATCCTCATTATGGTAATTACCTTTAGGAACATTATAAACGTATTAGAATATGTGTAGCATTGATGGGCTAGGCAGACAGGGTTGGTGTCTGAAAATTATGAGTGTTAGGTTGTGGCACAAGATGAAGAAAGCTTGGTTTTAGATAAATGTAGTAGAGCCAGGCCAGTGAGCAGAGTGCCATACTGAAAGTATAACAGTAGTGACTAGTTCAGTACTGTCTCTCCAATGCACTGCCATAGCCTCCTGAATTTTCCTCATTCATTCATTCATAATTCAATCACCTATTCACTAACTTAGTAATGTGCCAAACATTACTGTAAGTGCTGAGAATATCAATAAACTAATAAAACATTAAAAAAAAAATCCCTGACCTTATGGTGCTGACTCACTCTGTCTTATTGTCCACCATTAGTTGGTAAGATTTTTTAGGGTAGAAATTCTATTTAGTCATTGGAAAGTCCCTATCACTAACTCTGTGCCCGGGACTTGGTTTGGCCTGTGTGCACTCAGTAAGTGTTTGTTGAGTGAATGGTGAATTTCTCCTGATATACACTAAGCAAATAAAAAAAAATCATGTACTGTTCTGTTTTGTGCCACAAAATATATGGTTTTCAATACTATTTATTTGTTTCTTGCTGTCAAAGTGTGACCAACATTTGCATTCAAGGAGGCAGGTAGTTAACTGACATTAAGAAAGTTTGTCAATAGGAATAAATTATATATAGGCACAAAATGGGAAACACAATCATTCTGCCTCCAGCACAGAGGTTTGAAATGGCTTAATAGAGGATGTGGGACTTGAGTTAAGTCTTCATAGCTAAAAAAGTATTTCCAAAATTAAATACAAATTTTAAAAAATAGACAATCTTACGTTAGAACTAGATGGCAGGAAAAAATTAAGACCCACCATGTGGCTTTCTCTAAATGAATATCTTTAGGTAACTTACAGATGCAGACTACATGTTTATGTGGCTGGAATCCTTTCTGTGTGCTTGTTAGTTCTGTTTAGTTTAGTCTTCAGAAAAGGGCAATAGCAGCTTCTCTTGCTGATTTATATTTGTTGTCCTCTAATTGCTCCCCTGAAGATTCAGAAACACCCATGCTAAAGAGAAATATTTGACATGAGAGAAGAAAATCAGCTGACCTTGTTAACCGGGTCCTCCTTTTCCCCTTCTCCCTGAGAATTGATGTTTTCTGATAATGGAAAGACGGCATTGTGCTACCATTGAGGTGCCTGGACTGTGTTTAACAGGCACCTTCATTAGATTAGATTGTTTTCTTTTTCTTTCTTTCTTTCTTTCTTTCTTTCTTTCTTTCTTTCTTTCTTTCTTTCTTCCTTTCTTTCTTTCTTTTTTCCTTTTCTTTTTTCTTTCTTTCTTCTTTCTTTCCTTCTTTTTGTGAGAGAGCAAGAGAGACAGGGAGAGAGAAAAAGAAAGAGAGGGGGACAAATAGGAAGGGAGAGAGATGAGAAGCATCAATTCTTTCTTGTGGCCCCTTAGTTGTTCATTGATTGCTTTTTCATATGTGCTTTGACCAGGGGGCTACAGCTGAGCCAGTGACCCCTTGCTCAAGCAATAACCTTGAGCTCAAGTCAGCGACCTTGGGCTTCAAGCCAGCGACCTTTGGGTCATATTTATGATCTACGCTCAAACTGACAACCCCACGCTCAAGCTGGTGAGCCTGTGCTCAAGCCAAATGAGCCCACAGTTCAAGCCAGTGACCTTGGGTTTTGAACCTGGGTCCTCTGAGTCCCAGGCAGACACTCTGTCCACTGTGCCATTGCTTGATCAGGCTAGATTGTTTTCAATTTCCTGGGACATAATCTCATTAGACAGTGTTTATCAGTCCTTGTGTGTTCTGCTTGTCATTATTCCTCTGTTCAGTAGCAGCATCCCCAGAAAAATGTGGTGTGTGTGTGCATGAGTGGTGTGTGTATAAAAAACAAAACTGTCTGAGTTGCCTTATAAAAGAGATACCTTCCCAACATAAAGAAAATAGAAGAAAAAAGAGATCATGCAGTCATTACCTAAAACACACACACACACACACACACACACACACACACACACACACACACACACACCCCTACATAATATGTCTTCCGTTCAGGAATCAGATAATGTGGCAATAACCAGAAAGCTCTTCAAACCTGAAGTGTCCATTATTTAGACCTTTCAGGTGATCTTAGCTATACATGCTCTTGTGATCATCCTGAGAGAGACTTTTTACTCATAATTATTTGATTTTTCCCCCTGAAAAATAATTTATTTCTTGGTTTTGAAATATCTTTTCTCTTGCTTCCCCCCTCCTTTCCCATATTCAGATATAAGGCATATGTTAAACAATTCTATCATATGCTCCCCAGCTCTTTTTGTTCTCAGACTTGAATGGACAGCATTTCATTTTTATACGTTATTTCTGGTAAATATGCTGGAGGAAGTGTGTACATTTTAGTTCATATCTCTTACCATCTTTTTTTTAATTTTCCCCTTTATGTGCATAGCTGTTTCCTCCTAATCTCACTTATCGCTAGACTTTAAATTTCATACAGTCTCAGTCTTACAACATTAAAGTTCTTTTTTTAACATCCTTACTTAAATCATCGCTATTTTATTGTCTTTTTCTCTAGTTAGAGATTAAAAATTCCTTAAGAGGAGTATTTCTTTTATTGATTTTAATTTATTGTATTTACATAGATTCTAGTGTTGCCCTGAATGCATCCCCCCCTTAAAATTTCCTTCTAGCTGTTAATTTTTTAGCACCCTCAGTTTTTAAGAAATGAGGATACCTTGGTTATTTTCTTGCTGGCATTAAAAGCCCTTAGTGACAAACCTCAGACAATCAAAACAATTTCGTGCCAGTGATATCCACTTATTCTTAACTCTAGTTATTTCACTACTACACAGTGTTCCTCATCTCCTAATTGTTTTTCATTTCTTCACTTTTGCTCATGCTGGTCTTTCCTCCTACAACAGTACTTGTTTTCTTCTGTGACAAACACAACGCTTCTTATTCTTTAAGACTCATATCAAATATCCTTCTGTTCAAAGTTGTGGTCCATCCCTTTGAAAATTCATAAAATTTTATCTGTATCTTATTGGTTGAACTAATTAGTTATTTGTTAGTTAACTAGCCATAAACTGCTTGAGGGTATAGCCAGTACCAGATATAATTGCATATCTTTTGACAATGTTTAATATGTGGTAGATCCTCAATATTCTAGAATAAATGCTATTTTATATGATTATTTTCCTTACATATTCCCTTTAAAAATATCTACTGAATCCTTTAATCTTTGAACTACCTCTGTATATTATGCTACAGCATCACATTCCTGGTTCATAATGTCAGTAAGACTGCATATATTTATATATGGCCCCATTTAAGCTGTCAGAACTGACTAGGGCTTGCTCTAAAGCAAATGGAAAACTTAGCAATATTCTTCCCTTCTTTCAACTATTGGCTATCTCCCCTTTCCATGATCTATGATTCTGTTTACTCTTTGGTACCACCAGATAGTTATTTTTTAAAATATATTTTGACCGGAATTCATTGTTGTTATTGGCAGGAAGTTTTGTTTGTTAGCATCTATTCAGATTTTCCCAGCATTGGTTTTAAAGTAATCACCATTTCATTATTCCTTATGTTTGATCTGACCAGTAGTAACTTCTTTGTAGCAAACAATATTTACTCAAATAAATATATTCTGATATTTTATAAAATCAATCTTGTTTTTTATGACCACATGCTTTTACCATCCTGCATGCATTGCTTGTTAGTTTGAATTGAGTTTTGCCTGATTCTTGGGTTATTTTTTTAAATGTGTCTCTAACAAATGTCCTAAATTTCTTTTGCACAATTTTTTTGTAATGTGTACCAGATAAAAGTAATAGACATTGTGATATCATCCTTTATTATTTCTTTTTTAAGTTTTGTCCTAAACTTTTCTTTCTCAATAGCTTGAGAACCCAAATTTATTTCATCTCGTTGTTACATATTTTTCACATTTTAAATGTAAACATTTAAGACTACACATTTCTAAGTAATGTGTTTGCATTTCATAAGTGAACATAGGGGTATATATATTCTTTCAAATTTGTGTTTTAGGCTTTTTCAGATATATAACCAGAAGTAGAATCGCTGGTTCATAAAGAAGTTTCATTTTTAATTTTTTGAAGAGCCTCCATACAATTTTCCACAATGGCTTCATCAGTCTGCATTCTCACCCAGTGCATGATGTTTCCCTTTTTCCCACATCCTTGCAAACACTTCTTACTTGTTGATTTGTTAATGAAAGCCATTCTGACAGGTGTGAGATAATATTTCATTATGCTTTTAATTTGTATTTATCTGATGATTAGTGACATTGAGCATCTTTTCATATGTCTATTGGCCATCTGTATATCCTCTGGAAAAAGATCTATTGAGGTTGTTTGCCAATTTTTAAAAAACTGGGTTATTTGCTTTCTTGACGTTTAGTCCTTTATAAGTTTTGAATATTGGTCCCTTAACAAATGTATCATTGATGAACATTTTTAGTTTCTTTTATCTTTGAATTTTTATTGCAACCTACTTTTTAAATTTTTATTGAAAATTTACTTTTGTTTTACTCTGTAAATATCAGAGCAGAAATCTCTGAAATAGAAAAAAAATGGCAGTGGAAGAAATCAATGAAAGTAAAACTAGTTTTTAGGGATCAATAAAATTTATAAATCCTTAGTTAGATTTATAAAAAAGAGAAGGAAGAAGATAAAAATTAATATTATGAGTGAGAGAGGTAATAACATTACATATTCTAGATATTTTAATAGGTTAATAAGAGAATATTATGAAAAACTTTATGCCAATAAGTTCACCAACTTGGATGAAATGGACAAATTATTTGAAAGATATAATTTATCAAAATTTACTGAATGAGAAATATATAACTAAATTGTCTAATATTTATTAAATAAATTAAATTTTATGTTAAAAAGAAAACTTCTGACTCAAGTTGCTTTGCTGGTGAATTTTTTCAAACATTTAGAAAAAATATATAAATTCTGTGCAAAGTTGCAAAAATTTCGAAAAAAAAAAGAATAGATCTCACTTCATTTTATGAGGCCAGATTATATAACTGATATTAAAACCAAAGATGTTGTTAAAATAATAACAACATATAATGAGCATAAAGGCCAAACACTTTAACAAAATTTAGGTAAATATAATTCGCTAATGTATACAAAAGATAATACTTCTTTAAGTGATATTTCTCCCAATAAGTTATGGTTCATTTAGCATTCAAAAATAGATTATTGCAAGTGAGTATATTAAAAGACAGAAAAATAAAATCCATTGGATCATCCCAAATAGGCAAGAAAAGCTTTGACAAGATTTAAAACCATTAATTATAATATAAAAAAGCACCTCAGAAAACTGGGTATAGAAAAATACCTTGCACCTGTAAAGCAGGACCCTATGAAAAACCTATAGCCAATAAATTAATTTGGCAAAGTAGTGGAATACAAAATTAATATTTAAAAATCCGTTTTATTTTTATACAATAATGAACTATCAAAAAGAGAAATTAAAGAAATTATTTTATTTGCCATTGCAACAATAACAACAAAAATAAGGTATCTAAGAATGAATTTAACCAAGAACTTAAAAACCTGTACTCAAAATATTATAGGATATTGAAGAAAGAAATTGAGAAAGATACAAATAAGTAAAAGTATATACAATATTCTTGGATTGGAAGAACTAACATCATTAAAATATACATACTACCCCAAAACTTATAGATTCAATGCAATTCCTATTAAAATACCAATAGCAGATCTCTCAGTTCTAAAATATTCCAAAAATATATATGGAACCAAAACCTGCTCCAAATAGCCTCAACAATCTTGAGAAAGAAGAACAAAGTTGGAGGTATCACGTTGCCTCATATCAAACTATATTACAAGGTCATTGTGATCAAAATTGCCTGGTACTGGTTTAAGAACAGGATATAGATCAATGGAACAGAACAAAGAGTCCAGAAATAAACCCATGCTTTTACGGTCAATTAATATTTGACAAAGGAAGCAAAAGCATACAATGGAGTAAAAACAGTCTCTTCAATAAATGGTTTTGGGAAAATTGGACAGGTACAAGCAAAAAAAAAAAATGAAATGTGTCCATCTTCTTACAGTCTATACAGGAATAAACGCAAGTGTGTAAGTCACAAAACCATAAAAATCTTAGAAAAAAACATAGGCAGTAAAATCTCAATTATCTCTCATAGCAATATTTTTGCCAATATATCTCTTTGAGTAAGGGAAACAAAGGAAAAAAAAGTAAACAAATGGAACTACATCAAACTAAAAAGATTTTGCACAGCAAAATAAACCATTAGCAAAATGAAAATTCAACCCACTGAATGGAAGAACATACCAGTGATACATCTAATAAGGGGTTAATTCCCAAAATGTATAAAGAACTTAGAAAACTCAACATCAAAAAAGCAAACAATACAATTTAAAAGATGGCTAAAGATTTGAATAAACCCTTCTCCAAAGAGGACATACAGATGGTTAAGAGACATGAAAAAATCTTCAGCACCACTAATCATAAGAGATACAAATTAAAACCACAATGAGGTATCACCTCACAACTGTCAAAATGGCTATCATCAATGAATGAATAAACACAAATGCTGGCAAGGATGTGGAGAAAAGGGCATCCTCAAGCACTGTTGATGAGAATACAGACTAGTGCAACCACTATGGAAAACAGTATGGAGGTTCCTCAAAAAAGTATAAATGGAACTGCCTTTAGATCCATTAATTCCACTTCTGGGAATATATCTTAAAAAACCTGAAACCCTACTCCAAAAGAATATATTCAACACTACATTCATTGTAGCATTATTTACAATAGCTAAGATCTGGAAATGGCCCAAATACCCATCAGCAGATGAGTTGATAAAAAAGCTGTGGTACAGCTACACAATGGAAAACGACTCCAGTGTTAAAAAGAAGGAAATCTTACCTTTTGTGACAGCATGGATGAACTTGGAGATCATTATGCTAAGTGGAATAAACCAGTCAGAGAAAGACAAATACCATATAATCTCACTTATATGTGGAGTTTAATGAACAAAAATAAACTGATAAACAAATTAGAAACAAAGGCATGAATACATTGACCAAACTGACAGCTATCAGAGGGCATGGAAGGTGGGGGACTGGATGAGAGAATGTAAACAGATTAAGCAAAAAAATTATATACATAAGACATAGACACAGACAACTATGTGGTAATGGCCAGCATGTAAAGGTGATGGTGGGTAGGTGGAGGTGGGCAAAGAAAGGGAATATGGAGAAGAAAAGAGACTTTGCTTGGGGTGATGGGCCTACAGTTGAGTTGGCTGATGATGTTTTGAGTTGTACACTTGAAATCTGATGGTTTTATGAGCTAAAGTCTCCCAATCAATTAAATAAATAAATAATTAATTAAAATGAAAAAAATATGAAAATCTTGACAGTTAAAGAAAGCAGGGGGAAGAGGAAGAATTGCCATGGTAATGATTAATTAAAGCAAATTAGATTCTGGCCACTCTTGCTATCATTATTATGTGTTCTCCAACCACACTAATAAATCTTTGTTGAAATGTGTGCTTTCACAAGTTTCAGAAGTCATCTAGGAAAGGACATTATTGACTAATATTTTTTGTATTTCTGTTGGTTTTATCTTCTATTACCCTGTGAATAACAACTAATATTTTTTAAACATCTAGTGTGCACTCGGAAGACTGACTTCATTCACTGCTTAGAGGTAGCTTTGAGAAGGGGGTAAAACCAGCAATTCTCTATATATGCTCAAATAAATTACAATTAACCAATACATCTAAGAGGTCTGCAAATTCTAGAACCTCTAAAGTATGTGACTCTGTGAGTACCTGCCGCACAGTCCTGTCATTTAATCAGCTGCAAACAAAACCACACAGCACACCACAGTGAGAACAGAACAGTTTTCCTCTATTTCAGAGATCTGTCTTCTTTTCTTCCATTGTATCTGACACTTCAACATTCAGGGGAGTAACAGTGCTGAGCCAAGCAGCTCTCTCTAAAACAACCAAATGCTGCTGCCATAAAAACTAGACAGTCTTTGCGTTGTTTCTAATGGCACAGAAGAGAGATATTGACAGCTATTTTAAGAAAGAGACCACATACTTGTCTTTATTTAGACTCCTCAAATTGTCACTTAAATCAACCTTTAAGACTTTTTTTCTAAAATCAACGGTTGCATAGTTCACACTTGTACTCTTTATCGCCTACTTCTTCTGTTGTAAAGTATATTTCCTCCAACTTTCCCATTCGCTTTCTCTCACTCTTAGCCAGCTGTCTTCTTTGCCCGAATCCCAGGAAATGTCAGTGTCACCTACAAACTTGTTCTCTGTGGTCTCTAGTCATCACATTCACATGGTCTTAAAACTTATCAGAAAAAGGCACAAATGTAGCTGAAGTCCGTGATACCATGACAAATAAAAAGTTTATAACAATAATATAAATACCAGGAATAAATTTATCTTGAGGTTTGTTAAAATAAAGAAGGAACATAACCCCCCAAAATGAAATTTTAGATGGTAATAATGACATTATTAAATATTGGTACTGGTTTTGAAATGATATGATCCATAAAACAGAGATATGGTCTAATGAATTAATGTTGCTCCAGACAATTTATATACATTTACCTTCTACCACCTGCCATAGTTCTGTGAATTTTCATTTCTATGTGAGTTGGGTATGACTATGAATTCTAACTATATATTAAATATGGAGGTAAAAAAAAGAAAGAAAGAAAAACTTATAGCTACATCATGATGAAAGATCTAACTCTTTCTCCTATAAGGCAAGAATATCTTCTTTAACCACTTGTATTTAACCTTAACAATGGTTTTAGCTAGAGCATTAAAGCAATATGAGTAGTAAAAGGCATCCAAAATGGAAAATAAGAAGCAAAATGTATTTGCTGATGCTAATGATGATCTTTGCTGAAAATCTGAAGGAATCTACATGAATGCTAACAAAACTAACAACTATATATATTTAGAGCATCCACAGGATATTGGATCAACACACAAAGATTAATTGTATGTTTATATACTAACAGCAAACATTTGGATTTCGAAATTTAAATACAGATACAATTTACTGTGGATGAAATAATAAAAAATATTTGGGGTAAAATTAGTCACATATGTATAAGATTTCCACACTGAAAACATGAACCATAGCTGAGAGAAATTCAAGGTAGCCTAAATAAATGGAGGGATATATCATGTTAATAGATTAGAAGACATAATATTTATAAAATGTCAATTCTACTTTAATTCATCTGTAGATTCAATGCAGTTTCAGTCAAAATCTCTGCAGGCTTTCTTTGTAAAAATTGACAAATTGAGTCTACAATCCATATGCAAATGTAAAAGGAAGGTCTACACTTGCCAAAACTACTTTGAAAAAGAAAAACAAAGTTGGAAATCATATGCTAACTTTTGTTCTCAAAATTTATCATAAAGGTACAGCAAACAAAACAGTATGGTGTTACATATGGTGAACATATAGTTTAGTGGAACAGAATAGAGTCCAGAACTAGAAAAAACACGTGAGATCAATTGGTTTTTGACAAAAATACCAAGGTAATTCATGGATTTATTAAAGTCTCAACAAGTGACGCCAGACCAATTTAATATTCATGTGCAAACCATAACCCTCAACCCTTTCTTCACATTATATATAAAAACTAATTGAAATGGATTATAGAAGTAAATATAAAAGCTAAAATTAAAAAATTTCTAGAAAACACCTCAGGATAAAAGGTTGTATCTTTAGGTTAGATAAGTATTTCTTAGGCAGGACACTGAAATCATAGTATGTTTTTAAATAGTAGTGTTGGACTTCTTTAAAATTAAAAGCTTTGACTTTCAAAAAATACTGTTACAAGTCTGGAAATGTAAACCACATACTGAGAGAAAATATTTGCATGACAAATATCTCATAAAGGATTTGTAATCACACTTTATAAACAACTTTTACAAGTCAATAAAAACAATGATACCTGAAAATTTAGAGATTTTACAAGGGAGACATATAGGCATGGCAAGTAAGCCATGAAAACTCAACCTTATTAGTTATTAAGTAAATGCTAATTAAAACCATGATGGGTTACCACCACCACTCTAAAATGTCTAAAGTGAAAAACATGGACAAATTAAGTATTGGCAAAAATATGAAGCAACTGGACCTCTCATCCATTGCTGTTGGTAATACAAAATTGTACAACCACTTTGGAAAAAAATGTTTGGTAGTTTCTTATACAGTTAAACATAAATTTATCATAGGACCCATTAAGTCTGCTCTAAAGTATTAATTCAAGAGAATTGAAGACATAAACATAGAGAGACTTGTTTATAGAAACTTTATTCATCATAGCTATAAACTGGAAAACACCCAAAGAGCCATCAACTGGTGAATTAACCCCACAGAAGTTGTGGTCATATCTAAGGTCTAAAACAAAAGGAAAAGGGGTGCTGTTGGGGAAATGAGTTTATAAAATTTGTATTTTTTGAGTTTGCTCACTTTTAGTGTTTAAAAATGGCACTGGGCAGCGCCATGTATGTGATCTGTAAAATTGCAAATTACCTTCCTGCTTGGGAAGGGCCATTGTTTTGCTAATGTTTGCTGGAAGAGAGGTTTTCTTGCCAGAAAGTATTGAATAGAAACGGGAGGAAACCATGTTTTTGCGGAGTTTGTGCAGAGAGAAAGAAGCCATGTTGGCAGAAGTGAGGGGTTTTTGTGAGCTCCGCTGAGACTGGTGGGGCCTTTGATTCTAGGAAAAATCGGAGATGATTCTCCTGGTTGTGACAGAGAATATCTCAGTGGCTTTGGGAGCCCTGAGTGAAAGGGAAGTGTTTTCCTTCTGTGTGTTGCTCATCAGCTGGTGTGAGACTTTAATAAAGAA
This sequence comes from Rhynchonycteris naso, assembly GCA_037038555.1. Lineage (NCBI taxonomy): Eukaryota > Metazoa > Chordata > Mammalia > Chiroptera > Emballonuridae > Rhynchonycteris > Rhynchonycteris naso. The sequence goes on along the minus strand of CM072997.1, from coordinate 179,673,533 downwards.
ATGACTCACCACTTTTTGGCTGCACTGTTTCTTTACTGTCTGCCTGAATCCAATGGGAACCTTCATGTGCATGGCCACAGCAGCCATGACTGCTGGCCCTACAGGTGCTGAGGTGAACTTTGCTAAAAATGCTTTTCGTTATGTGGGTCTTTATCTTATTCTGGACCAATGTTATTTCTAGAGGCTTCCAACAGACTTTCTCCAGACCAAACCACTGGTAAAGAACACTATGATTTCTCTGGCTAGCTCTTACAAATTGTGATTCATTTTTTGAATGTAGGGCCGAGGCCCACAATCCCTTAGCACAGGGTTAGATCCACCTTTCATAAAGCGGAAAGGTTCTTTAAGAGAGTGAATAAAGATTTCAAACACCAACTTACTAGAGCCCCTTGAAAGGCCTTAGAAGCAGCCTTGAAGCTTCACTGTAAGCCCACCTACCACTGAGTATTTGCCACCCACCTAATGAACAAATTTAGTGATTTTATCCTAAGAGTCAGGAAATGATCGATTCAATGTTTCTGCCACTATTCTCTTCTTAAGGAGTTTTGGAATCTGGACAATTCTATTGTATAAGGGTATGACGATGGAATTTATGGGAATTGTAAATTGATAGGTAGGGTCATTCCTGTTTAAACTTCCTTCACCAATTAGATGAGAAATGCTGCTAAATGCAGCCCCTTTGTAAGTTCAATAAAAGCAGCAGTGCGTAATAGAGTGTAGTTGAGGTTTTGTTTCAAGTTTTGTCTTCAACATTTTTAGTTGCATGACCTTAAGCAAGTGATTTAATATTTCTGGGAAATTAATTACCTCTATTATAATGGGGGTAATGGTGGGTAGATTAAAGGTAGATTTGAAATAAGACTATTCACTGGTTTCCTGATAGTATTTTCTCCTGAGGAGGTTATCATGGGCATCTTGCAAAAAGTATCCTATCTGTATTATAGTGCCTATTTCCAGTTCATTTGAGGTTTTTTCTTTTTCTTTTCCAACTTCCCTAAGCCTTTCTTACAAAAAGAATTTTTGGCTTTTTTTTTAAAAAAATGACCATTTAATTTCAATTTCCATTACCAAACACTTCATAAATAATTCAAAAGAAAAACAGTGGATAACTCATGTGATATTTTTCCTTTATGAATAATGCTTTCAAACCATTAAGTCATGTCTTCACAGTAGCTTATGAAATGGAGACTTGTCCATTCTTTGGTTAAATTTGAGCAGTGCAGTCAGAAAAGATGCATAATTATTAAATAATAATTTTGGTAGGATACCTTCATTTATTGGGTACCTACTGAATATCAGGCACTATTCTAGGCACCTTATATAACATTTCATTTAATTTTTATTACCCTGAAAATTAAATATCATTTATTTCATTTTACAAGTGAGAAAACTAAAACTTAATGAAGAGTTAAATAACCACCCTCAGATTATGTAGCAAATAAATAAATAAATAAATAAATAAATAAATAAATAAATAAATAAGAGATCAAAGTGATCTCTGTCTGATTCCCAGACCCATGCCTTTAATTACCACACCCAGTGTGCCCTTTAATGCTCTGCTACACTTGACAAATAAACACCACCTGGAAGAGAGAAGCTTGAGTTTTTGGTCCATCTGTCTGACACTATGAATAGAGAGTAGATTTTCATGTCTTTCTGTCATCACTCACTATTTTTTCTTTAGGGGAGTCTTATCCAAAGGTCTTGACAGTGGAATTAATTACCAGAGTGTAAACAAATATTTTCATTGGGCTGTCAAGCACTCAGAACCTTCAGAATTAAGTCCCAGTGAGGGAGGTCCCCTTGTAATCTCCTTCGTGACCTCTATCCTGAGCATGGACAGACTTTCTCATGCATTCCTGAATGTCAGGTGCCAATAGAAGTGAGATAACTCACCCAAATGATAGTGTAGTCCAAGTGGCAGGTTTTTACTGTGTGTTTGCTGCATGAAAGACAAAAAAATCCAAGAGGAGGTAAATAAATGGCCCCCTAAATGGAATGTAAGAGGGAACAGAGAAAAGGATAAGTGTAAGCAGACTTCTGTAATAAAGACACTGCCTCTTTACTGGTTCATGTGATAGCAAGTCAACAAACGAGAGTAGCATTTGCTTTAGCCCCATGGCATAATATTCTCATTGTCTAACTAAACCATGGCTTCAAATATATATTTGGCTCAGATAGTTACAAGAGGATGGTAGCAGGTAATTTATTTAAGCCAAGAAACAACATGGGAGGATGGACTGCTTCTTTTTATTCTAGGTCTCACTACTTACTTGCTCTGTTGCTTGAGTTACCGTATTTAGGATTGCTTAACTTCATTTTCTCATTTATACAATGACAATTACAATATCTATCCCTTAGAAATATCACAAGATATAAAATATTTATAAAGTAAATGATAATGAGCATATGCAATGCAATTAATACATACTCCGTTTATTATAGTTATTGCTGCTAATAATAAAAGATAAGTTATTATCTATGAATCCTTAGATTTATGGTTTAGACTTAGAAAACCATTACCGGAACTAATATTTACTAAATTCATACTCAAATCAAGGCATAGATGAGGATATAGCAATTTTATTTGTAAAAAGCAGGAGATGTTAATTACCCAAGGTAGCATAGCTAATAAGTGGTAGAACAGTCAAGTCCTTGTGTTATTCTATACTAGCTTGCAGCATTATTTATTAAATTGGACTATCTCAGACATATGTGAATCTTACTTTCAAAGTTAATATGACCTTCATATGTAATTTCTGCCTTACAAATCTCCAGTTTCTCCATTGCTTTCAGGATGTAATATAAACACTTTAACGTAGTATCTGACATAGTATCAGCGTAGTCTTCCCCTCTAACCACATCTCCTGACAGTCTTCCCTCCCCAACCCTCTTCTCCAACCCACTGCAGCTACAACAGTCTTCTCGCCTTTCCTTGAATGTGACTGACCCCTTGCAAGATTCCACACCTTGCTTATTGTTTATTCTGCCTGGAATGTCCTACAACCCTCTATGCACACTCCACCCAGTCTTGAACTCACAATCCTTGATAAAGACCCGGTCAAATGTTATCTCCCATGTGAAAGCTTTTCTGAGTCTCCCATGTAAGATTAATCATGTTGTCCTCAGTGCCTAGATTTAGCATTTTCCACATCATATCAAAAGTGTCTGTTTTGTGCCTGCTTTTCTTAATAGACTATGATACTCTCAAGAGGGAGACTCTTGACTTATTCTGCTCTGTAGCCTCAGTACCTGCAGCTGACTGTGAGTAGGTAACCAGTTAATTTTGGTTTATGGAATGAGTGAAATATACTGACTGATCTCCTCAGCCCGTCTCTGTGTTGTTGAGTAATGTAGAGTCCAGAGGGTAACTGGACTGGCAGTGACGAAGCTTATATGGGAATCCAAGGTGCCTCTAAATTCAGCCATATGTGTATTTTGTGATAGACCACACTTCTCTAGTTGTGACAAGGGAGCATTTTAACAGCACTTCTGACAAGCAGTCAGCCTAGGAGGAACACATCCCTGTTTGTTCAACAGCTTAACCTGAATGGTTGGCTTTTCTTGTTCTCAGTGGGGTTCCCATAGCACTGGGAGCCTAGAGGAGCAGGTTCACTTAAAGGAAAATGTGAAATCTGTGCTGACATTTATCTGAACCTCAGCAAGACATTTAACAGATTCTCATGATAGGCTGGTGGACCAGATGGAGAAATGCTAGCTGAATAAAAGTAGCATTTAAGGGATTAGGAGCTGGTTGAAGAATTGTACCTAAACATCCACACAATGGGATTCCTGCTATGGCCCTTAAAATAAATCGCACTGCTTAATTTTATAGCTAATTATTTGCTAAATGTCTTAGCTATTAAGTAATCTCCATGAAGTCATAGACCATGTTTGTGTTTTCCACTTTAATATTTGCAGTTCCTAACTGAAAACAACCGTGAGAGGTACTTAGTAAATTTTTTTTTTTTGGATAAAAAGTCAATTTCAGTATTGTCTTAGTCCTGCCTGCTGCCTCAGGAGCCCCGTCAGAGCCATCATCTTTATCACTCTCTATGTGCCGGCCACATTGGTATTTTATTTTATTATTATTTTCTTTCTGCATAATTACCTTTATTTATTTATTTATCTATTTTAAAAATTTATTTAATTAATTGTGTTTACATAGATTCTAGGGTGACCCCGACTGCATCCCCCTCCCCCATATTTCCTTCAACATCTCCCTTACCCCCCTCCCTGCAGAGCCTTCCCCCCTTCCCTTCAGGTTTATCCCATCCTGTCCTCCCCTTTCCCTCTGTCCTCTTTTCCTCTGGTACCTTTGATCCCTCCTCCGTCTCAATTCCTTTCCTCAGTTCTCAGTGTTCCTTGGATTCCTCAAATGAGTGAGGTCATATAATATTTTTCTTTTTCTGCCTGGCTTATTTCACTCAACATAATAGTTTCCAGGCCTCTCAATATTGTTGCAAAAGGTTATATTTCCTTCTTTTTCATGGCCCCATAGTATTCCATTGTATATATGTACCAAAGCTTTTTAATCCACTCGTCTACTGATGGACACTTGGGCTGTTTCCAGCTCTTCGCTATGGTGAACAATGCTGCCATAAACACCGGGGGTGGGGGGCATTTATTTTTTTCAGTCGGTGATATGGTGTCCTTGGGATATATTACTATAAGTGGGATAGCTGGGTCAAAGGGCAGTTTCATTTCTAATTCTTTGAGGAATCTTCATACTGTTTTCCACAATGGCTGCACCAGTCTGCATTCCCACCAGCAGTGCAGGAGGGTTCCCCTTTCTCCACATCCTCGCCAGCACCTATAATGTGTTGTTTTGTTAATGAGCGCCATTCTGACTGCTGTGAGGTGATATCTCATTGTGGTTTTAATTTGCATTTCTCTAATGATTAGTGATGTTGAGCATTTTTTCATATGCCTATTGGCCATCTGTATGTCCTCTTTGGAGAAGTGTCTATTCATTTCTTTTGCCCATTTTTTGACTGGATTGTTTGTCTTCCTGGTGTTGAGTTTTACAAGTTCATTATAAATTTTGGATATTAACCCTTTATCAGATGTGTTGTCGAATATGTTCTCCCATTGTGTGGTTTGTCTTTTTATTATGTTCATATTGTCTTTAGCTGTGCAAAAGCTTTTTAGTTTGATATAGTCCCATTTGTTTATCCTGTCTTTTATTTCATTTACCTGTGGAGATAAATCAGCAAATATATTGCTTCGATAGATGTGGGAGAGTTTACTGCCTATGTTTTCTTCTGGAATGCTTATGGTTTCATGGCTTACATTTAAGTCCTTTATCCATTTTGAGTTTATTTTTGTGTTTGTGCATGGTGTAAGTTGGTGGTCTAGTTTCATTTTTTTGCAGGTAGCTGTCCAGTTTTCCCAACACCATTTGTTAAAGAGACTGTCTTTACTCCACGTTATGCTCTTATCTGCTTTGTCAAATATCAATTGTCCATAAAGATGTGGGTTTATATCTGGGTTCTCTGTTCTGTTCCATTGATACTGTTCTTAGACCAGTATCAAGCTGTTTTGAGTACAATGACCTTGTAGTATAACTTGATATCAGAAAGTGTGATACTTCCCACTTTATTCTTAATTTTCAAGATTGCTGAGACTATTCGTGTCCTTTTTTGGTTCCATATAAACTTTTGGAATATTTGTTCTATATCTTTGAAGTATGTCATTGGTATTTTAATAGGTATTGCATTGAATTTATAAATTGCTTTGGGTTTATTTTAATGATGTTTATTCTTCCTAACCATGAACACGATATATGCTTCTAGTTGTTTGTGTCTTCCTTGATTTCTTTTGTCAATGTTTTATAATTTTCTGAGCATAAGTCTTTAACCTCCTTGGTTAAATTTACTTCTAGGTACTTTATTTTTTTCATTGCAATAGTGAGAGGGATTATTTCCATAATTTCTCTTTCTGACATTTCATTGTTCATCTATAGAAATGCCTGTGATTTCTGTGTGTTAATTTTATATCCTGCCACCTTGCTGAATTCTTTTATCACATCCAGTAGTTTTTTGACTGAGCCTTTAGGGTTTTCAATATACAGTATTATATCATCTGCCAATAATGTTAGTTTTACTTCTTATTTTCCAATTTGGATGCCTTTTATTTCTTCTTCTTTTCTGATTGCTGTAGCTAGGACATCTAGGACTATGTTGAAGAAGAGTGGTGAAAGGGGACACCCCTGCCTTGTTCCTGATTTTAGAGGAATCTAAATCTCCTACTATTATAGTATTGCTGTTGATCTTGCCCTTTAAATCTATCAAAGTCTGCTTTATATATTTGGGAGCTCCTATATTAAATCCATAGATATTTATGATGGTTATATCTTCATGTTGGATTGCTCCCTTTATCATTATGTAGTGACCTTCTTTATCTCTTACTATAGCCTTGGTTTTAAACTCCATTTTGCCTGATATAAGTATTGCTACCCCAGCTTTTTTTTTTCATTTCCATTTGCATGAAATATTTTTTCCATCCTTTTACCTTCAGTCTATGTGCATCTTTTGTTTTAAGGTGTGTCTCTTGTAGACAGCATATGTATGGGTTCTGTTTTCTTATCCATGCAGCTACCCTATGTCTTTTCATTGGATCATTTAATCCATTTACATTTAAGGCTATTATTGATATGTAGTTGTTAATTGCCATTTTATATTTTAAAGTTGTATTCTTCTTGTGCTTTATTCTTTTCCCACTTTGATCTGTTTACAACAGGCCCCTTAACATTTCCTGCAGCATTGGTTTTGTTGTAATGAATTTCTTGAGTTTTTTTTTTTTTTTTTTTGTCTGGGAAGCTTTTTATTTCTCCTTCAATTTTAAATGATAGCCTTGCTGGATAAAGTAGTCTTGGTTGTAGGCTCTTGTTCTGCATTTCTTTGAATATTTCTTGACATTCCCTTCTAGCCTCAAATGTTTCAGTTGAGAAGTTGGATGTCATCCTTATAGGTGCTCCTTTGTAGGTGATAGCCTTTTTTTCTCTATCAGCTTTTAATATTTTCTCTTTATCACTTAGTTTTGGTATTTTAATTATGATGTGTTTTGGTGTAGGTTTCTTTGGGTTTCTCTTTAATGGAGATCTCTGTGCTTCTTGAACTTGTGAGACCCTTCTTTGCATCAATTTAGGGAAGTTTTCAGCTATGATTTGATTAAATAAAGTTCCTATGCTTTGTTCTTTCTCTTCTTCATCAGGAACCCTGTATTATGTGGATGTTATTTCGCTTCATGTTGTCACAGAGTTCTCTTAGAGTTTCCTCAGACTTTTTGAGTCTTTTTTCTTTTTACTGCTCTGCTTTCATGCCTTTGTTCATCTTGTCTTACAACTCTGTGATTTGATCCTCAGTTTTATCCATCCTGCTTTAAGTTCCTTCCATTGTGGTCTTCATTTCTGATATTGTATTTTTCATCTCTGACTAATTCTTTTTTAACATTTCAGTGTCCTTTTTTATACTTGCTATCTCTTTATTTAGGTATTCATAATGACCATCCATTGTTGTTCTAAGATCCCTAAGCATCCTAACAATCATTATTTTAAACTCTGCATCTGGGAGTTTGGTTATTTTCATATCGCTCAGTACATTTCCTGGAGAATTCTCTCATGGTTTCATTTGGATTTCTCATTATGTCTTTGTGTTTGGGTGTGTTGTTTGTAGAGCTGGTTGAGTTTAGGCTCTACAAACAACACACCAAATTGTTGTCTGCCTCCAATTTTCAGTTGTGTTATTTCTAGGTCTTCTTGGGTTGGCTTCAGCTGCTGTTTGTAATCCACTGTGGAATTTGGCTTTTCTAATAGAGCCCCTTTGAAGTATTGATTTGTTTGTTTTCTTCTCAGTTTTCTTAACTCGGTGGTAATCTTGTTTACTGATCTCAGCAGGGGGCTTATTTTAAACTGTATCCAGGAATGAGGTGGGTGTAACCTGAGACTCTAAAGACCTGATCTGCCAGTTACTCTCTCTTTCTCCACTTCAGTAGGGGGAGGTGTTTCTCAGATCTCCATGGAGACCCGAGTTACTGCCCCTCCTCCCCACTTCTTATTTTCAGCTGTGTCTTTTTTGTGCTGATTGAAGCTGGAGAGATATCTTGAGAAGGTTGACCTGGAACCACTTCAGTCTTGTGTTCTGTGGAAGGATCAATGCCTCCCTTGCAATGGCTGCCTCTAGCACCTCCCCCAGGTATGGCTGCTTCTCACACTGGATCAGTTCTGATGCTCAGGGCCTCCCATGCATCCCACTGTTTGTCACCAGCTGTTTCTCTCTCCCTCTTTCTTTTTGGAAAACAAGCCAGCTCTTTCAACACACCTCGTTCCCAGGTCCCCAGTCAAGTGGCTGTGAGTGATATTTTCTACTGTTTTTCTTAAATTGAGAGCCTTCCTGGGCTCTCAGCTCCAACCCCCCCTCTTTATTCCTGTAAGCAGGGGAGGCTCACCACTCCTCGGCGCTCCCGACCAGGCTCGTAGTGACTTCTTTATTGCTCCTTGGATTTTGAGAGCAGTTCTTGTAGTCTAGAGTTGTTTTTTTCACGCTGGATGTTCCTAAATTAATTTGTAATTCAGTTTGGTGGTGTGAGCTGGGAGTCTGTGTGTCTGCCTACTCTGCTGCCATTTTGTGTCTCTATTTTATTTTTTTAATTAATTTTAATTTATTGTTTTAACATGGATTCAAGTGTTCTACTCATTATAACTCCTTTAGCTTCTACCCCTGTGTCACCTATTACATCCCCTTTGGCCCCTCCCCTTAGTTCCCTTTACCTCTTCCCTCTGGGATTTTTTGTCCTGTTATCTGTATCTCTGTGTTATGTATATATAATTTTACTAATCCCTTCACCTTCTTTGATCCCTTCCCCACATTCCTTTCCCCTCTGACTGCTGTTTCATGCTTTTTCTCTCTTTGGAGCTTTCTCACATACTATTCTCTACTTGGACAGAATGTTTTTCTAGTCATCTTCTCTTACTCTGATCTTTGCACAGCAAATGCCTACTCTTCCTCCAGGCATCTCCTTAAATACCTTTTTTGAGGAAACCTTCTTTGCACACTTTCACACCTACTGCCACCCTCAGCTGACTATGATAGAATCCCATTACAACCTATACTACTTCTTCATTGCTCTTATAACAATTGTAATTATTTATTTAATGGAAAGCCCTAGATACAGAAGTAAAGTTCAGGAAATCGGACTGCATTTATTGCTGTAGGAATCCCTAGGGTCCAGTACAGTGCCTTGCATTTATATACTAATAAAAATTTCTTGCCCAATAAATTTACAATTTTTAACTGAAGGCAAGAAGGGGAAAACAGGAAATGAACAGGGTTGTGGTGATAGAGATCAAAAGATGCTTATCCAAATCTATTTTTTCTTTTCTTTGGGCACAAGGCTAAAGTATATGTTACACTTCCCATGTAGCTAGATATGGCCATGTGACTGTTTCAGCAAAGGCAAAGTATGCCCTGTGCCCTTCCAGACCTGACCCATATAGAATTCCTACTCATGGTTCTCCCAATATTTTCTCCATTCTTTGACTGAAAAGAGATGGATACATTGATGCAAGAAACCACATTTTTGAAGATTTCAGAGGAATCTTTGGCCTGGGACACTGAATGTCCACTTGGAAAAGGTCTGTCTTGCTGACAGTAACACTGCCTTGTACCATCATGAGTGAGGAATAAGTCCTCTATTATTTGAGCCATTCTGTATTTTGGAGTATATTTGTTATAACTGTTGTGTTATGCTAACCAATACAATAGCTACCTTAAACTATTCAAAGGACCATAGCAGAGGAAGCAGACTTACTCTGTAAAGTAGGTCAAATGTGTATTAAGGCAGATGTCCTCAAAGTGTGAGCAGCAGCCTCACCATTCCAGTGAGTTTTATTTAAACTGCAAATTTTCAGACTCCAACCTACTGAATCAGAAACCCTAGGGAAGGGCCTGTGGTTTGTTTCAATAAACTGTTTAGATGATTCTGGTACATCTCACATTTTAAAGCCATAAGGCTAAGTTTAGAGAAGCTTAACTCTTGGAAGCTTTGTGACTTTGGACAAATTAATTAATCTGAGTTATAATTTTTTTTTCAATAAAATTAAAGAAATATTTACTTTGTGGTGATGTTCTGAGAATTTGAATGAGTGCTTTTCATAAAGTATTTATACCTAGCACAGAGTAAATTCTCAAACTATGTCTGCTCTCTTCCCACCATTCCGGTGTGGTTCCATAGGAAATTGGGTCATGTGATGATTCTAATAAGCAGGGATTGAGTATAACGACATTAACATGTCGAAGTCAAAGTGTCCTGAGCAATTATGCCAAGCTTAAGGGAAAAGGAACAATATGTGATTGATTAGAAACAATAGCTCTGCTTGTAAGGTTAGGTTTCCATGGTCAATGTTTAATATCATGTTTTAAACTTGATCATTTTTAAACATACATATAAAGGGCTTGGAACAATTATTAAAACCTAATAAGCACTCAGTATGAGTTAGTTAGTTATTATTAGAATAAATTCCATGAGGTTAGAGATTTTAAAAAATTATCTGCAGTATTCTCAGTCCATAAAACATTTTTCTTCCTATGGCATGTGCTCAATAAACATATGTTGAGTGAATAAGTGAAATAGCATTTTATAAAAATTGTACAGCTCTGTATGTAATGGCTTCTCTTCTCTTCTAACCATCCACTATGACTTTAGCTTACAACAATGCTATGGAAGTCTCCTAGACCTGTTGCCCACTTAGCCCCACAGTTTAATGTGCACATCAGTCACAGGGAAGGTTGTTAAAATACAAATGCAGCAGGGGTGGGCATTTTTGACACACTTGTAGATGATGGTAGTGCTGCCCTTGCCTGTACTCAATTCCTTTCCACCTGTTTGGACTTCTGAAATCTTACCACTTTCATTTATTGCTGCAAAAGTCTTAATAATCCCCCTGGGTTTGCAAAGTTCTCTGGGACAGACATTGCTTTTTGAGTGATATTGGTGTAATGTATTTTCAGTGAATGAGTTTCCTGTTATTTTTATGGCAACTTTATACTTTGTGAATGTTTCAAGTTTTTGTTATAGAAACCTCAAATATAAACAAAAGTGAAGAAAATATAATAATAAATTCCCACATGCCTATCACACAATAATTTGATAATTATAAACTTATTACTGATCTTGTGACTCTGTAATATCTTCCCACCACTTGGTATTTTAAAGACAATTTATGTATCATTTGATTAGTAAACAATTCAGTAGTTTCTCTAGGATATAACAGAAGTCTTAAAATGCAATAAGAATATCATTCTTATGGCCCTTGAAGTGATAATTCCTTAATATTATCAAATACATTTTCAGAATTCAAAAGTTTTCTTTTTTTCAGTAGTTGGTTTGTTTGTTCAAATCAAGATCCAAACAAATAAGGCACATTGAATTGGTTGATATATCTCTTAAGATTATTTTAATTTGCTGATTTCTCTTCCTTTTTTTTCTTACACATTTATTTGATAACAAAATGGGTTATTAGTTTCGCAGACTTTCCCACATTCTAGATTTTGATGGTTGGATTGTCATGATGACTTATAAAATATTACTTTGTCCTCTGGATTTTCTATAAATAGGTAGTTAGATCTAGAGGCTTGTTAGCTTTCAGGTTTAATTTTTTTGGCAAGAAATAAAGGAAGTTTTTATAACAGCTTCCTCTCTGGACACTACTTTTATCCTCTCCTGCCTTTGGAAACTCTAGTTTTTTATAATATGAAAATGGCACCTTTTTCAGAATCTAACTGATTTAGAGAACTCTACTGGAAAATGCTTGTAAAGTCTCATTTATTGTTTTTTTTTTAAGAAAGTTGTGTGACTCAACAGAACTATCCTGGATGCAAAGAATGAAAGCGTGTTTTCACTTGCCATTAGATTGTTGGAATTATCAATGATTAGAACTGAAGAAGTAAAAAAGGGATTAATCACATTGGTTTTGACCTAGATCAGTGGTAGTCAACCTGGTCCCTACCGCTCACTAGTGGGTGTTCCAGCTTTCATGGTGGGCAGTAGCGGAGCAACCAAAGTATAAATAGAAAGATAGATTTAACTATAGTAAGTTGTTTTATAAAGATTTATTCTGCCAAACTTAGCGAAAATTCAACATAAAGTACTTGGTAAGTAATTATTATTATATGCTTTAACTTGCTGTAACTCCGCTTTATAAATTTTATAAAGTAAAGTTACTTTTCTACTTTATAAATCACCATTACTGTGGAACTGGTGGGTGGTTAGAAAATTTTACTACTAACAGAGACACAAAAGTGGGCAGTAGGTATAAAAATGTTAACTACCCTTGACCTAGATGATAATAAAAAGTGCTACCCCCTTTATTATGAGGGTCATATAGTGATTATGGAATGCCAGAGGTTAAATAACTAGTCCTAGGACATACAGTTATTAAGTTCTAGAGGTGGGAATTGAACCCCAGATGTCAGATAACAAGGTTTATGGGTACAGCTACTATACGAGTGATTCTTAACCTTTTTTGAGGTACCGACTCCACCAGTTTCATATGTGCATTCACTGAACCCTTCTTTAGTGATAAATAAAATATGATATTATTTTCAAATTCAAGACATAGGTATAGTTCGTTTACTGGTGCACAAAATGAGCTGTGCATGAACATCACCTTGCTCAAAGAACAAAACCAACAAAGTGCATGAACTCACAACAAATTACGGTATTACTTTATTCTGGCCTCCGCAGCAGAGGCTTCTCCGAACCCCTGAGACCGACTCATCGAACCCCTAGGGTTCGATAGAACCCAAATTAAGAACCACTGTACTACTTTCAAAGAAATTATTTCAGTCCTCTGCTAAAATCTTTTAATGTCTCCCAATGAAAATGTCCCAATTTATTAATTGCTATACAAGGCTCTTCATATTTGGACCTTTTCTTATCTTGATTGCTTCATCTCTGGACACTATCTCCTTTCTCTCCTGCCCCTCCCTAGAAACACAGGCAATACCTGACCCAATTATACTAACATTATTTAAGTCTTTGAATGCACCTTGCTTTCCCAGTTTTTGGCCTTTGCACAAACAATTTCCTATCCCTGAAATAATCTCTCCTTCTAGGTCCTTTCTTCTATCACCTCTTTATTATACTAGTGCTTATTTATTCTACTGATTCCAGGTTCAACTTTCTTCTTTCAAGAGTCTTCTATGACCCTCGCTTCTAGGTTAGCAGCTCCTATGAGGTCTTATAAAACCTATGTTTTTGTTATGGGACCATTTAGTACGATATTTTCATTCTTCGTCTTATAATAAGATTGCCATGCAAGGCATGATACCATTTTCATCACATTCACTGTTTCATCCTAGGTCACATATTAGATGCTTGAAAAATCTGGTTTGAGTGAAGTACAACAAAGCTAGTATCCTAAAGTAGAAATAAGCTTAGCCAGAAAGAACTGTCCCAATGGACATTCAAACTCCACTTCTCAGATCACACTTAGTTCCTTCAACTGAACATTATTCCAAAATGAGATTTTCAGATTGTTGCTTAATCCTGTCCTTTTCCATGACACTTATACTTTTTGGTGAGCTAATTACTTTTGCCTCAAACTTTGCCCAACAGATAGGCAAACAGAGGAGGCACATAGGATCTGCATTCCGTGAGCACTGAAACCTCCCAATGGCTGAGCATTTGTTTTTAATAAGGCATGTTTGTACATGGAACTGCATTTTATAAAGTCCCGTTAAGAGCCGGGGGATAGCAATCTGTGGTGATCATTCATCACCCTGCCCACACAGCAATTTAAGTTACTTTGAGGCACACTTTCTTCCATCTATAAACTGATAGTTTGCCAGGCAGCAGGCAGGCTGACTAATATACAGTGTGTCCGTAAATTCATGGTGCACTATTGACTGGTCACACGGTCAAAAGTGCACCATGACTTTACGGACATACTGTATATAGTGCTATTTGGTGGCCAAATAGAAAGCCCCTGTTTTCTTAGAATCATGTAAATTGTATTATTTTGACTCCCACTGATGAAGTATGACTTCTGTTAACTATTCTTGCCATCTCTGTTCTTCTCCCTTTGTCAAATTCTCCAAGCACTTACTTCTCAGTAGGACTCAGAAAATGACTGAGGATGTTGTTAAAGCATATGTATTTTTATGAATAGTACAGCCCATAAATAGCATCTATATTACAAGGAGAAACTTAGCCTCCGTTTTCATTTTGTTTGAAATTATATATGAAACATTTGAATATAAGAAGGCATTTTATAATTGTTAGTATTATAATTTAGCTACCAAGAACTTACTGACACAACATCCACTAACCACACTACTGGGACACAGCTGCAGAGAAAGATGGTTTTTGATGCCTTGCTACATACAGGTCAGAAATCAAATCCTTCTTTAAAGAGTGGAGATAAGGGATGATCAATGAATTTATTAATCTAAAATGACAATTGATTGGATTGACTGATTTGGTTCCAAATTTCATCTCTTTTTGGAAAGTTATCTTCTCAAAAACAAAAACAATGTTTTATTCACTGTATTCCCCTTTAGTGCCTAACATGTATAAACCGATATTTCAAAATGTGTTAAATTTAATTGACTATTCATTGCCCCGAGTTGTGAAAGTTAATCCTTATTAGAAAGCATTAAAACATCTACCTTTTAAGATAGAGCATGCAATTATGAACCGAGCTTTTAAGATATTAAAATATTTAGCATTAACACATCAATAAAAATGTTTTTAGGTACTTAAGGGTACAAAGATGATGATAACATGAAATCAGAATGCAAATATATTATAGTCCAACATGAAGGTAGACATACAAACAAATGATAACAGTGCAGTTACTCTCAAGACCTTCTAGACATTTCTAAAATTATTAGAGGATGAGAATTGGGCACTATTGAAGATGCTCTTAAACTTGTGGTACAGATTCTTATTTTTAAGACAGCTATACTTAAAGTCAAGAATAATTTAACCTGTTATTGGCATATAAATATCACTTTGCAACATGCAGTAAAGAAGAGAGTTTTTGCATTTAAAATAGGACCATGTTCTGAAAAAGATTTCAGCTTCATTGGCAGTAATAAAAGGGAGACCCAGAAGTCTTCTTGCTCTGGGAAACATTCTCCCTACCCCACCCTTTCTTCCCCTATACATTCACAACTTCTCTATAACTATCTGAGATCTTTAGGACAAATCTCTGCATGCTTCTTATCCAAATAAAGTCAGTTATCCCGAGAAAACCATAGTCATATTACATACCCAAGACTCTAACACCCAGTGACTTTTCTGACTCATTTTTGCACCTGTTTCCTAAACTTTACTGACTCCTGAAATTTTCCCCTCCTTCATTCCCCAGAACCTCACACTGATGCAAACCTCTAAGCTTACCCATTTTTTGAGTCTCTACTATTATTTTCTTGCTCTAACAGAAAGCTGACTCTCTTCAAATGTTTCCCCAACATTCCTCTAAATCACAGGCTGTTTTATCACCCAAACGTTCTCTACTATAGGCCCTGAAAGTTGAATGGATGGTATTCTTATTTTTTCACAATATTCTCCCTATATTGCTGTTAAAAGCACCCAGTTTTGTTTCTCATGTCATCAGGCTATACCAACCACCGTTCAAGTTTGCTATATAGTCATTCACCACCTCCTGGGTCATTTTCCCTTATTTTTGTTCTTGGCTCAATGTCATGTTCTGACACTAACCCTGTGTTAATTCTTCTGATTTTAACCCTTTAAGTAGTGGGTTTTTTTCATGCTCACTTATCCCCAGGAGTGTTTTTTTTCAAAACATGAAATTAGTTACAGTTACAGTTTTATTAACTTAAAATCATGTTTGTTTGATAACCAACTTAGGGAAACAAGAAGAACATATATTTGTCTTTTTTTTTTAGTGTTGCCTCACACATTTTTAAAATAAATTGGGCATACTCTGGATGGTCAAGAGGCACGAGGATGTACTTACTTGGATATTCATACTATTCAAAGGGTTAATATATGTAATAATGATTGTTCCAATATGGTATCTTTTAAGTCCTTAGAAATCTTCTCCTAAAGGCCCTAGCCAGTGGCTCAGTGGATAGAGCATCAGCCCAGTGCAGGGGTGTCCTGGGTTTGATTCCCAATCTGGACACACAGGAGACGTGTGGGGTGGATCCTGCTCAGAGCTCATGTGAGAGGCTATCTCACTAACTCCTCTTCTCTCACCTAAAAAATAAATTTTTTTCTTATCATGATTTTATCCTATATTACCTTACATACTAACACTGCCATACCCTACACGTTGTCATTAACAAAAACTGCAACCCCTGAACAACTGTCAATTTATATACTGTATAAGCAGCACCACCTTTTAGCTCAATGGCTTTCTGCTTTTTGTAAACCCAAACTATACTTCATGCTCATTGGAACTTTAAATTCTTCAAGCTGTACATGAGGTCCTAGTCTTAACTGTTATTGCATTTCCAGAACACCTTGAATAAATCACTTTATCTCTCTCTGTATCAAAAGTGATAATGATGATAAGAATATAGTCAACTTTTACTGAGTGCTAACTACATATTAAGCAATATGCTCTAAATATTATTTTATTTATTGACTCATTCAATTCTCACAATAACTTTTCAAGGAAGATGCTATTATTAATTTTCCTCTTTAGATGAGAAAACTGAGGCAGAGAGTGAGTAAATCCTTATCTAATCTAGGTAAACTATCCTATGACTTATGAGCTAAATATTCATAAGTATGTCAATTTATTTAAGAAAGGTCTCATTTGAAGGTAATCTTTAAAGTAATTTTTAATGTTCTTTGTACCATTCACAAACTACAAGAAAGTAGACAAAGAAGTAAACTTCCATTCTAGATTTTGATTACTCTCAGATATTATGAGATGTAGTGGATATGCTTTATATTCCAGAAAAAGAAGAAGCTGTCCATTATAATATGGTGTTTATAACCTAACAGATGGGAGAGGGTGAGAAATGGATTTTTTTTTTCATGTTAAAAGAAATGATTACAAATGTGTAGTACTTATTCCCTTTCAACTCAGAGGCCTTCAGGAGCCAATGACACAGTTTGGGTAGGCACGGTTTTCTCTCTACTTATAAACAAAACACAAACAGAGTGAAGGGACATATAAAAGGAAAAAACAACTACAACTGGGCTTTAAAGTAAGCAGTCAGCATTTAGCATCCTTTTTTATCATCCTCAGGATAACAAGCCAGCATATTTGATGTCTATTTAAAAATGCATATGAGCCAGAATACCCACCACACTATTTTCTCGGAGATCAGAGTTTCTATGCAATCCAAACAGAAGAAAACATTCCAGTGTGAGGTTTATGAATGGTAGGTGAGAGTTTTCTTTTCCTAAGATATTCTTTTTCTCTCCTGTCCTTTTCCTACTTTTTCCTAATTTGATACTCATCATTTCAACCTCATGCAAGTGAATATTCATGATAGACAGTAATTAAACTCATAAAAAGAACATGGGTCATAATGATCTTCCTGACTCAGAGGTAGTAGAGCTCATATGTCACAGGACTTCTTTTCCCTGGGACCCTAGGTGTTCCTATTTTCTGGGGAGTTTATGGGTGGATTTCAATGTTCTGGGAATGTTTGGAAGTTATTTGTCAAATTGTATATTTGAGCTTATTTTTTGGGTAAGAGTACATAGTTTTTGTCATGTTATCAAATGAGTCTGTAACTTAATCAAAAACTTTTTTTGGACAATCTCAATTAAAGCCATCATCATCTGTCCAGTGACCAAGCTAAAACCCCACCACAGTTTTTTTAGTTGTGTCCATACTCTGGTTCTCAACATTTCTCTCTGCCAATACATTTGAAAAATGCACTCATTTTCATAAGTAGAATGGCTTCTAACAAAAGTAATCCTCAATTCTAAATAGAGCAAGCCTTCTTACAACATAGTATCTCAAGTGAGTGCAATTTACTTTCTAAAATATTTTAGTTTATTTTGATTTGTATTTCTGAGGGCATGAAATAGGTAGTCAGAAAGCATAGGTCTCACTGACTCAATTCTTTTACATTATTTCCACTGCCATTTTCTTCATCTAGGCTTGTATCATTTCATACTGAGAAAATTATAATTTCTCCCTATCTGGATTCTCCACCTCCAGTTTCTCCTCTTTCCATTCCATGTACCATATGTAACTGAAATGATCCTTCAATTAGGTTAAAGTAAGGGAAATTGCTGATATTTGAGTATTTTTGATTAACAACAACAACAAAAAAGACAATGTCACATGGTTCAACTTACTATAACATAGATACAATTGTGTTATTACTTGGCTTAAAATCTTTTTATGATTTTCTGTTATGTTTATTAAAAAGTTTATATTCCTCAGAGTGAATTATAGAAGTATGCTCTCTCAACAATGGACCTTGAACTTCACTACCTGACCAGGGATTGAAAACTTAAATGAGTACTGTGGTCAATTGAATAGTATAAACGTTTGACACGATGTAGAGCAAGACCTAGGCATGGTGCATCTGGGCTGTGGTGATTGCGAAGCAATATGCTCTCTCTGAAGGAGCTTCTCCAGTAGATTGCTTTAATGGTTGCATAGTTTCAATTTCTCAGAAAAATCTGGAAATCTAGAGTTACATTAGAAATACTTTTATTTTTTAATATTAGCAGTAAGCATGTATATAGCATGTATTATAGACTAGGTATTATTCTAAGCCCTTTTCATTGTGGCAAGCTAATTCAAAATTTTAATAACTATTGTACAGTCAAGATATAGCACATCTATGAACAAAATTTAAACTGGCTTCTTCCAGTCGATTCTAACAACATATCAAACTATTCCCAATATAAGAACAAATGAGTCATTTATACACATTGAAGTTTTTGTTTCTGTGGTGTTCTTTGCATTGAATTCTTATTTCTTCTTTCCCATTTTCTTTGTCCACTTAAGCTTTAATCGCCAACTTTCTATTCATTCATTAAAGATAAATTCATGTGTCTTCTTTTGTTAAACTTTCCTGATTTTTTTTCCTATCCTTAATAGTGTCCTTCTTTCTTTCATAGTACACCCTCTTACCCCCAATTTTCCTCAGCACACATATCAGATACAGTAGGCATTCAAAATTGTTTATTATATAAGTGAATGACTACTTTATTTAAAGCTAATTTATTTATTAAAGAAACATATTTGGTCATGTATTATGCCAGGCAGAAATTTCAAAGAATCTAAAATGCTATTGTTAAAACTAAAAATAATATATTATACACTCTTCAAGTTTGTACTTTCCCAAAGCATCAATTGTGGTATGATTTCATTAGTTGTCTCAACCCTTTTCGAATAGTGTGATCCTTGGAGCCCCTATCAGCAGCCACTGAATACTGGATTTTGTTACCTATTTAAAATGGTAGTTAGGTAGCAAGATGCAATTTCTTAGATGTAATCTTTTCCAGTAACTCAACTAGCCTTGTGTGGCAGCTTCTACTAGCTAGCTGTATGGAAAAACAAGGAGAGCAAGAATTACAATCAAGTCATTTATTGAACACTACATGACAATCTAGTGGTGGAGTTTATTTAATAAGATAGTCTCTGTTTTGTTTAAAACACATACACACACAGAGAGATGAACACGTTCATACACACACAAGAAAGCTAATGAACATATAAAGAGGAAAATGAGGCAAAGAGAAAACAATTGTAAAGCTATCACCAGAAATAAGAATGAGGTTCTTAAACGCAAACACTTCTTAACATTCTTTAAGATAGAGTGACTCTGTGTCTGAAATCATATTTCCAAGTTTCTAGATTTCTATACCTCAGATGATAATGAAGTCATTATAGCTGTCTGTTAATTTCTATTGCTGAATAGCAACTTATCACAGATTTAGTGATAATACATATTTAACAACACATATTTTTTATCTAACAGTTTCTACGAGTCAGGATTCTGGATGTTGTTTGGCAGGGTATTTTTCTCAGGCTGTTATAAGGCTATATAATAAAGGTGCTGGCTGGGCTGTATTCTTATCTGGAGGCTAGGTGGGGGTAGAATCTATTTGCAAACTTAATTAGATTGTTGGCAAAATTTATGTCCTTGCAGCTGAATTACTGAGGGCCCTAACAGCTATTGGCTGGACGACGTGCTCAGGTCCTAGAGCCTACCTACATACATTCTTGCCAAAAGTACTTCTCTAATATGCTTACTTCATGGAGTCCATGAGGAGAGGTTCTCTTCTTAGAAATTCCAGTCCCTCTTTAAGAAAGGCTTAGGTCTAGTAGTTAGTTCAGCCCCATTCAGGGTAATATTCCCTTGATTAGCTCAGAATTAAGTAATTTGAAACTTTAATTACATCCACAGAATCCCTTCACTTTTGCCATATTCTATTGGTTAGAAGCCAGTCACAAGTTGTTATGGGCTAAATTGTATTCTCCTCCACCACCAAATTCATATGCTGAATTTTGAACCCTGAGTACCTCTGAATGTGACTACATTTGGAGATAGAACTTTAAAAGGTAATCAAAGTACAATGATGTCAGTAGGGTGGGCCTTGATCCAATGTGACTGAGGTCCTTATAAGAAGAGGAGATTAGAACACAGATGTTCAGAGGAAAGACTATGTAAAGACAGAGGAGACAGCCATCTACAACGAAAGGAGAGAAGCCTACAAAGAAAACTTTTGGTCAGCACCTTAATATCAGATTTTTTGCCCCTAAAACTGTAAAGAATTGTGTTGTTAAAGCCACCCAGTCTTTGTGTTTTGTTGTGACAGCCCTACTAAACTAATACATGTGCCCTACCGAACTCAAGGAGCAAGGGTAGGGGTGTGTGAGGGTAGGAACAGAAGCAGATTTAGGTTGGTTGAGGCCCCAGGCAAAGAAAAAAGTAATGGGCCCCTTTCATTAGAAAAAAAATTGTAAAGTTGGTTTTGCAGGGCCCTTCAGAAGTCGGGGCCCAGGGCATGCACCCGGTGTACCTGCTGTTAAATCTGCCTCTGGGTAGGGATGTACACAGGGAGTGAACATCAGGGCACAGGAATCACAGAAGCCACCCTAGGAACTCCTTACTTTCAGGAACATAGGGGATTATACTTCTCTATGTTGGCTTAAAAATCTTTGAAATGTGAGCAAAAGTGAGCAGTTATCACTTCCAGAATGAACTATTTAATGCTGGGCATCAGTTCTCTAGCCTCCCTTTCCCCTGCTAGGGCAAACTCCAGAACTTCCTATTGCAGTGGTAGCATCTTACCATAGAGAACCTCCCTCACCTGGATCTCCCCAAATTTATCATTAAAAAAACCCCACCTACTAGCCCACACCAAACCAGTGCCATGAGCAAGAAATTAGTCTATATTAATTTTGAGTCACTGACATTTATTATAAGGACATCATTTAGCTTAACCTAATAGATAATTGAGATAGTTTTGTACCATTAATGAATTTAAAGAGTTAAAATAACTAAACAGTAAAACCAAAGCACTTGAATAAATTTTTACAAAATTGTGGAGTGAGGTAACTACTCTCTTTAGACCTAATTAATTGCTGCTATAGTTGGTTATAGGATACCAACAGGGACTGATGAAATAATGAGTTCAGATGGAAAATAAGATGTGCCTCTCTGGAAGATAATTCTAATCAAACTTCATATAAACAAACTAATCATCTTAGTCATCAGCTTCTATGATAGAGTTGCATCTAACTCTCTAATATTGTGATAGAAGCGAACTATTTAAGATAGGTTTTGAAAATTCACCAGAGCTTTGAAATGAATGATCCTCAAGGTGAATTAAAATTCTGCACCATATGGCCCCAAGCTTGCTTTAACTCCACTTTTTTCTCTCAATCCTCTGAATCTTTTTTTTTTTTTTTCATTTTTCTACAGTGGTTTCTATCTAAATAGATCACTGGAAAAATAATTGCTTGATTTTCTTTTTAATGGTTTGAGAACAAGAAAATATAAAGTTAAGGAGGATCTACAAAGATATGCTTTTGTGTAACTGTGAAAAAGAGTTGCAGTGAGACATAACTGAAGCAATGAGAAAAAAATTAAAGCGGTGAGGCGGAAAAAGCTTTTATAGTAAGATTAATTTATAATTTCTAACTAGCCTTCATGAATGGAGCAGACAGATCTCTTCTATGGAGTTATCTTTGCCTTTCTGTGCATGCTGTCTTCAGATAAATGTTTTCAGGTAGTAATACTTTAGCTCAGATAAAAAGGAGGATAGCTATCCTGCTTAATGGGTGGGAAGTCATGCAATTTATCTACTTTTGGCAAGTGACATAATAATATGTCAAAATGTGTGGCCTATGCCCTGTGCAAGAAGCCGTTTACTTTCGCTTTCCAGTCCATCATGCCTACTGAAGCATTCCCTGGAAATGTCAAAGACACCCGGAAAAGATCAATCTTTTTTGGTTAGGAGACTGTGAGTAAAACAAGACCTAGGGGAAATAGAGAGAAGAAAGAACAGTCAGGGGTTTTCATCCACGAGTCCACAGATGGGTGCTGGTTGGCCAGAAATTTCCTGCCATCAGGGAAACAGTTAACCACCAGACCAGCATGAAATTTCTAGGGAACAGGGCTGAAAAACACTGGGTACAGACTACTTAAAGAAAGATCTGTTCTCTCTGTTAATATTTCTCTTGAATACATATTATATACTCTTATAAAAGTATTTATGTATAATATTTTAAAATTTATTTATTTATAGTCAATTAGCAGACTCAGTCCAGTAAGTATTCTAGTTACCATGGATACCAAAGTGGAACCTATAGAAAATAAGAATTTTGATTTTGGAATGTTAAGATTTTGCTACCATTCTTGAATCAAAAAATTTTTTCTTAAATCACTTTAATTGGAAGCATTTAACATCTACTGTGAAAGGGGTTTATGTCTAGACAAGCATGGAATATTTAATGAATGTGTCATTGTTACCCCACAGATGTGTCTATTTTCCCACTCTGAAAGCATATAGTCCATTTCCTGAATACTCACGAGAACAAAGGATTATATGCTATTTGAGAGTATTTATACTCTTAAAGTTTGGGTAAACAAATAAGGTAAAAACAAAGAGAAAGCCTTCCCCAAATGAAAAATACTAAAAAAAAAAAAAAAAAAAAAACAATGAAATTACTTCTGTGTAATGAATCTACATATATGTGTGTTCCTGTGTACATCTATGTATGGATTGCTCTTGGTTTATGTAACAGCATAGAAAAATGAAATGAAATAAAAATGATCATATTACAGCTTAAAAATTACCTGGAAACTCAAAATGAGCTTTTAACTCACTTGCTTATCTGTAAGACAATTAATTAACTTTAGCTCTAGTAATTTTAGAGCATTTTAAAGATTTTAATCTTATTTATTTATTTTAGGAGGTGAGAAAGAGAGAGAGAAGGGGGGAGGAACAGGAAACATCAACTTCTGTATGTGCTTTGACCAGGCAGGCCTGGGTTTTGAACCTGTGACTTCAGCATTCAAGATCAATGCCTTATCCACTGTGCCACCACAGGTCAGGCTTCAAGCATTTTTTAGAAACTGCTTTTCAAACTTTGAAGTATAAATTATTATATTTGGGAAATCATGTAAAATATAATCCATGATATATTTTCTGATCTTCTTCAGATTAATTCCATGTGAATAAGAGAGAATAAAGTGCTTTCCTTTTGTTTTAATTAATAGACTTTATTTTTATTGAAATATAATTAACCTATAGCACATTAGCATTAGGTACATAACTTAATGATTTTATATATATTAATATATATGATTATATATATTATATAATTGTGAAATGATCACCACAATTAATCAAGATAACATTCATCACCATTGTAGTACAATTTTTCCTTGTGATGAGTGTTTTTGATAATATGAATACTAACTTTTAATAAAAACAAAATTCTTTTTTTTAAAAAAAAAAATTCTTTTTATTTATTCATTTTAGAGAGGAGACACAGAGTGAGAGGGAGAGAGAGAGAAAGAGAGAAAGGGGGGAGGAACTGGAAGCATCAACTCCCATATGTGCCTTGACCAGACCAGTGCAGGGTTTTGAACTGGCTACCTCAGTGTTCCCAGGTTGACGCTTTATCCACTGCACCACCACAGGTCGGGCAAAAATCCTTTTTTTATTTTAGCATAATTTTTTCCTCATATTAACCCACACCTTTCCACTTCTATGCCTCCCTTTTGTATTAGCTCATTGCTTGACCACTGCAATAGCTACTACATTATCTCCATGCTTTCTCTTTTGCCCATCTCCAGTCTATTTCCCACATTTTGGTAGAATACAGTTTGCAAAACAAATCTGACCATGTCACTCTCCCATTTGGAATACTTCAAAGGGATCTTTTCATGATCAACATGAAAAGCAAGATATGTAACATGGCTTACAAGTTGCTACAGGACCTGGTTATTGCTGGTCTTTCTCCCAACCCAAACACATGCATCAGTCTCATCTCCCAGGTCTCCACATTCTCTGTCATGCAGCTGAGGGCTGACTTTCTCTTTATGAATATATCATGCTCCCTCCTATCTTGGGGTCTTTGCACATGCTCTTCCCTGTGTCTAAAGTGCTCTTATCTTGTTCAGCTCACATGGTCCATGCTTACATGTCTGTAAGGCCAGCTGTTGTGGCCGTTGTGGCAATTCACATGCAGGTTCTCATTGGATTCAACCAGACGGTAAAAAAACAGTAGAGTCAAAAAATGGTAGGCCATTCCTTTATGAAAGTCTCGCGCCAGCCAACGAGCAAACACACAGGGAAAAACAATTCTCTCTTCATTCAGAGCTCACAAAGCCCTGTCACATCATCCAGTTCCATAACCAGGAGAATCTACTCCAGTTCCTCCTAGAATCAAAGGCCCCACCAGTCTCAGCGGAGCTCACAAAAGCCCCTCAGCTCTGGTTCCCCATCTGCACACCTTCTCCCTTCTCTGCCAACATGGCTTCTTCTTCAGTACTCTGCATTCTCTTTGCTCTCCCTGCAAAACATGGCTTACCTCCTTTTTCCTTCTTCTCTTCTTTTCAAAACTTTCTGGCGCAAAAACCTTTCCACTAGCAAATATTAGCAAAACAATGACCCTTCTCAAGCAGCAAGGTAATTTGTGATTTCACTGACCACAGTTACCTGGTGCTGCCCAGCCTCCAATGCAGACTATAAGTGAGCAAATGTAAAAATCATATTTTACAAACTTATTTGACCAACAACGTCTTTTATGCCTCATCTCAAATATTAATTCCACAGGTAAGCCTTTTCATAAACTCCAAACTATACCTACTATGGATTTGTGTACATTCTATACTTTTCCTTTATAGTACCTTTCACAGGTTGTAATTATAAATTGTGCTATTATGAACTTTCAAAGACATAAAATATAAATCTGTACAAATATGCAATCTCCTTTATTTCTGTCCAGTAGGATTTAGCTCCTGGGATTCCACTGCCATCCATGATGCAACTAAATCTTGCCACAGGTCACTTTCAGAGTTTTTTTAGTCTCTTTCAGATAAATACTGTGTTTTTTTGTTTTTTCTGTTTTTTCATTTCAAGAGCTTTCCTTTTCCCATCTCCTTCTTTTATCTTAGGGGCATATGAGTTCCTGTACCTGAGAGGAGATGGGGTTTCTGTGCATAACGATTTTCTGTTCTCTAGGACCTGTGCTGAGATCCGCCTATTTTCCTTTGTTCCTTCCTGTGCTGACATTTCCTGCTACAAAGCCTGATTCTGTAGTGGTCTCTGATTGTCACATCGGTGCCCTCTGTCTAATTCTAATTTCCACCACAGAGGCCTGCTGATCTGTTTTCAGGACTTTGATTTTCTTTTGGTGGCAGGGAGCAAGGGCTGCTTTCAAACTAGTTGGTTTTCTATACCCTGCTGAGTCTGCTGCCCTCTGTGAGGCTGCCCTCAGGCTCAGGTACCTAGGTTACCTCTCTGAATCATAGCTACAGCAGCACTGTAAGGCTATAGTTACACCTGACTTTTCTATAAGCCCTTCCTTCTTCCCAAAATGCAGCAGGGGAGATGAAGCCTGCCTCTGGCCCAACTCATTTGTGGTTTTTCTCAAGAGGAGGCAGAGTCAAGGATCCTTTCTCAGAAATCCACACCAACCACAAGCACATTCTCTTGCTTTTTTCCCCACTTGTGAAGCTCCTTTCTTAGATGAAAGCTGGTAGTTCATGATTACATTTCTAATATAAAGTTATAAACTTTGTATCCACTTCCTTAAGACCTTGCCTTCCCATGATATTTAGAATTAAGCTTTATTTTTAAATGTTTTCTCATTGTCTTTTAAGACAATTGTCCTTGCAGTGAGATTTAAAAAATCCATTCAGAAACCTAGTTGATTAGTTGATTTACTTTTTCCAAGTTGATTCACACTTTCCCAGGGCATCAAGGATAATTTTGAGAAACACTTGTTTATTTTCAAAATGTAATTCTTCTACATGTTGTTAATTTTTGTGTCTTCCACAAAATTGTAAACTTTAAAGTTTAAGAGTTAGGTTTTTGTATACTGTTGTATTACATAGCTCTTATTAGAGCTTTTTAGTAATAGATATTATTAAAGAAAGGAATAAACAAATGTAAATAAAAATCATACTGCACTGTTAATTGATTGGAACCAATACTCCAAGTAGAAATCTCATAAGGTTTGTTAGAGTAGATAGTCTGACCTTGGGTCTACCTAACTTTTACCATCTGTCCTAATATGAGTATCTGATCTCACTCTGGTCCTGTCTTAAGTGGAGAATGACCATGGTTTTTTTTTTTTCTTTCTGGCTATGTGGCAAAAAAGGAAGAGGTAAGAACATATCAGTCAGCCAGAAAAAGCTCATAATCCACAGAAAGAGTGCGGAAGAGAAAGGGAAACATCAGAGGTTTGGCTGAACTTCTTTTCGGGTGAAAAAATGCTATGGTCACTTTGTTGCATGGTTGTATAGATGACAGGAAAAAAAAAAAGAAACACATTCACCTATTTCATATTGTAATTCACAGTGACCTACCATTCTTAAATGCTTACTAATTGGTAACTTGGAATATGACTAGTGTCCCCTTTCTTTGGGTGAAAGAGGAAAGAGAGGGTGGAGAGAGTGCTTCCTGCTTTCTGACCTCTGTGCTCTTTTCCTTTAACCCTTATTGTAAAGGTTAAGCTTAAAGGGGCCCAAAGAACAACTAATCCTTTTACTGTATGACAGAATACACATGTTGGAGCATGACCTGCTGATGGAAATATTCAGTATTAGGAGTTGGAATCTAAACTTAAAATAGTATTCCAATTTCTTTTTCCACCTGCTTTTTGTTATTGGCTTTTATAGTCAGAGAAATTTTTCAGTGACGTTTTCATTGTAAAAGTCAAGTCCTTCTCTGCTCTATTTTAACCACATTTAAGACTTCACAAAGAAGAACAATACAGAGTAACATAAAACTAAATTGTTTTGAGCCTTATGGTACAGCACAGTTGAGAAAGAGATTTGGAAAAATAACCAAAGAAACGTTCAGGAAGTTTCTTTTCTACTTTTAAAATTAAAAAAATTCCCATTGACTTAAGAGAGATGAAGGGAGAGAGAGAGAGAGAGAAGCATAACTCATTTCTTCATTTAGTTGTTCCATTTAGTTGTGCACTCACTGTTTGCTTCTTCTAAGTATGCTGATTTGGGTAGAACCCGCAAACTCTGGCATGCTAGGTCAATGCTTTATCCACTAAGCCCCCTGGCCAAGGAATTCAGGACATTTCTCAATAGTACCATGAAATATAAAAAGCCTAAAATTCTACTTAGATTATAATTTCAGAGATACATCATTTTAGTAATTCTTTTCATCATGCATAGCAATCACTTCCTTTAGTGAGTTGCTCAACGGCAGATTCTAACTCAATACCCCTTTTTCTGTCTTTGATTTCCAACTTAGCTAGCCAGACTCCCTACTCAAGTAAAGTAAAGATAAATATAGGAATGGAAAAGAAAGCTGGAGCTAAGATATCTGATAGACATGGCTTAAGGAAAACCTATGAATTCTTATGGAGATGCCCAAATCTACCTTGACTGGCTCCTGTCTTTCTAAGGGACTCCCTTATTCCCAAGCTCTCTGTCTGGTATTGTTCCAGAAAATTCCTTTGTTTAAGTTAACCTGAGTCCATTTCTATTGCTTCCAATCAAAGAACCCCCAGACATTCATTAAGCATCTATTTTGTATATGTTTGTACTACAAGATTTCTCCTCTTTTCTTTTTTTCTGAACTCTGTTTTTTATTTTATTTTATTTATAAAATTAAATTTATCAAGAAAAATTAAGTTGATCAGGGAAAATTAAATTGATTAATGGACATTGACCAATAAAAGTACATAAGTTTCAGGTAAATACTTTCATAGCATTAGAACTGTTGATTATGTTGTGTACCCATCACCCAAAGTCAGATCATTTTCTGTCACCTTATATTTGTCCCTCATTACACCCTTCTCTTCACCCCTTCCCTCTATCCCCTTCCCCAACATCCTCCTTCTCCTGGTAACCACTTCAAGTTTTCTCAAAGTCTTTTGTGTGTGTAAATTTACAAAATGAGGTACAACATATATTTATACATGTGCTGATTCTTATATTTCTTTGACCTTTCTCATGGAGCTTTATTTGAAAAAAAAATTTTTTTTGACAGACCACACTTTGGAAAACACTGCATTCCACTATGCTGCCATGCTGTAATGATGTTCCTAAGACACTGCCTTTACCTTGCAGCTAATTCTCAGCCTTCTTAGAAGAGCTTCCAAAACCCTTCCTATGTATTCCTTCAATAAGGGTGTTGTGTTTGCCTGGTGTGGGGATAGTGTGGCCTCTGTGTTGTATATTACAACAGTTAGAATGCTGGTAGCAATTTTAATTAAGGCATTTTGATTGAACTCTCTGGTTAGGGTTCCAGGGTTTCTATAATTTCATTTTTGTTGTATTACTGACTCCAATATATTCCAGGCAAGGTTTTATGCCTCAGTTTTTCAAGAGTTAAAGCAAAAAGAAATAATATTTACCCTAATATCTTCCTGAGCTCTGGCAGGTTGAATTAGGTAATGCCTACAATGTGACCTGAATTCTGCAAAGACAAGACTTCTAAAACACCAACAATAAATTGTGTTATAGAAAAGACTGAATAGCTCTTTTCATGTATTTTAATCCAATGTTTAGGTAATTGCATAACCAGTCTATTAAATCCTTTTGAGAGAAGATAAAAATACCAGCCAGAGCAGCTCACACTGAGTGCCGCACATGGTTAAGAAAGTCAGAACTCGTGGCAGGGCGGCTGCTTCCCACTGATCCCAGGAGTGAGGCACAGGCTGACCTGCAGTCACCACTGGAGGGGGATGCATTGGATAAAGCGACGCTGTGGACCATCACATGGCATGTCTTATCTCTACTGCATGGTTAGTTAGGGAATGCATTAATTGTTCATTGTATTTGGTCAGTATTCTGTCCCTGCCCCCCCCCTCCTCTTTTTGCCACAGTTGTACAACCTGAGACAAAATGATTGGAGAAAAGCATGATAAGTTTGAGTAGAAGCCAATGATATATTTTACTTATTTATCTCCAGAAAATCTCTCACATGCAGCGTTCCCCCTGAACAAATATGGTATCGAATATTTATAAGAGGAATACCACTCCAAAGCCAGGCCCTTTTTTCTGATCTTCACAGAGAGGGTTTACACAAATGGAAGAATTCTCTTGAAGGGAGTGAATCTGTTCACTTTTCTGGTATCTTAAGCGCTCAGCACAAGGCCTGTAAGTGGAAGCTTGATGTACTCTGTCCCTCACAAGGGTGAAAGCAGTGATAGGTGCACAGCTTGTCTACATGAGGGAAAGGGCAATGACAATGACACCACTAAGTCTTGAACGAGTGGCATGGGTTGGAGGTTGCTGGTAATGGTAAGTGTAAACCCCTGAGTTGTTGTCCTCTGTGGGAATCGTGGCCATCCGTGGAATGGAAGGCACCACAGAAGCTCATGCTTGGGCCATCCCTTCAATACAGTTTCAAAGCCTACATTTAGCTGTTGCTGCTGTGCTTCGTGACTTTCAGCTGCAGTCACATAGTTAATCAGAAACACTCTTGAATAGAAACAAGTACATTTAATGTCAATCTGAATATATTAATTAGTGACATTTAGATGGAACTTGCTTCTGCCTTCCTTACAAAACTACATTTCTGAATGTGCCTCACGTCTGAGCTGAGGTACTGTTTCATAATATTTGTTCAGTAACTCATTTATCTAACAAGTATTTACTGGACACTACTGCATGCAGCGTTGTCCTGTCTTTTGGTGATAGAACAGTGACTAGGACATATTTCTTTCCCTAAGGTATCTCCTGCACTAGTTATAAATTTAGACAATAAAAAGTGATTTTAACTTCATTGTACGGTCAGAATTTCCCCAGAGAGCATAACTTAAATGTTCACATACATGCACGCACGTGCGCGCACACACACACACACACACACACACACACACACACACACACACACACACAATCAAATATAGTATGTGAGGTGATGGATGTGTTCATTCAAAGGGGAAATTGTTTTACAATATGTATCTATATCAAATCATTGTGTTGTATATTCTAAACATCTCACAATTTTATTTGTCAATTATAGCTCAATAAAGGTGAAAAGTAAAATGAAATGCAATTAAAAAAAAAGGTGATTTGAGTACAGTGAGATGCATCTCATAAAAGTAAACATGATTGGAAAGGAGAAAAACTTAAACTAGCCTAAAGCATATTAAATGATGTGTTACAGAAAACAGCTGACCCGGGAACTAAAAGATAAACAGGAATTAGGTAAAGAAGAAAAGATGAAGAAGAGAAACTTCCTCCTTGCAGCCCTGGAAGTGCAACCATTATGGCCAACAGTTTTGAACACTTAGTAAGTCTATGTTTTACATGTATTTTATTTTTTTATAACAATATTATGAAGAAAGTACTATTTTGTCTCCATTTTTAGGGTAAAGTCTCTAGATTCTCATGAAGGTTGAGCTGTTTGCTCAGGGTCACACAGTGAATAAATAAGTAGAGGAATCTAGATTCAAAACCAGATTAGTCTGACCAAAAAACCTGAACTTTCCTAAAGATGCATGTTGGCTCTTATGTTTACCCAACCTTTAGTCTGACATGGGATGGAATTTTGATCTGAGGCCACCAAGTGATTGACTGGGTAGGATCCAGTCAGATTGTCTACCTTATGAATTTCACCAAAGAAAGACATAGATACTGTGGTGAGCTAATGATGGGCACTGGGACTGAAAACTATGATGGGTGCCCAGAGTGGGGTGCATATAAAAATAACAAATGAAAGAATCTATTTAACAGAGAGTGAAGAATGGAATTGTTTGCCCAGAGAGGAACAGAGAGAAGTCTTCTGAAAGATGAAAAGAATAGACTTAGTAGCTGTATTTTTAGTCTTAAGTGTTTATGAAGTCATTATATTTTGCTTTCAATGACGTCTTTACAATCCATGAATATGAGTCAGTTTCTGTTTCTGGCAGACAAAAACTTCCAATTGAAACATATCCCGTGAACCAGACATTGTACATATGACAGTGTGAGTCTTCATAAACTTCTCCAAATTCAGTAAGTGTGATTCATGGTGAATTTTCCTATTGTTTCTAGTTAACAAAAACCCATAGAGAGAAGCCAAGGAACTTGCTCAAAATTAAACAGTTGGTAAATTCTGGAGCTAGAATTTGGATCCAAAGCACTCTTACTCCGAGGATACTGCCATACTGTGTGAAAAATCATAAATCACATTGTTAGTGCTTAAAGAGATCAGAATTCTTAATATGTCCTTTATCATTTGTAAAATAAGGGTCTATAGTCAAAGCAATGAGAAAAGTTAATATAATCATATGTTTAAACAAATTTGTGAATATTTTTATAATAAGTATGCTTGGTACTTCATTTCTTCTGTACCAGATCTTGTTTTTTTTTAGCAATTAGGGCAAGAATACCTTGTGAAATATGATGTCAAGACTGTGTGACTTTTTCTGCACGTTTTAACCTTTCTGAGCATGCATATCATATTTTCAAACAAAAAATATCAGTATATACATTACAAGATAGTTGAAAGGATCAAATAAGATAATGCAAAAGTAATTGTCTTTCAAAATGCCCGAAACATTGCACTTCCTCCCTTGGTCTCTTCTTTCATTACTTTCTTTTCTTCTTTACCTTCTTCTCATACTCCTTTTTTCCAAGAGTGCTTTTGTGAATGGCCAAGGCTTGTGTTTGAGGAATAGTTTTTAAAGGAAAATGAGTGACATGTTCCAAGAAGTTAATGGTAAGAGACACAAGGAAAAGTAAGAAGGCAGGAGGTCCTTTATAGTGCCATCGTTTCTTCAGAGCAGTGCCAGGGGAATGGAAGAGATAAGATAATGGGTCATTGTTGCCTCTATCTCCAAGATCATTGCTTCTGGATCTGACATAGGGCCAGATGTCATTCAGAGAGACATTGCACATTTCACTCTGGAAGAAGGCCTCAGAGCTTTTAACTAACCCTTAAGAATATTTCATTAACATTAGGGAGGTTTCCAGGAGACTCCAACAGACTTGTTCTGTGTCATTTAGCTCATAAAGAATGTTTTGAAAGTAGGAAAGGAAATATAAGCAAAGTGTCAGGATGGTTTATATAAAAGGTATCAATCTCAGCTCAGAATTTAGAGGCCTTCCTAATGAATCCAGAGTTGTCAAGTTGGCAATGAAAGAGAGCATAATGAAAATGGCTGACACTTCCAGAAACATGTGATTAAAATATTTCATTGTCCACTTAAAATGGGGCCTATCTAGAATTAACCTGTTGGGCTGAAGTTTCCTAAGAAGATTTGTTGCATTGTATAGGTACTAAGAGCAACATTTGCATCGTAGTCTATGTAGCTCTCATTCTGAGGATTGAGTAGTTGTGCAGTGCAAAGCCAGACATAGAGGTTTTCAGTCCATTTCCTCCTTTGTAGGTGAAAGATCTGTGAGACTCAGAAAGGGCAAGTGCCTGGTCAAGGTGACATAGACAACCAGAAGCCAAATTTCTCTACTTTCAATTTAGTACAGTGGTTCTTAACCTGGGTTCTATCGAACCATAGGGGTTTGATGAGTTGGTCTCAGGGGTTCGGAGAAGCCTCTGCCGCAGAGGCCAGAATAAAGTAATACCGTAATTTGTTGTGAGTTCATGCACTTTGTTGGTTTTATTCTTTGAGCAAGGTGATGTTCATGCACGGATTATTTTGTGCACCAGTAAAAAAAATATACCTATGTCTTGAATTTGGAAAAAAATATCATATTTTATTTTTCACTAAAGAAGGGTTCAGTGAATGCGCATATGAAACTGGTGCGTTTGGTACCTCAAAAACGTTTAAGAACTACTGGTTTAGTGTTTTATCAGTTAAACTTTGTAGAGGCCCTGAATAGGAACATAGAACAGAGACAGAGTTCAGTGCCCTGAGGCAAAAGCCACAGTGGCTTTACTGACAAAAGTACTGAATGCAGTACTGTGCTGAACACAACACAATAGATATAGAATCAGCAATTCTGATTAATCAATAGGTGAGAACATTTGAGCTATTCCCTTGCTTTTTAATCTGCTCTAAAGAAGTTCCCCTTCCTGACTTCCTCATTCTTGTTTCTGCTTCTATTTGTGTGTATCAATAAATACCCATAAGGACTGGGGATCAAGACCATCTCATGAGACCTGTATAGGGGATTGTGAAACAGTCTCCTGTAGGCCCCTTGGTGCCTGCCATGTGGTCTCCAAGTTGTCATTATCTCCACGACAAACTTGAGGGTTGCAATTTTCTAAGCACCATTAAATTATTATAAGGAGTAATGTGTGTATGTGTGTGTGTATGTGTGTGTGATCATTCTGGTTATGTCATATCAAAGATACCATTTGAAGATTACATATGGCATTAATTTGTAATGGGAAACAAATATTGTTACTTAATAATTTGGTAGACAAAAATTCTCTCGACTGTAGTACAAATAGAGGCAGATAGATACAATTAAATACATGGGGCTTCTCATCCAAGTATTTAAATATATTAGTTTTTAAGTCCAAGTTTAATCTAGTCCTCCAATTTGCAATACATGAAGCAAAAAATAGATACTAAAACAATATGAAAATATCTACATTGCTATCTCTTAAAACAATGATAATAAAGTCAATAAGAACTCACATACAGCTATACTTGGCTTCTGCATATGGTAAGGATACTAGAATATTCTTATCTAGGGTAAGGCTTCTGTCTATTCTGAATTGCAATTCAATTTAATGACAACTTGCTTAGATTACAGAATACCTAAAATTTTTAAGACACAGAACCTAACTTAAAGGATTTGTAATTAAATTAGGTATAAATAAGTATAGATAGAGCATTTGAAGAAGAAAAACTAGATAGTCATTATGCCCCATTTTCCCATCTCACCTCCAGTTTCCCAGTTCCCTTCAAACAGAAGCAGGTTTCAGTTTGGGCCATAACTGCACCAATTATATTACAGCCTCTGTAGTACCGTCTCATTTCCTTATCTGTAAAGTAGGAATAGTAATGTAACACTAACTTTGTAAAACTTGCATGAGGATAAAATTAGGTCACACGTGTAAAACATCTAACACATCCAACAGGTATTAAACTATTGTTACTATGAGGTAGGCAGCAAAGACTAGTGTGGGTGGCCTGAATTTGAAATGAGAACAATTTGCACACTTTCTCTCTGCTTGTTATCAGTTTTGTGTTCTTAGACAAGTCAATTAACTTCTCAAACTGCTTTTTCCCAATGTGTTCAGTTAGCATAAAATATTTTTCCAGAATTTATGTGAAGATAAAATTAAGTATCTGTGGCATAGACCTAGCACAGTTCCAGGAACTTAAAAATAACACAAAGCAGAGGTTTTCTTTCTCGCATACTGGACAGCGAGAAACTTAGAAGCAGAGGCTTTCGTTGAATGACTCATCATTTTATCTCCAGGATCTAGCACACAGCTTGGAACCTAGCTTAATAAATGTGTTGAACTGAACTAAATTTTTAACACATCTATTTAGTTTAGTTTATTTAGTGCCTAGATTAAACAGTCATTCAGTTCAAGATTTCTCAAACAGAGGTATACACAGATTAGGAATATAAGAATTCGGCAAATGTAGATCCAGAATTCTAATGTCAAGAACTCATTGTGCTGTTTTGTATCTAAATCAGACTCTGTTCTGTGTATATGGTAAATTATGATGCATTAGCAGCAGAATTTTGAGATTTTTGAGAGTCTGTCCTTGAGCTCAGATGTTATAGGATTCAGATGTGCTCCAAATGCTTCTTGATCTCTCTTTGTTCTAAACCAGCAAATTCTTTTTTATTTTTCCATTCCATTTTCCATGAATGGACAATGAGGTGCCTCAACTCAACTTTGATAGAAAGCTATAAAACATTTCTCTAATCAATCTGTAGATTACATGCCTTCTGGTCATATGGCCATTTGTGGTATACAGAGGCCACACCTGCCTCCCAGAGAAAGAAGCCTGTGCAGTGCAGTTGCAGCTAGAAGAAAGAAGCTGGGCTTGTTAGTGTACTACACCTGTGTGTCCATCCATTCACACCCCTAATTTCTTAAAGTTTGTGGGTGGTTAACTAATCTTGGTCAGAGGAAGGAATGGTAAGTACAATATTTGCCTCCCTATTGTGGGGTCCATTTAAGAAATGATGTTTTGTTTCTTACCTATACGTCCTTGAAGAAGAGATGCATTGCTTATACTAATGTTCTTGTTTAAAATATACAGTGGATAAAAGATGATGGTGAACTGCTCAGCATGATCTTGCCAGAGAAATGTTTCAATTTTTAATGCAGCCAAATTTGGGTAAGATAAAGTAGTTGAGCCAATTAACAGAGAAGCTTCCCACCTTGGGGGAAAGGATTAACAAGATGAAAAGTTATTTTTGTTCTAATGGTCATGACTGAGGGAAGGGGAAGGAACACACTTAGGAAAGGCTGAGGCTCAGCCAGGTGTGGTGGCTGCATGACAAATCTTGAGATGATGCTTTAAGATCCAGTGGATCCCACTAAGTTTCTTTCATAAGAACAAGAAATGCAGTTGGTAATGGAATCCAAGCCAAACTCATATCTTAGTTCTAGAGGGTTCATTATCACCAATCTGCTGCAGACTAGCCTGAGTAATTATTACCAGAACAGGAAAATCTATCTTGGGATCAAGGGTTTGGAATTAAGTACAACTGATGACTTTTAAAATATTTTCCCTTTTGGATCACTATATCCAATAAACAAGCATTTGAATGCATTCTTTCAAAAGAACGTTTCATTTGGGTGGACCAAATGTTTCATGTAGGTTGTCTAGGGAGAATTGAAATAGGCTGTGCAAATTAAGGTGGTTAAAAATTATTCCAAAATACTTTTTGTTCCTAATAGTTCTACAGATGTTATCATCTCACATGATCCAGCAATCATGCATACAACTTTAATGAATTTACCTTAACCATAGTAAGAAACTCAAAATCATATAAGCCACTGCATTCAATGGCTGTAATATTATGAAGGCTCTTTAAAGACCTTCTTCCTCATGGCCCACAAACTCCAGGTGATGTTAATTCTTTCTTTAATCCTGTCATTCTTTTATGTAACTATCCTCACTATTCCATAATCTATAAACTAAATAATAGCCAACAATGTCAGTAATACAGACAAAATCTAACAGTGAAAAAAGAGAAGTTTAAGTTAGTAATGCCTTCCTTAATTACTTTTGGGTTTAAAACAAAGAATAGAGGCGAGCAGTATCTTTCATTGTTACACATTCTGCATTCTTTTAATTCCTTCAGGCAACACCTCAGCTGGACAGGGATTTTACTTCAGATGTACTCTCATTCTGATGGGATCTGAGTCCTTGGTAGTCTTTTCCATATGAAATTGAGCTCATTTTTCATTAACCTGATTTTTTGGGTATGATGATGCAAAGAGTTTGCTTCATCAGTTGCTCAAGAAGCTAGAAATATCCACATGGCAATCTCAACTGCAATTTAGCATTTTTGTGCACCTAATTGAATGTATCTTTCTTTTGAGACTAAAAAACTACAGACCAGCAGGGTTCAGAGATATTGGGATAGGAAGCAAAATTTGAAAATGATTGATTATCAAGACTGTGGGTCAAATAAGTTGGCAAATATGATGTATATGTTTGCTCGCTTATAGTTTGCGTTGGGTGTGGAGGAAAGGCTATATATAAGCAGGCAGGGTCCTTATAGCTTAAGGCTTAGTTTTAAAATTTAGCCTTTCTCACCCTTTTAATCCTAAAATCTCCTCAACACTGAGCTTTTCCCCACACCCTTGACTGTTGCATGATGTGGGGTGGTGCACTCTTATGAAGAATCCCATTTATGCCTCAGATAAGTGGCTTTGTATCAGAGACTTTCTTATTTGTATACTGGCTTAAAGGTTTTGATATCTACACTACAAAATGGGGCAGACCAGGGGCTTGCACACGCTCGATTCCTGAAATTAGCATTGCAAGGAGAAGCAGCCATAATGGAGGAATGCTGAAGGAGAAGCCAGTTTGTGCAGAGAAAAAGAGATGAGGAGCAGAGATGATTAAAGCTGGTGAGGTAGAAATTTTTTTCTAGGAAACTCAAATAAGCCAGTGGCTTTGGGAACCCTGAATGGAAAGGGAAGTGTTTTCTTCCCACTGTGTGTATTTCTTTCCCGCAGGGTGCAAGCTAAGATGAAACGTAATGGCCCACCAGTTCTTGGCTTTTTGTTTCATTACCATTTGTCCGAATCAAATGAGAACCTGCATGGGCCAGGCTGCTATGATGGTGGCCGTGGCTACTGGCTTTACAAAGACCTATATAATTTGGCTATGGGAGAAAGAACACCATAACTGGGTCACTGGTTCAAGGCATGCACTTTTAATATCATGAAGCAACTGATAGGTTGACATCTTAAAGCTGTTACTGAAGAAAAGTTTTAAATAGAACTTTCACTATTTAGTAAAGCTAGCAGTGTTTTTGTTTGTTTTTTCATGATAGGCTACCTTGTAATTTCACTTATTCTAAGAGTGTCACCCCATTGCCTCTCTACTTTCATTGTGTCATGGTGTCCTTTAGTTAGAGACAATGCTATGGCTTTAAAGCATTTAATAAATTCATGGATTATAGTGCTCTCAGAAGCATGATGGGATGGGAAAGCAAATCCTGAATAAGAGTCTATTTCAGTGGCAGGTGGGGCAGGAGGTATGTCGTTAGAAGAAGCTTGATATAATTGGTATAGCACAAGGTAGCAGCAGAGCCCCTCAATTTGGGTGCTAAATTGGGATGGTAGCTAAAAGTTGCTCTCTACCACTGGAAAATTGTATATTTAGTTGCGTGGTATTCAGGTTAGCCGAGGTAAGGCGCCCACATATGTCTCCCATTTCTTCCAGCTTTTAACTTTAAGTTCTAATTTTATCTATGGTTTTTCTTTTGTTTTTGTTTCTAAGAAGGGGGAGACTAGAGGTAGAAGTCACTAATTATCATAATAAACAGAGGTTTCTCATCTCTGTGGAAACATGCATGTTCTTTGAGTGAGAAAAATATCACAGTAAATTCTATTTTTCTGGTTTGTAGTTCTGAATTACATATATGATGTGTATTCCTTAAATTGTCAAAAAATATCTACTTGGAGGCTAATTTTAATAAAGATGGGAAATTATGGAAATCAAATTATAAGGAAAAAATGGGATGAAGAAATAATGGTATATGGCCCTGGCAGGTTAGCTCAGTTGTAGAGTGTTGGCCAT
The DNA here is from genome assembly GCA_037038555.1 of Rhynchonycteris naso. Lineage (NCBI taxonomy): Eukaryota > Metazoa > Chordata > Mammalia > Chiroptera > Emballonuridae > Rhynchonycteris > Rhynchonycteris naso. The sequence continues at coordinate 179,634,742 of CM072997.1, read as the reverse complement.
ACATGTGGATGTCCTGGGTTTGATTCCCAATCAGGGCACGCAGGAGAAGGGTCCATGTGCTTCTCCATCCCTCCTCTTCTTGCTTCTTTCTCTCTCTCTGTCTCTCTTCCCCTCCTACAGCCATGACTTAATTGGAGTAAGTTGCCCTGGGTGCTGAGGATGGCTCCATGGCTTCTGCTGCAGGTGTTAAGAAGAGCTTGGTTGCTGAGCAACAGAGTAAGGTCCCAGATGGGCGGAGCATTGCCCCTAGTGGGCTTGCTGGGTGGATCCCCTCAGGGCACATGTGGAAGGCTGTCTCTCTGCCTCCCCTCCTCTCACTGAATTAAAAAAAAATAAAGAAAGAAATAATGGTATGAGTATTTATCATTAGGGAAGTCTGGCAGTGGAAAGAAGCAAAATGGAATTGAGCAGAGGAATTCGTTCATGTTCAGGCCCTTGAAAATGAGGAAATAATTTCATTTAAAGGCAGGGGCTAAGTAGATGATAAAGAAGGAATGGATTGGGAATCATGACTCCTAGTCTTAGATCTGCAGTTACTCACATAACCTTCGGCAATTTGTTAGGTGTCCTTCTGAGTCAAATTGCTCATTTGGCGAAGATAAATGAACTCCTTTCTCCAAAGTGTATCTGGATCATTGCCTCTGATTTGAATTCCAGTGGTGGAATTCAGCTGGTTTGCACCAGTTCGGCAGAACCTATACCTACCTAATTTTTTGTTGAGTTTGACAAATCAGTTGTTAAAATGGCACTTTTAATCAGAGTTCTCTCTAAGGTGGGCACCTGGGCATCTGCCCAATGTGGAAATCACAAATTTACATTTTTTTCTTTTCTTTTTTAATATGAATTGTTTTTATTAATTTTAATGGGGTGACATTGATAAATTAGGGTACATATGTCAGAGAAAACATCTCCAGGTTATTTTAACATTTGATTATGTTGCATACCTATCATCCAAGTTAAAATTGTCTTCTGTCACCTTCTATAGGGTTTCCTTTGTGCCCCTTCCCTCCCCCTCTCTCCCTCCCTCTCTTTCCTCCCCCCTCTCCTCCCTGTAACCAGCACACTCTTGTCCATGTCTGAGACTCATTTTTATGTCCCATCTATGTATGGAATCATAGTTCTTAGTTTTTTCTGATTTACTTATTTCACTCAGTATAATGTTATCAAGGTCTATCCATGTTGTTGTAAATGATCCGATGTCATCATTTCTTATGGCTGAGTAGTATTCCATAGTATATATGTACCAAAGCTTTTTAATCCACTCATCCTCTGACAGACACTTGGGCTGTTTCTAGATCTTCGCTATTGTGAACAATGCTGCCACAAACATGGGGGTGCATTTCTCCTTTTGGAACAGTGCTATGGTGTTCTTAGGGTATATTTCTAAAAGTGGGATAGCTGGGTCAAAAGGCAGTTCGATTTTTAATTTTTTAAGGAATTTCCACACTGTTTTCCACAGTGGCTGCACCAGTCTGCATTCCCACCAGCAGTGCAGGGGGGTTCCCTTTTCTCCACATCCTCCACAGAACTTATTCTGTGTTGTTTTGCTGATGAGTGCCATTCTGACTGGTGTGAGGTGATATCTCATTGTGGTTTTAATTTGCATTTCTCTAATGATTAGTGATGTTGAGCATTTTTTCTTATGCCTATTGGCCATCTGTATGTCCTCTTTGGTGAAGTGTCTATTCATTTCTTTTGCCCATTTATTTATTTATTTTACAGGGACAGAGAGAGAGTCAGAGAGAGGGATAGATAGGGACAGATAGACAGAAACAGAGAGAGAGGTGAGAAGCATCAATCATTAGTTTTTTGTTGCCATTGCAACACCTTAGTTGTTCATTGATTGCTTTCTCACATGTGCCTTGACCACAGGCCTTCAGCAGACCGAGCACCCCTTTGCTGGAGCCAGCGACCTTGGGTCCAAGCTGACAAGCTTTTTGCTCAAGCCAGATGGGCCCACGCTCAAGCTGGCGAGCTCAGGGTCTTGAACCTGGGTCTTCCGCATCCCAGTCCGACGCTCAATCCACTGCGTCACTGCCTGGTCAGGCTGCCCATTTTTTTATTGAATTGTTTGTTTTCCTGGTGTTGAGTTTTACAGGTTTTTTATAAATTTTGGTTATTAACTCCTTATCAGATGTATTATTGAATATGTTCTCCCATTGTGCAGTTTGTCTTTTTATTCTGTTCTTATTGTCTTTAGCTGTGCAAAAGCTTTTTAGTTTGATATAGGCCCATTTGTTTATTCTGTCAGTTATTTCACTTGCCTGTGGAGATAAATCAGCAAATATATATTGCAGTGAGAGATGTCGAAGAGCTTACTGCCTATGTTTTTTTCTAAGATGCTTGTAGACAAGGCCCGCCCGAGATGAGGACGATGAAGACACATGAGACCTGACTCCAGGGACAAGGTTCAGTGATGCAAATCCACTTTATTCAGGAAGTAAACGAGCTTATATGCATTGGTTCAGCCAATAGAATGTTATAGTAGGGCAAATGGTCAAAAAAGGTCAGGAGGCTGCCTGGCTGGTGCTGAGTCATTTCCATATAGTGGGCGAGCTCCCTTCCCGGGTGTTCCCAGGAAGGATTCAGGAGCTAGAGTATTCTCACAGCATTGCATCAGCCACAGCTGCTAGGTAAATGCTCTGTGCTCTACCTACATTTCTCCCTTCTCTTTTAATTAAGGCCAGTTGAACTTGCTTGATGACTGCTTGTTGCTGTTGTAGCTTCTGAATGCTATGCATTATGCAACGGAACCCTAGTAGAACTAAAACAACTATAATACCTATTATTAGCTGTATTAAACAATGAGGCAAGCTTACTAGTTAGGAAATAGAATGGGGGCCTTAAACAGGGGATTCCTCTTAGGAGAGAGGATGTCATTTCCCTTCCATTGTGTACAGAGACCTTCCAGGTGCCGTTAAACATAGTTCCATTTTTGATTGTAAAAAATAGACGTAGGTCCATGCACGCCCCCTTCCCACAAAGATTCCGAGCATCCAAACATGGAATGAATGGCTTGCCGTGGGCTATGTATTGCATATGATTGCATTCCGTCTCTCAGCTTTCAATGCCAAACTCCGAGGTTGTGGTTTGTGCATCCAGGCCAGAGGCAATGCAGCAGTCTCTCCAGGGAATTCCTTCCCTTGGGAGTGTTCTTAGATGTTTGTCATACAGGAATGGGCAAAGAGGCAACCCTGGGAAGGCAAGGTTAGCAGGGCAGGCCCAGTTGTTGGTAGTTAGGGGGAGGAGGGCTTGTAGGCCAAGTACTGAGCTTTGCTTGGTAGTACCATTTTCAGCAAAGTACCCCGTAGTATGATTTTGAAGGAGAACCCACCCCTCCAAGGGGACAGTGTTAGTAAACTTAAGTAGCACTGGATCACTGAGGTTACCCCTGTTGGGCAGATAAAATATATTATGCTCACTTTGTTAAAGGTGGTTCTGCCCACATGCAAGTCCGTTGATATTAATGTGTTTTGGGGGACAGGCTGTGAGCAGGCTGGGTCGTTATAGCCTATATATTGGTTTTGAAAGTAAGCTTTTCTCCACACCCTTGACTGATTGGATATTGTAGGGTGGTGTGCTCTCATGAGGAATCCCACTGTGCCTCAGATGAGTGACTTTGTATCAGAGACTTTCTTGTTTGTAGATTGGATTAAGGGTTTGGATTTCTATGCTATAAAGCGGGACAGACCAATAGCTGGATCTCTGGCTCTTGGTTCCTGAGGTATTAGAGAGGAGAGCAAATTAAGGCCACGTGGAGGCCAGGAGAAGCAGTAGAGTACTGAGAGAGAAGCGTGTTTGTGCAGAGTTTGTGCTGGAGGAGATGGGGAACAGAGGTGAATAAGTCTGGTGAGCTAGAAACCTTTGATTCTAGGAAACTCAGATAAGTCAGTAGCTTTGTGAGCACTGAATGTGTGGGTTTTGGAGCCCAGTGTGTGTTTTTGCTTGCCCGCTGGGTGCAAGCTAGCATTAAAGCTGATGGCTCACCAGTTTTTGGCTCCGTTGTTTCATTACTGACTGTCCGAATCTAATGTGAACTTGCATGGGCCAGGCTGCTATGATGGTGGCCCTGGCTACTGGTTTTACAACCCCAAATAGTGCTGTTCCACTGTTGGTATTCCTGGCCACTATTGTCACAAGGGAGACTAAGGGAGCAGTTACAGGAATATACTGCTGGAAACTGTGGGCTATTAACTTCAACAAGCATAATTATGCCAGAGTGGGGAACAGCCGCCCAGACATGAGGATCTCCTCACACCTTGGAGTTTGCTGTGCTAATGGCACACATGTGGAGGAACAGAGTGCCTCGACCTGGGGGCCCGTCAGGGGCTAATCTTTGAGCCTGTTCAGCTAGCGCCTTCATATCTCCCCAGGTTATATGATGAGCACATTGGTTACGAGGTTTCCTTCTGGAGCGCTGAGGACCTCCTCCAGGCGGCCATTCATCAAGGCTGAGGCTGGCCATCTCCTGAACCGGAGGGTTCGCGGGTGTTGGAGGTGTCGCTGGTGGGGTCATCTTGGGTCACCGGGAGTGGCCGTACGTTCCTTCCTGGGATCCAAATTGGATGCGGGCTATTTTCTGGAAAAACACAAGCATAACCTCTTCCTTGCATTAGAAAGGGGTGCGGTCCCTGCCACTACGCTGTGGCTGGGTCCTTCCAGTGTACTAATGGCAACGATTGACTACAAAGGTCTTCCCAATGTCTATAAGTGGGAGTTACTCCGTCAGAATCAAAAGTTAAATAATTGAGGGTGAATACAGCACTGAGGAGCACTTCTCCAGGTTAGGCAGGGGCATATCCCCCCTTTTTTTTGAGTTTGAAGCTTGATATCTCTGTGTCATCGTTCTACAATGGCTTGTCCTTGGGGATTATAAGAAATGTCAAGGCGGTGTGTGATTTGCCATTGAGAACAAAAGGCTTTAAACTGGCTGCTGGTATAACAGGGCCCATTGTCAGTTTTAATCTCCCAAAGAATGCCAAGACAAAGAATGGCCTGTTGAAGGACATGAATTGCACGTTTAGTGCTCTCTCCAGCTAGGGCCGTGGCTGAGATGGCTCTGGAGAAGGTTTCTACCGCTATGTGTATGTAGCAAAGTTTGCCAAATTGGGGAACATGAGTGACATCTACCTGCCATACAGCATTAAACTGTAGACCCCTAGGGTTGACACCTTGTGGCTGTGGGGGCCTAAGGGTAGTAAAGGCCCATATTGTTTACATTCACGTACAAGGTGTTTGCAGGCTGAGTGAGTGAGATCAGGAAAGAGAGATTTAAGAGAATGTGCAGACATATGAAATTGGGCATGCAGCTGCCTAGCTTGCTCAATAGGAGAAACTGTTAAAACTAGGCAATCCGCCTGTGCATTGTGTGCTGTAAGAGGACCAGGTAAGCCTGAGTGAGAGCAAAGATGTTGAATATACTAAGGATGCTGACGTTCCTCTAATAGTTTTTAAGCTGGCTGAGGGCCTTATGAAGTAATGTCTGCTTGGGTTGAAAGGTGGAATGCGCAAGATCTTTAACTGTTTGTACAGCATAAGCACTATCCGAGAAGATATTGAGGGGAGACTGTTGCCAGAAACATAGGGCATAATAGATGGCTAGTAGCTTACCTACTTGTACTGACCCTGCATAACTGTATTTATGGAACTTTGTGCTTTCTGTCGGTGGTTTGAATACTATCCCACAATGAGAGCGGCTGGCGTTGGTGAACACGAGCATGCTATGTGGGATAGGGGTAGAGGCTGGATAGGAATGAGGGGTTGTTTCTCTGCAGAGTTTGCAGTTGTTTATCATTGGGTAGGTGATTGTCTATTTGACCAAGAAAGTTAGCTACAAGTGATTGTACTTCTAGGTCATTGGGAAGGAGAAATTGTATATGGTCAAGAGGGATTGGTAGGACATCTGGTTCCTGACCGTATAGGGTGACACAAGTGCATTGTAACTTCCTGCCAAGAATGCAGATTGCGGTCTTGCTGGGGGTGATTTTAGACAGCTGACTGTATGCTAGGTGTACCCAATAAAGAGGTTTGTTCTGAAACAGAATTCCAGTAGGAGTGCCTTTTGTGGCCAGGACAATGGCTGAGATTGGCTGAGTAGGGTCTAGCCTGGCCGTCGACACAGCAAATAGCAATGTTAATGTTCGTTATAACATGCTTTGCTGCTGTAGTGAGACGGCAGATGCTAGTGAGCTCTGTGTTGCTCTCAAGGAAGGAGAGTAAGAGGTCTAATTCAGCAGTAGATATTGATAGGTATCCACGTATCCAGTTTATTTGACCACATAGCTCTTGGAATTCATGTAAAGAGCATTGCTGAGGGGCTGCAAGCCTAGGGGAAACAGGTGTTATCTCCTCCTCTGTGCAGTATCCTAAGAAAGTAAAAGGCGGCAGGGTGTGTACTTTCTCTGGTGCTACAGAAAGTCCAATGGCATTCAGGTTAGCTAAGAGCTGCTGGTAACATTCCTCTAATACTGTAGGATCGACATGAGCTATTAATATGTCATCCATGTAATGGTGTATGAGGCATTGCTCCTGCAAGGGTTGCGTTGCGGTGCCTACATACCGCTGGCAGATGGTGGGGCTATTTTTCATACCTCGCGGAAGGACTGTCCACTGATACCTTTGAGCCAGAAGGGCATTATTAGTGGATGGCACAGTAAAAGCAAAATAGGCTTGTCTTCCAGATGGAGGGGGATTGAGAAAAAACAATCTTTGATGTCTATTATTTTGATATGGGCTGCCTGTGGTACCGCAGAGAGATGTGGCAAACCTGGTTGTAAAGTGCCCATCTTTGCCATGTGCTTGTTAAAAGCCCTTAAATCATGAAGGAATCTCCATTTTCCAGATGCCTTTTTCTGAATTACTAAAACAGGCAAATTATGAGGACTAGTGGAAGGCTCAATATATTTGGTTTCTAATTGTTGCTGAACTAGTTTGTGTAATTTTTTTAATTTAGAGGCTGTTAATGGCCACTGCTCAACCCAAATTGGTTGGTCGGTATCCCATGTAAGTTTGATGGGTTCTGGAGTCTTTAATTGAGCAGTGGCTTTTAAAATTGGGGGTAGGGGCTGGCTGGTAATAGAGACACGGAGTAAAGACAGCACATCCCATCCCCAAAGTATATGTGGCAATTCAGTCATAAATAAAGGACTGAAAACTCCAGTCGCCCCGTCAGGATCTGTCCAATGGAGTGGCCGTATGGTTTGTTGGGCTGGTCGCACTCCGCTAACTCCCTGTACAAGAGGCCTGGGTCGCATGGCCCAGCCTTCCTTTTTATCCTCTTCCCTAATTACAGAAACATCAGCACCTGAGTCTATGAGCCCAAGAATGGGGTGGCCTTCTACTTGCAGGGTCAGAAAGGCATTATTTTGAGTTAAGGGTAAGGTCCAATAGACTCCTGTGTGAAGTTGCTCTCCTATGGGCAGGGCTGAGAGCAGCCCTGCTTCCTGTTTAAAGGCTCTAGAGCAGTGGTTCTTAACCTTTTTGAGGTACCAAACCCATCAGTTTCATATTCACATTCACCAAACCCTTCTTTAGTGATAAATAAAATATGATTTTTTTTCCCCAAATTTAAGACATAGGTATATGTTTTTTTACTGGTGCACAAAATGAGCCGTGCATGAACATCACCTTGCTCAAAGAACAAAACCAACAAAGTGCATGAATTCACAACAAATTATGATATTACTTTATTTTGGCCTCCATGGCAGAGGCTTCTCTGAACCCCTGAGACTGACTCATCGAACCGTTAGGGTTCTATAGAACCCAGGTTAAGAACCACTTGCTCTAGAGGCTTTCCATCCGCGGTGGTGGTTGAGCAACAATTTCGCTTCCAATGAAATCCCTTTCTACAATGGGGGCACACAGAAGGTGTTTTTTTTATTGTTCTTTTCTTTCCTGTTAGGGCACTGCTGCACAAAATGTCCTGTACCCTTGCTTTCAAAGCAGGCCCCTTGTGTCTGTTGGCCCCCCAATGGGAAATGCTTAACTGGGCTGCAAGAGCAGTAGCAAGGGCCAGTGCTGAGTTGCTGCCTGCATCTTGGCAGGCAAGGACCCAATCATCTAGGGGCACAGCTCTAATTGGCCCTATTGCCTGTCTACACTCTCCATTGGTGCCTTCCCACACCAATTCTTTAGTTAGAGCATGGGCTGCATCAGCGTGCGTAACTTTACGCTTTACAGCTTCTTGGACCCTTCCTAGAAAATCTGAAAAAGGTTCATTGGGACCCTAAAGCAATTTGGAAAGCTTTAAGGACATTACATGAGCATTACTTTGGGTAAATTCTCTAGGAGCACATCGGCGTGCTTGATCAAAATACTGAGGGGGTCTGGTAGCCTGTATGACGGGGGAGACAAATTGCCCCTCTCCTTTGAGGGCCGCAGGGGGGAGGTTAATGCCAGCCCTTTGATTCGTTTCACCTATTATTTCACATTGCTCGTTGTATAAGGTTTTCCATTGAATTAAGTCTCTCATGGTGAGGACTGCTCGGGCTAACATCTTCCAATTAGGGGGGCAATTTAAATCAATACTGATATTCTCAAGTAATTGCTGAACATAGAGAGAGGGAAGGCCATCTTCCTGGATGGCCTTCCTGAGAGTAGCGACTGTTTTTTGGTCATGTGAATACCAAGCTTGTGGTCGTGCAGCAGTAGGGCTAATATTGACCAGAAAAAGGTGAGGGGACTCTAGTCCTAATGCTGCATGGGAAATATCTCTTTGCTGACACATAGGGGTGTATAATCTGGCCCACAGGGCTGCAGCTGGAACACGTGTTGAAGAAAATGACTTCTGAGAGGCTGGGGTGGGGCACTGAGCCCCAGCAGGGAATGCGGAAGTAGCGACTTCTGTTTCTTCGGGTGGTGGAGCTGATGGCATGGTTTCTAACGTATCTAGTTCCATTTCTGCAGGCTCGGCTGCAAGTCCATCAAACTCGGTGGCCCAACCCTTTTCTTCCTCTACAGGGGGAGGCGAATACAGAGGTATGGGATCCTCTAAAATAGGAGTAGCCTGTAGGATCTTAGGGACGGAGTAGGGTCCTCAGCAGGAGCACCGGTCAAGCAGGCGTGTATTGCCAATAAGGCAGGAATTAGGCCGAGAGGGAAGCTTTGTCCTTCATGTACTTTGGCCAATGAGCACGTCAGAAAGCTCAGGCCCAAGTATCCAGGTCCTAGGGGGGCACGTCCTCAATCCAGGGATTGACACCAGAGAGAATCTCTCAGTAAGTACAGAGATCCTTTTAACAAACTTCAACTTGCCTACTCTGCAATAGGGCGTGAAGGGCTCGAGCCTGCAGGGCTTGAGAATAAGGGAGAAGGTTTCCCATTGCAGAGGGTCACTCACCCATCCCACAGATGCTGGTTAGATCCCTGCTCGAGACGCCACTTGTGGACAAGGCTCGCCTGAGGGTGAGGATGACAGAGACACACGGCTGGACTTCGGGAACAAGATTCAGTGATGTAAATCCACTTTATTCAGGAAGTAAACTAGTTTATATGCATGGATTCAGCCAATAGATGTTATAGTAGGGCAAATAGCCAAAAAAGGTCAGGAGGCTGCCTGGCTGGTGCTGAGTCATTTCCCTATAGCGGGCAAGCTCCCTTCCTGGGTGTTCCAGGAGGGATTCAGGAGCTGGAGTATTCTCACAGCATTGCATCAGCCACAGCTGCTAGGTAAATGCTCTGAGCTCTACCTACAGATGCGTATGGTTTCATGGCTTACATTTAAGCCTTTTATTCATTTTCAGTTTCTTTTTGTGAATGGTGTAAGTTGGTGGTCTAGTTTCATTTTTTTGCAGGTAGATGTCAAATTTACCCAACACCATTTGTTAAAGAGACTGTCTTTACTTCATTAAATGCTCTTACCTCCTTTGTCAAATATCAGTAGTCCATAAAAGTGTGGGTTTATTTCTGGGTACTCTGTTCTGTTCCATTGATCTATATGCCTGTTCTTATGCCAGTACCAGGCTGTTTTGAGTACAATGGTCTATAAATAAAACTTGATTTCAGGAAGTGTGATACCGCTGCTTTATTCTTCCTTTTCAAGATTGCTGAGACTATTCGTGTTCTTTTTTGGTTCCATATAAATTTTTGGAATATGTGTTCTATATCTTTGAATTATGTCATTGGTATTTTAATTGGTATTGCATTGAATTTATAAATTGCTTTGGGTAATATAGACATTTTAATGATGTTTATTCTTCCTAACCGTGAGCATAGTATATGCTTCCAATTGTTTGTATCTTCCTTGATTTCTTTTATCAATGTTTTATAATTTTCTGAGTACATGTCTTTAATCTTCTTGGTTAAATTTACTCCTAGGTACTTTATTTTTTTGGTTGCAATAGTGAAGGAGATTGTTTACTTAATTTCTCTTTCTGGCATATCATTGTTGGTGTATAAAAGTGCCTCTGATTTTTGAGTATTAATTTTATATCCTGCCACCTTGCTGAATTTATTTATAAGGTCCAGTAGTTTTTTGACTGAAACTTTAGGGTTTTCTATATACAATATCATAGCATCTACAAATAATGATAGTTTTACTTCTTTTTTTTCCAATTTGGATGCCTTTTATTTCTTCTTGTTGTCTGATTGCTGTAGCTAAGACTTCCAGAACTATGTTGAATAAGAGTGGTGAAAGGGGGCACCCCTGCCTTGTTCCTGATCATAATGGGATTGCTTTTAATTTTGCCCATTGAGTATGATGTTGGCTATGGATTTGTCTTAAATGACCTTTATCATGTTAAGGTATGTTTCCTGTATGCCCACTTTGCTGAGAGTTTTGATCATGAATGGGTGCTGGATTTTATCAAATGCTTTTTCTGCATCTATTGAAATTCTCATGTGTTTTTTCTTTTATTTATGTGATGAATCACATTGATTGATTTGCGAATATTGTACCAGCCTTGCCTCCCCAAAATAAATCCCACTTGATCAGGATGTATGATTTTATTCATATTGTGCTGGATTCTGTTGGCTAATATTTTGTTGAGAATTTTAGCATCTAACTTCATCAGGGATATTGGCCTATAATTTTCTTTCTTATTGTTGTCTTTGCCTGGCTTTGGAATCAGAATTATGCTTGCCTCATAAAAGGAGCTTGGAAGTTTTCCTTCCTCTTGAATTTTTTGAAATAGCTTGAGAAGGATAGGAGTTAGTTCTTATTTGAATATTTGCTCTAAGTCACTTGTGAAGCCATTAGGCCCAGGACCTTCTTTTGTTGGGAGTATTTTGATAACTGTTTCTATCCCATTTGTTGTAATTGGTCTGTTTAGGTTTTCTGATTCTTCCAGATTGATTTTTGGCAAATTGTATGTTTCAACAAATTTGTCCATTTCATCTAGGTTGTCTAGTTTTTTGGTATACAGTTTTTCATAGTATTTTCTTACAATATTTTATATTTCTGTTGTGTCAGTTGTTATTTCTTCACTCTCATTTCTAATTTTCTTTATTTGAGTCCTATCTCTTTTTTTCTTGGTAAGTCTAGTTAAAGGTTTATTGATCTTGTTTACCTTTTCAAAGAAGCAGGTCTTGGTTTCATTAATTCTCTGTATTGTTTCTTTAGCCTTTATGTCACTTATTTCTGCTCTGATCTTTATTATTTCCTTCCTTCTACTACCGCTCGGCTTTACTTGTTGTTCTTTTTCTAGTTCTTTTACATGCAGGGTCAAGTTGTTTATTTGAACTTTTTTTAGCTTCTTAAGTTATGCTTGTAATGCTATGAATTTTCCTCTCAGTACTGCTTTTACTCTATCCCATAAATTTTGAGTTGATTTCTAGAAATTTTTTTTATTTCTTCTTTGATCTCATTGTTAACCCATTTGTTATTTAATAACATGTTATTTAGTTTCCAAGTGTTTGAGTATTTTTCAGTTTTTATGTTGTAGTTGATTTCTAGTTTCATGGCATTGTGATCAGAGAAAATGCTTGATATGATTTCAATCTTCTTAAATTTGTTGAGACTGCTTTTGTGTCCTAACATGTGGTCTATCCTAGAGAATGTACCATGAGCACTTGAAAAGAATGTATATTCTGCTGCTTTAGGGTGAAATGTTCTAAAGATATTTATTAAATCGAGTTGATCTATTATATCCTTTAAGTCTGTTGTTTCTTTGTTAATTTTCTTTCTTGAGGATCTATCTATTGATGTTAGTGGGGTATTGAAATCCCCTACTATTAAAGTATTTCTGTTGATCTCACCCTTTATATCCATCAAAGTCTGTGGTATATATTTGGGCACTCGTATATTAGGTGCATAGATATTTATAATGGTTATATCTTCTTGTTGGATTGGTCTCTTTATCATTATGTAGTGTCCTTCTTTATATCTTATTTTAAAGTTTATTTTTTTCTGATATAAGTATTGCTATTAAATATTACTTTTATTTTCTTCTAAAGTTCATTTTGTCTGATATAAATATTGCTACCCCAGTTTTCATTTCCATTTGCATGAAATATTTTTTTCCATCTTTTTACTTTAGTCTATGTGCAACTTTTGTCTTAAGGTATTTCTCTTGTAGACAGCATATGTATGGGTCCTGTTTTCTTATTCACACAGCTACCCTATGATTTTGATTGGATCATTTAATCTATTTACATTTAAAGTTATTGTTGATATGTAGTTGTTTATTGCCATTTTATTCTTTAAAGTTGTATTCCTCTTTTGCTATATTTTCCCCCCTTTGATCTGTTTACAACAGGCCCCTTAGCATTTCTTGCAGCATTGATTTGGTTGTAGTGAATTCCTTGAGGTTTTTTTTTTCTTTTTCTGGGAAGCTTTTTATTTTTCCTTCAGTTTTAAATGATAGCCTTGCTGGATAAAGTATTCTTGGTTGTAGGTTCTTGTTCTGCATTACTTTGAATATTTCTTTCCATTCCCTTCTGGCCTCAAGTGTTATTGTTGAGAAGTCGGATGTCATTCTATGGGGGCTCCTTTGTAGGTGATAGCCTTTTTTTCTCTAGCAGCTTTTAATATTTTCTTTTTATCACTTAGCTTTGGTATTTTAACTATGATGTGTCTTGGTGTAGATTTCTTTGGGTTTCTCTTTAATGAAGTTCTCTGTGCTTCTTGAACATGTGAGACATTTTTCTGCCTCAATTTAGAAAAGTTGTTAGCTATGATTTGATTGAACAAAGTTTCTATCCCTTGTTCTTTCTCTTCTTCTTCAGGAACCCCTATGATGCAGATGTTATTTCTCTTCATGTTGTCACAGAACTCTCTTAGAGTTTTCTCAGACTTTTTGAGTCTCTTTTCTTTTTCTGTTCTGCTTCCATTCCTTTGTTTATCTTGTCCTCTTACTCGCTGATATGATCCTCAGCCTCATCCATCTTGCTTTTAATTCCTTCCATCGTGGTCTTTAATTCTAATATTGGATTTGTCATTTCTTATCGATTCCTTTTTATTATTTCAATTTCCTTTTTTATATTTACTATCTCTTTATTTAGGTGTTATTAATGACTATGTATTTTTGTTTTAAGCTCTTTGAACAATCTAACAATCGTTATCTTAAACTCTGCAGCCAGTAATTTGGTTATATCTGACTCATTTAGGTCCTTTTCTGAGGATTTCTCTTGATTTATTTTGGTTGCTTTATCCTGCCTGCCCATTTTGTCTGTATATAAGAAAGGTTTGGCCACTAAAACCCAATGGTAGTTGCCTTTGTGTTTTCTAGGTGTGGTCTGTCTGCAAGCCCACCTCCCCCTCTGTTGCTGCCTAGGTGTTCGGGTATGGGCATTGCCGGCGCGGCCTGCTGTGGCTGTTGCTACAGTTTCCACCTCTCCTCTACTGGAGTGGCTGTGTTCTTGTGCCCGGCTCTACAAGCCTCAGCCAGTCTTGGCCTTCACCCCACCCCCATGAGTTGGGTTGCACACTGTGCATGGGCCACTAGCTTTGGCTCTGTGGGCAGGGGTGAGTGCCTTTGCTCAACTGTGGGTCTCCGCCTATTCCTGGGCTTCCACCCTGTCCTTGTGGTCTGACATGGCTCATGCATCTGATCACAACCTCAGCTCTGCAGGCTGGGCGGGGCTGCAGGTGCACACTCAGCTGCAGACTTCCACCTTTGCCCAGGCTTTCGCCATGCCCCCGCCAACAGAGCTGGCTTGCCAGTAAGTCTGCAAGCCTTGAAGGCCAGGTTAGGTGGCAAGCCCACACACCCTTGCTCAGCCACAGATCTCCGCCCATTCCCAGGCTCCTGTCTTTCCCCCGCAGGTGGGGCTGGTTGCAGGTGAGCCGCAGCCCTGCTGGACTGCTTTTGCAAGTCCCTTCCACCCCCTTCCAGGCTAGACTGAGCTCACACTGGGTAGGCTGGCTTCTGCCTTCGCCAACAGAACCTTACTTCTGTGTCCTGCCTACGCCTGCCCTCTAGCAAGCCCTCACTAGTGTGGATGGGGGTGCTACAGGTCAGAGCCTAACACTCCATACTGTAATCCTGGAAGCTCCCTCCTTCTAAGCAGCTGTGCTCTGAGTGCTGCCAGAGAGCTTGTTTGGCTGGCGTCCTGCTTCCCTTTGTTGGTATTGCTGGTTCCAGGAGAAATATTCACTTCAAATTTGGGGAGTGACTCAGCCCAGGGGTTAGGGTGGCTGTTCCTCAAAGTGTGTCTCCCTGTACCTCCTAGATTACACTCTCTTCCCGCTGCTCTGGTCCTCTCCTCTCTCTCCATCCCCTGGGGCCCCAGGTGGGTGGTTGTAAAAGAGGTTTTCTGCGCTGTCCCTTTAAGAAGAATCCTGGGTCTGAGAAAACTGTCTGTTTCTCACAAACAGTATTCTGATTTGTTTCACAGCTAAGTACTGTTCATACGCCTCTTCTAGGTTCTGGGGCTGCAGGCTGGGGCTTTGTTCCTGGGGCCCAGGTCCTTCCCCTCTCTGCTAAACTCTCTTCCTGCCACATGGGTCTCTCTGGGCTGCCGTCCACTCCAGGGAGCTGGGCAGCCCTCTATGCATTTCAACTTTTCCTACAAGTCTCAATGTGGCTTCTTCAGTGTTCCTTGGTTGAAGAGTCCTCTTAGTTTAGTGCAAAGTTGGTTTTTCCAGATGATGGTTCTTATAATTAAGTTGTAATCCACTTTGGTTCTGGAAGTTGGAAGTTGGTACATCCACCTACTCCATCCCATCTTGTTACTCCTTACTGTTTTTTTTAACATTCATCTGTGCCACAGTATATTCTATATGCCCTAGTAATATTTATTCTGTTCATAGGTGAAAAATAATTGATGGAACTATGCTTGTAATATTTATTTATTCATTTCATAAATCTCATTATACCTGTGATGAAATACTAGATTTTAATTTCCTCGCATTTGTTACTTCAGTAAACAAATATATAACGTAAATGAAAAAGTGCCAAACAGTCAGGGAATGACAACTTGTATTGTTTTTTGTCAGGTATTTTGAATATTTTTTCATTAATATTTTAAAAGTTTTATAACATAATCTAGTTTTGTATACCTTTTATTGTTCTTATTTAAGTATAAATGCATGAAATAATAAACTACATTTTTAAAAATAAATATCATTTTAAAATACTACTTAAAATGGTCATTAGGGCAGAGAACGCTTTGTTAAATTATTTGAATCCCACCACTGTTTACAATTAAAGTGTATAAATAGCTGTGTGAAAAGTCTCGTGAGCTCAGAAGGCATATATTTGATGGCCTTTGCAAACCTTAGCACCTTACACAGAGAAGTTTCCACCACTGCCAGCTTTGCAAAGACAGAACTATGTGGCTGAACAAAGCGCAGTATGCTCTGGGCCATGCATCATCAACAAAATTGTCACTTAAGCCCTGATTTCAGAATCTTTATTGTTGAGTCTAATTTATGGAGCAAACATCAGAACACAGCTTGATTTTTCAGATGCCAAAAATGAGTTGGCATTTGCTAAAATCTTCTTTTGACTTGCAAACTGATTGTACTTGATTTTGAATATATGGGAAGGGCACAGATATGAAACACTAGTTCCTGTGAAAAGCCTGCCTTTATAGTCCTAGGTCTAAAACTGTTGGAAATGGGGTTTGTGTTAGAAAGGGGTAATGGTTGGGGAGTAGTCTCATTAGTTTAATATTTGACTACACATGAATACATACATAAATAAGTAGTGCTAGCACCTAAGTGTACATTTAATTGACTCATTCTTCAGGATAGGAGGTTATTAGAAAGCTAAGAGCTTTATTAGAAAACTAAGAATATATTTAGGTCAAACTGGCTGGAGTTACTCCAGTAGGAGAAATATCAGGATATCCTGTAGATTGTATTGAGAGAAAGAAGACATCTATGAATTTGATTTGAGAGAGTCAGTTGAAACAACTGCCCATCTTCCAACTGTTCATGAAAAACTTTTGGTTTAAAGTGAGCTTTGAGAAATAGTTTGAAGAAGGGGAAGAACTCTTGAAGTGTAGGGTCCTTAAGATCTAGAAATAAAGGTGCTTGAGAAATTCTCAGAATTTGACTGCAGGCACCATACTACCTTTCTACTTGGTCATTCAAGGCCTTTTATAACCTAATCTCATCTCACATTCCCAGCCTACGCCCTCATGCTATCTTTTATGTGTGTCATATGCTTAGCAATATGATCACAATATATAAAATTTATTGACTCTATTATATAACCTACAAGGAGCATTCCAAATATTATCTCAATGGATTTCCATAAGAAATTTTCAAGGTAGGTATTATAATCTATTTACAGAAGAGGAGAAGAAAAACATAAGAAGAATAATTCACTTGATAAAAGTCATACAGCATATTCTTGGAATTGCCAGGATTAAAAATTAAGCTTGACTCCCTACATTATAAGTGGAGTATAAAAGTATTTTAATACTGTTAGTGTTCCAAGTGACTGATAGATAAGGCAGCCATGCTTAGTAGCCTAACACAATAGTTTCAACAGTCGTGGAGCCCTGGACAGGCAGGACAGTTAATTTGAGTGTTGTCCCAATATGCCAAGGTTGTGAGTTCCGTCTTCAGTAAGTGCACATACAAGAATCAACCAATGAATGTTTAAATGAGTAGAACCATAAATTGATGATTTTTTCCCTCTCTTTTACTCCCCCACTCTCTCCTTCTAAAACCAGTGAATAAGTAAATAATTAACATTTTTTTAATTAATAAAGTAAAACTCTGATGGAAAGGTTCTCTTCATCTCTCATGTCAGCTTGAGCAATATATGTGGTAATCTGGTGCTAGGCTTCCTAGTGGGGATAGTAAATAGGTTATATGTGATGATGTTAGTAACAAGGCTAATGAGGTAAGGAAAGACAACAACAATCATGAGAAACAAAACAAAACAACATGCTAAGGTAATTCCTAAACCAGTTCACATCATTGCTCATTACAGTAAGGGAGCAGAATAGAATAGTTTAAAGTCTTTTATGGAACAAAATACAGGTATTGATAGACTTACAACCTATGCAACGTTCGACCATTTGACTTTAAGACCACAATCGCTAGCGACAACTGCTCTGCGTGCAAACGTTGCCCAGCTGGGCGTACGACAGTGCGGACCAGCTTCCGGCAGCACTACCATCTCCATGTGCACCAAGAAAATTATGATATATAACAATAATGAAAGAAAATTTGATAAAACATGACTTAAAGATTTTTATAACATCATTTTACAGTACTGTACATATAGCGTACTCAATTTACAACCAAATTGTGTTACGACCGGTCTGTCAGAACCAATCGTGGTCGTAAGTCAAGCACTAGCTGTTAGAAAGAATGTCTCTAATGGCTACAGGAGAAATCAGTTATGGCTGTGGTAGATAAATTAATAGTCCCCCAAGATGTGCGTGTCTTAATCTCAAAAATGTGTGAATATGTTATTTTACATAGTAAAAGAGATTTTTACATAGAAAAAGAGTTTATTCTAAGAATCTTGAGACAGGGAGATGATTCTGAATTGTCTAGTGAACCCAGTGTAATCCCAAAGGTCTGTATAAAAAGGAAGGTGATATGACAATTAAAGAAAGAAAGAAAAAGAGGGAGAAATTTTAGAAAATGTATGGAAACGAATTTTCCCCTAGAGCCTCCAGAAGGTACCATCAACACCTTGGTTTTAATTCATTGGGACCCATTTCAAATTTCTGACCTCTGTAAATGTAAGAAAGTAAAGTTGTGTTGTTTTAAATCACTAAGCTTATGGTAATTTATTATGGCAGCCACGTAGGAAACTGATACAGTGACCAATGAGAAGACTGGTTGAGATTCCAGAAAAGGGGACATTTGTATGTGGGGACACAATAGAGTTAAACACTATTGATTGCTGAGTGAAGGAAAAATGGGGGAAATCGACTAATAAAAATAGAAATCTCTGTGCTTGTTTCTTCTAAAGTAAGATAAGTGAAGTGTTGGTTATTTGTTTTACATTTTCATTCTAAAGCCTGAGAGAACAGTAGCTATTTGCTACTGTTGAAGAAATCAAAGGATTGGCTTCCTGTGGGTGTGTTTATTCATCAGAGGAAAGGTTTCTCTGTGTAGCTTAAGCATGAATCCTGAAATGATAGTTGCCATGCCTGTGGATTCCACATGTCAATACAAATGTATTTCAGAAGTTGCATTGATTTTAGGAGAGAGTCAGAGAAGACTTCCATAAGTTAGTGCTAAGAGAAAATTTGATGGATTAATAGAAGAAAGTAGGTCAAGTGCAAGGGTCTAGGTGAAAAGGGTATTACAACAGATTTTAAAACGTGCAAAGCTCAGAGTCAGAAAGTTCCTGTTTGAGGCTCTGCAAGTATGTAAGGTTGTTTAGTGTGGCTTGAAGTACTGAGCACTAAGAAGGAAATGGTGGTGATTGATAAACCTGAAGGGTGAATCAGGGTTTTGGATATAAAAAGCAGCTGGCTGTTGAAGCCTTTATGCTTTAGAAGGCTCATCCCTGCTAAACTATAAATTTCCTGAAGGAAAATTTCATGTTGGTCTCATTTATCATAGAATTCTTAATACAGAGTAGAGTTCACTAAATATTTATTAAAGAATGGAAAGAAAGGATGGAAGGAAAAAGAGAAGGAGTGACAAATGGCACACAGGGAAGGAAGAAGAAGACAGAAGGGTGGGGAGCAAGGAAGGCATAGGGCAGGGGCACATTCCACCACATGAAACCCTAAAGCATTGGTAGGTCTGTTAATTACATCAGCAGGAGGAACTTGCTGCTTGATTTTGTCTCTACCCTGTATATCAAGGGCTCAGTTTTTTTAATCTGCTTTTTACAAAGAGCACTGAATGTAGACAAACTCCCAAGTTACAGTCCTAGCAAATTCTGTGGTCTGTGAAAGTAATACTGGCCTTATTTCTTAGTGTTGTAGTACAAAGTGTATATCTCTGAATAGAATGTCATTTCATTTTTCTCTTTTCCCAGCTTTTAAAGCTTCAATATTTTTTCTGATGCTGATATTAACCATGATGCACACAGAAGAACAACACAATTGACAGGGCCAGTTGCAGAAGACCCTGGTAGATACAGAGTCAGCTAGGATTCCATCTAGCCTCTCCCTTAGAGAGGAAAAAGGATGTAGTTCTAAACTGTGATCTGGAAAGCTGCAGAATGTGTGATTGTCCCCAGCTGTGAAGCAGATGTGAGGCTAGTAAGTTTCTGGATTTGGTGTCTTCTTTGAAGGACTTTAGTTGATACTGATGTATATTATGTGGCTGGTATTTAGATGTATTTCTGAGATACTTCTCCTGTCATGATGCCTGAATGAATGAATGAATGATAAATAGGATTCTAGAAACTTGAAACTTAAAGTTATATACTAGAGTACCTGTGCAGGAAGGAGTAATTCAACAGGTCTGGGTTGCTCAAATCCTGTTCATTCCCAGGAAATGCCTGATTTTCGGTTTGGGTCTTGGTCGGTCTATGGGAGCTGAGCTCTGAACCCTTAGCATGTC
This sequence comes from Rhynchonycteris naso, assembly GCA_037038555.1. Taxonomy (NCBI): domain Eukaryota; kingdom Metazoa; phylum Chordata; class Mammalia; order Chiroptera; family Emballonuridae; genus Rhynchonycteris; species Rhynchonycteris naso. The sequence goes on along the minus strand of CM072997.1, from coordinate 179,614,869 downwards.
TGCCTGGTAAATGTTTTTGTATGCCTGAGGCTGTGAGGTATGCCAGTTTGAACACAAAATTTATGTTAACAATGTGATTTATGCTGAACACCTGTTTTTACTTTTGGAGGTCTAGAGTATGAGTAGTTGATCTAGTCCTAAAGATGACACCTGCTTAAGTGACTGACTAACCCTTAATAAAAAACCCTAGACTCAAGGTTAGCGTGAACTTCCCTGGTTGGGGAAGGCTTCACATGTGTTGTCATGAACCATTGCTGGAAGAATTAAGTGCATCCTGGTGTGACTACTGGGGAGCAACATTTGGAAGCTTGTGTCTGGTTTCTCCCAGACTTTGCCCCATGTGCCTTTCCCTTTGCTGATTTTATCTGCATCTTTTCCCTGCAATAAACCATAACCATTTGTTTACCAGCTTTTGAGTCCTGTGACTTTTTCTAATGAATTAGCAAGCCTGAGGTTGGTCTTGCCAACCCCTGGCACAGTGCTTTCATCCAAAATGTAACAATGCCCTTTTTTTTTTTAACTTTTTATCTGTCTGTCCTTGTTCTTTCTAGTGTCAAAAGTATAGAAATCAGAAATATTGCATAATTTCTTAATCATAAAAGTAAAATAATAGATGTATTAGTTTTTTCCCAGAATGAATTAATTTATCTCTATGTACTGAAGATGGAAAAGAAATTATGTTAATGGTTGGCCCTAGAATTTCTTTAGAGATGGCTAACTTTGTTTAGGAGAAAATCTTGGAAGCTGTGTGGGATACAAAAGAGACTCTGGGTATATGTGTATAAAAGGTAACAGAGAGCCTTACTGTCTACACAAACAAACAAATGGGAAGAATAGGCTCCTGAGAGAAGGAAAGAAGAGGGGTGAGTGGTAGGAAAAAAGAGAGAGAAGGCAAATGCTAGTAAAATTGCATGCAGCTGACACACTCCCTAGATGAAGTGACCATGAAAAATGTATGTTGATGGAAAAGTCAAAGGAAAATTCAAGATCAGCGAAACCCAAAACTCAATCAAAAATATTGTCTTATTGAAATATCAGCCTCTTCTTAATATCCTCAGGTATTCAACGAAGTCTACTGTAATCAAGAATGAGTGAGATGTTTATGAAAATTGAGGACAGTTTTTTGTCTAGAATGATATAGTTCAAAATAAAGAAACTAGCCAGGACAATAAAACATGTAAACTAATTAAATGGACAGCGAAAGCATGAGAACATTACTATTTCTATTTTTCAACAATTTATAGAAATATCACATAAGGCTTTTGGTTTTTACGTGGAATAAAATAAAGAGGTTCTGAAAATGGTCTTATCTCTTCCTCAAGGTCCAGGTTGAACCTAAATCATATCTACTTACAGCTTTATCACAAACAATTGACTGAATGAATTGTGTGCGAATAAAGAAGGAGTATTGAATATTATTATCTCCCCGACAACCAACTTTCTTGTTTGAATTCACCACATAAGGTAGGCAGTCAGATTCCCCAGAAAACAGAATCTGAGGCTGATATTTGCTTTCAGGAGGAGGTTTACTGGGCAGTGTCCTCAGCAATCACACAAGGAGAGTACAGGTAGAACAGAATTAGGCACAGAGAGGATGTGAACTAAGGTTCAGTTGCTACAGTGGTCTCAGCATGTCCCACGGGATGCTGTGGAGCTAGAATGCTATTTAGAGAAGTCCTGAATGGAGACAAGAAAGCAGGTTTTCCTGTCTTCTCTGAGATCAGTTATTGGATCTGAGCTGCCCTGTTTGTAAACCAGCTTCCTGGCAAATGGCATTTCCTGGGGTGGCACTCATTTGTGAGTCTCAGCAAGACCACTCCCTGTAGCTGTGGGCATGAATGCTTCCATCTTAAAAGGAGGTTCTAAGATCCAATCTTAGCAACTTTATGAGTCCCTACTATGCCTGTAACTGCTATTGTTGAGGCTAAAAGAATTGTTGAGCCATGCTGCGTGCTGTAATGATGCTCATAGCCCAACAGGGGGAGATAGATATGTAAAAAACAACAGCAACAACAAAAAACAAATTATAGCAATAATAAAAAATGGATACTAGTAGGATGAGTGGAAGGCATAGCAATATAAAAACGGTAGGATACCCCCTGACTCAGCAATAAAACTTTAGATATCTTTCTGGGGGAAATAAAAACATATATCCTTGCAAAGAACTGTACATGAATGTTTACAACACCATCGTTCACTATAGACAAACACTGTGTTGAGCCAAATGCCTATCAACTGGTAAATGGGCAATGAAAATTTGGTGTATCAATGCAATGGGAAACAATTAATAAAATGAATGAAGTACTGAAATGTGCTCAAACTCAGATGACTCTCAAAAAATCATATAATGCTCAGTGAAAAGAGCCATATACAAAAGTCATTTCTATAAAATGTCCAGAAAAGGTGACTCTTAGGAATATGAAAAGTAGATTAGTTGTTGCCCAGGGCTTAAGGTAAGAAATGGGAAGGGACTATAAATGGGCATGACATTCTTTTTTTTTTTTTTTTTTTTGATGATGATAGAAATGTTCTAAAATTAAGGTGGGATAAGGCTTGTATAATTCTGTAAATATACTAAATCACTGAATTGCAAAGTCAAAACAGGTGATATTATGTTATGTAAATCATTCCTCATTAAAGCTATTTATGATAGAGTTTTCAAAATATATGGGAGAGGCTCAGTTAGCTAGACTGAAGTGAGAGAAGCTGAAGAAACTATAAGAGATTTAATGCCACTTGGAAAGTTTGTCAGAATAATTATATTTTTGTTCTTTTTAGACATGCCAGGAAAGAGTATTTCAGATAGAAGAAGTGACATATGTAGAAGTATAAAAAACATGCAGTTCAGGAAATGTTTGACATGTTTTCTTTGAGTGTGAAGGGGGGACAGATGAAGAGCACTTGGCATGTAAGCAGTACTTGGAAGCCACTTCATGAAGTACATTTTATGGCATGAAAAGAAGATGGAAACCTCTTATTTTCATGCCTTTGCATAAGCCTGTTTTATACCTGAATGCTCGTTTTTGTTTGTTTCTTTTTATGTCTGGCTCTTTCTCATCCTTCAGACCTTAGCTTAAAAATTACCTTTCCTATGATCACTTTATCTCAAAAGTTCTGCTTTCTACTCATCATTTTTCTCCATCAAAAAACACTACCTGTTCATTTATTTTGATTTACAGCATTTCAGTACCTCATCAGGCAGTGGGGACTATCTCTCTTTTAATCACAGGAGTTCGGACACTAAAAACTGGACTCTAACTTTCCCACTTTTTAGCTGTGTGGACGTGGAACATCGTACTTGACCCATTGACTTTCAATATTTTCTTCTGTAAAGTCTGATGGATTTAATGTCAATCTATCTTTTAGTCTTAATGTGAAGCTTCAATATCATAATAGATGTGAAAATGCCTTGTAAATGTTAAATTTCTCTGAAATTTTGTTAAATTATTATAATTTATTAAAGGTTAATTCTTTCTATAAATTTAGTGAATTATTATAACTGCATAGTAAGTTATTATTAATAAATAATAAAACACATTAAAGTATTTATTTAGGATTCAACATATATTTTATGTATATTAGCTATTCCACTGACTTATATCATACTAAGATCCTCAGGTATATAAGAATAATTTGCTCCTGTGTAAATGGTACTATTGAGCTATAGTTTAAGGGAGGCTTGTGTTTGCTTTTTATATTTTCTGACATCTTATTCTTTCAAATCTAGCTTTTCAAAGTTGCATATAAATTATAAGTTGAAAGGCCTAAAGGACAATCCAAGGGATTCTCTTATAGATAAAAACATTATTTTAAAAATAGATATTTATATATAAATAGTACTACACAAGATGTTTGTGTGAAACAAATGTGACTCAAATGTGGATCCTGTCTTTAAGGGGTTTGTAGGCTGGGAGGGATGATAAGTTGTAAAAAGTTAGAATACAAGGTAGAAAAAGTATCATGTGAGAGCTGAAAAAAAAATGTGTTTGGAGCCGGAAGAAAGTACCATGGTTGCTGGTAAAAATGGTGTTCTTTTCTGAAGTTGCAGGGAAGGCATTCCACAGGACTTACATATGGAAGGGATGAGGCTTTTGTGGTAAGATTTATTCAGGGTTGAAGTAGAAAGCTGCCCCCAATTTCCCAATGTCTCATTGCCATCTGTCCCACCAAAGAAAAAGTTTAATCTTGTCTTCATAAACCCAGACAAAGACCAGAGTTCAAACATTCTACATCATGATTTAGTCCAGCTTGTCTCTGTCCTCATTTGGCCAGCATAGTAGCCCCACTCTTGGAGCTCTGACTTGGAGCCTGCACCACGGCTGGGCACCAGGCAGCTGTTGGAACTTGATGACTGCTTGGATAGCATGCAAACAAACAGGGCAAGCATGTGTTTCCAAGCAAGAGAAGCGACAGAGAAACTCCTTTTGTTAAGTTTGGGTTTATATTTTCTTGAGCTAGGAAGGACTAGCTGTCTTAAATTTATCAGCCAGCTTCTTAATCTTTTGTGGGCTTCTATTGGTTCTACCACCTAACCAATCATATCCTTTTTCTAGGCTAGACTAACAGGTGTCTGTGGGTGCCATTTTGGCTTTTTATTACTGCAATATCTTAAAGTGAAAGCTCAGAAGCACAGCGATGGACTGGTTGTACCTGGGGACATTGAAGATCTGATCCTCCTTCCCTATATGGGGAAGGAAGGAGTGTTAATCCCCGTAAGGAGGGCAAAGCTGTGATCTTCTGGGGTGTCTGGAACTATAAATACTATAGTATCCTAGAAAATGGAATGCTCTAACTTCTTACTGAAGTAGCCTTCCCAGTTTTATTAAGTTTATTATTTGATTCCCTCTTCCCTAGTTTGCTATGCTCAATGTATGATTCTTTCTGCTTACTTCCCATTTAATATTAGGTACTTACACTAACACCATCAAGTAGTGTTAACAGGGCTTCAGTTAAGTATAGTGTTTGGAGTGACACTTCGATAATGGATTAATTTTCCACCAGGCTGAGTGACAGTTATGTGGTTTGGTAGGCATTCTAAGCAGCAGGGATAAATTAAACAAATGCAGAGATGTTAACATTGTATGGGAGTTCTGTCCTGGTATATCTTTAGCCATTGGCTAGGAATATGGCAGATAGAAATAAAGATAAATGTCAAGGACTAAAAATAAATCAGTGGATTGTTCTGTAAGGAGTCAATTGATTACTTAGGGGTAGCAGTTAAAATGGATTACTTCACTTATCTGACAAACATTACAGAGTGTCTAATTTATGCCATGCAGAAGCCAGATTGTACTGGTTGTATGTATTAACTACATTGTGTGACCTCTATGCCAGTTACAGGTATGAAAAAGATACAGGAGTTATATATTAAGCATTTTAAAATAGGAAAATAAAATAGACAAACTCATCTCTAACCACACAGTGTGCCATTTAACTGATAGAAGACAGAATGATTGAAAGGTAAATAATGATGCTTTCACAGAGATCCATACTGGGTTGTTTTATTTGTTTTTGTTTTTAATTAACCATAGATTAATACCTGGCCATTTAGCCCCTTTCAATAGCAAAAACAGCTACTTTAACTATTTTTGAATTCATTAATATGAAAAGAAAGTTGAAGCTTCCATTTGCACACTATTTAAAGATATCAGAGGCTTTTAAAATTACATTAAAAATGGACTTGTTTTAGAGAATGCTTTTAGGCTTTTTAACTATAGCTTTTTCTAAATTTACTTCTGAAGGAATGTTGTATTTTTTTTTAAATTAATATTTTACTAACTTTTGTGTCTTAGAACAAAGTGCTTGTGGTAGAGTCTGGTTAGGAGTGTTGTTTTGTCCTTCTGCCATGTTATTTTTCATCAGTACATAGTCAAAATAATATTTTAAGTGTTGTGGAGAGAAGCAGTTTTCATAAATTTCCTACAAACTGTTAACCACAAACATCATTTCCCCATTTTTACTTTCCTCAGATTTAATAAAAATAATAAATATAGCTCAGGACATACTTGGTTAGGGACTATTGTGGAACATCAGAATAGAAATGTTAATAAGCAGCTTTTATTCATCAAATACTGTTGGACACTAGCTATAGAGAACTGTACAAACCAGTTATACCCATACTTTCACAGATCATAAAGTAGAAAATATAGACATTGAACAAATAATCCTAATTGTGATAAGAATTATGAAAATATAAGATGATAGAGCATACATATCTTGATCTAATCTGGAGGGAAGAAATTATCCTTACTATCATCATTTTCAAGGAATAGTTGTTTCTTCAATAGGAGTTAGTCAGACCAAACTGGAGAAAATCATGATTGGGGTTAAGAGTTCAGAACAACTAAATTTTGGGAAGAAAGGTGAGATGGAAAAAAGGTAGAGGAAACCGAGGCTTGAGATAGAAGCAGTCCCAGGAGCCAGGAGGGCTGTCTAAACCACATTTAGGGTTTAGAATTTGACAGAAATGGAAAAATCACTGCAGAAATATAAGCTTTTGGGGCAATTGATCAGAAGTGCATCAAAAATAATATTTTGGTTGTAGTATGGAAAACTAGGAGTTTATCTGGAGACATGGTAGTTAGGCTGATTTTTAAGGAATCCAGATGTGATTTAATGTTGACCTTCATTATATTTTTTGTGAATGAAAATAGAAAAAAGTTAAGCAGGTAAAAAAGAATATCCTGAAAGAGAAAATGGCAGGACTGTTGTTCATTGTAAGTGTATTCCTTGATTGTGCTTTGTTCATTGTACATTCATATTATCTTACTTGCTCTCATACTCTATGCTGACTAGAGAGATATTTTCAGCATGGCTGAAAAGATGGACTAAATCATCTATACTTTTTATCCTTCAAATTTTAAGAATTCCTACTTTCCTTTTTGGGATCTAGGTTAATAATCTTTTTTTTATTTAGGGTTTTTTAAAAAAATTATTTATTTATTTTTTTACAGGGACAGAGAGAGAGCCAGAGAGAGGGATAGATAGGGACAGACAGACAGGAACGGAGAGAGGTGAGAAGCATCAATCATTAGTTTTTCATTGCCTTTGCGACACCATAGTTGTTCATTGATTACTTTCTCACATGTGCCTTGACAATGGGCCTTCAGCAGACTGAGCAATCCCCTGCTGGAGCCAACGACCTTGGGTCCAAGCTGGCGAGCATTTGCTCAAGCCAGATGGGCCTGCGCTCAAGCTGGCGGCCTCAGGGTCTCGAACCTGGGTCTTCTGCATTCCAGTCCGATGCTCTATCCACTGCGTCACCACCTGGTCAGGTTAGGTTAATAATCTTGATATTTCAGAATATCATCCTGCTGGACTATAGTCCAAAGGTAGATTTATATATATATATATCTCCAGGCATTTCTCAGTTTGAAAAAATCTATTTTGTTTTTAAAAATTCATCTTAACAAATGTCTCATACATTTACATTTTAATTTTAAAGTATACTTCTCCACCCCACTGTAATAGAAACAACACAAAACTGTCATGTCAGGGACACCAAATTAATAATATTTTCTCTGGGAAAAATGACTTTAAGCAAAGAAAGATGAGTACATATCAGGCATGATAAATACCTATCTTAGTAAGTGATTTTTCATTTTATCTTTCATGAATATATTTCATATTATATACTGCCCAGATATTATGAAAGCTTCATGACCTTTGTGCACTATTGATGCATGGAAATTATTAAGATTTCTCATGAGCACAAGAAATACCATCAGCATTCTTCACTGTGAAAAATTGCATTTTCATTCTCAGAAGTGTTACACATTAGAGTAGATATGTCTGGCACATTCTTGAATGGGTTAGAATGTTAGATCAAGTTCAGTAGGTAGTGGCCTTGTGCACACTCTGAATTCTGTGAAATTACACAGAGACATTCAGATTTCCTTTTTATATTTGCTCTGCAGTTCATTGACTTTTCATGCAGTAGAGGAAGCTGTTTAGAATATGAGTGGTCCTGAGCTTACCTTTGAATAGTTATCTGCATATTAATATGAGTTTCTTTTCAGGAAAAAAATAATCTTAACCTTATGAATCATACCTATTGGCAAAGGCTATGATCATGAGCTAACCTATTTATATTAATAAACTGTGTGCCAGCAAAATCATATTCATTTGCATAAGCTTCTTCTCTCTGTAGCCCATGAAATTAATATTGTTTAATGGCTGGAAATAAGATCACCTTTGACTGTACCAGTCATATTTTCATCTTGAAGGAAGCAGATAAAGGGGTCTTGACTCAGTAAGCAGAAAACTTTTAAATTAAAAGTGATTTCATTAGACAGCAAGTACGAGTTCAAGTGACATAAGCAGTGTGAGCCCTAGGGGAGTGTAGGATTCTAGGACAAATCTTAGACTATAAATCCCTTTTCCACTTAGTCCTTGACTACCATCTCACTCAATACATTTTTAAAAATTGAGTGCCTACATATGTAATAGATATTGTGAGAGTTCCAAAACCCCGCCCTCAAAGGTCTCATACAGTGGTAGTCAACCTGGTCCCTACCGCCCACTAGTGGGCATTCCAGCTTTCATGGTGGGCAACCAAAGTATAAATAAAAAACAGATTTAACTATAGTAAGTTGTTTTATAAAGATTTATTCTGCCAAACTTAGTGAAAATCTGGCATAAAGTACTTGGTAAGTAATTATTATTATATGCTTTAATTTGCTGTAACTCTGCTTTATAAGTTTTATAAAGTAAAGTTACTTTCCTACTTTATAAATCACCATTACTGTGGAACCGGTGGGTGGTTAGAAAATTTTACTACTAACAGAGATACAAAAGTGGGTGGTAGGCTTAAAAAGGTTGACTACTCCATGAGAAAGCAGGACCCAACTCTGTCCTAGGGGCTTTGAGAAGATTTTCACAGAGAATGTGACATTTACATTGAACTTTGAAGAATGAGTAGGGATTCTCAGGTTCAGAAGAAGAGAAGTAATGTAGATAGAAGAATATATGTGCTGTGAAAGGGACTTAATATTTTGAAAAGCAAGAAGTTGAGTGATCAGGGATGGCTATGTAATTTTCAGAACTTAGTGACAAAATGAAGATGTACAACCCCCCTTTTTTTAAAGCAGAAAAAAATGCCATTAAAGTTTTGTTTCACTGTCTATTTCATGACTTGTCATGATATTTTTACTTGCCATTTAATGCTGTTCTAAGAAAAGAAATATTAAAGTTTTTGTTATGAATTTTACCATTCATCTTTTTATTGTGCAATGCCAGTTTTAAATGCAAACAGGACTATTTAACTCATATGCAGAATCATCAAAATTATATTTCTTCATAAAAATACATGCATATATATTTTGCTCTTACCCTAGCAATGCAAATGCAACACAACTAATTCAGTTGTTTCTATTTCACATCTTGATATGTGCACATTCTGTCACTACTCTCAGTAAAAAAGACTGAAAGAAAACTATAAGTTTTCTTATTTCTTCCTTCCTTCTCCATTGTCATGTTCAATAAGTAGCTGGTTAATACAGGGAAGTAACACAAATAAAATTTTTTGGTTATTGGTGTTGCTTAGAATGTTATTGCCTTGTTTTTGCATTGAAAGTAAGTTCTTGTTCAAACAGAAAGTGTGAATTCTCAAGGCTATCAGTAAACTTACTTACTTAGTTTTAGATGTAACACTCATACCTTGAACTTGCTTGGAGCCCCACTAAACTCCTACATACTGTAGGTTCACTGGATTTTTGTGTACATTGAGTTATCACAAAGCTATTTGTAGCTAGAGCAGCCAAGGACTACAGGCGTGTATTGTAGGTGTACCTCATCTGCTCATGCACATACTCCATGGTTCCATTGTACTTCACTTATAAAACACAAGTTCAAAGATAGAATTATTAAGAATTTTAAGAAGTCAACAACAGAGCATTAAACCAAATGAGGGACTCTTCTGAGGACAAGACCCTGTGGGACTGCATAGGTTGAACAACCATGCAGCTGGCCATTCATAGTGACATAACTATAGGGTGCATGGAAGAGAAAGAGGTGATGTTGGGCCCAGATTGCAAATGACCATATATGCAAAGCAATGAATTTTGGAATTGATACTGTTTTATATAAGAAACCCAAACCTTTTAATGCATGGCAGTACTATGTCATATTTAGGTTTTACAAAGCTAACCCTGGAGGTATCATGGACAACGGATTGGAATGGTAGCCAAGATGATGGGGGACTAAATGATGCCAGTGGCAGAAAGACTGTAATGGTAGATGTGCAATGGTGTATACAGATAACAGCTCTGAGAGAGAATACTTGGGATTTGGTACCTGAATTTAGGAAACGATGTACGGGGAGAAGTATGTGAATGAAACTGGTTCTTTGAGTAAGCTTAGCAGTTAACTTTTATCCTACAAATTACACCTTCCAGCTCCAAATCTCCTAAATTATAATCAGTAATGTGTAGCACTGTATGTTTTTCCTTCCTTTCAAACTTTTGAAAAATTGATGCTTAGATTATATAGCAGATCTCATTTAGCAAAAACTCTGTATGTTCTTAACATGTATTGTAACTGAGCATATTGGAACCTTTTGAAAATAGTGGATTAAGAATGCCACTGTGACTCTGAGCTTATAAGAGGTGATAAATATTTTGAACACCAATCGCCCTTGGTGTTCAAAGTGTTTATCGGTGTCATATTCCAAAAGCCAGAAAATGTATTTATTACATATGCAAAACAACACTGGAATCCCATGATTTCATGTAGTTCACTTATAATTTGAGATTCAGTTATCAAGACATTTCAAACAAAGAAAATTCACTTTTTTGTCTTGAGTCAATGATTGAGAATGAAAAATATGAAAGATGTTGCCCATCGAGCTGCTAGAATCAGTTCATTTCTCACTGGAATAAGTGAGATGTGTTACTCAGTTGGTAGTTTACCTCAAAGAAAGTGTTAATTGAAAAGATGACATATTCAATTTTTCATTTTATTAGCCATGATACTTTCCTTTTCCTTTTGTTTTCAAGATTAAAATTATTCTTAACTTTTTATTATTATTGTTATTGGCAATCTCTGGTAAGGATGGTAGTTTTCAACCCTGGGTGCATATTAGAACTACCTGGAGAGCTGTCTCACAATACCTTTTCCACAGCATTACCCAAACCAATTAAATCAGAATTCCTGGGAGAGAGTCCCAGGCACATCTTTTTTTAAAAAAAGCTTTCTGGATGATTCTAAAGCATACCCCAAGTTAAAAACAACTATGGTGCTCTTCTCTCACAGATGCAATTTTTACCCTAGTTCAAAGTATCTCACAAAAAGTCAAAGAGTGGGAATAATTGTTTCAATCAATTGGAGGTAAAAATAATTGAACTAGTAAAGAAAACGAAGAATTTTTTCCCCCGTTGTTTGTTGTTTTTCTTTATTTCTTTCTTTTCTTTTCAAATAAAATAATTCACAAATCTGTTTCATTGATAATAACCAACCTCATCAAGGATCAGCAACAATGCTCTATTTTCAGGATTTTAAAGGGCATTAGTCACCTGATATCTCAATTTTACTATATTCCTATTAAAATTATTCTTCCTCTTTTAGTTTTCATTTCTTAGAGCCTTATTTATTTTTAGAAATTCTGGCTTGGATTATATAATAGTACCATTCTCCAAAACTACATATTCTTCTTATATTTTTATTGAGCTGTTTCTGGAGTTTTCTCTGTTGTTTCAATAAATTTTCAAAGGCGTAAACATGAAAATAACAATTTTCCACACAGGTGATTATAACAGTATTGTAGTCAGGAATTGCTGCAAAATACTACATGACAAGCAACCTCCCTAAATCACAGTAGCTTATGTCAGCAAGTATTTATTTTTCTCATTCATGGACCTGTGGGTCATATGCATTTCTGCACATCTTGGCTCAGTTAGTCTGGGCTTTGCTCTAGGCTACAGGTCAGATCTGGGTCTGCTTGACATGTCTCCTTCTGTGACTAAATAAGGAGCAGATGAGAACAGAGATAATGCTACTCTTAGGCAGATCACAGGAGGTCAAGAGAAGAAGTAGAAACATATAATGCCCCTTAAGCCCTCAGCTAGACAATGGAACAATGTCACTTTTGCTCCCATCCATTTGATAAAAACATTCAATTGGCCAGGTCTGATATCAGTTTGTTAGGGAACTATGTTCTGACAACAATGGAGGCCTTACAAAGTCACGTGGTAGAGAGCTTGATGTATAATTTTATCAAGAATTGGGAACAATAATCCAGTCTATCACAAACACATGTTTTGGCATCAAGTAGTGATTTGGATATATATTAAAAGATAATTTCCAATGAATGTAAAACATAGACTCCAAAAGGTGATAATTCCTGGGTAATTGCCTGAGATTATCAGTGAATTTGAAAGTAAGGTGGGCAATTTAAAGGTGTTGGAAGAACAAATCCATTAGTAAATCAAGACGCAGTTTCATCATATGTTTAGGTGACATTAAAGCAGTTTTCATAGTCAATTTGGATTCATTTTCCTCAGCTATAAAAACAAATAATATCTGTGAGAAAAATCTGAGACAATGTACTTATTAACACTTGGCAAAACTTAAAATATGATAAAAAAGATGTTTGATATAATTATTAGTTTCACTTAGTTATTTGAATTGCATTTGGAAATTTCTCATAATTATATAATTGAGAGTGCCAAATTTGGCCCTGGGCAATTGGTTCAGCAGTAGAGCAGTAGAGCATCAACCTGGCATGTGGAAGTCCTGGGTTCAATTTCCGGTTGGGGCACAGAGGAGAAGTGACCATCTGCTTCTCCACCCCACCCCTTTTTTCTTCTTTCTTTCTCTCTCTTCTCTTCCTGCAGCCATGGCTCTAATGGTTTAAGTAAGTTGGTCCTGGGTGCTGAGGAGGACTCCATGACTTGCCTTTGGCACTTAAATATACTACACACAAAAAATTAGGGGATATTTCAAAATAAATATGAATCTTGGTTGCCTGAGCAATTGAGCAGTGGCCCCAGATGGGCAGAGCATCCCTCCTAGGGGTCTTTCTGGGTGGATCCTGGTTGAGGTGCATGTAGGAGTCTGTTGATCTGCCTCCCTGCCTCACACTTAATGAAAAAAAAAGGAAAGAGAGAGAGAGAGAGAGAGAGAGAGAGAGCCAAATCTTTCCCTGGGCTTGATTCAAGTATGACAGATGAAGAAGCTCTGACAAAGTCACAAAAACTTTATGATGCCTAAAGTCTAAGTCACAAGTTTATAGTCCAAGGACCACATGGTTTGCTTTAACACACAGTATTTCGCAAACATCTATAATCGTCAATGTTAAGAAATTGAGAAGTTTCTAATTAACCTCAAAATTTCTGGATTCTCTTGAAATATAAGAAAATTTAGCACCCTCAGCCTACAGTAGTCTCACATGACCACAATCTTCCACAGCCCTAGTAACTTCTCTTTAAGGGGCATATGCATGCCAGCATCCCACATTTTTAATCACCTCCTATTGTATTACACCTACCCGTTTGATTCATTTCTATTTTTTTCTGTGTTCCTTTAAACAGAGCTATTATTAAATAGGTTTAGCTACTAAAGCCAGAACCAATCAATCAGAAAGAACACCTGTCATAGAGTGCTGAAGCTGTGATCTAGAGACAGTAATCCTCTAGGTGCTGGCATGTGGGAAGATTCAGAGGCTCCTGGGGATGGTGACAGAGTGGTTATAGTGGCAATACTCTGGGGCTTTATCAAACACTAAAGAGTATTTTAACATTTTAATAACAGGTATGTCCCTATTGTACATATTTTTGAATATCAGTCCCATTGTAAACTTATATTTCTATCCTAGAAGGCAAGGCTATAGATTAGAAAGGGAAATTATTGAAAACCTAAGTTCAGAAAACTTGACCAAGTTTCTTGGGAGTATGACTAGAATGTAGAAGATCAAACTTGCATATTCTAAAAAAGCTGTCTGTCCCATTATGTCAATGCTATTAAGCTATCTGTCTCAAGACTGTCCTGCAGTCATGTATTTATTACATGAGCTTCTTCTTGAAGCTCAGAATTCATCTCAAGTTTACCTGAGCCACACTCTTCTTGAATTAGTTTAGATGGTGTCATTTGTGATTCAGATATTTGGGAAAACTGCCTGACAGCTTTTGATCTTTAAGAGAAAATATAGCACCAACTTATGGTATCTCTTAATGACATATAATGGGTTTTTGTCATTCTCTGAAATATCCATTTCTGGCTTACAAGTTGTTTAGTCTTGTCATCTAAAAAGTAAAATAAATATGCTATTTCATTTATGGGATAGAATGTTTTTCCCATGATCATCTTGAAGATTTTCTGCCTATGGTAGGATTTTTTTTTTAAATGTCAATTTTATGATTCTTCAAATATCATATTTCTCTGAGTTTCCATTTTTAGATTGAGTAGAATGTTCCATTTAAACAGAATAGTCTCTTTTATGGTGAAAATAATTTTGATAAGAGAGTGAAAAAAGGCAATAATTCAATACCACAGCATAACATATGCTGGAGACTACAGGATAGGACAGTCTGAAGGACCTCAAGCTGTAACTATAGTCAGATCTTACTTCATATGCCTCAAACCTGGCACCAAAACCCTGCTGGTTTACCTTTTTTAGAGCAGCACAATTTCAGGGTTCTGAGCTCAATCAGTCTTTTGTAGAGTAAAAGTGATTTACAGCATTTCTCTGGAAGACCCTTAAGATACAAATCTTGATATATATATATATATATATATATATATATATATATATATATATATATATATATATATATATATATATATATATCAGTCCCATTGTAAACTATAGTAAGGAAGCTGTGTGATGTAATCTGTTTTGTACTGATTTAGAATCTCCATATGACCAAGGAAATTTGCTGATTGATTAAACCCATCCCACCAAGACTTAAAAAAGGATAGGGATAGTGGGTTTGGGGAACATACCACAGATGATAATAAAGGTTTCCTGTGGTTTACTTACTCTGCCAGCACAACTTTTTTACATGTACGTGCATCTGGGATGATTCTCCATGTTACTGAGATCTCCATGCTATAATGGGGAATGTAAAATGAATAAATAACTGTATACATCTGTAATTATATTATCATTTTCTCTTTCCCCCTTTTTCTCTTTCTCCATCTTTGCCTCCTCTCTTCCCTGTTCCTTAACAATCTTTCTTTCTTTTTCATTTACTTCTTACCTATGTTTTAAATTCTTTTGATTATTATTAAGCAAAATTTGAAGCAATTGGAAATGAAATGAAGTTCCAGGACAATGCAGGGGAATGAAACAAAAGAACAGCCATCATTGCGGAGTGTCTTAACCCTTCACAACTTGCATGACAGCCACTCTGATTGCTTTCACTTTTCCCCTTGAAGGAATTGAAGTCATAGAACCATAAGTTAAAAAGACTTGACCCTAGTATGTGTATCTAGGTTTATTTTATGTTAAATTTCTCCTTTTCCCCTTACCACCATGCTGAAAAGGAATTGGATGAAAAAAATCATTTTTTCCTATGATTTCACTTTCATCTTTTCTATCTACAGTCCTTTCCTCTTTCCATTTGGCCTTCCTTAGCCCCTAGTTTGAGTGATATAGAAAAGTAAAATCTTGGCCCTAACTGGTTGGCTCAATGGATAAAGCTTTGGCTCAGTGTGTGGATGCCCTGGATTCAATCCCTGGTTAAGTCTCATAGAAGAAGCAACCATCTACTTCTCTCCCCCTCCCTCTCCCTGTTCTCTCCCTCTTGCCCTCTCACAGCCAGTGGCTTAGTTGATTCATTTGAGCATTGGCCCAGATGGGGGTTTCCAGACAGATCCCCTTTGAAGTACATGTGGGAGTTTGTCTCTTTATCTCCTCTCCTCTTACTTAAAAGAGAAAGAAAGAAAGAAAGAAAGAAAGAAAGAAAGAAAGAAAAGAAGGGAGAAAGAAAGAAAGAAAAGAAGGAAGAAAGAAAGAAGGGAGAAAGGGAGGGAGGGGAGGGGAGAAGAAGGGAGGGAGGGAAAGAAGGAAGGAAGAAAAAAAAAGAAAAATCTTATAATTAGTAGGGTGACAGGTGGTTCAATTTAGATATAAACAGTGATATATCCAATGTTATAATATTTTACTTTAGAGAGTAAAGAGTAAGTAGGTCATGGGTAGACAAATCTATTCCCAAGATAATTTTAGAATTAATTGAATCAACTTACCATTGAGCACCTATTATGTGCTAAATACCTTATTGATAATGTGGAGAAAAATAAAGATGATTAATACAAAGTTTGTCTCTTTAAAGAGTGTCTTCAAATAGACTATCACAAAAGGATATTCTACTATATAATGCAAAGTGAATTAAAACATGCTATTGTTGAGATACAAATAATGGGTAGAGGAAACAGAAGACAAAAGAAATTCATTTTTATCAGAACTAATTGAGGTCTATGTGTCCAAAAGGTAGCATTTGAAATTGTCCTTGAAAGACAAGAAACTTGATGGGAGAAGATGAATATTAATGTTCCCAAATGGTAATATAGCATGAAATAGAAAATATGAGAATTTGTTTTGTTTTGGCTAGAACATTGCCGATTTCTTGAAGGATATAATAGAGGAGAATGCTGAAAAAATGGATTGAGATCAGATTCTGAAGATCCATGTTAAAAGTCTGGGTGTTCATAAGGAGACAATCAGGAATTATTGAAATGTTCTAAGTTAGAAAATAAAATGATCTGACCTGTGCCAAATAATTCTGACATGGCATGAAGGATGTACTAGGAAGAGTCTGTGGGCAGGGAGATGTGTTAGAAGGCTATTGCAGTAGTGTGGGTGACAGAATAGAGATGAGTTATTGATTGCTGTATAACAGATTACCCCTAAAGTTGTGCTATTCAACAGCAAACACTTATTATCTCAAAGTTTCTTTGGGTCAGGAATCTCACAATGGCTTCACTAGGTGCCTCTAGCTCAAGTTTCTTAATAATGCTCAAAGGAGGTTGCTGACCCCAGTTGTAGTCATTTCAAGGCTTGACCCAAGGACAGTCCATGTCCAGACTCAGGTACTTGGTGGCTGTGACAAAAGCTTTCTATCACAGGGAAACTTGCACATGTCTGCTAAATTCTTCTTGAGTAAACAAGCAAGAGAAAGCGCCCAAGATGAGACCATAGTCTTTTTGTAACATAAATTTATAAGTAATAGCTTATTGATTATGCTATATTTTGTTCATTAGAAGCAAGTCCCCAGGTCTAGCACACATTTGAGAGGAGAGGATTATGTAAAGACATAACCTTGATTTTGGATTTGCAGCCTCCAGAACTGTTAAGAAATAAGTTTCTGTTGTTTAAGCTATCCGGTCTGTGGTACTTCATAGTGGCAGCCTGAACCAACTAACACTGAAAGTCCAAACCTGAGCAGAGAAGTAGGGATGGAAAAGTGGGGAAGGGTATAAGAAGCACTATGCTTTGTTCAGCAGGCACAATGTTAGTTCTTTGAAAAGAAATTGATAACTCCAAGGTAACAAAAAAAGAGATTCTTAAGCAAAACTCAAGTTAAACAAAACTATTTGTCTTTGTGTATGTATGTATGTATGAATGTATGTATGGATAGATGGATGGATGGATGTTTGTTTTTATTTGTTTGGTAGGGGTACAGACCCAATAGAGCATAAGCATTGCGATTTGATTCCAGCTGCACATTTAACAATACTATGTCACAGGTTTAGTTCTTCAGAAGCAGATGCTAAAACAAAGATTGAGATACATGATGTAGGGATTAGCACATGAAAAAAAAAAAACAAGACTGGTCAAACAAAATAGTAAATTGTAATAAAAAGCCCTTGTCAGGAGCTGCATAAAAAATATTGCCTGTTTAAGTTGTCCCACATTGGACAGAAATGGCAGGGTCTTAATGATCCTCCACATCCAGTCACTACTTCAGCGGTTCTTAACCTGGGTTCTATCAAACCCTAGGGGTTCGATGAATCAGTCTCAGGGGTTCGGAGAAGCCTCTGCCACGGAGTCCAGAATAAAGTAATACCGTAATTTGTTGTGAGTTCATGCACTTTGTTGGTTTTGTTCTTTGAGCAAGGTGATTTTCATGCACGGCTCATTTTGTGCACCAGTAAAAAAACATACCTATGTCTTGAATTTGGAAAAACAAATCATATTTTATTGATCACTAAAGAAGGGTTCGGTGAATGCACATATGAAATTGGTGGGTTTGGTACCTCAAAAAGGGTTAAGAACCACTGCACTACTTCATGTAGGCTGTCCTAGAAAGGTATGACCCAGCACAGGGGCCTCTGTAGCTGAAGCTGAAAGCTGGAGATGTGTAGAGTCTGCTCCTGCCCTCCCTGCAGCTAGACAGAAAGTTCCTTCTTAAAGAGGAGCAGGTGACTCTTCTAGTTTACCAAACCTTCTGGTATAAGGGAAAATCAGTTGTTATATAACATGGTTACCTGAACTCAAAACTATCCTATATGTAAAATATTGCCAATGAGAATAATAATACTTAACATTTAAAACAATTATTGTATTTATGAGATGACATTGATTAATAAAATTACATCAGTTTCACGTGCACAATTCTATACTATGTCATCTGTATATTGCATTGTATATTCAACACCTAAAGTCAAGTTTCCTTTCATCATCATTTATCTCCCTCTTTACCACCTTCTACTTTCCCCCACATCCCCCTTTTTCTCCTGAAATCACCACACTGCTGTTTGTGTCTACGAGTTTATTGTTTTTGCTTAATCCCTTCACCTTTTTCACCCAGCTCCCTAACCCTCCTCTTTTCTGACAGCTGTCATTCTGTTCTCTGTATCTATGAGTTTGTTTCTATTTTGTTTGACTGCTTATTTTATCTATACTCTATGTTGATTAATAGATGGTGTCAAACTTAATGTATTTCTAAAATTATGTGCTACAGGATTTTGTTCATATACCTGTACTATTGGATAACATTTCAAATGACTGAATAAAAGCATAGCAGACAAGCTTATCAAATCTTGATGATGAAAAGCTAGGAAGGATAAAAAAATACTTTGGACATAAAAGTCAAAGAGATTTTTAGATTGCAATAATGTTAAAAATTATCAAGATATAATTTAGAAGGGATGCACATTAAATTTTACACTTGGGCTCAACATTTTACTACACAAATTCTGAATGAGAAAACCCCTATCTAAGCAATCCATGTGAGAAAAATATTCCTGGTTGACTCAGTGGTAGGGCATCGGTCTGGCATGTGGCTATCCCAGGTTTGATTCCTGGTCAGGGCACATAGGAAAAGTGACCATCTGCTTCTCCCTCCTTCCCCTCACCCCTCTCTCTCCTCCTCCTACAGTCATGGCTTGATTGGCTTGAACAAGTTGACCCCAGGCACTGAGGATGGTTCCCTGACCTCTGACTCAAGTACTAGAAATAGCTCAGTTGCCAAGCAATGGAGCAATGGCCTAGAGATGGGCTATAAGGGTTCTATAGGGGGCTTTCCAGGTGGATCCCTGCTGGGGTGCATGTGAGAGTCTATCTCTCTCCCCTCCTCTCACTTAATGAAAAAACAGAAAAGAATAAAGCCTTAGGGGAATTAACTGACTGGACTGCAACTCAGCACAAAGGAAAGAGATTAAGGTTGAATACCATATAGACATAAATTTGGATTCTGGTTCCAACATTTATACTTGGCTAAGTACTTTGACTCCCAGAGACTGGGTTTATTCATCTAAATGGGAATAGTAGCAACATTTGCCTTGATTACTTCAGAGACTTCTCAAGTGTATTTTGTGAAAAACCACAAGTAAAAAGAGCTCTTTAAACTCTTATATAC
Source organism: Rhynchonycteris naso (assembly GCA_037038555.1). Taxonomy (NCBI): domain Eukaryota; kingdom Metazoa; phylum Chordata; class Mammalia; order Chiroptera; family Emballonuridae; genus Rhynchonycteris; species Rhynchonycteris naso. The sequence continues at coordinate 179,595,073 of CM072997.1, read as the reverse complement.
CCTGCAAAGCCAATTGTTTGCCATTATTTGATTGTCTCCTGTCAGACATTTAGTAGATAGGCAATGCAAAGAATGAGCTTGGAGCAGGGTTTTCTAATATATCCCTAATTTTCACTGGGCTAGATCCATTTCAATCTTGGCCTGTGTGATTTGGGGTCTGGCTCTGGTTGAGAACATCATTTCAAATGTGTAGACTTGGAAAAAAATGACATTCCTATCATGGTTGTGTTTTGATTTAGGTAACGTTTTGTGGAAATATAGTAAGAGAAAGAATAACTACAGATTTCAGTAGCACTGAAAGAGGCAAAAAAAATGTTTATTACGAAATTTTATACTCAGAAAGTCAATGTCTTTGGTAGAAAGTAACCTTATTCACAGACTTTCTGAGTATAAAATTTTGTTTTTGCCAATTTAACTTTGCTCTTTTCAGTTCTCCTGGAATATGTAGCTATTCTTCTGATTATTTTATTTCCACATAAAGTTACCTAAATAGAGAAAGAATAAAAAGAAATATTAGTATTGAATATCAGTTTTGTAGTAATCATGGTGCTAGACCCCTGGTCGGCAAACCGCGGCTCATGAGCCACATGCAGCTGGCTCTTTGGCCCTTGAGTGTGGCTCTTCCACAAAATACCATGTGCGGGCACTATCTCGATAAGGAATGTACCTACCTATGTAGTTTAAGTTTAAAAAATTTGGCTCTCAAAAGAAATTTTAATCATTGTACTGTTGATATTTGGCTTTATTTTGTCTCACCCTTGTGCTTGCTTTGTGACTAGAAAAAGAGCACTGGTGTAAATAAATATTTTATAAATAGATAAATGAATAATTCATTTGGTAATTAGTGGAGTTGGATTAGAACCTAGATTTCTGACTCCCAAACCTTGAACATCTTTTTACCCCAACCATTACAACAACATTGAACAAAGTATTATTTTAATTCATCACCATTTGTGTTAGTGTTATCTTTGCCTCTTTGTGAGAGAAAAGGAATAGTTCCTCCTAGAAGGATTGTCAGAGGTAGTGCAAACTTTTTTCTTCTTTTCGCAATAACTTCTTCTATAGAACGAGATAGCATATGTGAGTTCATTCCTACTCCCATCCTCATAGCTGTGACTTTCATAGAATTCCAGAGATCATCAGGTTTAAACATTCTTAAGAATAATTTCTGGAGGCCATAAATCATTCACATAGGTAGTGTAATATCTCAAGTCCAGGCCCGAAGCCCTGAGAAGTCAATTATAACATTGACATGTTATAGATCTTCTTGGACCCTCCAAACTGCAACCATATTTATTACACTCTTTTAATTCAGCCTCTTATCTATGCCACAATTATCCATATTCTAGATCTAGATACCAGCGTCAGTTTGGGGCAAGGGTTTAGTTGCAAAGAAGGAAGAACTTACCTGAGTGTTCAACTTGCATTCTCAGTTCAGAGGGTCAAGTTCTCTTCAGATACCATGGTAGGACTTTAGGTCATGGGCCAATCAGCAAGTTAAACATTCTCACATGGTACTGGATACAACTGACACCCACTATCTGAGTCAGTTTGGGCTGCTATAACAAAATCCATAGTCTGGGTGACATAAGAAAAAAACATTTATTTCTCACAGTTCTGAAAGCTGGGAAGTGTAAGATCAGGGTGCCCGTATAGTAGGATTCTGGTAAAGAGTCCTTTTCCTGATTTGCAGATGCTGTCTTCTTGCTGTGTCTTCACATGATGGAGAGAGAGTGAGAAAGAGAAAAAGAGAGACAGAAATACTATCTCTCTCATGTCTCTTCTTATAAGGATATTAATCCAATTTATCAGGGTTATACTCTCACTACCTCCTGAAGACCTTACCTCCAAACACCATTACATTAAGGGTTTAGGCTTTGACATATGAATTTTGGAGGATACATGTGTTTAGTCCATAGCACCCATATGCCAAGAATATTGCTTAGATCTACAAATTATTTCCCAACACTTAACTTCCACGAAAAGTGCACCAATCTGGAGAGTCCCTGCTTAGATTCTCTAACTATACCTGTCTTAGTCTATTCAGGTTTCTATACTAAAATATTATACATTGGAAGGCTTATAAACAACAAACATTTATTTCATACAGTTTTGAAGCCTGGGAAGTCCAAGATCATGGGGCTGGCACATTCTGTGTCTGGTGAGAGGCTATGTTCTAGATGACTAGCTTTTAATTGTAACTTCACATGGCAGAAGGGGCAAAGAAACTTCTAGGGTTTTTTATAAGGATACTAACCCCATTTGTGAGGGCTTTAACCTCATGACCTATCATCTCTCAAAGGCTCTACTTCCTAACTCCATCATTTTAGGGGTTAGGTTTCAACATATGAATTGGGGGGGGGCACAAACATTCAGACCATTGTAGTACCCTAATCATAAAAGGACTACAAAATGTCCTAACATAAAAGAGAATATGAGATGACACCAAATGGCACTATTGATAGGCACAGAAACAGAGCATAGCAGAGAACTATATATAAAAATACTCTCCCAATCTTCAAAGGAAGAAAATTCAGGCCTAGGCAAGTTTGAAATAACTTCTAATTTACCTTATTCTGGGTAACAAGTGCAGCCCACACTCATTCTATCGTTTTAAAGCATTCTGTGGAAGTGCTCTGTAAATGTGAAGTGCTATATAAAATGTTGGGGTTGTTATTATTTTCCTTATCATATTTTTGGCCAGGAGCAGAGTAATATAATATTAGAATTAAGTCCTACTGAGAGAAAGAGAGTGTGCCTCTCTGATTGATTCAGAAAAGTCTTCTGAAAGGGTTTAATCATAGTGATGAGCATTGTCATTATTCCAAGACCTCCGTAGGCATTCCTGGCATATCAGATAAATGAACCCCGGGGAGCAAAAACAGAGGAAGAACACAAGCCTTCTCTCCTGCTGCTAAGGAATTTGGTGCCAATGAATGTGACTTCTTAGAATGAACAAACCAGTTGAAGGTTTTTAATTTTAAATAAATACTGGATACATAAGCATAGACTGCTCTTGAGTTTGTGTTTAAAAACCCATACACAGCAGCAAGCTTCTCTGTTGACAGAATGAACCTTTGATGTTGGGACAGCATAAATGAAATTATGAATTAACTTTATTAAACCTGAAAATGAGCTAGTGTGAAGTTACTTCAATGGTTCATGAGAGACATTAGAAATGCTTTCTCTTTCTTATGTAAGGTAAAATGACTTCTCAGTGAATTTGACCATTTTTTTTAAGATTTCATATATAAATAATACCAGGCAGTATTTATCTTTGTTTGGTTGCCAGGGGCTGTGGAGTGGGAAAGATAGGAAGAGGTTGGTGAAAGAGTACAAACTTTCAGTTTTAGGATGAGTAAGTTCTGAGGATCTAACATATCAGTGGTGACTATAGTTGATACCACTGTATTGTATGGTTAAAATTTGGTAAGAGATGAAAACTTAAATACTCATAACAAAAGAAAGAGAGAGAGAGAAAGAAAGGAAAAGAAAGGAAAAAGGATAAATATATGAGGTGTGGATGGATTAATTAGCTCATCTGTTGTACACTTTAAATATCTTACAGTTTGTCAGTTATACCTCAATAAAGCTGAAAATTAATAATCAGAACCCAAACAATTAGAATATTTGAGCAAACAGAATATCTTACTTCCTTGAAATCTCCATTTTTGTTTAATAAATAGATAACACTATAGTTATCTTAGCAATAAGGTAAGAATTTCAGAATAAAAATGAATTAAGAATACAATAAATTGTCTAAATTTTTCCTTGATCAGAAATTCACTCTTCCTCTTGCTAGTCCACTCAGGAGTTGAGCTGTTAGAAAAGCTATCAAATGCTGAAATAAAATTTATCTCCTTAAAAGCTTCTGTGCAGTGGACATAATTCTGCCTTCTTCCATAAGGTGTCATGAGCCCTGGTCAGCCTTTGGTGTCCTCATTCTATTGATGTGGCACATTTCAACATCGCCAGTGACCCCCTTCTCACTAAATACAGTAGCCAATTGTGTTGGTTGACCAGGGCTGTCACAACAAGCTACCACAGACTGGAGTCTTAAGTAATAAAGTTTATTTTCTTAAAATCTGGAAACCAGATGTCTAAGATTAAAGTGTTGGCAAGCTTAATTATTCCTGAGGTTTCTCTCCTTGGCTTGAAAATAGCCATCTTCTTTCTCTCTGTGTCTTTCCTTGGCATTCCCTCTGTGTATGCCTGTGTCCAAATTTCCTCTTCCAATAGTACATCAGTCATATTGGATTCACCCTAATCCCTTCATTTTCACTTACCTCTTCAAAATCCTACCTCAAAATACAGTCATATTTTGAGGTACTGGGGGTTAGAAATTCAACATAAAAATTGTGAAGAGCCCAGTTGAGCCTATGACACTATTTTTCTCAAATTTCATCTTTTATTTGACTTTTTTAAAAAAACTTATTTAATTTTCTAACTTGACTTCCTAGCTATGATACTCTCTCTGGCCTTCCTTATGTGGTTTTGGTTGCTCCTTGCATTTCTCCTTGCCTGATTTCTTCATCTTTGTAATTTCCAAACAGGAGTGTACCAGAGCTTTTTAATCACTTCTGTCTATGTTCATACCTTAGATTATCTCATCCTGTTCCAGAGATTTAAAACTACCTTTATAGGCTAATTACTATCAAGTGTATTACTTCAAGCTGAGACTTGTCCTCTGATACCCACATATCCAATTAATATATATAACTGTCTACTTAATTTATTCAAAATTAAGTTCCTTAATTAAATCAAATCTGCTTCTTATCTATCTTCTCCATCCCAGTAAATAACATACCTATTCACCTAGTGGCTTAAGTCCAAAATTTTGGAATTATTCTCAACTTAGTTTTGTCTTTCATGTCCCACATCAGTCCCAACAACAAATCCTATTGGCTTTACTTTTAAAGTATATCCACAATGTATTTTCTTGTCAATACCTCCACTGTGACTCCTTATACAAATACCTCTCAAATGTAAGATAACTCTAGCTTCTTACTTCATCACCTTGCTCTCACTATAAGCCTTCTTGATAGTCTATTCTCCACACAGAAGTCATCACAGTTCTTTTCAAACCCACTGGAAAAATGTGACTTTTCAAATATCCTAATGTCTTCCTGTCATACAAAATAAAACCTAAAGTCTTTACCATGGCGTACAGTTTCCCAATTACTCTCCTCCTTACTTTCCCTAATGTAGCTTCACTGTGTTGTTGTTCAAGCTATTTCTTAACCACGTAGCTTCTAAACTTTGCTTGACCATGCCAAGAATACTGCCATGTCAGAGCCATTTGTTGTTCTTTTCTCTGTCTAAAACGACTTCCCTGGTTATCTACATGATTTTCTTTTCACTTTATGTAAGTCTCTGCTCAAAAATAATCTCAACAGACATGGCTTCCATGACTTCATATTTAAAATAGGATTTCCATGACTCTTTCCATACTCTGCCCTTTTTCCTTTAGAGTCTTTATCACTTTTATCTGTATTTGTATATATTTGTTTACTGCTTATCTCGCATCTCTAGGATGCTAGCTGTAGGAGTTAGGATATTCATTCCTTCTGTATGCATTTTATCCATTCAACAAATAGATACTAGACAATCTGAAACAGGATAGAGTGTACTATTGAGCATATATATATATATATATATATATATATATATATATATATATGTATATATATGATATTATGGATTAATTAGGTGTCAAAGACTGAGTACACAATAGCCTTTTATGTACACTCTTTGAAGATCATGCATTTATGACCCAGAGTCATTTTTACACACATCCATAAAAGACAGAGAAAAGTATATTCACTCCAGGTTATTTGTGATAGTGAAATTTGAAAGAAATCCATAGGCCCCCAACATGGAAAGTGGATAGGTAAAATATGGTAGATGAACATTATAAAGAACTATGCCACAGTTAGATACAGTAGATTAATACACAGAGTAATATAAATGGATCTCAAAGGCATAGTTCTGAATGAAAAAAGAGCTATATAATAAAATACCCAATTTTACATGAATTTAAAATATATGTGCACACAACACCAATATAGTCTTTGGCAAGAGAACATAAAAAGACAAAGATATATATCGCATATATTAGAATACTACCATTAGGAGAGGGGAATGAGAATGGAAGATGAGAAAAAGGCAATAAAATGAATCATCAAATCAGTGAGCAAATGAAACTTAAAAGAGCAGCACTGAGTGGGCCAATGAAGCTAATAAGTCACGATTGCCTTAGTCAACACCTAAAGTTTCTCATTTCCAGCATAAGGAGAACTCATTGTTGTCACAGTTGTCAGAACCCATAGTAACCAGGATCATCTCTTCTGAATCACTTTCTTCTGTTTCCAGTTCATCTGTTATCCTGACACATTTTCTACATCCATGAATGGAAAAATAAATAAGAGTTAAGAGGATGTCCTTGAGAATCTAGGAGCTTCTAATTTGGAAAATAAGGATTAAATCATATTCTGTATTCTGTAATTACTAAGGCAAGGGAATGGTTACTAAAATGTTAATCAAAAAATTCAATTAGCTAAATGCTAAGAGCTTTCCAGTTGACTGATATTTTATACTATGTGATTCAAATACAGTTAGAGAGCAAAGTCACTCATCATGGACACCTTTAAAAATGAGTCATGTAGTGACCCAGACCACTGAATATTAATTTTTTAGAAGACAGTTTTGTGAAGTGGTTAGGAGCAGGGTTTCCAGATTCAGCCTGCTAGTAGTGTCTGGATTCTGTTTCTTCTACTTGCTGTCCATTTGTCTGGGGTATGTATATAACCTCACAAAGCCACAGTACCTTCCTTTATTTTTAAAAGATAGATAACATGCTAGTTTATAGAGTTACTATAAGGTTTAAGTAAAATATTTCATATAAAGCATCTTAGAATAGTGCTTAGTACTTGATGCACATTCAATAGATATTAATTAGCTTTTCCTATCTCAGCAAAGTAGCTCACTCCTTTACCTAAGTTAAGATGTATTCATATTTCACCACTATGCCAAGTGTTATGCTAGATGTTGAGAGAAAAGAAGAGCAACAGCTTGATTATTTCTTTGCTATTTGGATACTCTAGTGGATACAGTACAATTTGTTGAGAACTCAGTATGTACAAGATGCTGCACATAATGGACTAATTCTGTCTGAAGGAGTCAGTCAGGAAAACCTTTTAGAGATGGTAACACTAAGAGATAAGACATTTAGTCATTCATTCAACAATTGTTAGAACTTTACTATGTGACAGAGCTTATAGTAAAGTCAAAAAATATCAAATTAATGAACATAATTTCTGCCCTAATACCATCTCAGTTCAATGACGGAGGTATACATGTAGACATACAGTGATACAAAGTGTAATACTTCATGGTGTATGGTTTAATAAAAGTATAAGTAAAATATTACAGGGTGTTATATCATGATGTCACATCATGACAAATATCTCCAGAGATGAGGTCATATGTGAGCTGCATATGCAACAATGAGTAGGAATATAGCAAACAAAGGAAAGGATGGAGAGTTTCAACCAGGACAATACCTGAAAGAGCACTGTGGAGAAAAGATTTGTACAAGGGTAGATCTATCATGAAGCATATGAATTTTAAGTTTTAGGACCTCTTGCTTGAATGTGCTCCTTCTCTTTCTCCATTTGTTCCCCAAGATTGTAGGCATCAACAGAAAAGTGGAATATCAATGGGATGAAGCCCTGGCTCTGATGGTGGTCCTGGGACTGAGTGGGACCAGCAAGCTGTCAGCACTTCTTCAACGTCTGCCATCAGCACCTTGCCCTCATTGTACCTTATTGATCATTCTATATTAAATTCCAAGAAGGATATGAATAAGATACTTCTTTGCACCCTGCTAAGGACCACTGTGATCCATATAATGGCAACCTGCCCTCCCTCCTCAATTCCCAAATCATCATGTTAGGATAGTATGGGAGTAGGGAAGGGTGCTGAGATAAATGAGGAGCTGCCTGGGCTGTGCTGGACCTAACAACAGTGAAGAGCTAGAGTTCGCTTGGCACTTGCTATTGAGCCAGAAATGGCACCTGAGAAAAACCACAAAGAATGTAACAGACAAAATGAAAATAAACTCTTCTAAACTATCAATGAAGAAAAAAAAATCCTGATCAATCATGGTAGAAAAATATTAGAATAACCTTACTATTTTGCAGAAAATATTAAAAGTCATTGTACATGAAGAGGACATCAAAGAATTTTCACGCCCCACAAATGTAAAAAAATTGATATTAAAGAAATAAATTAGAATATTAGTTAATAAAAGAGTTAATTTTTTGATTTGGTCTATCTATCATCTATCTATTTATTTATCTATCTATTATCTATTAGTATATATATTATATATAAAAAATAATTTTCAGGTATATATATACTTATATATTTATATATATAAAATATTTGTCAACTTTATAAATTTATAATTTATTATGATTTTCTATTTATAATTTTGTAATTTTTTTCTTAATAAAAATTTCCATATTTCCATAAAAATCTGACCTCACAAAAACTATATTTTATCTTGATGGCTGGTGCTAAATCTGAGATGAAATTTTCTTTATTTTAATATTTTTTTCTATGTAATGTCTAACTAAAAGAACTATATGAAAGATAATAACCAAATGTATGTAGGTATTTATGAAGATTCACACATACACACTTAAAATTTATTAAAAACTGGGCAAAGATTGATACCTCCCAGTGTAGTACTTTATTTATTATAGCTATTTTCAACCTTTTTCATCCCATGGCACACATAAACTAATTACTATGAATCTGTGGCACACCAAAAAATATATTACAGTTTTTGCCAATCAAACAAAAAAAGGCATAATTTTTTTTCTTTTTATTGAATTTATTGTGGTATCATTGGTTACATTGGTATCTGGTTAACAAAATTATCAGGTTTCAGGTGCACAATTCTACAACACATCTTTGTATACTGTATTGTGCATTCGCCACCCTAATCAAGTCTCTGGCCATCAGCATTGATGCCCCGTATACTCTTCTTTACCCCTTCTCCTCCGCCCCCCCCCTCAAATCACCACACTGTTGTTCCTGTCCATAAACATTTTCTCTTGGTATTATTTTGATATATTCACACTGTGCAGCTATTTCTGTGTTGACTATTATCATATTTTTATTTGATAATCTAAAGGAAAAGAGGTTAATGCCTCTGTCTAAATAGTCAGATATTGCACGTTTTAAAAATTCTTGTGTTGGCCCTGCCTGGTTGGCTCAGTAAATAGAGTACAGGCCCAGCATATGAAAGTCCCAGGTTTGATCCCTGTCAGGGCACACCTTAAAAAGCTGCCATCTGCTTCTATTCCCCCTCCTCTCCCTCTTCTTTTTCTCTTCCCTTCCCACAGCCAGTGACTCAACTGGCTCCAGTGTCAGCCTCAGGGGCTAAGGATAGCTAGGTTGATTTGAGCAATGGCCCCAGGTGGGGGTTGCTGGGTGGATATTGGTTGGGGCACATGCAGGAGTCTATCTCAGTATCTCCCCTTCTCTCACTAAATAAATAAGTAAGTAAGTAAGTAAATAAATAAATAAATAAATAAATTAAATAAAATTCCTGTGGTATACCAGTTGAAAATTGCTGCTTAGTACTTTCTTGCAAAATCTGTTTTGGGAAACATTGTATAAGCTAGGAGTAAGGCATCCTTCTTTTTTCTCCTTGAATTTGCTATTCCTTTATTTATCAACCAAGATGTCCCTTAACTTACCCACTCAGTTTCAATGCAGAGAAACTGAAACACAAGACATACCTGTCTCTGAAAAGTGAGGGGCAAGAGAATGACTGTTACATCTAATACATTCAAATGTTAGTAAATATGTTCCAACCACTGTTCCACACTCTGATTAATCTAAATTGTCAGCTACTGTTCCCTCAGCCAGTGGTGCTGAACAAAGGAAATGGGCAGAGAAAGATAGTTTTTATTTAGTAAAGGCAATTGTGAAAAATTTTATATACTAAATTATTTTTATACTGCTTACAATTGGGAATAACTGCAGGTTTTGAAAACATAGAACTCAATGGCATGGACTTATGTTTGAGAAAAACAACCTTGAGATGAGTGGGTAAATTATTTGAAGTGAGAGGAACTATTCAGAGATGCAGTTGCCACACATAGGTAAAAGGAAGGGAAGATCTGGGAAGAGACAATAGCAGAGGAAATGGAGAAGAGTCTAGATTTCATAGACCTTCCAAATGGATATTTGAAGGTAACAGATGATTCGTTTGATTCTGAGACTGTAGAATTTGGAGAGACTTAGATTTTTTACCACATTTCTAGTTTTAGAGAGGTTTTTATTATTGTTTGGAGAGTATGATAATTCAGAAAAGTGGTTCTTATGGGGAAAATAATGAGCTCAGTAGGTAAATAGAAATATGGATCTAGAGCTTGGGTGAGATGTCAGGGCTGGAAATGAAGAGGTGGGTGTTGTCAACATATGGGTAGTAGTTGCAGTCATGCAAAAAGAGAAGATATATAAGGATAAAAGTAGAGAACAGAAAAGGGGAATTTTTGTACAGTTAAAGTGGGAAAGTAGATAAAGCCAAGGAATAAAAATAAGAAGGAGCTGTCACAGAGACTGAAACAGGAAATTTGTATAACCTGAAGGCCAAGGGGGGCGAGGATTTTAAAAGGTTCACAGGATAGCAAATTTGAAGAGTCCTAAGCAATGATAGAATATTATCAAATTTGCTTTTAGAAATTGAACTAAATGGAAGAAAAATTTGAGGCCGGAAAGCCAGCTGGAAGTTATTATAATACTCTGGGAGAAAGGGAGATGATCTCCACCAAGCAATAGAAGTTGAGATGAAAACAGAAAGAAGAGTCATTTAGAAATCACTTTGGCAAAAACTGATGGTAACTCAATATGTAGAGAAGAAAGATGAGAATCCTGGCTGATTTTGAGGTTTTTATCTTCATGAATGATGCTTCTGTTAACTAAGTTGAGGGATGGCAGGGAAGCAGATTTGAGGAAATTTGGGGGAATGTAATGAGTTTTGTTTTAAATCTATTAATTATGACATGTCTTAAGATACTCAGTAGAGATCTTCTGAATGGGTGTAGAACTGAGGAAGGAGTTTTGAGCAGGAGTTATAATTGAGAGTGGGAAGAGCATTGATTCTGGTTAAACCATGAGAGACTGAGATCGCATCAGAAGAGCACCTGAATATATAAGTGCCTAGGACAGAAAACTAATTGATGTGTGACAGAAATGGAGCCAATAAGTAGTCCTACATAAAAAGTTTACTAAATACCTTTACAGAAGGTAAACAGCAAAGTCACAGTGAAGAAGTGAGTTTACACTAAACATTTGGCTGGGAATGTGTTATGTTTATTACTAATTTATAAACTAAGTGGGAGGAGAATAAAGAGCATGGACCTACAACCACTCCAGAGTTGAATTCAAATATTGGCCCTGCCAGTTATGTGTTTTTGGACTTTGCATAGAGTAAGTGTTCAGTAACACTAACTCTACTATCTCTGACTCTCTTATCCTGCTTTTGCTTTTTTCTCTCTCTCCCTTTCATTCCTAGTGTGAGTTCAATCATTTGAAATGAATCCTTCCTTGGTTTTAATAAGTCCCAATTGAAATACAAGAATCCAATTGTGTACTGTACTAATAAAGAATGATATCTTAGAGATGTAACCATAATTTAAAATAGCTATTCTGATACCTCTGTAAGTAAAATTCACTTGATAACATTAATTGAACAGGTTCTCTTTCTAAGAAGGGTCACTTAACACACAAGAAAGTAACTGAAAAGATAAAGGGGGGGGGAGGTGACAATGTTAAGACAGACTAAGTAATTTCTACTTTCAAAATAAAGACAAGAGATATTCTGTCCATAGACATGTTTTAGAATTATTGAAGGAGCTGCTAAGGATTTGAGAGATCATTGAATGATATATTCCATTTTATTTTCTTTTACAGCAGAATCTTCCTTCTGCAAATGAAATCATATACAAATAAGGGTTATTTGTTAAGAAAGTTAATGAAGTTTCTCAGATTGATGTAAGAGTGGAAGTCCTTGAGCCCTGATTTCTCAATCCTTCCTAACCTTCTACATTAGCTGTTCCCTGAGGTATTTCATAAAACTCTAGGGTTCTATAGATGACAGTTTCTAATCATAGCTTTAGTCCAATTGCCTTATTTAATGAAGGGGAAACTAAGTCATATGGCGAGGTTAAATAGGTTGCCCTCTAAGTCCTGGTGGTGAAGCGGCTGGACTTGATGTGTTGACCTCTCTTCCAGGACTTTGTTGGAGAGGCCTTTTAAAGCCTGAATATTGAGTAAATTATTGTCTTCTCATTTTATTTTTGTATCCAGTGTTCCATAAAAATAAGAAAAGATTCAAAATGTTACTCTAACCCTTCCACATCCAGGCAGGGTTCCAGGAGTTTCACAGCCTCATGAACATATATGTAAAGCTTTCATTTGGGGGACTGACTAGCTGCCTGCCAAATTTGATTCAGTAGGAGTGGTAGCTGGCCACAGACATGAAGCGGAATGAGTGGGTTCCTTGAAGGCTGCCAAGAAACAGAAGTCTCCCACAGGGAGATGCAGCACATAATCCCACTGGGACTGAAATTCTTGTCTGGGAGGCAGGACTTAAGAAGCACATGTTCATCTCTGGTCCTCAGAGTGGGGGCCACTGCAGTGCTTGCTGAAGACCATGTTGGAATGTATGTAAGAGGTTGGCTAAGTTCTGCCGTGGCCAGGAGGGTGTCAGAAACAATTAGGGGCCTTTGAAGGGGTGGTTTGCTAGTTTTAGTTGGAGGAAAATGTAATCATTGCTTCTTTCTGAGTTAATATTCACTTTACACCAGTGGAATATTAAGTTGATTTAAAATCATTTTCATAACATTTCCCCAAACCTCTACTATGTCCAAAAAGTTGTATGGATGATCAAAATAAATTACTTCCCTTAAGAATTATATATCCAAAGGAAATAAAAGCATTATTTTGAAGAGATATTTGCCCACCCATGTTTGTTGCAACATTATTCACAAAAGCCAAGACATACATACCTGCATGCGTGGATAATGTAGAATATTATTTAACCATTAAGAGCAGGAAATACTTCAATTTGTGACAGCATGGATGAACCTTGAAGGGATTGTGCTAAGTGAAATAAATCAGACAGAGAAAGACAAACACTGTATGGTCTCACTTATATATGAACTCTAAAACATTGATCCCTTAGAAACAGAGTAGAATGGTGTTTGCTAAGAGTTGAGGGGTTGGAAAATGGGGAGTTGTCAGTCATAGTATACAAACTTTAAGTTATAAGAAGTTTGGATTCTAAGTTACAGCATAGTGACTATAAATAACAATATTATATTGTATACTTGAAAGTTACTGTGAGAGTAGAACTTTAGTGTTCTCACCATAACAACAACAAAATTATCATTATGTGAGGTGAAAGATGTATTAAATTAACCTTATTGTGGTAAACATTTTGCGATATATATGTGTGTTAAATTATTACATTGTACATCTTAAACTTACATAATATTATATGTTGGTTATGTCTCAACAAAGCTAAAAAAATTCAATGTAGTGAGTGAAACAAGCATGTACGTAATAATGGTATATTTATCATTTATTTTGATAATCAAACAAGATGCACAGTTTATTGTATTTATTTACTGAGTAAATTTTTAGTTCATCTGTATATGAAAAGAATTAGAAGCATTTACAAAATGCTTAATAAGTTCATTAATAAAATAGAAAATCAGAACCAGAACAGAATAACATAATTTTAGTTTGCAAAGGAGAATTGCAATAAATTGTTTCAAGCTATGTGAACATTTGTTAAGTTATTTAACCTCTTTATGCTTCATTTTTTGCATCTATAAAATGGTGATAATAATATTCTTACCTTGTGTTATTGTAAGGAGTAAGAAACCTAATATATGTTAATAACTAGTCAATAAAGTCTAGGTAGTATTTTGCTTTGCTTCTGGGGCATTTCTTCCATATTATAGTGATACTACTTCATGGAGTTTTAAATTGCTATTGTATCTTGATGATATAGTTTAACTTCCAAGGACTCTTTTGTTTAAATGTCCTTTTTGCTTTTTTGTAACTTGCTTCATTATTATAATTGTAATTTCTCTGAATACACTATGGGTCTTTTAGTCACAATTAATTTTAGTTTTCTTCTACCTGCATAGATTTTGATTCTTTGGATTTTTAAAATTAGTTTAAGATTTTTATTTATTTGTTAATTTTAAAGACAGAGGGAGAGTGAGAGAGTTATGCATTTATTGGTTGCTTCTTGAATGTGCCCTGACTGGAGATTGACCCTGCAACCTTGGTGCATTGGCACAATACCCTAACCAATTGAGCTACCTGGCTAAGCAAAATTGTTTTCTTCTAGTTATCATTTAAATTAGAGCTTTGAATTTCAAAAATATTTGATTATGACTCTCAATAAAAAGTAATTTTTATATCAGGACTCACTATAAATCACATACACAGAGACTCCTATATAAATACACACATTCACACATCTGGATTAGAAACTCATTTAATAGTACTCAGCCTTACTTTGTGAAATAGTAGACATCTGATAATCTAAGATTTAAAAACCTGGTTGAGACCTCTAATTGTGCAGGGAGACATTGTTGACTGTTAGTTTCACTAAATTGTCCTGGCTTGGCTATTTAGTTGATGATATTTCGATGTTAATATCATTAAATCTTTTGCCTTAGGCTGGACAGATTTATAGGGAGATTGCTACCAATTTTCTGTCTGGAGAGTCAAGGCACTGAAATGGCTGTCAGCATTGGGAGATGAGTCAGGAAAGAATGATCAGGGCTCTTAGCATCCAAATGTATTTTTATTTTTCAGTGCAGCATTAGTTCTACCTTGTCAGCCATTACAAAGTTTCTGTTGTTAAATTTTCAGAAAATAAGCTTTCAGTCTTTTGCCAGGAAAAGGGAGGAGCAGTCTCTTGGCTGCATGAAGTACTGTAAAGAATCTGATCTTAATAATTGATTCTGAACAGACTTTCATCCACCTAATCCTCCTAACTTAGCCCATATTCACCCCCTCTTTCAGAACACTAATGTTGTCGATTTCTGAGCCCTTTGAAGCTTCTGCAGCCCAAGATCGATTAGGTTCTCAGCTTTCATTCCTGCTATGACTCAGTATTTTCAAATCTCCTAAATTATGTGTTCCTCATTCATTTTTTAAAAAAAAAATTAAATTTTTTTTATTTCTATTTTTTAAGAGTTTACTTATTCATTTTAGAGAGGGGATAGAAAGAGAGAGAGAAGAGAGGGAGCAGCAGGAAACATCAACTCTGATATGTGCCTTGACCAAGCAAGCCTGGGATTTCCAACCAGCCACATCAGCATTCTAAGTAGATGCTTTATCCACTGTACCATCATAGGTCAGGCTTTCATCTTGCTTTTCAAAATATTTTGTTGCTAATGTCCTCTCTACTTTTCTCCCCATTCTTTGTGTTTATTCCTAAAAAATCCTTTATCTTTTGTTCAGTGAAGCTTTGGAAGGAGGTGACAGTAAATAGGTACATTCAACTGACCATCTTTACATGAAAATCCTGGATTCATTTTCCATATTTATACTTCAGTAGGTGTCTTTTAGCAAGAACATGACAATATTAAGATGCTGTAAAATAGTGAAATGCCTTCTTTAGATATGAAAAGCACTTTTCAGAGTTCCTGGAACATCAAAAGCAGAGGTGATATTCCAAATACTTAATAAATATTACAAAGTAGACACTGACCACCAAGGTTCTCCATGGTCTTTGTTTTCTTTATTTCTAGGCTATTAGGGTCTCAGGAGTAAGAGGGTTATTTCATGTTTCTTAGTTCTTGCCCCTGGTACATGCCAAATGTTAGGTGTCAATCAACTCTTGCATGAATCTTGCAGTACATACCTTTTCACTAATTCTTCTTGATAATTCCGATAAGTTTATATTAAAAAAACATAAATTCAGCTTGGCTTGTGATTTATAGGTTCTTTTTTTATTTATTTATTTATTTTATTTTATTTTATTTTTTTAACAGGGGCAGAGAGAGAGTCAGAGAGAGGGACAGATATGGACAGACAGACAGGAATGGAGAGGGGTGAGAACCATCAATCATTAGTTTTTCTTTGCCATTGTGACACCTTAGTTTTTCATTGATTGCTTTCTCACATGTGCCTTGACTGCAGGCCTTCAGCAGACCAAAGCAACCCCTTGCTGGAGCCAGCGACCTTGGGTCCAAGCTGGTGAGCCTTCGCTCAAGCCAGATGGGCTCGTGCTCAAGCTGGCAAGCTTGGGGTCTTGAACCGGGGTCCTCCGCATCCCAGTCCGACGCTCTATCCACTGCGCCACTGCCTGGTCAGGCTTGGCTTGTGATTTTAAAAAACTTTTTTTATTTAATTAATTGTGTTTACATAGATTCTAGGGTCACCCCGAATGCACCCCCCTCCCCCATATTCTGCTCAACTGCTCCTTTGCTACCCTCCTGACAGTACCCTCCCCCCTTCCCTTCAGATTTATTCCATTTTATCATCTCCTTTCCCTCTGTCCTCTTTTCCTCTGGTCTCTTTGATCCCTCCTCTGTCTCAATTTCATTCCTCAGTTCTCATTGTTCCCTGAATTTCTCAAATTAATGAGGCCATATGATATTTTTCTTTCTCTGCCTGGCTTATTTCACTCAACATAATAGTTTTTAGGTCCCTCCTATTGTTGCAAAAGGTAATATCTTCTTCTTTTTCATAGCCCCATAGTATTCCATTGTATCTATGTGCCACAGATGGCCAATAGACAGATGAAAAAATGCTCAAAATCACTAATCATTAGAGAAATGCAAATTAAAACCACAATGAGATACCACCTCACACCAGTCAGAATGGCACTCATTAACAGAACAACACACGATAGGTGGTGGCGAGGATGTGAAGAAAAGGGAACCCTTCTGCACTGCTGGTGGGAATGCAGACTGGTACAGCCACTGTGGAAAACAATATGGAGATTCCTCAAAAAATTAGAAGTGGAACTGCCTTTTGACCCAGCCATCCCACTTATAGCAATGTATCCCAAGGACACCATATCACCGACTAAAAAAAAGAAACGCACCTCATTTTTATGGCAGCAATGTTCACAATAGCAAAGATCTGGAAACAGCTCAAGTGTCTATCATTGGACGAGTGGATTAAAAAACTGTGGTACATATATACAATGGCCTGTGATTTTTTAAAAAATGATAGTCTTCTACACTGCTATCTCATTAGGACGGGGTGACTCAGGTGGAAAGCAAAGAGGGCATTTTGGGATTGGAGTCTGCTCCTTCCCAGCCAGAGATTTGAGAGTGAGAAATTCCTTTGGTTGGTCAAAGGGATATCAGTCTTTCTCTGAATGAAGTGAGAAAATAGGTAAATTTGACCAGGAAAAAATGTGGCCATTTCTCTGTTCTTTCATAAACAGTGCAAGCTTTGAAAGGCTGTTAATGAGAAATAAGAAAAAGAAAATAATTTCAGTCACTGTGATCTTCTACCTGACAGCTTTGGACTTTGCCTTACAGTTTTTTTTCTGGGTAGAGCAGAATACCATATCCCCTTTAAGAGGTACTTTCTGTTCTAGATTTGTTTTTCTTTTCCATGTTCACAGTTGTACAAGTACCTTATGCAATTTCAGTGAATTGCAGCTAGGCATAGATCAATACTAGTTTTGGGACTGAATTTCTCAAAGCATATACCCCTTTAAAACCACTTTATGAATAATTCCTTACAAGTCTTATTTAAGACTCCTTCAAAACCCAAGTACCCTGTAGGGATAGCATCTAATCAGTTTTCACAGGAAATACACCCCCTCAGACCTTGGGCAAGCATTGGAACTTGTAATAATAAAGTGAAATGGGATTCCTTAGGATAAATGGTTGTGGTTGGGGAGAAGGTTCACAGGTGCTGACCTGAGTTAAAAAATGCTGATTAATTCATATTTCCCAATAGTATGTTAGCATGAACACTCTCATAATGTGTAACGCCTAGATTCCTTCTTTTGATAAAAACTCCAGAGACTTTAATTCATATTTTTTTAGTATTTTCTCTTTGAAGTAAAAAATTTCACCAGGCATGCTCATCATATTTTTATATTTTTAAAGAAAATATAATTCTTTTTCCATAAAAAAAATTGTAAAGGTCCAAAGAAGCAAGAAGATCACTATCTTGACACATTCTTAACACATAGAAATATTCATCATTATGTGTATATTTTTGGGGAGTCTTTTTCTTTCCAAATTTAAAATGTTGAATAAAGAAATAATTGTAATCCTATTGCTTCTAAAATTTAATTTATTGAGTCCCCCACACATTTATTATATAAGAGCATTTTTAATGATATTAAAGATTATTTACGAATGTAATTAATTTGAATTTAATATGCTATTGAGTAGATTATTTAATTATCTCTTACTATGGAATGTTTAAGTTATTTCCAATCAAACTTATAATACAGTGGTACCTT
The DNA here is from genome assembly GCA_037038555.1 of Rhynchonycteris naso. Taxonomy (NCBI): domain Eukaryota; kingdom Metazoa; phylum Chordata; class Mammalia; order Chiroptera; family Emballonuridae; genus Rhynchonycteris; species Rhynchonycteris naso. The sequence goes on along the minus strand of CM072997.1, from coordinate 179,576,529 downwards.
GAGATACAAACAGACCAACATACAAATTTTTAAAGATATGAGCTGCTATTCAGTCTGTATTTTTGTTCTAGATCCTAGCAAAATTCCAAAATACGAGTCGTAATTCGGGAAGCTGCCGCTAGTTGGCGCATTGGAGCATGGGTCCAGTATCAGCAGTTTGATATATGAGTTGACTAGCTTATGAGCTCGGTTACAGAATGAATAGTAGTGAAGAATAAAAAGCTATCTCAACATCATATTTCTATAAGTTAGAACACGTTTCTTACCTTATTTCTAAATAAATTTTAGGGAGATTTAATAATTAAAATGGTATCATAAAAAAAGGTAAGAGAAGATAAGGGTGAATTGTTAAATAATCATGGTGTAGAATGGTCTAAAGAAGAAAACAAAACAGATGTCACAGAGAAATAATTGGTAGATTTAAAAAACAAAGCAAAACAAAACAAAATTACCTACAATTTCTTGGAAATCAACAATAAGGCAAAAAAAGGTATAAAAATGGTCTAAATTTGATGTATAGAAAATTCATTACAAAAAATGTCAAATTTATTTAAAATACTTACATTACTATTAATAAAATCTATGTAAATTAAAATAATGACATAATTTTTCCTATCATACTTAAAATGTTTAAAATGATTAGAACACTTTGTATTATCATGAGTGTGGGTATATAGGAGGGGTCAGGAACCTATGGCTTGAGAGCCAGATGTGGCTCTTTTGATGGCTGCATCTGGCTCACAGACAAATCTTTAATAAAAAGAAATAATAACATTAAAAATATAAAACATTCTCATGCATTAAAATCCGTTCATTTTCTACCGCTCATGTTCATGGTTGCGGGTGGCTGGAGCCAATCACAGCTGTCCTCCGAGACAACACCAAATTTTTATTGGACAATGCGTAACGTACATGGGTCATTGTGAGGTCAGGAAGTAAACTTCCCTTCCTTTAATCAAGTAGTCAGCTAGCTAATTGCAGAAACACTTTTGATGGAGAAGATGGCTAAAAGAAAAAAAGATGAGGAGTATTGTACTTTTCAGTAGGAATGGACTGAGGAATTCGCCTTTTTGGAGAGAGCAGGTTCTGCAGTGTGTCTAATATGCAATGATAAAATTGCATCAACGAAACGGTCAAATATAAAGCATTTGAAAACAAGCTGGAACTCTTCATCACCGACATTGAAACAGGTTGTTTACTACACTTTGAAAAACTGGGAGAGTTTAAAGATGTATGCACAGCAAGTGACCCTTCTCCACATCTTTATCTCCAGCAGCCAGCGGGCTTCACATCTAATCTCCTGCAGTCATTCAGAGTGCTCTTTGGAGAATTTCGTGAGCTCACTGGTCTTTTTAAGTTCATCATCCATCCACACAGGTGTGCAGCGGACAGCACCGACCGGAGTTACATCCCCAGTGTCTCCATAAGAGATTTTGAGCTATAAGCTGCTGACCTGAAGGCCTCAGACATGTGGGTAAATAAGTTCAAGTCACTGAATGAAGATTTGGAAAGACTTGCACGACAGCAAGCAGAGTTGGCAGGCAGACACAAGTGGGAGAAATGAAAAGACTTCAACCCGCAGACCAGCTGATTGACAAAACTTGGAAGGCACTTCCCATCACATACCACACACTGCAGCATGTGAGTATTGCTGTATTGACAATGTTTGGCTCTACGTATGTATGTGAGCAGTCTTTCTCACATCTAAAGAACGTTAAGACCAACCTACGATCACATTTAATGAATTGAAGTCTCAATGCCGGCATGAATCTTAACCTCACCATGTATCAACCAGACTACAAAGCCATCAGCAAAACCATGCAGCACCAGAAGTTGCACTAATGGTAAGAAGTACTTTATTCATCATTGGTTAGCAACAGCATAACAATGTTATTAAAAAGAATTCAGAGACTTATTGTACTTTAAAAGTGTTGGTCTTACATAAAATGCAGACATTTACTTGTATTTAGTGTTAAACATATTGTATGGCTCTCACGGAATTGCATTTTAAAATATGTGGCGTTCATGGCTCTCTCAGCCAAAAAGGTTCCCGACCCCTGGTATATAGGAACTATTAAATACAGAGAGAAGTTGTAAGTTGGTACTACTTTCCTGGAAGATATTTTGACAATATATATAAAAGTTTCTAAATATTGAATATTGCAAGAAATTATTGGAATTTATTCTAAAGGTATAATTAAATAAGTATCCATAGATATGTGTGCATATATATTTATCTCAGTGTTCTATATAATTATGAACAATTGAAAACAATTGTTTGATTGTTCTCCGTGGGTTGTTGAAACATTTTAACATAATCATACAGAGAAAAGCAAATGTTTCCTAAATAAAGTGATATAAATTTATATATTGTGTTTTAGAATTGATGACAATTATTATCTATTAAGTGGAAAAAACAACTGAAGAAAATATGGTATTTTACTTTTGCCAATAATTATGTTTCTAATTACTTAGAAGAAAATCTTATAGAGTAGGTAAGAGAATCTATATTGCTTATTTTTTTCCCTATGAGACTCATGTATTACTTAGTCTGTACTTCAGAAATTCTTTTGTTTTTTACTGATTTTAGAGAGAGAAGAGACTGGGAGAGAGAAAAAATTACTTTTTTATACATTCATTTATTAATTCTTGTATGTGCCTTCATGAGGTCTGAACCTCCATCCTTGGTGTATCAGGATAACTCTCTAATCAACTGAGCTACCTGGCCAGGGCCAGTCTGTGCTTTTTTTCAAATAATAAAAATATATGAATAATATTTTTATAAATACTTAAGTCTGTATGTCCTTACATGCATTTATTACTTTGTCCCTTAGCATAAATGACTAGAAAGTTTGTTCAAAGGATGTGAATATTTTTGCAACTCTTGACATATCATACAAATTATCCTGTATCAATATACCACCATCCTGGCATTAGCATAAAAATGACATTTTCATTATACTTTTATCATCATTGGTAAACTGATATTTTATTTTATTTTATTTTATTTTTTTACAGGGACAGAGAGAGAGTCGGAGAGAGGGATAGATACAGACAGACAGACAGGAACGGAGAGAGGTGAGAAGCATCAATCGTTAGTTTTTCGTTGCCGTCGCAACACCTTAGTTTTTCATTGATTGCTTTCTCACACGTGCCTTGACTGCGAGCCTTCAGCAGACCGAGCAACCCCTTGCTGGAGCCAGCCACCTTGGGTCCAAGCTGACTAGCTTTTGCTCAAGCCAGATGGGCCCGCACTCAAGCTGGCCAGCTTGGGGTCTCGAACCTGGGTCTTCAGCATCCCAGTCCAACGCTCTATCCACTGTACCCCCGCCTGGTCAGGCAGTAAACTGATGATTTGTAAGGATATATTTTTAAATTTTAAACATTTGTTAGTGGGGCAAATTTTCAGTGTAAATCAGGGGTCCCCAAACTACAGCCCGTGGGCCACATGCGGCCCCCTGAGGCCATTTATCTGGCCCCGCTGCACTTCCAGAAGGGGCACCTCTTTTATTGATGGTCAGTGAGAGGAGCACAGGATGCATCCGCACTCATAGTTCCCATTGAAATACTGGTCAGTTTGTTGATTTAAATTTACTTGTTCTTTATTTTAAATATTGTATTTGTTCCCATTTTGTTTTTTACTTTAAAATATGTGCTGTGTGCATAGTGATTTGTTCATAGTTTTTTTTTTTTATAGTCCGGCCCTCCTATGGTCTGAGGGACAGTGAGCTGGCCCCCTGTGTAAAAAAATTGGGGGACCCCTGGTGTAAATTTTTTTCTTTGAAAGTGTATTTTAAAAACTATAACAGAGCTTATACTGCAAGCAGTTGGTTTTCAGATAATCATAAAGTCAAGCTGATTTTTCACAGGCCATGAAATTGCCACAGAATTACTATAAACTTTTTTTTTTTTTTTCTTTTTAAGCTACGGGCACACAGCGGTAGGCAAATTTACTGATATTAGTCATCTTGTTATTGTCTGCTTTTTCCAGTTGAGCACTGCCCTTTGGAGAATCTCATGCTTTTCTTTTTTTCTTCCAAATAATGAGGTAAAGAATATTTTGCTGAATCCTATATCTAGGAGACGGTGTTTTCCCTGTACTGAACAAAGGAGTTTAAGATTCTGGACCCTGGTAGCAATTGTCTGTTTTGATTATTTTTTCCCCTTTAAATCACTCTTATACAGCTGGTGGGAAATATGAACCCTATCTTGAGAAGACTTATATAAGTTGCCTATTAGCTCTAGACACTGAGACAAATATCTTTCTTTTCATCTCCTTTCCTTTCCTTTCCTTTCCTTTCCTTTCCTTTCCTTTCCTTTCCTTTCCTTTCCTTTCCTTTCCTTTCCTTTCCTTTCTTTTCCTTTCCTTTCTTTCCTTTCCTTTCCTTTCTTTCCTTTCCTTTTCTTTCCTTTCCTTTCCTTTCCTTTCCTTTCCTTTCCTTTCCTTTCCTTTCCTTTCCTTTCCTTTCCTTTCCTTTCCTTTCCTTTCTTTCCTTTCCTTTCTTTCCTTTCCTTTCCTTTCCTTTCCTTTCCTTTCCTTTCCTTTTCTTTCCTTTCTTTTCCTTTCCTTTCTTTCCTTTCCTTTCCTTTCTTTCCTTTCCTTTCCTTTCCTTTCCTTTCCTTTCCTTTCCTTTCCTTTCCTTTCCTTTCCTTTCCTTTCCTTTCTTTCCTTTCCTTTCTTTCCTTTCCTTTCCTTTCCTTTCCTTTCCTTTCCTTCCCTTTCTTTTCATTTCCTCTTTCTCTTCTTTTCTTTCTTCCCCTGTTCTTTTTATCTTCTCTTGTACATGTTTCTTCTCATTGACTACCTTGATGTTCCTCATCCAGGCCATTCCTCACTCTTGCTGTTGGAATATACAGAGGATCAAGTCTGGGGTTAGGTATGCATAGAAAGGAACTAGGAAAGCTACTTGGCCTTATTTAGTTTGCATCACTTGGTTAAAATCATTTCTCTCTGAGGTCTACATTGGCTCACAAAAGGACTACATTTGGATTGTAAGCTAAAACCCTCAAAGTTCTATAAAGCATGCATTTATCCAGCTTTGTCCTTTGGGCAGTATAAATCACAGGGATATTGGGTGTATTGGGCTATGCTTTCATAGTAGAGAATACTAGCTGCTCCCAAGGACCAGTACTTTCCACTTCTTGTTGGACACAAAGCAGACTATACTTTCCAGCTTCCCTTATAGCGAACTGTGGTCTTATGACTGGGTTCCAGCTAAGGCAATATGAGTGAAAGTGATTAGTGTCACTTGTAGACCACACCATAAAAAACTCCTATATTTCCATAAATTTTTTACTCCCAGGTGTTGGGAATGGACACATCACTCATGGAAACCTTAAGATCCACGAATTAATGGTGCCACATCCTCTATGTTGGATAAAAGGTGTACATCAATGCAAGAACAATCTCATTTGATATAGGATTTAATATCTGCTTAAGTATTTTGGGTGATGTTGCTAATATACTGTGAGGATGGCCCTTTAAGTTATGGAGAAGGCAATGGCCTGCAGTGAGGGGGGAAGAAGGGCTCCATGGTGGAAAGGGATATTCAAAGTGTTCGAAAGTGTGCATGCTGGAGTGACTATAAGACAACCATGGTGGGTGGCAGAGTCCAGAGGCTACTACATTTACCAAAGCAAAAAGAATTATGCTGGTGAGAGGATGACCAAAATCACTAAGAAACTCAATGTTGGCTGTTCTTTGTAGGCTAAGACTGACACCAGGAGAAACTATTACAGATTGGCTTTCCTATAACAATGGAGATCATAGAACCTCAAAAATAATAGAAACCAGATGGAGGCACTTAAAAAGCAGATAAATCATCAGTTATTATGATAGCATGGTCAGAGTAACATAGTAAGATGACCAACCTGCAAAGAACTGTGATAATGATGAATAGAACATGGCTTCCCTAATGGTAAATACATGGGCAGCCAATAGGGAGTTGCTCAGCTATTCAAACAAAAGAAATCAAGAATGAGTGATCAGGAATGTAATGGCAATTTCCTTTATAGAAGTCACAGTCTTTTGTATGGTTTCTGGACATGAACATTTTTTAAAACTGGTAGCACAATAACTCAAGGAGATGCTGAATCTCTAAGAAGAAGGACCCTGCAACACTATGGTACATATACACAGTAATGATTTCCTCTGCCCTTCTTCAAGGGATCTACCATCGTTTACTTAGATATCCGTAAGCTGAGGCAAACGGTAATATCTAGTCATTTCAAGTGCTGCTGAACATAGAGTCTAAGCTGGCACTGATGCCTAAGAACCCAAATCATTTTTCCCCCTTGCAGAAGAGTGGGAATATATAGTGTCCAGATTAAAAATAGAGTCCTGTTCCAGGATCTGTTAGCAGTGGCAGTACTGGCTCCACAGATTCACATAGTAGTTAATTCTCTGCCCTGAAAAAATAACTGGAATGAACATATTTGACAGTTGGCAGAACTCCCACATTAGTTCCTTGGCCTGTGAAGTAAGAGCTGCTCTTTAAAGGAAACCCAAATAGAAGGCTTTGGAACTCCCATTATATTCACCATTCTCACCATGAGAAAGCAGATAGGTCCTGAAGGATGCTCGTTTTCTACATATAATAAATTTAAATAAGCACTAGTCACAACAGCTGTTGCTGTGCCAGATGTGGGCAGACTGATGCTGCCTCAAGACAGTATGTGTCCACTGACCTTGCAAATGCATTATTTTTCATTTCTAACCAGAAGAAGGAATGAAAATAGTGTGTTGAGCAACATTTCACGTTTATGATTTTATCCTAGGACTATGCTAACTCACAGGGCCTGTCACAATATAATCCAATATGACCTGGATCTTCTGCACATTTCACAGAATATGAATTTTAGCCAAACCAGTGACATCATTTCTATAAGACTAGATTAGAAAGGCATGGCAAGTACATTAGAAGCATTCCTATATGTATGAAGAGGGTGGAAGATAAATCTTATAATATTTTAATGCCAAATCAATGAAGTTTTTAGAGGTTTATTATTCTGGGGCATTCCAGGATACCTCTTCTACATTAAGGACATATTATTTTATTTTGGACTTTACACCACTAAGAAGGAAGTATAATATTTGATAGATAACTCTGCATTCTGGAAATACATGTTACACACATACAGCTCTAACTCATTTGCCAAATGATTAGAAAGACTACGCCATTTTTAAACCCAGATCAGTAAAGCCCACCGTATCTGATACAGGCTACAGTGTAGGCAGCCCCAGAGTTTGGGACAGTTATGGGACAGTTCCTATAGTGTGACAGATAACTGTGATGAGGAAAAAGATGCTATGTGAAGTTTATGGCAAACTGCAGTAAAAAAACCACAACTTCAACTTTCAGTGTTTTGAAGCAAGACCAAGTCCTCTGCAGCAGTGAATTATATACCATTTAATAAGCTGCTCGTGCCATGCTACTAAGCACTGATAAAGATATAGTTCCTGATTGCAAGTCCTTAAACAACCCTGAGAACAGGACTGCTTATTATAAGCTGGGCTCTCTCAGTTCCACCAAGTTATAGAATTGGACAGGTCTAACTAAGAATAAGGTCATTCTGAAGAGTGTCATTATAAAGCAGTCACACTGGAACAAAGGACTAAGAAAGCTTGGCCAGAGTAGGCCAGGCCAATGATGGACTGAGAACATTTTCTAGTCATGCTCCAAGACAAGGTCTATCATAAAGTTATAGTTTTCTCATACAATGAGCTAGGGTGTCGTCCTGCCAATGTCCATAAACTAATGACAAACTTCTAATATTCAAATGAGTAGGATCATTTTTCTAAAAGTACTTTGAGACTTAATATTTTAAAGAACTGCACACGCCATGAAACTGACACTTAGTTAAATCTCGGAGCTTTCATAAATGCTGGAGTACTGCTGTGGGGACTCCTCTTTAGAAAGGTGTTGACTGTTTTCTCACTATTTCTTTATATCCTCCCTTGAGAGTGGGTATCAGAAGCTCTGTTTAACCATATACATGGCTCTAAACAATTTGTCTAAATAAAGGGAAACCAAAAGTAAGAAAATGCTTGCCTCTAGGGCCGTGATGGCAAACCTATGACACACGTGTCAACCCTGACAGGCGTAGCCATTTTCGATGATGTGCGGCCGCATGCAGCCGCATACCAGAGAAGTATGGTGCCACATGCAGAGAAGGACGTTTCATCCTTGGCTCCTGCACGGCCAGGTGAAGTAGCTGAGGATAAAACATTTGCTGTAGTGCAGACACTTTGTGCCGGAGGTGTGTAGGCCAAAACAACAGAACTCCAGCACAGAGCATCTAGTTCTGGGACTTCTGGTTAGGCCATTTTTCTCGAAGTGACACACCACCCGAGTTATGCTCGTTCTTTTGGTGAATTTTGACACACCAAGCTCAAAAGATTGCCCATCACTGCTCTAGGAATATTTTAACGTTTTTCATTTGGTGAAGGAAGATAGGTGCAGAGGTTGTACCAACTGGCTTGGGGGCTGCCCCTTTAAAAGCCTTGGATGGACAGCCTAGCCCTGCTTAACTCCAGGTATTGTGATGTTTTCTCTTCTTGCTTCTTCTTCTTGTGTGTTTTTATCTTTTTTAAATTAGAATAGCCCTGTTCTCAGAGTGATGCATACAGTGGGTCAAGGTTTCGGGTGGATTAATAGGGATTTGTAATTTGGTCAGCAGATGAGCACGCCAAAAATGGCATGTGATTTAACTCAATTCACCAGCAGATACAATGCAGAATGGGAAAACAGAAATTATTTTTATGTCCACTAGCATGCCTAAGGGCAAAATGATTCATTTGTGATGGTGATACTGTGTCTCAGAGAAAAGAGAGTTAATAATGATCCTCTGTACTTTTAAAATCACACTTGCATTTAGTGGTTCCTGGGGATTCCAACAGCTACTTCTCCTCAACGTTCAAACTGAATTTATATTAGCGTCAAGCTAAGAAAAAGTGTGTCTGCCAATATATTCCTATAAATTACCACATATCTGCTCTCTATCTTAGGGAATTTATCACCTAGAACTCCCATGTGACACATGGCAAGTCACACAAAGCAAGAATCATAGAAGCCTTGCCATGGCACAGTAGTGGAGACATATATAGGTAAGAAAATTTAGCTAATTTTGCATTCTAGTCCCAAGTGAACAAATAAAAAAATAATTTAAATTTACCCATGTTTTTGATAACCTCTTCAATATGCTTACATTAACTTCTGTACTGTTCCATTAGAATATACTTATTTCAAATTTATTTTCCATTGAAGGTGCATTATAAATGATGAAATCATGCTTAAGCAGTATCACTAGAGTGAACTATAAAAACATTTTTTAAAATGAATTTTTGAAGTTCAGTGTCAAAAATAAACATATTTTTTCAAATCTGTCAAAATGTCAAGTGTTTGTAGTATGCCACTTGAGGGAGTCTATCTAGCACAAAACCCCTGACTTTTGCATCCTTTTAATTTTAGCTGAATGCACTTCCTTGAAGGAAGTGTCATGTGCTCTGAACTGCATTTCATTCTATCTGGATTCTAGCCCTTTTTGCTCACTGAATGACCTGACACCAATAGCAACATCTACAATAGCTGCTGCTAGATTGATGGCTAGTAAAAGGAAGGATCTTTTTTATTTTTTTTTTAGCAAGAGAGAGACAGACAGGAAGTGAGAAAGATGAGAAGCATTAACTCATAGTTCTCTCACTTTAGTTGTTCATTGATTACTTCTCATACATGCATTGACTGGGGGGTTTCAGCTGAACCAGTAACCCCATGCTCAAGCTAATGACCTTGTTCTCAAGCCAGTGACCACAGGGTCATTTTGATGATCCTATACTCAAGCTGGTGACCCCAAGCACAAGCTAGTGAGCCCATGCTTAAGCCTGCAACCTTGCAGTTTTGAACCTGGGTCCTTATAGTCTTAGGTCAATGCTCTATCTACTGCACAATGACTGATAAGACAAAAGTCAGGATTTTATTGAGGGGACTTATATCAATTATTTTATTTCTAATAAAGTCTACTGTGGATGCAACTGTGAACAGTTGATATTAGTATGTCCATATTATAGGTGAGGGAACTAAAACTCAATAAATTTAAATAATTTTATCCCAAATGTTGTACAGCCAGTAAGTGGATTGGCACGTATTCCAAAGCAGATTTGTCCAACAACAAAGCCCATGCTAACCACCATTATGTTGGTTGCTTGTTGCTATTGTAGTGAAGTTTTCTGACATCTATACTACTGTTTAATGTTTACTTAGAACTATCTGAAGAGGTGATAGAAAGGTGCCCAATTACTTTCCTGTTTCTTTTTCAACTAGTCTCTGTATGCTATGAGGTAAATGAATTTTTAAAAAAATACAAACAGCCTGACCAGGTGGTGGTGCAGTGGATAGAGCATCGGACTGGGATGCAGAGGACCCAGGTTTGAGACCCTGAGGTTGCCAGCTTGAGCGCGGGGCCCATCTGGCTTGAGCAAAAAGCTCACCAGCTTGAACCGAAGGTTGCTTGCTTGAGCAAGGGATTACTCCATCTGCTGAAGGTCCCTGGTCAAGGCACATGTGAGAAAGCAATCAATGAGCAACTAAGGTGTCACAACAAAAAACTGGTGATTGATGCTTCTCATCTCTCTCTGTTCCTGTCTGTATGTCCCTATCTATCCCTCTCTCTATCCCTGTAAAAAAAAAAGTACAAACAATGAAAGCAAATATTTATTTAAGATATACGACATACAAAGAAAGAACAATGTTCACTCAAGAGATGTATAACATATTAGAAATACCACGTCTAGAAGTGTCTTGGAAGTATACAGTCCTGAATTCAATTACAAGTTTTCCACTTATTGGCTGAGACTCTTTAAATGATACTCTGCTCACTTCTATTTGCTCTTAGATTCTTTGCACTTTCCTTGATCTATTCTGTATTTCAATGCACTGCCTTCAAAAAACTGCATTTCACATGCTTTTTCACCAATTGGAATTGGATTCTAGATAGGATCAGCTAATGGAGGGCCTTGGGAGAAGATAGAACTGAGAGGAAGCTGGGTTCTTTCTCTTTCATTCTCTCTATTGTAGGCAGCACCTTAGTGGTAGTTCTATCTCCTTATAGTTCCTAATTCCTGCAGGATAGTGGTTCTGGCTTATACTGGACCACTGCAGGTCTTGGGTTCTGGTAAAACTATCTATACCTTATCCTACTAGTCCTAGAACTGGTGGTTGTATCATGCTACTACTCAGCTCAGGTTTCTTTACTATTTATTTGCTCTTTCAGCTCCTCTAAACCCTTGATGAATAGTTCTGCATGTTAAATATCTCTTATTGAACAACTTAATGTGGCTTCTGTTTTGTTGACTGACATAGTATGACTAAGTACTTAAGTTTACTGAGACTCAATTTTATTATTTATAAAATAATTATTTGCAAGTTACTTAAACACTCAGTGCCTTGGTTTTACCATCTGGAAATGTAGATGAGAACACTAATTATTAGAGTCAAATTAACCCATATAAAACTCATATTCTCCTCACCCAAACATTTTGTAAAGATAAAACTAAATTGCTGCTGTTCTCTCTTCTAATAGCTGCTTGGCATTCACTTTGAAATATAGCAAAAGCTTACCTTCAAAAAAATATCTAAAGAAGCTTGCATTGGGGAAGGACCTGACCATTAGGGGAGCTTTAAATCACAATAGTTGTTTGTGAAAGCAGGCTCACAAACTCAGGCCCCCAGCTATTCTTGGAAGATTTCTGTCTTCTTGGCTGTCTTTAGGATGTATCAAGGACACTAAGTCTGTGCTATATCAAAAAACTTGTGTCTCTGCAGCAGAATTACCCTCATTAAGTCAGTAACTAAGGCCACAAGAACCCTGATATGCTAATCTAAGCTTACCAGGTACACGAATCCCATGCCAGCAAATTTTCTATATCTAATGCCTCCTCACACAGCTCAGGGATGACACCATTTTTCAGGTCTCAACCCACTTGTAGTGTCTAGTCTCCAAGCATTTGTAAAATAAACTTTCCTTTTAGAACACACCAGCCTTGTGTTTTTGGTTTGTCCTGTGGTTTCTGACTTTTACTAACCTGGGAAATAAGTAACCAACTACTATAAGAAACACACCATCCACATTCAGCAGCTTATCCTAGCAAATAAGCAGTCTAATAGAGATCTAGGCAACTGACAGTAGAGATGTTGAGTTGAGGTCAGTTCTCCAGTAGTTATTCAGAGCCTCAAGCTGATGGCAACTTTGGTGTCTTCAACACTTGGCTTCCAATATTGTCTCAGCAATCATGTTTATTATACTAGCCAGAAAATGAAAAGATCATATAGGTGAATTTTACAGGCTGAGCCTGAAAGTGGTTCATATCACTTCCACTTACAATCCACTGACTAACTCAGTTGTACCACCTCATCTAAAAGCTAAAAAGACTGGGGTATATAGTCTTGGTAAATGTCAAAAAGAAAAAGAAGATGACTTTGGTAATCAGCTAACACAGGGATCGCGAACCCTTTTGGCTGAGAGAGCCATGAACACCACATATTTTAAAATGTAATTCCGTAAGAGCCATACAATATGTTTAACACTAAATACAAGTAAATATGTGCATTTTATGTAAGACCAACACTTTTAAAGCACAATAAGTCTCTGAATTTATTTTAATAACGTTGTTATGATGTTGCTAACCAATGATGAATAAAGTACTTCTTAAAATTAATAATGCGACTTTGGTGCTGCATGGTTTTGCTGATGGCATTGTAGTCTGTCTGGTTGATATGTGGTGAGGTTAAGCTTCATGCAGGTGTTGAGACTTCCATCCATTAAACATGATCATAGGTTGGTCTTAACGTTCTTTAGATGTGGGAAAGACTGCTCACCTGCATAGGTAGAGCCAAACATTGGCAGTACAGCGATACTCAAATGCTGCAGTGTGTATGTGATGGGAAGCACATTCCAAGTTTTAACAATCAGCTAATCCACGGGTTGAAGTCTTTTCATTCTCCCCAATTGTGTTTGCTCACCAACTCTGCTTGCTGTCGTGCAATTCTTTCCAAATCTTCATTCAGTGACTTGAACTTATTTAGCCACATGTCTGAGGCCTTCAGGTCAGCAGTTTGTAGCTCAAAATCTCTGACAAAGACACCAGGGATGTAACTCAGGTCAGCGCTGTCCACTGCACACTCATGTGGATGGATGATGACCTTAAAAAGACGAGTGCGCTCATGGAATTCTCCAAAGCGTGCTTTGAATGACTGCAGGACATTAGATGTGAAGCCTGCTAGCTTCTGGACATCAAGATGTTGAGCGGGTCACTTGCTGTGCATACATCTTTAAACTCTTCCAGTTTTTCAAAGTGTAGTAAACAAACTTTTTCATTGTTGGGGATAAAGAGTTCCAGCTTGTTTTCAAATGCAAACACTGCCTGTTGAAGGGATAAGACTGTATTTCCAACACCTTGCATTTTCACATTGAGCTGGTTCAGATGTTCAGTCATGTCCATGAAATAGAACTTCAAGAGCCTCTCAGTGTTAGCTAACTCAGGATGCTCGACCATTTTCATTTCAAGAAAAGTCCGTATTTTGCTCAGACAAGCTGCAAAATGGCTGAGTATCTTCCCTTTTGACAACCAACACACATTGCTGTTCTGAAGCAGACCAGGATAATTATTCCCAACTTCATCCAGCAGTGTTTTAAACTGGTGATCATTTAAAGCTTGGGCAACAATAAAGTTGACCACCTGCATGACCAGAGACATCACCAAGCTGTTCACCACACATCTGAACACAAAGTACCTCCTGATGTAGAATGCAGTGAAAACTTAGGATGGGTCTCTTTTCATGTTCAGGAAGAAGCACTACGAATCCGCTGTTTTTCCCCACCATGCACGGAGCACCATTAGTACACACTGAAATAAGTTTATTCATCGGTAGATTCTTTCCTTTAGCAAACTCAGTGAAAGAAACGAACAAACCCTCCCCTGTTGTTGTCTCTTTCATAGGCAAAACAGAAAGACTTTCTTTATGTAGTGTGTCACCGACAGCATACCTTGCAATTATGCTGAACTGGGATAAATGGCTTATGTCTGTTGACTCATCCAAAGCGAGAGAAAAGAATGGTGCTGCATTTATGTCCTTCACTTGTGTTGCCTCAATTGGATTTGCCATCATTATGGTACCATTGTGAACAGTTCTTGCTGACAGAGGCATGTCTTTTATTCATTTGATTATCTTGTCTTTATCTGAAAAGTCGTCAAAAAGTTCATTGGCAACATCAAGCATGAGTGTTTTGGCATACTCCCCATCTGTGGATGGCTTTCCGTTTCTCACAATTGCTAAAGTACCAGCAAATCTAGCCAAATTTCAGTCACCATGTTGGGTCCAAACACGAAGTTGCTGCTGACTAGCTGCACTCTGCACAGTAGCTCTTGACATGCTTTCTTCCTGCTGTCCCCTGCTGGATATTTTGATGCAAATGTAGTATGGCATGTGTCAAAGTACCAGTTTATATATGACCGTTTCATTGATTCAGTTTTATTATTGCATATTAGACACACTGCAGAACCTGCTCTCTCCACAAAGGCGAATTCTTCTGTCTGCTCCTGTTGAAAAGTACAAAACTCCTCATGTTTTTTTTTTTTTTAGCCAACATCTTTGTCAAAAGTTTCTGCAATTAGATAGCTGACTACTTGATTAAAAGGAGGGAAGTTTACTTTCTGACCTCACAATGACCCATGTTCCTTACGCATTATCCAATAAAACTTTGCTGTTGTCCCAGAGGACAGCTATGATTGGTGGCAGCCACCTGCAACCATGAACAGTAGGAAATGAGTGAACTGTAATGCATAAGAATGTTTTATATTTTTAACGTTATTATTATTTTTTTAATTAATGGTTTGTCTGAGAGCCAGATGCAGCCATCAAAAAAGCCACATCTGGCTCACGAGCCATAGGTTCCCAACCCCTAAGCTAACAATTTCTGCCATAGCTTTATAGAAAATTTATGAGGATTAAATTAGTTAATAATCTAGGCTGTTTAGGACAGTATCTAGTACATAACTAGTATTATGGAAATATGCGGTATTGTTATTATAATTATTAAATTAGGTGATGTTTATAAAGAGTTTAGCAATGAGTCTGACACATAAGTGCTCAAAAAATGTAATATATAATTGTTATTGTCATCGATATAATTTTCATCTGAGAACTGAGATCTGAATATAAAATTTGGGTTTATTACTAATTTGAACAATATTCTTTTTTAGTTTATAGTTTGAGTTTATAAAATATAAATAGTAGCTTTTTTATGATGAAAAAGATAATGATGAATTATAAGGTAACTTGGAATATAAAATAAGTTTGGACATGAAGTTGCCTACAGCAATATTTAGTATGTTACACATATTAAAAAGGTATTGTCTCATCTTCCATAGATTCCAGGGATAAAAAAAAGGTGGGAAGGAGCCAAAGATCAATAAGAATAGTTGTTGTCCATAAAGCCGGATATAGTCTGGAGGGAGAGAATAAATATCACACAATATTGTAAGTACTTTGGCCTTCATGGAAGATACATTCTAGTTGTGAAAAAAATGATAAACAAACAAATAAATATATACATGTATATGTGTAGGTGTGTATATACACATATATGTTCAGATAGCAGAAAGTGCTACAAAAAATACCAAAGCAGGGAGGAGGTATCTATACAGAATAATGTGTTGGGGCGGGGCACTAGTTGAGGCTTTCTATGAAGATGCATTGGAACAGAGATGTGAAATCTGCAATGGAATTGGTAAGGAGGGAAAAGGAAAATGAAGTGCAGGCTAACACAACCTTATGGCTTCAGGATCAAAAGTGGAATGAATACAAGCATGGTGAAATGTCATGATTTGAAATTTTAGACCACCAGTGTTTACTGTCAGATAGTCTTCTCCTGACTCAAGATAGGAAAAGAGGTCAAATAGAAGGAACCATTTTTAAATTCTAACTCAAAGACTTGGCCAGTGATAGGGATCGTTCCCAGAGTTAAGAGACAGAACAGTCCTGGCAGATTCTAATCCAGATTAGTCCCTTGGCAAGACTCTTCCTAACACTTGGGGAATGACAAAGCTGAAGTAACTGAACAGGCTTGGTGTGGCCAGCAGAGAAAATTTGAGTCAAGGGTGTCAAAGGAAAAAGGTGGTTTATGGGGAGGATGTTTAGTAAATCTGCCTATATACTGAACTGAAAAGAATTATGTCTTGGATCCCCCAAGTGCAGTGATCCTATCTGAATTTTATATAAATTCCTTGTGGGGACCACAAGGAAAGAACGATAATAATAATAGACCTTATGTGTTATAGTGATAAAAATCATGGACCAGAAATGGACTGTGTCATTGTCCCAACTCTAACTGGTTTCCTTGGTGCTATTTTATTTCTCCATCTGCAAGCACTCTTACCCACAAGGCTAGCCTCTGGTAAGTTGAGATTCAATTCAATAAATACTTGTTGACCTTTTTTATGTGTCCAACAGTGCTGTACCTCTGGGGATGCAGTAGGGAGATTGTGTTTCTGTGAGGAGTCAGACAATAAAAAACAAATAAATGAGTAAAATGTATAGTATGTTTGATGGCGGTTAAGTATTATAAAATAAATAAATAGGGAGTTTGTAGGAAGGGTCATATTTTATATCACATGATCAAGAAAGGTCTCAGTGAAAATATGAAATATAGGTAAAGTCCTTTGGAAAATGAGAGAGCAAGCAGTTGGCTTTATGGAGATAAATCATCCTAATAGTAGAGACAGAAAGAGCAAATATCCTGGTACAGGAATGTACCTGGGGTGTTACAGAATGACAAGAACAGCAGTAGGTGAGGGTCAGAGGGAGGGGATGATTCAGAAAAATAATGGAGTTGGGTGGAGCCGACCAAGGGGTGGAGCTAAATCTGTATGATCTTGGAGGCCACTGTAAGGACTTTGGCTTTAGTCATTCAAATGTTTTGAGAAAGGAATTATATGATTCATGTTTTAACATAACACCTTGATTATTATTTGTTGATAGAATGAAATAGGGTATGGGCAGGAGAAAAGATACTATTTAGGAGAACTCACCTTCTTCTCACCAAGTCCTAGGATGTCCAGGAGGTCAAATAAAAATAGAATTGTTGGGGGGAGGGCAAGATGGTGATGGAGTAAGCAAACATACCAACTTCCAACTCCCAGAACCAAAGTGGATTATAACTTGATTTTAAGAACTATCATCTGGATAAACGAACGCTGAACTGGACTGAGAGGACTCTTCAACCAGGGAACACTGAAGAAGCAACATTGAGACTGGTAGAAAAAGCGAAAATGCGGAAAGGGCTGCCCAGTTCCCTGGAGCAAAAGGCAGCCCGGAGAGACTCGTGTGGCGGGAAGAGAGGCCAGTGGAAGGGTAGGGATCTGGGTCCCAGGAACAAAGCCCCAGCCTGCAGCCCCAGAGCTTAGAAGAGGCGTATGGACAGTATTTAGCTGGGAAACAGGTTAGGATACTGTTTGTGAGAAAGAGACAGTTGTCTCAGACCCAGGATTCTTCTTAAAGGGACGGTGCAGAAAACCTCTCTCACAACCACTCACCCGGGACTCCACGAGACAGGGAGAGAGGAGAGGGCTGGAGCAGTGGGTAGAGAGTGCAGTCTGGAAGGCACAGGGAGAAAAGCTTTGAGGGACAGCCACCCTAAACCCTGGGCTAAGTCACTCCACAAATCTGAAACAATACTTCCCCTGGAACCAGCAAGGGGAAGCAGGACACCAGCCAAACAGGTTCCCCTGTGACAACTAGAGCACAGTTGCTTAGAAGGAAGGAGCTTTCAAAACTAGAGTATGGAGTGTTAGAGTCTGAGCTGCAGTGCCCCCACCCACACTGCTGAGGGCTTGCTGGAGGGCGGGCAGCCACGGGACGCAGAAGCGTGGTTCTGTTGGTGGGGCAGAGGCCAAGCTGGCTGGTGTGAGCGCGGTCTAGCCCAGCCAGGGCAAAGGGACGTGTGAAAGCAGTCCGGAGGTTGCAGGCCTGTGATCCCACCTATGGGGGAAAAGCAGGAGCTGAGATTGGCGGGAGCGGGGTTTCCGGCCTGGGCTAGCAGATGAGCCACACCAAAAGTCCCTTCCTGCTGGAGGAACAGGCTGACAGGTACCCGCATCTAAGCAAAAGTGCTCACCCTTGCCCTTGGCTCCCAGGCTTGTGGCCCGAGTGTGGTGCATGGTCCCACCCGTGGGAGAGGGGCAAAGGCCGAGACCAGCTGAGGCTTGTAGAGCCAGGCAGGAGAACACAGCCCCTCCTGTGGAGGTGAGGCAGAGACCTCAGCAGCCAAGCCTGGCGCCAGCAACACCCACACCCATCCACCCTAGGCAGTGGCAGAGGGGGTGGCAGGCCTGCAGACAGACCACACCTAGGGAACACAGAGGTAACACGCATTGGACTCCAGTAGCCAAACTCTTCTTACAGACAGACAAAATGGGCAGGCAGAGAAATGCAACGCAAATGAATCAAGAGAAATCCCCAGAGAAGGACCTGAATGAATTAGATATAAACAAACTACCTGATGCAGAGTTTAAAATAATGATAGTTAGGATGTTCAAGGAGCTTAGAGCAACAATGGATAGTCATTATGAACACCTAAATAAAGAGATAGCAAGTATAAAAAAGGAAATGGAAATCATAAAAAAGAATCAGACAGAAATGACAAATATAGTATCAGAATTGAAGACCACAATGGAAGGAATTAAAAGCAGGATGGATGAAGCTGAGGATCGAATCAGTGAGGAGGACAAAATAAACAAAGGCACAGAAGCAGAACAGAAAAAAGAAAAGAGACTCAAAAAATGTGAGGAAACTCTGAGGGAGCTCTGTGACAACATGAAGAGAAATAACATCCGCATCAGAGGGGTTCCTGAAGAAGAGGGGAAAGATCAAGAAATAGAAATTTGTTCAATCAAATCATAGCTGAAAACTTCCCTAAATTAAGACTGGAAAACATTTCACATGTGCAAGAAGCACAGAGAACTCCATTAAAGAGAAACCCAAAGAAATCTACACCAAGACACAACATACTTAAAATACCAAAGCTAAGTGATAAAGAGAAAATTTTAAAAGCTGCTAGGGAAAAAAATGCTATCACCTACAAAGGAGCCCCCAAAAGGATGACATCTGACTTCTCAACAGAAACACTGGAGGCCAGAAGGGAATGGCAAGATATATTCAAAGTAATGCAGATCAAGAACCTACAACCAAGACTACTCTATCTATCAAGGCTAACATTTAAAATTGAAGGAGAAATAAAGAGCTTCTTAGAAAAAGAAAACTTCAGGGAATTCATTAAAACCAAACCAATTCAGCAGGATATGCTAAGGGGCCTGTTGTGAACTGTTCAAAGGGGGAAAAGAATATAACAAAAGAAGAATATAGCTTTAAAGAATAAAATGGTGTAAAGCCAGTAGCCAGGGCCACCATCACAGCCGCCTGGCCCGTACAGGTTCGCACTAGATTCGGACAGCTGGTAATGAAACAAGGGAGCCAAGAACTGGTAAGCCATCAGCTTTAATTCTAGCTTGCACCCTGTGGGCAAGTAAAAACACACACTGGGCTCCAAAACCCACTCATTCAGTGCTCACAAAGCTACTGACTTATCCAAGTTTCCTAGAATCAAAAGGTTTCCAGCTCACCAGACTTATTCACCTCTGATTCCCATCTCCTTCCTCAGCACAAACTCTGCACAAACTGGCTTCTCCTTCAGCACTCCACCATCTTGGCTGCTTCTCCTGGCCTCCAAGTGGCCTTCTTCTGCTCTCATTTCTAATACTAACCTCAGGAACTGAGAGAGAGCAACCTACTGGTCTGTCCCACTTCATAGTGTGGAAAACCAAACCCTTAATCCAATCTACAAACAAGAAAGTCTCTGATACAAAGTCACCCATCTGAGGCATACTGGGATTCCTCAGAAGAGCGCACCACCCACATTATCCAATCAGTCAAGGGTGTGGGGAAAAGCTTACCTTAAAACTAAGCCTTCGGATATAATGACCCGGCCTGCTTACATTACAGCCTTTCCCCCACACCCATCCCTAAGGGCAAATAATATCACCTGGGTGATGGGTTTCCATGTGGGTGGTGCCATCTTTAACAAAGTGAGCCTATTATATTTTATCGGCCCAACAAATGGCAATAAAAAACTACATATCAATAATAACCTTAAATGTAAGTGGACTAAATGATCCATTCAAAAGACATAGGGTAGCTGCATGGATAAAGAAACAGGACCCATACATATGCTGTCTACAAGAGACACACTTTAAAACAAAAGATGCACATAGACAGAAGGTAAAAGGATGGAAAAAATATTTTATACAAATGGAAATGAAAAAAAGCCGGGTAGCAATACTTATATCTCACAAAATAGACTTTAAAACAAAGGCTGTAGTAAGAGATAAAGGAGGACACTACCTAATGATAAAGGGAACAATTCAACAGGAAGATATAACCATTATAAATAGCTATGCACCAAACATAGGAGCGCCAACATACATAAAGCAGACTTTGATAGACATAAAGTGCGAGATTAACAGCAATGAAATAATGGTAGGGGATTTCAATACCACACTAACATCACTGCATAAATCCTTAAGAAAGAAAATTAACAAAGAAACAGCAGACTTAAAGGATACACTAGATTAACTTGATTTAAAAGATATCTTCAGATCTTTTCACACAAAAAGCAGTAGGATATACATTCTTTTCAAGTGCTTATGGTACATTCTCTAGGATAGACCACATGTTAGGACACAAAAGTGGTCTCAACAAATTAAAGAGGATTAAATCATATCAAGCATTTTCTCTGATCACAATGGCATGAAACTAGAAATTAACCACAAAAGAAAAACTGAAAAATACTCAAACACTTGGAAACTAAATAGCATGATATTAAATAATGAATGGATTAACAATGAGATAAAAGAAGGAATTAAAAAGTTTCTAGAAACCAATGATAATGAGCATACATCTACTCAAAATTTATGAGACACAGCAAAAGCAGTATTGATAGGGAAGTTCATAGCACTACAGGCATACCATGAGCTAGAAAAAGCTCAAATAAGCAACTTGACCCTGCATCTTAAAGAACTAGAAAAACAACAACAAATAAAGCCCAGGACCAGTAGAGGTAAGAACATATTAAAGATCAGAGCAGAAATAAATGACATAGAGGCTAAGGAAACAATACAGAGGATCAATGAAACCAGGAGCTGGTTTTTGAAAAGGTAAACAAGATGGATGAACTTTTAATTAGACTCACCAAGAAAAAAAGAGAGAGGACTCAAATAAATAAAATTAGAAATGAGAGTGGAAAAATAACAACTGACACAACAGAAATACAAAGTATTGTAAGAAAATACTATGAAGAACCATATGCCAAAAAATTAGGCAACCTGGGTGAAATGGACAAATTTCTTGAATCGTATAATCTTCCAAAAATCAATCTGGAAGAGTCAGAACACCTAGACATACCAATTACAAAAAATAAGATCGAAACAGTTATCAAAAAACTCCCAAGAGAGAAAAGTCCTGAGCCTGATGGCTTCACAAGTGGATTCTTCCAAAAATTCAAAGAAGAACTAACTCCTATCCTCCTCAAGCTATTTCAAAAAATTCAAGACTTCCAAAATCCTTTTATGAGGCAAGTACAATTCTGATCCCGAAACCAGGCAGAGACAACACAAAGAAAGAAAATTATAGGCCAATATTCCTGATGACTTTGGATGCTAAATTCTCAACAAAATATTAGCCAACCAGATCCAGCAATATATGAAAAAAATTATACACCATGATCAAGTGGGATTTATTCTGGAGAGGCAAGGCTGGTTCAACATTTGCAAATCAATCAATGTGATTCATCATATAAACAAAAGGAAGGATAAAAATCACATGATAATTTCAATAGATGCAGAAAAAGCATTTGATAATATCCAGAACCCATTAATGATCAAAACCCTCAGTAAAGTGGGAATACAGAAAACATTCCTTAACATGATAAAGGCCATCTATGACTAACCCACAGCAAACATCATACTTAATGGAAAAATATTAAAAGCAATCCCATTAAGATCAGGAAGCAGGCATGGGCGCCCCCTTTCACCACTCTTATTCAACATAGTTCTGGAAGTCCTAGCTATAGCAATCAGACAAGAAGAAGAAATAAAAGGCATCCATATTGAAAAAGAAGTAAAACTGTCATTATTTGCAGATGATATGATACTGTATATAGAAAACCCTAAAGTCTCAGTCAAAAAAACTACTGGACCTGATAAATGAATTCAGCAAGGTGGCAGGATATAAAATTAATACTCAGAAATCAGAGGCATTTTTATATACCAACAATGAACTGTCAGCAAAAGAAATTAAGGAAACAATCCCCTTCACTATTGCAACCATAAAAATAAAGTACCTAGGAGTAAATTTCACCAAGGAGGTTAAGGACTTGTACTCAGAAAATTATAAAACATTGATAAAAGAAATCAAGGAAGTTACAAACAATTGAAAGCATATATCGTGCTCATGGTTAGGAAGAATAAACATCATTAAAATGTCTATATTACCCAAAGCAATTTATAAATTCAATGCTATACCAATTAAAATACCAATGACATACTTCAAAGATATAGAAAACATATTCCAAAAATTTATATGGAATCAAAAAAGAACACGAATAGCATCAGCAATCTTAAAAAGAAAAAAATAAAGCAGGAGATATCACTCTTCCAGATATCAAGGTATACTACAAGGCCATTGTACTCAAGACAGCCTGGTACTGGCATAAGAACAGGCACATAGATCAATGGAACAGAACAGAGAACCCAGAAATAAACCCACAGCTTTATGGACAACTGATATTTGACAAAGGAGGAAAGAGCATACAATGGAGTAAAGACAGCCTCTTTAACAATAGGTGTTGGGAAAACTGGACATCTACCTGCAAAAAAATGAAACTAGACCATCAACTTACACCATTCACAAAAACAAACTCAAAATTAATAAAAGCCTTAAATGTAAGCCGTGAAACCATAAGCATCTTAGAAGAAAACATAGGCAGCAAGCTCTACGACATCTGTAGCAGCAGTATATTTGCTGATTTATCTCTATGGACAAATGAAATAAAAGGCAGGATAAACAAATGCGACTATATCAAACTAAAAAGCTTTTGCACAGCTAAAGACAATAAGAACAGAATAAAAAGACAAACCACACAATGGGAGAATATATTCGACAGCACGTCTGATAAGGGGTTAATAACTAAAATTTATAAAGAACTTATAAAACTCAACACCAGGAAGACAAACGATCTGATCAAAAACTGGGCAAAATAAATGAATAGAAATTTCTCCAAAGAGGACATACAGATGGCCAAAAGGCATATGAAAAAATGCTCAACATCACTAATTATTAGAGAAATGCAAATTAAAACCACAATGGGTTATCACTTCACACCAGTCAGAATGGCACTCATCAGCAAAACAACACAGAACAAGTGCTGGTGAGGATGTGGAGAAAAGAGAACCCTTCTGCACTGCTGGTGGGAATGCATACTGGTGCAGCCACTGTGGAAAACAGTGTGAAGATTCCCCAAAAAATTAAAAATCGAACTGCCTTTTGACCCAGCTATCCCACTTTTAGGAATGTACCCTAAGAACACCATAGCACTGTTCGAAAATAAGAAATGCGCCCCCATGTTCGTGGCAGCATTGTTCACAATAGCGAAGATCTGGAAACTGCCCAAGTGTCCGTCAGAGGACAAGTGGATTAAAAAGCTTTGGTACATATATACTATGGAATACTACTCAGCCATAAGGAATGATGACATCGGATCATTTACAACAAAATGGATGGACCTTGATAACATTATACGGAGTGAAATAAGTAAAAGAGAAAAAAACTGAGAACTGCATAATTTCATACACAGGTGCAACATAAAAACAGGACTATGAGACATGGACAAGAGTGTGGTGGTTACAGGGTGGGGGTAGGGAGGTGAGGGAGGGATAAGGGGAGGGGACAGGAGGGGCACAGAGAAAACCAGAAAGAAGGTGACAGAGGACAGTTTGACTTTGGGTGATGGGTATGCAACATAATTGAATGATAAGATAACCTGGAGATGTTTTCTTTGAACATATGTACCTAGATTGATTAATATCACCCCCCATTAAAATTAATTTAAAAAATGGAAATGTTTGCAAATATGAAAACAGAACAAAAGAAAAAAATGGTTGAATGTGGATGGTATAGGCTATATGGTGCCAGAGAATGGTCGTTATTTCAGAGTACATCAGTTTGATGAGCAAAATGACAATTTTTCATATAATGTCTCTGTTCCTGTTTCTCTCTCTATTCTCTCATTTCTAAAAATGCATGCTAATCTACCTCTTACATCTACTACAAAATTTCTTTATGATATTCATTCTCAGGTTTTTATATTTGTTTTGTTTAAAATGATATTTTAAAGGGACATTTACTTATCTTCTTTTCAATATGAAGAAAATATCTCAACCTTCAAATAATCTTATTTTTTGGAGAATTTTGTATTATTTCCAAAGAATGTGATTAATGGTATCTATGTTATCTTTCATTACATTACCTTATGCTCAGAAAATGACATTTTCTATTCTGTCTTTTAATTCCAGGAGTTTTCCTGATTGGAGTTCTGCTCCCCTATATTACCTGTTTAAAAATCTCTGTTCTTGGGAAACTTTCTAATGTTTAATCTTAGGAACGACCCAGTAACGAACCAAAAATTGACATAGTAATTGTTGTTCCAATGGGAAAAAACAGTCAGGGGGTGAGAAGTGTGGTTTTCTATGGTTTCATTTCAATAGTTGTAATCAAACTTCTAATTAAAATTAGTCACTCAATTGCTTTCTAAATGATTCTGGTGACTTCATTAATCTTCAATGATGAGCTAACTCTAATATTTAATATCCTGACAAGACAAGCCACATATTATCAAAGATGAGTCAAATTTCAGTCAGTCCCCTGATATTTCTGGACACCAGGAACCTATTGTTTCTCTTTTATGATAAGAGCATATTTTCAGACACAGTTCATGTCCTAAATAGACTGAACACTTGTCTAACATTTTAAACTCCCAGAGGGCAGATACCAGTGGCAGCTATAATGCATTTTAGCTCACTTGAAGGAGTACTAAGAGGAGGTGAGAAAGCTGCTCCTCAATTCTCTCAGTCACTCAGCTGGAACTCCTTTGGCTTTGAGAGGGGAGAGGTTGCTCTCAAAGGTTAGCAAGTGAGAGTTGCCCTCTTGTAGGTATCATGTCTCTTAAGAACAATGTTATAATAACATGTCCAGCAGTTTCTTTTCTCACTGTAACCTAGTGAATACCATCTATGATCCCATCATGCTCCTAATATTTATTTCCAGTCCCACCCCTTGTGATCTAGGCTCAAGCATCTAACTAACTTTTATACATCAATTGAATAATTAAGAGTCAGGGTCACTGGACATGTTCAAAAGTCAATCCATTATTTTCACTTCAAAATACCCTTATCTTCCAGGCCTTACAGTTAACCTGATCAGAAAGGTGAAAATCCTTTCTCAATTCCTTAGCTCCCACATTTGAGCAATGACAAAGTCTTGATCCTCCCATGTCTTTAACAATTTTTTGTCCCCTCCTTTACTTTCTGCCTGACACTTCTTTTATCCAGTCCATCACTATCCAAACCAAGGTGGATCTTAATGATTGCCCTCTGAATATCACTTTCCTCCTCCTAATAGTAATCTGAATCTTGTTAATATAAATCCCACCTCTATGGCATGAATTATTCAAGGAAAGCTGATCCAATTTCTAGCTTCTGGGGTAGGTCTGATCGATCCAATGGTAATTCTATATTCCTTACTCAAGTGATTAGTTCAGGAACCTTGGTTTCCACATTCTGTAGACAAAAGGTTGAATCAAGAACACATAATCCATTTTGCTAACAAGATGCAAAGGGATTATTTCTGGGGTTTTGTATTGATGATATAAAGCCTATATCAATTTACCACCACAAGGAAAGACAGCCAGAGGATAAAACATAGCCAAGGAAAAAAGAAAATAGATGGAACTAGAAGAAGCCCATTAAGCCATACTTGAAGTTCACCCTACTTCATTACTTCCATTGCATGAACCAATAAGTTTATATATTAATTAACTAGATTTCATTAGGAGTTCCTCTCATTTACAACATAGAAGTCTTCACTGATACCTTTTCTCTTGCCAGCATTATCACAGTGGTCTGGCAACTCATTTCTCTATCTCTGCTATATACCCCTCCAGTTGCCCACCCACTCTTCTGAAAAGATGATCTTTCAAAAACCCCCACAGATCCATTCATGTGCTTCCTATTTAATCCCCTACCATGGTAACCTATTATCTTCAGAATAAATTAATCCTCATCAGCATGACACACAAGGTCTCACACTATCGGATTATTTTTCTGCTTTCCCAGTCTCATACCTCATTTCTTTCCAAAGTGAATTCGATGCATAATCATGGTTAAATAATTTTGACTCCTAGAATAGAACGTCTTTATCACTCACCTCTCTGCCTTTGTACATGCAGCTTTCTCATCTTAGAATTCAGCTAATTTTGGTCTATTCAGTAGCCACCTACTTTGAACCTACAGTGTATCCCTACTTTGAACCTGCAGTGCACCTTAATATGTGCAATATGCTGGCAAAGCTTCTCCTCTTGCTGTTTACCTGATGAGGTTCTGCTGTGAAACCTGTCTGCTCCTCAGAAGTCTTTCTGCTTTCTCCCTTGTGTTATGACTTCCTTCCTGTTAACACTTATTACCTACTCTGTTTCAGTGGCTTGCTATAATTGATCTATCCTTAGCTTCACCCTCAAAGGCAAGAGGTATTTCTTATTTACCTCTATACTCCCAGTTCCTAGTATAGAGGTTAGTATAATAACCTTTTTATGGACTTAAGCAAGCAGGAAGCCAGATTATTCAAATTGTGAGGTACATTAGATATCAGCAAATTCTAAAGTTCAATGAGGGAGATGACTTACTCCTGATGATTAATGGCACTTGATACTTGCTTTCCATGAAAGTGAAGGAACCTTGAGGGATTGACAAACACATATAGACACAGGGGGCATCCACGTTTCAGCTCAGCCTATCACTATCAAGAGGAAAAAATGGGGCCTGGCTTGGCAACACTTAAATAAGCCCATGATGTAGGCCAATATAGGTGAATCTCACATCTGTAGCCTGGTTATGCCAGTCGACTGATGGTAAGTTTCCTTGGATTTAGTACAACCCTTCTTTTTGTAGGTAAGAGACCAAAACCAAGACCAAAACAAAGTTTCCCCTATGAGATCCCTCAATCTCATATTAACAGGTATGTGCCTCCTCTATGAGCTCCCATGGCCCTCTGTGCTCTTCACTCGGTGTCTTAGAGCAGTCTGTGTGACACCCTCGTTCATGGCAGTGCATGTTCTCTGAGAACAGAGAATGCCCTTTCATCTTTCCCAGGAGTTGGTGCTGAGTTAGAGCTCAGTAGATACTTCTTGAATGAACATTGAATGGAAACCAGGGTTCTAGAAGACTGCATTTGACTTTTGACATCACCATCAACTTTAACACATAGATTTGTAGATTCACCTCATGAGACATTTAATAAAGCATTTTGTGCTGAATCCTTGGAAACTGGGAGTGAAATGGATAGGGGATACTAAAATACTGACAGAGTTAGATAAATATAGCATCTATACTGTACAACATAATGGTCAAATAGTAGGATAATGTGTTAGGCAAAGAGGAAGAAGCATCAGTTATGAAAGAGAACGTGAAAAGTTTTCTAAACTAAGTGAACAAAGCCTATGTAAGATTTTGGCAAAGAGAAAAATAGCTGTTCGCCTGGGGAGTTGGTGGGCAGTCTCCATTGAGCTCTAGTTAAGCACTCAGTGCCTTTCCACTTTTATTTTTACCTCTATGTATATTTACCTCTATTTGTACCATCTTTGTACTGGTTAATTTTGATGTGGAGTACCTCCACCTTCCAGGCCAAGATCCTAAAGCAAAGGGTCTCCAAGAGCCATTTTATTTTCAGTCTGTGTTTTTGGACCTGGGAAAATGAAGTCAAGACAAATAAAGCATAAACACACAAATAAAATTAACAAAAACATTACCAACAAAATGAATTCCTGGTCCTAGCCAGTTAGCTCAGTTGGTTTAGAGCGCCATCCTGAAACAACAAGGTTGCGGGTTCAATCTCTGGTCAGGGCACACATGGGAAGCAACCAAAAATTGCACGGCTGAGTAGAAAAACAAATCCCTCCCTTCCCCTTCCCTTCTCTCTCCCTTCTTCTCTCTGGCTTTCTAAAAATCAATAAAAATTAAGCCCTGGCTAGGTCGGTTGGTTGGAGCATCCTCCTTGAGTGCAGAGGTTGCTAGTTCAATTCCTTGGTCAGGATACATACAGGAGCAACTTTATATGTTCCTGTCCCTTTATCTCCTTGCCTCTCTCAAGAAAATAAATAAATAAAAATTAAAAAAAAGAAGTCCCTAGAGATTCTAGGTGAATTCTTTTTTTTTTATTTTTCTAAATTTTATTTAGAAAATTAAATTTAACAGGGTGACATTGATCAATAAGAGTACGTAAGTTTCAGATAAAAAATTTCTATATCATTTAAACTTGGTTATGTTTTATACCCATCACTCAAAGTCAAATCATTTTCTGTCACCTTCTATTGTACTTTCTTACACTTTTCCCACTACTCCCTCTGATTTACCTATTTCAGTCAGTATAGTGTTCTAAAAGTTCATCCATCTGGTTGTAAATGGCAATACATCATCGTTGCATATGGCTGAATAATATTCCTTTGGATATATGTACCACATCTTCTTTATTCAATCCTATATTGAGGGACACTTTGGTTCTTTCCATGTTTTGGCCACTGTGAATAATGCTGCAATGAATATGGTGGTGCATGTGTTTTTAGGTAGCCATGTTTTTGAGCATTTGATGTAGATAACCAGTAGAGGGATTGCTGGGTTATATGGTAGATTTATTAATTTTTTGAGGCACTGCCATACTTTCCTCCATAATGGTTGTACTAATTTGCATTCCCACCAGCAGTGAATGAGGGTTCCTTTTTCTTCACAGCCTCTCCAACACTTGTTATTACCTGTCTTGTTGATAATAGCCAATCTAACAGGTGTGAAGTAGTATCTCATCGTGGTTTTGATTTGCATTTTGTTAATAGGTGAACATCTTTTCATATATATGTTGGCCATTTGTATTTCTTCTTGAGAGAAGTGTCTGTTAGGGTCCTTTCCCCATTTTTTAATTGGATTGTTTGCTTGTTTGTTGTTGAGCTATGTGAATTCTTTGTATATTTTGGATATTAACCCCTTATTGGTGCTGTCGTTTGCAAATATCATCTCCTATTTAGTTGGCTGCATATTTGTTTTGTTGTCAGTTTCTTTTGTTGTACAGAAGCTTCTTAGTTTGATATAGTGCCATTCATTTATTTTTGCCTTTACTTCTCTTGCCTTTGGGGTCAAATTCATAAATTGTTCTCTATGGCCAAGGTCCATTAGTTTAGTACCTATGTTTTCTTCTATGTAATTTATTGTTTCAGATTTTATATTTAGGTCTTTGATTCATTTTAAATTGATTTTTTGTGCAGGCGGAAAAACTGTA
The DNA here is from genome assembly GCA_037038555.1 of Rhynchonycteris naso. Classification (NCBI taxonomy): domain Eukaryota; kingdom Metazoa; phylum Chordata; class Mammalia; order Chiroptera; family Emballonuridae; genus Rhynchonycteris; species Rhynchonycteris naso. The sequence goes on along the minus strand of CM072997.1, from coordinate 179,546,830 downwards.
ATCAAGTTTTATTCTTTTGCATGTGGCTTTCCAATTTTCTCAGCACCATTTATTGAAGTGGCTTTCTTTTCTCCATTGTGTGTTTTGGCTCCTTTGTCAATGAAAATTTGTCCATATATATGTGGTTTTATTTCTGGGATCTTAATTCTATTCCATTGGTCTATATGTCTGTTTTTCTGCTAATACAGTGTTGTTTTTATTATCGTGGCTCTTCACTATAATTTGAAGTTAGGTAGGGTGATACCTCTTGCTTCATTCTTTTTTCTCAGGATTGCTTTGGCTATTTGTAGCTTTTTTTTTATGGTTCCATATGAACATATGGTAATTTTTTTCCTATTTCTTTAAAAATGGCATTGGGATTTTGATTGGGGATTGCATTAAATTTGTATATAGCTTTGAGTACTATGGCCATTTTAACTATTTTAATTCTTTCAATCCATGAACATGGAATATATTTTTTATTTCATTGTGTCTTTTACAATTTCTTTCAATAATGTTTTATAAATTTCAGCATATAGTTCCTTTGCTTTCTCTGTTACATTTATTCCTAGGTATCTTTTGTTGTTGTTGCAATTGTAAAAGGAATTATTTTTTTTTAGTTTATTTTTTGAAGTTTTATCATTGGCATATAGAAAAGCAAGAGACTTTTGTATCCTGTGACTTTACTGTATTGGTTTATTGTTTCTAAAAGTTTTTGGTGGAGTCTTTGGGATTTTCTATATACAGAATCACGTCATCTGCAAAAAGTGATACCTTTACTTCTTTCCTGATATGGATGCCTTTTATTTCTTTCTCTTGTCTGACCATTCTGGCTGAAACTTCCAGAACTAGGTTGAATAAAAGTGGAGAGAGTAGGCAGCCTTGTTTTGTTCTTGATTTTAAAAGAGAAGCCTTCATTTATTAACCATTTAGTATGATATCAGCTGATGGTTTGTCATATATCCTTTATTATGTTGAGGTGCTTTCCTTCTATTTCAATTTTATTGAGTGTTTTAAACACAAAGGAATGTTGCATCTTATCTGTAATTCGGTCAAATTCTGCCTCCAAGTGAATCCTAGACAATTGTAAAAAGAGGCTGCAGGAGCGGATTCTTGTCATTGAATGGAGAATTCTATCTGTATTGAACACCCAGGAAACTGACATTAGTTGCATTTGCCAAAAATCCTTTGAATGTAATACTTGATACCATCCTTAGAGAGGTTGTGAAGTGAGATGGTTTTTCATGCAGTAATAATGAAATACTATTATTCTGTACCTCTTGTGTGTCAGAATTCTTCTATCATTATTTCTATTTCACCTAACAAGCTTTCAGAGCAGGTGTTCTTATTTTACTTTTACAGGTGAGAAAACAAAAACTCAGAAAGGCTGAGGGGCTTACTAAGTGCCACATAGTCAGAATATGGAGGAGCTGCAAATTGCATCCAACTGTAAATGACTTATTGAAACTGGTTTTCTTTCTATTTCATTTGGTATGGTGTAGGTATACAAAGATTTCAGGTCAAAACTTCAGTGTTTGAGGATTAGTCATTTGTTAGAAGTAAAACTCTGCTCATGACAGTTATGCTCTCTGATCCTAATACCTGAAATGTGGATAATAATAACCATTTTTGCTATCTACTTTACTTTGTTCTTGTTGTGCTCGAATATGATCATATAATGTCAGATTAACAATGAAAATATTAATCATTTAGTTTTTGAGGAGAATATACCTGATGGGAATCAGGGGGAATATTCTCAGTCATTGCCTTTTGAAGTTCATGATCTGATGTTTCTTTCTGCAGTTGTTTGGTTTTGTGTGATGGGTAAGAGCACAGCCCTCAGAAACAGATATATTTGAGTTCCAATTCTTGCTGTGATGAGCAAAATAGGGGCCTTCCAAGAAGAGCTACGTGCTAACCTCCAAAATTTGGAATATGTTAGGTTATCTGACAAAAGGATTTAAGGTTGCAGATGAAATTACAGTTGCTAGTCCACTGACTTTATACTGGGAAAATTATCCTGGATTATTTATGTAGGACCAATGGAATCATAACTGTCTTTATAAGTGGAAGGAGGAGGTGGAGAGCCAGAGTCAGAGAAAATGCTGTGGCCATGAAAGCAGAGGTCAGAACAAGGAAGTTGCTGGCTTGATGACTGAGGGAAGAGACCATGAACCAAGATATATAGGCAGACTCAAAAAAGTGGAAAAGGTAAGGTAATGAGACCCTAGAGCTTCTGGAAGAAAATGCAACAGCTCCATTGACTCCTTGATTTTAGTCATATTGCTTTTGGAATTCTCATTTCATAACTTGAAGAAAATAAACTAGTGTTGTTTTTACCACATGTCTATAACACATTAACACAAACTTAGTAGCAGCTACTAGGTTTGTGCTAATGTGTTAAAGCAGCCATAGAAACTAATACACTAGCTATGTTACTTTAGGAAAACTACCAAACCTCTCTGAGTCTTACATGTTTGACACAGTAAGTTAGCAACCAGTGAAGAGCAACTTCATTGTTATGATTAATAGCATATAGTCGATACTACTGGACTAACAATAGTTTTAATAGGACATAGGACTCTGTTTATCACAGTTAGGGTCAACCTTGATTTTCCTGTTTACACGGCACTGAAGCCAAGAAAGAAGCTCTGGGCAGAGAAACCTGGCTGACTCATTGCAAGCATAGCTCAGCACCCACTGCACTGTGCGTTGCCACGTTAACTGACTGGGGTTTCTGCCAAAAATATTGGTTGCCTAGTTAAGGGAGTGTTCCCTGCTTTGGAAGCCTAGGCAACTGCATATGTGAAAGTTTCTGGTTTCCTGGGATTGCAAATAAAATGTCAGGGAAGATAGAAAAGATTCTAAGAAACTGTAATGAATTAGATAAGGAGAGAGATTCTTGTTTGGCTCAGGAAGCCCTTTCATAGAATCCATTATAATGGGTAAGCTTTGGATGATGTCATTTGCCTTATCCACAGTATAGTACCTTACATATCACAATGAAATTGGAAGTCCTATTAGATGGAAACCAAGCACCTTTCCTCTCCTGCATAAAACAGGAATCAGGAATACGCTGAGTTTGTGCCCCTCACAAGCCACTTAACTTCTCTTTTAGATTATATTTCCTCTTGTACCGTGGCCCAAATAGAGGAATAAAAAGCACTGTGAAATTTAAGCATGCTAATGATAACTAATATTTGTTGGTTGCTCAATATACGAAAAGAATAATTCTAAGTACTTAACATGTAAAATCTCATTTTTTCTTCACAAAACACCATGAGACTCTGCAGTTTTGTAAATGAGAAAACTGAGGCACAGTGAGACTCATTTCCCAAGGCTACACAGCTAGTAAACAGTGAAAGCACTTGACCAATGTGCTCAAAAGGGAATAAGATTTAGTACATAGCATGGTAATGGCTCAATAAATGTGAGCTGTTGTTAAAGATACATCTACCTTGAAGGATAATTTTTAGGATTAAATAGAAAGTCTTTGGAAATTAAAAAAAGAAAGCATTTAAATAGCTCCTATAAGCAATATGTTATTGTTTCTTCCTCTTTTCTATATTCTTAACTTGCCTGGGATTTTGCAATCCCTGGATTCTTAACTATCCTTTCTCCACTGTGTTTCCTGACCTCACCATGCCATGTTAAGTGGGCCTTCTAAAACACAAGCCAGAGCTTCTGTTCCCTGTCTGAAAGTATATATACAATACATTGAGTCTTACATGTTGTGTCATGAAAGCCTCTCAACATGATGGTTAATACCGTTTTTTAATCTTGTCCAGTGCTTCATGTCCACAAATTAAGGCTCTGTCAAAATACTTACTGATCCCTCCTGATGTTTTTTATTCTTTGGCTGGGCACATTTACACATGTTTATTCAGAATATCCCTACTCCTTTTCACTGCCAAGTGAATTTTTACCTATCTTCAAAAATTACTGCCTCAACTGGTGCACAGTTTTTAATGAGCATTACATGCATCCTATAAGTTGCCTGTGCTGCAAATAACATCTTTGCAGAAAGGAATCATGTCTACTTTTGTTGAATGTTCTTACTTAGTTTGCTGGGTCATCCAAATTTTTCCACCCCATCTCCTGCCCCTTGCTTTATTCATGGAAGCTCCCACGGCCACTTCCTATATTATCCTTATCTTTCTGCTTGGAACACAGTTCAGGTTTCCCCAACTCCGGGGTCCGGCTTTCTTCCCAGCTACATGATTGCTCCTCTTATTCATGGACAAGCATCATCGTAAGATCTCTCCATGCTTCCCCTGGCCTCAGCACCTTATCTTACTAAATGCTGGAGTTTCTGACCTGCCATCAAGATCAACCTTTGGAGAAACCTTTCCGGACCTCCCCAAGAATAACTGCTCTCTTCTCCTAGCTCCTAGAGAACCAGTTCACTACTTTACCATGGTGTCTGTCTTGTGGGGCAACTATTTTGCATTGAACTAAAATATCTTTTAATTATTATTTTATTATTATTTTTAAGTAAGCTAGAGTAAACTAGGCATCTGGAAAGCAGGAATAATGTTCCGGTTACTCCTGTTCCTGGCCTTGCCACTTAGTCTTTAATGAACCACTTAACCTTCTCTTAATTTCATTTTTCTGAACTAAAACAAATAGATATAATAATTATTCTTCAGAGTTATGGGGATTATGGTGTCTCAAAGTGGTCCAGAATCAGTATCTGGTATATAGTAAGAACTAATATTTGGTGGCAAATATTGCTATCTAAATTCAAAGAGACTGGATAATTTGCTCAAATAGAGATGAAGAGGAGGAAGAATGTCAGCTTTTTCTTTCTCCAACCCACCCAAGGACCACAACAGATTCAACATTAGGTTCAACATTAGCCCTAATTGCCAGGGCAAAGGGTGAATGTTTAGGGTTATAAATTGGTCTCTGTCATTTAACCCAGTATCTGGTATGTCTGAAGTGAATCCTGGGCATTTATTAACTCATTGATGTTCAGCCTTCCCAGCCCACCTTTGTGATGGTAACTGCTCACTTTGCTGTCTGGTTGGCTCTCCAGGATATCCTCCAACCTGTCTATTTCCTTACCTGTAGTTACTTGATACTTGTTTTGGAAATGCTAACTTTCTTCTCTGAGTGCCAGGTCTGGTCTCTCCCAGGTCTAGGCTGAGGCCTCCCAAAAGCCCATGTTTTTTATCCCTTGAGCACCATCAATTGGACTACTTCCTAAGGATAACATAGATTGTCAACCCAGTTTGGTCCCCCAGCCTTGGCTACCTCCCACTGCTCACCTACTGGCACTTCTAAGATTCCACAGTTTTTTTTTCCAACTCAGTATACACATGACTTATATGAGGGAATGACTCATGTTTTTGCAAGGGTAGCAAGACTGATGACAAGTAGCTAGATTCTGATGTTCTATTCCTTCCTTCTCAAGCCACTTTGTGCATTCTGGTGATACATTTATTGCAAAGGTTCTTCCTTCACTTTAATAAGCACTATTTATGTGCTCAAAGACCATCAGTACATGTTGCAAGAAAGGAAGCTGTTTGATCAAACTCTTCAGATTGCTTGGTTCTTTCAAATGCCTTTGTAAAAATTTAGAGAGGAAAATGTATTTTCTCTGACACTTAGATATTAATACAAACTACGAGTTTGAAAATAACTTATTGTAAGTATTGTTTATTAATGCTATTCTTCAAGTCCACCTGGTACCTAAATTCTTACTGTTAAATGTGTTTTTTTGACAAAATACATTTTAAAAGTGCCTTTAGGTAATGGAAAGGTATGTAACTATTAAATCAAAAACAGTGAGTGTTTGCTCAGGCCCACCTTTTCTTTTCTTCCTAAAAACATCTTTGAGTGAAGCAGAGGAATTCATCTTTTGCCATATTTTTCAATGCATAGATTGTCTCTTTCCACTTTGCCAAATAGCACACTTCAAGTCAGGGACCAGATCACATCTGTAGAAATGACATTACTCCTTCATTGTAAGTTAGCTGATAATTCAAAGGAAGTCTTTCCTCTAAGTACCGAATTCCTAAAGACCTTAAAAGGTAGGTCTTTGCATGTTTTCCTAGTGAATTAATTATGAATTGGAATACAGTGACTCATCATTGTTCAAACAGGTCAGCTTGTATTCTTATTGATAAGAACTGAAGAAAACTAGCAATTGTCAAAAATAAAAGACTGCAGATTCAAGTAGGCAAGTATAAGAATAGTTATAGGTAATAATGCAATCCTACAGTGTGTCCATAAAGTCATGGTGCACTTTTGACTGATCACACGGTCAAAAGCGCACCATGACTTTACGGACACACTGTATAATAGATTTATAGACTAGACCAGGGAACTTTCCCTCTATACATTGGTCTTCTTACTCTTAGTCTATGCTTTAAATATTACTAGAGTTGTGTTCCATCTGAAATCGAATTCTGAATTTATATTATCATTTCTCACCTTTAAACTAATTTCTCTTTCTTGATAATTTTGATTTCCTGATTGCAGAGAAATGAGAATTATCTTTGACTCTTCCCTCTCTCATGTCTTTTGCCAGTTAATCAACACATCCTGACAGGTTTGCGTTTGAAATGTTTCTTTAGTTTATACCCACCACCATTGCTACTGTGAGATACACAGGCTCTTCCAATCATATCTCCATTGTTCTAGTTCAGGGGCCAGCAAACCATTGGCCATACATAACCAGCCTGCCAACTCTTTTGATTAACAGAAGTTTTATTAGAACATGGCTATGTTCATTTCTTTATGTATTATCTGTGGCTGTTTTGGTGCTCCAATGGCAGAGTTGAGTAGCTTCAAAGCCTGAAATATTTACTATATAGCCTTTTATTGAAAATGCTCTTATAACTTCTCACCTGGATAATAAATTGCCTTCCAATGGGTTTCCTTGCTATTAGTCACTCTAACACCAGTCAGTCCAGCATGGTGGATTGCCTTTTTATCTTAACCCCTAGCAAATGCCTTCTGATTCTTCTTTTACTCTGACATAAGTTTGAGCACTGGAGATACAATGGTGAGGAAGATAAATAAGATTCTTGCCCTCAAGGTTTTGTTTTTTGCCTGACTAGGCAGTGGCGCAGTGGATAGAGCGTCGGACTGGGATGAGAAAGACCCGGGTTCAAGACCCCGAGCTCGCCAGCTTGGGCGCGGGCCCATCTGGCTTGAGCAAAAAGTTCGACATCTTGGACCCAAGGTCGCTGGCTCCAGCTAGGGTTTACTCAGTCTGCTGAAGGCCCGCGGTCAAGGCACATGTGAGAAAGCAATCAATGAACAACTATGGTGTCGCAACGACAACGAAAAACTAATGATTGATGCTTCTCACCTCTCTTCGTTCCTGTCTGTCTGTCCCTATCTATCCCTCTCTCTGACTCTCTCTCTGTCCCTGTTAAAAAAAAAAAAAGATTTTGTTTTTTTTATTCTAGAAGAACAGATAGGCAGTTAAACCAGCAATAACGTCACAGTGTGATCTGTGTTGTAACAGGTATGCCAATCTAGTTTTATTCCATACTCACTGCATGACCGTGACAGATTTACAAATGTTTAACCTCAGTTTTTGTATCTCTGCTGTGGCGCTGGTGACAAATGATATAATCCATGTTGAGTACATGGCCTTGTGTCAGGTACACACTCACCAATATTATTAATTATTGGGAAAGAATAGCTCTTTGGAAATATTGATCAGGAAAATTTAAGCTAGTCTTAAATGTCAGGGATTGGCCGTTATAACTAATGTTTATACTGAGACTTCAAGGCGTTTATCAATAAGAAGAGAAATAGTTTCTAAGCAACAGGGTACAACACATGTTAAGAACTAAAGGGGAGAATTTTCCCAATTCCCCAAATGTTGAATAACTGTTGTCATGCTTTCCTCCACAAAGTAGTTTGTTTATTCTCCTAATAAAGCTATCATCACAAAATAGTAGAGTGTATATTTGAGGGTAGAAGGGACCCTTATATTTTATCTTTACTTTTCTGATTTTGCTGGCTTTTACGATGGAGAAAAGGGCCACAAGCCAAGAAATGCAAGCAGCTTCTAGAAGTTGGAAAAGGCAAGGGTACTAATTCTTCCCTTGACCCTCCTGAAAAGAATATTGCAAGTGTGGACATCTAGATTTTAGCCATTAAAATTCATGTTAGACTTCTGGCCTATAGATAATATAAGATAATAAATCTATACTGTTTAAGCCACTAATCAATATTACTATTATGAAAGCAAGAGAAAACTAATATACTACCTCTCTAAGGCACAAAATGATTTAAAATTTTATGCAAATAAATGATTAAGGGTTATATTTTATCACCCCACTGGAAAGAACAGACTTTAGAATAACCAAACTCAGAACCAGACACATTCAATGTCAATGTTTGCTTATAAGTAAGACTTCATGTAGAAGTAAAAAAATTTAAGACTAAATTTAATTGGGGCTTATTAAGAATGTGATTGCATATTATGGCTGAAAGTTATCTCATGATTGAAAGGAGGAAAGAAAGAAAAAAAAAACCTTTAGACTGTGAACTATTAAAAAGAAAGATCAGATTTAAAGATTTTAGTTTTTTAATTATTGAGAAGAAAGCAGCCTGAATACAAAAAATAATCTAGCAGGAAACATCTTTTATCATTTCTTTTAGTTCTCAATCTTTGTATTAAACTAAGCCAATGAAAAAGTTTTTATTCTCTCTCTGCTTTATCTATGGAATTATTTTACCTTTGTAAAAAATAAATAATACAAATAAGCTTCACGGAGGTTTTGCATTCATTCATGGAAATAATAGAACTGAATTATTTATAAAGCCAATTATTTTTTACAAAGACAGTGAATGACAAGCAATGGTGAGTGAATGCTTTGCTGGTAATAATAACTTTTTAAAAATATTAAAGAAATCTGTGCCAGGTTTTAAAATGTAACAGTGTATCTGTAGTGGATTAATCGAAACTCTTAGAAAGAGGCCTGTTTGTGACTTTGATCAGCCTGGGAAAGCTGCAGGCCAATTCAGTATCACAATGTTACTTCCAAGAGGCCATAAGGGTTTTGCAGTTTCCAATGGAATTTGGTGTATAAAAATCATTCATAGCCTAGAATGTTTTGTCAGAGGCTCATAGCTCATATTCTTTCTTTCTTTCTTTTTTTTTTTTTTTTTAATGAGAAGAAGGGAGTTAGACTCCTGTATGCACTCCAACTGGGATCCACTGGGCAATCCCCATCTGGGGCCAAGACATTCAAATCAGCTGAGCTATACTCAGTGCCTGAGGCCAACACTTTCAGACCAACCAAGCCACTTGCTACAAGAGGGGAAGAAGGAAAGAAGGGAGGAGCGAGGGGGTAGAAGCAGACGACCATCTCCAGTGTACCCTTACCAGGTATTAAACTTGGGACGTCTGCACGCCCAGCCAACACTCTATCCACTGAGCAACGGGCCAGGACCATATTTTTTCTTGGAAAAGATGAAGTGCTGCCAAATGAGAGTGGGTAAGATAGACAAAAGGTGAGTTTCTGTGGACATCTTAGTATTGCGTTACAGAAGGCAGAAGCAAAGAAATATTTCTTGTGAACTGGTCCTGGCCCATATTTTCCAGTTTAGCATCAGAGTATAATAGAGCTCAAAGTAGCCTTGGCTGGATGGCTCAGTTGGTTAGAGCATTGTCCTGAAGCATAGAGTTTGTTGGCTCGATCCCCAGTCAGGGCACATACAGGAACAGCTCAATGTTTCTCTCTCTCTCTCCTCTCAATTTTGCTCTTTCTCTCTCCCTTTCTTGCTCTCCCTCTAAAATAATAAAATAAACATTTAAAAACTAAATAAAAAGTAGAGCTCAATGTAGCTAAGAAATGTGTAACAACATCTTCTTGCTATTTCTCTTTTTCATTTTATTTACTAAAAAACAATAACAAAAAACATTTCAAAGACTTAATAATTGTTCTCAAATATATTACCTCTATGCTAGTCCATCTTATGTGTTTGACATTTATAGCCTAAATAATTCCAGATGAGAGGTTGAAGATCGTAAAACATTTTCCTGTTCAGTGAATAATTTTTCTTGCTTATAGTAGGTCTTTTAGACTTCTGCTGAAAAGCAGTGTAAAGATGTGTGATGGTATCTACACTAGTCTGAGTTATATTTCAGGAGAAAAGCTGAGTCCCAAAGACTAAGCTCTCGCACCTAGAATAAGGTCACTAAACTAGTAAGCTTTCCTTGCTTTATCCTGAATTCCAGAGATAATTTTTTTCCCAATTAGAAGTTTCCTTAGGCTGTCTATTTTTTGTTAGAGAATACTTTTTTCTGAGGTTAAGAATTACAGGCTAGTATATTTTTGTAATAACAGCTTTTTTTTTTCATTTTTCAATATAAATTGAAAATTTTGATTGATTGTTGAAAAACATTTTACTCCAAAGTTTAAAAAGCACGGGGAAAAGGAACTAACATTACAAAAGCATATTCAGTAAAAGGTAATTCTCCACCATTCCGGACCACAAGACCACCTTCCAATGGCAACCACTATTGCTAGTTTTTCATCAGCCTCCTAGAACTAGTGTGCTTGCACTTGAACCACATATCCATTATTTTACACATTATTTTACAATGGGCAATTTCCACACCTTGCTTTTCTCATTTAACAATGCACTTCAGCAATAAATTGATGTCAGCACCTATAGATTTTACCTTATACTTGTCAATAGAGGCCAATTATTCCTTTGAATAGACATATCATCATCTATTTAACTGACCTCCTAAATAAATGCCCTCTATATTAATGCCTATAGGCATTTATATTATTTCTAGGCTTCTGCCATCACAAACAATTCTGCAGTGAGAGAATATATTTGAGCATATATTCCTGCACACGTGTGAATATATTTTTGAAACACATTCCTAAAAGTAGCTCGAGCAAGAGTAAGGGGAAAACATGTGTTTAATTTTTTTTTTTTTTTTTTTTTTTACAAACACAGAGAAAGAGAGTCAGAGAGAGGAACACAAAGAGACAGATAGGAAGGGAAAGAAATGAGAAGCATTAATTCTTCATTGTGGCACCTTAGTTGTTCATTGATTGCTTTCTCACATATGCCTTAATAGGGTGAGGGGTAGGTTACAGCACAGCAAGTGACCTCTTGTTCAAACCAGTGACCTTGGGCTCAAGCCAGTGACCTTGGGCTTCAAGCCAGTGACCTTTGGGCTCAAGCCAGTGACCATGGGGTCATGTCTGTGATCCCACACTCAAGCCAGAGACCCTGTGCTCAAGCTGAAGAGTTTGTGCTCAAGCTGATGACTTCAGGGTTTCAAAACAGGGTTCTTGGTGTCCCGAGGCTCTATTACTGCACCACTGCCTGGTCAGGCTGTTTAAACTTTTAATAGAGCTTTCTATATTGTTCTTCAAGAATAATGTGCCAATTCATATTCCCACCAGTGGTATCTGAGAGTCTTGTACTTTCATCTCTCTTACATGGTATTTTTAATCTTTCCGATCATTGTTAATATGACAGGAATAGTGCAGACTCATTAATTAGACACTTATTCAACAACTTGTTAATTAGTCATTTATTCAACAAACACTTTTAACAAGTATGTTTTTCAATAAAAACAATTGAGAAAGATTTTTCCACATATCTATTGCTATGAACAAACTATTCCAAAACATAGTAGCTTAAAACATGTTATTGCTATTTTACCTTCTGATTCTGTGGATTAGGAATTCTAATGGAACATAATGGAAACAGTCTGAATCTGTTGTGTGATTCCTGGGACCTCAGCTGAGTTCACTCTAAAGGCTGGGGGCTGGAATAATGAGATAGCCAGGGAGGTCTTAGTAACTGTCTCTCTTTCTCTCCTTTCTCTCTGTGAGCAGAAAACTCTCCATTTGGCTATCTTGGACAAGGCTGAAAAAAACAAACAAATAAGTATGGCTACAGAATAGATTGCTGGGAAAAAAGGCACAACACGAGGCCTTTCACAGGGGCCATTTTAAGGATTTGATTCTTTATCCTACGAACAGTAGGTAATAAAAAACTAAAAAATGCCTCTCAACTCCAGGCTCTAGGTTCATTGTTGTGCCTACTTCTAAGCCCTAAGCTTCCTACAAATTAAGTCAGAGACTGGGAGGGAGTGAGAAAGAGACAGTGTCCCAGGGGCCCAGACGCTGGAGGGAGTCTTGGGAGCTGGAAAAGATAATGTGGGGGTTAGGAAGAAAATATTTTAGATTAGAAAGTTTTTACTTTAAAATGGTAATTGTAATAAGAGTCAGTGAAGAAAAAAAGAATTAATTCTAAGCTTTTCTAGAAGGAAGGGATTTAATGTAAGATATGAGGTGCTTACAAAATGATTTGTAATGATTTGGAGGAGTAGAAGTCAGAAATTCTCTTACAGGATTATTGATTTAAAGATCCAACTTTTGTTGTTGCAAACCAGATGTCAGGCTGTTATGTAGCTATGACCACAGTCACAATTACTTCACATCCGCGTAGCTGGTGACTAGACACTGGAATGAGGTGTCTGGACACCTCAAGCACTGACATCTATTGGAATTTGAGGGAAATGACCCCTACCACATTTCCACCTCTGAAATCTTGAATGAGTGTATCTTGTTGGTAGAAATTAAGCTGTGTATATATCCTCATTTGCAATAGAGCTGGTGTTAAGTTGTCTTCAGGCTTGTAATTGCTCTAATATATAAAAGCAGTGGCAAAGGATGAGTCAGTAGATATTATCTACTAACCAAACCTAACTCTCTTGAGAAACATTGGCAAATAAGCCAGGGAGGAGAAATGAAGAATGATCCAGAGCAAACTGTCAGTGATCTCCAACAATAATTTGATGGCTCTGATCTGAGGAGATAAAAAATTTAAATTTCTGATACCATGCTGGCCATTAAATATATACTTCTTGATGGGTGCCCCCAATACACAGGACCTATTTTCCCTGATCTATTTGTGAAGAACTTGAAAAAAAATTCTAAAGAGCAAACACAGTGGTTGAAATGCTTCACTCACAGCTCACTAAAAGCTGAACTTTCATGTGTAAGATTTTTTTACAGGTAAAGTGTGTTATGTGTGACAGTTTTTTCAAATATGATCAAAATTCTGATTCAATATTACCCTAAAAGTAATATATGTAATTGCTTTAATTGGTTTTACAAAATAATGTAACTTGTCTGCAACTGGCTATGTCATAGTGGCAGAGACATGGTAATTAGCATTAGAAAATGTGTGTTCTAGTTCTTGTCTCTTCCTTGGAAATGTTACAGGCTTCTGGTGTTCCAGTTTTTTTAAATGTAACATTAGGAGTTTGATATTAAAAAATTTCCCAAGTGACTCTGCTTTAAAATTTTGCTTTATTATTTTATAAATGGACTAACTCGAGTTGTCTGCAGACATTACCACAGTGACACTCAAACAGATGATGTACCAAATGCTTGAGACTCTCTTCCATTCAGTTTGAAGTCTTAGAGCTAGCTTAGAAACTTTGATCTATTTTTTTTCCCCTCTTCTTGCTTTAAAGAAACAAGCCTTTATGGGGCTGCTTTTCTCTCCACATCTCACCAAAGGTTTCTTTTCATTCCTGAGGTAAAAAGATAATCAGCACAATGTACCTTTTTTTTCAAGAAGAAAGTCTGCAGTCAAGGAAATATTCCTTTAAACCACCCTGTGCAACCTTTTATGATGCTCAGAATGTCCAAAACTTTAGTATCCAGAGCACAGTCTGTTTAAAATCTGTCCCTGGTAGTTTGAAAATACCAGGGGAGCAGCTGAGGACCAAGTCCTCATTGGAGACAATGTCACAATTTTGACCTACAGTGGACTCCAGCCACATCTATCCATTCAGCTCTCTTGGAAACCTCTTGTGCTGCTGCCAAACAAGTGAACCCCTCCTTTAGATGGGAGGCTTCTTATTTGAAAAACCAATTTCATAAACAATAAAATTTTACATTTTTTTTGGTCCTTGCTGATTGCAATTGCTCAAGATTGAGCTGGGTTTTCATGGGCTCCTTTTTGAAATATGAACAAAAGCTTCACAGGCTTTGCCGGAGGTGGCAGCTGTAGCCCTGCTGTGAGTACTTGTAAAATGCTAGTTTACTCCATGAAAGAAAGGGGAAATTTGAATTTGTATTGAGCATTTTCCCCTCCCAGCTGCAGAGTTATTTTATTTTCCTAATATGAAGATATTTTATTTATGATGATGTTTTTTCTATTTTTGTTTGGCCATTGGGGCAATTTATTGAATGCCATCGTTCTAGAAAGATCCCAGTGTCTGCAGAACTAATATGCTAGATCAGAAGATTCTTCAAGAAAAAGCTCCAAAACCCTGATTACATCAAGTTTACCTTTAAGAGGAAGACATGGGTCTGGGATGCTTACTGAGGTTCTTCAATCCCTTCAAAGAAACTAATTGGGTATCTTATTTTTCTGCTTGATATAGCATTATTGAAGTAAGAAAGCACAGGATTCAGGGACAGACTTAGAAGAGTTGAAGAGAGAGTGCTACAACTAAAGGGAATAAAAACATTGATGAGACTAATACATATAAAGACAATGGAATTTTCCCTCATTGCTTCAGTAGCTAGACTGGTTCTTGTTTAATTGAAGACTTTCCCTTTTTTATTCTATTTACTTTTCCTCGCAAAATCACTGATATGATCATTGGATTCTTAAAACATCGTATTTTTAACTTTGATTTTCAAGTAGGTCTTTAAAACATTGATTCATTAAGACGAATGTGGTGATGAGAAATGCTTTTTAAGGAAAGGAAACACATATAATCTGTGACAGGCTGTGGGGGAAAAGGCTCAGGGTGGGTAGTGGTGGGTGGGATCAGTAATGGGAGTGGCTCAGAAAGAGCCAGAAGTGAGTTTTCATGCAGAGAATAGAGGAGCCCTGGAGCTACCTAAGACAAGTATTGGAACTAATAGGAAAACAAACTGAGACCTTCTCTTCCTACTGGAATGGTGATGATCTGCAGCTGGACCTATAGAGACAGAATAAGAAACACATATGAGAATTTCACATTAGTAGATTCATGGACTGAAGCAGAAGTTTATGCCGTCATGGAATCAGGCACAGGGATAAATGGGAGAGGAACAGGTTCAAAGTTATGGGTAAAGCTTAAGGAGAGGTTTTGAAGCTCAGGAAGAGATACAAGTTGGGGTAAGGCCCAAAGTTGGTTAGCGCCTCAGAGATGGAGAAAGGAATTGGGACAGTAATCAGGGATGTCTGACTCCTGTCTTCTTGGTGCTAGTGTAGCTGTTGTGATGAGCCCTATCAAAACTGCTGCCTTCAAGCATTGCTTTGGAATGTTATTCTTTGAGCTAAGAAATATCAGTGCTGAGGTGGGGGTGGTGCTGGGGTCAGAGAGGCTTTTTTATCCTGAAATCTAAATTCAGGATATGTTTTCTGTGGGAAAGGACATATTACTTACCCCAGAAATCTGGCAAAGGGAGAAATGTAGCATATATACTGGAAGCCTGAGAGACTAAAGAAATTAGATTTCAAATTTTTATCCAAGAAAGGACAAACATTTTCAAAATAGGTGATTAGTTTTATAGTCTCAGGGTCACTAGAAATTCTCAACATCTTAATGCAGTCTTTATACTGAATGTTGATAAATGTACTCTGTAACATTTCTGTTCATTATACTTAATATAAATTTATGTTAAAAATGCCTCTCAAATATTCATAGATGTTCCCAGCAGTTCTGGCTAGTGACGAGGTGGAATGCCATCCCCGCTTATACATGAAAATACTTGCATAGAGAATTCATGAAAAATTTTATTGTTGAAACTGCTATACAATTTTAGTTCTCATGTTGTGAGCAGACAAACATTTTGTGTAAACAGGAAATAATGCGATAAGAGTTGCAGAAAGTTTAGGTTCCAGTCCTAAGAGATTTATCAGAGTTCATGGGTAATGGGTCAGTAATGGAAAATATGAAGAGGAGTTAACACAGTGGGTTACAAGAGGGTGACATGGAAACCAGAGTTCTTAGCAAACTGCTCACAACCCAGCACAGCAAGATAAGATCTGAAGTTAAGGGAGGGAAACCTGATCGGGAATATGAAGGCATTTTGTATAATTGTATTTAAACATAGTTAGGATTCAAACAATATGAAAGGCATAAACCAACGATCATTGTAGAGAAGAACAGGGCAAGGGGCATGACGAGCTTCAGTGCTTTCCTACAAATGTGCTGTTACGATTCAAGCTTGATTTTAATATCTCTGAAACAACTGAGATGTAACACAGAGCAGCCTTGTACCCTAAACTCTTTACTCCTTTATGCAGCCTTTTTGAAGGACCCATTCAACAAAGAGAACCAAACTCAGGAAGGTTCTCCGTGGACATTCTTCCAGGTATTTTCCTGTGTAATATGGAAGCCAGGCAAAAGATCTCTTGTTTATAAGGCTATGGATGACCAGACAAATGGGCAAGGTGGCTTGTGCCAGGAAGAGGAACTAGGGAGAATGGACACTTTGATTATTAACTGCAACCTGTTGATGATCTAGGAGCACAGATGAACCGAAAACTTTCATTTAAAATTTCATGGAGAACATAATGTGCAGCAATTCAAATTTTATCTATTTTTGAAATGTTATCACATCACATATTTATAAGGAGGCAAAATATTTTCAATGTAGTAAACAGTAAAAGTGTGACAGGCTCTTGAAGGTATTAACCAGTCTCATACAGCAATAACTCTTAAACATTAACACTGCAAATGCCTGGCCAGAAAGTAGTTCATCACCTGGAGGAGGATTTTAAGCTTGGCGTCTCCATTGACATTTTTCTTTGATTAGGGCTCCTGCCAATAAATTTGATCAATGTTCTGCTTGCCTAGTGGAACCTCCTAAATTCTCATTTGCAGCTGTCACTTCTCAGGGACTTGCAAACTCTCAGATCATTACAGTGGCATGCCACGTGACTTGGATTTGACAGACAATCACTTACTAAAAATATCTGTCCCAATCAGTGCTGATGTTCTAAAGGAGTATTTTCAGCTTCTTGTTCTCGCTCCGTTTCTGTGATGACACTGTACCCGGTGAGTTGAAAGCAGCAGAAGAAACAGCATTATTAAAGGCAAGGGTTCAGCCTGCCCATGGGATTTGGGTCAGAAGCAGGAGCCCACGCAGTCCTCTGAAGGTCTAATCTCTGTTGACCCCTGTAGCCCATGGACCTGTCACTACACACTCCTGTGCTTCTCAGACAGCCATAACCCTTCTCTCCAAATGGCCTTTAATTAGAACTGCTGTCCCTGTTGCTTGGTTGGGTAGGTTTGATCTGACTTTGCTCGAGGCTTTTATAATCTTTCCTGCTTCACGCTCAATTGGGGTGTCAGCAATTAAGGCCTTGGCTTATTTCTCAAATTGACAAGTAGTGATAGTTATGGGCTGACTACGTTTTGAGAAATAGATCTCAAAACACATCATTGCAAGGTTAATCTGTGGTCTCCTCGACTCTTCTTGACATGTATCTTGAGTTTTTGAACAGGATAACAGAAAGCAAAGGATAAATTGGGCCTTTAAACTATATTCTTTTGTGAATGCTACTTACATGATCAGCCCACTCTGGGCTTTGGAATTTTAACTGCAGTTGTCATTGGGATTTATCTCTTCCAGTGCAGAGCTTTGTTCCTGAAGGGGCTGCTTTATAAATGGTCCTGACATTTCTGTTAAGAAATACCTCTTTCCAAGCTGAGTACCACCTTAATAAAGACTCCCAGCTGAACAGAAATAAGTTATTTTTCCCTATGTCATAATTTCAAAGATTCTTTATTTCTTATTCCAAGTGTAGATGTGAAAGGTTGTGCTGTTTAAATATTTCACCCTTGCTCTGTGCATGTTATATTTGCTGACAGTTGCTTTTTACCAAAAACATTTTTTGTAATTGAACACAATAAAAATATCATTAGTAATACTTCTCTTTCTGCCTGTGACTTCTCCTGCACTCTAGAACTGGATTGAATGGTGAGCTCTATTAGTAACTCAGAGCCCACAGACTTCCAAGACTTCTAAGCTAATTGAGGCAAGGACAGATAAAATATAATCTTTAGGTATCAGTCTCACAATATGATTGTGATTGGATTGAAGGTTTGTTTTTAATTGATCCATTATCTGGTGGGTTATAGGTAAGGCCTATGAATAAGCTCTTGAGTTAAAGAAACTTCTTGTGTTCCTGCTCTTCTGGTTTGTCTTGGAGTGTAATTTTAAATTGGATTCTTTGCCCAGAATATCCCAAGAGCTGCAATACTTTCTGAAAATTCATGTCTCTATATGGGAACTTTTGTGTGGCTCCACTCTCTCCTTGGTTACTCTGTGAGTAGCTGGAATCTTTCCACAAATAGTCTGGAAGCTCTCCCCACAATATCCTCTCATGAAAATAGGTTCCCTCAACTCGTGCCACTGACAAACACCCCTAAGCTTGTGAAGCTGTTATTCTCCTGGTTAATTTCACAGCCTGTCTAATACTAGGGTTCTCTGCTCCCATTGGCTGGTTGTGCTAAGTTTCTATGAGACTTCATATACAAGCCTTATCACATTTGTAATCCATTACTGGTAACTCCAACAAGGCTATAGGATTTGATAAAAAAAGGAAAGGGTGATTTTATAACATTCTAGAAAGACTGTTAAAATTTTTTTCTGCAGAGCTGTATTAAAATCACAATAGATTTTTTTCTTTATTTTTTTGGTTTTCAAGGCTTAATTTTTATCTGAGTAACACATATATATTGTTACAATTTTAGTTAATTCTCTAAGGCTTATAATCTAAAATCATTAGATTTCACTTATATGCAGAATCTAATCAACAAAAACTAACAAACAAAATAGAAACGGACTCATACAGAGACCAGACTGGCAGCTTTCAGAGGGGAAGGAGGTTGAGGAACTGGTTGAAAAAGGGATTAAGCAAAGCAGAAAAAAAGACCCTAATAAACACAGACAACAGTATGTTGATTACCAGAGGGAGGAAAAGGTAAAAGAGAAAAATGGAGGATAAAGGGTGATGCAAGAAGCTGAGCTTGAGGTGGTGAACACACAATACAATATGCAGGTGATGTATTATAGAATTGTAGACCTAAACCTATATCATTTCACTAACTAATGTCACTCCAATAAATTCAATAAAAATTTTAAAATAAGTAAAACCAGATTTCTTTACCTAATTCTCCTTTTATCTGAATTTCACTGCACAGGAATAACACTTTTAAGTACCTTTAGCTGTTTCATTTAGTATTTATCAATAATTCCATATTTCTAAAATAAAGTGCCTATTATTATTTTAAAGGGTATTTTTTCAGTGTTTGACATTACCTTTGCATTTCAAACTTATGGAAAAAGAGCTCTACCATTCTCACTCCCTTCTCCTCTCTGTACACACAGAAGTTTCCTTCAACCCATCCTCTGAATATATCTATATCACCATTTAGATTGAATAAAAAATTAATATTTATGTAACCTTTAATATTTATTAACTCTGTTCATATCATGGCCATGGAATGTACTACGATTATGTTTTTTTTTCTTTAACTTTGAATATTTTCAGAATTATCACTTGTTTTTTTTGTTGTTGTTTGCTTAGTTTTCTGCTTATATATTACTAATTTATCTGTAAACTCTCCAGCACAGTTATGAAACTCCTCCCAACACTGTCAAAATGGTTGTGTAATCTATTGCTCTCCCCCCCACCCCCATAGAGATACCTCCCTGGGAGCCCTCTCTTCTCGACTTCCAGTCTTGACCCCTTTTCTTCTGGGCTTGCTGCATATCTGTTACCCTGAGATTTCTTTCACCTTCCTTCTAGATTTCCCTAATATCCTGTTTTCAAGATCTTATATTTACATCTTTTTTTTCTTTTTTACTTTGCTCCATTCATTTTGGTAAAACATATCTGTGGCAGAAGATTCTAAGGTTGTTACCATGATCCCTATATCCTGGTATTAATGCCTCTGTGTGTGTGTGTGGGTGGGAGGAATCTAGTATCTTTCTTTCTAGGCAACAGAATATGGCAAGGATAATGGGTTGTCATTTCCCTAATTATATTAATTACCTAAGATTGTGATACTGGTCTTGCTAGTAAACCCTTTCCTTTCCTGGCTTAAAACAACAACAACAAAAAGCTGCCATGTTTTGAGCCATGGTAGAGAGAACCACACAGAAATGAACAGACAGCAGCTTCTGGCTGACAGTCAGGAAGAAACCTACATCCTTAGTCTGATGTCTTGCGAGGAACTAAATTCTGCAAACAAACAAGTGAGCTTGGAAGGAAAGCCTCCCCTACCCAAACCTTTAGATAAAAACCCAGTCCCAGCCATCACTTTGATTGTAGCCTTGCTGAAGACACAGCTGTGTCATGCTTCCAGATACCTGATCTAGAGAACATGTGAATAATATATGTGTGTATGTTTAAAGCACCAACATTTGTGATAATACTATTGCACCACAATAAAAAATGAATAAAAATTTTGGTACCTGGAAATGAAGCATTGTTATAAAAAATACTTTAAAATGTGGGAAAACTTTGGGATGAGGCTGTGACAATGCCCAACAGACTGGTGAGTGATTGGGAAAGCTTAACTTGCTTCCAGATTTTTCTCCTTCTGAATTCTCATAGAGTTAACTTTCCTTAATATTCATTTTCCTTTTCCTTGTTGTTTTTTTTCTTTGTTTTTTAGTAGCATTTTATTATTTCTTTTTATTTATTTATTTTAGAGAGGAGACAGAGAGAGAGAGAGAGAAAGAGAGAGAGAGAGAGAGAGAGAGAAAGGGGGGAGGAGCTGGAAGCATCAACTCCCATATGTGCCTTGACCAGACCAGTGCAGGGTTTTGAACTGGCGACCTCAGTGTTCCCAGGTCGATGCTTTATCCACTGCGCCACCACAGGTCTGGCTCCTTGTTGTTTTATATTGCACTTATTTATATCTATATATTTTCTCTGCCTAACTAGATGTGAGCTTACTAAATGACCAAACCCTGCCTTATTTATTCTTTTAACCCCTTTACTGTACCATCTTCTTTTGAATGAATCAATCAATTAATCAATTAATGCAGCTGTACACTATCATACTTTCTGAAAACTTTGATAACTAAACTCAATGTCAAATCTCTTCATACACCCAGGTGAACTTAGTATGCGAGGATGCTTAATAGTGATTTCTTTATTTTGATGGAATGGAAACTTTCTGAGTATGGGGAATAATTTTGTCCTTTGGTGAAACTTCTATCAGCAGCACAAGTTTTTTCTTTTTCTTTCACTGTCCTCAGAATGTAAAAATCAATGTAATTCTATCAACTGTGTTGATAATTTCTTTAGAAACATTTTTTATTTCTTTCAAAATGATATGTGATAAAAGGAAAACCAGAGAATTAAGCAGAGCAGAAATCTGTACCATGCGGAATTTCACCTTTTGTTTTCTCCTTAATCAGAGTTTCACGTATAATGTATTTTGAAACTACCAACCCACTTATATTTTCCTCTGAAGCTAGCCCAAAGGTTTGCTGCTCTTTTCTACAAGATGCACCTTGACTGGCTCTTTCTTCAAACCTTGTCCATCCAGACATGTTTACTGGTTTTGTTTCTTAGTTCGGAGTGTTACATTTCCACAGCTTTAGTTCCAGAGTTCTTTGACCACTTCTCTTTGTTTTTCCACTTCTAACATTTGTTTTCATCTGACTCCAGCCTTTGACCTGCATGCTGGTAAGGCAAAGGGTTAAGCAATGGCATGTTCTTGGGAAAGTAAGGGCATATGGTTAAAAGCACTAAGTTGGGATTTTAATTCTACTAGTTTTCAGTTAGTAACTGCTGACAAACTGTGTCCTCTTTCTGGACATTTTCTCTCAACTAGAAAGTAAATGATTGAGATCAAACTAGTGGTTTCCACATTATCATCCTTAATGACATAAGATAGTAAAGGAATACCTGCATGGCAAGGCAGATAGAGAAAGACAAGCTGTACACATGTCCACAAACTAGTTATTCCAGCTAAAACTAGAGTAGGTAAGTTGAGCTTCACAAGAGGATGAAATTGCACCATCACATCCCCTATCCACATCCCTAATGTACAGAAGAATATAGGAGTCACCATGGGGAGATAAAGTTGTTTAAATTTGTGCTAAGATATTGCTTTAGAGTTTGACAGTAGCAGTTATCAAAGAACATGATACAATACTATCCACTTTCATTTTTATTTTATATATTGGAAATCTTTCCAAGAGTTTATTTAAAATAAGTGATAGGTATCTAAAAGTTCAAAATACAGTTTATAAACCACTAGATTATCTGATGCTGTCGTTGCTTTCAACCCTAGACACTACGCCTGATTCACCAGGCAATGCAATAATGACTGGCCTGATGGGATCTGCTTGAAAGCATCAAAAGGGCATTGCAGAGAGCAAACTAGGGACAGCACATGACATCTCTGAACCACATGAAGTTCTGTGATATGGTTTCACATGCTTTCTCACTTCTGATTTCATTTGATTATACCAAGTGTTCTTCCAGGTCACCAAGGATAAAATTCTTGGTTATAAGAATGGAGTTTGGGAATCAGTTAGATCTGGGCTTCAGTCCTGACTTTGTAATTTATTTACTGTTATGTCTTGGGAAATTTATTTTATCTACTGCATGCTTCACTTGTCATCTATAAACTGTAACCAGTTATGTCTTCTTCAGTTGGTTAGCCTTAGGTTACAGCTATATAATTAATATTAAATTCTTATTGTAGTTTCTGATAATGATCCATAAATGTATCTATTATTGCTGGTGTTGTTATTACAACCTTTTCTGTAGCATTAGCAGAAGGAATGCTGCCTAGACTGTGTTCATCATAGCCTAGGTCAGTGGTTCTCAAAGTTCTGGTGCGCCCTAGAAGATTTCCAGGTGCGCCCTATGGTATTCCAGAGAAGTATGTGCCTGTTGGTTTTTTGGTCCCCAACAGGAGTTTTTGGAGTTTAGATTCTTGAGGGACAGAGCTGTGGAGAATTGGCTGTAAACTGAAAGTCTGCCCAACCCTCCACCTCACTTGGCTGATGAGGTTGCAAAAGGCTATTAAGTTGTGGTGCTGAATTGTTTACACTACACCCCATGCTCCCTGAAAAGACTAGAGGCAAGTTTCTTCTATCCTTTGTTTGGTGTAAAGTTAAGATGATATGTATGGTGGGGGGTTTCTGCACTCAACACGATTAACAGTAAAAAGAGAAAAATTCTTCTATGTATTGATGAGGAAATAAGAGTTTGCCTTTCAAATATATGCCCAAACATTGAAGAAATCGCTAGGACACATCAGGCTCATGTTTCTTATAAACATAAGAATGAAAAAACAACACATTTGTGCCAGGACCTGCCAAGTTTGCTAAATCTTACTTAGAATGTATCTATATATATATAAAGATAACTTTGTTGTCATTTTTTTATTTTTTGACCCCTTTTTTTTATTTTTAAAATTTTTATTTTATTCATTTTAGAGAGGAGACACAGAGTGAGAGAGAGAAAGAGAGAAGGGGGAGAGGAGCTGGAAGCATCAACTCCCATATGTGCCTTGACTGAACCAGTGCAGGGTTTTTTGAACTGGCGACCTCAGTGTTCCCAGGTCGACACTTTATCCACTGCGCCACCACAGGTCAGGCTGACCCCTTTTTTTATGAATTCTAAAATCATAACTCAAAAACTATAACATAAAAATGTTTTTTAATGTCAGAATAAATTTAATTTTGTTGTATTTTTTTTGTATAATGACCATAAAAGCATGCTTGGACTTTATATTTTTTCTTTAATATTTGACTTAATTATTATAACATATTTCTCAGGAATTTGTATACAGTGCACCTATAATTATTTGTAGGACTTTAAATGCGCCCCAACTTCAAAAAGTTTGAGAACCACTGACCTAGGTGTTTCTTTACCTGAGTTTCTACTGTACTAGTCCATGCCCTCATTAGGTAACATTTTTTCTTCTGTATTCCAGTTTCATACTGGAAGCTCCTTGATGTCTTTTATTATCATTATTATTTCTCTCTCTCTCTCTTTTTTTCCCCAAGTTAGAGGAGGAGAGATAGACAGACAGACTCCTGCATGTGCCTTGACAAGGATCCACCTGGCAACTCCTATCTGGGGCCAATGCTTTGCCCATCTGAGGTCATGCTCACAATTGAGCCATTTTTAGCACCTGAGGTGGAGGCTCAACAGAGCCATCCGTAGCACCTAGGGCCGATGTGCTTGAATCAATTGAGCCACGGCTGTGGAAAGGTTAAAAAAAGAAAGAAAAAGGAGGGGAGATGTAGAGAAGCAAATGGTCGCTTCTCCTGTGTGCCCTGACCAGGAATCGAACCTGGGATATCCACATGCTGGGCTGATGCTCTGCTACTTAGCCAACTGAACAGGATAGCTTTATGTCTTTTCATTCATGTATTTCAGTGCCTAATATAGATAGCATCTATATTGTAATAATGCTCAATAAATAGTTTTTGAATGAATGAATGAATCCTCAAACAAAGCTTACATTGTTTTAACTGAAATTTGTTCTTAGTCAATTTTTGCTCTGTGTTGCATCCACACTGATCTGAGACAGTAGAGGCATTGTTGATATAAATAGCTTTTAGCAGCTTAATATGCTGTAAGCCACAAGGGAGATAACTCTGAAGCCAAATTGCATGCAAGCACAAATTTCGCTGAAAATTTTGTTCACCTCAAGGGCATAATTTCTTTCTATTCTTCGCATATATGAAGTTGTAGATGAAGCAAATAGCCCATTATATTAAAAAAATAATCATTCTTTTAGACCTAATGAAAGCCTTACCTCTCCCTAAAGGACTTTTTTGGTAAAGCAGACACGAACAGATTTCCTTTCCTTCTCCAATCCCTCTGTTGCTTCCCTGTTTATATAATTTCTTTTACATATATTTATTGTGCACTTACCTGCAAGGTGCCTGGCATTATGACAAATGCTGGATATGAAGCCATAAACTAGAGATAGACATGATCTCTGCCCTCATGGAATACACTTTCTATTGAAGGGCTCAGTCAAATTATATCTGTATATGGATCAGAGTGAACTATCTTAGGAAAGCATATAGGTAGACCCATAGACCCATGAGAGTTGTCAGTGTCTGGGCAGACCAGCTTCCTGATTTTCAGAGAATGTTTTGGACACTGAAAAGATGCCTACCCATTCATTGGCTTACATAGGACCCTACAGACCTTAGAGCCAGACAGAACATGGATCTTGCTAGCATGGGTGCTTAGGCAAATAGAGGGAGAAAAAATGGAGAGGGAAAGTCACATGAGGAGAAAATACCTGTTAAACAGGGCCTTCTCTGTCCCCTCACAACCTCTCTATCCTAAAGCCTCTGAACAGCAAGGTCTAAAGCCAGCTGTGTTTCCTGAGACTCTTCTCTCCTGTGTCCAGGAATTCTGGGAAGGAGAAGGCAGTGGTGTGAGATGAGCACCATATCACTCATTTTATTAAGTAGCTGGCCTGCAAAAGCAGAAGGGATTTGCTGCTTTCTAGCACAGGAGAAGAGCACCAGGGACCAGCACTCTAGGCAAGGCCTGCAGTGGGACACTTGTTAGGATTGAGTTGAGAGCGACCATGGGAGCAGTAGCTATTAAGCAGAAGGGCCACAAAACCACTAGCACCACCTCTAATTGTGGGGAATCACGTCTTTCCACACCCCCAGAGGTGCCTGCTGAGGGATGAAATTTTCTTAATAGTCAAGAGAGTGAGGTCCTAGACCTTTGTGATTTGGAATATTGCTCTAATTTTCACACAGTTATACTCACAAGTAAGACCAGGGGACCAACGAGTTACACCATTAAATACACAGCTGCAATAAAATGCAAATGCAATAATACCTGATCTTTGGTGAAGGCTTACTATATGCAAGGTACTTCTATAAGCATGGTGCACGAATGATTCAATTCTCATAAATATATGAAGCAGTTGCTATTATACCAAGTTTACAAATGATGAAATTGAAACTCAAGGCAGTTAAATTACCTGCCCAAAGTCACACAGATAGGTTGTGGCAGAATTACATTGAGAACCTGGGTGTTCTGATCCCAGCATGTATGCTTAAGTCTGTCCCACACATTCACCACTTTTCTAATCATCTTCTCTGTGAAACCTTGTCTTCTGACTAGATGTAGTGCTTTAAAGGCTGAGTGCCTTGTGCTCATTTTATACCAAATCCAAAGGTATTGGGTATATATGACACCTTTCTGCGCAATACTTTTAATAGGTAACTTGCACTCTCTCACCTTAATGTGCTACCTGCTGTATTCTTCCTTTATACAATATTTGAACTCATGCATCTTGGATGGTTACATTGCCTAACACTTTTTCAAACTTTTTATCCTGAGTAGTTATCTACCAAGCCTGATCCCAGTTGCCTCATATTCTAATGTGTTCCTTCTTGCCTCCAAGAAAGTATCTATCCCTTTGACACAACACAACACATTTTGGTCAACCATATAAAGAAAAGAAGTTCAATTAAGATAATACAAGCCTGAAATCATTCCATAATCATTTATTAAATGTTTATTTTTTCTAAGCACTAGCATCAATAAGACTCAGTGTCTCCCTTAATAACTTTGTAAACTAGATCAGGAGATGCAGTATTTGTAGTGAGAACTATAAAATTAGAGAGAATGGATTAGGTATCTTTTGTAGTATGTCAGGAAAATTCAAAGGTAACATTAAAGTGACTTTTGAGATGGTCCTTGATCTGTAGAAACAAAGAGACATATTTATGTTGGGACCAGGGGGAGCAGGAGGAGGGGAGTCATTCTCCTAAAGGAACCCTTTTACTCTCCAGGATTACTTGAATTTTTAAAGGAATGTCTTTTTACTCAAATAGATCTTTAATGAGTAAAACTGCTACCAATAAGAAAAGAAAATGAGGCCCTGCCTGGCTAGGGGCAAAGTGGCTAGAGCATTGGCATGACATATGGGTGTCCATGTTTGAATCCTGGTCAGGAGAAGTGACCATCTACTCTTCTCCCCTTCCTTCTCCCCCTTCTCTTCCTCTTCTTCTCCCATAGCCAGTAGCTCCATTTGTCTGAACATGGCCCCACATGCTGAGGATAGCTTCATTGGTACCAGTACATCAGCCTCAGGTACTAAAAATAGCTCGGTATGTGAGCATGGCCCCAGACAGGGTTGCTGAGAGGGTCCTGATTGGGCCACATGCAGGAGTCTGTCTGTCTATCTCCTCTCCTCCCACCTAAAAAAAATAAATACATAAAAAAAGAGAAAGAATGACCTCTGTGGACTTACCATTATTTTCTGCATTTATAGATGAGAATATTAGCTCTCAGAATTTAACTTGCCCAAATGTTCCAACTTAATAAATGACAGGACTAAGAGGCAGATTCAGATCTGCTGGGTGTAGAACTGGACTTTCCTTTGTACAACTGTTTTAAACCTATGTATCAATAGGCATTATAAAAAATTAGGAGAAGGAGGAAAAAAATGGAAAGGAAAAGTTCGTTCTGTGTTTCAATAAGACTGAGAAACAAAATTAAGGGTAAGCAGATACCATTACTGTAGGCATTCTTAGAGTTGTACCATTAATAAAAATTAATAATCTCTAAGAGGGTTATAGATTGCATCAATTCCATAACTGGACCACAGACCTGGATTTTTGTGGAATATCTCTGGGAGGACTATTTATCAAATATATCTTAGAGAGTGCTGCAAGATAACCCCAAAAACTGGAGCAGAGTTTCAGGTGATGTGGAGGAAAAGGGTCATGAAGAGGTAGATATTTAGGACCCAGAGACTTTCCTTGTTTTCCTTGAATCATGGCACATAGGCAGTCACTTATTTAGCTTCAAGTCAGGTCATCCTTGGCTGAACACAGGAGCTCAATCAATACTTACAGAATTGAACTGAATTAGAGAATGCAGCACATCCTCTCATTTCACCAAAATTGCTACCAACAGCAGAGTTGTTTAGAGAGAGGAACTGTATGAGGAGCTGCCCTGACCATGGCTTCAATTTGGCTGCTCTGGAGACAGCAAAAGGTCATGTTATGAGAGTCTTCTCTACACAATCCAGTTGTAAATCTCAAGTTCCCCTCCCTACTCCCCCTACAGTCATCCCCAAATTGCAGCTTAAAGCTTTATGGTGTATTGTCTAAGTATTTCAAAGGGAGACCAGTTTGCAGTAATTTTCTAAATTTTTTTGGTGGTTCATGATGAAGATAAACTATTTTACTTTAAGCTCACTCAGAGATAATTGCAACATCCTGGTCTTTATTTAAGTGGGAAAACCCATAGCATTTCTGTGGGAAATAAAGCCACCAGAAATTTGAGTCTACCTAGTTTTTTGAATTATCAGGTGGAGAGAAAATAGGCTTTCAAGAACAAGGAAGGAAGATGTCTGACTTATGATTTCAAATTTTATCCAGTTGGTCTTTCAGTTTTAAAGTAATGGTGGCTTTTGTTTTGTGTTTTCACAGAGTATGATCAAGAATAATACCTTCATTTATATGGCACTTTTAAAATATCCATTATTTTATTAGCTTTGATTGTTGTTACAATCCTGTAAAGTAACAAGGTCTATTATTGATTGATCTCCATGTCATAGAGGGAAAAACTGATACCTGAATGGATATTTAACTTATTCAAACATAACTATTATGCACTTAAAATGTGCTAGGCCAAAGATGAGTAGGATAGTTCTCTGTCCTCAGTGATCTAGCAGTTCAGGGAGAGAGACCAACATGGAAATGACAAATTAAAATCTATAGTAGTAAATTCTGCTCACAGTACTAAAGAAGCATCTGCTTTCTCAGTAGCATATAATGGACATGTGTTGAGAGTGATTCAAAGCAGTGGTTCCCAAACTTCAATGTGCACCAGAATTTCTACAGAGTGATGAGTCCCTCCTCCTGCACTTCTTATTCATTTACATCTGGGATGGAGCTGGAGAATTTGCTTTGCAGTATGTGGTGCTGACGCTGCTGGTCTGGGGACCATACTCTGAGAACCATTGATTTAGGGACTGGTTGATGTAGGGATTGAAGTGTAGCAAATACTGAATTCATCATTAAAGGGACAAGGAGAGGTTAAGACTCAGAAAAAAGTTTGTCAGATTGTTTTAAGAGCCCAGTGAAATGGGAAATTATATATTTTGAGAAGGGAAGTAAAAAGAGGAAGTTATAGATGTTTCTTGCCTAAGATAACTTAGGGTAGTGTTTTTGGACATGCATTCTTGCTTATGTAGGAGAGAAATAAAGACAGGTTGGGGTGATAGGCCCACTACAATTCTTTTCATACTGTGAAATGATGGGAATAATTCTTCAAGTAGCATATTTATGAAGGTTTCTTGAGGGGAAAAGGCAGGTTTTTGTCTGCCATCATTGCTGCAAATAGTGCAGCTGTGCTTTTAGTTCATGTTGTACCTTGAGGGATTCCTTTATGTAATCTTTTTCCATAAAAAATTCCACAACCAAATGGAATTTGTTCTCAATGAACAGTGTCAAAGGAGGGGGTTAAGGATTTGGAGTCTTAATGGGCTTTGCTGAAGTGGGGGTTCTTGCTACTTCCAATCACAGCCTGCGCTCTTTCTGGTTGCCAAGGTGAAATTTCCTTTCTGTGGCAGTGATTCTGAAATAATGTTTTCCCGGAGAACACCCACATGCAAGATAAAAACAGCTGTTTGCTAGTGAAAGGTTATACACAATTACTCTCAAGGGTCTTGAGAAGGCAAGAAATGTGTAGTGCTTTTAGGTCGATACTGTTTCCAGGGGTCATTTCATTGGGAACATAGGGTAATTAGTAAATTCTTCAGCCCATTTGGCATTTGTTTTATTGATCTCCTGATATTTTATAAATGTTTTCATTGAAGTAATGCTATTTGCTTTCCTTATATGACCCTTTCAAGTATGTTTCTAGAGAAAGTGATGAAATATGAGACAGTTATATGCAGTTATTTATGTATTAACACACCCATCAAAATAAGGATGAAATGAAGGCAAAATAAAAGCCATGTCAGTCCTGGCTAGGTAGCTAGTTGGTTAGGGATTGTCCCAATATGCCAAGGTTGAGGGTTCAATCCCTGGCCAAGGCAAATGTAAGAAGCAAACAATGAGTGCACAACTAAGTGGAGCAAAAAATTGATGTATCTCTCTCTCTCTCTCCTTTCTCTTTCTCTCTAAAATCAATCTATAAATAATTTTTTTTAAAATTATATAGCACTGGCCAGTTGGCTCAGTGGTAGAGCATCAACCCACCATATGGAAGTCTCAGGTTTGATTCCCAGTCAGGGCACACAGGAGAGGTGATCATCTGCTTCTCCCCCCTCTCCTTCCCGTTTCTCTCTTTGTCTCTCTCTTCCCCTCCTGCAGCCATGGCTCAATTGATTAGAGTGAGTTGGCCCAGGTGCTGAAGATGGCTCTGTGCTAAAATAGCTCAGTTGTGAGCCTGGCCCCAGATGGGTAGAGCATCGGCCACAGTCAGGGGTTGCTAAGTGAATCCCAGTTAGGGTGCATGCAGAAGTCTGTCTTTGTATCTCTCTTATTCTCACTTTAAAAATCTCTGTCATAATTTTAGTCAATGTTTTCAAAATACATATTGATAAAAATTGTATCAATTACTTGTTTAAAATAATATGTCTAGATTTAAAACTAATAAATCAAAATTCCCAGTGGAGCACCTTGAATCTGTATTTTTACAAGTTCTCAAGTAATTCTTATACAGTCAGCTCACTATTGGGTATTTAACAACCATAGCTTTAGGCCACCAAGGCACCTCTATATGACTTTATTTGATATATTCAACCAGGGCCAGTCTACAATGTGATGAGCAATGTACAACCTGTGGGAAGCTTAATCTTCTCACCTACCATTAAATCACCACTACCATTTTTATTTGCCTCTATAAGTCCTAACTTCCCACACATAATTTGTTCAAAATGAATATTCTCTAATGATCTTCTGGAAAACAGGCAGCAAACACTGCAAAGAACATAGTTTACAGAACTACTCACAGGAAAAAATGTAAACTAATTCCAAGCTTGTAAATGTTGCCAGATTATTAAGTATTTAAGAATGAGCTTCTAAATTTTGGTACAACTATACTGATGCAGTTACTGCAACATCTGGAGAGGATGTGGAAAGAGAGACTAATTTAATTGCATTATTTTTTTAGGTCTTCAAAACAATTCTGCTTTGTAGTGTTCCAACCCCTCATATATAGATGAAAGAAATGAGGCTCAGTATAAATATTTTACTGTTACACAGCTAAATAGTGGTTATGTCAGTGGTCAAACCACTGGTTCCAAAGTCTATTTTTTTTCACCATATCATCTACTGCCTATGCAGCTTATCATGTTTTCTGCTACCATTAACACTGATAAATGCCAAAATGCATTCTGAGGAAATAGCCATATATCTGGGATTGCTTGACTAAGGATCCTGGGAAGGAGGACTACTGTGTGCATGGAAGCCATGACACATAAAGAATGAGAGCGTGTGCTCTAAATTCAAGCTTAAATTTAAGCACCTCCAATGAGTTTAGGATCAGTAAACATCAGTTTTCTCATCAGAGAAATGGACATACTTATTCTACCATTCAGAGGGCTGTTATAAGGATTTCATGCCATATTCTCTGTCAAATAATCCACACCAGAACTGAAGAGTAGAAATTATTGAATACCTTGAACAAATTGGGAGTCATTATTATCCCCAGGTAGTCATGTAAGCCCATTTCAATACCTTGAGAGATCATGGTTTGCTTTCCTTTTATTAAAAAGCTTAAAATCAAGTTAATAAAGTCATTTTTTTATTTATGATTTTAATTTGTGTTTACATAGATTCAAGTGTCCCACCAAATATATCTCCCCCACCCCCTTATTCCCCCTGGCTCGCCCTCTGCCCCCTTCCCCCAATACCTTCCCCCCTTTCCTCCAGGCTTTGCTGTCCTGTTCTTTATGAAGCTGTGTTATGTATATATAATTTCATTAATATCTTTTTTTTCGCTAATCCCATCTGCTCTTCTGCTTTCCCTCAGACTGCTTTCCCTCTGGTCGTTTTGATCCCGCCTCTGCCTTTGTTCCGTTGCTCAGTTCACATGTTCATTGGATTCCTCAAATGAGTGAGTTCATATGCTATTTTACTTTCTCTGTCTGGCTTATTTCACTTAGCATGATAGTTTTCAGGTCCATCCATGTTGTTGCGAAGGTAAGATTTCCTTCTTCCTCATGGCCCGATAGTATTCCATTGTGTATATGTACCACTGCTTTTTAATCCACTCATCCGCTGATGGACACTTGGGTTGTTTTCAGATCTTGGCTATTGTAAACAATGCTACAATAAACACAGGGGTGAACTTTTTCTTTTGAATCAGTGATTTGGTATTCATAGAATATATTCCTAAAAGTGGGATAGCTGGGTCAAAGGGCAGTTCGATTTTTAATTTTTTGAGGAATCTCCATACTGTTTTCCACAGTGGCTGCACCAGTCTGCATTTCCATCAGCAGTGCAAAAGGGTTCCCTTTTCTCCGCACCCTCTCTAGCAATTATTATGTCTTGTTTTGTTAATAAGCACCATTCTGACTGGTGTGAGGTTGTATTTCATTGTGGTTTTAATTTGCATTTCTCTAATGATTAGTGATGTTGAACATTTTTTTATATGTCTATTGGCCATCTGTATGTCCTTTTTGAAGAAGTGTTTATTCATTTCTTTTGCCCATTTTTTGATTGGATTGTTTGTCTTCCTGGTGTTGAGTTTCACAAGTTCTTTATAAATTTTGCTTATTAACCCCTTATCAGATGTATTGGCAAATATATTCTCCCATTGTGTGGTCTGTCTTTTTATTTTGTTAACAGTGTCTTTTACTATACAAAAGCTTTTAGTTTCATTTGGTTCCATTTGTTAATCCTGTCCTTTATTTCACTTGCCCATGGAGATAAATTCACTAAAATAATGCTACAAGAGACATCAGAGCGATATCATACATTTTGAGTTTACTTTTGTGAATTGTGTAAGTTGATGATCAAGTTTCATTTTTATACCATTTGTTAAAGAGACTGTCTTTACTCCATTGTATGGTCTTACCTTCTTTGTCAAATATCAATTGTCCATGTAGGTGTGGGTTTATTCCTGGATTCTCTGTTCTGTTCCATTGATCTTATGCCTGTTCTTATGCCAATACCAAGCTGTTCTGAGTACAATGGCCTTGTAGTAAAAATTGGTATCAGAAAGTGTGATACCTCCCACTTTATTCTTCTTTTTCAGAATTACTGAGGCTATTTGTGTTTTTTTTTTGGTTCCATATAAATTTTTGGAAGATTTGTTCTATATCTTTGAAGTATGTCATTGGTATTTTAATAGGAACAGCATTGGATTTATAGATTGCTTTGTGTAATATAGACATTTTAATGATGTTTACACTTCCTGTCCATGAACATGGACGGTATATGCTTCCGCTTGTTTGTATCTTCCTTGATTTTCTTTATTAATGTTTTATAATTTTCCAAGTACAAGTGTTTAACCTCTTTGGTTAAATTTACTCCTAGGTACTTTAATTTTTTTGTTGCAATAGTGAAGGGGATTGTTTTCGTAATTTCTCTTCCAGACAGCTCATTGTTGGTATAAAAATGCCACTGATTTCTGAATATTATTTTTATATCCTGCCACCTTGCTTAATTCATTTAACAGGTTTAGTAGTTTTTTGTTGTTGTTGTTGTTGTTTTGCAGAGACAGAGAGAGAGTCAGAGAGCGGGATATATATGAACAGACAGACAGGAATGGAGAGAGATGAGAAGCATCAATCATCAGTTTTTTGTTGCCGTTGCGGCATCTTAGTTGTTCCTTGATTGCTTTCTCATATGTGCCTTGACCACGAGCCTTCGGCAGACCCAGCAACCCCTTGCTGGAGCCAGTGACCTTCAGTCCAAGTGGTGAGCTTTTGCTCAAACCAGATGAACCCGCACTCAAGCTGGTGACCTCGGGGTCTCGAACCTGGGTCCTTCCGCATCCCAGTCCGACACTCTATCCACTGTGCCACCGCCTGGTCAGGCTTTAGTAGTTATTTGACTGAGACTTTAGGGTATTCTATGTATAGTATCCTATCATCAGCAAATAATGATAGTTCTACTTCTTCTTTTCCTATTTGGATGCCTTTTATCTCTTCTTCTTGTCTGATTACTGTGGCTAGGACTTCCAGAACTATGTTGAATAAGTGTGGTGAAAGGGGGCACCCCTGCCATATTCCTGATCTTAAGGGAATAGCTTTTAATTCTTGCTGACCAAGTATGTTGTTGACTGTGGGTTTGTCATAAATGGACTTTATCATATTGAAGTATATTCCCTGTATCCCCACTTTGCTGAGAGTTTTTTATCATAAATGAATGCTGGATTTTATCAAATACTTTTTTTGCATCTATTGAAATTACCATGTGATTTATATCCTTTCTTTTTTTTATGTGCTGATTATTTTGACCACCCTTGTCTCCCTAGAATTAATCCCACCTGATCATAATGTATACTTTTTTTCATGTATTCCTGGATCCAGTTTGTTAATATTTTGTTGAGAATTTTAGCAGCTAAGTTCGTCAGAAATATTGGTCTATAGTTTTCCTTCCTTGTAGTGTCTTTGCCTGGTTTTGGAATCAGCATTATGCTTGCCTCATAAAAGGAGTTCGGGAGTCATTCCTCCTCTTAAATTTTTTGAAATAGCCTGAGAAGGATAAGACTTAGTTCTTCTTTGAATACTTGGTAGAATTCACCTGTGAAGCCATCTGGCCCAGGACTTTTGTTTGTTGGGAGTTTTTTGATAACTTTTCAATCTCATTTGATGAAGTTGGTCTGTTTAGGTTTTCTTATTTTTCTATATTGATTTTTGAAAGATTATTTGTTTCGAGGAATTTGTCTATTTTGCCTAAGTTGTCTAATTTTATGGCATATAGTTCTTCAGAGTATTTTCTTACAGTCCTTTGTATTTCTGCTGTGTCAGTTGTTACTTCTCCATTCTCATTTCTAATGTTACTTATTCCAGTCCTCTTTTTTTCTTGGTAAGTCTGGTTAAAGGTTCATTAATCTTGTTTACCTTTTCAAAGAATGACCTATTGGTTTCATTGATCCTCTGTATTTTTCTTTTAGTCTGTATGCCATTTATTTGTGCTCTGATCTTTATTATTTCCTTCCTTCTACTTCTTCTGGGTTTTACTTGCTGTTCTTTTTCTAGTTCTTTTAGATGCAGGGTTAAGTTGTTTATCTGAGCTTTTTTTAGCTTCTTAAAGTATGCCTATAGTACTATGAACTTCCCTCTCAGGACTGCTTTTGTTGTGTCCCATAAATTTTGAGTTGTTGTATGTTCGTTTTTGTTTGTTTCAAGGAAATTTTTTATCTCTTCCTTGATCTCATTGTTAACCCATTCATTATTTAATAACATGCTATTTAGTTTCCAAGTGTTTGAGTGTTTTTCACTTTTTCTATTGTAGTTGATTTCTAGTTTCATGTCATTGTGATCCAAGAAGATGTTTGATGTGATTTCAATGTTCTTAAATTTGTTGAGACTCATTTTGTGTCCTAGCATGTGGTTTATTCTTGAGAATGTAGCATGAGCAATTGCAAAGAATATATAGTCTGCTGCTTTGGGGTAAAAGATTCTGAAGATATCTATTAAATCCAGTTGATCCAGTGTGTCCTTTAAGCCTGCTGCTTTTTTGTTAATTTTCTTTCTTGAGGATCTATCCAGTGATTTTAGTGGGGTATTATATCTCCCTACAATTATAGTATTGCTGTTGATTTCACCCTTTATACCCATCTAAATCTGCTTCTATATTAGGTGCATATATATTTATAATGGTTATATCTTCCTGTTGGATTACTCCCTTTATCATTATGTAGCGACCTTCTTTATCCCTTACTCTAGCCTTTGTTTTAAAGTTTATTTTGTCTGCGATAAGTATTGCTACTCCAGCTTTTATTTCATTTCCTTGTGCATGAAATATTTTTCCATCCCTTTACTTTCAGTCTCTGTGTATCTTTTGTTTTGAGGTGTGTCTCTTGTAGACAGCATATGTATGGGTCTTGTTTTCTTATCCATGCAGCTACCGTATGTCTTTTGATTGGAGCATTTAATCCATTTACTTTTAAGTTTATTATTGATATGTATTTGTTTAATGCCATTTTATTCTTTAAATCTACATTCCTCTTTTACTAGATTTTTTCCCCCTTTGTTCTGTTTACAGCAGGCCCCTTAACATTTTTTGTAGCATTGGTTTGGTTGTAATGAATTTCTTGAGTGTTTTTTTTTTTGTTTTTTTTTGTTTTTTTGTCTGGGAAAGTTTTTATTTCTTCTTCAATTTTAAATGATAGCCTTGCTGGATAAAGAAGTCTTGGTTATAGGCTCTTGCTTTGCATCACTTTGAATATTTCTTGCTATTCCCTTCTGGCCTCTAATGTTTCTGTTGAGAAGTCAGATGTCATCCTTATGGGGACTCCTCTGTAGGTAATAGACTGCTTTTCTCTTACAGCTTTTAGTGTTCTTTCTTTATATCTTAATTTTTTATATTTTAATTATGATGTGTCTTGGTGTTGGCCTTTTTGGGTTCATCTTTAAGGGAACTCTCTGTGCTTCCTGAACTTGTGTGACTTTTTCCTTAATCCATTTAGGGAAGTTTCAGCTATAATTTCTTCAATCACATTTTCTATCCCTTGTTCTTTCTCTTCTCCTTCAGGTACCCCTATGATGAGGATGTTATTTCTCTTCATGTTGTCACATCACTCTCTTAGAGTTTTCTCAGAGGTTTTGAACCTCTTTTCTGTTTGCTGCTCTGTTTCAGTGCTTTCGTTTATCTTGTGCTCTAACTCGCTGATTTGATCCTCAGCTTCATTCATCCTGCTTTTAATTCCTTCCTATGTGGTCTTCATTTCTGTTATTGTATTTGTCACTTCTGACTGATTCTTTTTTATTATTTCAATGTCCTTTCTTATACTTGCTATCTTATTATTTAGGTGCTTGTTATGTCCATCCATTGTTGCTCTGAGATCTTTGAGCATCATAGCAATCATTATTTTAAACTCTGCATTCAGCAATTTGGTTATTTCCATCTCAGTCAAATCTTTTTCTGGGGATTTCTCTTGTTAATTTATTTGGGTTGCATTTTTCTGCCTTCCCATTTTGTCTGTGTATAAGAAGGGTGTGGCCACAGGAGTCCGATGGGTGTTGCCTTCGTGTTCCCTAGGTGTGGTCTTTCTGCAGGTCCTCCACCCTCTCTGCTACCACCTTGGGTATTCAGTCACAGGCATTGCCGGCACTGACCCACTATGGCAGTTTCTGCAGCTTCTGCCTTGCCTCCACAGGTGGGATTGTGTTCGCATGCTCGGGCTGTAAGCCATGGCCAGCTCAGCCTCTGCACTGCCCCTGAAGGCCGGACTGTGCTTGTGTGCCTTGGCTGCAAGCCCTTGCTGACCCAGCCTTCACCCCTCCCCCATGGGTGGAACTGCATTCATGCATTTGGGCTGCAAGCCCTTGCCAGCCCCAGGCTCCATTCTGCCCCCATGTGCGGGTCTGTGCTCCTGCACCCAGTTGCAAGTCTTAGCTGATTCCCTGGCTTTTACCTTGCCCCTGCAAATGGGACTGAAAGCCAGACAGCTCTCACATGCCTGGCTCACAGCCACATGTGACCACATTGACCGTTTTCACGTGCCCCTTCTGCCATCACAGCTGCCCCGGCCTTTGTCCTTGCTGAGCGGGACTGCACTGCACTGGACCTCAGTTGTGGCCAGTCCTGGCTTCTGCCCCCATGGGGAGGATTGTGCTCGAGTTCAGGTGGCTGCTGCCCCCGCCAACAGGACCACATTTCCCTGTCCCACCACTGCCCACTCTCTGGCAAGCACTCCACAGTGTGGGGTTGGCAATGCAGCTCAGACCTCAGCACTCAATACTGTATTCCTGATGGCTCCCTGCTTCTAAGCGATTCTTTGTTCTGACTACAGCAGGAGAGCTTCTGTTTGGCTGGTGACCTGCTTCCCTTTGCTGGTATTGCTCCTGCTATGCAAGTCCCTCTGGGCTGCTGCTCACTCCCAGGAGCTGGGCAGCCCTCTTCACATTTCTGCTGTTCCTACCAGTCTCAGTGTGGCTTCTTCAGTGATCTTTGATTAAAAAGCCCTCTTAGTTTACTCCAAAGTTGGTTTTTCCAGATGATTGTTTTTAAAATTAAACTGTAATCAATCTACTTTGGTTCTTGGAGGGGGATGTTGGTATGTCTGCCTACTCCACTGTCATCTTGCCCAAGCAAATAAAGTTATTTTTAAGTGTAATTTTACTTCCATATAACTTAATGATTCTTGATAAGTGTGATTTTAAATATGTAATCACAATAGTTTGCATTTGTACTGTCATAAGGCAGAGTTTTGTAATAGAAAGAGCTTAAATTTTGAATTCATACATGACTAGGCATACTTGTGTATACTGTCACTCTTCAGTTGTATAAACTTGCATAGTTTCTCTGTGAGTCAGTTTCCATTTGTAAAATAAAGATAATAATAAAGTCAAATGGTTATTGTGAAGAATAAATGCTAAAAAGATCTAATAAAGTGTAAAGTCCCTAGCAGTTAGTAAAAGTATATTTAAGAATGACTTCGGTGCCTGACCTGTGGTGGCACAGTGGATGGAGCCTCAACCTGGAATTCTGAGGTTGCCTGTTTAAAAACCTGGGCTTGTCTTGTCAGGGCACATATGGGAGTTGATGCTTCCAGCTTCCCCCCTTTACTCTCTCTCTAAAAATGTATAAATAAAATCTAAAAAAATAAAGAATGACTTCAGCAGCTCATTACAGAACCCAACATACATGCATGGCTTAAACTAAAAGGCCTCTATTTTATTTTCTGAAAACAAAATGCTAGAGGGAGATAAATACTGACACTGGATAAAAGGCTCAGTAAGGATGACATAAATTCCTATAGTTTCCTCTAGCCTTGGAACATTTCCTTTTGTCCTGAAAAGGTTGTTACCTCATGATCGCAAGATGACATCCACAGCTTTTGACTTCAGTTTCAAGAAGAAAGATGGAGTGGAAAAAAAAATTTAGTCTTTTCTTCAGGGGACTTGGGCTTTGTGTTCAGAATCATAATCCTGCCCTTTCAGAGAGTGCCTTTTATAAATCACTGGACAGAACTGAGTCACATCCTCCTCTTTAGCCCAATCAATGGTCATGGACAATCACATTATCATTATTCATCACCTAGATGGGAGCAAGCAAAGGCCTGATTTCTATGAGATGAAGGGATCTCAACCAGATTCATGACATTATAAGATTCTATTGGTCAGGTAAAGGATATGAGGTGGGCAAAGAAGATGTTGGGTAGGCCATAGAAAATATCTGCCACAGTGGTCATTCAATAAAGGCTAATTTAAACTTCCTTTATCTAAAAAAATGAATAAGCTTATAAATAAAAAACAAAATCTTTGCCAGATTACAAATTTATGAAAATATGACCTCTGAACCCAAATATACGATAGAATTCATGAATTTTTTTTTTTAAAAACCCAGACTTTCAAGAAATAAACTTAATAACTTGAAACAATCTTTCAGCATGAATTTCAAAGAATGGATTTCAGTTTAAATATTGGAGGAGATTAATAGCAATCTTTGGGCCCTTTTCAAAAAATGTCGGTCTTGGCTAAAGACTTAAGCAGTAGAATTATCTGGGAGGGTGAGATTTGTGTTGGACATTTTCCCAGAAATGCATTAGTCAGGCATAGTAAATGGAGGCGGGAAGAACTGGAGACATAACTAACAGTCAAGAACTGCTTCTTCCCATGTAGGAAGGTATAACTTAAAAAGCTTGGACATCATTTTATTATAGGTATATTCCTAGCCAAGATCTGACTTCTGTTTACATACCTAGTCTCAGATTTCACCACTGTCCATCCCACTCTCTCTCCCTCCTACCCTCTCTTCCTCCCACCCTCTCTCTCTCCCACCCTCTCTCCTTCCTACTCACTCTCCTCTGCACTACTACTCCTTGACTTCTCTGCCACTGCCTTCCAGCCCTGAGAAGCTAGTCTTTCTCTGTTACAAACTGCCTGAGTACCTGATACTTTCCTTTGTATCATATACAAAACTTACAAATAAGTGATTGGTTGCTTGTGTAATAATGGTTTACTATTTCTTACTCAGTAGAATAAAAATCCTTTGGGATGCAATAGCCTCAACACCAGCAATGTTTGTTTCATGGCAAGCAATCCATAAATATTTATTTTTGAATATGTATGTTTAGAATGCACCAATTAAAAATTTATCTGAAAATCCATGTATATAGACAGACTGGGGAGGAGGAAATAAATTTCAATTCATAAAATAATTTCCCAGAGAAGTCCTTTGAACATGGAGCTTCTATCAAGCATTTAAAATAGGATTTGATTTACCAGAATTTCATTCACATTATTTTATTATTTTGAACACACACACACACAAAGCCATCTGCTACAAACTAACCCTTTTATTTATCATTTCTAGATATGACCCAAAGGCAATTATAAAGGAGAGAGAGATATAGAAAGGAAAGAAAGATAAAAAGATGAAAGAAAGAAAAGAAACAAAGAAAGAAAGGAAGGAAGGAAGGAAGGAAGGAAGGAAGGAAGGAAGGAAGGAAGGAAGGAAGGAAGGAAGAAAAAGAAAGAAAGAAAGAAAGAAAGAAAGAAAGAAAGAAAGAAAGAAAGAAAGAAAGAAAGAAAGAGAAAGAAAGAAATAAAAGAGAAGGGAAAGGGAGAGAAAGGAAGGGGAAAGAAAATTAGTTCTAAAATGTGAGCTCAATGATTAAAAGAAGAGAATAATGATGAGAAAGATCAGATACTTCATAAAGATATTAATATAGGAGTACATGGCCCCATAACAATCATCTCCCATTCTTTCGCCCAAGAGCAGGTTTGATTTTGAATCAGTTATGTATGTAATTATGTTCTGTGGAGGACTAGAATGGTTGTTCTTGTCTGAAACAGGCCAAGCGGGCTGCTGGCCAAGCCCATGAGTGTCAGTGTGGGGTCGTGATAGAATACTGAGACCTGGGTAATATGATAATGGCAGCTAGCAGTCCCTCTGCCCTCACAGTGTATCACACACTGTGCTATGCACTGGACTTGGACCATCACTTGTAACATTGAACTCTTATCTGTTACTTACTCACTTCATGGTTTTTAGAAAGTCATTGATTTCTTATCTTTCAGTAAGTGAAACAAATTGAAACAAATGATTCCTGCTTTAATTTCCACATAAAGTAAGGCTCAAAGGAGGTGACAGATGTGAATACAGTGTAACCTATGAAACACTTGAGAAATAGAAGACATTTAACCATGTTTTATATTTGTATGTACTCATATATTTTACACATATAGTTACATATGTTATATATATTTATTTATATACTTTATATTTTGATTTGTATTTTTATACGTATTTGTTTCAACAAACATTCAGTTGGATCTATATTTAGGATATAATGGTAGCTGAGAAGCCATATAGCTCATCAACCTTTGAGATTAAGTAGACTTCTTAAAGAAAGAGAAATTTGACTCTTAAAAGATGAGGAGGAGTTGCCCAAGTGAAGTGGGGCAGAGGAGTCTTGCTCACACCAGACAGAGGCAAGGGAATGAGAAAAATTGAAAAGGCATTAAAGTATACCCAACAGTTGGTCCAGAAAAAAAAAATCAGGACTTGAATCAGAGTATCAAACAATGAGGCTGGAGATTACACAAGGCCAGGTTATCTAAGGAATTTCATACTCTACCAGTGTGCCTGATCTACACTTATGGAGAACAAATAAACTGCTTTAAGCAGAAAGATGACATGGTTGTATTTGTATTTTAGACAGATCAATTTGGAGACAGTATAAAGAATAAATTTGAGAAAACTCAAACTAAAAAAAAGGAAAGTTTAGTTAGGAGGTTAAAATAATAATTCTAGCCTTATGACAAGGTTTCAACAGAGAAATAATAGTTGGGATGGAGAGGAGGGGATGAATTCCCTAAATATTTGTGTACGGGGGAAGGGTTTCACATTGGAAAAATCTGGTTACTAACTAAATATGTAATAAGAAAGAAAAAGTAAAAGAAAGTCCACGGTGAATACAAGATCCATAAATATTTTTTCTGAAGAATGGATGGGTGGATGGATAATTGTAAAGCCAGTAGCTGCAGCCACCATCACAACTGCCTGGTCTGCACAGGTCTGCATTTGATTTGGATAGACAGTAACGAAACTGTGGAGCCAAGAACTGGTGGGCCATTATCTTTTAGTCTATACTTGTACCAGCCAACAAGTAAAAACACACTGGGCACCAAAACCCACTCATTCAGTGATCACAAAGCTACTGACACATCTGGGTTTTTCTAGAATCAAAGGCCCCACCAGCCTTATTCACCTCTGTTCCCCATCTCCTTCTCTCTACACAAAGTGGCTTCTCCTTCAGCAATCCGCCATCTTGGCTGCCTCTCCTCTACAACAGCGTGGCTTCCCTGTAACTGAAAAATTACATATTTAGTTACATATTTATTACATATTTGTTGCTTCTCCCTGCAACAATGTGGTCTCCTCCCAAAATGACCTCCTAGATCCTCCTTTTAAAACTTTTCAGCATGAAAGCCCTCCTCCAGCACACATTAACATAACCAAACCCCTTCCCAAGCACAAAAGTAATTAACTGTATCACCTGGGCAACAGCCATTCACGTGGGCAGCGCCATTTTTAAATTTATTTATTTATTTATTTATTCATTTTAGAGGAAAGGGAGAGAGAGAGAGAGAGAGAGAGAGAGAAAGAGAGAGAGAGAGAGAAGGGGGGAGGAGCAGGAAGCTTCAACTCCCATATGTGCCTTGACCGGGCAAGCCCAGGGTTTTGAACCGGCAACCTCAGCATTCCAGATTGACGCTTTATCCACTGCGCCACCACAGGTCAGGCGGCAGCGCCATTTTTAACAGTAAAAGTGAGCAAAACCAGAAAATACAGATTTTACAAACTAATTTGCCCAATAATGATGTAGATACACATATACTTAAAAAGTTTACTTTGGTTCTGGACCTCCTGAGGTACCAGAGATTTGATTTTGATTTCACTCTTATAAGTCTGATTATTCAGTCAAATTATTTAGCCACTCAAACACCCAAATTCCATGAATCCTGCCATGTACTAAACACTGTGCTGGGCTCCATTAACATGCAAAAGTAAATAATACCTGCTGTTCCTTTCAAGAGGCTTACATTCTTGGTAAGAAAAAAGACAGATAGACAATGTAAGACATCCTGAGCCAAATGATGTGTGCAGAAGATCAGTGGTTCAAGTCCTCAGACACGAAAGAGAGAGGACAGGGTAGCATGGATGACTTCCTGTTACATGTGCAACCTTATTTGGGCCTTGAAGGGGAAGGACAACACATTTAGGTCTAAGAAACAGAGAAGGAAATAACAGCAGGAAGAATAGAAGGATTTAAAAGGTGAGGGTATTTGGCCAAGTTTGGTTTGAGGATTATAAGTAAGCTGTGTATATGGAGAC
Organism: Rhynchonycteris naso; assembly: GCA_037038555.1. Taxonomy (NCBI): domain Eukaryota; kingdom Metazoa; phylum Chordata; class Mammalia; order Chiroptera; family Emballonuridae; genus Rhynchonycteris; species Rhynchonycteris naso. The sequence goes on along the minus strand of CM072997.1, from coordinate 179,503,379 downwards.
GCCCTTCTTCTAGTCTAGCCACATATGGGATATTCTGGGTGGCCCAACTTTGCATGGCAATCTCTGCTCTGTCATAGATTTCTGCAGGGACCTTTGGAACCTACTTATAATTTTAGCTGTCAGATCACTCCCCCTCCTCATTGAACATTGAACCGAAATACATTAAATAGATAAAAGAAGAACTTAGCTAATTGAAGTAGAGTTGAGGGACTAGTTTCTGTCCAACCAACAAGTGTCTTTCTAAGACAGTCGTGAGGAAGCACTGATCTCATAGTTTGGAAACCCTTGGTTTAGTCCAGTCCCTGCATTTTATGTGGGAAAGCTTGGACCTGGAGAGGGTATAAGAATTGTTCAAAGTCTCGTACACTAATATCTCCTGATTCAGTGGAGTTAAGCTATAAATGGAACTCATATTTCCTGGGGCAAGGCTAAACTGGAACAGTTTCTATGTTCTTGGTTAGAGACAAGCACCTTGTTAAATCATATGCTGTCTAGTTCTTGATCCTTTTTGAATATTTTTACATTGCCATTGCTGGGTTAATCCAGAGTCCGCAAAAGCCCCATGTGGTTTCTAATGAAGGAGGTCAGAAGCCACTCAGCAGGCTTTCCATTTGAAAACAATAGATAGAGAGAGGAAATATTTGCTTTTGGCAGTGGGCACAGTCGTGATATGCCTTGTACTGACTTAGAGAAAAGCTAATTTTCTGTGCTCTGTGTTCTGAGGAAAATACCTCCACTTTCGACAGATGTTCTAATTCAACAATTAGCAGTGACTAGGACATGCAAAAATTACCAGTTACTAAAGCCTCCCTTAGCCAAATGGGAGACATAGAATTTATACCCTATAGCCTTGGGCAATGTAGCTTGAGGTACATACTTGTCCAGCATTTCACTGGCTTATGTGTTTTACCCCTAACTGTAATTTATTTTTAAATATTCTAAAAATGTGCCATCACAACAGCTTCTGGGTGGTGGAAGGAGGAAAGAGAAATGTGTGATGCTGTATAAAATGGCATCCATTAAAGAGCTTGCTTTCTAGCCCTTGATTCCATTATGCCATGGGGAAGGTTGGTGAAGGGCAGCTCTGTGAAGAGAGCCAGCCCCCAAAGGTGACATTTCTGTTCCAGCAAATTATTAGTCCCTTCCTTGCCATTTGGGTATTCTGGGGAAAATTAAGAAAGGAGATTTACTTGGTTTCAATGGTCCTGGTTCATCTGTTTGCATCCCCCCCCCATTAATATTTTAAGCACCCTTCATTTGACCAATTTGCTGCAGGTTTCCCCTTATCTCCATTTTCCCTACAAAGTCTTCTCTCAAAAACAGTCAATCTCAGTATTTTGAAATAATCATTGACAGCTAAAATTTTCAAGACTTTTCCATTATCCCTGTTTTAGTAAAATGAATGTATACATACAAAAAGCAAGTGCTCACTCAAATCTCTTTTTCACACCACTGCCACCTTCAAATGTGCCCCTTTTTACTTGGAAATTTCCAGTGGCTGCTTTGCTCCCTATACTATCAGTTAATCAACAACTGCTGATGGCATTCACATTCGCTGTTCTAGTGTCCTGTCTGCCTTGAGCTGACATTCTGCACTTCTCTGAAATTCATTATTGTCCAGACATATGAATCCTTCTTCTGCTATTCATTTAACAACTCTCACATTTGTACACCATTGTGATGTTGTTCCTAACTCTCTCTGCCTGGAAAATAATCTCCCACCTTTATGCTTTAATCCACTCATTCAATAGCTACTTTTTGAGCACTTACTAAGAATATCAAAAGCGCTCACCTGTAAAATGTGTCCCTGTTTTTCCAGGTTCATATCAAATAGAACCTTCACCACCATTCACAATGCTCTTCTAAACTTTCTCAGCATTTTTTCTTATGTTATTTTTTCTTTTTTTAGTCTCACATTTTGGTTAAAACCAGTTAAAAAATAGCTAATGTGTGCCAAGCACTGTGATAGGTCATATATGATTATATTTAATGTTCCCTATAACCTTGCTAAGTTATAACCATATCTTCATTTTTTAAAGATAAGAAAAATGAAAGTTAAAATACAAAGTAACTTGCCCAAGGCCAAATCACTAAAGAGTTTTAGAGTCAGGAATCAAGCCAAGCTTGCCCTATGATGCTTGATTATATGATGCTTTGATTATGATCATCATTCTACTTTTTCAACACTAATAATATACCAAAAACTCCTCGAGGACATAGGCTATATCTTATTTACCTCAGTGTTCACTGTATCATATTTATTCAGAACTGAATTGCTTTTCATTGAATCAAACTGTACCCAAGGCACCTTGGAAAAGAGAAATCAAAGGAGTTATTGGTTTCAACATGTCTTGGAATCGGCAAACCCACTAGTATGGGCCTTTCATACACAGATCAGAAAAGGGCCTGAATAACTCAATCATCCTGAGTCAAAATAGGCTTTCATTTTTTAGCTTTTTAGAAGTTGCTGCTACCTAAGTTCTGGCTGCCACACAATCTGCTGTAGCTTTAAATATTCTCTATGTTCATGCTGATTTCTGAAAAAGTGGCAATTAAGTTTTCATGGCATAATTTCTATGTTTCACTGGAACAGTGCTAATAGTACATTGTGTCTGTCCCTTCAAAGAACCCACCTGTTCTAGGGAGAGATGGCAGTAGGCCGGAGATGTAGGCTGCTTGGTGAAATGCTGGTGCCAGTTACAGGATTCAGTCACTGCATCAAGAACACAGAAGATTGGAACCACGGGAATGGTGAAGATGCGGATTCTCTCTCAACCCTGCCTTGGGCCTGACCTGAGTTAAATTTGCCTTTAGACTCAAAAGAAACCTTCCTCTATGTCCTTTGCCACTTTATATTTTCTGGTGTTTCTAAAGGTAACAAGTGCCCTATATTATTGGGTGGCTCCCTTCTGAGCAACAGCCAAGACTGCAAAGCTTTCATAAAATTGTATCTGTGCTACAGGAATTTTTCTCTGTCTTGTTTGTATTGCTACATTTGCAGTCTCAACCTTCACTTCCCACCAGTTTCTCAACCTTAAGATCATTTTTCATCTCTGCTCCATCCTTTTGGACCAGAACCTTCCTTCAAACTAAATTTTCATTTCCCCATTTCACTATGATTATTTAGGAAGCTGATTTCTGAACCTCTTTGCTTTGGCTTTAGACCCCTGAGCTAAGTGCCAACCAAGCACCGAGTCCTGAATATACCATCCTAGCAAGCTCTGCTATGAGATATGCTGGGAGCGAAGTGACAGTCAGGCAAGGACAGAGCTGATAATAGAAATGGGAAAGACTGCAACTAGATGGGACTGGCCCAGCTACAGAGATGACCCCTGAAGAGAAGACCATCAACCCCAATGTTACTTCCTTAGGAGTCTGCAGGAGGAAGCCAGCATTGTGGCCCATGTAGTTCTATCTGGAAGTCAGAGCATAGGAATTAGAACCCTAGTTAGTGGCCAAATGCAAAGTCCAATTGGTGGCAGCTTTGTGAATGGGAGTAGCTTGCATAATTTGGGAAAGTCTATTCTAGCCAAAGGTAAATTAGACATAATAAAAAGAAATTTGAGCTTTGGAATTAAAAAGAGTTGGGTTCTAATTCTTGCTTATCCCTAAAGATCTGTGATTTGAGGCAACTTAATCTCAGTGAGCTTTGGTTTCCTCACATTAAAAAAGGGACGTAATCACCTGACCAGGTGGTGGTACAGTGGATAGAGCATCAGACTGGGATGTAGAGGACTCAGGTTCAAAACATAGAGGTCACCAGTTTGAGCGCGGGATCATCCAGCTTGAGCATGGGGATGCTGGCTTGAGTGTGGGATAATAGACATGACCCCATGGTCACTGGCTTGAGCCCAGAGGTCACTGGCTTGAAGACCAAGGTCTCTAGCTTGAGCAAGGGGTCACTAGCTCTGCTGGAGCCCTCAGTCAAGGCACATATGAGAAAATAATTAGTGAACAAGAACAACTAAGGAGCTGCAACAAAAAATTGATGCTTCTCATCTCTCTCCCTCCCTGTCTGTCTGTCCCTATCTGTCCCTCTCTCTGACTCTCTCTCTGTCACAAAAAAAGGAGGAGATAATAATAACCTGTTAAGGCTGTGATGGGATTTAGATATGGTAATGTATATTAAATACCTGTACCTCACACAGTGGCTGGCAATAAAAGACAATTATTCATAATAGATGGGAAGGTAGAGACCTCAGGAAAGGTGAGAGGATACAGCCAGATAGTAGATAGTGAGTTATGTTCAGGATCTCACAACATCCAAGAACTCCCTGGTACACTTGACTCCAACAACGCTAATTAGAGACCTCACCAGCTAGTAAGTAGGTCAGAGGCTAATATCCTCCCTGCCTTCATCAGGTTTGGTTCAAAAATTGGGCAGGGGGCCCTTGGCATCCATGGATAAGCAGATAAGGGCATTGTAGAATAGGCCAGCCTATCAGGTAGATAATGAGAACAGCTGCTTGAGAAATAATGAAGAAAGTACTACCTCATCTCTGCCAGGAGCCAGTGCTGCTACATGGTATCCTGTCCCAGAAACCAGGGCCACAGGTTGCAATGGCATTGTGTTTGGCTGTTATGTTAGAGAACCTGAGCAAGACAGGGTGTTATTTGTGTTTAGAAAACACTTGGAACAAAGTAAAGTCATCCTGCAAAGGGGGGGGGGAGGGGGCTATTAGAAGTAAGATACTGAGATCTGTCCACTGACAAACCCTGGCTGGTCACTTCTTTGTTGTTTTTGCTGATTTTGGCTAATGGCTCTATATCTAACTTTCTGCAGTATTATTACAGCCATGATGATTATTGTGTATTTGTGTGTATGTATAAATAAGGCAAAAGTGAACATTGGAAAATCAATAGGCATAGTAATCAAGTTTTCTACATATTTTAAAGGCCCCATTCTTTCAGTCTTTCTTTTCATATTAATCATAGTTTCTATAATCATTCCTACCCAAACTTTAAAATCCATGAGGGCAAGGAGAAGTCCTAGTGTCTGCCTGAATATATCTAGAAAATATTCATTCAATGAATCACCTGCATTTAAGTTCCTCTGTGGTGTACTTGAGCATATTATTTCTCATTTTTGTCATCACCTTGTGAAGTATCATTATGGAAATTTTATAAGTTATAAAACTGAGATACGGAGAAAGTCTATACAGAATTTTAAGTTTCAAAGTTGGAAAAATACCTTTTCTTTAGCAAATGTGTCATATACTATGTCTAGATTTGTCATTTGGAAACATGGTTATTCATCATTGTAGCTGTAAACTAGAAGGAAAAATACTTAAGAATTTGGGGGTTAAATGGATAGAATAAAGTTTCAGAGAGGGAGAAATAGAAATCTGTCATTTCCAGAACGACATAATTAACATTAACACTCTTTGGTATAGTATTGCCAGATTTAGCAAATAAAAATACAGGATCCCCAGGTAAATTTGAGTTTAAAATAAAAGGGTAATTTTTTTATAGGAGTAGATCTCAAAAATTGCATGGAACATACTTACACACACACACACACACACACACACACACACACACACACACACACACTGTGTTGTTTATCTGAAATTAAAATTTAACTTGCCATCCTCTATTTTATCTGGCCACCCTACTCGGGTTTGATCTACAGGATAGTTCTAAAAGACATTGGTTAAGATTGATGGGAAAGGAGTTCTGACTGGGGAGGTCATCTACATTTGGAACAAGTTTATGGGACTCAACATTGAGGGGGGGATTGCTTCATTCTAGGCACTATGAAGAAAGAAGAAAGGTCTGGGTGCCAGTTAATTCTCCTTTAGAACTTGGAGCCCAATAGAGAGCAGTGGAATGTGTATAAGCCACGATGATGATAGGCTGTGGGGAGTATGTGACACAATGCTGGAGGAGATTTAGTATGGCCTGGCTACAGGGAAGGCTTCTTGAGGAAGAATTTACCCCAGCTAGACTTGACTCTGTATAGTTTCCTTATTTCCACTCCAGAATTTAAGCTTCATGCTCCTGCTGAAATGATCTCTCAAAATGCAAGTCTGTATGAATCCTTGCTATTGCTTAAACTTCTTTAATGGTCCCCAGGATCATTTTTTAGTAAATAAACAAACACTTCCACTTGGAATAAAAGTCAGAGACCCTGTGTACTGGACCAGCCTTACCTCTACTCTGTCTTGGCTATGAAAAAATATTCAGCGGGGTCAGTCAGCTCTCCTTGACCCCGAGCGTAAGGCCAGGGGCTGCTGCTGTGGCCATGCAGGTTCCTATTGGATTCTGGCAGACAATAAAAGAACTGTGGGGCCAGAAAATGGTAAGCCATTCGGTTTATTAAAGCCTCATAGCAGCAGATGAGCCAACAGGAGGGGACGACCGCTTCCCTTTCTCTTAGGGCTCCCAAGCCCCGACTCCCCTGCTCTCAGCACCCACCAACCTCAGCAGAGCTCTCAACCCCTCAGCACACTCTCTCTTAATGAACTTTCAAGCAAAAACCTGCCAGGTAGAAATACCCCTTCTCTGGCAAACAATAGCAAATAATCGTCCCTCCCCATGGAGGCAGGCAATGCTCAATTTGCAGTCTGCTGCCCTGAGGGCAAGCACCGGCAGCCTTCCATAGACTATACATACACACATGGCACTGCCCACACCAATGCAAAATACAAGTGAGTAAACCTAAACAAACTTGTTTCACAATTGAAATGCATTGGTTTGCTCAAGCCGGTGCCTTCCCCTCAATGTTGTCATCTTCCTGAGATGGCTTCAACTTTGCCTCACCTGTTTAAACCCTAATCTTTTGTATATGGCTACTAGGTATGAAACACCTTCTAGTTGGACAGCTATTTACTAGCTATACTTATATTATTTAATCCTCCAAGACTTTGTTGCAGAGCCACACCTCCTTGAAGCACGCCTCTTCCTGCCCGCAATCTTGTGGGCTTCTTCTATTAGCTTTCCTTTATCCAAGCACCTGCAGCTAGTGTGGTCATTGTCAGTTTGTTGTCTGTCTTTACTACACAGTGAGCTTTTTGAATAGAAAGGTAGCATATTATTTTTGTCTGTATCTTCAGGATCTAACACCATTCCAGGCATGTAGAAAGACTTAGACATTCGCTGTATGGATGGAGATATTTTGAGAAAATTAGATAGCCCTTGTATTAATATTCCTATTAATAAAATGACTATGATTTACTGAACCTGACTTTGTTTAATATTTTATATATATGGCTTTATATAATGCACACAATGTCTACTAAAAGAGGTAGAAAATTTATAATCTTTATTTTACAGAAGAGGAAAAAAAGGTTAAAAATGTTAGTGTCAATGTAAGAAACTTCCAAACCGGTAAACATTTGTATGAGCTTATTTGAACTGAAGTGTCAACAATTGCTGGAAGCAAAGTCTCAATGGATTGATAACATGCTCTGAAAAATGGTGGTTTCTCTACTTATTTTATACATTAGAATCAAAGGGGAAGATATACGGGAGTTACATGAAATTGGTAATAGATTAGGGAAGAGGAAAAAAGCAAAGCAGGGTGGAGAGGAACCTTTGGGATTGGATAAAAAGTAAAAATGGGGGGGTGACGTCAGAGAAATGGCACCGTGAGGTGTGCTCCCAATATCTCCCCATGAAATTTCAACAAATTCAACAACTAAAGACAGAGAAAAACTCTCAGGAGCACCTAAAATATACATACACCAGAAAAAGGTATGATTGGGCGAAAAGGTGGCTCAATATATAACCCACTCTAAAGGAAATAAGATGGAGAACAGGGTATTTCACTTTCCTCACTGACCTGAGGAAGGAGCACTTTCATCTGGAGTGAGCAAAGCAGAGGGTTGGAGGCAGAGGGAGGAAGGTGGGTTAGGGTAGATGATCAAGCAAAAGAAAGAACACGCCAGCTCTGTCTGAGATCGTGGACAAGGGGCATGCACAGGCAGCAGTCTCTGACAAAGGTTACCAATGCAGGGTCTCTGTGGGAGCCAGCACTGATGCCAGCACTGATGCTTTCCCAGCCCTGTGATCACAGGCGGTGTGCAAATGACTCCACCTGGCCCCATTGGCGTGAGTGCACACGGGCTGGAGGGCTTAGCCCAAGATTATCAACGATAGACATCTGCGTGGGCTGTTGACAGCATCTTTGTGCATTTCCAGCTTTGCCACCAGCACAGGATGTGCACAAGAACTGGGATCCCTGAGCCTGAGACTGCCCAGGTGGGGTACCTCCGTGGGTCCGATACAGTCTTCTGAGAGCATTCCTGCATTCCTCGTTCTGACTGAGATCACAGGCACTGTAAGCCTAACTGGATGGGTGCAGGCCTCTGTGTGCACTGCTGAAGTTGTGGGGGCTGGGCATACTCATTGCTTGCTGTGGACTATCAAACAGTACACAAGGGAGAAGCTTGTGGAGGTTAGGCCTGTGGACCAGTGTGGCATACTAGCATGCCTGGGGATCCTTAGAAAGGTATATGTGCTGATTGATCTGCAATCAGCTCCCAACCTGCAGCATGCTGAGATGTGCTAGACCTGTCTGCCAGCCCTTAGAAAGGCGCTAGATCTGCAATCAGCTCCCAGCCCTGCATGCTCTCACTGACAGCTCTGGGTGGCACAGCCTTACCCAGAACTATGCTTTGAGCAGTACTGGAGGAAGGACCTGGCTGCTCTTAGAGCCTCTTGGTCTGCAAGCAGTGCTGGGGCAAACCTCAAAGCTAAGTCTCCAGGCTGCTAGCTCAGGTGGGAGAGATGTGGGGAGAGGCACCTGGAAAACAGACTCCCATTGTTAGAGCCTCCAAGCCCTAACAAGCCACGCTTACCAATGGAACTGAGGCCCAGACTATGTCATTGCCATAGCAACACATCAGGAAACCTGTGCCCAAGAGCCCCACAGGGGCAAAACTTGTAGAATAGCATCACCTGCGGAAAAAAAAGAAGAAGCTATCTTTCAAAACAAGGAAAATATTACATTTTTATAACTTTTTTTTCTATTTTGGTCATTTTATCTTTTTTCCTTTTCATCTTTCCTTTTCCTTTAGAACTTCATTATCCATAGTTGTTACATTTTTTTGTTGTTTTTTTTTTTATGAGGGTTTCATTTCAAAAACCTTTACTTATTATTTTTTTCTTTTTCTCTCATTTAATCATCATTTAGCAACAAATTATTATATTTTGGATTTATATTTTTCTTTGTGGCATTTTGCATGTTTTTTACTTTATTTTTTTATATCTTTTACCATTTTCCCTCAATTCCTGGTCCTTGTTCTCTAGTGTTTGTTCCACTTAACATTAAAGAATTTTCATTTTTTTTCTGTATCTTTTCAATTTTTATTTTATTTTTTTAATTATCTCTTATTAGTGTTATTAAAAATACCTCTCTTAAATCCCACTAAGGAAAAAGAAATCAAATATTATGGATACAAAAGACAGAGATGTAGCTCAGATAGATTATGAAATAGCTCTAGAAAATAATTTCAGTTGCTTGGAAACCTTAAAGTTAAATGACAGAATTAAAAATTAAAGTCTTAAAAATACTCAGAGAAATATAAGAAAGCACAAAAAGGCAATTTAGACAGCTCATAAAACAACTTAATGAATAAAAAGAATACTTCACGAAGAAAATTAAAACTATAAAAAGGAACCAAACAGAGATGAAAAACTTAATGCATGAACTGAAAAATGAGGTAACAAGCTTAGCTAATAGAACAGGCCAGAAAGAGGAGAGAATTAGTGACATAGAAGCCAGGCAGCTAGAGATACTACAGAGCAAAGAGGAGAGAGACTCGCAAAATAAAAGAAAAAAAAAATAAAACCCTACAGGAACTGTCTGACTCCATCAGAATGAGCAACAAGAGAATAATGGATATATCAGAAGGAGAAGAGAGAGAAAATGGAATGGAGAACATATTCAAACAAATAATTGATGATAACTTTCCAAGCCTGTGGAGAAAATTAGAACCTCAATCCAAGAAACAAACAGAATACTGAGTTACCTTAACCCAAACAGCTCTACTCTAAGGCACATCATAATGAAATTATCACAAACCAATAACAAAGAAAAATTCCTCAAGGCAACCAGAAAAAGAAGAAAACAACATATAACGGAAAGCCCATTAAATTATCATCAGATTTTTCAGAAGACTCTACAAGCTAGAAGAGAGTGGACCCCAATATTTAAAGTACTAAAAGAGAGGAACTTCCAGCCAAGAATACTATATCCATCAAAGCTATCCTTCAAATATGAAGAGGCATTAAAAATATTCACAGATATAGAAAAGATGAGGAAATTTATCACCAGAAAACCCCACTTCAGGAAATACTAAAGGGGGTTATCTGACCAGATACAAAGAACAAAACAAAACAAAATCACAAATAAAAGCTCCAAAAACATCACAATAAAAACAAGATTAATCTGCAACAACAAAAACAAAAAAGGGGAGAGGACAAAGATTCACAGTAACAAAGGAGGTTGGAGTTCAGAAGCACCCATGAGATAATGTACTACAATGAATATAATATATATCCTTCTTATTACCTGATGGTAGCCACTCCTGAAAAAACCATTACAGAAACACATGGCTTAAAAAAAGAAGCAGAGGAAAGAAGTATGGAATACAACCAATCAAACACAAATGACAGAAAAACAAAAGAGAAGAACCAAACAAGATGCAGAGCTATCAGAAAGCAATATATAAAATGGCAGTAGAAAACCCTCAAGTGTCAATAATTACATTAAATGTAAATGGATTGGACTCACCAATAAAAAGACACGGAGTAGCAGAGTGAATTAGAAAAGAAAATCCAACTGTATGCTGCCTTCAAGAAACACATCTAAGCTACAAGGATAAAAAGAATTTCAAAGTGAAAGGTTGGAAAACAATTCTTCAAGCAAATAATATCAAAAGAAAAGCAGGTGTAACCATACTCATATTTGACAATGCTGACTACAAGACAGCAAAAGTAATCAGAGACAAAGATGCTCATTTCCTAATGATAAAGAGGACATTGAATCAGGAAGACATAACACTTCTTAATAAAGATGCGCCAAATCAAGGAGCACCAAAGTATATAAAACATCTATTAACTGATCTAAAAATAAAAACCGATAAAAATACAATCATAGTTGGAGACCTGAATACACCGCTGACAGCTCTAGATCATTTATCCAAACAGAAAATCAATAAAGAAATATTGACCAAAAACAAAACACTAGAACAATTGGATATGATAGACATCTACGAGACATTTCATCCCAAAACACCAGAGTATACATTTTTCTTCAGTGTACATGGAACATTCTTAAGGATAGACATAAGTTGAGCCACAAAACTAACATTAACAAATTCAGAAAGACTGAAATTATACCAAGCATATTCTCTGATCATAAATGTTTGAAACTAGAATTCAACTGTAAAAAAGAAGTAAACAAACTCACAAAAAGTGGAAATTAAACAATGTACTTCTAAAAAAAATGAGTGGTTCAAAGTAGAAATAAAAGCAGAGATCAAAAGATATAAACAGACAAATGAAAATTACAATATGACATATTAGTATCTTTGGGATGCAGCAAAAGCATATCACTACAGGCTTATAAAAACAAATAAGACAGAGCCCAAGTAAACAACTTAACTTCACATCTTAAGGAACTAAAAAAAGAACAAAGGCAACCCAAAACCAGCAGAAGAAAGAATAATAAAAATCAGAGCAGAAATAAATGAAAGAGAACAGAAAAACTATAGAACAAATCAATAATACAAGGAGCTGGTTCTCTGAAAAGATCAACAAAATTGACAAACCCTTGATAAGACTCACTAAGGAAAAAAGAGAAAGGACTCATATAAACAAAATCCAAAATGAAAGAAGAAATCACCACAGATACCATAGATATACATAGAATTATCATAGAATACTATGAAAAACTACTTGTCACCTAATTTAACAATATAGAAGAAATGGATAAATTCCTAGAACAATACAATCTTCCTAGACTGAGTAACAAAGAAGTAGAAAACCTAAAAAGACCCATAAGCAGGGAGAAAATAGAAACAACTATAAAAAATGTCCACAAAAATAAAAATCCGGGGCCAGATGGCTATACTAGTGAATTCTATCAAACATTCAGAGAAAATTTGATTCTTATTCTACTCAAAGTCTTCCAAAAAATTGAAGAAGAAACAATACTTCCAAACACATTTTATGAGGCCAACATAACCCTCATACTAAAACCTGGCTAGAACAACACAAAGAAGAAAACTACAGACCTATATCTCTAATGAATACAGATGCTAAAATCCTAAACAGAATATTAGCAAATTGAATTAAAAAATACTTTTAAAAAAAGAATTCATTATGATCAAGTGGGATTCATCCCAGAATCACAAAGATGGTTCAACACATGCAAAACAGTTAACGTGCCTGACCAGGTGGTGGCACAGTAGATAGAGCGTCGGACTGGGATACAGAAGACCCAGGTTCTAGACCCCGAGTTGACAAGCTTGAGCGCAGGCCCATCTGGCTTGAGAAAAAGCTAGCCAGCTTGGACCCAAGGTCGCTGGCTCCAGCAAGGGGTTGCTTGGTCTGCTGAAGGCCCGTGGTCAAGGCACATGTGAGATAGCAATCAATGAACAACTATGGTGTCGCAATGGCAATGAAAAACTAATGATTGATGCTTCTTATCTCTCTTCGTTCCTGTCTGTCTGTCCCTATCTATCCCTCTTTCTGACTCTCTGTCTCTGTAAAAATAAAAGAAAAAAAAAAACCCAGTTAATCTAATACACCATATCAACAAAACAAAGAACAAAAACCATATGATCTTATCAATAGATGCAGAAAAGGCATTTGATAAAATACAACATCATTTTATGTTTAAAACGTTCAACAAAATAAATATAAAAGGAAAATATCTCAACATAATAAAGGTAATTTGTGATAAACCATCAGCTAACATCATATTAAATGGCAAAAGAACTGAAGAATTTTCTGTAAAATCAGGAACAAGACAAGGCTACACACTCTCTCCACTGTTATCCAACATAGTGCTAGAAGTTCTAGCCAGAGCAATCAGACAAGAGAAAGAAATAAAAGGCATTTATATTGGGGAAAAAAAAAGTAAAGGTTTTACTTCTTGCCAATGATAAGATCCTGTACATCGAAAACCCCAAAAAACTTCACAAAAAGACTATTCGAAACAACAAACCAATACAGTAAGGTCACAGAATACAAAATTAATATACAGAAGTTTATTTCCTTCTTATATGATAATAATTAAACTTCAGAAAATGAATTTCAAAAAATAATCTCTTTTATGGTTGCAACAACAACAACAAAATACCTTGGAATAAGCATAAAAAAGAATGTAAAGGACCTATATAATGAAAACTACAAAGTATTGTTAAGGGAAATCAAAAAAGATATAATGAAATGGAAAAATATTTCTTGTTCTTGGATAGGAAGAATAAATATAGTTGAAATGACCATATTACCCAAAGCAATATACAAATTTAATGCAATTCCCATCAAAATTACAACATCGTCTTTTAAAGAAATGGAACAAAAAATTATCAGGTTTATATGGAACTATAAAAAAACCCGAATAGCCGAAGTAATCCTAAGGAAAAAGAACGATACTGGGGGCATTACAATATTAGATTTCAAATTATATTATAGAGCCACAATAATCAAAACAGTATGGTATTGGCAGAAAAATAGACACTCAGACCAATGGAACAGAATAGAGAGCCCAGAAATAAAAGCACATATATATGGTCAAATCATCTGTGATAAAAGAGCAAAAACCACACAATGGAGAAAAGAAAGCCTCTTCAACAAATGGTGCTGGAAAAACTGGAGTGTCATGTGCAAAAGAATGAAACTTGACTACAGTTTGTCCTTGTACCAAAATGAATTCAAAATGGATCAAAGACCTAAATATAAGATATGAAACAATAAATTACATAGAGGAAAACATAAGTACTAAACTCACGGACCTTGGCCATACAGAACATTTTATGAATTTGACTCCAAAGGCAAGGGAAATGAAAGCAAAGATAAATGAATGGGTCTACATCAGACTAAGAAGCTTTTGCACAACAAAACAAACAGACAGCCAACTAAATGGGAGAGGATATTTTCAAACAACAGCTCAGATAAGGGCCTAATATACAAAATATACAAAGAACTCACAAAACTCAACAACAAACTAGCAAACAATCCAATAAAAAATGAGAAAAGAACATGAACAGACACTTCTCCCAGGAAGAAATACAAATGGCCAATAGATACATGAAAAGATGCTCATGTTCACTAGCTATTAGAGAAATGCAAATCAAAACTACAATGAGATATCACCTCACACCTGTTAGATTACCTATTATCACTAAGACAGGTAATAACAAGTGTTGGAGAGGCTGTGGAGAAAAAGGAACCCTTATTTACTGTTGGTGGGAATGTAAAGCAGTACAACCATTATGGACGAAAGTATGGTGGCTCCTCAAAAAATTAAGAATAGAACTATGATATGACTCAGCAAGCCTTCTATTGGGTATATACCCCCAAAACTCAAAAACCTTGGTACGTAAAAGACACATGCAGTCCCATGTTCATTGCAGCATTGTTCACAGTGGCCAAGACATGGAAACAACCAAAAAACCCTTCAATAGAAGACTGGATAAAGAAGATGTGGTACATATATACTATGGAATACTACTCAGCCATAAGAAATGATGACATAGAATCATTTACGACAACATTGATGGACCTTGATAACATTATACGGAGTGAAATAAGTAAATCAGAAAAAACTAAGAACTGTATGATTCCATACATAGGTGGGACACAAAATTGAGACTCATGGTCATAAATAAGAGTGTGGTGGTTAGGAGGGAGAGGGGAAAGGAGGAGAGAGAGAAGTTGGGGGGGCATAAAGAAAATCAAATAAAAGGTGAAGGGAGGACAATTTGACTTTGGGTGATGGGCATATAACATAATCAAATGTCAAAATGATTGGGAGATGTTTTCTCTGAATCTATGTATTCTGATTAATGTCACCCTGTTAAAATTAATTGTCTAAATAAAACTTTTTTAAAAAGTAAAAATGTATGCACTGAAAAAACTTCTTTTACATAAGCAGAAATAAGAGGGTTCACAGTTAATTAACATGGTAATAAGAACAATGAGGAGGTTTGTAGGTTCCTGCTCTGGTGAACCCTGAAGGGGGCAGAAAAAGATTATCCTTATTTCAAAAACATGTTATCAGATACATAAATCATTGTAGATACAAAAGACAACAGACAGGCTAGATTAAGGTAAGAATTGGCTTTTGTTAGAGAAAAATACCATCCTAGGAGAGTACTACCCACCATGAACTGCTTTTAGTTAGAAAGTTTTAATTTTAGACCATTCGTGTGGTTACTTTAGGTCTCTGAGTTTGCAGAGACATCATGCAGGGCTCTCCTGAACTTACCAGGTTTAGTCTGTGGCCTTGTCTTCTTTCTTTCTTCCCCCTTTCTTTCTTTCTTTCTTTCTTTCTTTCTTTCTTTCTTTCTTTCTTTCTTTCTTTCTTTCCTTTCTTTCTTCTTTTCTTTTCTTTTCTCTATTCTTTTCCTTCCTTCCTTCCTTTCTTTCTTTCTAATTCTTTCTTTCTTTCTTTCTTTCTTTCTTTCTTTCTTTCTTTCTTTCTTTCTTTCTTTCTTTCTTTCTTCTTTCTTTCTTTCTTTCCCCATTGTAAGGCCAGTAGCCATGGCCGCCATCACAGCTGCCTGGCTTTTGCAGGTTCCCATTTAATTCGGACAGATGGTAATGAAGCAACAGAGCCAATAACTGGTAGGCCATTCTTTATTCCTGTTCGCAACCAGCTGGGGTGAGAAACTACTCACAGTGGGAAAACACTTCCCTTTCCATTCAGGGCTCCCAAAGCCATTGACTTTCCCCGTTTTTTTTCTTAGAATTAAAGGCCTCACCAGCCTTACTCAGTCCACTCTACATGCCTTTATTTTGTCTGCCTCCTCCCCTCCAACCACATAGCCTCTCTACCCTGGAATCAAGTAGTCTCCTTCTCTCCCAGAATGGTCTCCTAGCTCCTCCTTTTAAAATCTTTTGGCAGGACAATCCCTCCCCCCAGCACATATTATCATAACCAAGCCCCTTCCCAAGCAAGAAGGTAATTAATATTATCACCTAGGTGATGGCCATTCACATGGGCAGTGCCATCTTTAATAAAGTGAGCATAAAAATTACAGTTTACAAACTTATCTGCCCAACACCCACATTAGGTAATTTTCCAACTTAGTGGTAGAGCTGGCATTCAAACCCAAGTGGGACTAACTGCAGAGCCTATGGTCTTAATCACTAGTCAGTCCTATCTCTCAAATATCCCCTAAAACTGTCATCATATCCCCTAGTCTCTTACTTTTTTCCTAGTAAGTTAAATGCACTTGTCAAATCTGACTACTCAGAGAAAACCTAGCTGGGGCAAAGAGAACGTCTCCATTGGGAGAATCAGGGCTTATGTAAATATCCAGACTGTGAGGAGGTCTGCCATTTTCCTATGTGCCCTGCTTGTAATAAATAAGCCAGGACAGCATGCTTAGGTCATTAACAGAGATAGATGAGATGAAGCCAGCCAAGACATTGCTTTATACTTGACAAAATGAAAATGCTGCTTCTCTTTGTGAAGCAAGGTGGTGAAGGAATTCCACAGCCTTTTATGTGCTCTAAGGAATGGTTGCAAACAGGAGGAAAGTAAGAGAGAAGATGTATGACCTGTGGCCACCACCGTCATGACCATGTAGGTTCTCACTGGATTTGGGCAGATGGCAAAGAAACACTGGAGCCAAAAATATGGTGGGCCATTCCATTTATTATAGTCTCGCACCAGTCGATGAGCAAAAAGGTAGGGAAAACACTTTCCTTTCATTCAGGGCTCCCAAAGCCCTGAGACATTCTCCACTCTCTCCTAGAATCAAAGATCCCATCAGTCTCAGCAGAAATCGCAAAGCCCCCCAGCTCTGGTTCCCCATCCGCACTCCTCTCTCTCTCTGCAAGACTGGCTTCTTCTTCAGCTCTCTGCATTCTCCTCATCTGTGTGTGCTCCCTGCGAAACTGCCTGGGCCCACAAAGACCCCTCCTCCAGCAAACATTAGCGAAACAATGGCCCCTCCTAAGCAGGAATGCAATCTACAATTTGCAATCAAATGTCTTGCTCTGAGGCAAGCACATACGTGGCTGCCCAGCACCATTTTTTAACAATAAAAGTGAGCAAACTCAAAAAATAAAAATTTTACAGATTGCTGCAACACTGTGGGCAAGGATGCACACTTAAGTCTATAACATAAGAGATGCTTTCAATGGAATTTACTGGAAAAGTCATTACCACAGAAGGCAAATGAAGGGAATGGCTAGTGCTGCACCTGAATAATAAAGTCTAATTTGAAATCAGTGTAACAGTCCCTGCCTCCCCCACCCCCAGGACCTCAGTGTTCTCTATAAAGTAGGGTGAGGTACATCCGATTAGAGCAGGACTTTCCACAGTGTGTCCTGATAAATACTAGTTCTGTCAGGTTAGGTAGTTAGACACGAGCCTAAACAGGCAAAGGAGGGGGAGGGATGAATTACCCCATGCATTTCAGGTATGCAGGATCTACCTCTCCACACCCAGACTGATGGTCTCCAGTTCCCTGATATGGTAGGAGCCACATACAAATTCCATGAAGACAGATAAATGAGAAGAAGCTAGAAAGAAGAAAAAAACCGGTAACGGTAAAGTACAGGAAGTAAAGCCTATAAATACCTAAATTCTGTAACAAATTGGGACACTCATTCTTGTGAGTGAGTTGCCCGCTCAGGCCTTCCTGAGTGCATTCCTGCATGGCCAATAAACCCTTGCTTTCTTTGCTTGCCATGTGATGGGCAGGTAAAATATATTATGCTCACTTTGTTGAAGATGGCGCTGCCCACATGGAAGTTCGTTGATATTAATGTGTGTTCTGGGACAGGCTGTGGGGAGAAGCTTTCTCTTAAAACTAAGCCTTAGGCTATAACAACCCGGCCTGCTTACATTACAGCCTTTCCCCCACACCCATCCCAAGCATAAGGGCAAATAGTATCACCTGGGTGACGGGCTTCCATGTGGGCAGCTCCATCTTTAACAAAGTGAGCATAATATATTTTATCTGCCCAACATCATACTTTGTCTCTTGATTGAATTCTTTCTCTCAAGCAAGACAAGAATCAAGGTTTTGTGGCTTCACTGGTAATATCTTTTTGGTGCTGTTACTTGGATCTCCTCATTACTGGTGAGATCGGTCGTCCTCGCCATCTTGGCTTGAAGGACTTGACTAGTCATGCTTTCTTTTCCTCTTGTACCTCCCCCACCTCCTGCCACAGGGGTTTCTTCCTGTAGATCATGGCACCACTGTGAGCACGGGTGCACACTTAAGAGCCACTAGCATGCTCACCACTAGAAGACCTGCCCATGACAGGATAAGTCAGTCATGGACCGCGGGAAGTTTGCACTAGGTGCCCCGTCAACTGCAAGACAGTGTCTGTAAAGCCAGTAGTCAAGGCCACCATCACAGCCACCTGGCCCATGCAGGTTCACATTAGATTTGGACAGTCGGTAATAAAACAACAGAGCCAAGAACTGGTGAGCCATCAGCTTTAATTCTAGCTTGCACCTGGCGGGCAAGCAAAAACACACACTGGGCTCCAAAACCCACTCATTCAGTGCTCACAAAGCTACTGACTTATCCGAGTTTCCTAGAATCAAAAGGTTTCTAGCTCACCAGACTTATTCACCTCTGTTCCCCATCTCCTTCTTTCTACACAAACTCTGCACAAACTGGCTTCTTCCTCAGCACTCTGCCATATTGGCTGCTTCTCCTCTCCTGCACGTGGCCTTAATCTGCTCTCCTCTCTAATATTAACCTCAGGAACCAAGAGAGAGCAAGCTCCTGGTCTGTCCCACTTTATAGTGTAGAAATCCAAACCTTTAATCCAATCTACAAACAAGAAAGTCTCTGATACAAAGTTACTCATCTGAGGCACAATTGGATTCCTCCTGAGAGTGCACCACCCTACATCATCCAATCAGTCAAGGGTGTGGTGAAAAGCTTACTTTTAAAACTTCCATGTGGGCAGTGCCATCTTTAACATAGTGAGCATAATATATTTCATCTGCCCAATAGCGTCCATGCACCAGAAACACCGTAAAACCACACAGGGCCCTTCCCTGAAGCTTTTTCCTGTCAGGTTACTAGTTCCGACAGAGAGAGATCCTTGCCTACTTGGCCTAAAGGATATTCTTTTCCTCCCTTTCTTCCTTTCTCACATCTGGAGTTGAACTCAGGCTGATGCACTGATGAGGCTGTTTTCCTCCAGCAACATTTATTTTCCATCCTTTTCTGTCTTCCTTTCCATTCGCTGTACCTGAAGGCAGGGGGCGAGCACTTAAGAGCCATTAGGTGCTCGCTGCTAGAAGACTCCCGTGACAGGATAAGCTGGCCCTGGACCCGGGAAGGATGCTCTAGGTGCCCCACCGACCACAAGAAAATAAATGCCCATGCAACCAGGCACACAGTGTAACCAATCAAGTCCTGCTCCCATGGCATTTCACAGGCTAGGAAATAACAGAGAGTGACGGAAAATGATCTCCCAGCGATATAACTCAGCCTCCTTGCCAATTACAGACTTGTTTGCATTCAGCATGCCACAACACCTTTTCAAAGTTTGGTGTCATGTTCATCTGCCCTGTCTCCCCTGTCCTCGCGAATCTTGCTGTGTTTGTTCCTCTGCCAAGTGGTGCTGTCCCAGGCATGCCTGCCCATATTCCACTGTAAGAAGGGTCACTGGCTCAACCCCATTAACAGGTACTTATTCATATCTTCCTGTTATCATCTCTGGCCTGCTATGCTAGGAGACCAGGCCTTTATTGGCTCACAAAATATGGAACCAAACCCCAGCTCCACCAGTGCCACCATGGTTGTTGACCACGCAGGGCCTCCCAGTTCTCCTGAATGAGGCCCAAGGATTCAAGGAAACGGGACCTCAGAGGAGGTTCAGGGGAGAAAGGGGAAAAGGTGACAAATCTTTCTGTGCCTTGGTAGTCATACCTACTGGGCCTACTACTTTGTCTGGAAATTCCAGAAATTAATGAAACAACTAGAAGTGAAGTCCTTATCCCTGCTCTGCTGAATGCATCCTGTGGAATGAGAATGGAAAAGATGAGGCATGTGCTGGTGAGCTCAGTTGCTTAAGACAACAGGTAGAAGAAAAAGGAGGTCCTGTCAGTGAGTTTAGAGATGGCAGATGGCCTCTAACAGGATGAGACTGGGGGAGGGTTTCACGGTAAGATTAGCTGAGTCCAGGAACCCAAGAACAAAGCAGAGGATACTCTTTTCAAGCCCACTATAGTCTGGGAAAAACTGGGATGCCTGTTTTCTCCCATATTCTCCTCTATTCTCTTCCAGATAAGAAACCAATTCTCCATTCCTCAGTGTTCACCCCTTGGAGGTATCCTCAAGAACTGATCAAAATTTGATCCCCAAACCTTAAAGTGGCCACAATGTAAGTTAGGGAATCAGGACGTTTGCCAAGAAAATGGCAGCTTGAATTGCAGTACCATTCTCCAATTAGGTCTCTTTTGTTGCCATCAAGGCAAATGGACTTAAGTCCCATATGTCCAAGCTTCCATGGCTTTAAGAGACAACCCAGACCTTTGTGAGACCTGTAGACCAGATCAGCTGTTCTAGCTGTAAGCAGCTGACCACCACAGGAACAACAGACCTCAAGAAAGATCAAGACACTGGTGGAGCCAGGGGCTGTGGGAAAAGAGAATGAAAAAGGAAGTTCTATTTATCACACACTCCCAGTGCCAAAACAGGCACCTCCATGTCCTGGGACCTATCCTATTGCTCCCTGCCTAGAGCCTTCTAGACTATGCCCACTCCAAGAAGCAAGTGGTCCTAGAGGTCCCATCAAAGTACAGGTTCCTTTCCAATGCAGAATCTCCTTCTAATCAAAAACAAGCCAGGGATGCTCTCAGATGACCCTGATAAATTCATAACAGGGTGCCCAAAGGTTCATTTAAACTTTGACCTAACTTGGAAGGATAGTACTCTCCTCTTTAATACAATTCTCTCTCATGGGAATGACAAGCCATAGCTGAAGTGGCCTTACAATTTGCCGACAGTTTATGTATCCCCAATCAATGATATCCACAAGGTTCTGCCAACATGACCCAAAGTGGGATTATAGCTCCCCAGATGACATCCGGGTGAGAAGTCATATGTCAAGTTGCATACTCAAAGGTATGAGGGCTAGGAAGACTAAGCCAACAAACTGTAATAAATTAGCCACCATTGATCAAGGGCCAAATGAGAATCCCAACACCTTAGTAGAAGGGTTGTAGAAGGCCCTCCTGAAATATACACATCTTGACCCTGACTCACCTGAAGGGGATCTGATCACGAAGGACCAGTTTTTAACACAAGCAGCCCCTGACATTCAAAGAAAACTTCAAAAATTAGAAATGTGGCTAGGCACCCCTTCCTTGATATCCTAAAGACTACCACCTCAGTATTTTATAATTGAGATGAAGTGGGAAAGGAGAGAATACAGGATAAGGAAAAATGCAAGGAGAAATGGCAGGCACAGCTCATGGCAATTGCACAAGACCACCTGCCCCCCAGGAACCTAAAGCAGGCCCATTCTAGTAATTCTCAAAGCTGTGGGAAACCCAGCCCCTGGGCAAGAGAATGTTCAGACAGGATAAAGCCTTCCCATAAGCCTTGCCCCCTTTGCCAAAAATTTGACCATTGGAAGCGGTATTGCCTGAGGGCTGGAAGGCTCCTGGGTTAGAATCCCAGGTTGTGTTGGCATTGAAGAGAGGGGGCCCTACATCCTGTCTGGCTCCCAAATCAACTATCATCATTGAAGGGATAGAGCCAAGTGTAACTCTGGATGTGGCAGGTAGGACCCTAAATTTTCTTTTGGCTTTGGGAGCTGCCCACTCTGTGCTGACTTTATATTCTGGACAGTTGTCTTCCAGGATTAGCCAGGTTATGGGAGTGAACAGGGTGCCTATCCACAAAGAATTTACTCCACCTGTATGTGGTCTCTGGGGCCAGATTATACTCTCACATCAGTTCCTAGTAATGGCGGAATGCTCCACTCCCCTTCCTGGGAGAGATATTTTAAGCAAATTAGGCACCCAAATAAGTTTCTCCTTGGCTCTGGGATTAACATCTCCCCTATTAGCTCTATACCTTGAGAAGGATCCAAATGACATCAAAGACAATATAAACTTTTAAGTAGACCCCCAGGTTTGGGCCCCAGATACTTGAGCAAGCCTGAATAGCACATTGTATAATTATTAAACTTAAAGACCCCATATTGTTTCTAACTGCAAACAATACCCCATTAAATCAGAAGCAAAAAAGGGACTACATCCCTTAATCTCAAAACTCCTTCAGTATGGGTTATTAATCCCTGCAATTCACCTGGTAACACACCAATTTTGCCAATCAAAAAAGAAAATGAGCCT
This sequence comes from Rhynchonycteris naso, assembly GCA_037038555.1. Lineage (NCBI taxonomy): Eukaryota > Metazoa > Chordata > Mammalia > Chiroptera > Emballonuridae > Rhynchonycteris > Rhynchonycteris naso. The sequence continues at coordinate 179,480,860 of CM072997.1, read as the reverse complement.
GACCTGTGGTGGCGCAGTGGATAAAGCGTCGACCTGGGAACACTGAGGTCGCCAGTTCAAAACCCTGCACTTGTCTGGTCAAGGCACATATGGGAGTTGATACTTCCAGCTCCTCCCCCTTTTCTCTCTCTCTCTCTCTGTCTCCTCTCTAAAATGAATAAAATTTAAAAAAAGGAGAAATTAAAAATTTGAAAAAGAAAAAGACAATGGGGGATATTGATTAGTTGAATACTTATGAGCCATAAACAAGGCTATAATCCCCATTCATTCCATGATCCCCAATCCATATACAATTTTTAGGGAAATTCTTCCAGAGACACAATGGTTTTTGGGTGGGAACTTCAAGATGCTTTTTCTAAAATTTCCTTAGACCCATCTTGCCAATTTTTATTTGCTTTTGCATGGACAGATGAACAAGGAATAAAACAACAATTTATCTGGACTGTACTGCCCCAAGGCTTTTGGGACAGTTTCCACCTCTTTGGGAAGGCCTTGGTAAAGCACCTAAAGGGTTTATCTCTTGAAAAGGACAGCCAGGTCATTCAATATGTCCATGACTTACTCATCTGCTTCTCCGCCAAAGAGCTAGGCCTCCAGCATATTGCTAAGACTATAAATTTCCTTGCTGAATGGGGATACCGGGTAACTAGAGAGAAGGCACAAATATTACAGCAACAAGTGAATTATTTGGGACTTGTTCTCAGTTCTGGAGAATAAAGTTTATCCCCAGAAAGATTGAAGGTTATACAATAAATCCTGGTTTCTACTACTTGGAAGCAGCTCTAAGCCTTCCTTAGACTGATGGGATACTACAGACTATAGGTCCTAGGATATGGGAAGATATCAAAACCTTTATACCAGGCTCTCATATCTGAGCCTGAATGTAACCCTCTGCTTTAGGACAGGGAACAAAACAGGTATTCACTCGACTGAAGTCAGCTCTAATAGAGGCACCTGCTCTTGAGTTGCCAAACCCAAAGAAACCTTTCTGACTGTATGTAACTGAAAAACAATGGGTAGCCTTGGGGATTTTAACTCTAGGGCCCACCCATCAATCTATTGGATACCTCTCTAAAAACCTAGACCCAGTAGCTCAGGGCTGGGCCCACTGCCTTAAGGTAGTGGCAGCAGCAGTTCTGCTGGCTGAGGAGGCGCCCAATGTCAACTCTTGGATAAGAAATCATGCTGTATACTTCCTACCAAATAAACTCCCTCCCGGAGCACAAGGGGCCCCACCAAATAAACACCCTCCTAGATCATAGGGGGCCCCACTGGCTTACTGACAGCAGAATACTAAAGTACCAAGTGTTAATGTTAAAAAGCCCCCAGGTTAGGATAGAGCGCTACTCAACTCTAAATCCAGCCACCTTAATGCCCCTTCCAGGAGACGCGGAACCCCTCCACTCTTGCAGTGAAACCATTGATCAAACCTATGCTAGCAGGAGAGTTGAAGGACTGACTGGCCACTAGACAACGTGGATGAGGTTTGGTTCACAGATGGTAGTTCATCAGGGATGGGGTTGGCTATGCTGGGTATGCAATTGTCACATCTCAACAAGTCACTAAGGCTTGAGCCTTTCCACCTGGGATGTCTGCCCAGTTAGCTTATCTAAAAGCCTTATCAAGGGCCCTTGAACTAGGGCAGTGGTTCTTAACCTTTTTTGAGGTACTGAACCCACAGGTCATATGAGCATTCACTGAACCCTTCTTTGGTGATAAATAAAATATGATTTTTTTTTCCAAATTCAAGACATAGGTATATGTTTTTTTACTGGTGCACAAAATGAGTCATGCATGAACATCACTTTGCTCAAAGAACAAAACCAACAAAGTGCATGAACTCACAACAAATTACGGTATTACTTTATTCTGGCCTCCGCAGGAGAGGCTTCTCCGAACCCCTGAGACCAAATCATCGAACCCCTAGGGTTCAATAGAATCCAGGTTAAGAACCACTGAACTAGGGGAAGAAAAAAGAATCTATTTACACTGATTCTAAACATGCATTTCTAGTACTTCATGCTCATGTCACTATCTGGAAAGAAAGGGAATATCTCACAGCCAGAGATATGCCTATCAAGCATGGGTCTCCAATTCTCAAATTACTCCAAGCTATAAACTGACCCAAGGAAATAGCAGTTCTACACTGCGAGGGGCATCAGAAAAGAGCAGATGAAATAACACAGGGAAATAAGTTTGCTGACATCTCTGCAAAATAAATGGCTTCTGCTCAAAATTTTCTTTTAGGGCCTTTAATTCCAACAGGCTCGGAGGAGACCTTAACTCCTCGGTATACCCAGGAGAAAATTAATTGGGTCAGACAACATGGATATATAAAAAATACTGAGTGCTGGTACCAGCAGGAAGATGTCACTCACCTTTCACGAGTCCTACAATGGAAGGTTATTAAAGGGCAAGGTTTTTGCTATAGCAAACACCTCTTGCTGCTTTACATAAATACCACAGGTCAAATTGAAGAGAGCACCAAGAAAATTATAAAACATGTTATTGGTTTCATAACTACAGCCAACAAGACATTGAAAACACCATTTGGAACTCTACACAAGATATACTGCTCACAAAAATTAGGGAATATTTCAAAATGAATGTGAAACTATAAAATATCCCCTAATTTTTGTATATGTTTTCCAAAATGACTTGGTTTCTTTTGCTACTAGGCTCCTTAACTAAGGTGACCAGACGTACCACTTTTAGTGGGACAGTCCTGATTTTTAACAATTTGTCCCACATCCTGCGGCATTATAAAAAAGTCCTGATTTTTGGAAAGAATGCACAAAAAGCTAGATAATGGTGGGAGAATGAGAAGGAAATATACCGTTTTCAACAGTGAGACCCTGCCTGGACCTGGAAATGCCCACACTGCTGCAAGAGCTGGCGGCCCAAGTGGGGCCCCAAAACAAAGAACTTTGGGTGGGACCTACCTGCTGGGCCACAGCTGTTAAGTCCCCTAACTACCCATAGGCCCGCCTCCTGGACTCCGGCATGCGGCTCTGGCTCCGGGCTCCGTGAGGCGCAAGCCGCTGGGTCTCCAGCAGGTGGCAGGGCTGGAGGCAAGGAGTGCAGCCGCTGCAAGGAGGAGTCCAGGCAGGGAGTGTGCATGACTGCTCGTGCAACTCTGGCATTGGTTTCGGGACCATGTAACCCGATCCTTCTGACTCAAAATTTCCCATGTAGTAATATTTCCAAAAATGATATTTTAAATGAGGTATCATTATTAAAAAAATAGATTGATAAGGAAAAGGTTAAATCTTGGGCATCAGCAAAAATCACAATAGAGAACAATTGGTTAGAAATATTTCATCATTTTGAAACAAACCATGTTCCATACAATAATGCAATAAAAATTGTGGAATACGCACTATCTTTACCAGGAACTAATGCTGCGACTGAATGCGTTTTTGCTACGGTAAATAAAGTGTGCACATCAGAAAAATCACAATTAAGTGTTGAGACTTTGAAAGCCAATTTATGTGTGAAATATAATTTAACAAATTCTTGTGAAAAAATTCATGACCTTTTAAATGACAGTAATCTACTAAAAAAATTCACTCAAATGAGAAATATGCCAAAGAATAAAATAATACTATGCATAATTTTTTAATGTATTACATTTGTAAATTGTACTTATGTTGAAATTTTAAAAAATGTATTACAATACTGTTTTTGCATTCTATGAAAACTTTTTTGTTCCATATAGACTAAAATTTTTAATCAACCCCCCACCTCCACCCCCCCAGACAATGGTGTTCTGCTTTACAAATTTTGAAATCTGGTCACCTTATTCTTAACATCAATTCTCCTCCTATTACTTTTTGGTCCATGCTCACTTAATTGTCTCATTTGCTTTGTTTCTCCCAGAATTCAGGCAACCCAGTTTAAGATGATAGTCATGAAGGGATTTCAGCTCATTTCCTCAAAAAGACTCAAACAAACCTCTAGATCTTGAGGGAATCTAGTTCTGCCCTAACTAATCCTGTCCCAGACAGTGAGCAAGAAGCAGGGATCCATCTGTCTATGCCACGAATAGCAAGAACAAGTTACAGAAGCCAAACCTTTGCCCTTCAACTTCCCAAAAGCTTTTGGGTCCCACTTTCTTGAGAGAGGAATGTTAGGTTATGAGCCGGAAGAGGCAAACAAGGGGGAGAGATGAATTGCCCTCATGCATTTCAGGCAGTGGTGAGATTTAGCGGGTTCCACTGTGTCACCAGCAAGGGCACAACAAATTGAATTTGAAGACAGAGATAGCACAGAAAGCTTGGAGCTCTTAACCTAGCAAGGGTAGGTGACTTTAGAATTTTCTGGCATAAGTAAACACAGTTCATCTAAACTTTTTTTTTATGTTTTTTTGCTTGCTTGTATGTTTATGCCAGTTGGTGGCAGTTTAAATTGTGTTATTCAAATGATCATTTACAATTACGCAGATAGTGTTAAATCCAATGACCTCAGTAAGTAGCCTTAAGCCTCAGGTTTCAGTAGACATGTAGAATTTTAACAAGTGGTGGATTCTGCCGGTTTGCATGAGTTTGGTAGAACCAATACCTAATTTTTTTATTGAGTTCGATGAACCAGTTGTTAAAATGGCACTTGTAATCACAAAATTACATTCCTTACTCTTTTTTAACATTAATCTGCATAACAGCATATTTTAAGCACCCGTAGTAATGTTCATTCCACCCATAGGTGAAAAAGATTGCAAATGAGGATGCCAATCAGGAAGCAATATGAAAATATATGAACAGTTTTATTGTTTTTTTTGTCAGGTATTACTTAGTGTTTTTCTTTCTCTCTCTCTCTTTTTTTTTATTCAGTGAGAGAAGAGGAGGCAGAGACAAACTCCTGCATGTGTTCCAACTGGGGTCCACCCAGCAAGCCCACTAAGGGGCAATGCTCTGCTCATCAGGGACATTGTTCCATTGCTTAGCAACTGAGCTCTTCTTAGCACCTGAGTTGGAGACCTTGGAACCATCCTCAGTTCCCAGAGCCAACTCACTCCAATCAAGCCATGACTGCAGGAGGGGAAGTAAGATACTTAAAACAGTCATTAGGGCAGAGAACCAGTTGTTAAACTATTTGAATCCCACCACTGATTCCAGGTTGCAGGATCTACCTCGCCACATCCAGACTGATGGTCCTCAGTTCCCTGATAAGGTCTCAGCCCCATAGCAATACAATGAAGACAGATAAATGAGAAGAAAAAGCTAGAAAGAAAAAAAAATAGTAAAATCCAGGAAGTAAAGCCCATAAATACCTAAATTCTGTAACAAATTGGGGCACTCATTCTTGTGAGTGAGTTGCTTGCTCAGGTCTTCCTGAGTGTATTCCTGCATGGCCAATAAACCCTTGCTTTCTGTGCTTGCTATACTTTGTCTCTTGACTGAATTCTTTCTCTCAAGCAAGATGAGAATTGAGGTTTTGTTCCTTTACTAGTAACATCTTTGTGATGTGTTAAAAGGCATCATATAGTGAAAAATCACTTGAAATGTAAAACAAAAAATGGAAATACCTGTTTACAAAAGATTTGTTGTTACAGTTTTTTTGTTTGCTATTGACTGCAGAATTGCTAAGGGCCTTCCTATGCTGATGTAAATTACTAATGTCCCAGTGGTTATTTCCTGGGTGGCATTTCTCAAACTTGATCAATCACTAACCCTATTTCAAAGAGTTTGTTAAAAGGTAGAGTTTCCCAGGACCCAGCACAGGACAATATTACTCTAAATGGTATTTGGGGGTCATTTGTCTGAAGATGAGCTGGGCTACCACTTCCATTTGCTGGAGCACACCTGGGATGGTGGCAGAGGACACACAAAAGTACTTTCTTGGTGTAAAAATTCTTTGTCTAGTTAGGTTCCCAAACTACTTACTTAGTTCCTAAAATCCTGTCAGAGACAAACTGAAGTTCACAGTGTGCATTGGGTTTATGCCTATATTGAACATTTACATGGCACTATATATTTAATATAAATTTAATTTTTTTAATCAATAAACTTATTGAGCAATGCCTGACCTGTGGTGGCACAGTGGATAAAGTGTCGACCTGAAACACTGAGGTCGTTGGTTTGGAACCCTGGGCTTGCCTGGTCAAGGAACATATGGGAGTTGATGCTTCCTGCTTCTCCCCCACCTTTTCTCTCTCTCTCTTTTTACCTCCGTCTCTAAAATAAATAAATAAAAATCTTAAAAAAATTAATTGAGCAACAATTGAGTACCAAGCACACTGTGTTAGATATTAAGAATAGGACACTGAGCAGAACAAATATAGAAATTTTATATAAGTGATTCATTTAATTTTCATGACATCCCACAACAATGGCTGTGCTTATTGTAGAGTAGATAGCATTTATAGCCTTCCCTGAAATATACATTTTATTGTTCCCATTTAACAGATAATTAAACTGAGGTCTAGGATCCTAAGTATTACAACAACTAGTAAGCATTGGAACCAGGGTACAAACCTAAATCTCTTTCTATTGAAGTGCCAAAAATAATTTTAATTATTTTTTCCCCTCAGTTTTTGTTTTATGGGTTTTTTTTCAATCAAGTTGACCTAGTTGTCAATTTATAAATGAAAGCTTTGATACCAATTCATCTTTTAGTACTTTCTCTTGTCAGTAACAAAGGAAGTTATTTAAAGTAATGAAATTTTACATTAATGATCCATTTCTGCAAAAAAATCACCCTAAACATAGAAGTGTAAAACATAAACCATTGTATTTGCTCAGAGTACTTCCATTGTTTTCATTTGGAGTCACTCACATGGCAGCAGGCATCTGGTAGCTCAGCTGGGGCTGTAACGTCTAACACAGCCTTGTTTTCACACATAGTGGTTATTGATGGCTCACAACATGACTTCCAATATCTAACAGGCAATTGTGCGATCTTCACATGGGGCTATGAGTATGCTCAAGTCTCTTGGGAATTAAGATGAAGAACTCTCACACCATTAGTTTCTCCACATTTTGCTACTCAAGTAAGTCATAAAGCTAGCCCAGAATCAAGGAGCAGGAAATGGACCCTCATTCTTAAGGGGTGAAACATCAAAGTCCCACTGCAGTGGGCCCTGTGTAAGAGAAACCATTACAACCATGTTTGCAAGCACTCAACATTATTTCAGAAGGCATTTATTTGAAAACCTGCTTGACAATGGACCCATTTATGAAAGTTGGCCTCCCATTAGATGGATAGGCTCCCTACTAACAGCTGATTAGAGAAAGAGTCAACCCATTGCCAAGTTGAGTCAACCAGATTGTTCCTTAACCCTTTGAGTAGTACAAATGTTCATGTACGTGCTTGTGCCTCCTGACCATCCAGAGTATGATCAATTTATTTTAAAAATGTGTGAGGCAACATTACAAAAGGAAAATGTATGTTCTTCTTGTTTCCATAAATTGTTTTTCTAACAAACATGATTTTAAGTTAATAAAACTGTAACTGGAACTAATTTCATTTTTTGAAAAAAGCTCATTCCCAGGGGTCAGCAAGCATGAAAAAACTCACAAGTCAAAGGGTAAGAGTTTTAACCATGAAGGAGAAATATAAGTTGACAACAATATTGGAATCCAAAACCCTTCAATGTAGTCATTTTTCTTTATATTTATGGAGAAGCAGCAATATGGCATTCATTCATTTAAAAATATTTACAGCACACCCATTGTGTGCTTGGCACTGTGCCAGCCACTGGACCCACTCGGCTGGGAGAAAACAAAGCATTTTTACAGGAATGAGAGAATAAACCCCATGTTTCCAAGGAGACAGAGGCACTGGTTCGAGAGCCTGGATATGACTAAGTATATATCCTGTCCTTGTCAGCTTTTGGTTGCTTATAAAACTGGACAATTCTGGACAACAAAAACCTTCATTTTCTTAAGCTGGTAGAAATGGGTTCTGTTACTGCTACCAAAATGAGACTGGATAGAGTATTCTGTTGAGAGTAGTTAACAGTTACTTTATTCATTGGAAGAGGAAATATAACATTGGAACAAATTGTCTACTATTCTGGCACTTTTAGGAGTTAGTATCTGGGTAACATGGTTATTTGCATTTGTTAACAGCAGTCCCTTAAGATGTCAAGTGAATACTTCTTTATTTTTATATAGCAAGACAATTTTAAAAACAGCAAATCTCTACTTGCTTACTAGGCACAAAATGACTCAGGGGGAAGTAATTATCTTTCTGATACTAATTATTTATTCAACATTCCAATGACTATTTTCTAGTGCTTTCTGTGTGCAAGCACCACTCTAGATACTTAAGAAACATCAACCAACCCAATTGCCAAAGTCCCGGCCCTTATAAAGCTTATAGGTTAGCACATTGGTCCATGTTGTGAAAAGTAAACAAACAAACAAAAAACAAAGAAATCATTATTTTTTTGGTCTGTTTAAAAATAGATATTTTCTAAAATAGGATTTCTAATTGTGAAATCCAATGCAATGCATCTAGTTTTAAGCTAACATTTTAAAATGTACAAGTACAATAGACGATAAAATAAAAAACCAAAAATATTAAGAAGAATCCAGTAGTGTTGACTTTATTGTCTCTGTGAAATAATTCACTGACTCTCTTGCAAGTTTGAGTCTATACTTCTGACCTAGTGAAGTGCTGAGCTGTACTATGCATTGGGCTAAACTGGTAAGATTGAGGATAATACACATACATTATAGCAAGGTGCATTGTAACTCATCTACTATATTACTGTTAAGGACCTGGTTTTATTTATATTAGTGTGGGAAGTATTTGTTTCTCCTCTAGTTATTATCATTGTTTATACAGGCTTAAACCAGTTGTGTCTTCTAGCTCTCCATAATTTTGTTGAAAAAAATTTTAGTTTATTAAAGTATTTTTAAAAATAAATAATCTAAACTATTTTCTGAGTTTTCCTGCATAGCAGAAGCTTTAACTTTATAAAATGTAACTCCTTTTATGATAGTCAAAATATTTCTTTTTAGATGACTGAATTTGATTTTTGATTGTGGAAGTTCAAACATCAATATCTTTTCTAAATATTCTAGATTCATATAAGAATATTTACTGCCCTGGCCAGATAGCTTGGTTGGTGAGAGCCTTGTCCTGAAACACAGAGGCTGCCAGTTTGACCCCCGGTCAGGGCACATACAGGAACAGCTCCATGCCCCTGTCTTTCTCTCCCTGCCCCTCGTACCTCTTTCGCTGAAATCAGTAAATAAAAATTAAAAAAAAAAAAAAGAATATTTACTAAATCAATTGTCATGACAAACTCTCCAGGATATTAGACACTTGTACAGCAGGATTAGTGAAATGGATACAAAGATAGACAGATAGATAGATATGAATATGGATAGACATTATATATAGATGAATGTTATAAATATAGATATACAGATATAGTTGTAGATATAGACATAGACATAGAGATAGAGAGATATAGATTGCTATAGTTTCTGATGTTCTTTCTATACTTGCAATCTGGGGGATCATTTTCCTCCTTGTGAACATTTTGAAGGTTTAATCATAACAGATGATAATATATGTATGCTTGATACTGTTTCCTTTTGCTCAGCTCACAAAAACATGTCAATTGCCCAGTCAATCAGAAGACATTACATAGACAGAGAAACCATGTACTAACTTTTAGAAGAAAGAGAGATGATAGAACATAGGAAATAAGATTACATACAGGTCTTGAAGATAGACAGGTTCAGATACAAGCTTAGCCACTTACTGGCTTTTTAACCTCAAACAAATTGCTTAACATCTCTGTATCTCCAGTTTTCTCATCTAATTCAAAAGTGAGTTATAGTATAACCAGGCAGTGGTGCAGTGGGTAGAGCTTTGACCTGGGACACAGATGACCTAGGTTCAAAGCTCAAGGTTGCTGGCTTGAGCCCAAGGTTACTGACTTGAGCAAGGGGTCACTGGCTTGGCTAGAGCCTCAGGTCAAAGCAAATATGAGAGCAATCAATGAACAACTAAGGGACCACAACAAAGAATTGATGCTTCTCATCTCCCTTTCTTTCTGTCTGTCCCTATATGTCCTTCTCTCTGAATTTCTCTCTCTCTCTCTGTGTCTCTAATACAAAAAAAAAGTGTATTGTAAGAAATATAAAATAACATAAGCAAGCCACAATGACACAGAATAAGTAAGGCATTGTTGTTGCTAATGTGAAAAGACAGATCAATAATGGGGTCAAGGGTGGGATATGAATTAGTAGAACATTAGCTTATGAAATCTTAAATCAGCTCTTCTAAATTCTTTATTTTGTGTACTGGGAATCAAAGAGGTTAAGTTACTCACACAGTGTCATCAAGTAAAGTGGTAGAGCTAAGACTTAATACACAAAACTACAGTCAGAGGTAAGAAGCTTCCCAACTGATCTGCTTTTTTATTTTTTCCTCTCATAACAAAAGAGAAATATCTGTGATCATTACGGTCAGATTATCTGAGTGACTTTCGCAGTAACTTCAATCCAGGGAGTTACCTGAAATTCCACCACCTAAATGTGGCTTTTCCAAGGAGAGGAAACTTTTGTATCATTAGGATAAAAGGGAGCTTAGTGCTTAAAGAACAGACTATCTCAGACTCTATTAACTCTATTTGTATGCTTTCAAAAGGAAATTCTCTTGGGTAGATAAGAAGTTAGCATGCTGAAAGGTAATACATAAATTTCCATGCTCAATAATCAGAATTTGAGCAAGCTTGTTGGCATTGCAGCCCACACCATACAGAGCTTTTCTCCAGCCTTCCAGCTCCTGTGCATTACTCATGGTGGCTCTGAGTAACAGAGCAGGGCAGTCTTGGTCAGTGTACAAGTTCTGAATGGAAATCTACCCCCTTCTATCCTCTCGTATATATGTATATATTTCCCTTAAGATACCTCATAGAATATGAGGAGGTAGGGGGTGCGGAGATGTGAAAGATATGGCAGTTAGCACTACATTTGTGTACATAGCTGAAGCTCTTTTTTTTGTTGTTGTTGGAGAGACAGAGAAAGAGAGAGAGAAACAAAGAGAGGGTAGACAAGAACAGACAGGAAGAGAGAGAGATGAGAAGCATCAGTTCTTTGTTGTGGCACCTTAGTTGTTCATTGATTATTTTCTCATATGTGCCTTGATGGGGGGGGAGCTCCAGCAGATTGAGTAACCCCTTGATCAGGTGACCTTGGATTCAAGCCAGTGATCTTAGTCTTCAAGTCAACGAGCTTTAGGCTCAAGTCAGTGACCATAGGGTCACATTTATGATCCCACACTCAAGCCAGTAACCTTGTGTTCAAGCTGGATGAACCCACACTCAAACCGGTGACCTCGGGATTTTGAACCTGGGTCCTCTGTGTCCCAGGCTGACGCTCTATTTACTGAACCACTGCCTGTTCAGGCCTGAAGTTTTTGCTGGACAAAAATGCTGAGTTTCCTGTGCTGAGCATTATTAGCACCTTATAAATATGTTTGCTTGTTTGTTTTTAATAGAAGTATACCTGGCCCTGGCCAGGTAGCTCAGTTGGTTAAAGCATCATCTCAATATACCAAGGTGTGAGATTGAGCCCCAGTGAGGGCCCACACAAAAATCAACCAATGAATGCATAAATAAGTGAAACAACAAATTAATCTTTCTCTCTCTCTCTCAAATCAGTTTATAAATAAAAAAGTACATGTGTAACTTTCCCAGGTGATACTCTTATATAAACATGGAGAAAGCTGAAGGTATAAAAATGTCATCTCAGTTGGGATAGCAGCTCAGAAATGCCCTAGGGATCAGTTGTTTAGTTCTATGGGCATGTCCTCTCTTGGTCTCTGATGAGGAAAAGTTTGTTTAATCTCTTAGATTGTTAGGTCACGCTGTTTTCATGGGAAAGATCAAATAAAGAAAATAACAAATTTATAATAAGGTAAAAATTAATTGCACATAATTAAGTTTTATAAAGACATCACCCATAATTTATTAGAATTTATTTTTTTAATTAAAAATATTTCATGTTTTATAGATACCTTGAGTAAAATGGCAAAGGCTATTTTACTAACTATGATTCAGGTATCTGGGAATTGATTTCATCCTTTTGGGCTTCAATCTTCTAGTCTAAGTTCTTGAAAAAGTAAAAGAACCAATAATAGACGTTTTAACTGTGATAGTCTAGGAGTTATGCATATTTTATCTTAATATTTACCTAGAGGAATTTTAATGAGTTAAGTTGCAGAGGCCAAATGATGCTACTAAGTAATATTCATTTAGTCAAATGAATATTAATCATCATATTTTAGCTGAATAAAAATATGAAGGAGCAGAAAGTGTTTGAATTTGAGCCCTGATCCAACATTATCTTCTGAAATAGCTATGAATGGCCCTAAATAGATTTTTTGTTTTTGCTAGCCTGCCCCCTTTCTTTTTGTTGTTCCTCAGTTCCCTTAATCACCTAGAATACCTTGGCTAAGGCATCTTTGTGTGAGAGCAATTACAGCCCTTTGTGAACAATACTGTAATCTGAGGAAAGTGTGTGATGTAAAATAAAATAAAAAATAAAATTTAGATCACTTGCTATGTGTAGATCTAAAAAACCCTGGATATTCTTTTCGTTGCTGTGGATCATGGAGTAGCTAAGGAGACAAAGAACTCCTACCCCTCCGGATAAGCATCAGCAACCTCTTCTCCAATCCATTTTGGTATATACGTTGCCATGGTGTCGGAAGGCAGTGGCCTAGATAAAGAGTTGAAATACTGGGACTCTTAGAAATGCTTTGTGAAATGTTCTGTTTCTCAGAAAAGCTTAGATTAACTAGGATCCCTGTTTAACTTCCATGATCTGATGTATGCAATGTCAGTGTGATGAAGAAAATTTTCTAAAATACCCTAAATGGTCTCTGATGTCTTTTACATTTCCGTAAGTGCCCATGTGCCTTGCCTACAGTCTTTCTATCTCTGTCGCTCTCCTGTATCTCTTCCTTTTTCCCCTTTCACCTTTCTCTCTCTCTTTTACACATATTTATTGAGTACTATGTATATAGTACTGTGCTATAGAAATGGTTTCTGGTAATATAACCCAGCAACTCACGTATTATGTTCCCATTCTTACACATATTGCACCTGAATGTTAGGGAGTTGGAGTACCATGTCCCAGGTCCCACCGCCAGGAGGTTTTAGCACAGCCAGGTGTCAAGCTAAGTTCTATTCGACTTCTCAGCCTCTGCACTTTTTATTGTACCTGGCTACCTGGTGGTGGAGGTGGGGTACAGAGTTGTCTGATCATCACAGATGTGCCCCTGAGGCTTTACCAGTCCCTGACTTGTTGCTGAATTGAAGATCCCGGGACCTTCTTATCAGTGAAAAGAATAAAAAAATAACAAAGATCAAAATACTTTATATATTTACGTAAAAAAATGTTTTTGTGTAACTTTATATATACGTCATTTATCCAAAAAACATTTTTGAGTGTTTTGGTTATATCTTATCACTTAATTTTGAGTCTTAAAGGAATTATTCTAGAACTCAAGTTTATCTAATTTTTGAAGACTGTAATTCAGAAAGTTCAGACACATAGTCATACTATTAAAATATTATAAAGGTAAAAACATAGTTAGCTCTAACCTTTTCAAAAACACTTGGAAAAACTGATAATTACCTGTAGACCATCTTTTTTTCAGGCATGTGGTACAAGGAAAAGAAAATGATAGTTTCACATTATGTGTTTGCTATCTTCAAGGAAAAGGAGAGGGTAGGACCAGCTTTTGTTTATATCCCATTAGGAGCCCAAGTTATTTTATGCCTATTTATACATGATCTCATTCAATGTTTACATTCTTCAGATGAGAAAACTGATATTCTTAGGTGACTAAGTGGCAAATTAAAAAAAAATAATTTATTACATTTTCATTCTGATTTCTATCTAGGTCTACAGCACTATTCTCTGGTAGTCCCCACATGTAGAGTATTCTACTGTTTTCACTTTACTTGTTATCTAAAAAATTAGTTCCAGGAAGCCTTCCAAGACAGCCCAGCCTGCCCTAATCTATCTTTCTCTCTCTGCAGAATTCCTGTAGGACTACTCAGAATTACAAATATACTGCCTGAAGTTTATCTCTGTTTCATTAGAATACGTCTTGTCTCTGTCTAAGCTTGACTTTTCTGAGCTCCTTGAGAAGCTACTTACACCTCATTTTTCATTATTTCCTATTACAACAAAAGACAGCTAGTCATATACACACTAATTAAACATTTCTGAACACAGATGAGTTCAAAATACCCAAAAAGGATTAGGCATTGTCATTGAATAACCATGTGTCTTTGGGCAAGCCACTCAATTATTTTCTTGGTTTCCACTGTTTACTTTTAAAGTCAGTTGCTTACTTAGTTCAACTCTTTGGCAGAATTTCTCAGTTTTATGTGTTGCCCAGAGAATGCTCGTCAAATAATTAGATTCTTTTTACTATAACCTTCTTAGTGATTTACTACGACAGAAAAAGGGCTCAGGAATGTGACTTTCGGTGGCTTCCTGGGTGCTCCTATGCAAGTGGCTTGCAGACCATACTTCAGAATTTACTGTGGAAAAGCAATGCTCACCAAGGTATTCAAGATTGGAATAACCTAGGAGACATGAAAATAGATTGCCAAACCTCACCTCAGGACAATGAAATTAGAACACTTAGAATGAACAGAGGATGCGACCTGAGAAGCTGTACTTTTGGAAATTTCCACAGGTGATTTTGAAATAATCAGTGTTTTAATTTCTTTTTTCTGCTGCAAATAGCTCTATTGTTTTCACGGGTCCATGGCTTGGGAGAGGTTTCAAGGCCATGAGTGGCTGCAGGGGAAGGCTCAGGCAGAGGTCCTGACAACAGTACAATCAGAGGAACCTCTCAAAGGTCATGGGGCTCTGGAGGCTTCACATCATGCTTTGAGGTGAGCTTTTTGAAGAGATACCTACCCCAGCATGGTGCAAGCCAGCTTGTGGAGGTTAGTCAGGTGGTCACTCATCTTCATGATGAAGTTCACCTGATCATCTGGGAAGCCATTCTCCAGGAAGTCACAGAGAAGCAGGTCTATGTGGGAAGAACCAGGGGGATGCAGATCCAGTGTTGGGAAAGCAGCAGTGTTAGGCTTTCTTGCTTGTACTTTGCCTGATTAGTGAATGAGCACAGGGCACTGCCACATGTGTATAGTCTATGTAAGGCTGCAGGTGCTTGCCCTCAGAGAAGATTGCAGATTGTCTGCCCCTGCTATTGCAAGGGGCCGTTTTGCTGTTTGTTCACCTGCTGCAGTAAGAAGCAATTTTTTCCTTGCTGGTTTGCTTATCCACCATTGCAAGACTTTATTAAATAGGAATGGCCCAATGCTTTCTGGCTCTACAGTTTCTCTATCATCTTCCCAACTCCAATGTGGACCTGCCTGGCCTCAGTCACCAGCATTACATCTGGCTTAGTGGGAAGAATTCTGATCAGATTGGTATGGAGCCGCCAATACCTTTGAAGGGTGGGATAGAGGAGTAGTTGTTGTTCTTCAGCATATGGTTCCCCATGGCTGTCCTTTTGGGAGCCATGGGCTAGGTATTTCTTACAGCCCTTTGAGAAGAAACTATAAGATCCGTGTGAGAGACCGTCTGAGTTTTAGACCTTCAGGATGAGCTGTTGACTGAGCGCCAACAGTGACAAAACTGAAACAGTTCCTGGAAAAAGAAGTTGACAGCTTTCAAGAGCGGCAGTGTAAAATGCAGGCTGAGCACCAACAGTGCCTGGAACTGGAACAGTTGTTGAAGAAAGAATTGCTGTTTCATGAGCTGCAGTTTGCTCTAAAAGCAGAATACTGGCAGCGACAGTTGTTAGATAAACAACTGCAGGTTCAAGAACTTGAGCTTGAGCCTCAGGCTAAGAGCTGTTAGCTGCAAGAGCTGAAGCAGTTGCTGAAGCTGCAAGAGCTGAAGCAGTCGCTGAAGAAGGAGCAGCATTGATGCCATCAGAGTGGCTTTAAGTGGGTGGAAACAGGTATTTCTGATTCCTTCTCTTCTGAGGATGAGGAGGTGTGGGCTGAAGCTGCCATCCTCAGACTTAGAGCCAAGCTGGTGGTCACCCATAAGATAAAAACCTAGCAGCTGAGAGTGCCTCAGGGGCAGGCACAATCATGGCACAGGTAATCCAGCACTCTGTGGTCCATCCTTACACTCAGGCAGAGCTGATGGAATTGGAGGTGCAATTCAGTCAGAACCCACAAAGCCCCTGGCAGCCTGGATGGATGGCATCATGCTCTCCAGAAGAGAGTTGGAAAAATTGGCTGCCATTGCCATTACCACACATTCCTCCTTGATGCAGAGTCTTCAGAACTGCCGTGACAACTCAGAAAACCATACCCTATTAGAATGAGTAATGGCTGCCATTTGTAGTCTAGCGGAATACTGGAGACTTGCCAGGGGCAGTGACTTGGTGGCAATCATATTGTGAGCTTCCCCAGATACTTTGGGAACTAGGTATTAAGAATGCTGCTTTCAACCTGAGGCCTCATGGGCCAGATAAGAAAGTGTTTATAGCAGGGATGAGGGACCTTATTCTCTGTAGTGCCCTGTCAGCCCTTTTTGGGTCACTAGTGGCTATCTTGAGCCCCTATGTGGGAATAGCCCATCAATGCTGTTACATACATGGTGGCAGGTTTGGGGGAGCTGGAGACAGCACAGGTCCATAAGCAGTGGTGGATTAAGCTGTTTTGCACCAGTTTGGCAGAACTGATACCCAATTTTTTGTTGAGTTAGGCAAACTGGTTGTTAAAATGGCACTTGTAATCAGGGTTCTATTTAAAGTGGGCACCTGGGGAGCTGCCCAGTGTGGAAATCACAAATTTATATTTCTTGATCCTTTTTAATATGTATCTGTGTAACTGCATATTCTAAGTTCCCATTGTAATGTTTATTCTGTCCATAGGGGAAAAAAAATTGCAAATGAGGACTCCAATCAAGAAGCAATATGGAAATATCTTAAATAACAGTTTCTTTATTTTTTTAAATTAGGTGTTAATATTTTTTCATTAATATTTTAAAACTCTTTCTTATAACATCTTGTTTTGTGTACCTCTTTTATTGTTCTTATTTAAGAATTAAATGAGTGAAATAATAAACCACCTTTTGGTACATCTTGTTTTATACTTAAAATGGTCATTAGGGCAGAGAACCAGTTGTTAAATTTATTTAAATCTCACCATTGACCATAAGGCTGGGCTGTGTGGGCTGCTGCCCGTGCTTCCCCAACCCCCAACTAAAAAGAGAAATGGGCCTAAAAAGGTTACCTGGATACAGATTTGGGTAGATTTGATTATGACTGGGGTAGATAGAAATTAGATGGCAGGTCTAATAGAGTCCTGTGAGAGCTTTGGCAGAAGCTTAAGCTGCAACAGAGGTTCCAGCCACTGAAAAAGTGGAGAAGCAGGTGGCTCTGGCAGCTGCCAAAAAAATAGCTGGATTTTGGGTTGCAAGGTTGCAGGATTACTTTTTGGAGACAATTGAAGAAAAGGAGGATCCCCAAGACCGGTTGTCCCAGTTTGAATAAAAGGAAGGCCAAGAGACTCATCTAACAGGGACAGGCAGGTACCAGAGGCCCTGTGTGGAATTGGCAATCCACTGGTTCCCTTCTAATATGTAGCAGGTGTTGGCCTTAGAAGGTAACAGGTACTTTTTGTTTTGTTTTGTTTTTTTGCAGCTAAGAGAACTGTCAAAGCAGCACAGGCCTTGAATGTGTTTGACTCCATCAGGCCCTGTGAGCTTGGACCTCTGAGAGGTTTGGGTGGGACTTGTGGCAGTGGATAGTGTGCTTATAAAAAGTAGCTAAGATCTATTAATAAACAGTTGTATGGCTAGTTGCTTGTAATAGACCTTTACCTTGGTGATTTACAGAGACAGGTGGGCTGTCTTTTGTGGACTGATCATTGAGTGGTATAACAAACTCTTGGACTGCAAACAGAGGGGGGCACTGGCTCCCTTGCTGTGTGGACATGCCACTTGTGAACAGTATGAGAGACCCTGATTAAGGGTGCGGGCAGTACATGTGGTGGCCCTCCTGCACTGGGAAGCAGCTCCCATTCAGTTGCAGGGATGCACCAAGGACACTTTATGGTTTCAGTGGACACAGTCCTGGACTATACAGGCCCTCCTACCTATCTGGGGGAGGGGGGTAGAAGTGGGCCTCCAGTTAACTCTCTAAGAAGAGTTCTCAGGGAGACACTGTGAAGGGCACTTTTGTAATTATTGTATAATTACAATATAAATTGTAATTATTATATAACTTGTGCTGTTGCCGTAGGCTCTGTTTATGTAATGTACCTCACTCCTCACACAGGGATCATCGCAGAAGGTACCCATCATGTAGATTGTGAAGTGAGCAACCCTAAAGGGGTAGAATGTTGTTGGCGAAACAGCTGTGTAAGGCTTGCTCGCTTGTATTTTGCCCAATTAGTGTGTGAGCATGTGGCAACGCCACATGTGCATAGCCTATGTAAGGGAAGATTACAGATTGCCTGCCTCTGCCATTGTGAGGGGCCATTCTTGCTGTTTGCTTGCCTGCTGCAGTGAGAAGCAGTTTTCCTGTTTGTTTGTTCATCTGCTGGTGCGAGACTCTATTAAACGGGAATGGCCCAATACTTTCTGGGTCTATAGTTTCTCTACCATCTGCTCAAATTCAATGTGGACCTGCCTGGCTTAAACCACCGGCATTATACCCAGAAAGGCTGGGTTCAGGTTCTTTTTCTCTGAGGCAGCTTTCATGGCATCCAGGGTTCCCTCTGGAGATATATTCTTGTGATGGAGACAGAAGCTCAGAGAGACAGGTGTAGGATGCCTGCAGATGCAGTTTTACCAGGTGATTGACAGTGGCCTCCACCTGGGTGGAAAAATTCTGATAGACGTGAGAGTTTATGGTTGGCCGGTAATGAGGAGCAAACCACAAAACAATAACAAAAACTATTGGCTGATATCAGAGATTGTGATGGAGAAGAAATTAAAGGGTGGTCAGGGGCTGAAAGAATGGGAATACTGTGTGGGTTCTCTCCAAACAATGTTGAAAAAATTTGTGGAGGCATGCTCTGACATATCAAGCCTTAGTGCCGTTATTCAGGGAGTTCTTTGCACTACTTTCCCATCCTGTTTTATTAGCATCAGGTTCTTGGTTCTGCATCTGCGATCTTGACACCTGCCAGGACTCTGGCTATATCCCATCGCTGCTCTCCCTCTACGGGTCAGAAAATGCCTAAAGCCAGACTGCCATTTTGAAAGAAAATCTCCCATAAGAGACAAGCATATTTCAAGTACCATTCTGAGCTAAACTCTTGATTTCATCAATAAATCTTTTTAAAATTATGAAGAAATGTGGCTTAGTGAAACTATTGAAAATTCCATATAATTGATTCCACATGACTAAGCTGTTGCAGGTTTTTGTATCCAGTTTAGCCCACATGAAAAATGTTAAATCACCATATCAACAGCAAAATCCTGCGTTAAATAGCATGGCAGTTACCATGGAAATGTGCCAAACATAGATGGGTTGTCAGTGTGTGTAGGGGGTATCCAAGGGGAGAATGTATTAGAGCCCCATTTGGTATTTAAATTACTCATACAGTCAACCAATTTAAAGAGATGCAGCCTAAACAGACACAGCGTGGTGTGGTGATAGCCAGAGGGAAGGGGGGCTGGGGAGAGAGGGAAGAGGACAAAGGGGGGCTCTGTGGTGGTGGCAAGAGACTTGACTTTACGTAGTGAGTGCACCACGCAGTTAGCAGATGATGTATTACAGAGTTGTACACTTAAACCTCTATGAGTTTATTAACCAATGTCACCCCTATAAATTAAATTTTAAAAAATAAATAAAAAGGAAAAATAGATTATAAAAAGAAGAGAGAGATGCAGCTGAACTGTTACAAGTATAGTCTTCTATTCTCTATGTGGTCAAGCAGTTGGAAGAAATTATCTAATTGCTAAAAAAGCAACCTTATTTTTGGGGGAGAAACTAGTTATTTTTCCTTCAGCTAGAATCCCTGATTGTTTTGTACATAGTCTTCTCAATATAGGGATAACAACAACAACAACCAATATGTAAAATCCAAATACAGCCCACATCCTGCAAGTCCCTAGATGAGTGGAGACTTGCCTACCTGTCTGATGTCACTTTGTACGAACATTTTGCTTTTACCTTGGTTAGACCACAGTGACCTGTCTGTTTCTCAAATGTGCCAAGTCCATTTCTCTATGCTAGGGTTGTTATGTGTTGAATTGTATTGGCATCCAAATTTGTATATTGAAATCCTAACCCCCAGTTCCCAAAAATGCAACTGTGTTTGGAGATAAGGTCTTTAAAGAGGTAATCAAGTTAAAATGAGGTCATTAGGATAAGCCCTAACTCAATATGACTGGTACCCCTATAAGAAGAGGTTAGGACACAGATTCACACAGAGGGAAGATCATGTAAAGACTCAGGGACAAGAGGCTGTCTACAAGCCAAGGAGAGAGGTCTCAGAAGAAACCAACTGTGCCAACACCTTGATGTTGGACTTTTAGCTGAGTTTTGAGAAAATAAATTTTTGCTGTCACAGCTCCCAGTCTGGGATGCTTTGTTGTGGAAGTCCTAGCAAACAAATTCATTGGTATTCATACTTATTTCCTTTTGTGCATAAAGTGTTCTTTCCCCAGATTTTCAAATGGCTAGATAATTTTTTGATATTCCAATGTCATCTCAATGGTCACCTCCTCAGAAACACCATAATTACTCTAAATTTGCTCTACTCCAATCACTAAAGTAGAAATTAGAAAGGAGATTCAGACTAAATTGTCTATGAGGATAATGTGACCCCTTGCAACACTGGTTTAGTTCAAGTGATCCAGTCCTAAACCAGTTAACCCATGCAATTGTCCTCATCACAAGAACTTGCTCACTGAAAGTTCAATCAGTGCACAGCATAGGACTTTTCCTCAATGATTATGGGAAGTGACTGCCAGGGAAGCCTGCCTTAGTATTCTGGAAAGCCATTTTGGGACCATAAGAAGCAAATACACAAAGAAGAACAGGCAGAGGGAACCATATAGAGACAAAGCCAGGTCTTTGAAGACCCATACTTGAATTCTATTCTTATTATCATATTTTAAGTTATTGGTAAAGCTCTTTTACTAGTTAATCCAGTTTTATTTGGATATCCTGTTCTTTGCAATGGAAAGCATACTAACCGATGCATTTACTATCCTATTTTTATATTTTAGCTTAGCCCTAGAAAATACTGGAAATTGTCCTGTACAATTATTATTTCCTTGTTAGTTTATTTGTCTACTAGAATAAAGACTCTCTAAGATCTGATACTCTGTTTTGTTCTTTATTTTTTCAACATGTAGAACAGCCTGGCACATACTTGATTATGCAAAACAGTTATATAATAAATAGTAGTGTATTAAGTGTGCCAGATACAAACCTAAGTGCTCTATGAGTATTATGATTTTCTTTATGTACCAACTAGGATATGAGCTGTACAAGAATGGAGACTTGTTTGTCCATTGCTGTATCTCTGGACTTACAGTAAGTAGTATCTGACATAGAGGAAACACTCAGTGAATACTTGGTTTTGAATGATTGAATTGTACCAGATCCTTGTAACAATACTATGGCATAAATACTATTCTTATTCCCATTTCACAGATAAGTAGAGGGCATATTAGGTCTAAAAGCTGGAAAACAAACCTAGTGTTTTGGTCTTCAAATTCCACAATATTCCAATGCCGCATGACCAAACGTCTTACAGCTTAAGACAACAACAACAAAATTGAGATTTAAACTTGTTATAAAGTATTGTTCACCCAGATACAGGTGTATTACTCATACTAGTCTGATCAACTAGTAGCATTTGTGAGCCTGTGTAATAATCACTTGTGAATATTATTAACAATAGCAATTTCTGAATCCACTCCAGAACTATGGCATCAGGTTCCCAGGAATGAGAGGCAGGGAGATACAGAGCTCAGGTAAAAGGAGGTCTAAAAGCACAATAGGTTATTCAGATGCGCAAGGGTTCAGAATTATTGTTGAATTATAAAATAGTTCATTCTGATACTGAGACAATTATGCTGTTGTAGAACTGTTAGAGAGAGACTGAGAAATAAGCTTTCTGAGGTCACTTTCCTGTCTGGTTCACCTTGGTATTGATGACAACTTATCTACTGTTAGCTCAATAATAGCAATATGACTGCTACTATTAATATTTGAAATGACAATAATAAATACTAACAAAAATTGTCCAAAACAAGTGCTGTACTAAGTTATGCATATTCTCCTGTTGAATCTTCTAATCTATGGTGGCAGGTAACAACATTTTCTGCATTTTTCAAATGAGAATACTAAGAATCAGCCATGCTAAGTTTTAGACCCCACATTAAATGTATGAAGCAGGTTTTCTTCTTATTCTAACTCTACTCTCAACCTTTACATAGTATTCCTTTTCAGAGATAGTTAGGTAATGCTTTTGGAAGTAAGCTAGGGGCAATAAGAGAGAGAGAAAAAAAAGACAGAAGGATGTATTGAAGGAAAAGAGGGCTGAAGGGAGAAGAATGAGGAAGAAGAGAGAAAGAACAGGAGGGAGAGGCAGATGATATATAAAGTTTATAAGTCAAATTTGAAGTGAATGCGACCTGACTTTTCTTCAAAAGGTGAGGCATTTTCTTGTTACTTGCCAGTGGTGGATCTTAGACCTCTGTCATCTGTGGGGTTACTGATCTCCAGAACTTGCTGAAACACCACCTCTCCTTGTCTCTCCAAGGAAGTGTCAAAATAGAACGCTCAAGTTCAAGTATATTATTAGGTAAATGTGCTTGAGGAGTAGAATTTTTGGTGTGCTGAGCAAAGAGTTTAAAAAACTCAGTTTTCTGTGAGGAATCTTTTCTTGGGGGAGTCTCTATCCATGAATTATTGATTTCTCTTTTCTTCTCCAAGTTTCATAAGGAAATACAGTTACATATTACCTTTCTACTGTATACCTAATATAAAAAAATGAATCTGAATCTAAGCTGTACCATTATGATAAGGTTTGGAGAAAAAGGAATGAGGGTTTGGTCAACTGTCCCAGGTTTTAGAAAGAAAATTTTTGTCTTTGGATTTATCTTTCATTTTTTCTTCTTATCACAAGAGTAGTAATATTTAGAAGCCAATATTAGGGTGAAAACCTGAATTAAGGTGCTGAATAGTTCTCAAGGTTGCTTTTAATCTGGTATGCTTATATCTATCTATTATACTCCAATGATGTCCTCATTTCTTTACCTGGCACATCTCAATAATGCGGGAGTTCCCACATGAGGTCAGGGATCAGTTCCCACAGGGTACTAAAATGTGTATATTTGCCCTAAGCATTCCTCCTGCATATATTTTTAAAAATTTTATTGATTGATTTTAAAGAGAGACATTGATAGAGAAACATTGATTTGTTGTTCTACTTATTTATGCATTCTATTTTTTAAAATTTATTTACTGATTTTAGAAAGGGAGGGAGAGATACGAGAGAGACAGAAACATTAACCTGGTTTTGTATGTGTTCTGACCAGGGATAAAACCCACAACCTTTACATAATGGGTGATGCTCAAGGGAGCTATCCAGCCAGGAAATTTGTTGATTCTTGTATGTGAACTGACCAGCAATTGAACCTGCAACCTTGGTGTATCAGGACGACACTCTAACCAATGGAGCTACCCACTCAGAACTCTTCTGCATATCTTATTTTGGAATGTAAATTAGCAACATATGGATGGTCAGAAAATTCACAGATCCTGGGTCTTTATCAAATATCTCTTCATGACCAACCCCCATCTTCAGAACATGCAGTGAGAAAGGTTTTACTTAATCTCTGTAGTGCCTAGCACCAGGGATAATCAGAGTTCTCTGTAGTTAAACAACTTTTAATTTGTTGAGGAGACATCAGCTTTCCAGACAGAACTTTACCTGCTTGAATCAGAAAGATTTTTCAAGCCTCAAGTCCTGCATTCTGTGAGAAAGGCTGCTTGCATTTTTCTTTCATAAAAAACCAGCCCTAGCCAAATAGCTTGATGGGTTAGATTATCATCCCAAAGTGCAAAGGTTGCTGGTTTGATCCCAGGTTAGGGCTCAGGAACACATTAATGTTTCTCTCTCTCTCACTAAAATATTAATTAATTAATTAATTAATTAATTAAAAGATAAACAACAGAACCTTACCAGGTGGGGGCACAGTGAATAGAACATTGGCCTGGGATGCAAAGGGCTCAGGTTCAAAGCTCTAAGGTAGCCAGCTTTAGTGCAGGCTCACCAGCTTGAGGGAGGTGTCACTGGCTTGAGCATGGGATCATAGACATGACCCCATGGTCACTGGCTTGAACCCAAAGTCACTGTCTTGAGCAAGGAGTCACTGGCTCAGCTGCAGCACCCTGGTCAAGGCACATATGAAAAGATAATCAATAAATAACTAAGGTGCCACAACAAAGAATTGATGCTTCTCATCTCTCTCCCTTCCTGTCTGTCTGTTCTTGTCTGTCCCTCTCTCTGTCTCTTTTACAAATAAATAAATAAAAATAAAGAGCAGAGAGAAAGTATGGTAAATGAGAGAGAGAACACAGCCTTCTGAGTCAGACACACCCAAATTTTACTCATGACAAGGTTTTTTAACATGACTATTGATAAAAGTCACCTAACATCTATATATCTTCAATTTCATTATTCATATGTCAGGTATAGCAATAACCTTGTAGGTTATAAATGCAATCATTATAATGCAATCATCTGTGGCATGTACTAAAAATAGCAATAAGTCTACACTGTTATTTACTAGAAAATGTTATGGAATCAAGTAGCAAATCCAGGAACTGGGTCTGAGGGTTTTGACTTTATGTTGTACTTTCTCCTCTGTGTCTTACTCCCATGGCCTCAAAGAGCTTCCCATTTTGCAGGTGGGGTTCTCCAGGGAGCAGATTCTGAGATATCCTTTAGTAC
This sequence comes from Rhynchonycteris naso, assembly GCA_037038555.1. Classification (NCBI taxonomy): domain Eukaryota; kingdom Metazoa; phylum Chordata; class Mammalia; order Chiroptera; family Emballonuridae; genus Rhynchonycteris; species Rhynchonycteris naso. The sequence goes on along the minus strand of CM072997.1, from coordinate 179,455,920 downwards.
CTGGTATATCCCCATGGGAGTGTCCTTGGGACCAATCCCTAGGAAAGAGAATGTAGGAGGTAGGTTGGAACAAAGGGAGCACTTGAACTGTGATGTAAGCCAAGCAGCTTCAGCTGACCTCACAGCAAGCTCCAGACTTGAGTGGTGGTTAGAGTTGCCCGGCACTGGACCAAATTGATTAGGTACTTATATCTCTATCACAGTAGTCATTGTATGTGGCTGCCCCTGGGAGGACTGGACATTGGGTGAGGTGGCTGTCTAAAGCTGAGGCAGTCCTTGAATGGATTGGCCACTGGAGCATCTCTGCTGGTAGCACTCTCTGCAGGTTAGCAACAAGTGCTCTTTGGAGAAGGATTTAGGTGGGCCATTCTAGTATCCCCCATACCATGTTCCTGCCATACTGTTGCATAATGATAGCTAGCTTATAGTTTCCTATGTTTTAAGTAATGCTATATATACATTAACATCTCTATCTTTTTACCTATCTAAATTGAGGCACAAATAAGTTAAATAAAATGCTCAAGATCAACCATTTGCTAAGTGCCTTTCAAAATGAGACAGCCTAGCTGAATTGCTCACACTCATAATCTGTCTAGCAGTGACCTAGGTCTCCAAAGAGATGTGCTTATCTTGTCAGGAACGGCTGTGTGTCTCTAGTACAATGGTTCCAAAAGTGTGGTCTACAGATCAGCAATATCAGCACCACTTGAGATTTGCCAGAAATGCAGATCTCCTGGCCTCACCTAAATACAGGATCAAAAATTCTAGGGGTGGGGCCCACAATCAGTGTTTTAACAAGTCCTCTTGGGAATTCCAATGTACCCTCAAGCTTGAGAACCATTGCAGTAGTATCAGTACAACTCTCCAAAATAATCTATCATCTCTCCTAATAGTCCTGGTCAATCTTTATTTCAGCTACATGAGTGGCCCATCCCTGTCCTGTGGAATTGGGCCTCTGCCTGACTATTGCCTCCCAGCTGTGAGTACCTTCCCTTACTAGGTTTCACATTTGTAATGGAAGTTTCCCTATTACATAATGTTGCCATTGCCCCCCTCACCCTAAGGATAGTGCTTAACTGGTTTCGTTTTTTTTTAATTTTTTTTTTATTCATTTTAGAGAGGAGACACACACACAGAGAGAGAGAGAGAGAGAGAGAGAGAGAGAGAGAGAGAGAGAGAGAGAGAGAGAGAAAGGGGGGAGGAGCTGGAAGCATCAACTCCCATATGTGCCTTGACCAGACCAGTGCAGGGTTTTGAACTGGTGACCTCTGTGTTCCCAGGTCGACGCTTTATCCACTGCACCACCACAGGTCAGGCTTAACTGGTTTTATTATTTAAAATTTGGTGTTATCCCAAGGCAAAGCTTGGCAACCTGACCTGAGCCAATTGTGCTGGTTTTATTGGCAGGCCCAAAAGCCCTGAGTTCAAATATCAGCACATGACTTACAAACACCATGCTCTTGATAAAATTCAAATTTATCTTCAAATTTCAATATTTTCATCTGCAAACATGGGAGTAGAAGTTCTTGTCTTACAGGCTTGATCTGCATAATTATTTAGATCATTTATTTAGATAATTGCCTAGGTTCTGACATACAAAATATGCTCAATATGAAACTTGTTTCAAACTTATGTGAATGCCCTTTTCCCTATCCTTTGCCTATATTTTTGGAAGACCAGCTGGTCTTAAGAATTAATTGCAGATAGATACATAACATCTTTATGCCAGGGAGAGCATCCTTATTCATCTATTTTTACTGTCCCCAAGAATGACATTTGTTAAAGTATTTTACTTCAAGGCCCTGGCTGGCTGGTTGGGTCAGTGGTAGAGCATTGGCCTGGCATGTGGATGTCCAGGGTTTGATTCCAAGTCAGGGTACACAAGAGAGGAGCTTCTCTCCCCCACCCCTCCTTCTCTCTCTCTCTTCCTCTCCTGCAGCCATGGCTCAATTGGTTCAAGCACATAGGGCCCAGGTGCTGAGTATGGCTCCATATAACCTCCACCTCAGGTGCTTAAAAATAGCTTGGTTGCGAGTATGGCTCCAGGTGGGCAGAGCATCAGCCCAAGACAGGGGTTGCTGGCTGGATCCTGGTTGGGGTACATGTAGGAGTCTTTCTCTCTATCTCCCCTCCTCTCACTTGGGAAAAGAAGAAAAATAATTTTTACTTCAACAAATGTGTTGGTTGCTCCAGTGGATTGGTTAAATCTAAAGATATGTATATATGTACACACACACAAACATGCACCCCCTTAAGCTGTTATAACAAAGCTTTACATAATTACATAACCATACTATAAGTCTAATATCAACCCAATGAGCTATAGACTCCTCTACTTTAATGATGATAAACTATCATTCATAGTTGTTGACCCCCTTGCCAGGTGTCCCACATGAGTAATAAGAGGCAGATCCAGAATTGTAGCCCAGGATCCTGGTATAGTCCTCTTTCCATGAAAAAACCCTCCCTCAAAGAATTCTGACTAGCAATTAAATTATTATTTTTTTAATGAGAAAGAGGTTTTGGTTCTTAATAAATTAAAGACAGTATCCATATAATAGAATTTACTATTTCTAATCAGGGCATTATCCAAGTTATCTCTATGGATTGCAATTGAAAATCATGCAGAGAAAAACTCATGTGATTAACAGGGACCAAGAAGGCTGTCATGTGGAAGAAGCTGAGATGTGATTTAAATATTAAGGAATTGTTATTCAAACCTAAACTAAGGAACCTGTGAATGGAGAGAATAACTGAGTATCTCCTGGAGTCAGACCTATTAACATTGGGAAGAGCTAACTATGGAACTGGGCATAGCTAGGAACAAAGAGCTTTCAAGAGGTTGAGGATGCAGCCAGTCTTCACAGGTGTCTTGATCCTCTGAAGTCCTGGCTCAGCTACTGTTCCCTTGGCAGTCATTGTGGAAGCAACCATAGCAGTAGTTCTCAACCTTGGCTGCACATTAGAATCACCTGAGGAGATTTTTTAAATTCTTATGTCCAAGCCATACCTTAGATCAATTACATCAAAACCATTAAGAATGTAACCCAACCACTATTATTTGTTAAAGCTCTTCATAGACCAGGGGTCGGGAACCTATGGCTTGTGAGCCAGATATGGCTCTTTTGATGGCTGCATCTGGCTCACAGACAAATCTTTAATAAAAATATAATAACGTTAAAAATATAAAACATTATTATGTATTACAATCCATTCATTTCCTATTGCTCATGTTCATGATTGCAGGTGGCTGAAGCCAATAACAGCTGTCCTGCGGGACAACACCAACTTTTTACTGGATAATGCTTAACGTACACGGGTCGTTGTATGGCTCTCATGGAATTACATTTTAAAATAGGTGGCGTTCATGGCTCTTTCAGCCAAAAAGGTTCTCGACTCCTGTCATAGATGATAATGCATAGTTAAGGTCTAGATTCTCTGCTCTGGAAGCTAAAATGTTTCTCTCTTAATTCCTCCCTCCCTCCCTCCCTCCCTCCCTCCCTCCCTCCCTCCCTCCTTCCTTCTCATTGTTGTTTTACTTATTTCTTTAAAACATGGTTGTGTTGTAAAGATAAATAAGATGTGATTTTTGCCCTATATTATTTGTATGTAGCAGTGTAACAAATAAATGCATATATATGTAGAGGTTTAAGCCAGCACTCATTTATTAGCTAACAGTTCTGTAGTTCAGAAATCTGGCATAGTTTGAATGGGTTTCCTGCTTAGGATATCACGAGGCTGAAATAGAAGTGTTGGCCAGGCTGAGTTCTTATCTGGAGGCTCTAGGAAAAATACTCTTTAAAACTTTCAGATAGTTGGCTGAGTTCAGATTGAGGTTGTAGAACTGAAGTCCCAGTTTTCTTGCTGGCTGTAAGAACCTAGAGGCCACTGACATTCCTAGCCAGCAGAGGTGCATTGAATCTTTCTCATGCTTTGAATTTATAATTTCTTCTTCTGTGATCAGTTGGAAAAATAAAACAAACACTTTTGCTTTCAAAGGTTTCAAATGATTAAGTCAGGACCACTTGAATAATTTCCCCATCTTATTAAAGTCACTTGAATCAAGATCTTAATTATATTTGCAAAATTAGCATTTTATTAAATAACTTGAAGAAGGTTTAAATGCACATGGGGCCTTCTTAGAATTCTGCCTACCATAGTTTTTAAGAAGTCCACATGTAGGAAAACAGACTTGAAACCCCTCACAAACAATAGAGAATGGTGACAGATACAAGGAATTGAGGTTCTAATGAATTATTGAAGGAGTGATTAACTATAATTACAGGGTATATATATACAGAGGGTCAGAGTAGGCTTCTTGGAGGTGACACTTGAGCCCATTCAGACATTAGTTATTTATTTAATGAACACCTACTGCATACCAGGCACTGAACTGAATTTTGAGAAACGGTGAGTTATTTTCCAAGAGAACAGGAGTATCGGTGAACATTCCAGAGAGGAGACACCATATGAAAAATCATGTGTCCAACAAGTGACAACAAAAAGAGGTATTTAGAGGATGAGATACATAAAACATATGGGAGAAGTGGCTGGAGATGAGGCCAGAGTGAGAGAGGTGCTTAACATGTGAAAACCCTGTGACACAGATTTTACTTTACTCTTTGGTGATAGGAATCACTAAGTGTTCCCTCCCCAGCTTTGCTGAGTATTTATCACCCCAATAGTTTTCCCATGTTCTTTTGTAATTCATCTCTCTCCTTTCCTGCTCCAGCTAACCACAGATTTGCTTTCTGTCACTGTATAGTAGTTTCCATTTTCTAGAATTTTATATAAATAAATTCATACAGTATATAAATGGCTTGGCTTCTTTCACTCAGCATAATGATTCTGAGATTCATCTCTGCTGTTGCAAGTATCACTAGGTTATTATATCTGGCAAACGTTTGCCTACCCCAAGGTCACAAAGGCTTCTATGTTTTTTTCTAGAAGGAATATTGTTTAAGGTTTTATATTTAGGACTATATAAATATATATTGCTTTGATAGTGGTAAAAATCAACGGATCACATAAGTGTGGGCCACAGAAGAGTTATAAGTAGGTAAAAGATGATGATCCATGCAATTTAAGTTTATTTATTTTATTAATTCTATAAATATTTCTGAAAATCCTATCATATGTCAAACACTGTGCCAGGAACTGAGTCTTCCTTGTGTTTTTGTCTTCAAAGCTAGAACAGAGCCTGGCACACACTAGGCCCTTGGAAATGTTTACTTAAGTAAAGTAAGTAGAGCCTCTGCCTTCAGGATTCTTAGAGTCCAGAGTAGAAGAAAGATCCTTGGTGAGAGTGGGTGAAATAATAGGCAAGGAAATGATTGAGAGTGAATGCAGCCCTCTGGGTAAAGAAAAGATGGGAAAGTTTTGAGCTAGGGTATTGGTAGTGAAAAGAAATAGTTGGTTCAAGAAGTTCAGAGAATGGTAACTGATGAGAAGGAGTTCAGGATGCTTCTCAGGTATGTCACTTAAAGGAAAGAAAAGATATAGATTTAGTGGGAACAGAAGATGGGAGTCATGCATCCCTCTGAGGGTCCTTAGGCAAAAAATAAATAAAATAAAATAAGAAATGCAGTGCATGGTGATTCCTGCCTTCTAAGAGTTCATATCCCAGTAAAAAATGGAGACCTGTTTAGAAAATGTATGATGTGTGTGGAAAGAAAGGAGTCAACATGAGATGCAGGGAAAGCCAAGAGGATACTGTGTGGAGGAGATAGTATTTAAGTAAGACCTTAGAGAAAGGAAGATTTTTATTGTTCTAAATGATTGGAGAACATTTTATGCAAATTTAGAACATTTCTATATGAGAGAAAGCTGGATGGTGTGGCTGTACATGGCATGTGTGCAGGTCAGTGAGTTGTGTTTTATGAATAAAGTGAAGAACTGGTGGGTTTGGTGGAATTGGAGACTAAAAAGAAAGGTTGGTACCAGATGATATGTGATTTCCGGTACCTGGATATTCAACATATTGCTTGTTAGGTCTTAGGTAAGGCTTATGTGATAGATTAGGAAGACATGGTCCCAGCTTCCATGAAACATATTCTCTAGTGAATAAGGTAACCCAATAATAACACTGGAAAACATTTTTTTTTTAATTTTCTGTTGCATGAGGTTTTAGAACTGTTTCTATATATTTCTGCATTGCTGATTCCAAATCTGAAATTTGTTTTTGTTGCATGCTCTAGTTTTTATACAATTTTAATTTCTTTTTGTTACAGTTAATGGCATGCATTGGTTTTTAAATTGGAGTTAAAGGGCAATGACTTTTGGGTTGAACATAACCACAGGCAATTAATGTTTTACAAACATCACTTTTACGTAATTGTAGTTGTTTTTAAATGTAAAGCATTATTATCTGATAAAAACATCCTCTTATTTTGTTTTAAGATGGAATCATGGCTTTTTTGAGTAGGTGTAAATGTAAGAATAGTCCTGACACCTTCTGTCATATATGTGGTTGTTACACACTTCAACATCAAAGGCATAATATTTCATCATTTTTGACATGTGCACATATTGCCTATTTTCAAGTTTGCCTTGGTGATCAAGACAAAAATTGGGCTCCTCATATTGTGTGTCATGATTGTGAGGAAATGCTTTGTGACTGGACAAAAAGAAAACACAAAGGAATACCTTTTGGTATTTCCATGTTTTGGCATAAACCTAAGGACCACAGCAGTGACTGTTATTTCTGTCTGATCCATACAAAGGGCATCGGCAAGAAAAAATGGCATATGGTCGCATATCCTAATATTCCTTCAGCAATACAACCTATCACACACTCTGAGACACTCCCGGTTCCAGTTTTCAATGGTTTTATTTCTTCTAAGGACAAAGAAAGTGAACGTGGTGATCAAGGGTATTTTGATAAGATGCATGAGAAAATGATTGTAGAATTTGAAGGGTCTTCTTCAGATGCCAAGCAGTCATTCACCCCTCAGCAGTTTAGCCAACCAAAATTGAATGACTTAGTAAAAGATTTGGGCCTATCAAAGAATGGAGCTGGTTTATTAACCTCCAGGCTTCAAGAAAAGAATATACTTTATCAGTCAGCTAACGTATCTCATTTCAGGAATCATGAACAAATTTTTGTGGACTTTTTTCCCGAAGACAAACACTTTGTTTAATATCATAATATCAGTAGTCTTCTCAGCCAGCTAGGTATTACAAATTACTGTTCAACAGAATGGTGGCTATTTCCTGACAGCTCTAAACAGAACCTGAAATATGTTCTACACAATGGTAATGTTTATGCAGCAGTTCCAATTGGTTATTCAACTCATCTGCAAGAAGATTATAAAATTGTCCTCGACTTTCTGAAGTATGAGGAGCTTAAATGGATCATTTGTGTGGATCTTAAAAGGGTAAATTTCCTGCTAAGAAAACAGAGAGGTTTCACAAAGTATCCTTGCTTTCTGTGTTTGTGGGACAGCCGAGCTCAGGAAAAACATTGGACACAAAAGGAGTAGCTGAAACATGAAGCTCTGGAAGTAGGGATGCACAATATTGTGAATGAACCTGTAGTTAATTTAGACAGAATCATTTTTCCCCCACTTCACATCAAACTTGGCTTAATGAAGCAATTTGTTTGGGCTTTGAATAGAGAAAGTGAATGCTTTCAATGTATTATTTCTGCTTTTCCTGCCTTGTCTTTCAAGAATAAAAAAGCAGTTGTATTCAATAGAACCAAAATTCGAACCCTCATAGGTGATGAAGAATTTGCCAGGAAGATGAATAAGAAGGAGAATGCAGCATGGCAGTCTTTTGTGGCAGTTACAAAGAACTTCCTTAGCAACAAAAATGCAGAAAACTATGAACTTTTGGTTCAAAGGATGCTGTTGGCTTTCCATGACATTGGATGTAACATGAGTGTTAAGATTCACTTTCTGAACAGTCACCTTGATAAATTTCCTGAAAATCTTGGAGCTGTTAGTGATGATCAGACTACTTCTGGAGCATTGAACAAGATTGTCCTCAACAAATACACAAACGCAAGAGCTACAAATGCAAATTTTTGCCTGAATAGAATTTAATAAATTTTGCACAGATTTTATGATTAAAATAAGTGTTTTAATATGTTCTATTTTGAAATTGTAGACAAATTCTGATTTGTCTACAATTTCATATCTTTTAGTGTATTAGTGTATTTACTGCATTATATAATTTATTATCTTTTCACAAAGATGATGCCCAAGAAGACATTCTACTTCATTATGTTAAACTAAATGTTGAAAATTTTACAATAAGATGAAAACCTAAATCCTTGAATTGCAAAAAACCTGTAGCTTACAGAGAAAAACTAATGTCAGATTTGAGATCAGCACACTCAAATTAGGTAAGAACAAGTGTTTTTGTGGATGCTGCAAAAATTTTGTTCCCCAGTGTAATGAGGCTGAAATGTGCAAAGCAAGGATATACCTAAGTTGAACAGTATACAGTCAGGGGTAACTTTGTGGAAATCAAGATATATTGACTCAGGAAAACTTTAAAGGTCAAGTGGAAGTTTTTGGGGATGTGGAGTCGAGATTGTTTTTAAAAGGCTTTCCAAACAGAGGTAGTAGCATGAATCAGTCTGTGGAATTATGCATGCTTGAGTTCCATACATCCAATGGTGGGATTCAAGTAATTTAACAACCGGTTCTCTGTCCTCATGACTGTTTTAAGTATAAAAAAACGATATACTGAAAGGTAGTTTACAATTTCATGCATTTAATACTTAAATAATAACAATAAGAGAGGTACACAATACTAGATTATAAAAAAAGTTTAAAAATATTAATGAAAAAGTATTCAATAAAATACCTGATAAAAAACAATAAAGCTGCTATTTAAGATATTTTCAATGATAGCTTGCCCCCCCTCGTTGTTCATCACTTTTTCTCTTCAGATTATATGTTTGCTTACTGAAATAACAAATGTGAGGGAATTAAAATGTAGTATTTCATCAAAGGTATAATGAGTTTTATGAAATGAATAAATAAATATTACAAGCATAGTTCCATCAAAATTTTTTCACCTATGAATGAAATAAACATTACTATGATACTTAGAATACACTGTTGCACAGATGAACATTAAAAAAGAGTAAGGAAAGTAAATTTGTGGGGCTGCCCAGGCGCCCACCTTAGAAAGAAACCTTATTACAAGTGCCATTTTAACAACCAGTTCGTAAAACTCAACAAAAATTTAGCTATTGGTTCTGCTGAACTGGTGCGAACCAGCTGAATCCCACTACTGCACATATTTCTCATTTGGTTTTTCCCTAATACAATCCTAACATCTGAGTTTGGGTGTAAGTTAGAAATGGACATACTGCTTTGGTTTCCAGTTTAATCTCAGCGGGGTCATTTTAATCTACCACCATCATAGAGTAGTTATTGCAGGATCAGGTATTGGTTCATCTTTAATGGTGAAGCAGTACTTTATTTCTCCTTGATGCTTGTGTAAATCTGCCTCAGAAAACTGATATGAGGAAGTGGTGACTGCAAAGCAAGATTCAAGTTTTCCTGTGTTCTTATAAAAATCTTACCTACCCCTAATAATTTGGAGTATATAATTTAGTTCTGCTCAGAGCTGACAAGGTTTGATTAGAAATGCTAAATTTCTAGAGGCTCCTATAGAGTCATTTGTTGTTTTCTTGGCTCAGGGGGCTCTTCTTATCTCCTGTCTCAGAGCACTGCAGTGCCTTCGATCCTGATGGTAAAAAGCCTTAGGGAGGATCGTGTAGGTGTTTGGAATTTTAAGTGGTTCAACACCACTGGGGACATGACATACTCAAAATGACAACCTCTCAATTTCCACCTGCCAGAATCTTGGGGATCAGCGACAGCCTCTCCCCAAGTCATGAATATGATGAATAGCTTTGTGGTCAACAGGCAGTTATCTTCTTTGAGTAATTCAGGCTGAGAAGATACTTTCTAAATAGAAAGTTTGAGTTTCAACTCAGAAAGAAGTGAAGTATGCTAGGTAATTTATTTGTTTATATATAATTTATTTGTTTCCTTGGGTCCTATCATTTTTATTTGAGTGCAAGGAATTGTGATTGCCTGGGCAGTGGTTGTACAGAAGGACACTGTCACAGGTTGGGTTTCCTGGGAAGTGGATGCTGAGGTGGAGGGTATTAGTGAGTTCCAGCTGCCGTTATAAAATACTATAGTCTAGGTACTTACACAGGGGCTGGAAGTCTAAAATCAGAGTGCAACATGGCCAGATTGTTGTGAGAATTCTCTTCTTGGCTTGCAAGTTTTGTGTACATACACATGGAAAACCTCTGTTTCTCTGTCTCTCCTTCTCTTACATTTTTCAGAACTTTACTCTAATGCCTTCATTTAACTTTAATTACCTCCTAATACAGTCACATTGAGGGTTAGGCCTTCAACATATAAATTTGGGGGCAACGTAGTTCAGTTCACAGTATTAGAGATTACTCTGCAGGAGGTTTATGAGAGAGAGTATGTGGGGTCACCACTTCTAGAAGGAAAGATAAGAAAACAGGACTGAACAGAGAGATAAGATGGGTTAGGAAGCAGTCTCTCTCATGAAAGACATTAGTTGATCCTCTAGGCCTTTCCAAGATATCCCAAGTTGAAAACATTTTATTGCCATGTCAACCAGCCATTGGATATAGACTAGGCCTAGTGTAAGTTTGCTTATTCTCTCCTTATTGATCTTGTATATATTTTCAGAATATGTAGATAAAGTTCTAAGCAGCTGCTATTATTTCATTTATATATGGAAAGCCTTTTTTAGGTTCTTGTTGTAGATGAAGATTTTAATAACTCATCCTGAGGGGCGGGGAGACAGCAAAAACAATAACAAAAATGGAGAATTTAAACCAAAAGATTGTGCTTCTAAAGTCAGCCTAAGGATAAGGCACTAAAAATATTCTAGTCTTGGGTGAGAATGGCAGAAGACACTCGCATCAAAATTATACATCACTTTGGATGATTCAACTTTTATCTAATCTACTCATTTGTCTTTACTTTTTAAAAAAATCTAGACTGACTGGCTCAGTTAGCTAAGTTCGCCATTTCAGATCTTCACCTCTCATTTAGAAAATATTTTCATCTAGAAAATATTTACCATTTCTGGCCTGGCTGGTTGGCTCAGTAGTAGAGTGTCAGCCCAGGGTATAAATGTCCTGGGTTCTACTCCTTGTCAGGGTACACAGGAGAAACACCCATTAGCTTTTCCACCCCTCGCCCTCTATTCTCTCTCTCGCTCTCTTTCTCTCTCTCTCTCTCTTTTCCTCCCCTCGTGCAACCATGGCTTGATTGGAGTGAGTTGGCCCCAGGAGCTAAGGATGGCTCCATGGCCTCCCCCTCAGGCAATAAAAGAACTTGGTTGCTGAGCAAGGAACAATGTCCCAGATGGGCAAAGCATCGCCCCCTAGTGGGGTTGCCAGGTGGATCCCAGTCAGGAGGCATGTAGAAGTCTGTCTCTCTGCCTCCGCTCCACTCACTGAATGAATAAATAAATAAATAAATAAATAAATAAATAAATAAATAAAGGTGTGTGTGGGGGGGGGGGTTTACCATTTTACAACCTTATTTGTTTAACCACTACAGATCTTTTGGTCTTTAGAATTCCCTAATCTTACAGAATTAACACTTCCCATTATGATTGTCTTAGCATGCCTGTGCTATGTCCACTGTAGCAATCCATAAGTGTAATTATTATTTTTTTTTAGATTTTTTTTTAATTTTTCTTTTTATTTTATTCATTTTAGAGAGGAGACACAGAGTGAGAGAGAGAGAGAAAGAGAGAGAGAGAGAGAAAGGGGGGAGGAGCTGGAAGCATCAACTCCCATATGTGCCTTGACCAGACCAGTGCAGGGTTTTGAACTGGTGACCTCAGTGTTCCCAGGTCGATGCTTTATCCCCTGCGCCACCACAGGTCAGGCTATAAGTGTAATTATTGATTACCATATTTCTTCATGTATAAGATGCACCTTACTTTGGGGGCCCAAAATTTGAAAAATATATGTATTACATAAAGTTATTGAACTCAAGTTTTATTCATCATAAAATTCATACAACTCATCATCATTGTCAAAACTCTCATTCATTAGTTTGTTCTCATCTGTGTCTGATGATGAATCACTGTCTTCATATATCTACATTCAATGAGTGCAAAAACAAGTGCACAAAAGTGGAAAATACAAGTAAAAAGTTTACGACCACTGTATAAGACACACCCAGTTTTTAGACCCCAAAATTTCAAAAAAGGGTGCATGTTATACATGGGGAAATATGATAATCCTGTTTCTCTGTCAGTCTCACATTCGTCCTATGATACTAGGGAACTATGCTTGTCTTACCACTGGATCTTTATAATCTAGCACACTGCTTGGCACTTAGTCAGTGTTCAAATATGATTTGTTGAATAAGCAAGTGGATGAGTCAATGAATTTTAGCAAAGCAAATGTGTCAGCTTGAGCTTTCGGAGTCACTTCATTTATATATTTTGTAGTCCACAGAGTCTCTGTTCAGATACTAAAATGTGCCACTTTTTAATAGTTCATTTTAAGAATAAATTTCCCAAATTGCACATTGCCATATTTTTTTCTCAGACCATCACTTTGGGGGAAACATCTCAAGATCTGTCTTCCTGACATATATCAACAGTAATCTATAATTATTAAGAAGTCAGTGATTTTAATTTGTTCTTCATACTTCCTGAAAAGATGTTTGAAGGTTCTCACGCATCAATGCACATGTCTGCTCATATCCCTTGACTAAAGAACAATCCTTTGTCATGAGAAGTCTTCCTCTATAACTGGAGAATACTTACGTCACTAGTGAGAGCATCAGATTTCACTTGTCTGTCAATGAATTTACAGCTAGCTCCTCCACTAGCATCAAACATTTCTTTTCTATTTCAAAAAAAAAATTTAAGTTGCTTCAATAACTTATTAAGTTCATACAAAGAATCTTTACCATTAATTGCCTATAACAATGTCAGATTTGTCTTGGCCAGGTGGAAAAGCATAATGTTAAGTAACATAAATCCTTTTTATTCCTGTGTTAATGCTGGTCCTCAATTTGACAAAGAAAATCTGATTTATTAGAATAACTTGAGTTTTAAAAAAGCTATTGCAAAATTGTGGCATGGCTGCTTATATTCCCATACCGGTCCCTATGGAAGATATCATTATTTATGAACAATGTTTATTATTATTAAACCTCATACTTCTTCAGAATCCTTCCCAAAGTAGTATTTTAAGCACCCACAATTACTTACTATTTTGATATGTGAAATGAAGCTTCTTCCACCTTTATTCTAAGACAAGGCATGCTTTAATTAGACAAAACTATAACTTAGAAATATGTCAGAAAAATGAATGATGATCTCAAGGGAGAGTATAAATATACAGTTGGATGGATCAAACACATTTATATACCTTACAGTTTGCAGGATTTTCATGCATATTCTTTCACTTGATATTCATAATATCCTCATAGAATAAGCAAATCAGACATTTTCTTTCCATCTTAAGTAGTAAAATATCAAGACTGAGAAGTTTATGGACCCACTTAAGATGAGAAAACTAATGAATAAAAAAAAAGTATTGGTCTTCTGATTTCAACTTATTTTAATTTTCTATAGAATTATTTTATAGTTAGAATTATTTTCTATTATAATGTAGAATCATTTTATATAATTAAAGTAATTTTTAATTTTCATAGTTTCTTTCTAATGACCAAATTAATTGATATACAAAGTGTATGAGAGGGAAATTTGTAAGGGTAAAAAATATAGGAAAGCTTTTTCTTTCCCTGATAAGAGACCATTTAAAGATATAAAGGGTAAAATGTGATTGTAGTATGAACTTTACTTAAAACATCTGAAAGGTCTTCTGACTTAGGAAAACTGGTTGTTTTCAGCCTATTGTCAAAATATTGGTTGATTATGAACTTTTTGACAAATAAGCTGCTTAAAAAACCATTGTGGGATGCTCAAATTAAGCCTTGTCACTAAGAAAGCAGAGAACATTATTATGCTCACATAGAATAAGCATAGTCACTCTGGGAAGAAAGACACTGAGAATCCATTTCTGTACTTATGTATTTTCCCCAGATAATACCTTCCCCATCACCACTCTCAGGGTGTTCTAGACAGGTTCAACACCAATGGTTCTGTCTCTTTAAGTTATTTTTGTGCTACTTGAACAACCTAAATTTTGTCAGTGCAAAAACAAACAAACAAAAACATGTATGGAAAACAGGGGCTGAGAAATAGGGATCAAGGTATAAGAGGTTTCTAAAATGAATGTGTGTGTATTAATGTTTAGAAATGAATGACAAAAAAACAAGGCATAAAATTTACTAAATTTAGAGGATCTTATAAATTTACATATGACATATTTAAAAATGTTGTGTTGAAAAATAACTAATGAGTTTGGGGGGTATATACCCAGTAGATGGATTGCTGGGTCATATGGTAGCTCTATTTTTAAATTTTTGAGGGACCACCATACTTTCTTATGGTCGTACTACTTTACATTCCCACCAACAGTGGATGAGGGTTCCTTTTTCTCCACAGCCTCTCCAACACTTGTTATTATCTGTCTTGTTGATAATAGCTAATCTAACAGGTATGAGATGGTATCTCATTGTAGTTTTGATTTGCATTTCTCTAATAGCTAATGAAGATGAGCAAATCTTTCCATATATCTGTTGGCCATTTGTATTTCTTCCTGGGAGAAGTGTCTGTTCGTGTCCTCTTCCCATTTTTTTATTTGATTGTTTGTTTGTTTGTTGTTGAGTTTTATGAGTTCTTTGTATATTTTGGATATTAGGCCCTTATCTGAGCTGTTGTTCGAAAATATCATCTCCTATTTAGTTGGCTGTCTGTCTGATTTGCTGTCAGTTTCTCTTGCTATGCAAAAGCTTCTTAATCTGATGTAGTCCCATTTATTTATCTTTGCCTTCACTTCCCTTGCCTTTGGAGTCAAATTCATAAAGTGCTCTATATAACTAAGGTCCACAAGTTTAGTACCTATGTTTTCTTGTATGTAATTTATTGTTTCAGGTCTTATATTTAGGTCTTCAATCCATTTTGAATTAATTTTAGTACAAGGGGACAAACTGTAGTCGAGTTTCATTCTTTTGCATGGATATACCCCCCAAACTCAAAAACATTGGTACATAAAGACATATGCAGCCCCATGTTTATTGCAGCATTGTTCACAGTGGCTAAGACATAGAAACAACCAAAAACCCTTCAATAGATGACTGGATAAAGAAGATGTGGTACATATATACCATGGAATACTACTCAGCCATAAAAAATGATGACATCAGATTATTTACAACAACATGGATGGACCTTGAAACATTATATGGAGTGAAATAAGTAAATCAGAAAAAACTAAGAACTATATAATTCCATACATAGGTGGGACATAAAAATGAGACTCAGAGACACGAACAAGAGTGTGGTGGTTAATGGGGGTTGGGGGGGGAATATGAGCAAGAGGTGGGGGGAGGGGAAGGGTACAAAGAAAACCAGATAGAAGGTGACAGAAAACAATTTGACTTTGGGTGATGGGCATGCAACATAATCAAATGTTAAAATAACTTGGAGATGTTTTCTCTGAACATATGTACCCTGATTTATCAATGTCACCCCATTTAAATTAAAAATAAATAAATAAATAAATAAATAAATAAATAAATAAATAAATTCATCAGGGGGGAAAATAGAAAAATAACTAATGAGAATTATATGTATCTAATACTCAAACAAAACATATAGAGTAATTAATTAAAAACAAACTCATTTTTTTAGGTACATTGATCAACCAAAGAAATACATACCAATCGGCATGAAAAACAAGCAATCTTATTTAAAAATAATAAAAATATATACAGCTAGGTCTTAAATTTAGTCTTGCATTACTTTATCAAGTCTCATTACTTTTGTTTTGTGATCACTACAAGATCTAGGGAGCTTCTTTCTTTGCTCCATAAAATAGATAACCTTAATCTGCAGACTCAGTTCCATCCAGACTGAGCCAATCCTGATGAAGGCCTATATAATATCAAAGTTATGAAGAACCAGGTAGTAGAACCTAGATATTAAAAAAACTAGCATTAATTGTAATAGGTTGAGTTCTGAGTAACATTTCAAAGAAATTAACTTATCATGTGTCTGTTTATATTTAGTGTAGTTAAATTGTAAACAATGAGTGCCTAACACAATGCCTATTGCATAGACTTATTTTCTGTGGCTACTATTATTTATTGATTTAAATTTATTGTGTTTACATAGATTCTAGTATTGTCCCCCTCCTCCATATTCCCCTCAACATCTCCCTTGTCCCCTCCCCATAGAGCAGTGCACCCTTCCCTTCAGCTTTATCTCATCCTACCATCCCCTTTCCCTCTGTGCTCTTTTCCTCTGGTCCCTTTGATCCCTCCTCTGTCTCAATTCTATTCCTCAGTTCTCATTGTTCATTGGATTTCTCAAGTGAGTGAGGTCATATGATATTTTTCTTTTTCTACCTGGCTTATTTCACTTAACATAATAGCTTCCATGTCCATCCATGTTGTTGCAAAACATAAGATTTCCTTTCTTTTTCATGGCCCCATAGTATTCCATTGTGTATATGTACCACTGCTTTTCAATCCACCCGTCCACTGACAGACACTTGGGCTGTTTCCAGATCTTCACTATTGTGAACAATACTGCCATAATCATAGGGAGCATTTCTCCTTTTCAAACAGTACTATGGAGTTCTTGAAGTATATTCCTAAAAGTGGGATAGCTGGGTCAAAAGGCAGTTTGATTTTTAATTTTTTGAGGAATCTCCATACTGTTGTCCACAGTGGCTGCACCAGTCTGCATTCCCACCAGCAGTGCAGGACAGTTCCCTTTTCTCCACATCCTCACCAGCACTTATTCTGTGTTGTTTTGCTGATGAGTGCCATTCTGACTGGTGTGAGGTGATATCTCATTGTGGTTTTAATTTGCATTTCTCTAATGATTAGTGATGTTGAGCATTTTTTCATATGCCTATTGGCCATCTGTATGTCATCTTTGGAGAAGTGTCTATTCATTTCTTTTGCCCATTTTTTGATTGGATTGTTTGTCTTCCTGGTGTTGAGTTTTACAAGTTCTTTATAAAGTTTGGTTATTAACCCCTTATTAGATGTATTGTCGAATATGTTCTCCCATTGTGTGGTTTGTCTTTTTATTCTGTTCTTATTGACTTTAGCTGTACAAAAGCATTTTAGCTTGACACAGTCCTCTTTGTTTATCCTGTCTTTTATTTCACTTGCCCATGGAGATAAACCAGCAAATATATTGCTGCAAGAGGTGTTGGAGAGCTTACTGTCTGTGTTCTTCCAAGATATTTATGGTTTCATGAATTACATTTAACTCTTTTATCCATTTTGAGTTTATATTTGTGAATGGTGTAAGTTGGTGATCTAGTTTCATTTTTTTTGCAGGTAGATGTCCAAGTTTTCCAACACCATTTGTTAAAGAGACTGTCTTTACTCCATTGTATGTCCTTACCTCCTTTGTCAAATATCAATTGTCTATAAAGGTGTGGGTTTATTTCTGGGTTATCTGTTTTGTTCCATTGATCTATATGCCTGTTATTATGCCAGTAACAAGCAGTTTTGAGTACAATGACCTTGTAGTATAACCTGATATCAGGAAGTGTGATACCTACCACATTATTCTTCCTTTTTAAGATTGCTAAACTATTCATGTTCTTTTTTGGTTCCATATAAAATTTTGGAATATGTATTCTGTATCTTTGAAGTATGTCATTAGTATTTTAATAGAAATTGCCTTAATTTGTGGATTGTTTTGAGTAGTATAGTCATTTAATGATGTTCATTCTTCTAACCATGAGCATGGTATAAGCTTCCATTTGTTTGTGTCTTCCTTGGTTTCTTTTATCAATGTTTTATATTTTTCCTTTGTATTTCTATTGTGTCAGTGGTTATTTCTTTACTTTCACTGTAATTTTACTTATTTGAGTCCTCTCTTTTTCTTTCTTGGTCATTCTGGTTAAAAGTTCATTGATCTTGTTTACCTTTTCAAAGAACCAGCTGCTTGTTTCATTTATCCTCTGTTTTGTTTCTTTAGCATCTATGTCATTCATTTCCACTCTGATCTTTATTATTTCCTTCTTTCTACTTTACTTCTGGGCTTTTCTGTTCTTTTTTTAGTTCTTTTAGATGCAGGGTTAAGTTATTTATTTGAGCTTTTTCTAGCTTCCTAAGATATGCCTGTAGTGCTATGAATTTTTCTTTCAGTACTGCTTTTGTTGTGTCCCATAAATTTTGAGTTGTTGTATGCTCACTATCGTTAGTTTCTTGGAATTTTTAAATTACTTCTTTGATCTCATTGTTAACCCATTTTGTATTTAATAACATGCTATTTAGTTTCCAAGTGTTTGAGTATTTTTTAGTTTTTCTGTTGTGGTTGATTTCTAATTTCATGCCACTGTAATCAGAAAAAATCTTGATAAGATTTCAATCTTCTTAATTTTGTTGAAACTTATTTTGTGGCCTGACATGTGATCTATCCTAGAGAATGTACCGTGAGCACTTGAAAAAAAATGTAAATTCTGCTGCTTTAGGATGAAAGATTCTGAAGATATCTATTAAATCGAGTTGATCTACTGTGTCCTTTAAGTCTGCTCTTTCTTTGTTAACTTTCTCTCTTGAGGATCTATCTAGTGATGTTAGTGGGGTATTGAAATCCCCTACTATTATTGTATTGCTGTTGATCTCACCCTTTACATCCATTAAAGTCTGCTTTATATATTTAGGTGTTCCTATATTAGGTGCGTAGATATTTACAATGGTTTTATCTTCCTGTTGGATTGCTCCCTTTATCATTATGTAGTGCCCTTCTTTTTTTTTTTTTAGAATCTTTTTTTTTCTTTTATTCATTATAGAGAGGAGACACAGAGTGAGAGAGAGAGAGAGAGAAAGAGAGAAAGGGGGAAGGAGCTGGAAGCATCAACTCCCATATGTGCCTTGACCGAACCAGTGCAGGGTTTTGAACTGGCGACCTCAGTGTTCTCAGGTCAACGCTTAATCCACTGCGCCACCACAGGTCAGGCTGTAGTGCCCTTCTTTATCTCTTACTATAGCCTTGGTTTTAAAGTCCATTTTGTCCGATATAAGTATTGCTACCCCAGCATTTTTTTTAATTTTTATTTGCATGAAATATTTTTCCCCATTCTTTTACCTTCAGTCTATGTGCATCTTTTATTTTAAGGTGTGTCTCTTGTAGACAGCATATGTATTGGTACTGTTTTCTTATCCATGCATCTACCCTATGTCTTTTGATTGGATCATTTAATCCATTTACATTTAAGATTATTATTGATTGTAGTTGTTTATTGCCATTTTATTTTTTAAAGCTATATTCCTCTTTTGCTATATTCTTTTCCCTCTTTGATCTGTTTACAACAGGCCCCTTAACATTTTTTGTAGCATTGGTTTGGTTATAATAAATTCCTCGAGTTATTTTTTGTCTGGAAAGCTTTTTATTTCTCCTTTAATTTTAAACAACAGCCTTGCTTGATAAAGATGTCTTGGTTGAAGGTTCTTGTTCTGCATTACTTTGAATATTTTTGCCATTCCCTTCTAGCCTCAAGTGTTTCTGTTGAAAAGTTGGATGTCATTCTTATGGGGGCTCCTTTGTAGGTGATAGCCTTTTTTTCTCTAGCAGCTTTTAATGTTTTCTCTTTATCACTTAGCTTTGGTATTTTAAATATGATGTGTCTTGGTGTAGATTTCTTTGAGTTTCTCTTTAATGGAATTCTCTGTGCTTCTTAAAATTGTGTGACTTTTTTCAGCATCAATTTAGGGAAGTTTTCAGCTATGATTTGATTGAGCAGTCTCTATCCCCTGTTCTTTCTCTTCTTCTTTAGGAATCCCTATGATGTGGATGTTATTTCTCTTCATGTTGTTATAGAGTTCTCTTAAAGTTTCCTCAGACTTTTTGAATCTCTTTTCATTTTGCTGCTCTGCTTCTGTGCCTTTGTTTATCTTGTCTTCTAACTCATTGATTCGATCCTCAGCTTCATCCATCCTGCTTATAATTTCTTCCATTGTGGTTTTCATTTCTGATATTGTATTTGTCATTTCTGACTGATTCTTTTTTATTATTTCATTGTCCTTTTTTGTACTGCCTCGGGTGTTATGGTATGGGCATTGTTGGCGCCAACTGGCTGTGGCTTGAACACTTTTGCTCAGCTGCAGGTCTCCATCTATTCCAGGCTTTCACCCCATCCCTGTGGATGAAGTTGTGCTCATGCATCAGGTCTGTGGCTGCTATTGTTTAAAGCAGGTCAATGATCTATCAAAAAATAGCCAAACATGAATATCTTATAAGCAAGAAAAATCTACTATTGTTAATTTGTTCTTTGTTCTCTATACTTTTTGTTTATTCATTGATTGATTTTAGAGAGAAAGTGAAAGAGAGAGGGAGAGAGAAAGACAGACAGAAACATTTATTGATTTTTGTATGTGCCATGACTGGAGATCAAACCTGCAATGTTTGTATGTAAAGATGATGCTCCAACTCACCAAACTATACAGCCTAAGCTGTTCTTCATACTTTTTAAGAATATGAAATATTTCTTTATGGTTGTATTTTCTATGCTGTATAGGAATTTTTGGTTTTGCGAAATTTCTGCCATATTATACCATCATTAGACAGTGGTATTTCAAAACTCACAGCAAATGAAAATTTTCTAATTGAAGTTAAAAAAATTATGTGGTATAATAACACAAATTCTGAATTTAACTCAGTGATTTTGTTTAGATTAGGATCATGTCCCAGTTAGAACCAGACAGTACAGCCTGACCAGGTGGTGGCGCAGTGGATGGAGCATCAGACTGGGATGCAGAAGACCCAGGTTCGAGACCTGGAGGTCGCCAACTTGAGCGTGGGCCCATCTGGCTTGAGCAAAAGCTCACCAGCTTAGACCCAAGGTCGCTGGCTCCAGCATGGGTTTGCTCGGTCTTCTGAAGGCCCGCGGTCAAGGCAAATGTGAGAGGGCAATCAATGAACACTCACACTAAGGTGTTCATTGCACTGGCAATGAAAAACTAATGATTGGTGCTTCTCATCTCTCCATTCCTGTATGTCTGTCCCTATCTATCCCTCTCTCTGACTTTCTCTTTGTCTCTGTAAAAGAAAAAAAATAGAACCAGACTGTATAGACAGTATTGCATAGGGCAATATATATATATATATATATATATCTGTGTGTGTGTGTGTGTGTGTGTGTGTGTGGTGTGGTGTGTATACACACTTAAGTTCAAAGGTATCTATTGAGATAGAAAAAATGGTTTAAACAGTCAAATCTAACTCACGTGAGTCATCCATCTTACTCAACACTTAACTAATAATTCAAAATATATAAGTGATATAAAACAAAGGCAATACATTTCTTCTCTCTTGGAAAGGTTCAAGATGACCAATGTAGTTCCCTAGGCCCATTAGGAACTATTTTGGTTTTAATTAAATATGTGATGTTCTAAACAATACATGCAGGACATCCTTTGTTTTAGATGTATCCATTTTGGTTATGGTTCTTTTTTGTATTTCAATATAATTTATGTGATAGTTTACAATGGGCCATGTCTCAGATGTCTATGAATTCCTTAAGTACGTACAATAAGCAACCTAGATAGATCAGACATATTCTACTAAAAGTATTTCACATGCAAGAACTCTATTATGTCTCTACTAGTGAGTTTGCAGAAAATTTGAACAGTGTAGCTTGTTCTTTCCCTGTGTCGCCTATAAAAAAATACTTTACAAATATTGTAGGCTTACTGTTAACCCTTTCTTTACCCTGTAGTTCAAATTTTTACTTCATTACTTGCTTACAGAGTGTGATTATTCTGGAAGAACTTGGATGATTTTTACCATCTAGGTTTTAAACCTTCAGGCATTCACTATTCAAACTATTTTTCCTTTTCCTTGGTAAACAATGAAAATAACAAAATGTAACTTAAGTATTATTCTCGAAGATTGAAAACCAAGAAGTTTATACACCTTTACCAGAAATACAGTATTTCATTTCATTGGAACAAATAAAACAAGAAATATTTCCACAGTTTTTACAAGAATTCTGTGTTAAAACAAAACAAAATCCACTCACAATTTTAGTGCTATCAAATAACCATCAAACCTATCTAAAGTAAAGTAATAAAGTTACATTTTAGTACTACCAATTATTTCTGACCTCGGACCTGTATTACCAATGGCAGACAATACAATAAAGATGTGGCAGTTGTATAGGTAGGTAAAAAGAAATCTGCTAAAATTTTAATGAATTGCTAAAAGCCAAGCTGGTATTATAGTACATTCTCCCCCTCCTTCAATGGTGTTTTGGCCAACAACAGACTGTATATATAATGGTGGTATACCATATAGTCTAGGTGTGTAGTAGGCTATACCATCTAGGTTTTTGTATGTTTACTTGGTGATGGTCACACAACAATGAAATTGCCTAAGAATTCATTTCTCAGAATGTGTCCCCTTGCTAAGATGGAAGGAGATGACTGTATAGAGTCACTGGGATGCCTAGATGAAAAAATAATTGCATTTACTCATAGATAGGAACAACTCAGGAGTCCAGCAGTAGAGTAAGGGAGGGGAATTTTCACCACTACAGGAAAGGTATAAAGCCCCATCTTGTATTTAGACTCTTCTCTTAAATGAGAAAACCCTTAGACAGGGCCTGGAAAACAATCACTGTCACCACTAAGGCCCACTGCTGCTGAAAGAAGTGTGGGAAAGCTTCCTCTACTCATGAAAAAGTGGTAGCCAAGAACTCTCTTTCCCACATGCTATAAAATTATTAAAAATTTCCTACCACAGGGAGAGGAGTAAAAACCTGACACCTGCTTGTGATACACCATAGATATTAGTAGAGTCTGGCAGCCACTTAGGGGAACGAGCACTGGGGAAGCTCCACCCTCAAAGCCCAGGCACACAGATCTTATCTACACTGAGCTGGATGAGGCAACAAGAATCTCCCTACCACCAGCCTATGAAGCACTAAGGATATTGTCACAAGTAATAGATGTCTGACACAGAGAAATGATGAAAGTATGTAGAAATCTCCAATACAGGGTAAGCATATTGGGATGGAAAAAAACTGAGAGTGGAGACAAAATGAAATAGAAATTTGAAATCTGTGGTGTCTGGTGTGTAGCCAAAGCAACAGCAAAGCCTACATTCAGCCTAATCCTTGACTAGATTGACTCAACACCCTATACTCATGACCTAATCAAAAAAGAGGCATGCCCAATTTGAAGCATAAATTCTATTTACCTTAGTCTCTCTACAATATGTCTGATATGCAGTAATAATAATACAAAAATGTACAAGATACAAGCACACACACACTCTTCCCAACCAGCTGTAAAGGGAAAACCAACAAATAGAACCATATTTATAGGTGACTCAGATGATAAAACTATCAGATAACAACTTTGAAACAACTATATTTAATATTTTGAAACATCAACTGGACAAGGTTAATAACATGCATAAACAAGAGGATATTTTTGGCAGAGAGATGGAACTAAAAAAAAAAAATGGTCGTGAGAATGCTAAAAATAATAAAAACCTGGTATAAAAGATGAAGAATATATTTGCCAGGCTCATTACTAGTCTCAACACAGCTGAAGTAAGAACCAGTGAGTTCAAATACAAATGAAGAGGAAATACTAAAACTGAACCACAAAGAAAAAACCAGCAGGAAAAAACAAAAACAGAACAAATATTCAAAAGCTCTAGAACGATATTCAATGATTTAATAGTCATATAATTGGAATCCCAGAGGAAATAAAGAGAGAAAATATAAGAAGAAATATTTTAAAAGAAAATGGCCAATATTTTCCACAAATAGTATGTTATAAAACCGCAGAATTAAGTTGCTCAAAGAAACACAATAAAGGAAGTAAAAATAAAGCACACCTAAAAGAGCATATTTAAACTTCTGGTAACTAAAGAAGAGAAAACAGTAAATTTAGACACAGAAAAAGATATGATAGCCAGTGGGGAGTGGGGAAAATATAGATTATTGGAGTCTTCTCACCAGAAATTAAGAGTTCTAAATCTCTGAAGTTTTAATCAGCATAATTCAGGTGTAAAGGGTTGGAAAAGAAGGATCATATTCAGGTCCTGATTAGGAAAAAAACCCCAAAATTTCATGGGACTGAAGAAGAAAGGAGTCCAGAAAACCTCCTTAGTTTTATGGCTTAACTACCCTGGTGAATTCTTGTATCTTTAAGATATATAAGAAATTGGGGATGAAAAGCAGATTTGGTAGAAAGATAAATATTTCATTTCTGGCTCTTAAACTCTTTGTACATTAGAGTCACCTGACACACCCTTAAAATCAGTTTCCAGAATATTTGTTTTAGGTTAAATCAGTCAAGGTTTGCCTAAAAAAACAGAAAACACAGTAAGTAAGTCAAGTAAGGAGGGATTTAAAACAGACGATTAGAGGTTTATACAACTTTCTAGTAAAGGCATTAGAAATATTGCTGGTTGTTTTTGTTTTTGAACTTCTGAAGAGACAGAATTGTGGAGATATTGTTAATGATCTCAACTTCCTCCAGTCTAAGTGTGATATTTTAGAAAGAAGAGGTGGAACCTGCTATTAAAATTTTACATTTACCACCACTTAAACTTATGTGTCTGCCCATTGCTCTACTGAAAATTAATGACTTCTTCTTGTCTTCTGCCTTCCAAATATCAAATGAGTTCCTCAAGATTATCTAAGAAAAGTAGTTTTTAGGCTTTTAGCCATATAGTAAAAGGAAGAATTTTGAAAGGCAGCTGTGATGTCATCCCCAAGTGATATCTGGCAGGTTTGTCCTGTGCTTTCTTCTCAGGCCCTTTCAGAGATGGGAGGCAACCTTCCTACTACTAGTGCTGCCTCCTTTTCCCTTCAACAGGCAACATTTATGGGCCACTTTTCTTTTCTCCCCTTCATTCCTTACAAATTCACATTGCTGTGTACCTTTGTTCAATATAAATATTTAATATATTGATAGTTTGATTTTTTGCATTTAATTCAGTTATGTTTAATATTTTATAAATGTGTTTCCAAGTCAGTGTTGTCACAGATTATACTTCTGAAGAGAGAGGGTATGACTGCTTTACTGGTTTCTAGTATGTTATTTGCAAATTATACTCAACAGAAATTGAACCAGGTCTTAAGATCACAGAAGGGTAAAAATACCGTTTGAAGGAACCCAAATACCACTTTGTCCAATGTCTCACTCAATGTATAAAACTATTTTATAACATCTTTTGGCTACCAGAATCTTACTATATGGTAATACAGTTCTTTCTATTTTTTTTTTCTTTCCACAGGAACAAATATTCAATGGTTCAATATATAGAGTTTGTTTCTTTGTAATATGGAGACAATTAAATATTTTTTATCAGATGAACAGTATGAAGTCATGATCATATTGTACTAGCCTTTACTTAGGTAACTGATTATTTTCCCTGTAAATGCAGGACTTAATTTCTCCACAATTTTATTGTGTTTATTTCAGTCACATATAATAATCTTTTCTGTCCTAATTGTATCATCCAATACTCAAGCCAAATTTCTCAGCTGTGGGTAGCTTAGAAAATAAGAGAAAGCATTCTATGTATTAATTCAAAACACTGTTAAAATATGGAAAAAACAATTAGAACAGGACCATTGGGCTAATCACTGCAATCCTTGCTTCAGCTCAACCCCAATCAATTACTCAGTTTTTACATTTAATTAGCTACAAATACACATGACAGTGGCAATATAGTCACCATACAGCAGTTTTTTTTCAGAAGACACTATCAAATACCTTACTGAAATTAACTTTTTAACAATATTTTATTGAAATATAATTGATATATGTAGAAGTACAGATCTTAGGTGTTAATGTTTTAAGAGTTGACAAATGTAACCGTCCAGGTAACTGCACCCCAAATATATAACTGATGATAGATATTATCATCACTTCCAAAAATTTCTTTATACTTCATCCCAGTCAAATAATACCCTCCCCTCTCCAAAAGCAACCAATATTATGATTTATTTCACCATAAGTTAGTTTTGCCTGTTCTAGAGCTTTGCATAAAAGAAATCAAAGAGTGTGAACTTTTTTTACATAGGGCTCTTTTCTCTCAGCACAATGTCTTGGAGAGTCAGCCACATTGCTCATATTTTAAGTAGTTGATATCTTTAATTGGTGGCTAGAAAGTCAATATATTGACATAGTGTAATTTTGTTAACCCACTGTCCTTTAGATAGACATTTGGATTATTTACAGTTTGAGTGTTATAAATAAACCTAATATGAGCTTTCTTATTTACACAAGAATTTTGTGTTGACAAATGCCATTTCTCTTGGATGATTACTTCAAAATAGAGTTTCTGAAACATGCAGTAGTTATTTCTATTTCTATTGCTTGGGATTCAGTGAGCTGCTGCTTATTTATCTTTGGTTTAATATTTTTTTTCTTGAAATGTGTTGGTGGCTATTATTTCTTCAAATATTTTTTTTATGTAGCAATGCATGTCTCTTCTGAAACTCCATGTCCATGCATGTTAACCTGCTTAAGATGGCTTTGCTAATTTTCTCTCAGCTTTTTCTCTTTACGCTTCATTTTAGATTATATTTTATTTTATTTAAGTTCACAGTTCTTTTTGTTGTTGCCTAATCAGTTATAGAGCTAATCTATTGAATTTTTTATTTCAAATATTGTATTTTTTAATAGTAAAATTTCTATCTTTGTTGTGGTGTGAATTTATTTTCTGAAATTTTCTACCTCTTCACTTATTTTGTTTATCCTTTCAAGTTCTTAAAACATTTATAATGGCTCTTTTAAAGTCATTATTTGACTTTATAATTCCAACATTTCTCTTAACTCTGTTTCCAACAAGTACTACTTTTTCTTAGTTATAGGTAACATACTACTGCTTCTTTGCATGAGGAGTGATTTTTAATTGTTTGCTGCATGTTGTTCATAGCATCATATAAGGAATCTTGATTATGTGATTTTTCTTTAGAGTGCTGTGTTTTGTCCTGATAGGCAGTTGATTTATTAGAACAACTTGATTCTTTAGAGGCATGTATTTAAATTTTTCTAGGGTGTGTAACAAGTAACCCTTCACCTAGGACTTGAGTAGCCCTACTATTTTTCTGTAGAATCATTTGAATGTTTAAGTTGTTCACTGAAGTCTCTATTTTGGTTGGAATTCTTATGTTTTTTTCTCTACTATATGATCTCAAGAATTTCCATTCAACTTGCATTTCCTCAGTAATTGTTCTCTCCCAGGACTCAATGAGATTTTCCCAGCTTATGCTCAATTTAGCATTTGGCCAATATATTAAAACACCACTGTAAGTTCATGGTGCTCCAGTATCATGATTCACACATTCTATCTGCCTCAGCACCCCAAACTCTGGTCTCTTCCTCATCAGCTTAATGAGACTCTCATATTTTGCTTGAGCTCTGTTTCTACATGCTGTATTATAGCCAGTTCCTACAGACAGAAAGCCAGGGTGACTATGGCTCTTACCTCATACATTTCCCTTATTTGAGGATCACAGTCCTATGCTGCTTCTTATTGAATGAATACCTGATAACTGTCATTTTGTTTATTTTGTCGAGTTTCATAGTTGTTCACAGTGAAAGAGTGAGTTCATTAGTTACTCAATTATGTCCAGAAGCAGAAAGCTCTAAAATAAAATTTTGCTGCGGCTATCTCAATCTTTCAGACAGGCAAAAAAAAAAAAGTTTATTTCTACTTCTAGAAGTCAAAATAATATTCTTAAGACTCAATCTAAAGAAGAGATTTGAAATTACCTGAGGTTAAGAGACTTCAGGATGATTGGCAGTTTAGGCTAGTTATCCTGATAGCACAAACTAAGAACAACATTTCAATTAAAAGGAATCTTCCATCGGGAGAGTAATTATAGAATGATGTCAATTACCACAGATCAGAAAAGTCTACCTATGAATCTTTCCTCTGCTGGCAGAGAACAGTGTGTGAAGCTTTATCATTGCAATCGTTACAGTCCCAATCACTTATTTTGAGGTGTCTTCTTTTCCATCTAGCGTATTCAGAACTTCTTAATTTTAATTTTACTTTTGGCCTTGTGTTTTTGGCACCAGTACTAAAAAGATGATAGGCTCTGTTTCATGACAGCTTTCTTATTGCATCTGAGTAGGTGTTTTCAAGTTTGAGTTATGGTATCTATTGACAGTCTGGTTATAAAATTGCTAACACCCAAGAAACTTGCTTCTTTGGAAAGATCCCTGCCGTCTTCACATTTTTGTCATCTTGATAATTATCCTCAGTGGATTCCAGAAGAAAAGTCATGTTGATTTTTCAGAAGCCTGTATCCCCAAGGACCTAGTGCTGCCCATAACCCCTTCCTTGTACTCATTAGGTCACTTCTTCCTCATTTTTGGAAGATTTAGTTCTCTCTTTCTGCTTGTTGTGAGTCAATGAATTCTGGACAAAACAAAGGCAACTAGTAAAGAAATAAATCATGTTTAGCTTCCCGAGTTGGATAATTTTACCCAGGGATTGCTATCCCATTGGACCAATATTTTGTCCAGCCCTGAACTTAGTTTATTATTATCTTTTTTAAAATCTCCCCTATAATCTGTCTTATTTTAGCAGTACCATTAGAATAATAATTCAAAATTGGGGGCACATTTAGTGACTCCATGTCACACACTATGGGTGTCATCGTAAAGCTCACCAGCAATTCTTCAAGCCCATGTCCCTACAGAACTTTCTGATCTTCTCATCTCAAACCTATACAATTTGTAACATTCTAGTTTAGTGGCAGGACTGAGACGTGTTACTGCTTTTACTGTGAAATCTCCAACAACACCTTTAAGAGGATATTCATCAACAGCTTTATGGAACCTCATTCTTCTGAGGAGCCTGTCTGCTCTCTGAGAATTTGCCGTTTTTCTTTTGTTGGCTACTTTGTATCCTAGCCCCATTTCCTGATGAGAACATCTCCTTTTTTTCTAACACCTTTGTTAAGAATAAGTAGATATGAGTGATTGTCCTATCCACCTTCATGTATTAGTTTCTTTTCATCTTTAAGATTTCATTTATTTTTTATCTGTGAATACTCTGTCATCTGATCTCTTTATCATTTTTCTTCAAGAAGTGTATTTCTTCTTCCAGCTTATTAGTTTGTCTTCATTTGTTCCCCTTCATTTACACATGTATGATCTTAAAAATCTGAAGAGTATTTTAAAATGTGCCAGTTCTGCTCTAATTTCTTGTCAACTGACATTCCTTGAAACAAAGTTCATTTAAATACTGTTTGGTTCTTTGGACTTGCCATAATTTTTTATTTGTTTTTTTTCTACATTAACCACATAAAATATTTTCTTTAAAATTAGGAACCCCATTTAGTTTTATTTGTTTATGATCAAAATATTTCACTCTTTTGAGGATATGCCACTTTGGTTGTCTGAAATCAGGTTCAGAACTTGTGTAATGAGCAAAATCTATTATATATTGTGTTCAGATAGTGATGAGTGATTCTTGAATTTGGTATGGTTGTTATAGCTCTTCCTACCAAGGCTGGCATTAAAGATTTAGAGCTAAACCTCAAAAAGGCCTTATAGCAGGGATAATCTCAGCTGCTTTTTATGGCTTTAGTCCAGATCTTGTGACCAGTTATTTGATTTAGGAAAGGAGCAAAAGTAGCAATTATTTTTCTACAATCCTCCCTGATATGTAGGCCTTTCTGAGGTGAGGGTGAGGAGACACAGGGAAAAAGACTGCTTTTTACTTACTCTATTTTTAAGAAGCTCAAACCTAGAAAAAATACTCAAATTTAGAAAAATAACTCACAGAAATATTACAAAGAAAACACATACACACATTCACACAGAGTACTTTAGTTTCATCTATTGTGAATATTTTGCTATATTTGTTCTCTCCTCTTTTTCTCTCTCCACACATGCACATCTCTATACATCTATATTATGTATTACATACATATAAGCCTTAATAGACTATGTAAATATATAATATACACATTATATTATTGGAAGAAACATCTGAGAAAAAATGTAGAGTTTATAACCATTCACTTGTAAAAACTTTAGCATAAATAATATATCTCCTAACAACAAGGTCATTCTCTTATATAACAATCAAATTCAGAATATTTAGCATGTAATACTATTATCTAAAATACAGTTTATACTCAAATTTTTGAAATTATACCGATATTCTTCGTAGATATTTTCTACCAGTATAAGATCCATTCCAAGATCAAACACTACAATTTAAGTGGTAAAATCTCTACTATCTTTTAAGCTGGTAAATATGCTCAGTCATCTTTTCTTTTTTGTAACATTGATATATTTTTTTTGCCTTACACATTTTATTTTTATTTAATTAATTGAGTTTACATAGATTCTAGGGTAACCCGAACTGCATCCCCCCTTCCCCATATTCCCCTCCACATCTCCTTTACCCCCCTTCCTACAATGCCCTCCCCCCTTCCCTTCAGGTTTATCCCATCCTATCATCCCCTTTCCCTCTGTCTTCTTTTCCTCTGGTCCCTTTGATCCCTCCTCTGTCTCAATCCCTTTCCTCAGTTCTCGATGTTCCTTGGACAATGGCCTTGTAGTATACCTTGATATCAGGAAGTGTGATACCTCCCACTTTATTCTTCTTTTTCAAGATTTCTGAGGCTATACATGTTCTTTTTTGGTTCCATATAAATTTTTGGAATATTTGTTCTATATCTTTGAAGTATGTCATTGGTATTTTAATAGGTATTGCATTGAATTTATAAATTGCTTTGGGTAATATAGACATTTTAATGATGTTTATTCTTCCTAAGCATGAACACGGTATATGCTTCCACTTGTTTGTGTCTTCCTTGATTTTTTTTTATCAATGTTTTACAATTTTCTGAGTACAAGTCTTTAACCTCCTTGGTTAAATTTACTCCTAGGTACTTTATTATTATTTTTTTGCAATAGTGAAGGGGCTTGTTTCCTTAATTTCTTTTTCTGACATTTCATTGTTCATGTATAAAAATGCCTCTGATTTCTGTGTGTTAATTTTATATCCTGCTACCTTGCTGAATTCATTTATTAGGTCCAGTAGTTTTTGGACTGAGCCTTTAGGGTTTTCTATATACAATATCATATCATCTGCAAATAATGATATGATATCATTATTTGACAGTTTTACTTCTTCTTTTCCAATTTGGATGCCTTTTATTTCTTTTTCTTGTCTGATTGCTGTAGCTAGGACTTCCAGTACTATGTTGAATAAGAGTGGTGCAAGGGGACACCCCTGCCTTCGTTCTGATTTTAGAGGAATTGCTTTTAATTTTTGTCCATTGATTTTGATGTCGGCTGTGGGTTTGTCATAAATGGCCTTTATCACGTTGAGGTATGTTCCCTGTATTCCCACTTTGCTATGAGTTTTGATCATAAATGGATGCTGGATTTTATCAAATGCTTTTTCTGCATCTATTAAGATTATCATGTGGTTTTTCTCCTTCCTATTGTTATGTGGTAAATCACATTAATTGATTTACAAATGTTGTACCATTCTTACCTCCCCAAATAAGTCCCACTTGATTATGATGTATGATTTTTTTTATGTATTGTTGGATCCGGTTTGCTAATATTTTGTTGAGGATTTTAGCATCTAAATTCATCAGGGATATTGGCCTGTAATTTTCTTTCTTTGTGTTGTCTTTGCCTGGTTGTTAAATCAGAATTATGCTCGCCTCATAAAAGGAACTTGGTAGTGTTCTTTCCTCTTGAGTTTTTGAAATGTTTGAGAAGAATAGGAGTCAGTTCTTCTTTGAATATTTGGTAGAATTCACCATTGAATCCATCTGGCCCAGGGGTGTTGTTTTTTGGGAGCTTTTTAATAACTGTGTCAATCTCTTTTGTTGTAATTGATCTGTTTAGGTTTTCTGATTCTTCCAGATTGATTTTTGGAAGATTATATGTTTCAAGGAATTTGTTCATTTCACCTAGGTTGTTTAATTTTTTGGCACACAGTTCTTCATAGTATTTTCTTACAATATTTTGTATTTCTGTTGTGTCAGTTGTTATTTCTCCACTTTCATTTCTAATTTTATTTATTTGAGTCCTCTCTCTTCTTTTCTTGGAGAGTCTCGTTAAAGGTTCATCTATCTTGTTTACCCTTTCAAAGTTTCATTGATCCTCTGTATTGTTTCTTTAGCCTCTATGTCATTTATTTTCACTCTGATCTTTATTATTTCCTTCCTTCTACTACCTTGGGGTCTTACTTGCTGTTATTCTTCAAGTTCTTTTAGATGAAATTTTAGGTTGTTTATTTAAACTTTTTCAAGCTTCCTAAGGAATGCCTGTAGTCCTATGAACTTCCCTCTCATGACTGTTTTAGCTGTGTCCCACAAATTTTGAGTTGATGTATGTTTATTATCATTCATTTCTAAGAATTCTTTTAATTTCTTCTTTGATTTCACTGTTAATTCATTTGTTATTTAATAACATACTATTTAGTTTTCATGTGTTTGAGTATTTTTCAGTATTTTTGTTGTTGATTTCTAGTTTCATGCCATTGTGATCAGAAAAAATGCTTGGTGTAATTTCAATCTTCTTAAATTTGTTGAGACTGCTTTTGTGTCCTAACATGTAATCTATCCTAGAGAATGTACCATGATTACTTGAAAAGAATGTATATTTTGTTGCTTTAGGGTGAAAGATTCTGAAGATATCTTAAATCAAGTTGATCTAGTGTGTCCTTTAAGTCTGCTGTTTGTTAATTTTATTTCTTGAGGATCTATCTAATAATGTAAGTGGTGTATTGAAATCTCCTACTATTATAGTGTTGCTGTTGATCTTGCCCTTTATATCCATCAAAGTCTGCTTTATATATTTAGGTATTCCTATATTAGGTATGTAGATATTTATGATGGTTATATCTTCAGGCTGGATTGCTCCCTTTATCATTATGTAGTGACCTTCTTTATCTCTTACCATAGCCTTGGTTTTAAAATTCATTTTGTCTGATATAAGTATTGCCACCCCAGCTTGTTTTTCATTTACATTTGAATGAAATTTTTTTCTCCATCCTTTTACCTTCAGTCTATGTGCATCTTTTGTTTTAAGGTGTGTTTCTTGTAGACAGCATATGTACGGGTCCTGTTTTCTTATCCATGCAGCTACCCTATGTCTTTTCGTTGGATCATTTAATCCATTTACATTTAAGGTTATTATTGATATGTAGTTGTTTATTGCCATTTTATATTTTAGAGGTTTATTCCTTTTTTGCTATATTCTTTTCCCACTTTGATCTGTTTACAACAGGCCCCTTAACATTTCCTGCAGCATTGGTTTTGTTGTAATAAATTCCTTGAGTTTTGTTTTTTTTTTTTTTTTTTGTCTGGGAAGCTTTTTATTTCTCCTTCAATTTTAAATGGTAGCCTTGCTAGATAAAATAGTCTTGGTTGTAGGTTCTTGTTCTGCATTACTTTGAATATTTTTGCCATTCCCTTCTAGCCTCAAGCATTCCTGTTGAGAAGTCGGATGTCATCCTTATGGGTGCTCCTTTGTAGGTGATAGCCTTTTTTTCTCTAGCAGCTTTTAATATTTTCTCTTTATCACTTAGCTTTGGTATTTTAATTATGATGTGTCTTGGTGTAGGTTTCTTTGGGTTTCTCTTTAATGGATATCTCTGTGCTTCTTGAACTTGTGAGACCCTTCCTTACATCAGTTTAGGGAAGTTTTCAGCTATGATTTTATTGAATAAAGTTTCTATCCCTTGTTCGTTCTCTTCTTCTTCAGGAACCCCTATTATATGGATGTTATTTTTCTTCATGTTGTCACAGAGCTCTCTTAGAGTTTCTTCAGACTGTTTGAGTTTCTTCTTTTTTTTTGCTCTGATTCCATGCCTTTGTTCATCTTGTCTCCAACTCGCTGATTCAATCCTCAGCTTCATCCATCCTACTTTTAATTCCTTCTGTTGTGGTCTTCATTTCTGATATTGTATTTGTCATCTCTGACTGATTCTTTTTTAATATTTCAATGTCCTTTTTATACTTGCTATCTGTTTATTTAGGTGTTTATAATGACCATTCATTATTGTTCTAAGATCCCTAAGCATCCTAACAATCATTATTCTAAACTCTGCTTCTGGAAGTTTGGTTATTTCGATATCACTCTGTTTATTCCCTGGAGGATTCTCTTGTGGTTTCATTTGGATTGCACTTTTCTGTCTTCTCATTAAGTCTGTGAGTTTGGATGTGTTGTTTGTAGAGCTGGTTGAGTCTAGGCTTGGAATTGTTTGCCTCCAATTTTCAGTTGTGTTATTTCTAGGTCTTCTTGGGTTGGCTTCAGCTGTTGTTTGTAATCCATTGTGGAATTTAGCTTTTCTAATAGAGCCCCATTGAAGTCTTGATTTGTTTGTTTTCTTCTCATTTTTGTTTACTCAATGGTAGTCTTGTTTACTGATCTCAGCAGGGGGCTTATTTTAAACTGTATCCAGGAATGTGGTGGGTGTAACCTGAGACTCTGAAGACCTGTTCTGCCAGTTACTCTCTCTGGGTGTGGGGTGCTTTATCTGCTTCCGTATGAGGAGGTGTATCTCAGATCTCCATGGAGACCTGAGTTACTGCCCCTCCTCCCTACTTCTTGTTTTCAGCTGTGTCTTGTTGTGCTTATTGGAGCTGGAGAGATATCACCCGGAACCACTTTAGTCTTGTGTTATATGGAAGGATCAACCCCTCCTCCAGCTATGACTGCCTCCAGCACCTCCCCCAGGTATGGCACTGGATTAGTCTCTTTCAGGTCCTCCCATGCATTCCTCTCTTTTTGTCACTGGCTGTCTCTCTCTCCCCCTTTCTTTCTGGAAAACAAGCCAACTCTTTCAACCTCGTTCCCAGGTCCCCAGGCAAGTGGCTGTGAGTCATATTTTCTACGTTTTCCTTGGATTGAGGCCTTTCTGAGTCTCAGCCTAACCTCCCCCTTTGTTCCTGTAAGCAGGAGAGGCTCACCACTCCTTGGCACTCCCCACCAGGCTCAGCGTGGCTTCTTCTTTGCTCCTTGGTTTTTGAGAGAAGTTCTTGTAGTCCAGAGTTGGTTTTTCACTGTAATGATAACATTTTTAAAGAGTTGAGGCCCAATATTTTTTGTAGAATTCTCTCAATTTTAACTTCTCTGATGTCTCCTCATGTATATTTTCTCATCCTCATGTTGTGACTTCATTCCTATTCAGTCTTTGCCTTTCACACCAATATAAGCCATACTGTGTAGTTCAAATTCAGTTTTAATTGGCCAGTACACTACACCTTTGATAAGATCTTTATCTGTATCCTCTTCACTATCAAAACAATACATAGCCGAACAAGGTACTAACTGTTACAATCACATAACATGGTTAAAACCAGTGGTGGGATTCAAATATTTTAACAACCAATTTTCTGCCCTAATGACCATCTGAAGTACAAAAAAAGATAAACCCAAAGGTATATTATTTTATGCATTTAATAATTAAGAACAAGGAAAGAGATACATAAAACTAGGTTATGTTATAAGAAAGAGTTTTAAAATATTAATGAAATATATTAAATAATACCTGACAAAAAACAATAATACAGTTATTTAAGATATTTCTATTTTGCTTCTTGATTGACATCCTCACTTGCATTTTCTTTCACCCATGGACGGAATAAACATTACTATGGGTGCTTAGAATACACTGGTGTATAGATGAACATTAAAAAAAGTAAGGAATGTAAATTTGTAATTTCCACATTGGGTAGCTGCCCAGGCACCCACTTCAGAGAGAACCCTGATTACAAGTGCCATTTTAACAACTGGTTTGCCAAACAAAACCAAAAAATAGGCATCGGTTCTACCAAACCAGTGTAAACTGGCAGAATTTCACCACTGTTTAAAAATCCTACACGTCTACCAAAACCTGAGGCTTAAGGCCACTTTCTCAGGCCACAGTAGTTTAAGACTATCTGCATAATTGTAAATAATCATTTGAATAACACAATATAAACTCCCACCAACTGGCATAATAAAAAAAAATGCCTGGATGGACTATGTTTACTTTTGCCAGAAAAGTCTAAAGTCACCTACCCAAGCAGGTTAAAATCTCCAAGCTTTCTGTGTTACCACTGCCTTCAAATTCAATTCTTTGTGCCCTGGCTGGTGACACAGTGGATAGAAAATCTTCCCAGAGTTCTGAGGTGGCTGGTTCAGTTCCAGGGTTGCTGGTTTGATCCTGAGAGCACCAGTTGAAACCCCAGTCAGGGCACATATGAGAAGCAATCAATTGCACAACTAAGTAGGACAATAAGTTGATGCTTGTCTCTCTCCCTTTCTAAAAATAAAAATTAAAAAATAAATGAAAGGAAAGATAAAAAAAGAAAAAGAAAGAGAATAAAAGGACCTATTTTATCATTTGCTTTTTGCACAAGGATTCTAGGTCATGTGCACACAGTGCCTTTCACTGGTGGGGTTGCAGTATATGGTTGTTACGACAAATTGGATACCACTGGATTTAATTGATGTTTGAATGTTTGCACCCAGAATTAAACGTCTTGCATAGTAAAATCATAATTGTCTTCTAGTGTAGTACAAAGTTACCTCCCTTTCCAAATTAGATGACCTAACCCAATGAGAAAGTCAAATGTCATATTTCAGCAAAGCTTAGCCACAAGTTCAGATAACCGAAAAAATTGGACATTCAAACAGCAGCACACCTTAAGTGATATGCTGAGCCTCAGGGCACTCATCAAAGCCTGAATTTTGACTTTCACAAAAAGAAATAGCAGGCGTGGAGAGTACAGACATGTTGTTGTTGCTTTTGACAGAAACAGAGCCTGCAGGACTGGAAAAGAGAAATAGAAATAATGAACAAATCAACCCAGAGAGCAGGTTCTGACATGTGGCTTCGTTATCAGATGAAACACTTCCTTCACTTGTGTGTCAAGGAAATTGAGGACAGAATGCCCAGCAACATTACTCAAACACAAAATCTCTAAAAAGGACCATAGGAAGGTATAAAATCATAGATGAAGGGCACGGAGAGGTGGCCTACTCAAATGATTTGAAGACTATTGGGCTTGAAGGCTGTGTGGTGCTTCCCTTTTGGCTGCTGCTGGCATCTGGCTTTTGTATTGAAAGAGGGTTGTAATGAAGAGTTCTTTTTGGTGGACCAAAAGAAATATTTTCAGTTTAAATGTGGATTTGAAGAGCTCTGGATTTCTAACCATGACAAATGGGAAAATGTAGGAGCAGGAGGACTATTTTAGCACATTGTCCCGCAGCATTTTCTGTACCACAGAGGGGATATCCCCCAGCAATTCTCAAAGGTAGAACTGGGAGCTTCTAGAAGCCCCTGAGACCCTTTAAGGAAAAGGTTTTAGTGCAGTTAAAACTATTTTCATAATAATCCTAAAAGGTTATTTGTCTTTTTTCTTCATATTCTCTTAAGAGGCTACTGAGTTATTTTCCAGAGGCTACCCAAAGACTGATGATATTCTCACTTTGATAGCAGATTAGATGTGTACTTATGTATTTTGAATTTTATGAGAGATTTAGCATATAAATATATACTTTTTCAGTGACTAACTCAGTGTGTTCTCTGTGATTTTGCTTT
The DNA here is from genome assembly GCA_037038555.1 of Rhynchonycteris naso. NCBI lineage: Eukaryota > Metazoa > Chordata > Mammalia > Chiroptera > Emballonuridae > Rhynchonycteris > Rhynchonycteris naso. The sequence goes on along the minus strand of CM072997.1, from coordinate 179,418,231 downwards.
GCTATCATTGGCTGGCTGCAGTTGTGCCTTTTCTCATCTCACTAACCTTATCATCTAAAAAAAAAACCCATTATTTTGAAATTCCAGGATAAACTGTAACATCTTTTTAAGTAGCAAAAGGCAAATTTTAGAATTTCAAAACAATGATTTATTAAATGATAACTAGCTCAGAGTGTTTATGGAAGGCAAAATCGTTCATACAGTAATAGTACCAAGCTCTCCTAGTAGTTTTTTACCATCACACATTTTCTAAGTTCCAATTTCAATTACAAAATGACCTTGATCATGTAGCAAAAAAAAAAAAAAAAAAAACCCACAAAAAACAAAAAACTAATTTTATTAAAGATTGACCCTTGAGTAGTTGCTTTTTAATATTTTGAATGACAAAATGAGAAGTTCACGTAAAGCAATTTTTCATATCAAAGTGCAATTGTTGCCTCAAGGAAAAGCACCCTTAAGCTTGAGTAATGCGCTACTTTTTTTTCAAGGAACAACAGACAAATCAACTATGGTTATTCAGACAGAGAGAGGTAATTGGCAGACATTTTCTCCAAAATGAACACCTATTGGTTTAAGGAAAGTAACGGCCAGTATTTATCGCCAATAATAAAATTTAAGCTTTCAAGCAAAAATAAGAATTTTGGCAAACTTGTATTCACCAGTGTGAATTTGTCAATTTTATAATATTTAAAAACTGCTAAGCAAATAATATTAGAGAATGTGTTCTATTGATAGTATTGTCTGATGAAATGTTTTCATTTTGGAAAATCTACAGAAATCATTGAGTTGATATTTTCCAGATGATTCATGTATATTACAAAATTGTATACTAGTAACATTCATTCACACTACAGATAGACTATTAGAATTTTTTTTTTTATATTTTATTATTATTAATTCTAATGGGGTGACATAAATAAATCAGGGTACATATGTACAATGAAAACATCTCCAGGTTATCTTATCATTCAATTGTGTTGCATACCCATCACAAAAGTCAAATTGTCCTCTGTCACCTTCAATCTGGTTTTCCCTGCGTCCCTCCCCTCCTCCCTATCCCACTCTTCCCTCCCTCCCCCCATCCCATAACCACCACTCTCTTGTCCATGTCTCATACCCTCACTTTCATGTCCCACCTATGTATATAATCGTGCTGTTCTCAATTTTTCTTTTTTTCTGATTTACTTATTTCACTCCGTATAATGTTATCAAGGTACATCCATTTTGTTATAAATGATCCGATGTCATCGTTTCTTATGGCTGAGTAGTATTCCATAGTATATATGTACCATAGCTTTTTAATCCACTCGTCTTCTGACGGACACTTGGGCTGGTTCCAGATCTTCGCTATTGTGAACAATATTGCCACGAACATGGGGGCGCATTTCTTCTTTTCGAACAGTGCTATGGTGTTCTTAGGGTATATTCCTAAAAGTGGGATAGCTGGGTCAAAAGGCAGTTCGATTTTTAATTTTCTGAGGAATCTCCAAACTGTTTTCCACAGTGGCTGCACCAGTCTGCATTCCCACCAGCAGTGCAGAAGGGTTCCCTTTTCTCCACATCCTCGCCAGCACTTATTCTGTGTTGTTTTGCTGATAAGTGCCATTCTGACTGGTGTGAGGTGATATCTCATTGTGATTTTAATTTGCATTTCTCTAATGATTAGTGATGTTGAGCATTTTTTCATATGCCTATTGGCCATCTGTATGTCCTCTTTGGAAAAATTTCTATTCATTTCTTTTGCCCATTTTTTGATTGGGTTGTTTGTCTTCCTGGTGTTGAGTTTTATAAGTTCTTTATAAATTTTAGTTATAAACCCCTTATCAGATGTGCTGTCGAATATGTTCTCCCATTGTGTGGTTTGTCTTTTTATTCTGTTCCTATTGTCTTTAGCTGTGCAAAAACTTTTTAGTTTGATATAGTCCCATTTGTTTATCTTGCCTTTTATTTCAGTTGCCCGTGAAGATAAATCGGCAAATATACCGCTGCTACAGATGTCGGAGAGCTTGCTGCCTATGTTTTCTTCTAAGATGCTTATGGTTTCACGGCTTACGTTTAAGTCTTTTATCCATTTTGAGTTTGTTTTTGTGAATGGTGTAAGTTGATGGTCTAGTTTCATTTTTTTGCAGGTAGATGTCCAATTTTCCCAACACCATTTGTTAAAGAGGCTGTCTTTACTCCATTGTATGTTCTTTCCTCCTTTGTCAAATATCAGTTGTCCATAAAGGTGTGGGTTTATTTCTGGGTTCTCTGTTCTGTTACATTGATCTATGTGCCTGTTCTTATGCCAGTACCAGGCTGTCTTGAGTATAATGGCCTTGTAGTAAACCTTGATATCAGGAAGAGTGATACCTCCTGCTTTATTTTTTCTTTTTAAGATTGCTGAGGCTATTCGTATTCTTTTTTGGTTCCATATAAATTTTTGGAATATGTGTTCTATATCTTTGAAGTATGTCATTGGTATTTTAATTGGTATTGCATTGAATTTATAAATTGCTTTGGGTAATATAAACATTTTAATGATGTTTATTCTTCCTAGCCATGAGCACGGTATGTGCTTCCACTTGTTTGTATCTTCCTTGATTTCTTTTATCAGTGTTCTATAATTTTCCGAGTACAAGTCCTTAACCGCCTTGGTTAAATTTACTCCTAGGTACTTTATTTTTTTGGCTGCAATAGTGAAGGGGATTGTTTCCTTAATTTCTTTTGCTGATATTTCATTGTTGGTGTATAGAAATGCCTCTGATTTCTGAGTATTAATTTTATATCCTGCCACCTTGCTGAAATCATTTATAAGGTCCAGTAGTTTTTTGACTGAGACTTTAGGGTTTTCAATATACAATATCATATCATCTGCAAATAATGACAGTTTTACTTCTTCTTTTTCAATTTGGATGCCTTTTATTTCTTCTTCTTGTCTGATTGCAGTAGCTAGGACTTCCAGAACTATGTTGAATAAGTGTGGTGAAAGTGGGCAACCCTGCCTGGTTCCTGATCTTAAGGGGATTGATTACTTTTAATCTTTGTCCATTTAGTATGATGTTTGCTGTCGGTTTATCGTAGATGGCCTTTATCATGTTAAGGAATGATCCCTGTATTCCCACTTTACTGAGAGTTTTGAGCATGAATGGGTGCTGGATTTTATCAAATGCCTTTTCTGCATCTATTGAAATTATCATGTGATTTTTGTCCTTCCTTTTGTTTATGTGGTGAATCACATTGATTGATTTGCGAATATTGAACCAGCCTTGCCTCTCCAGAATAAATCCCACTTGATCGTGGTGTATGATTTTTTTCATATATTGCTGGATCCGGTTGGCTAATATTTTGTTGAGAATTTTAGCGTCTAAATTCATCAGGGATATAGGCCTATAATTTTCTTTCTTTGTGTTGTCTTTGCCCGGTTTTGGGATCAGAATTATGCTGGCCTCATAAAAGGAGTTTGGTAGTCTTCCTTCCTCTTGAATTTTTTGAAATAGCTTGAGGAGAATAGGAGTTAGTTCTTCTTTGAATTTTTGATAGAATTCACTTGTGAAGCCATCAGGCCCAGGACTTTTCTTTTTGGGGAGTTTTTTGATAACTGTTTGGATCTCATTTGCTGTAATAGGTCTGTTTAGGTGTTCTGATTCTTCCAGATTGATTTTTGGAAAGTTATATGATTCAAGAAATTTTTCCATTTCACCAAGATTGTCTAATTTTTTGGCATACAGTTCTTCATAGTATTTTCTTACAATGATTTGTATTTCTGTTGTGTCAGTTGTTATTTCTCCACTGTCCTTTCTAATTTTATTTATTTGAGTCCTCTCTCTTTTTTTCTTGGTGAGTCTAGTTAAAGGTTCATCAATCTTGTTTACCTTTTCAAAGAACCAGCTTCTTGTTTCATTGATCCTCTGTATTGTTTCCTTAGCCTCTATGTCATTTATTTCTGCTCTGACCTTTATTATTTCCTTCCTTCTACTTGTCCTGGGTTTTATTTGTTGTTGTTTTTCTAGTTCTTTTAGATGCAGGGTCAGGTTGCTTATTTGAGCTTTTTCTAGCTTCTTATGATATGCCTGTAGTGCAATAAACTTCCCTCTCAGAACTGCTTTTGCTGTGTCCCATAAATTTTGAGTTGATGTATGCTCATTATCATTTGTTTCTAGAAACTGTTTTATTTCTTTTTTGATCTCATTGTTAATCCATTCATTATTTAATAACATGCTATTTAGTTTCCAAGTGTTTGAGTATTTTTCATTTTTTCTTTTGTGGTTAATTTCTAGTTTCATGGCATTGTGATCAGAGAAAATGCTTGATATGATTTCAATCTTCTTAAATTTATTGAGACCATTTTTGTGTCCTAACATGTGGTCTATCCTAGAAAACGTACCATGAGCACTTGAGAAGAATGTATATTCTACTGCTTTAGGGTGAAAAGTTCTGAAGATATCTATTAAATCAAGTTGATCTAGTGTCTCCTTTAAGTCTGCTGTTTCTTTATTAATTTTCTTTCTTGAGGATCTATCCACTGTTGTTAGAGGGGTATTGAAATCCCCTACTATGATAGTATTGCTGTTAATCTCGCCCTTTATGTCCATCAAAGTCTGCTTTATGTATGTCGGGGCTCCTATATTTGGTGCATAGATATTTATAATAGTTATATCTTCCTGTTGAATTGTTTCCTTTATCATTATGTAGTATCCTTCTTTATCTCTTACTACAGCCATTGTTTTAAAGTCCATTTTGTCAGATATAAGTATTGCTACCCCTGCTTTTTTTTCATTTCCATTTGCATGAAATATTTTTTTCCATCCTTTTATCTTCAGTCTATGAGCATCCTTTGTTTTAAGGTGTGTCTCTTGTAGACAGCATATGTATGGGTCCTGTTTCTTTAGCCATGCAGCTACCCTATGTCTTTTGATTGGATCATTTAATCCATTTACATTTAAGGTTATTATTGATATGTAGTTGTTTATTGCCATTTTATTCTTTAAAGCTGTATTCTTCTTTTGCTCTATTCATTCCTCCCTTTAAACTGTTCACAAGAGGCCCCTTAGTATCTCTTGCAGAATTGGTTTGTTTTTTATGAATTCCTTCAGGCTTTCTTTTTCTGGGAAGCTCTTTATTTCTCCTTCAATTTTAAACGTTAGCCTTGCTGGATAAAGTAGTCTTGGTTGTAGGTTCTTGTTCTGCATTACTTTGATTATTTCTTGCCATTCCCTTCTGGCCTCAAGTGTTTCTGTTGAGAAGTCCGATGTCATCCTTATGGGGGCTCCTTTGTAGGTGATAGTCTTTTTTTCTCTAGCAGCTTTTAAAATTTTTTCTTTATCCATTAGCTTTGGTATTTTAACTATGATGTGTCTTGGTGTAGATTTTTTTGGGTTTCTCCTTAATGGAGTTCTGTGTGCTTCTTGAATGTGTGGAGTGTTTCCCAGCCTTAATTTAGGAAAGTTTTCTGCTATGATTTGATTGAACAAAGTTCCCATTTCCTGTCCTCTCTCCTCTTCTTCAGGCACCCCTATGTGCGAATGTTGTTTCTCTTCATGTTGTCACAAAGCTCCCTTAGAGTTTCCTCACATTTTTTAAGTCTCTTTTCCTTTTTCTTCTCTGCTTCTGTGCCTTTGTTTATTGTGTCCTCTAACTCGCTTATTCGATCCTCAGCGTCATCCATCCTGCTTTTAATTCCTTCCATTGTGGTCTTCAGTTCTGATACTGTATTTGTCATTTCTGTCTGATTCTTTTTTATTATTTCAATTTCATTTTTTATACTTGTTATCTCTTTATTTAGGTGTTCATAATGACTATCCATTGTTGCTCTAATTTCTTTGAACATCCTAACTATCATTATTCTAAATTCTGCTTCTGGTAATTTGGTTATATCTGGTTCATTCAGGTCCTTCTCTGGGGATTTCTCTTGATTCATTTGGTTTGCATTCCTCTGCCTGCCCATTTTTTCTGTGTATAAGCAAGTTGTGGGCACTGGAGTCCAGTAGGTGTTGACTTTGTGTTCTCTAGGTGTGGTCTATCTGCAGGCCCCCCACCCCCTCTGCCGGTGCCTAGGGTGGTTGGGTATGAGCGTTGCCAGCACCGGCCCACTGTGGCTTTTGCTATGATTTCTGCCTCTCCTCCGTGGGATGGGCTGTGACTGAAGCCACAAGATTAGCACCAAGGGTAGAGGTGAGCACCTCTCCTCAGCTGCGGACCCAGCCTATTTCCGGACTTCTGCCCAGAACCAGCAGTCGGAGCCTGCTCGCTATAGTTCCGCGGGTTAGGCGGGGCTTTTGACGTGCTCTCAGCTGTAAGCTTTTGCCCGTCCGGAGCTTTAGCCCCGCCCTCGAGGCCAGGGCCCTTTGCGCAGGGTCGGAAACCAAGGTTTATTGGGGCGGGCGTGTTTGCTGGCTTCCGCTTAGCTGCGTACTTCCGCTCGTCCCGGCCTCTACCCTGCCCCCGCTTTCGGAGCCCGCTCGTGCACGTATGAATGCTATCCGGGGTTTCTCCGGCCGGATGGGAATAGCAGTGTGGGCTCAGCTGCGAGCCTCCACTTGTCTCGGGGTCCACCCCGTTCCCGCGCTCGGAGCCCGCTCGCGCACGTATACTGGCCAACCGCGGTTTCTCCAGCCTGGGGGGTGGGGTGGGGGACTGGTAGCGTCAGCTCAGCCATGAGCCCCTGCCCGTCCCTGGTCCCAGCCCGGTCCCCGCGGTCGGGGTCGGCCTGCGCAGGGCCCGCCCGTTCCTGGCCTCCCGCTCTGTCCCCGCAAGTGGGATCAAAGGCGGGCCCGCAGCTTCTGGACCGCCTTCGCGGTCCCCTCTGACCCTCTGGGCTAGACCGATCTCCCACCAGCTTGGCCTCTGCCCACGCCGACAGAACCGCCTTTCAGCGTCCTGCCGCCCCAAAACCTTAAGCAGCCCTCAGCAGAGTAGGAAGGGACCTAATACTCCACACTGTAGGTCTGGGAGCTCCCTCACTTGTTTCACAGCTCAACACTGTCCAAACGCCTCTTCTAGGCTCCAGGACTGGAGGCTGGGGCTTGGTTCCTGGGACCCAGGTCCCTCCCTCTCCGCCAAACTCTCTTCCCGCCACACAGGTCTCTCCGGGCTTCCGTTTGCTCCGGGGAGCTGGGCAGCCCTCTTCGCGTTTTCGCTATTCCTACCAGTCTCAGTGTGGCTTCTTCTGTGTTCCTTGGTTGAAGAGTCCACTTAGTTTTGTTCAAAGTTGGTTTATTCAGGTGATGGTTCTTAAAATTGGGTTGTAATCCACTTTGGTTCTGGGAGTTGGAAGTTGGTACATCCGCCTACTCCGTCGCCATCTTACTCCCCCTAGACTATTAGAATTTGATGTAATAGAATTCATTGACATGGTTTAAGATTCCACACTGTAAATAACTGAAAAAACTACCACTTGAGTTTGGTGTAGCATCAAATCAAAATACTTATAATTACCTAAAAATGTTATCCCATGTCAGATCTCTGTGAAGCTGGGTTTTCTTCATACTTCAGTGAAAACTATATATTGTAAATGATTGTATATTAAAGATTATATGAGAATCTAGTTAATTTCAACTAAACCAAATACATTAAAGAGGTTTGCAAAAATATAAAACACGACTATTATCCTCACTAACTTTTTCTTTTTCTTTGTTTATTATTTAAGTTAACTAGTAGTGCTATTACTTTATTATTAATTGAATTAATATTTGCTTTAAACCTCCAATACAGTAAATATAGATAAACATGACCAAAATAAAAATAAAAAGTTCTTTGGAGTCCTCAATAATTTTTATAGTATAGGGAGATACTAAGACCAAAAAGTTCAGAATAACTGATGGAAGCAATTGTTTTTTTTCAGATAACAAAATTATTAGGCTCTTTTTATGTATTAGGAATTGTTCTAGGTGTCCAAGTGTCAGAGAAAAAATGCAGAAAATAAGTGTAATAAAGAACTATTTTGAAAGTCATATGACCTCCTATACTATCAACATGAGCTACATATTAATATATAACATTTATTGTATGCCTAAAGTAGGTCAAGTGCTTTTTAAACATCATTTTAATTTTTACAAGATCTCTATAAAGTATCCCCATTTGAGAGATGAGGAAGTTAAGACCTAAAGAATTAAAGTAAGCCCTGGCCGGCTGGCTTAGCTGTAGAGCGTTGGGCCGTTGTGTAGAAGTCCCGGGTTCAATTCCCAGCCAGGGCACACAGGAGAAGCACCCATCTGCTTCTCTACCCTTCCCCCTATCCTTCCTCTCTATCTCTTTTTTCCCCTCCTGCAGGCAAGACTCCATTGGAGCAAAGTTAGCCCGGGTGATGAGGATGGCTCCATGGCCTCTGCCTCAGATGCTAAAATGGCTCTGATTGCAGCAGAGCTATGCCCCAGATGGGTCTGTCTGTCTCCCCACCACTTCTCACATCAGAAAAATAAAAATAAAAAAAAAAAGAAGAAGAAATTAAAAAGTAAAATAAAAGAAGTAATATGATTATGGCTATTTATTGGCCAAGTCATGAATTAAATATAGGTCTGTCTGTTTGTAAAATCAAGATTGACTCCATTATAGAACACTTGTATTTTCTGGGAGATGCTTAAGTGGAAGTCTGATGACCCAGTAGGAGAAATGCTATATAATATTTTCATGGATCGGAGGTGGTTGGGCTAATAAACATTTAGGTATTATCTAAATCAGTGATATGATTCAAAGATGCATTATTTATTTTTTTAATAATGGTGGTTATTTTCAGAAAGAGTAGCAGTTTGAGTTCAAGACAGTCTGCTAGAAAAGTCAACATTGCAGATGAAGTCTGAAGGCAGCTTGGCCAGTGGACATTGGCCTATTTTCATTTTAGGCATTCAACTGATTGGATGAGACCCAACCTCATTATAGAGGACAATCTATTTTACACAAGTTCATCAATTTAAATATAAAGCTCGTTCAGAATAATGTTTGACTAAATAGCTGGATACTATGTCACCACAAAGCTGACACATAAAATCAACCATTACAAGGGTTAAATTTCATTAATTTTTAAATTAATATCATTTAATTTCTGCTCTTTTTCTTATTTGTTTCTTTCCTTCTCCTTGCTATTGGTTTTCTTTTATCTGGTATCTTTTTATTTATTTATTTATTTATTTATTTATTTATTTATTTATTTATTTTTGGTATTTTCCCAAAGTTAGAAGCAGGGAGGTAGACAGAGACTCCCACATGCGCCTGACTGAGATCCACCCAGCATGCCCACCAGGGGACAATGCTCTGCCCATCTAGGGCATCACTTTGCTGCAGCAGAAGCCATTCTAGCACCTGAGGCAATGGCCATGAAGCCGTCCTCAGCACCCGGGCCAACTTTGCTCAATGAAGCCTTGGTTGTGGGAGGGGAAGGGAGAAACAGAGAGGAAGGAGAGGGGGAAGGTTGGAGAAGCAAATGTGTGCTTCTCTTGTGTGCCCTGACTGGGAATTGAACCCAGTACTTCCACATGCCATGCCAATGCTTTACTGCTGAGCCAACCGGCCAAGACTTTATCAGGTATCTTAAGGTAAAAAAGTAAACTATTAATTTGTATCTTTCCTTTTTTTATTTCTATTATTTAAAGTTACATGTTTCCCTCTAAGAATTGCTTTATATATAACTTTAGTCACATCCTATAAATTTTGATATGTTATATTCTCATTTTTCTTTAATTCAAATATGTTATTTTTCTTAAAAACTCTTGTCCTTAGTTTTCTTCTCAAGTATTTGAGGCTTTTATTCACATCTTTTTGTGAGTTAATGCTAATTCAATTTCATTTGAGCCAGAGAATTAACTTTGTATGACTTCAATTCATTAGATTAATTAAGACCTAAAATATGATATTCTTGATAACTTTCCTGTGTCTATTTAAGGGATGTGGATTCTGTTATTATATGGAAAGTTCTATCAATGACAATAAGGTCTATTTGGTTGATGGTGTTTTACATGTCATCAGTATCCATGCTGATTTTTACCTACTTGCTTTATTGATCTGTGAGAGAGGAGTGTTGTAATATCAAACTATAATTGTAAATTTATCCTTTTAGTTTTTCCTTTATTTCTGAAATTCTTTTCATTCTGACGTTTTCTTCTGCCTGAAGAACTTCTTTTAGTATATATATATTTTTTAATTTCTTTTTTATTTTATTTTATTCATTTTAGAGAGGAGACACAGAATGAGAGAGAGAGAGAGAGAGAGAGAGAGAGAAAGGGGGGAGGAGCTGGAAGCATCAACTCCCATATGTGCCTTGACCAGACCAGTGCAGGGTTTTGAACTGGTGACCTCAGTGTTCCCAGGTCAATGCTTTATCCACTGTGCCACCACAGGTCAGGCTTAGTATATTTTTAATGTAAGTTTTCTGATAACAAACTTGTTCTTCTTAATCTGGAAATGTCTTTATTTCACCTTTAATCCTGAATAATATTTTCTTTTTGATATAGAGTTTTGGGTTGATAGTTATGTTTTTTTAGCATGTGACAAATGTTTTACTATTTTCTGGCTTCCATGGTTTCAAAGAAGAAATCTACTGACATTTGAATCATAATTTCTCTAGAAGCAATATGTTATTTTCTTTGCATGATTTCAAGATTTTTCATTTGTCTTTGATTTTCACTATTATGATAATCTTATGTCTGAATGTGCACTTCTTTGAGTTTACCCATTAAGTGCTATCTTTTTTGAACCATATTAATCTATAAGTTTATTTCAGCCATTATTTCTTCATTATAATTTCTGCACTGGACTATCTTCTCCTTCTGAAGCTTTAATAATATGAATATTAAACCTTTTGCATTGTCTCAAAGGTCAGTGTCAAATTAATGTTTGAAAGTATGAGGGGCTCCTCATGGGTTATATGACAAGATAAAGCTTTATAGGCAAAATAGTGCAGAACTGGTCTTTAATAGATCATTGAAATACACTGAGATAAATGGAGAAAATATCAGTGGCTGAAAAATTCTGATATCACACTGTGAGACTATAATTGATGATGTCTGTAATTATCTATAAACCACACTTCTATTAAAAGAAGGAATCTTTGAATAAACATACTATACCCTAGCAGTGGTCAGCAAACTCATTAGTCAACAGAGCCAAATATCAACAGTAGAATGATTGAAATTTCTTTTGAGAGCCAATTTTTTTAAACTTAAACTATATAGGTAGGTACATTCCTTACTGAAGTAGCACCCGCACGTGGTATTTTGTGGAAGAACCACACTCAAGGGGCCAAAGAGCCACATGTAGCTTATGAGCCACAGTATTTCAACCAGGGCCCTAAAGCATAAGGTCAGTTATGACAAGGGCGAAGATGTTGGCTGGCCCCCTACACTGGGAGATAAGCAAATACAATGTGTCCATAAAGTCATGGTGCATTTTTTGACTGGTCACAGGAAAGCAACAAAAGATGATAGAAATGTGAAATCTGCTCCAAATAAAAGGAAAACTCTTCCAGTTTCATACCTATTCAGTGCAGTTTGATGTGGGTTTCATTTGTTGCCCTACACACATCCAAATGATAGTGAAGTTCTTGCCACACACGGGTAAGGATGTCTGGTGTAACAAAGTGAATAACGTCTTTGATTCTCTGTTTTAAGTGATTAATGTCATTGATATGTTCAATGTGCACATGTTGCTTCACATAACCCCAAAAGTAAAAGTCTAAGGGCATCAGATCCGGGCATCATGGTGGCCATGGCTTGACAGAACCCCTGCCTATCCACCACCAGGGGGATGTTCTATCTAGAAACTCACGAACAATGGTGACATAGTGTGGAGGAGCGTCGTCCTGGTGAAAGATGTCACCTTCTGGAAATTGTGGCACTGCCCACAATTCCAACATGTCAAGATAGGTGTTTGCCATCACAGACTGCTCTGAAAAAATAAATGGGCCTATCACCTTATCATGCATCAGGCCACACCACACGTTCACTTTAGGGGTGTTACATTCGTACTCAACGTAGGCATGAGGATGTTCAGCAGCCCATATTTGGACGTTATGGTGATGAACGTGTCCACAGATATGGTAGGTTGCCTCATCGCTAAACACAATCTTCTGCAAAAATCTTGCATCATTGTCGATCTCATGAAGCATATCTGTAGCAAACGCGCATTGTGTGGGTCTATCCGCCGGTTGATAGCGTGCAACAGCCACAATTTGTACCCCGTAAAACAGAGACGTTTCTTTAACACCTTATGAACTGTAGTCTTGCTTAGGTGTAATTGTCAATAACAGTCACGCACAGATTTTTTAGGGCTCCTTGGGTAGCTATCCCGTATAGCCTCTACAGACTCGTCACTGACTGATGGCCTACCAGAACGGGGTTTCTCCACCAAACTGCTGGTTTCCTTCAACTGCTTATCCCGCCAAGTAATGTTATTCCTATGTGGTGGCACTTCCTTATAAACGCGCTGATATTCACATTGCACTTTGGTCATGGATTCTAATTTAGTGAGTCACAGAACACACTGAACTTTCCTCTGTACTGACCACATCTCAACTGGCATGGCTGTGGGCTGCTCTGCTGTATACACAGTGTTACGTCATCATCTGCGCATGCGCACATGCTGCCACATCATTCCACAAAAACTGGGAGGGTTTTCCTTTTATTTGGTGCAGATTTCACATTTCTATTGTCCTTTGTTGCTTTCCTGTGACTGGTCAAAAGTACACCATGACTTTACGAACATACTGTATTTTCTTGGCATCTCATACCTTTCTTCTCTTTTTATCTGCCTTGCTCACCCTCAAACTTTTCTGCTTCCCTGCCAACCAAGAATTCAGGACACTTCTTTATCTCAGGTTGCTTGTGAATTTTAGTTAACAAGCTAAAGAGTTCAGGCATTGTTGTCTCTGAAGAATGCAATGTGATACTCTTTTCAGGAAGTTGTGCTTTTAAAATGAGATTAGTAATTAGCCTATAAAATAAATTACTAATGGTAGAATGTCATGACTAACAAAGATGTAATAATTTGGGGTAAAGGCAGACCTTTCTTCTTTTTCTTTTACAATATAGGTTGGGGCAAAAGTAGGATTATAGTTATGAGTACACAAAACACAGTTTATTCTTGTATAATTATTTGCTCAATATTTTTTTCCATGCAAACAAGTATAAACTTACTTTTGCCCTTCTCTGTATATGGGTGAAACCTAGTCTGCCCATGTACATAGTGCTGACCCACTGATATCAGTAAGCAATATCCTGGTTTTTTTAAAATTATTTTTATTTATTGATTCATTTTAGAGAAGAGAAAGAGAGAGAGAGAGAGAGAGAAGGCGGGGGAGGAGCAGGAAGCATCAATTCCCATATGTGCCTTGACCAGGCAAGCCCAAGGTTTTGAATTGGCGACCCCAGCATTCCAGACTGATGCTTGATCCACTGCGCCACCACAGGTCAGGCCCTACAATATCCTGCTTTCAAAAAAATCTTTTAAATTATGGAAAATTTTTATGTCTCAATTAAATATTTATATATAATATTTTCTTGAGGAATGTTTGATCCTTCTGTAGATCAAAATCTATTTATAATAAAACCAGAAGAGTAGAATAAAGTGAAATAAGTTTATCTCAAAATAAACATTAGAGTAATGGGGATATTCCTCAATATCATTTGTGCAATAAATTAAGGTCTGATTCCAGTTCATAAAACAAACAGCCTGACCTGTAGTGGCACAGGTCAGCTTTGACCTGGAACGCTGAGGTCACCAGTTCGAAACCCTGAGCTTGCCCGGTTAAGGCACATATGGGAGTTGATGCTTCTTGCTCCTCCCCACTTCTCTCTCTCCTTTTTTTTTTCTCTCTCTCTCCCTCTCTAAAATGAATAAATAAAGTCTTAAAAAATTAAAGCAAAGAAACACACAAAACCACTAGTATATATGAATGTTCTGGCCTCAAAGAAATGTAAAATTTAGTTGTTGTTTGAGACACATTGCTTCTATCTTTTGTTTTCTTGTCTAATAATGAATGTTTCTTCTCTATAGAACATTTTACTAACATTGCATTATAAAAGAAAAAAACATTCATCGTCAAAAAAATCTAGGTTATATTTTCAAGTTTTGTATTGTAAATTTAAGATTAAATTACATCCTTAGAAATCCTACTGAGTACTGACGTTCATTGTACCAGATGCTCAACAGCTATACTTTATTTAATCATTAAAGACATTTTGTGATATTGGTGTTATCATCCCTATCTATATTTTTCAAATACAGAAATTGAAGTTAAAATAAGGTAAATGATTTGTTCATGGTTATACAGCTGATAAGAGAAAATGACTTACATCCTGCTCTTTTAATTCTAAATTATATACTTTTTCCAATTTACTTTTTTTTCAACTTTCTGCTATAGGTTAAGATAAAGACTAAAGGCACAATATAATACATAAATTCCTAAAGAGATTTTACATACATACTTTATGGATGTGTGCATGTATAGATTTATGTACATTATGAGGAAAAAAGATAAGGGTTAAATAAAAGAAACTGATCATGATAATGTGTAGTGAACTGAGAAATAAGATTAACTGAAATTTATACTAACTCAACTAAGACACAAAAGTATACAGAAAAAAAAAGAGAAATATATAAATAAATAAATGCTATCTTGTGAGAAAAACTTGAAAAACTCAAAATAATTTAAAAGTACAAATAAAACTTATATTGAAAATATTGTCAATACCAATGAAGTCTTTGTCAAAAGTTTTCAAAATATTAATGTTATATTTTACAATCAGCTTAAATTATCTTATATTTTCAGTTTATCAAGAAATTAAGATTTTTTGAGAATGTAATTTTTAATGCTATATAAAAATGGGATGTAATGTTTTTAATTTTTTTGGCACTATAAAAAATATAGGTTGATTTCAGTTCTTGATACTACAGATAACGATGTGATGGGAATATTTGTACACACACTTTGTCAGCATTTCTTATTACTTTTACACTGTAGATTCTGAACAGTCAAAAAGTAGGTCAAAGTTATGAATATTTTAAGATTTCTGAAAATGTTTTATCTTTTAGCACTAACATCAACAGTATATTAGAGTTTTGTCTTAACACACCTTTAAAACTGAGTATTATTTTTAAATTTATAATTTATAAATAAAATACAGTATTTAATTGTATTTATCCTTTTAAAATTATTGGTATGTTTTAAATGTATGTGTGTATATATACATATATATACATATATATATATATATTATATGGTTATTGGCTATCTGTAAAAATAAAGTATTTCTATATTTTTCTGAGCAAGGCAAATTTCACCAAAATAATAATACATTTGAGTAGTTACTGTTCCAAGGTATATATGTTCAATCAATTCATCCTCCCTATTTTACCAGTGGATGTCGGGGTATGGAAAGTAATTTGTCCATGTCACATTGTGGTGAAGTGGTAGAGCCAGTATATGAACCAAGGTAATCTGTTCTGGAGTTTCACCATTAACGATTGTACTTTATTGACTACTAAAAGATATTAATTCCTAGGTACAGACATATTTATACCTAAGTTATTTCATAATTATACTAGGCTATGTCAAAATTTTATTTTCAACATGATGCACTACTACTTTTCCCAGGGATAGAAAACATTTTGATTAGAAAATAATGCCCATACATTTCATGGGATAAGGCTTTCTGTGTGATAATACATTGATTCAGACTCTATGAGGATAAAAATATCTACGTTAAACACAGTACATATAAGACAGAAGCTACTTTATTTTTCTAACCAAGTCATCTCTTAATGAAATTATTTTATTGGCGTAACATAGCTAATTCTGAGCTTTTTTACTTTTAGAACAGGCAGAACATGGTAGTTCAGAAAATGGTCTTACAAACATGATTAAAGGAAATGAAGGTATAGTGTTGAAAGAAGCAGAAATGAGTTGTCTAGAGAAAACATTAGGGACCCTTAATAGTTGCCTAGAAATATATGTAAAATAACATTAACTTTAGTTAGTGAAATTTGTTGAAAATGAATATGTCCTTTTAATGTGTAAGTTCTTTAAATTATATGTTTTTGATATTCAAGAAATTTAAATGATCTACTTCTAAAAATCTTTTCAGTAGTTTCTCTAATTGCTCTAAGAATGTGATTCTATAAAATGTCACTCAATTATTCTTTTACTTATGTTAAATTTTATAAATTTATAATTTGTATGTTATGCTTAAGCCATCAAGAATTTACTGTGATCTATGGTAAAAATTGATAATATAAATGTGATTATTTTATAATACTTTGGCAATTTTTCTAACAGTGGTTGGTTTGTTGTAGAGAATGCTATTAATTTTAGAGTTATTGTGCTGTGGTCAGAAAATAACACTCTTACAACTTATACCTTTGAAAAATTTTTAAGTCTATTGTTCTCATTTATTTTAAAGTATTCTACATGAGCTTGGTATCATATGTATTTGCTGTTATATAAACATTTAAAATTTAAATAAGTATTATTATTAAGATTATTTAAATACTCTTTTTTTTTGTCTTAGTTTTAGTTATTCCATTACAACTTCACTTATTGAAAACTGCATCAAGGACTTCTAGTTCAATGGCAGAACCTTAAACTTTTGAAGAGGTTGTTATATGAAGACTAGGATTGGACAGTTGAAGGAACAGAAAATAGTTTTGAAGTGATTTAAAAATCTAAGTAAATTCAACTATAAATAACATGATTCATATAAAATAATGTGAGAAGATAAACTTGGCAATTAGACAGGTAACATGAGCTCTTGCACTCCCTGGCAGGTAGCTGAGACTTTATTCTTTTGGCCAGCCAGGGTTACACACTGATTTTTATTCAGCTGCATAAAAATAAACTGGAGATTTAAATAAATATACATTGAAGTTATACTTAAGTGAGAATTAGGTCCTTAAGGCAACTTTAAACAAAAATCATGTATCATCAAAATTACTTAAAATATTTAAATTGCTTATGAATTAGAGTATACATGCCAAAGTTTTAGGGTAAAAAAACTAGGAACAGCAAAGAAGAGTGAATATGAAAATGACTGGACTTTCAAACCTTTCTGTATTTAAGATATTATTAATCTATATTAGTGAATTCAGACTGGGTTCAAATATTGATTCTGGCCCAATCTTTCTCTCCTTTCCCCTGAGACTGCAATTACTAGTCTGGTAGTCCTTATTAACATGGCCTCTCTTTCTGTTATGCTCTTTTTGAAATTTTCAATCCTTTTATCTCAGTGCTTTAGTCTAGCTATATCCTTCTGAACTACCTTTTAGTTCACTAATTCTTTCTTCATTTATGTCTACTCTTAAGGTCATCAGTAGAATTTTTACTTTCAGTCTTTATATATTTCAGTACTAAGGTTTCCATTTGATCTTTTATATATTTCTCATCTTCTACTTAAATAATCCCTTTTGTATTTTAATTATTTGATTATATTTGTCACATTTTTTAATGACTACATTTGAAAATTTAATTATGCATAACTCTAGTGAGTCTCCCTTTTTTCTTTTTCTTTTTCTCATTTTATTAATTTTTTTCTTAAATCTTTTTTCTTTGTATGTTTGTTTATTTTTTACTGAAAACCAGACATTAAATATAAAAGTTATAAAAGTAATTTGAAACTATGCATGTTATTTTAACCTAAAAGGTACTGAATTTTGCTTTTAGTATTCATCTAGGGTACAGACAAGAACAATACTAGATTGTCTTAATATAATAAAGACCTGAGATAATTTGGAGCTGAATTTAGTTCTTTTTATGGCTGTCACACCTTCTGCTATATTTAATTCTTTGGAATCACCATTAGATAGCATTGATACATATCAGGATTTTTCTTGCATGGTGAGTTCTGATATCTAGTTTTGTTTCTTTTAGCCTGAATCTGACAAAACCTCTGCTTACTTTCTCAAAATCTCCAAAAATACTTATAGAATTAGTACATTTCTTAACAGAAAAAACAATACTAATTATCAAGTATTACTCTTTGTCTTTGTTGGGCAAACAAGTGTGTTAGGCTTGCTCACTTGTACTTTGCCTGATTGGTACATGAGCATGGCATAGCACAAGTTGTGTGTGTGTAGTCATGTAAGGCTGCAGATTCTTTTTTATTATTTATTTATTTATTTATTTATTTATTTATTTATTTATTTAAGAGAGGAGACACAGAGTGAGAGAGAGAAAGAGAGAGAGAGAGAGAGAAAGCGGGGAGGAGCTAGAAGCATCAACTCCCATATGTGCCTTGACCAGACCAGTGCAGGGTTTTGAACTGGCGACCTCAGTGTTCCCAGGTCGACGCTTTATCCACTGCGCCACCACAGGTTAGGCCAAGGCTGCAGATTCTTGCTTTCAATGTGATAGATTGTAGATTGTGGATTGCCTGTTGCCTTTGAAAGGGGTCATTATTTTGCTACTGTTAGCTGGAAAAGGGGTTTTTCCCTCGGCCTGTTTGCTCATCAGTCCAGAGAGAGAAAAAAGCAGTTTTCCCTGCCCGCTTGCTCTTCTGCCCTTGAGAAACTCTAATAAACAGAATGGCCCACCATTTTCTGGCTCCACAGTTCCTTTACTGTCTACTCAAATCCAATATAAACCTGCATGGACACAGCCACTGGCCTTACAGGCTCTCTTTCCTCTCCTACATTCTGGCCTTCAAAATTTTGTTGTTGATAACTTTTCAGTGTCTTCACCTTTTTTAAAGACTGATTTGCCCAACTTTTTTAGTTGTTATATATAAGAAAGTATGTCTAAAATAATCCAGCCTATCATTACTAAATTTGAAACTCAGTTTTAATTTTATATATTTATTTTAATGATTATGGGTTGTGAAGAAGTAGAAAGTAGAGAATAAAAATAGAATAACTAATAGAGTAACACAATAGTGGAAAGATACAGGAAATAATAAGGATTTAAAGAGAGATCATGTGGTAAAGGTAGCAAAGATCTGAGGAATTTTAGAAAAATTTAGAAAGTAACATTGGCATCCAAAGTAAAAGTCTGAGGTCTTTTCTGACCTCCTCTTCATTGTGGGTATAAACTATTGATTATTTGGATGTAGCTATAAAAGATATCGACACTAGACTTCTATGTTAGATGACATTGGATGATGGAGTTATTAATTGAGATTGGATATACAGGAGGAGGAGTAATACTGGTTAAAGGTTAGGAAACAAATAAATCAGCTTTGGACATACAGTATTTGGGGTGTACTGAACACACACACATAATAATAGAATCTTAAGATTATGCCCCCATCCCCATGGTCTTGTCCCTTGATGATACCATCAAACACTCATTTATATATTGATGTGAAGGGACTTTGCAGATATAATTAAGATTACTAATCAGATGACATTAAAATAGAGGGTTTAACTTGAATTATCCAAGTAGGCCCAATATAATCACATGGGACCTGAAAAGAAAATGAAGGCAGAAAGGTCAGTAAAAGAGATGCCGCACAAAATAAATGAATAGACATTTTTCCAAAGAGGACATACAGATGGCCAATAGGATATGAAAAAATGTTCAACATCACTAATCATTAGAGAAATGCAAATTAAACCATAATGAGATACCACCTCACATCAGTCAGAATGGCACTCATCAACAAAACAACACAGAATAAATGCTGGCGAGGATGTGGAGAAAAGGGAACCCTCCTGCACTGCTTGTGGGAATGCAGACTGGTGCAGCCACTGTGGAAAACAGTATGGAGATTCCTCAAAAAATTAAAAATGAAACTGCCCTTTGACCCAGCTATCCCACTTTTAAGAATATATCCTATGAATACCAAATCACTGATTCAAAAGAAGAAATTCACCCCCATGTTTACTACAGCATTGTTTACAATAGCCAAGATCTGGAAACATCCCAAGTGTCCGTCAATGAACACGTGGATTAAAAATCAGTGGGACAGCCTGACCAGGCAGTGGCGCAGTAGATAGAGCGTCAGAGTGGGATGCGGAAGACCCAGGTTTGAGACCCCAAGCTCACCAGCTTGAGCGCGGGTCCATCTGGCTTGAGCAGAAGCTCGTCAGCTTGGACCCAAGGTCGCTGGCTCCAGCAAAGGGTTGCTCCGTCTACGGAAGGCCCGCAGTCAAGGCACATGTGAGAAAGCAATCAATGAACAACTAAGGTGTTGTGACGGCAATGAAAAACTAATGATTGATGCTTCTCACTTCTCTCTGTTCCTGTCTGTCTGTCCCTGTCTGTTCCTCTCTCTGACTCTCTCTCTGTCTCTGTAAAAAAAAAAAAAATTATTAAAAAAAAATGAGTGGTACATATACGCAATGAAATACTACGCAGCTATGAGGAAGAAGGAAATCTTACCTTTTGCAACAACATGGATGGACCTGGAAACTATTATGCTAAGTGAAATAGCCAGGCAGAGAAATAAAAATATCATGACCTCACTCATTTGAGGAATCCAAGGAACATGTGAACTGAGCAACGAAACAGAGGCAGAGACAGGATCAAAGGGACCAGAGGGAAAGCGGTCAGAGGGAAAGTAGAAGAGAAGATGGAATCAGAGAAGGGAAAGAGATTAATGAAATTATATATCTATACATAACACAACATTATAGAGAACATGACAGCAAATTCTGAAGGGAAGGAGGAAAGGCATTGGGGGGAGGGGGCATGGGTGAAAGGGAGATATAAAGGGGTGGGGAGAAATATATTTGATGAGGCACTTGAATCTATGTAAAGACAAATTAAAATCATAAAAAAAAAGATGCCGCAGAACAGAATATTAGGGAAGTCAAGTGTAAGAAGAATTTCTAGTGTCATTTCTGGCTCTGAGACGTATGTGCCAGTATGTAAGCATTGAAGAAAGCGTTTCAGGAGCTAAGGGCAGCTCCCTGTTGATAACCAGAAAGGAAGCAGGACCTCAATCCTACAATCACAAAGAATTGAAGTATGCCAACAATCTGAAGGAATCTGGAAATAGAATACCTTCTGCAAAGAGCCCCCAGTTAGTTAGGATCATGGCCTGCCAACCTCTTAATTTCAGTTTTGTGAGACCATGCTGAGCACAAAATTCTGAACCATAGAGACTGAGAAATAATAGCTATTGTTTTAAGCTGACAAGTTTGCAGCAATTTTTGTAACAACAATAGAAAACATATATGCTTTACAAAATATACCTATACACTAAGCATCTCACGCTCAGGGTACAAGAAGAAGGTTTAGTTATGAAGAGTGAGAGAAGTATGTTCAAAATATATACTTAGGAACTAACAATGTTTAAAAGGTAACTAGCAAAGTGCATCCTGAAGATACAGAAAATCACAAGATGTGTCATGGAGCCAAGAACAGAGATAATTTTAAGAATAAGGCATAAACAGCAAAACGACAGAGTAAAATTCCACAGAAGAGAAAAAATCTCGCCAAAGAATGCTACTTTTTTATTATATCATTTTGTAAATTATTGTGCTTTCTTCTTCTTATAATATTACTCTATAAAATTATGCTGTGAACTCATACTATGATTTGTGTCACATCATATTTTTCCCACTCTTCATTAGTGCAAAGAAGCTTAGAGCCAAAAATAAAGTCCACATCTAGGAAGTTGAAGGATTTGTTGTCAGAGTCCTCAAGAAGTAGGGGCCAAAATAAAATTAGACAAACAAGATTTAATTAGGAGCAATGCCTGCAGAGAAAAAGGGGAAGGGAAGACAGAATAATTAGGAAGATTCTTCAGGCCATAATGCAGGTCTAAGCCCTGTGAAAAGAGGGAAAGAACTGGGCAGTAAAAGGCTTAGGCTACAATGCAGTTCTGAGAAGCTCTCAGCCCAGGAAAAGGGAGGCACAGAGTCAAGATTATCTATCAGAGGTATCTCAAGTTGGCAGAAGTGGTGCAGCTATTTTAACCCATTGAAGCTCAATCTTAATGAATCTATGAATTTAAGAATGTGGATTTGGAGGGAACATTGTTGTGAAGCCAAATATGAAGCTATCTACCAACTATGCTCTGCACAGCAACTTCTCTTAAAGGCAAATATAAGCAGCAAAAACCCAGGGCCACGTCAAACCATATAGCATACATTTACAGTATAAATATTACCGAATAATTATTTCACTTTTTCTTATCTTGTTTTGTTGACATTTATTTTTATAACGCTGCTTCAAAATCTTACTGAAATAAACAGATCATAAAATATGTTTAGTGTTAGACTAAACTAAAAAGTAAGAATCTAATAATAAATGTTGCGATGTATTAGAATGGATATTGTTCTCCTTTATTGGATAGGTTATTAATGCCCTTAAACTTTTTTTCCCCCCAAAGTGAGAAGCAGGAAGTGGGGGTGGGGAGGCAGACAAACAGACCACTGCATGTGTCAGACCAAGATCACCTGGCATGCCCACCAGAGGGCGATGCTTGGCCCATCTGGGCCCTCGATCCCTTTCAACTGGAATCATTCTAACACATGAGGTGGAAGCCATGGAAACATTCTCAGCTCCTGAGCCAACATTGCTCTAATGGAGCCTTGGCTGTGGGAGGGGAAGAGAGAGATAGAGAGAAAGAAGAGGGGGTAGGGTGGAGAAGCAGATGGACACTTCTTTTGTGTGCGCTGAGCCAACTGGCCAGAAATGCCCTTAAACTTTTGATTGTGCTTGTTTCTATCTATGTCTTATATTTTCAGAATCCACTTTTTACCTGCATATTTTCTGTAATTATAGACATGGAGGAATGCCCAGAGCAATTTCTTCTCTTTCCATCTATTGCCTGATACCTGAAATCACACAATCAGATTAGTGATATGGTCTCTTGCACTTGATGTTTTCTCTCTCTGCTCCCTGGAGTGTCCCCCAGTCCTTTCTTTTCTGCTTATGTGTCTTTCAAGGATCACTTCAGGCAACGTCTCTTTCAGGAAAGTACCTCATGATTCTTTCTCTGCTTCTGTGACACCTCCTTTGTGTATCCATCATCACTTACCCCACAATACTCACAAAACTGGCCCTAGAATAGGTTCATTTTAATATCACTATGTTACCTAAACCCAAGTAGATTGCTTTGGTAAACTGAATTTTTTTCAGTCTTTAGTAAAAGTAAATGACAGTCACCTGCTTTAGTGAAAAAAATATTTTCTTGGTATGCTACAGATGTGTCCTCAAGAATGGCATGTTAGCTGAATCCAGGAGCAAATAGATCAATACCAAGTGTGAAGCAGTGTTTACAGGTTTATCTCCTTGCCAGTTTTTCTTTAGATCTGGCTTGATTTATTTCAGCAACAGATTCTCTGAAACTCTGATTAGTGGGTTCTTCTCTGGAACACTCATTGACCCTTTGAGAATATTCCTAACTTCTCTTATTTCCATAGTCTCTGTCCCCAGGATTCTGTCTAGGTTGAATGAAAACTTGGTTCAGAAAACGATTTGTCTAATGCAGTACTACACTTAAACAGTCATTTTTCATAATCATCATGTTTTAAAAATTAGTGATGGGAACTATGACTTGCTAGAGGTTTTATAAATATGGTTATTATGAGTGATAATTGTCAATACACCTTTTTACTTTTTCTTTATACTAAACAATATACTTAGTTATTGAAAACTTATCTTAAGAGGGAAAAGCAGAATAGTTTTCATTAAGCTTTGTGGCTATCACCCTCTCTGTTAAAATCTTCCAATGACTGCACATTAAATAGCACCAACTTTAAATGTCATGGTCTGCAAAGCCTTATGTAACACACTTCCTTGGTTACCTGGCCCTAATAGTCTTCCTTTTGCTACTTAGACATGTCTAGGCCCATCCTGCCTTAAGAACTTTGCATATGATGAATAGTTCATATTTTTCCTGGTCTGTGTGTACCTGTCACTGTTTCTTTTTCATTTGCTCTCAGCTCAAATGTCATCTTAGGAAGGACTACTCTGACCATCATAGATCTAGTACACCCCTCCCCACACTGCCTAGATTTCATTAATTTTTTTTTTACTCTAAATCACTCTGAAGTTACCTTAGCCTACACGACTATATGTGGGCATTAGCTTCATCTGTTATATCACAAAGTAAAGATCACTTGGCTGCAAAGATCAACAAACTTATGTATGATCCTTCCACCTTTAAGTCCAATTCTTTGAAAGTATAAGGATTAGCTTTCATTGGGTTACTTGGATAAAAAGACCACACCTGAACCATATATAAAGGCCAGGAGGGTAGAACGCTATTATACAAACTGGATTACATGCCATTTCACATAAGGGTATGATAAGCCCAGATAGTGATATCAAAAATGTGAACAAGGGTGATTTTCCAAAGAAAATTAGAGTAGTTTTCTGGAAAAAAAAATAGATGGAGACTAGATGTGAAAGTAGCAGCTTCGACCATCATTTACAAACAAATTATTTTATTCTTGATCCAAATTTTTTTCTTATGGCGTTTTATGCATTCTTGCCTCACTTTTTGCCTCTTTGTCACTCTCCCCCAACCCAGGCCCTCCGGTCTATGTATTTTTGTTCTACCTAGCACACTAGAATTTTCAGTTTTTCACTGCATTTTCTCAAAAAATATTTTTTCATCAACCCTTATTAGTGTTATTAACAATACCACTCTCAAATGCCATTAAATAAAAATAAATCAAATATGGATACAAAAGACAGAGATGTAGCTCAGATAAATGAGGGGAAATCTATAGAAAAAATTTCAATAGCTTAGAAACCTTGGAGTTAAATGACAGAGAATTTAAAATTGAAGTCCTAAAAATACTCAGGAATACACAAGAAAGCACAGAAAGGTAATTTAGGAAGCTCAAAAAACAATTCAATGAACAGAAAGAATACTTCACCAAGGAAATTGAAACTATGCAAACAAATCAAAGAGAGATGAAAAATTTAATTCATTAACTGAAAAATGAGGTAACAAGCTTAGCCAATAGAACAGGCCAGATAGAACAGAGAATTAATGACATAGAAGACAGGCAACTAGAGGCAGTATAGAGAGAAGAGGAAAGAGACTCACAAATTAAAAAAAAAAAAAAAAGGGATAGCCCTACAGGAATTGTCTGACTCCATCAGAAAGAGTAACATAAGAATAATGGGTATATCAGAAGGAGAAGAGAGAGAAAATGAAATGGAAAACATATTTAAACAAATAATAGACGAGAACTTCCCAAACTTGTGGAAAGAACTAAAGCCTCAAATTGAAGAAGCAAACAGAACACTGAGTTATCTTAACCCTAAAAAACCTACTCTAAGACACATATAATGAAATTGGCACAAACCAATGACAAAGAAAAATTCTCAAGGGAAAAGAAGAATAAACATATAAAGGAAGGCCCATTAGATTATCAACAGGTTTCTCAGCAGAAACTCTACCAGCTAGAAGAGAATAGACCCCAATATTTAAAGTTCTGAAAGAGAGAAACTTCCAGCCAAGAATACTATACCCATCAAAGCTATTCTTCAAATAAAGAGGAGAAATAAAAACATTCACAGATGCAGAAAAGATAAGGGAATTTATCACCAGAAAAATGCCACTTTAGGAAATACCAAAGGGGGTTTTCTGACCAGACAAAGAACAAAACAAAAGTACAAGTAAAAGCTCCATCAAGATTGCAATAAAAACAAGATTAATATGTGACAAAGAAACAAAAAAAGGAGAGGACAAAGATTAACAGTATCAAATGAGGATAGAGTGCAGAAAACCTCATGAAATTATGTACTACAATGAACATGATATGTATTCTTTCCATTATTTAATGGCAACCACCCCTCATAAAACCACCAGAGAAGCACATGGCTTGAAAAAAGAAGTAACAGAGAAAAGAAGTATGGATTAAAACCAAACAAAAACAAGTAATAAAGAAATAAAAGAGAAGAACCAAACAAGATACAAAAGTATCAGAAAGCAATATATAAAATGGCAATAGGAAACACTCAAATGTCAATAATTACACTAAACATAAATAGATTGAACTCACCAATAAAAAGACACAGAGTAACAGAATGGATTAAAAAAGAAAATCCAACTGTATGCTGCTTATAAGAAACACATCTAAGCTACAAGGATAAAAACAAATTCAAAGTGAAAGGTTGGAAAACAATACTCCAAGCAAATAACATCCAAACAAAAAACAGGTGTAGCAATACTCATATCTAACAATGCTGACTACAAGACAGCAAAGGTAATCAGAGAAAAAAACAGTCATTTCATAATGATAAAGGGGACATTGAATCAAGAAGACATAACACTTCTTAATATATATGCACCAAACCAAGGAGCACCAAAATATATAAGACAGCTATTCACTGACCTAAAAACAAAAACTGACAAAAATACAATCATACTTGAAGACCTCAATATAAGCTGATGGCTCTAGATCATTCATCCAAACATAAAATCAATAAAAAAATATTGGCTTTAAAGGAAACACTAGAACAATTGGATATGATAGATATCTATAGGACATTTTATCCCAAAGTGCCAGAGTATATATTTTTCTCTAGGGTACATGAAGTATTTTCAAGAATTGACCATATGTTGGGCTACAAAAATAACATCAACAAATTCAGAAAGATTGAAATTATACCAAGCATATTTTCTGATCATAAAGCCTTGAAACTAGAATTCAACTGCAAAAAAAGAGGTAAACAAACCCACAAAAATGTGGAAACTAAACAACATACCTTTAAAAAATGAGTGGGTCAAAGAAGAAATAAGTGCAGAGATCAAAAGATACATACAAACAAACAAAAATAACAATACAACATATCAGAATCTCTGGGATGCAGCAAAAGCAGTAATAAGAGGAAAGTTCATATCACTACAGGTCTATATGAACAAACAAGAAAGAGCCCAAGTAAACCACTTAACTTCACATCTTAAGAAACTAAAAAAAGAAGAACAAAGATAACCCAAAACTAGCAGAAAAAAAATAATAAAAATCAGAGAAGAAATAAATGAAATAAAGAACAAAAAAACTATAGAAGAAATTCATAAAACAAGGAGCTGGTTTTTTGAAAAGATCAACAAAATTGACAAACCCTTGGCAAGACTCACCAAGGAAAAAAGAGAAAAAACTCATATAAACAAAGTCCAAAATGAAAGAGGAGAAATCACCACAGATATCATAGGTATACAAAGAATTATTGTAGAATACTATGAAAAACTATATGCCACCAAATTCAACAATCTAGAAGAAATGGATAAATTCCTAGAACAATACAATCTTCCTAGTCTGACTCATGAAGAAGCAGAAAGCCTAAACATACCCAAAAGCAGAGAGGAAATAGAAACAACTATTAAAAACCTCCCCCAAAATAAAAGTCCATGCCCAGACGGCTATACTAGTGAATTCTATCAAACATTCAAAGACTTGGTTTCTATTCTACTCAAAGTCTTCCAAAAAATTGAAGAAGCAGTACTGCCAAACACATTTTATGAGGCCAATATAACCCTCATACCAAAGCTGGCAAGGACAACACCAAAAAAGAAAACTACAGACCAATATCTCTAATGAATACAGATGCTAAAATACTAAACAAAATACTAGCAAATCAAATACAACAACACACTAAAAAAATAATTTATCATGATCAAGTGGGATTCATCCCAGAATCACAAGAATGGTTAAGCATATGTAAAACGGTTAACATAGTACACCATATCAACAAAACAAAGAACAAAAACCATATAATCTTATCAATAGATGCAGAAAAGGCATTTGATAAGATACAACATCATTTTATGTTTAAAACACTTAACAAAATGGGTATAGAAGAAAAATATCTCAACGTAATAAAGGCCATCTATGATAAACCATCAGCTAACATTATCTGAAATGGCATAAAACTGAGGACTTTTCCCCTAAAATCAGGAACAAGACAAGGTTGTTGACTCTCTCCACTCTTATTCAACGTAGTGCTGGAAGTTCTAGCCAGAGCAATCAGACAAGAGAAAGAAATAAAAGGCATTCACATTGGGGAAAAAGAAGCAAAGGTTTCACTTTTTGCAGATGATATGATCCTATACATTGAAAACCCCAAAGACTCCACAAAAA
Source organism: Rhynchonycteris naso (assembly GCA_037038555.1). NCBI lineage: Eukaryota > Metazoa > Chordata > Mammalia > Chiroptera > Emballonuridae > Rhynchonycteris > Rhynchonycteris naso. Next base: position 179,390,283 of record CM072997.1, on the reverse strand, counting down.
GACTACTAGAAACAATAAACAAATACAGTAAGGTCGTAGAATACAAAATTAATATACAAAAGTTCACTGCCTTCCTATATGCCAACAATAGAACATCAGAAAACGAGCTCAAAATAATAATCCCCATCATGGTTGCAACAAAAAATAAAATACCTAGATATAAACATAAAGAATGTAAAGGACCTATATAATGCAAACTACAAAGCATTGTTAAGGGAAATCAAAAAAGATATAATGAAATGGAAAAATATTCCTTGTTCTTGGATAGGAAGAATAAATATAGTCAAAATGACTGTATTACGCAAAGCGATATAGAAATTTAATGCAATTCCCATCAAAATTCCAATGTCATTTTTTAAAGAAATGAAACAAAAAAATCACCAGGTTTATATGGTACTATAAAAACCCATGAATAGCCAGAGCAATCCTAAGGAAAAAGAACAAAGCTGGGGGCATTACAATACCTGACTTCAAATTATATTATAGAGCCTGACCAGGCAATGGCACAGTGGCTGGAGTGTCAAACTGGGATGCAGAGGACCCAGGTTTGAGACCCCAAGGTTGCCAGCTTGAGCATGGGCTCATCTGGTTTGAACAAAGTTCACCAGCTTAAACCCAAGGTCACTGGCTTGAGCAAGGGGTTACTCGGTCTGCTAAAGACCTGTGGTCAAGGAACATATGAGAAAGCAATCAATGAACAAATAAGGTATTGCAACAAAAAACTGATGATTGATGCTTTTCATCCTTCTCCATTCCTGTCTGTCTGTCCCTATCTATCCCTCTCTCTGACTCTCTCTCTGTCTCTGTAAAAAAAGAAATATATATATATATATATATATATATATATATATATAGAGAGAGAGAGAGAGAGAGAGAGAGAGAGAGAGAGAGAGTCACGATAATTAAAACAGCATGGTATTGGCAGAAAAATAGACACTCAGACCAATGGAACAGAATACAAAGCCCAGAAATAAAACCACATATATATGGTCAAATAATTTTTGATAAAGGGGCCAACAACACACAATGGAGAAAAGAAAACCTCTACAACAAATGGTGCTGGGAAAACTGGAAAGTCACATGCAAAAGAATAAAACTCAACTACAGTTTGTCCCTTGTACCAAAATTAATTCAAAATAGATCAAAGACCTAAATATAAGACCTGAAACAATAAATTACATAGAAGAAAACATAGGTACTAAACTCATGGACCTTGTTTACAAAGAGCACTTTATGAATTTGACTCCAAAAGCAAGGGAAGTGAAGGCAAAGGTAAATAAATGGGACTACATCAGACTAAGAAGCTTTTGCACAGCAGAAGAAACTGACAACAAAACAAACAGACAGACAGCTAAATGGGAGATGATATATTCAAACAACAGCACAGATAAGGACCTAATATCCAAAATATACAAAGAACTCATAAAACTCAACAACAAACAAGCAAACAATCCAATAAAAAAGATGGGAAGAGGACATGAACAGACACTTCTCCCAGGAAGAAATACAAATGGCCAACAGCCATATGAAAAGATGCTCATCTTTATTAGCTATTAGAGAAATGCAAATCAAAACTACAATGAGATACCACTTTACACCTGTTAGATTATCAACAAGACAGGTAATAACAAGTGTTGGAGAGGCTGTGGGGGAAAAAGGAACCCTCATCCACTGTTGGTGGGAATGTAAAGTAGTACAACCATTATGGAATAAAGTATGGTGATTCCTCAAAATATTAAAAATAGAACTACCATATGACCCAATAATCCCTCTACTGGGAATATACCCCCATAAGTCAAAAACACTGGTATGTAAAGACACATGGACCCCCATGTTCATTGTAGCATTGTTCACAGTGGCCAAGACATGGAAACAACCAAAAAGCCCTTCAATAGAGAATTGGATAAAGAATATATGGTACATATGTACTATGAAATACTACTTAGTCATAAGAAATGACAGCATCGGATCATTTACAATAACATGGATGGACCTTGATAACATTATACTGAGTGAAATAAGTAAATCCGAAAAAACTAAGAACTATATGATTCCATACATGCGTGGGACATAAAAATGAGACTCAGGGACATGAACAAGAGTGTGGTGCTTACTGGGGGAGGAGAGGTGGGGGAGAAGAGGGGCACAAAGAAAACCAGATAGAAGGTGACAGAATACTATATGACTTTGGGTGGTGGGTATGCAACATAATCAAATGTCAAAATAACCTGGAGATGTTTTCTCTGAACCTATGTACCCTGATTAATCAATGTCACCCAATAATAATAATAATAATAATAATAATAATAATAATAAAATAAATAGATATTGTGCCCTGGCCAGATAGCTTGGTTGGTTAGAGCATCACCCGGATATGCAAAGGTTGTGGGTTCCATGTCCAACTAGGACACATACAGGAATACAGAACAGATTAATGTTTCTATCTTTCTCTCTCTCTAAAAATCAATAAAAAAAATTTAAAATATTTTCTTTAAAAAGAAATAGAAATTGATATGGTCACTTTAATGAGTGGCAAGGCATTCCCTAATTAGTCTAATTTAGTCAACCAATCTCTCTGCATGGGTATCTTATGTTGTTTTCAAAATGATGTTGTGATAAACATTATTGTACATTCATTTGATTATATCAGGAAAATTCTTAAATGTTTGCTTTAGGAAATTTTTATTAAATGAAATCATGTTTTCTTATGAAAACTTATCCCTCTGTTATGTCCTGTCCAAGAGAAATATAATGTGAGCCACATATATAATTATAAATTTTCTAATAGCCATATTAAACAAGTAAAAAGAAATAACCAAAATTAATTTTAAAAATTTAAAATAAGCCCAAAATATCAATATGGTATAATTTCAACATATAATCATAAAATGTTGAGGATTCATGAGATATTTAACATTTTTTCTCATGCTAAAGTCTTTAAAATTTGGTGTACATTTTGCACTTACAACACATCTCAATTTAGTAGCCCATTTAATTAGTGCCTCTATTATGGACAGCACAGCTATAGAGTGATTTAGTTGTAGTGAGCACATCGGGGGGGTTTACATACCCAAATGCTCTAAGAGATTAGTTTCTGGGTGACTATAAAGCTAGCTCTAAGTCAGTGGTTCTTAACCTTTTTTGAGGTACCTAATCCACCAGTTTCATATGCGCATTCACCGAACCCTTCTTTAGTATTAAATAAAATATGATTTTTTTCCCCAAATTCAAGACATAGGTATATGTTTTTTTACTGGTGCACAAAATGAGCCGTGCATGAGCATTCACCTTGCTCAAAGAACAAAACCAACAAAGTGCATAAACTCACAACAAATTACGGTATTACTTTATTCTGGCCTCCATGGCAGAGGCTTCTCTGAACCCCTGAGACCGACTCATCGAACCCCTAGGGTTCGATAGAACCCAGGTTAAGAACCACTGCTCTAAGTTGAACCTAGTACAAATCATACATTACTCAAAATATCTCACTCTAATTGATTTGTTACAAATACATAGTGGACTTGGCAACATCTGAAACCAATCATGAAGACGGGTATAGTCACCAGAAGGAGACTTAATAGAAAAGCTGAGGCCTAGAGTGATTAAAAGTCTGATAATGCATATGGTGAGAAAGGGTGAGAATCTGAGAAAATATTACTAAAGTAGCATAAATGAGAAGAATGTTGAATCTGTGAGTGAAGGTTACCTGCTTACCAGCAGAAGGATTAATTCCACTGTGATCACAGAGATTTCATCAGACTTTGGGGAGACTCAATAAAATATAAAAATATTTTGACATTGATTTTAGAAAAATGTTTTATATTTTTATATTACTCAAACTGTGTTCTATATCCGCTTGTTCTATCCATAACTCATAAATTAGGTACTACTGTTATACCCATATTTCAGATAAAATATTGAGATACAAAAGAATTAGCTTCAAAGCTAGCAGCTTGTAGAGATGGAATTTAAACCTCTGACTTTTAACTGCAATGTCCATGTTCATGAACTTTGTTCTATTTTATTCTTACTACATTATGTTATAGGACAGCCCTTTAACTGATAATCTAATTTCTTGTACACACTGACACAGCAAGCAGTTGCCCTAAAATATTAGACATAAATATTCTCTCACCAAAGTTACATTTCCTTTTGCAAGTTAATACTTACAAATTTAACTATTATGTTAATGTCTTATGAAACAGCTATGTCAGTCCAGAGACCCTGATCAACTGGAGTATGCCAATTATGCACTGCACCTGCTTTTCCACATTCTTCCCCCAGGGGAAAAAAAAGTTATCTAAAGTTAAAGACCAAATCCTGAATCTGGGGAATTCCATTAGACCGTAGCTGAACAGCCAGCCTTCCCACTCTCTTTATGGCCTCTCCATCTCATCTTTCAGGCAATTCTACATAGTTGTGTGAGAAAAAATTGCTCTGGGATAAATAAGAAAGTGCCCATCATCTTAATGTGATAGAAAGAGTAGCACAGGACCAGAGCAATAATCATTTAATTGTTTTTGATTGCTTTGGGAGATGACTCTGAGCCTCAAAGAATTGCCTGGGGGAGTATGTGATAAAAATGTTGGTGTCAGAATGTGCATTATTTGATTCTCATTCCCAAATCTAGTTGGCGACACAATATTCAGACAAAAAAATAAATCAATAGCCAGAGAATGCAGAAGTTTTTATGCTTTCATTTGTTTGCTTGTTTTGCTGTTAGTGACTTTGAGTCTTCCTAAGTAGACAGATTTGACCTTGAGAAACTCACGTCTTCCTCACTGTTCAAATCATCAGTATTCAAAAACATGCCTAGGTACTTATTAATCGTCCACTTATACAATTTTAAAGCTTCTCTTTGTAGCAGAAGTGTTAAATTAATTAAACAGTGGGGCCATTAGACTGAAGTGGTTTTAATACCTTCACAGCCTAGTAAGCAAACCAAAACCTAAACCTGCAAATGCCTCAAGGTTAAGATGTAGAAAACTAAGGTCACCCAATTATAAACAGTCAAGTAGGTTTTCCCAAATGAGGCAACTGCTTAAACTATAGCCAATCAATCTTCTTGCTCTGCTTCTCTGTCTTTTCTGTAAAAGTCTTCTCCCTTGCTCCTATTGGTGAAGTGTTTCTAACCACTTCTAGCTTAGCAATGTTTGATTTGAATCAATTCTAGCTGAAATAAAGTCTTAAAATTTGTAATGTGCCTCAGTTTATCTTTTAACAGAAGCATGGAGAGGAGCTCTAAAAATCTTATGAAACACTTAAGTAAATAAGGGGAACTTAAAATTCTTCAGCAAATATGTTTATGTGCCTGTCTACTTGTGATAACAGGCTTGGGTCAATAGAAGAAAATAAACAAGTATTCTTCTTACTCATAAGCTATGAAAGGAACACTATTATATATAGTATTTACAAACAACCCATACAATGATTACCAAATTCAAAGACAGTTTATGGTAGGTAAATACAAGTTTGAGCAAAGTGGGCCTTAGAATTTAAAAGTTTAAACTACAGAAGAAATGGTTCTTTTTTCCAACAGGATGTTTTATTGAAATGCTTAAAATATATTTACCAAAATTTAAAAAAAAGTGGTTCAACAGACTGTATCTCAGAGTTAGTGCTCAAGGATAGCAGATGTCAAACTTCCTCAACCTGTTTTGGAGTCCTACCAGCACAGTAAGAATGCCTGGTCAAGTGGCCTGAGGTAGTGCCTTGTTCCTCTGGTTTGTCATTGTATCCTCAGGGTGTGGCCTTGGTAAGGCATTTTGTAAATGCTGCTGAAAATGAGAGAATTTGTCTCATTGCTCAGAAGTTTCTTTCATCTCTGGCAGTTTAGCTACCCAGTTGGGATTAAGTATTTCAATGTAAGAAGCCTTCAAAACTGTAAGAACTTTTATGAGTATTTGAGCCAAGCTGACGACAATTACGCTAAAGCAAAATCTCAAGGGATGGAGAAAATGCTCTGGAGATTGGAAGTTTTGCCCCTTCGTTTATACATTGAAATCCAAGAAGGAGGCATAAAAAGAAATTACATGAAACTCACCTGTGGTAGATTATGAAAGCGGAAGAAAGCAGAGGTTGGAAACCCCTGAGATTGGATAAAGAGTAAAATGAAGAGACAATTTTTTTTTTTACATTGGTGGCTACAGGGTAGTTAACAATTTACATTTACAGAACACAGAGATGGTATGTGGGGAACAAGATAACAACAATAAGGAGTTCTATGGTATCACACTCTGGTGGGAGGTTGAATACTGCAAAGTCTGGAAAAACAGATTTCTCTAACATTCCAAAAGTATGTGTTATCATACGTTAGGCAGGCTTGGTTAAGGTAAAGATTGGCCTTTGTCAAGAAAGATACCCACCTAGGATATGACTACCTACCATGGCTCACTTTTAGTGGGGACGTTTTTACTTCATATCATCCTTTGTGGTTACTTTAGGTCTCCGAGTTTGTAAGGCCCACCATGCAGGCCTCCCCCGAGCTTGTCGGCTTTAGCATGTGTTCCCTTTTTTTCCCCACAAGTATAAATTGGTAGACCTCTCTGTAGGCTGCTCTAGAGGAAATTTAGGAAGGGTCAAAGCAGATGAACATAATATTATTTTTAATCTCGAGAGACCATGATCTTAAGACCTTTCAAAGACTTGCAATTTGATGGGCCAGATGGAGCCAGATGCATAGCTCCTTGCTCCCAGAAGCACAGCCTCTCTGATAGACTGAGGATCTATTGATGAGAATAAACTTTCCCAAGCACTGCTTTACTCTTTTAGATGCAGGCTGGGCCACAGGGTTTGTCTAACACAAGTTTAAAATCAGAGCCTTCAAACAATTTTAGAAAATAATTTTTCATCATACGAAACTCAGAAATTACTTCATCAAAATGCTGGAGGACTTCTCTCAAGGCCCAGAAACTCCCTAGGAACTATGTGAGTCTAAGGAAGGAACTTGGGAGAACTTAAATTGGCATTTTTTTTTTTTTTTACTCCTCTGGTACTTTCATTGCCTCATCATGTGGAGGTAATGGCACTTGCCATCTTGCATTCATTAGTATAATAGCTTTAATGATTTGGGTTGCTCCTACAGAAAGGGCTATATACAGTGGTAGGATTCAGTCGGTTCATACCGGTTCTAATTTTTAGTTGAGTTTTGCGAACTGGTTGTTAAAATGGCACTTATAATCAAGGTTCTCTCTAAGGTGGGCACCTGGGCAGCCACCCAATGTGGAAATCACAATTTGACATTCTTTGCTCTTTGTTAACCTTCACCTGAGCAACATTGTATTCTAAGTGCTCATAGTAATGTCCATTCTGTCCATAGGTGAAAAAAAATTGTAAGTGGACACCAATCAAGAAGCAATATGGGGCAGGGGGGACGGCAAGATGGCGATGGAGTAGGCGGACGTACCAACTTCCAACTCCCAGAACCAAAGTGGATTATAACTTAATTTTAAGAACCATCATCTGAATAAACCAACTTTGAACTAAACTAGGTGGACTCTGCAACCAAGGAACACTGAATAAGCCACATTGAGACTGGTAGGAAAAGTGAAAATGCGAAGAGAGCTGCCTAGCTCCTCGGAATGAACAGCAGTCCAGAGAGACCTGCGTGGCAGGAGGAGAGTTTGGCAGAGAGGGAGGGACCTGGGTCCCAGGAAAAAAGCCCCAGCCTGCAGTCCCAGAGCCCAGAAGAGGCGTTTGGACAGTATTGAGCTGTGAAACAAGTGAGGATACTGTTTGTGAGAAAGAGACAGTTTTCTCAGACCCAAGATTCTTCTTAAAGGGACAGCGCAGAAAACCTCTCTCACAACAACTCACCTGGGGCTCCAGGGAACGGGGACAGAGGAGAGGACCAGAGTAGAGGGAAGAGAGTGTGAACTGAAAGGTACAGGGAGAAATACTCTGAGGAACAGCCACTCTAACCCCTGGGTTAAGTCACTTCCCTAATCAAAAATGAATATTTCCCCTGGAACTAGCAATACCAGCAAAGGGAGACTGGACACCAGCCAAACAAGCTCTCCTGCGGCACTTAGAGCAGAGCTGCTTAGATGGAGGGAGCTTCCAGGACTACAGTATGGAGTGTTAGGGTCTGAGCTGCAGTGCCCCTACCCACACTGATGAGGGCTGGCTGGAGGGACGGTGGTGGCTGGCTGGAGGGATAGTGGTGGCAGAATGCTGAAACGCAGTTCTGTATATGGGAGCAGAGGCCCAGCTGGTGTGAGTTCGATCTAGCCCAGCAGGGGTGGGGGGGATGTGCAAAAGTGGTCTAGAAGCTGTGGGCCCACCTGAAGCCCCACCTGTGGGGAAAAAGCAGGACGACAGAAACAGGCAGAGATCGCTCTGCGACCATGGACCCTGCACAGGCTGGACCTGACCACGGGGACAGGCAAGGCTTGTGACTGAGCGAACGCCAACAGCCCCACCAGGCCTGATAAACCACGGATAAAGAAACAGGACCCATACATATGCTGTCTACAAGAGACGCACCTTAAAACAAAAGATGCACATAGACTGAAGGTAAAAGGATGGAAAAAAATATTTCATGCAAATGGAAATGAAAAAAAAGCTGGGGTAGCAGTACTTATATCTGACTAAATGGACTTTAAAACAAAGGCTGTAGTAAGAGATAAAGAAGGACACTACATAATGATAAAGGGAACAATTCAACAGGAAGATATAACTATTATAAATATCTATGCACCAAATATAGGAGCCCCGACATACATAAAGCAGACTTTGATGGATATAAAGGGTGAGATTAACAGCAATACTGTAATAGTAGGGTATTTCAATACCCCACTAACATCACTGGATAGATCCTCAAGAAAGAAAATTAATAAAGAAATAGCAGACTTAAAGGATACACTAGAGGAACTCAATTTAATAGATATCTTCAGAACTTTTCACCCAAACACAGTAGAATATACATTCTTCTCAAGTGCTCATGGTAATTTTCTAGAATAAACCACATGTTAGGACACAAAAATGGTCTCAATAAATTTAAGAAGATTGAAATTATATCAAGCATTCTCTCTGATCACAATGACATGAAACTAGAATTTAACCACAAAAGAAAAACCGAAAAATACTCAAACACTTGGAAACTAAATAGTATGTTATTAAATAATGAATGAATTAACAATGAGATCAAAGAAGAAATAAAACAGTTTCTAGAAACAAATGATAATGAGCATACATCAACTCAAAATTCATGGGACACAGCAAAAGCAGTACTGAGAGAGAAGTTCATTGCACTACAGGCATACTATAAGAAGCTAGAAAAAGCTCAAATAAGCAACTTGACCCTGCATCTAAAAGAACTAGAAAAACAACAGCAAATAAAGCCCAGGACCAGTAAAAGAAAGGAAATAATAAAGATCAGAGCAGAAATAAATGACATAGAGGCTAAGGAAACAATACAGAGGATCAATGAAACCAGAAGCTGGTTCTTTGAAAAGGTAAACAAGATTGATGAACCTTTAACTAGACTCACCAAGAAAAAAAGAGAGTGGACTCAAATAAATAAAATTAGAAATGAGAGTGGAGAAATAACAACTGACACAACAGAAATACAAAGCATTGTAAGAAAATACTATGAAAACTTTATGCCAAAAAATTAGACAACCTAGGTAAAATGGACAAATTTCTTGAATCATATAATCTTCCAAAAATCAATCTGGAAGAATCAGAACACCTAAACAGACCAATTACAACAAATAAGATCGAAACAGTAATAAAAAGACTCCCAAAAAAGAAAAGTCCTGGGCCTGATGGCTTCACAGGTGAATTCTATGAAAAATTCAAAGAAGAACTAACTCCTATTCTCCTCAAGACATTTCAAGAAATTCAAGAGTAAGGAAGACTTCCAAACTCCTTTAATGAGGCGAGTATAATTCTGATCCCCAAACTGGGCAAAGACAACACAAAGAAAGAAAATTATAGGCCAATATTTCTGATGAATTTAAACGCTAAAATTCTCAACAAAATATTAGCCAACTGGATCCAGCAATACATAAAAAAATCATACACCATGATCAAGTGGGATTTATTCTGGAGAGGCAAGGCTGGGTCAACATTTGCAAATCAATCAATGTGATTCATCACATAAACAAAAGGAAGGACAAAAATCACATGATAATTTCAATCGATGCAGAAAAGGCATTTGATAAAATCCAGCACCCATTCATGCTCAAAACTCTCAGTAAAGTGGGAATACAGGGATCATTCCTTAACATGATAAAGGCCATCTACAACAAACCCACAGCAAGCATCATACTAAATGGGCAAAAATTAAAAGCAATCCCCTTAAGATCAGGAACCAGGCAGGGTTGCCCCCTTTTACCACTCTTATTCAACATAATTCTGGAAGTCCTAGCTACAGCAATCAGACAAGAAGAAGAAATAAAAGGCATCCAAATTGGAGAAGAAGAAGTAAGACTGTCATTATTTGCAGATGATATAATATTGTATATAGAAAACCCTAAAGTCTCAGTCAAAAAACTACTGGACCTGATAAATGAATTCAGCAAGGTGGCAGGATATAAAATTAATACTCAGAAATCAGAGTCACTTTTATATACCAACAGTGAACTGTCAGCAAATGAAATTAAGGAAACAATCCCTTTCACTATTGCAACCAAAAAAATAAAGTACCTAGGAGTAAATTTAACCAAAGAGGTTAAGAACGTGTACACAGAAAATTATAAAACATTAATAAAAGAAATCAAGGAAGATACAAACAAGTGGAAGCATATACCGTGCTCATGGCTAGGAAGAATAAACATCATTAAAATGTCTAAATTACCCAAATCAATTTATAAATTCAATGCAGTACCAATTAAAATACCAATGACATACTTCAAAGATATAGAACACATATTCCAAAAATTTATATGGAACCAAAAAAGAACACGAATAGCCTCAGCAATTGTAAAAGGAAAAAAATAAAGCGGGAGGTATCACTCTTCCGGATATCAAGGTTTATTACAAGGCCATTGTATTCAAGACAGCCTGGTACTGGCATAAGAACAAGCACATAGATCAATGGAACAGAACAAAGAATCCAGAAATAAACCCACACTTTTATGAACAACTGATATTTGACAAAGGAGGAAAGAGCATACAATGGAGTAAAGACAGCCTCTTTAACAAATGGTGTTGGGAAAATTGGACATCTACCTGCAAAACAATGAAACTAGACCGTCAACTTACTCGATTCACAAAAACAAACTCAAAATTAATAAAAGCCTTAAATGTAAGCCGTGAGACCATAAGCATCTTAGAAGAAAACATAGGCAACAAGCTCTCTGACATCTGTCGCAGCAATATATTTGCAGATTTATCCCTACGGGCAACTGAAATAAAAGGCAAGATAAACAAATGGGACTATATCAAACTAAAACGGTTTTGCGCAGCTGAAAACAATAAGAACAGAATAAAAAGACAAACCACACAATGGGAGAATATATTTGACAATATGTCTGATAAGGGGTTAATAACCAAAATTTATAAAGAACTTATAAAACTCAACACCAGGAAGACAAACAATCCAATCAAAAAATGGGCAAAAGAAATGAATAAAAAATTCTCCAGAGAGGACATACAGATGGCCAATAGGCATATGAAAAAATGCTCAACATCACTAATCATTAGAGAGATGCTAATTAAAACCACAATGAGATATTACCTCACACCAGTCAGAATGGCGCTCATCCACAAAACAACCCAGAATAAGTGCTGGAAGGATGTGGAGAAAGGGGAACCCTCCTGCACTGCTGGTGGGAATGCAGACTGGTGCAGCCACTGTGGAAAACAGTATGGAGATTCCTCAAAAAATTAAAAGTCGAACTGCCTTTTGACCCAGCTATCCCACTTATAGGAATATACCCTAAGTACGCCATAGCACTGTTCGAAATGAGGAAATGCGCCCCCATGTTCTTGGCAGCATTGTTCACAATAGCGAAGATCTGGAAACAGCCCAAGTGTGCATCAGAGGACGAGTGGATTAAAAAGCTTTGGTACATATATACTATGGAATACTACTCAGCCATAAGAAATGATGACATCGGATCATTACAGCAAATTGGATGGACCTTGATAATATTATACGGAGTGAAATAAGTAAAACAGAAAAAACTGAGAACAGCATGATTTCATACATAGGTGGGACATAAAAGTGAGACTATGAGACATGGACAAGAGTGTGGTGGTTACGGGGTGGGGGGATGGAGGAGAGGGTGGGAGAGAGAGGAGGGGAGGGACACAGAGAAAACCAGATAGAAGGTGACAGAGGACAATTTAACTTTGGGTGGTGGGTATGCAATATAATTGAATGATAAGATAACCTGGAGATGTTTTCTTTGAACATATGTACCCTGATTTATTAATGTCACCCCATTAAAATTAATAAAAAAAGAAGCAATATGGAAATATCTTACGTAACTGTTATATTGGGTTTTTTTTTTTTGTCAGGTATTATTTAATATTTTTTCATTAATATTTTAAAACTCTTAATACATAATTTAGTTTGGTGTATCTCTTCTATTATTCTTATTTATATTAAATGCATGACATAATAAACTACCTTTGGGTATATCTATTTTTATACTTAAAATTGTCATTAGGGTAGAGAACCAGCTGTTAAATTATTTGATTCCCACCACTAGTTATATAAATGCAACTGACATCAACACTGGTAATTAAAAGTCTGCCTGCAAACCACTCACACTGAATGACCACATATCAGAGAATGAGAAATGTAGAATGAGAAACATAGACTACTATTTCAGAAAACTGTCCTCTGTGCTAAATATTTAAGTGTCATTTGTAAAAGCTGTGCCTTTCTGTGGTTCCGTAGCCTGAGTACTTTTGCTGACTGAGAGATATACTGATATAATTCATCTTTCAGAAGTGTTTAGAGGTAGTGTGGTGAGATATTGCATTAAATATGGAAGGAAGGGGGAGGAGAGCGGGGTATGGAGTCCATTTTCGGGTGGTGAAAATGCGAAGTCCCCAAACCCTAAGTGTATTTATTAGAGAGAGATTTATCATGATTTGTACACTGCCAGCAGTGAACACAACCAGCTTTACAAGATGAGAAAAGTGCCAAAGGCAGCACTGGAACATCCCAGGCTAAAGGTGCAGCTCAGCCCCAGACACATTGTTTTCTCTGCCTTGTCCAGATAATAGATACCACTTAATGATAGTGTCGCTTATGCCATGAAACCAACCTTCTGATTAAATAGCAAAAGTGTCCAATCTCCTGATTTAAATCTAAAAGAAAAAGAGATATTTTGTTGTTGTTTGTAGAAATGTATCTCATTTCCTCATTAAATTCATTTTTCCATTCTGCTGTTACATTATAAAATGCAAAATAAACTAAACTGAAGGATAAAGGTGGCTAGGCTTTCACTTCTTTAGCAGGTTGACCCCATTGTTTTTAAACGGTAAATTTCATGGGGTTCTCATTTTTACTATGTGAGTTGGAGCAGACTTTGTTTTTCCTGTTAACTGATGTACTTCTTTAGCAACCCGATATTGACAAACGTGTGGCAGAACCCTTATTCTTTTTTAAAAAATTTATTTTTATTTTATTCATTTTAGACAGGAGACACAGAGTGAGAGAGAGAGAGAGAGAGAGAGAGAGAGAGAGAGAGAGAGAAAGGGGGGAGGAGCTGGAAGCATCAACTCCCATATGTGCCTTGACCAGACCAGTGCAGGGTTTTGAACTGGCAACCTCAGTGTTCCCAGGTCGACGCTTTATCCACTGCGCCACCACAGGTCAGGCAGAACCCTTATTCTTAAATGGCACATTAGTTATGAATGAGGAATCTTTAGCATTAGATAAGGCCCCCTTATCTTTCTTGGTTTTCTTGGAACTGTTATTTTTACATTCTTTTGGGATTTCTCATTGACTCCTTATCATGTCACAAGTTGATCTGATGATCTTGAATGCTTACCTGATCTTTGTAGTCCATTATAGTTCTACAGCATTGCTATTCCATCTATTTCTTGAGCCAAGATCAAGTTTTTTACTTGTTTATAGATAATGTACTTTTTACTGGTTGTTTGGGATTTTCAAAATGCCAATTGAAGTGCAAAATGCAGAAAAGAAGAGACTCAAATATTTTGGAGTCTAAGACATTTAAAGTTCATTCCCAGAAGTTAATTCTCTAATTTAAGGTGAGAAAGTTTATAAAGCTAGAGAGGCTGGTAAATTCATGAATTGACTTCTAGAATCTTATGTAATTTGCTTTTTAAAAATAAGGCAAACATTAGTAATTCAAGTTCAAAATAGAATGCAAATAATGAGAGAATTGGTCCTGAACTGTGTGTGTGTGTGTGTGTGTGTGTGTGTGTGTGTGTGTGTGTGTGTGTTTCCATTCAAAGAGGGAAGTTGTTGTGGAAAATGGAGAAACTGACCCTGCAGCCAGCTAGTGATAAGTCTTAACAGTGGTAATATTTTAGGGCAGTTCAATCCCAATTACAGGATCAGAGTTACTTAAATTCTCAGCAAATTTTCAAAATTTGAAAATTTGTTTTGGTGTCCTCTCTTTTCATTCTTTATGTCTTTAAAACCATGTTTTTAAAGTTACTGATTTTTTTTAGAGAGAGAGAGAGAGGAAGGGGGAGAGAGAGAGAGAGAAACATTATTTTTATTTTTCATGCTGGTACTACTGTGCTTCCCCTGTATCTTAACTGTTCGAACTTCAGCAGGCAGCTTGCGCCATATGCCCCTACTCTTCCCATGTCAGTCAAAATTCCTCTCTTTGTGATTTCAGTCAGGTGTTAGGGGAGATAATTTGAACAAACTCCCCTTTACTAGATTATTTGTGGAAAATGTACATAGGAGAAAATTTTATTCTGTTTTATTTTTTTATGACAGAGACAGAGAGAGGGACAGATAGGAACATTCAGACAGGAAGGGAGAGAGATGAGAAGCACCAATTCTTTGTTCTGGCACCTTAGTTGTTCATTGATTGCTTTCTCATAGCTGCCTTGACAAGGGAGGGCAGCCTATAGCAAACCGAGTGACCCCTTGCTCAAGCCAGCAACCTTGGGCTCAAGCTAGCAACCATGAAAGCATGTCCATGATCCCATGCTCAAGCCAAAGACCCTGTGCTCAAGCTGGTGAGCCCTCACTCAAGCTGGATGAGTCCATGCTCAAACCGGTGATCTCGGGTTTCAAACCTGGATCCTCTGCATCCCAGCCTGATGCACTATCCACTGCACCACCACCTGGTCAAGTGAGAGAAAATAAAAATTTAAAGCAACAACATTCTAAAAGTGGTATAATGGGTATTTACTGGATTTGCCCACTCTAAGTAATAAAATCTTAACTTCAATGATTATATAGGAGCTCTCCAATGAAAAAATTTATGTATAACAGAAATAGCAAACAAATACATCTTATTAGACTAATTCAGGTTGATAATGGGGGCTTGAAGTTCTGTTTGAAAGAAAGGTGCTGCAGTAGGAAACCAGGACAATTAGAGCTATCTTCCATAGGTTGCCCTAAGGCTAAATTTTACTATTCCTAATAGATTGCATTATGTTAAGACAGCCTATTTTTTTTTAATGCTGTTGGAACTATTGAGTGAAATAAAACCAGAGTGTGGGAGGGTCTGAGAAGAAAGAATCAATAAAATAATACTTAAGAAGTACTTAGCATAATGATTTTCAACTCTAGCTATTCATCAAAATCACCATTCCATACTGAGATTGTGATATAGTTTGTCTAAAGTGATTAAAACAACACAGCAACAACATCAACAATAACTATAGCATGACTAGATAAAAATAAATTTTAACTGGGATTGAGATCCATTGACTTAACCTGTAGTAGGCCATCAATATATACTAGCTGTTTAGTAGTAGTAGTAGTAATAGTATTAACATGGAGAAGCCTTCTTCAATTGGTATATAGTCAACACAAGAGTATTAAATGATCTATGAAAAAGAAAATTGTGACCACATAGGTATGAAAAATGCTGCATGATTTTGTTTCTCAAAACTCAAGGAACAATACTTATTGAAGAAGTTGAGAAGTCTATTAATAAAAACTTCATTTCCCCAAATTTTGTGAATTCAGACTTATCTCTGAACATCCACTGAAAGTAAAATTTGGAGGGATACATTCTCAGTAGAGTTTTTTCTTTTTCCTTAGGGAGAGAGAGAGGAATAGACAGGAACAGACAGACAGGAAGGGAGAGAAATGAGAAGCGTCAACTTGTAGATGCAGCACTTTAGTTTTTCATTGATTGCTTCTCATACATGCTTTGACTGGAGAGCTCCAGCTGAGCGAGTGATCCCTGCTCAAGCCAGCAACCTTGGTCTTCAAGCCAGCAACCTTTAGGCTCAATCCAGCAACCTTTGGGTTCAAGCCAGTGACCATGGGGTCATGTCCATGATCCCATGCTCAAGCCAGAGACCCCGTACTCAAGCCAGATGAGCCCATTCTCAAGCCAGCGACCTCGGCATTTTGAACCTGGGTCCTCAGCTCCCAGGCCAATGCTCTATCCATGGTGCCACTGCCTGGTCAGGCATCAGTAAAGTTCTTAAAGGATTAACTTAAGCAGCAGCATATGAAACAAACTACAGATAATATACAGTGGCGTTGTATATAAATTTTTACTTTGTGATAGTAAAGTACTATTCATCTTACCAGATAAATTGTAGCAGAGTGCAACATTGTGAAGTCATTTTTGCCAAGGAAAGGACAACAGAAAATCTCTTTTTTGTCCGAACCCAATTACCATCCCAATTTTCTGATTTCCTGTACAGCATATCTCCTCAAAAGAGTTGCCTATATGTGCTATGTTTTGGACTGAATTGTACCCCCCTAAATTCATATTGTGGAGTCCTAACCCCTAATATCTCAAAACATTTGGAAATAGAGCCTCTAAAAAAGTGATTAACTTAAAATGAGGTCATTAATTTAGGCTCCAATTCAATCTGAATAGTGTCCTTATAAGGAGAGGAATTTCATTACACAGATACCAGGTGTGCATGCACAGAGAAAAGGTTATGTAAAAACACAGAGAATAGGTAGACATCTGCAAGCCAAAGAGAGGCACCTCAGAAGAAATTAAACCTGCTGACACCTTAGTCTTGGGCTTCTAATCTCCAGCACTCTGAGGAAACATAATTTTGCTGTTCAAAATACCACACTCCCCCATTCTGTGGTATTTTATTATGACAGCCTGAGCATAAATGCTGCCTCCAGATTGTCTACATTTTCTTTGCTCCATTTAGGTTTTTACCCTCACCCCTCTTCCAGAACTGCACACATCAGGACACCACAGCATTTGACACATTTGATTCCTCCCTCCTCCTTGGAAGTCTTTTCCCAATTGGCTTCTAGGACATCAAAATATTCAAGTGTTCTTCCTACTTCACTGAGTATACCTTTTCAGTCTTCATACTGTTTTTTCCTTATCTCTCTGCTCTCTTGCACCTGGGTCTCCTTGTCTCTGTTTCCTTCTGTTTCCCCCCAGCACTATCATTATCTAATGCCTGTCATATATTTATTATTATTGTCCAATTTCCTCCACAGGAATGGGAAATATTTTTTGTCTCTTTTATCCATTGATATATATCATCAGCGTCTAGAATGGTGCCTGACACATACTAAGTAAGTTCAACAAATGCTTTTTGAATGAATAAATAGGATAAAACCAAGCATTGAACTTCAGAAAATTTCTTGTGTGGTCTAGAGTCTTCCTTTTCTGATTATATTATTTTCTGGTGAATGCTTCTTGTGTTCCACCCTGTTTGAAAGCAGCAGAAGTTGATTTTAGCACTGCTTTAGTAAATACTAGCATAGTCTATTGGTCAAAAGCAAGGGCTCCAGACCTGAACTCTACACCTTCACTGGTTGTTGTAACACAGGCATATTCCTTAACTTTTCTGTGCCTGTTGCCTTAAATTGAAACAGAAGCTAATGATATTTCACCCTACAGGGTTATGAGGAGATTAAGGGAGAGAATCCATGGGAAGGTGCTTAGCACAGTGGTTGGCATTTTGTAAACACTCTTCCATCATTGTGATCAAAATTTCTATAACAGAGCTACACAAATTTGTTGAGTGCAGGACCTTGACTTCTATTCTGTTATCTTTTCCAGTTGTTAGTGCTTTAATCTGCATAACACAGCTTCTCAGAAATACCCTCCACTAATAGAAGCAACACCCTAACTAGCTACATAGGTGTTAGGAGCCATCAAAGTCCCAAGGATTAACTGGACTTTCTGGGTGCAAGAGAGCTAGCACTCATTTCTGCTTCTGTTAAATGTGTCACATAATGTCCAAAGTAATTCTTATAATTCTGTGGAAAAAACTGAAGAAAATCTGAGATTTTCTTTAAATTCAAGTGATATATGAGTCAATAAAATGCTTTTTGATATGGAAATGCAGCATTAAATAACCAGGGCATATAACATAGGAATTGCAATAATGTTTGTTTCTCTAATCAATTCAGGAAGTAGTTAGTGTAGGCAGGAAGGGGACTGTTTTAAACTCAAGCTATGAAAATCACTTTCAAGAATCCTTTGTTTACTGCACTCCCTCCTATTTGCAGAAGAAACAAGGGAGGCGGTTCACAAGGCTATGGACCAGAGAGCAGGGAGTATCCTGAGGGAACAGATTTCAGCATTAAACACAGACAAGTGAACCCAAGCACAGGAAGCCTAGATCTGGCAGAGGGCTTTGGAGGGAGCAACTCTTCTTACTGGTAATAAACATGCTGCAGAATAAGGAAAGGCTGGGAATTTTGTATGTTTTAAGAAGTGAATTATAGGTAAAGGAACGAGCAAGTGTAAAGCAGAGTTCAGTTAAAATAAGTGGTTACATCTGGTCAGAACATAGTGTGGGGCTGAGGTTTTAAAAGCACTTGTATTTATAGAGCAAGCTTAAGATTGTTGCAGTCACTGGCTCTCCCAATCCTTTCACTAAAAGTAAATTGCAGATTTTCTCACTGGGTATTGCACGAGGGACTTTGGTCTCTACAGTGTAAAACCCTAACAAGGAAATGGATTGAACTTGAAGAAGAGGTTTAAACTCACCCTTGCTAGGAGTGGTGTAGTGTAAAAGGTAGGCTTTGACTTCAGGCAGACTAGAATCAAATTCCAACCCTGCAACTTGCAGACTGGGTGATCTTGGGCAATTAAATTAATATCGTTGAGCCTAAGTTCTATTTTACATAATGTGGAGACAATATTATCTTCCTTACAAGATAGTTGCGAGAATTAAATAAAATTATGGATAGAAAGCATTTAATTCAGTGCCTGCCTTTAGATAGTGTTTGGTAAGGCATTGATGTTGACAATACTAACTGAAAATGGCTTAAGAAGTAAGTTTTTAGAGTCAGAAATTGGACATAACAGACCCACATTCAGAGAAGCAAACACACCTCAGTCCCTAGATCAGTGGTTCTTAACCCTAGGGGTTCGATGAGTCGGTCTCAGGGGTTCAGAGAAGCCTCTGCCGCGGAGGCTAGAATAAAGTAATACCGTAATTTGTTGTGAGTTCATGCACTTTGTTGGTTTTGTTCTTTGAGCAAGGTGATATTCATGCACAGCTCATTTTGTGCACCAGTAAAAAAACATATACCTATGTCTTGAATTTGGAAAAAAAATCATATTTTATTTATCACTAAAGAAGGGTTCGGTGAATGCGCATATGAAACTGGTGAGTTCGGTACCTCAAAAACGGTTAAGAACCACTGCCCTAGATTATGGTTGGGAAAAAGAATGTGCCAGCATCACAAGAGAGGATGTGCTGGGATGGTAGACCTTCTTACATAACTAGAACTTAGCAGGGTAAGGAAATGCCATCCACCTTCTCCCTCTGTGCTGTGGACCTAGCTCACGTGAGCATGCTTTGCTCTCATCAGCTGTCTAGCTAATGTCATGAGATTAATGATGACCTCTGTAAACTGACAAACTTGAAACTAGAACTTTAGAAACAACTAGGGTAAGCCCACTAGCAGAGTTATAATTTTATTAGATTATCAAAGATAGGAAAAAACCTATGCATACTTACAAAAATCTTGGAGTATAAGAAGAGGTGTCCCTCTTGCAGTGCTGTTCCACAGTTCAGTGGGTCTACCCACATCTTACACTAGAAAAAATATGGAAATTGCATCACAGGACCTTGTCTGCTGCTCTTTGATCTGAATTTCCCCAAGCTTCCCTATAGGGCATGCTCCCCATATGAATGTTACCAAGGCCTCCTTTTTCTAAAATTGTTTATCAAAAACATTTTGGAAATGGTGAAGATTTTTATCTGTGCTACACTCCATCCCTGTCCATAAAATATTTCTCTGCAGATTCTCAAGCTCTAAAGCAAGGCTTCTTTCTATTATTACATAATATGCCCTGACTCCTGAGACAATTACATTTTGTGTTGGCTCAAGGCACAATCTTTTAGACTGCCAGCAGAGTAGTCATTGTAGTACAACTGATTCCTTGATTGATGTCTAGTATCGAGATGTCTTTGTTCTCCTGGCTTTCCACTGGTTATCAGATTATAAATAAGAAGAAAAGAAAAGAATGTAACACAGCAACACAATTTCTCTAATGATATTTGAAGTTGCCTTCTCTTCAAAAGATCACTTGTTATTTTTAAATGATTGGATTATCCAAATATGTCATGATGTCATGCTGGGCAAGTCAATTTAACTATAGACTGGGCCCTTCAGAAAGCTTTTTTCCTAATCCTAGAATTCATTTCATTTTTGCTTCAGGAAATCTATGCCCTGAGAAATTAGATGTCTGGAACAATTTCTAATCTCAGAGGATGGTTTTTGTTGTTGTTGTTGAATTGCTCCCCAATGTGAGGTAAATCACAATTTTCTTTTTTGTAGAAAAAAAAGTGTTAGTGCTAGTCTATTCCTTTGCAGAAAAGAGATAATACTTTCCACTTGCTCTGAGAAAACTTCAAGTGTTTTGTTTCCTTTTTTAAAAAAGAAAAAGAAAAGTTGACATATTAGGACATTTAGAGTTGGCTTACAACCTATCAATACTCAGCAGATCAAAAGATTCAGAAATAAGCTTTGATTAATCAATTGATTTCCTTGGTGTAGGGCCAGTAGTAGTGTCCATCGTGGCCATTCACATGCAGGTTCAGGTTCTCACTGGATTTGGGCAGATGATAAAGAAACAGTAGAGCAAAAAAATGGTGGGCCATTCCTTTATTAAAGTATTGCACTAGCTGATGAGCAAACACACAGAGAAAACAATTCTCATTCACTCATTCAGAGCTCCCAGAGCCCTGATACATTCTCTGGTTCCACAACCAGGATAATCTTCTCTGGTTCCTCCTAGAATCAAAGGTCTCACCAGTCTTAGCAAATTTCACAAAGCCCCTCACCTCTGGTTCCTTATCTGCACACCTTCTCTTTCCCTACCAACATGGCTTCTTCTTCAGCACTTTGCATTCTCTCCTCTCTCACTCTGCAAACATGGCTTCTCTCTCCTTCTCCTTCTGCTCTCTTCTCTGCAAACATGGCTTCTTCCTGACTCTTCTTCTCTTTTCCCTGCAAAACTTTCTGGTGCGGAAAACCTCTCCTCCAGCAAACATTAGCAAAACAATGGCCCTTCCCAAGCAGGAAGGTAATCTGCAATTTCACAGACCACATATACCTGGCACTGCCCAGCCCCCAATGCAAAACTACAAGTGAGCAAACATAAAAAGTCATATTTTACAAACTTATTTGACCAACACTTGGTTTGAAAACTTCTTTGAATCAATTATTATGTAAAACAAATAAAATTGGTTTTCTCTTCAAAATGCTTTCTGATATCTACTGTGCTTCAGTACTCGTCAGAATTGCAAGTTGCTATGTGGATATGCCATTCTTTTTACAAAAATGAAATTCTGCCATCTCCTTACCGTCTCCTCTTCTGCATGGTACAGGGCCAGATGAGTGTGATTGAGTTAGCTACTGTGTGTTTAAAATATCCTTACCAAATCCCAGCTGTTGGTTTTTAGTACTGATGGACTATGCAGACAGATCTTACCTACTTGTATCATGTAACAGCCACTTGATAAGAATGTTAGCATGCAGGTGTAACTTCTAACAAGAAAAGCACAGACAAACCATTGCAAATTGTACTAAAATAGCTGGAGGCTGAGGTCACCACAGAGTGTGTACCTCAAATGGCAAGCGGAGATTATTTAAAACAAAAATCATTAGATTTAAAAGCATTTTGCTCAGTTGTAAAATTTGAGTTATCTTTCCATCCTGTGCTGTGCAGGAAGGAGGTGCAGTACAGAGATCTAATTACTCACAGATGGTTTCTAGGGAAAAAATTATTATGATTAATAACAATAATAGAAATAATCAAAGCAAAATCAAAAGGGGTTTGTACCTATGTAACCTAAAGTAGACTAAAAGAAAAGCTTACTATAATCAACACAACAATAAGCTACACAACATCACCAGACAGAGAAAACATTGAAGTGGGCTATAAAGTAATAGCTAGTTAAAGCAATAGACTAAGAAAAAGAGAACTATGAGTATGCACAAATCTCACCACACCATGGAGAAACACATCACCCACTGGGAAGCTTCAGCCTGGGCTCCAAAGTCAGCCTCCCACTGTGTGCACCAGGGAGAAAGAGTTTTCTACAGTTTCAGGGGTGGTCTGAGACCCTGTCTACTTTGTGGAAAAATTTTGACTGGAGGTCATTATACAAGGGCCCTTCTTGCATAGACTCTAGGAACAAAGAAAGGTCACCACATACTGGAATAATTAGGCCACAGTTAAGTGAGAAGATCAGATGAAACTGCTCACTCCCTGGCTTCAGATGAAACTGCTCACTCAAGCAGCCTAGTGAGAAAGCAGGAGGTCTTATCCCACCCTCAGTCATTCCTGTAACCATTTTTTGTGACCCTTATTCATGTTCAATTGAGTTTAAATTCATATTTTTCTTAAGTTGCCCATACCTAATTGGCAAATAGGTTCAGCTTTGGGTAGGAGAGTAGAGATCCAGCTCATGGATATTTCAGAATAACAGCTCTGGCTGAGGAGGGAGAAGGGCAAGACATAGACAAAGTAATCTTGGAGGAAGAATTTCCAATAAGGAAAAACTTCCCTTGGGTTTCCTGGTTCCACTGGGATCAGATTCCTGTGCTGAGTCACATGCTGTGTTAACGCTTCTGTCTTGTATCTCTCATGTAAATGACTGCCATTTACTAAATGTCTAACTGTGTAGTAAATACAAAAATTTAAAGTTTATTCTGTCAGGTACTGGTAGTATATCTTTCTTCTTTTATAGATGAAGAAAATGAGGCTCCAAGACGTTAAAGAACTTTTCCCAATTCACACAGTTATTGCATACATATTAGGATTCAAACCCACATACATAGCCAATTTCTGTGTTTTTAACTGCAGTACACAGCTGCTTCATTTCTTCTCTGTTCTTTGCCATTTCTCTCCTGCCCTGGAATGTCACATTTTATTGTGAAGTTACTATCCAAAGGGCAGAAACTGTGGACTGAACAAAAAACACAAGGCTGGTGTGTTCACAAAGGAAAATTTATTTTAAAACACCTGGGTGCAAGTGGGCTGAGTCTAATAAAGGGTGTCAGCCCTGAAGAAGGGATAGAGCAGGGTTTATATAAATTCATCAAATACCTTTGGGCAAAAGCGGCTGATGTTGCTGCATCTGCTGGTGCGAAACAGTTTCCTCTGTTTGTGGATTGGAGTGGTGCTACAGCTCCTCAAAATCTGTTTGTGTCCTGACTCAACTGTCCCAAATCAGCATCCAGCTCTAAGGGAGGTCTGGACTGAGTTACTAAGTAAGCAAGTCCTTCTTCCTCCTTTGAGCCTGTATTGTTCTTGAGGTGGAAGCTGAGTAGCCATTTTATCTATCATCCCCATCTTATGTTAGTATTAAAAAGGAAAGGGACATTGTTCTCTTAAGACTGCTTCAAGCTGACCCTGGCCAGTTTTCTCAGTGGTAGAGCATTGGCATGGAGTGTGGTTGTCCTTGGTTTGATTCCTGATTAGGGCACATAAGGGAAGCACCCATATGCTTCTCCACCCCTCCGACTCTTGCTTCTCTCTTTTTCTTGCGCTCTCTCTTTCTTTCTCTCTCTTCCCTTCCTGCAGCCACGGCTCAATTGGAGCGAGTTGGCCTCATGTACTGAGGATGGCTCCATGACCTCTGCCTCTGGTTTATGAAGAGCTCGGTTGCTGTGCAATGGAGCAATACCCCAGATGGGCAGAGTTTTGTCCTCTAGTGGGCAATAGACTAAGAAAAAGAGAACTAGGTGGTGGATCTCAGTTGGGGCTCATGTGGGAGTCTCTCTGCCTCGCCTCCTCTCATTGAATAGTAAGAAAATACCACTTCAAGCTGAGAAGGGGCATCATGGACACCTAAGGGAAAAGTCTATGCCTGCTGGGAATTGGCTGGTATTGGTGGTACGGGAGGAAAAGCTGCTTTACTGGCTGCTGCCTGGAGACTGTTGTGTCCATTAGCCTCTGGTTAAGGTCTCACCAGAGGGAGGCAATGAGGCAGCATCCTAGGAGAATTAAGACTCCAGCAACAATTATGAGGAAAGTTAGAACAGACCTTGTGAGCCCTTTCCATTTTCCAAACCACTGTTTGAGTAGATCACTGAATGGATCATAAATACCAGTGTTTTCAGCTAGTTCATTTGCTAGGGTAGTTAGTCCATGAAGGGTCTTTGTGATAGTCCCCTCTGGGGCAGTATTGTTTAGAATGCACATATAGCACTGCATTCATATCATAGCGCAGAGCCCCCTTTTTTGGCTAGGTTCATATCTAGTGCTAGCCTAGTCTCCCATGCCATTCTTCTGGTTAGTCCTACCTGCTTCGCTATGTCCTTGATGGCATTTTGGGTGTGACTGACAAACCTTTGCTGCTGGCAATAGATGTAATTGATCCAATCAACATTTTTGCTGATTGTAACACACCAAAACAGGGCAGACTTGAAACTAGCCACTCTCTGGTCCATGCCTTGAACTCATTTGGGACCCCTCTTGGGACTCCAGTGGAATCTACGTAAATGTGTGGATTGAATGATCCACTAGGGGTAGTGGCACTTCTCTTTTGCCACTGTTTCTATGGAAGATTGAAATATGAAGTAGTGGATGCAAATGCCAGGGTAAAGGGGATGGCTAATTGTATTAAGGGGCAAGTGCTGCTCCTGTTGATTGGTAAAGTCTTATAGATTTTTGTCCCGCAAAACCACCAGACATCAGCTCTGGGAATGATAAGGGTAGATTGGCTGGCTAGCCCTGTGAACTGCTGTCTTCCACTGCACTGAGTTAGGTTTCCTACAAAGGCCAAATTGAGAGACATGAAGAGAAATTGGCAGTAAGATCAGGCACTCTTATAGCCCTCAGGGGCTGACCTGCAGGGCCTTCAACCTTGAAAAACAGCAGCAATAATGACCATTATGACTTCTTTTGCCAGGCAATGGTGTGTTGGATCAGGGTTACCATGTGGTTCATCTTATCAGAGTCCAAATACCACCTGAGTAGACATAGGACTGTCTGAGTCTCTAGCCTCCATATAAGACAAGCATAAGAGTTGGGTTTTTTTAGAGTTCTGACAGAATATTTGATCCATTCTACCTAGGCATATGCATCTTGGTATCCTGTTTCTATTGCTAGGGTTTATTTTAAGTCCTTTACTTCTACAATGTTTACTATTGAGGGATCATTGGGAGGAAGGATTTGAGATTTGTTAAGTCCTAGTGCTGGTGAAGGGGTAATGATGATATTGATGCTAGGCGGTGGGTTTAAGAATTTCAGCCACAGTCAACCTAGTGAGTTGCTGCTGGTGACGGCTACCCCGAATCCATAGACTCGGCTGACATAAGGGGATTCTGCAGTTATAGTGGGAACATTAATGGATAGCTCAATGGGATTGAATTTTAAGTTTTGGCAGTTAGGAGGTATGACTGCTCTAGATAGGTGTATTTTAAGCTTAAGCTTTTGACAACCTGCTGAGTAAGTCCATCCCTGAAATTGAGTAGGCCATAACACATCTAGCCAGTGGGAACATGGTGTCATGGTTTGGCAGCTTTGAATGTTTCTCCAGCCAGTGCATGAAGGTGAATGTATGGAACAAGAATCTCCTCTGGTATTGTTGTTAAGGGTATAGGGGCATAGGTACTTATCAGTGTGTGCTAACTGTCTTTGGTTCTCTAATGAGCCACAAGACAGGACCTGACAAGTGTCAAAGCTCATAGACTGGGGATGATGGAAATGGGTGATATTGATCATGCATAGGCCATTAGTAGGATGGGCAAAGAAAAGAAAGGATAGGGTGAGGAGAGTAGAAAGAAATTAAGTCATGGACAACAATCAGCAAAATTCAGGCTCCACGGGAGTATGCAAGAACTTGCAAACCAGAACTAAAAAATGAAGAAAAAGATGAGTAGGAACAACAATCAGAAGAAAGGATGTTTTAACATGTCCTGGCTAAGTATTTAAAGTTGAAAAAGTTGATTATAAGGATAGCACGTAGCTTAGACAGGATGTCTTGTACTAGGAGCTGTGTGGGACGTGAGGGCAGAATTAAAAAGGCATGGGTAAAGCTCAGGGCCCCTAAAGAGCAGGACAGAGGAGACACGGGCTGGGAGACCTGGTTGTCAATTCCCACAAGTGAGATACCCAAGTCCCTTAAGGTACCTCTATATTCAGACAAAGCAGAGTAGGTTCCCCGTGTCAGTGAGAAAAATAAATATTCCTACCTGCTACTATCAAGTTACCTGAGGAGCAGAAGATGTGATGATTGTTGGGGCATCTGTCTTCAGGCACCATCAGTCTTCAGTGGTGAGGTCAAAGAGGGCCAGGTAGGACAGACCATCCATCTTGGGAAGTGATGGAGACCTGCCTTGAAGAGTCCATCCACAGTCAGACTTCCAGTGTGGTCCTCCACAGAAGGGACATGGCTCAGAAGGTTTGTTGGGATTAAGGCAGTTCCTTGCCAATGGCCTTCATTGCCACACTTGAAACATGATGGATGTGGTATTATTGCTATTTTGACCCTTGGCCCAAGGTTCATATTGAACATTTTGGGGCTGCTGACCCTACTGGCCCTGTGGGCCCTTTATGGCAGCAGCAAGCATCTGGTATTCAGTTACCTTCTGTTTCTTTGCCTTCTCATCTTTGTTATTAAAGACCTTAAAGACTGCCTGACCAGGCGGTGGCGCAGTGGATAGAGCATCGGACTGCGATGCGGAAGACCCAGGTTCGAGACCCTGAGCTCACCATCTTGAGCGCGGGCCCATCTGGCTTGAGCAAAAAAAAAAAAGCTCACTGGCTTGGACCCAAGGTTTCTGGCTCCAGCAAGGGGTGGCTCGGTCTGCTGAAGGCTCGAGGTCAAGGCACATGTGAGAAAGCAATCAATGAACAACTATGGTGTCACAATGGCAATGAAAAACTAAAACTAATGATTGATGCTTCTCACCTCTCTCCGTTCCTGTCTGTCTGTCCCTATCTATCCCTCTCTCTGACTCTCTCTCTGTCCCTGTAAAATAAAATAAATAAATAAATAAACCCTTAAAGGCCAGATTTAAGAGATCCCATTGAGGGATTTGAGGGCCACCCTTAAACTTCTGTAATTTGTGCTGGATGTCAGGCACAGACTAAAAAATAAAATTCATGTTAATGACCAGTTGTCCTTCTGCACTAGAGGGGTCTAAGGTGGTACATCTCTGAAGGGCCTCCATGAGACGCAAGAGAAAGAGGGCAGGGTTTTCTATGGGTTGCTGGGTGACCTCCTTTAACTTCTTATAATTTACAGCCTATGATTTGCCTTCTTGATGCCTTTATGAGGCAGAAGATCATCTGGTCCCAGGCTCGTCTACTCACTTCCCCCCCATAAAGATCACCGGTGGGTCAACCTTGTCACCTACTGATTGACTGGGGGCTTTCTGGTGGATAGGTGGATAGAGAGAGTTAGTATGGGCCTGGGCATGAATCCAAATTTGGTCCCCCTCTTCGGGTGTTAAATTTGTGAAGAGGATTACATGGAGATCATGCCAAATAAATTTATAGGACTGGGTGAGATACTCAAATACCTTTCAGTAGTTGGTAGGGTCAGTGGAAAAGGAGCCAAGAGGTTTTGATATTTGTGATAGGTTGGTTAAGGAAAAAAGGACACACACTTAGACAATGCCCTCAGCCCCATTACCTCCCATAAAGGGCACTCTAAGACTGGGGCCAAGGTAGGGGAGGAACAAGGGCTGAAGGCCATTCCAGACTGAGCATGCACCAGGAAAGAAAGGGTAGACAGCTGTGGGGAAACCTGGGGAGAAGTAGAGGAGTGTGGCAGAGAAGAGTGAGGAGGGGCTCTGGTTGTGATGTGGGGGTTCCCTGGAGGTTAAGAGGTTGAAGAGCAGAAGGAGGAGGTAGAGACCCATAGTCAGTGGGATTGAAGGAAGAAACACTAGAAGTGTCCTCTAGGAGAGTGGAATGGGGGTGAGGAATCCTTCCATTTCAAATGGAGAAGGAGAATTTGAGAAAGAGAGCAAGAATCATAGAGAGTGGGTTATGACCTGAGTGTAAAAAATGCCTGGACATAAGGAACTTCAGACCACTTTTCATTTCATCAACAAAAATAGTCAAGATCAGTAAGAATGTTGAAATCAAAAATGCTGTTTTCAGGCCATTTGCACAAATTTATCAGTTCATATTGAGGCCAAGAGGTGTTATAGTAAAAAATAAGGTGCTTTGGCCTGAGGTCTTTGGCTAAACCAAGGATCTGAAGGTTTCTCAGGAGCCAACCTACAGGGGTTGTCTTGGGGAGAGTCAAATGAGAGTTTCACATATGTATGGTGGGGGATCATCCAGTGGTCTACAAGGAGGAACCATCCTGGATGATGAAATGAGCTAGGAGAAGGCAGGCGTCCCTGCTGTCCTAGGCTCACCAGACTGGCCACTGTTTTCCAAGTATCCCTTACAACAGTCCAGCTGGAGACAAATGCCTGGCAAATGCTGGAATGCCCCCTGGCCAATACTGGATTTCTGAAAACCTGCTCTGAATAGATTTCAAGAAGAATCTGGGAAGTTCCCTATTATAGAGATGCTAAGTTCACTCACCCAGAAAGAATCATTGTCTGGTTTGGATGTGGCAAGATGAAATGAGAGGGTGGTAGTTGATCCTAGTATCTGCTCTTTGGTTCGTCTACTCCATGCTCAAGGAAGACAGGATATGGGGGTAAGCCTGAGATGAGCTGCCACTGCTCCAAGGTGGGAAGCTTCACCCCTCCTCGGGTCGGTGTTAGACCACCAACTAGTCTCCACACACACACTGCCTGGGTTTTAGCACCAGAATAAAAGGCAGAAACCATGGGCCAAACTGAAAAAAATACACAAGGTTGATCTGTTTACAAAGGAAAATTTATTTTAAAACTGCCTGGGTGTAAGCAGGCTGAGAACAGCAAAGGACGTCAACCCTGAAAGGAGGATTGGGCAGGGTTTATATGGATTCATTAAAGGAGTTTAAACAAAAGAGGTCGATGTTGCAGCATCTTCTAGTACAAGACAGTTTCCTCTGTTTGTGGATTAGATTGGCACTACAGCTCCTCAAAATCTGTCTGTACCTTGAATCAACCATCCCTTATCAGCATCCAGCTGTAAGGGAGGTCTGGGCTATGTTACTAAGTAAGCAAGTCCTTCTTTCTCCTTTGCACCTGCATTGTTCTCGAGGTGGCAGCTGAGTAGGTTTTTATCACTATCCTAGAGCAGGATTTTTCCTGAAGCGCCCTCCCTGAGGGCGTTGTCTGGACTGGAGGGTCTTCAGGACAATGAATACCACTGGAACTGTTATTAATCACTTGACCATAGGGTTCCAATGCAAAGGGAGCAGTGCTGGGTGGACCTCTGCTGAAACAGGCTTAAAAAAGTGACTTTTGATAAAAAAAAACAAAAAACAAAAAAACATCAGCTATGTGACACTAACTGAACTCAAATTATTTCCTTGTAGTCAAGTCTAATGAAAAACAAAGGCATAGAGATTTACCTACATCTATTTGAAGTGTAACCCCTGCTGGGTCTGTATTAGGGTCAGACACATGCTCAGGACCCTAATATGGTATTATATACTGTAATAGAGCTTAAATTACTGATGTTTAATAAAAATACATATTCTGGCCTTACATATCTTAGACCAAGCCATTGATGCAACATATTCCTATTTATGCTTTTTCTAACAAGAAATGCAGTATTGTTTTGACTCTAAACCAGTGGTTCTCAAAGTGTGCACCAGGGCACACTGGTGCACCCTAGAAGATTTCCAGGTGTGCCCTATGGTATTCCAGAGAAATATGTGCCTGTGAGGGACCAAAAAACCAACAGGGTTTTTGGAATTTAGATTTTTGGGGGACAGAGGTATGGGGAATTGGCTGTAAACTGACAGTCTGCCCAATCCCCCACCTCACTTGCCTGATTAGGTTTCAAAAGGCTGTTAAACTGTGGTGCTGAATTGTTTACACTACCCCCCATGTTCCCCGGAAAGACTGGGGGCAAGTTTCTTCTATCCTTTGTTTGATGTAAAGTTAAGATGATATGTATGGTGGGGTTTTCAGCACTCAACACAATTTAGAGTAAAAAGAGAGGAATTCTTTAATGTATTGATGAGGAAATGAGAGTTTGCCTTTCAAATATATGCCCAAACATTGAAGAAATTGCTAGGACATATCAGGCTCCTGTTTCTCGTAAACACAAGAATGAAAAAACTTAACACGTTCATGCTGAGATCTGCTGAACTTACTAAATCTTACTAAGAATGTATCTCTATATATAAAAGGGTAACTTTTTGTTTTTGTTTTTATTTTTTAACTCCTCCTTTTATGAATTCTAAAAAGCATAACAAAAAATGTAGCATAAAATGTTTTTTAATGTCAGAATAAACTTAATTTTGTCATATTTATTTAGTTTAATTACCATAAAAGCACGTTTGGACTTTATATTTTTTCTTTAATATTTGACTTAATTATTATAACATATTTCTCAGAAATTTGTATATAGTGTGCCTTCAATTATTTGTAGAATTTTAAATACGCCCCAACTTCAAAATATTTGAGAACCATTGCTCTAGACCATCAAATTAAAAATAGAAGGGTTGTAGGGAGAGGAACAAGAGAGGAGAGTTGAAGATGTTACTCTATCTGAGAAGAGATAGATTTGTAAAGTCTGGCTCCAGGAAGAATCTTCAGCCTATGGTCCTATGTCCCTCTAGTACTGTCACGTTGAGGTTGCTAAGGGGCAGATCCTATGCCTGGAAAGCAGGACTTCAGGCCTATTGATTTGAAAAACAAATTCTGCTTGTTTTACTTAAAATTAGAAGAATTCTCTTTGGGTTTCTGAGAGCAAGGAGTTAATGAAGAGGTAGACTTAAAGAAGTTTAGATATGAACCCTAAATCAAGGAGCAGAGTTGAGGAAGGAAGCGGTGAGGGGCTGTGTGAGATGGGCACAGTGTTCAATGTAGGTACTTGTAAAATCTAAGTGCCAGAGTTATGTGATGGAAGGTCAGTGGAAAGGGGAAAACATATATATTTTAACCATTATATTCCAGCTACAAAAATAGATCATAATTATAGATACATTTTGAGAGTCACTATGAATAATTTTTTTTCTCAATGCCCTGGAGTCAAGGTGTCTGACATTGATATCTACTGTCACTACCTAGAAATTGTGTGATGGTGTTCAAATTACTCTGTTTCTGTGATTCAATCTCCTTATCCATTAAACAACCACAACACACAACAAGACTAAAGCTACTAATAAATATGTCATTGTATTAAATGTGAGTAATAAATAAAATAATTCATGTAATGCACTCAATGCAGAGCTTGGCATACAGAATAGTGAGTAAATGATACTAGAATTAAATCTGTTGCACTGGGGAACAAAATTTTGGTTGCATCCACAAAAACACCTGTTCTTACCTAAATTGAGTGTGCTGATCTCAAATCTGATATTAGTTTTTCTCTGTAAGCTGCAGATTTATTGCAATTTCAGATTTAAATTTTATTCTTATTGTAAAATTTTCAACATTTAGTTTAATATAATGAAGTAGAATGTCTTCTTGGGCATCATCTTTGTGAAAATATATTAATTTATATCATGCAGTAAATACACTAGTACACTAAAAGATATGATTGCATCAGAATTTGTCTACAATTTCAAAAGAGAATATATTAAAACACTTATTTTAATCATAAAATTTGCACAAAATTTATTTAAATTCTATTCAGGCAAAAAAATGTGTTTGTAGCTCTTGTGTTTGTGTACTTGTTGAGGACAATCTCATTTGATGCTCCAGCAGTGGTCTGATTATCACTAACAGCCCCAAGATTTTCAGAAAACTTATCAAGGTGACTGTTCAGAAAGTGAATCTTAACGCTCATGTTACATCAAATGTCACTGATCCTTTGAACCAAAAGTTCATAGTTTCCTGCTTTTTTGTTGCCAAGGAAGTTCTTTGTAACTGCCACAAAAGACTGCCATGCTGTTTTCTCCTCCTTATTCATCTTTCTGGCAAATTCTTTGTCACATATGAAGGTTCAATTTTAGGATCCATTGAATACACCTGCTTTTATCTTCTTGAAAGACAAGGCAGGAAAAACAGAAATAATATGTTGAAAGCATTCACTTTCT
The DNA here is from genome assembly GCA_037038555.1 of Rhynchonycteris naso. Lineage (NCBI taxonomy): Eukaryota > Metazoa > Chordata > Mammalia > Chiroptera > Emballonuridae > Rhynchonycteris > Rhynchonycteris naso. Next base: position 179,357,643 of record CM072997.1, on the reverse strand, counting down.
CAATTCAAAACCCAAACAAACTGCTTCATTAAGCCAAATTTGATGTGAAGTGGGGGAAAAATGATCCTGTCTCAATTAAGTACAGGTTCATTCACAATATTTTGCATCCATACTTCCAGAGCTTCACATTTTGGCCACTCTTTCTGTGGCCAGTGTTTCTCATGAGCTTGGCTCTCCCACCAACACAGAAAGCAAGGAAACTTCGTGAAACCTCTCTGTTGTCCTAGCAAGAAATTTACCATTTTAGTATCCACACAAATGATCCACTGATGCTCCTCATACTTCAGAAAGTCTAGGACAAATTTTATGTCATTATAGTCTTCTCACAGATGAGTTGAATAACCAATTGGAACTGCTGCATAAACATTACCATTGTGTAAAAAAACACATTTCAGACTCTGCTTAGAGCTGTCAAGAAATAGCCACCATTCTGTTGGAATGTAGGTGGTAACCAGGCTGGCTGAGAAGACTACCGATATCACGACAATAAACAAAGTGTTTGTCTTTGGAAAAAAGTCCAAAAAAAATTTTGTTCATGTTTCCTGAAATGGGATACTTTAGCTGAGTGGTGAAGTACATTCTGTTCTTGAAGCCTGGAGGCTAATAACTCAGCTGCTTTCTTTGATAGGCCCAACTCTCTTACTAAGTCATTCAATTCGGTTTGGCTAAACTGCTGAGGTGTTAATGACTGCTTGGCATCAGAAAAAGACCATTCAGATTCTACAACAATTTCCTCATGCATCTTATCAAAATACACTTGATCACCGTATTCACTTTCTTCGTCCTCAGGAGAAATAAAACCATTGGAAACTGGCACCGGGAGTGTCTCAGAGTGTGGGATAGGTTGTATTGCTGAAGGAATATTAGGATATGCAATCATATGCCGTTTTTTTCTTGCCCATGCCTTTTGTATGGATCAGACAGAAATAACAGTCACTCCTGTGGTCCTTAGGTTCACTCCAAACCATGGAAATACCAAAAAGCACTCCTTTGCATTTTTCCTTTTGTCCAGTCACTAAGCATTTCATCACAATTATGACACACAATATGAGGAGCCCAATTCTTGTCTTGATCGCCAGGGGGAACGTGGAAAATAGGCAACATATGCATGTGTCACAAATGATGAAATACTGTGCCTTTGACGTTGAAGTATGGAACAGCCACATATATAACAGAAGGTGTCAGGACTATTCTTACATTTATGCCTACTCAAAAAAGCCATGATTCGATCTTAAAACAAAATAAGAGGGTGTTTTTATCAGATAATAATTTTTTTACATTAAAAAAACTACAATTACGTAAAAGTGATGTTTTTAAAACATTAATTGCCTTGTGGTTATGTTCAATCCAAGAGTCATTGCCCTTTAACTCCAATTTAAAAACTAATGCATGCCATTAACTGTAACAAAAAGAAATTAAAATTGCATAAGAACTAGAGCATGCATCAAAAAACATAGTTTCGATTTGAAATCAGAGATGCAGATATATATAGAAAAAGTTCTAAAACCTCATGCAATAGAAAGTGAAAAAAAATTGTTCCCCAGTGTTACCACCTACTTAATACCTATCTCTCTGTCCTTGCAGACAAAGCATCACCTGAGTTGAGTGGTAATATGCTTATATCAAGGCTCACTTTCCAACCTTCTGTGAACCAGAGGTAGCCACATAGTGCAGTTCTGGTCAACTTGTTGTAGGTGGAAGTCTCTTGGAAATTTCTGGAAAAGATTTCACTTCCCTATTCAAAAAGAACATATCTCCCTGGCATTACCCCTTTCCTTTTTTTTCTTCATTAAATACAGATCTAATGTCAGGAGTCAAAGCCACTGTTTGTGATGGAAGCAACAAGCAAAGGGAAATTTCAAAAGAATTGTAGAAAAGCCAGCCGAAGCACCATCAACCTGTTTAACCAGCACCAGCCGGCCCTGTAACCAGGTTTCTTTTTATGTGAGAAAAACATTCTCTATTATTTATTTTTATTGTTTTTATACTGACTTTGCAAGATGGTCTTCTGTTATTTGCAGGTAAAAACATTCCTAATCGAGTTCTCTATCATTATTACATCTATTTTTTTTTACTTAAAGTCAGCATTATTTAATTTAATTTTTTGTAAAATTAGTTTTATAATTCTCAGTTTTTTTAGTTGAAACTTAAAACAAATTTGGGCTTAATAATAATATTAAAAATAATAGTAACAATGACAGAATTATAAATAGCAGAAATAACTAATTATAATGAAATTACACAATATTAATGTAATTATAGCTGCCAGTTTTTGAGTAGTTATTATATTCCACTTGAATTATATTTGTTTAGTCCACAGAGCTTTATTCAGAAGGTATTTCAATTACTTCCATTTTACAGATGAGGAAATAGAAGCACAGAAAGGTTAAGTAAATAGACCAAAGTCACAGAATTTAGATTCAAATTCAGATCTTTTTGACCACCGAGATTATAGGCCTAATTACCTACCCAATGATTTCTGTCTTTCTGCAGTTTCAATATGCTTCCTTGCTCCTCCGGGTCTTTGTACACGCTTGTTCTTATGGCTAAACCAATTTTCTCTCCACTATCTTTTCTTGGCTAAATCTCATTTATGTTTGATATCTCAGCTTAGATATATCATCCTGGAAGTCTTTCTTAATACCCCTGCTTCTTTGTGTGATTCTATCTTCCCTTTTGTTTACTCCTTTTATAGCACTTATCCACAGTTTTGCATGGTCTATTTATTTATCTTGCCAACCCACTGGAGTGTTGTCTTTCTGAATGCTCTATTGCTTGTTCCCCATCATTCTCCTTGGATTTGGCTCATAGAACAGATTTAGTTAAAGGTGTCAGAACTGACTGACTTTTGTTTTAGTTGGATGCTTGATGGAACTGATGGTGCCTGGGAGGCTAGAGCAAAAACAGGCTTTGGGAAAAGGGTAATGGTGGGCTTAATTCCAAAGCACCCAAAAGGTCTTGCATGCAGGTCATTTTGTGTAGTGTCAGGGAAATTGTGCTCACCATTGTAACATTTACTGCAATAAGCCATAGGAGGGCTATTTAGTCCAAGGTCTAAATAGAAGGAAAGAAAAAAGCTCTGGAAGGTGGCTGTGCGTGTCTGTGGAAAGCAAACCTAGACATGTGGTGGGAGTTAAAGAAATGCAGAATTACAAAAAAGAATCCCTCCCACGGATGTCTAAAAATGATGTTCCTAGCAGCTTTAGGTATCACAGTGGTGCAGGCAGAAAAGTATTTGATTAACTCACTGGCACTATCTCCAAGGTGTGGGTGTTTTGGAAATCTGCATGCACAATATTCCTTCCAGAGAAGCTATGGGGCACTATTCTACATAGGCTGCATCCCGGCTCTTCAGCACTCTTCAGGCAGTAGTCACACTTCAAACTTGTCCCTCCCAAGGTAATGCTGTGCTGTGGTCATTTTGTGCATGGCACTTAAAATTACTTGAAATAGAATTTCTGAATATCCCAGAATGGGCAACAGATCTATCCACCACACCCTCTTCATTTTCTATACACTACTTTCTTCTGAAAGTTTTCAGATCTTTATCATCTGCATTTTTCCTTCTCTATTTCGGTATATGGTGAATCAGACTTGATTCATTTTGGTGGCAGAGTTAGTCATAGTGTGATACTGACTTCTACAGGGGCCACATACAGAAAAATCTCCAGAAATAATGAGATGAGAATGTGGTGTACATAGTATCCTCCACACTCTGCCCCCTCTCCACGCCGGCTCAGAAATACTCTTTAACTGAGTGATTCTCATGGTTAGAGAAGGGAGCTTTCCTTCCCACGTTTAAGAAGAAGAAACCCAGGAAAAAAAGAAACATGAGTTCCTAGATGTGACTGGGTATCCCTGTGACCTTATCTGAGTTCATTGATTTAGTAATGATTTAGTTTCTCCATCTGATTTAGTAGCAATCATAATTGATACTTTTAGATTACAGGAATAGCTAATAGGTTTATTCCTTTGTTAAATTTCAATCAATTTATAGTGGATGCCAGAAGCAATTTGTTGATAACAACTCCAGAATTTAGTATTCATATTCTCATTTTACCAATAAAGGAAGTTTAAAATGATAGAATAGTTTGAGAAAGCTTTATAGTGAATAATAAGAGAAGTGGGACAAAAACCTGGTCCTTTGGACACCAGAGATCTTGTTATGCCACTACAAATGAGCAAATGTGTTGAAATTCCCCCCCAAAAGGTACACAATACAACCCAAATGGAAATATTTTTATTAGAAGTGGTATGATACAGAAAATCCCTAACTTTCCATTAGGTTCATTGATTGACTGATTTTCAGTCTTTTTTTTTTTTTTGTAAAATTTCTTAATTTAAGATGTATTTTCTTTATAAACCAGTTACGATGCTACTTGCCCCTAGAAAAAGAACACAGGCTTGGGAAGTATGTGAAGGAAAAGATTTTATAATGCCTTTTTATCTAAATATATTTCATTCTTTATTAAATAGACCCTATTGCCCTAAATGCTCATGTTTTATTTCCTGTTGGTATCATACTCTTGACCTCATTTGAGTGGAGAAAATGTTGAACTTATAAACCAAAGTGTGGGGAGGTTGGATACTCCTCTGACTTGTGTGTTTGTGCAGCTCAAAAAACTGATTTGGGTCCAGTGAGAATAATTTTCACCCTCTTCTCGATGCCATTGAGAGAGTCAGAGCAGTGAAGGGTTTTGAAGAGGAGGTGGCACTTGGAAGGTCATTAAGAGTGAATAAAATTCAGCAAGAGCTAAAGGGGAAAGTTGTTACAGACAGAAAGCACAGGCTAAGCAAAGAAGGATTGCCTGGAAAGGAAGAGAGATCTCAAAGAGGACTGCCAGGAAGCTTTTGAGACTGTTGCCTGGTAACCACCTAGCACAGTTTGGTGGCTGTTAGTTGAATCATTTAAATATCTTTTGGCTGTCCAGTCCCTTTTTATATCCCCATAAAGGTGAACACTTGGAGTGGGATCTAATCCTAAATTATCAGCTGATACCTACATGAGTGATGGAGAGTAAGTTATCTCAGGAACATCTCTTCTGAAGTCGTAGACTAAGTTCTTGCCTCTTCTCTTAGGGATACCCAAAATACTCTTAGTTTCCCATCTGGCCCTGGGACTAAGCAAGCTTTTGAATGAAATTCACCTTTGTAAATACTGTTTCCATGAATAATACCCAACTCTAGAAGAAGAAAACAAACTTAAAACAGAAGGGGGATGAAGAAGAAAATACCTAGGGGAAGGTGGATATGAATATTTTTACTTATTAAAAGAAAATGTAAACACTTTCAAAAGATGGCACTTTTAGCACCAGCAGTCAATGGAGAAATAAATTTGTCAAGATCCCATGTGTTTTCTCAAGGATACTTCTCCTTGCTCAGTGAATAAATTAATAGCATGTCAGGCTATTTTGGAGATAACAGGCACACAAGAACTTGGAGTAGTTGTTGAACACTGAAGCAGTGACTATCTATGGATTCTAGCCCAAACAATCTCTTACTTGCCTGTGGAGAATAGTGGAGATTCTAGTCATAACTCATAAGGGGGGTGGCCAGAAAAACAGAGACCGGCATGGGCATCTCAGGCTTGAGTGGGCCTTGTGGACCCTTGCAAGCCTGGGAAATTGCAGGAGCTGTCTGCCCCCCCACCTGCATCCATTTGCTTTTCATTTTTCTTTTTTCTCTCCACCCCCACAAACACATGTACACATTGAAGAGAAGAGGCTGTTTCTGGCTTGCTAACAAAGACAGAAATCACACTCAGGCACAAAAAAAGCTGAGAGAGCAAACCACATTTTTGCATAGATGAATTGAGGATCCTTCAGAAGGAAAGAGACTTATAGGTGTCTTCTGATCAATTTGTTTTGCTTCAGTGGTTACAATTCTTTTAAATTTCTATAATTAGCAACTTCCACAACAGTTTCTGAAAGAAGGATAGAGTGGCTCAATCAAACAGAATTCTTTCTCTAAAATCAACTTGAATGTTTAATGTGTATTTCTTTTTATTATTATTGTTGTTATTATTCTTTTTAAGCGAGAGGTGAGGAGGCAGAGACAGACTACTGCATGCGCCCTGACCCAGATCCACCTGGCAAGACACCTACCAGGCGATACTCTGACTGTCTGGACCACTGCTTCATTGCTCAGCAACCAAGCTATTTTAACACCTGAGGTGTTAAACTTTGCTCAAACCATTCAAACCATGGCTGCAGGAGGGGAAGAGAGAGATAGAGGGGCAAAGGGGAGGGAGGAGCAGATGGTTGCTTCTCCTGTGTATCCTAATGGGAAATCAAACCCAGGACTTCCACACGCCAGGCTGATGATCTACTGCTGAGCCAACCAGCCAAGGCCTAATGTGTATTTTTTTAATTTCCTGGAAGAATGACATTACCCAGCTAATGCCTGGAGGTCCATTCTTTTTGATTCATATATTGGGAAGGAAATGAGTAATACTTGATTAAGGGGTTAATACCACCTAATCATGCAAATTATGTGCAGGGATGAAGAGCAGGATGAAGCAGAATGCTATAGGATGGGTAATGTTTCTTCCTGTACTTGAGTGTTGACTTTGCAGATTGCAAATTCCAGCATTTTGATCTATGAGCTACTGGGTCTGAAGCCAACTCTACAAAGAAGTGGTGTGTGTGTGTGTGTGTGTGTGTGTGAGAGAGAGAGAGAGAGAGAGAGAGAGAGAGAGAGAGAACTCTGGTTCATCACAAAATGTCAAACTACTCAAACTACTATATTTGTGTGATCTTCACTGCTGCTGTGGAAGAGACTGCCAAATCACACTGCCAGGCACAAATAATGGTAATAACAATAATGGTTACTTATTATTTGTTTTGTTCTTGGCATTGTTCCAGGTGCATCTCCAATTGAATCCACCCAATATTTCATGAGTATATATTCATAACCTCTACTGTTATAATATCTGGGAGGCTAAATGAGTACACTCAATTTCAGGTCTACTTATCTCTAAAATTTGTGCTATTTTATAGCCTCCTCATTCCAATTTTGAAACTGCACTGTGAAACCCACCATCTTTTTAAAATGTTCCCATAAAATGTAAGGCAGTGAGATAGAATATTTTATTTATAATGTACAACAAGCCAGAAATTTAAAATGCTTTAGTGTCTGTACTACTTAATTTAGCACATGATTTTATATTCTTGTTCTGTTTTCTTTATGGATTCCAATTCTTGAGGGAAAATTATTTTTGTCATATATTCTTTTCTGGGCCTAACATGAGATAAAAATTCAATTAAAGCAAATAAAAGGGATCAGTCAAGACACTAACATGTGTGTGCACAACACAAGGTGAGATATTTTTATATGGTTCTTGTGGAATCACATTTTAGGTGAGGATTAGATTCTAGAGTCAGCACACATGATAATAATTTGGTAGTCTTTGCCAAAGCTTTAAATTGTCTTTCTACAACAACCCTTGTTTCTCAGCTATATAGAATTTGAATGAGATATTCTCATCACAATCCCAGAGTGAGCCCTGGTTGAATTAGTTAATCAGGAATTTCATCTTCTTGGCGATAGTTATTGATTCAGGGATGTCACATGACATGAGCAAAAACAATCAAGACAATTCCTAGGCTTTGGTTTAAGCTGCAAAAAAGTAAAATTCTTTTATTCATAGCTCAAGAGCCTTTGAGGACAACCAAAAAGGAAGGATCTTCATATAAACCTGCACAACACAGAAAGTGTAGAGCTATGACATGGTGAGAAAGACCTATGCCTACAGAGCATTGTTTAAATCCTGAGTCATCCCTAACCCAGGAAAAGAAATCAATATATTTTACTGTTGCTTAAGGATTTTGAGTTGTTTTTTCTGTTCCTAGCAGCATAAGTTCTACCTGATTCTCCAACAAAGGTTAAAAAAAATCTTACATGTTACTACATTATAGATAGTCACAAAATCTCACAGTAAGACTCATACAATTAGTATTTTTGTTGTTGTTGTTGTTACAGTTCTTCATCATGACAGCAGATTGCTAGTTCTCCATTTGGTCAAGTGATAAGGTGACTGACTTTCATTTATGGTCTATGTTAAAAAATATATACTTTATTCAGCTCTAGAATAGCAGCCTATGTTATGAAATGCTCAAAATGCATATGGCAAGTGGAAAAAACAAGTTAGTTAATCCAAGAAAATAGATCATTGTGATTGTTCTAAGGCATTTGTTCATTGAGTGGATGTCAAACAAAATCAGTTAGTCAGTTCAAGTTGCTATAACACAAATATAGTAGTGTAGGTGGCTTGAACAACAAACATTTACTTCTTACCATTCTGGAAATGGAGAAGTCTGAGTACAGTCTGTGGCCATGATCAGGTTCTGGTGGTGGACTCTTCTGTGTTTCCTCACACAGAAGAGTGAGGGAGCAAGCTCTGGTCTCCTTATATGGGCTCCAATAAAACTGTGGGTTTCTATCCCTATGACTTTATCTAAACCTAATTACCTCCCAAACTTCTCATCTCCAAATATAATAACTTAAAGATTAAGGCATCAACATATGAATTTGGGGGTAACTAAACATTCTGTTCATAGAAATTATCCACACTATTTAAAATTTTTTCTCTCTTTTCTAATGTCTCACTCTCTCCACCCAATCCCTGACTTTCCAAGTTCATGTATTTGAAATCACATAAGGAAAATACAAATATCTAGATTATGACTCTACAGAATTATAAAAATTTATTCTCACAGTATCACTTTAAGAAGGAGTCAGTATTTTAGTATTCTACACATGAGGACATTAACAGTCAAGAAAATTTAGGGCTTTCTTTCAACATTAAAAAGACAATACCTAAAACTAGGATTTATAGCCAGGATTGTCAGATACAAGCTACATGACACAGAAGATCAATAAATTCTTTTTTGATTGATTGAAATTCTTATCAGACTTCAATTTAATAAAAGTTATAAATATGGTGGCATATTGCTCAACTCAGGAATCAATGGGCCTGTTTAATAATGTGGTATTTAGAAGTTAGCCTATCCCTTTGACATCTAAGTTTTCCCCACTATGCTTTAGTTTTAGAATCTTGGTACTCTCCAAATTATAGAATACATGGAGATTTAAATTTCTTATGAATCAAGGAAGTCACAGTGCATTATGTCAGAAAATATTTATTAGAATTAGAATTAGAGAAGTACATTATAATTACTTCCTGAAAGAAAAATAATCTAGAAATAGAAGTAAATTTACCATTAATATAAAAAAAATCAAAATAGTGTTTTTCTCTATCCAGAAAGGTTATATAGATTATATAAATAGAAGAAAATATTTGAGGCACATGAGACCAAATATTTTTACCCTTAAGACTTTTGAAAATGGGAGTAAAATAGTCATTTTGAGCTCCCTCTTACATCCTTACTCTCAGTAAAGTTTCTTTCCACATTTTTTGTATTCACAGAGTAGAAAAAAAGAACTTACACTTATTGGGGGCTTATACGGGACCAGTCTCTTATAGAGGGTGACATTATTTAAGTCAATCAATTCAAGATCTTTTTGAGATAGACTTTCACTTTAAAACAAACAAACATTTGAAAATTTTAAGAGTTTTGCCAAAAATAATAAACCTTAATAGAAAAGCCAAGCCTCTAGATTCACAAATCCAGAGAAGAATTCTTTAGAACACATGATTTTGCAAGTCTCCTGATTATTATTAGTAATATCCACACAGATGTTTTTTAAAGCTTTTTTCAACTCTAAACCTTGATGGTTGGAAGAGTTTTTCAATTTCTTTGTTTTTTAGTTAGTACCTTAGTAGACTTGGACTTTATCCTTTTCTTTCTCTGGTATTTATATACTCTATAGTCCAAGTATTGAATGGCAATATATACTGGAGGGGGATGGAGAATGAGTGAAAAGAAAACACTTTGAGATGGTGCAGTGTTAAGCAGACCTGGGTCTCATTACAGAATACTATTTCTCATTATGGGATATTAGATGGCTACCTAATCACTATGGACCCCCCCCCCTTATCTCTATCTATGAAATGAAGATAATGACCTTTCATAACATTATTAGTAATAATTAAATAATACTTTAGTTTACCCTACATAGCTTGCCCTTTCTTTCTTTCTTTCTTTCTTTCTTTCTTTCTTTCTTTCTTTCTTTCTTTCTTTCTTTCTTTCTTTTCTTTCTTTCCCTTCCTTCCTTCCTTCCTTCCTTCCTTCCTTCCTTCCTTCCTTCCTTCCTTCCTTCCTTCCTCCCTTCCTCCCTTCCTCCCTTCCTTCCTTCCTTCCTTCCTTCCTTACTTACTTACTTCCTTCCTTCCTTTTCTTCTTCCTTCCTTCTTTTCTTCCTTTCTTCTTTCTTTCCTTTTTATTCAGTGAGAAAAGAGGAGGCAGAGAGACAGAGACAGACTCTCACATGCACCCTGACCCAGGATCCACCCAGGAAGCCCACTATGGTGTGAAGCAACACTCTGCCCATCTGGGGTGTTGCTCCATTGTGAGCAACCAAGCTCTTCTTAGCACCTGAGGCAGAGTCCATGGAACCATCCTCAGCGCGAGGGGCCAACTTGCTCCTATTGAACCTTGGCTACAGGAGGAGGAAGAGAGAGAGGGGAAAAGAGACTGAAGTGAGAGGCAGAAGATTGGAGAAGCATCTGGGTACTTTTCCTGTGTGCCCTGGCTGGGAATTGAACCTGGGACATCTACTGTTCTCCAGTGCTTTCAAAGTTTCTTGGCTTTAATGTCTTCCCAGGATTTTTTTATCCTGACTATATCAAAATAGTTGATAGAGTTTTAAAATACCCACATCTCTAAGCTTCACTCTGGCCCTGACTCATAGAGGTTCTAGTTTGGGAAACTAGGGGTCAGGGAAGAAGCCCAGGAATGTCTACCTTTTATAAGTTCTATAGAGAATTTTGCTGCATATGTCCAGTCGAGAGTTATTACAATTTGGCCCACATGTACTACTATAGCAATGGTAGACTCTTCTCAAGAATAAGTGGGAAGGTTGCATGCTTTTCCGGTAGATCAACTATTCTGAATCTATCTTAATCCTTATAGCTCTTTTCCCCTAGAGTGTTGTCCTTAAACTGCTTGCATCAGTAATACCTGGTATTCTCGTTGTAGGGCAGCTACCTAAACCTGACCCAAGATCACTATATTTATGGAGCACCAGCAATTTGTATTTAACAAGTTACCCAAATGAATCTTCTGTACACTGAAATTTGAGATTCATTGCTAGAGAAATTTTAGACTAGAAGAATGTTGAAGACAGACCTCAGATAAAGGCACAAACCAGAAGGGGCTTTTGTTGAGAATTAACTGTCAGACTTTAAGCACAATGGCTCATTGTGAACTGAATCTGTGCTTGTTTCTTCAATGAATTGATTTTATGTATAATTGATTTTATTTTGACTCAGTTTCCTTTTCTCTTGTTCTTCTCTAACAAGAATGCCAAGATCTTAAAGAGAGCCAATCTCACTTTAGACAAACTTCAGAATAAAAATTAAAATTTTTGCTTCCTTCTTAGAAAATCTGACTTAATTACTATAGGCACTATCTATAACAGAGGTAAAATAACAGGTATTCTTTGAATTTCTTGATTTTGTATCACTTTAAGCTCATAGAGTTGAGTTCATATTGCACTTGAATGAATCTAGTAAAGAATGACAGATTATTACTTATTTTTATAAGACTGAAGGGAAGCTACTTGGCAAAACATCCAATTCAATACCCTAGTGTTTCAAAGCCTATCTGGGAAATTGTCATGCTGCAGTGCCAAAGAAATTGCCAATCTCCTACAAAGAAACTTTTTGTTTGTTTGTTTGTTTTGGTAGTTAAGGAAGCTTAGTATATACTACAAAGTGAAGACTTGAAACACTTTGCTACTCAGTAGAAATGCTGGAGCTGTGCTCACACCCTCTCTATGTCTACATAAATCAAATGCAATTTTGTCAGAATTGCTTTAATTTAATCGTTAACTAATCATGACTTCTGCTGAGATTTGGTCACATGGACAGGGCTTGGAAATAAAATAATGGAGATTTTAGAGGTGATTAAAATGAATTAAGCTTCAGCTAATTTAACATCTCGCAGTAAATTCATCAGACCTCTGAAAACATGGAGAAGCATAAATTGCTGCTATGTGCATGTATTAATATTCTGGTCTTCAGTATTCTGTGATTTATCACTTTAGTGCTTTGGTAACTATTCTGTGGAGTACCTTACATTTTTAATGGTGGGAGGAAGAAACCAGGAAGAATAACAAATGCCTTATAATTTTCTCAATTGTTTCAATACAATTAATCCTTGAGCAGTCTTTAGATTTTGTTTTTATTGCCTGACCAGACAATGATGCAATGAATAGAGCATTGGACTGGAATATGGAAGACCCAGGTTCGAGACCCTGAGGTTGCTGGCTTGAGCTCAAGGCTCACCAGGTTGAGCCGAAAGTCGCTGGCTCGAGCAAGGGGTCACTCAGTCTGCTCTAGCCCCCGGTCAAGGCACATATGAGAAAACAATCAATGAACAAGTAAGGTGCTGCAACAAAGAAATGATGCTTCTCATCTGTCTTCCTTCCTATCTGTCTGTCCCTCTCTCTGACTCTCTCTGCCCCCCCTCAAAATAAAGATTTTGTTTTTATTGAAAGGGTAAAAGGTAGTGACTCATTTAGGACAAAATGTCTTGCCCCATACACATCTGAATTTGGGCTACCAGTTTTACCTAATGTAGCAAAAATCAAGAAACATTTTAAGGGAGCTGATTTATCTAGATATAGAAGTAATCTTTTAATTCTTAGCCTTTCGATTTGCTTTTTTAGGTCATCATAATTCCACAGAAGAACAGATTTTAGGATTCATACAGTCTGATGTGCAACTTATTTATTGTATTGCCATCTTCTTGCATATTCCCTTGCCTGTTTGCTGCCTAGATTCCATAGGTGTGAATCATAATTACATCTCCTAAGAAATATTTAAATTCCTTGGGTGAAAATAATTTTGTTGCCCAAAGGAAATATACCAGCTATGCTTCTAAAGGACATGAAAATACTCTGTTGTAATTTGGAAGTAAGGATTCACATGGTGTTGAATAACTCAAAACTATGATGGGTTTCTGAAAGAAAAAACATTCAGGGTATTCAAATTGAGGAAATTTTACTTAAAAGAATAAGTGTCCTAACATGCATCTGAAGTCCTCCTTTATCAAGCTGCTTTCTACTTCTCCGGTTCACTTCGTGTCACCTACCATCTTACACTGAATATTATTTAAAGGTTTGGATATATCATTCTGGAAGAAAACAAGAAACAGGTGGTTTCTTAGAGACTAGGAGTTGGAATTGTTCTACAAGAGCTAGCACCATTTTATGGGTTGCCAGGTGGGACCTGAGACCACAGAGACACTGTTCCTTGCAGCTGAACCAGAGAAAGCACAGCTGCTGCTAGAAATGCCGGCACACAGCGTGAGAGAAATAGGTAGAACCTTGCTTCTCCTCTCTTTCTACCCTTCATTTTTGTAAGAATACGCTGTGAAAACTTGCAGAGTTATGGTTAACAATTAGAGGCAGAGGCATCTTAGGGAAAAGGCCCTGAGTGGATGAGAAGCCAGTGGCCTCTCTGACCCCATCCTAGAAACAGGAAAACAGCAGGGTAAGATTCAGCGAAACAGAATTGTTTAGGCTCTCAGAACAGAGATTTAAAGTCTGTGTGTTTGTTGCTTGTTCTTTACTTCATCCCCCTAAAAACTTCTTCTGTCTGTTTCCTTGAGTTATTTGTACTGGCTAATAAATATCTGAATAAGGCTGGGGATGGGCCTTTAGTCCTTTGGTCTGCTGACCGGGGCTGTTGCCTCCCCTCGACCCCTGAGAGCATCTGATGTCCGAGCAGTTTATTGTCCCTGCGATGCATTTTCTTTCACCATTGACTTCCATTGCCCACTCCAGCTAGAAGTCCGTTGGCAAGAGAGCCTGGAAAATAAAGTTCCCTGAGATATAAAACAGACTGGAGAGGAGGCAGAAAATGGGCCTTAGAACAAAGATGCAAATAAATTTTACAGCCTGTCTTTAGTTGAGCTTACCCAGAAATACTCTAAAACAAGGAGTTCGAGAATGTTGTTTGGAAGGTGAATCCAGTATGCACAGGAACTAAGGGAAAATGATATGTGGAAGGTAAAAATGCTGGTGCAGGAGCATTAATAAGCATATTATCATTGTGGGTACCTGGGGCCCAATCATGTCAGGAACCTCTGAGAAACTGCATAGAAAATGCCTCAGATAACCCACCAAAAAATGAGGAAGCTAGAGTCTGTGTTGCTCTTGGGAGGGGATGGGCCATTTTGCTGGTGGCATTTCCAGCCTTCCCTGAACATGGGGTGAACAAGTTCAGAGATAGGTGACCAAAAAAAGTTCCCAAGAAGATAATCACAGGTAGTCGCAGTAAGAACCTATCAGCAGGTATAAAAGAATTGTGTGTGTTGAGGAGAAACAATAGCACCTGCTACTTTCCAAAACTGAATTAGATGTGTTCCCTTCTGTGTGTCTTTTGTCTTTCTTTTTTTTAAAATTTATTTATTTTAAAGAGGAGAGAGAGAAAAAAGTGGGGAGGAGCAGGAAGCATCAACTCCCATATGTGCCTTGACCAGGCAAGCCTAAGGTTTTGAACCGGTGACCTCAGCGTTCTAGGTCAACACTTTATCCACTGTGCCACCATAGGTCACGTGTCTTTTGTATTCCTTCGTATGTCTATCACTGTGTTCATTACATATGTTTCCAATCTAGATTTTTTTCTTCTTCTTAAACAGAAAGTGCCTTGGCTGGTTAGCTCGGTGGTAGAGCATTGGATGTGAGTGTCCCTGGTTCAATTTCCAATCAGGGCACGCAGGAGAAGTGACCTTATTCTCCACCCCTTCCCTGCCCCCTCCTCTTTCTCTCTCTCTCTTCCTCTCTCTCTCTTTTTCTCCTCCCCTCTCGCAACCATGGCTCAATTGGTTCAAGCACATTGGCCCTGGGAGCTGAGGATGGCTACATGGAGCCTCTTCCTCAGGCACTGAAAATAGCAGAGCACTGGGCGCAGATAAGTGTTGTGGGGTGAATCTCAATCAGGACACATGTGGAAGTCTGTCTCTCTGTCTTCCCTCCTTTTATTTAGAAAAGAAGAAAAATAAATAAATAAAACATAAAAATAAATAAATAATAAGTTATTTCTTATTCATTTATTCATCTAGTCCCTACCAATCAGCCATAGAAATCTTTATATAATGTATTAAATTGGTGCTTCTGAACTCAATCAGATCTATCTTGTTTTTTTTATAAAAAATATGGAAATATCCTGTTTATTGTCCCAAAATTTAAGTATCCTAATCTACCTACACACATTTAAAAAAAAT
Organism: Rhynchonycteris naso; assembly: GCA_037038555.1. Taxonomy (NCBI): domain Eukaryota; kingdom Metazoa; phylum Chordata; class Mammalia; order Chiroptera; family Emballonuridae; genus Rhynchonycteris; species Rhynchonycteris naso. The sequence continues at coordinate 179,342,290 of CM072997.1, read as the reverse complement.
AATAACATTGTGTCAGAACTCTAATATAAGGAAAAAAATAAGAAATCAATTTATAATAAAATACTATACATATCATTATGTGAAAGACAAGGCATGGATATAGTAGATGACATGAGAGGTTAGACACTTGCACCTATAAAAATACATTTAACTTTAAGAAAAAAAAATTATCTGAAATTTGTGCACATTTTTTATCTTTGTTAATTGAAATAGGCTAATATTTAAACTCAGTAGATTAGACTTAGTGTGAGTACAATAACTAAAAAATAACATAGGAGTGTTATTTTGACAACTTAAATTTCATAAGATTTGTTGTTACTTATAACATGCTTTTCAAAAAGAGTAAATTAAGCTTGGTTGATTTACTAAGAAGGTACTTTTTTGTTGATTGGCATAATGAAATTTCTGAAAAATTCTACGTAATTAAAACAGAATATGTGTGTGTGTGTATTTACATGCAAATAGAGTTATTCTCTAGGCTCAGACATATAGTAATTATTTATGTGCATGAATATGCCACAGGATATTTGAGAGTTGTCAGGCATGAAACAATTCTCTAGTGTACAGTATAGTTTTTCTCATTGAATTCCAGGTATAGCATTCCTGGTCATTCCTACACTCTAAATTCTATGAGGACCCCCTAAAAATTGTGAAAAACAAAAAATACTCTCAAATTTCTAAAACTTCTCTTTGAAAGTGGGACTACTCCTTTGGAAACTGTTTTGTTAAATGTCTGTTGAATGTATCTGCTTCTTGAGTAGATAAGCCCTAAATATTGGATGAGCTATAGATAGGTGAACAGGAAGTTGAAAGTATCTAGTAATTTAAAAAGTGGAAATTTATTAGTATATTCAAATCACTTCCTGATGATAAAGATGGTTGATGGCTGCTTTGAAAATATATGTTTAAAAACCTGGATGTATATTGGAATATTTAAAACTGTCCTCTAGGAAATTATGTAATTGATTTGGTCTTTTCAGTTCAGCATTTGGATAATGGCTTGGAAAAAGATATAGGAGCCATGTTTATCAGACTTGGAAATAATACAACATTGGGAGGAATAGTGCAATTGGTGACACCCATGGTAAAACAATGTTAAACAAATACAATGAAATTCAAACTCAGGTCCCAGAATATAACTGCACCACTAGAGAATGAAGGCATACACTAATTTATGCTCATTAGCTCATTACTACTTAATAATAGAGACACACTTGGTTTCACCTGTTTCTACATAATCTTTAAAGACTATAGATGTCTATTAGCCAAAACAGAGAAGGTTAAGAGCCCACGGTCTTAGACTTATTTATGGTAATACATTTCATTCTGAATGGTGCATTTTTAGAGGAGCATTGACCAACATGAGAGTTTTTAGAAAAGACAAAGATCTAAAAATTTCTCCATCCAGAGAGTGATGAACAGACTTGGGGATTTATAGAGTAGAAAATAAATATATTTAGAAAAGACATATGAGTAAATTAAGACTCAGAAAGGCTAAGCGATTTGTCCAAGGTAACAAAATACCATTTACAGTTGAATTTATGAAACATGCTAGCCAAGAGATCAGCAGTGTCTGCCATGTTCATAATAAGCACATGTGTTCGTTATGATAATACAAACTGTTATGGAAACAACCCCCAAATTTTAGTGACTTCCTACTTCAATGACTTAAAATTAGTTTATACCCACATATCAAACGATCCAGCCTTTTATTCTGTTTGGCATCCTGCTTTCCTCCATGTGGTGACTCTAGAATTCAGACTTTTTCTATCCTGTGGTTTCTCTATCCTTTGGGGCCTCAGCATCTTCCACATTTACGCTAACAACAGGGAAAAGACAACATGTGTAGTAGCACAACTGCCTGGAAAGTTCCATAAACATGTCCCTTTAGCCAGAATAACTCACGTGCGAAGTGTTTAGGAAGGGGGAGCAAGGAGTCAGAAGGAAGCTGAGAATACAGGCCTCAATGAGGCAGTTGTCTTCCAAGGATTCCTGGCTATGAAAATCAGAGACTGAATCTATTAGTGGGCAGCTAACTTCTTCAGCCACAACCAGCAAGATAAATTTTTTTCCCCACTGATCTTACTGTTGAGAGCACTAAAACTCATAAAGATTCAGGAAACTCTCTCATGGTATCACAGCTTTTAAGTGACTGCTGAAGTTTTGTCTAAAAGTTTGGGTATGTTTTTACGCCATACTAACCCATCTCTTGTGACAGTGTCGTTCCATTACTGCACTTTTCTCTTTTCTTCAAATGAGTTCAATCTGCCTTTTTTCTCCCTTTTTTTCTGGTTGGCCAATGGAATCTTAGCTAGTTCTAACTTCTCTTGAATCAAGAGTTCCATCTCCTTTCTAGAAAAATTATTTTTCTGTTAATTCCCCTGAGGCATGCCATCAATTATCTTTCTCCTAAGAGTGGTTAAAACGTGCACAAACACACTCACTCACACACACACATACACTCACACACACTCATACACATACATAATACACACACACTCACACTCACACACATATACACACTAACACACACACACACTCACACACACACACATATATAATACACACACATATACACATGATGGCCCTTCTTTGACCTTTTCTAATTCATTCATTTTCCTCCTTAGGGGGATTAAAATACTCCTGGCTCCACTCTCTAGCATTTAAATAAAGTCTGGTCACTTATCTTTCAGGCGTTGCTCAGTCTCCTTAGCAACCTCCCTAGCAACACACTTCTTTAAAAAGTAATCTCAAAAATGTTGCACAGGATTCTATTTCTTACCATTATACTAAACATTGGGGCGAGGGGGAAGAAACCTCTCATCCCAACTTACATTGGCTTTCCTTGCATTGGTCCATTCTATAGTCCTCTGTGTGTTCCTGCCCACACTGTCCGTTTTCCACACCGCAGTCAGAGCCATCTCCAGACACAAATCAAGATGCCTTATTTTCCTACTAAAACTCGTTCTTTCCCGTTGAATGCTGCTCTCATTCTGATACAGCTCAAATTTGGTTCAAGGCTTACAAAACCTTAGAAATTCTCCCCACCCTCCACCCCAGAATTTATTCTCCCGCTCCTCTGCTCCTGTCAGCTGTTTTGCTCTTACTCCCATCCGCCAAGCTCATTCTCCCTTCAAGGTCTTTACCTTTACTGCTCTTTCTGCAGGGGCTTCTCTGCCCTGAGATTTTTAAATGATTCACAACTTCCCATATTCACAGACCACCTTAATCATTTTTTCATAGCATGTAACACTCTGTGAAAATACAACCTTTATTTGTTATGCATGCTTCTCTATGAGAGGAAGGACTTTGTCTTCTTTGCTACTTCCCCCTGCCCCCTCATCTCATAGCACAGTCTTAGTGATGAGTGGTTACTCAGCATTGGATAAATTAAATAACTAATGACCGATGTTTGTTTAGTGTCTCTCTTGTATCAGGCTTTTTTGAAGAATTTGTTCCTTGTTTGAGAGTGTTGATGAAATGGCTGACATTTGTTAAGAACCAGACCCAGTGCTCATATCCATCCTACAAGTAAACACACATTTGGGACATTCCATTCCAGATTTAAATTAAGAACAGGATTGGGATTTTTGTCAGACTGACCATGTTTACTCTGCAGAACTAGGAAAGACAGTCTCTCATTTTGCTCCCTGCATGACTTCAAGATCATGCATAAAACATGTGTGCTTTAACTTTGGGCAAAGTTCAGCATACTGGAGTTTGAGGGTCATTCATCTTTCAGACAGGTGGTTTCCAAGGTTACAAAATTAATCCTAGGTGACAAAGAGGTTTGTGTAAGAGGGAAGAAAGGATCCCTTAGCAGTTTCTATGCTCGCCCTACTTCTCTCCTTTCCCAGAAATGGTGCCTGATAAAGAGCTTGGCTGAGTAGGATGGTGCAGATTATTCCAGAGGAAACAAATCTAGTGTGTATGTTCATAAAAAGAATTTCTCCCACATTGAAATGTGGAGAAATTCTTTTTTATTCTTTTAGTTTTTTAATTATCTATTCAAGAGCAGCATTTCTGCACATGTCTAAAAATAGAAAGAGGCCTGGTCAGGAAAAAAAATAAGGCAAACTTTTCTCTGTATTTCAACAGTGACTGAGATTTGCACATTAGTTTTATGAGACTAATAGGTTTGCACATTTTTTCTTTTAAAAAAAATTTCCACTGATAAAGAGAGAGAGGAAGGTGGGGGAAAAGGGAGAGAGAGTGCTTGGAAGGGAGACAGAAAGAGAAGCCTCAACTCGTTGTTCCACTTAGTTGTTCCATTCGGTTGTGTACTCATTGATTGCCCTGACTGGGGATTGAACCCATGACCTCAGTACACCAGGAAAATACTTTATCCACTGAGTCACCTAGGCAGAGCTTATATATTTTTTCTTTTAAAACTGTGCTTGTTTCTACATAGATAATTGTGCTTCTATAATAAAAAAGACATGCCCAAATGTTTACTCATTTTAAAAGCATAGTATTACATTGCTTTTGGATAAAACTTTGTAGTTTGCAACAGCACTTTAATATAAATAATTCAACTTTTATTACCTGAGAACCAAGAGGTGGTATTTCTATGAAAAGCCAGTTGTGGTAGTAGCTTGCCTTCATTTGCACATAAACTGGGAACCCCTCTTATCTTGGAGTTTCTGAGAGTCCCAAGATGTCTGACCTTGTGTTATAATACTGTGTCAGCTATTGGTATCAGGAGATGTCTATTGTACTGAATTCTTTAGTTAATGTCCTCTGTTCCTTAAATTACTTTAAAAATATAAAGTGCCTAATAGTTAGTGTCCCTGTTTACCATGAAAATGCTAATATTCTTGATGATCTTTGAGTTGTTAGAGTGGTGCTATGAACTCAATGGAAGAAGAGAATGCTTTGGCTTAACCTACTTTATACTATATTTTCCTACCTTCTTGCAACTTCTGAGATACTTATGCTAAATACATGGATTTTTTGAGTAGCCACTCCCTCATCAGCTCACAAATTATGCTCACATTAAGTTAACCTTAGCACCGGGCCTAATTTAAGACTAAGTGAGATTCTGCTATATAGTTTTTCATTAGGTTTCCATGACAACTCTACAAGGTAGACAGAGTAAGGCATGATTAGTATAGAGGGGATAAATGGTGATGTATAAAGACTTGACTTGGGGATGAAAACACATAATGTAGTTTAGAGAGATGTGTTGTAGAATTGGGCAACTGAAACCTGTATAATTATGTCAACCAGGGTCACCCTAATAAAATTCAGTTTAAAAAAAGCAACTAAAATAGAAGAAACTTGATTCATTTTTTTCAATTTAAAAAAAGTTTATAAAAAAGTTATTTGGTTAAAATAAGGAATCAAATGCTTTCCACTTATATGAACCCAGATCTTTTTTGTTATTTCTTTAAGAACAAGTTTTTCTATTTTTAGCTTTTTGTACAAGACTTTCTTTTTTTTCAGCTTTTGTAAGGTATACTTGACAACAAGGACCTTCTAATTGCCTCTAAATAGAAGTTTGGAAGCAGACACTGGCAGGTACATTAGGGTGATCAGAGCCCAAATTGAGAATATGAGCTATATAATCTATAAAATCCCTTTTTAAACCTTTTGTGGTCAATAATATCATACCTAAACCCAAACTGAGCTTGCAACAACACAATATTTCTAAAGGAAAGAGAAAAGATCTGGACTTTCAGTAAAAGATAGTTGAAGCATGTGCAAAGCAAAAGTGGTTGATGAAATCCAAGAGAAAATCAGAGGACAAGCAGAGGGAGGACGTTGTCAGTTTAAGCAAGAGCAGGGTCTGGTAAAGCAGTTTGTGGATTACTAACTCCATCCTAGTGGAAGGGTAAGCAGTGCTGACCTGACCTGAAGTCTTCTGTGGCTGTAAGAATTTGAAGAGGGGAAGGCAATTGCCAGTGGGTAGGAGTTGAGTGGGAGCAAAGCTGAGTTCAGAAGCAGTTGTTTCCCCCAGAGGCATTGTGGAACCCTTTCATATTTGGATTTGGCTCCATGCCTAAGTCAGGGACAGCAGCCTGCTAATGAACACCAGGTGACAGTGTGGCCTGGGCTAACTATTGTTACTCTGTTTCTGTATCTAAATGGTCTTTTCCCACAGTTCATTCATTTTTCTGTACACTTGTATACTTTTTTTTTCTGTGACAGAGACAGAGAGAAACAGAGAGAAGGATAGATAGGGACAAACGGGAAGGGAGAGAGATGAGAAGCATCAATTCTTTGTTGTGGCACCTTAGTTGTTCATTGATTGCTTTCTCATATGTGCCTTGACCGGGGGACTACAGCAGACTGAGTGACCCCTTGCTCATGCCGGTGAGACTTGCTCAAACCAGATGAACCCGCGTCCTACGCATCCCAGTCCAACGCTCTATCCGCTGCACCACCCACTGCCTGGTCAGGCTCTGTACACTTCTTTTCCCCTGAGACTATGGGGCTCATTGCCTTTTTTGTGTGCATTGGTGGACAGGAGGGGACTTTGTACTTGGTCACACATCATTTGTTTCCCTGAAATGACCTCTATTTCTTAGCTTTGACCCATGGGCTGTGAGCACTTTGCTAAATTCTTGAACCATCAGGACATAATGCTCTGTCTGGCAACCTATGTGGGTGGTTTTGCATCATTTATATCAACCATGGAAGCTGAGCATTTTAATACAAAACACCCTTATGGATAATATAATAGTTATTTTTTAATTGTATATCTTTTTTTATACCTGAAACAAAGTGAGTTCAGACAGTTTTAATAATTTAGTTAAGGCTCACATCAGAAAACAAAAAAGCAGTTTTTTCTTTCTGGATGGGTACATCGAGACAGGTTAAATGTTTTTCTCCAGATAACAGCAAAAAGTAACCATTTTGGCAATATAAGTGATTCCTCATTCCCTGTTCTCATCAATAAAACACAGTCAACACCCTAATCTCTTGCTCTGCCTGCTGTATTTACATGCCCCAATTCTCCCATTAAACCTAAATTGCATTTGTATTTAAATCTAAATTGTATTTAGTGTCTCCAGCAGAAAGCTTTAATTTATAAATTATTTCTAAGAGCTCTGAGAGAGGTTAATGAAATTCTGTCTTGAGGGCATAGGTGAACAGGTAGCACAAAGATTAAGTGGCAAATTAAGGAAGTTTATTTAATCCTGGAAGATGATTTCTAAAAGAGAAAGTATACTTAATCTATATGGCTTCAAAGGCATAATCTAGAACAATGAAATAAGGAAAAACTTTCTAATAAATCAAAGTGTACTAAGTAAGATAGCTTGGTTAAGCAGAAACAAATATCCAGACACTGAAGTCTGGTTCTGACATATAGAAAGCACAAAGTAAACATTTGTGAAATAAATAATACTGATCACTTTGCTGAGAGTTATAAATGATAATGAAAAATTGAATGAGGAGCTCTTCAAAATGTCCTCTAAAATTGATTTCTGTTCAGTTTTATGATTCTATGATTTTACATTAAGTAGTTTTATTTTTTGAGAACTTTAAACTTAAATGCTTATTTAAAGATAAGATTTCTCTATAGATACAGCTCTATAAAATTAGCTTATCACCCTATTCTGAGAAAATAGTGCATCTAAATGTTTGAATTTACTGTGCTAAACATAATCTGCAAATCTAATAAGATATTTGTACAGAACTATCCCTTTGCCAATATCTTTACTTTGAACATGATTGGTTTCTTAAGTATTTTTCAAAGACTTAATTTTTAGAGTAATTTTAGGTTTACAATAGAATTGGGAAGAAAATACAGAGATTTACTATACACCCTCTACCACCACACATGCAAGCCTTCTTCTCCTTTATCAACATTACTTACCAGAGTGGTACTTTTGTTACCAAGGATGGACCTAACTGATACATTATAATCACTATAGTTTATGGTCACTTTAAGGTTTACTCTTGATATTGTACATTCTATAGGTTTGGGCAAATGTGTAAGGACATATCCCTCATTATAACATCATGTACAGTATTTTTACTGCCCTAAAAATCTGTGCTCCCTATGCCAGGAACCACTTATCTTTTTACTGTCCCCATGGTTTTGATTTTCCCAACATGTCACAGAGTTGGAATCATACACTATGCAGATGTCTTAGATTAGGTTCTTTAACTTAGAAATGTATGTTTAAGGTTCTTCCATGTCTTTTCTTGATAGTTTGATAACTAATTTTTTTTGAACTGAATAATATTTCATAGTCAGGATGTAGCACAGTTTATTTATCTATTCACCTATTGAAGGACTTACTTGATTGCTTCCAAGTTCTAGCAATAATTAATAAAGCTGCTATAAGCATCTCTGTGCAAGTTTCTATGTAGACACAAGTTTTCAATTTCTTTGAGAAAATTCCAAGGAGTGTGAAACCTGGGTTGTGTGATAAGAGTATATTTAGTTTTATGAGTTACTGTTCTACTGTCTTCCAAAGTTACTGTACCATTTGCAATGTAGGTTTCCTCAATATTTTAAGATTTTGTTTTTTCATTTTAGTTTTCCCTTTACCATTGTTTATGTAGAATCACAGTGTTAAACATGGCTAGAAAGGTCAATTAATTCATCTCCCTGGATTATGGCAGAATAGTGATTAATTTTGAACAAATTGGGTCATAAAAAATTTTATCACAGCAATCTCATGGCTTCTTAGTTCCATAATTTTAAGTTTTATTAATATTTAAACATATGAAGTACACAGAACATGTATTTACTTTGCTCTAAGTCCCACACTTTTATTACCCCATCTCTTTTTACGTTTTTTTAAAAAAGGTACTAGATTACTTTTATATAAAACTTAAAACATATGTGTGCAATATCTTCTAATAGTTACCTATATGTACCATTCCAAAATTTGTTTTCTTTTACCTTACTAGTGATCTAATATGTACATTTTTATTTTATTCTATATTAAAATGCTTTCAATTTTAAGTTCCATATATTTGTCTAGATCAGGGGTGCTCAATACATCAATCGCGATCTACTGGTCGATTGCAAAGGAAGTGTGGGTAGATCGCATGACATTAAAAAGACATTTGTCTTTTGATTGGCATACAGGGTAGCCAATCTGACGTCTGAACTTTTGACACCCTACGCATGCGCATTAAACCGCACTCACTTGTTCAGTTACATTGCTGCATAGTTAGCCTTCAATTTATTTAAACTAAATACAACAAAGGGTATAAAAATGAGTGCCATAGCTGGTCCGAGTAAGAAGCCTAAAACCTACCACTTTCATACAAATGGGAGGGGATTTTTTTCACTATGTCATATTCTAAGTGCGTTTGCCTCATCTGTCTGTGTGCTATTGCTATTCCAAAGAAGGGAAATGTGGAGTGACTTTTTCAGACTGTTCATAAAAACTATGACATTGACTTTTCTCCAAAAAGAGAGCTGAGCAGGAGAAAGGTGAAAGAAGAATACACAATATTAAATAGTAATAATAGTAACGTAAATAATGATAATATAGAAGAAATATATTTGTTTTGCATTTTTATTGTAGGTAGATCATTTTGACTTGGTCATCTTATAAAGTAGCTCACAAGATGAAAAAGTGTGGGCACCCCTGGTCTAGAAGTTTTCAATACTGCTATAATGCTTCTAAATTAGAATAATGCTTTTCATTCTCAAAAGACCTATTTCCTTGTATTATATTCCACCTCTGGTTCTAGGTTCTCTGAAACCCAGTATTGATATGTAAAATAATTCTTTTGATTCCCGTATAAAATAATAGTTGAGTATATGACATGGAATATACACCATAGTCATTTTAGAGACAAGTGTAAATTGGAAATTCTAATTAGATAAAGGTCAGCTTCCCTAAGCAGATGAGTCAATGAAGAACAATAGATCCTTCCATAATATTAATAGTGTGACTAATATATATCAGTTAATGTTTTTTTGAGTTCTACATGAAACTTCCAGTTTACCATACATAATAATGGAAAAATAGAAATAGCATATATCTCATTTAACTCTGCACAGCACCAAATATATAGATTGTTCTATTCCTAAAATTCAGTTGGGTCATAGTAATACATACCTTCTTGTTCTGTCCATACAGATTCAAATACCAATTAATAAGTTATTACTAAGTATTTACTTTGTGCTTGGTATTTTCACATTTGCCTTAAAAGTTAGATGCCAACAATTAGAATCGTAAAAGTGATCTGGACAAAGGTACTAAAAAGATAATCAGTTCAGGTTTGATTTAACATATGTTCAATACATATATATATTAAGTATTTCCTATATACTGTGTTCATGAAGAAAAAAATTATATTGTATAGCCCAAATGATTAAGTATGTGTTAGAGGTGCATAGTTTTAGAAAATAGTATGTTGAAGTGGTATCAAGTGATAATGAATCATATAAGGGGAAAGCTCTTTTCACTTCTCTCCCACACCTTCTGATTATTGTCAGAGAATGTTTCAGGTTCAGGTGCCTATATCATCAGCTGCCTCCTAGTAATGACAAGTCTCTCTCTTCATTGTTTTTAATGAATGGGAACAGCATCAGTCTAAGAGTTTGAGGTAGACAACAATATCATTAACAATTTAATAATATGATTTTTATTTTGTCATTTTTATTTTGGGCTTTATCTTTAATTAGAGTAAGAGATAAGATTTTCTTTTAAGATAAATTAATTTAAGCTAAAAATTAAAAAAGTTTTAGTTAAAAGAACATTAACTGTACAGAGGATATGCTAATATTGCAAATTTTGTAGATATATTATACATATTTCTGAAGTAAACACTGAACAGTGGTCACCTTCCCTCTTGAGGATTATCATTTGCATTATTTTCATGGTGAAAACTTTGCTTCTGACTGCTTCTTTTATTATACCTCTATTCCAACTGCTTTGTTTATACTATGGGTCATGTGAGGGTAACAATTGTGACTATCTTGGGATCCTATGCTATTTCAAAAATGGAATCTAAGTGATAAGAATAAAGTTTATATAAAAAGAAAGAATTAGAAGAAAAAGCATTGAGAGCCAATCTCTGCCTCCAGTCCTTTTTTCATCAAACATGAGAGCTGAATGTGCTCTGTGACCTTGTTCTATGGTCACATTGTTCTATGGTCGCATTACACTATGGTCTTGCATGATAAAATTGTATGGTTTGCTCCCCTTTTGGTTATTGTATAGTCACCATGTTTTTGGCATTTTCAGAGGGTAGATAAGGTGACTTTAGATGGCACAGGTTATCTATACAGGTATGTATTATTTCAGATTATAAATGTGCTTTTAAAACAGGAAATAACAAACAAACGAACAAAAAATCAAGCCCTTAACAATTCAGGCGTATGTAAATATTTACTGATTGCAGTTTTCTGCTCTCCATGATAGAAAAGAATGGTGGCCTTTTGTCTTTATCATGGAGAAAGTGAATGGCAGAAATTAGAATCAAACTCAGAAACCACGATACCTGGAGGACTGTTCTTTTGCTGGTAGCAACAGTGTGCATACCTCCAGACTAATGCTGCAATAGAGTACAAGAAGCTGAAGAGTAGTTAGGAGATCAAGCTGTGCATCCTTTGACAACTCACTTGACTTACTGGAGTCTCAATTTCCTCAACTGTCAGATAGAATAGCTAATATTTTCCTTGATTGTCTCATAGATTAGTGTTGAGATATAAGGAAAATGCTGTGTATGAAAGAGGTAAAATTCTGACCTGCTATGCAAATATAAGATATTATTATAATAATATATAAAGAATTGTACAATGCATATAAAAATGAGAATATATATATTAAAAGAATAAATAAAAATACTAGAATAAACTCTGTGTTTTGTATATTCACAACTGTAAACTTCCTTTTGCTCACCCCTGTATACTGCTAGACTTCCTTTTGTGATGCTGATTATTGTTCTCTATCCCAATTCTAAGCCCATAGTCTCTACATTTGTTCTCCTGTGTCTATGCTGCTTATTTTCTGATGGATGCAAAATATTGACAGCTGTGATGAGGACACTGGTATTGGCAGGGAGCTCTCTTTCATGTCTCTTTCTTTCTCCTGGGACTACCTGCAAGGGACCTCTACTGGATTTACTGCCTTAGGCAGGTTTTGGTCAACATCACCTGTTCTCCTGTTCTCATGAAATAAGAGAAGCTCAAGTGTGAGAAGGAGAAGAGTCACAATCCCAGAGGCATCTGGTGATTACTTCTTTGTCTTGAACCCTGGTGGCAAAAGAATGAAAGTAAATGTTCTCATCACACTTTGATTAAAGCTCTGTTTGGCACATACCACATTGTACCCATTTCATATATTTAGGCTTGTCTTTTGCAACTGATCTCCTAGAAAGAAAAGATTTACCTTGTTTATTCCTATCTCCTCAGCACCCTACTTAGACTCTGCTATGTAACAAGAACATTTCTTTGGGGGTAATAAATGTGTGGGAAAGAAGAAAAGATGAAAGACAAACAGGGAGAGGAAGGGAAGAAGAACAAATGAATTCTCCTTATCCTTTGGAATGGATGATTTTGTTTTTATCATCCCTGAATGTAGAGCTCTAATTTAAGCTTAGATTTTAGCCCAAGAATATTTAACAAGGATATATTTTCCTAGGTGGTAAGATAACTGTGAAAATGGTTGGTCAAAAGATATAAAATGTTTCTTCCTTAGAATTCATTTTGACTACAGATTTCTTCTTTGGTTATAAAAACAAAAAGAAAAAAAAGTTTTTTCTTAAATAAGTGCTGTTCATATGAATAGTAAATATATATATATATATATATATATATATATATATATATATATATATATAGCAATTTCAAAATGTTTTAATCAGTTTTTCTTTGGCCTATGGGATTATTTTGTTTTCTAGCTCCCAAATGCCAAAAAAAAAAGTAATGAATTTCTTAAAATCTAGACAATTTTGTTTTTTGATTTGAGATCTGGGCATTCATTCTTTTACTGCAATTAGAATAAAGAAAAACATTAAGTATTTCTAAGAGGACATCACATATGAATTTAAATAGCTTATATTTTTAGTTAACTCTTCTCAATTTTTGGCCACAATCCCACACATAAGAAAGGCATTTCTAGGTCAAGTGTTTATCTAAAAAATTTCTTGCTACACGTTCTATTGAGATAAAAATTTCACGTTTATCCTGTCTCCCCCAGTAGGTTTATTTTAAATTCTATATAACCATAAAAGAAAAAAAAGGAAGGAAAAGAGGGAGGCACAGAGACAGAAAGAGAAAGAAAATAAGGAAAAAATTTGTACTTGCATTCTTAGAGTAGTAAACAGAAAATGTTTTGAAGACAAGGATACTATGCTGAGAGAAAAATAATCACAGTTCAGCAAATCATGCACAAGCATAAAAATATCTAAGTGGAATATTTGGGATGTTTTTTGTTGTTTTTGTTTTATTCCAAGAAACTTTAAGAAATGGCTCTATTTATTCTATTTTCTTTATTATATAATATTTACTATCAGCTGTCTTGATTGTATTTGATGGTGAGACATTACTTATTTTCCTCTGAAGACTTTAGTACAGTGTCATTATAACTTCTCTTATCACCACTGAATAATGGTTTTCATAAGAGATCCAGCATTGTGTGAACACTGATATTTATTTGAGGTCAGGGCCATGTGTTTTTCATCTTTTTATCTTAGGGCTTTGTAAACTGGTTGGTATGTAGTAGACACATACTAAAGTATATGGTGAAAAAAATGTATAAATAATTGAATCATATATGAATGACAAGGATCAAATTTAAAACAAAACAAAACAAAATAATAGCCCACATACTTAATTTAGTTGAAATCGCAGATGTGTACTGTGTCTCTGCCATGGTCTATACACTGAATTAAATTCTGTAAATTATATAAAATTAGTAAGTTTCTGATCTTCAAAGAATAGTTTTATATTTTATCATGGTATCTTTACTCAGCATCAATTTTTACTTGGTTGATATGATTATGACAGTATACATTTATTACTAAAAATGTTATGATTAACCTCACTAACTAGTTTTCCAAACTTTTATGCAATTTGTAGAAATTTTTAGAAGAAAAAGTCTTAGTGTGTAAAATTTTGGACCCAAACAATATAATCTTCTTTTATTGATACGAGCAAAGACTATCATTTTGAATTGCATATGGAGCTTGAAGTAATCCTATTTTAGTTTGAAAAGGTTAATATTTTTAGGCACTCATTGTTGAGCAACCAGATGTCAAGGTGGTGGTCAATGAGGACAATGGGCCAAACTGACAGTAACAATCAAGCCTTTATTCATTTACTGTGACAGAGAAAGCCAGAGATAAAAGTGGCTCTGTTTACTTACTATTTCATTTTTTTCCATGAAACTGCACCTAGCGAGGTCAGGTGCTTTAGTGAAGAAGGAGCCAGAGGGTACCGGACTCTATTTACTATTGAGGATCCCAGAACAAAAAGTCCATGCCTTTTACAGACTTAGAGGTGTGGGGTATGGTGATGCTGGGTTATGTATTAGGAATAAGAGTGGGAAGGTACTGAGTTAAAGTAGAGAGAAGTACCTCAGCTCAGGCCATTAATAAGGAGGCCTCTGAATGAAGGTGCCTAGATTAGGAATACAGGTATGTAACATATAAGCATGGCTAGCTGGCCAGGGAGGAGGGGCTTGAGTCTTTGACAACAACCCCCTCCAAAAAACTGCAATGTGTTGGCTATGCACCAAATTGGTTGTGGGGATGGCAACTTCTACCCATGAAACCTGCCAGGCAAGGCTTTGTAATTGCTGATGGTTGGGCTGACAGATCACATCAAGAGTTTTGGCCTGGAGCCACCTTCTCACTGTCCCACCATCTTCCCTCAGCTTTTCAGCATTGGTTCTTATGCTGTACAGCTGTCTTCTGTTAGTGTCACTCTGCCTGGAATTCAAAGCATCTGGCTCAAAGATATCATTCCTTTTAATACACTTAGTATCTTTCATATACTTGATCTCATAGTCAGTTATCCTTTGCCTCCGTTAAGCTTTATTTCCACATTATATTGGCCATATGCTACAAATAACAGGGGAAAAAAGCTATCCCTGAGTTTGCTCAGTACTGTCCAAAATCAAACTATCCTCACTTGTCATCTCTTGCCTTCTTTCTTCTCATACATAACAATTGGTTTCCATCCATATTTAGAATATTGTTTTTTTTAATTATTAAATGTGGCTCCTTATTGCCACATGGTATTGTTGTGCAAACCCAGCTACCTGAATTCTGTTACTTCAGTTGCTGTCATATTCCCTTGCTTTGACTCATCCCTCTCTTGGCACTTCAGAACCAACTTCTATGTTATCATCACTTTTGCTTTCTCTGCTTTGTTCCTGCTTCTGGGCGACAGTATTTGCTGGAGCCCTCAAACTTGGCTTACTAGAGGTTTGTGCTGTCCAACCACAACTTGGCAGTGGGTGTTTGCTTGGCAGTCCTCTTGTTCATCCCTCATTGGATTTCTGGCTCCCTTTCTTCAGAAACAGATTCAGGCTTAAGCCTTATATCACTTATCTTTCCCCTACCTCTCTTCACAGCTGACAGCTTTCTATGTGCTTTCACTGAGATGTGAGCTCTCCATCTACCTTCTTAGTACCTCTTGTTTATCCTTTGTAATTCCCTGTAAGAGAAAGTGATGTCTCTCTTTCTGAAGACAGCATAGTATCTTTAATAATGTACCATAGCAGCGATTTTCAACCAGTGTGCCGCAATAATTTTTAAAACATGCTAAACCTGACTAGTTAGTTATTCAGGGGCACTGATCCCTTTTCCCATTGATTGTCAAATAAAAAAGTGACAACAGCCAACACAACAATAGCTGTCTGGTGTGAATGAATCAACATTAAACCTTTTTTGTGTGTCAGATCGGCAAAAAATATATTTTTTGGTGTGCTGCAATGTTTTGGTAGTTAGTTAATGAGTGCCATGAGATGAAAAAGATTGCAAATTGTTGTACTATAGCATAATGGTAAAGAGCATGGACGTTTCAAATTAAAAATCTGAATTTGGATACTATCTTTACATCTAAATTAAAAACTAATATAATGGAGTAACAAGATCTAGATTTACAATCAAATCTAAAACAATTCAGAAAAGAAAGAAAAAAAGACAGAGAAGCATATGGCACAATTATTTTTAAGACACTGAAATTAGGTTACAAAAGATGGCCCATGAAAGACAGGAAACAAATGAGATAAGCCCTGTGGTAGCCTAAAGTCAGTGTAGTTTCCAGGCTGCAGCTAAGAAAAGGGGAATTCATGTAGAAACGAACTCACTCTCTGCATTGAGAAGATGAGTACTGAATTCAAGAAATCTGAAATGACTTGACAGTAGAAGACACAAAAAATAAAAGATATAAGAAAGGCTAACGTCAAAAATATGCCAAAATAAATGAAATGAACATCAGTGAGCTGCTGGGACAACTTCAAGCATTCTAATGTGAAAAATCAGAGTTCCTAAAGTGGAGGATAGGAGGGTAAGGCTACAGATCCAAGCTCAAAAAACCCCCCAAAATACCTTTGAGGAAAAATAAACCAGGTACTTAATGATCAAATTCCTCAAAACTGGCAATAAAAAGAAAATTGTAAAACCAGTCAGGTTGATAAAGGTAGATTTTATACCAAGGACCACATTTAAGGATGACAGCAGATTTTCCTTGAAAAACATGCTAACGAGAAGAAAATACTGCAGCATCTTGAAAATATGGGGAAAATATCCTATCTACAGTTCAATACCCAACAAAAATAGATTTTAAAAGTGCAGGAAAAATAAAAACACTGTCAGACATAGAGAAGCTGAAAGAATTCATTACCAGTGTATTACATTACAAGAAATATTAAAGAAAGTCCTTCAGGGAGAACCAAAAAAGATACATGATAGAAATCTTGATGTACACAAATGAAGAATACTAGAAATACTAGCCATGTTGATAAATATATGATTGTTTTCTCATTAATTCTCTTTTAAAGATGCTAACAGTTGAAAAAAAAGTAGTAAAAATGCATTGTGGGCTATATTACGTTGCTGTAACTAAAATGTACAGCAACAACAGCAATCAGGCTAAAAGGACAGAGAAAAGTATGCTATTCTTAGTTTCTTATATTATGCATGAAGTAATAAAATATCACTTAGAGGTATACTGTAATAACTTAAGAATGTGTACTACCAACTGTAACGCAACCACTAAAAAAAAAAATTACAGCTTATAAAATGATAAGAGATATGAAAGATAATCATAAAAATTGTTCAATGACTCTAAAAAAGACAGAGAAAAGAAGAAAATGAGAATAAGTTGAGATGGGGCAAATAAAAAACAAATACCAAGATGATAAAATTAACTATGTAAATAATCACACTGAATGTAAATGATCTAAATATACCAGTTTGGAGAGAGAAATGACTATATTTGGTAAAAAAAACAAAAACAAACAAACAAAAAAACCAGACTCAACTTTATGCTCACTTAAAATTAAAATTTACCATAAAGCTCCAGGCCCATATGATTTCACTGGTAAATTCTAAGAAGTATTTTTTTAAAAAAGGATATGAATAAGATACAAAATTTTCTAAAAAAACCAAAGAAGAAGAAATACAAACTCATTGAATAAATGAGGCCAATCATACATGTTATTATGGCCGTATATATGAAGAAACCTACCTGAAATGATTAAGAAAGCTTTATATTTTCTTCAGTAAAAGCTTGGTGATTTTACATTTCTTTTAATTGACTAAATATACCTTTAAATGATGCCTAATATCTTTCCTGTTCCTACTATAAGCAGTGTATTGTAACCAAAAAAAAAAAAAAAAAAAAGGACTAGCAAAAAAACCCAAATATTAAAATGCATCATGACCAGAGTATCGGGTATGAATTCATTAAATATATATAAAATAATTATAAAATCTTGATATATCACTCACTGAGAAAACTTTTAAGGTTATTGTAAAAATAAAACAATTTTTCTTGATGGAAATTTTGTATGTTATTTCTTCAATCTAAGTTAGTTCAATTACAATTAAGCTATTGAACCCTTCAACTTTAATTTGCATAATTGCTGCCAATTTTGACAAGGGGAATTTATCCTGCTGTGATAAGAGCATCATCAAACTCACCAATAGAGTGATTATTTAGTTTGAAATCAGCATTATACCACCAGTCAGGTTTGTCATTCTTGAAACACTGTCTTGTCATTCTAGGTTACAGGTCCTGGGACTCAAAACATAATTGTACTCAATGTTAAAGTTATAACTAGAAATGAAGCTTTCATTTCAATGGCATCTTTGGATGAACTGAACATTATGTTCTTCAAAATGAATGACCTCTTTTTTGAATTTGAAGATATTTTTATGTTACTATTTATATATTGGTGACTCTCAAATCTCTATCTCCATAGCTCCAACTTAGCTTCTGAGAACTGTGGCCATGTATTAAATTGCCTAAAGACATCTTCATTTAACTCAGTGTCTTGTACCATTCTAGCATCTGTGCTAAGCACTTTCTAGAATGTAACCTGATTACTTGGCAGAATAAAACAGTGGTTAGATGAAACAGAGTACTAGACAAAATTAATTTAAAACTAATCAGTTTCTCAGACCTGAAAGAGTACCTAACAATTAGTATGTACCACTACATTACAACTATGGTGATTCAAAATGATTATGTGGGTATGAAAAATTGACCTCAACTAACTATTCCTCTGTATCTTGATCTGTCTTATGTATATGCAACTAGATTCAGGTGTTTTATAAAATGTGCAGGTCTGTGAAGTATTATTGAGTCTGATTATTATGGTGAGTGGTCAGAGAATAAAGCCAAGCTAATATTTCTTGTAGAAACCCAGTTTCCTCTTGTTATGTGGATTAAATGTGATATTACAAAATCAGTGATAACAGTGTTTTCTATATAAGACACTTAATTATGTGTTTCAGTAAAGCAGAGGTTCACTATTTTTTTTATTGGTTTAAAAAAATTAATCTGAGTCCTAACTACTACTGGAGGGAAAGTAACCATTATTACAAACTGGAAAAATATGTAAAATAAAGAAAAAATGCATTTGAAAAAGATTTAGGAACTTACTAGAAATCTACTAGAACTTACTAGTAGTGAGGGAAGTTTTGGGAATATGACATTTATTAAATACTGATTATGTACTAGGAAGAGTGTGCAAAGAGCTTAATATGCTTTATTACATTTATCCCACTAGGAATTACTGAATGCCTACTGGGTTTACACATTGTGTTCCAGACATGATGCTAGTTAAGAAGCCTGTAATATCAGTGCTTATATTCTTTGTTGTTTGCAAATAAACTGAAAATTTTAACTTTAAGTAATTTGCCTGGGACTGTTCAGGCTATGTCAGTCAAAACTTGAAGCTGGGTTTACTTAACTTCAAAGTACATACTTTCAGTATTTGCACAATGTTATCTTCTACATTCATTGATTTTTTCCACTAGACAGTGAAATTAAAGAGCATGGTTTTCAGAGAAGGGAATATTTGGGTTTAAATTCTGGTTGCACGAATCATTAACTTTATAATCATTGGTGAGTCCAGCGTCATGGCTCTCAGTTTCTTGTTTAGTATGAGTAATAAAACACCCAATTTATCTAGCTTGAAATGATGATGATTATATGAAACAATGTATGCAAAATATGTGATATCTTGTGTTCAGAATAATAGTTATTACATTATTTTAAAAGATTAGTGTCTTTATTCTTAGCATCTAAAACATCTGTTTTGTGATATACACTTAAGAAATGCTTGTAGACTAAATAATGAATAAATGAGTGAATGAATTATATAAGGAACTCTAAAGACCATGGATCTTTTACAGTAGTTTTCCTATTTAAATAAACAATATACGCTTCACATTGCTTACCTGTTTGCTCGTCAATGATTTCTGCTGTGAGGTAATATTAATAATACTTCATATTGTAGTTTTAAAAGTCAGTCATACCAGAGCATATAGGACTGAGCACAAACCACATCCTAACTAGTACCCTCAAGAAAATAATTCATTAATTCAGGGTGAAAAAACTCTGTTAGTAGATCAAAATTACCAGAGATATTCCAATAGGGTTTGATTTGATAAAAAATAATCCATAGAAAAACATATTTGATGTATAAATTTAATGCAACTCAAACAAAATCTCAGCAAGTTATTTTGTGGATATTGACAAACTGATTCTAAAGTATATATGAAAAGGCAAAAGACTCAGAATACTCAATGTTGAAGGAGAATAACAAAGTAGAACTGACTCTTTCTGATTTTAGAACTTAGTATAAAGCTACAGTAATCATGAGGATATAGTACTTGTAAAAGAATAGACAAATAAGTCAATAGTACAGAATAGAGAGCTCAGAAACAAACTCACTTATATGGTTAACTGACCTTTGACAATGAAGCAAAGATAATTTTTTGAACAAATGGTGCCAGAACAACTAAAAATCCACATAAAAAGAAAGCAAGTCTGGGCACAGTCCTTACAGCCTTCACCAAAGTTAACCCAAAATAGATCACAGACCTAAATGTAGATTGAAAAACTATAAAACACCTAGAAAATTTATATGACTTTGGATATGGTGATAACCTTTTAGATAAACCGCCAAAAGCATGCTCCATGAAGAAAATAATTGACAATAATTGACAAACTGTATTTCATTAAACTTAAAAACTTCTGTGCTATGAAAGGCAGAGTCAAGAGCATGAGAAAACAACATTTACAAAAACATATCTATATATGACTGTCAAAGACCTTTTAAAATTCACAATAAGAAAGCAACCCAATTAAAAAATGGGCCAGGACTGGCCTTAACTTAGCAGTTACTTCAAGTAAAGATCTGCTTTTTTAAAAAATGGGCCAAACACTTTAACAGATAACTTATCAAAGAACATGTTCAGATGGAAAATAATCATATAAAAAGATGCTTCACATCGTATGTTTTCACAGAAATGTATATTGAAACAACAATGAGATATCACCACACACCTATTAAAGTGGCCCAAATCTGAAATACTGACAATACCAAATGCTGACAGAATGTGGAACAACAGGATTTCTCATATGTTGTTAGTGGGAATGCAAAGTGATACAGTCATTTTAGAAGATCATTTGTTGTTTTCTTATAAAACTAACCATATTTTTAACATAGGATCCAAAAATTATAGCCCCTGGAATTTACTCAAAGGAGTTGAAATTTTATGTCCACACAAAATCCTGCACATGGGTATTTATAACAGCTTAATTTATAATGGTTAGAACTTGGAAGTAACCAAGATATCCTTCAGTAAGGGAATGAATAAACGTATTGTGCTACATCCAGACAATCGGATATTATTTAACTTTAAAAGAAATAAACTATTAAGTCATGAAAGACATGGAGGAAACTTAAATGCATATTACTAAATGAAGGAAGCCAATTTGAGAGAATGTATACAGTACTATATGATTTCAACTATATGACATCCTGGAAAAGAACTATGGAGAGAGATAGTAAAACCATCAGTGGTTATCAGAGGTTGCAGGAGAGGCAGAAGATGAACTGGTAGGTCACAGAGGATTTTTAGGGCAGTGAAAATACTGCATATGATGCCATAATTATGAAATACATGTCATTATACATTTTTCCAAACCCACAGAAAGTACAATAAGAATGAACCATATGGCAAACTATGACTAAATGAGTCAATATAGGTTCATTTATTGTGACAAATGTACCACTCCAGTAGGGAATGTTGATAATGAGGAAGGCTACTCATGTGGGGAAAAGTGATAAATAGAAAATCTCTGTGCTTTCTCTTCACTTTTATTGTGAACCTAAAACTGCATAAAAATTAAGTCTTAAAAAATTTTAAGGTGGTGGAAGGAGACTTGATTTGGGTTGGTGAACATGAAGTGCAGTGTTCAGATGATGTGTTATGGAATGGCACACCTGAAACCTATGCATTTTTATGAACTGATGTTATCCCAACAAATCCAATTTTTAAAAATGTAAAACTTCTTACATACAAAAATATTTGGGTTTGTTCTTAAAATGAATTCTCTACCCAGAGATGAAACAGAAATTTGCACTAGCCAAGTCTGATACAAAAAAATAAGGATTTAGATAAACAGAACTGTTTTAATACAAATGCACACTAAAGTATGCATGGAGAAGTAGAAATTGAAAAGTACTATTATTTGAGGAAATGGGTATTTAAATTCAACTGACATTATTGGGAAATATATGTTATATTTTCTATTAAACAAAAGAACAAGTTTACTGTGATTAATTTTACTTTACAATCTATGGAACCTACAATGTTATTTTATACTGCTGACATAATATACTTTTTTTTTTCAAAACTAAGAAAACATAAAATGGGCCCTGGACGGCCAGTTGGCTCAGTGGTAGGACACCCGCCCAGCATGTAGATGTCCTGGGTTTGATTCCCAGTCAGGGCACACAGAAGAAGTGACCAACTGCTTCTCCAACCCGCCTCTTTTCTCTCCCTCCTCTCCCCCTTTTCTCTGCCACAGCCATGAGAGGATTGATTCAAGTGCATTGTTTCCAAGCTCTCAGGATTGCTCCATGGAGCCTCCGCTTCAGGAGCTAAAAATAACTCAGTTGCATTCATGACCCAAGATGGGCAGAACATCATTCTCAGATGGGGGTTGCCTGGAGGATTCTTGTTGGGGTGCATATGGGAGTCTATCTCTCTATCTTCCCTCTTCTCACTTGGAAAAGAAGAAAGAAAAAGAAAACAAAAAAATGTTTAAAATATCTAATATATTTTATTGATCTTTTTTGTAAGGATTGACAAATTGTGGGTAGTTGTTCAAAATATTTACTCTCTCCTCTCCATGTCATGTATGTATGTAACTGGCCACTTACTTTAGGCTCTTTTGTGTGGCATTTCTAGGCCAATGAATGTGAATAGAAGCAATAATATTCAAGTTTCATGCTTATGGTTTAAGATTAGGGTTGACAGATTTAGCAAATAACAATGCAGGATGTCTAAGTTATTCACATAGCTATTGGTAAACTCAGTTCCTCATGGGCTATTGTAATAAGCATTTCAAATTCTCAGTGGCTATCAATCAGGGGTCTCGCTCAATTTTTTTCAATATTTGGGCTTGTTCAACATGGCAGACAGTTTATTACATCAAAGTATGCAGGACAAAAAAGCAATGAAAAGAGAAGACTCTTAAGATAAAGGTCAAGTGTACTATAACTTAATCACAGAAGTGACATCACATCACTTTTGCCATATTTTATTTATTAGAAGAAAGTTCCTAGGCCCAGCTCCTACTCAATGGAGGATATCACACATGAGTATGACTACTGAAAAACTTTAGAACCTGTCAATGTTATCTCATGTAGCAAAATAAGAGTATTTGCAGATACAAATTCAAGATCTTGAAATGGGGTGATTGCCCTGGATTATCTTGATGAATCCTAAAATCAATACATGTATCCCTATAAAAGAAGAGAGAGAGAGATTTTATACATAGTGAGGAAATGGAGATATGAAGAAGCAGAGAGAGAGAGATGTAAAGATGCTGGCCTTAAAAACTGGGGTGACATAGCCACAGGCCAAGGAATGTCAATGGCCAACAGACACTGAAAGAGACAAGAAATGTACTTTTCCCTAAAACTTCTAGATGTAGTAAATCATGGCCAAGATTTTGACTTTGTCCCAGTGATAATAATTCTGGAGAACTATGTGGCTATGTAAGAAGCTGCTTTACCATTGTGTGCCATTTTATATATATATGTATGTGTATGTATGTGTATATATATATATATATGTGTAATTTCAAGAGTCTTTCATATTCAGCTAACAGAGAGTCATTCTTAAACTAGCCTAAACAAGAAACATTTGTATTACCTTATACAAATAAAAAATTCATGTTGAGTTAGTTTCAATTACTATTCATATTTGACATTCAAATAATGTCATTTATCTTTCTTTATTGTTATTTTATTATTAGAATAAAAATTGTTGCAAAACTGCAAGGGCATGATGATTGACAATAACTCCTGCCATATATCCTGCTTTTATAAACATTAGCATAAAGAATAATTTTTTCTTTCCAATATACCCCATAAACTCCAAGTGCTATTCTCATTGGCTAAGATTGTGTCATATGCCATCTATGAAACTGATTTATATTTAGAAGTATATGATGGTCTTGTGTTTCAGGCTGGTTCCTATATCCCCATTGGAGGTAATGTTAGCTCCACCAAACTTATGAGTTAAGAGAAGAGTGATTTCTTAATAAAAATTATAAAGAATTATCAGAAAAAAATGAATGAATAGATCCTGAATACATTAAAAAGTGGAGGTGTTATATTTTATTCCATCCTAGAGAGAATTAGAGATGAAAATAATCAGTTTTTTGTTTCAAGGACTTTTGAGTGTCTTGTTTGATTCAAAACAATAAAGACATAATTATAATGTGTCTAAAGTAATTTTTTATTCAGAAACCAAGGCTAAGAAATATCATAGATACAGATAAGCAGACATACATAAAAATGTACATTCTTCTTAATCAGGTACATCACTGACCTCTTGACACTCTCTGAAAACATTATGTTATTTTACATCTCAGAAATTTGGAAAGTAATATAATGGATTGTTTAAAAGCATGTATCCTGATGTCATATATTCTTTCATTTTTTATTTAATTTATTAGAAAGACTTTTGTTAATAAAGTTATATAAGTTTCAGGTGTACAATTCTATACTACATCATCAGTATAGTGTATTTTGTATTCACCAGCCCAAGTTAAGTCTCCTTTTATCATCATTTATCTCTTTACCCCCCCAATACCTTTTTCTCTGGCAATCACCATACTGTAGTCTATATCTGTTAGGTCCTTCCTCCCTTTCTTCCTTCTTCCCTTACTTCTTTTTTTTCTTTCTTTTTTTTTAATCCATTCACCCTTTTCACCCAGCCCTGCAATCCCCCTACCCAGTCGTGGGATTTAGCCAGTTCGCATTGGTTCAGCAGAACCAATAGGTAATTTTTGTTTGAGTTCAGTGAACTGGTTGTTAAAATGGCACTTATAATCAGAATTCTCTGTAAGGTGGGTGCTGGGGCAGCCACCTAACATGGAAATTACAAATTTACATTCCTTACTCTTTTTTAACATTGATCAGTTCAAAAGTGTATTCCAAGTGCTCATAGTAATGTTCATTCCATCTATAAGTAAAAATAATTAGACAGAACTATGCTTGTAATATTTATTTATTCATTTTATATTTCTAATACATCAAACAATATATGTTTCTTATATATCAAACACAATTAGTCTAATCAGCCTACCTCTAAAGGTATGAATCCTATTCCTACAGTGAAGAGATGGTTAAAGATAAATCACACAGCCAATGATGCTCGAATAAAAGCGAAGAAAATTGCAAGTAAAAATGCTAATCAAGAATCAATATGGAGAAATTCCAAGATGGCAGTGGAGTAGGCAGATGCATAGACTGCCACCTCCTATGACCAAACTGGATTACAAATTAATTTAAGATCATTGTGAAAAACAAACTTTGGACTAAAAGAAAAGGACTCAAAAACCCAGGAGCACAAAAGAATTCACACCAATCCTGGTAGAAAGTGTGGGGGAGCAGTGGGGGTTCCCTCACTCCAGGAGTGAGAAGAAGCTGAGGCTGAGAATCCAGAAGGGCTCTCATTACAAGGAGAGAGACCCTGAGAGGTGGGGTCTTCAGTATCGGGACCTGAGCTTAGCTGAGCTGACTCATTCTACAGTGCAGAGGTGACCATAGCTGGGGGAGGAGTTCCTCCCTCCACCCAGGACAAGCCTAGAGTAGAACCAGTTGACCCACCTCCAAAACGCTTTCCAGATTCAATCAGTGCAAAAGGCTTTCTGGAAAGGAGGTAGTAAGGGGGATGAGTAGTGACTCAGGTTTCCAGTGAGACCTGAGCTACACCTCCCCCTTCATACTGAGAATGTGCCTCACTCCTGGAAAATAACTGGGCAGAAGGCACCTTCAGATTCTCAGAGTTCACACCCACTGCATTTCTGGCTACACTTTCAACTAGGGACAAAAAAAAAGACCAAAAAAAAAAAACCAAGATATGCCCACTTCTCCACTGTTAAACATAGAAGCCCCTTGCTGAGATCAGCAAACAATAGCTTCCTGATGGGTTCAGCAAACAAACAGCAAAAATATCAAGACTTTAGAGTGGCTCTACTAGTTAAGGAAAATTAAAATCTAAGCAACCAGAAGAGGCAGAGGAATAAAGGCCTGGAGAAGAAGCCAAATTAAATAAACCAACTTCAGACCCACAACTCTAACAAGACTGCAAACCACACACAAAAACAATGGGAAGACAGAAGAACATAACTATATAAATCAACAAGGAAAATCTCCAGAAAAGGAACTGAATAAAATGGAAGAAATCAAATTATCAGATGCAGAGTTTAAAATAATGATTGGTAGAATGCTTAAGGATCTCAAAGCAACAATTATTGGACTTAATGAGCACCTAAATAAAGAAATTGCAAGCATCAAAAAGGATACTAAAATCATAAAATAGAACCAGACAGAAATGACAAATACAATATTAGAAATAAAGACTTCACAAGAAGGAATTAAAAGCAGGCTGGATGAAGCAAAGATAGAATCGGTGAGTTAGAAGTCAAGATAAAAAGACCTGAGAAACAAAACACAAAACAGAAACAAAACAGCAAAACAAAAAGAAAATCAAAAAGTCGGAGGAAACTCTAAGAGAGTTCTGTGACAACATGAAGAGAAACAACATTTGCATAATAGAGGTTCCTGAAGGAGAAGAGAAAGAATAAGGGATAAAGAAACTGAATGAAAAAATCATAGCTGAAAATATTCCTAAATTGATGAAGGAAAGAGTCACACAGATTCAAGAAGCAGAGAGAACCACATTTAAAAAGAACCCCAAAAGACCCACTCCAAAATACATCATAATCAAAATACCAAAGTTAAGAGATAAAGAAAGAATACTAAAAGCTGCAAAAGAAAAGCAGTCAGTCATCTACAAAGAAGCCCCCATAAGAATGATATAAGACTTTTCCACAGAAACACTTGGGGCCAGAAGGGAATGGCAAGAAATATTAAAAGTAATGCAAGACAAGCACCTACAACCAAGACTTCTTTATGCAGCAAGGCTATTGTTTAAAATTGAAGAAAAGACCTGACCTGTGGTGGTGCAGTGGATAAAGCGTCAACCTGGAATGCTCAGGTCACCAGTTCAAAACCCTGTACTTGTCTGGTCAAGGCACATATGGGAGTTGATGCTTTTTGCTCCTCCCCCTTTCTCTCTTTCTCTCTCCTCTCTAAAATGAATAAATAAAAACAATAAATCAAACATAACTTTTAAAATTGAACAAGAAATAAAAGCTTCCCAGACAAAAAAATCTCAAGGAATTCATTACAACCAAACCAATGCTCCAAGAAATGCTAAGGAGCCTGTTGTACACAGGACAAAGGGGGTAAAATCTAGTAAAAGAGGAATGTAGATTTAAAGAATAAAATGAAAAGAAACACGTAAATATCAATAATAAACTTAAATGTAAATGAATTAAATCCTCCAATCAAAAGACATAGGGTAGCTGCATGGATAAGAAAACAGAACCTGTACTATTGCTGTCTATAAGAGACCCACCTCAAAGCAAAAGACATACATAGACTGAAAGTAAAAGGATGGAAAAAAAATATTTCATGCAAATGGAAATGCAAAAAAAGCTGGGGTAGCAATACTTATATTTGACAAAATAGACTTTAAAACAATGGCTATTGTAAAAGATAAAGAATGTCACTACATAATGATAAAGGGAACAATCCAACAGAAAGACATAACCATTATAAATATCTATGCACCTAATATAGGAGCACCTAAATATATAAAGCAGACTTTGATGGACATAAAGGACGAGATCAACAGCAATACTATATATAATAGTAGGGGATTTCAATATCCCATTAACATCACTGGAGAGATCCCCAAGACAGAAAATTAACAAGGAAACAGCAGTCTTAAAGGACACACTAGATCAACTGCATTTAATCAATATCTTCAGAACTTTTCACCCTAAAACAGCAGAATATAAATTCTTTTTAAGTGTTCATGGTACATTCTCTAAGATAGACCACATGATAGGTCACAAAACAAGTCTCAACAAATTAAAGAAGATTGAAATCATATCAAGCATCTTCTCTGATCACAATGACAAAAAACTAGAAATCAACTACAATAGAAAAACTGAAAGTCTCAAACACTTGAAACTAAATATCATGTTATTAAATAACAAATGGTTATAAAATGAGATCAAGGAAGAAATCAACAATTTTCTTGAAACAAATGAAAATGAGCATACAACAACTCAAAATTTATGAGACACAGCAAAAGAAGTCCTGAGACTGAAGTTCATAGCACTACAGGCATACTGAAAGAAGCTAGAAAAAGCTCAAATAAACAACTTTACCCTGTACCAAAAAGAACTAGAAAACGAATAGCAAGTAAATCCCAGAGAAAGTAGAAGGAAGGAAATAATAAAGATCAGAGTAAAAATAAATGATATAGAGGGTAAAGGAACAATATAGAGGATCAATGAAACCAAGAGCTGGTTCCTTGAAAAGGTAAACAAGATTAATGAGCTCTCAACCAGACTCACCAAGAAAAAAAAAAGGACTCAAATAAATAAAATTAGAAATGAGAGTGGAGAAATAACAACTGACACAGCAAAATACAAAGGATTGTAAGAAAATACTATAAAGGACTGTATGCCAAAAAATTAGACAACCTAGGTGAAATGGAAAAATTTATTGAAACCTATAATCTTTCAAAAATCAATCTGGAAGAATCAGGAAATCTAAACAGACTGAGTACAACAAATGATATCAAAACAGTTATCAAAAAACTCCCAACAAACAAAAATCCTGGGTCAGTTGGCTTCACAGGCAAATTCTACCAATATTCAAAGAAAACTAACTCATATGCTTCTCAAGCTATTTCAGAAAATTCAAGAGGAAAAAAAACTTCCAAGCTCCTCTTATGAGGTGAGCATAATTCTGATTCCAAAACCAGGCAAAGACAATACAAAGAAAGAAAACTGTAGGCCAATACCCATAATGAATTTAGATGCTAAAATTCTCAACAAAATATTAGTCAACCAGATCAAGGAGAACATGAAAAAAATCATATATTATGATCAAGTGGGATTTATTCTGGGGAGGCAAGGCTGGTACAATATTTGCAAATCAATCAATGTGATTCGTCACATAAACAAAAGGAAAGAGAAATACCACATGATAATATCAATAGATGCAGAAAAAACATTTGATAAAATCCAGCACTCATTTTTTTTTTTATTTTATTTTTTTACACAGGGACAGAGAGAGTCAGACAGAGGGATAGTTATAAACAGACAGACAGGAACGAAGGGAGGTGAGAAGCATCAATCATTAGCTTTTCATTGCCATTATGACACCTTAATTGTTCATTGATTGCTTTCTAACATGTGCCTTGACTGTGGGCCTTCAGCAGACCGAGCAACCCCTTGCTGGAGCCAGCGACCTTGGGTCCAAGCTGGCAAGCTTTTGCTCAAGCCAAATGGGCCCGCGCTCAAGCTGGCGAGCTTGGGGTCTCGAACCTGGGTCTTCCGCATCCCAGTTCGATGCTCCATCTACTGCGCCACCGCCTGGTCAGGCCAGCATCCATTTATGATCAAAACTTTCAGCAAAGTGGAAATACAGAGAACATACCTCAACATGATAAAGACCATCTATGACAAACCCACAGCCAACATCATACTCAATGGGCAAAATTTGAAAGCAATCTCCTTAATATCAGGAACAAGCCAGGGGTTCCCCTTTGCAATACTCTTATTCAACATAGTTCTGGAAGTCCTAGCCACAGAAATCAGACAAGAAGTAGAAATATAAGGCATCCAAATTGGAAAAGAAGAAGTAAAAGTATCATATTTGCTGATGATATGATGCTGCATATAGAAAACCCTAAAGTCTCAATCAAAAAACCACTGGACCCAGTAAATGAATTCAGCAAGGTGGCAGGATATAAAATTTTACACCAAAAATGAACTGTCTGAAAGAGACATTAAGAAAACAATTCCCTTCACTATTGCAACAACAAAAGATAAACTACCTAGAGTAAATTTAAACAGGGAGATTAGAGGCTTATTCTTGGATAATTATTAAACATTGATAAAAGAATTCAAGGACATTACAAACAAGTGGAATCACATACCATGTTAATGGATAAGAAGAATAACATCATTAAAATGTCTATATTACCCAAAGCAATTTATAAATTCAATGCAATATCTATTAAAATACCAATGACATACTTAAAAGATATAGAACAAGGATTCCAAAAATTTAGATGAAACCAAAACAAACATGAATTACCTCAGCAATCCTGTAAAAAAAGAATAAAGTGGGTGGTATCACACTTCCTGATATCAAGTTATACTACAAGTCCATTGTACTCAAAACAGCTTTGTACTGGCATAAGAACAAGCATAAAGATCAATGGAACCAAACAGAGAACCCACAAATAAACCTGCTTATATAGACAATTGATATTTGACAAAGGAGGAAAGAACATACAATGGAGTAAAGACAGCCTCTTTAACAAATGGTGTTGGGAAAATTGAACAGCTACCTGCAAAAAAATGAAACTAGACCATCAACTTACACCATTCACAAAAACAAACTCAAAATGGATAAAAGACTTAAATGTAAGTTGTGAAACCATAAGCATCTTAGAAAAAAACATAGGCAGTAAGCTCTCTGACATCTGTTGCAGCAATATATTTGCTGATTTATGTCCATGAGCAAGTGAAATAAAGGACAAGATGAACAAGTGGGACTATATCAAACTAAAAAGCTTTTGCACAGCTAAAGACAATAAGAACAGAATAAAAAGACAAACCACACAATGGAAGAACATATTTGACAATTTGTCTGATAAGGGGTTAATAACCAAAATTTATAAAGAACTTATAAAATTCAACAACAGGAAGATAAACAATCCAATTAAATGGGCAAAAGAAATGAATAGACACTTCTCCGAAGAGGACATACAGATGGTCAATAGGCAGATGAAAAAATATTCAAAATCACTTGTCATTAGAGAAATGCAAATTAAAACCACAATGAGATACCACCTCACACCTGTCAGAATGGCACTCATTAACAAAGCAACACATAATAAGTGCTACTGAGGATCTGGAGAAAAGGAAACCCTCCTGCACTGCTGGTTGGAATGCAGACTGGTGCAGCCACTGTGGAAAACAGTATGGAAATTCCTTAAAAAATTAAAAATGGATCTGTCTTTTGATCCAGCCATCCAATTTTTAGGAATATATCCCAAGAACACCTCATCTCCGATTCAAAAGAAGAAATGCACCTCCATGTTTATAGTAGCATTGTTTACAATAGCCAAGGTCTGGAAACAGCCCAAGTGTCTGTTAGTGTATGAATGGATTAAATGCAGTGGTACATATACACAATGGAATACTATCGGGCCATAAAATAGAAAGAAATCCTGGAAACTATTATGTTAAGTGAAATAAGTCGGGCAGAGAAAAGAATAATATCATATGACCTCACTCATTTGAGGAATCCAATGAACAGTGTGAACTGTGGAACGGAATAAAGACCGAGACGGGATCAAAAGGACCAGAGGAAAAGTGAACAGAGGGAAAGGCGATAATAGGATGGAATAATCCTGGATGGAAGAGGGGAGGACATTGCAGGGAGGAGTGCAAGGGGAAGGTTCAGGGAAACACGAGGGAGGGAGATGCATTCAGGCAACACTAGAATCTATGTAAACACAATAAATTGAAATCAATAAAAAAAGAATCAATATGGAAATATCTTAACAGTTTTGTTGTTCTTCATCAGGTGTTATTTAATATTTTTTCATTAAATTTTAAAACTCTTTCTTATAACATAATCTAGTTTTGTGTACCTTTTTTATTGTTCTTACTTAAGTATTAGATGCATGAATAATAAAAAACCTTTTGGTATATCATTTTTTTGTACTTTAAATGGTCATTAGGGCAGATAAGTGTTTGTTAAATTATTTAAATACCACCACTGCCCCTACCCTATGACAGCTGTCAGTCTGTTTTCTATGAGTCCATTTCTATTTGTTTGTTTATTTACTCTTGATTTAAATTATAGCACTACCATTTTCTAGTTTTACGATCTTTTTCAAGTTATTTAGCCTATCTGGTATTCTTATTTTTACAATTGAAATGAGATTACCTACTGCATAAGATTTTTCTAAGTTAAGTTTTAATGATCTAACTCATGCTTGGAACTTAGTAAAATGTTCAGCAGTTACTCCATGAGTATTATATATCATTATCCTTTAGATTTGCTGGGGCTAGAATATTTTTCTTTTCTGTTTTCTCCCCTGCCAGTGAATTCCTTTATCTCAAAGGAGTAGATTAACTCCACTCTTCTTTGAGGTATTGTCTCGTAATTTTTCTTAACATCTTCCCTTGGTCTTACAGCTATTATCATATTTACCACATAGTTTATAAACATGTGCTTTTGCCTTTTCTCTCTTGCTAAACATTCAGAGCTCCGCTTGATATATAGTGGGTTCTCATTAAGTATTTATTAAAAATTTTATGGAATATTATTTTAAAAGAATGGTGAGGCCATTGCTCACATTGCAGATCCTAGAATTTGCATCAGAACATATTTATTCACTTTTGACTATACCAGAAATTTGCATAATGTTCACAATGTAATCAATTTATGTATTTCTATAATCTAATATATGACAGAGAATAGTCAAATATCAGAATATTAGCAGAAATAATATTATTTGTAAAGGGCATCATGTTTTAATATATGATTAAAGTTGTTATTTCCACTGTTGTTCAATAATATAATTCTTCTCAAGTGACATTTTTGTTTTTTAAGAACATCAAACCACTTAAATATTTACCATCATTATTTATGTTTGATTGCCCTTTGTAAACAAAATTGATAGCGAAAAGGTAAGGATAAATAGTAGATAAATGAATGAATGAATGACTATGGAAGAATGAAAATGATTGAGAACTGAAAAAAATTTTTTTCTACACTTGCCTGATATTTGCATCTTTCCAGAGAATTGTTTGAAAGGTCACACGCATAGTTAATTAATCTGTAGCTGTACCCTAAAATACATTATTACCAAAGAAAAATATTTCATTTGGATTTGCTCCTATAGGGAGTAGTGAATAAATAGATGTTAAATTAAATGGAACTGAGTTGGGAATTTTTCTCCTGTAACTATTTTATGGAGAGTCCCTGTCTTATTTCTCAAGATTAAGCCATGTAAGTTTAAAAAGCCTAATTATTAGTGAAAACTGTATCTTCACTCTATTGTCCCTTTCTGTTCCTGCCTTTTTACTGCTCTTAGGAACACTCTTCTAACTTTGTTTATTAATTTCCCAAGTATCAGCAAATGGGGCCAATTCACAGATGGAAAGTTAGAACTTGGGCCAGACAGCTAATGTATTCATCCACTGTTTTCCAGAGTTAGTCAAGTGTGTCCAGCTGGTTTAACATAATAGGAGGCTTATTAATACAGCATACATCATAATCAGTGAATTGAGACAAAATTTTCTTCCGACAGAAACGAAACTACACAGTCACAATGAGTGTTCTACAGACTCTATGGGAAAAAGAACAAACTAGTTTAAACTTAGGATTCCTCAAAAATCTAACAAAAGGGTTTCATCATGGTAAATATAGTATGTGTCTACTTACAGTGCATCCTACATCCCACTTCCCCTGAAGACCTTTCAATCAAAAGCTAATGATAGTTATATAGGGTAGATTGTTAGGGCAATGGTAAATAAATATAGCATTATGTTCAAATCAAAAAAAATTTTTGCAAGTGACTTGAATACCATGATGCCATGTAGAAAGCATAGGTTGCAAAAATCACAAGTGGCATAAAAATTACATTAAATAAGAGCTCACTAACTTGCCACATATTTTTAGTCATTATCTTAGACACTATTATTATTTAACTATAAAAACTCTCCTTCACCTTGTCCCTACCAGCGCACATGCTCAGTGGAGTGGATAAGTAAGACAATTCCAAAGCCATATTAAATAAGTAAACACACCCCTATGCTTAAATTATCTAAAAGAGTCCAGAATTATTTATGTGGACAAATTTATCTCTCTGGCTTTTATTTTTATTAATTTTTATTTTTATTAATTTTATATCTTTGAAGAATTCATTAAAAATATAAAAACCTAGCCTGAACAGGTGGTAGCACAGTGGATAGAGTGTCAGACTTGAACGTGGAAGACCCAGGTTCGAAACCCTGAGGTCACCAGTTTCAGGGCAGGCTCATCCAGCTTGAATGTGGGCACCCAGCTTAAGTGCATGATCATAGACGTGACCCCATGGTCGCTGGCTTGAGCCCAAAGGTCGCTGGCTTGAAGCCCAAGGTTGCTGGCTTGAGCCCAAGGTCACTGGTTTGAGCAGTTTGAGCAAGGGGTCATTCCCTTTGCTGTAGCCCCCAGTCAAAACACATATGAGAAAGCAATCAATGAACAACTAAGGTGCCACAACAAAGAATTGACACTTCTTATCTCTTTCTTCCTGTCTGTCTGTCCCTATCTGTTTCTCTCTCTGACTCTTTGTCTCTGTAAAAAAAAAAAAAAAAAAAAAAGAAGTATAAAAACTTCAAATTGGTGTCAGGATAATGAGATTGACTATAATACTATCATTGTTGGTGAATGTCAATCAACCTGTAAGAAGAAGGTGGCATATTGGAAAGAGCATAGTCTTTAGGGGAAGCAGGATATATTTTAGAGATGGTCTCTAGACTTGGATATTACACCTACCAATTACTAGCTTGTTTTAGTTATTTAAATTATTTTTAAATTTTAGTTACTAAACTCTTTATAGGATAATTACAGTATAATAGTACCTTCTTCATAGAATTCTTGTGTAATATGGTAAAAATGTAGAGTTCTTAGAACCCTGGCATATAATGAAAACTCAGTGAGTCTTAGATATTAATATTACTACAATTATTGTATTAGTAATAATAATATTCAGATTCAGAAAGAAATGAATTTAAATCACAAGTTTCTTACTTACTAGTTTTATAAATTTGAGAAAGATGTTTAGCTACACTTACTCTGTATTTCGGTATATCATAAAGGGTTCATATTGCTTACCTCAGAGATATGTCATGAAGTTTAAACAAAATTATTTTCTTTCTTTTTTTTTTGGCTGCTTGTACTGTGCTGTAAATCACCAGTATAATTTCTGGCATAGCATTTGATAAATGATAGCTATTTTTATTGTTGTATGTTATTCTTATACATTAAAGAATATCCTAAAAGCTTTGAAGAGGTAATTCAAAAACTATAGGTACCAAGACTCTTTCAACCTAATTAGAAAGTCAAGATGTATAAAGTAAATGAAGAAATAAACTATCTAAACATTCAAAAATTTTTAATAACTCACATGTATCAATGAAGAAGTTGGAGCTTTCTGATATATTATTATTTCTTTAAAAATGTGTTATGTTACTAAAATATAATAAATATTATATGACATATACAAATAGACACTTTAAGAGAATGAGGTAAAACATTATTAAAGATAAAACATTATAAACATCATTCTTACTCTCAATAAATATTAGTATATAAATACATAATAATTTAGGTGGACAAGCAATATGATTAGATATACCTCCCTGGCATTTAATCTTGCATTAACATCTTGTGACATAACAATGTAAAGGTCTAAAAGTTTATTCACCAGCTACAGAATTTGTTGTTTCATCTTAAAAATTTTCTTCTACTTTGATTCGATTAGTTGTTTTCATCCTAACTGTAAAATGTTTCACTTTTGAATTTTTAAGAATGATGTTTCAAATCTCCTAAAACATCATTTGTATGAATCTTATGATGGCTAAAACATTATGTTTCTGAGTGTTTAGAGCCTGTGGATATGTGTGTGTTTATGAGTGACCTACAGATTTTTTTGGCAGCAACATCAAAGATAGGTGGAAACAATTCTAAGCATCTGTTTTCTAAATACTCTCTCCACAGCAAGAATTTCTTTCAACGGCAACTGTATTTTTGCTTACTAATAAAATATTTTTTAACTTGAAAGAATGTATTACAAGATTTTATTTATTGATTTAAATATCTGATAAGTAGCTGCTACTAATAGCCATTTGCCACATAAGAAATAAAAATCAGCAAATTTGGAGCAGTGGTCTTGTGTAAAAGAAAAATAAATAATTAACATTTAGGGTCAACAACACTTTTCACTATATTGCCAAAAGATAGTCAGGAAATTTTGTGAGAAAAAATATATTTTATAGCCAATATTCATTTTATCACATAATATTAGAAAGATTTTTTTATTTTAAAATTGTTATTTTTAATGCAATTAACCATATGATATCAATCATCCCATAAAATGAAAAATGTGATATGTTAATAATTCAATAACCTTTCAGTGAGAATGCCACTATCAACACTTCTGTTGTGTGGAGTCTTTATTCTTTTCAGGGATGATTTTCTGATCTAGCTCAGGCAGAGTGAAGGATTGAGTAGGGAAGGGTGAGGTAGAGGTTAGCCCATTTATTAAATAATATAAAACTTTATGTATTCCTCATATTAGTATTAAAAATAAATATCACATACTCTAACTCTATTTTTCTTTAGTTTGTAATGGATCATCTGTACATATTTGACTTGTGGCTTCCATTTTGGAGATTACAACAAAAACAGCAAACCTTGGATATAATCTGTGTAGGATAGTCAGCAACAGCTGGGTGGTAATGAAAGGTTAGTCCTTCAGGTCTGGGGCAGGGACAAATAGCCTTAAGTGGACATCTTCTTTGTGGCAGGTCTTTGCTTAAGTATTTTCACACTGATTCTCATTTTTCCTCATGGAATACAAAAAGTAAGCTAATATCCTAGAGGTCTCTACCTATGCTGTCCAATAAAATATCCACTAATCACATGTGACTATTTCAATTTAAATCAATTAAGAAGGAATAAAATTACGTTTTGGGTGTCAGTTGTACTAGTCACATGTCAAACTCATGGCTAGCGGCTACCATACTGAATAGCATAGATTATAAAATATGTCCATCATTTCAAAAGTTCTATTGAATAGATCTTGTCTGAAATAAGACCTGTTGGAAGGCGTTTCACAAGCAGAGATTTTCTTTATTGCCATTGGTGCTATCTAAAATTTTTAACAAACACTTTATTTTACTCTATAATATTTTAAAAGGGAGAATTGTACTTCAATTCATTAAATAAGATAAGAACTCCAAACATAGCAATACTAGCTCATATTTATTGAGAACTTCCTTTGTGCCAGACATTATACTAAGGGTTAGTACTTTTAATTCTCAAAAGAAGTCTAAGCAATAAGTTTTTATAGAGGGGGGATATGAAGTTAATAATTCAAGGTTTTTGGGTTGTTAATTAAGAAAGCTGTGATATAATTCTAAGCTGTTAGAATTAGAAATGGTGCCATGTTTGTCTGCTGATGTCACACACTCTGTGGCTAGAACATAAGTGGAGTGAGGACACTCAGACACATGTCTTGAGCACAAAATTTAAACAAGGTAATGCATTAAAAAAACTCAATAATCAAAATAAATAACCTTAACACACTTTTTAAAAATATCAAATTACTACAAGAAATGCATTGTGAAGATATCAAAAATTTTAAATGAAGGTAAGTTTACTATTACTGATTTTCCCTTTTGATTTGGGTTCCAATGTAGTTCTATAAGGCACTTTATATAAAATTGTGATATTGTGTTCATCATGTCTTTTATTCCCATTTATTTGGTTTTTAAAATAGTTGCTTCATAAACACTTTGAGTTACTTCTTTTGATCTTTTCTCAACCCATGACTGATACAACTTAATCAGAATTCTGAGGGTGTGAATCAAGAAGCTAAATTTTTTGAGAGCTCCCTAGGTTATATATGATAAATACTGATCTATGTTTTTTTCCTCTACTGTGATTACTAGTAGTGTATCCAAATAAATTATCCAACTAGGCACAATGATTTCATTACACTAGCCTTTTACAATAACTTGACCAATCTTGCTATATAGTTTGATGCCACTCTGAGTAACAATATGTGACATAAGTCCTTAGAGATAAAAATTATTATAAATAGATTTCTAAGATATGGAATTACCGGGAGCATATAGTCAACATTCAATAAAAGGTGGCAATATTTTTTATTAGATGACATTTATTTTTCCTTCTCCTTGATATATTTTCTTGGAGAGATGATTACATTGGCATAGGGTAATTAAGCACTGAAACATTGTACTAGAATTTCCAATATTACAGAAAATGAAGGTAACTATAGCAAGTGATTAATAATCACAAGTGTTGGCCCTGGCCAATGTACAGTGGGTAGAACATCAGCGTGGCATAAGGACGTCCTGGGTTTGATTCCAGGTCAGGATGCACAGGAGAAGTGACCATCTACTTCTCTCCTACTCCTTCTCCTTCTCTCCCTTTTCCCCTCCCACATTCAGTGGCTCAATTGGTTTGAGCATGACCCCAGATGTTGAAGATAGCTCTGTTGGAGTGCATCAGCCTCAGGCACTAAAAATAGCTCAGAGCTCGAGCATCATCAGCTGCATATGGGGTTGTGGGGTGGGTCCCAGTTGAGATCTGTGAGTCTGCCTATCTCCCTTCCTCTCACCTAAAAAAGAAAAAAAGTCCCAAGTTTTATGTTCTGTAAGTGTCTAGTACCTTCTAGAGTTATGTTTGACCAAAGTCACTGAAAATACCACACACTTTTTACCAGTGTCTGTTTAATGTTACCTTCTAAGATTGCACACTCAACAGAACACCTTAGTTTTTAGGAGAGCCTCTGATACACAGAGGGAAATAAGAGAAAGGCATGAGCTTCTGGTGCAGACAAAATTGGGTGCAGCCTTGGACAAGATACCTGATCTCCCTGAAACTAAGTTTCCTCAGAAAAAGCAATGATTGTATGAGTATGTTTATATTTTATTGTGACATAGGGATTATATTTTTCTAACCTATAGTTAGTTATATAACTTTTAGGTTCACAAGATAACTTTTGCTTGGTTATTGCTAACTATAAGACACTATTTTTCGGCCAATGAGGACAGAATCTTAATGAGAAAAAGAAAACTAAACACAAGGGTAATTTGATTTGAGCTTTTCCTAAGCACATTAATCTAGTCTCCATCCTAATATGTGAGTAAATTATATGAATAAGTGTATAACTAACAGGTGCATTATAAGTGTTCAATATCAATCATCAATCACCTGACCATTTTGGTATGCATTTGTTGAGAAATGTATAACTGCTTTATAACAAACAGGCTACCAAGTAATCAATTCCTACACATTTATGAATTCCAGATATATTCTTTATTCTGTCTTTGGTCTTTCTGGACTCATTCTAATAAAATATGTTTAATGAAATTACTAAATAATTAAAAAAACTATTCTCAATCCCACATTATTCAGATATTTTATTTTTATGTATATAAGCACCTGTGTTTGTGGCATGATTATAAATTAGAGCTATATGTGAAGGAACCACAATTGTAACTGACATGTAATATAACTATGTTGTATGTAATTCCATAATCAATATTTGTTATTCATTGCTGCCTTTAAAAAACACTGTAAAATTTACTGACAGACAACATAACATTACAGTCATTCACTTTTCATGGTCTCACTGTATCACAGATTTTTAAACTGTATATATCTAATTTTGTATCATGAATTTTTCCACTATATAGTGAGATTTTGAGGTATATATGTATTTTAATATATTTAATATTTTAATTATTTTTGTGGTAAAATAAACAATATAAGTTTGGGAAAGGTTAATAACTGTAGGAAAGGTTTATAAGAGTGTGGGCAGGGTTTATAAAGCCTTAAAATATATAAATAGTAAAATAAACATAAGGTCGCTACTTCACAGATTTTTTTGCCAACCCTGGGGGTTCTGGAACCTAACCACCACAATAGATGAAGGGCCAGTGTATTTCTCATAAATAGGCTAGTGTTTGCTGAGTGAGGCCACACTCAACTGTGAAGTCAATGGGGACTAAAATGACCAAAAAGGGCCATATCCTCTGTTGTATGGCCTCTTACCATATCCTACTCTAATCACTGCCTTCCAAGATGTTGAAAGCAGAAGATGCCAGTCTTCTTAACAATTGGGCCCAAAATTTCATTTCAACTGCTTTACAATGAGTCATGAGACCAGACCAGTTTTCAGAAGAGAGGAAAAGACCACCTCTTGATGGAAAGAAAGTGTTGGTAATCATATATTTAGAGTCTATCTGTCTTTGTACTCTGCCACCACAATTCACATCTCCCACCACCTGCAGAATGCATTCTCTTCTTCCCCAAAAGACACATCCAGTTGTGAAATCATCTCCAAGTTTTGAATCCTGTCACCCAGAACAATCCCAGGTGTAGATAAAGCTCTTCAGAGGCCACTGTTCAGACACTAGAACTTTGATACACCATGAAATATAAGGCATTGGAAGATACCTGAATGGTGAGTATGTTGTTATTGGAGGAAGAATGGAAACTGGAGAAACTGCTATAGGAGACTAGAAAAAATTGTAGGCTGTTTAAATAATGGCAGAAAAATTGATATTGTTGCTTAACGTTACTTGAAAGATAGACAACATATCTAATAAACCCTGGATCTGGCTGGGAAGATATCTAGGTAAATTTTTGAAAATGACCTTTTTTTTTAAGCTACCTTTGAGAAGGTATTAAAAGAAACAGATAAACCATAAAAGAAACTTTACTGTTTTCAAACAGAATCTAGAATATTTTCAACCCAGGTCTTACTAAATTAGAAAATAACATTATTCATCCCCGATTTCTCAATCTGACAAAAGGTTCTTAAAATAAGAGATAACTTTAGGACAAAAGATCAAACTAAGACAATGATAGTAAAAATATGGCCACAGAGTTAAAATCAAACCAATGATATAGTTGTAATACTGCTTGTTAAGAAATCTGAAACATTTATGCCAACGCCTTATAGACCATTTCAACCAGACAAAAGTCTTCAAAGAATTTTAATGATATTACTTGCAGGCATGCTGAATATCAACCCAAACTAGAGAGAGAGACCCACCTTGAAGAAATTTGGGGTCATGGCATTTTTCTGATGTAGTGGATTATAATTTGATACCTTGTAAACAGTGTTTTGCTAAGGTAGATGAATAAAAATTGGATTAAAATGGTCAAAGAAGTATAAAGTGAAAAGAGACTTTTAGGACTGCAAATTTTTATAGGCAGAGTGAAGACAGAGAATACCACTCAGCTCTAAATATAGGGCATTTGTTGCAGAAAAGGAAGAATGATTCACAAGAAAGACAGAGCTTAGAGCTACAGAAAATCAATCCCAGGGGAAAGAACTGAATCCTAATAAAGAAATTCTTGCTGGAGGGTAGTGTTCTTTGAACATATATGAATTGACATTATATGCTGAACTGATCTTTTTGATTATAACTCTCCAGATTTACAAGATCCACACCAGAAGAGTCTTATCTGAACATGAATGTGGGTCACAAAGATATTGGACTTTGAACCGGGTCCTATAATTGGATAAGATTCTGAGTCTTTTTTTAAAAAAAAAAATCAATTGTTTGTTGCGGTTTCTTAGTTGTCCATTGATTAATTTCTCATATGTGCCTTGAACAGAGGGTCTAGAGCAGACTGACTGACCCCTTGCTTGAGCCAGTGACCTTGGGCTCAAGTTGGTGAGCTTTGCTCAAACCAGATGAGCCTGCACTCAAGCTTGGGACCTTGGGGTCTCAAATTTGGGTCCTCCACATCCCAGTCCAATGCTCTATCCACTGCACCACCACTGGTCAGGCTAAGATTCTGGGTCTTAAATAAGGGTGAGAGACTTTTGCATGTGGGCTGGATGTGAATTGTTGTAGCCAGAGGATGAGTTGTTGCAAATTGATTACACATATTGTCATCAACAGTTTCTCCCATTTTAGGATGTTTAAGACAACCACCAAATATTAAGAGGTGAAGCCTATTTTCCCTACCTTAAACCTGGAATAATCTTGTGGCTTCACTTTAGCAATAAAGGATGACAAAAGAGAAATTCTAGCATTTCTGAGTTCAAGACTTAAGAGTATTGGCACTTATACTTTCTCTCACCTTGAGCTCTGGGCTCCATGCAAGGAGTCCAAATCTCCTGTTGGAGAGATGTGTAGAGAGGAGCAGAGGGGGTGCATGTGACCCTGCCATACATACCACCTGATCTCCCAGCTGAAAGCTTTCACATGATTACCTCAGCTAACCCCACATGACCCCAAGTCAACTCCAAGAAACCAAAGAAATAATGAATCACTTCTGTTTCAAGCCATTGTATTGATTTTTATTGGTCAATTACAAATTACCACAAACTTAATAGCTAAAAACAACGCACATTTATCATCTCACACTTTCCCTGGGTCAGGAATTAGGTAATAACTTGACTAGGTCTTCTGTAAAGGATCTCACAATGCTTCAATGAAGGTGTTGTTTAAGCTGCCCTCTTATCCGGAACTTGACTAGAGGTAAATCTGCTTCTAAGCCCACACAGGTTGTTGGCAGAATCTATTTTCTTGTACCTGGGCCTTGCCTTTCTATTGGTTGATGGCTGAAGGCTTTTCTCAGTTCTTATAGGCCACCCACAGTTTCCTGGCATCCAGCCTTCTCCATAGGTTGTTTATAATGTGACTGTTTACTTCTTGTTCCAAATTGTGAAGACAGAGTCCTATATAGTATAATATAATCAAATGTAACATCCTATCACCTCTGCCATATAATCACCCTAATCAAGGGAATGATATCCCATTGCTTTCTCCATGCACTGTATTGATTCTGGGAAAGCCACAGACTCCACTTGCACTTACAGGTTATTTCAGTCATCTTAGGGTTGTCTGCCACAGCCATTTTATAAGCAGCTTCTCAAGAAGCTATAGATAATTAAAACATCTTCTTTTGAGCAGAAACATTTTCAATAAAATTTGTCATTTTTAGTCATTCACGTTTTTAGTCATTCAAGTAAAGTATCTAGTCAGAAGAACTGCTTCCTTAAGTAGTTACCAAATTAAAGAAGTATCATTTAAATAGAATTATTGGCCATAACATTTAATTGGAGAGTGCTTCCCCTTTGAGTCAGCAGGTGAGAAGTGCTAAGTTCTCATAGAGAATCTTTAGGCCATTTCAAATGCTGAGTTTAGACTGAGCAGTATTCTTTCCATATTCTGCTTTCAAATTCAAGATTCAAGTAAAATACTTTAGAGGCAGGACCATATTGGGGGAATATGCCATTTCATATCTCAAAAATAAAGTTAGAATAATCATATCACCCAATATCAGATGGTCTTGAAAGCTGAAGGCTGAGGGTTGTGATGTATTCTATAGCAGGGGCCTGTGAATATTAGTTATAACTACTGTACTAATACCCAAACCCCCCTAAGTGAAGATAGTAGAAATGTGTCTCACACTGATACTTAAACTATCAAGATAGTTCCCAGGGTATGCTTCCACCAAAGGGCTTTTTACAAAGAAAACCAGGCTTCATTTAAGTTCAGATGACAAAACAACCTATTATTGTTATAAACTCTGCCCCAGGTACTGCTTCATTGCAAATAACTCTAGCTTACATACTCAGACTATATACAATAACATATTGTGTAAAAAGGCACTTATGTGCATTGGGCAATTAACATTTAAGACAACCCCATTGTAGGCACTATGGTTAACTATTTCAAGAAATAAATGTGTGAAAATGAATCTTACAGAATTTATTAAAATGCCAAAAGTTTACGCAGCTAGGAAGTCAAAGAACCATGATTCCCACTTAACTCATTCTTTCATATCTCAACTCCACATATCTTTTTCATCATGATGAACAGTCCCTTTATTGTCCAAAGTGGATGATGCCAACACTGTGGTGAAAGAGTTGATATTAACCTCTGAAATCTAAGCATTGCCCATATTATAAACTGATAATGGGGACAGTGAGTAGATTTTTCAGCATTTTCTTCAAAGAACTCAGATTATAGATGGCAGCGATAATGTTACATGTATTGAATCACTCGTGTCTAGAAATGTACCTTCTGTTTGTTTTTTAAGCCAAAAAGAAAAGTTTAAAAATCGAAGCTGAGTGAGAAGACTTTGACCCAGTCAGCATAGCTGACTGGTTTTTACCAATTGTTGTGGTAATAAAAACCGGTGGCATTTAGAGAACTGAAAAGAATCACATAGAGTTTTAGAAATGTAATTCTAAGCTTTTGAAAAATAAAATCAATCAGTTGAAGAAGGAATTTGCAGTAAAAGAATCAGCACTTCTAGTCTCATAAATAAAGTGTGAAAAGTCTCTTACTGCTGAGGGGAGTTGCTATACTTCACACCACAGAACTTCATAGAACTGCTGAACTTCAAACAGACTAGCTACAGACAGCTATGAAGACTCAGGAATGTGCTGCTTTTTCTAGGGTCACCACCGTAACCAGAATAGACAAGAAAGAATTTTACACCCACCAGTTTGACCCAGATAC
Source organism: Rhynchonycteris naso (assembly GCA_037038555.1). Taxonomy (NCBI): domain Eukaryota; kingdom Metazoa; phylum Chordata; class Mammalia; order Chiroptera; family Emballonuridae; genus Rhynchonycteris; species Rhynchonycteris naso. Next base: position 179,297,703 of record CM072997.1, on the reverse strand, counting down.
AACTTCAAAATAGGCTCAAAATTCCACCTCATTTGCTCACTCATTTTTATTATGAATAGGTACTGCATTCCTACTATGTGCAGCAGGCATTGAGATAAGCACTGGAGATACAGTGGTAAACAAGACACACATGGTTTTAGCTTCTTAAAGTTCTCTGATAATGGAGCAGAGAAAGAGAACAAATGAACAAGCATTTGCAACACAGTGGAATAGGTCAAGTGTTGTGGTAGATGAGCCAGAAGGGGAAAAGCTTCCTGGAAGAAATCACACATACGGTGAAACCTGATTAATGAATGGTAGAGAGTCAGGTTAAAAAAGCTGGGGAAGCCAGTTTTAGACAAAGAAATGGCTTGTGTGTAGACTTTGTTTTGAGAAAGAGAAAGATGATAGATAAAAGGGACAGAATGAATTATAACTTGGTAGAGCTTGGAGTGTAAAGGGGATGGCAGAGTACTGGGCCAGAGGACAGTCATGTGAATCTTGTGAGCCTTGTTTGGGCAGTGGGAAGAAGTTCACACAATGGGAAACACTGAGGGGAAGAGAAAGGGTCATATTATTTCTGTCTGCAGTTTAGAAAATCAATTAATGTTGGCAAGATGAGACGAACTGACACTAGTGTAGTAATTATTGCATTATAGAATCAACAAGGTTTGATGATTGGCTGTAGTAGCTGAGGGTGAGGAGAAATTTTCAAGGCTTCCCACGTTATTGGATTGGCCAATGGTATGGGTGTCTGTGCTAGTCAATAGATAGGGAATTCAGGAATAGGGGTAGACTTGTGAATGAAGAAAGGGGGTTTGTAATGAGCTTAGTTTGGGACAGGAAGAGATATATATGTGTTTACTGAGACCACAACAGTAGAAGTTCAATATGCCTTACATGTTTTTTTAATTTTTTTCATTTTTAAAGGATTTGGTTCAGAAAGTAGAATTGATGATAATGCTGTATTTGCATTCTGTACCTAGTCTCTGTGACTGTCGATTAATAAACAGTGGATAACTTATACTACATGTATAAAATGAAAGATCTTTTAAATGCATTAGTCATTTTGTAATTTTATAACATTTGTAATTACCTTCTATTTCACAACTTTCTTGTTATTTATAAGTAATGTTAGTCATTGTATTAGTCAGGGTTCTCCAGAGAAACAGCACCAATGGGATTTCTGTATACATAGAGAGATGTATGTTAAGGAATTGGCACACACAATTGTGGTGATTGGCAAGTCCAACATATGCAAGGCAGGGCAGCAGGCTGGAGACCCAAAGGAGTGAATGTTGTGGGTCTAATGCAAAGACAATCCAGAGGTAGAATTCCCTCCTCCTGGAGGAACCTCAGTCTGTTTCTCTTAGGGCTTTTACCTGATTAGGTGAGGCCCACCATATTATGGAGGGTCATCTGCTTTGCTCAAAGCCTACTAGTTTAAAAGGCAATTTCATCTTAAAAATACCTTCACAGAAACCTCCAGACTAGTGTTGGAACAAATATCTGAGTACTATATCCTAACCAAGTTTGCACAAACGATTAATCATTACCATTGTACGTATTCACTAGCATGGATTATAGTTATAATTTTATCATTACAAAGCTTTCTTTAACATATACATTAACAGTTTACAAGTACTTCTTAAATTTAAAATTAGCTTTTATAAAAATATTTTTTATTCTTAGCAGAGATTCCCATATCATGCATTAGTCAATATCAGAATTACAACTGAATGCAACAATTGAAAGCAATTCTCCCTGGATCAGTCTCAAGATTGCAATATAATTCTCAACAGAGGTAATTAGCCCTGTAAAACAGGTTGCTACCGTGTGCTGTTATTGTTTTTAATTTCTATTAAAAAGAACAAATCATCTTTGGTAGATAACTTAAATACTTTTGTCTCAACTCTTTATATCCTCTTTATAATTCAACTTTTATCTATATACTTTCCCACCTGTCTTCCAGGAGAGTAGAGAGAGAATATATCTCCTCCTCCTTGACATCAGGTTTGGCTCTGTGCCTTGTCTGGAGTAATAAAATGTATACAAATAGGCAAGCAAGGTACCATTGCATGGTTTGGCTTACCCTCTTATGTTACTATTGTTCAGTTGAGGCGAATGTCTACTGAATAGTCACTGTCTCAGAATAAAAAAACATGGGACACTTCTAAACTGTGCATATAGTTAGAAGTAGAACCATTTTAACTCTTAACTGTTAAAAGATCTATAAGTAAGGGGGTTTATTAATTTTCCTAGCCACCAAAATTCTGGGGTTGTTCCTTATACAATTATTTTATAGCAAGAACTGAATAATTCTGTAGAAAATGGAGCAATTTACATGTCACTATTACTTGAAGTAATTGATATCAATCATATTGTATCCATTCATCCTACAAATATTTATTAAGTGACTGCTACATACATATTTTGGCAGTATCAGTACTCTTTTACTACCAGAGCTATTTCTTCTCTTTTCTTATATAGGGTACAAAAAATTTGCCTTGCTGCTTCCTATTTAATTTGGATGCAGGAGTGCTGCTCTAAAGGAAAATAAACCCTTGCCTGACCAGGCAGTGACACAGTGGATAGAGCATTGGCCTGAGATGCAGAGAACCCAGGTTCAAAACTGTAAGCTCACCAGCTTGAACGCAGGCTTATCTAGCTTGAGCAGAGGATCATAGACATGACCCCATGGTTGCTGGCTTAAGCCCAAAGGTCACTAGCTTGAAGCCCAAGGTCACTGGCTTGAACAAGGAATCACTGGCTTGACTGGAGCCCTCTGCCTCCCATCAAGGAACATATGAGAAAACAATCAATGAACAACTAAGGTGGTGCAATGAAGAATTGATGCTTCTCATTTCTCTCCCTTTAGGTCTGTCAGTCCCTCTCTGTCTCTCTCTATGTCTCTGTCTCTCACTTACAAAAAAAAAAAAAACACACCAAAAACCAAAAAACCTCATATTACTTTTAAAAAATAATCAATGTTACCATGTGGCCTAAAGGTAGAAAGTCAGGCATAGAACATAATGTTTTCTGGTTAACAAAGTAGCAATGGAATTTTACACATATTATATACAAATAAAGTTACAGATTGTGGGTCAGCCTAGACTACAGTGACAAATGACTAAAATCTTGGTGGTCCTCAACTGCAAAAATTTATTTTTTGGTCTTGCCATGTGTCCAGCATAGGGTTGTCCATAGCTCTTCCTCAAGTGATCCTCATTGGGGCCCTCTGGAATATCCAATGCATAAAACATCATGAACTCATAACAAAGGGAACATATATATGGCTTCTAAAATTTCCGCTTGAGGTGGAATTTTCATCTAATTTGCTGTTTCTGTCATCCATGGGACATGAAATTATAGTCCTCCTCCAAGGAAGAGCACCAAACAATGTTTTTTCTTATTGTTTTTTAATTTTTAAAGACTTTATTTATTCATTTTAAAGAGGAAAGAGAGAGAGAAGGGAGTAGCAGGAAACATCAACTCCTACATGTGCCCCGACCAGGCAAACCCAGGGTTTCGAACCAGCAACCTCAACATTCCAGGTTGACGTTTTCTCCACTGCGCCACCACAGGTCAGGCCACAATTTTAAATCATAGTACAGTCATGCTTCACATAATGACGTTTAGGTAAATGATGATCTACATGTATGATGATGGTTCCATAAAATTATAATGGAGCTGAAAAATTCCTATCAGTTAGTGATGTTATAGCCATCATATCATCATAGCGTAACACATTCCTCACGTGTCTGTGTTGATGCTAGTGCAGAAAAACCTATTGTGCTATGAATTGTATAAAAGTATGGCATTACATAATTACATGCTATACATAACACTTGATGTTGACAAAGGACTGACTTATGTGTTTATTATACCATACATGTTATCATTATTTTTTTTTCAATTTTATTTATTTATTATTTTTTACAGGGACAGAGAGAGAGTCAGAGAGAGGGATAGGGACAGACAGACAGGAACAGAGAGAGGTGAGAAGCATCAATCATTAGTTTTTCGTTGCAACACCATAGTTGTTCATTGATTGCTTTCTAACATGTGCCTTGACCACGGGCCTTCAGCAGACCGAGCAACCCTTGCTGGAGCCAGCGACCTTGGGTCCATGCTGGTGAGCTTTTTTGCTCAAGCCAGATGGGCCCACGCTCAAGCTGGCGACCTCGGGGTCTCGAACCTGGGTCTTCCGTATCCCAGTCCGACGCTCTATCCACTGCACCACCACCTGGTCAGGCTATCATTATTTTAAAGTGTACTATTTCTATCTATGCTGCAGCACACCGGCAATAGCCGCATATATCTCATGTTTCCCACGTCTCGTGATTGCACCATCTTCTCTTATGCTTAATGTAATCTCATGTTGTTTTGCTCATCATTACCCATAAGTGTACACAATCGACCATCAATGTTGGTAGTGAGGAACCACAACAAGGAAGGGCCCGCATCAGACATGGAGAAAATTCTAGTGATCAGGATTGAAGACCAGACACAGAAGTGTATTCCTCCCAGCAACATGATAATCACAGCCAAGATAATATAGTTGTTTGTGATTTTAAATAAAAAGACGAGCCCCGACTACTATGTTGAATGTATTGCTAACTCTGGGTAGTTTAAAAGATTCAAAAATCATTATTCATTCATAAAGTGAAAATGATTTTGCATCTGTGAGTGCTGATGTGAAGGCAGCTGAAGAAATTTCCGAAACCCTAGATGAGCTGATTGTGAAAGAAAATAACTTGCCTGAACAAATACTTAATATGGGTGAAACTTCCTTATTCTGGAAATGGATTCCTGAAAGAAGTTTTTATCCCTAAGAAGACCAAGTCAATGCCATGTTTTAAGGCTTTTAAGGACAGGATACATTTTACTTGGGAGGCAATGTTGCAGCAACAAGTTAAAACCCCTTGTGATCTGGCACAGCAAGAACCCAAGGCCTTCAAGCCTATTGATAAGCACTTACCACCAGGATAATGAAAGAGCATAATAGATAAGGCATAGATGATTCAGCCTCTTTCAAGATGCCTTCCTGAGTTGCTATTCCAGCAAAATAAAGAAGTATCTTTAGGAAATAACATACCTTTTAAGGTCTCACTTATTGTCGATAATGCTCCTAGACATTCTCCTTGTATTGGTGGTCTTCATCCCATATCAAAGTGATATCTCTTCCTTTCAACAGCACCTCTTTGATGCAACCAGTGTGTCAAGGACTTGTTGCAGGTTTTAAGTCCTGCTACATGAAGAAGACCCTTCCCAGGCTCTTACTACTACTGAGAAAGACACAGATGGAACTCTCGAAGCATTACAACACCTATGACTGCACCAAGAACTTTGCCTGTGGTTGGGGGATATCACCAGGTTGTATACAAATGGCATCTGGATAAGACACTCAAGAGGTTCCTGCATGACTTCAAGGCATTTGCCAAGCATGGGGAGGTTGCAGAAAGTAACAGTGTCGTTGTTGAAATAGTAAATAACTTTTACCAGTGTATGGCATACAACTTTAACCTGAGTGTAGAGAAGGATGACCTTTAGGAGCTTCTAGAGATAGTTCCTGAGGAACTGACTAATGAGTGGTTGAAAGTGAAAAGGGAATGCATAACTAAAGAGAAAAAAAAAAGAAACCTGCAGGGAAGAAAAAGAAGGAGAACCCCCAATAATTACACTGAAGAGTTGAACAAAAGCTTTTGCAGATCTCAACAACCTTTTTAAAAGTTTGAAAGCATGCATTATACACTAAAAGGTTTTCATTAAGAGAGAGAAACACTGCCTGACCAGGCCATGGCACAGAGCATCAGCCTTGAATGCTGAAGACCCAGGTTTGAAACCCTGAGGTAGCCAGCTTGAGTACAGGTTCATCTGGCTTGAGTGTGGGCTCACCAGCTTGATCACTGGCTTGAATGTGGGATCATCAACATAATCCCATGGTGACTGGCTTAAGCCCAAATGTCATTGGCTTGAAGCCCAAGGTATCTGGCTTGAACCCAAATGTCACTGGCTTGAAACCCAAGGTTGCTGGCTTGAGCAAGGGGTCACTGGCTTGGTAAAGGCACATATGATAAAGCAGTCAATGAACAACTAAGGTGCTGCAAGTATGAGTTGATGTTACTCATCTCTGTGGCTCCCCCCACCCACTAAAAAAGAAAAAGAGAGAGAAAGGAACACTTACTGTACATTGGTTGCTTATAAGCAAATCTATGATGAAAAAGAAACAAACCAAATAAAACATCCTGCATATATTGCTGAAAAGAGTGGTACTTCCTTAAGAAGAACCTCAGGCAGGTCTTTTAGGGAGTATTCCAGAAGTATTTATCATCAGAGATGGCAACTCCATTGTGTCATTGCCCTTAAAGACCTTCTAGAAGAATAAGATGTGGAGGTAGAAGACAGTGATATTGATGATTCTGACCCTGTCTAGGTCAGGCTGATACGTGTGTTTGTGTATTAGTTTATAACAAAAAAATGTTAAAAAGTAAAAAAAAAAATATTTTAAAATAGAAAATAGGTTATAGAATGAGATATAAAGAAAATATTTTTGTATAGTTGTATAATGTGTTTATGTTTAAAAGTAAGTGTTATTACAGGAGTTGAAAAAAATTAGTTTGTAAAGTAAAAAGCTACAGTAAGCTAAGGTTAACTTATTATTGAAGAAATAAAAATACTTTAATAAATTTAGTGTAGTCTAAGTGTACAGTGTTAATAAAGTCAACATAGTGTATAGTAATGTTCTAGGCTTTCTCATTCAGTCACCACTTTGTCACTGACTCACCAAGAGCAACTTCCAGTACTGCTCACTCTATTCATGGTAAGTGTCCTATACAGGTGTACCATTCTCTATCTTTTTTTTTGTATTTTACTGTATTTTTTCTATTTTTAGATATGTTTGGATACACAAATACCATTGTGTTACAGTTGCCTGCAGTATTTAGTCAAATAACATGTTGTACAAGTGTACAACCAGGCCGTGTAGCAAGCTATGCCATCTAGGTTTGTGTAAGTGCATTCTATGATGTTTGCACAAAGATGCAATTGCCAAATAATGCATTTCTCAGAATGTATCCCTGTCATAAAGTGATGCATGACTTTTTCTATGCATCTTTTTTCTATACTTTTTCTATGCAAACAACAAAAATCTATAGCCTCAGAATTATTGGTAACACTTTATAGGAGAGGACTTTAAACTTTTGAAGTCCATAGCTTTTGGGGAAATTCTCTGAAAATAGCCAAAGCATTTTATGATGGGGACATACTGAACAGATATAAATCTGACACAATTCTTACTCTAAGAAGGATCAGACTATATATTGGTAATTACTCTAGGTAAAAGACCTCACAAATATTCTAAGATTATGTCTTATCATTGAGCAGTAAGTAAACTTAGAATTCAGAATTTTGTTTCCTGCAATGTACCTGGGTCTACAATCTTTTATCTTCCATAATTTTGTATTAAAATTTGTTAATAAAAATCTGTTTAGTCTCTGTTATCAGCATGATTTTTATTAGATAAGACTGAATCAAAGAATATGGGTCTTATAGGTTTACTATTTTGACATTAAAGAATATAGGGCTTATGTATATATTTTTTATCTTCTCTATAAACTAGCTTAATCCCTGGTTAATAAAGTAGAAGTAAGAAAATCCTCCTTCTCTTTCTACAAATATATTTTTCTGCTTTAAGGATCATTTAACCTTTATAAAACCTAAAAGTAATGCCTTGCCATTTATAATGCAGTTTTCAAAAATTAAATTAATTCTCAATATCATCCTATGAAATATGTATTAATATGTTCCCTTCTTTATGGGTGAATACATTGAGACTACAGGAAGTTATATAACTTTGAAACATCAAATACCTTATCAAGTATTTGCTACAGGGACCTTTATTCAAATCCTATATTTTTTCTAGGGCACTTGTTATAAGGCCTATGCTTTACTTCAAAAACACTTAAATGTAGTTAATGCAATAGTGTATGTGTATGCCAGTTATTTAAATTTTAGCTCTAGGAGTAGTTAGGTGATACTATGCTATCAGGACTTGAGAGTCTAGAGATGGTCAGCTAGCAATCTGACGAAAGGCCACATTCCAGAAATAGCAAAGAAGCTCATCCTTCAGCTGTTAATACCTAATCAGCAACTGATACTTTACTAAGTAGACAATAAGTATAAAATGTGGCCTTTTATTGCTAAAATTAATGTTATTTTTATCATTTATTTTTAAAAAGAGCCTTGTTTGAAAAATCGAAAATGTCCAAGATACATGGTTTGGGAAAACCATTCTTACTTGTCTGCACCTCTCTGAAATGCTGTCTGTATTCTGTATTCGCTAATTGGCCTTGTATTCAGTTACTAGTTTGGGGAGAATGTCTAGATGGCATAATATTGATTAGATGGATTCCTTGTCAGGAATTTTGCTGTGTCCCTATCAAAACCACTTTAATGATTGAAACACCTAAAAGACATAGAGCTGGGGATTCATCAAGTGTAGAAAACAGGCTGTATGAACCCATTCTGTAAGCTGCTAATAAAGTGTAATCAAATGCATGTTCGTGTGGAGGATGGAATCAAAGAATAATCTATGACTTCTTTCTATATAACCTGATAGTTAGGTTACAGAGACTCACAAACATTAGCCACTTCTGACTTTGATGACAGCTACTTTTAGCTATGACCAAATTGACGTGGGTCAGTTCTCAGTGATGCCACCTATCTTCTCATGAACACCATGAAGTGTTCCTTCTTTAATGTTGGACCTTACAACCTGAGGTCACCTGTGTGGTAATGTTCAGGACATTGGCTTAGTGACTAGAGTGTGATATTTTAAGAGCCTTGAAATGTATATATCTGAGCTCTGCAAATAGTTGTGTAAGCCAGAAACTGACTCCTTAATAGTGTTTTTCCAGATGCTTCAGAGTCCCCTGACTCTCTCTACACAGCTCTGTTGAATAAGAGTTTCTACTACAATTAACAAAATATTATTTTATATATACAGCAAACATACAGAAGAAATATTGATAGTTTGTAATAAGTGCTGAGGAATTATACAAAATCCATCTTTAGACAGCTTTACAAATACCAGCTAATTACATTTTGCTAAAGACAATTTATAATGTAATATACATATGGTGGAAATAAATAATAAAAAGCATAGCCATAGAAAATAATGCTTAAATTAAATGTTAATTGATTGAAATTAATTTTCATCCTCAGATGGTACATGCCCCCAACGTCTATAATATTTTTTATTATTGTCTCAAGAAAGCTGAGTTAATTTATTTTGAATCACACTTTTCTCATGGTTTGAGATTGTCTTCAATTTCCATAGCCAACAAATTGAGGGAAAAGACCGCTTTAACCAATTTTATTCAAAATTGGTTTTTACAGAGAAAACCAATTTTGAATAAAAAAGTCAAGTTACACTGTTATTGTAATTGGGCATAAAAATAGTTTTCTTTGGTTTTCCACTTTAGGTGTTTTGATACTTTAATTACTACCAACTTTTGTATTTCTTGTTGTGCTTTCCCAACTGTCACTATTATTTTGATAGTGAATTTTGTTGATAGCAGATAATAATTTGTCAATTTTGCAGCTCCAATCAAGCTTTAACATTTTTACACAACATTTTACATTAAAGTTAAGATTTTCAGAAGGGACATGGAAAATTTGACTTGGCCTTATACCCTTAGTTGCTAATTTCTGCATCAGTAAGTCCTCAGAACTATATGAATGGGAGTAGATTGTTCTATTATATATTTGGCAATTTTTTATATATTAGAATATAGTTTTCCCTCTTTCAAGACTTTATGACTTTCTAAAAGTACAGTGCTAACTTAAACCATGGGGCAAATTTGCCCATGTTAATTAGAAGAAGCAAACTTACCACAAATACCTCATCACCTCAAGACAAAACTAAATCGTATGACCTTTATTTTCAACTGCTCAGATCTGCCACTCAGATCTGGAACTTCAGTTACACAAAATACTTTTGTATTATTTCATATTTTGATTCTTTTACAGTCTCCTCTGCAGCATAAGATATTTTGCCTAGAAAATTCCTAATCTTTTAAAATGACTCTTAGAGTCTACTTTAACATCACTTCCACAAGAGAGTGCTAGGAAACCTCCCAAGTGGAGTTTACAGTGCTCTCCTCTGGGTCCTATGTACCTTGGACAAACTGCCATTATATTTCTATAAGTTAGGATTACCTGCCTAATTTCTATACTAGTCACTGAAATTTTTGATGACAAAGATCATATTTTATTTTAATTTACCTCCCTCATTGCTTTAGCACCTTTGAAGGTAAAAAGATCTGGCTCTTCTCCCAGTTCCAAGGATAATTTTTTCACTGTCTTGAAACCTTTCCCCCGATCTTGAGAAGGAGTATTATTCATCTGATTGGTCAGATGTAACATGATGACAGGCCTAATTGGCCAGAGGGCATGGTCTTTTCTCTTTTCTACTTCCTATCAGAAAATGGGTCAGAGCTCTCCCTTTCAGAGTATACCTATTTACTTCTCTTTCTTTCTGTTCATCTTTTCCACAGTGTCAATAATTTGTAGGCCAATGAAATTTGGCTTTTTGGTTGGAAATAAGAAATTCATGAAGGTTACAATTTAGAAAGATCTGGAATATTTTCTTTTGTTGACCATTCAGACCACCATAGGTCCAGACTATCTGCTATACATTGACAGCTTACAGGGGTAGAACATGTTTAGCCTCACATAATTAGAACTTGCCTCTATTGAGCTACCAAAAAAAAAAAAAAAGGTCATAACATATTAAAGTGGATCCCACACATGAGAAGGAGAAAAACCAAAAGATCATATGGCTGACTCAGTATAGCTTCTGGAGGAGAAAAACATCAATTTGAACAGAAAAGTAATATCAACACTTAAGAAGATTAAAATTAAACACAGAAATTACTTTTTTGGTAAAACATTTCACCAATAAGACATGATTTCCAACTAAACAATTTAATAACTTAATTGATAAAAAGAAGTGACCATTGTTAAAATCTGAATTAATATCTTATACAAAATTAAAAAAAATCTCAGAGCAAATATTTCAAAGTAGAGATATTTATGGAAAAGAGATTCTAATTATAGATTCTGGATACAACATGACAATAATAGAATTCCAGAAAAAGAGAAAGGGACAGATATAGGGGTTATGCTAATTTAATAACCATTCAACAAAAATATCTCTAAGCTAAAGAAAGGTCAGTTTTTGTCATTTTAAAGTATGTACTGAGTTCCTTGTATGAGCAATAAAAAGAAGGGACATGCACCTAGGCATAAAAAATTTTCTATATTTAAAGATAAAAAGAAAATTTTTAAAAAGTTTTAGAAAGAGCCTGACCTGTGGTGGCGCAGTGGATAAAGCGTCGACCTGGGAACACTGAGGTCACCAGTTCAAAACCCTGCACTGGTCTGGTCAAGGCACATATGGGAGTTGATGCTTCCAGTTCCTCCCCCCTTTCTCTCTTTCTCTCTCTCACTCTTTGTCTCCTCTCTAAAATGAATAAAATAAAAAGAAATTTTAAAAAGTTTTAGAAAGAAAGATCAAAATGCCTATAAAAGTAAAATAAGCTAGAGTACGATGAGATGATACATTTAAGCAAATGAGAGGTAAGAATTTTAACTCCAGAACCTGTATCTGGCCAAGATATTAACATGTAAGAGAAGGGTAGGTATATATAGGTAATCAAAACTTTAGAATGTGTTTCTCTTCACATAGGATGATATATAATCTAACATTCTAATTGAGTGTGAAAAAGGTCACCATTGATAATGATGCCTCAACAAAAGGCATACACTAAGATTTCTTGGAAAATTGATTGAAACTAAGAAATGGCACTATCAATACTGACCACCAAACAGGTAACACTTCCCAGGAAACAGGAATGAATGATCATTATTTATATACCACATTTAAGGAAAATTCTAAAGAACTTGAACTATTAAAAAAAAGAATCTAGAGAAAGAACTAAGAACTCAGGAAGATAAAAAATGAATTGGAAGAAATAATTATTATAAAATAAAAGTTAAATTTAAATGAGTAGTGACAAATCATTTGGGAATAACAATGCAATATTAAATAAAGTTTCTTGAAATATAGGAAGTATATTTAAGATGAGTTCTAATAATAGTCAAAGTATAAGTATAATAAACTATTTTAACTAGAGTTTGGGTGAGAAAGGAAAAAGAACAGATGTAAAGAATTTTTATCATTTTATCTGGAAGGGAAAAGACTATAAAAGAAAGGGCAGTGGAAATATCCTTATGATCTTAGTTTATTTAGATGTGTAAAAGAGAAATATTGCAATAGATTACTCAGAATTAGCAAAACTCAAGCTTAAAGGCCACAGTCCTCCAAGACTTCCATGTCTGTCCAAGACTTTTGACATAAGTCACAAGTGTAGGGGTCTCAAGGGCCATTCTACTTTTTTAAATTTTATTTATTTATTCATTTATTTTATTTTTATTTTTTTATAGAGACAGAGAGAGAGAGTCAGACAGAGGGATAGATAAGGACAGACAGAAAAAAACAGAGAGAGGTGAGAAGCATCAATCATTAGTTTCTTGTTACCATTGCAACATCATAGTTGTTCATCGATTGCTTTCTCACATGTGCCTTGACCGTGGGCCTTCAGCAGACCGAGCAACCCCTCGCTGGAGCGAGCGACCTTGGGTCCAAGCTGGCAAGCTTTTGCTCAAGCCAATGGGCCTGCGCTCAAGCTGGCAAGCTCGGGGTCTCGAATCTGGGTCTTCCACATCCCAGTCCGATGCTCTATCCACTGCGCCACCACCTGGTCAGGCTCAAGGGCCATTCTCACTTGTGACCACCTTGCTACAAATTTGGGTGACTCCACAGATTTTCTTAGGTTCAGTAATTTGCTAAAATAACTCACAGGGCTCGGGAAAGCACTATAGTTATGAATGCAGTTTTATTATAGCAAAAGGATATAAGTCAGAACCAGTAAAAGGAAGAGATACAGAGGGCAGAATTGGGGAAGAGGGTTCCAAACATGAGGATTTTGTGTCCTCAGGAATAAGTTACCCTTCTAGCATTGATGTGTAGCAATATGCAAACAGAGTACTGGCAACCTAGGAAGTTCAGCTGAACTTTGTGTACAAAGTTTTTATGGAGACTTCATCATATAGGCATGACTGATTGAGTTATTGCCAATATGGTTGAATTCAATCTCAATTATTACCATCCTTCCCTAGAGGTCAAGCTGATATCATGTAGCTCAAATTCCAACCCTCTAAGTACATGATTAGTCTTTCTAATGTGACCAGCCTCTATCCTGAGTTATATCTTGTTAATATAAACTACCTAAGGGACTGCCATGAATCACCTCATTAGCATAAATGATTAAGTGTTATCACAGAGGCCAATCATGAATAACAAAGTTGCTTCTATTACTTGAGAAATTTCTGTGGTGTAGAGGTTACCTCAAAGGAACTGAAGACAAAGGCCATGCCTTTCTTTGGGTTAAGACCAAATTCTTTATTATCTAAGATGTTATGTGTCTGAAAAGGGAATGAAAATCTATAGCACAACTTATAAATTATCTAAGGAGAAAAAAATGAATGAGTTGCTGGACTAACACAGTAAAAATAAGGAAAAGTTAAAACATAAAATATTGGTCAGTGGCTAAAAATGGAAGTGATGCCTGTAACTTCTCTTGTTTCAAGTAATTCCCTTGAAAAGGAAGGCCCTGTCCACCTGTTTGTTCTTTTCTCCATCTAATTAGCTGGGATGTAGATGTGATGTAGAGAAGAGAGAGCTATTTTAGAATACAAGTTGGGATCTGTGAATTGATAAGATAGAAGCCCTGGACTTCAACACCATTGAGCCACAAACTCAACTATGACTCACCTCCCTTTAAATTTGTGAGATGCGGACAACTGTATATTTTTAGAGGAGCCTGACCCATATTCTAACTATTACATCTAGGGACATGATACTAGCAAGCTATTATAAATAGATACCCATAATGGAAATAATAATACAATCAGACAAGATGGCATTTAATGTTAAAAGTGCAAACAATGGTTACAACAGTTCACTGTGTAAAAATAATAAAAGGCAAAATTCAGTATAATAACATAATAGTTATAAACTTGTATATTTCAAACAATATAGCACCTAACTACATAGACATAACTATTAAACATATAAGAAGTTAAAAAGATTGAATTATGAATTTATAAGAAAAGACTTCAAAAGACCTCTTCAGAACTGAAAATATTTAGTAGGCAAATTTTTAAAAAGGGGAACATAGAGATGTTGAATGATGCAATCAAAAAGCTTGGTTTAATAAATGCATATAAAATATTGAAACTATCATATAAAATATCTAGAACTTTATTTAATCTATGTCTGCATAAAACACTCATAAGAATATTTTTAAATTCAAGAAAATTTCAGGGCATATTCTGTGATTATGAGTCAATTGAATCAGAAATATATTAAGGGTTTTAAAATGAGCATTTTCAGAAATTAATAGATAAACTGGATTAAAAAATAAATAAAAATTACCTGTAAAGCAAAAACTAGGATAACATATTGTATCAAAACATATGTAGAATACAGAAAAAGCAATTTCTATGGTGTGGGGATCCTAACAGGGAAAACCAGGATGTGATCTCTGCTTAACAACAGAAACTGCAGAAGCGGTCCAACTCCTATGCCATTTTGGGCAACCTGACTCAGCTCCAGTTCCCAGGCTTTTCTAGGGCAGCCATGCCTTTCTGGCCCACCTGACTCAGCAACTGACATCACTTCCTTGATGTAATGTGGTTGGCCTCCTGCCACTGTTGTTGCTAAGTACTCTGTCTACCACACTGGCACTGCTAGGTTAGGACTCCAGGACAGCAGGTCTGCTTGGGATACAGCATGGAATAAAGCATTGCAACATGTCTCATCTCCCTGTGGCTCCTCATGCTTTCTTCACCTTGGAAATCTCACCACCTAAATCATCCCTTGCAGAACAGGAGGGCTTCAACATATGGAAAAATGTATAGCCTTGAATGCTGAAAAATGAAGAAACTTGATATTTACTGTAAAGAATAAGACATGCACAATAAACAAAAATAATTTGAAAGAATGAAATTAAGAGAAAAATAATATTAGTATAATAGATAAATAGTAGAAAAGGATTTTTAAAAATCTGATAGCTGATATCTATAAAAATATTTGATTAATTTATAAATACAGTATTAAATGAGCTTAAAAACTTTAGAGTAGAATAAATCCTAGCTTAAAATGAGGTAAAAGAGGTTGGTTGCTTTCATGGCAATTGTTTTTCAATTTTATTAAAATTCCCCAGCTTTTTTTTTTTTTTTTTGGTAACTAATTTAAAAAAAAACACAGTAATTGCAAATGTCATCTGAAAGCTTAATTCAACCTGTATGTCATCAGTTTGCAGCTTTCAGTTCATAATGTTCCCTGGTGTAGCAGTGCCAATTTTTAGTACACTGTCAAATATGTTAGCTGAAAGATACATAACGTCATCATATCAAATATAATCAGCCAACTTTTTAGTCTATTATTTTTATTCTCAGTATATACCTACTAATACATATTATTGGGAGCCTCCGATTGCTATTTATACTTCAAGGACAGTGACATTGAGTTGACCTCAAAAATGAGAGAAATAAGCCTGACCAGACGGTGGCGCAGTGGATAGAGCATTGGACTGGGATGCGGAGGACCCATGTTCAAGACCCTAAGCTGGCCAGCTTGAGCGTGGGCCCATCTGGCTTGAGCAAAAAAAAGCTCATCAGCTTTGACCCAAGGTCACTCGCTTGAGCAAGGGATTACTCGGTTTGCTGAAGGCCTGTGATCAAGGCACATATGAGAAAGCAATCAATGAACGACTAAGGTGTTGCAATGAAAAAACTGATAATTGTAGCTTCTCATCTCTCTCCATTCCTGTCTGTCTGTCCCTATCTATCCCTCTCTCTGTCCCTGTAAAAAATAAAAATTTAAATTTAAAAAATGAGAGAAATAAAATAATAAAATAAAATTCTTCATAAAACTGATAGTAGTTTCATAATAAAAGGGATGAACAAGTTTAATTTTGCGATTTTACTGAATAATTATGAAAGCTATAATTACAGTTTTTGACCACTTTTGTTGGGTTAGCAAGCCAAAGTCTCTTCTCTACATATCATGAGATGTTCAATAATTTAACTGTCCTTTTCCCCTTCAAACAAAAGTCATCACAGAAAACCAGAAATATTCTGGTTTATTTCAGCCAGGTAGACTGGAAACAGGGTTCACATCACATGACTTTCAAACCAAAGACACTTATCTTTTTCATGGGTTCCAGATACTTTTCAGAATTGCCAAAGATTAATTCATAGTAGATCATTTAGTGACATGGGCTAGTCTCCTAACTCTTCTTGAATCAGTTCCATAAAAATAATAAATGACTAAAATAATGTTCCTAAAGAAAGATAAGAACAGTGTACATTCTGTGAACTAAAATATAGACCATCAGTATTTAACTGTAACTGTCCCAGTGTTTTGCCAGAGGAGAAGAAGGGATAGAAAGATAAATAGTGAGTCCAGAAAATTAAACCACATCTGTTCAGAAAGATCGAAGCTCACTGGATAACAGTGTTTGAGCTGGGTATTGATTGATGTCCTCACAATTGTCCCTTAACATGAATGATAGTTGAGGATGTGTTAAATAGGAGTCAGTTCGAGGATCTGGAACATGAGCCCGTGCAGTGGGTATGAAAACACTACAGTAGAAGAAAGCTAGTGTTCTCTTCCCATTGTACACTCCCTCGCAAAAAGAAAAGTAGAAAAAATAAAAGAAGAGAAAAATAGAAAAAGAAAGGGAAAGACAAAATAAAAGAGATAAAAGAAGAAAGTCTAGGATGTTACCCAAAGCTAGAACGTGGCAAAAGTGCCAGCTTCCTATTTATAATTAATAATTGTTTATATATATTTCACCACTGTGTTATTTTCTGTCACATTTATTTTTTTTATTATTATTGTTCTTAAATGTTTGTTTTCTCTTACATTTTAAATATTAATTTATAATAAATATTTCAATTATGATCATAATTTAATTAATTAGATTAATAATAAAGTAATTTATTGTTTTGTTTTTAATAATGTGACAGACAACATAGTATTCCATTACTATTTTAGTTTACATTTCTTTAATTACTTTTGAGTTCAACAAAAGTTTAAGAAATTCCTGTATACAACATGATCAACAGTTCAAATGCTATAGAAACATTTCTATGTACTTATTGACCAGTGTCATCCTGTTAAATTTAATTTCCTAAATAAAATTTAAAAAAATTTTCCATATATTTGCTAATCAGTTATTTATTCTCTAATAATTTATTAGTCTAGGTTTTATTTTGAGTGCCTTACCTTAGCACTGCATCAGATCTATTCAATCTCTGCAACCTATAAATTATATGGCCTTTGATTGACAGTTTTTTACAATTCCTCTTATTTCAAATAGTTTGCCAGTAAAATGAAAATAATATTGGTATGGCATAAACCTTTTGATTTTTAAGTTTATATGTGCTTTTGAGTTTTAGATTAATATTATTTTTAATTTTCTCTTTAGTATATTCTTTTTTATGTCTCAAAGTTATCTCAAATTCAATATTGCCAATATTGAATTCATGTTTTTAACCCTCATGCTCTCCTAATGTTTTTCTATTCTGGTGAATAGCATTACCATTCAACCATTTGACCAAACCAGGAATTTAAGAGTCATTTTTCTCTTTTACTTTCTATGGTAAGTACCTAACTAGTCTTTGTTGGTTTACTTTCATAATATTCTTTTGTCGTATTTCAGTGAATATAACATCTCATCAATTGTAGTGCACCATTACTTTATTCATAAGAAGGAAAAAGATGCCAATGAATGCATTCACTCATCACCTGACTTAAGAGTTCTGAAGGATCAGGTTTTTTCACACGATATTATCATCTGTACCATCATGAGCTTTAGCTGGAAACCATTTCTGAGTGTTGCTATATCATCTTCTGGGTTTTGCAAATTTCTATGCACTTGAACAGGCAGAGGCAATCAGACAATCAATATAGCACAGAGACTATAAGAAGTATTACGATGTTAGAGATGTTAAAAATTTTTAAGTGTGCCTAAGAATCTCAAAATATATTTCTCTTTATCTCCACAGTCATCACAATAGTACAAGCTATACTCATTTTTCCTTTTTTACTTTGAATATTTTTAATTACAGTTGACATACAATATTATATTAGTTTTAGATCTACAACTCAGTGATTAAACATTATATAACTTATTAAGTTATCATCCCAATAAATCTATACCATACAAAGTTATTAAAATACTATTGGCTATATTTTCTATGCTGTACTTTACAACCCTGTGACTATTCTGTAACTACTTGTTTGCACTTCTTAATTCCTTCATCTTTTCACTCATCACCCCTGTAGTTCCCCACATTGGGGAACTCTCAAAATGTACTCTGTATCTATAAGTCTCTGTCTGCTTATTTATTTTGTTTTTAGATTCCTTATATAAGTGAAATCTAATGTCATTTGTCATCCTCTGTCTGACTTATTTCATTCAGCACAACACCCTCTAGGTCCACCCATGTTGCAAATGTCAAGATTTCATTCTGTTTTTATGGCTGACTCATATTCCTTGTATATATACGCCACTTCTTCTTCATTCATTCATCTATTGATGGGCTCTTAGGTTGCTTTCATATCTTGGTTATTATGAATAATCCTGCAATGAACATATGGATAACCAGAAGTGTATTTGTTGGGTTCTTCTGTCTATTGTTATATAGCCTTTGTTTTAAAGTCTTTTGTTTGGTATACGTATTGCTATCACAGCTGATATTTTGTTTGTTTCTATTTTAATGAAACATCTTTTTCTGTCCCTTTACTTTCAGTTTGTCTATGTCTTTCAATCTGAAGTGAGTCTCTTGTAGCTAGCATACTTAAGGGTCTTGTTTGGTTATCCATTCATCTTCATATGTCTTTTAATTGAAGCATTTATTCCATTTGTATTTAAAGTAACTGTTAATAGGAATGTATTTATTTCCATTTTATTATTCATATTTTTTATCTTTTTTCTTCTCCTTCTTAAAAATAAACAACCCTTTAACATTTCTTATAATACTGGTTTGGTGGTGATGAACTCCTGTAGTGTTTCTTGTTTGGGAAGCTCTTCATCTGTCCTTTGATTCTAAATGACAGCTTTGTTGGGTAATCTTGATTGTAGATCCTTGGTTTT
Organism: Rhynchonycteris naso; assembly: GCA_037038555.1. Lineage (NCBI taxonomy): Eukaryota > Metazoa > Chordata > Mammalia > Chiroptera > Emballonuridae > Rhynchonycteris > Rhynchonycteris naso. The sequence goes on along the minus strand of CM072997.1, from coordinate 179,278,429 downwards.
CATCACTTTGATTATTTCTTGCTACTTTCTTCTGGCCTACAAAGTTCTGTTGAGAAACCGGATGCCAGTCTTTGGGAGCTCTCTTGTAGGTAACTAATTATTTTCTTCTTGCTGCTTTTAAAATTTTCCTTCTGCTTTAATCTTTGAAATTTTAATTATGATGTGTCTTTGTGTGGACCTCTTTGGGTTCATTTTGTTTGGTGCCTAATGTGTTTTCTGGATTTGTGTGTCTATTTCTTTTACCAGGTTAAGAAGTTTTCCATTATTATTTTTCCACATAGGGTTTCAATTCTTTGTGTTTTCTCTTCTCTTTCTGACACCCTCATGATGCAATTGTTAAAATGCTTGAAGTTGTTCCAAAGTCTATCTTTATTTATTTTCTTTTTTAAGTTCTCTCTTTTTGCTATTTTGATTGGGGGTTTTCTGCTTCATCTACTCCATTGTTGATTCCCTGTAATGTATTCTTCATTTCAGTTATTGTACTCTTTATTTCTGATTTCTTTATGCTTTTTATTTTTATGTTTTTATATTTCCTATCTTTTGTTGAAGTTCTAAGTTCATCTACCCTTCCTCTAAGTACATTGAGCATCCTTATAACTAGTGTTTTGAACTGCATCTAGGAGATTGTTTGCCTCTAATTTTGTTTAGTTCTGTTTCTGGAGTTTTGTTTTGTTCTTTTATTTGGGGCATGTTTTTTGTCACCTCATTTTGGCTGCCTCCTTGTGTTTGTTTCTATGTATTAGATAGAACTGCTGTATCTCTCAGGCTTGGTAGTGGCCTTATGAAGTCGGTGTCCTGTATGTTCCAATGGCACAATTTCCCATCACCCAATTTGGGCACTCCAGCTGTGTCCCCCCACCTTGTTAGCTGTGTACACCAACTTGTTGTAGTTGAGCCTTGATTGTCATTGGAACTATAGTGGAAAGAACTTACCTCCAAGCTGATTGGCTGTGAGGACTGGCTGAACTATCATGGAGGATCAGCTATGCAGGGACTAACCCCATGGGACATGACTTACTTCAGTGGGTCAATGGTGCCTGCTGAGTCTACCCCTTAAGTGTGTCTCTTGTGGAAGAGGTTGGGTGATGCGGTCTGAAAAAATATACTGGGTATACTAGGTTTTGGGCCTCTCAGGAAGTGCATACAAAGATCAGCCACTGCCTACACCCTACCTGGGGCCACCTCGCATGAGCTACAAAGTAATCTGTAAATGGTTACTACTTGTGCTGGATTTAGAGGTGACCAGGAGAGGCCAAGCTGTGAACCAAGGTCACCTGCTGTTAATGCTGAACCTAGGGCAATTTAGGGAGAGGTACTGACCCGGTGAGGCCAAATGTCACTTGTTTGAGAGATTTAGGAATGTCCAAAGCATGAGCCAAGACAGGCATTTTGTATAGAAAAGCCTTTGGTTAGGGTTTCAGGAAGTCACCAGGGTGGGTTGAATAATATCAGCCAGGCTGATGAAGAGTCAGGTATGGAACCCACCTTCATGTTCTGTGGAGGTAGGGCCCAGAAGAGGAACAAAAGTGTTGCCAACACTTCTGTCTGAGAGATAGCTGCTACTCCAGCTCTCACTTCAAAACCAGACAACTCAGTTCCTCCCCATATGTCCCTAGTGCCTCAGCACTGGAGCTCAGAGTGAGTAGGTTTGAGTAAGTTTGTGTACCAGTCCCTTTAAGGGGAACATCTGGAACTCTAAGAGTCTCACTCACCCACAGTCCTAGCTGGGTTTCTTTTAGCCAGAAGTTATGGGGGCTTTTTTTCCTGACACTGCACACCGGGTTGAAGAGCCTAAGTAGGGCTCCTCTGGGGCACCTCTTCACCTGAAATATTTGTTCCAATTTTTAAACATCACATGTAGGTGTGGGACCAGCCCACTCTCCATCTCTGTACCTCCAACCAGACACAATGTGGCTTTTCTTTATATTCTTAGTTGTAGGACCTCTGTTTAGCTGGATCTCAGGCAGTTACAAATGATGGTTATACTGTAGTTGTAATTTTAATGTGGTTGTGGGAGGATTTGAGTTATGTGTTTACCTACACCACCATCTTCACCAGTTTCACTTATAATCATTTTTTGCTTAGATAACTGCAATAGTTATTGAAATAATCATTCTGTATTTATCATGCCCAACTTCTATCCAATCCTGTCTCTACCTAATGGCTAGACAGTTTGCAAATCTGATATCTCTCTGCCTGTTGTTCTATCTCTGGTTCTTTTCAATGGCTTCCCATTGTCTGTAGAATAAAGACAAAGCTTTTCCTCTATCAACCAGGTTTTCCATGGTCTGACCACAATCTCTTATCCAGCCCCATCCTTTTCTACATTATTTTCACTCTACATTCCAGAGCCCAGAGCTCCTTCTCTTCATTACATCATCTTTGCACGTATATGCTGTTTCTTTTTTTTAATTTTTTGTATTAGTTTTAACTTATTGTGTTTACATGAATTCAAGTGTCCCACTCTATATAACACCCTCACCTCCCACCTCTGTGTCCCCCATTACATCTTCTTTACCACCCTCCCCTTAACTCCCACCCCCTTTTCTCTGGGATTTACTGTCTTGTTATTTGTATCTATGTGTTACGTATACATAATTTCACTAATCCTTTCACCTCTGATCCCATTTTCTCATCCCCCTTCCCTCTGACTGCTGTCCCTCTGCTCCCCACAACCCTGCTGTGGCCTCTATTCTGTTCCTTGGTTCACTGTGTTCATTAGATGCCACATATAAGTGAGATCATATGATATTTTTTTTTGCTTGGCTTATTTCACTTAGTATAATATTCTCCAGGTTCATCCATGCCATTGCAAAGGGTAATATTTTCTTCTTTTTCATAACCACATAATATTCCATTATGTATATGTACCTGAACTTTTTAATCCACTCGTCCAATGACGTACACTTGGGCTGTTTTCAGATCTTGGCTATTGTAAACAATGCTTCCATACACATGGGGGTGCATTTCTTTTTTTTGAATCGGTGATTTGGTATTCTTAAGATATAGTCCTAAAAGTGGGATAGCTGGGTCAAAAAGAAGTTTCACTTTTAATTTTTTGAGGAAATGCTATACTGTTTTCCACAAGTCAGTATTCCTACCAGCAGTTCCTTTTCACCAAATGCTCTTCTTTCCCATAATTAAATTATTCTTGTCCTTCAGATCTCAATTCAAATTACTTTCTCAGAGAAGTACTTTGTGACTTCTTCAATTAGGTAAAATTACTGATTAAATTGTTTTATATAGCACTTTACAGAATGTTATAATTATTTATGTGATTTTTTGTCATACTATCAGCCCTATAATGATAGTGACCATGCTTATTTTTGTTTCTTAGTATATTGCCAGCAATTAGCACAGGGTCTGATAAAGGACAGGTCACTATATAGTTATTGAAATATGAAAAAATAAGTGTTCTTATTAGGGCTGAATGTGGTAATGCAGATTATAATAGTGTAGTATCATTATCTGTTTTATAGTAAGCATTTTATAAATGTTATTTTTTATTGTTATGGTTATTGAATCACATTCTTTATATATCATTCTGGCTTCTCACCTTCCTATAAAAAAATTAATATATCTATGTATCTTTACTAGTTTCAATGTGGTTGTAGTACAGTGGATCCAAATGATCTTACTTATTTGCAGCAGAATTGTACCTGTGCTATAACATTATTTTTCTTGGCATCAATTATACTGAAAACTACCTAACTGAGAGTGCAAGCCCTAGATTGAAATCTTTAGATCAATTAGAAATAGCCTGACCTGTGGTGGCACAGTGGAAAAAGCTTAGACCTGAAATGCTGAGGTTGCGAGTTCTAAACCCCAGGCTTGCCTAGTCAAAGCACATATGAGAATCAATTACAAGTTGATGCTTCCAGTTCTTCCCCCTTCACCCACATGTCTCTTCTCTCTCTCCCACTTTTCTCTCTCTCCTCTATCTAAAAATTAATCAATAAATAAAATAATCTAAAAAAGATATGAAGGTCCAAATTTGCCCCTTTTGGGGAAGCATGAGCCTACAATCATGATTTATCTGAGTTCTTTTGTTTTGTTGATTATTTTTCCCTCATAAAAACTGAGTATAACAGGTTTGCTAAATTGCTTGTTTTAATAATCCTACTTAGGGAATGCCAACATTTTATTTTAATAATCTCTTTCCCTTAAAAATATGTATTTCTTTGCTCAAGGCCAACTCTACTTTTGTATTACTCATTAAAATTCCTTTTATACAAACACCATTAGTATAGAAAATGAGCCTATAAAAACATTCCATTTAACACTATCACTTCTGTGCATTTTTCTTTGTTTTAATGGAGACCTTAATGGCAACTTCTTGATTCTTATATGATTATTGACCATGCATTATTAGATAGGGAATGAGATTAGAGACTGCAAATGACAGAGAGAAAGATTAGAGACATACACCATAAGCTCTCAAGCTCTTTCTTCATTCTTCCTTCACAACTCCAAATACTAGAAAGCCCTTTCTCTTTGAGAACAAGCAGTAAAAGCATGCCATTTAGGTTAAGAGCTAACTAACCAAAATCAAGTTTGTTAAGCAACCTAAGTTTCTAACTCTTTATCCATAATAACACTGTAGATATATGTGGTATATTGCATTATTCTCACCAAATCTTTATCTTCTTAGTATTCACATTCTTTTTCATGTGCCTTTGCAGTTCCTCCCACTAAGGCCACACATTTGTCTACAACATTGATATTGGCCTTGGCCATGTAACTTACTTTGGCCAAAAGAACTTTATTGGGCATGATGAGAACAAAGGTTTGGCATTTGCTTGCATACATAGTTGGGCATTATCTCTTGTGCTTCTGTCATAATCATGAGGAACACATACTCAAGTTCGCTGCACAGTCCAAAGAGAATGAAACTTAAGTAGAGTATATCTGAGTCATACATGGCTTGGAGTCAACCCCAACTGAGCCCAACATAAATCAGCTGACTCCTAGCCTGCCCTGAAAACCAAGAAACAAGAAAAAAAAAGGTTCATTATTATTTATCACTGACTTTTGGGATGGTTTGTTATCTACAAATAGCTGATTAATATATACCTTATAAAGTTTTTCAGATAATTAAGGAAGACAAGATATATAAGTTGTCTAATATAATAAAATGAATAAATGATATTATCTAAAATAGGTAATAAAGGAAAAGGTCATAATCTATTAGGAGCAGAGGACATTGGCAAAGCACTTTAAAGCTTGAAATCAATATAACAACATTTTTACATTCATTTCTACCAGCCATGTGTCTAGGGGAGGTATGGAATTCTTTAATCCTTGCTTTCATCTATAAAGTGAGGATGATAATGGCACATAACACAGTGTTTTTAAGAATTCCATGAGGTTATGGTTTTGAAGGGTTTAGTCAAAATGTGATACATGAAAAAATTTTAATACATATTAGTGATTTTATAGCATTTTATTATCATTATTAATTATAATTATTATATTATTATTAATGCTCTTTCAATATTTTCTTTAGAGACAGAGTATTGATTAATTTCAATTATTGGCCAATTACACTTTTATTTCCTCAACTTTTAAAACATTACCAAGTCTAGAATTAACAACCTTATTTTTATTAGGTCTAAATTTACTTATCATTCAATGTATTTGTTTTGATAGAGATTTCAAAATTCACAATATTTGAAACTACAAATAGTTTGATTTCAATTGTGCTTTTCAACCTCAAGTTTCTTTGTGTTGAGTATGTTTGGTCAATGAGACATGATCATGAGTGATACCATTAGGATCATCGTAGTCTGTCACCTAAGCCAGGTAATTCCTCCTAGTCAGAAAATTCCATTAATTTTATGTGACTTTTTTAATAAAGAGCTCTACTTTAATAAATACTTTTTTCCACAGGAAAGACTGCTCCCAAATATTTTATATATATATATATATATATATATATATATATATATATATATATATATGTCTTTCACTAATAGGTAAGCTCTCTTGGGGAAGAGATTTTGTCTCTTGTTCACTTGTTCACTAATGCTATATCCCCGCACATAAACTTACTCAGCAAATACTTGCTGAATAAATGAAAGAATGAATTCATAATAAGAAAAGTGTTTAGAACCTCAAGCATTTTTACATGAATAATTTCCTGTAATTTTTATGGTAGCCCTAAGAGATAAGTACTATTATATTCATTCTACACATAAAAAATCTGACTTTTCTAGTTTTCTACCTAATATTACACAACTTTTTTTTTTTTTTTTTTTTTTTTACAGGGACAGAGAGAGTTAGAGAGAGAGATAGATAGGGACACACAGACATGAACAGAGAGAGATGAGAAGCATCAATTATTAGTTTTTTGTTGCCGTTGCAACACCATAGTTGTTCATTGATTGATTTCTCACATATGCCTTGACCGCGGGCCTTCAGCAGACCAAGCAACCCCTTGCTGGAGCCAGCGATCTTGGGTCCAAGCTGGTGAGCTTTTGCTCAAGCCAGATGGTCCCACGCTCCAGCTGGCAAGCTCGGGGTCTCGAACCTGGGTCTTCTGCATCCCAGTCTGACGCTCTATCCACTGCGCCACCACCTGGTCAGGCTACACAGCTTTTTGAAATAAAACCAAGCCAACTCCAAAGCCCAACTATTAATGATTGATTGCCAACAATCACATGATTTTATTGTTGTTTAAGTTTCTTCTTGAGGAATTTATCTGAATTACACCCATTTGTAATGAACCAAAACAAAGAAAGGAAGCACTTCAACATATAAGGAGAAAATCTTCCAATTCTTATTTCTCATTTAGAAAAGATTTTATTTTTTTACTACAGACATGATTTTAAAGACAGCAACAGCAAAATATTTCATGAATCATTTATTTTCAGTGTTCAGTGGATGGCTTTGTCTTTCATTAAGATGAAGGTTTCGTTTCTTGTTTTTACACATATATCTTTTGGGGTCATAAAATCATAGCTGTTTGAAATACAAAACAACTTCAAGAGTCAGATTCATTTACAGCCATGTATTTTTTGTTTTGTTTTGTTTTCTTTTCTTTTCTTTTGAGATCTCTCAGTTTAGAAGGGAAATTGGTTTTCCCTGGATCACTGAACCAGTCAAATGGCTTTTGCTTGACCGAGCTTTAGCACCAGAAATTCAAGAACTGAGCTCTAAAATATGATTAATTCAATGAAATCAAAGGAGTGAAGTGACAAATAAGTATGCATTGATTTATTTCAGGGTATTAATGTAGACTGAAAAACACAAATTTCCCAAGGGAAGTTAACTTTTTTTTGTTCCTTAACTAGATTACACAAAAGTAAATATGCATTCAGGTATAAAATGAATTGATTTGAATGAATTAATGAAAAGTAGCAACTTAGATAAATTGCTCAACTTTTTCGTTCAAGATATATTATTATATATCTTAGAAAATTTTCTGAAACCCACATAAGGCCAATAGAGTATGTTGAATTAATATTGATAAGTGATGTTTTCATTGTCTAATTGACCTGTTGTAGAAAGGTAGTCTATGTCATTAAAAGTGCTTGGAAGTTCTAGCTACTTAGTGCAGTAGTTGGCAGAATAACCCTGGAGCTAATCGTATAGATTTCGCAGAGAAGTTTATATTAGCTTTTCAACTAAAGGCAAGTGTGCATTTCGCCTCTCTCCCAGACGTAGAAGCTTAATGATCAAAAAAGGGATTATATCTTTCCCCACAGAACTCAATATCTGAATTGGTTACTCTAGTCTTAGTTAGAATGTATTGGTTTCAAATGAAATAAAACTTTTTGAACTAGCTTAAGCAAAACAGGAAAATATGATGAGATTCTAGTGGTAGTTTGCAGAAACTGAGAGCATGGAGTCCAGTAGAATTATGAGTTACTTAGGTCATAATACAGCTACAATTATAAACTAGTTAAAAGCAGGAGTGCATTGGTGAACTTTCTGAGCTCTAATAATTCTTTGAGCTGGCCACAATTTACATTAGTTCTTAGCATCATGCAGTATTTTTTTTTTTAGCAATTAAACACCTTTGTTTTCCTCAGTGCAATGTGTTTGTAGCATCTTTGAAAGAGATGTGCAAAGGGAACTTGCCTTTCTTCAGCTATCCTAGTTGATTAGAATCTTTCCTGTCCTTCCCATAAGTTTTAGAAAACAGCATATTTGCTTTCTTCAAATTTTGGACATTTACACTTGCAAACAATTGGAATAATTACCTTTCTCATTACTATTAGCATACTGGAAGGGAAGAACACTTTTAGTCTTGAACCAGGTTACAGGGAGCAGAATATCACTTGAGCAGAGAAAGCTTATGACATGACCTAGTCTCAGAAATCATTAGTTGTCTATCATATAGAGAGACTTATTATTTGCTCTATCTGTAATTATTCCAGACTGACATTTTATGCATATTGTAAAAGCTTAATAAAAAATGAATATGCCAGGAATTCACATCTTGAGAAAAAGTGACATATGTAAACCATCAGTTAATGTCAATAAAACCCAAAAAGCTATTGAGATTTTGTGACATTGAATTAACAAACCAATAATCAATATCAGTTATTGATCCTTCAACATGAAGGTGATGAAAAATAAATATCAGTGCTTCTTATTACTGACTTGGATGGAAATATTTATTGGTTAAATTACTGGTTAATTGAAAATAACTTAATTGATGGACATAAAGAATGGCATGAAAAGTAATAGTCATAATAGGAAACTTTAACAGCCCACTGACATCAATGGATTGATCTTCCAGACAGAAAATCAGCAAGGAAAATCAGCCTTAAATGACACATTGTGTTTAATTGAAAATTTCAGAGCATTTTACACAAAGCAGAAGAATATTCATTCTTTTCAAGCACACAGGATAGACCAAATGTTAGGCCACAGAACAAGTCTAATGAATTTAAGAAGATTGAAATTATATCAAGAATCTTCTCCAAACTTAGTAGTATAAAACTGGAAATCAATTACAAGAAACACACTGAAAAACACACAAAGACATGGAGGTTAAATAACATGTTATGAAACAATGAGTGGTTTAACAATGAGATCAAGGAAGAAATCAAAAATACCTTGAGACAAATGAAAATGAAAACTCAACAACCCAAAATCTATGGGACAGAGCAAAAGCAGTACTAAAAGGAAAATTCATAGTAACACAAGCCTACTGCAAAAGAAAAAAAATAAAACAAGAAAAATCTTCAATAAACAATCCAATATTATATCTAAAGGAACTAGGAAAAGAACAATAGACAAAGCTCAGAGTGAGTAGAAGGGATAAAATAATAAAGATTAGAGCAGATAAACAAAGTAGAGTTCCCCCTCAAAAATACAAAAGACCAATGAAACCAACAGATGGTTTTTTGAAAAGATAAGCATAACTGATAAACATTTTGCCAGACTCATCAAGATAAAAAGAAAGAGGACCCAAATAAATAATATTAGACATAAAAGTGAGTAACAACTGACAGCACAGAAATACAAAGAATTGTAGAAAATATTATCAGCAACTACATGCCAACAAATTTGACAATCTGGAAGAAAGGGACAAATATCTAGAAACATATAACCTTTCAAGACTAAATCATGAAGAAACAGAAAATCTAATAGACTGATTACAATCAAGGAAATCAAAGTAGCAGTCAAAACCCACCAACAAACAAAAATCCTGGACTAGATGGCTGCAATGATGAATTTTACCAAATATTCCAAAAAAATTTAACACCTTTTATTCTCAAAAAATTCCAAAAAATTCAACAGGAGGAAAGAATCCCAATCTCATGTTACAAGGCCAGTATTATTCTAATTACAAAATCAGATAAAGACACTACAAAGAATAAAATATATAAGCCAATATCTAAAATAAAAATAAGTGAAAAAACCCTTAACAAAACAGTAGCAAACTGAATTCAGCAATATATTAAGAGATTATATACTAGAACAAGTGAGATTTATTCCTGAGATGCAAGGCTGGTTCAATATCTGCAAATCAGTTAATGTGATACGACATATTAATGGTCAGTAATATTGTAATAACTTGTATGGTTCCAAGTGGGTATGGGAAATATTGAGACCTCTTTGTAAAGTATATGATTGTCTAATCTGAAACTAATACAAAATAATATTGAAAATAGACTGTAGTTAAAAAAATTAAGAAAAAACAAACAAATATTTTTTGTGTGTCTGATTTTATTTGAAGTTTGAATGATGATTGATACCTAGCAAAATAATTCCTAAGTTTCATCTGTAAGAACAAATGATATTAACTATAAGCTAAAGATTTGAATTTACTGGGATAGTTTAGCTCCATATTCTGATATTTTAAGTAGAAGAGCATAGGTCTAGGTGTTGGGTGTGCAAATATTTGAATCCTTACTATATTTTAGTTGGGTAACATTTGACATTATTTTTTGTCATCTCTGAACCTCATTTGAGCCTGAGCTGTGGTGGCACAGTGGATAAAGCATCCACTTGGAATGCCCGTGCAAAGGCACAGATGAGAGTTTATGCTTCTTGCACCTCTCCACCCTTCTAAAATGAATAAAGTTTTTAAAAAAAAATAATAAAAAGTCTTGGTTGAACTTCATTTGTACAGAATTATTATGAAGAATAAATGAAGTAATGTATTCATATCAATGAGTATAGTGACATATACCAGGTTCCAAATGAATTTAAAAATAAGGTAAAAAAATAAGATAAAAATCTTCTTGTAGTGAAGGCTAAAATATCACCTTTGTTACAAAAATAAACAAACAAACAAACAAATAGAAAAACCAATGCTATTGAAGGAAATAGCAAGTGGGCTTGCTAATACTCCAAAATTAGACAGTTTCCTCTCACGCTTCAGCATAGTTGGGTATATACCCACCTTTTTAAGACTCACCGCATGGAATAGCAGAACAGAAATGGTGCTCTTTGAAGGCAGCCTGATCCCACAAGAATAAAAAGAGGAAAGGGCTAGACAACTCATGTGCCATTTTTCACTTCTAAACTTCCCAATCTGATTTTTTCTCCTTTGAGAAGGTGTGAAAACAGGTGTATAGAGAAACAAGGAACCAGAGTGATATACTTATTGGCTTCTTCCACAATGAAGCAAGAACTATCAGCAAGTTGGGAAAAACATTTACCTAGTAATGATAAACATGTGGGGAAATATTGCAAGCAAACACAGTACACCACAAATCTCATATCTGGGCAGTACTACTCAAGTGATATTTATGTTCATTTTATATATTTTAGGACATTTACAAATGTCTTAAATTGAACATATTGCTTCATGACCTAAAAATATTATTGTAAAAAGTGAAGCCAGTCTGTGTACAATAAAATAGGTAGTATACAGAGTACAAGGATGGTGAGGTTAGAGAAGATTGAGCTAAATAAATGGAAAAGAGAAGAAATAACAGAGCAACAAGGACAGCAGATGCAGGTGTTTGGGAGATGATTTGAAAAGATGACAGGCAGAACATGGTTACTACTGGATAAAGAAGAAGCCCACAGAACTAACAGAACCAGCCATAAGGACTGGTGGGTTATGGTAGAAAATAGGCTTTTTTTTCTTACCCTTAGAAACCTGAGTGCTTGATAGCATGACAGTTACTCTGGCTGCAGCCCAGTTCAGATGACAAAACTTCTAAAATGGCCCTGGGGTCTATCAAACAGTTGAAACATAGTTAAATTCACATGCTGAACATCTACTTAATTTTAGTCTCTCCCCCGACACTAGAATGCAGCCATCATTAACAGGTGTTTTCAGTATACATTGCTATTTTCCCAGCTCCATTGAGAAAATTCATAATAGGCCATCAAAAAACATTTTTTAAATGCTTGTAAATGAGCTAGATGTGACTCACCTGTGAAAAAGAATCCAAACTTAATCTGTAATTAATAAATTGTAACAGTTATATAAACTCCATTTTTGGACACATTTTATAAAATAGGATTTTAGGGGGAAATACCCATTTTACACCCAAATATTTTTATGAACATGAAAGATAGTCTAAATATGGAAGTTTTCTGATACTGAACCAATAGGCTAGTTTCTATAGCAATGAAACAGTTTTAATGGAAGGTTTTATGATTTCAAATAAAAAGGGCAAGTTGCATCACTATCATTTTTTTATGTGAGTTGTTTGCACCAAATACATAAACATAAACAAACACCTCTACAACTCATTCACATTTATAACATATTAACAGGATGAAGTGGCTTTCTGCACATGTCCTTGCTGTTATTCATTATGGTTTTTCACTTTATTGCTGATATATTATAGCCTTCTTATGAGGAAAAAATTTTATGATTTACTCTACTCTGCGAATAATGCAGTTTATGTTCACAGTGACAAGATCAACATAAACTGACTTGATGCTTAGTTAAGGTGTGAAGAGATGGATTTAAAGAATCTGTAAATTTTAAATTTATCATGCCTCTTCTACACAGCCTCGGTGAAATACAGAAGTAATGTTTTTGTTATGCATATACATTCTTATGTGTATATTTGTTATAATAATAATTCACATTTGTTAAGTGTTTACTATATAAGCACTTTATATATATATATTGAAAATTTTTACTATCACACTGAAAATAATGCTGAATTTTTCCACTTGTAATATATGTGGAATTGAAGGTAGAGGGGTTAAGTTTTAAAGGTTTGCTCACATCATCATTTATTTACTCATTTAACAATTGTTATTAAATGCTTTTTTATGTTAGGTATTGTTTTAGATTTTAGGAATAAACCAGTGAACAAGCAGACAAGTTTCCTGCTCTTGGAATGTTGGAATTGCTATAATGGATATATGCATTAAATAAAAGCAAATACAAAATAAATAATATAATTTCCAAATGCTGTGAAAAACAAATTATATATAGGGATAAATATAGTAAAATGGTACAAGAGTGTAACATTAGATATGAACGTAAAAGAAGTTTTGAAAAAGTGCAAGTTGGTTCTGACTGATGGCTCAGTGAATAGAATATTGGCCTGGCATATGAATGTCCTGGGTTCAATTCCCAGTCAGGGCACACAGTAGAAGCAACCATCTGCTTCACCCTCCCCCTTCTCTCCCTCTTCCCCTTCAGCAGCCAGTGGTTCAATTGGTTTGAGCATGGCCCAGGTGCTGAAGATAGTTTTATTGGAGCAGATCAACCTTAGGCACTAAAAATAGTTCACTACCCGGGCCCCAGGCGAAAGTTGCCAGGTGGATCCAGGTCTGCGACATGCAGGAGTCTGTCTCACTATCTCCCCTCCTCTCACCTAAAAAAAAAAAAAAAAAAAAAAAAAAAAAAGTGCAAATCAAGCTGAAGCTCAACATTGAGACAGACCAAACATAAATGGTCCAGGGGAAGAATTCCAGCCAGTGTGAAAAAGTACTGGAACAGAAAGAAGTTAGCATACTTGGCAGAGTAGTGCAGGACAGATGATAAAAGACAGATCAATAGAGGAAACATAAACACTCACTCTAAAACCTTCACATTTATGTAATAGCTAACATTTGGCATAATTTCAGTCAAAGGGTGTTCACAGTTTAGGACTGGACCACAAGAGTTCTGAGAATTAGGCCAAGGTAGCTGCCACTCCAAAGTGGGAAATCTGAGAACTTTTCAGTGTTCAAAAAATTAACATACATTTTACATTCTATTTTCATGTAATATGAGAAGGCTATTCTCTACCTTTAAAAAGTTTAAATTTCTGGAAAGATGCATATATTTCTTTCTCTTTTTTTAATGTTTGGGGAGGAAGCTAGTATGGTAGATTCCCTCATGCACCCTTGACCAGAATCCACTTGGCAACCCCATCAGGGGCCAATGTTCCTGTACCCAGCTATTTTTAATGCCTGAGACTGCTGTGCTTCAATGGAGCTAGACTCAGCACCTGGGGCCATGCTTAAATGAATTGAGCCACTGGCTGCTGGAGGGAAAGAGGGAAGGGGGTGGGGGGGAAAGAATGGGAGATAAGCAAATGGATTATCAGGCACACTCCTGTGTGCCCTGACCAAAAATCCAACCCAGGATGATCATATGCAGGGCTGGCCAATGTTCTATCCACTGAGCCACCAGCCAAGGCTGAGAATATTTCTTTTGAGTCTCTACCAGGAAAACTCATGGAGCACTCTGAGCACATCTGGTGTATGTGCATGTATTCTGAGAAACAGACAAATATAGTGCATGGCAGTCACTGGATAAATGCTTAATGAACAGATCAGTGAACTCCTTCAGTTTTTTCCTCTCCCTTGAGCCCATGACGGTGTCACAACATAATTTTGGTGGGAGTTTACAAAGGATAGTGGTAAGTACACATATGAGGGTTTTTTTTCATTATTAGGTTTGAAATTTGACTCTAGCATTTGCCTGTGTGACCTATGGCAGATCATTTAAGCTCTATGAGCCTAAGTTTCTACATCTGTTAAGATAATGAAATACTACGCTATTCTCAGGGGATGAGAATTGGCTATGATAACATCTATAGGAAACTTAGCATGTATTCTAGGATATTGTGAGTGTTAGGTACTATATAAGGGCATGGAAAACCCCAGTGTTTGACGATGACTAAAGACGAGCTGCTTTCAGGTACATGTGGATGACTGTTTTGACACAGAGAACAGTAAAACTCAGAATATGCTAAAATCTGATGCTGATATCAAGGACAGTATCTAACTATATATAGTACCTTGGTACAGGGTTCTGTTTCTCTGTGAGCTCTTGACTAATTATTGAATAAGTATATCAAAAAGTAAAATAATAATCAGTAATGTGGTATGCCACATGGTAACTGGATAGTAGAATAGTTAGTAATCTAAATTTTAATTAATTTATTTATAGTTTGTAAAAGGTTCAGTTTTATATTAACATATCATTGCTGCCAGAAGTACTACATTGACAAATATCTTAACCATTATGGTTATTATTTTAAATTTCTCGTAAATCCTATAATAAGGAAAATATCATGCCAAAGTGTGCTGATAAACTGCTCTGTGGGAAAAAGAAATTAAATATGTGGCATGTGTGCATTTCTGTGGTGTGAGTACTCCTACTGTGACCTGTATCAAAGTGTGCGTGTGGTACCACTTGATGCCCAGAGAGGATAAAACAAGTGAAATTCATTCTTGTAAACTGGTGCGAACCAGCTCTAGCACACTACTGCTTTACCATAGTATCGGGATTTGATAAGCTTATATTTTGTTTAACAGCATGCCTAGTAGTAAAGTGTGGAGATATTTTATGTGGCACCTCTTTGTGAAAGGCCACCCTAGGTTGTAATGGTCTCTTATTTTTATTTCCATACCCTTTCTTGAGTGGACAACCAAGGGGGAAGGTTATAGTTAGTTAGTGCACATTTCCTGAGGATGTTGCTTCATGTGCATGAACTTGTCCTGATATGTGTGTAATACATAACATGGGTAGAGACCTGATGGTGTAAGAAGGTCCATTTAATCTGGATCTGCCTTTTGAGGGTCCAGTGATGCACTCATGTTTAGTGCTCAGAGGAGGGCAAGTCCTGAGGGTCTGATTATCCTGGGCTAACTATAGTTAATGACTCTGAGACAGACACAAAAAAGCCACTTTGGCATGACTAGAATATTGTTTTATTCTATTCATGCCCATGGGAAAGTAAATAACTAGAAACTACTAAACTGGCTTATTGTAATATTTACCTTGCTGATTGTGTTGGGGAAATAAAATTAAGACAAACATCTTCTCCTAACCCAGGAATTCCCCCACAGAAGAAATAGGAAAAAAATAAAAAACAAAAACCATCTTTATTATTAAATAAACATGAAACCAGGAAATTTTGCACATCACAGGCAATTGATGAGAGACTGTGAAGACAGAAAGAAATTTTATCCTTTTATCTATTCAACCTGACACAACCCATTACATACATATGTTTTCAAGATAAACAATAATAAGCCTTCAAGTAGGAAGACTTGAAAAATACCATTTATAATACAGAATTTACCCTAATTTCACTTGGAACTTGGGGTGACCATCTGTGTTAGTTAATTAGCTTTATCCAGATGAAAAACAAACTTTTCCTGCCTTTATAATAGAAGGCAGTTATGTAACTTGGAACCAGGTATCCAAGGAAGTTAGAAACTAAAAGATATGGGGACTATTACTCTTGACATTTATATTTCAAACACCCAGGTGTTTAAGAAAGCTAAATTAAGGAAAATTAAGATCCTTATTTTTTTATCTGCCCTTACATTTGTTATAAGAATATATATAAATGTGAAAACATTTGGTAAACTCTTAAATGTTTTTACAAACTGAAAGTATCATTTTAACTGGAGTACAGATCTTAGTTCCTTGAATTAGAATTATCTTGAAGGCAGATGGGTGACGGGGGACACTGTTAGAGAGGGTCCAAAACAATATGAACAGAGATAGCAAAAGAGGAAGAAGCAAACCTCTGTAGGTCATGATAGAGCACTTTGCATCATTAGAACAAGTTCTTGAAAGGTAAAACTGGGGAGTGGGGAAGCCTATTTTCAGTCTCCCTTAGCAACTGGCAGTTCAGTATAAGCCTGGCCCAACTGGGTCAGACCTTGAAAGAACTCCAAATGGACTGCTTTATCCCATATGGGATAGTTGACAAGCTAAACCCTTTCCCGGGTCTATGGGTGGGTGCTGGGAGAGCCAAACCAAACACAAGACTGTCTGTTTCCAAAGGAAAATTTATTTAAAAAGCCTAGATGCAGGTGGCTGAGACAGAACAAGCTGTGTTAATGGTGGGGAGTGCTGAAGCAGGTTGTATATAGGTTAATTAGGGGTCTTGAAAAAAGAAGTTGACGTTGTTGCCTTTATAGAAACAAAGTAATATTTTTTCATATGTGGATTGGAGTGGTGCCACAGTTTCTCCAAATTGTTTATCTACCAACTCTACTGTCTAAAGGAGGCTTGGGCTAGTTCAAAGGTCCCAAGACTTTATGCAAGCCAGTGCCCACTCCTTCCATGGGTTGCATGCCCTGGGGATAGTGGCTTATATATCAGAAGACAATGTCTCTGACCCTGTGCCTAGGCTTTTACAAACAACTATTATGATTTAAACTCCCCTAATTGTCAGGTACTTTCCCAATGTAAGCTTTCCCTGATATTTCTGCAAAGTTAAACTTTTTGCTACATTTCAAAATGAAAGTCAGGGTCCCATTAAGAGAGAGAATAGCAAGCTAATTAACTACTACCTCACAGTAGGAGGTGAGAATGTTCTGTTTTGAGCCTGGTTGAGAAGTTGGGTGAGGGGAATTTGAGTTTTAAAGGGGACTCTGGATTTAAAGGAGCTGAAACCTAAACCTAACACTTCTGTCTGTTGAGAAAAAGTTTATGATAATATTGTACCCAGAGTAGTTGGAATTTATGTGTCACCGGAACAAAGTGTTTTCTCTGATAGTCAAAAGGCAAAAGAAAGCAAATGTAATTTTTCTAAAAAAAGAATAGCATGGTATAAGAACATGCAAGAGGGTTCCGTCTACTAATATTTAGATGGTTTAAAATGTGGATAGATTGGCAATTGAGAGTCTAAGTATTGGCTCAATATTTATTAGTGAGACAAGCTTTGATAAGTTTTTTAATTCCCTACAGCTTATTTTTATCCTCATCTATACAATTGGGATCATAGTACCCACTTGGTAGAATCAATGGACAATTTAAAAAGGTTTAGTCATGTGCAGGGAAACAAACTGTTGTCAAAATGGATCAAAGGCATAAATATAAGATCCAGAACAATGAATTACATAGAAGAAAACATAGGTACTAAACTCATGAACCTTGGCTGTAGAGAACTATTTATAAATTTAACCCCAAAGATAAGAGAAGTAAAGGGAAAAAATAAATGAATGAGACTATATCAAACTAAAAACCTTCTGCACAGTGAAAGATACTGACAACAAGACAAATAGGCAACCAACTAAATGGGAAATGATATTTGCAAACAACAGCTCTGATAAGGAGTAAATATCCAAAATATACAAAGAGCTCACAAAGCTCAGCAATACACAAGCAAACAATTCAATTAAAATAATGGGGAGAGGACCTGAACAAACACTTCTCCCAAGAAGACATACAAATGGCCAACAGATATATGAAAAGATGTTCACTCATCTTCACTAGCTACTAGAGAAGTGCAAATAAAAACTACAATGAGATACCACCTCACACTTAATAAGTTGGCTGTTATCAACAAGACAGGTAATAACAAGAGTTGGATAGACTGTGGAGAAAAAGGAACACTCATTCACTGCTGGTAGAAATACAAATTAGTACAACCATTATGAAAAAAAGTATGATGGCTCCTCAAAAAGTTAAAAATAGAACTGCCATACAACCCAGCAATCCCTCTACTGGTTATATACCCCCCCAAACTAAAGAAGTTTAATATGTAAAGACTCATGCAGCCCATGCTCATCACAGTATTATTCATGGTGGCTAGACATGGAAATAACTAAATTATCTTTCGATAGAGGACTAGATAAAGAAGATATGATATCTATATCTATCCATATCTATATCTATAGATATAGATATAGATATGGATAGATATATATAAATAAAATAGAATACTACTCAGCCATAAGAAATGATGACATTGCCATTTACAACAGCATGTATGGACCTTGAGAACATTATACTGATGAAATAAGTAAATCAGAAAAAGCTAAGAACTGTATGATTTCACACATAGGTGGGATATCAAACTGAGACTCATGGACATAGATAAAAGTGAGGTGGTTACCAGGAAGAAGGGGATGTGGGGGATAGAGATGAGGAGAGGTGGTGTGGAAACAGTGTAAATTGAGACAAATGTAAAGTGATGGAAAATGATCTGACTTTGGGTGATGGGTATACAACATAATCAACAGTTCTAATGCTACAGAAATGTTTACCTGAAACCTATGTACTCTGATTGATCAATGTTACCATGTTAAAGTTAATTTTCTAAATAAAATTTAATATCTTAAAAAATTGTTTAGTCATTGTCTGGTATACAGTAAATGTCAATAAGAGGTGACTGCTGCTATCACCCTACCTTCATTATTAAAAATAATAGAGTTGAGAAGGTTTTGGAATAATTAAATGATTAATGAAGCACTGTTTAGACTCTGGTTTGGTTTCTAGTTTTTTCATTTGTATTAAAAAGGAGCAAGTATTGCATATATGTCAAAAGTTATGTCAGTACAGCATAGATGACAATTTGCTTAAGCAGACAATATTAAGTCTTTGTCATCTGTGGAGATTGATTGCTTTGATGGGCCCAGTTTTTCACCCCTTGCCATAGTACTCTGAAGCTCCTTCTGTCTAGAAGCAGAGTATATTTTCTGTTTATGTTGCTATGTCAGTCAAGTGTTCATAGAAATGAGCTAACAGAGGTTTGTGAGATCAACACACATTTCCACTATTCCTCTTGCATCATTTTTATTGCCGTGAGAAGGATATGTCTGGGACAACCTGTGGCAGTTTAAGAGATACATGGAACACAGCCAAAATGTTTCAGTAACCTCAGCTGACAGGCAGATAACCTGAAGACCTGTGAGAAAACCCAGCCAAGCTCATGAGAGTTAATTCTGCATATGTAAGCTATCAACTTACTGTTGTATATTATGAAGACTCATGGTTGTTTGTTACTTGACAGTAGCTAGCTGATATATCACCAGACAGATAGAACACCAAGTCCTTAGCAGGAAAAAAAGCAACAGTTATTTCACAATATTGTTATAACAATTGAAACACACAAAGTATGCAAAGTACCTGACATTAAAGATTAGCCCAGGTCAGATAGCTCAGTTGGTTGGAGCACTGAACCTGCCAGTTCAGTCCTAGTCAGAACATATATAGAAACAGATTAGTGTTCCTGTCTCTCTCTACCTCCCTTCTCTCTCTCTCTCTCTCTCTCTCTCTCTCTCTCTTTAAAAAAATCAGTATATATTTTGATATATATTTTAAATATATATATATATATATATATATATATATATATATATATATATATATATATATATATATATATATATATATATTAATTCAGTGAGAAGAGGAGAGACAGAGACAGACTTCTGCCTGCACCTAGACTGGGATCCACTCTGCAAGCCAACAAAATGACTATGCTCTGCCCATCTGGAGTGTTGCTCCATTGTTCAGCAACCAAACTCATCTTAGTGCCTAAGGCGGAGGCTATAGAGTCATTCTCAGTGTCTGGGGCCAACTCAGTCCAATTGAGCCATGGCTGCAGGAGTGGAAGAGAGAAAGAGAGAAGCAAGATGGGGAAGGGTGGTAAAGCAGGTGGGTGCTTCTCCTGTATGCCCTGACCAGGAATTGAACCTGGAACATCCATACACTGGATTGCCACTCTAACACTGAGAAAAACAGCCAGGGCTAATAAATAAAAATTTAAATAAAACAAAGAAGCATTTAGTAAGGGTTGGTTGCTATGACTAAAAGTCAAGGTCCAACAAATGTCTATACATTTTTCACAATGAAATATGTTTTGCAGTTTGTGATTACTACTTATTACACCTAACAAAGAAAGAAAATGGAAATGCCGGATTAGAGCCCTTAATGCAAAATTTCTGTATGTTTATAATTCCAAAATAGACTTCCTTTCTAAATTTTTATGTATTCCTTTTAAAAAGCCTATTTTATGACAGACATTAAAATAAACCTCTCTTTAGACAATGAACTGCTCAAGGTAAGACTTTATGTTTTCTCCATTAATACAAGGGTCTTATTTTCCATTTACATAATGAACTCAAGCAGTCAATGATTGGTTAAATTGCTCATTCTGCCTCTTTCCTGCAAGGCTTTTTGTGTGAGCAAACATCCAGCCCAAAATCTGAGTACCATAGAACATTAAACAGGTGTTCTCCTTTTTAAACTTTGTGATCTCAATTTCCTAGAGTTATCCAGTAGAAAACAGATGCAAATTAAGAGCTCAATTCACAAAAATAATAGGTAGTATTTATACTGGTTTCTTATAGAGATGGCTCAGAAAGAGTGTGGAAAGCCCATGACTAAGATACTCAATACGTAACTCGTTGAAATGATGTTGGCCTAAATATAAAGGCAAATAAATGATTGGTCACTGGCATGGTAGGCCAACATGGAGGTAAATAGTTGGGTTCTTGGAAATATCAAGGTTGCATATAATAGATAGACTAGCTGTTGATAGTTCATCTTTCTTGTGATTCTTCTGGAAACATAAAGTCATTAACAAGAAGATCTTGTCCATGAGGAAGGTGCCAACTTCACACACCCCCAGTTCTTACATCTCAGTTGTCTGTTGATGCCCAGACTCCTTTGTGAGTGCAAGAAGGAGACATAGAATCTGTTCTGACAAATTTTTTGAGACCATTATCCATTTACATTTAATCCTCCATCCCTGCTCTCATTTCCACAGCTCTGTGGTAGACTTTGTCACTGCTATAGCTGGAGATGAGTGTTAGCGATTCCCTGACAACATTAATAACCAGATATAAGTTTTTAATAAAAACAAGTATCATAGCAAGTTCAACCACACTTGGAGATATTTCTTAGAAATGTATTTATTTTAAAAGCTGTAGTAATAAGAGCTCAACTGCCTTTTCTGTACCTTCAAAGATGTATCAGTTCTGTGTTCTTTAGGTGCTCTGCATGTAACATGCCATCTCTAGACTCTAGAGATGATGCAAAAATATAGAAGCCATCTTCAATCAACCTTGCAGTTATCATCAGGCATGCTGACTCCTCTGATGTAGTTGGGTATGGAACCATTCTGGCACCTAGTCCCCAGTGTTGAAGAGTCAGAGTGGAGGTCTCACTGAACTTTCTATTTACAAAAGGTAAGTATCTCCAAAATATAAACAATGCATAGATCTCAAATACTGCTAATTTGTCACCATTGGAAATCCATTTTTAATATTTATTAAGTTAATTAACAAAGTCTTTGGTATTGATTGGAAGTTAATATAGCTGACTTAAATAACAAACCACATCTGGAGGAGGTCTTTTCTGCTCCAGAATTTCTATAAACTCTGATACTTAAAAGAACTATCTTTTGTTATTAATTTACACACACGTGCATGCTCGCACACATGTACCCTTATTCCATATTGCCTGCAAATTTATAAAGTAAATCATATACATATAACAGTTGTCAAAATATTCTTTTGGCCCTTTCAGTTTTTTAATTTTTACAAAATTTTGAGGCTTCCTATTTTTTTTATATTAAATTTTGGGTTTTATTTGGGACCTGTTCTGTTTTACAATTTTATTTCAGCACTTACGATCTTCCCCCTCACCCTTTGCCAAAGCATTGTCCCTAGTCACATAAAATTCTATAGGCTATGTCAACCCTCAGTCTTCGAACGGGAGAGGGGGAGAGAATTTGAAGAGGATAATAGTCCTAATTCCTTCAGAAATATTGAAGAGTAATGTATGTCTAATTAGTCAAAAGGGGAAATAACGCTGGATGTAAAAAAAAAATCCTCTGGGATAGTATAGTAGAACATGCATAGGTTTAGGATTCAGTTTTGTTTATATTTGAAATCTGACTTCATTTTTGACTGTATGACCTTATGTACATTGCTTAACCCCTCTGAATCTAAGTTTCCTCATCTGTAAAATGGGATAATTTTTACTTACTAAATATTATAAAGGATAAAGCGCAGTGCCTGGAGTACCCTACTTCAATAAATGGCAGTGCTAATAAATAGTCTTCGTTGTTGATATTGCTTATTGCACAGACTGGATGTGAAATGGTAGGAATACATCGAGACCTCATAAAATGAAAGAGACCTCTAAACAGTACATGAAAGAAATTGCTGTGTGAATTAGTTTTCTATAAACAGACTCTACTACTAAGGTAATACAAATTAGAGCTTCTATGTACACAGTTTGCTTATCACCTATTACTGTTTAAAACTATACCTGTATGCTGTGATTATCTTCAATAATGCTTTTTTTTCACACATGAAAGGCAAATACACAGATTTGTATTTGCACATACAGTATACTCTATTTTGCATACATGCTAACCTTAAAAGAGTAGAATGACAAAAGGGGTCATAGTAAAAATCTGGATTATAATCTTAAAAGGAAACAGTTATCACTTTCACAATAGGCATTTTGCACAGTGGTTAAGAGCTTTAAATTCTGTATTGAACAAATTTAGGTTGTTATCCTGGCTCTACTGCTTATAAGCCATGGAACTTCTGTTGTAACATCAATAAAATGAGAAGAAGAAAAAAATTGAAAAGATCAAATGAGGTAACATATAGAAAACATTAATCACAGTCCCTCGCACATAGTAAATGTTAATTATAGCCATTTTAGAGCCAAGGAGAAAAACAGCAAAATATCTTAGATGTTCCACTGGTACACATTTTAAAAAATCATTGCTCCAAGTCAAAATTTGATTTTATCAAAAAAATCAAAATATTTAAGTCATCAGGAAAATGTTAAAATGTGGACACAAATTCATGCAGCACAGCGAAGAAGGTTTGCAGTTAATCTCAGGTCATCTTGCAGGAAAGGCACATCCCACAGTCTAAAGATGTTCACAGTGGGGATGAGCGAAGAACCATCTGACCTTGCTTGAACACACCCTCCAATTCAGATTTTTACGCCACCATGAACACAAAGCTTAATTTCTCTTCTCAGGCAGGTCCAGTCAGCTGATTGTGAGAGGGTAATGAGAGGCTAGGATGCCTGCTGAGACTCTATGGATAAAATGCAGTGTCAATGGGGCACTGAGTTCCAGCCACATCAAAGGCTTCCAGTGCCTAGATGCCCTACAGCTCCTAATGCTGGAATCTTTCACCTTCTGTAGTCCTTGCACATTGTACGTATTCCATAGGTACATGTTACAAGCTTGAGAAACTACGGAAGTCATTAATAAAGATAAATATAATGTTAAAAGCAAACCTGTGTGCTTTTCCATATATGTTCTACTCACTGGGCTAAACACTCTTATCATCTCCCCAATTACCATATGAAATTGCTACTGTTACCTCATTTTGACAGGTGAAGATGCTGAGACTTAAGAAGTTAAGTAACTGCTCCAAGTTGCAAAGCTCGCTGAGATATTTTATTTAGGCTGTCTGACTCAAGAAAGTAGATTTTTAACCTCCAAGCTATAGTGTCTCTTTTTCACAAGTCTTCCTAGCCATTAAGTAAAGGCTATAATTACCAAGAAATTCTGTGAGCAACTGTTATTCAAGCCCTGAACAGAAAGCTAAAGCTGCTTCACACATTATGGTCTAAGCATTTCCCCAGACATTCTTAAACCACCTTTAACTTTGACAGAAAGCCCTTCACAGTCTAGCTCCCAGTTTAATTTCTTGTCCCATCACCCACTAGCCCCACTCACATTTGCTCCTAGTCTAAACTTTAATTCAAAACCTGTCATGCTTTCACTCCTATCATGACTCTGCACATTCCTTCCCACTCGCCGAAGACACTCTACCCTTTTTTCTCACAGCACCCAGGTGTTCTGGCTAGCTCACCTTGTTCCCCTGGTCTGCAGAGCCAGTGGCCTGACTATATATAGGACCAGTGATTTTCTCCTATAACTATGCCTTGATGTTTGCCACAGACATTAGAGACATACTTTCTCCTGAATTACACTTTGCAATATTTCACAATTTTGGAAATAGGACATTTGTGAAGGAAACAGGAGTAGAAATTGATTGGTACAGGAAAGCCTGTAAGAGTTCCTGAATTTAAAAGCACTAAACTGGGTCAAAAGTATCCTAAGAATACCAAATCACTGATTCAAAAGAAGAAATGCACCCCATGTTAGTGCAGCATTGTTTACAATAGCCAAGATCTGAAAACAGCTCAGGTGTCCATCAGTGGACTAGTAGATTAAAAAGCTGTAGTACATATACACAAAGGAATACTATGTGGCTTTGAAAAAAAGAAGGAAATCTTACCTTTTGCGATGGCATGGATGGACCTGGAGATTATTATTCTAAGTGAAATAAGCCAGGCGGAGAAAGACAAATATCATATGACCTCACTTATATGTGGAATCTAATGAACATGGTGAACTGAGAAATGGAATAGATGCAGAATCAGGGTCACAGGGAGCAGAGGGACAGCTGTCAGAGGGAAGGGGGATGAGGGGACAGGATCAGAGAAGGTGAAGGGATTAGTAAAATTATATATACTTAACTCATAGATACAGATAACAGGCCAGGAAATCCCAGAGGGAAGGGTGGAGGGAGTATAGGGGGTATTAAAAGGGATACAGGGGTGGGGGTGAGGGAGTTATATTCAGTGGGACACTTGAATCCATGTAAATATAATAAATTAAAATTAATAAAAATTAAAAAAAGAAAAGCACTAAACTAAGTCAGCCTGCTTATGTAGATCACAGGGTTTAGCATCAGTAGGTTTTCTAAGCATCTGATGCAGGGCTCTATAATCACTGGTATGCATCCACCACAGTCAATATTGCAGACCTTGTGGGGGAATGAAAGCATTTGAAGCTTATTCACACTTTCTTTACAATGATTCATTGTTCATCTTGTGTGCTTGTCATTCCGGAATTTACACAGTTCTACTTAAATTCATCTGATGACTAATGGTCACTTTGAACAAACTCTAAATACAGCTAAAGAGGACAAAAGGTGGAGCTGTAGCTTATCTATGAAGCCAGATCCTAATTGTGTCTATATGTATTTGAACATTTACACTTAAGCATGACTTTAGCATTTCACGGGGGAAGTTGAGCAACAAAAGCATAATGCAAAAGTATCTTTTCATGAAAGCTTTGAAATTTTAATGATTTACTTATCATCTAGAAAAATCTCCTGAAGGAGATATTGTTGGGCAAATAAGTCTGTAAAATCTGTATTTTCTGGTTTTGCTCACTTTTATTGTTAAAAATGGTGCTGACCACATGAATGCATTGCCCAGGTGATAGTGATAATTACCTTTCTGCTTGGGTAGGGGCTTGGTTATGCTAATGTGTGCTGGAGGAGGGGCTTTAACACGGAAAAGTTTTAAAAGAGGAGCTAGGAGGCCATTTTGGCAGAGGCCATGTGTGGCAGAGGAGGCTGGTAGCCAAGATGAAGGCATGCAGATGGGGAAAAGGAGGTGACTGAGGCTAGTTGGGGGCTTTGATTCTAGGAAAACTCAGATGTGTCAGTAGCTTATTGAGCACTGAGTGAGTGGGCTTTGGAGCCCAATGTTTTTGCATTTATTTGTCCGCCAATTGCGAGCTAAAATAAAAGGATGGCCCACCAGTTCTTGGCTCCACAGTTTTATTACCATCTATACGAATTCAATGCAAACCTGATCATGCCAGGTGGCCATAACGGCCATGACTCCTGGCCATACAGATATTTAATAATATAAATTGTTTGACCATTTCAAATTGTTTTTATCCCTCTTTTAATTTTTCCACACCTGATGGCTGATAGGATCAGGTGTATAACTCTTACTTTATAAGTGAGGCAGGAAATAAAGGGACAGGGAAGTTGAGTGGTTTAGAACACTGAAGCTTTAAAACTCTTCATCTTCTAATTCTTATAATGTTCTCCAAATCTCATTCTGTTCTCTCCTGTGTATCAGTGGACATCAGAACTTAAGCCTCAAAAATCTGATCTTTATTGGGAAAATAAGCTTCTTGACAATGGGTCTTACATTGTGGAAAATCAGTCTCCCTGAGAAGATTGTTTTGCCAATCCTTCTCTCTGCTTCTTTTGTTCCCAATTGCAATTCTCCTTCTTTATAGAAAAATACAAGGCTTCAGAAGCCAGGGAGTGTAAAGTGCGAGAACGTTCCCACTGGGTCTTGGCCTGCTTCCAGCCCTGAGAAGAATATCATTTTCAGTGTCATGCTTCCAATTTCCCTGGAAAGGTTTCACCTCTTTTCTTGCTCTCCAGTTCTCGCTAATCTTGCAAGCGCCTGTCTGAATTGCCTCTGCGTGTCTCTTCCTTTTCAAAAGACCTTATCTCGGATATACCATTACAAGATCCTCGTTGTTCTCATTTTTTTCTACTTTTGTCATTGATACTAGCCCCTGCTATCAAGGTTGATTATCAGGGCTGTAATCTTTTATATATATATACATATAATTTCTTCTCTCTGAATAAAAGAAAGTTTGAATGCTGGCCTTGAACGATATTTTATGATGATCCTTACTTGTCATCCTTGCTTCCTTTCAGGGGCCTGAGAGGTAGCATGTTGATGTTTACTATAAATGCTCTAATCCCAACAGGATTTGCATAATAAAATGAATTTCACTGTCATCACTTTAGACTAAATCCACATTATACTATGACAATTGTCTCCTTCCTGGTCTTAATGCCTCTTTTTAAAGAGTTTCTCAGTATTGGCAAATAGAATTATCTTTTTGAAATGCAAATCTTTTCATGCTGTTCTCCTGGCAATAGCCTTTAGGATTAGAGTCTACACATTATAAAATTACCTCTTAAACCTCCTACCATATGGTCCCTGAAAAGGCAGAAACCAGAACCGGAAACACAAGGCTGGTGTGTTCCAAAAGGAAAGTTTGTTTTACAAGCACCTGTATCCTGGTGGATACAAGTGGGCTGAGACCAGCAAAAGGGTGCAGCCCAGTAAAACTGCAGGAGAGAGCAGGTAGATATGAGGGTTACTGCAGGCACTTGGATATACTTAGATTAGCATATCGGGGTTGGTTGCCTTGGTTACAGACTGTTTCCTTTTTCCAACCCTCAGGCCCCTCATGACGGCCTTGTCTCAAGGACAGTTTTCAGAACCTTCTCAAGGTGTGTGCTTGTGTGTGGGGGGGGGGGAGGGGGGAAGACAGTGGATGAGGGAAATGTTTACTGAAGAAGTTGCTGGGAGTTGGGTGAGGGGAATTTGAGCATTACAGGAGCCAATTACCCTAACAGTCCCTATTTATCTCTTTTGTCTAACACCTCCCATTGCAGCCTTCTTTTCGTTCATATTTCTTGCAGTTTTCTAAACATGTGCTCTTTCTTGATTCTAGAGGTTTGCACATTTTACCTTACCATTTATGAGGGCTTTGTTTTTCTGCCCGGCTGCCATTTCTTTTTTTTTTTAATTTTAATGGGGTGATATTAATCAATCAGGGTACATAGGTTCAGAGAAAACATCTCCAGGTTATTTTGACATTTGATTATGTTGCATACCCATCACCCAAAGTCATATAGTCCTCCGTCACCTTCTATCTGGTTTTCTTTGTGCCCCTCCCCTCTCCACCCACCTCCTCCCTTCTCCTCCCCACCCCCAGTAACCACCACACTCTTACCCATGTCCCTGAGTCTCATTTTTATGTCCCATCTATGTATGGAATCATATAGTTCTTAGCTGTTTCTGATTTACTTATTTCACTCACTATAATGTTATCAAGGTCCATCCATGTTATTGTAAATGATCTGATGTCATTATTTCTTATGACTGAGTAGTATTCCATAGTATATATGTACCACATCTTCTTTATCCAGTCATCTATTGAAGGGTTTTTGGTTGTTTCCATGTCTTGGCCACTGTGAACAATGCTGCAATGAACATGGGGCTGCATGTGTCTTTACGTACCAGTGTTTTAGAGTTATAGGGGTATATTCCCAGTAGAAGGATTGCCGGGTCATATGGTAGTTTTATTTTTAATTTTTTGAGGAAGCACCATACTTTCTTCCATAATGGTTGTACTACTTTACATTCCCACCAACAGTGGATGAGGGTTCCTTTTTCTCCACAGCCTCTCTAATACTTGTTATTACCTGTCTTGTTGATAATAGCTAATCTAACAGGTGAGGTGTGAGATGGTATCTCATTGTAGTTTTGATTTGTATTTCTCTAATAGCTAAGAAGATGATCTTCTTTTCATATATCTGTTGGTCATTTGTATTTCTTCTTGGGAGAAGTGTATGTTCATGTCCTCTTTCCATTTATTTTATTTGATTGTTTGCTTGTTTGTTGTTGAGTTTTATGAGTTCTTTGTATATTTTGGATATTAGGCCCTTATCTGTGCTGTTGTTTGAAAATATCATCTCCCCTTTAGTTGGCTGTTTGTTTGTTTTGTTGTCAATTTCTTTTATTGTGCAAAAGCATTTATTTATTCTGTTGGATTTGCCAGGCAGCATCATCACCCTTGATGACACAAATACTATGGGTCTGGGAGAATTTAAACAACACCAGAGTTAACTGATAATTTCCTTGCAGGTTTAGGACAGAGACCCTATATTATTTATGTCTGTGCCCAGTGGGCACTTAAGAATGATTAATGAATGAATTATTGAGTCCTACACTCAGTATATGAACATACACAGTGACTCCATTTGATCAGAGATTTAAGTTTTTGGTCTCTTAGGGTTTGGGCAAGATACCATCAAACTAGGAGTCAGAAAGTCCAGTTTCTATTATTGACTGTCCAAGGTACTGTTTAAGCTTCTATTTCATTCAGACATTTATATATACACACACACACACACACACACACACACACACACACACACACACACACACATATATATATATATATATATATATATATATATATATATATATATATGCTCTCTCCTAGAGGCTGAGAGTTGTAGTTGCTAAGGATACAGTGGTTATAAAACAAGTAGAGTTTCTTTCTCATGAAATGCACATTGTGTTTGAGGATTCAATGAACAAATGGATAGGCAAAGAGTACATATCAAATTATTGTAAGAGTCATTAAAAAATAAAACAGGATAAAGATAAAGAAGTGAAGAAAAGCAATTTTAAATAGAAGGGTCAGTGTCGTGGGCAGATAGTTTGGTTAGTTGGAGCATCATCCTGGAGAGCTGAGTTTGCTGGGTTCAATTCCGTGGTTAGGGCCCATACAGGAGCAGCTCAATGTTCCTGTCTCTCTCTTCCTGCCTCTCGAAAGAAAGAAAGAAAGAAAGAAAGAAAGAAAGAAAGAAAGAAAGAAAGAAAGAAAGAAATGGGTCAAGGGAGGCATTTTTGATAAGGTGATATTTGAGCAAAGACCTAAAGGAAGGAATGAAGTAAGTATGTGCATTTTGGGAAAAACAGCATTTCATGCAAAGAAAAAAAAACCCCAAAAACAGCATGGTTAAGAAGCCCAAAGTAAGATCATGCTCGCATGTTTCTGAAACACAAGGGCTGTCATTGTAGTCTAAGTGCAGTAAAAGAAGCAGTCGCTATAAACCTGGTGAGGGAGTTGATAGAACCAAGTCATGCAAGGTCTTCAGCTCATGATGAAGTGTGACTTTTTACTTTGAGTTAGAGGAGACTCCACTGGTGGATTTTGAGCAGACATGAGGCATGAGCTGATTGCTCCTTTAAAGTATCACTCTGACTCTTCTATGGAGTAGATACAGATAGGGAGATAAGTATAGAAGCAGAGAGGTCAGTTAGGAACCACTGCTAATGACTTGGGCTAGAGTGATAGCAGGGAAGCAGTGAGCATTAGTTAAATTCTAGATAATATTTTGAAGGTAGTTTTCATATCATGGAATTTCTGCTGATAAACCGGATGTGAGATGTATGAGAAGCAGAACTACCAGTGAAGACTCTTAACTTCCTGGCCATCCACTGAGTTGAGAAGACTGTGAGAAGAGCAGATACTGGCTGGGTAGAGGAAAATAAAAAGATCAAGGTTAAATGTTAAAATATATAGCTATAAATAAAAATATAGATATTGGTATAGATGGAGATATAGATATATGCAAGTGAAAATCTTGAATTCATAGTAAGATAAATGACTCTGGGGAGTAAGTAAACTCAGAGTTTGAGATTAAAATCTGAGAATCACTTAAATATGAATAGATTTACAGCCATAAGATTAGAAGTTGCCACTAAGGGTGTGAATGGAGGTAGGGAAGACATGGGCCATGAGCAGAGGTGCAAGGCCTGGGAAAGATCATCGGTGCACATGAGGAAGGAGGGACCCATGGCATAAGCTTAAAACTAAGAGAACCCTTTGTTTTAGAAACCAAGTGAATTTGAAGCAGTTTCTAAAACAGAGTGTTCTAAAAGCTACTAATCAGTTGAATACCATGTGGTTTTACCCTAGAATCTAGTCATGTGCAGGTTGTTGGTAACTCTGACGATTGCAGTTTGAGAGAGTGAGTAATGGGAACAAACCTGATAGAAATGAATTTATGAATGTTTAAACAGTAGGTAGACATAGGACTATAGATAATTCATTAACTTAGGCTGTTGGAATAAGTGATTTTTAAATTATGTTTTCATCTCTAATTATATGATTTAAAAAATAATATCCATATTATATACCTCAGTGCTTGCTTGGGTGGTCAATTCAAACATTCACTTTCAGCCCAATATCTGGAGCATTTAATCACCTTGAATGTGCTTTCTTTTTCTTTTGAGAATTCAGAAGGTGCTCTAGCTTTCTCAGAGTCTCAGGGCCACTTTTAGCTGTGTCAGTTATCACTGGGCTGCAGAATGGGTGAAGTGTCAGTTAATAAGATTCTGGGTACAGAGAACTTCTTGTATTTATAATAGTCACCTTGTCTTTTGCTTCATCCTTTTCTCGGTATCCATTTGTTCATCCATCATCCACCCTTCTCTTATTCATCAAGCATGGGAGATATCAAGTTCTTAAAGGCTTCTCTCCTTTTTATTTGGAGACACAGATATGGAATATCTTCTGATGCATAGGACAGTGCAGGTTGCTCTGAGCTGGTCCTCGGGATGAGCAGATCTAAAGCTGTATATATATAAAAGGGAAAATGTAAAGAGAAGCAAGGCATTAATTATTGAAAACTATCCTAATCACAATCCCAGGCTGAATTGGGTTGTAACTATAAATATTGTGCTAAGCATCAGATTCAAATGAATATTTGAAAAAAGTTAGGTGTGGTGTCCAGCCTGAGTCAGGAAAAGCGGTTTAGAATGAAGTCCTTGAGAGAAGTGCTGAAAGCTCACTTATATGGTACAAGATGTGTGGAACAGGGACAAGACTGATAGCCAAAGGTAATATGCAGTAACTGAATAAAACATAATTAAAGTAGTGAAGTGTTTGTTGTTTCATTCTTTTCTTTATTTCCTCTTTACCACTCTTCTTCCTTTTCAGAGTTTATCCTTTGTTTCCCTCTTGTATAGTGCAAAGAAAGAAATTGATGTAAACCAAGATGCTGTACGTAAGAAAAAAACAAAATCTTTATAAAGCACACAGTTAAGCTGGAAGGTATATTAAGCTATTCCTCTTAATTTACCTTAATTTCTTAAGTTCTACATCTACTTTTTTAAAAATGTTTTATTTATTTACTTATTTTTTACAGGGACAGAGAGAGAGTCAGAGAGAGGGATAGATAGGAACAGACAGACAGGAACAGAGAGAAATGAGAAGCATCAATTATTAGTTTTTCTTTGCCGTTGCGACACCATAGTTGTTCATTGATTGCTTTCTCACACGTGCCTTGACCGCAGGCCTTCAGCAGACTGAGACACCACTTGCTGGAGCCAGCGACTTTGGGTCCAAGCTGGCGAGCTTTTGCTCAAGCCTGATGGGCCCGCGCTCAAGCTGGCGAGCTCGGGGTCTCGAACCTGGGTCTTCTACATCCCTGTCCGACGCTCTATCCACTGTGCCACTGCCTGGTCAGGCTCTACATCTACTTTTTGTTTTGTTTTGTTTTTGGCTATTTTTCTTTATATATATATATATATATATATATAATTAATTCTAATGGGGTGACACCAATAAATCAGGGTACATATGTACAATGAAAACATCTCCAGGTTATCTTATCATTCAATTGTGTTGCATACCCGTCACCAAAAGTCAAATTGTCCTCTGTCACCTTCTATCTGGTTTTCCCTGTGTCCCTCCCCTCCTCCCTATCCCACTCTTCCCTCCCTCCCCCACCCCGTAACCACTACTCTCTTGTCCATGTCTCATAGTCTCACTTTTATGTCCCACCTATGTATGAAATCTACTTTTATTTTTCAGCTGAAACATATATATTCCAGAAGTGACATTCTTGACACTTTCTCAATGGGAAAAAAAAATGCATTATATAATATTTTAGTGTAACTTTCAACATAACAGTATGCATAAGAACAATAAATATGAAAGTAAAATATTTTAAAAATGTGTTTTTTGTTTGCTTGCTTGCCTTCTGCTACCTCAGCAGCACAAGGGCAATAGTGATTTAGGTTTCTGTGTAGGGGTTCCCAATCAAAACCAATGAAGCAGAATGAAGCCAAACTATGAAAGGAAGAGTTACATGGCTACTGCTGGAATAAACTGTCCCTGCTGGAGAGAGAATATTCTGATGCTCACAACTGCCTCTCTATCAGATACTCAGATAATTGGAGCAGTGGAGCAGATGTGCCTTGAGATATCAAGTAGATATACTTGGTAGGGGGAGCACAGAGCTAGATAGCTTCAAGTTCGTGAAGAAAATCACTCTGCAATCAATGGAACTGAGAAGACTCATTAAGTGGGAGGTTCCTTGTAGGATGTGGGTCTCCCTGAGGGAATTCTCTGCCAGAGCCGTGAGGACTCTGTTCAGTTTGATGCTGAAACTTGAAATTGATTTCTCATTTCGAAATAAGTTAACCTTTCTCTCTAACCTTAAAAAATTTTTTTTTCAGTGGTTATAAACAGAGAGGAGAAAAAAAGAATGATATGTTCAATTGTAGAACCTGTTTTTAAATTAAAGGACAAGTAACTATGCTTTGCTGATTATTCTAAGACTAATTACTAAAGGGTCAGACCAGATAAACTAGAGTTCTTTCTTCATTCCTTGTGGACCACAAGTTGATAATGTGAATATACTAACCAAAGGACTAGAGTGCTAATCATGTTAAAAGGAAAGAAGGTTCTTTCTAGTACACGGTGCTGTGTGATTAGGGCCTTGAAACACCCTCCCCTCTGAAGTGATCCTGGTAGGAGGTA
This sequence comes from Rhynchonycteris naso, assembly GCA_037038555.1. Lineage (NCBI taxonomy): Eukaryota > Metazoa > Chordata > Mammalia > Chiroptera > Emballonuridae > Rhynchonycteris > Rhynchonycteris naso. The sequence goes on along the minus strand of CM072997.1, from coordinate 179,244,587 downwards.
TTCTTGAGCCCAAGTTTTATCTCAACATTGAAGACTGGCATTTCTGAGCTCAGTTACCCTCATCTAAGAGTCTCTGATAATTTCACTTAGCTCACGGTTTGTTGCATAGATTAACACCTGCATAACTATAATTAAACCGTAACTTGCTATGTAATGTTTAATAATTTGATTCCATATTAGTTACTAAGTTACTCATGGACAGAAATATTCATCACCGAATTCCCAGCACCTGGCACAGTTTTAATATCAAATGAGTGCTTCTTAAAATGAAATGGGAAGAATTATTATTACTTTTACTCTTCTTTTTATGGATTGTTTTTCTGTATTGTTGTACCCCCTGTGCCCCTGCTGTCCTGATACCTGCTGTACTATTCTATTTTGTCTACAACAAGCTGACCTGGACTCCTACAGATATACTCTAGAGCAGTGGTGGTCAACCTGGTCCCTACCACCCACTAGTGAGCATTCTAGCTTTCATGGTGGGCGGTAGCGGAACAACCAAAGTATAAATAAAAAGATAGGTTTAACTATAGTAAGTTGTTTTATAAAGATTTATTCTGCCAAACTTAGCGAAAATCCAACATAAAGTACTTGGTAAGTAATTATTATTATATGCTTTAACTTGCTGTAACTCTGCTTTAAAAATTTTATAAAGTAAAGATACTTCCATACTTTATAAATCACCATTACTGTGAAACCGGTGGGCAGTTAAAATTTTTACTACTAACAGAGATACAAAAGTGGGCAGTAGGTATAAAAAGGTTGACTACCCCTGCTCTAGAGCTATGTTGTCCAACGTGGTAGCCAAGAGCCACCTGTACCTACAGAGCACTAGCAGTGTGGTTGGTATAACTGAGAAACAGAATTTCTTTTTATTTTAAATAACTTAAAAAATTAAAACTTTTTTTATTTTTTTAAAAAAGGGGGGAGGGAGAAGGCACAAAGAAAACCAGATAGAAGGTAACAGAGGACAATTTTACTTTGGGTGATGGGTATGCAATGTAAATGAATGACAAGATAAACTGGAGATGTTTTCTTTGAATATATGTACCCTGTTATATTAATGTCACCCATTAAAATTAATAAAAAAAGAAAAAAAATTAAAACTGACACTAAATTCAGTTATGGGAAAACTTTAAGTATGTTTGTGATTACATGGATATGTGAATCTACTTTCTATAAATTTTATGAAATATAAATACAGATCAAGTACTTGTGAGATGAATTCAGCATCCAAATTGAGATGCGCTGAAGTGTAAAACACATGCCTGATTTTGAAGACTTAGTATTTAAAAACGAATATAAGCCCTGGCCAATTGGCTCAGTGGTAGAGCATCAGCCCTGTGTTTGGATGTCCTGAATTCGATATCCGGTCAAGGCACACAGAGAAGTGACCATCTGCTTCTCTATCACCCCCACCCCCCTTCTCTTTCTCTCTCTTTCTTTCCCTTCCCTTCCTGCAGCCATGGCTCAATTGATTCAAGAGAGTTGACCTCAGGCACTGAGGATGGCTTCATAGCCTCTGCCTCAGGCACTAAAAAAAAAAAAAAAAGGCTCCGTTGCTGAGCAACAGAGCAACAGTTCCAGATGGTCAGGGCATAGCTTCTTAGTGCTCTTGCTGGATGGATACCAGTTAGGGTGCAAACGGGAGTCTGTCTCTGTGCTATCCTTCCTCTTACCAAAAAAAAAAAAAAAAAAGTAAATGTCTTATTAATGATCAGATGTTAAGTACCTTAGGTTAAATAAAATAATAAAATTATTTTTAGCCCCCTTTTCCATTTTTTTTTTACATTTTAAATATGGCTATTAGAAAATATTAAATAGCTTATGTGTCCTGCATTATATTTCTAGTGGGCCGTACCACTTAAGAGAATCATACTAGTTATATGAAATGTTATTGCTTAACAATACATTCTTACCTAGAACATTATATTAAATCCAATAAATCATTGTGATGTGTTATAAAATACATGAAAGCTCAGAGCAGCCAAACAACTTGCCCCTCTTTGGCAGGACTAAGATGGGAAACCACAAATCCTGATTCCAAAAGGCTTTTCCACCTGCCTCACTGGCCTTTGCTTTTGCTGTGTTGTCTGTCATTTCTTCTAAAACACATAATTTTTATTACAGTAGTTCATTAGGCATAAATAATATACCTATAAATGCTTCTGAGCTCAAGAGTTATGTCCTGCAAAAGATTAGGGACAGTTAGGATTCATAACTAGCCCTTTGTTAGGTTTTTTGTTGTTGGGTAATTTTTTCCCCCATAAGGACTACAATAGTAAGTTTAGAATACTTTCTGTGGAATTGTTCAGAATTTTCTAGAATTGATCTTTCACTCAGATACTGTGAAAGCAGCTAAAATTAAAGCAATCTGGGGCTTCCTTTAGCTTACTATACATGTTACATGACTGTCAACATGTTTGTCTGCTAGTAAATGACAGTCTATTTTACAGAATTTAGTTTGACACTTATGTGTGGACTTTTTGAGAGGGGATCCAAGGAAGGTGCGCTTTCTTAAGGCCTTTCTACATTCTCTATAGCAATGATTTAATGCCCAGATTCTGTAGCAGTCTTCTCATAAACTGGTAAGAATGAACAAAGGAAAAGAATAGCTATGAAGTAGGGCAACAGATGATCGAAGCAGATTCCTTTGTATCTCCTTTGTGTCCAATACATTCTATAATGTTGGGAGCTTTAATCATCTCATTTAATTTAACCATAAAATAGCCTCATGAGAAAGATATTATTACTCTTGCATATGTAGAGACTCAGAGTGGCAAGTGGAAAAGTAGATTTAATTGAGTCTATCACCTAACCTGTTTATTTTTCCTTCTGTCTAAAAAGTGACAATTGTGTTTCAAAGAAAATAAACACTAACTAGACTTTGAATCAGAATTGGATCCACATTACAGGCAAAATACTTAAGATTACACAATATTCAAGATTCAAAAAAATTCATAAGACTCAAGATTTAAATTATAAGCACAATGTTCAACCTTCACCCAACAACATCATTATACATTTATTCATTCATTCATTCAAGTGATTGCTGATTGCCAAGTTCTGTGTTAAGTGCTTGGATATTGTGAAGATTAATAAATGCATCTATGAAAGTGCTTTATAAAACAACAGATGCTTAAAAGTGTTTTCTAGTTTTAAATTAGTACAAACGCAACAGTATGTAGTGATGTGGAAAAATGCTGTTACCTGGCCCGGCTACAAAAATTAAAGTAATAGATACTCATCAGCCACTTGGTTATTGTGCCAGAATTTAGTGTCAGTTTAAGAAAGGCCCCTTTCTTATATCCATGCCATGTCTACAACCTTAAGTGTTTGAATATGATGATTCCTCTCTATTCCCATTGCTATTGTTTGGTTTAGTACCTGTCTTTTCTTTTAATAGACTTTAATTTTTAGAGCAGCTTTAGGCTTGAAGCAGAATTTAGCAGAAAGTACAAAGATTTTTAATGTACTCACTGCTCCCATGTATGCAAGGCCTCTTTCATGATCATAATCCCCCACAAATGCAACAGCAATACATTTATTAAAATTGAAGAACCTAAATTGATACTTTATTATCACCCAAAATTTATAGTTTACATTACCTTTCACTCTTGATATTGTGTATTCTATGAGTTTAGACAGATGCATGGAATGTATCCACCTTTATGGTATTGTATACAGTAGTCAGCTTCATTGCCCTAAAAATCCTCTGTGCTCTGCCTATTTATCCCTGCTCCCATCGCCATGTCATATAGTTAGAATTATACAGTATCTAGCCTTTTCCAGTTGATTATTTTACTTAGTAATACACACTTAAGTTTTCTTCACGTGCTCTCATGGCTTGATAGCTCATTTCTCTTTATCACTAAATTATATTCATTTGTCTGGATATACCATAGTTTATTTATCCATTCACTTACATTAGGACATCTTGGATACTTTAAAGTTTTGGAAATTATGAATAAAGCTGCTTTAAATATTTATTGACAGGTTTTAGTATTGATATAAGTTTTTAAATCCTTTAGGTAAAGGAGTGCAGTTGCTGAATAATATGGTAAGAGTATATTTAGTTGTGCAAAAAACCATCAAACTGTCTTCTAAAGTGACTAATATTTTGCATTCCCACTAGCAATGAATGAGAGTTCCTGTTGCTCTGAATCCTTGTCAGCATTTGGTATTGTCAAGGTTTTGGATTTTGGCCATTCTATTAGGTGTGCAATAGTATCTTGTTGTTTTAATCTGTGTTTTGCTGATTAAATGTGATATAGAAGATTTTTTATAAGCCTATTTCTCATCAGAATATATTCTTTGGTCCTGGCCTTTTGGCTCAGACCATTAGCCCGGCAAGCAGACATCCTAGTTTCAACCTCCAATCATAGCATATATGAGAGATGACCATCTACTTCTCTTCTCCTCTCTCTCACCCTTCTACTTCTCTTCCCCTCTCACCGTCAGTGGCTCAGTTGATCTGAATGTCAGTCTCAGGCACTGAGAAGAGCTTGGTTGATCTGATCATTGGCCCTAGATGAGAGTTGCTGGGTGGATCCCTGTCGAATTTCATGCAGAAGTCTGCCTCTCTATTTCCCCTCCTCTTGCTTAAAAAAAAGTTTTCTGTGATGAGGTATCTGTTAGAATCTTTGGCCAATTTTTTAATTAGGTTGTTTTCTTATTGTTGAGTTTTAAGAGTTCTTTGTATATTTTGAATAAAAGTCCTACTATTTTTTACAAAACATTTACAGAAGATGTGTCTTTTATAACAATTTTTTCTTTGACCTATTCTGAATGGGCAATTTTGATGATCTTGACTTCAATTTTTACCTGTTCTCTATACTGCTGCCAGACTCAGAACCTCACAGTATGGACTCTAAGATGATTACCTGCCCCTCCAGGTGCTTCTTATCTCACCCCCAAAGCCCTGCACACCATATGTACTCAACTTACATTTTCCCAAACATGACAGCTGACAAACATCTCCATGCTTTTTCACATTTCTGCCTGTACTCAGAATGTCCTTTCTTCACTCCTTCATGTAATGAGCTCTCTCACTGATCTTTCAAATGTCATCCCTTCAGCCTCTTATTTTAACTTATATTTCTTAAACCTCTTACTTAAACATTTAGGTTAAATTGACCAATACCTGATACCTCTTTTTTATCCCTTAATAAATATAAAATATGATGTTACTATAATGCTATCAATACTGAATTGCACTTATTTATTTACACAAAAGTCTTTCCCTACTAAACTGTACACTACTTGGGTTTGAAGGCCATGTCTTATTTATCCTTAGTGTCAGGCACACAGTAGGCGCTCAGTATATATTTTCTGAGAAACTGAAAAAAATAATAATTTTATTATTGACATCTTTAGTGCCCCTTGTCTACAAAATCTAGACTCTTTTCAAGGGTATACCACTCTTTTCCTCATAAGTTCTTGCTAACGTAGTATTTTACTGTGTGCATACATTTATTCATAATCTCATCACACTAAAATATAGTATAAACAGTTCTCTCAATGGATATTAGGGTTTCAGAGTTTAAGGCTTGATTCCTCCAAGTTCACAACTGAACTATTTCAGGATCTGGTCAGTCACACCATCCCTGCATTAAGGGTAAGATGAGAAAGGGATTTTGGTAGCTCTTTGTTATCTATGGATCTGAAGACAATGGGTATGCTGAAATGTAGGCCAACCTTTAAAGTGAAATCTAAAACGTGCCCAGCCCCTTTTACATACCCTAGGCCTTGCCAATTTTGTCTCTTTCCTACTGAAGTTCTCAAAGTCTCCCTGCTCATCACTCTTACATACTCTTAGGTGTTCAGGTCGTTTTTGTAGAATTTTGGCTTGCAAGCAGTACTCACTTTTATGACCTCATCTTAATTGCCATTCTTCTCAGTGGACATGATATGGATAGGCCATGTAATTTTCCATGAAATGTCTACATGCTCAGAAATGAGAAGCAGTGCTTTTCAAGAGAAAACACTGTGACTGAATTTTTTGCAATTCCTTACACTTAGTGAGTTTACTTGACGTTCCCCAACTCTACGTGGGCTGAAGCTGGCACGCAGCAATGCCAGTATTTCCTCTGCTGCTAGCATGTAATTAAATGCGTTGTGAGGCATTTGAGGGCATATCACTATGTGAAAAACATCACAGAAATGAAGATTGCCTTTGTTATTTAAGACATCTCGTTTTGTTTTGTTTTTTACATCCATTCACTTTTTTTTACTTCAGGTACTTATTGGTCCCCAGAAACACTGAATTAGACATTTAGATAGGGAGAATTTCTGTTTCAAAGTGAGAGATCTTTAATAGATAATTTGAAATATTAGCTACACAGGACGGACCTTTACTATTCCAAGTGGAGCAGGGCTATTCCTTCTCCTGCCTCTCGTTTCTATTCTCTAGTATTATCTGGTAAGTAACAGGCTTTGGTTCCAAGTCAACCTAATTTCTAGCCAGCTCTGCCTTTCTCACCTTCTCTCTGCCTACTTCTCTCTCAATTATGGCAAAGTCAAAGGCTATACAAGACAGACTTTGGATTAGATTATACAGGTTATAGGCCTGGTGTCTATTGTGTCATGAATAAACTCTTGGTTATGTCCAAGCAGCTTCTGAGATGCAGCATTTTGTTTCCTGACCTTACACCATGTTGATACTTTTATTTCTGGAAGACTTATGATTTCTTTGCCTATTCCATTTGACTGTTGCCCTGAGCTTCTCTGAAACCTACCTAACTCTTACCAGCTAATTGTACTCCTACCATTAGTGTCCCATTGATTTCCTGTCTAAGACTGAGAGTCATGGCATCATCTTGAAAATACCACTTGCTGGATGATATTAGTCACCACCTCTTGCACTTCTGACAGGCCATGCTGTGCCTTATGGGCCAGGTCTGACCTTCTTCTTTCTCCTCATCCTCCAGACATGAGGTAGTGATCAGACCGGACTGTGTCAGGGGTTGAGCATCAACCAGACTATCTCACAGGGCCAGAACATGTCCCTTTTAGTTGCATTTTGTTCCCTGTCCTCACTGTGCTTGCTGCCATAGGCTAAGTCTGCCATGTAATGAGGCCACTTAGACTAGTCATATACACTTTTTCATAGAAAACCTTTTACATGTCATTTTAATCTTTTATACTAAAAATACTAGCTGAATGATCTTTAAATTTGCAGACTTTAAATTTATAATTGTGCTCAAAAAATTTATTTTTATTCTACTCACTGTTCTCTTGTTGCTTGTTTCATTGTAAAGAATACTTTAGGTAGATACACACCCACCCACACCCACACACTCAAAGGGTAAGGTAAATATATATTTATTAATATATATACAATATATACATATAATATATTTATATATATATTCATACTTATGATCTTTATTTTTAATAAAATCATAAAGGCAAAGCAAAAGAACATTAATATTAATATTTCAGCCTTGACAATACAGCAATATTCTTTCATAAAAGCAAATTTAAATATTCCTTTTCACTTAAAGCATTACAATATCAAGATCTTGACGACATCACAGTATATATGAAATACAAAGTATAGCCAATGATGTTCTGGTAAGTCATAGAAAAAGAAGCAAAAGAACCAGCTTCTGCTTTGCTACCAGAGGCATGGATGGAATTCATAACAATGCCTAATTATGTTCTATTCATCCTCTCAGACTATAGATTACATAATAATAATGGTGATCCAAACAGACATTTCATCTAAAAATAATATTCTATCATTCTAGTACCTAGGGGGTAAAATAGATACCTGCTTATATAAGAGACCAAAAATGTGTCTTCCATTTGCCAGTAATCATATGCTTAGTACATTCTGAAAAATCAGGCAGAAAATTTCAAAGAACACCTTAGGTTTTAGTTGTTATGCTAGATAGTACATGATATGCCATTTTATTCAGCAAATGGATGACATCTTTCTATAAACATACCTGAATTGCACTTAACAAAGCTAGATGTTCAAAGTCACTATTTAATAACATGCTCCTTAGTAAAATGGCACACATGGAGACACACACAGAAACACACATAAGTTTCCTGAAATATAGTTGTCTGTTTTTAAACTACAATACTAAAGATACAGACATTTAACATTTCTAAATCTCAGTTTCTATATCTGTAAAAAGATAATAGTGCTCACTTACCTGCATGACTATTGTAAACATTGAATGAAATATTAAAATGGGACCATAAGTACCTATTGATGATCTGTAATGGTACTTATTATTACTATCTACAAGTGACTATAAAAATAATGTGAATGTGAGTTTCTTGTCTTACAAACAAGTCTCTTATGGGTGGACACACCATTGTATTGATTTCATTATCTGAATTAATCCTCCAGTCTGAATTGATTAAAATAATCCTGGCTGATTTCACGTTAGTCAATATGCAGTATCATGCTACAATGTTAACAATAGCTCCTGTTTTTGATAATTATGCTCTTTGTATTATTTATATACCTAAAAACTTCTCTGAAAAGTGGGGATTTACTCTCCTCAGTTTGAAAGAGAAAGAAGTTTAGGCACTATCAGGAGACATAGTCAAGGCTCTACAACTAGCAAGTGCCAAAGCTGTAGCTAAGCAGTTATTCTGGCCTGAAGCTTTGGCCGTTGGCCACACTGCTAGAACTGTTTTCTCATCTATAAATCTCACTAGTCTATGAGGCAGGACCTATGTTATAGTTACGCTATTATCTTTTCTGCATGATACAGTTCAAGGCATGAGTAGATCCTAATTAGTTTCATAAAAGAAGAAAGGACTATTCAGTTCAACTACTCATGTAATTGATTTCAACAAATACCTCTGAAGGCTTATACATTAGGCCTATAAAATACTGACTGTAGAACTGCAATCCTAAGTAAGAAAGACTGTTGTAGTTTCCTAAAATCAGTCAGGGGGTTATCCACTAAGGTACTTGCAATAAAATAGGGGACTCCATATGCATAAAACCAACATACTATGTGACTAAATAAAATGAACTAAAGATGATGCAACATGCTGGGGTGTACACTTGGATTCTGCATCAGGTGATTTGAAAAGTGTCCATGGCAGGGAGATATGTATTAGTAAAATAGAAAGAGTAGATTGCATGCATAAAGGTTGTGCATAGAGATAATTTAGGTTGAATCAGGAATCTTCTAAAAATCCTTAGTGACAAATTTGCTTCATTTGAACTCAAAATAATCACAGAAGCTGAGTAAGTGGCCAACTTCGATTAAACAGTTTACCTTTGTCTCTGCCCTTATAAAGCATGACAAAAAAAGTCAACGATTATTCTTAACTTCTACAGAAATAGCTGAATATGAATGAAATGGAAGAGCATAAGAGATGAGCCCACAAAGCAAGATCAAAGAAATCTTTGAAGTATTAATGGCAATCACCCAAAACATGAAGTTGAAAGTGAGATGGTTTGCTATAAGTAGAATTAGAATACAGAAAACTAGAAGGTCAGCAGATGGGGCTGTAAGAGGTTAAAATTACATATAAGTTCAGGTTAAGAAATAAGCTTATGTGATAAGTGTAGAAAAAAATGAGATAAGATGGACCCAAACTAGAGATAAGTTTGTACTTTGCAGGTTAAACCAGTTAAATACAAAGAATATGAATAAAGCCAGCTCTTTGCAAAAGAGAATAAATTACCCTCAAATAAAGGAGAGAAAGCAGACAATTTGTGGAAATAGAATTGACAGACCAGCATGTGGTTCTAGGAAGGCAGGACCTATCAGGGAAAGCCTATAAATTCTGGTGTATGGGGTTTTGAAGTTTGCATAGTTTCTGTAGCTCTTACTGATCATGTGACCTTAAGCAAGTTACTTAGCCTTACTGAGCCTCAGTTTCCATATCTGTACAATTTGTTTAATTATATCTTTGGAGGTGGGCTCCAAATCAGACTATCTGTGTTCAGATTTTAGCTCTACAAATTACCATCTGTAAACTTGGGTAACACAATTTTCTTGCTTCATTTTCTTCATTGTGATGGGAGAGGTAATTATCTGTTGCAACATTCACAAAAATTATTCTTAGGAGGTGGCAGGCAAAGCTATCAAAATTTTGAAAGCAATATAGAATAATATAATTATGATTACAGGGTTAGGAAAAGTTTTTTCAACAAGAAACAAAAATTATAAATCATAGAGAGACTGATAAATTTGGTTGTTTGAAGATTAACTGACACAGTAAAGAGAGCAAAAAAACACTGTAAGCTGAAAGATAACAAGAACTCATTGCTATTCAGTATATATGGTCATGGGCCATTATGACGGGAGTACATTCTGAGAAATACATCATTAGATGATTTAATCATTGTGTAAACATTATAGAGTGCACTTACACCTAGATGGTGTAGTTTACTGCACACATAGGCTATTGGGTATAAATAGTGTAGCCAGTGGTTCTTAACCTGGGTTCTATGGAACCCTAGGGGTTAGATGAGTCAGTCTCAGGGGTTTGGAGAAGCCTCTGCCGCGGAGGCCAGAATAAAGTAATACCGTAATTTGTTGTGAGTTCATGCACTTTGTTGGTTTTGTTCTTCGAGCAAAGTGATGTTCATGCACGGCTCATTTTGTGCAACAGTAAAAAAACATATACCTATGTCTTGAATTTGGAAAAATAAAATCATATTTTATTTATCACTAAAGAAGAGCTCAGTGAATGCTCATATGAAACTGGTGGTTCGGTACCTCAAAAAAGGTTAAGAACCACTGGTGTAGCCTATTGCTCCTAGGCTACAAACCTGTATAGCATGCCACTGTACAAAGCAGCACGAGATTAAATTAAGCACAAGAGAAAATGGTGCAATCAAGACGCAGGGTACACACAAGACTGCTGCCAGCATATCACAGCATACTGTCTCACACAGACTTTTTTTTTAAGTAGAAAGAGTACACTCTAAAATAACAATAAAATGTATAGTATGGTAAATAAATAAGCCAATAACACAGTCATTTATTATCATTATCAAGTAGTATGTACTGTACATAATTGTATGTGCTATACTTTTAAAAGGCGAAAGATTTATGCGATCTGAAGAGAAACCAGAGTATGTATGTGCTACACTTTTATACAACTGGTGGCATAATAGTAGGCTTTATACTCACCATAAACAGATGAGTAATGTGTTATGCTAAGAAATCACTAAGCTATAGGAATCTTTTTACCTTTATTATAATATTAAGGCATTTTCCTCATATTTGTGGTCTGTTGTTGATGAAAACATCATTATTTGGTGCATGATTTTAGTAAAAATAAAATTTTATAAATCAATAAGAAAAAAGATGATTCAATAAACCAATGGAGAAGAAAAATGTTAATAACAACACATTCTAGATAATAGTCCACTGAGACAAAGAGGAAAAGAAGAGATGCATGTTCTATTAAGCTAAGTGGGGATACTTAGGTACTCATTTTGCCATTATTTCCCTTTTATGCACTCTTTGGTAAAGAATGTGTGTTTCTCAGTACATTTTTTAAAAATAAAAATTATAGTAAGTATCTACTTCATAAGGTTACTATGAGAATAAACAAATACTTTAGAACAGTTCCTGAAAATAGTAAATACTTAATACGTGTTTATTCATATTATCTTAAACATTTGAAGCATTTTAGGTATTTGACACAAAGCAGCTATTATTGTTAAACTGTCTCATGAAAGAATAAAGTAAACAGAGAGAGTTGTCTGTGTGGAGACTGGAACAGAAGTAACTATCGAAGGGAAGATCTGAATTGTCCTTACAAGTGGAAGTGGTTCATCACAATATTATAGGTATATCATACCAGCCTTTATGATACCCTTTCTGTCATATCAAGGTCATATAACAACCATAAAGTTCCTCATCTAGCTAATCTCAGAGAAATAGAATGTGCAAATCAAACAGTATAAATATTCTGTTCCTTTGGTTATTTTTGTTGTTGTTATCTATTAGTGTTATACAGAGTATAAGTTAAGTTAACCATGAAAAAAGGGAAGGCATATGACAGCTAGTTTGTCATGAACTGATGGACAAGTGATGATCATCAAACCAAGGAAGGGACTGATATTTCATGTGTTTATTTTGAAAAAACATAAAATGTCAAGACATAAAACAGTATTTCTGCTTCTGGTGGCTGGATTCAGAAATAAATAAAAGTGATCAGAGAAATCACTGTTAAGTATTATTTGTGTGTGAATATGACTACAGAATCTGTTTTTGAATATATGTGCTCATAGCTTGGTCAATATTATCAAAAGTATGAAATGATCATCAAAATAATTGATAGGGTGTGTATAAATAGAGATTGTAATAAAGTGAAAAGCACTGTGTTTTCTGACCCAAATATGATGGTAAGTGAAATTACTTCTCAAAAGCTAGAAAATTTGACAGAGATTAATAGAAGAAGGTCAAATTCCCATTAGAGCAGGTGAATTGCTGTTAATGGTCAGCAGGTTGACAAATAGAAAAAAAGCTCTCTCTTTTCTCAGGATATCCAATAGTGATATTAAAAAATAATTATTCTGACAATTGTTAAAATGGAAAAGCTGACTTGATTTAGGACAATCTCTATAGAAATAGGGACTACTGCAATGGGGTTTGGCAGTATGGGAGAAAGGTATGGTTCAATTTCAAATTCCACAAAGAAAGATCAGGATTCATAACCAAGGAGCAGGGTAGCAATTCATGGATGGAAATAATTAAGAGAATGCATCTGAGCTAAGGGGGAGCATGGAATTCTGTCTAAACTGACTGGATAAGTTTCCTGCTGAAGAAAGGTCAGGGTGGTTGGAGATTGTTTGGGAAATAGAGATTAGAATTTGAGGGGGGGCAATTCTGACTAAACTAAGTTATCACACCTGACCTGTGGTAGCACAGTGGATAAAACATTGGCCTGGAATGCTGAGGTCTCTGGTTCAAAACCCTGGGCTTTTCTAGTCAAGGCACATCGACAAACAACCAATGAACAACTAAAGTGAAGCAACAATAAATTGATTCTTCTCACTCCCCCAATCTCCTCTCTCTATAAAATCAATAAATAAAATATTAAAAATAAATAAAAAAATAAAGAAACTTAGCAGGATTCTTAGTAAACTTGGGCTCTTGAAGACATGCCTAGGGAAGGAACCTAGGTGGGATCAAAGAAGCTGGTCTAGAGTTTGGTCAAGGGGAGAATCTTTTTCAGTGGTTATACTTGGTAGTTAATATATAGAGAAAGTTCTTAGGAGATTAAATAAAACCTTACACTCTAAACTTCTGTGTAGAAATTATGAATGTCCTTGAATAAAATTTTTAAATGTGAAGAAATTGGAGGAAAAGATATACACACCACCAAGAGTATAAACAAAGCAAATATGATAACATCAGGTTGATGGAGAAAAAGAGAAGATAGCTAGATGGAGATATAAATGGATAGAAGATAGATAGGTGGATAGATAGGTAGGTGGGAAGGTAGGTAAGTATGTAGGTAGATAAATAAGTAGATATTCAGATAGCACAGCCTTATAAGGTCATAAAGGAGAACAAAGAAGATATTAAAAGAGATATGATGGATAAGAGAATAGTTCACTTTGGGATTGTTTTAAGAGTAAGATAAAGCACACAGAAGGAATTATTCATCCATTCTTTCTTATTGTCTTATAAACACCCAACAGGAACAAGATGAACCCCATTCAAAATTTGCTTTGGATGTTAAGACTGATACACACACAAACATACACATAAGAGAAATGGTTAATTTCTTATATAATAAGACTTTTTTTTTTAAGAATAGGATGGGCTTCCCAAGTTGGTCCAAAAATGATTTAAGACAGCAAGGAAAGAATATTTACTTAGGGTTTTTATTATGTTAGTGAGGGGCTGGGTCAAGAGCTCCCACATGGGTAAGATAGTGTGTGGTTTGTATCATCTACCAAAATACTTTTCCCAGATGTGGGGTAGAGGGTAATGAGCCTAAGATATAGGCCATACCGTAGAGGCAAGATATTTTTCTGACTGTAACAGAAAAATGTTGATGGCTTTAGTACAAGGAAAATACATGATCTGATTTGCATGCTTAAAAGCTTGATTTCTTTGCTACTGTATGGAGAATGGAATGTAGGGAATAAGAGCAAAAGTAGGAACATCTGTTGGAAGGATGATGCAGCAGAGTCATTTTTCCTTGTCAAGTAGCAGTGAAGCTGGTAAAAAGATGTTAAGAGTTGAGATATATTTTGAGAGTACAAGTAACAGCATTTGGTGACAGATTGCATTTAAAGTGTGAGAAAAAGGGACAAATATAAGATGATTCCCAAGGATAAAGCCTGGTCAACTGGGTAAACAGTGATTCCATTTAATAAAATGGAAAAGACATCTGTGGGAGGCAGCCCACAGAGATGTGTTTGGACATATTAAATTTCAGATACCAGTGAGACATCTAAGGGGAGATCTCAAACAAGCATTTGGATGTACTAGAGGCAGTACACTAGGCAAAGGTCCACACATATTAATTATCGATTGAAGATCAATCAAAAACTAAGAAAGATTTGGCAGAACCTGTACAGTGACCTATACTTCAATATACTTTATTTCAGCAACATTAACCAATATCAGAAACTGGTAATAAAAAAAAGCCATAAAACAAAACAAAAACCCCTTTGTTTATGTCCACCAGCTAAGAAGTGGGAGAAAACCCTCTCTGTGGCTGCCAATCCTGACTGAGATCACTTCTGAGTTCTCTAACACAATTGAGGATGGATTCAGGCCAACTTTGGGTGTCCTTTAAATGACATAGGGGCTGAAGATGTCATGACTTGCACAATGAACTAGAAGCATTAATAATGATATTTTACCAGAGGCAAGAAAGACATTTTATAAAGTGAAGGGCACAGTCATATTTATCATGAACTACATGTTCTTTTTGAGGGAGGGGGCGGTTAGACCCTGTTCATTGTCTGGGGAAAACACCAAAAGTCAAAAAGATACAGCTAAATAGAGAGCCATAGACTTGAGGTAAAAACATGTAAAGTTTTTAAAGAATTCATCTGGAAAAAATAATCCATTTTGTGTTGATGAGACAAACTAGAATTTTTCTCTTTATGAGTAAATTATGCTCTTTAAAGGGAAATGATGCAACATATGAGGAAATTATATTGCAGTGACTACATCTTCAAAGCTCTTGGGCATGTAGAACAATAAATGAACATGGGAAGGGACATAATGTCTAGGCAGTCCTTGAAAACCTGGCTCTCATAGGAGATGTCACTCTCTTTCCTGTGTTTATACCACCTTTCACATGTTTTCAGAACTGTCTTCCAGGAACACAAATCATACTGTATTTCACTCATTTCTCAAAAACTTTGTCAGAATCCTTCATTATCTGATATCAAACTGTTATACACACCAAGATTTCTGCTATATGTCGTGTATTTTTCTCTGTTGTCCTTCTCTTATGTTCTGCCTTAACCATTGGAAAACATTTTCCTACAAAATTCTTCTCATCCTTCCAAACTCAAGTTAAACATCTTCTTCTCTGAGAAGATTTCTTTGATCATCTAAACATAGTGAGCCTTTGCTTCCTCTGTTTCTCTTCATTAATTAACCTAGACTTCATGAGCAAGTACTACACTGGTTATATAATTGCTAATATCTGTTTTCTAGTTAATCTGTGAGCACCCTGGGGCTAGACACAGTGGTTCATTTCATGTGTTGGTATTTCCACAGCCTTTAGTAGAGAGTTATGGTCATTGTGTTCAAGACAGGCTTGGTGTCAGAAATTTTAAAATGTTTTGCTGCTGCCTGATATAAAGATAGAATTTCATTAACCTTAACTCTTGATATTAATAATCTTATCACAAAACCATGGGAGTTGAGGAATTTTCATCTTAACTCCATGTTTTGCTACTACCTGCTTATGAATTGAAATGGAATCCATAAAGACAGGGTAAGGCCTGGTCCTAAGTCTCTCCCATTTACGTAGCTTATTCAAAGGATGAACAGGACATTGGTGCTTAGGCATGGATCTGTAAATTTTTAAAGAACTTCTGTTTTTTTTCCTTTTTTGCATAGTCAGATTGTAAGATATGACAATTTAGATGTGATTTTCAAGGTACAATGTACCAGATAACATAACTAATGAGTATTTATAAAGTTTTTGATTTCTCCAGGGAAGCATGTTGTGAAAGGACAAATGATTTTTCTTTATGGTTTCACTTAATTTTATTTAATTTATAGCTATTCATTTCAAAGCTAAAGTTAACAGGCTTTATATTTATTCTTCTTTTAGAGGGAGAGAGGGAAAGACAAGAAGAGAGAGAGATGAGAAGTATCAGTCCTTTGTTGCGGTACCTTAATTATTCGTTGATTACTTTGTCATATGTGCCTTGATCGGGGCTGGTGGAAGGGCTCTAGCTGAGCCAGTGACCCCTTCCTTGCTTGAGTCAGTGACTTTGGGTTCAAGCCAGTGACCACAGTGACCATGGGATCATGTGTATGATTTCACGCTCAAGCCAGTGACCCGGTGCTCAAGCTGGTGAGCCTGTGCTCAAGCCAGATAAACCTGCATTCACACTGGTGACTTTGGGGTTTTGAACCTGGGTCCTCAGTGTCCCAGACAAACGTTTTATCTACTGTGCCACCACCTGGTAAGGCTATATTTATTCTTACTCTATGAGATTAACTTTATTGAAACAAACTGTACTCTAGGAGGTAATTATTTTAATGTGATTTTAGAACCCATGTCACATAGAAATGTAATAAAATCAATCTTTGGTGAAATATAATTCTTCCTTTTTCAAAAAGTAAATTATTTATTCTTTTATTTTTATTGACATTTCTGGAGTAATTAGTCACTTTGGAAAATGTCAAACTTCCCCAAATTTAAAATGTCTATCAAGAAACTAGGCAGTAAATAGTCTTTTAAAGATACACTTGGCATTTCCTTACTTTGTTCTATACATCATTGACACTAGAAGCTATTGGCTCCAAGTTTGCCCCTCATTGTGAAGGCATTTTAGCTCCTGAACTATAGGAAAGATTTTGAAAACATGAAGACAAGGAATGAGAAAGTTACAGAAATATTCATTGCAATGCAAAATCTCTAGTCATTACTATGGTACTGTATAAAACATTTATTTTTATTGGCTGAGCTCCCCAAAGTATTCATGTGGAAGTCCTAACCTTCAGTATCTTTATATATGATAGTATTTGGAATAAGGGCCTTAAAAGAGGCGATTAAGGTAAAATGAACCATTAGGAGAAGCCTTCATCTGATCTGACTGGGGAAGGATTTGTACACACAGAGATACAAGTACACAGGGGCTACCAGTGAGAGTGTAGCCATCTACAAGTCAAAAAGAGTGAGGTCTCAGAAGAAACCAAACCTGCTTAAACCTGGATCTTGAACTTCCAGCTTTTAGAACTGAGAAAGAATAAATTTCTGTGGCGTAAGCTATTCAGTCTGTGGTATTTTGTTACGGCAGCCCTAGCAAACTAATAAACATCTCTGATGAGGTGGAGAACCACTGATTGGAATAATACTCTGTCCTCTGCACTATCTCAGCCACTCCTCTTTAATTAATTGGTGATTTGGGGGATAAAAAACTGGGAATGCTCTCCTGCCTTCTTTCTTTTCAGGTCTACCTATCTCCAAAAAGTATGTGCTCCAGTCTGCTGTTGGTCAGAGCAGCTACTGGCCATAAGCATATCTATCACTCTCTCTCTCTCTTTTTTTTTGTCCTAGGAAACTGCGTTCCTGCTGTGAGCTGGCATTTTATTCTAACACATGCCACAGTTTGATAGTGGTAATCTCTGCCCATTGAAGGAGAGTTGCTCTTTTCCAGTGCTTCTCATGCCTGGGTGTTTACATTTGTCTACTTCTGGGGTGAAGCTTTAAAAATCCCACTGTTAACGTAAACTACATACTTAAGAGCTAATTATTTAAATAATTAAGCTGAGCTTTGTCTCCACCTGATTTACTATTTTGTCTATTCACTTTGGTTCCATTTCAGGTGGATTAAAAAGGGATATAATTTATTTACATCTTTAAAGTTCAACATATAAGAAATTGAAGTTCAACTTAGAGTGACTATAGATTCTGCTTCTACTGTAGTATTTTATTATGTACTAATTGGATATAGTTTAAAAGATAGACAAGCCAATGACTGAACTGCTGATAGACACATTTTGACTCTTTTTTTTTTATGTGACAGAGACAAAGAGAGGGACAGACAGATAAGAAGGAAGAGAGATGAGAAGCATCAATTCTTTGCCGCAGTACCTTAGTTGTTCATTGATTGCTTTCTCATATGTGCCTTGACCAGGGGGCTACAGCAGACTGAGTGACCCCTTGCTTAAGCCAGAGACCTTGGGCTCAAGCTGGTGAGCCTGGCTCAAACCAGATGAGCTTGCATTCAAGCTGGCAACATTAGGTTTCAAACCTGGGTCCTCTGCATCCCAGTCTAAAGCTCTATTCACTGCATAACTGCCTGGTCAGGCCATTTTGGCTCTTCTTAACTGCAGATGACTGGTTGGTGGTTTTTATTTAACTTGCCATATATAAATAGAATTTTCAGTTTGTGTATAGTGTTAATATTTCCATTTCTTCCCTACCTTCTGGTTTATGGAGATTTTATTAATTATAGTCTACATTTCAAGAAGATGAACAGCAAGCTGAGGGACAAGAAGAAATGCTAACTTTTGCTAGTATGTTTGATTTTAGTAAAAATGGAAATATTGGCTTAGAAGTGTTATCAGACTAAGCTATAAAACTAATATAATAATGATACTTATAATTAAAATTTATTGAGTGTACATTATATGTCAGTATATATGTATAAAAAACAAACACATATATATGCAGAAATCTTCTAACTTACTGAACATGCATTATGTCATTATCTCACTTAATCCTTATAACAACTTCATGATGAATAGGAGGTACACTGTGGTTATGAACCTTGCACATTGTCATCCAGCTGCCAAGCAATGGAGCTGAAAATTAAACTTATGCTTTCTGACCATAACTGATGTGTTCACCACAACCACTTGCTATTTGTTCTATGCCAGTTATAGGTATAAAAAAAACCAATCAGAACCTTCAATAATGGGTAGACCCAGAACCAACCAAACAAGTGAAGAATGATGTTAGTTGTTGATCCAGTGACTTCTTTCAATTCACATAAAAAAATGTTGAGTTTAAAACATGATTTAAATAGACTTTTCTATTTTTTTTTCCAGTAAGTCCACCAAAATATCTTTCTTTTGTGAAATAAAGGAAAATGGTAATTTAGCTGTTGCTATAATATCTTTAAACAAACCTATGGCTTTTTAATGACTTTTAAAAAATAGTCCTTGGGGAGAAAAAATCCAACTGATTTTGCCTACCTGGTAATCTTTTCGCATTTTAAGATTCCTAAGTAAACTGTCCTCAAAAAGAAACACTAAAAATATCCTATTTAGCCAAACTAAATTTACACATGAGAGCTAACCTAAAAGTTGCCTAGCAGAAGTAAGTGATCAAAGGGCCTGTTTCTTCTGTTAAACTTTGTTTATAAAGTGAAAATTCCCATTTTCTCATTATAAATAAACTTTCTAAATATTATCAGATTCCTTTGATGCCATTGCAGTTATGTGCTTCTCAATTAAAACCTAAATCTGGATCGTGTGAAAATAACACTGTAAGTAGAGTGAGTCTTATCTCAGATGCTAGATGAACTAAGTATAGTTCTACAAAATGTATATTCTCTGAAGGCTTGGTCACTCACAAAAATAACCTTAAATGCAATGTGATGATCCCTAAAATCCCTGCAGAGAAATTTAATGAGTATTAATGATATTCTAAAAGGGATACTAGACTTGTTAGTGGTGAGCAAGGATACTTAGATCATGCTAACGTTAAAGCTTAACAGATTCCCTAAATGCCTTTCATGTTGATGTGAGATTCCTGTTTCCATGGCAACCTGCAGGGAGTTAAGAAGAGTACTGTTAAACTGTACTGCAATTTTGCTTAGTCTTTCTGAAAGCAAATGTCAGAAGAAATCATTTCTCCATCCATGATTGTAATCAGAGATTCCCCACAAGCTATTATTGTTGCTCCAGAAGAAGAAATTAAAGGAAATAAATCAGAAGCCTGTTTAATGATCTATTATGTTCTACATGAGCTACAAACCCTTTAATGGAACCAAGAATCATATTTGCAGTACATTAACATTGGAAAATCTATAGTAAGACATCAAAACAGATAATGGTGCCAAATAAGAGCAGGAGAAATAACGAGGAAAGCATCTATACCCTGATTCCTAGAGGCTTTTATATTTGTTAAAACAACTTCCTCTAAGGTAGTGCATTCCAGTCCTGTTTCTGAAACTCTGCTATTCTCTGCATTTTGAAAGGAATGGAAATATAATGAATATTTCTGTTCTGCAAGGAATCTAAATCAAAGCTCTGACAAAGGATATCCACCCACGTTTGCTTCAGCTTTTTTAATTCATTCACTATCCTGCTCAAAGCTTAAGAACAAAAGGTTTATCCAGAACGACAAACTCAGTATGTCCATTGGCCATTATCCTAGACTATTTAAGGGGGGAAATGTAACTTAAAATTAAAGATCCTGATATGAGGCATCTTTTATATGAAATGGAGTAATAGGAATGCACAATCAATTTTTTAAAATTCACATTTGTTTTGATATAGAACACTTTAGCTAACATTTATTGTATACTTACTGTGTTCTAGGCATTATGTTTTAGATGCAACATCTCGATTGTCATAAAAATACAAATGATAAGAATCATGACTATCATTCTCAGTTTTATAAATGAGAAAATTAGCTAAGTGAATTGCCAAAGGCCACACTTATCTTAAGAAACATTTTTAAATAATCAGAGGTAGACTTAAAGGCTGTCTCCTTCCTCTTTATGCATTCCTCTACTGTTAATAATAATAATAATAACAGACCCTGGCCAGCTGGGTCAGTGATAGAGTGTCGGCCCTGCATGTGGATGTCTTGGGTTCAATAACTGAGTGGGGCACACAGAAAAAGTGAACATCTGCTTTTCTACCCATACCTCTCCTTCTCTCTCTCTCTCTCTCTCTCTCTCTCTATCTCTCTCTCTCTCCCTCTCCAGTAGCCATAGCTCGGTTGATTTAAGTGAGTTGGCCTCAGGCACTGAGGATGGCTCTGTGAAGCCTCTGCCTCAGGTGCTAAAAAAAAAATAATTCAGTTGCCAAGCAATAGAGCAAGGACCACAGATGGGAAGAACATTGTCCCACAGGGGGCTTCACAGGTGAATCCAGGTAGGTGCACATGCAGAAGTCTCTCTCTCTGCCTCCCTTCTTTTCATTTAATAATAATAATAATAACAATAACAACAACAACGACAAAATATCTATCTAGATTTAGGTTGATAGATCAATAGATAGATAAGTGCAAGGGTATTCAGGAGTCATGCCAGCAGTTGAGCTGAGTAATGCAGGCTGGTTGGAGACGACAGACAACAAAGACTGGTGAGGACTGTAGTCCTCTAAAGGAAGCAACTACTTCTCAGGTCCAACTGATGTTTGTCATGTAAAAATGTAGGCTCAGTGTCACCAGATTTTCTTACATTTCAAGACAACCCATTAATCCTAATTTTTATGTATAATTTAAACATTTTAAGATGTGGGTACAAAAAAAGGTGTGAGTGAGAACCAAGAAAAATATTTTTCTTAGGCTTCTTGGTTTTTATTGTTAAGAATTAGTCACCCTTTTCCCAAAAAATAAAATTTCTATAGAGGACATGCCCTTCCCCCCAAAAGGAAACCAAAAACAAAATTCAACAAGGAAGGAGTGGTAGAATTTTAGGTATTGGTGAGCCTTTCTGGTAAACAAAGTGGAAAGGACAGTTACCTAAGTAACATATAAAGGTAATGCCTAGTTCTGATTTTGATTTCACTTACTGAATTTCTCACAGACACTTAATGCTTTCCCTTTCTTTTTCAGTGTGTTTGTCATACCAAACAATTGAAGCAGGGCTGAATTCTATTAGCTCCTTAATTAAATGAAATAAAATTAAAATTTTTCTATGTGTGATGGTGCAAGTGGCAACTTTAATTTCATTCAACTGAATTAACAGCAGTAAACTTACAGCAGATATGACTAATTTATATTTTCAAAGTTCCTGCTATTGACGTTACCCATGATATCAAAAATAATGAAATCTCTAAGACATGCCTCCCATAGCAGTAGCCCCTTTCAGATAGCAAGCCAGAATAAGGCTGATGATTACACTGGAAATGATTTACTATCACTTTTCTTAATACATTGATTTTTGATGACAGAAGGTCAAATTGTATGATTCTTTCCATATAAAGAAAAAATGAATCAAACCCCTTGTTTCAACAGAACTGTCTCATTAAGTGAACAGTAAAATTATCTCCTGGGGAAAAATATGGATTTGTAGGTTAAAAACATGCCTTAGAGATTTTCTAAGGCAATGTTATCATTAAATATCAATAAATTATTTCATTGAAATGGTGAGACTACTTTTTTATTTTATTATAGTCATTAGTTGACCAAATGGAAGACCCAAAGTTAAATGAAAGCAAACATGATTATAAAGGTAAATTTGAGTCCTCAAAGTGGTCCAGCAACACTTGCATTAATTCATGAATATGGCCCCCACAGTGATATTTCAGGCATTTTTTTCTAACCTTAAAAAGCTGTGGGAGACTGTAAGCAAGGAAGTTCAACCAGCAGTCAGGTATTAAGAGCAGCCAATAGGAAGTAATCAATTTTTTGAAATGCAAACACATATGGATAGAGGTAAAAATTTGTGTACCAGGAAACTGAATTTTATAGTCATGGCAGAGAATTAGAACAAATACCTGAATCTCCATTTTCTTTTATTTGCACATTATATTTACCATTATCTACTTTTACTTAATGATAATGCTAATAATTATATTAAATGATTATGTATTCAGTTTTTGCTATATCCCAGACATGGTGCTGTTTATATATTTTTTCTCATTTAATAATACACACACAACTCTGAAAGAAAGAGCTTTTATCTTTATGTTAAACAGTAGGAGACTTGAGCCACCTCACCTAAAGGCATAGCTGGTAAGAACGGGAGCAAAGATACAAAGCCATCCTTTTCCATGCTGATACCTTGATCACTCCAATGTTATGATCTTACTGTTACACTACTGTTGTAGAACACTGAATCCAGGACACAGGTGAATTTCTCTGGTATTATGTAAATGGAAATGCCTTTGCATGGCCAGTCCTGTTGGATTTTGGTGAAAATCAAAGGGTTCATGTAGGAGAGCAATTTGAGCAATAGAGGCTGCTATAAAATGTATTGTTAATATTTTTGACACCAATGGTTCATCCAGTCAGATTATGTGTAGGAGTATCTGTCTTGAAGGGGGCGATCAAAAACATCCCTTTTCTCTTCCTTATGATTTGACTCTAGACAAAAGAGCCAGCCAGATACAAATCAAAATATGACCATACAGCAGTGATGGATGACATGGAGGGCCTGGCTTAGGTGTGTGGAAACAATAAAATTTCTAATCTTCCCACATCCTAGACTAAACCTTTGAATAGACAAACGAAAACTGAATTTGTAGAGAACTTCCTTATTCTTCATTGGTGACATACTAGCCTGGGAAGAAGAGGGTAGAAAAAGAGGGAATCCTTCATGTTAAGAATTTTGATTAAAAGAACTCCACCAGATTTAAAATCATGGACAAAAGTTTCTTCCCTACCAATTTCTGCTGGCAAGACTAAAAGAGAGGGCTAAAGGCCAGGAGGGTTTTGTAATAAGCTTTTCCAATACAAATTAGATGAGTGGGCGAGAATCATCCTCAATTAGTAACATAAATATCAATTGCTACAATTGTTGTGCGGTTATAGGCCACTGTTCCAGGCTAAATAGAAATAAGTAATAAATACTGAAATCTGAGTAAAGCAAATTATGAGGTCATTATATTTAGAACTGTAAAAGCTATTATGCTTAAGACATAACTTTCCAGGCTATACTGAATTGTTCAGTTTGCCCCTAAAGTCTTCATCAATTAAATATGTAAGTATTTATTGTGTTTCTTCCTTTAAATCTTTTTCTTTCTCTTCATGAAACAAAATAAAAAATATGCTGTGAGAATGAACGAAAACGTTACTGATGAAGGATAACAGAATATTCTATCCTCAAATATGCCATTTTAGCGTAAGTACCATTTTGAGCTAAAGTCAATTTATTAGAAGCAGATATAATAATAGGTCTCTGTCCTCCCCTGATTTGCTTAAAAGTGAGACAGAATTTTGTAGTGGTGACCCGTATCCCCTAGCTACCAGAAAAGACAAAAGTTAATCATTGCACACAACTCTAGGCCTTATCAGCTCACAGATGGCCCCGAAGGGGCCATATAACAAACCTTGCTAAAACTAGCTTTTATCTACCATTAATTAATTCCTCCACATATTTGCCCTCTCACATTTGCTGCACTGAGAAGCTACAGGTCATTTTTCCTTTCTTTTTACTTCTCTAAAATTTACCATCAAAATCCCAATGTCATTTTTTAAAAAAATAGGACAAAAAATCAACTTGTATGTTTGGAACCATAAAAAACCCTGAATAGCCAAAGCAATCCTGAGGAAGAAGAATGAAGGTGGAGGTACATGACTTCAAATTATACTATAGAGACATGATAATTAAAACAGCATGGAGCCCTGGCCGATTGACTCAGTGGTAGAACATCAGCCCATTGTGTGGATATCTTGAGTTCAATTCCCAGTCTGGGCACACAGAAGTACCTATCTGCTTCTCCACCTTTCCCCTCCCACTTCTCTCTCTTTCTTTTTCCCTCCTGCAGGCATGGCCTGATTGGAGCGAGTTGGCCCTGGGTGCTGAGGATGGTGCCATGGCCTCTGCCTCAGATGCTAAGAGCTCGATTGCTGAGCAACATTCAAGATGGGCAGAGTATCACCCCCTGCTGAGCTTGCCAGGTGGATCCCAGTAAGGGCGCACGTGGAAGCCTATCTCAGCCTCCTCTCCTCTCACTGAATAAACAAACAAACAAACACAGAGCACAATATTGTCAGTAAAACAGACATACAGACTAACGGAACTGAATTGAAAGCCCAGAAAGAAAATCACACATATATGGGGAAAGTCTTCTTTGACAATGGAATACTACTCAACCATAAGAAATGATGGCATAGTGCCATTTATGACAACATGGATTGAACTTGAGAACATTATACTGAGTGAAATAAGTAAATGAGAGAAAACTAAGAACTGTTTGACTTCACACATAGTTGGGATATAAAACTGAGACTCATGGACATAGATACAAGTGAAGTGGTTACCAGGGAGAGAGACAGTGATATGAGAGAGGGAGACATGGGGCAGATGGTGGGGAAGGGTGTAAAGAGGAACAAATATAAGGTGATGAAAAATGATTTGACTTTGGGTGATGAGTATACAACATAGTCAACAGTTTAAATGTTATAGAAACCTATGTGCTCTTATTGATTAATATCATCCTGTTAAATTTAATTTTCTAAATAAAATTTTAAAAAAGAAAAATATTACTTTTATTTTTTTAAGATGCTACATAAGCTCAAGTTCTAACCATCCCTGTGAATTTCTCATCTCTGAATGTTCCTATGTGTATGTGTGTGAAGTCTATGCTGATAAACTTCTGTTTTCTCTTTGTAGTCTGCCATTTGTTAATCTAATTTATGAGACTCTGGCCACAGAACCTAAGATGATTAGAGTAAAAAAGGATTTGTTTTCTCTTTTCTACTGAGAGCCACTTAGAATTTGATTGAAAACCTCTCAGAATGGGGGCACCCTAAATTCGGTCTCATCTTTTCTTTCTAGACTCATTTCCCCTAATTGCCTCCTACATGCACACTCTAACATATAACTTTTCCCCAAACACATTACACTTCTTACTCATCCAAGAACTCCAAGTTCTTCAGACCATTGAACCTTTGTGTTTGCTTCCAGTGTTCTCTGCCCAACATGCTCATTTTTAAAGATTGAGCTTAAGGATGACTGTTTCAACAAACGTTTCTCCTCAACCACTTCTCCACCATTTTACTCATGTCTCTGTAATAACACTAACCATGTTCTATGTGCAGCAGAGCATCCTATTTGAGTCCAAGTTCAGTCAGGCTGTGCATATTATTAATGGGCTGATGATCTCAATTTGCATGACTATTTTGCATGAGGCTTTTTATGTTTTTGGTGAAAGAACAAGGGAAATATTTGTTTTGTTTGTGTTTTATCTGTTTCAAGCTCTTCAGAGACAAAAAAAAAAAAAATGAAACAATGAAGCATATGTTCCTGGCTAATCTTTTGGACAGGTTGTTGGCTTTTTTAACGAGAGTCACAGCTGGAGGCACTGTTTTTATGAGAGTTTAAGAGATCCTCGGTACCACTGGGCTCTGCTACAGAATACCCTATTAACTAAATGTAACTCAGAATCAGAGTAAGGATGATTTCTCCACCCTGCTGTGGTACAGACAGAAGAGTGCCTTTGGCCCACCTTCAACAGTGGCCACAGTGAAGTTTCCATAGACAATTTCATGTTCTTTCTCACCTTCTGTGACTCCTTAATGAGTATGCCTACTCTTAAAGCCCTGTAGCAGATGAGTCAGTTCATGTGCCAGAAGCAGCCCCCAATGGTATTTCTAGACGTCTCTGGAAGTGTTCTGTAGGAGGTAGGAAAGCCCTGAGTGAGAAGGTAGGAAAAGGAGCAAGTGTTGGTGTTTCTGGAACACTGAGTTATACGTCCTCCAGAGCATTAAACGCCTAGCATTCAACAGGGTTGCTTTTTCTACCAACGTAACTACCATCCTAATTGTTTCCTAGCATGTCTACATATACCTATAGGCAGCACAATTATTTTGATCAGGAACAATGTCTTGATAATCAAGTTTGGTGCACCTCACCCAGCAGGCACCATGCCTGCTTGTTGATAAAAGACCAAATGGATATAGATTAACTCAAAGCACAGAACTGAATGTTGCATTGAGTAAGCATTGTTCATAACCATACATACCTTTTTTCATGTATCATAAATTCTTATCAAGTGGCTTAGAATCATGGAACAGCAAAGGGAAATTGAGATAACTGGTAGACTTGAACCTTTTACCAGGAAAAAACAACCAATCTCTCCTGCATTTATATTGTAGTCTATACAAGTATTCTCCACTAGTAAAAAATGCTCCATCTCCAGAATAAGAGTAGTATAATGGTTAAAAGGACAACTTTAAAGTCAAATTGCCTGAGTCTTTGGTCTGTTATTCTTGAGTTGTATATTTTTGGCTAATTACCTGTATTCTTTATGCTTGACTTTTCTGATTAGTTTTGTGCAGGATTGAAATGAGTTTTTGAATTGTTATCATTGAAGTGTTGATAATAATTCCTGACACATGGTAAGCAGTCATCAAATGTTAGTCACAGTTAATATTAATTTGCTGACCTCTATTTTACTTAGTATTATTTGGCTTGGTCAAAAAGGTAGTAATTACAGCCACTTACTCAGGTTTGAACTTCCTGTACTTTAGTTCCACTTTTGCAATATTGAGGCTAGGACTGGGTGGGCATGCTGAACTTTAGCAATAGCATGTGTTAAATTGTTTTGGTAGGGAGGTATTTTGAAATACTGAGCATGCATTACAGCCACATTCCTGGCTTTGTTAGAAAAGAAAAAAATATATTAGGCCTTTTGAATCTCTTCCATTTTAAAACTGCTCCTACCACTTATGGTTATTGACCTCTTGTGAGGACTGTTGGTTCATGTACTCACACACTTGCAAGCCCATAAATTGACCAATTGGTGGGTGAGAACAACTTGTTCCAATCTGGCCATTACTCTGTTCCAGGGAGCTGCAATTAGAACTGTAACAATTGCTATAGAAAAGAACTCCCTGGGAAAAGGTTATAAAGAAAGGGCACAGAGGTATTTAGGAAACACATACAGTCATAATTAAAAATGAGAATTTTTGTTTAGAAAATGGATATTAAGTCAGTAAACAGTTCCTGCCCACTGACAATGTGCCCATTTCTTCTGCAGGTAGTAGGATGCTGTGTTTCTCTGATGGATCATGTGTTAGCAATCACAGTGTCAGTCCATGGAAAATACCTTGCTGAAAAGCAGACTGAGGTGGCTATGAACTCAGCAGAAGTCACTGCATTCTGAAAAAGTCAGGCACAATGAACATAGCTTTGTAGAGGATTAAGGAGGTATGAGATCTTTCCATGGAAGCAAAATCAATGTGTTAAGTTTTCAAAGGAAAATTGCTGAGTTCTTCAGTCACCTTAATGTATTACTTTTTCTCTGCAGACCATGAATGCTGAGAGATAGAATCCAAATTTCCATTTTTGTTATGTCAGGTCTCTTTCTCATATTACTGAGACTGTAATTTATTTTCATCAGGCTGTGTTTACAATATTATCATGAGTTGCAGGATATAGCAGAATCTCATTGCTATTGGTTCAACAGTGAGAACAATTTGCAAGAGGTCCTAAAGAAGCTGGAGAACTTTTGGAAAGAGAAGTTTGCCTTCTGTTGCATGACTGGTTTTCTTCCTTTCTGATTTCTGATCCTGTCACTTTAATGTTTTCAAGACTTCAGTGGCTTGCCATTTATTTCCCTTAGAATAAAATTTCAAGATGAAATATAGGACACTTAGTTTAATTTGAATTTAGGATAAACAATGAATACTTTTTAAATATTGGGTATACCCTATTTATTGCAAATGTCACATGGGACATACACTTAAATTTCATTTTAAACTGAAATTCAAGTTAAAGTGGGAGCCTTATTTATTTGCTTAATCTGGTAAACCTACCTTAGACAAAAATCCCAGCTCTATAGCCAAGCTCTACACAATGTTTTTCCTGTATATAGAATCTCTCACTGTATTTTTTTTCTCCAATCACAATGGACTTATTTTAGTTTGTTAATATATTATTTGCTCTTTCAGCTTTATACTTTTGCACACTTATTCTCTTGAACCTAGAATAATCTCTGCTCTTATCACCAAAGACCAACACTATTTCTTTGCCTAGCTCAACATTTATTTGTTCAAATCTATAAAAGGTTCCCCAGGAAAGTCAATACTGTATACAGTCTTGCCCTTGTTAGGATTTCAATGAAAGCAATAAATAAAAACCATGCATTAATTTTCTGAGTCAGGAGCTGATTGACAAATAAGGTATAGAAGATTAACAGAGGAAAAACCAAACTGACTGAAGAACATGATTATAAATTTGCAGCTAGATGGACTTCTATAACTCTCCCTGAATGGGACTGAATCCTCCAAATTGTAGGCATTCTGAAGAGCCTGCCAAAGTGCTGCATTCAAAGGAAAGGGAAAAGAGAATGATTGAGCTGAGTCTCTTCTCACAAATTGATGAGTCAGACAAATAACCCTTCCCCTGTAGGGCTACAGAGAAAGTAAGAGACTTCCTTCTAAAACTGTCCTTCCCAGAAAGTTGAGTAGAAATTTCCTCCTCTTTCAATCCACTTCCTCTTTGAAAAATTAGGAATGCGGAATAGTGTCTGTCTACAGTGTTCCAGCTTTGTTTTCCTCTAACTCACTGAGTTTGTTCATTATGTCTATGGTCAACTATTGGTGTGGCTAGTTTACTAGTGGGAGGAGGTTAGGATGGTCATACTATTACTTCCATGAGACCATCTCATCATGTCAACCATTCATCATTTAAAGTCCTGCCAGGCAAATGGTGGGTAAATGGTTTAGCTTTTGTCTTCAAATGTGTCTGAAATGGGCCAGAATGGAACTAACTTCAAAGCCCTTCTGAATCCTGGGTAGGAACACTATTCTTTATTTAGTTGTCTATCCTGATTTACAGCTGAACATGTTTTCTGAAAACAATCCTAAAGAAGTTTCAAATTTGAATTAAAACCATCTTCTATTATAAAGTACATGGATGTAAAAGGAAGTCCAAAAGTTGCATCCCTTTTTCTTTACAAGTGAAAACTAAATGCGGTGTAAAATTCTTTCATCACAATTATCCCATTCCTGATTCTGCTAAGTCTGACTTAAAGGATTCCCAGTTTGACGGCTTAGTAGAGTTGGGATTAAGTAGACAGCTGCTTGGAATGTCTTCTACTAAAGAGCATAGTTTCTAAGTCATTTTCAACCTCATGCCTTATTTTATGTGTCATTTTTTCCCTAATATTTGGACACAAAAGAATATGATAACATCAGTCTCATTATGCAAAATTTAAAAATTCAAGTCAATCTCTAGCCTCTACAGAAATAAAATTCCCAGAACCAGTACTCTGTACAACCCAGACACATGTTATCATTGCCAAAAATGAGAGCAGAATTGTAGTAGCCAAGAGAAAAAGGATAAAAGGAAACCTTGGTTTTAGACTTTTGTCAGTATGCCTGTTAATTTATGTCAGTTACCTGAAAGCTACAGCCTGTTAAATTAAAATGCTATGAGAAAAACCTCCCATAAGTTTAATTGTAATGATATGTTTGCCATTTGTAGGAGGAGAATGGAGAGGAAGGATCCACCTGTGCATCACCTCAACTTTCAAAGAGCAGTATTTGAGACAGCTTTGTCTTCTTTCAGAGACATTGGAACTGAACAGAAGCCGCAACTTCAGTAACCGGATCTTACTAGACATGACCTCCTTTCCCATCTGGCGTATGAGAAACCTCTTATTTCTGCCTTCCCCTCTAAATTCCTGATTCAGAGCTGTGTTGTATGTTATGTCTAACAGTATAGTGGCTCCAACCTTTTCTTGTGAGCAGGCATTTTAGTCTTGAGCCATGGTTCTTATTGCCACTACTTCTTGTGACAGAAGTTCTTTGATACTTGCAACCACTTCTGCACATTGTTTATGCTAGAAAATTACCATGCAGTTTCCGTTACTGTCAATGCTGTTGATGTTTCTGAAGTCTGAGCTACATTGGCCTAGTGAGCAACCAGACACCTGCTTTCTGCTCCTGAACACTGGCTTTTCTAGGCTTCTTTTAAAAAAAGGAACCCTAGTCTTGTATTGTAAAACCTCAACTGTCTTTTTCTATTCTTTGTACTTCATTATTCTTTTTTTTTTTTTGTATTTTTCTAAAGTTAGACAGACTTCCGCATGCACCCAACCACCCAACCAGGATCCACCCTGCCATGCCCACCAGGGGGCAATGATCTGGCCATCTGGGGCATTGCTCTGCTGCAGCCAGAGCCATTCTAGCAACTGAGGTGGAGGCCATAGAGCCATCCTCACCATCCTGGCCAACTTTTGCTCCAATGGAGCCTTGGCTGCAGGAGGGGAAGAGAGAGATAAAGAGAAAGGAGAGGGGAGAGGTGGAGAAGCATATGAGTGCTTCTCCTGTGTGCCATGGCTAGAAATGAAACCTGGGACTTCCACATGCCAGGCCAACGTTCTACCCCTGAGCCAACCAGCCAGGGTTGGATTTTAATTATTTTTGACCCAGAAATAATACAACTCTCCCGCTCTTTAATTCATTTTGATCTTTTTTAAATTTTAATTTTGTTCACTGTTACAATTCAGATAGTAAGATGGTAATAAGTAATCATATTTCATAGTTATCTGTCCTTCATTGATTTCTTCAGCAACATTGGCTTAGTGTTCCAGGTACATAGCAAAAAAAAAAAAAAAAAAAATCAGACAGTTTTTTTTCTCTATGTCAATCCAAGCCATCTTCCTCATTCCTTTCAAAGTATTAATTAATTATCAATTAGTATAAACTAACACACTTCTCTGATTAATACCAAGGTATGACTCTCTGTAATCTAAAGCCATGATCAAGGCTTATGTAATCAGTAAATCAGAGCACTAATCTGATAAGACTTGGCAGAGAGGAAGAAGACCCAGGATCCTATAGACAAACTAAATGAATCCTTTGGTTTAGACCTGATTTGTTCCCCCTTTTATCCCTGAACCATGATTAAATAAAGAAAAACAAAATTTAGAATACGTAGGCTTTAATTTTTTTCTTTATGCCTGAAACAAACCATCACCAGTGTTCAATAGCCCTCATTGAACTTAGTTGTCTTTAGAATTTAAAGTTTCAGTCTATAGTCTAGACTAATAAATTCAATAAATTCAGGGAAAGCTAGTGCATTGAAGCGCTCTGCCTATATTATAGTGAGGGTTAGATAAGATGCATTTACTCTCTTTCCTTTAGGATCTGATTACGTGTGTGTGTGTGTGTGTGTGTGTGTGTGTGTGTGTGTGTGTGTGTGTGTGTGACAGAGGGGGGGGGACAGAGAGGAAGACAGATAGGAACAGACAGACAGGAAGGGAGAGATAAGAAGCATCAATTCTTTGTTGTGACGCCTTAGGTATTCATTGATTGCTTTCTCATATGTGCCTTTACCAGGGAGCTTCAGCAGAGCAAGTGACCTCTTGCTCAAGCCAGCAACCATAGGGTCATGTCTATCATCCCAAGCTTAAGCCAGTGATCCCCTTATCAAGTTGGTGAGCACTTGCTCAAGCTGGATGAGCCTGTGTTCAAACTGGTGACCTCAGGGTTTCAAACCTCGGTCCTATGCTTCCCAGTCTGACACTATATCCACTGTGCTACTGCCTGGTCAGGCTATTTCTTAAATCACATCAATATCAGGCACAAAGTCCTGAATAGTCTATGGTTATTACAATTCCCCAAGTGTCAGTATTCTGTCTCAAAAGGCAAAGCTGCCACATGTATCAATTTATTAATACACTAACAAATTCTAATTCTTCCTAATTTAAGCCAAAACCCTAAGTCTATTTGCAATGAATTAATTTGGTTCTTTTTTATTTATTTATTTTTATTTATTTATTGTATTTTTCCAAAGTGAGAAGTGGGGAGGCAGACAGACAGACTCCCATTTGCACCTAACTGGGATTTACCCGGCATGCCCACTAGGGGGTGATGCTCTGCCCATCTGGGACATTGCTCTGTGGCAACCAGAGCCATTCCAGCACCTGAGGAAGAGGGCATGAAGTCATCCTCAGCGCCTTTTGCTTTAAAGGAGCCTTGGCTGCAGGAGGGAAATAAAGAGTTCAAGAGAAAGGAGAGGGGGAGGGTGGAGAAGCAGATAGGCACTTCTCCTGTATGCCCTGACAGAGAATCGAACCCAGGACTTCCAAATGCCAGGCCAACAGTCTACTGCTGAGCCAACCAGCCAGGGCCTAATTTGGTTCTTAATGCCAATTTCTTGCATCTACATCAGAGATATCAGACAAAGGCATGAAGAAGATGGATTGTAAGGACCACTAACTAGTAAGTTTCATATTTTCTCTTCTGAGTTTAGAATCTATTGAGACATTAAGGCTGGGACAAGATGGACTAATATAAAAACATGTTTTATTTTAGTTCAATAAAGGTGACTGGAGAATGTAATTTAGCTCAGATGTTGAAACCTGAATTCAATCAAACCTTTACTATTTCTGAGTTTTCCTCTGTAGGGGCCAGAGTCCCTTTGCTGAACTATCTTCTTGGCAACATGAAGATCATGGTGCACAACCCATTGAAACTCACTATTCAAAAGAAAGAAACCAGAGGAGTTGAGCATGCTTAGTTCTGCTCCTAACCCAGCTCACCATTCAGTCAAGCATTCTTCACTGGGAAAGAGGTGAATGAGGGGGCAGAGAGCTGACAAAAATGAGAGGAGTGAGGAAGAAATGTCCTGATTTCAACTCCCCTCCCTAAGTCAGTGCTTCATGATATAAGCTTTGTAGCAACTCTCCTTCTCAATGTTTGTCTTCTGATGTGTAACATTCTTAAAAACAGGGTATCTATTTGCTTTGCTTGTCAATGTATCCTTACCTTCAGGCAAATTGTTGGCACTCTGTAAATATTTTCTGAATGAATGCATGATTGGATGGTATCACTACTGGGGAATTGTGGGATAGCACATGCTCAATAAGCCTGATGGACCAGCTGGCAATAGTTTCACCTAGAGATCCAGATAGAAGGCATTCCTTCTGCTCTCTTTCCATTGCATAAGATAAATAGCAAGGCTCTGATATAAAGATATTCACTATGTAACTGTCCTCAGTATGCCCTATTTCTGGCAGTGCTGAGTATCACTGAATAGCCCCAGGGACCCATCAGTCATTCGTCTCTTTCCATCCTATGCAGTGGCTACATGATAATATTCTAGGTATCTGTCTCCTGAGACTACTGCATACCTCTCAGAAATATCACCTTCTCATAGAATGACAGGTTAACTGGATACCTTCAATTAAAAAACACTGTGCACAATACTTATTTTATTTTTTTTCTAAGCTCTATTTTTAATGTAATGCTGTAACTAAAATGCTCTTACTATGGTGATCACATGGTCTGTACATAAGTTTTCTAATAAGCATAAGCATTTTTAAGGAGAATGATATTGATTACAAGACCTCTTTCTTTGCTCTAACTTTATGTGGATGTGCTGGCATCAAAGACATATAGGGAGAAAATTACATAGAGGTTACCATAGGATAGAACTTCTTATATAATTTCAAAGGACTGGGACTGAAATTTTTATTAGAAAAGTTAAATAGATCAAACATAAATTTGTATGGAACCTTTTTACTCTATCCTATTTAGCAGCTGATTTGATGTGAAAGAAGTTTAGTAAAGTGTAGACTACCCTGCATAAAAAATACTGTCACTTATAAAGTACTTGTTATATGTGGCATACAGGGTGCTTTATGCTTACTGCATATAATCCAATTATCTATTATAATCTATCATTCTGATACTCTTGTTCTAATAGTACCAATGAGGAAACTAAGTCTAAAAGAGCTCACCCAGTGATCCCAACTTTACACAGCCAGTATTTTGTAGCATGATTAGAACACATGCCGTCTATTTCTGGAAACCATACACATTTTAAGAGAAAAGGAAGTATAAAGTACT
This sequence comes from Rhynchonycteris naso, assembly GCA_037038555.1. NCBI lineage: Eukaryota > Metazoa > Chordata > Mammalia > Chiroptera > Emballonuridae > Rhynchonycteris > Rhynchonycteris naso. Next base: position 179,209,724 of record CM072997.1, on the reverse strand, counting down.
TGGATACTTGCTGTTTTAGAATTTAAGGTAAAAAACCAAAATGAGGGTCCCTAAAGTTAATGCATTATCCTGTTCAGCTCACCTGATAGGGGTGAGTTCCAGCACTGTTTCAACAACTTAATAAAATTTCCTCTGCCATAAGACCCTCAAGAAACGAGCCTAGGGGAAGTGAAAAGCTGTACAACTATTTGGAGTAGAGCCTAATCTAATTGGGATTGGATAATATAATAGCCAAAAGCTCTATGTGGAACAATCCCAAAGAAACTGTCTACCAAGTGGCAGATGGTCAATGCAGGGGTGCTTGCTTCAGAATCTTGGCCTGATCCTGTGGGCCTTCCTTAGTGATCAGATGGTACTCTAATAGAGGGGAGGTTGAGCAGAGTCAGCTGCTTTGAGAGGCTGTTGAGTTTAAAATATAAACACTGTCTTTCCAGATAGTCGCTATTGTGAACAATGCTGCATAAACATGGAGGCGCATTTCTCCTTTTGGAACAGTGCTATGGTGTTCTTGTTGTATATTCCTAAAAGAGGGATAGCTGGGTCAAAAGGCAGTTCGATTGTTAGTTTTTTCAGGAATCTCTATACTGTGTTCCACAGTGGCTGCACCAGTCTGCATTCCCACCAGCAGTGCAGAAGGGTTCCCTTTTCTCCATACCCTCGCCAGCACTTGTTATGTGTTATTTTCTTGATGAGTACCACTCTGACTGTTGTGAGGTGATATCTCAATGTGGTTTTAATTTGCATTTCTCTGATGATTAGTGATGTTGAGCATTTTTTCATATGCCTATTAGCCATCTGTATGTCCTCTTTGGAGAAGTGTCTATTCATTTCTTGTGCCCATGTTATGATTGGATTGTTTGTCTTTCTGGTGTTGAGTTTTACTATTTCTTTATAAATTTTGGTTATTAACCCCTTATTAGACGTATTGTCGAATATGTTCTCCCATTGTGTCGTTTGTGTTTTATTATGTTCTTATTGTCTTTAGCTGTGCAAAAGCTTTTTAATTTGATATAGTCCCATTTGTTTATCATGTCTTTTATTTCACTTGCCCGTGGAGATAAATCGGCAAATATATTGCTGCGACAGATGTCGGAGAGCTTACTGCCTATGTTTTTTTCTTAGATACTTATTGTTTTACATTTAAGTCTTTTCTCTATTTTGAGTTTGTTTTTGTGAATGGTGTAAGCTGGTGGTCTAGTTTTATTTTTTTTGCAGGTAGATGTCCAATTTTCCCAACACCATTTGTTAAAGAGGCTGTCTTTACTCCATTGTATGTTCTTTCCTCCTTTGTCAAATATCAGTTGTCCATAAAGATGTGGGTTTATTTCTGGGTTCTCTGTTCTATTCCATTGATCTATATGCCTGTTCTTATGCCAGTACCAGGCTGTCTTGAGTACAGTGGCCTTGTAGTAAACCTTGATATCAGGAAGAGTGATACCTTCTGCTTTATTTTTTCTTTTTAAGATTGCTGAGGCTATTCGTGTTCTTTTTTGGTTCCATATACATTTTTGGAATGTGTGTCCTATATCTTTGAAGTATGTTATTGGTATTTTAATTGGTATTGCATTGAATTTACAAATTGCTTTAGGTAATATAGACATTTTAATGATGTTTATTTTACCTGACCATGAGCACGGTATATGCTTCCACTTGTTTGTATCTTCCTTGATTTCTTTTATCAATGTTTTGTAATTTTTTGAGTACAAGTCTTTAATCTTGTTGGTTAAATTTACTCCTAGGTATTTTATTTTTTTGGTTGCAATAGTGAAGGGAATTGTTTTCTTAATTTCTCTTTCTGATAGTTCATTGTTGGTGTATAAAAATGCCTCTGATATCTGGGTATTAATTTTATATCCTGCCACCTTGCTGAATTCATTTATCAGGTTCAGTAGTTTTTGACTGAGACTTTAGGGTTTTCTATATACAGTATCATATTATCTGCAGATAATGATAGCTTTGCTTCTTCTTTTCTTATTTGGATGCCTTTTATTTCTTCTTCTTTTCTGATTGCTGTGGCTAGGACTTCCAGAATTATGTTGAATGAGAGTGAGTGAAATAAGTAAATCAGAAAAAACTAAGAACTATGTAATTCCATACATAGATGGAACATAAAAATGAAACTCAGAGACATGGACAAGAGTGTGCTGGTTACCAGGGGAAGGAGGAAAGGGAGGAGAGTGAGAGGTTGGAAGGAGGGGAGGGGCACAAAAAAAACCAGATGGCAGGTGACAGAAGAAAATTTGACTTTGGGTAATGGATATGCAACATAATCAAATGTCAAAATACTTGAAGATGTTTTCTCTGAACATATGTACCCTGATTTATCAATGTCACCCCATTAAAATTAATTTAAAAAATAAATTAATAAAATTAATTTAAAAAATAAATGAATAATATATATATAAACACTGTCGTTGAGGTCTCCTCATAAGCACTACCTGCTAACGAAGTCATGTACATACTACCTAGCAATACATCTAATTTACATAAAATGAACAGTTGTTTCTTCTCTTTCACTTACTTGTTTTTTCCTTTTTTGATATTACTTAGCCCTTGGAGTGCACAGAACCATGCCTGTAGTTTTTAAATAAGTTCACTGAGTTTCTTTTTCAAGCCTGAGTTGCAATTTAATTACTTGTGTGGTCATAAAAGGCAGACTGGATTGTAGTAAGTGCATTTGACAATAATATTACATAAAGCTATAAGCCAACCAGAGATCTTTTCAAAGAAGTCACAGTGCTGGCAAAAGCTTGAATTTCTCATACTCAATGGATGGCTTCTGAGAGGATCACATGGGTTTTTTCTGTTTTTGTTTTTTAAAGAGTCATCTTCATAGAATTAGAGTTAAAGCAGGCATTAGAATAGCCTCTGATCAAATGCAGACATAATTTGTACAGTGTCTTCGAAAGTGGTCGTGTAGATCTTTAAACAATGAAAGTCTTAATGGTGGGGGACATCTCCAATTCCTCTAATAGCCAGTTTTGTTTTGAGATTGATTTAATCACTATGAAGTCCTTTTTTATGCTAATTCAAAACACACCCATAGTAATTTAGAATAATAAAACTGGAAACTACTTTTAAATTCATTTGGTAAAATACCACTTTTACAATGAGAAGTCCATTTATTCACACTACAGAGAAATATTTTTAATCTACCATGTGCCCAATTTTGTTCTAGGTACAAGGGATATGACAGTGAATGTTACAGACAGAAAGCCCTAACTTATGGAACACAATGCTTTTCAATTAAATTGCTCAAAGTCATACAGTATTGGAGAGAAATAAAAAACAATTATTGCTCTGTACTATACATGGTACCCTTTAATTACTCTCTTTCTTTATTTCCCAGTTATATGCTACTAGCCATCAAAAAACTTTGTTAAGGTTAACTATATTTTCCAAATCAGTCTCCTATATACTCCTAAAGTCCTTTATTCATAATCTTTTAACAGTATGTTTTATTGTTTGTACTACCTCTATTTACATATTTATTTCTTCCAGAAGAAGTCCTCGGTTATCACAATTAATTTTTGTTGTAACTTCAGCATCTTTTGTAGTATTTTAATTGAATGATTTAGTAAATTATTGGAGATTATCTTTTCATTTACTTATTCATTCAGTAAATAGCTACTAAGTGTCTACTTGTCTATTGTTTGCCAATTACTATACTAGTTACCAGTGGTCCATAAAAAAATATAAAAAAGACACAAAGCTTATATTCTGGTACTGAATATGAGAAAGTGAATACCAAATCAAATAAGAAAATTAAATATTTTTTTAACATTTAAAAGTAAATTTATTGATTAATTTTTGGAGGGAGGGGGAGAAAGACAGAAAGAGAGGGAGAGGGAGAAAGAGGGGGGAGAAGCAGGATGCATCTACTCATAGTAGCTGTTTCCTATATGCGCCTTGACAGGGTAAGCCTAGGGATTTGAATTGGCAACTTCAGCATTCCAGGTCAATGCTTTATCTACTGCATCACCACAGGTAAGTCAGAAAATTAAATTTTAAGTGGGAAAGTAATAAGGCTACGTAAAAAATAGATGAGTAAAGGCTTTCAGGAATGTTGGGGTATAAAAAGCAATTTTAACTTTAATAAAGTACTTAAGATAGGTCTTAATTGGAAGGGGACATTTGAGAAAAACTTGAAGGATGTAAAGGTATGAGCTATATAGATATTTAGGGAATAGCATTATATCAGAAGGAACAGCCACTGCAAAGACCCATAGGAAAGAGTGTGCTTAGAGAGTTCCAGGAGAAGTAAGGCACTCAGTGTGGCTGGAGTAGAGTGAGAAAAGAGCAAGTGGTAGGATATGAGGATAAGAGGCAATGGGGAGGGTAGTGGAGATAAACAGAGACTTGGCATCATTATAAAAACTAGTTCTTACTCCGGAACATTGAGAAGTCAGTAGAGCATTTTGAGTGGAGGCCTGATGGGATTTGACTTAGATTTTAATAAGATGTTCTAAATATTCTATTGAAAAGAGTTTGTAGGAGTGGTAAGGGAGATAAGCCAAAGAAGGTACTATTAGAATAATCCAGCAAAGAGATGTTGGTGTGAGGTAGCAGAAAAGGTGCTAAGACAGAGGTTGGGAACCTTTTTGGCTGAGAGAGCCATGAATGCCACATATTTTAAAATGTAATTCCATTGGAACCATTAAATATGTTTAACACTAAATACAAGTAAATGTGTGCATTTTATGTAAGACCAACACTTTTAAAGTACAATAAGTCTCTAAATTCTTTTTAATAACGTTGTTATGTTGTTGCTAACCAATGATGAATAAAGTACTTCTTAAAATTAATAATGTGACTTTAGTGCTGCATGGTTTTGCTGATGGCATTGTAGTCTGGTTGATATGTGGTGAGGGTAAGCTTCATGCAGGCGTTGAGACTTCCATCTGTTAAACATGATCGTAGGTTGGTCTTAAAGTTCTTTTGATGTGAGAAAGACTGCTCACATGCATACGTAGAGTCAAACATTGTCAGTACAACAATACTCACACACTGCAGTGTGTGGTATATGATGGAAAGCGTGTTCCAAGTTTTGAAAATCAGATGGTTTCACAAGGTGAAGTATTTTCATTTCTTCCCACTTGATTTTGCTTGTCAACTCTGCTGGCTGTCGTGCAAGTCTTTTTAAATCTTCATTCAGTGACTTGAACTTATTCACCCACATGTCTGAGGCCTTCAAGTCAGAAGTTTATAGCTCAAAATTTTTGACGGAGACACCGGGGTTGTAACAGGTTAGCACTGTCCACTGCACACTTGTGTGGATGGGTGATGAACTTAAAAAGATAAGTGCGTTCACAAAATTCTCTAAAGCACATTTTAAATCACTGCAGGAGATTATATGTAAAGACCACTAGCTGCTGGAGATCAAGATGTTGAGCAGGGTCACTTGCTGTGCATGCATCTTTAAACTCTCCCAGTTTTTCAAAGTTCAGTAAACGACCTGTTTCAATATCAACCATAAAGAGTTCTAGCTTGTTTTCAAATGCAAACACTGCTTGTTGATGGGATAAGACTGTATTTTCAATGCCTTGCATTTTCACATTGAGCTGGTTCATATGTTCAGTCATGTCCATGAGATAGTAGAACTTCAGGAGCCACTCAGTGTTAGCTAACTTAGGATGCTCAATGTTTTTCATTTCAAGAAAAGTCCGGATTTTTCTCAGACAAGCTACAAAATAGCTGAACACCTTCCCTCTTGACAACCAATACACATTGCTGTGCAGAAGAAGACCAGGATAATTATTCCCAACTTTATCCAGCAGTGTTTTAAACTGGCAATCACTTAAAGCTTGGGCAACAATAAAGTTGACCACCAGAAAGACCAGTGACATCACCACACTAAGTTGCTTGCCACACATCTGAGCACAAAGCACCTCCTGATGTAGGATGCAGTGAAAACTTAGGATGGGTCTCTTTTCATGATCATGAAGAAGCACTACAAATCTTCTGGGTTTTTTTTTTTTTTCCCACCATGCACAGAGCACCATCAGTACACACCGAAATAAGTTTATCCATTGGTAGATTTTTTTTTCTTTAGCAAACTCAGTGAAAGACTTGAATAAATCCTCCCCTCTTATTGTCTCTTTCATAGGCAAAACAGCAAAACTTTCCTCATGTAATGTGTCACCGACAGCATACCTTGCAATCACGCTGAACTAGTATAAATGGCTTACTGTTGACTCATCCAAAGTGAGGGAAAAAAATGGTGTTGCATTTATGTCCTTCATCTGTGTTGCCTCGATTTGATTTGCCATCATTATGGTACGATCGTGAACAGTTCTTGCTGACAGAGGCATGGCTTTTATTTGTTTGATTGTCTTGTCTTTATGCAAAAAATCATCAAAAAGTTCATTGGCAACATCAAGCATGAATGTTTTGGCATACTCCCCATCTGTGAATGGCTTTCTGTTTCTCACACTTGCTAAAGCACCAGCAAAACTAACCAAATTTGTCACCTTGTTGGGTCCAAACATGGAGTTGCTGCTGACTAGCTTGTACTCTGCACAATAGCTCTTGACATGCTTTCTTCCTGCTGTCCAGGAATATTTCGATGCAAATGTACTATGGCGTGTGTTGAAGTGCCATTTTATATTTGACCATTTCATCGATGCAATTTTATCATTGCATATTAGACACACTGAAGAACCTGCTCTCTCCACAAAGACAAATTCCTCTGCCCATTCCTGCAAAAAAGTATGATACTTATCATATTTTTTTTCTTTTAGTCATATTCTTTGTCAAAAGGGTTTCTGCAATTAGCTAGCTGATTACTTGATTAAAAGGAGGGAAGTTTACTTCCTGACCTCATAACGACCCATTTACTTTATGCATTAAAAATTTGGTGTTGTCCCGGAGGACAGCTGTGATTGGCTCCAGCCACCCACAACCATGAACATGAGCGGTAGGAAATGAATGGATTGTAATACAAGAGAATGTTTTATATTTTTAATGTTATTATTTTTTATTAAAGATTTGTCTGCGAGCCAAATGCAGCCATCAAAAGAGCCACATCTGGCTCGCGAGCCATAGGTTCCCGACCCTTGTCCTAAGAAGTAGTTGAATTCATGATATAGTAAAGGTAAAGTGAATAGAATTTGCTGTTTGGGAAAGTGGCATGTGATAGAGAAGTAACAAGAATGATTTTTAAAATTTTTAGGCCTGAATGATTGAAAAAATGAAGTTGCCACCAACTAAGATTTAGAGTGTAATAAATGGAGCTGACTGTGGGGGAGAATGGGGAGGCAGCACTTTTGAGCATAAGTTTGGGATATTATTTGGCCTCCTGTTAGAGCAATGGTTCTTAACCTGGGTTCTATGGAACCCTTGGGGTTCGTTGAGTTGGTCTCAGGGGTTCGGAGAAGCCTCTGCCGCAGAGGCCAGAATAAAGTAATACCGTAATTTGTTGTGAGTTCATGCACTTTGTTGGTTTTGTTCTTTGAGCAAGGTGATGTTCATGCATGGCTCATTTTGTGCACCAGTATAAAAAACATATACCTATGTCTTGAATTTGGAAAAAAAATCATATTTTATTTATCACTAAAGAAGGGTTTGGTGAATGCGCATATGAAACTGGTGGGTTCGGTACCTCAAAAAAGATTAAGAATCACTGTGTTAGAGAAACTATAAAAGCATTGGCTTCATAGAAGGAAGCTTGAGGGAAAATGTGGTAAGGACAGAGATGTTCCTAGTTGTCTGTGTTTGCATGTACATTTATGTGTGTATGTGTCTGTGTAGTATCAACATATAAGTGACATTAAAAGTCATGAGATCAGATGAGATTACAAAGGGGCAAGGTGCAAGCTGGAATTAGAATTAAGAAGAAAGGCTGGTATTGTGGCATTAAAGAGAAGAAAGTAAAATAGTCATTTCGGAGAATGGGGGCAGTGAATAGAGTAAAGGAATAGTATGATTTCCAAGTGGCATTAAGGCACATCTGAAGTTCATAGTCATAAATCTGAAGTAAGACCAATCAGCATGGTTTATGTTTCCCTTCAGCCACGTTCAGTTGCATGGGTACATGTAAGGTATAGCTGGAAAGTTAGGTTTAACATTTTATACAAATTAAATGCATCTTTCATGAAAGATAGCTGTCTGGGAGAATATATTGGTAACTAGCATTAGATATATGTTTAAGAAGAAAATTCTCTACGTATTAGAATATGTATTGGTGAGTCTTTTGAATGTAGAAGGTAGGAATCCAAATACATGAGCTAAAAAGATACAAGTAATATACACAGAGAAAAGAAAATATTCTGCCTAAGACATCACCAAGATTTTTATAATGGAGAAAGTAGGGAACAAAGAGGGTGCTGGAACAGATCTGTAACATGGTAAAATTGCTGAGGCTGATGAAGAATATAAGGAGAAATATCTAGTGACCCAGCAGTCAAAAAGATTTTATGAACAAAAATGCCCAGTTTATGTTATTTTTAATATTTTTAAGGTAATAAAATTTGGTTACTTTAAACATTCAATAAAGTCTGCTGTACATACAAAAAACAAAGTGAATGCAGGGAAAATTATAAAAAAAAAAAACAAAACAGGGACAAGGGAAGAGAACAGCCGTAGAAAGTGAGACATAATTCAGAGCTCAAGAGAAACAAGAACTTGGAATGAGAACTGTTAGGGAGGACATAACCCCACAGGAATGTCAGAAATACTAGAAGAACATTAGACATGACATAAAGTTCATGGGTACAAATACATTTTTTATTAAATTTTATATAATAGCAAGATGTGAGCTTATATTTCATGTTAATTAATAAAAATAGTTACTGATTTTTGAATTCCTAATATGTGTCATACATATCTACAGATGGGCTTTCTATGAATAAAACTTTAAGACCTTACCAGAGTATCGTTACTAAGTTTTCATGACATTAAAACAGCTGATTATTTAGAGTTTTTATAATAAATGTATACATTGCATTTGATATACCATAATCTCTCATATTTGTGAAATATTTTATTGAATTGCTGATACTTCTTATGTTTTAATATTATCTTAAACTTTTAAAAATGTGGCAATATTTTCACTAGATAAGTGATAAAACTAAGGTTCAGAAAAGTTAATTAGCTTTTCTAATTTCTCTCAAATGACTGAGCCATGGATTAAAAATCTAGGTCTCTATGGCCCCCAAATTCTATTTCCTCCTATAAATCCTGGTTATTTCTTCCAGGGTTTTAGAACCAGCTTCAATTCAGCCTAGCAAGCCTGATTCCATTTGAATATCCAGGCGTACATGTTCATGTCATGAAAGTGAAACATTTTCGGACAGCAACAACTCATCAGACTAAAAACACTGGTGTCAGCAGTGACACAGAAAGTATCTCTCAGTGGTAGAGACAAGAACAAGTAATGTCACTACCAGATTTATCAAAGAAAGCAGTGGGGTTACAAAAAATAAAGTAAATTCTTAAGAATGAAAGAAAATCTTCTTTTCTTAGTGAAGCAGAGAAATGAAAAAAAAAAATCAGCCAGAAGTAACTGCTGGATTTGAAACACCAGTGCAAAAAAAATGAGTTGACAAAAACAAATGATTCAATTAAAGTGGTTATTTCGTGTAGTAGAACAAGTATTTGCAAAATCATTAATCTATTATCAAGTCACTCACCATATAACCCCACCATACCTCTCAAGAAGACATTCTTTTGTGAATCTAAGCTGATTCAACCAGCCTGAAATTCTTATTTTTTTCTACAATACATTACGTATTTTGGCTCATAGGATCAAGAACTGGAGGCCCACATTCAAAACTGTGGAAGAAGAGATCATGAATTGACTAAAACGGGCATGAAGTAGTTGATAAAAAAAAAATAGAAGAAATGACTAAAACACAAGAAAGGGAGAATTCAGAGCAGAGATATATATGGTATATATATGCTATCAGTATGAATATATATATATATATATATATATATATATATATATATATATATATATATCAGCTGCCAGGGGAAATTCCAAATAATACAACCAAAGCCACTGGGGAAGAGCTATTACTAGAAATATGCCAAGGAAATAATGCAAAATAATGGCTTAAGGTCCTAAAAAGCAAATTCAGGGCAAGCGTAAAACAAAGAGTTTTGTGGTATGACCATGATAAGGGTACATAAAGTTAACTGAAATACTTTTAGCCATTAGCATTCTACCTCTTTGGATACCTCACGTTTTCTCTATTAAAGTAAACAATTTTAAGAAATGCTCATTACTTACCTCTGTGGCTTGAAGCCTTAGATGATCTATTGTTAACATTTTGATTTGTTAAAGTCTTATTCATATTTCAATGATCTTTGCCTAAAATGGCAGTGCCCTAAAGAGCTTCCCCTCAAATCACTGGTTAGGCCACCTGGACTTCCTACCTGAGTCCAATATCATTCTCAATTTGTATTCCCAGTTTCCAGCGTCTTGCACAATCCTGGCCATTAGCAAACATTTAATTTTATAGATCTGATGGGTGTGAAAATGTGAAGTTGAACATATTTTTATATCTTTATGTTTTTTAGTTTTTATCCTCTGTTTATATCTTTTTTCCATTTACCTAATGGGTTGTTTGTGTCTTTCAACAGATTTGTAGGCTATCTTTATATGTACTGACTACTAATCTTTTACTGTTGCAAACATTGCAAATATTTTCACCTAGTGTATGGTTTGTCTTTTAACTTTGTTTAAGGAATCAACTTACTGTTACTTTCATGGACGGTTTGTTACTTTTATCCCTACTTGATTTAAGAAACCCTTTCCAGCCTCCTCTGTGGTGGTGCAGTGGATAAAGCATCATCCTGAAATGCTGAAGTTGACGGTTCAAAATCCTAGGCTTGTGTGGTTAAGGCACATATGAAAGTGGATGCTTCCTGCTCCCCTCCTCTTAAACCCCCCCCTCTTTTTCTCCTCTCTAAAATGAATAATAATAAAAGAAATCATTTCAAATTAGAACATAATTATAGTCTCCTATATTCTCTTTTAAAAGTTTTAGTTTTGCTTATCATATTTTTGTCTTTAATCAATCTGGAATTTACTTTTGTATATGGCATGAGGTAGGATATTTCCATTATATTTTCATATATAAGCCAATTGACCCAGTTCAATTTAATTAATATCTCACCATTCCCACTGACTTCTAATGCTACCTGTTACATTTACAAAGTCCCATATATGCATGAGTCTATTTTATCTTTTGTGTTATAATTAATTTTATTCCGACTTTCAGGGAAAAGCCCTATAAAATCAAATATATAGAACTCAAGCATGTACTCTATAGTGTAACAATAGCACTAAACCCACAGAATCAGAGAACCTTAGAGCTTGAAGGTAGTATATGGTTTTAAAAATCTGATTATATATATATTTTTTAATATAGAAGTTAAATTTAATGGGTTGACATTGATCAATAAGAGTACATAGGTTTCAGGTACACATCTTTATAGCATTTGAATTTTTTATTGCATTGTACGCCCATCATCCAAAGGCAAATCATTTTTTGTCACCATATATTTATTTCTTTTCACTCCGCACTTTCCCTCCCCCTTTCCCTTGGTAATCACTTTACTTTTATCTGTGTCCATCAGTCTCAGTTCTATAATCCACCTATGTGTGAAATCATATAGTTCTTAGCTTTTTCTGAATCACTTATTTCAGTTAGTATAATGTTCTCAAGGTCTATTCACATTGTCATAAATGGCACTACGTCATCATTTCTTATGGCTGAGTAGTATTCCATTGTATATATGTACCACATCTTCTTTATCCAATCCTCCCTGAGGGACATTTTAGTTGTTTCCGTATGTTGCCACCATGAATAATGCTGTGATGAACATGGAGGTGCGTGTGTCTTTGTTTACCAGTGTTTTTAGGTTTCTTGGGTAGATACTCCGTAGAGGGATTGTTGGTAGGGACATGGTATAGTAACAGAGCTATATTGCACAATAATAGAATTATCTATTCTTAGTTTTTTGAGGAACCATTATACTGTCTTTCACAATGACTGTACCATTTTACATTCCCACCAGCAATGAATGGGGTTCCTTCTTTTCCCACAGCCTCTCCCAACACTTGTTATTGTTATATAATTTTATAGACAGGAATACTCATGTCCAGACAAGCTAAACGACTTGCCTAGAGCAGTGGTTATCAAAGTGTGTGCCAGGGCGCACTGGTGTGCCCTAGAAGATTTCCAGGTGCTCCCTATGGTATTCCAGAGAAATATGTGCCTTTTGGGGACCAAAAAAAACCAGGGTTTTTGGAGTTTAGATTTTGGGGGGACAGGAGTGTGGAAAATTGGTTGTAATCTGACAGTCTGCCCAACCCCCCACCTCACTCGCCCGATTAGGTTGCAAAAGGCTGTTAAACTTTGGTGCTGGATTATTTACACTACCCCCATGTTCCCTGGAAAGACTGGAGGCAAGTTTCTTCTATCCTTTGTTTGGTGTAAAATTAAGATGATATGTATGGTGGGGGATTTTTGCACTTGGTAAAATTCTAGGGTTGCCTTGGAAACATGATCAAAGATCTCATTGATTTGCTAATGGCCCACTTTGCCCTATAAATAAAGCAAGAAGCAGTTTTTGGGCATGCTTTGTTCTTGCCAGCAGCAATTACAGGGCCCTCCCAGACCCTTATTTTCTTAATTCCGCACCATTCCCACTCGGGACCTGGAATTACTAGCTGTGCTGTTTTGCAGCATGTGCCCAGATACAAAAATAAATGTAGTTACTCTATTATACCATTTTATTACAGAAATACCGCTCTTTTTCTTAACACATCATTATTATATTTATTATTAACACATCATTATATTATTTTTAGATAAATACACCCAACTAAAATGGATAGATTTCTAAAAAAAAAATGTGATATTGAAGAATTTGATTCTGGAAGTGAGTAAAAGTTAAGTGTAAATAAAATAGGACTTGAAGGCTGATGGGCAAAATTTAGTTTATAGCATTTTCCATCACTTAACACTGAACAATACGATTGGATTAGAAACCCATTTACGGAAGCTTCAAGTGATTTTGGTTTAACATTAACAGAAGAAGAAGAACTGGCAGCTATATCCACTTATAGTAGATTGATGATTAAACATAAGGAATTGTCTCCTGAAGCCTTTTGAATTTCTATAAAAGAAGAATATGAGGCAATATCTTTAAAAGTTTTGAACATTTTACTACAATTTTCAACCTCCTATTTTTGTGAATTAGGATTTTCTACCCTCAATACAATTAAGAGTAAAAAGAAAGGAATTCTACAAAGTATTGACAAGGAAATGAGAGTTTGCCTTTCAAATATATGTCCAAACATTGAAGAAATTGCTAGGACACATCAGGTTCATGTTTCTCATAAACACAAGAATGAAAAAACAATACACTCATGGTAGGACTTGCCGAATTTACTAAATCTTAATAAGAATGTATCTCTCTATATAAAATGATAACTTTCTGTCGTTTTTAAAATTTTAACCCCTCTTTCTGACAAATTCTAAAAAGCATAACTCAAAAAATGTAACATAAAAATGTTTTTTAATGTCAGAATATTTAATTTAATATTATACAACAAAACTTGTTGTATGATATTATAAATTTGTTGTTTAATAAATAGAACAAAATTTAATTTTGTTGTATTTGTTTTGTCTTATTACCATAAAAGCATGCTTGGACTTTATATTTTTTTCTTTAATAGTTGACTTAATTATTATAATATATTTCTCAGAAATTTGTATATAGCGCACCTACAATTCTTTGTAGGATTTTAAATGTGCCCTGACTTCAAAAAGTTTGAGAACCACTGGCCTAGGGTGATACAACTATTCAGTGATCAATCCAGTTCTAGAAATATATTTACTCCACAGAATAAGTGTTCAGTCCACATTAGATTGATTTACTGTTTGAATCAAATGACAGCATTAAATTAAACCAAATGGGGGCAATGTGATTTGTTGAATGCCTATCATGTGTTAGATAGTGTGGTATTGTTCGCCTAAAACCTGTAAGTAACTTGCCTTTAAATTTTGTCTCATTAGTTTTAGCTCATGTGACTTTTTTCTTTTCTTTTTAAGGTGAGAGGAGGGGTGATAGTGAAACAGACTCCTGCATGCGCCCCAGTGGAGATCCACCGAACAACTCCCATCTGGGGCCAATGGTCTAATCAACCAAGCTATCCTCGGCACCTGAGGCCAATTCTCAAACTAATTGAACCACTGGCTGTAGGAGAGGAAGGGGTGAAAAGAGGGACAGGGAAGGGAGAGAAAGAGATGGTCATTTCTTCTGTGTGCCCTGACCGGGATTTGAAAATGGTACGTCTATATTCTGGGTAATGCTCTATCTACTGGCTAGGGTCTTTATGCTCTTTCTTCTGCCTCTGTATCATGATTAATTATTCTGAGAATACTCTTAGTCTGATGAGAAGATTCTATTCAAACTTGAATCACACATTGCTATTGTGCAATTTTCTCCAACACACAGAGAGTTTTGCAAAACTCCTGAATTATACATATATGTATGTTATACAGGAACTATAAAAACAGAATTTTTGCTTAGAAATTTAAACTGAAACTGTTACCTACTTCTCTTGCTTACATATATGTACAAACTTATGTTAGATATCCACAGTAACATAGATCACCCTCATGAATACTATACCTGTCCAGGAGGATCTTAAAAGCTAATTGTGGAAGGATATTATAAAAAATATTCAATCATGGTAGTGTCATTAAATGAATAAGAACAACGAAGTTATAGAAGATCACAAAAGATCAGAACTGATCATTTTATATGGTGGAGTTCAGGAAATTCTTGTCAGTGGGAATATATGAAGTGAACTAAAAGTTCAAGAAGGGAAACAAGAATTTTTGCATGAATATAGATGATGAAGTGGAACATTATAAAATTTTGTATTAGGTTTTAATGTGTTAAACTTTCTAAGATCTTTCATGGTGTCATTATCAATATTTATTAAGCAGACAATTATTTTACAGGTAACTTGAAGGTCCAGGTAATATGGAACAAACAATATCAATCTGATTCCTGCTTTCAAATCAAAGGTGACATGTCTGTATAATTTAACATTCAGATAAGTACACTATGAGATTGCACAGAAATATTATTCATAATTACAGTGTGGCAACAGGTGTGGGTCAAGACTGTGCTGAGCTAACTAAAATTTATGTCACCAAATACAAAGGAGAATTTGTTTGCAATGTCACTGTACAGCAGGGTTCATAACCCTTTCTGAGGTGCCACAGAAGCAGTATAAGTGAAATCTCTCTCTGGAATCAGGGCCAGCTTTATCAGTGTCCAATGTGTGCAATTGCACAAGCTTCTTCCTGCACCTAGAAAGGCTTTGCAGTTGGTTTCAAGTTATGCGGTTGCTCTCTTTAAATTATGGATATTTCTTAACAAGAGTCTCCCCATTTTTATTTTGTCCTGGTCTTTACAAATTTCATAGACAACACTATATGGAAATAAAATTTAGTCTGCTTTAGTGAAAAGAAAATCAGGATGCCAGTGGAATCAAGAACTATACGGTGTGAAAATGGTTGAAGGAGTTGGAAATACTTAGCTGGATAAAAAATGCATGAGGACGAATTGATAACTGCCTCACAATAATGAAGGTTCCGATGATCCAAAGGAGAAGCAGAATTTCCAATGCAGTTCTGGAAGGTAGGACAAGAACAAATTTTGAAAGTTATAGAAAAACTGAGAAAAAGAAGAATTTCACTACAGTGAAATATACATGGAAATGTCTGTTGAGAAAGAATGAGATGCTTACAATAGTCTCAACCAATCCTAAGATTTTATATTTATAAAATATATAGAAACTTCCTTGTCCAAAACCCATATTGCCATTGTGGGTGTGCTCAGTGGATACCATGTTGGGTTCAAACCCCTGTCAGAAACACACATGAGAAGCAACCATTTTCTTCTTTTCCCTCCCTCCCCCCTTCTCTCTTTCTTCACATCTCGTAGGCAATGGCTTGGTTGGCCCAAGTGTCAGCCTCAGGAACTGAGGATAGCTGGTTTGATTTGCCCATCAGCTTCTGACGAGTGCTGCCAGGTAGATCCCAGTTGAGGCATGTAGGGAGTCTCTCTATATTCATTCCTCTCAATTAAAAAAAAAGACCCATATTTAGGAATTTTTGGAAAGTGGAGCAGGGAACACAAAATATAATCTTTCACTTATCTGTATACATTTTTTTAATACATTCTTTTGAGCAGAGAAATTGTTGAATATGGGCAGTGTACTCAGTAAAATTGTCTCAACAAACACATGAACCTCACAGACCTTACCTGTGGTTATAACTCTTAAGACACAACTTTAAATTTATCAAATGATAATAACAAATTAATATTCAACAAATCTAACTTGTTTATTTAGTTGTTTAAGCCTCACAACAAACTTGTGAATTAAGATTTGTTATGCCATTTTATAGATGAGAAAACCGAAATTAAAAAAGTTGACTTTATTTTTTTAGTCACATAGCTAGCTAGCAAAGATTAATTAACTAATACTTCTTTATTGAAGAACTATTTATTGGATAACTAGTATATTCAGGCCTGGTGCTATGTGCAAATATGAACAAAATATAGAGTCTACATTGTAACAGACTAGCCAGGATATAGTAAACTTTTTGTTGAATTATATTCTCATGGAAATTTTTAGGAAATTTTTCTCTGTGGCAAGCAGTTGTTATTTTAGGTAATTTTGATGGACATAGCCCATTTTGATTTAGCCTTTATTTCAGGCATGCATGAACCTGTTATTGTGATAATTAGGAAGTAAATAAGATATATACTCTCTCTTTCTAGAGATATAGCAAAGATTAACCTGAATAAATGACTGACCACATATACAAAGAAAAATGAAAAAGTAGTAAGTAGATTTTAAAATATTGGAGAGCAGGAAAAGAAGGAAAGTTAACTGTGACTGGGTTATCAGAAAGGCTTCATGAAAAAGGCAAACTGAGAGCCAGTTTGAGTAAAAGTTGGAATTATGATAACACATCTCAAAAAAGGACACACTATGATGTATTAAGTCACATACCCACAGCACAGAATATAGTAACTAGCATATATGTAGTTAACAAATAGTGTTTATTAAATTAATGAAAAAAAATTATTGCATTTTATATAAATTACAAAATATTGTAATTTGTTTGTATTTAATGCTTAAGGAAAAAAATCAAAATTACAGAGTTATGAATCGTGATGGAATGTTTGGGTTGTAAACAGGTGATGAGTACGAATGGTGAGGGGTATAACTGAGTTAATGGACAAGAGCTATGGAAGAAAGAGGAATGATACTTAGAAAGACAGTAAGAATCCATTTGTGGAAACACTTACCTTTTAGATGAAGGCTAAAGTATACTCAGTAGGAAGTGACAACACTAATTTTTAGCACCCAATATCTATCACTGTGTCTTAAACAATAATACACAATATGTGCTTGTAAACAAATAATGTGCAACAATAAATGAGAGAAAGAGACACGTTTATCAGGTTATTCATTAAATACTATTGAACACTTTTCTGTGCTAAGTACTGTTCTGCAAGAGAAATAAAAAGAAAGGATTTTTACCTAATAAACCCCACCAGCTAATGTGATATATACACAGATGTCAGTAAGTAATGAGCATACAATGGTGATGAGGAAAGGGAAAAGTCCTTTGGAACTATGGGAATTTATTAACCCAGCTTATCTGGATTTTCAAATTTATTTTATTTTTAGTTTATCAGGAGAGAGTGTTTAATAAAGGACAATTAACAGGGAAAAAAAGGTGTCATGTATGTTAAGGCATAAAATGTTAGCAGGAATTGGGAAGAAAGAATAACAGGGTGCAGAAAGGTTTAGAAGAGAGAAAAAGTCAATAAAATAAAGAAAGCAGCAGAAAAAAATTAATGCTAGAGATGGAGAAAGGAGAGATGAAAGATAAAATTGGGAAACCAAGAACAGTATGCAGAATGCCAATGGGTTGAGTAAAGCAATAGTTTACAGGAGAGGTAACTAAGGCAGTGGCAATGAGAATGGAAAAGGGAGATGACTTTGTAACTTCCATATACTCAATGTGCTATAAAGAATACATGAAAATAAGATTTTAATTGCTTATATGAAGTAAAGAAGAAGGAGAAGATGGACTCTGGTTTCCAGTTGAGGGATTAAATTGATGTTGACAATATAATATGAGATTGGAAATTTGGTCATTGAGCAAATTTTAAGATTAAATTAGTAAATTTAATTTTCTACATAACTGGGTTAAGAATTCTGCCTGCCATCCCTTTGGAGTTACCTAGCAGAGCATAAATATATCTGGTACTCAAACATCATGGGGTTAGAGGGCAATCCTGGAAGAACCTTTATATCACAATATCATCTAGCAATATTCCCTTTTCAAGGAAAGCAGATGGAATTAAAAGTGGTAACTATTTTTTATTGTTCATAAGTCAGTGATTGCCCTTTCCAAAATGTAGGCTGCTACTTTACATTAAGAGATTAAACAACATCTGCTAATCTTTTGCCATTTCACTTAGAATTCATGCTTATCTCTTTATGTTTGTGCTTAAATAAAAACTTGTAGGAAAATATTTCCCTTTGAAAATTAAATAAAACAAATTATGCTTGAATGTTTTTTGATTTCTGCACAAGGAGGATAATGAAAGGAATCAGAACAACCTCTCATCCCCTAATGTAAGACTTGCCTGTTGGAGCTTGCCTTTAGACTACTAGCAAGAATCTTCCATATTTACCATTTTTACTAAGCTAGCGTTGCCAGGACATCTTAGAACATTGACAAATCCCACCTTTGACAAAGACCTGAATGCAGTATTTCTTGGCATTTGTTTAATGGAGCATTAAAAGAAAGTAAAAACATTTCACTGGATTTGGTCTATTGATGTCCTGAAATATTCTCTGGTTGCTATTGCAACCAGAGAAATCAAAGTATAGTTTATCTCAGAGAGGGAAGCACACATTATTTTGAGGACTATTCAAATGTTTATAAAGACAGATACAGCATTTGAGTCTAGACATTATCTGGACAAATACAGTAGTTGAGTCCATGGAATAGAATAGAAGAGAGAAACAGAAGAGGGAGAGGAAAGAGGAGGATGGAAAAGAGAAGGGGAAGGGAAAAGATAAAAATGAGAAAAGGCTGAAATGAACAACTTAAAATGAATATTCTGATGACAAAGAATTCTAGGAATGAAAAAGAGCAGAGTGAAACAAGCTCAATGAAAAGTAATGAGGAATGTTTTAAATAATGAGACAGAGGTAAGAACACTGGATCTGATCTCCAGGAGTTCTTTGTAATACTGAGCAAACCACTTTGACAAACATTCCTACTTGGATATGCAAGGAAATCCCTAAGTTTAGAAACAATGCATATGATAGTAGTGATATAGCTAAGACAAGGTACAGGGTGTATGGGGATATGAAATATTATAGACATTTAAAAGAAAATCTGATTTTTAAAATGTCATAGTATATTGACCTTAATGCAATTTCTGTACTTAACATTAATAGCTGTGATAAGGTCTAGTGGGACGACAAAATTAGCCTCTTGTGGAGAGTCCTTTTGCCACCAAAATCCATCTCTCATTATTTTGAGTAGATAACAGAAATCAAATACCTAAGTTTAGTGCATTTCAGTCATTCGGGTTAATTCTTTTAATACAGATATATTGGCCAAATAGATGATACTTATATTCAATCATTTTTCAAGACCAGTTAGTTCTTAATCCTAATTATGCCTGAACTGATTTGGAGCGAACAGAAATTCATTTCCAACAAGTAAACAGGAAACATGGAGCTTTTGTATTTGTTAGAACAAGCCTTGTTAAATAGCAAGCATCTGCTCTTTATTTCAATTATTATTTGTAGGTTTTGGAGATCTAGATTAGAGTTGTCAGATTTCGCTTTGTTGCATAATAAAGTCAGAAAAATGAATTAATAACAAGAGCTCAAATCTGTTGTGTTTTTCAGTTTACTAGTTTATACATTAACTTATTTGTTTCCGATAATGCTGAAAAGTAAGTAATTCTATCTTCATGTACATGATGGTGATAAGAATTATATACCCTTCCTATGGCTCTGGTGAGGATTCAGTGAATTAATAGATGCAGGGAGCTTAACATTGTGCCAGGCACACACAATATTCAATAACTGTCAGCTATTTTTGTTGATCCTGTTATTATGATGATTAAGTTCAGTGAGCTTTGTAAAATCTGTATCACACTGAAAGAAGAGAGAGAGAAAGAGATGATGGGAGGGGAGGACAGAAAATAAAAGAGGAGGAAGGGAGTAAATACCAGACATATAGTAGAGATAATCTGAACCTTGCCTTTTGGAAAAGGCTATTCAGGGTAATTCCATAACATCAAGTTCAGTAGATGGAAGCAGATACATTAAACTGGTATTGATTAGCTTTGTAAATATACATTCTCTTGCACTCAGTAATGGGAGGTCATTTAGATTAGAAGGCAGTATGAGAAACACATCTCAAGGATTAAATTGAAGGACTAAGAACACTGATCACCTTTATGACTCTGTGTGCGTATAATTAATCCATGAAGAACTGAGACACTTTCTCTATAGAGGGGATTTAAGACCCTGGCCTAATGGCTTAGTGGTAGAGCATCGGCCCTGTGTGTGAATGTCCCAGGTTCAAGTCCCAGTCAGGGCACACAGAAGTGACCATCTGCAATGGAGCAGTGGCCCCAGGTGGACAGAGCATTGCTTGGTAGGGGGCTTGCCAGGTGGATCCTGGTGGTGGCACATACAGGAGTCTGTCTGCCTCCCTGCCTCTCAGTTAATAAAAACAAGGGGGGACAGTTAAATAACAGTTTTTATGTTTATCTTGCACTGAGGCTGCCAAAGTAAAGTCAGAAAGGCAATTTATTCACATCAGATAAATAAGCGAAATGAAGAATTTCAACAAACTGAACTCTGCAGTTGTTTTATTTATAGTTTGTTTTATTTTATTTGGCCTCATTTCACATTCTTATCATGTCTCATCTGAATGATTTCCTAACATCTTACTTTCCAGTTGCTCCTCCCCTCAACCCATGTGACATAAAATGCACCAGAGGCACATCAGATCAAGTTAATTGCGTAGCCAAATGAATAATCAAGTCAGTTACTACCTCATGGATTTCAGTCTGAAAGTAGAACCTTTATTAAAACGTATTCATTTTGTCTTCATCTTTAAAGAGCATTTTTCATTGTATCTTTGTCTTTACAGAGGTCATACAGACTAATTTCCCATTGCTGTTCTGCCATCATTTGCAGTGTGACCTTGAAAAAAATTGCTTTACTTTTCAGTCACATTTTCCTGACTTCAGCAGCAATTCTCCATCAGGGCTAATTATGCATCCCAGGAAACAATTGTCAATCTCTGGAGGCATGTTTTATTTGTACAACTGAGGGAAGGAGTGCTATTGGCATCTAGTAGGCAGAAGCAATGGCTACTGCTAAACATCATACAATGCACAGCACAGCCCACCACCAAAAGAATGATCCATTCTCAAATGACAATAATGTTGAGGTTGAGAAACTCTGCATTGTGGAGATCATAAACCTACTGAATCATTTGACTGTCACAGTTAAAATATAAGTGCTATATAGTACCTAACATTCATAAATGCTTAACAAATGTTCCTTTTCATTGCTTATCCACTATTATTTCCTGCTTTTCCTGGTTCTTATTTTTATTTTTTAACAAAACCATCTTTATTGCTTACTATGTGCCAATCACTTTAAAGATATTAACTGATTTAATCTTCAAACTAGTCCTGTGAGATAAGTTCAGGCCCATGTTAAAGATGAGAAAACTAACACAAAGGGAGGTAGAATATCTCTCCTAAAGCTGCATGGCCTGTAAGTTGCAAAAGTGGCATTTAAACATTGGCAGTCTGACTCCAGAGTCTGTGCTGTAACTAGTGTCTTAATGTTGTTTTTCTATCCACTGCTGTCCTCGTTACCAGCCACTCAGACTTCTGTTTAGTTTCATGATATTGCACACATTTCCTTACCACTGAACAAGAAATGCAGTGCTCTTTAAAGACAGAAACATTTTATTCCACTTAGAATCCTCTTTAGCCAGCACAGTGCTTAGCTTGAAGTAGATTGTATATGCATAAATTACCTAACCTATAAAGTCTCTCAGCCAGAGTTCTCTGGTGCAGCTTTCCTTCCAGTCATGAGTGCAGATTCAAGGTGACAGTGCTTAACCTTAGAGCAGAAAAAAGTTCACTGATTCTTTTAAGGGCTTTGTCTTGTGTATAGATTCCTTCACATGGGTTCCAGCCACTTAAACTAACCAAAACTGATCCTACGTGATTTCATGGGTACTGAACCTCCTAGGGGCTTGATGAAAATGTTTCCCAATAACAGATACAATTATATCTTCAGCATTCAGAAACTATACATCTAACAGGGGCATATTTTGGTTCTTAGCAAGCATCAAGTAGATAAGCATGTTTATTACCTTTTGAATAAGTAGGTAGGAAAATTATTAAAGCCTTCTCATTGCTTTAGTGACATAATTTTAAAACATAAAAATATCTATATATAGACAATATTCTAATATAAATATTATTTTAAGACCCAAGACTTGGATTCAGAAGCCTATGGTTTAAGTCCAGCTCCACTACTTCCAAATTGTGTGACCTTGACCATGCCAATTAACCTCTCTATGTTTGTTTCTTTAATTTGAAGGAAAGAAAATTAATACAGATGATAGGGGAGAAGATGGCGATGGAGTAGGCAGACGTACCAACTTCCAACTCCCAGAACCAAAGTGGATTATAACTCAATTTTAAGAACCATCATCTGGATAAACCAACTTGGAGAAAAACTAAGTGGACTCTTCAACCAAGGAACACTGCAGAAGCCACATTGAGACTGGTAGGAATAGCGAAAACGCGAAGAGGGCTGCCCAGCTCCCCGGAGCAAACGGCAGCCCGGAGAGATCCGCGTGGCGGGAGGAGAGTTTGGCGGAGAGGGAGGGATTTGGGTCCCAGGAACCAAGCCCCAGACTGCAGACCCAGACCCTAGAAGAGCCGATTGGACAGTATCGAGCTGTGAAGTAAATGAGGATACTATTTGGGAAAAAGAGAGAGTCTTCTCAGACCCAAAAATCTTTTTAAAGGGACAGCTCAGAAAGCCTCTCTCACAACCACGCACCCGGGGCTCCGGGGAACTGGGACAGAGGAGAGGAACAGAGCAGCGGGAACAAAGAGTGGACTGAAGGCACGAGGACACTCTGAGGGACAGCCACCCCGACCCATGGGCTAAGTCACTTCCCTAATCGAAAACGAATATTTCCCCTGGAGCTAGCAATACCAGCAAAGGGAGACAGGACACTAGCCAAACAAGCTCTCCCGCGGCAATTAGAGCAGACCTGCCTAGAGGGAGGGAGCTCCCAAGCCTACAGTGTGGAGACTTAGGGCACTTCTAGCCCCCTGAGGTTGCTGAAGCCTATGGTCGGGACAGGACGCCGAAACGCGGTCCTGTCGGTGTGGGCGGGACAGTGAGAGCTCGGGCTAGCCTAGCAGTGGCGGAGGTGATGCGCGAAAGCTGTCCGGCAGCTGCGGGCCGCCTGTGACCCCACTTGTGGGGAAAAATACGGGCAGAGATCAGCCCTGCGACCCTGCGCTAGCCGGCCCTGACCGCGGGCACCGGGCTAAGACCAGGGACGGGCGAGGGGCCCGAGGCTCACGCTGCCAACCCCGCCCAGAAGGAGAAACCCCGGCGTGCCATCTGTGGGCGCGAGCGGGCTCCTAAGTTGGGGGCGAGGGAGACACTGAGACCAGGGGAAGTTCCCTGCGGAGATCACGCTGCTCTCCCCGCCCGGCCAGAGAAACTGCGGAGTACCGCCCTACGTGCGCGAGCTTTCTCCGAGCGTGGGGGCGGGGTAGGAGCCGGAACGACCGGAAGCTAGCCACGGTGCGCACGCCAGCAAACACGCCCGGCCCAATAATCCCCGGTTTTCGGTTTCAGTCCCTGAGCAGGAGGGCCCTGGCCTCGAGGGCGGGGCTAAATTCTGGACGGGCAAAGGCTCACAGCTGAGAGCACGTCAAAAGCCCCGCCCAACCCACAAAACGGTGGCGAGCAGGCTCGGACTGAGGGGGCTGGGCGTAAGCCTTCCAGAAAAAGTCCGGGTCCGCAGCTGAGCAAAGGTGCTCACTTCTGCCCTGCGCGCTAACACTAGTGGCTTGAGTGACAGCCCCTCCCGCAAAGGAGAGGCAGAAACCACAGCAATAGCTGCAGTGAGCCGGCGCTGGCAACGCCCACACCAAACCGCCCTAGGCAGCGACAGAGGGGGTGGCAAGCCTGCAGACAGACCACACCTGGAGAACACAAAGGCAACACATACTGGACTCCAGTGGCCACAACTTGCTTACACTCAGATAAAATGGGCAGGCAGAGGAATGCAAACCAAATCAACCAAGAGAAATCCCCAGAGAAGGTCCTGAATGAACCAGATATAACCAAACTACCAGAAGCAGACTTTAGAATAATGATAGTTAAGATGTTCAAAGAAATTAGAGCAACAATGGATAGTCACTATGAGCACCTAAATAAAGAGATAACAAGTATAAAAAATGAAATTGAAATAATAAAAACGAACCAGACAGAAATGACAAA
This sequence comes from Rhynchonycteris naso, assembly GCA_037038555.1. Taxonomy (NCBI): domain Eukaryota; kingdom Metazoa; phylum Chordata; class Mammalia; order Chiroptera; family Emballonuridae; genus Rhynchonycteris; species Rhynchonycteris naso. The sequence goes on along the minus strand of CM072997.1, from coordinate 179,185,075 downwards.
TACAGTATCAGAACTGAAGACCACAATGGAAGGAATTAAAAGCAGGATAGATGACGCTGAGGATCGAATCAGTGAGTTAGAGGACACAATAAACATAGTTACAGAAGCAGAGAAAAAAAAGGAAAAGAGATTCAAAAAATGTGAGGAAACTCTAAGGGAGCTCTGTGACAACCTGAAGAGAAACAACATTCGCATCATAGGGGTACCTGAAGAAGAGGAAAGAGGACAGGAAATGGAAACTTTGTTCAATCAAATCATAGCCGAAAACTTCCCTAAATTAAGGCTGGGAAACATTCTACATGTCCAAGAGGCGCACAGAACCCCATTAAAGAGAAACCCAAAAAGATCTACACCAAGACACATCATAGTTAAAATACCAAAGCTAATAGATAAAGAAAAAATCTTAAAAGCTGCTAGAGAAAAAAAGACTCTCACCTACAAAGGAGCCCCCATTAGGATGACATCGAACTTCTCAACAGAAACACTTCAGGCCAGAAGGGAATGGCAAGATATAATCAAAGTAATGCAGAACAAGAACCTACAACCAAGACTACTTTATCCAGCAAGGCTAACGTTTAAAATTGAGGGAGAAATAAAGAGCTTTCCAGACAAAGAAAACCTCAAGGAATTCATTAAAACCAAACCAATCCTGCAAGAGATTTTAAGGGGCCTAGTGTGAACAGTTCAAAGGGAGAAAAGAATATAGCAAAAAAAAGAAAAATACAGCTTTAAAGAATAAAATGTCAATAAACAACTACATATCAATAATAACCTTAAATGTAAATGGACTAAATGATCCAAACAAAAGACATAGGGTAGCAGCGTCGATAAAGAAACAGGACCCATACATATGCTGTCTACAAGAGACACACCTTAAAACAAAAGATGCACATAGACTGAAGATAAAAGGATGGAAAAAAATATTTCATGCAAATGGAAATGAAAAAAAAGCCGGGGTAGCAGTACTTATATCTGACAAAATGGACTTTAAAAGAAAGACTGTAGTAAGAGATAAAGAAGGACACTACATAATGATAAAGGGAACAATTCAACAGGAAGATATAACTATTGTAAATATCTACGCACCAAATATAGGAGCCCCGACATTCATAAAGCAGACTTTGATGGACATTAAGGGCGAGATTAACAGTAATACTATCATAGTAGGGGATTTCAATACCCCACTAACAACACTGGATAGATCCACAAGAAAGAAAATCAATAAAGAAACAGCAGAATTAAAGGATACACTAGATCAACTTGATTTAATAGATATCTTCAGAACTTTTCACCATAAAGCAGTAGAATATACATTCTTCTCAAGCGCTCATGGTACGTTTTCTAGGATAGACCACATGTTAGGACACAAAAAAGGCCTCAACACATTTAAGAAGATTGAAATTATATCAAGCATTTTCTCTGATCACAATGCCATGAAACTAGAAATCAACCACAAAAGAAAAACTGAAAAATACTCAAACACTTGGAAACTAAATAGCATGTTATTAAATAATGAATGGATTAACATTGAGATCAAAGAAGAAATAAAAAAGTTTCTAGAAACAAATGATAACGAGCATACGTCAACTCAAAATCTATGGGACACAGCAAAAGCAGTCCTGAGAGGGAAGTTTATTGCACTACAGGCATATCATAAGAAGCTAGAAAAAGAACATTTAAGCAACTTAACCCTGCAGCTAAAAGAACTTGAAAAACAACAACAAATAAAATGCAGGACAAGTAGAAGGAAGGAAATAATAAAGATCAGAGCAGAAATAAATGACATAGAGGCTAAGGAAACAATACAGAGGATCAATGAAACCAGAAGCTGGTTCTTCGAAAAGGTAAACAAGATTGATGAACCCTTAACTAGACTCATCAAGAAAAAAAGAGAGAGGTCTCAAATAGATAAAATTAGAAAGGACACTGGAGAAATTACAACTAATACAACAGAGATACAAAGCATTGTAAGAAAATACTATGAAGAACTCTATGCCAAAAAATTTGACAATCTAGATGAAATGGACAAATTTCTTGAATCATATAAACTTCCAAAAATCAATCTGGAAGAATCAGAGCACCTGAACAGACCAATTACAACAGAGGAGATTGAAACAGTTATCAAAAAACTCCCAAAAAAGAAAAGTCCTGGGCCTGATGGCTTCACAAGTGAATTCTATCAAAAATTCAAAGAAGAATTAACTCCTATCCTCCTGAAGCTATTTCAAAAAATTCAAAATGAAGGCAGACTTCCAAACTCCTTTTATGAGGTGAGCATAATTCTGATCCCCAAACTGGGCAAAGACAACACAAAGAAAGAAAATTATAGGCCTATATCCCTGATGAATTTAGACGCTAAAATTCTCAACAAAATATTAGCCAACCGGATTCAGCAATATATGAAAAAAATCATACACCATGACCAAGTGGGATTTATTCTGGAGAGGCAAGGCTGGTACAATATTCGCAAATCAATCAATGTGATTCATCACATAAACAAAAGGAAGGACAAAAATCACATGATAATTTCAATAGATGCAGAAAAGGCATTTGATAAAATCCAGCACCCATTCATGCTTAAAACTCTCAATAAAGTGGGAATACAAGGAACATTCCTTAACATGATAAAGGCCATCTACGACAGACCCACAGCAAACATCATACTTAATGGACAAAAATTAAAAGCAATCCCCTTAAGATCAGGAACCAGGCAGGGTTGCCCACTTTCACCACTTTTATTCAACATAGTTCTGGAAGTCCTAGCTACAGCAATCAGACAAAAAGAAGAAATAAAAGGCATCCAAATTGGAAAAGAAGAAGTAAAACTGTCACTATTTGCAGATGATATGATATTGTACATAGAAAACCCTAAAGTCTCAGTTAAAAAACTACTGGACCTTATAAATGAATTCAGCAAGGTGGCAGGATATAAAATTAATACCCAGAAATCAGAGGCATTTCTATATACAAACAATGAACTGTCAGCAAAAGAAATTAAGGAATCAATCCCCTTCACTATTGCAGCCAAAAAAACAAAATACCTAGGAGTAAATTTAACCAAGGAGGTTAAGGACTTGTACTCGGAAAATTATAAAACATTGATAAAAGAAATCAAGGAAGATACAAACAAGTGGAAGCATATACCGTGCTCATGGCTAGGAAGAATAAACATCATTAAAATGTCTATATTACCCAAAGCAATTTATAAATTCAATACAATACCAATTAAAATACCAATGACATACTTCAAAGATATAGAAAACATACTCCAAAAATTTATATGGAACCAAAAAAGAACACGAATAGCCTCAGCAATCTTAAAAAGAAAAAATAAAGCAGGAGGCATCACTCTTCCGGACATCAAGGTTTACTACAAGGCCATTATACTCAAGACTGCCTGGTACTGGCATAAGAACAGGCACAGTGATCAATGGAACAGAACAGAAAACCCAGAAATAAACCCACAGCTTTATGGACAACTGATATTTGACAAAGGAGGAAAGAACATACAATGGAGTAAAGACAGCCTCTTTAACAAATGGTGCTGGGAAAATGGGACATCTACCTGCAAAAAAATGAAACTAGACCATCAACTTACTCCATGCACAAAAACAAATTCAAAATGGATAAAGGACTTAAACATAAGCCGTGAAACTATAAGCATCGTAGAAGAAAACATAGGCAGCAAGCTCTCCGACATCTGTAGCAGCAATTTATTTGCCGATTTATCTCCACGAGCAAATGAAATAAAAGGCAAGATAAAAATGGGACTACATCAAACTAAAAAGCTTTTGCACAGCTAAAGACAATAAGAACAGAATAAAAAGACAAACTACACAATGGGAGAACATATTCGACAGCACGTCTGATAAGGGGTTAATAACCAAAATTTATAAAGAACTTATAAAACTCAACACCAGGAAGACAAACAATCCAATCAAAAAATGGGCAAAAGAAATGAATAGAAATTTTACCAAAGAAGACATACAGATGGCCAAAAGACATATGAAAAAATGCTCAACATCACTAATTATTAGAGAAATGCAAATTAAAACCACAATGAGATATCACCTCACACCAGTCAGAATGGCGCTCATCAGCAAAACAACACAGAACAAGTGCTGGCGAGGATGTGGAGAAAAGGGAACCCTTCTGCACTGTTGGTGGGAATGCAGACTGGTGCAGTCACTGTGGAAAACAGTTTGGAGATTCCTCAAAAAATTAAAAGTCGAACTGCCTTTTGACCCAGCTATCCCACTTTTAGGAATATACCCTAAGAACACCATAACACTGTTCGAAAAGGAGAAATGCGCCCCCATGTTTGTGGCAGCATTGTTCACAATAGCGAAGAGCTGGAAACAGCCCAAGTGTCCGTCAGAAGACGAGTGGATTAAAAAGCTTTGGTATATATATACTATGGAACAATATTCAGCCATAAGAAATGATGACATCGGATCATTTATAACAAAATGGATGTACCTTGATAACATTATACGGAGTGAAATAAGTAAATCAGAAAAAAAGAAAAACTGAGAACAGCATGATTTCAAACATAGGTGGGACATTAAAATGAGACTATGAGACACGTACAAGAGTGTGGTGGTTACGGGATGGGGGGAGGGAGGGGAGGGTGGGATAGGGAGAAGGGGAGGGACACAGGGAAAAACAGATAGAAGGTGACAGAGGACAATTTGACTTTGGGTAATGGGTATGCAGCACAATTCAATGATGGGATAATCTGGAGATGTTTTCATTGTACATATGTACCCTGATTTATTGGTGTCACCCCATTAAAGTTAATAAAATAAATAAATAAATAAATAAATAAATAAATAAATAAATAAAAGAAAATTAATACAAACAGAAGTGTACACACACACACACACACACACACACACACACCATACATGACTATTGCAAGGATCAAATATTGCAAGGATGAAGTATATGAAAGTACCTGAAAAATTTTTATTAAAAATGCATCAATTCAGCTAATTTTAGGAAAATAACGATCATCTTTGTAATCCTCAGAAAGGGATAAGCTTAAAGAATGGTTTAGGATTGTTCACAAAACATGTTTATAGTACCTTTTAAAAATTCACTACAAAAACTAGACAGGGCTTATGATAACTGATAGTATGCCAGAAGTCTCACATTCGAGAATAAGTAAAGTTTTTCCTTAATCTTTCTATTTTAATTTAGCTTAGTAGGGCCTTCATTTTAAGAGTAACTCATCATATGCTAAATCCTATTCTCTTCCACCAAGTTGCCCTCTCTTTGACCCTCATGAGAGATAGTAGTCATCACATATAAGAGAAATTTCACCAATTATTCTGTTTGCATGCAGGTCTTATCCTCAGCCCTCCTCACTTCTGAATCTATAGTGTTTCTGGAAGCAGGCTTTGGGTAAACCATTTCTTTTTTGTTGTTGCATAATTAAAACTTTGCCCTTTACAAAGACTGTCTCCTAACTCAAACTTCAGTCAAGCTTATCTGAGACCTTTTTTGACCTGACCCTGTCCTTCGGCCTTGTCTATATGAGAAAGAATCTTGCTAAGTCAGTTTAGTGAGAATCCTACACCCTATACATCTGATCATCTGTAATATCTGACCAAATTGCTCAGTCTCCACAGTCCCTCAGGTGATGGCTGATCACCCTGGTTTGCTTTCAGCAAGAATCTTGACTAATCTTTGTAACCAAAATCACCCTTAGTTCTGATGTCTCTTATTAGTAATTTTTTATCCATAGACAATTGTTCTGCTCCATGGCTATAAATCCACACTTTTACTTGTATTCAGAGTTGAGCCCAATCTCTCTCCTTACTACAAAATCCCACACAAGCCAAAGAAACTCATGTCTCAAATGCTTTGCAAATACAGTGCTTTCAAATGGGTTTATAAAGCCCATTGCCCTCCTTTGGCATCAATAGCTAGTATACTTGACTACTAATACCTACAGAGGAGCTGCACAAATTTTATCTGCAACTGAGTCACCCCAGTCTCAGCCATCTAGGTATAGGTTGCTGAAAAGTAACCCAGCCTAACTAATCAGATGGAGCCATTAGGACCCTTTAGGGCAGGGTCATGAATAAAGTGATTATTCCTCTGTAGTCTTCTTAGCTAATTGACTTGTACTTTTAAAAGTCATTCTAATTCAAATTCAGTTCTTAAGCTCTCATTCCTTAAGTTCTTCTAATTTGTAGCAAAATGAGCCTAGAGGGTTTCATCAAAGATCAATTTTCAGACTCAAAGGGGGAGAACCATATCAAAGCAGTCTATGCTGGCACACAGGAAGCTTTCACTACTCCCAATTAATCAGAGAAAGGAGAGAAAAAGTGTGAATTCCAGGCAATATTGAAAGAAATTAAAATAAATATATATTTAAGAGTATAATAATTTAAACTTTGTGATGATAGCTTACTGCCCAATGAAGATACCTGCTTTCACAAAGGAGATTGATTTGTAGGCAGAAGATCGAACGGCACACAGTTCTTCAGAGTCCTATTTTAGCAGATTAAAAACTTCTCCTCTTAACCCTGTTAACCCAATACAGTTAAGAAAAAGTATAAGTGTAAACAAAATAAAAGAAGAAAATTGCACCATTTCAAATCCGGAACTCTAAAAATGTGTTTTCTTGTGTAATCTTGCATAATATACTGCAAAGAGATTTGGACTGGAAGACAGACTTGACTTCTCTTCTCAGCTCCAAATATTGTTTCTGAGTCAATTTTTAAATTAATTTATTCATTTGATAACAATTATTAATTAATGTGGTGTTAACTCCGTGCTGTGTACTGTTTTAAATATTCAAGACAGTGGTAATGAAATGAGCACGCAGCATTGTAGATATTAGTTTGCAGCTGGAAGAGACAGAACAACAAAAATAGTAAACATATATATATATATACTATTTCACACAGTGGTTAGTTACATACTAAAAAGTAGCAGAGATGTGAAGATATGGGAAAGTGGGCTATGATGATACAGAATGATTAGAAAAATTCTTCAATTAGGTGATATTTGAGCTTGAATAGGAGGAAAATTCTGTAAGTCTCAGTCTCCTTATCTGAAAATGACTATAGTGGTAGTATATACTTCATAAAGTTGTAAAAAGTATTAGTATCTTGCACTGAAGATACTTATCAATTGAATCATGGCCCTTTGCAAACACTCAATAAAGGATAATTATTAATGTTGTTATGTTAGACATTACAATGATGGCAAGTATGGATTTATGTAAGTAATAAAACAAAGAACAAATGTTCTCTGGAGAGAATAAAGTCAGGTGGTATCACTGTTGAAAATGTACAATTAATTTAAAAGCTAGGTAGGTAGAATGGTTATAACAAAGCAAGAAAAAACTTTGTTAAAAAATCAAAAGCTGTATTATCATCTATCACAGTATTTTTTTCCCTCTTATAATCTTGTTAGATCAAAATAATGCTCCTTACTTACATTATACATTTTATCTTAGCACCTTTACATGCTTGGGTCATTTCTGGTGGTAAAAGCTGTTAATTTCTATTGATGTTTGATATAAATAAAATTTCTCGGTAATAATACTACAAGGTAGAATCAGAATTACAGGTGAACTAGAGTCTTGTATCTCATACAGAAGATGGTTTTCTACCCCTTTTAGAACTTCAATAGCAGCAAGAGGTTATAGAATGTGTATTTGTTTGAGACTCACAGATTTCTGAGTATCAATCATTTCTTGACACTTTCTGTGTAACTTTTAAGATGTTTAACATCTTGAAGGCTTAGTTTTCTTAACTGTAAAAGAAAGATAGTAGTTCCTAATCACAGGCTGCTTTTGATGTTTAAGTGATATATACAAAATCAAATAGCGTAATGTTGGTTAGAGTGGTTAACAGAATAAATATGGATTCTCTCTAATGGAACTTAATCTGTTAGGAAAAATAGACACAAACAAATATGATTACAATTGAAAAAATACAATTAAAAATAAAATAATATAGTCTGACCAGGTGGTGGCACAGTGGATAGAGTGTCAGACTGGGATGTGGAGGACCCAGGTTCGATACCCTGAGGTTGCCAGCTTGAGCATGGGCTCATCTGGCTTGGGCAAAAAGCTCACCAGCTTAGACCCAAGGTCACTGGCTTGAGCAAGAGGTCACTCAGTCTGCTGAAGGCCTGCAGTGAAGCACATATGAGAAAGCAATGAACACCTAAGGTGTCACAATGAAAAAATTGATGATTGCTGCTTCTCATGTCTCTCTGTTCCTGTCTGTCTGTCCCAATCTATCCCTCTCTCTGACTCTCTCTCTCTTTCCCTGTAAAAAAATAAAAATAAAAAATAAAATAAATAAATAAAATAATATTAAAATGAAGAAGTAATAATTTTTTTTTTGTAGTGGGGCAGTTTTGGAAACAAATTTGAAGAGAGCAGAAGTCACGCTTTTAAAGTGGCTTGGTAGAGGGCTAAACACAAGAAAAATGTCATACCTAAAAATTGACTAGATAAAGGTAATTGATACTTACAGTTTCATAGATAAGTACATGAGGAACATATAGCTATAGGTAAATAAAAAGGTAACTAAGACAGCATGTCTGCTTCATGCTTCAGAGTTGAAAATCTGGTCGGAGATCCAAAGGAAGAAATTCTCTTGGCCAAAGAGTTGCTCTTCTCCTGAACAGCCATGAAGAAAAGAACAAAGACAAAGTGATGTGGGGGAGTAAGAAGAACATGTCTTGCCAGTAGCACTACCCATTCAACTTTGTGGACCAAAGAAGTTACTATTTTTGTGAGAACTACAGCCTACACAAGGGCTACAAAAACAAGGCAGGATGTGACAACTGAATTGAAAGAGTCACAATCAGTTGGCTTTTACCCCAAAAGGAGATGAAGAAAGACCTGGGATGACCGACTGAATTTGGAGCCCATGTTTCAGAAGTCTATATTTATTATAAACAATTTGCAAAGTTCTCCAATTTACTTGACAAGTTTAGTTAGGACTGAATTAATTTACATAATTGCCAAAATAAGGCTTAGGAGAGAAATTGTCTAATGTTAGCTACCTTTCTCTGTTGTTTTTCCCTTGGATAGCTACCCACTTGAAAATAAAGGTTGTACAGAGGTTTTCTCTGAACATATGTACCTGATTTATCAATGTCACCCCATTAAAATTAAAAATTAATAAAATCAATAAATTAAAAAAAACAACCAAAATAAAAAATAAATAAATAAAGGTTGTAGGCAACCCAAAATCAAAAGTAAGGCATTATGTACTTTTGGTATGAAATTGATGCAAAGATTTTGCTTACATTACTTCAATAAATGCATGCTAAAGAGTAAAAGACATAATAGGGCCCCAGACCATTGTACATATATATTTCTTACATATAGTAAGAGCTTAAAGATTGTTTGTTATTTAATAATTGACCCATTTCATGAGAATATTTGTCAAAGGGGTATGCTTACACACTCTTAACAACCTGTTTATTATCCTGCCATTGAAATTATGAAAACCAAAAAGTGACAGCTAAAAAACAATTTTTTTTTATCACTACAGTTTTCACACATAGACACATAAATTGCATTTTCTTTAAATAAATTTACTAGCTTCTGTCACTGCCTTCCCTGGTTTCTTCAAAAAACTCAAGCTACTTGGAACTGGTAGTTTTCTTTATTCTTTCTTTCTTCTTATTATTATTAAGTGAGAGTGAAGGAGGAAGACAGACTCCCACATGCACTCCAACTGAGATATACCTGGCAAGCCCCCTATAGACCCATGCTCTGCCCATCTGGGGCCGTTGCTCCATTGCTAGGCAACTAAGCTATGTTCATGGCTGAGGTGAGGCCATCGTGCCATCCTCAGAGCCCAGGGTTAAATTGCTCAAATCACTCAAGGGGAAAAGAGAGAAAGAGAGAAGAGGGAAGAGTCGAGAAGCAGATGGTTTCTTCTTCTGTGTGCCCTGACTGAGAATCAAATCCTGCACTTCCACACACTAGGCCAACGCTCAACCGCTAAGCCAGCCAGCCAGGGCTTGAACTGGTAGTTTTCTTGCAACATGATACAAAATACTTTGGCAAAGAGTAACTCGAAGAAGAAAAATCAATGTATATGGCAAATGATTCATTAACACTGTATTCTTATCCTTATGATGGAAAGATATGTAATAATTTTCCATTGACTTTATTTTAATAAAATAAGGAGTAAGGCAGATATGTGAAACAGGAGTCCTGATATTCTTTTGAATATTGACACCACTTAAATATTATCAAATGATGTGTCTTCTATTTTTGGAGGATGAATAAGATCGAGAAAAGTGGAGTGACATAGTCAAGTTCACACATTAAGTCGACGGTAGAGACATTAGGTATTCTGACCACCAGCAACATGCGCTGTTCTTGTGTACACCCAACATGCATAGTTATCAAACCTTTCCAGATAAATCAACATAGGAGAAAAGTCAGTGAAGTTGATAATAGCATAACATTTTTATTTTAAAGGCTAAGGAAAGGTTATGTTTCAGAAAGTCACTTTGTGAATTTTAAAGACATATAAAAGCCTAAGAAACATAAATATCTTAGAGAGCTTAAGGCTGGTGGGATAGCATTAGCACTGTTTGCCACTGTACTTCAATTTGTAGGGCAGAGGAGAGGGGACACCAGCTTTTGACATCTTTATGCTCCCTATTCTTCCTTTGGCAAAAGAATAGTGTCACTCTGCCCATCTTTAGATATCATGATTACTGAAGTCAAATACGTTTTGACAATTGTGGATGACAACGCACAACCTAAAAGAAACCTAGGGACTCTGGCAGAAATTTCTGAAATCAATATTTAGGCATTTAAATTATAGATTGCAAAAGCTATAAATTTATAATAATAATATGCAAAGAATCAGCTTCCCTGCAGATCACGGCATGATGAGATTTGAACACAATATTTTAAAGGAGTCACATTCCCTGGTTTGGCATAATTTACATAAAGTTTGAGTGTTAGCAACCATGGTATTTTTTTTTATTCAAATCAAAAAATCTATATCTGACCAGGTGGTGGTGCAGTGGATAGAGCGTCAGACTGGGATGCTGAAGACCCAGGTTCGAGACCCCAAGGTCACCAGCTTGAGCACGGGATCATCTGGCTTGAGCAAAAGCTTGTCAGCTTGGACCCAAGGTCGCTGGCTCCAGCAAGGGGTTGCTAAGTCTGCTGAAGGCCTGCGGTCAAGGCACATGTGAGAAAGCTATCAATGAACAACTAAGGTGCCGCAATGGCAATGAAAAATTGATGATTGATGCTTCTCATCTCTCTCGGTTCCTGTCTGTATTTCCCTATTTATCCATCTCGCTGACTCTCTCTCTGTCTCTGAAAAAATAAAAAATTTATATAGTGTATTAATTACTGATAAGCTAATAATTTGAAAAAAAGAGGGAAATATCTACTAGTTTTTCTCCATCTATCAGTTCATTCATTTTGCTAAGATTTTTTCTGTTAAAGCATATAAATTAACATCCCCTAAAAATCTGCTTTTGGAAATATGGAACATCTGTGAAGGTAGTACTATATAAGTGGCTTTGCAGACAAATCACACTGAGTTGTATTCTCAGCTGCACTGATTCCTAGCTCTGAATGTCATAGTAATTTATTACACTGGGAACAATTTTTTTTTCATTTTCTGTTGCATGAGATTTTAGAACTTTTTCTATATATTTCTGCATATCTGATTCCAAATCTAAAATTCGTTTTGTGGTGAATGCTCTAGTTTTTATACATTGGTTTTTAAATTGGAGTTAAAGGGCAAAGACTATTGGACTGAACATAACCACAAAGCAATTAATGTTTTACAAACATCACTTTTACATAATTGAAGTTGTTTTTAAATGTGAAAAAATATTATCTGAAAAAAACCACCCTCTTATTTTGTTTTAAGATTGAATCATGGCTTCTTCGAGGAGGCGTAAATGTAAGAATAGTCCTGACATCTTCTGTTATATATGTGGCTGTTACACACTTCAACATCAAAGGCGCAATATTTCATCATTTGTGACATGTGCATATATTGCCTATTTTCAAGTTTTCCTTAGTGATCAATATAAGAATTGGGCTCCTCATACTGTGTGTCATAATTATGAGGAAATGCTTCATGACTGGACAAAAAGAAAACGCAAAGAAATGCCTTTTGGTATTCCCATGGTTTGGCGTGAACCTAAGGGCCATAGCAGTGACTGTTATTTCTGTCTGATCCATACAAAGGCATGGGCAAGAAAAAACAGCATATGATCACATATGCTAATATTCCTTCAGCAATACAACCTATCCCACACTCTGAGACACTCCAGTTCTAGTTTTCAATGGTTTTATTTCTTCTAAGGATGAAAAAAGTGAACATAGTGATCAAGTGTATTTTGATAAGATGCATGAGGAAGTGGTTGTAGAATCTGAAGGGTCTTCTTCTGATGCCAAGCAGTCATTAACCCCTCAGCAGTTTAGCCAACCTGAATTGAATGACTTGTAAGAGATTTGGGCCTATCAAAGAAAGCAGCTGAGTTATTAGCCTCCAGGCTTAAAGAAAAGAATGTACTTCACAGTTCAGCTAAAGTATCCCATTTCAGGAAGCGTGAACAAATTTTTGTGGGCTTTTCTCCAAAGACAAACACTTTGTTTACCGTCATGATATCAGTAGTTCTCTCAGCCAGCTAGGTGTTACCACTTACAGTCCAACAGAATGGCGGCTATTTTTTGACAGCTCTAAACAGAGTCTGAAATGTGTTCTCCTAGACAATGGTAATGTTTATGCAGCTGTTCCAATTGGTTATTCAACTGATCTGTGAGAAGATTATAATGACATAAAAATTGTCCTCGACTTACTGAAGTATGAGGAACATAACTGGATCATTTGTGTGGATCTTAAAATGGTAAATTTCCCACTAGGACAACAGAGAGGTTTCACGAAGTATCCTTGCATTCTGTGTTTGTGGCACAACCAAGCTTGGGAGAAACACTAGATACAGAAGGAGTAGCCAAAATGTGAAGCTCTGGAAGTAGAGATGTAAACTATTGTGAATGAACCTGTTGTTAATCGAGACAGAACCTTTTTTCCCCTACTTCACATCAAACTTGGCTTAATGAAGCAGTTTGTTCAGGCTTTGAATAGAGAAAGTGAATGCTTTCAACATATTATTTCTGCTTTTCCTGCCTTGTCTTTGAAAAAGATAAAAGCAGGTGTATTCGATGGACCTCAAATTCGAACCCTTATAGGTGACAAAGAATTTGCCAGGAAGATAAATAAGGAGAAGAAAGCAGCATGGCAGTCTTTTGTGGCAGTTACAAAGAACTTTCTTGGCAACAAAAAAGCAGAAAACTATGAACTTCTGGTACAAAAGATGCTGTTGGCTTTCTGTGATATTGGATGTAATATGAGCATTAAGATTCACTTTCTAAATAGTCACCTTGATAAATTTCCCCAAAATCTTGAAGCTGTTAGTGATGAGCAGGGAGAATGCTTTCATCAATATCTGAAGATGATGAAAGGGCGTTATCAGGGGTGATGGGACATAAATATGATGGCAGACTACTGCTGAAACATCAAACAAGATTATCCTCAACAAGCACACAAATGGAAGAGCTACAAATGCAAATTTTTGCCTGAATAAAATTAAATGTTTTGCACAAATGTCATGATTAAAATAAGTTTTTAATATGTTCTATTTTGAAATTGTAGACAAATTCTGATGCAGTCATATCTTTTACTATATTAGTGTATTTACTGCATTATATAAATTATTATATTTTCACAAAGATGATGCCTAAGAAGACACTCTACTTCATTATGTTAAACTAAATGTTGAAAATTTTACAATAAAATGAAAACCTAAAATCTTGAATTTCAAAAAATCTATAGCTTACAAAGAAAAACTAATGTCAGATTTGAGATCAGCACACTCAAATTAGGTAAGAACAAGGGTTTTTGTGGATGCAACAAATATTTTGTTCCCCAGTTTTATCTGTGTTGAACATAACTGATTTGATAGGCACTCCACATCTATTCCCATTTCCTTCTAGGATGCCTTTCTTTACTGGAGAGGTTGGAAAACTGAAAACTACGTTTCTCAGATTTCCTTGCAGCCAGGATATGGCATCAAATTAGATTCACCAATTAATGATGTTTGAAAGGTAGAAGAGAGGTCATGGAGACCATGTTCTCATTGCACTTAGCTGTTTTTTCTCCTGTCTGTGTGGTTTTTGCTCACTAAAATTATTATGGAAATGAAGGCTTTTTCTGTAGCCACGCACTAGTGTCTAACTTTCTAAGTATCAAGAGGTTATCATAATGGCTTTGAAAGCACCCATGTCCTTTCTTCTAGTTCTAGGGTTTGCTGCTGCTTCTGTGTCTTCTTATATTCAATAACTTAGCAGAGATTTCCTGATTATGTCCCTATCTTTCCATTTTCCTTAGAAGATCAGTCCTGTCCTTTTGTTTGTCCTAGATGTTTATTGGACATTGTTCTAAGAAGCCCAGCCTAGAACCTACTCTTCCTACTCCTCAGTAATTTTTATGAACACTGAAGTCTATGTGCTAATTGTATTTCTGCTTAAAGTGGTCTTAAGCCTTAGTGTCCTTATAGGGCAAGTTTGGTGTGAAAATTAAGTCAGTTGGCTTAATGTAAACACTTGACCAATGCTAGATACATAGTGATATATATCAATTTAATGCTTCTCTACCCAGGGATATACTCTCTGTAAACCTTGGACATAATGTTCAATGATGGTAATAAAAACAGCTGACAGAAAAAAATTGAGTGAGAACAGTTGTGATAATAGAAAATACTTCTAGGATTTCTTGATTGTATCGATATTGAGGGTGTCATGCTTATTTCATAAAAAAGAGAGATAGGTTAGGAGAGTTACATGGAAAAAAGTGTTCCAAGAAAAGAAGGCAGTGTGTCTCTGGCCAGTAGAGAAGACATCAGAAGAATAATGTAAGAACAAGGGAGCAATTGAAAGTGAATGGGGTAGAGGGATCTTTTCAGCCAACCCTGTCACACTAAAATAACTAACTATGGAAATATAGTAATAATGTCCCAGTACTGATGTTAAAAACCAGGATGCAAAACTTAATATTAAAGTAGCTAAATAAATGCTTCAATGTCAGGCATTTCTTTTGCCTTCAGGACCTAAAATGCTTGCAGCCTGTTCACTTCCCCTTGACCTGGAGTTATTCTAGTGGTATTTAATCCCTTATTTAAAGAAAGTACACTGAAGAGTTTAATTTTAGGAACTAGGATAAATAAAGATTATGAAAGTATTTATAGCACTGATCTTAATCATTCACATCATCTTTTGGGTGTGCTTTAAATTAGCCATTTTTCCTCTACCTTTGTCCAGTTCAGTTAATCAGTCCTGCTGATAAATTTTTTTGTTTGTTTGTTTTTCTCTGATGCAAACTGGAGGTCATATCATAGGAAATAAAATTAGAAGCAGCTCTATAGAGAGACATTAATGGAAGGTATTGATCTGCTCATTACGTGGCCTTCAGTTTTTAGAAATAATTAGGAGTAAAGAACTTAACTGAAAAGTCTCATTAGTATAGGGAGGGCGTTCTGGAGTGAGAAATATATAAAGGCAAAAACCAGATATCATAACTCTTCAAACATGTATAAAGCATACATAGCCTGTGCTCTGGAAAGAGTGGAGGAAAGGCCTCCCTGAAAGCTCTCCTTTTCCATCCTGGTTTCTCCCAGCAAAGATGTTATAAGTTCACATCCAGATGCAGCTTTGAAAAGAGAGCTCTTTTCCTGTTTACCCTTTATAACCTTAGAAATTACAAAATTAATATATAAAATTTATGACCCAGTCAGGAGAGTTCAGATTTCTTGATATTCCACTCAAGTGAGTTTTCTTTCATGTCAAATATTGTTTTATTCAGTTTATATGATTTATGTCCTGAAATGATTTCTTTCTTTCTCAATTATCTGGTTAAGGCCAAGCATAGAATATAAATTAATTGTTTCATTTTTAACATTACATTTTATTATTTACTGTGTATGTCTAGTTTACGAGAGATTAATAAATCTTCATGTGAATATCAATCTCAAGATTTCACCTTATTATAAACAGGGTATATCGAGTGTTAGAGAAATTCATACATCTTCACAGAATGTGACAGTTATCATGGAAACTAGTCATCATTAGAAATATAATTTACAAAGTTCAAATGAGAGGCCTTACTTCATGGTGTTCATAGACATATTGGTGGGTTCTGAGAAGAAAATTTTTCATAAAACAAAAAATAAAACCATGAGGAGAGTGACAACATGGAGTATACTGTTTTTCTTATCTATTTGAAAACCTGGTTTTGATTTTACAAAGAATAAATCAGAATTTCAGTGCGATGGGGAAAAATGATTAATTTACATCTAAGCAACCTATTCCAAGCTCATTAGGAAAGATTCTCAAGAAAGTTTGGCTCTTGATCTTGTAAAACAATTTTGTGATATCTGGTGTTGTGAACAAGGGAGCATTCCTGAAAGGGGTCATTCACACATGTTTGTGTCCGTCCACAGTGCCAAGTTTACTAAGGAAGACCTCACGCACTGAGCCAATAGAATTACATGTAGGTTACACACAGAAAGAGGGTGCTTACATCATAGAAGCCAGCAGAGCCAAGCCAAGTCCCAGTCACTGGCTGCGTAAGTAGGTGGAGAGGCAGGTGTTGGTCTCAAGCCAAACGCCTACAGTGGCGGCAGGCACCTGCTGAAATCAAAGTCCATCAGGGCTCTGAGTGTAACCCTTAGTACAGCAAACTTGAACATTGGGTGGTGAGAGCTCTGAGTAGAGTACCTACTCATGTTGGTTTCTGATGGAGTCCTTATCCAAATATCTAGACTTGTGGTTTTGTGCATTTCAAGCTGCTCCTAAGGGCATTCCCTTTACCCCTCATTACCTCAGTCTTAACATAGCACTTGACATAACTGTCATGGCTGCCGTGACTCCATATTGGATTGTCAAAGGTGTTCAAAAAGTCTGCTTTGTTCTTGCTTTATATATCAAGCCAAATAATTTCACGTCTCAGAACTTTAGTGTTCCCTGACTAAAGAGCTGGTTTTCAAAGTGGGTTCCATAGAACCCAAGGCCTCCTCTTGAAGAAGATTACAAGGGGAAGCCATATGGGTGGAGCTTCAAGAATATTAGAGCAACTATATTTTTGTCTCATGTATTAATTTCATTGATTGTTTTATTTTAAAATAAGGATTTATAGCCCTGATTGAGTAGCTCAGTTGGTTAGAGCATGATTCTCCATCTCCAAGGTTGTGGGTTCAATCTCTGGTCAGGGGACATTCAAGAATCAACTGATGAATGCATAAATAAATGGAAAATAAAAATCAGTATTTTGCTCTCTTTCCCTCTCTTTCTCTCATTTCAATCAATCAATAAAAAGAATAACTATTTATTACTTAAAATGTAAGCCCAGATTGAGTACAATTCTAGCTCTGAATTTCTAAGGTTCAAAGAGTCTGACATTTGTCAGGTCTCACTTTTAGCAACTGGAACAAGACAATGCAGGAGAGGAGAAGTATCTTTTTACTCTATCCTTTTAAGTCCTTAAATGAGATTCTTGTTACAAAAGACAAATAAAAGAAATGCATATATATTTATTTAATATATGTTTTATAGGATACAAGAGCCTTCATAAGGAAATGAAGACCTGAAGAAACAGTTACATGTAAGTATTTTTATGTTATATCTCATGAAAGGTAGACAGTCCCGGGAAGATGTGATGGGACAAAGGTGAGTAAACCAGGGTGAACTTAGCAAGGCCTGCTTGTTTAGCTTTTTTTCTCTGTGTCCCTTAATGTTCAAAGAAAAGTATATTCTTTTCTTCTGGGTATAGGGAAAGTATCTCTCACATGAGGGTTTTATGATCTGCTTCAAGGGAAGATCAGAAATTTTTTTCTGTACATGCTATTTCTCAAATTCCTTTAGCTTAAAATATTCAATAGGTCAAGATGCCATATTTTGGGATAGTATATCCTGTACCCCATCAACATGACAGGGGAATTTAATTTAGAAGTAGAAATAAAAGAATATGACCAATGGAAACTATAGAAGAAGACATACATTTTTATATTCCTATGAGTAAAAATTTTAGTTAGGTCTCACATGGTGCCTACAGTGTCTTTAGTCTACCCAAGTGTGGGTATAAATCCTATTACAGTCAGCAAACAGCAGATATTGCATGAGTCCTCAGCATGAAGTTATATTTATTTAGTCAACAAATGTTTTTTGAGAACTTATCAGGAATTCTTATAATTCTAAGCCCCAGGAATAAAGATGTAGGTAGTCATAGTCACTGGCCTCTGAGAGTTTACCATATCATGGGGAAAACAAACAATAAACAAATCTATACCCAATAAGTACTTTTACTTTTTTCACTTTTAATTATGAAATAATTTTAGATTTACACAAAAGATGAAGAGATAGCACAGAAAATTCCCATACACTATTCACCCAGTTCTCCCTAATGTTAACATTTTATGTAAACACGATACATTTATCAGAAATAAGAAATTAACATTGATAAATACTATTAACTAAACTAGAAACATTATTTGAATTTTACCAGTTTTTCCACTAATGTCTTTTCTCCGTTCCAAAAATCTAGTCTTGGAGCTCTCGATCTCTCATTGCATTTAATCACCATGTTCCCTTATAGGTGATTAAATGCAATCTGTGACAGTGTCTCAGGTTTTCCTTCCTCTTCATGACCTTGATACTTTGGGAAAATACTGGTAAGAAGTTTTGTAGAATGTTCGTCAATTTGAGTTTGTATATTTTTCTCATGATTATACTGGGTTTTTGAGTTTTGACAAAGAAAACTACAGAAGTAGAGTACACTTTTGTCACATTATAGAAGGGATACATGCTATTAGCATGACATCCCTGGTGATGCTAACCTTGATCTCCTTGCCAAGAAGCAGACACAGGTTTCTCCACTGCAAAGTTACTATTTTTACATTTCCATACTCTTCCTTAGAAAGGAGTCACTGAGTCCAACCCTGCACTCAAAGAGAGGAGAAATAAACTTCACCTTCTGGTTGGGAGAGTATCTACATTTATTATTTGATATTCTCATCAAAAGAACAGTTGTCTCCTCATCCCATTTCCAGTAAAGCTCTATAAATTATGGTAAGTACCATATATGAAAATTAAAAGGAAATGTAGGAGTGGTTTATTTATAAAATTCTATAAACAGGACATCAAACTTAAGTTCTATTAAATGAATACCTCTAAAGACATAGGGGGAAGCAAAAGAGAAAACGACAGGAGAAAATGTACCATTATTTATTTCCTTTTCCTCCTGTTGAGCAAATAAGTTTATAAAATTTGTGTTATTTGATTTTGCTCACTTTTATTGTTAAAAATGGCATTGCCCATGTGAATGATGCTGCCCAGGTGAAACAGCTAATTACCTTCCTGCTTCTGAATGGGTATTGTTATGCTAATGTGTGCTGGAGGAGGGCTTTTTACACCAAAAGTTTTTAAGAAGAAGGAGAAAAGAAGGAAGAGGAGGCCATGTTTTTGAAGAGAAAGCAGCCAAGATGGCAGGGTGCTGAAGGAGAAGCCAGTTTTGTAGAGAGAAGGAGATGGGGAACAGAGGTGAATAAGCTGTTGGAGGCCTTTGATTCTAAGAACACCCAGATGTGTCAGTAGTTTTGTGAGCACTGAATAAGTGGGTTTTGGAGCCCTGTGTGTTTGTGTTTACTCGCTGGCCAGGTGCGAGTCTAGAATAAAAGGAATGGCCAACCAGTTTTCAGCTCTGCTGTTTCACTACCATCTGTCCGAATTTAATGAGAACCTGCACGTGCCTGGTGGCTGTGATGGCGGGTGCGGCTACTGGCCATACACTGTCCTACCACCGAAAGCTGGAAGACAGCATCAGGGAAAAACACACCACACACACACACACACACACACACACACACACACAGAAAAATAGAAAAATGAAAAAGTCTCTTTGGGACATGGGCAGAATTCTTATACTGTAATGATGCTTACTATTGAAACACAGTCTCTTCAAGAAATAGCTAACTTGAGTTACAGAATAGAAAAAGATCATAAGTTGATTTTGATACCTGAGAGATTACATCCATTTACTTCCCTTTTTATATTTATTGAACCCAGTTTTGGGGTACAAAAGACAAGAACTCAGAGTTTCACACTAACATAGTAGGGGTATATACAAAAGAAAAGGGATTGAGGCAAGGGTATGAAGGGAAGGCTGTAGGCTGACATAGGCAGTGAAGAGTCAGAACGAAAGGAATTTAAATAAAAAGGAGGCAGATACGTTCACATCCTACCTTACATCTGTATCACTTATCTGTATTACTTCTGTTCATGGGACAAATGAGAAATTGACAGCTATAAATGTCTGATTTTAGCATCTTTCCTCAAAAGGACATGGAACTACGAACCCCTTGTGAGTTTGTAAGTGCTACCCTGAGATAAATAGAAAATGTGAGAAAACCAGTATTTTAAATAAAATTCTAAAGAGACAACTGCATTTTATAATCAAAAAATAGTAGATGGATTAGTTAATTGAAACTTCACTTCCAGAAGAAAAGGCGATGAGATAAGCAGGTAAAAGTACTTTCTAAACTTTCATGGCCTTGTTTTATATGCTTTAACTTTCTTTCTACAGCTCTCAATCCTGTGCCCTATTTCAGATCCTTTTTTCCACTCATCTTGGAACCTCAGGACACTGAGGCAATTTGATGTTCAGACATTTTATTTTTAGGCGATCACATTATGTAATTTCCCAGGCTGGTGTCATTCATTCCAAAAACTGCTGTTTTGAACGAGAACTGAGGAAAATGTACCCAGTAGATATAAACCTTTTACATTCAAACGGTCTTGAAAACACCTTATAAAAACAGCAATCCTTCCCCAAAGCATTTTTCTTCTTTACCTCCATTAACAAACACCTATGTGATTCCAGGTTTGCTTACATAGTCTAATGCTTACACTTCTATTTCGGGCAGTATTTCTTCATTAGTTAACATTCCTGAGAACACAGTTAGGGACACTATTGAAAAGGAGAACTTTTATTTATTTGATTTCACTGCTGTGCAAAAGTTATTACAACTCCAGTATACTTCATCCTTTGAAAAATATCCTCTTGTTCTCCCATCAAAAATACTTATGAAAGCAAGAGATAGAGAAGAAAAAGGAGAACAGGTACAAAGATAAAGAATAATGATGTTGTGTTCGTACTGAGGTTCAAATATCAACAGGGCTCTGCCACATAAAGAGCTCACAGTTGTACCGGCTCACCACTCAAAGTGTTCTTTTCATCTCAAAGGAAAAAAATTTTGCAGAATGTCACTGACAGACAAGATCAATGTCAATTTGGAAATTTGGCATGGACAACAATAGTGAGCTTCTGGCCAGAAATTATCACGGACTCAAAACACCTTACGGTTTTATGCTGAATTAGTAGAATTGTTTTGATATGATATTTATTTAAAGGCTTTTCATCAGCTCCATCAAGCGTTTGATCCACGCATCCTGCTAATGTAGTTAGCCTGCTGTTTAAGCAGACTTCTGCAGGAGTAAAGTGGGGCAGCAATCCTAGAATGCTCTGAAATGCTCATGGAGAAGCCAGCCTAGTCATTAGCTTTATTGCTAACAAAGAGGAAAATAGTGCATATAATTATATGGATTGCAGAGCCAGCAACAAAAATTGGCACTGGGGAGTTATTTCCCTGCCACCATTCCTTCATCAGGATCAGAAGTCGCCTGTAGGCCTTCAAAGGAACAAGAAATTGGGAACAAAATAAACATGTGTTTTCTTTTTGCTGTAGATGATTTTTTCACCCCTAAGCAAACCTCTCTCTAATCTTTGCCAGTTAAATGATTTTTAGAAGTCAGTAAATGCAATGAGTCAGTGACTTTAAGCTTTTATGATTATTCTAATATCAATTCAATATTACTAGCAAAAATAAAAACACTGATACATTGATGAGAATATGAGATAATGAGAACTGAAATTCAGGAAAGTTTAAGTTACTCAAAATTACAAGATTGACTCTGTGTGAGTGTGTGTGTGTGTGTGTGTGTGTGTGTGTGTGTGTGTGTGTGTGTGTAGGAAATTGGAGTTAGACACTTGCCAGACTAGTGTCTTCTATACATATTTTGTGCCTTGTCATCATTTCAATAGGAGATATACTAAATATTTTAGGCTAGTAACAGAGACCATGCCTCTAAATGCTATGAACGGATGTGAACACAGGGCCAGATGGATCTACTAATTGTAACTATTTGGGAAATTTATAGATTCTTATTCTATGAAGCTCCTTTAGATATTATCTTCTTAGTCATTCTTGCACCTCTCTTATTTCTCCTATGCTATTATATGGGATAATGTATATAAATCACTGGCTTATTTACTGGTACAAAATGTCTCTCCAGATACATGCCTGTTCCTTTTTGCTTTTGTAGTAGAAGAGCCCTCACTTTGGCATCCAACGCACTCTACTGACAATAATCTATAGCCATTCAGATTCTTTCCTAAATATGAAGATTGTAACAAATGCCCTACCTTTCCCAAAAGGTTGATGTAGAGATCAAAGAAGATAATGCATATGAAATTGTTTTGTTTATGACTGCTTGGCTGTTTTTATTTTAAATCTCTCTATAATTTTTATAAGCATCATTACTGGAAACCATGGAATTTGTTTTCCTTCATGATATTTACTTTGTCATTACCCTATATTTTCTTTGTCATATATTATACCTATTGATTATAAAACTATCCAGTGCCCCCAAAAAGAATAATTTAAATAAAAGGTCTCTGAAAGCTTTGTCAAAGAACTGGGGATATTGGTGAGATAAAATATTACCGGACAGAATAAAGATAAATGAGATTTTCCAATGGCCTTATGTTTTGGGGCCTCCCAGTGACGCAGTTCAGCTCGAAGATGCAGCTGCGGCAAATAACAGCCAGGGAGTAATAATCACTGTGATTTCAGTCCATTATTACCGGAAGCCTGATATACATAAAATGTAGGTCAAAGCATTCTGTTCAAGGCCATATTTATCTTCAGAATATGAAGCGGGATCATGTTGGTTCAGCACTAAAGAAACAGGTAATAAATTAGTAGTCTCCAACATGCTATATAAATGACCACATTCAATATCTATTGCCTCAAACAAATATAAATTCCATGAGGTAGAGGCCCTTACTTATTTTATTTTGAGCATCTCTCAAGGCTTAGCACAGTATCTGCCTCATATAGGTTCTCAATCAAATGCATATAATGGATTAATTAGTTAATTGATTGAGACCCATTCATTGTTGCACTTATTTATTTACAACTGTTTTTTCTTACTAAATTGCCCCCTCCCCATGGGAAAGGATTATATCATGCTTGTCTTTATTCACTCTCTAACTAGATACTAAGTGATTATTCATAAACAAGTGGATAGGAGAAGGATGCCGTGTAGAAGTTGCTGCCAGGTATTGCTTTCTCCTCTGGATCTCCAGCATATGTAAGACAAAAATATGAGTTCTATAATGGGAAGATTGTTTTCCAAGTTTGAACCAGCAAGAGGAACTGATCAATTAAAAAAATACAGAAACTATTATATATAAAGAGAGGAAGAACAAGAAAATTAAAGGGATATTCTGGCTATAATCTAATTGGCACCGAAGATTGAAGGTGACTGTAACATGCAAAAAGCAAAGAGGAATGAAGGAAATTCATGAAGTCAAGGAAGTTAATGGAGTGATAAATATAGCATGTTGCTTTTTAAATATCAGAGTGCAAAAAAAAATTAGAGTTAAGTTATGGGTTTCAACTGTAAAAATTGAAAAGAAATGGCATGGCTTCAGTTGCTGGAGGGTTAGTGATGTATATAGATGTAATTATGTGAGAAATTTGGCAGTTTTGATTGTGGAAACTGGTGGTTGGGAATATAGGAAACTGTTTTATTTTAATTAATCCTTTTTATAAATATTTTATTTATTCATTTTAGAGAGAAAGGAGACAGAGGTGAGAGATAGAAAGAGAGAAGAAGGGGAGGAGCAGGAAGCATCAACTATCATATGTGCCTTGACCAGGCAAGCCCAGGGTTTCAAACTGGCGACCTCAGCATTCCAGGTCGACACTTTATCCACTGCGCCCCCACGGGTCTGGTCAGAAACTGTTTTGTAAGCTAGTAAATTAATTCAGCTTGTTGGAGATGATTCAGCAGCTGCTTTGCCTAAAATTCAGTGTTTACATCCTAAAAAAATAACACATGATATTTGGCTTTTTCAGAGAGATGATACACAATGTATCATCCTATTTTCCATAAATTCTATTCAACCATTTAAAAATTCTGTGGGGAAAAAAGAAACAGAAATTGGCTGTCTTTTATATGCACTTTTGTTTATATGTGATATCTCCCACTTTTATATAAAGGTGAATTTTAATAGTCTGTTTGTTACCAAAATATGCTTTCTACATTTTATGAAAATAAGAGTTTTAAAAGTGAAAAATAATTGCACAATACTTTGGGTTCCTCAAAATTATTGATGTGTTTGTTGCTTTAAATTTCTGTTTGTCTTACTTTTGCAGAGAACCAATTCAGTGTATACACACACCCTCTATCACCTAACAGATGACCGCAATAACTCACCACAATGAGATGCAATGTTTTAAACACATTACTAGACACTTTGGGAAATTAAGTAGCAGAATAACCTAGAAGTACAAAAATAGATAAAGTAATCTGTGATTTTACTTTAATATTAGGTTGTATGGGAAAATGATAAAAATATAAATTTAGTTGGTCAATATGGGAAGCAAATGTATTTAAAACAATCCTAGAACACACAAGGGTTACAGTTTTTTTTTTAAGGCAATACCAATTGTTGAACTTATATTGATGTATCTTAGGACTGCCACCTTTCTTTCAAGTCATCATTTCCTTCCATTATTAAATTTCAGTCTCATTTATGAAGATATATCTTTCTTCTATATATAAATAAAAAAGTGAATTCAAAAATGATTAAAAATAAGTCTATTGTGTATTTGTATCTAGGAACTCAGTAAATGTTTCAAAGGTCTCTATAAATGTGCATTTATGTACAATTAAACAATTTTGCTTTAATTTTTTGTTTAATGGGAAATATATGGAAACTAAGCTGTAAAACAAATAGTGTATCAATTTACATTGTATTTACTACACAGTCATATATAGTAAAGAGAAAAAAATTAATAATTTTTTGAATAACTCAACCCTATATTAAAATAATGCCTACAAACATGGTGACACTTTAAGGCTGTGCTTCTTGCTCTAGCTGAGGCCACCGTGTACACTGCTACATTCTTATAAGAGCACCTGCTATCTTGCCAGTTTTTCAGGCATCCAGCTGAGGACACACACTGAAGATCTACTTCTTTTGTATAACCACATAGGACCCAATTAATTCAACCAGTGAGAAATGAATGAGAATGCAGTTCCCTTTACAGGCTACAGAAATGTAAATAAATACACTCATAAAACACAAGTATTACTTCAAGAAAGTAAAAAGTACATGTTTTTTAGCCCGATAGGACCCACTGAAAAATTTCTACAAACAGTAATAATATGACTGCATACCAAATTAACATAAAAAAGTCAATAGAATTTATGTAGAAACAAAAGCATCTAAGAGATATAAAGAGAAAATACATCTATCCACAGCACCAGTAAAATAAGTATAAAAATAAATATATTAAATCTGTATTAAAAAGTAAATGCTACTGAGGGAAGAAAAAGATTTAGAAAAATAGAAAGACATATAATCTTGAATAAGAAAATTTAAAGATGTTTGTTGAGATTAATTAAAAAATAGTGCAATCACAATAAAAATATTAATAGCATTTTTTGGTAAGAGTTATTAGGTACTGATTCTAAATTCAGCAGGAAATAAGAAACAGAAATAAATCTCTACCCTGACCAGGCGATGGCACAGTGGATAGAGCGTCAGACTGGGATGCAGAAGACCCAGGTTCGAGACCCCAAGCTTGCCAGCTTGAGCGCAGGCCCATCTGGCTTGAGCAAAGGCTCGCCAGCTTGGACCCAAGGTCGCTGGCTCCAGCAAGGGGTTGCTTAGTCTGCTGAAGGCCCGTGGTCAAGGCACATGTGAGAAAGCAATCAATGAACAACTATGGTGTTGCAATGGCAGCGAAAAACTAATGATTGATGCTTCTCACCTCTCTCCATTTCTGTCTTGTCTATCTCCCTCTCTCTGACTTTCTCTCTGTCCCTGTAAAAACAAACAAAAAAACAAATCTTTGTAGAAAAAGTTTTTTTTAAAAAAAGAGAAATAAGGGAAAATTAAAGATACTAAATACAGTGGAAAGCTACAATAAATTAACATTATGGTTTTGGTAAATAAATAAACAGAATGACCCATAAAACAGTAAAATGTCGAGAGATATACACAAATTTATATAGGAGTTAGATAATATTTAGGATTAGAAATTCATCAAGAAACAAAACACACTAAAGACATTGATCTCATATAGATAATATTCTGGCAGTGGGACACGATTTTTATTAATTATAATAAACATAATATAAGAGTAAATTGTGCAGTATATTAGATTGGAAGTACAATCAAATCAGGAGGGTTTTCTAATTCTTCAAGTAATGGATATCTGTTCACTGCAGTAGTAGTAGAGGTGAAGATAAGTGGTTAAATTCTTTCTATATTTTGAAGATAGAGCCAATAGATTTCAGAAAGATAAATATAAATGTGTTAATATATTAAAAACTCATTCTCATTTATATTAAGAGAAATTCAAATTAATTGCACTAAGCTGCATCCACTAGAATAACAAAAGTGAAAAAGATATAAATCTCAAGTATTAGTAAGCATGTAGACCTACCTAAATTCATATACACTGTTAATAGAAGGGTAAATTGATATGATTATTTTGGAAAACTGCAGCAGAATTTAACTAAAGCTGAATGTGTGTGTACTCTATGACCAAACAATTTTACTTCTAGATATTTATCTAATAGAGATGCAGCTATAGGTCCATTAGAAGATAGATACAAGAGTTTTCATAGAGTTACTATTTGTAAAAAACAAAAAGTAGAAACTTTCCAATGCACATTAAAAATACAATATAAATTGTGTGTAATCACACAATGTAATACAATACAGAAAGGAAGATGAAAAAAACTATCTCTATATAAGAATATGAGCCTGACCTGTGGTGGCGCAGTGGATAAAGCATCAATCAACCTGGAACGCTGAGGTTGCCAGTTCAAATCCCTGGGCTTGCCTGGTCAAGGCACATATGGGAGTTGATGCTTCCTGTTCCTCCCCTTTTCACTCTCTCTCTCTCTTTCTCTCTCCTGCCTCTCAAAAAAATGAATAAATAAAAATATTAAAAATATATGAATAAATTCCCAAAATAATAAATTGTTTATAGAAGAAATTCAAACAGTAAAGCACACAGATTCAGTTTATATAAAGGTCAAAAACAAATAACGCTAATCTATGGTGTTAGAAGTCAGATGGAGAGTCCCCTTGGGTGGGGTCAGTGACACTAGGATTCTAGGATTCTGGTAATGCGATAATGCTCTCTTTTTTGATCAGGGTGCAAGTTACATAGAATTGTTCAGCTCATGAAAATTTATTGATCCATTTGTGATTTTCTGTATTTTTGTGCATATATTACTTTAAAAATGAAGATGAAGATGGTGCTTTTTACCTTTGAGAATGGCAGAAATATAAATGTATTTTGGCTAAGAAATGGGCAGAATAATGTTCTTTTGCTGTGATGATATGAATATAAATTAGTGAAAGCACCATGGAAGAAAAATTGTATCATATAAAGTATCAAAACTACAAGTGCATACGTTCTATTTCCCAGAATGTCTACCCCAAAGAATATGTTCTTCAGTCCACACACTCACAAAATAATGTATATTCAAATTTATTCATTTCAGCGTTGTTTATATAAATGAGAAATTGAAACAACCTCAAAAGTTACCGATAAACATCTACTTAAGTTACAACTACAGCTATTCAATAGAATATTATGAAGTTATAAAAAACTATGGAATAGCTTTATGCATGGATATGAAAAAATTTTCAATGTATATATTGTTAAATTTCAATACCTATTGAAGTGAAAAGGGCCTGGATGGCATGTTCTCATTTATTTTGAAAGAATAAATGCTTGCACACACATAGGGAAGGATGGATAAGAAACTTATAACATTTAATGCCTCCAGGAAGAATGGGTAATGATAACTGATATTAGTGATAAGAGGATTTTCTACAGTGTACCCTTTAGTTCTTTTTGAATAAATAAATGTATCACCTATTTGATGCACAAATACAATTTACACTGAAATTAAAAATCATTTTACTGGCCAGGAAAATATACATATTTTATTATAAAATAATTGTAAACTGAGAGAAAAGTAAAATCATTTACCTCGTTGCTATACTATACAGTATTCTAAAGTCACACCTTATTAAGTGTGAAAGTTAATAAATCATTGGAAAACATTTAGAGAAGGCAGTTTTATAGTTCTTGCTTAATAAGATATAGGATACCCTTGTGAGTATATTTATTGGACTGTGTCATTGTCAACTTAAGATTATGTCAGCTTCTTTATTCATTGAATTGAAAAGAAAATAATTATCAATTTACATTTTTCTTTCCATTTTCCTGTTTCCCTATATAAAAAATACTGCAGAGAGGTACTCTTCAAGAGTAGCTGTGTTCACAAGGTATCTCATATTTGAATAAAAAGTAAAAAATTATTTAGTTCTAATTTTTCTCTTTATTTATCTACTTGGGTTAATAGTCTTTTGTTCTTCCAGAAACATATATTGATAGTTAAAGCCAATATGATTGTAACCTTAAAGATTTTATAAGAATCAGTTGTTCTTTTTTCTATAAATCACACTTGGAATTATTCAATGACTATCTTCTGTTATATAGACTATATTCATCAGAAAGGCTAACAACTTTATTTCAATGATTTATTAATATAATTTTTCTCCATCATTTGGCAATGTGATACAATTTGCATAAAATTCAAATGATTAGTCAGAAAAAAATTATTTTATCTGTATACCGAAAAGTAGTATTTTGTGGATATATTTTTTTCAAAATGAAGAGATAACTATAGCTTTTAGCCAATATTTTAAAACAGTGACATTTTTAGTTTTCAAGTAAATTTTGTAACTACGTCAAAAAACTAAATAAAGAGTTATTTAGGATTTGACAAAAATTATTCCATTAAATGCAACCAAAATTTATTGGTAATCTAATCTGTCTGCTAGAAACTAAAGGGGGTATAAAAGAACAATTGAATCATTAAAAACAAAATCACTTCAATGAATATTAAGAATGCAAAACAATAAAATCTAATCTTTGCTTAGATTTATTTTGTATGAGGATTATTTAGAGTAAAAATGTGTAGATATTTAAAAAATTAAATTTCACATGAGTTGTGCAGGCAACAGGTCCTAAATGAGAACACTTGAGACACAAAGGCCTATCACTCAGGGAGGAAGAAACTGAGAAGCTGTTATGACTACAGAGAATCATGTGAGAATTTAGCTTCTTAAATAAATCTTTTCTCAAGTTCACTCTATAAGTCTACTATGTGATATACTATAGAGAATTCATGAAATTCAAAACAAATGTTTATGAATAAATAATTGAATTAATATTCCTGCTTTTAATAAAGTTATTATTTGGCATGAACACAGGATTTTAATAATAATATACAAGAAAGAATAAATACTATATTTATAGATGATCAGTAAATAAAGAACTTGCATATTACTTAACAAATAGGAGGAATAAATATTTCTATTATTTATTTTAATTTCACATTTATTGCATTATATATTTTATTTATTTATTTATTACTTATTTATGTATTTGTTATTGAGGTATAAGTACCTAGAGGTAATAGAATGTTAGAGCCAGTTTCAAAGCTCTGCATTAAGTTATATGGTTTTA
This sequence comes from Rhynchonycteris naso, assembly GCA_037038555.1. NCBI lineage: Eukaryota > Metazoa > Chordata > Mammalia > Chiroptera > Emballonuridae > Rhynchonycteris > Rhynchonycteris naso. The sequence goes on along the minus strand of CM072997.1, from coordinate 179,155,078 downwards.
AAATACACCATAGAAATCAACAGAGATGGCTCTCGTTGGTTATCTTAGTAGATAGAGTGTCAGTTCAGTGTATAGTTCAATTTCTAGTCAGGGTACAGAGGTGACCGTCTGCTTTGTCCCTCCCTTTCCCCCTTCTCTCCCTATTCTCTTCCTGCAGCCAGTGGTTGTGTTGGTCTGAGCGTCAGCTTCAGACGCTGAGGATAGCTCTATTGATTCAAGCATTTGCCCCAGTTGGAGATTGCTGGGTTGATCCCAGTTGAGATGCATACAAGAGTCTATCTCACTATCTCCTCTCTTCTCACTTAAAAAATAAAAAAATAAATCAACAAAGACCACAAATCAAGGCTTACCCTGCTTTCAGAACCAGTTGTTAAACTTGTTTAACATATAATATTAAACATAGTTTAATAAACTGTCTAGAGGACAGATAAATATACATTTCATTGGTATTCATTAGACAAAACTCTCTCATTCTAAAATTGAATATTCTTCCAGCCATTTTGCCTGGTTCTCTGTTCCTGAAATGATGGTTTGTAAAGAAAACTACATTATATAATCTATGCTGATAAGGTTCTTCATAATTATTTTTGGAAGATCCCCATTTCCCAGAATAAAATATGTTGTTTCTTGGGGGTTGCAGTAGTCACATGACTAAAAACAAATAGGTAGTCAAGTGGTAGAGGTGAGGAAAAGTTAGAACTGGAGAAATAATACTAAAAAATAGTTTGAATAATTTATTTATTTGAAATAATTATTGAATGCAAAACTAGATATCAGGCAAGATTGGACTTATTGTCAATACCATGGTGATCTAAAATAAACACACTTGGTCCTCATAAAGTTAATGGCCTTTCTAGAGTGGAAGGACAGCTGCAAAATGTTACAGTTTATACATACCTTATTTCTCTTACCAAAGGGATAGACTGCTTAGCAGAGAAATAGTTAGCTTTCAGCTAATGTTTTCTCTCACCTTAAAGTATCTGTTGACTGTCATTTAATCACTTGAAACCAGTATCATTATCTCTGATAATACCTTCCAGATTCTGTCAATAAATACCACATAACCCAAAGATTTTTTTTAAAGTTTTCTTTGCTTTTTCTTGTTCCTTATGAGCTATTTAAGTTAAAAGTTGTGAGATATTTCACTGGGGACTATTGTGTAGACTAGTTGGCATTCATTGGACATAACTCTGCCATTCTAAACTTAGATGTCCTCCAACAAAGACCCTTTCTTTCCATTCCTTTTTGAAGTTCTTTATTTCAAGGGATGTTCACAACTTGAATTGTAAGATTCATTCATTCATCCAACCAGTAACTATTGAGCACCTAATGGATAAATAACTATCCCAAGCTCTCAATATTATTTTTACCAGAGAGTACTTACTAATTGTTAGAAAAATGTACCTCAGGTAACTATAGCTTTCTATTTGTTTTATTAATATGATTGCATTTTCTTTATTTTGCTCAAGCATTATAAATTTTCCTGGAACACTCTGGTTCTGCATCAACATGAACCCATACCCGACTAAGGCAGAAATATTTTGGATTCTAAGCAGACTGGGGAGACATTTGAGGAAATGTGTCTTTGCCAAAATTGATTGCTAGATATCTCTCACTTACACACTATGCTGATTGTTTTTTTGGGGGGTGGTAGTGATTGGTCGATGGGAATTGATAATATTATAACCTCTAAGATTGCTTCTGATCAGTCTTTTCCCACAGAATAACCAAGATGTGCCTTAAAGCCTAGTGTCATTTGGGTAATAAAATAAACCAGAGAATTCCTTTGTTTGGGCTGGTAGAAGCAGATACTATATTGGCTTACAGTTTTTCTCATAGTCATTGTAGTGTATCATGGGAACAGAGAAGCTCTACTGCAACATCATTCCACTGGCACCTTACTGAAAATAAAAGTCTTTCTATTTTAAATATAGTTTTTTGCCTTTGAAATTAGGCTTTTTTGCATTATCCTCAATGTTTAAGTAAATATTTATAAAAATTGCAGTTAGCAGTATGTAAGTAATTAAATAGGAAAACCAGATACCAACAATTAAATATCATTTAGGAAAAATAATATAGTCATGGTAATTTAATATTACTATATAATTAATTATGCTGTAGCCATAAAAAATCAATGCAGTTACCTTTAATTAGGAACCTCTTACAACTCTACTTGCAGCCTGTACATTTTTAAATGCCCAGTTTTATTTGCCTAAAAAATACAATCCTGCCTGACCTGTGGGGGAACAGTGGATAAAGCGTTGACCTGGAATGCTGAGGTTGCCAATTTGAAACCCTGGGCTTGCTTGGTCAAGGCATGTATGGGAGTTGATTCTTCCTGCTCCTTTCCCTTCTCTATTTCTCTGTTTTCTCTCTCTATGAAAAAATGAACAAATAAAATCTTAAAAGAAAATGAAATACAATCTCTACATGTGATATTTTCTTTTTAAATAGTGTATAAAGATATAAATATATAACAACATACCATGATTTTAAATAATTATACACTCAAAATGTTTTTATTTATGTTATATTTCCAAAGTTTTATTTTGCATGATCTTATCTCTGTAGCACAAATTTAACTTCTTTAATGCCAACATACATTAATTTATTGATGATTGATTAAGTAATGCATTATTGATTGTGGCCTGACTCATATGGCTGACACTGTGATACGATTGGAGATTTTTGAAGGGAAACTTCTCTGAAAGATTTTTCAGTTCAGTGGAAATATAGCTACATAAACAAATTATAATCAATTTGAAGGTATTTAAAGAGAGAAAAGGAGGGGTTACTGGAGCAGAACACAGAGAACTAACTTCAGTTTGGGGTATGGAAAAAGGCTTCATAAAGTATATTTAAGATAAATCTTGAAAGTCAAGTAAGTATCTCACACTGGGAGCAAAGGATATCCAACACAGAAGGTGGAAAGGTGTCATCCATGCAGAATGTGGTACATGTCTACAGTCATGGTCGGGTAGACATGGTTGGGTGCTGCATTCCAGAAACTACAAGTCCTGCACTAAGTATGACTGGGGCATTGGACTGGGGAAACAAACCAGGACGGCTAGGCAAGAGACATTTATATGCAAATATCAGGAACTTTAACCCAACTGAACTGGAAACTTGGGTGAGACAACATATAAGGAGTCCAGGTTCATTGATGTTATCAGAATGTTGGTGAAAAGTTCTGGGTAACTGAACTCATGCCACATAGTGATATAAGTACTGAAATTGAGTTCTAAGAATTATTGAGGAGGTAAATTTAAGTCGATTTTTAATTAGAAGCAGATAAACTAAATGCATGCATATTCATGTGTATACACATTAATTCAGTCATTTCCCAATTGTCTGCTGAGCACTGTTTATACAAAATATCATAATGGATTAGTCACAACTCTTGCTCTTAGACAAACAACTGTCCAGAAGTGGAAGAATGGCATATTTAAATACCTGAAAGGAAAGGTAAAAATGGCTAACGAGAAACTTGATATATAATCGGTGAAAATAAAAAACTTGGATGCAGAATACTAACTGTATTAGTAGCTCATTATTATGTGAGATGGAAAAATGACGTAAGATGTCAAATATTAAGGTACTGGAAAGCTCATAACCCATGGCATATGGTTGGCTCTCAAGAAATATTTGCTAGGTAAAAAAATGAAGAAATGCTGAAAAAAGAGAAATGTACATTTTCATTCCTGCTTTATTATTTACTACTAGTGTGACTCTAGACCAATGGGTTAGCTGCTCTACGCTTAATTCATTCATTACTTTATTAAACAAACATTTGTTGAATACCTATTCTTTGCCAGACCCAGTAGCAAGTGAAACAAAATTATTTTATTTTTTCATATGACTTCCCTTTAGAGGAAGTGACAACTATAAGCATATAAATAAACACATAAAAATAAGAATTTTAATATGTCATAAGAACCTCAATTTCCCCTGCTGTAAGTAAAATATAACAATACTTTAAAAAGTAGTTGCAATCATTATAAATGATATGCATAAAAGTATTTGCCTAGCACCAAGCATAAACTAGAGCAGGGGTCAGGAACCTATGGCTCGCGAGCCAGATGTGGCTCTTTTGATGGCTGCATCTGGCTCACAGACAAATCTTTAATAAAAAAAATAATGTTAAAAATATAAAACATTCTCATGTATTACAATACATTCATTTGCTATCACTCATGTTCATGGTTGTGGATGGCTGGAGCCAATCACAGCTGTCCTCCCAGACAATACCAAATTTTTATTGGATGATGGATAATGTACACGAGTTATTGTGAGGTCAGGAAGTAAACTTCCCTCCTATTAATCAAGGAATCAGCTAGCTAATTGCAGAAACCCTTTTGATGAAGAAGATGGCTAAAAGAAAAAAGATGAAGAGTATCATACTTCTCAGCAGGAATGGACTGAGAAATTTGCCTTTGTGGTAAGAGCAGGTTCTGCAGTGTGTCTAATATGCAATGATAAAATTGCATTGACGAAACAGTCCAATATAAAGTGGCACTTCGACACACACCATACTATATTTGCATCAAAATATCCAGTGGGGACAGCAGGAAGAAAGCATGTCCAGAGCTACTGTGCAGAGTGCCAGCTAGTCAGCAGCAACTCTGTGTTTGGACCCAACAAGGTGACTGAAATTCAGCTAGCTTTACTAGCGCTTTAGCAATTGTAAAAAACAGAAAGCCATTCACAGATGGGGAGTATGCCAAAATATTCATGCTTGATGTTGCCGATGAATTTTTTGATGACTTTTCGGATAAAGACAAGATAATCAAATGAACATAAGACATGCCTCTGTCAACAAGAACTGTTCACAATGGTACCATCATGATGGAAAATCCAATTGAGGCAACACAAGTGAAGGACATAAATGCAGCACCATTCTTTTCTCTCATTTTGGATGAGTCAACAGACGTAAACCATTTATCCCAGTTCAACATGATTGCAAGGTATACTGTTGGTGACACACTACATGAGAAAAGTCTTGCTATTTTACCTATGAAAAAGACAAAAAGAGGAGAGAATTTGTTCAAGTCTTTCACTGAATTCACTAAAGAAAATAATCTACCAATGGGTAAATTTATTTCGATGTGTACTGATGGTGCTCCGTGCATGGTGGGGAAAAACAGAGAATTTGTAGTGCTTCTTCATGAACATGAAAAGAGACCCATCCTAAGTTTTCACTGCATCCTACACCAGGAGGTGCTTTGTGCTCAGATGTGTAGAGAACAGCTTGGTGAGGTGATGTCACTGGTCATTCAGGAGGCCAACTTTATCGTAGCCCAAGTTTTAAATGATCACCAGTTCAAAACACTGCTGGATGAAGTTGGGAATAATTATCCTGGTCTGCTTCTGCACAGCTATGTGTGTTGGTTGTCAAGAGGGAAGGTACTCAGCCATTTTGTGGCTTGTCTGAGTGAAACCCAGACTTTTCTTTAAATGAAAAACGTCGAGCATCCTGAGTTAGCTAACACTGACTTGCTCCTGAAGTTCTACTATCTCATGGACATGACTGAACATCTGAACCAGCTCAATGTGAAAATGCAAGGCATTGGAAATACAGTTTTATCCCTTCAACAAGCAGTGTTTGCATTTGAAAACAAGCTGGAACTCTTCATTGCCGACATTGAAACAGGTTGTTTACTACACTTTGAAAAACTGAGAGAGTTTAAAGATGTATGCACAGCAAGTGACCCTGCTCAACATCTTGATCTCCAGCAGCTAGTGGGCATTACATCTAATCTCCTGGAGTCATTCAAAGTGTGTTTTGAAGAATTCTGTGAGCGTACTCGTCTTTTTAAGTTTATCACCCATCCACACAAGTGTGCAGTGGACAGTGCCGACCTGAGTTGCAACCTCGGTGTCTCCATCAGAGATTTTGAGCTACAAGCTGCTGACCTGAAGGCCTCAGACATGTGATTGAAAAAAGTTCAAGTCACTGAATGAAGATTTGGAAAGACTTGCATGACAGCCAGCAGAGTTGGCAAGCGAACACAAGTAGGGAGAAATAAAAAAACTTCAACCCGTGGACAAGCTGATTGTCAAAACTTGGAACACACTTCCTGTCACATACCACACACTGCAGCATGTGAGTATTGCTTTACTGACAATGTTTGGCTTTACATATGCATGTGAGCAGTCTTTCTCACATCTAAAGAACATTAAGACCAACCTACGATCACGTTTAATGGATGGAAGTCTCAATGCCTGCATGAAGCTTAACCTCACCATGTATCAAAAAGACTACAATGCCATCAGCAAAACCATGCAGCACCAGAAGTTGCATTAATGGTGAGAAGTAAGTTATTCATCATTGGTTAGCAGTAGTATAACAATGCTATTAAAAAGAATTCAGAGACTTATTATACTTTAAAAGTGTTGGTCTTACATAAAATGCACACATTTACTTGTATTTAGTGATAAACATATAGTATGGCCCTTATGGATTTACATTTTAAAATATGTGGCATTCATGGCCACATAGAATTAGCAGTTTTTACATGAGTATAACATGGTTTCAGCATTTCAGAAACTGATGGCATAGTAGAGGGGTAAGCAAACCATAGCCTTTGGACTGGCCAACTATTTTTGTATTATAAATAAAGTGTTATAATAAACAGCCATGCCACCCTGGCCCATTGACTCAATGGTATAGTGTCAGCCTGGCATGTGGAAGTTCCAGGTTCAATTCCCAGTCAGGGCACACAGGATAAGTAACCATTTACTTCTCCACTCCTCCCTTTTTTTAAATCTCTCTCTGTCTCTCCCACCCCCCACAGCTGTGACTCATTTGAACAAGTTGGCCCAAAGACCTGAGGATGGCACCATGGCTTTGCCTCAGACAGTATTGGGTGGATAGTATTGGGTCATAGAACAATGGCCCCAGATGGGCAGAGCATCACCCCATCAAGGTCTTGCCAGGTAGATTCCCATTGCAGTACATGTGAAAGTGTGTCACACTGCTTCCCTACCTCTAACTGAAATAAAAAAAAGGAAAACAAAAATGGTCATGTCTATTTGTTTATATATTGTTACTGCTGCTTTCTCACTAAAAAAGCACAGTTAAGTAGCCATAAAAAATATTATATAAGGGGAGATTCCAAGATGGTAGCAGAGTAGGCAGATGCACAGACTGCCAGCTCCCACCACCAAACTGGACTGCAAATTAACTTAGGAACAATCATAATGAAAAACCAACTTTGGACTAAAAGAACGGGTCTCAAAAACCAAGGAGCATGGAAGAATTCACACCAATTCTGGTAGGGAGTGTGGGGGCATGGTGGGGGCTCCCCTGCTCAGGAATAAGGGGAGGCTGAGGCTGAGGGTCCAGAAGGGCTCTCATTACAAGGAGAGAGACCCTGAGAGTTGGGGGCCCTCAGTATCAGATCCAGAGACCCAGCCTAGAAATCCAGGGACTGGATGAGACAGACGGACAGGATTGAGTGGGAGAAGAGTGAAAGTTTTGTATCCAGGAAGCAGCTGGGGTGCCTTAAAGGGAGCAGAAAATATCACTCACAGCAACTGTCTTGGGCTCCAAGGGTGAGGAGGGCTAAGAGGACTAATTCATCTTGCATGAGGAAAGTAAGGAGAGCAAGACAAACAATGACAGGGAGAGGAGTGCCTAGGCTGACCTGAAAATCTGATTCATTTTCCAGTGTGAAGGCAGCCGTAGCCAGGGAAGGGGTTGATCCCTCCACCCAGCACAAGCCTAAAGTGGTTTCTCATGTCCTACCACCGAAAAGCTCTCCAGCTCCAATCAGTGCAAAAGACATAGTGATAAGTAGGAAGTAAAGGGAAAGGGCAGTAATTCAAGTTTCCAGGGAGACCTGAGATACATCTTCCCCTTCTGTTATCGAGAACTTGCCTGGCCCATGGAGAGCAACTGGCAGAACACGCCTTCAGATTCTCAGATGTCACACCCACCACATTCCTGGATAAAGTTTCAAATAAATAAGTCTCCTGCTTATATCAGTAAACAAACTCCCTGCTGAGTTAAGCAAACTGAAAGTAGGCATATTAAAGCTTTAAAGTGGCTCTACTCGTTAAGGAGACCACAACTCCAGCAAGCCTCCAAGTCATACACAGAAACAATGGGAATACAGAGGAACTTAAGCCGTATGAATCAATAATAAAAAAATCCCAAGAAAAAGATCTGGATGAAATGGTAGTAATCAAAATACTGGATGCAGAGTATAAAATAATGATTGTTAAGATATTTGAGGATCTCAAAACTTCAATGGATGGACTTAATGAGCACCTAAATAAATAAATTGCAAACATCAAAAAAGACACTGAAATCATAAAAAAGAACCAGACAGAAATGACAAACACAATATCATAAATGAAGACTGCACTAGAAGGAACTAAAAGCAGGCTCGATGAAGCAGAGGATTGAAACAGCTACTTAGAGGACAAGATAAGCAAAAGCACAGAAGCAGAACAGCAAAGACAAAAGAGGATTAAAAAGTCTGAGAAAAATCTAAGAAAGTTCTATAATAACATGAAGAGAAACAGTATCTGCATAATAGGGGTTCCTAAAGGAAAAGAGAAAGAACAAGATTAGAGAACCTGATTGAAGAAATTATAACTAAAAATTTGCTAAATTTATGAAGGAGAGAGTCATACAGGTTCAAGAAGCAAAGAGAACTCATTAAGAAAGAACCCAAAGAGACCTACACCAAGACACATCATAATCAAAATACCAAAGCTAAGAGATAAAGAAAGAATACTAAAAGCAAAGTAAATCACTGTTGTGCAGATAAAATATATTATGCTCACTTTGTTAAAGATGGCACTGCCCATGTGCAAGTTTTAAGAGTAAGCTTTTCCCCATACCCTTGACTGATTGATGATGTGGGGTGGTGCACTCTCATGAAAAATCCTCCCATTATGCCTCAGATAAGTGACTTTGTATCAGAGACTTCGTTTGTAGATTGGATTAAGGGTTTGGATTTCTACACTATAAAGTGGGGCAGGCCGGGAGCTTGACTTCTTGGTTCCTGAGGTTAGTATTAGAGAGGAGAGAGGATTAAGGCCAGGTGGAGGAGAGAAGAAGCAGCCAAGATGGCGGAATGCTTAAAGAGAAACAAGTTTGTGCAGTTTATGCAGAGAGAAGGAAGGATGGGGGACAGAGGTGAATAAGTCTGGTGAGCTAGAAGCCTTTGATTCTAGGAAACTCGGATAAGTCAGTAGCTTTGTGAGCACTGAATGAGTGGGTTTTGGAGCCCAGTGTTTGTTTTTCCTTTCCTGCCGGGTGCAAACTAGAATTAAAGCTGATGGCTCACCAGTTTTTGGCTCCGTTGTTTCATTACTGACTGTCTGAAACAAATGCGAACCTGCATGGGCCAGTGTAAAGCCAGTAGTCATGGCCACTATCACAGCAGCCTGACTCGTGCAGGTTCGCATTAGATTCGAACAGTCGGTAATGAAACACAGGAGCCACGAACTGGTGAGCCATCAGCTTTAATTTTAGCTTGCACCCGGCGGGCAAGCAAAAACACACAATGGGCTCCAAAACCCACACATTCAGTGCTCACAAATCTACTGGCTTATCCGAGTTTCTTCGAATCAAAGGTTTCTAGCTCACCAGACTTATTCACCTGTTTCCCATTTCCTCCAGCACAAACTCTTAACAAACTGGCTTCTCACTCAGCACTCCACCATCTTGGCTGCTTCCTCTCCTCCATATGGCCTTACTCTGCTCTCCTCTCTAATACTAACCTCAGGAACCCAGGAACCGAGAGAGAGAGAGATCAAGCTACTGGTCTCTCCCACTTTATACCATAGAATCAAAACCTTTAATCCAATTATACAAACAAGGAAGTCTCTGTATAATGAGATTCCTAAGGAGAGTGCACCATCCTACATCATCCAATCAGTCAAGGGTGTGGAGAAGAGCTTACTCTTAAAACTAAGCCTTAGGCTACAACGACCCGGCCTGCCCACAGCCTGTTCCAGAACACACATTAATATCAACGAACTTCCATGTGGGCAGCGCCATCTTTAACAAAGTGAGCATAATATATTTTATCTGCCCAACAGCCAGGTGATGGTGGCCCTGACTACTGGCTTTACAATCACCTACAAAGGAGGCCCCATAAAAATAAGTTTTCAACGAAACACTTGAGGCCAGAAGGGAATGGCAAGAAATATCAAAGTAATGCAGAACAAGAACCTACAACAAAGACTTCTTTATCAAGCAAGGCTATCATTTAAAATTGAAGGAGAAACAAAAAGCTTCCCAGACAAAAAAAAAACACAAAAAAACCTCAAGTAATTAATCACAACCAAACCAATGCTGCAAGAAATGTTAAGAAGCCTGCTGTAGACAGAACAAAATAGGGGGAAAATCTAATAAAAAAAGAATATATATTTAAAGAAAAAGAATGGCAATAAACAACTACATATCAATAATTAACTGAAATGTAAATGGATTAAATGCTCCAATCAAAAGACATAAGGTTGATGAATGGATAAGAAAACAAGACATGTACACATGCTGTCTAAAGGAGACCCACCTCAAAACAAATATACACATAGATTGAAAGTAAAAGAATGGAAAAATATTTCATGCAAATGAAAATGGAATAAAAGCTGGAGTAACAATACTTATATCTGACAAAATAGACTTTAAAACAAAGACTATAGTAAGGGATAAAAAAGGTCACTACATAATGATAAAGGGACCAATCCAACAGGAAGAGATAACCATTATAAATATCTATGCATCTAATATAGAAGCACATAAATATATAAAGCAGACTTTGGTGGGCATAAAGGGTGAGATCAATAGCAATATTATGATAGTAGGGAATTTTAATAACCTACTAACATCACTGGATAGATCCTCAAGAAAGAAAATTAACAAAGAAACAGCAGAATTAAAGGACACACTAGATTAACTGGATTTAATAGATATCTTCAGAACCTTTCATCCTAAGGAAGCAGAATATACATTCTTTTCAAGTGCTCATGGTACATTCTCTAGGATAAACCACATGTTAGGGCTAAAACGAGTCTCAACAAATTAAAGAAGATTGAAATCATATCAAGCATCTTCTCTGACCACAATGGCGTGAAACTAGAAATCAACTAAAATAGAAAAACACTATAACACTTGGAAACTAAAAAGCATGCTATTAAATTACAAATGGGTCAACAATGAGATCAAGGAAAAAAATCAACAATTTTCTTGAAACAAATGAAAATAAGCATACAACAACTTAAAATTTATAGGACACAGCAAAAGCAGTCCTGAGAGGAAAGTTCATAGCATTACAGGTATAACTTAAAAAGCTAGAAAAAGCTCAAATAAACAATGTAACCCTGCAACTAAAAGAACTAGAAAAAGAACAGCAAGTAAAGTCCAGCAGAAATGAAAGGAAATAGTAAAGATCAGAGGGGAAATAAATGACATAGAGGCTAAAGAAACAATACAGAGGATCAAAAATCAAGAGCTAGTTCACTGAAAAGGTAAACAAGATTAATGAACCTTTAACCAAACTCACCAAGAAAAAAAGAGAGAGGACTCAAATAAATAAAATTAGAAATGAGATTGGAGAAATAACAACTGACACAGCAGAAATACAAAGGATTGTAAGAAAATACTATGAAGGACTGTATGCTAAAAAATTAGACAACTTAGGTAAAATGGACAAATTTCTTGATATATAATCTTTCAACAATTAATCTGGAAGAATCAGAAAACCTAAATAGATTGATTATAACAAATGAGATCAAAACAGTTATCAAAAAATTCCCAACAAACGAAAGCCCTGGGCCAGATGGATTCATAGGCGAATTTTACCAAATATTCAAAAAAGGACTAATTTCTATTCTTCTCAAGCTATTTCAAAAAATTCAAGGAGGGAAGACTTCCAAGCTCCTTTTATGAGGCAAGCATAATTCTGATTCCAAAATCAAACAAAGACAACACAAAAAAAGAAAACTATAAGCCAACATCCATGATGAATTTAGATGCTAAAATTCTCAACAAAATATTAGCAAACCGAATCCAACAATACATGAAAAAAATAATACATCATGATCAAGAGGGATTTATTTTGGGGAAGCAAGGCTGGTACAATATTCGCAAATCAAATCAATGTGATTCATCACATAAACAAAAGGAAGTAGAAAAACCACATGTTAATATCAATAGATGCAGAAAAAGCATTTGATAAAATCCAGCACCCATTTATAATCAAAACTCTCAGCAAAGTGGGCATACAGGAAACATACCTCAACATGGTAAAGGCCATCTATAACAGGCCCACAGCCAACATCATACACAATGAAAAAAAGTTAAAAGCAATCTTCTTAAAATCAGGAACAAGACAGGGGTGCCCCCTTTCACCACTCTTATTCAACATAATTCTGGTAGTCCTAGCCACAGCAACCAGATAAGAAGAAGAAATAAAAGGCATCCAAATTGGAGAAGTAGAAGTAAAACTATATTTGCTGATGATATGATACTGTACATAGAAAACCTTAAAGTCTCAGTCAAAAAACTACTGGACCTACCTGATAAATGAATTCAGCAAGGTGGCAGGGTATAAAATTAATATTCAGATATCAGAGGCTTTTTTATACACCAACAATAAACTGTATGTAAGAGAAATTAAAAAACAATTCCTTCATTACTGCAACAACAACAAAAAATAAAGTACTTAGGAGTAAATTTAACCAAGGAGGTTACAGACTTGTACTCCGAAAATTATAAAATATTGATAAAAGAAATCAAGGAAGATACAAACAAGTGGAATCATATGCTGTGTTCATGGATAGAAAAAATAAACATCATTAAAATGTCTATATTTCCCAAAGCAATTTATAAATTCAATGCAATTCCTGTTGAAATACCAATGACATACTTCAAACATATAGAACAAATATTCTAAAAATTTATATGAAATTTTTAGAAAAAAAAATTAGAAGGAAAGATTCATATGGAATTTAAAAAGAACACAAATAGCCTCAGCAATCTTGAAAAAGAAGAAAAAGCAGAAGGTATCACACTTTCTGATATCAAGTTATACTACAAGGCCACTGTACTCACAACAGTTTGGTACTGGCATAAGAACAGGTATATAGATCAATAGAACAGAACAGAGAACCCAGAAATAAACCCACACCTTTATGGACAATTAATATTTGACAAAGGAGGTAAGAGCATACAAAGGAGTAAAGACAGTCTCTTTAACAAATGGTGCTGGGAAAATTGGACATCTACCTACAAAAAAATGAAACTAGACCACCAACTTACACCTTTCACAAAAATAAACTCTAAATGGAGAAAAGACTTAAATGTAAGTTGTGAAACCATGAGCATCCTAGAAGAAAACATAGGCAGCAAGCTCTCTGACATCTGTAGCAGCCATATATTTGCTGATTTATCTCTATGGGCTAGGGAAATAAAGGACAGGATGAACAAATGGGACTATATCAAACTAAAAAGCTTTTGCACAGCTAAAGACAATATGAACAAAATAAAGACAAACCACACAATGGGAGAACATATTTGACAATACGTCTGATAAGGGATTAATAACCAAAATTTATAAAGAACTTGTAAAACTCAACACCAAGAAGATAAACAATCCAATAAAAAAAGTGGACAAAAAAAATGAATAGGCACTTCTCCAAAGAGGATATACAGATGGCCAATAGGCATATAAAAAAATGCTCAACATAACTTATCAGTAGAAAAATGCATATTAAAACCACAATGAGATACCACCTCGCACCAGTCAGAATGGCACTCATTAACAAAAGAACACATAATAAGTGTTAGCAAAGATGTGGAGAAAAGAGAACCCTCCTGCACTGCTGGTGGGAATGCAAACTGGTGCAGCCACTGTGGGAAACAGTATGGAGATTCCTCAAAATTTAAAAATAGAACTGCCTTTTGACCCAGACATCCCACTTTTAGGAATATATTCCAAGAACACCACATCTCTTACTGAAAAGAAGAAATGCACCCCTATGTTTATGGCAGCATTGTTTACAATAGCCAAGATCTGGAAATAGCCCAAGTATTCGTAAGTGGACGAGTGGATTAAAAATCGTGGTACATATATACAAAGGAATACGATGGGGCCGTGAAAAAGAATAAAATGTTACCTTTTGCAACAACATTGATGGATCTAGAAAGTATTATGTTAAAGTGAAATAAGCCAGGCAGATAAAGAAAAATATCATATGACCTCACTCATTTGAGGAATCCAATAAACAATATGAACTGAAGAACAGAATAGAGACAGAGATGGGATCAAAGGGTTCAGAGGGAAAGTAGACAAAGGAAAAGGGGATGATGGGACATTATACACACATAACAGAACATCATAGAAAGTAGAAAAGCAAATCCTGGAGGGAAGGGGGGAGGGCGGTTTGGGGAAGGGGGTAAGGGGGATGTTGTGGGGAACACGAGACTTTTGGGGGGAGACTAGAATCTATGTAAACATAATAAATTAAAATTAAAAAAGACTATATGGTTCTCAAGCCAGATTTATTTAAACATTTACTCTCTGGCCTTTAAAGAAGTTTCCTGACTCTTGTCCATTATGCTAGTTAGGTCATGTTTACCAAAAACTGGTTCAAATGTAGAACTGTGTATTTTGTACTTAGTGATAAATATTCATCTTAGTGTTTTGAATAGACAGAGATTGCTTCTAATTGGGGTTATCAGAGAAATCTTTGTCAATGTGAGAAATGTTTAAATCTGTAAAAAATTGTAAAAGTTTATTTGAACCAGAATGACAACATATGCCAAAAAGCAAGCTCTCAATTGCTCCTGAGAATAACAGTCTTGCAGTTTCTTTCATGCGTTTGAAATTAAAGGGAAACATATGGAAGATTACACAAAGGTGGGAGAAATGAAGGCAGGGATTACATCATAAAATAGTTAAGATTTTGTGTTGTCTTGAGGGTGGTCATGCTTTAGAAGGAGGGGTCTAAAACGAGGCATTTCAAAGATGCGTTAATCTAGATGCACATGGCTTGTTTAATTTTTATTCACCAATTTCACCCCAATAAATCTAATTTATAAAATCAAACATGTGTTAACCTAGATGCACAGAAACAATGAACAAGGCTTGCTTAAGGTAAAGATAAAGTTCACTAGAGAAGCTATATGACTAGGGTGTGACTACGCACCCTGATCTGCCCAGTTAGAAATTTATTATCAGATCACTCTGTGATAGAACTTTTATTCATCCATACCTTCCTAGGGGAGAATGCATTTTAACCCAACTTTGAAGGATAAATTAGTATTCAAAAGGTATAAATGCCTGGGCAGAGGGCATTCCAAGCAAATTTTTGTATGAATAAAGGGCTCAATAGAAGCATAACATTTGATGAGCACCACATTTCAAAAAATGATTTGTTATGAGGCAGAAAGGCATGGTCGGAGATAAATTAAGGAGTATTTTTGAAACCAGACGAATGTGTTTAAACTTAATTTGGTAGACAATACAAAGTCACTGAATATTTCTAAGCATAAGAGTGACACAATCAGTATTTTAAAGCTATTCATTTATCAGTTAGTATGCAGAATGAGTGGAAGCAGAGAAAATGAAAAAAGTCAGCTATCATTAATGGAAAAAAATGTGCACAGGCATGAGATAATGAAGGTTAGCTCTAGGATGATAGATGGAAAAGAAAAAGATGACCACAAATTTTGCCATCGTTACTGTGACAGATTGAGCATGTAGGAAGGACTGGAGGGAAGAGCGAAAGCTGGTATATGCCATCAGTGTGTCAGTGGTGGTGAGAATTGATGAAAATGTTGAACAATGTCAAAGTCAGGAGCAAAACCAAGATGGATGTGAACTGAGAAAAGATCAATGGATTTTGGTGTGTAGGAAGTCAGTTGTTGCCTCTGAAGTGATGGTGGCAGATATGAGATTATGACTTAAAGAAATAGTGTACTGGGAAAATATAGGTAACAGCAAGTACTAAGGTGGTAAAAATAAAAACCTGCCTCACCATCACTAGGGGCTTATGACATGCCAGGTTGTGTTGTAAACACTCTGGTCACTATCTTATTTAATTCATATAATAACTCTCTGGATAGTCAATATTACTATCATGCCCATTTTGCAGATGAAGAAATTAAAGTTTAGCATAATTGAATTGTTACAAGTTCTCACAGTTTACTACTAATTTAATGGCATCAAAGCTTTTTCCTTAGCCACCTAATTATATTGCATCTCACAATGAAAAAAAGTATGATAAATCAAAGAAATGATGTTCTTTAATTTTCTCATTGGTTATTGAAAATTTTGTTACCATTTTGTAAGGATTATTTGACTACTATTTCTAATGAAATGTTCAGAGTTTGGGGGAAGGGGAATTAATTTAGAAAATAATAACTACTTATCAGAAACATGGCATATGTTAGTGTAATTAGTTAGGCTTTTTTGTAAGTGTTGGGAGGTGAGGAGCTGCCTGAGGCTGGCGCTGTGTCTGCCAGAACAGTAGGAGCTAACTCCTGCACAGGGATGGTGGTTTCTAATCTCCAAGCTTCCTGATGGCAGCCACATTCCTCTATGTGGGCCAGGTGTGCAGGTTGCTCTGTGAATTGTGTCTAGTAATTCCATTTACAGCCTGGTAGACTCAACTCTGGTTCTTCCATTGATTTTGTAAGCACCAAATTCTTTTTGTTAAATCCCTTTCTAGTCAACCTCACTGGAGTGCTTTCTTTTATATGAATCCTAATCAATCCTGTATAGTATATAGCTGCAAAATTATTAATCATGAGATTGATAAGACTAAAGTTCTAGGAATTTCTCCAAAATGTCTTTTAAGCTTTCTCTGCCAAGCAGAGGGAGTGCTGGATTAAAGTTGCTGTTTCCTTAACAGTGGCTATTTTCCAAGTTACAAATTGGTAGATTTAAAGACCAGCAGTCAACAGGTGAGATTGTTCAGGTTTAAAAACTTCGTCTTTGGATATAGTTTACTCTCCCATGGAACTGACCTAATCAAATAATTATTATGCCATCTAGGATTTTAAAGGAGCTGTGTTGCCAAAAGAATTTGTCCAGTACCTGCCTTTGACTGTTCCAATTAAAGAAATCCTTGGGCTCCTGAATCTTACCATGGTGTGAATGCAGTGTGAGCCCCAGAAGGGCAGCTCTATGCAGAGTATACCTGCAAGAGTTGTAGATTTCCTTCAGTTTCTATTTTTGTTTTTAATTTCTAATCAAATTGTTCTGATAAAGCAGCCTATTTCAAATTGGGAATTAAATGAATTTTTCTTAGACGTTAATATGTACTCCACTTTTATAATTGTTTCATGGGTGGATTCCTTAGTTACTATATATCTATCTATACAGTACATCTATACTCATTTAACTCTATTAAACCCTTTGTTATAATCTCTCCTTTTCCACCTAAAGTTGTCTATGTAATCTAACATGACCTACAGGAGATATATTTCTATATGCATTATCTATTTATTCATATTTTTCTTAAATATTTGGCTTTCAGTATTTTAAAGTTATGATATTTAAATATTTATGACAATATTCTCATTGTGGATTTGTTCATTAGAATTATAAAGTGGTACCTTTTATACCATTTATTTTGCCTTGAATTTAATTTTGTTTCAAGAAAATCTTTTAAAGCTTTGAATGGAAACTCAGTTGATCTGATTGAAGAACCATGAAATTTCAAAGATAGTTAATGGAAAAAAGAAATCCTCCTCCTCTGAATATAATTACTATATTTATATTAGTTCTACATATTTCTGAAGTAAGTGTCCAAGACAGAACTGATGTCTTCTAGTGGAAAAGAATGAAGCTAATGAGAAAATAAGCTTTAGCTTTCATCCTGCATAAAGTATATTAACAAATAACAACAGAGTGGGGAAAGAATTAAAATTCTCTCTAAAAAAACTTCTTATTCCTAAAATAGTGTAATTTTTCCTAAGAAGGGATATATAGAGTCATCTTATGGAGAGGTCATAAATTATTTGTGATAGTTTATTTGCGTCATTTTTAATTTTGGGAAATAAGAGTTTACTAAGTGTGTTTTAATTTTCAATATTTAATCCCTTCAAAATCCTAGCTAAATTTTCATTAAGTAATTATCTTTCCATTTAATTTACATAACAGACTCAAACATTTTACTAGGGTTTTTACTTCAGTAAAAATGTGTTATTTTCCACTACACTTAAGATCCACATAACAAAATTGTCATAGCTTTGTTAAATGTTTTCCTCAGTCTCTGTGGAAATGTAAAAAATTTAATACCATGCATCATCATTGTGCGTCAACAGTTCTTAAAAGTCTTCAGTAAACACTGTGAAGTGATAATAACTTAAAAGGCAACTATTCTGCAATTTAAAATGATTGTGTTTGTTTGGCTAATCAATGCTTTTACCCTCATTTAATTCTGATCTCAAAATCCCCCTCCTTTTCTTTTTGATTGTGATTTATTAGCCTTAAACTTGCTTTACATAAATCACAACATACTTAACAATCAAGTTAGAAAATATTTTTAGCATCTGAAAAATGTTCTTAGCTCTGGCCAGATAGCTTGGTTGGTTAAAGCATTGTTCCCATACTCAAAGTTTGTAGGTTCAATCCCCAATCAGGGCTTATATGTTTCTGTCTCTCTCTTTTACTCTCTCTCTCTCAAATCAATAAATAATTTTAGAAAAGAAATGAAAAGAAAAGAAAAATGTCTTTAGTACTGAGAGGCACCCACTGCAAGGACAATAGACACAGTAGAAGCAAAGAGATGTGCACTAGAAATCAGAAAAAAAAAATTCTTATTTTACTCTTCTCTATTTTCTCTCAAGTGTTTAATTTTTAATTTGTCAAGTTTGTTGTTTTTCATCACTAACATTGTGTTTGGTAAGGTCCTAATATTAGTTGTTTTATAGCTGTTTCCCTATTTAAACTAAGTCCTGAATAATTTTTTGTAACCTGAATATGCACCTCCTCCATGATGGACCCTTTCCCAAATATTTCAGCCAAGTAGATCTCTCTTCCCCCCAAATTTTTCTGGTATCTTGGTTTATAGACAAACCCAAGTTTGTGACATCATTCTTTGGTCTTTACTTATGCATCATCTGTAAGTCTGTTCAGATCCTATCTGTTGTTTTCCCTCCTGTTTGTTATTCCTTCTACTGCTCTTTCAACACTATGTCACCCCACCTATCTTTATCTATTACTGATTCATCCCTATCACCTATTTGGCTTATTCTTCTTCTCAATCCAAAGCAGTTTCAATGATAGGTATTTAAAATAATTTCTTTCTCCTTGAGTCCTTATTATCTTAATGAGGTTGATAGTGAAGAGTCTAGAATGATTTTGGTTTTAGCAGTTACTCAGCTTTCCTGAACATTCAAAAAAACCACGACTGTTTAGTGTGCACAAATAATGCTTTCACCAAAGTTGTTACATCATTATTATTTTTTTTTCTTTCTTCCATTTCTGAACAATTACACTTGGTACCTTGCATACCCTGCTGGACTCAGTTTTCCTGCAGAGTAGCCTGAGAACAAGGCTTACTGGATAATATTTTTCATTTGGATGAAATTAAGTCAGGTCTATTGTCATGTTTAATATCGGTGAGATTTAAAGGTAAGAAAATAACTTTTTGAGGAAACATTCAAGTTAGCTACAGAAGACATTATCAATCAGTATCTAGATATACTGTAATTGGTCTTTGGATTTCTCTCTTATGAAACCAACTAGACATGGTTTCATAGGTCCTAACATAAAATTAGAGAAGGAAGAGATTGTTTAGCTCACAGACACTTCAGTAATTTTATTAGCTATTCAAAGTCATATTATCCTAATATAGATCTAACTCAAAAAAAAGTTCAACAAGTTATTTGAGTTTTAATATTACAAATATTTTCCCAATGTCTCTATAATTCTTACTCCTTCTATTATATATACCAGACCAGGAGAGAAAATTCTAATGTCTATGTAGTCCTTATCTTTTGCCTAAAATTACGTGGACCATTTTTGATAGTATAAAGTTCAGCCTTGTGATTTAAAGATTTTAAATATTATAAATTGAGAATGCTGAGTTTCTCTCAAGGAACTATTAGATATTTCAGCAGAAAATATGTGATCAACAATGGTATTTTAAAACAATTAGTTGGCACAATACAAAATAAGGAGGTGTTTAATCATTTATAGTGTTTACACATTGAGGAGATAATGGCACATCTTAGTTCTAAACAGAGATAATTAATTCCTGACTATCTTCTTAGTATTTTTAGAGAAAAGTATTTAAAAATTTGTAAATAAGGCAAAAGGATGTTTGCATATCTTTTCATGTCACTAAAGCTTTGTTTAACAATCACTTAACAATTTTTTTCAGAATGTACTATTGTTTGACACTGCTATTTATTATTAAGAATTAAGATTGAGAAGTTACATGTGAACTTGGAGACTTTTGTATGGGATACAAATAATTTCTGTCATAGAAAAGTTTACCATAAAGGTGAACTGTGTTACATAATCAGTTTTTCAATTTAACATAGTAATCTTCCCTAAAATTTCTTTATCAAATGTTCCATACACATTCAATTCCTAAAATACCCTTTGAATCAACTTGGCTCTCATATTGGTTTTTTATCATTTAATTAGTTAAGTAAATTTTGGACGAATGTTTATTCTACATTTGTATGAGGATCATGATTGTACCATTTGGAAGTTATTTCTGGTTAGCATTTCCCAATTCTATTTGAATTCCAAACTGCCTTTTCAATTAATCTTAAGCCTCCCTGGCAAGTGCTTCTGCAAACTTAATTAATTAGTTCTCTGCAGTTGTAGAAATGAAAAGGAATCTCTTCTAGATGATGAAAAGAAAACCCCTTCTGTAGGTGTACTTTGTTTTCATTTAGATAGTAGTCTAGTCTAATTTCCTGAGCTTCCCAGTAGAGGGACTTGTTTCTTGGAGCAGGATAGAGGGATGTAACTGACATGGCTTTGGCAGGTTCACACTGGATAATCATTGAAGTATTTCTCAGTGTAGACAAAACAAAATAAAAGACAAGGCCACAAACTAAACCTGACAAGTTCAAGTGAGCCCTGAACAATGGCTTTGCAAAATGAAGAGACCTAAAGTAAAGATGCAAGATGGTCTGAAATGAAAACATTCTCTAACTAAAAGCAGTTCATGTTGTAGGGAAGTATTTTCTTCTAGAAATAAGGTCAATGCTTATCTATTATCAAGTCTGTTTTTTTGTTTTATTTTGTTTTTTCATCTACAATAACATACCTGATAACATGTTTTTAATGTAACAGCAATTTTTTTTTTCCTGCCCGCTTGTGGCAGCCATTCCACCAGAGCAGGAATCAACAAACCCATCATTGCTTTATTATTATGTTAACTATGAACTATTTTATTTTGGCCTATGTAAGAGAAGTTTCAGCATGTACACTTTTACTTTGTATATTGTCTTGCTAATGTGTGCTGGAGGAGAGGTTTTCATGCCAGAAAGTTTTTGAAGAAGAAAGAAGGAGAAAAAAAGGCAGAAGGAAGCCATGTTTTCATAGTGAGAGCAGAGGAAATGCAGAGTGCTGAAAGAGAAGCCTGTTTGTGCAGAAGGGAGAAGGTGTGCAGATGGGAAACCAGAGCTGAGGGGCTTTTGTGAGCCCTGCTGTGACTGGTGAGGCCTTTGATTCTAGGAAGAACTGGAGAAGATTCTCCTGGTTGTGGAACCTCATAATGTTTCAGTGGCTTTGGGAGCCTTGTGTGTTTGCTCATGCACCGGTGTGAGGCTCTAATAAAGGAATGGCCCGCCATATTTCGCTTCCACTATTTCTTTACCGTCTGCCTGATTCCAATGATAACCTGCATGTGCATGGCCACAATGGTGGCGACTACTGGCCCTACAGAAATATTTATTTTCAACTTTCAAGATAAAAAAAAATTAGAGTAGACATCAAAGAGCCAATGTCATAATTGCAAAAGTTCCTAAGGGTTAGAGAAAACAGATTGCAAACATAATGCTGTGGGCACTGGTTGTGGTCACAGTGCAGACTCCAAAGAACAAAGAGAGTCTCAAGTTTGCTAAAATTTTCAATTTGCCAGTTCTAAAAATGGTTTTTTACATGGAATAGAAATACGTCCTTTTCTGATAGGTGACCTATGTGACCTCAGTTATTTTTATCTTTGCATCCCAAAATAGAGGCAGTTAATAGTACATGGTTTTTGTCTTTTTTTTCCCAGGAAAAGATCCTATCATCCTTATTTTCATTTCAATGTTGTTTAGAAAACATTTGTCTTAATAGTTAGCTAGTGTAATGTAAAATGGCTGAATAAAACATTTTGGCTTCCTGGATTAGTTAATTCCATAAAACCAACTAAAGATTTGGGGAAACAAGCAGGCTGAGGTTTGGCACAGTTTGTGAGACAATTTTTACTTTTTGCTTGGTATTTACAAAATGTTTGATTTGCTGTGGTTCAGGGACCAAATATATGAACAATATGTGACATCAAAGTAACAAACTGAAATAGTGATATTTTATTTTTCATCAATCAAACCTACATGTTTTTAGACCAAAGACTTCATTGGCCAAATTTAACTTTGTTTTTTCAGAATGTAATTTAAAATTTGTTGAATATATTTATGTAATGGAATTCTTGAGCTTATTCGAAAAACCTGACTTTAGAAAATGCAAATATCTCTGAGGGCACTCAGCAGGAAACCAGCATCTGCCACAGTGACTGAAGAAATCCCTCAGTTCCATACTGCCTCTCTCTTCATTTCCTGTCCTCCTTTTTGTTAGCTTATTTAACCTACAATTTTATAATTAAAATACAATGTTTTCAGCTCTCTGAAAATAACCTTATTCAATCTCTCTTCTCACATGAGTATTGGAGTCCTAGTGGATTTGAAACATGTTATAAGAATGTCTCTTTTTTCTGAGCTTCTTCACTTTACACAGAGTTTTACAAATCAAATACATTGCCTTATACAACACAAAAGGTAACAGGGGGTGACTACAGGTGTAATATTCAGATTAAATGATCTGAATCTGACTCCTTGGATCAAAACACGGTAACACCCATAAAAATGTTTGGTGTAGCATTCTGACTAACCTTCCATGGTGCCAGAACTGAAAAGAAGGACCCACAGACCTCTGTTTTAATTCAGGAGACTATGCACCTGAATAAAATCCACACTTTAGGTTTAATGTGATGTAGGCCCAGTAGTCACAGCCATCACAGCCACCAGGCAGGTGCAGGTTCCCATTAAATTTGGACAGACAGTAATGAAACTGCGGAGTCAAAAACTGGTGGGCCATTCTTTTACTCTTGCCTTGCAACTGGCCGACTAGTAAAAACACTCAGGGCACCAAAACCTACTCACACATTCTCCGGTTCCACAACCAGGAGAATCTTTTTCATTTTTATCTAGAATCAAAGGTCCTCCACCAGCTTAGTCTCTGGTCGCCGTCTGCACACCTTCACCCTTCTCTGCACAAACTCTGTAAACCTGGCTTTTCCTTCATCACCCTGTCATCTTGGCTGCCTTCTCTGCTAAAATATGGCTTCCTTCTCCCTCCTTCTTCCTCACAAACTTTTCTTGGCATGAAAACCCCTCCTCCAGTACATATTAGCATAACAAAGCCCCTTCCCAAGCAGGAAGTTAATTATTAGTTTCACCTGGCAGCAGCTATTCACATAGGCGTGGCCATTTTTAACAATAAAAGTGAGCAAACCCCAAAAATACAGATTGCACAAATTCATTTGCCCAACATGTGACTTCCCATATCTTAATTCTCACTTATTAAGTATTGATTTCTGTTCCTAATTCACGCAGAGCAACCTTGTTTTTCTAATTTCAAAGATCTTATTGGAGGCATAACAGTGGCTTTCATCAACTGATGTCAGTGGAATCTTTACATCTTTTCCTTTCAGATTCACTTCATTTCTTTTTTGTTTAACAAATCCTTCTCCACCAAACAATCAAAAAATATCTATCAACTGTATTATCAAGATTCCTTCAGATACAAATTATAGAAATCCAATTCAAACTAGCTAGAGCAAATAGAAAAACATAAAAGAAATGTACAAATTCTGATGGCATGCAATCTGCTATCTTTGATCCCTGGGATCCTTGTATAATATTTTCCCCTGTTCTTTAGGTAAAGGTGAATATCAGAGACTGCACAGATAGGGGATGTTTCCCTCCATTCCACAGCTCTGCATCCCTCACAGGCTCTATTCTGAGTGTGGCCCAGGACAATACAGACTTACACACACACACCCCAGCTTAGCAAACACAATGACCTGGAATGCTTCTTTCCCAACAATTCTAGCAGTAAATCCTGTGCCAGAGTGTGTGGGAGCAGTGTGGAGTATGTGTACAGCTGTTGTCCAAGTCACCGTGTTAATAGGATTTGCTGCTTTGCTTAACCAGGCCCTGGTCCTGGATCTACCTTAAAACTGGTAGATAGGGTTAGGACTAGCCATACTGCTAGCATTTATATGATATAGTGATCAGAGAGGTGGAGAAAACAATCTGTGAAGATAAAAAACCAGAGATTTTTGTAGTCTCAGATGCTGAAGGAATAAACATTGATGAGAGTTTTGTGTTGGTGAATTAAGAAATATGAGAAGTGGGTAATTAACATTGCATTCAGTAGTTACAGGTGCCGCCTATTTATTGATATATTGTTATAATGTTCACATTGCATTGGTTTTAAGTTTTTTCTCTCTTGGCTTTGAAATTAGATTTTCTAAAACTTGTGCGTCTTAAATTGCTTATTTGGGTTTCTGAAAGACAGGGTCAAGAACTATCTCGTATTGGACCCCCTATAACTTGAATTAAGGAACTTTAGTTAAAAAGCCCTGAATGTGAATGGTGATGTGAATGTAATCCCTTGATGCAAATACAGGGAAGCAGGTTTCTTGGATGCAAACACCAAGAAACTGTGTGAGTTAGTGACCTTTGTGCAAACACAAAGGAATGCATATGAATGGGCTTTAGGAAATTGTCCCAGAAGTTTATAGATTGACATTCCCTTGGCACTTGTTAACTAGCAAAATAAAAAGAATGTACCAACGGAAACTAGCCCCTTTTCCATATCAACAAGAAGTACATTAGTCATTCTTTCACCTTATCAATCTTGTTACCTTTGTTCTGCTTCTGATCAATAAAAGCTCTGGGAGAAGGAGACTCAGGAGGTTAGTCTCTCTTGACTGCCTCTCCGTCTTCTCTTGACAATAGTTTGTGTCTTGAGCAGTTTTTCCACATGACTCTGGTAGTTCCTAGTGGGCTGGAGGACTACAATATATATAATATTTTGAATTTTATATGTATATATATTTATATATATATATTGTATATATAATATATATGTATAAATTACTCTTGAAACTATTTTCCTGCTATCATCTGTTCACTCATTCAGTATTTACTGATGATAAAACATAAGCATTATAAGCACAGATATAGAGCCAACTGCCAGCGGGGATCTCTTCTCTGTCACTAATTATGTGTGTGAGCCTGAGCAAATAAATTTGCCTTTCTTTTAGTTTTCACATTTTAAAGTGGGGATAAAAATAATACTAATCTTTATAGGAGTCTTTTCAGAGGAATAAATGAATTAAAATATATGAATAACTAAGAACAATGTTTATCCATTAGTGAATGCTTGTTATCGTCATCATCCATCATCATCATCATCATCTTCTTCCCCTTCCTCTTCTTTTCTACTATAGAGCCTCCTTTGAAGGCAGAAAAACAGACTTTTGTTATTTGAGGCTAACCACTTTATTTAGTGCTGTTATAAATTTTCTTCCAAGGAGCTTTCTTGGTGGGATTTTTATACATCTGTCAATAAGTCCTGGCCATAGTCCACTTAGATAGTAGACATGGAAACTTGATCATGTTGTGTGAAGCAACAGAACATGGTACAATACATTTGTCTGTCAGAATTACTATGTGATATTTTTCACTGAAAGTACTTTTGTCCATTAATGACCAAGAATTTCTGATTCTGTTTTTATTTTTTTCTACTTCTGCAAAACTTTGAGTTTGTCATTACTATACTCAAGGTAGCAGAACTGCTTCTGATCTGTTTTGGCTCCAACTTTTAAGGACACTAATCAGCTCAGGTCCATTCAAAAATTAACAAAGACCTAGAGATGTTTATATAGTAGACTAGGGAGAGAAAGATTTATAAATTCTTTTGAAGTAGAAGGTTAAAACAATTCTGAAATAAGACAACTATGTTGGCTGATGCTATGCTAATATTTTGATGTTACAGCATGATTTTGAGATTTTTTTCTTCATTAATTTTGAGTGCCATCATAAAAGTCAAAACCATTCTTATGTTTGTTATGATTTAGTGAATTATTTTTCCTGATTTGAATCACAAAATCTCTTTGCACCTCAAAATGATAGCTGACTGATTGTGTACTCTTATCTCATGGAATGTCAGTGACATGAAAATCGAACTCTACTCTGATCCTTTTATACTTTACAACATTTAATCCTTATTATGTCAAGCTCCTAGACATTTACTTGCCAAGTAAAAAGCGGGAAAATATTTAATACTAGTGAATTAAACAAGTTCAGCTTTTTTTTTTTTTTTTTTTTTAGTGAGAGAGAGAGACAGACAGACAGAGAGGGACAGGGACAGACACACAAGAAGAGAGAGAAGTGAGATACATTAACTCATAGTTGCAACTCCTCAGTTGTACATTGATAGCTTTCTCATATTTACCTTGAACAGGGGGCTTCAGCCAAACCAATGAACCCTTGCTCAAGCCAGCAACCTTGGATTTAAGCCAGTGACCTTGGAATTTAAGCCAATGATCTTTGAGCTTAAGCCAGTGATCATGAGGTCATGTCTATGATACCATGCTCAAAACAGCAACCTTGTGCTCAAGCTGGTGAGCCCACACTCAAGCTGGATGAGCCCATACTTAAGTAAGCAACCTCAGGGTTTCAAACCTGGGTCCTCATCATCCCAGGCAATGCTCAATACCACCGAGCCACTGCCTGGTCAGGCAAGTTCACGAATTTCACGTGTCATTCTCTTAATCTAGAGGTACTTTTGCGTATCCATAAGTGATAAATAACTACTGAAGTAGGTTAATGCTGAGGTGAAATTAGATTGATCAAAGACAGAAATTTTGACTTTATGACTTTGAAAATTTATTACATTATGTACTTTGAAATATAGTGTCTATCTGGTCTCTATTTTTCTTCTTTTTTTCCTAATAGAGGCGGGGAGATAGAGAGACAGACTCCTGCATGCACACTGACCTGGTTTCACCCGGCAAACCCCATCTGGTGCAAATGCTCTGCTCATCTGGGGCCATGCTCGCAACCAAATTATTTATACCATCTGAGGCAGAGGCTCCACAGAGCTATCCTCAGAGCCTCAGGCCAATGTGCTTGAACCAACTGAGCTATAGCTATGGGAAAAGAAGGGAGGGAGGAATGGAGGGGTGGAGAAGAAGATAGTTATTTCTCCTATGTGTCCTGACCAGGAATCAAATCCAGGACATTCACATGCCAGACCAACACTCTACCACTGAGTCAACTAGCCAGGGCTGGTGTTTATTTGGATATGAGATATTGAGTGAAATTGCATCAATATTAATAATGCAAACATCCAGAAAGACTTAATGCAACCAAATTTATTTCATTTTAAGTGCCAGTACAAAACACAATACATTGTACGATAACTATATACAGCTACATATAAATCATTATTTGTAACACATATAATGAATTTTAGCACATTGTATTATAACATGTTGTATACTTGCTTTTATAACAAGGACCATGCAATTAATTTTTTTATTTCAGTTGCCTAGTCCAGGACCTCAATAATTTAGAAAGTATTTGGTAAATGGGTTTGAAAAAACATAGAAATCGATAAGTATAAAGAAATTTTATAATATCTACATTTTTAATATATAAAGTTGCTGGTAAAGAAATACATATTAACGTTTTCAACACATAAATCATTCATAAAATTTATTTATAGCTGTATTATTTTTTATTAGTAGTAATCAAATCCCAAGTTTATAAAATGACTAATGTATACCAATATTTAGAAATTTAGAAGATTAGGCCTGTGATGCTTTTTAAAATGATAGTTTATTGCCTGACCAGGTGGAGACACAGTGAATAGAGCATCAACCTGAGATGCTGAGGACCCAGGTTCAAAACCCCGAGGTTGCTGACTTGAGTACAGACTCACCAGTTCGAGCACAGGGTCACAGGTTTGAATGTGGGATCATAGACATGACCCATGGTTGCTGGCTTAAGTCCAGAGGTCGCTCGCTGGCTTGAAGCCTAAGGTCTTTGGCTTAAACCCAAAGTTGCTGGCTCAAGCAAGGGGTCACTGGCTCAGCTGAAGTAAACCCTCCTGGTCTCCCCCAAAAAACGAAACAATGGTTTATTTAAAATTTATGTTATCTCTGGATCTGTTAAATCATTTGTGTTGTATTTGATCAATCTGTCAGACAGAAAAATGTTTATAATTGTTTTTGTCTTCATTTTGATATATTTCTCAAATTATATTTGTATTTTACATGTTCTAATTCAGGGGTCGGGAACCTATGGCTCGCGAGCCAGATGTGGCTCTTTTGATGGCTGCATCTGGCTCTCAGACAAATCTTTAATAAAAAAAATAATAACATTAAAAATATAAAACATTCTCATATATTACAACACATCCATTTCCTACTGCTCATGTTCATGATTGCAGGTGGCTGGAGCCAATCACAGCTGTCCTCCGGGACAACACCAAATTTTTATTGGATAATGAGTAACGTACATGGGTTGTTGTGAGGTCAGGAAGTAAACTTTCCTCCTTTTAATCAAGTAGTCAGCTAGCTAACTGCAGAAACCCTTTTAACGTAGAAGATAGCTAAAAGAAAAAATGATGAGAAGTATCAGACTTTTCAGCAGGATTGGACAGAGGAATTCACCTTTGTGTACAGAGCAAGTTCTGCAGTGTGTCTAATATGGAATGATAAAATTGCATTGATGAAACAGTCCAATATAAAGCAGCACTTCGACACACACCATACTATATTTGCATTGAAATATCCAGCGGGGGACAGCAGGAAGAAAACATGTCCAGAGCTACTGTGCAGAGTGCAAGCTAGTCAGCAGCAACTCCATGTTTGGATCCAACAAGGTGACTGGAATTTGGCTAGCTTTGATGGCGCTTTAACAATTGTGAGCAACGGAAAGCCATTCACAGATGAGGAGTATGCCAAAACATTCATGCTTGATGTTGCCAATGAATTTTTTGATGACTGTTCTGATAAAGACAAGATAATCAAATGAATAAAAGACATGCCTCTGTTGGCAAGAACTGTTCATGATTGTACCATCATAATGGCAAACCCAATCGAGGCAACACAAATGAAGGACATAAATGCAGCACCATTCTTTTCTCTCGCTTTGGATGAGTCAACAGACTTAAGCCATTTATCCCAGCTCAGCGTAATTGCAAGGTATGCTGTCGGTGACACACTATGTGAGGAAAGTCTTGCTGTTTTGCCTATGAAAGAGACAACAAGAGGGGAGGGTCTTTCACTGAGTTCACTAAAGAAAAAAATTTACTGATGGATAAACTTATTTCAATATGTACTGATGGTGCTCCGTGCATGGTGAGGAAAAACAGGATTCATAGTGCTTCTTCCTGAACATGAAAAGAGACCCATCCTAAGTTTTCACTGCATTCTACATCAGGAGGCGTTTTGTGCTCAGATGTGTCGCAAGCAGCTTGGTGAGGTGATGTCGCTGGTCATTCTGGTGGTCAACTTTATTATTGCCCGAGCTTTAAATGATCTCCAGTTTAAAACACTGCTGGGTGAAGATGGGAATAATTATCCTGGCCTACTTCTGCACAGCTATGTGCATTGGTTGTCAAGAGGGAAGGTGCTCCCATCTAAGTACTAACCAGGCCCAACCCTGCTTAGCTTCCGAGATCAGACGAGATCAGGCGTGTTCAGGGTGGTATGGCCGTAGACAACATAATTAAATGATAAGATAACCTGGAGATGTTTTCTTTGAACATATGTACCCTGATTTATTGGTGTCACCCCATTAAAATTAATAAAAAAAATGGGGAGAGGATCTGAACAGACAACTCTCCAAAGAGGGCATGCAATTGTCCAACAAATACATGAAAAAGATGTTCAACTTCACTAGCGGTTAATAAAATGCAACTTAAAACTAAAAAAAAGAAAAAAGAGGGAAGGTGCTCAGTTATTTCGCAGCTTGTCTTAGCAAAATCCAGACTTTTCTTGAAATGAAAAATGTCAAGCATCCTGAGTTAGCTAACACTGAGTGGCTTCTGAAGTTCTACTATCTCATGGACATGACCGAACATTTGAGCCAGCTCAATGTGAAAATGCAAGGCATTGGAAATACAGTCTTATCCTTTCAACAAGCAGTGTTTGCATTTGAAAACAAGCTGGAACTCTTCATCACCAACATTGAAACAGGTTGTTTACTACACTTTAAAAAACTGGGAGAGTTTAAAGATGCATCCATAGTAAGTGACCCTGCTCAACATCTTGATTTCCAGCAGCTAGAGGGGTTTCACATCTAATCTCCTGCAGTCATTCAAAGCACGCTTTGGAGAATTTTATGAGCGCACTCATCTTTTTAAGTTCATCACCCATCCATACGAGTGTGCAGTGGACAGTGCCAACCTGAATTACATCCCTGGTGTCTCCATCAGAGATTTTGAGCTACAAGCTGCTGACCTGAAGACTTTAGGCATGTGGGTGAATAAGTTCAAGTCACTGAATGAAGATTTGGAAAGACTTGCATGACAGCAAGCAGAGTTGGTGAGCAAACACAAGTGGGGAGAAATGAAAACACTTCAATCCGCGGAGCAGCTGATTGTCAAACCTTGGAACACGCTTCCCATCACATACCACACATTGCAGTGTGTGAGTATTGCTGTACTGACAATGTTTGGCTCTATGTATGCATGCGAGCAGTCTTTCTCACATCTAAAGAACATTAAGACCAACTTACGATCACGTTTAACAAAAGAAGTCTCAACACCTGCATGAAGCTTAACCTCACCACGTATCAACAAGACTACAAAGCCATCAGCAAAACCATGCAGCACCAAAAGCCACATTAATGGTAAGAGGTACTTTATTCATCATTGGTTAGCAACAGCATAACAATGTTATTAAAAAGAATTCAGAGACTTATTGTACTTTAAAAGTGTTGGTCTTACATAAATTGCACACATTTACTTGTATTTAGTGTTAAACATATTGTATGGCTCTCATGGAATTACATTTTAAAATATGTGGCGTTTATGGCTCTCAGCCAAAAAGTTTCCCAACCCTTGTTTTAATATATGGGGTTATAATTTATTTTAGTAATCTTTTATATGTATGAATTAATATGTGTTTATTTCTAAGAACTTGAAAGATACAGAGAAACACAAAAGAAAAATAACCTGTAATTTTAATAACTAAATGCTGCCTTGTAAGTATTTTGTTGTATAGGCAATTTGTGTGTAAATATTTTTAATTTTATTGAGTTTATTGAAGTAAAATTAGTTAATAAAATCATACTGGTTTCAGGTTAACAGTTCTACAATACATCATTTGCATATTGTACTGTGTGTTCACCATCTTCAGTTAAGTCTCCTTCCATCACCATGTATTCCCCCTTTCCCCTCTTTTACCTCCCCCATCCCCTTTCCTCTTACAATACTCCAACTGTTGTCTGTGTCTATGAGCTTTCTCCTTTGCTTAATCTCCTCACCTTTTTCACCCAGCTGCCTAACCCCCATACCTTCCAACAGCTAGCTGTCAGTATGTTTTCTATGAGTCTGTTTCTATTTTGATAGTTTGTTTGTTTTGTTCATTAGATTCCATGTAAGTAAATAATATAATACTTGTTTTTCTCTAACTGTATGTAAATATTAACAGATATTTACTTTTTTGTTACCTTTATGTATCATAATAATGTATATGTTGTTTTATAGCTATTTTATTTTTTATTTAGCATTTTATTTAGCATAGTAATAAATATTCCTTAATAATGTGGAGTTTTATTGTTATACCATTATTTAGTACATTAGTACTCCATTTTTTGAGCATTCAGGTTGTTTCTAAGTTTTTAATATTCTGAAATATATTATCTTGAACATCCTTATATCTATATTCACAAATCTCTATAATTTTTTGGTAGTAATAATTATAAGTGAATTATTATTTCAAAGGTTATGTACATATTTTTACGTATTCAACCTAAAAGATTATTTTAGCTTCTATTATCTTCTCCCGACTTAATAATGTCTTCCTTTTTTTTTAATCACTATAAATTGAACAAGCAATTTTTTTTTTACCTTTAAACTGTTAGTTACTCTATAGATTCTTAAGATTATAATAAACTCTTCTGATATAAAACAATATCAATGGTATAAAGAAATTATTGTAACTACGGTAATATAGGGATAGATCAAAGTAAGTTTACAGTTGTGAGTGACATTTTTTTGAGTTAATGAAGAAAGCTATTGTAATAATCATAACCTGTATTTTTTTTTCATATGAACAACTGTTGCCTTACTTTCGCCAACCTCAGTGTTTAGCTCTGAGTGCTTATTAAATGCCTGGCATGTTATTTAGAGCAGATGTTGTCTAGTGTTCAGTCAAACCACTTCTGTGAGATCAGTACTATTCATTTCCCCAATTTATTGTTAAATCGAGGAAATGAAGTCACAAAGAGGTTAAGTATTATGCCTATGGTCACACAACTTGTGAGCGACTGGACTAAGATACAAAGCTAAGCACTTTGGCTCCTGAGCCCGTATCATTAGCCGCTGCATTACACTGCATCTAAAACAGCTGTCATGACGTGACTAACCAGTTTATTTGCTGATCATTAATGGAGACTTGGCATTCTCAAACAGATAATTGCATTATTTCATGAAGTTTTGTCTAATTCTTGCAAAGAGATTGTAAAATAATTTTTAGATTAAAGTATGTTTAGATGGAAGTCAAAACCATCTATGGCCCGTTCTTCATGCAGACTGCTTTTGTATGTATTGTTTAAAACATGAAGAACTACACATCTTTCTCTGGTGGAAGGCAGTATCAAATATAATATTTGAAGGAAGGAAAAGTATGGTCTGATTGGTACTTCAAAGAAGTTATTATTATTTTTCTTATTATACCTGATCAAATATGCTTACTCCTGGTGCCAAGCAGAGGTCTTTTATGTATCACGTGGAAAATCTCTTGCTTTGCCAGAGGCAGAGAAAGATTAAAAATTACTTCCGAAAAAGAAATTAGCTATTTTGCACTGTTACACATATTTGCCTAAATCATAAAAAAGATGATATTGCTTCATTCTCTTTTACTATCAGAGACTTTGATTTATGAATTACCCTTACTCTTTTAATTTTTTTTTTTCTATTTGCCAGTCCCTGCCTTTAAATTCAACAATGTAACACCATGGACTTTGGGACTTGAGGCCTGACCCATCAGCTGAGAATAATAAAAAGAATAAAAATGCTGTTCTACAATAATTATTTTCATAATCAGTCTTTCATGTAGATAGCTTTACTATTCTCATTTTACAAATGAGGAAATGGAGACAGAAAGACTGTATTTAAACAACCCCAGAACACACAGCTTGTAAGTGGCAGATAATATTCTTGAATTCAAGCTCTGACTTCAGAGTCCGTGCTCATAATCATTGCTATCTGATCCTCTGCTTGTGATAATTACTAGCTCACAGATCTTCTGTAAAATAAAAAGTATTTATCACAGTATCTAGAATGTGATACACAATAAATGATCGCATTGTTGTTGATGATGTTACAGTTGTTATCACCCCATTAAAAGTGTATCTTCTATTCATGTAAAATATTGCATACAGCCAAATAATGTATGCATGGTAAATTATAATAAATACCTACCTACTATCTACTTTAAGAAACAGAACTTGGCTACTGCCTTTGAAGCACTACACAATCTTGTCCTTCTCTTCACCACTTCTTGAGAGCTAGCTCACTCTTACGTTTTAGCTTGTCTCTCTCTCTCTCTTTTTATCATTTAAAATAATTTTGTCATTTATTCAGTATTTAAGTGTTTGTACCAAGATGGCTTTTCAGCTATCTGGTTTACAATAAGAAAAAGCATGAAGGAAAAGTATTGTTTCCTTCTTACGTCTAACTTTCTTGAAGAGGTTTTCTGTATTATTACCTCTTTTTCCTCAACTGACTTCATCCCTGGCGGCATAGAATGTGAAGGCTGATAAGAAAGAGCAAGAAGCTAGAATCCTGGCTATAGTGCTGACAGTTCAAGAACCATGTCCACAAAAGCTTGCAGAGTGGGATTTTATTTTTTACTCCTCTCAGTCCCTTGGGGATATGGCTTTTAGCTATATCACACTAATTCTGCCCAACTGTCTTAGTCCTTCAGGCCACTCTCCTTCATGTCAAGTATCTGAGAAGGTCAATCAATATGTCTTTCTAAATCTCTCTTTTATCTTTTTTTCCCTCAACATATATATGTCTTACTTTTATTATCACACTGTATCTTACTCCTTTGTCTCATTTGCTGGTTACACGTTTTCTTTCCCCTGAACATAATTTCAAGTGTCTCTGTCTCCATATTTCTTTCCTTCTAATTTTTACATCCTCCTCCTGAGCCATCTACTCATTCCTGTATTTCAAACTATAGTCTAATCTCTCATTTGAATCCTTATTTTACATTTCCAATCTGTTATAGGTATCCCTACATGAATATTCTATATTAATTTCTTATCATCTCAGAAACTGATTTTACCATTTGCCTCTCCAAATGGTATGAGCTTCTCACATATTCCTATTTTCATCAATGGTACATAATTCCAAACACCAATACTCCAGATCTTAGCGCAGAAGTTCTTAAAAGGACTGATGTTCTCTTCAAAGAACATTTGGGACACATGGGGCTTGTTGGGTCATGATTGTCACGGGGATGGAAGGTTGCTAGTACCACTTGGTTGTAGGGGGAGAGATGCTGTACATTCTGAGAATAGGATTCCATGGTTCACAAATTGTTCCACATCTTGAATGAATTTACTGTATTTTTCACCCCATAAGACAACACCTTTTTTCCCCAAAGGTAGAGGGGAAAATGCCCGTGCATCTTATGGAGCAAATGTTCATTTTTTTTTTTTTTTTTTAGCTGCTGCAAGTTCCCGGACAACTAGAAGAATATTTGAACATTAAAGTCTCTTCTCATTTTTTAATAATAGTGCTAATGGTTATTAATACTGCTGTTGAGCTTACATTGTTCAAACATTATTGTGGTATATTTTATTAAATATTTTAACACTATTTGGTTCAGATCTTTTTTTCTTATTTTCCTCCTTAAAACCCTGAGTGCGTCCTGTGGAGAGAAAAATATGGTAAATGTCCCAGCAGTCATAAATATAGACTAAAACATTTTAAGGTCCTGGTCAGTTGGCTCAGTGGTAGAGCGTTGGCCCAGTGTGTGGAAGTCCCAGGTTTGATTTCTGGCCAGGGCACACAGGAGAAGCTCCCATCTGCTTCTCCACCCTTCCCCCTCTCCTTCTTCTTTATCTGTCTCTTCCCCTCCTGCAGCCAAAGCTCCATTGGAGCAAAGTTGGCCCAGGCACTGAGGATGGCTCCATGACCTCTGCCTCAGGCACTAGAATGGCTTCTATTGCAGTGGAGCATCGCCCCCACGTGGGCATGCCCGGTGGATTCCAGTTGGGTGCATGTGAGAGTCTGTCTGTCTACCTCCTCCCAGCTTCTCACTTTGTAAAAATACAGAAAACAAAAAGAAAAAAAAAAGACACTAGAATGTGAGATTTTGTCTATTTAATCTTTAAACCAGTACAGTATTTGGTTCAAAGTTAGAATCTCACTAAATGTTTATTGGATGCATAATTATAATATGATGTTGTAAAAGTGGACTGTAAAAATATGCACACGAATTCATGTAAAAACGTGCGGAATCGATCACAGTTGGGCACATGTGAGGGGAGTCTGTCTGTCTGCCTCTCTCTCACTCCCTCACCCGCCCTCCTGCTTCTCACTTTGGAAAAAAAAAAATTTTTAATCCTTTCAACTCAGATTCCAATTCTGTTTTACTTTACACAGGAATAATTTTTAGCTGTTTTTAATATATAGTGAATTTCCAGAAATTCATATACTGTGTAATTTGTACATTTTTCTAATTATTGACAAGGGTATTTTATCATTACAGAAAACTATATCACTGTTGGCAATATAGCTCATGGTGTTTGAGTTACCAATAAACAAACATTTCTAGTCTGCATTTAGAGTTGTTGCATTTGTGGTGATTACTCATATTGGTGCAAACAGCTGAGGACTAACTGCATTCATTCATTTATTCATTCAAGATGTAATTTTATCATACTTTCTTAAAGAAATTGTGTTATGGAGTATATACTGAGGTACATATTGCTGAAAATCTTTAATATGTCACATTTAAGAATTATAGTGATTTTGTTTAACAAATGGCTGCACATCATTTTTAAGTAATTGGAAATTTTATTTTAAGATTAACAAGGGGGAATTATTAATAATAGCTTTACATGTGGGTAGTTTGGGCTGTGACAGATTAAAACCTATTAACTTAGAGTCTTCCCTAAATTCTTCTTCTCCTTTATCTACTAACATACAAATATTTGCCAAATTTTATAAATGCTACTGTTGCTAATATCCTAACATTTTTTACACATTACCAGTTTTAGGTCTCAATTTACATAACCTTAATCTTAATTTTCAATGTTTTCTAATTAATTTTCTTACTTTACAGTTTTTTTTTAAAAAAAAATATGGGCATTGGAATCATATTGACTTAGATTCATATATTATTTTTTCACCTATTAGTTGTATCTTAATCATTTTATATTT
Organism: Rhynchonycteris naso; assembly: GCA_037038555.1. Taxonomy (NCBI): domain Eukaryota; kingdom Metazoa; phylum Chordata; class Mammalia; order Chiroptera; family Emballonuridae; genus Rhynchonycteris; species Rhynchonycteris naso. The sequence goes on along the minus strand of CM072997.1, from coordinate 179,118,176 downwards.
TTAAAGGACTAGTAAGTCTTACTCAGCAGTAACAATATTATTAGAAATTGATAAAGCAATATATAATGTCTACTGCATAATAAATATCCATTTAATGTTAGTTTTCTTTTTCAGTTATAATGATCATAACATTCTAGATTTTATAAGATAATCTGAATTGTAATAGTAAATATTTCTGTCTGACTATATGACAATCTTAGGCCTAGAAGATAGGGTCAACATAATTACAATCTATTATTTGGTATATGCACTAAAGGCCCAGGAGTGAATGTACCTACCAAACAAGTATTTGAGGATTACTTTAGTAGTGGGCATTATTTGATTTCAGGAGATAAATTCTCATTACTTCTTTGATAATTTGTGGATACATTTGATGCTTATTTATTCTTATTCCATCTAAGTTGTTGTTTTTAATAAATGTCAGAAACTTGTTTTCAGCTTACATTTTTTATTAACTGCATTTCCATTCAATTGCTATTCACCCGAAATGGATACACAAAACCCTTATCATGAATCAGCACTTTTCCTGCCTCTTTCTAAATGAAACTTTTCTGAAAATTAATGTGCTATTGTAAATTAACAACAGTAATTTGAATGCCGATATAGATGCTACATAAAGTAATAGAAAACATAAGCATTTTTATTATTGTTATTGGTGAAGCCCATTTCAGAAGATTGCTTATTTCCTCCAGTTGGGACTTCCTTATTTTAAAGATTCATCTGTAAAATAAGTTGTCAGAAGGTTAATTTAAAGCTGTGGCTCTGGCCTGTTTTTCTGATATGACTTTCTTAAACATTCAGAGATTAACTCATTTATGTCAGAAATATTACCAAAAGGAAATCAGAAATAATTATAGGAGAAAAGAAGTGAGTCAAGTTTGAGGCATTAGGGACAGTGGAAAAATGTGCCTTTAGCTAGTTTTAAAGAACCAGATTTATAAAATATAGAGAACAAACCGAAGATATTTTGAGGCAGCAAGGTAAATGTGTGAGGTTGTTGGTGGAGTATGGTTTGTAGACAGAGGGGGGAACATTATTTTGAAGAAGCAGTCTCTACACACAATTATGAAAAATATAGAAACAAAAGTATTAGGTAGATCCAAGAGCAAAATAAATGTGGGGGGAGTATAGAAACATGCATGTATTAAAAAGGATAATATAAAATTGGAAAGAGAAACTTTGAAAACTGAAGAAAAAAGATGGGGTTTTAAGTAGTAAATGTATCAAATTATAGCTGTTTTCATGGAAACATCATCAGATAAGACATAATCAAAAGCCAGGATAGATATGCCAAATTTAATGGCTAACTTCTTTAACATAATTATCAAACAGAGCTTGTAACTTTATCACTTTGTTTGAGGCTTCTATTTTACAAAGTTTGACTCCATTGTCACATGTTCAGCAATTTTATCAGCAGTTTTATTGCTATTGTTAATGACAGAAAATAATCAAATTTGAAACATTAGTATTTTTTAATAAGCTGCTATTTTAGAAGCTAGGATAAAGTATTTTGGCTGCACTTTTACCCCTAACTCTCTATGAATCAATTTAAAATGCCAATTTTGGTAAGTAAATTATATATGATCCTGGAACTGCTTCCAGCCATGACAGGTAGCATCAGTAGACTGAAGTTGCCATCCTTCTGTAAACAACTATAACACTGAGCAAAATATGTGAGGCAATTGATTTTAGGCAGTGCAAAACAGGCAGTGCAAGACCAAGATTTTGAAAGAAAGTAACCATGAGATTGGTGAGACCCTGTTCACGCCAGGTCTCTACCTGGAGGTATACTCTCAGCCATGGTCCCTGGAGATAGACACAATGGCAGAGAACCAGAGGAAAGGTTGCTGTGGATGGAATAAGTTCCCTAATTCAGAAGAGAGTGCCATGTAATTTATTGATAAAGACTGTACAGGACCTAGTAGAGCAAGATTCCCCATGGCTAGCAGAGAGCAAGTGCTGTGGGGTTGAGAGTTGAATTAGATAACAAAGGTCATGCAGTGCTGGGAGGCACTGGGGTTCTAGACCAGCCATTGAGGACGGGCATCACAATGCTGGGCACCTCAGACATTTAGTAAGTACAAATTCTAAAGTAAAAGCCATATCATAGGACTAAGTACAAAACCAAAATGGTTTTTCTTCTTAAAACCAGTAGTGGGATTCAAGTAATTTAACAAAGTAAATGGAAATATGAAATATAAAATGAAGAACAAGAATCAATGAAGAACAAGAAAAAGAACAATAACCAAGGCAAAATGGATGGTACATTGATAAATCAGTACAATTTATAAAACTCTACCTTTACTGATAAAGAGAAAGAGAGGGAAATATAAATTACCAATATCAAGAATAAAAGATGGGCCCTAGCCAATTGGTTCAGTGGTAGAGCGTCAGCCCGACATGTGGAAGTCTAGGGTTCAATTCCCAGCCAGGGCACGCAGAAGAAGTGCCCATCTGCTTCTCCACCCTTCCCCCTCTCCTTTCTTTCTATCTCTCTATTCTCTTCCAGCAACTAAGGCTCTATTGGAGCAAAGTTGGCCTAGGCACTAAGTATGGCTCCATAGCCTCTTCCTCAGGTACTAGAATGGCTCTGTTTGCAATGGAGCAATGCCCCAGATGGACAGAGCGTTGCCCCTAGTGGATTTGCCAGGTGGATCCCAGTTGGAAGCATGCAAGATTTTGTCTCTCTACCTCCTGCTTCTCATTTTAGAAAAATACAAAAACAAACAAACAAAAGGAATAAAAGATGGGATATTTCTACAGACCTTAGAGATACTAAAAAAAAAAATTAAGAAATATTATATAGCCTGACCAGACGGTGGCGCAGTGGATAGAGCATCGGACTGGGATGCAGAAGACCCAGGTTCGAGACCCCGAGCTCGCCAGCTTGACCGCGGGCACATCTGGCTTGAGCAAAAGCTCGCCAGCTTGGACCCAAGGTTGCTGGCTCCAGCAAGGGGTTGCTCAGCCTGTTGAAGACCCACGGTCAAGGCACATGTGAGAAAGCAATCAATGAACAACTAAGGTGTTGCGATGGCAGTGAAAAACTAATGATTGATGCTTCTCACCTCTCTTCGTTCCTGTCTGTTTGTTGCTAACTATCCCTCTCTCTGACTCTCTCTCTGTTCCTGTAAAAAAAAAAAAAAGAAATATTACACAGAAAATAAATCCAATGCATTTAAAACAAATTCCTTGAATGACACAGCACAATATCTTGATAGAACATGTTGAAATAGAAACTATCAATAACAGTTACATGTTAAAAAATTAATTATTAAAACCTTCCCCAAATAACACCTTAGGTCCAGAAGATATTCTTGTGAATTTTATCAAATATTTAAGGAAGAAAAACTAACAATCTTCATAATCTACTTTTAGAAAATAGACCAGGGAACACTGACTAATTTATTTATAAGGTCATCATATCTTCAATATCAAAACCTAGCAAAAACATTAAAAAAAGGTATTCTTCATATATATTGCTATGAACTTCCTTAACACATATTAGTTATACAAACCAGAAATAAATATAAGTATGCCATGAACAAGTTGGGTTTATCATAGTTATGCAACTATGTTTTAACATTTAAATATCAGTAAATCTAACTCACCATATTAACAGTACAAACTCAGCAAAAAGATCATCTAAATTAGCAATTTTCAACGTTCATCATCTAATAGCACACATAAACTAATAGTCAAAATTCTATGACACACCAAAAAACACACATTTTTTTCTGATATTAAAAATAATAGGTATTACTTTTATTCATTCACACCTGATGTCCATAGTTGTGTTGGCTATTGTCATGTTTTTTACTATCTAAGGGAAAAGAGGTCAGGTCCTCTGACTAAATAGTTGAATACTGCAATTTAAAAAATTTTTGTGTCACACCAGTGTGTCTCTGCAGCACACCATTTGAAAATCACTGATTTAAATAGTTGCCTAAAAATGAGCAAGACCAATCACAACCTGCTTAATAAGATCATGGAGAAGAATAAATGTATACAGATAATCTCCTGTGTAATACTGAACCTGGCACATGGAGGTGTTTGGTTAGAGTCAACAGTGGTTGTTACTAAATATTCTGAAGCAGATTCCTGTTTTATTAATGTAACTTTCAGAATAAAATTTCATATATTTTATCAAGGACCAACTTTCATAAGAACTGAGGAGAAGAGCAAGAAGCAGTTTATTTCTGAGTAGTGTTGAAGACTGCATTTCTGACTTACCCATCACCCCATGAATACTGGCCTCCCACTCATGGTTAACCAGAAGAATCTGCAGTATTCATCATCCTTATAGTGACAGCCAATATTTTTACATTGATTATTATGTGCTTGGCTGGAAAGCAGAGAATGTGCCTGGAAAATGATGTTAGTTGAATTTGAATTTACCCCTAGAACTCATAAATGGCTAACTACTTAGGTGACATGAACTAAATTAAGAGGAAAAAAATCAGTGAAGTAAAAAAAAAAATTCAAGTAGGACAAACTCTAATTAATAAAAATTTGGGAAAGAGGATGATGAACATCCTGTCTTCTATTTTATGCTTAACAAAACACTTTCATAAATATTAACTCAGATATTTGTTAATGCTAAAATAATTTAAAACAGAATTTTAAAAGCCTTCAATTTGCTAATGTGCATTACAAATCTCTAAAAGATGACATAAAATTAATTATTCCCCATAATTTTCCATCCAAACATCATTAACCTCCTACAGGACCAGAAAGCCGCAAAAGGCAATTTAATAAGTGTTGCACTAAAAATTGTGAGGTCTTTAGGAGTATGGTCTGTGTTTCAATAAAATCTATATATTCATAACCAGGAACAAAAATCTGGCATTTTATAAATGTTACTGTAATTATTTTTCCCATTTACTATTTTTCTTACATAACATGAAACTTCAATGCACAGAAAAAATAAGTGACAAATGACAGAGATGGGATTTAATTCTTAATTGTAGTCTTCTCCTGTGTGAACTCAAGTGGTCAGGCTTCATATTAGAGGAAAATAGGAGAATTCATGGGGCAGAATGGTATCAAATTGGTAATTGGCAAATATATGATATCACAGTGCCACTACTACATGGCACAGTGATTTTGAACAAATTACCTAATCTTTCTAGGCTTTATGTACTTCCTTTGTTATGAAATAGAGAATCAATTTGATTAATTACTTCTGAAATACCCAATAGCTCTACAATTTCTTTCAGAAATAGCAAAATATAAATGGGTGAAGAAAGCAAACAAGATAATTTCAGGTGTATGGGGAGCAACTTAATTCTTCAAAATTAGTATCTATTATTGGCAGACTGGCCCTAAACATGAGCACCATCACCAGTCACCTTGTTTTATTAATACTGCTTTAAACATTTTTTTTCTTACAATTCACCATGCTATTTATAATAATTGCTTAAGTGAAAAGTGGGTATTTCATTCTTAAAAGTAGTTTCTCATTTTATCCTTTGCTCATTATGAGGTAGAAAGCATCTAGCCTTATCTAGGCCTTTAAAACAAACAGAGAATTTGCATAAGGTCTCCCAGTAAGCAAAGAGCAGAGACAAGGTCTGCTGACTTCCAGCCTTACTTTTTATTTTCCAGATTGTTTTTTCCTTTCTTTCATTAATATTTGAATTTTTTTTCTTAGCATTGGGACCTCTTCCAGATTTAGATTTCCCACCTTTAGTTCTGCTCAGGGGTCATGATCTCTATATAATTGGAGCCAGGCGCCTCACTTTCTTTGGGCTCTGGAGCTTGCCTCTTTAACAAAGATGGTGAAAGTTTCTCTCAACTGGTAGAGATACCCCTAAAAATGCCACTGCAAACTCAAACTTTAAATCTTCTATTATAAAAATGTCTCCAACCTCAACTCACACATAAAGGTATCATATTTGAAACTATACCAAAAATTTAATAATTCACTCTTTAAATGAAGTTTTCTTACAAATTTCTTCAGCCTTTTGAAGCACAGTAAAGGCTAAGAAAGTGTTTTAGGTTGCAGACTTGCTTGTCAACTCTCAAGGGTGAAGAGGTATTGATAGAGAATTATGATCACCAAATGCCTAATAGAATACTTAACACAATAATGTTAAATAATTCTTAAATGTTTTATATTAAATAAATAACACCATTTCTTTGTGGTATCATTTGTTCTTTCAGTAAATTATTAGTTGAGTACCATGTTTTGACAAATGTTCTAGGCTCTTGTAGATTTAAAGATAAGCAAGTCAAAAATAAATTCTTAACCTCAAAGTCTACACAGTCTAATAGAAGGACAGGAGAGAGTCAAAGTATCACATTGTTTCATACTGTTAGAGTACAAGTGAAAATGACTTTAATATATCTAGGCAGAAGATGCTATGGCAACAAAGGAGGGAGCTCCTGAAGATTAAGGTCAATTCAGATAAGAAGTGAGGCTTGTGTTGTGTCCTAAAGTGATGGGAATTCATCAGGAAATGGGTGAGAAGATGATAATCCCAAGCATAAATTTTAGCAAATAGAAAGAGAATATCAGTTTAAGGGAAATGTATGGAGCAAAATATACGGTATTTTATTAAATATTTTAACACATTATTTGGTTCAGAATATTTTTTTCTTATTTTTCTCCTTAAAACCCTATGTGTCTTATGTTCAGGTGCAACTTATGGAGCAAAAAATATGGTAATTAATTTAACATTGTCAATTTGAAAAAAATTAACATATGAACCATACCTAATATGAAAATAAAACTTCATAATGCTACAAATAAAATAGTGTAAATACTAAGTATCCTTCTAAGATTGTTGTTTTTGTCCTTAATGCCAATCTTAAGCATTAAAACTTTCTTCATCTTTTTAGTATTATTATTTATAAGCTATAAAGACTAATGGCAATTTCTAAAGACATAAATATGTAGTATAAGAATATATTATGATTAGTCACTAATTGCCTGTTTTAACAAAGTCTGCTTTTAGTTTAGTTCCCACTCAACCATCAACTGATGAATTTGAAGAAAATGAAGTATTATTTTTGACTGACCAACCCATGAAGGAGGCATAGATCCCACTATGAATGAACACCATCTTAGGGTAGAGTAAAGATCAAGTGGGCTCTTACCACACAAAGGCAGAAAGGGCAGTCATAACAGCAGATAATCTAATCTCTTTAAAATGACTTAATAATGCAGTAATCTTGATCAATACCTCCTCTGGGTAAAGGCAAGGTCACTGCTTTGCCACTACATATTTTGTTTCATGATATATTAAGCAGTAACTACATAAACTTTGTTCAAGTTATAAAGAGTTTAAAAAGCTTCACGGTTATTCATGTAAATTAGAATGTTGTTTCTGATGGTTCCCAAAGGGATTAATAAAGCTTGTTGATATAAATAATTTATCAAGTTCTTCTATACTAATAGCATATATATACAATATATTATTTATTATATTAAATTATATTATTAACTAATGATAATTGTTCATTTAAAACTCTTTTGTGTAGCCCTGGTCAGTTGGCTCAGTGGTAGAGCATTGGTCCCCAGGTGGAAGTCCTGGGTTCAATTCCTGGTCAGGGCACATAGGAGAGACACCATCTGCTTCTCCATTCCTCCACCTTCTCTCTCTCTCTCTCTCTCTTCCTCCTGCAGCCATGGCTCATTGGAGCAAGTTGGCCCAGGGTACTGAGGATTGTACCATGGCCTCACCTCAGTTGATAAAATGCCTCTGGGGCTATTGTGAGCAATAGAACAACAGCCCCAGATGGGCAAAGCATCACCCCCTGGGGGCTTGCTGGGTGGATCTTGGTCAGGGAATATGTGGGAGTCTGTCTCTCTGCCTCTCACCTCTCACTTACTAATAAAAAACAAACAAACAAAACTCTTCAGTATATGTGTTCATAGATAATGGGACTCTAAAATCCTGTACTTGTAATTTTATGGATGAAGTTAAAATTCAGAGAGTATATGCTATTTATCTAATTTATAGAATAAGTAACAAACTAAAACCCAAGAGTCTCCACAGGGTTCATCAGTAAATAGGAAAGAAAATGAGATTTCAACATGTTAATCAATAATCAATGAAAACACAATCATGGAATATTGTGTTATATTCTACAAATAATTAATGAATTGTGACATAGTCAATAAAGCCTTCACCATCAATAATCCTTTTTGAGACCTTCTCTCTAACCTTTTTTAAATTTTCTTCCAATCTGTTTCAATTTGCAAGTCAATTTTGCAAAGCGAAGATGCTGGTGGTGTCCTTGAGCCCATGCACTTGAGGCCCCGTTCCTTCACTTGCTTTTTACTGAGTAAAAAGAAACAGAATCAAGGCATATTTTCTGTCTTCATGACACCCAGGCTTCGGAGGGCAGACCAATGACTGAAAAAGTGGATACCCACCTATACAGGCAGACCAACACATTTAGTTAAATGAAAGGGGATAATTGAAACAGTAATAATGAAAATGCAGGCATATATACGTATTTACTATTACTCTGGGAATTTGGATCATTTGACAGCTTGCATAAGTATTTATGTGCCCTGTATTATGTATTTGAATTTAATATAAAATCAGTTTAAAATATTTTCCATTGCAACATAGCTGACAAATCAAATACTGAATAGGATTACTGGTATAAGGCAAACCATGCTGTTAGTTTGTCTTAGGTACAATTATTTTCTCATATTCGTTCCCCTCAACATTAAAACTTGTTATGAACTTGTTATCAAAAGGCTAGTTTGAAAGACTCCCATTTTCAAATTTGTCCTCTTCTTCAAAAGCCAAGTAGCCATACATTGTAAATCCCGGAAATAGTGCAGCATTTTAATTCCAAACAGTAAAATGTAGAAAAGAAACATTCTCTTCTCAAATAATAATGCCTTATATCGATGTGAAGCTGTGTCATTTTAACTCGCTTTAACACAAGCAATTTTGTTTGAGTTTCCTTTAATAAACACTGCATTTTGTAGCCAGGAAAACTGAATCAGCTGCCTAACATTAAACAACCAGGGCGAGAAAAGACTCCTACCTCAGATGTCTGTTCGACTTCCTAGTCTAAAGGGCCTCTACTACGTTGAATTCTCACAGTATTTGAGAGTATGTTGTCACAAACTATACATTTTGTGGCAAATTAAAAGAGTTTAGCATCATGACTAAATTTTTATTAAAGTTACTTCAGTATTCAAAGCCCAAAGGTTATTTTTTATTGTAATAATAGAGTTTTTAAAGTTCTACTTTTGTTGTCTTTCTTTTCTAGAATAGAATGGAAGAAAAGAGGATAACAGTGAATAAATAAAGGCAAGAAGGGTTAAAAATATAGAAGAAAAGAGAGAGAAAAAATGTAGGAAGGAAGAATTGTGAGATATTTTGAATTTATTATTTTATCAATATTAAATATAAATTTTCTAGAAGATAGAAAGTTTATCTTTCTTCACAATTTAAGACAGAAGACACCAAACTTGTTGTTTTTTGTTTGTTTGTTTGAGAGTTTGGTTTGTTTTTGTTTGTTTGTTTGTTTTTTTGAGAGAGAGAGAGAGGCAGGGAGAAAGAGACAGAAACATTGAGCTGCCCCTGTGTGTATCCTGGCCAGGGAATCGAACCTGGCAACCTCTGCTCCAGGACAATGCTACAACCACTTGAGATAGGCCAAGATTTTACTTATTGATTGATTTTTTTTTAGAAAGACAGAAAGAGGAAGGGAGAGAGAGAGGGGAGGGGAGGGAAGCATTCATTTGTTGTTTCACTCAATCAGGCATTCATTGGTATGCCCTGACCGGAAATTAAACCGACAGCCTTGTCGTTTCAGGATGGTGCTCTTAACGGACTCAGCTAACTAGCCAGGCCCTGAACCTGTAGCTGCTTTTATGATACATGAAAACAACATAAGCCTTTAAGCAATATCCTTCTCAATGACAATTCCCTCATACCACCTAGAAATTATTTTCAGACAAAATCTGAATACTTTATTTTATTATTTATAGGTTTAAAAAATGCTACGTCTATCGCATGCAAATAAATGTTCTTCTTCAGTTGACTAATTCTTCAATAAAATCCTTACAATTCTATTAGCCAAACATTCCCAAACTAGTGGATAGAGGTCTTCGGAAATTGCACAGATGCTTGCTTTTCAAATTAAACTTGCATATAGAGTAAGAAGCTGTCAAAGCACAGTAATTATTTAACACACATAGCTACTTCAATGAAAGAGGGAGAGCTAGTCTCCTGACTCTTAAGCCAAGTACAGTTTAGAAAACCTTATGTTAAAAAGTAAGTTTCTGCCTGACCTGTGGTGGCACAGTGGATAAAGCATCAACCTGGAATGCTGAGGTTGCTGGTTCAAAACCCTGCACATGTCTGGTCAAGGCACATAAGGGAGTTGATGCTTCTTGCACCTCCCTTCTCTCTCTCTCTCTCTCTCTCTCTCTCTCTTTTTCTCTCTCTCTCTCTCTCATACTCTCTACTCTCTCTCCTGTCTAAAATGAATAAATTAAAATAAAAGTAAGTTTCTTCTGTGAAGCACAATATGCTATTATTCGATCACTTTGGAGCATTTTGAAATTAAACAATTTGTAACACACAGGCCTAATTTATTTATTTTTTAAATTTTTTTTAAATTTTATTCTTTTTTTTTTTTTTTTTTTTTAGAGAGGAGACACAGAGTGAGAGAAAAAGAGAGAGAAAGAGAGAAAGTGGGGAGGAGCTGGAAGCTCAACTCCCATATGTGCTTTGACCAGACCAGTGCAGGGTTTTGAACTGGAGACCTCAGTATTCCCAGGTCGACGCTTTATCCACTGCGCCACCACAGGTCAGGCCCTAATTCATTTTTATAACTTAAAACTTTTCTCCTATGAAATTCTCAAAGCAGAGTTTATCATTAATAGTTACTTAGACACAATATACTACCATTTTTTAAAAAAGGAAAAAAAGACAGAGTTGAAGGATTATATTATGGTAAGATTGGTTATTTAACATGTTGACTAGATTGCCTAATGTATGAGAAAGTGTAATTTCCAATTATTAAATAAAATTAAGGGCTCAGGGTTATACAGGCACATAATTGGAGGTGAAAAGAAGAGAAAGATCATAGACTAAAAACATAATAAAAACCTATTTTTAGGTAAAAGCCATATTTTAAGAAAACACATTTATTTGTTTTTTTTCACCAAATACTTATTAGGCTTTCATTCCATTGAAGGCACTGTGCTTGATATCTCTGGGTCCTGGTAATCCCTGTCTTCTTGTGGGATGGTCATGTGTAATGGGAAGAACTTTGGCTTCAGAATCTGAAAACACATTAATTGCTTAATCTTTCCTGAAACTGTTTTATTTTAATCTGCAAAGTAGAAGTGATAACAGATATTATGAGCTCAAGGTAATTAATTGAGATAGTGCCCACAGAGCATTTGAACCAGTAATTCAGCAGTCCTTGGACTGTGCACTAAGAAAAACAAAATTAAGGTCAATACATGATAGAATTATTTTCATTAGACTTTTTCTCCACTAGATAGTGAGTTTCTTAGGTTATCAGAGTATACTCTGTAGGTATAAATTTTTGAGAAAATCTGAAAATTTTTGCTATGCAAATTAATGATATAAAGCTGAAGAGTTGTATGAATGGAATCATAAATTATTGTACATAAAAGTGTGTGCTGAAATAATTTAGAAACTTCAAAGTCTCTCTTTTACAAGGATAAATAAGTACAAATGGCAATTATTTTTGTTTAAATTACTTCATTGTTAAATATACCCTAGGTTGGAAGAGTTTTAAAACATATCTTCAAATTTAAAGACTATAGAAGGAATAACTAACGACCCACAATCCAATTTAACAGAAAACAATACTAGTAGTTTAGAAACTTCATATATGTCCCTTCTCAATCACAGCAGCATCATTCACCTGAAGGGGAAGTCATTATTCTTATCTATGTGCTAATGAGCCCCTTAATTTTCTTCATAGTTTTAGCCACATTTATAGGTGGCTCTAATTAATAAGTAATTAGTATGACCTATTTAAAAATTTTTTAATGATGGAATCATAAAGTGTGTGGCTTTGATTTTTCTTCCTAACATTATGCTTTTGAGAATTGGATTAACTCAGTTCATAGCTACAGTTAATTCATTGCTGAATATTATTATGTTGTATTAATATAGAAAAAATGTTAATCTATTCTACAATTGAATAACATTTAAAATATTAATATTTATTTTATGTTGCAAACATTGCTGCCTTGTGAATTACCTTCTATACTTGTGCAGAAAGTTCTCTGGTGTGTATACATAGGAGTTGAACTGCATCTGTTTATCATTACTATAAACTGGCAAACTTTCTTCCAAAGTGTTTAGAACTATTTTCATTTTATAAGTATTGGATAAATGTTCTCATAGCTCCACATTCTTGCCAACACAACATGTTGTAAAGTGATGTATAATTCAGACATCAGTGTGTACTTCTAGGGTTGCTAATGAATTTGAGCTTCTTTTCATGTAATCAAAGGTCATTCATGTATCTCTTCTAGAAAATATCTACTGGTCTTTTTGCTGAATTTTAATTGACCATTTTCTTTTTTTCTTTTGATTGGTATAATAATAATTCTTTGATGGTAATGTGTGTTATGAGAATTTTCTCAGTTCTTAAGCTTTATTTTTTGGTCCTCTTATATCTTTTTTATACTATGTTTTTATAATTTTATTTAGAAAATTAAATTTAATGGGATGACATTGATCAATAAGAGTACTGTACATAGGTTTCAGGTAAACATTTCTATAGCATTTGAATTGTTCATTGTGTTGTGTACTCTTCATCCAAAGTCAAATCACTTTTTGTTACCATATATTTGTCCCTCTTTACTCTTCTTCCCCACTCCCTTCTCCCTACCCCAGGTAACTACCTCACTTTTATCTATGTCCATGAGTCTCATTTTTATAACCTGACCAGAAGATATTCATTATAGTGTAATAATAGATTTTATCAATCTTTTGTTTTATAATTTGCATTTTCTGTTTTTTGCTTAATAATTTCTTCCCTGTTCTGAGATCATAAAAGGTCTGATAATAATTAAAGGTTTCCATTCCCATTTCAATTTTTATTCTACCTGGAGTTGTTTTTTTGAATGATGTAGAGAGCTAGTTTGACATTTTATTTTCTCCAGGGGATAAACAATGATTTAAAACCATATATTTTCATTGACCTGTACTGATAGATAACTATAAATTACATTAAATTTTTATATATGGTCATTTGTGAACTTTCTATTCTATTCCATTTGTGTAAAATTCTATCACTGAACTGATAATATGCTATTAAAATAATTAAAATTTTATAATAATTTTTTGTTATAGTAAAGAAAATCCTCTTCAAGGCTATTTTGATCATTTACTCCTCAAAATACTTTAAAAACTAGTTGCAAATTTCCACAAAAATCTTGTGGGAATATTGACTAGAATTGGTCAAGGGAGAAATGATTTTTTTTTAGCATACTGACTCTTCCTCAGTAAAAACATGAACACTTCTGTACATTTAGGTCTTCTAGAACATCTTTAAATAAATTTTATAATCCTTTTTATAAAAGTTTTTACTTTATTTCATTTAAATCCTGTTTTTTTCTATGTATATAATAAATGATTTATTTTAAATTACATTTTCTAATCAATTATAGTTTTCATTTTGCATATTGGTTTAATATCCATTACACTTGATAAATTCATTGATACATTCTAATATTTTATCTGTGGATTTATTGGGAATTTTAATAGCAATCATTTCAACTGCAATGTTTGCAATATTGATAATTTTTAAAATATTTAATCACTATGCTTTTATTTCTTTTTATAATTACTATTATGAGTAAGACCTCCAGTGCAATGATAAAGGAGAGTAGTCAGAATGTGTTGACTACTCTCCTTGACTTATCCCTGATATTAAAGAGAATGATTTTAACACTTTATTTTTAAATTTACTATGTACTTATGTAGGTTTCTTAAATTAGCTTAAGGAAATTCTTGTCTTTTATTGATCTACTTGTTTAAGTCTTGAATGGATATTTTCAAATGACTAGCACTTACAAATTATCATACCAAAGCCTTACATGATCCGGCTTTATATTATCTGTTTCATTTTCTACCTTGCTACACACAATCCCATGCACACTGAAGCCCTTTTCACTCCCACAACACTCCTGACATTCTTCTATGTTTATACTTTGTTGACTCTTCTACCTTTTCCCAACAATGCTAGGTGGATTATTTTTCTCTCTTTCAGTCTTTGTGGTATTATTAGAAAGATCCCCTTCCCAGTAATGCATTCCCAGGATACTCCACCTACGTGCATTTCTCACCCTAACACTTTGTCTTTCTTCCTCACTTTATCTTTGCCATCAAAATATATTGGCAGTATGATGTATACACTTTTTGTTAGTCTCTTATTAAGAAAAAAATTCCCCTTGAGTATGCATTTATGCATTTAGTTTTTAAAATCTGCATTGCTTCCTTTTCTGCTTACTTGGTCTTATTATCTCTCAAATGTAGCCTAAGACCTACTACAAAATAGATATTTAATAAATGTTTAAGGAGTGAATAAACAAAAATGTGGGTTAACAAGTGTGCCTATGGAATAGAACAATTAAGAAGAATTTGTAGTAGCTAATTTATTTAGTAATTGAAAATAAAAACAAAAAAATTAAATTAATAGGATGCAACTTGAAGAATATGAGAAAGTAGAGGTACAAACAAATAGATAGAGAATAGATTAATCAGAAAAAAAATCATGATTTTAAAATTTCACAGTGCCCATAGGGTTCATTTGACACTTAATATTTGCAGAGGCACCTTTCTTAATTAAACAGCTTTCATATATGCACAATTATGAACAGTGGTCTCAAAGAAGCCAAAGGGAGTGAACATAAATCATAGAAGCAAGCATATTTACAATTGGGACCAAAGTGGGAAAGTCACACCATTGGCATTTGCTCTTTAGCATAAATGGTTAAGGTATGCATGCTCATTTCTCTCTAAGAAGTAAATAACAGAACCCTGGTTAATATTTCATGGCATCTTCAGAAGGAAAAATACTTAAGGGAAAGTAATAAAGAGTATTTAACTTCTAGTCTTTATTTATATGTCATTAAAACATCCATATAGATAATATTCTAGAGAATGCATTTTCTTTATTTTACTATGAAGCCTTATTGAGTGAATAGTATACCAGGCTTGCCTGACCAGGCGGTGGCGCAGTGGATGGAGTGTGGGGCTGGAATGTGGAAGACCCAGGTTTGAAACCCCGAGGTCACTAGCTTGAACGCAGGTTCATCTGGTTTGAGCAAAGCTCACCACTTGAGCCCAAGGTTGCTGGCGTGAGCAAGGGATCACTCCATCTCCTGTAGCCTTCTGGTCAAGGCACATATAAGAAAGCAATCAATGAACAACTAAAGTTCTGCAACGAAAAATTAATGCTTCTCATCTCTCTCCTTTCCTGTTGATCTGTCCCTATCTGTCCCTCTTTCTGACTCTCTCTCTGTCTCTGTCAGAAAAAAAAAGAAAAGGTACTAGGCTCTGGGTATACAAATCAATATAACAAAGACCCTATCCTTAAATACATAATAATTTTATGGAGGCCATAGACAGAGAAAGAAATTATAACACAACATGGTAAAGTGCTATAAAAGAGTACGAATAAAGAACGGCAGAGATAATATTAGTGTCCACCAAGGAAAATTCTCATAACTGTTAGTTAAAAAAACTGAAGAACATGACCTATTCTGAAGGTAAGAGTTTTGACCACGATTCACATCTCTCCAATTAAGTGTAACAACTTTGATTGGTTGTCTTATTTCAACAACTATGTTTCATTAATTAAAATATCTACTAAGAAATGTTAGAGAGAAAGGGCAATATGACAAATAGAATCGAATCAGACTAAGAGAATAATTTAGGTCCTATATTTATAGCCATCATAAATATTTATGTTACATATTCTTGTGCTTGATCCTCAGGGCTCTTATTCTCATAAGCTTAAAAAATAAGAATACTTGAGCCCTGACTGGATAGCTCAGTTGGTTAGAGCATCATTCCTGAAGTACAGAGGTTGCCAGTTCAAATTCCTGGTCTGGGCAAATATAGGAACAAATCTATGTTCTCCTCTCTCTCTGTCTCTCTCTCTCACTCTCATCCCTCACTAAAAATTAATTAATTAAAAAATATAAAATAAAAAATAATACTTGATATATTTTCTCTTCATATATATAATGTATACTGATGGCATGTATAAGTAGGTTTCACCTACAAAAAAAAAAAAAAAAATAAACAGCTACTTATTTGATTTGAAGAATACAGGGTTTTACCTGCTTAAAAATACTACCTTTTATCAGGGCTGACTGTATGAATTTCTTATGATGTAAGCCATATATTTTTTTTTGAGTAAGGCATTTTCTTCAGGAAGTCACTCTTACTATATACATGAACTTACTGAAAAATGAAGGCTCATTGGCATGTTAGTGATGGGTAATGTAATAATATTTAGTCAATGAATGTCTGGTCCTAAGAAGGTTATGAAAGAATAGGACACAAAATGATTAGGATTTCTCAATAAGAAAAAAAGAAAAGATTCTTGAATATGAGAAACCATTCAGAAAGGCAGATTAAATAAAAAACACAGCAGTTTTGAGAAAAGAAGGAAATCAGTTTCAGAAGAACAGAGAAGTACAAGCTATTTATATTAAAAACAGCGCATTTTATTTACTTCACAATTTTTATTGTGTACATTGCCCATATATACAATGTTATTTTTATATTTTGAGTTTAGTGTGTGTTTATATGTATATAATATATATGTGAGTGTGTGTATATATTATATGTGTGTGTGTGTGTGTGTGTGTGTGTGTGTGTGTGTGTGTGTTATCCTAAACATTTCTTTGAGGGATTGCTATTAACTACCTACATGTGCTGGAAAGTCTTCTTATAGGACCTGGAGTTATATATAGTGGGAAAAATGCTTGAGGTCCTTATAGATTTATGAGCTTACAATCTACTGGAAGACATAAGGAAATTCAGTGAAATACTCTAAGTGATTAGAGGTATACTGGAAATATGGAAACTTTAAAGAGAACTTAAGTTGAACATGAAGGGTGAAGAAGGTCTTCCAAACAAGTGAATTCTAAGCTGAAATGTAGAGTACGAGCAAAGTTGGCTCTGTGACTCACCTAGCTTGTTCTTACTCATAAAAAAAAAAAAAGAATCATAAAATCATGGGTAGATCTGAAAAGACTAATGAGGTCCTGGATGAGAGTTGTTCAAGTTTTCTGACCTCATTGTTCAGACACAGACAAGGAAGCTAATTTGTATAACAAATTCATCTTGCATTGGGTAGTGAGTAATTTTTATTACAATATACATTGTATATTGCATTTTTATGAGTAAGAACAAGCTAGGTGAGCCCAGGAGAGGTAGAGGTAGTAAGGGAGAAGGCAGAAAGAACGTGTGCATTACCTAACAAGATGAAAGAGCAATAAATTCAGGGAGCTAAGAGATATTTTTATAACTAAAGTTCAGAGTATGAAGAGGGAATGTCAAAAGGTGAGTCTGTAAGTATATTAGGGTCCTTTTGGAAGAAGGTACAGAAACGCACTGTTTCTAGCTTGAATAGTAAAGGAAGAATATATTATAAGCCTATTGTGATATCTCATTAACCTAAAGGTCAAGAATTTCTTTGGTCTCAAATAAAGAGAAAATTTAAAACTTAAATGGTATTAAGATTCTCTTTTTGTCCATTCATTTATAATCCATTATCTGTGTTGACAACATTCTTTATGCTCGCTACTGACACTCTCTTCACTTGATAGGCTATTTTCTTCTTATAGTCAATACAATGTTTTTTGCTTAGTCCTTTGCATTATACCTAAAGAACTCTTTATACAGTTGCCATAGTGGTCCCCAGTAGTTATTACATACCTAATTGATATAGAAATAAGCAGTTGGCCCACTATAAAATAATGTGAATATTTTCCCTGGCTAACCTGTTACCTGGAGATAATTTAAATTTGGTTTATATTGGACCAACATATCACCATTATGACTGTAGAAGGAACTCTTTCAGAATAAAGCAAGGGGCTAAGCAAACATCTGTATGTATTTACTACAATACATTAAACAGCACTAAAATATTTGTACTATAGTATACAAAAGTATAAACTCATTAAACTGTGGAAGTTCGTCACAATTAAAGCAAGAAATATTTCTTGAACTGTGTGTTCTTCGGGTGTGCTCAACATTTGTGAAATTTCCATTTGTGATTTATCAGGCGTAATTTTACTACCCAATGCAAGCTGAATTTGTTATACAAATTAGCTTCCTTGTGTGTGTCTGTACTATGAGGTCTGAAAACTTGAACAACTCTCATTAGTCTTTGCAGATCTACCCATGATTTTATGATTCTTTCTTTTTAATAATTTATTTATTCACTTTAAGGAGGAGAGAGAGAAGGAGGGAGGAGTAAGAAGCATCAACTCCCATATATGCTAGACCAGACAAGCCCAGGGTTGCAAACTGGTGACCTCAGTGTTCCAGGTTGATGCTTTACCCCCTGCGCCACCATGGCTCAGTCTGATTTTATGATTCTTTAGCCTCAGTATAAGTTAGGAGGTGTAGTGGATGAGAGCAGATGCGGCTTAAGAATTTTCTTCACTCTTGGGATTTTTATTTCTGATCTAATGAATTTTCCTACTTTTTCTCTGGATACATTACTAGAATTTTCTCCCAGGCACATCTGCTTTAACAGTCTGTGCAAAGTAGAAGTACTGAACCTTAGTCATGGGGCAGATCACATGCCATATAAATGATACAGTATGCTGACACGCCAATGAGCAAATGTTTTGATAAATCATAGAATGATACATTCTGTCTGGGTAGTCCTTTTCTATTTCTACTGCTATGTTTTAGAAAAATTGTTTTAAAATCTCCTAGATCCTTCCATATTGATAGTAAAGGTGTCTTGCAGTGATTTTGTTTCTTGTGTTATTTAAGAAGAATAACAAATATTTTTTATTAAGTACATGTTGTGTTCCAAGTGGTTTATATAATTATATGTTAATATGGAAGTTTTTCTTACTTAGGTGTGGTTGAGATCCCACAGCTACGGAATACACACACATACACATATACATGCATACAAACGGGTACTTGTTGCTGTTAAACTAGGTGAACAAACAAGAACTTAAAAGCATAAGACTACCATTTTATTATGCTTACAGATTTTGTGGATCAAGTTTTAGTATACAATATAAATCTCAACTGACTTCACAACTGGGTACAACTCAAAAAGTGGGAACCAAAATCATCGAAAGGTTCATTCACACACATGTCTAGCTGGGAGGACTAAAACACTAGAATTGCAAACTTAAGTTCCTACATATGCCTTATATAAGTGGCTTGGCTTCCTCAAACTATGGCTGACTAAGGGTACTTAAACTACTTACATGGAGGCTCAGGAATATCAATGTAAGTATTTCAGCAAGCAAGGCAGAAGATACATCACCTTTTGTGAACTCAGCCTCAAAAGTCACAATTTTACTTTCACCCTGTCCTATTAATAAATACCTGCTCACATACAAGGGGAAGAAGACCTTTCTCTTAATAGGCATAAAAAAATTGGTGCAATGTTTTTTAAAAATTCAAAAGATTACATAGGTAGGGGATGCTTTTAAAAAATGTAAAAATTGTGTTGAAATTCTTAGCTTTTTACACCCCTTGAGGATAAAAAAGACATGTGAGGAGTTGGAGAGAACAGAAATTAAAGATTCTTTGGAGAAATATCAGTATGTCCTGCATTCTCCTGTTCCATGTCAACCACTGTAAACACAAACAAACAAAAAAAATGAGCTTACTTTGCTCCTGTCTGAGCTAAAGAGATGCTTAAAAAGTTGGTAAAATCTAATATACATCTCCTGGAATTTGAAGGAAAGATGCAGTGACTGCTGTCTGAGTCATGCTTAAAAAGTCTAAATGAAAATAGAATTGACTAGCAGAAGTAGTCTGTAGCAACAGAATAAAAAAGTATTTACAGAAAGCGAGCCAAATTTTCAGAGTTTGCCTGTGCAATTTTCATGTATCAGAAAGGAGGTGGACATGAATTGTCTTGAAAATAACTGTGTGCTACACTCCTTCCCTAAAGACTAAGGAGACCTTGGTATAAAGGAGCTAGATTCATTAGAGACAAAAGTTAAAAGGGATGGATATGGCCAACTAGAGATTATCATGTGCACCAAGGAACTGAAACAGAGATAAACAGAATACAGAAAATGAATAAATGGCTTTGGAAATCCACCACATCTGCTGGTGTCACTGAAAGATAACAAATCCAAGTAGGGACCTCCTTTGACTCATTAGCTTTCCCACCTTCTATTGTGTCACAAAATAGCTATCATGCATAGAATGATGTAAAGTAAAAGCAAAATTGGAAGCCTTTTTATTCTATCTCCACTAGAGGATAAGGGGAAAGAAAAGTTTTTAATTGAAAATTAATTCAATCTTTTATTATTTTTATTAACTATATTAGGATGACACTAATTGACATAATTATATAGGTTTCAGGTGCCCAATTCTACAACACATCTCTATACATCATATTGTGTATTCACTCTGCCAAGTCAAGTCTTCATCCATCATCATTTATCCCCCCATACCCTTCTCCACTCCCTCCTTCCAGCAATCACCACTCTGTTGTTTATGTCTGTGAAGTTATTTTTGTCTTTTTTTGCTCTCTCTACTTCCTTCTATGTATTTTGCTTGTTAGTTCATTTTGTTCATTAGATTCCACATATAAATGAAATCATATGGTACTTGTTTATCTCTGACTGGCTTATTTTACTTAGCATAATGATCTCCAGGTCTATCCTTGCTGTCACAAGACATAAAGTTTCCTCTTCTTATGGCTGCATAGTATTTCATTGCAGAAATGCACTACTACTTTTTTATCCACTCATCTACTGATGGGTACTTGGGCTGTTTCTAGATCTTGGCTATTGTAAATAACACTGCAATGAAAATAGTGGTGCATATATTTTTTTAAATTATTGTCTCAAACTTCTTAAATATTAGACAGAAAACTATAAAAATCCTAGAAGACAACATAAGCAGTAAAATCTTGGACATTTCTATTATCAATGTTTTTGTCTGATATATGTCCTTGAGCAAGGGAAATGAGAGAAAAGATAAACAAATGGGACTACATCAATCTGGAAAGTTTTTGCACAGCAAAGGAAACCATCAACAAATACAAAAGAAAATCCACTGAATGGGAGAACATATTTATTGATACATCTGATAAAAGATTAGTATACAAAAATGTATTAAAGGACTTATAAAACTCAACACCAAAACACAAATAATCCAATTAAAAATGAGGAAAGGACCTGAATAAACACTATTCTAAAAAGAACATAGAGTTGTCCAATGGACATATGAATAAATGCTTTTCACAAATCATCAGAGATATGCAAATTAAAACTACAATGAGATGTCAGCTCACATCTGTCAGAATAGTTGTCACCAACAAATCAACAAGCAATAGGAACTGGTGAAGATGTGGAGAAAATGGAACCCTCATGTTTTGTTGGTGGGAATGTGCACAGCCACATTGGCAGGCAGTATAGAGTTACTCAAAATTTTTGAAAATGGAATGGACTTATGTCTCATCAATTCAAATTCTGTGAATTTGGAATTTAAATGCCTCTGGACTGATTTATTACTAAAACCTGGGAAAAGAAAACATTCTAGGAATACTTGAGAATGACTAACTGTTCTATGATATGAGCTGAACATATGCAGTAGGATTAGAGATAAATGAACCCTGGAAAAGATAGCAGTTTGTAGGGGAAGTTGTTGGGAGATAATTACACAGCCAACTTGCTTTCTAAATTTTTAAGTATTGTAATTAAGTTTATCATATATTAAATTTTATTTAGCTCTGATAGCAACTCTAATGAGGTAGGAAATATCATTCCCTGAAGCAGACAAATGATGGTCATAATCTCTCTGACATTTCTTCTATGAGGAGATGGATTCTATGTGGGTCATTTGTAGTTGTTATAATAGAACAAAAAACAAAATGCGGGAGTAATGCAGTACCAGTTTCCAGGCTGAGGCCTTAAGAGACTGATAATTTCTATTACCTTTCTCTTAATAAAGAAAACCACAACTCTCTATGAGGTCTTAGGACAAAATCAAGAAGTCCAAGTACCCCAAGTGTATTATGGTATAGGTCACGTGTAGGTGCTGCAATAGACTAACTTTGTCTCAGTTCATGCACTCCACACAAAAGGTGCCAGACAAAGAAGTGAAGTCATAGAGTCCTTCACTAAACTGGCTAGGCCAGACAATCTCCCAAATAAAGAATGTTTGGTGATCTTAGTCAATACTTTATGGAGCAGACAAAATGTGTAGTTGAGCCATGCCCCTATTAATGATTCACAATAACATTAGATATAAAATTTTTAATGGTTATTGTTTTAAGACAATGAATTTTAGAGTAACATATACAAAATTAAAAAGCCAGAGTATTTCCAGTGTATAGATGAAGAAGCTGAAGCTCACAAAGGTCAAGATTTTCCCAACAAAATATTTAACAATGGTAGAAAATATTTACAACTTGATTTTTTTTTTTTTTACTTCAAATACTTTTCACTACCATACAACCCCAAACAAAACACTGGATTGACTGGAGAAATTTATTATGTCACCCTTTATTTTTTCTACATGTAGTAACAACAATAATAAAGACAAAGTAGAATTATCATTACTCAGGAATTGAAATGGACTTCAAGTATTTGGGGTGTATTTTCTTTTTAAAGCTTGATGTTGATACACTGCATTAATCTATTTTATTGGTCAACTGACCTGACAGATAACTTTAATCTTTTGTATAGTTATTGCCTAATTTGTTAGCACTTCACATATATTCTACTTATTTATTATTAACTGTGTATTTATTGTAGAAATTTTGTTCCAATGCTTGCAATTACACATTCATTAATTTATCTATTAATTTGCTTCTCTGCTGCTTAACTATTGATAGCTTTAGGGCTGGTTTTTATATTTAAATAAAAACTTAAGAATATACATAGGGTTTTACATTTATTTTTATTTCTCAGATTTTAACCTGTGATGCACAGAATGGTCCCTAGTTGGACTTTAGGGATTTTTAAACAACTTTAAATTTTATGCAAAATGTTGTACTAACTTGCAGATGTACATTTTTAAGAGAAACATGTTCAAAAATTTTATACATTCTTACATCAATTTTTTTTAAATATAAAGATTCAAGCCCTGGTTAGGTAGCTCAGTTGGTTAGCACGTTGTCCTGATAGTCCAGGGTTACAGGTTTGATCCCCAGTGAGGGCACATATAAGAATCAACCAATGAATGCCTAAATAAATAAAACAACACATTCATCCTTTTCTTTCTCCCTTTCTCTCCTTTTTTCTCTCTCTTTTTCTCCTTTCCTCTCTCTCTCTCTAAAATCAGTAAATATAAAAAAACAAAGATTCGCTGCTCTTGAGCACTTGGGCTCAGTAAATTTAAAATAAATGTTGATGATTTAACTTATCGTTTGGGATAAGATCTCTTCCTCAATATTAATGGAGCTAACAGCAAGTTTGTGACATTAGAAATCTACTAGACTAAGTTAAGATTCAACATCTTGAGGGAAAATATATATATCTCCATAAGACGCACTTTTTCCCCCCAAAAAAGTGAGGAGAAAATGTCTGTTCATCTAATGGAGCAAACAATACAGTATTTTATTAAATATTTTAACATACTGATTGGTTTAGAATTTTTTTTTTCTCCTTAAAACTCTATGTGTGTCTTATGGTCAGGTGGTCAGGTACGTCTTATGGAGCAAAAAATACGGTGTGTGTGTGTGTGTGTGTGTGTGTGTGTGTGTAATAGTAAACTATAAAAGGAAAATAAAAAATAAAAAAAATTCACTTATACTTTTTTTTCACTCAAAGGTAATTCTGTTACCATTTTACAGAGTATATTGCCTAAATCTAAAACCAAGGTTGAATGGCTCATACCTGGTCTGCTGTCTAGTGACTGTCAGTCCTGATTTCTAGTGTTAAATCCTGGTTTTATAGTCAATATATTAGCTTAGATGGCTTTTCTTAACTATGACTTTACCATCACAACTGATGCCCTAACTTTCATTTCTCTTTAGATTTAAACAATGCACAACCCCACACCTTATATATCATACTCTTTAGAAAATAACACTAACAAAGTATGTTGAGTTCACTAAGTTCCACTCCTATTCCTGGACTTGGATCTGAACTTAGAGTTTTGAAATGTTAGCTTCTTACTGAGACTCCTAGATCATCACTTTGAGTACAAACTGAAGCCAGTTTCTGGCCTTGTACAAAATGGATATGAGAGGAAAAGAGGAGTTGATACTCAAAAGAAAAGTCAAGATTAATCTTGGGATTTTGACATAAATTATTTGGGAAAATATTGTAATCATTAACAGAGATGGTAAAGACTGGTATATCAGAATCTGTAGAGATAATATAATGAGTAGATGAGTGAATGAGTCAATAGAAGTCCAGTTATGGAAAATAAAACATACAATACCACCAAGGCTGCACCCAAACACAATTAAATAAGTGTGTGTGTGTGTGTGTGTATGTGTATGTGTGTGTAGTTTTCTGAAAATAATATGCAATGAATTGTTATAATGAACTATGCTTTACATACTGCCTTCATCTGGCTCTTGTCAGGAAAATAGCAACCACATCAGGTATTTTATGTAGGAAATCAGTTACACAATTGTGATCATTTACATTTGTTGGAAAACTGAAAAAGCAAAATAAATAAATAAATAAAAAGACAGTAAAGTAATTTAAAAAAATCACTGGAATAGAAAGTTAGATAAATATTGTGAGTTAAAGAATTAGGTAGCCAACCTAGAACTTGTAAAAACAAACCAGTTTTTTATTTTGTTGTGTTTAAACAATTGAGAATAGTCATGTAAATAAGACCTAAAAACGTTCCGATTAAATACTTTGCTATTGTGAAACAAATATTGAAATGTGCTGTGCTGGTCTTCAATTGTGTTAACTAAACTAGACTATAGTTCTTATTTATTTAAACACCAACCTAGATATTGCTGTGAAGGTATTTTGTAGATGTGATTAAAGTCCTTGATTGACTTGATGTAAGAGAGATTGTCCTAGATAATCTGGATGGGGTTGATTCAATAAAAGCTGATGTTTCCCTAGGTAGAAGAAATTCTACTTATGCACAGCAGCTTTGGCTCCTGTCCCTGAATTCTAGCTTGCCCTCCTGATGGTCTGTCCTATGAATTTTGGACTTTTCTAGACACTTCTACAATCAACATAAGTCTTGCAATAAATATTTTAATATATATTTCCCACTAGTTCTGCTTTTCTGGTTGATCCATAATAAATACAAAAACTTAAAGAGAAAACAAGGATAAAGATGTTAATGGCAAGTAATAAGTCAGTGGGAGGGGCAGTGGGTAAGGGAACAGAGGAATAAAACAGAAACAACAATAATCAGGTGCAACCTTGACAAATGAAATAACTTTTGCCACAATCATAGGACTTTTTTTATTTGGACATTAATTGGTTCTTAAGTATGACTTACTCTGCAGTCTGAAGTGAAAATGCTAAGTTTAAACCCTTCATATGAAATCAAAGAGAAAAGGAGCTATTGATTATTGTGAATTGTTATGTCAGAGGCCGCCAATGGATTACAATGAGGGGGCATTCACCCCTCATTCAATCCCCTCCTACACTGACAATCCAGCAAACCCACCAGCTGAATGCAGTTGGATGAATAAACCCACACCAGAAAAATTACCCAGCTAACACAGATACTATGAACAAACAAAAGCTTGGTTTTTAAACTACTAAATTCTGAGATGGTTAGCAATAGTTAACTGATAAATCAATATTCTTTGGTTATTCCATACTCTGAGAGCAAATTCTCCAATAGTAATGGTAAAGTGCCAATGTATAAAAATATATTAGCTATACTTATTTTAAGAAATTTTATCTTACAGTTTGCTCAATCATGTTGGAATTTTTAATGGTTAGAATATAAACCACTTTAGTTTCTTAATCTGAGAAAAAGATATGCATGAACAACTATATAATTGTTATCTGAGAATATGTGATAAGTTATTGGGACTGAGAATAAAGAAAAGTGAAGCCTGACCAGGCAGTGGTGCAGTGGATAGAGTGTCAGATTGGGATGCGGAAGGACCCAGGTTTGAGACCTGAGGTCGCCAACTTGAGGGTGGGCCCATATGACTTGAGCTAAAGCTCGTCAGCTTGGACCCAAGGTCACTGGCTCCAGCAAGGGGTTGCTCGGTCTGCTGAAGGCCAGTGGTGAAGGCATATGTGAGAAAGCAATCAATGAACAATTAAGGTGTTGCAACAGCAACGAAAAACTGATGATTGATGCTTCTCACCTCTCTCCGTTCCTGTCTGTCTGTCCCTATCTGTCCCTCTCTCTGACTCTCTCTCTGTCCTTGAGAAAAAAGAGAAAAGTGAAGATACCGATAACGTTATCAAGTAGACATTTTCAATAACTTAAGAGAACAGTACTGTGAAAGAATAAAACCTCCTGTTGCCCAGCAGGGCAGCAAAGTTGTTCTACATGTTTGGCGCGACCATTTAGGGGTTGTAGCTTCTAAATTATAACTAGTTCCCCCTGAAGATATGGCTCTGCCTACTAATAATACAGGTTTGGAAAACTTCAAAACAAAACTTTTGCTGCTACTGCCATTGTTGTCTAGACTACATTTATTGCATTTCTTTTTCCTTTCTACTTGCCACATCAGAGTTAAATTCAGTTGTGCAGGCCTCAGCTGCCCTGAATTTAGCAACACACACTTTCCAAGTTGTGCTTTCTCTTTGGAAGTGTCTTTCTTCTTCCCTTTAACTTATAAAGTCCCTCATCTTTTCTACCATATTAAAACCCTAGTTGTCGTATGGGCTAGCTGGCCTGATAAATTCACAAGCCAATTACTGACCCCCATATCACTTTGATCTGCATGTCCAGTTAATCAAATTCAAACTACAGGTACTCTAATTTTAAGGAATAAAAAAATATGCAGAAGAATGAATTTCCCAATCACTGGTATATAAGAATGAGTGAGAAGAACTTTCTTTAGGTACTATATTACTAATAAAACCCTCCATTCAAAGGAAAAAAAGATGTTTCCATGATCTTTTCTTTTTACTTGTTTTATATTATGATGTATTTATTGACAGCTTATGAAATAGATCTTCAATGCATCGAGGAAAAATGTAGTAAAGCCATTAAGCTAGTAAGTTTTAGATTCAGATAGACAAGGATATATCAGGTAAGGTGGCCATGGGCCAGTTACTTCACTTCTCTAGTCTAGATTTCTCTTATGAAAGCAAATAATAAGCTTGTTATGATAAGTCAAATAAGACAGCTGTTTTAAAGCTCTAGGCTGAGCTGGTGGCATACAGTGAATGTTCATTATCAGTAGCTGTGAATAGTGGTCATGCTTGTTCTTGTTATCTTCCAGTGTTTGTTAGAGGAAATAAAAAATACCCCAAATTTTGGTCAGCCCAATACATTGTAGAAGGCAAGTCTTAACAGCCACCTATTTGCTGGCCAGCAAAATGCTTCATATTTCAGATAGGAAACTGTACCTTTACCTTGTTCATTAAAAAGGTAACTCAAAGTGGATTTAATGAGCTTCACCTCTGTGGAGTTGATGCTGAGTCACTTATCAAAGGCTGTTAGAAGTCATCTGTATCTGCTCTGACAGGAGCAGCAAGCATCTCTGCTCCTGGTGACTTCACGTTGCACTATTGCTCATGGGTGTAAAATGTGCTCTCTCCAGGGCATGGCTTTTATAGATAGAGTCTCGAAGGGAGCACTGAAGTATCTTGACAAAATTGGGCACTCTGAAAATGAAAAGCCCAGTGTGTGTGTTGAAAGTTGTTAATAACACATTATCTCAATAATTGCTTTCTCAGAGCAAATATTAGGCTGTTTGGGCTTAGGCAGTTGAGGAAGCTATTTGTGGAAAAAACTCTCTTTTCTAAGATTGAAATTCTTTATAAAGAATAAAGCTGATATAGTGAAGCAAGAGTTGAACTTGTTGTCAAGAGAAATGGGTGGTATGCCAGCTATTTTTATTTTAATTTTATTACAGTGGTTTACCTCTCTGTATCTCAGTTTCTTTATTGGGAAATTGATAATCATACCTATGTAGAAGGCTTTGTGAGCTAATGTATATGATAAAACTTTCCATTGTAAATATTAAATAATATGTATAAAAATATGTTTGCACAGAAAACTTAATGAAATTCTAATCCCTGGGCCCCTCTCTAGAGATTCAGACTTAGATCTGACATGAGACCTACAAATATAAATATTAAACATGTATTCTCTAGACCTTCAGACACTCTCTAAAGTTATCTATGGACCACAAACCTTATAATTTTTCTATATTGTATACTTTTAAGTTATTTAGTACTACTAATGGTCAGAAAAAGAAGAAATGTATCAATTTTTTCTAATGTTTGAAAATATCAAATATGAGAATCCCTGAGAGAAATATATGAAATCAGAATGCACTTTTCCCTCCAATATTTTCAGCATAAATATTTTCATGAAGAGTGAAGCAAAGGATAAAAACATGAATGTGTCAATAAAGAAAGACAGGTTGTACGCCTTAGCCATTACAATATGTGCTTAAATTTATATAAGCCTTAAATGTGAATAGAAAGATTAGAGAGAAAACAAAGGTTACTATAGACCAAGTTGATATTTGTTTTAGCTTGAATAAGCTAGGCACCACCACTGATCTGGAGCTTCTCCTTAACTATATATGTAGTTATGGCCTGCCAAATAACCTGTGTTTTTATTAATTAAGAACAAAAACTTAGACCAAAGCAATAAATGGGGGGAAATCAAAATGTGATTTGATTTCACAGTATTTCTGTTTTTCCAAAACCAGATTCTGAACCTTAGTTGTCATTGTACAATAAAAACAGGTGTTGTCTCTAGTTTCCAGATGCTGCTATTGCAAACACAGATAACCTCTACCACCCCCATTGCCAGGAGAGCTTTTACAAAGATGAAATCAGCATCTACTTCTTGATTATCATTTTAAAGGTGCTCAAAGGCTTTCCTGTGCAGCTAAAAATGTATTCTTCCAGTGACCTTCATTACCAGATTTCATATAACTTAAAAAAAATGGAAGTCATTAGGTATTTATAATGAATAAAATTAAATATATATTTCATTCTATATCAAGAAGAGTAAGATAAAGAGAAATTTACTTGATTCTTACCTGTTGTAGGAAGCTAGACATCTAATAGAGTTCTTAAATCACATTCTTGAAAGTTTTGTTTTAGACAGCATAAACTAGTTTATTTTGAACCCACTCAACTACATAATACATTCAAAAAATTTAGACAAAATAATAAAAGAAGACCTGTGTGTCAGCATTGCTTGTAAGCTACCAAGGAAGTAAGATTTATCAGGCTAAGATCTTTAAAATGAAAGGCAATAAAAAAATGTGAACCTGATGCCTAAAACATCTTTTTTCCTCAAAGCCTTTGCTGATTGGATAGTGGTAGCAGAGAGGCTGAGAAATTTTGACCAATTCACAGGCTGGGTAACAAAAATGAAGGTCAGAGCCCATCAAAAGTAGAGGGCTCTTGTCTCAGGGTTCAATTCCCAATCAGGGCACACACGAGAAGCTACTATCTTGTTCTGCATCTCTTCTCCCCCCACCCTCTCTTCTCCTCCTGTAACCATAGCTTGATTGGCTTGAGCGAGTTGGCCTCCTGCACTGAAGATGGCTCCATGATCTCTGCCTCAGGCACTAAAAAGTGGCTCCAGTTTAAATGGAGCAATGGCCCCAGATATGCAGAGCATTGCCCCCTAGTGGGTTTGCTCGGTGGTTTCCTTCCAGATACATGCAGGAGTCTACCTTTCTGCCTACCCTCCTCTCACTAAAATAAAAGATAATAAAAAATTGAAAAAGTAGAGGGGTCCCAAAATGGAACACCAAAAATTTGGATTTCAAGAATACTGGTGTCAACCTGAAATATATACCAGATATGCAAGGACTCCAAATCTTCTCAGTTCCTGAGCTTGTTAGAATTACATGTCCTTAACCTAGAATCTGACAGAAGCGAGTCTATAACTTCACTATTCTAAGTAATATTACTTTAAAACTTCAAACTTTCTCCACTAAAGTTTACCAGATATTCCAAACTAGTGGGGCTGTGTTAATTGGATATCTGTACAGAAAAACAATGACTAGATATTTATTAAAAAAAATAGAAACAATGTTTGATAAAGCTAAAAGTAAAAGACAAAACAATCACACTTATAGAGTATGACACAGAAGCAATAACTCTCCAGGAGAATATCCTTGACTACACTAAACATAAAGAATTTACGTAAATCAGTAAGTAGAGGTCAGACAGCCCAATAGAAAAATGGCAGAAGATTTCACTCTAGAGGATATTTAAATTGCCATCATCAGAGAAATGAAAGGGAGTGAAAAATAAACCGCAATGATCTTCTACTACACAGCCACCATAACAGCTAAAGCTTTAGATTGACAATAGTGTGGACAAACGTATGGAGCAATGAGAACTATCACACATTGCTGGTAAGAGGAATAGTTGGTACAATTAACCTAAGACAATTATCTGAAAATAACAATTAAAATAAACATGTGCATACTTTATGGCCTGGAATCCTAGAAATATATACATATATGCACCAAAAGACATGTATGTATTGAGAATATTTACAGCAGCATTATTGTAATTGCCCAAAATAGAGAAACAACCCAAATGTCCATTAACTGAGGAAGAGATAAACAAGTTGCAATATGTATTTATACAATTCAGAAAATACAAAGCATGGGAAAAAACACACAAATCTCTGTTACATACAACACCATGAATTGTTGTGGAAACAATAACTACTCAGAGACCAGATGCAGTGTACCAAAGGACCTAGGGAAGACCATCTCACAATCCCCTATAGAGGTTTCATGAGATGGCCCCGACCCCCAGTCCTTATAGGTATTTATTGATACACACAAATAGAAACAGGGACAGGAATGAGAACGTCAAGAAGGGAAACTTCTTATCCTAAAGCAGGCAAAAGGACAAGGGAAGTAGCTCACTTTTGAGATATCTACCCCACCTATTGATTAATCAGAATTGCTGATTCTATCCCTATTGTGCTGTGTTCAACATGGTACTGTGTTCAGTACTTTCCATCAGTAATGCCACTGTGGCCTTTGCCTTAGGGCACTGAACTGTGTCCTGTTCTATATTGCTATTCAGGGCCTCTACATCTCTCCTTTTTTATTTTGAGCTGTATAATAAATATTCAAATTTTCAGTAGGTTCAGGAGTACATTTTTCTACAGATGGCGGTAGTTGCAGTTGAAGGTGAAGGGCAAATGTAGAGAGAAACAGGTTTTCAGGGATCACAGGCATGCTTGTATTTTGCAAAACTTCTTCAGCATGCCTAGTTAGATGCTTCAAAGTGTACCAGGTGTTTGGGAGCAAGTTAGGTCTTCTCTTTTTCAGGTTCATTCCCAGAGGTAGACTCACTATCACCTTCTGGATCTCTGGAGCCGGGTTGCTTCTTAGGGGCTGATTGATGCCACTCATGATAAAGCTTCACATTCCTTGCTGGTATCCAAAGAGGACCTGTCTATGACAAAATTACAGCATACCCTCACACCCAGGTTAGCAATTCGACTGGACCCTGCCACTCAGGGCCAACTAATACATCCCGGTACAACATGAGAGGGCTTAAGCCATTGCTCGGCTGGTATAAAATGCCTCTCAGCTGTAGTAAGTACAGATGAGAAAACTTTCAAAAAATTAAGAGTAAAAAGAAACTTCTACCATTGTTCTTGTGGGGTAAGTTTCTCCTTCTGAACCCCTTTCTTTTGTTTGAGCAGTTGATGTTTAAGAATGCCATTAGCTCGTTCTGCAATATTTGTAAGTTGGGTAAATTTCTCAAGCTCCTGAGGCCCCCAACAATGTCCCAAATTTCCTTTTTATTTTCCTTTCAGGACAATCCTTCTAAAGTTTTTCCCTCCCCTTCTTTTCTCGCATTTGTTCACTTTCTCAGTTCCTTCTCTTTTTGTTTCTTCCCTCTGCACAAAACTTCTACAACCTGCACAAACCTGTGATTTACACAAACCTTCTCCATTCAGAAATAACCAACTTTCCAAACAACTTACTTTTTTCATTTTCCTTTCAAAAGTACCTCCATGTCTTATACTGTTTATCATTAAAACCATAACATTTCTTTCCAAATAATCAGAATTCTCAATTTCCAAAAACCTTAACTTCAGTGAGGACTAAATTAGTAATTAGCAATTTTAGACTGATATTTTTCTGTACATATTTTGTGACCTTTAGAAACAGGTTCTTTCACTGGCAAACAAATATATTTCTAGAAATATAACAAATAAAAGGAACCTTTTGTCCAAGACATTCAAGAAAATCAGAAAAAATATAGTATTCAGACTAGTTTCTGATATTTATAACTGTTTGTTAATGGACTTTACTAAAATGTAATTTTTTCTCTTTAAAATTACCTTTAATTCTTTTCAAAGAGCTAAATTAAGATTATCCTAGTTACAGTATTAAGTCCGGTTTTAACTTGTCCTGGGAATTTGCATAAACACAATAAGAATAACAATTGATCATATTGGCTTTTTACAATCTGCTTCATAAAGAATTTTTAGATTGAGTTTTTTAATTAGCCCTTAGGCTTAGAAGGAAATGTGGAATGCTTTTCTGGAAACCAGAGAAAGAGAGATGGATCCTTGTTATGTACTGGCAGAAAGTGTGTCCTGTAGTTGTGTAGAGAGCAGAACTTTTAAGGAATGAACCTGGGTATGTGGTTAAGAAAATTTCCAAGAAAAGATTTGAAGGTTTAGCCTGGCTTCTTTATTTATAGTAAAATGTAAGAGGAGGGAAACAAATTGAGGGGAGAACTATATTGCTCACAAAAAGAAGGGGATATTCCAAAATGAATATAAAGTGATAAAATATCCTCTGATTTTTGTGAGCAGTATATTTAATTGAAAGATTCACTGTTAGAAAACATACTCTAGAGAAATGGCTGAGGGTGTGACTCTACTATCTTTTGCTAAAACCTCAGAAAAATCAGAAGTTCAAGAAATTCATTCACAAGATATTAAGGATATGCCTCCCAGATTTTCTCAATCAAACCAAAAATGCTTCTAGGAAGCTTTTGAGTGTTCTCTCTAAGTCTCCTCTACAGGAGGTCAAAATAGAGAAAGTATTATCTTAAAAAATTGTGGATATAGCTTTTGACTAATGAAATTAATCCCTGTGAAATCAACACAGGACCAACAGGATTCTAATTATATCAACAGAAACACTTTAAGCTTGGATTACAAGAAACAGAAAGAGTGAAACTAAAAGAAGCACCTGAATTCCCATATTTTATTGGCAAGCTGATAAAAATACTCAGCTGCAAAACTTGCCGCTTTCCAAGACAAAGGCAGAATGATTCAGAGGGCAGCATCAAGAGCCCAGACGGTATCAGCAAGGACCCAGAAGGCAGATCTGAGCCTTGAAGCCAAATCAAGGAGCTCTGGTTGGACTATGTCCAGATGTATTTCAAAAATACATGAGACCTGTGACTCTGTTTTATCTTTTATTTTTCACCTTTAAAAAAAGAATAAACAATGATGCCTATAATTGTTTTCCTACTCCTGCACTATAATTGTATGCTAAGATATTGGGAAAGGTAACTTGTTTCATTAGGTTTGGAAGTCTAGAGATGAAAAGAATTTTATCCACAAACTTCAACGGGTTACTCATTGACACCTTCTTTCAATGCTTAGACAATGGAATTTTGGACTTTGAACTGCTGAAGAAATGGGATAAGACCCTGGGATGTGAACAGGAAAGAAATAGGGTGAACTGAAATGTGTGTAGCATCTTAAGGTTGGGATGAGAAGTGAGGTATTCCATAGACAACAAGAATCACAATGAAATTATGAATTTTTTAAAAGGACAAAGTTGAAGAAATGCCCAAAGGAAAAACATCTGTTACTATGATGCAGGACTTAAAAATAAATATATGTATGAAATAAGGCATCCTTCATAAAATGAAAACAATAACAATCACTATAAAATGGACTTAATGTACTCAAAAAGATTTAGTTTGTTGTCAGGAACTCTATTATAGTTGTAAAGATCCTGAGAAGAAGAATGGAAAATTTCTTCTTTGCTAATTATTTTGAAATTTACCTTTTTTTGGGGAATATCAGTTAGGAACTCTGATATTTCAGAAATTAGAAGCTTTCTCCCCTCTCTGTCAAGAAAGGGCATGTAATGGACTTGTCTTTGTATTTATTTATTTATGCTTTGCAAGATTTAAGGCAGTGTCTCATCAGTATTGCATTGATGACAGCTTTTTAAAGCACAAATTATGAAAGCCTCCTCCCCCAATTATCTTTATTTTAATTGCAAAGTATGTCATTTCTCCAGAGTTTTAGTGTATCACATATTCAACTATAATGAGGCTATTTTTTTCTTTGTTTAACAAGCTCCAGAGTTATAGCTTGAAAATCCCCCAAACCTTGTCATGGTTTCTTTCGCAGATGATGGTCTACTGCATTATAAATGATGGCAGCTTGCCCTGGATTTATGCCATGAATGAATCTCCTAGGCTCTCCATTGACTCTAGTGTATCTTGAATTTGGCACAAGCATTCAACCATAGACCACCCAACCAATTAGAAATTGGTTTCAAGAACAACATCTTTATATCAATTTTGACATAGGTCTAAGGGATCTCGAAACCATGTCATATAAGGAAGACAAAAGAAATAAAGGACATTTAACCAGATAGAAATGAAGTTTTATGTATTTGTTTAGTGACCTATATGTTCACTAATGGACTGGTACAAATAGGTGGGTATTAAATACAAATCCTTATTTGGAAGGCATATCTAAGACCTCGATTCACTCAACAAAATAAATTTATTTCTTCTAAAGGATTTCTGAACATTTTATGGGAGAACTAATTGAGAGCCTATCAAGTCTATATTGAACATCAAGACTGCATTATTTGTGTAGGCTACATTGGGTAAAATAGGCTACATTACCTAAACTATTTTTGAACTCTGAGTAGAAGATTCTGGCTTGCAGGTTTTCTGATGTAAAGAAGGCCAGCTCAGCTGGTACCAAAAAAAAAAAAAATCATGAATAAAGGTGACCTAAATTATTTTTGTAATAGAAACTTTGACAGAATTCAAAGCAAAAATAAAACATCCTGTAACTAAAAGATCTGAAAGCAACCCTGGAATTCATCTTTTCCAAACTTCTAATTTTACCAGTGAGAAAACTGAGAGAGATGATGTGACCTGCATAAGATTATACCAAAATCATACTAACAAAAGGTGAGCAAGTCAACCCAACTCCTGGGCCTTTGTAGCTCTTATTAGTAAATTGGGCTGTGTTACAGTTGCAGGTTTTTTGTTTATTTATTCCCTATTAAATTATGCTTAAAGAGCATTGTGTCCTTCCTCAATTTCCCTTCATCATCTCATATAATAAATTGACAATATTAGTTTTCACTTTTCTTTTATGTCCCCTCACCTCACTACTAATCTCATACTAAACACTCAAAATTCCCACCTGCATCTTCAGTGAAATAACAATGGGAGATGGGTGCAGGGTTTAAAGTAGAGTGGACCTTAGGTCTTAGGAACACAGATAGTGATACTAAAAATAAAAACATAAAAACAACAAAAATAA
Source organism: Rhynchonycteris naso (assembly GCA_037038555.1). Classification (NCBI taxonomy): domain Eukaryota; kingdom Metazoa; phylum Chordata; class Mammalia; order Chiroptera; family Emballonuridae; genus Rhynchonycteris; species Rhynchonycteris naso. Next base: position 179,082,351 of record CM072997.1, on the reverse strand, counting down.
ACTATTGTTTGCTACTGTCCATGAAGATCAGAATCCAATAGTCGTGCAATGAGAAGAAAAGGGAAAGAGGCCTTTGGGGGGATATACAAGGGGTGATTGTGCAGGAGCCCCAGGACTTAGAGGATTTGTAGGCACCAACGACCCTGAAAGTTATGGCTGAAAACTCTTCCATTTCTCATGACCTGCTGGAACTCTTACCTCCTCATTACTTAAGAGGTTATAGTAGTTAGCTGGGGCTGTCATAACCAAATACCATAGACTTTATGGCTTAAACAACAAAAATTTATTTTCTTAGAGTTCTAGAGGATGAACATTCAAGATCAGGGTGCCAGCACGGTCACCTTCTGGTAGAAGCTCTTTTTCTGGCTTGCAAACAGCAGCCATCTCACTGTGTGCTCACATAATCACTTTTGGGCTCCCTGAATCAGAGAAAGAGAGAGAAAGAAAGAGAGGGAGATCTGATGTCTCTTCTTCTAAGATCACTAATTCCATTATGTAGTCCCAATCCTTACAGTTTCATCTACCCCAAATTGCCTCCTAAAGGACCCACTTCCAAATAACATTCTTGTATTGGGTGTTCAACATATGAATTTGGGAGGAGAGGAAAGAATAAAAACTGAGTTCATAGCAAAAGTGCCTTTGCTTGGCCTAGAAAATATAAGCTGTCAGCGAAGTCTGACACTGAATTTTCATAAACAAAACACGTTTTCCACAGGTTCCAGCTTGTGAACAATTTTGTAATTGTGTACTTACATTTAAGACTGCAGCAACAAATGTGAAGATGCTATTTTTCTTTATTTAGTAGATTTCAGAGTTGGTTTTTTGAAAGGTTTATCCAAAGATAGTTAAGTTAAACATTGAATATGAGACTAGTTCAAAATTGTTTATCTCTATCTCAAAATTGTATTTTAGGATTCAAAATAAAAAGAAAGTATCTTTTAAATGTTTATACATATTCCAGCTAACTCCTCCAATCACCTCCCAGTCTTATGTTTATTCATTCCTGATTTAAATAAGTGTGCTGTTAAGATACCATTTTCTTTATACTGATATAATCTGATTTGGGGCATTTAAATTGAAGGTAGTTCAATCTATTCTTTTTTCTTTATAATTTTGAAATTTTATTTCCCCTTCACTCATACACATTTTGTGTTTTAAGTGGGACAGTATATTAAGTAAACATTTATTTTTTTCTCCCATTCTGTGATACACAGTGAGTATTCTGAAGAGATATTAGGCTTCCACATGGGAAATCTAGGATTACTATCAAAATTCTTTTTTTCAACAGATTAGTGTTTGAGCAGAGTTGCTAGGAGATGGCACATTAAAGTTATTCTTCAGTGACCTGTGAATTCTGCTTGTTTTCAGATACATACCAGGTAAGCATTTAAGGAAATTATATACATCCATATATAATTAGAAGACCAGAATATTATAAATTCTATATAAAAAAACTTAAACCCTAGGATTCCAGAATGAATATTTAGTGTTTGGCAAACCTAGAAAGAGTCTTGATAAAATATATTTGGTAAGGTGTATTACTAACATATTTTGTTCACCCAAAGCACTCCTAATTATAAGGAGACACTCTTGTCAAATATCTGTAAAAACACTTGAAAATATTCTTAATCTCAGAACGTAAGAAGACAATGATTTCTTAAGAATTACAAACTCATGATGTAGAGATAGAAGTCAATTTATTTTACTATGTAATTATATATTATTTACTCCAAGTAATATACACTTGGGTTATAATAAAAAATTAAATGTCTCTGTTTTAAGAATATGACAAAATTTAGATTCTATATTCTTAAAACTAAATTTCTATTCTGATCCTCTTCTCCCAGTTTTTCTGCCTACATGGTTTATATTGTGAGTCATGGCGTGTACCTGTATAAACCTGGTTGCATTAAAAGGTTGATATCCTGTATTTGGCTCTAATTTATAAATATAAAAAGTATGTTGTCTTTCTTTTAAAGTTCAGGTTGAGCACCAAGTCTTTATCAATGCAATGTTGTAAGTATTTGGCAAACCATAATTGGAATGTATAAGAAGTAGATAGAGTATTATATTTTGTTTCAGTGGATTTTATTTTAAATCCACATTCCTTCAGAAATTAGAAATTTATTTTTGATTACCTGGGAGTCTCACCATTCTTTCACGGGGGTCATATTCAAATTTTATAGGAAAAGGGGATTATGTAGCACTCTGACTTGCCATGTTAGAAGTGAATGAAATAGCACATTAAAGTCTTCATTATCTTTTGTCTACTCTAACACCCATTGATGTATACTTGTTTTCATCTGACCTGTCATCATAGATTTACCCAGGCTGCTATTTACTCTCCTTGCTCCAAATTCAAAGCAGTAATCCTTACACCATGCCCACACTGCTGTTCATGCACAACAGGTACATCCTGCTAATTTTAAACTATTAGGCCTTCGGTAGCTTTTGTACTTTCATTCTGGATAATGTCAGCTTGTTCTTGCTTTGGCATTTGCTCTAACATTATATGTATTGTGTGGTTACTCTAGGCTCTACTCTTAGGTCAGGTTACAATTCCTTTTTGTGCATAGATCTTCAGGTATATTGAAAATATTCTCCCAAATCCTTTCTCAAGAGCTCAGTGGGGTAGGACAGGGAAAAGGCATAAATCCACTTACTGGGGAAACACCATAGACTATTTGCTTTCTCTGTTGGCCTTCTCTCATTTCCTTCCAAAGAACTCTTATCTAGTCTGAAGAAATGAAGTAGGTAGCCTATTTCTTCAACTTTCCTTTCAAAGTTATTTGTGGTATGTGTTGGGCAAACAAGTGTGTCAGGCTTGCTCGCTTGTACTTTGCCTGACTGGTGCATGAGCACAGGGCAGCACCATGTGTATAGTCTATGTAAGGCTGCATGTGCTTGCCCTCAGGGTGGCAGATTGCAGATTGTTGGCCACCATTGGGAGGAGCCATTTTTGCTAATGTTTGCCGGAGAAGGTGTTCCTCCACTCTGGTCTGTTTGCTCTTTAGCTGAGAGAGAGAAGCAGTTTTCCCTGCCTGCTTGCTCGTCGGCTGTTGTGAGACTAATAAACGGAATGTCCCACCATTTTCCCGCTCCACAGTTCCTTTACCATCTGCCTGAATCCAATGTGAACCTGCATGAGCACAGCCACCAGCCTTACAGTATGCATTATCTGAGTTCTTTAAAGTCTAAAGATTTGAAAAACTAAGACTAGAGTTTTGTAATCCTAAGAGGTTAATTTTTTTGTATGCTCTTGTGATATATTATTACTCCAGAGAGTGAAGTGCAAAGTGTCCAAGACAATCTGAAATATTTCAAATACTAGCCTTGATATTTGATTTCCTTTAAATGCTTTTGCATACATACTTCTGTACCTTTCTCCATTGTTTCTTATATGTATATTTATTCTCCAGTTGCCTGACTTCTAAACAAACTGCAACAACAGGAGGTAACCTTACTGTTTCTGCAAAAGAACTGATTTTTAATTTTCTGTTTATAACATTATTGTCCTCTGTACACTGAAAAGAAGTATAGATGCCATAACATCTACTGTAAAGTAAATGTTATACTGTTATTAAATATTCTCCTGTCTGCCACAACTCCTTCCTATTGGCTTTGGTAGCTCAGCAGATAAATCCTGTATTTGTATTATGTTCAATACTGTACAAACTTCAGAAGTTCATAATAAACTCTTAAATGTTATTGATAAGCTTAATGCCAAGCAAGCAGCACAGATCAAAGAGTGAGTAGGATGAGATACAATTTGACCTGCTATTGTTGAGGAAGGGTCACATGTCCGGGACCAATATCACAAGTTTTACAGTAACTGACTATTTTAGTGATTACAGTGCAGATGTCAACACTAATTGTAACAGAATAACATATTTAATATGACACCTCAGTTTTGATCTAAAGGACAGTAACTATTGGTCTAAAGATCAACATATTACAGGGAAACTATAGGTTCCATGCCCATGATAAATATCTTACATAAAACTGACCTTTAGTGATTAACTAAGCTGAAGGATTTTTATTCCCTAAAATAAATCCCTCTTAAATCTTGAAATGCTGTCCTTATAAAGTGATATTTACAAATGGGCATTTACATCTCTAATAGACCCATTGTACCAATTCTCATCTTCATAATCTATTATTTCACTTCAATGTTTTTATATAGGATTGTTGATCAACTAGGAATACTATTTTCCTTCACTGATGATTCCTTATAATCTTTTATGGTGTGATAAGAGGTATCTAAATGTCAAGAGTTACTCAGTGTTTTTCTGCAAATCAACACATTTCTTTCACTCAGTTTTTTTTTTATTCATCTAAGGTACTAGACTTGGTTTTGAAGGCAGCAAAATGTTGAGGAAAGCATTGTTATAAAAGGAGAACAAGTACAGAAGTAAATGAAAAAAATGCACACTGAACAGTAAATAAAGAATAAGGTTTCTTTCCTATTAGAAAAATCAGTTGTCACCTAACCAGGCAATGGTGCAGTGGATAGAGCATCAGACTGAGATGCAGAAGGACCCAGGTTCAAGACCCCGAGGTCACCAGCTTGAGTGCAGGATCATCTGGCTTGAGCAAAAAGCTCACCAGCTTGGACCCAAGGTTGCTGGCTCCAACAAGGGGTAACTTGATCTGCTGAAGGCCCGTGGTCAAGGCACATGTGAGAAAGCAATCAATGAACAACTAAGGTGTCACAACAAAAAACTGATGATTGATGCTTCTCATCTCTCTTTCTTCCTGTCTGTCTGTCCCTATCTATCCCTCTCTCTGACTCTCTCTCTGTCTCTGTGAAAAAATAAAAAATAAATAAATAAAAAGAGAAAGAAAATTCAGTTGTCTAAATGTGAACATCCAGTTGGAGAAATCAAGTTTTCATGGAGACTTTTTCACCTAACATGACTTAAAAGGTGTCTGAAACTTGGAAAGCTGACATCATGAGTAAAAACAAGAAAATGTAAATAAATGTCATGAAGATGGAAGATAATATAAGTAAATTAGAAACCTATGGTACATATTAAAAAAGTAGGTTAGACCTGTGTAGCAGGACCATGGTGTTACTAAAAGCAAAATGTAAACTAAAAATGAGTCTGAAGCCAGATATTGAAGGGCCTTAAAGGTCAAGTTAAGGAGATCAACCGAAATTGTTAAGCAGTAAGAAGCCACTGAGGAAATGATTTTATGTAGCGCATGTTTTCTTCAAGTTTTCCTACATTACAAATAAGTGTCCCATATAAAAACTAACTCTTATTACTCTTTCTTCACAGTAACAGTAACTCTTATTACTGTTTCTTAGGTCTGTATCTTTTATCTAGGTTCTAGATGTCGGACTTCATATTTCATTCCTCTCTCCCTCTTACCCCAGTAAGCTCTTTTCCAGTCTGACTTTCTGTTTTATTTTTTGTGCTTTTTATTTTTGCATGTGAGTGTGTGTGTTTATGTTTTCTAGCATGAAAATATGGGCAATAGTTTTTGTTGTGTATTTTGATGATTTCTGGTTGTATTGTATAGAAAATTTAAAATCAATTTTCTACCCTCTTTTCCCTTTTTGTTTCTATCACAGAGGCTGACAGGATACACATTTACTTTTTTTTAGTGAGAGAGATAGAGAGACAGGTTGGAAAGGTGAAGATGAGCATACTTACTTTCTTGTATTCTCTTGCAAGTAGTGAGCGGTCATGTAATATAGATCTTTTAGTGTAACTGGAAGTCTGCTAAAATGACTCTTGAGAAAGTTCTTTCTTTCTTGGTTAAAGGAATTGGATCAGTATCATTGACAGTACTTTCTTATTTCTTCTTCCTGGAATATATATAATATTGCTTGTAACTGAAGCAAAGATGTGGCATGGGGAAAATCAAGAAAATTTCAGAAATAGTTGAACTATTGAACCAATTTTAACAGAAGTCTTCAGATATCTGATGATATGACAGAAGTGTATCCCAAATTGCTTAATTCACTTTTATTTTACTTACCACCAAAATAGTTCCTAATTAGTAGACAATGTTTATTTGTTTTATGTAAATATTTTTGTGAGAGAGAAACAGAGGGTAAGAGAGATAGAAACAGAGACAGACAAGAAAAGAGAGAGATGAGAAGCATCATCTCCCAATTGTGTAACTTTAGTTGTTCACTGATTACTTCTCATATGTGCCTTGACCAGGGCCACAACTGAGCCAGTGACCCCTTGTTTAAGTCAGTGAACTTTGGGCTCAGGCCAGTGACCTTTGGGCTCAAACCAGTGACCACAGGATCATGTCTGTGATTCCATGCTCAAGCCACCAAACCTGTGCTCAAGCCAGATGAGCCCATGCTCAAGTGGCGACCTTGGGGTTTCAAGCCTGAGTCTATCCATTGTGTCACTGCTGGTCATGCTGCTTTATGTAAATCTTGACTTAAAAGAGAGTTATAACAAATGTTTGGTTAAAGTAAAATAATCAAATAATTTATTCACTGAAGTCCATATACCTCTCTGAGTCTCACTTTTTAAAATCTATAAAATGAAGGAAAACCACCTACTCTGAAGAGTTATGATGCTTAAGGGCACTGAAACACCTGACAAAAACATCTATGACAGGGACTGGTCTATATCAGCAGATGATTAAATATTTTTAAATGAAAATGAATAAGACATTCATACTTAAAAAAAGCTCATTTGAATGGTATTAAGTTGTTGTTGGGTTTACTTTTTAGGTAAGTCTTTGAAAATTTCAACAAGCAGTTTCTTTCTTGCCGTTAGAATAAAGTTGGTAATTGTCATTAGAAGAAAATTGGCATTTGCTACCAGTCCAAATATAGAGTTGGAGGTCACTGTTATGTCTGTATTTAAACTGATGACTAAGACAGCATCTTGGGTTTAGTTTCTCTATTTTAAACTATAATTTAATACTAAATAAATGATGATTAATAGGTGACAAATATAGTCAAATTTGATGTTGATGTGCTTCTACAATGTTTAGAAAATTGCTAATGAAAATTTTGACTTCTGTCATCCAAGATTATATTCCTTCTTTATTTGTACATAACTTAACAGCTTACTATATAGACAGTTGTAAGCTTTCAATATTGTATACCAACAACTTTCAATATTGTACAGGAAGTACAAAATTGTGTTCGTCAAGGCTCCTTGCTAGATCATGATTCTATTTAATACCATTAAACTATAGCATAATGCTGACAAACACTACAAAGTATTTCTTAATTTAATACTCAAAAACCAGAAAATTAATCGCTATTTGAGGGAGGAGGATTAAGATTTAATCACCTCAAATCAATATTTATTCAAGAGTTTGTTACTTAAGCAGGTGATAATACCCAACTACAGATAAAGAGGAGATGCAGAAAACACAGTTGATAAAAAGAGCTGGCAGGGTGTATGCCTGGCAGTTTGGGGATATCTCTTGTCAATCTTCAACATCTTCTTAAAAAATCAACCTGATCATTAAATTCATTTCCAGATTTTGTTTCTATCAAATAAAAGGCAGGGAGGCAAGAGACAGACTCCCGCATGCATGCTGACCAGGATCTACCGGACAACCTCTCTGGGGCTGATGCTCTTCCCATTGGCCACTGCTCTGTTGCTGGCAACCAAGCCATTCCAGCACCTGAATCAGGCCATGGAGCCATCCCCAGTAACCAGGGCCAACACATACATTCAAGCCATGGCTTCAGGAGGAGATGAGAGAGAGAGAGAGAGAGATAGTGAGAAAAGGGGGGGAGGATGGAGAAGCAAATGGTCACTTTTCCTGTATGCCCTGATTGAGAATCAAACCCAGGACATAAGCACACCAGGTGAATGCTCTACCACTGAGCAAACTGACCAGGGCCCATTTCCAGATCCTTATAAAATATTTTTTAGAATTTGTACAACTGACTTTGATTTGAATCACATAAAAGAAATGGCTGTTATGTCTTATAGTAAGTAAATCATGTCCAAAATTATTTTTCTCCTATCCCGCTCAGAACTCAGCCCTGAAATTAAGAGACAAAATTATGAAGAGTTCTTTATTGGAGCTCATTATTAGAATCTAGATTACACATTTAATTCAACACACATGACTTCATTGACCATTATTGACAAGCCAAAGGATCTCTTGATTTCAAAAAGCTCTGGCAAAACTCCTTTGCCTTTGAAGTTGAATAAAAACTACTGGTAACACCCTTGGAGTTCATGCAACTTCCTATTCAAAGAAAAATCTTCTGTTTCCTAATTCCACTTAGAGCATGTTTTCAAGGTCCTCATGTCAATGCTATGAATGTATTGTTTCACTCCATTCTTTATTTTGGTGGACTTGAATGTGAGTTCTTTCTTTACATATAAACATTAGCTAGAACAAAGCTGGAAATTTTAATTTGAAAGAGAGAAATCATCAGTTGATATTAGACTCTAAAACATTTTTGTGTCCCAAGAAGAAGTTCTCCCATATTTCTGCCAAAGTGTGTTTTTATTAAATTAAACACAAGTAGTTCAAATAATACTGATGAACATAGCCTTGCCAAGTCAACTTTTGCCAGATAAATCAAGATGAGTAAATTAACCACATGGTAATGCTTTCAGAGTACTTCTTCATGGTCAAAAAGCACATTTATAATTATAGAAATTTATTGTTAAGATAATTAAAGTAAGAATTGAAAGGATATTAAACTAGATTAGGGTGGACCTTAAAGTGAATCAAAATGGTCTTATAAGTCTTTGAAAAGAATTCACAGAGAGACACAGAATAAAAAAAGATGAAGATTAGGTATTGTGTTGCTATAACTAATAAATACCAGAAGCCACCAGAAGCTGGAAGTACAAAGAATTCTTCCCTGGAGTATTTGGAGAAAGTTTGATCCTGAAAACACCTTAATTTAGACTTTTGGTCCTCTATTAGAGTATAAATTGCTATTGTTTTAAGTCCCCATGTTAGTAGGAATTTGCTGCATCAGGTTTAGAAAACAGATATAGGCAGGTTTGCAGCCTTTGAGGCTTCTCCTTATGTTTGAGAAGCTAACAAGTCCAGATGCATGTTTTTATAACTTCTCTTATTGCTAGTGTGCAAGCCTAAGGTTTTAGCTTAGTCAATATATTTATCTATTGCTGTGTAATAGCACATACTTAGTGGCTTTAAACAACACATATTTGTCACTTCACAATTTCTGTGGGTCAGTAGTCTGGACAATATCTAACTGAGTCTAGCACCTCAAGTAGCTGGCCAGGCTGTGGTCTCCTCTGAGTCTCAACAGGGATAAAGTCTGTTCCCTTGCTTATGTGGTTAATGGCAGCATTCAGTTTCTTTGTGGACTGTTGGACTGAGGGCTACAGTTACTTGCTGGCTGTCAGCTGAGGCAAGTCAGCTTTTCGCACATGGCTGCCTCTTTTCTCAAAGGAAAAATGTCTCTTTGGAAAGTGGGTATTACAATCTTCTGTAACATAAACATGCACATGTAATCACATGTACTCTGTCATTTTTGTTTACCACATAAAAGCAAGTCTCAGGTCCTGCCCGTGTTCAAGGGGAAGGCATTACACAAAGGCATGAATAGTGGGAGGTAGGGATGTAGGATTCACCTGAGTGTCTGTCTGCATAGTCATTCAGATCTATTTGTTCTTTAAGTTAGGGGACAATGAGGACTCTATACTGGAATAAATAGTAGTGGTGGCAGCAGCATCGGGCTCCACTTACGTCTGTGTCAGAGGCCGTCTGCAAAGTACAGTACTGACATTTTGCTATGTTTGCTACTGAGACTTGTGTTTGTGAGTGGGACCAGAATCTTGTGTTTGTGATGTTCTTATAAAACTGTTCTACAGCTGTTTTTGGCTGTGGCTTTGGCTACAAAACCTCTCTTTTTTCTGCTCCTTGTGGAATTGAACCTGGGACATATACCAGGCCAACGCTCTACCACCGAGCGTATCAGCCAAGGCCCACAGCTAAATTATCTAATTCCCTTAATGTGATATCAGAAAATAGAAGTCTTTGTTCATCTTTTGGCCTACCAGAAGTTCCCTGGATAATTTCTAGACCTTCTGTCAATGATGTTTGAAATTAATTTTATCCGTTTTATTGCCATATTTTTACTATACTTTTCTCTCTTCTTCACTTCATAAATTTTTTGTCTATCTACTTACTCTATTTCTCATCTCTTTACAGTGTTCTATCACGTTAGCTTTGTTCATACCATTTCTTTCCCTATATAGCTCACTTTCTTTTTCTACAAGTATTCAAATGTTGCTCATTTCTTAAGGTCCAAAAAAGATATTATCTGCTCTATTATCATTTTCCTGCCTGCCCAAAGTAATCATTTTCTCCTTCAAACTCCCACATTCATTATTTTAAATTTTTTGTAATAAGTATGCATGTCTCATTTATTTTTATACAATGTAAATGCCCTTTGTATACCATGACTAATGGTTCATCTTCATATTCTTTGAGTTCCTTATATATAATGGATATTCAATAAAAACATGAATAAACTTACAATAGGAGAGCACAGGCTATGACAGCAATAAAAGCAATCCCATTAAAGAGCTGTGGATAATGATCCTCTCTCAAATAAAATGTGCCCAGTTCTCTAAATTGTTTTATGTAGGTATAACCTAAATACCACATGTAAGTTTGACCTTAATTGTATCTCCCTCAGTTTCTGTGGTTGTCATTAATGGTATTATGTACCAACTATTCCTGGCTTTCTTGAATCTACCTTCTAGGCATAATTTGAGATTGGGTGGAGTGATGTGATTTGCCTTGACCAATGAGTGTGAGTAAAAGGGACATGGGCCATCTCAGAGCCAGAACATTTCATTGTCAGTGAGACTTTGAGAGTCCTCTTTTAACACTGGTATAGTAACATATGTATTTGACATAGTGTGACTCTCTCTTGAGACATTATGATGAAGAGAGCTCCCTCATGACCTACAGTGAATAAGAAATAAAACAGTGGATACTTAAAACATTAAGAATTGTAGTTTTTGTTGTTGTTTCCACATAAACCAGTTTATTCTAACTGATGACACCTTTGATTTCTTTTCAATCTAGCAAACCTTCATAGGCTTTATAACACAAAATCTGTACAGTTTTTATTTTGTGCTATTTTTTCTATAACACTTTCTATCACCCACTGCTTAGAATATCAGTCATAATTTATGCACAAATGAAGGGAAGATAGAATCATTGATGGGGAAAATTAGCCATTATGAATTGGATATGGAGATAGGCATATATAGTGAAAACATGGAGTTATAACAGAATAAATTTCTCAAGAAAAGAAGAATGAATTTAACTTTATTTTAAGTGTAGAATGCCATAAATATTATACTACAGTCTCAAATTCCTATGGACATTTGTTGTTTATCTTGAGAATTACTTAGAAAGACAAGATGATGGATACAATCAATAAAAAAGTTTGGGTTTTAGGCTATGATTATAAAGAAAACGTTTTCTGTTAAATTCTGGATTTTTAGTAAATAAGCATGTTTATAGGGAAAATTTATATTAATATACAAATAAATTGTTATACCTTTCTAAACAAAGGTGCTATCTTTGTCACACATTGCCACAAAATTTCAACAAATTATGTTCTTTATAGAGAATCTAAACTTTAGACATAAGTGACCTTCTCTAGGACATAAATTCAAGCAATAGAAGTTTAAAAAAATAGTTTGACCTATTCAGTCTTGAAATAGCTTTTATTTTAACAATCTGCTTTCTGATAACCAAAAAGCAATTTTAGCGCAATAGGCATGCTTTATTGAGGATTAGAGTAAGCATTTTGTCCTAGAGTAAGTTGGGATACAGTTTTCATGATGATGTCATTTGAATTCACAACAACATGTGGGTGTTAGAAAATTTCTTTAAGCTATATGTCTAAGAAAAATCGTAGAAAACAATAAGATTTGAGACAGAGGAGGGATCAAAAGGGAACAGAGGAAAAGAGGACAGAAGGAAAGGGGAAGATAAGATGGGATATACCTGAAGGGAAGGGGGGAGGGTACTGCAGGGAAGGGGGCAAAAGAGATGTTGAGGGAAATATGAGGGAGGGGGAATGCATTCAGGGTGACCCTAGAATCTATGTAAACACAATTAAATAAAAAAAATTGAAACAGCCTGACCAGGCGGTGGCACAGTGGATAGAGTGTCTGACTGGGATGCGGAAGACCCAGGTTCAAGACCCCGAGGTCACCAGCTTGAGCGCGGGCCCATCTGGCTTGAGCAAAAGCTCGTCAGCTTGGACCCAAGGTTGCTGGCTCCAGCAAGGGGTTGCTCGGTCTGCTGAAGGCCCGTGGTCAAGGCACATGTGAGAGAGCAATCAATGAACAACTATGGTGTCACAATGGCAACGAAAAACTAATGATTGATGCTTCTCACCTCTCTTCGTTCCTGTCTGTCTGTCCCTATCTATCCCTCTCTCTGACTCCCTCTCTGTTCCTGTAAAAAAAAAAAAAATCAAAACACACACACACACACACACAAAAAAAAGAAAACAATTAAAAGTCCCATTCATTGATCTTGAAAATATAGCTGATGTAGCCTGTATGAATTCATGACATAAGTAGTTTTTGTGCAGTCATATTAAGGAAACAGGCTCTGGCCGGTAGCTCAGGGATAGAATGTCAGCTCAGCATGTAAATGTCCCAGGTTCGATTTCCACTCAGAACACACAGGAGAAGCGACCATCTGCTTTTCCCCCTTCTCTCCCCGCCATTTTCCCTCTTACCCTCCCACAGGCAATGGCTCAATTGGTCAAGTGTAGCTCAGGGAAGTGAGGAGAGCTCTGTTGGTCCAAGTGCATCAGTCACAAGTGTTAAAAATAGCTCTGTACTCAAGCACTGACCCCAGACAGGGTTGTCAGGTGGATCTCAGTCAAGGAGCATGTGGGAGTCTGCCTCACTATCTCCCCCACCACACCCCTAAAAAGAAAAAATAAATAAAACATAAATTTATGAGAGACAAAATGCACCATACCATCAAGGAAATGATTTGTTTAGGCTATTGTTAATAGGGGGAATGTTTGTTAAGGAAGAATGTCTCAAAGAGAAAGATGGTGCCTGTGTTTTACAAAAACAGGTAAATAAGGAAGTCATTGCAGTCTTAAGAGACTCATGAAGAAGGATGGTGGAGAGACTTGTAATATGTGAAGGCAGGAATGGCTGAGAACAAAGAGCAAGTTTATTTCATAACTATCAGAATTTTCTAGCATAAAGGGCTTAAATAAAGTTCAGCATCATCAATTTCAAATCTGAGTTTTAGTCAGGACACAAAAATCATGCCAAGTGTTTTTACCAAAAAGGGACTTACTGCCAGAACTAACTACTTACCAAACCATTAGAAGGGCTGGAGATGCAAACAGTAGGGGAGGCTTTCACTGGCTGTCAGATGCACCAGCACAGTGGTAGTGTGCAGAACCAGGAGGTACTCAGGTTCTGCCAACCAGGACAGAAGCCTGAAGGAAGGTCTTCTTGATGATCACATCTGCTGACTCCCATGAATTTGCTTGCCACTGCCCAAGAAAAAATAATAGACTTTGCCATCCTTCCACCTTCTAAATCATGCTCAAATGCCCCTCGGTGATAGAACATAAATTGTACTTCAAGCCCAAGAGTCAAGAAAATTTGGAAAATGTGTTCGTTGCATACCTAGTCATTGTGAAACAGAGGAAATCCTAGAAGGTTTTGCTGCTTGTAAAATTAAATTTAGTTACCATGCTAATTTTTATTCTTGTAATAAAGGAATGTAAAGAGATTTAATTCATAACACTAAGCAATGTTTCTCCTTGCATCACCTATTCAAAGCTCTCTTACCCACTGCTGCTCCCTCACCTTCATTTGTTAAATCATAGCAACAATTTTTCATTCTCTTTCCTTTTATTTCTTCCTCCTATCTTTTGCTCTCTATCTCTTTGTTATGTTACTTAATTTAAAATATAAATCATAAAGTGTGCTTTGGATTTCCTGCTGAATGTGAAATTGGTATTTCTAGGCAATTCTATATAAAATTCCAAGGTTTGCTATCTGATATTTCATTTTTAATTTAGAATTGTACGACACTAATTGCTTCTCATAGAGTAATATGCTCAATGATGCACACTGATTCATATATGGAGCATCACCCCTTTTTCTGTATTTACTCACAACAGCACTCTTAAAAGTCACCACTGCTATAACATGATTTGTGAGACAGGGTAGGAATTACAGCATTGTATGGCAAAGATTAAATTAGATAGTCAATACTTCTGATCTTTTAGCTACCTCTACTACAGAGAAAGTCTTTCTGGTAGACTCACTTGCCTCTTATTTTTCCCTCTTTACCTGTCTTTTTTCTTTTTCTTTTTTTAGCTCTCAATTTCTCATCAATTTTTAATGCATAACATAAGTTTCCAAGTGCCCTTCTATCCTACAGTGGGCACAGGGAGATAAGGGGCATCTCATTTCCCCTACCCAAAACAGCCTGTGAACATACTTCATTAAATGAAAGATCATCAATTATGAAAAAGAAATTATGTCATTCCAGAAGGACAGAAGTTGTGGCCAATATTGTGATTCTAAACAAAGTGGCTTGTTTGGTTTTATGCTATTTAAAGAAAGACCAACTCTTTAATTCTCAGATCTTAACCATGTAAAAGAAAGAATTATATAATTAACACAAAAGTAAGCTGAAAGAGTAGAGTATACAGAAAAACTAACTCTTGTTCTAGTTTAACCCTTTGAGTAGTGAGGTTTTTTTCATGTTCCCTGACCCCCAGGAGTGAGTTTTTTTTTTCAAAAAATGAAATTTAAAAAATAAATTAAAAAATAAATTAAAAAAAATAAAATTAGTTCCAGTTACAGTTTTATTAACTTAAAATCATGTTTGTTTGATAAACAATATATGAAAACAAGAACATACATTTGTCTTTTTTTAATGTTGCCCTACCCATTTTTAAAATAACTCAATCGTACTCTGGATGGTCAGGAGGCCTGAGGATGTGCGTGAATTTTCGGACTACTCAAACGGTTAATAACCTGCCCAGGTCCCATCAGCTTTCTTAGTGAAGGGTTCAGTGAGATATGCAAGAGTATAATGATAGTAACCTTCTCTCCTTACACAGTTTTAGTTAATTATGTTGAGAAATGATAGGTGTAGTACATAAAGGTATACAGTTTAGATTCAGTCAGCCGTCATTGGAACTCTGAAACTGGTACTTAATTGCTATGCAATCTGGGATGTAGGACAGCTTGCACTTCTGAGACTCTCTCATAAACAGTAAAAGAGAGTTAAAATAAAGACAAATATCTTGTCTCATTCACAGTTGTTGAAAGTATTAATAGACTGGTGTGTAAAGTATTTAATACAAATGTGTGCATTAATGAACACAGACTTTTATGAAATACCAATCACCAAAGCAAAAAACCTCACCATCATTCTAGGCTTCTTTCCCCATTTCATCATCCACACTAATTAATCACAAAATTGTGCCAACTATACCTTTGAAACATTTTCCAAATCATTTCCCACCCTCTTTTAGTTTAATTCCTCAGCAACAAAATCTCCTACCTGGACTGTGCCAATCTCATCTTAACTCATTTTCATTATTGCTGTTGTGTCACCACCCCTCTTTTCCATTTGTCACCGACATTGCAGCCAGCAATATTGCAGTATAGGAAGTGTGATCAGTCTAACTCCAATTGTAAAACCTTCACTGTTTCCCAAATGCATACAAAGTTCATCTCCATAGTTTAGTAGATGACAACCTCATCTTCCAAATTCACCAAACTATGCATCAGTAAATATCAAACTTCAGAGTATGTCAAGGTCACCTGGGATTTTTGTCAAAAATGTAGATTTTAGATTCTACTCCATGAATACTATCATATAATAGGTCTCAACTAAAGACTAAAAATCTGAGTTTTTAACAGTCAGTTTAGGAATTTCTCATGCTGGGTTCTTGAGATTATCATCTGAGAAATGCCCTGCTGTATAGTTCTCATAGCTAACCATTTTTTACTACTCTACTCTGTCTACATCCTATGTAATTGATAGGTCTTCAAATATGACATGCTTTATATGCCTTTTTGGCTCTACAACTGCTATTTCTACTTCCTGGAAAGGCATTCTGCACTTTCTCTGTCTGGTTAATTTTCATTTACCATATCCTTTCAGCATTTTATTCAAATGTCACTCTTGTGAAAGGAAATCCCTGAGTCCACACAGGAAGCAGTTAACAATATTGTCTCTTATATTTTAGTAAGATCTTGTAGTAGCCTCTACTTGTAGCATTGGGTTATAAACATATTTCAAATGTTAGACCTCCCTACTAAACTAATAAAGGGATGGCAAGCAGAAAAAACATTCCATTCATTTTTGTGTTACCATTATCCATGGCCTGCAACATAGTAGGTGATCACTAAGTACTCACTGGCTAGAAGAAGAAATTAATGTGTTAGAAAGCCACTTACTTGGGATCATTTAAGGATTTAGGTCATCTTTATATGGCAAAATGTTTTCTCCATAATTTTTCTGCTCTTATAAAGACCACTATCATTAGATATTATTCCAATTATTCACAAGGTCAAGAGATAAATATTAATTTTATAATAAAATCATCTGACAAAAATGAAAACTGTCTTTTTGATGATTTGATTTCAATGAAGCAGAAACTGCAAGATTCTTATGAAACAGAAGGCAGAAGTTCGGTTCATTTTTTCCCCATTTTCTCTTAACTACAATGTCCAGACTAACTTAGGTATCACCTGAACTGTGGCTAACTTTGCCTGAATGTGGAATTTTGTAACTACCCGCAACAATTCTTGAGTGGTGCAGCTGGTACAATTCAGTTGGCCAAGGGTTGCAGATCCATAGGATTACCTGAGGTTTGTAGCCAAGCTTTGTCTGCACAATGGAATGACCATTCAAATAGAAGTTGGGGTCCTTTGCAACATTTTACTATTTCACTTATAGGAGTTATTAAGGACTGACTTTGTTGATTTTAGCTAAAGCCTGAGCTTCTAGAAAATAACAATGGTTAAAATAAATCCTTCTATCCTCTTTTATTCTAGGAAATGGTTCCCTGCAAAGAACCCCTCTTCTCCATATGACTTAGATAAAGCTCTCAGATGACCTCCTATTTATCAACAGCAAGGCTGGATACACCCTCCAAATTTCAATGTTTGTCTCATAAACGGTTACCTAAATATGTTTGTCCTTACTGACAAACCTGTACAAAATGCCCACTAATTTGGCTTGATCAAACTGAATCCAGGCTTCTTTCCTTCCCTGAGGCCCCTGAATTTGGCTTAGCATTGGTAGCTGAAGCAGGGATTGAAACACGGAACAGGCTCCATTTAAAAGCTCCTCGCAAGATTCAGACAGTTGCAAGAAAAATATTCCTTTTTCAACTGTCCAATTATGCCCATCTTCCCATCTCACTCCTCACCTTATATACTGAATTTTAATGGTAATAAAGAAATGATAAGTCATAGTTTATTTCTTCTCCAAGTGCATTGTTTACTACAATAAATATATTTTTTAGAATTATCAGATAATTGGTTGTGGTCCTCCAGTCCACTGGGAACAACCAGTGTCATGTGGAAAAACTGCCCAAGACACAAACTGTTGTCCAGAGAAGACAGAGAGGCAGTCAAGAGGACTAACCTCCTGAGTCTCCTTCTCCCAGAGCTTTTATTGATCAGAAGCACAACAAAGGTAACAAGACTGTAGGGAAGGAGATCAGGTAGGTGATAAGGGGAAAGAATGACAAATGTACTTTTTGTTGATACGAGAAAAGGGCTAGTTTCTTTTTCTTTTGCTAATTGACAAGCACAAGGGGAAGGGCAATCTATAAACCTTTGGGCCAATTTCCTAAAGCCAGTTCACATATATCTCTGTGTTTGCACAAAGGTTACTTGCACAATTATTTGGTGTTTGCATTAAAGAAACCAATATTGCCTGACCAGGCGGTGGCGCAGTGGATAGAGTGTCTGACTGGGATGCAGAAGACCCAGGTTCGAGACCCCGAGGTCACCAGCTTGAGCACAGGCCCATCTGGCTTGAGCAAAAGCTCGTCAGCTTAGACCCAAGGTTGCTGGCTCCAGCAAGGGGTTGCTGGGTCTGCTGAAGGCCTGCGGTCAAGGCACATGTTAGAAAGTAATCAATCAACAACTACGGTGTCACGACGGCAAAGAAAAACTAATGATTGATGCTTCTCATCTCTCTTCATTCCTGTCTGTCTGTCCCTCCCTATCTATCCCTCTCTCTGAATCTCTCTCTGTTCCTGTACATAAAAATAATAATAATAAAAAAGAATTGAAGGAAATTAGACTTACAAGTTAATTACTTATAAAGCACAATGCATCATGATTGAGATTTTAGTTATAGGAACCAGTCAGTACACAAGAAAAGGTCACTGTGTACCAGAACTTTTTTATTTTTCATAGGTGGAGATATAAGGTGTTGGCTACTTCAATATCTGGATATAGTCCCCTAAAATTTGCAGAGAGAAAAGTTTAAAAAATTATAAAGGAGAATTTTATAATACAAATGTTATACTGACTTTGTAAAAGTTATTTTCCTTTCCTTCAGCTGGATCCTGACATATAGAGAAGGGAACTGAGGGAATTTTGTGTGGAAGGTGCAGTCTTAGGCAGCTCCATTTAGCATGATTGATGATTTATTTTTTCCAATTGCATGATTCTCATTAAAAGAGCTCTCTTTCAGGCTATTTGTTAATTGAGATATCACTGTATAAGGCAGCATGCAATACATTCATTTTAAAAGTTTCACTTAAAAAATGGCATTGTTATTTAGCTTGAAATTCTATTATATAATGCTATAATGTCTAAGTTCTGTAAGTATCTGTATACAAACTGAATGTTTAATTATGTTCCAATTCTACACATATTATGGAAATCATTATTTTTGGCTGTGTATTCTAATTATATTCCTAAGATTTATAGATGTGATTAGAAACACTTGGATATTCAATGTAACACAATGACTTTTTGAAAGTGATTTTTATGGCAGGATAATATGTGTGCTTTATCATTCTCCATCTGAGCTATCACTGTTGTACAGAACAGAGGAAGCTACACTTGGAACAATAGGGAGAAGGTATGCAATTAAAATTTAAAGTGTAACCAGAAAATAAAAACTTTAATTTCCAATATTACAACAGTGGTGTATCTTACAAAAATAAAAATATTGAGAGGAAAATACAAAGCTATCAACAATTAAAATTTAACTATAAAAAATGAATAGTACCAGTAGTAGGATAATGAAAAGTCATTATTGATACATATAAATTCTAATGTAATATTTTACCAAATACTTATTACTGAGCCAAATAGAAGATCGTGTTACTTTCACGCAACTATTCATATTGGAATAGCTCTTAATTCACATTTACAGGGACTCAAGTACGTTGAATAGAATAGGACTACTGTTCTGCTTTATTACACTAATTTTATTTTAAACATGTTTCTTTTAATTATATTAACTATCCATCTGTGAAGAAAACAGAAAGATTAAATTTATTATTTTTATTTATTGAATTTTTGAGACAGGAAAAAGAGAGGGATAATGAGAAAGAAGAGGGAGAAGTGGGAAGTATCTACTCGTAGTAGTTGCTTCCCATAGGTGCCTTGACCAGGCAAGCCCAGAGTTTCAAACTGGTGACCTCAGCATTTCAGGTTGATGCTTTATCCACTGCACCACCACAGGACAGGCAAAATAGGAAGATTATTTTTCTTTGAAAGACAAGAATTCTTGTAAAATTTCTTGGGAGCAAATGTGCTAAAATCAAAATTTCCATTTCCACTATACACCATTGCTCTTCACAGAATCTTGATAAATTTTAATTCTTCTATCCCCTTCAACTCTTTCTTTGAAGTTCAGCTATGGCCATGGGGGAACAGCAGCATGCTTCAAAACATATTCCATATCTTACAGTACAGCATCCTAATTTCACAAAGTTTTTCTACCACATGACACCACAACTGATTAGTTAGTGGGCCATTCCTACATCTTATAAGGCCAGCTGCAACTGGATAGTGGGAAAACAATAAATTTCATAGTTTTAATCTATTATTAAATTTATTTTACTGTAAAATTAGTAATTTGGTCAGGAGCAATGTTTTGTGGCAAATTATGACCCTAAATAAGGCATTCCAGGAGTTCACATGTGGAAGCATCACAAGTATGGATATATATTAAGAATAAGTGTCTGTAGATAGAAGTATGGTGGTTACCACAAGAGAAGAAAGGTTGGGAAGATGATAAAAAGGGTAAGGAGGGTCAAATATATGGTGACAGAAGGAGACTAGACTTGAATGGTGAGCACACAATGTAATATAGAGATGATGATATAGAATCATACACTTGCAACTAATATAGTGTTACTAACCAATGTTACCTCAATAAATTTAATTTAAAAAGTGTCTGGTCAGTTAAGATAAACCCTTGCTCTATGAAGGAAGTGATCTAATGTAATCAATCTGCTACTGAATAGCTACTTGATCTCCCACCAAAATGGGGCTCTGTGCTGGGCTCAATATTGTTCTCATTTGTTGGCAGGCTAGGAACATTGCATAGGCAATAGCCCTATCAGCCTTGATAATCGATCATGTGCATAGCCTTCAACTCTGATGCCAAGTTCACTTTTCCATGAAGCAGGCACCATATATTAGTTTTCTATGACATCACAAACTAGGTGGCATAAAATAAGAGAAAATTTTCACCCACCATACTGGAGGCCAAAAGTCTAAAATGAGGTTGTTGACAGGGTTGATTCCTACAGAAGACCTTAAGAAAACATTTGTTTTATGCCTCTTTCCTATTTCTGAAAGCTGCCAGCAACCCTTGGTGTTTCTTGGCAAAAACCCTAATCTCTGCCTCTATCTTCTAATGGCCTTCTGCCCAGTGTGTCTCTGTGTCTCAGATATTCCTCTTCTTTCTCTTATAAGAATACCAATCATCAGATTTAATGATTAGCCTGAATCCAGGTGATCTTATCTTAAGGTCTTTAATTTAATTGTATCTGCAAAATCTTATTTCCAAATAAGGTCACATTTAGAGGTATCAGGGACTAGGATTTGTACATATCTTTTTGCAGATCACAATTATACCCACTGTACAGCAGATTAAAAAATGAGGTAGACTGAACTTGATGGGTCACAACAAAGATTCATCTAATCTTCCTAACTATTGTGATATTCTATTCTGAATACTCGTTGTTAGTTATGCACATGGAGCACAAATATTATCACAATCTGTCCCTGTCTCAAGATATCCATTTCCATACCTCATCTGTACATACTTTTTGTTAACAACTTGACAAACTTTTTTTCCCAAGTCCTGACCATTTGGCTAAACTGTTAGCTATGCTCCATGAATCAGTGTAGATGCATTCAGTGTAGATCTATCATCTCTCTATTAAATTGTCAATTAGATATACTGCTTGAATTTCTGTCCTTTGTGAGAATCTCCCACCCTTTTATCTTTCAAGACTTTGCTTGAGTAAGCCTGTAATATGGTGAAAATTTCCTTCCAGTTAGTCCCATTGTATTGTGCAGAATGATTAGTAAGGTTAGGTCTAATATTTTTCTTCTTCAGTCTACTGATTATAAGGGACTTTCGACAAGAGGTGGCACCCTGTGACCCATGGGCAAAATCCAGCCTGCTTTTATGAATAAAGTTTTATGTGAAAATAGTCATAACCATTTTTTTTACATACTGTCTATGACTGCTTACACACTATAATGGCAGAGTTGAATAGTTGCAATCACTACCATTAAGGTCCATAAAATCTAAAATAGTTCATGTCTATTCCTTTACAAAAAATGTTCACCAACTTCTGTTCTATGGGATCATAGAAATGGTTGAAGGAAAGTAAGCAATGCAGTTACCATTATGGTCCAAGTTCATACCATTTACTTGTGTATAAAATACTGGGCCAAGCCAAATTTTTATTATTTACTTTCACTTGGTGATAATGTACTGCTACACTAAGTGGGTTGGTAAATCAGATAAACCCAGTTCTTGTCATTTGCTGTCCATAGTCTGGGATTCAGCAAGTGAGGTGCTGTTTTATAGAAAAATAGCTCTTTTCTAAAAAAGACTTGACCTGTTTCCTAACCCTGAATTTAGGATGATTTACCTTATCTATGCTTGTATCAATAAAATCTCTGTTTATCATATATATTTCAGTATTATTTAATCTATTAGGTCACATGCACCAAGTAAAGGAAAACTTACACTTTATACTGGGTCTGTTGCAAATTTTTCTTAGTCTAGACAACTCTCAATACTTTTAAGTTTATTGGTGATTTAGTCATTGAATCAGAGAAGCACCTACAATATAGTTATATGTTGTTTCTAAAATTCAAATAGGTCCACCAAGCACGGTACTTCCTTCTTAGTCATAGGTTATATAAGGAATGAAATAAGTCTTTGATTTGTTCATGTCCTTTAGTTTTTATAAATGTATTTTCTACCTTAAGATTTTTGTGTATTACCAAGTAATTTAGAATGCTTCTTGCTATGATGTCCAAAGAGCATGATGTCATCAATGTAGTGAACCAGAGTGATATTTTTGTAAGGGCAAAACGACTAATATTCTGTAGTCTAGATCATGACAAGAGAGCCAGAGAGCTAACATTACCCTGAAGTAACACAGTATAGGTGTATAATTGTCACTGTGAAATAAAACCAAATGATATATTATAATTCTTACTAAATAGTATATAATAAGCAATTTTAGCTCAATAATTCTGTACCAAATGCCAGAAGCTATGCTGATTTACTCCAATGAAAAGATCAATCTAGAATGCATGCTGCAATTGGAGGGACCAACTGGTAGGTTTATGATCATACCCATTCTCCACAACCCATTGGTCTTTGCACAAGTCAAAAAATAACTTAAGTGAAGCTGTTACAGGAATCACTACCTCAAATCTTTCAAATCACTTTCCAAGTGATAGTGGCACTGCTTTCTGAAGAACCCCCGGGAATCCAGAATTACATTTGTTTTCTATTTGGGTTATTATTGACTTTTCAGTGGCTTCTACTTGGCCCTTCCTAAAAATAGACCTTACTGACCTAATAATAGGTCAAAAGCCGATGTGAGATTTTACAGTTTTACTTCCAAAACTGTCTATACTTTCAGAAACTAATTATGTTTACATGGGTCTAGTCCAAAATTTGATTTAATACCTGACCTCTGTAAACCCTTACTATTAGACCAGAGTGCTATTTTGGGTCCCCAGGGATTAGTGTCAAATCTGACCCACTGTATAGTAATTCTTCTCATGCCTGTTTCCCTCCATTTCCTCAATTGCTTTAGTAAAGGTTTGAAGATTTATGATATTACTGTGGCAGTGCAAAGGAACTTGACTTCCCCTTCAGTAAAGTGACTCAATCTATGAACTGATTTATGTATGGAGACTGTGAAAAAGCCCTCTGTGACAATTCAAGTTACAGTTCTGACCACCAGACTCAGTTTCATTTCTATGTTATTTAGATGAAGTAATAGTTTAGTAGGCTGTCCATCTCTTCCATTCCAAGGAACAAAGTGATTACTCAGACACTGCAAAAATTACCTGAGGATAAAACATTTTGATTGTCTTTTAACCTTGCTGCCTATTATGCTACCTATATCCCATCTTGTATTTAGTGTTTTAAGTATTGCCACCAAGCCTTTACTACTCTAGCATTCTATTTTTCCTACTATCTAGCAATCATCGTTTCTGATATTCAGAGGAAATTCACTCTGAACACTTTTAGTGGATTCTGGTGCTCCATTCATCAAGAAAGTGAGAAGTTCCTCTATGAAAGGAATGCCTGTCAACTTGCCTAGGTGATTATCAAACTGTGGCCCCATGACTAGCAGTCAATATCATTTAGAAAATAGTTAAAAATGTGAGTTATTTTTCCTCAACCCTCAGAAACTTTGAAGATGGAAGCAATAATTAAAGTTTTAACAAGCCTTCTGGGTGATTCTTATTGCAGCCCCAAGGACCGCCATCCTACATTCATACCAAGTTGGTTCTGGTATGAAATGTTGGTCATCACTGAGTTGAGCTATCAAATAAGCTCAAAGGTTTCAAATCAATCAAATGAATATTCTTAGCTGCTTGTACTAACACATTAAATATTGAATATCAATGTATTAGTTTGCAAGGGCTGCCATAACAAAACAAAACAAAACAAACTAGGTAACTTAAACACAGAAATTTATTTTCTCACAGTCTGGAGGTTGAAAATCCAAGATCAAGTTGTTAGCGGGTTTGATTTCTCCTGAGAACTGTCTCTTTGACTTGCAGATGGTTACCTTCCCACCATGTTCTCATGGTGTAGTTCTGGTGACTCTCTTTTTTATAAGAACACCAATTGTATTGAATTAGAGCCCAACTCTAATGGCTTCATTTTAATATAATCCCTTTTTAAAGGGCCTATCTCCAATTAGATTCACATGGATTATGATTTATCCTAGTGATCTCATTTAACTTTACCTCCTTAAGGGATCTATCTACAAATATTGTTACATTCTAAGAGACTAAGGGTTGGGACTTCAACATATTAATTTGGAGGGGGCACAATTTAATATTAATAATCAAGTAAGTACAGCCACATTGATAAAATTATCCCAGTGTAATGTTGTTTTATTCTCCTTGATCGAGGACAGTATATATTCTCATACATATTTCTTAGTCTCTGCTAATATAAATCAAAATCTCATAATACTAATTAGTGGCTAGGTTGCTTCTCTATATTGAGACTTTACACTGGGGCCTATTGGAGATATATAATTCTATTCAAATATAAATGGAGATTTGAGGGATAGAAAGTGGAGAGAATAGAAATCAATACAGATGGCCATTGATGTCTTCAAGTAAAGGATGCCTAGTTTTCTCAAATAGAAAAGAAAGGACTGCTTCTATATTAAAGGAAGATTATGTTAACATGGATATTCCATTCTTAGGTACATTCAAATCCACCCAAATATAATTATTTTCATTCTCAGGACCCCACTTATTCACAGTCATTGCCATAATTTTAGAGACATGGAAGAACTGAATTAAAATGATGTTATAATTCTAAAACCCACAGGAAAATCTTAACTATCCCCAGGATAATAAGGACTCTTAAGAAGTCCTTCATCATAACCATGGCTTAAGAGAGTGGGATAAAACAAAAGAGGCCTGGGTCTAAGAATATTGGTTTTTGAAGCCACCAAAAATTTAGCTCAGGGTATTAGATAATAACACTGTTGGAAGGGCTGGACAACAAAAGGATGTGTATTTTTACCCTTAAATTAAGAGATATGAAAAATTATCATCGTTCCATAGGATCCCAAGAGCTCATGCACAGCTGATACTCTTCAAGCTGCCATCTCTTATTTCACAGGGATTGAGGGGCTCTCACTCCTTTTCTATGGGTCCTTCTTCTGGACCCACTACTTGAAATGGGTATCGTTGGTACTACTGCTGCTGCCGCTTTCACAAGTATGGCCTCTATATCCCTCCCATTTTCTAAGCTCAGTTGAGCACCTCCCACACAGTCTCTAGAAATGCTTTTCTATAATATTTATTTTTATTGATTTGCTTTCCCAACAGAATTTTTGTAATTTACAGTTAAGTTTAAGGAAGTAAAAGACTACAGGTTTCCAATACATTCAAGCACAGCCATTTGTTTTAGAATGGGCTACATGGATCCTCTTCTATCTGGGATTCTGCCAACTTCAACAACCAAGACCAATCTGTACCATTTCTTCGGACTTAGTATGTCTTTGTTGACCATTGTTGTTCTGTCCATAATTTTTTTTATTTTTTGGTAGATTGGTCAGTATCAGTTATTAACTACAGTCAAATTACTGATTCTAGCCTGACCAGGCCGTGGCGCAGTGGATAGAGCGTCGAACTGGGATGCAGAAGACCCAGGTTCGAGACCCCAAGCTCGCCAGTTTGAGCGCGGGTCCATCTTGCTTGAGCAAAAACTCACCAGCTTGGACCCAAGGTCACTGGCTCCAGCAAGGGGTTGCTGGGTCTGCTGAAGGCCCGCAGTCAAGGCACATGTGAGAAAGCAATCAATGAACAACTATGGTGTCGCAACGGCAATGAGAAACTAATGATTGATGCTTCTCACTTCTCCGTTCCTGTCTGTCCCTATCTATTTCTCTCTCTGACTCTCTCTCTGTCCCTGTAAAAAAAAAAATTACTGATTCTAGCAACTGGGCAGACTTTCTGTGTTCAAATATGAGTTATCTAAATTTTTAAATCTAACAAATATTGCTTTAAGTGATTTAAAATATTTAATTATAATATAAAATATTAATTTTAAATAATAAAATATTAATCTTCATATGCAATTTCTGAAATAATTATTATTATAACCTCCATTTTGTAGATGAGCATTGAGGTAAAAAATGGTTAAATAACTTGTTTAAGGGTGTAGAGTTAATAAATCAGAGCTAGGATTATCAACTCAAGCTGTCAGACTCTATCTAGATCTCATGCTCTTATGCAGGATACTGTGCTACCTATGAAGTCAAAATATATACTTTTCTAATATAGTTTATATTTTATAAATCAGTTTCAAAGTTTGGATTTCCAACTGTTTTTCAGTCTCTCCTCTCTATCTCACCTTTGCGGAACTTCTTGCAGTATACACATATCCACACATATGCACACATGTTCACACACACACACACACACACACACATTTCAAACTTTAGAAATATAAACCTGTTGGTAATTCTCATAACACTACCTATTGCTTTCTATTTAAATTCTTTTTTTTTGTTTTTGTTATTTTTATTATTATTGATTTTAATGGGGTGACACCAATAAATCAGTGTACATATGTACAACGGAAACATCTCCAGGTTTTCTTATCATTCAATTATGTTGCATACCCGTCACCCAAAGTCAAATTGTCCTTTGTCACCTTCTGTCTGGTTTTCCCTGTGCCCCTTCTCTCCTCTCTATTCCATCCTCTCTTCCCTCCCCCCACCCCGTAACCACCACTCTCTTGTCCATGTCTCATAGTCTCACTTTTATGTTCCCTCTACTTAAATTCTTTGGTGTATGTCTCCTTCTCCATAGTATGCTTTACCTCACCTTGCCTTACCAGCCTGGAGAGCACTTTTAGCTTTAAAGTTCACCCCGCAGACAATTCCTAATAGCATTGTTAACTTTTTAAATATATATATATATATATTCAATGAAGTCTATGACAATTATATACACTTCCATTTTTGTAATCATTATTTATGTCTGTCTCCATTTTTATACTCTAAGTACAATGAAGATAAAGATCCAATTTAATTTATCTTTATATTCCTAGTGCCTAGCACAGTTCCTGATGCATACTCTAAATACTTATCATGTTTAATTAAAATTTATTTTGCTATTCCTTTGCTTTAAAAAAGACTGCAAAAATGCTCTGCTTCCTACTAAAAAAGAAAAAGAAAACTCTAACAAATCCTCTGGCATTATAGCAATATGATTGCTACCAAAGCATTAGCTAACACCTCTATCAAATCACATGACTATCGTTTCATTTTGTGGTGAAAATATTTAAGATGTAGTTTCTTAGCAACTTTATAGGCTGTAATACAGTATTGTTGACTACAATCATCATGCTAATGGCTCTCCAAAGTTAGTCATCTTCTAGTTGCAAGTCATTACCCTTCATCATCTTCCCAATTCCCTACCCACTAGTCCAAGGTAACCAACATTCTACTATTGGTTTCTATGAGTTGAGATTTTTAATATTCTACGTCTAAGTAAAATCACATTATATTTGGGCCAAAACTCATCATTCTATAAGCATATCCTGTAGTTTCTTGTATTTGTGTCTTTGCTCACATTGTCTTCATCTAGGATTCACTTAATACAGTATTTACTGCTCTTTGAAATTCTGCTGAGTTTTTAATGCCCACTCAGTGGCACCGCTATTAACCCATCTCTTATTTTCTATGTCAGATCAAGTTAATCTTTTTTTAACTTCTATGATACCACTCACTCTATACCATTTTCTTTCTTATTCATGTATAGCCACAGTTTCATATAAGGCATCATTAGCTCCATGGGGGCAGGCACTATTTACCTCTGCATTTCCCATACCAATTACTTAGCATTAGCTACTGCAATGACAATAAGATGCTATTGTTGTCCATATGCCTACTCATTGTTAAGTAATTATAAGCACATCTATGTAATGACTCAATAATGATAACGTATAAACAATAGCAAAATAACAAATTTTGCCAGTCACATTAGTCTGTCAATAACTATATTATCCATAGATCTAGTATTGTAGGTTTTGGTATCCCTATTTTAGAACTAAGAAAATTGGGGTCAGAAAATATAAGAAATATACCTAAGATCCCACAGTTAGTAAATAAAGGAGCCTAGACTTAAATACTGGTTGTTCTGGCTTTTGGCACCTGTGCTTATAACTATAAACTATATTCACTACTTATATACAAATGCACTACCCCAACCATTTTACATATGTTATCATATTTGATTCTCTGCACAACCCTGTGAGGTATGTATCATATTCTCAATTTTACAAATGAGGAAACTAAGATTGCCATATGAAGTCATTTCCAAAAATTCACATAGACAATAAATGATGGAGTTAAAATTTGAACCATGACATTCTGCTGCCAGTCTTACTTTAACTTATCAACTGTCTTCTGCATAGGTCTTTCTTCTTTATTATTTCATTCTTTTGGGCTGTGGACTATTTGGAGTAAGTCAGAAAGCAGTTACAGAGTCACCAGATGTTTAAAATGCTTTCTTCTGACAAATAAAGGACCTGAAATGCCTCTAAGTCACAAGGCATTATCCATTTCAAAATGTCATATCTTCTCTTAGCCCCAGGGTATAAAAGAGACTCTAAACTTATATCTAATTGATTTATTTGTCATCTAGTTCTCTTTCCAGAAATTAATTTGAAAGGATTATTGATTCACATGTGAACTGACTTTTAATTAGTTTCTTTTTCCTTGTAATAGTATTTATGATTAAACTAATCAAGAGAAAGGTAAATAACTCATGGCAGCAACATATGCATATTGTCAAGTAGTGTCTGACATTCTTGGCTTTGACTGAAACTTTGTGTCTGGTGGTTTGTTGAGACAAATTAAAGTTTTTAATGGGCAGGAGCCTATACCATCAGGCAACAAGCAGTAAGATAAAGCCACCCTGGGAAAGGAACAAAGCAGGACAGAAACCCCAGGGTGAGCAAGCCCTGAAGCAGGTGGCCCACCCTCACAAAACTATATCTACCAAATAGAAGATGCCCCATAGAAAAGACAGTGTATATCAGCTTCGTAACTTACCTTATATCCAAGGTTGTGTTGTTATGTTAAAAATAATAGTAACCTTAATACTTAGATGGCCTTTTACAATTGATAGCTTTAAAGTATTTTCCTTATACCCATGCTTCTCAAAGTACATGGCATATACCATGAAGATATGCAGCTATGAGAGGGGTTGCAAAATCTTGCTGGAACAATTTTATTTTCTTTTAGGCAATGTAAAACATTGTTTCATATTAAGTCAAACATAAGTGTATTATGGAGTAGACTGTGAAATAAGCATGAAATATAAAAATAAGAAGCCACGTTTCAAAGAAATATTATTTTTACTTCAGCTAATTTGTTACAGCTTGTCCAGAACCTCAGAGATTTTGCTTTCACTGTCTTCTACCATTGAGGATACTTAAGAAGAAATTTTGAGATACACAGATAAAGATTATTTCAGTTGAAGTTTATGAATTAGGTAAGTATTTTTATTAATTTTAGTAAATAAATTAAGGTAATTTTTATGGTTGTATGGTAAGTATTTTAAGGTTTTCAAGCCTTTGTATTTCCTGCCTTTCCCACTATCCACCTGCAAAACCAGTGAAAATTCTGGGTAACCTGTTAGACCATATGAGAAATTAATAGGTTCTTTAAGAAGATTAAAGCAGCCCACCACACTCCACCTTTGTGCTGCCTGGGGATATTTCATTATCACTCACTGGCCCTTTCTTATTATTTTCCTGCCTCTCAAATTATCCTACTTGTCATGATTCAGTAAAACCTTTTGAATGGTGCTTGTGACTAGTTGACATTTTAGGTAACAAGGGTACACTCTTTCAGAACTCGGCTCTTCAGAGTCAATAGCAATAGCTCTGCTGGGGTTATCTAGTTTCTTTCATAGCTTGATTGCAGCAGTTATGCCCAAATTGGAAATCAGTCATTCTAGCCTAAATGTTTTACCACACTTCTCATTTGTATCTTCTCATATGTGTATCTTCTCTACCAACTGGCCTTCCTCATGCAGCTGTTCCCTTTAATGTGTGTAATATAAAACAGCTTTTGGAAACAGTACCAGGGAGTGATTTAGAGCTTGCCTGCTCAAATCAGCAAACCTGGGTTTAAATTCCAGCTCTGTCATTGACAAAGAAGTTGTCTGATTGTCTAGAATCAATTTCTTTTCAGCATAATTAGGACAATGTCCTTATGAGACTAATATAAGAGTTAAACGAACTAATGACTTAAATTGCACTGGGTCCTTAATTTAAAGAGATCAACAAATGAGAGTCCCATTTATTATTATTGATATTATTGTTTTTATAATATTTTTAATTAAATACAATATGAAAACTTTAAATTATTGGTATATAGCTTGATAAAGTGAATGAATACAATTGTGTAGATCCCACTCAAGTCTAGGATATCAGTGCCCCTAAATCCCTGCTCCTGCTTCCATCAGTCATTAATGATCTGAAAGAAACTATACTTTAACTTCTGTCACCAACAATTAGTGTTTGTCTCTTTCTATAATTTACATGAATAGAATAACATTATACACATTCTTCTGTGCCTGACT
The DNA here is from genome assembly GCA_037038555.1 of Rhynchonycteris naso. Lineage (NCBI taxonomy): Eukaryota > Metazoa > Chordata > Mammalia > Chiroptera > Emballonuridae > Rhynchonycteris > Rhynchonycteris naso. The sequence goes on along the minus strand of CM072997.1, from coordinate 179,051,503 downwards.
TCTTTTCCTCAATATCACATTTGTGATTCTTTTGTGTTGCTACCTGAAGCACAACTTGTTTATTCTTATTTCTTGTTTAGAACAATATAATATGTTTTATTCATTTTTTTGTGTGTTGATATTCATTACACTGCTAAGTATCTTTAACATTTATTTGTAGTTTGGGAATATTTGTAATGCTACTGCTATGAACATTCTTGAATATGTCTTTAGTTCTCATTTTTTGTTAGATTTATACCTAACTTAGAATCACAGAATCATAAGATGCGTAGTTTTTGCAGTTTTAGTAGATATTGCAAAACAGCTTCCCAAGTGATTGATCTAATTTACATTTCCACTAGCAATACATGAAAGTTACAGTTGCTTCACATCTGTGCTAACAATGGGTAAGGTGAATTTTTAAATCATTCTAAGTGAAATGGCATCTGGTTGAGGGAGTAATTTTTATTTTCCTGATAATTAATGACATTAAACGTCTTTCAATATGTTTATATCTAGTTTGAGATAGTTCCTTTGTTCAAGTCTTTTGTATTTCTATTGTGCCATCTGTCTTATGGCTTAATACTGATTTTGTATATTTTCTAGATATAAGTCCTCTGTAAAATATCTACGTATCTAGATATTTTAGATAGTGTGATCTAATGAATGGTTGGGGTTTTCACTCTATTGATAGAATTTTTATGAACTTTTAAATTTTGATGAAGTTCAATTTTAATCATTTTCTTTTATAATAAATATTTTTGGTTTCCTATTTTAAAAAATAAATATTTGCCTATCTCAGGGGCACAAAGATATTCTCTTATCTTCTAGAAGTTTTATTGTTTTAATTTCATATTTAAATCTGCAAACCATCTAAAAACTATATTTGTATGTATGAGTTAAAGTTAAAATGCATGTATTTTTGTATAATTACACCAACCAACACAACATCAGTTATTTGAAGACCCTTTTTTCCCCACTGAACTGCTGTGTCACCTTCGTTGTAAAATGAATATGTAGATTTTTTATTTCACTAACTTCTATTTGTATTGTCATTATTATTTTTTTCCATACTTTGGGAATCATTCACTGTTTTTTTCCATAGTTTTTTGAGATAGATGATTATAATTATTAATTTTTAGTGTTTTTATTTTTTAATGTATGGATTCATAGCAAAACATATCTCTTTAGCTGTTCCCTGCATGTTTTGATGAGTAACATTTCAATATAATTTATTCAAATATATAATATTTATTTTAAAATAACCCATGAGTAGCCCTTATTGAAGCTGCAGCTGCTTCCACATAGCTGCTGCTGTCAAAAAAGAGCCCAGAGAGACAGTTTTCCTTGATGGTCACTGTTCTGTTTGCTGTAACTGATCTACAACATTTTGGGAAAAGACAGTGGAAAAATACATAAATAACCCATGAGTTATTTACAAGTATAGGGCATGATTCCAAAGCACTTGGCAGTTTTCTAGCTTCCTTTTTATTTCCTCCTGATGCACAATTTCACTTTCTATGGTTTCAGTTACCTATGGTCCACCAGGGTCCAAAAGTATTAATTGGAAAGTTTCAGAAATAAACAATTCATAAGTTATAAATCGCCTGCCATTCTGAATAGCATGATGAAGTCTCACACTCTTCTGCCCCATCCCATTTGAGAGGTGAATCATCCCTGGTCTAGCGTATCTACTCTGTACACCACTATTATCCTGTTTGTCACTTAGTATAGCTCTATCAGTGCTGGGGTTCAAATAATGCTTATATTACTTCATACTGGTCCTAAAGTACAAGTATGATGTTGGTATTTGGGATATGCTAGAGAGAAGCAGTATAGTGCCTCATTTAGGTGACAAGAAAAAGATAAATAGCAATATGGAATTTGGATGCTATGCGTGATTCAGGCTTCCACTAGAGGTCTTGGAATGTATCTATGGAAAATAAAGAGGGATTACTGTAGTAAGTACTCACTTCAACCAAGTTCTTCATGGTCAGCACTGCCTCTAAATTATGATGAGACTTGCTAGGCATGATAAATAATCAATTTTGGCAAATGTTTCATGTGTACTTGAACATAGAACATTTTTTGCTCTTGTTAATGCTGTGATTTAAACATGTGAGTTAAAACATTTTGGTAGTCATGATATCTAAATTTTCTATTCTTAACTGAATTTTGGTTTTTCCAATTTCTTCTATAATTCTGCCAGAATGTTCTATGAATGTTTAGGATCCATGTTATTAATTGCATTATAATAATTCCACAAATTATGGAATATTATGTTTCTGTTGAATTAACCCATTTTTTTATTGTGAAAGTCCCTTTTGCCCCTAATAGTACTTTGTGACTCCAAGTCCAAGTGGCCTATTAGTATGGTTTCCCAGGCTTTGTTTTAGTCACAGTTTTCACAATATAACTTTTCTATCATATTACATTTAATCATAATCTGCTTTTATATTTTTCATTCCAGTTTTAAAATTTCTTTTTAATTGGGTATTTAGCTTATGCTCATAGTGTAAGTACTAATTTATTTTGATCTGCCATATTATTTTTTGCTCTTTGTTTTACTTCTTTTTCTGTTCTTTTTCTTATATTCTATCTGTTGTGTAAAGCATTTTTCATTATTCTGTTTGCTTCCCTTTTAATCTTGTTAGTCATACTGTCTTTTATTATTCTTCTAATAAGTTGTTTAGAGATACCAACAAATATTCTTGACTTGCTATGTTCTGAAATTAGTACATTTTCCATTTTGTAGATATGCTAAAGACCTTAGAAAAATAGCTCTTTCACCTAACTCTTTTTATGTTATTATACACATGCATTGCAATTATATGTAGTATAACCACAAAAGACATGTTATCAGTGAACCAAAATCAAGTAATTTTTCTCAGCTCTGAACCCATCCTTCTTTGCCTGCTTTGTGACACTTAAGCTACACCCTCTTTGGCATCTGGATCAATATTAGAATTTGTCAATAGAGGATACTGATAGTGACAACTGAAAGCACCTTCCCTCTGGGTACAGGTTCTCCATGTTTTTATTTAGCACGGGTGATCTGCAGATTTCACAGACCAATTTCAACTGCACACCCAGGCCTTGCTCTCTTCACCCAGTGGCCATTTCCATGAGCTTCAGTTGTGCTTTTTTTGGTAGCCCAGGCTGAATCCATTTTCCTTTACCTGATGGCTGCTCCTAATAGGCTCCGATAGGCTGTTGGTACAGCATCTCTACTTGGATTGTCAGGCCAACTATTTCCCATCTTAGAGACCTCTCCTTTTTAAAACAGCTCCTGCCTGCCATACTTTTCAGCCATGATAGGTTATTTTTGAAGATTAGTGCAGTTTGTGCACTTCGGGGTCTTTCTTTCCTACGTGAGGTAGCATGCTCCCGTGGTACCCATGGCTCATTTAAAAAAGTCTGAATCTCCATTTTGGGATGAGGCAGTGGGAGAGTAGGGAGGGACTGTCTCTGAGTCCTCGTTTTGTTTTTTTTTTGGTCTCATTATTTTTCCCCCTAGAAATAACAGTTGTTATTTCATTTGTTTGCACAAGCTAATCATGGACCCATACAATCTTCTTTTACTCCTTTTAATATGTAGCTATCTTTGACTAGTGAACAAATCTTTTTTTTTCTTGTTCTTAGCAACTTTATTAATGGGGCATTTCCCATGTGAATATTTCAAAGCATGATTAATAGCAAGTGGTCAGGGCAAATTGGGTAGTATAACTTCTAAATTGATTGCATAACAGTGAACATTATATACCAGACAATGGGTTTAGTGTGCACTGATAATAATAACACTCATTGATATTTTTCCTTCTAGGAAACTGAAATAATGAAAGAAATCATGCACGATGGACCAGTTCAAGGTAAGCTTGAATGAAATATGGTTGTGTGATTTATTCCTTTAATAAACAAGATTATATTTTAGGTCATGTAAAAGGAGGTTAAGAAAAGAAAGAAAAGTTTTACTTTTATTCATAAGAGTTCATCTTTACATTAATTTTTTTCTGTTCTATGGTTTGGTTTCTGTCTCCTGGCTAGATTCTGACTAATGCACTCAGATTTCTAGCCATGTTTTCTCTTATTTACCATCTCTGGTGCTCTTTAGGGCTTTTTGCATTACTGTGATTCTATCTGAGATAATTTTCTTTCTGTCTGAAGAGCACCTTTAAGTATTTTTTAAAGTGACTGTCTGCTAGCAATAAATTATCCCAATCTATAAGGTTTTATTTTGCATTACTTACTAACAAATAATTTTGCTCTGTGTAGAATCTGAGATTGGCAGCTACTTCTTTTCAGCACTTTCAGGATGTCATTTGTTGTCTTTGGCTTTATCATTCCCGCTGATAAAGCCAGCTGTCAGCCTCATTGATGTTGCCTTGAAAGCAATGTATCTTATCTCTGGTTACTTTGAAGGTTTGCAACTGTGTATTTTTGTTTGTTTGTTTGTTTTTAAAGTAGATTTTGCTATTATGTGCCTTGGAATGGTCTTTTTGTCAATTTATTCTTAAGTTCATAGAAATCCTCAATGGGGAGAAGGAGAAAAGAAATCCTTGAATCACACTGACTGATATCTTTAATAAGTCCTAAAAATTTTCCAACCATTATATTTTTTCAAATATTACTTTTACCCTACTCCCTTTTCTCCTCCTCTATGACTCCACAATTATATTTATATTAAATACTTTCACCATGCCCCTTTTGCTCTTTTGTGTATTTTTATTTTTAATTCTTTGTGTGAATCAATTTGGAAAAATTCTATTGCTTATTATTATTATTTATAATAATAATTATATATAATTTAACTTATTATTGTTTTCTCTTCATCAGGTCGAATTTGTTTTTATAATAAATCTATCAAGCTCTTTATTTCCATTATTATAATTTTTACATAAAGTTTTTTTTACATAGGCCAGTACTCTCTCGACTATTTAATTTATTTTCATAAACATATCAATAATTACTATTTTATATTTATGTCCCATTATTCAAATGTCTGGGTCACACGTGGGTCAATTTCTATAGCAAACTTTCATGGACACTTGGTCCTGTTTCTTTAACTATTATATTAATTCTTGAGTAATTTATAAAAATTTTATAAAGCAATTATAGTGCCTACATTATTGACTTTTTGTTGTTTTATTTTTACATTGCTTTCAAAATAAAGTTTAGCCTGACCAGGCAGTGCCATAGTGGATAGAAAATTGAACTGGGATGTGGAGGATCCAGATTCAAAACCCCAAGGCCACCGGCTTGAGTGTGGGCTTACCAGCTTGAGCAAGGGGTCACTGGCTTGAGTGTGGGATCATAGACATGACCCCATGGTTGCTGGCTTGAGCCCAAAGGTTGCTGGTTTGAAACCCAATGTCTCTGGCTTGAGCCCAAAGTTGCTGGCTTGAGCAAGTCATCACTCTCTCTGCTGTAGCCTCCCAGTCAAGGCACATATGAGAATGCAATCAATGAACAACTAAGGAGCTGCAACCAAGAATTGATGTTTCTTATTTCTCTCCTTCCTGTCAGTCTGTCTGTTCCAAACTGTCCTTCTCTCTGACTCTCTCTCTCTGTCTCCATCAAAAATATGAAATAAAATAAAAATATAAAAAATAAAGTCTAAATTCTATATCTAAAGAAAAGTTTACTCTGATGTGTGGAGTTTTGGGGATATATGTATCTCATTATATGTTGTAATTTTAGAATTAAAGTATATATAGTCACTCTTAAAGTCACTATATTTATTATTGGCTTTATTGTTTAATTTTGACATCTAATATTTTTTCTATGTAAGAGTGCATGTGATATATATTTTAAAAGGTCTAATACATAAATCTCAAAATAAATAATATCTTTATTAAGGAAGTAAGCTGTATTTGGAGAGATCTGCTTTTGTCTTGAGGAATTCATGATATATTTATTAATTACATTTTAAATCTAACAATTGCCATTAAAATGAAGAAATCAATTTTCCATCCATTTGAATTTTTGTAATCATAACTACACATAAGTCCCAGCTAGATACTTAAAGTCTGGGCATATGTCATCATCACTTACTGTTTTCAAGTCAAAAAATCACATATAGAAAAATATTTGTGGAAGAAAAAAATCTTTAAACAGCTATATAACTAAATGATTTTAGGAAAAGAGAGACAGAGACCAAAAGGGAAGAAAAAAATATCTAACAAAAGATAATTGTTTCGGTGAATTCCATATTTTGCTGTTGTGGAAGAGTTATATTTATATCAGTTATATCTAAATATAACAGAGAAATTCAGTATGCTGAAAACAAGGTACTAAAATAAAAATGGTTGGACCTGAATGTTAGCAGGCAATACAGAAAGACTTCAGATTTAATTCTAGAAAACAATGTTTTCTTTGTGTGTTCTAGTCCTACCTACACCTCCTGTGGGTATAAAAGCACTTTTCATAAGCAGCACAATTAGCCTGGGTTGGTTCTCCTTAGGACCACTGCCTTATACTTTTGACAGCTACTCTCTCCTTTGGAGCCACTCTAAACTTCTCAGCTTTTAAATATTGTAAATTGATCCACAAAGTCTGAAGGTTTTAGTAGCAATACTATAAAGTATATAATTGTACAGCTTATGCAAATAAAATTCTATGTCTCTTTCTATGTCTCACAAAATAAATAAGCATATTTTTTATAGAACCTCATGTGATATTTATATAGTCTAAACTAACATGATTGGGTGTGAGATATTGATAGCTAACTCTATGACCTATAAAATACTGAATTTTGAAGAGAGAGATAAGAGAATGAATGATTATACAGCAGACATTCAGTAAGACTTGTTAAATAAAGTTTTGATGTTACATATAGAAATTCAATATAAAGCACTGAGCAACATGGATTGAAGTACTTTGATTTCAAGAGACATCTCAAGTGTAAAAATTATCACACCACAATGAGAGACTTGATCGATTTTTTAGAAAAATTTTTTATATTTAAATTATTTTGTAACTTAGAAAAACAGGAAAATGAAAAGCTGTAAACACTTCTTTTTAAATACTTCTATTCAGATCCTCACAGATTGTTTTGTACTTATTAATAAGCATACTGGTTTGGTTTGTCAATAATCAAGCTATTGTTGGATTTAAGAGGTATTTATTTTGAGGCATTGCAATGTTCCTGAAAATGAATCATAATGGCACTCTCAGTGGGCATTGCTACTTGGAATTTTCTTGAAAAAGCCTGCCATGTTAGTTTTATTTCATCCAGATCTAGTCTATCCGAAAAAAAACAACAACTAATAAAATGGAGATGAGTAATATAGATTTTCTGCTATTAAGAAATGAGACACAGAATTGCTAGAAGATACACTGTATTTGTGTAAGTATGAATTTCAGCTTGATTTTCTAATATCTTCCAGCGTCCTAAGGAAGAAATTTTCTAGATATTTGATCAGATTATTTTTTTCTCAAAGCATAATAACAAATTAAAGTAAATGTAAATACAAGCTATTTTATTTATTTTTTACATAAGTACAGGATTTTTGACTAGTTGCAATCATAAAAAAATAAGCTTTTCTTCAAAAATAAAAAGCTGTCTTAGAAAATAACAAAGCATTTTTAAAATCTTCTAAACACTAGTTATATGAGATTTTGAGATTTTCTATACAAAAACACTTTCAATCAAAATGAGTTTGTGAAATAGCTTTTCTTATATCCCTCTGTGAAGAATCACAATATATATTGTAGAAATATATACCTGGAAATTATAATTTTATTAATCAGTGTCATCCCAATAAATTCAAAAAAATAATTCCTATATGTAAAATACCAAAAATTAGAGAAGTCCTGTGATTAAAAAATTCTATTTAAGTTTGCTTAGCCTAATATTTTCCACTTATTTAAAATACTGCCTACTATATGAAATACAAACACAAAATAATGAATTGTGAAAAATGGTGGAATAAGTAGAGTTCACACAGCAAGGAGAGCAATATCTAGATTTTTGTTCTCAGACCCAAGTGCCTTCCACTGACCACGCTTGTCTGACCAAATAATAAGAGAGTCAAGTTAACATTTCTACAGGAAATTGAGTCAATGGTTCATTAGAGCAACAGATCAAAAGGCGGGAAGCTGACCAGAGTGCAAAAAGAAACTATATTTTAAAGGAAACCAAAGTCTCTAGAAAGAGCCTATGCAATAGTGAACAGAAAGGGCGTTGGACCCACTACCTGCATACATATAAACCCATTACGAACAGTGTGACCTTGGAAAATTTGCTTAGTCCTGTGTGCCTTCCTTTTCTTATATGTGAAATGAAGATAGTGTTAGAGTCTACCATAATTACGTATTATGATCACTAAATTAGTTAAGATTGTCAAGGCACTTAGAAATTGTATAGCACATAAGAAACAACATCTAACTGTATAAACAATCCTCATAGTTTTTTGTCGTTACTGGATCTTCTAGTTGATGGATTGTCTTCTTCCAATTGAGAAATCCATTTTTCTTGCAAAATCAAGCTCACAAAACTGATAGTCATCATACATCATGTTTGGGAAATTTACAATGTGTTTATGCAATAAAGAGAGCAATGGGAAAAGAGGAAATGTTTATATATGCTGACCAAATCTTCAGCCATGTTCATATATAATATCTTAGGGCATGGTCACCGCAGAAAACCAAATAACATCATGTAATAGTAGCAACAGATTATTTTCTATATTGGTCCCTGTTGCTGCCAAATGCTTGCCTGTGGATTTGGTTGCACAATGTTAATAATAAAAATATATTTACAAAGTGCTGCCATGTATCTTGTGTTCTTATTAGGGGTTTGTGTATAATTCTTTCACTGAAATATTACAGCATTCCAACAAATTGGATGATATGATTATTATCCCTATTTAATAAATAATGAAATAATGGGAAATGTTTTGTTACTACTAAACAAATTTAGTTTTAATATGCTTTGAAACATTGCACATATTTTAAGATCTTTTAGAATAGAAAATAGCCTTTAAGCATGAGTCTTTTTAAGATGGGGCTGTTGGAGAGAATAATTCATAGTTTGCAGGCAATGAATACGCACAACTTGTCAGTTTATACTTCGAGAGTGGTTTCTCTTTGATATTCACCAAAGCTCATAAAATTGCTATTATTATTCCCTGTTACAGAGAAGAAATTTGAAGTTCAGTGAAATTAACTTGCTGGTCTTTGTTTACAACAATGATCCACTTATTTCTTTAAAAATAGGCTAAAATATATAAACATGACGTACACATACTCCCATCACTAAAGCTAAAGAAAGAGGAAATGTTAATAGTAATGGTAGATTCATAAGGCATTATTTTTAAAAAAATGGTCTCCAGCGCTGAGCTAGAAAAACAGGATAATTCAGAACATCTTTAATGAGATTTTATTCTAACTGCTATTTTCACTGTGCAAAACTGATAATGGATTTATTTATCTCATCAAGAACAAAGCATGGGGATGTTCCTTTAAAATGTACTAAATAAGACAAAAAATTAGGTGATGGACATTTTTATAATTCAGTATTTCCTATGAAGGTATATGCACTTTTCAAAATTGAATATAGTCCTTTGAACCACTGTTGCAAATATGTAAAGTATGGTCAGAAAAAATTCATAGTGATTTCTTCATGTATCTACTTTGGAACTTCCTCCAAACAGCATAAATATGTATGTCTTATCTATCTGCATAATTTGAAGTCACTCTAAGACCTTCAGTTCTAACAAAAAATAATGCATTTTTTTTTAAATTTAATTTTATTAATTTAATTGGGGTGACATTAATGAATCAGGGTACATATGTTCAAAGATTTTCTATCTCTATGCAAGACCCTTGTTATGAGTCTGTCTCTTCTAAAAATTAAATAAATATGTTTCATGACTTGTAATTGCCATCTTAAAATTTTTTACACCTTAGTTTAGCTTAAAAAATATATTTATAATACATCAAGTACTGTTTGCTTCACTGTAAAGGTTGGAAAAACATCAACTAATTGTCAAGAAAAATCCAGGCTCATATTCAAGGTTTTAAGCATTAAATGTCATGAAAATGCAAAGAAGACCTAGTTTACTTCTCACTTGTTCTAGGATTTAGATCTACTGACTAAAATATGATAATTTATTGGGTGACAATGAAATTTCCTTTGAATACAAGTTATAGAAACTAAAAAAATGTGATTCAACTCTATCTTATCTATCTAAATGCAAGGAAACAGTATTCTAAATGTAAAAAATGCCTGAATTAAAAATCATAGCACACTGAAAGAAATTCAAGTAGTTAATTGTGGCTATGATGTAGAACATAAAAACCTGGGCTTTTACAGAAGGTTGACTTGGTTTTGAATCCTACCTAGCTATGCCACTAACTAGCTATGTGATGATGGGTTAATAACTTTACTTTTCTAAATTCAATTTTTTCTTCTATAAAATAATAATATTATAAAGATTAATTAACTATGAAATATACATTATAATTATATATCTTTACATATTAATTAATTATCATTATAAAGAAATGGGGTTTTTTTTGGAGAGAGAAAAAGAAAGGCAGACAGGGAAAGACAGGCTAGAAGGGAGAGAGATGAGAAGCATCAGTTTTTTATTGCAGCATCCTTGTTGTTCATTGATTGCTTTCTCATATGTGTCTTGACCAGGAGAGGGGGTGGAAGCTCTAGCAGAGCAAGTAGCCCCTTGCTCAAGCTGACAATCTTGCAATCAAGCTGGTGAGCCCACACTCAAGCTGGCAAGCTCAGGATTCAAACCTGGGTCCTCAGCATCCCAGACTGATGCTCTATCCACTGCACCACTGCCTGGTCAGACTATAAAGGGATGTTTTAAAGTTTAGGAGAGATAATGGATGCAGTCTATGCATTGAGCATTGCAAATAGTAGATCTTATTATTACTTTGGTTAGATTAAAGATCCAATTTAAACTGGAGAGGTCAGAGCCACAGCTTGAAAAATCTATTACACAAGTTAAGAAGCTTAGATTTTATACTGTGTTATACAATAAAAAGCCACTGAAGAATTTTAACCAGAAGAATATCATGATCACTTTGCATATTAAATAATTCATTCCACTTGCAGTGTGGACTGTGAATTGGGGGGCACATAAGGAAAACAATTACAAGACTATTTCAGCCCTAGTCAATGGCCCAGTAAACAGCATCAGCCTGGCATGTGGATGTCCCAGTTAAATTCCCAGTTAAGGTACACAAAAAAATCTACCAATTTTCTTCCCCTCCTCCTCCCACTCCCTTCCTGCAGCCAATGGCTCCATTGGTTTGTGCATTGGCCCCAGGTGCCAAGGATAGTTCAGTTGGTTCTAGCATGTCATCATCAGGCATTAAATATAGCTCAGTACTCGAGCATCAGCCCCAGGCAGGGTTGCCAGGTGGATCCCTATTGGGGTGAATGTGGGAGTCTATCTCACTATCTCCCTTTCTCTTACCTAAAATAACAGGATGATTTTAGTGGTCCCAGAGAGAAATAAAGGCTTGAACTAATTCAACCTCTGAAACAACAAAGAGATTATAAGGATCTGGAAAAAATGGAGCATGGCTACTAATATAATCTTGCAACATGGAGAAGGGAAGAATTAAGAATAACACCCAGCCTTTAGAATGATAGTTGGGGAAGCACGAGTGGGGGGAGTAAAGGGGAGAACTAGATAAGTAAGATTTGGTTTTGCAGAAATAGAATCTGAATTACCTGTAGGACAGAATAATACAGAGGTTTATAGCACAGTTGGTTATGTTGGTCAACTTGGATTTTGGAGTTAAAAACATTTGTGCATCACCTACATATAAAAGGTAGCTGAAGTTATGGAATCATGTGGGACTGCTTACAGAGATTATATCAGTGGTTCTTAACCTTTTTTGAGGTACCGAACCCACCAGTTTCATATGCACATTCACCAAACCCTTCTTTAGTGATAAATAAAATATGATTTTTTTCTAAATTCAAGACATAGGTATATTTTTTTTACTGGTACACAAAATGAGCCTTGCATGAACAACACCTTGCTCAAAGAACAAAGTGCATGAACTCACAACAAATTACGGTATTACTTTATTCTGGCCTCCGCGGCAGAGGCTTCTCTGAACCCCTGAGACTGACTCATCGAACCCCTAGGGTTCGATAGAACCCAGGTTAAGAACCACTGGATTAGATGGCATAAGGAGAGGAGAGTTAAGGATCAAACTTTGGGAAACATTCAAATATAAAAGATGGTAGAAGATAAAAACTTTAAATGAAGACAAGGGAAATCAGAAAAACTGATCCCAAGAACACTAAAGTGAAAGTGTGTCAGGAAGAAAGAGTTACCTGCCACATGTTGAAGGTAATTAAAGTAAGATTAGGAGAGAAGAAATACCATATGACTTGACAATTCCTGAGTTGCTTGTGATAGCTGCAAGTTCATTGCTATGGGGACTATAATCAGATTATACAAGTTTGAAGTATGCATAAAAAATGCTGGTAGACTTTCTCTTTTTTTTTTTTATCAAAAGTGTGCACAGTAATATATCTGATCTTAAATCTTTTGCCAGAATTTTGTTTCACCCCTTCAGAGGTGGAGTCTATTTCCTCAAACCAAAGTAGGACTTTGTGACTGTCACCATGACCATAATACATCAGAAGTTGCGTTGTTTGACTTCCAAGTTTATTCATAAAAGAAAATAGGATTCTCATCTCTCTCTCTCTCTCTCTCTCTCTCTCTCTCTCTCTCTCTCTCTCTCTCTCTCTCTCCCTTCCTCCTTCCCTCTCTCTGTCTCTTCTTGGTTCTTGAAACCTACCAACCACATTGTAAGGAAGTCTAGGTCACATGGAGAGTAGGTATGCTGGCCAACAGACCCAGCCAACATCTCAGTTTTAACACTAGCACTAACTGCTTGAATGAGAAGTCTTTTCAATGATTTTAGCACCTAGTTTTTGAAATATTCCAGCTGATATATCTGAAGCAGAGGTGAACTGTTCCCATTGAGCACTTCTGAAATTGCAGATGAAATAGTCTAGATAGTTTAGGCCACTAAGTTTTGGGTAATATTTTACATAACCATAATATAGAAGTACAAAGAAAAATACTATAAATACAAAGAAAAAGAAAGACCATCAATGTAATTCTTTGGAAGTAGCACTGAAGAATTGAAGGAGAAAACGAAATTAATAACTGAATAAGGATAAAGAATCAATACTGTTTGGGAGTTTTCATTTTGTTCTTAAAAGAATATCCTCCTAAGCCATATAAGATGGAACATGACAATAAGTGTTAAGAATAAATAATAGTAGTGCAAATTCTGTATCCTGTTGGATATAAAAGATACAAAGAACATAAGGGGTATGATTTGTTTTAAAAAGTAAAACTGATATTTATACTTACATAGCTGTTCATATGTGTGGGCATAAGAAGCTAAAGATCATTCTTAATATTCTAAGTCATATCTATGAAATCAGAGTCAAGGTCATCTGCACTGAAAATATGGTGACATAGGTGAAAAATAGAGAGAAATGATAAAAACTGTTAGCCTATAAATTGTACATATGATAGCATATACACATCCTTTGTTTCATAGATTTAATGACTGAATACCACTAAAGACCCCTTATACCCAGTTCTTAACCCTAAGGTAACCAAAATTAGTGGCATCTTTCACCGTTGACTTTGTTTCTCTATTTTTAAAATATATATAAACGGAATTATAGACTAGGTGGTTATTTTTGTCTGACTTTTGTTGCTCAACACTTATGCATATTAGATTCATAAACGTTTTGCATATAGAAGCAGTTTGTTCATTAACATTGCTGAATAATATTACATTATATAAATATAACATTTATTTTTTCATTTTAATGAAGATGGACATTTGAAGTAATTCAAGCATGAAGAGCTATTAAGAATAAAGCTTCTTTGAATATTTTTATGTATGACCTCAGTGCAATATAAATACATTACTGTTAGGAATATACTTAAAAAAAGAAATTGTTGGGTTATTAGGAATTTATATTTTCAGTTGTTGCTACTACCAGCTATTACCAACTGTTTATACCAAATTATATTTCCACAGGTAGTATATGTGAGTTTGGTCTCTCCACGCCCTTGCCAACACTAGATGTACTGACCACTTTTATTTTAGCTATGCTGGTGCATGTAAAATTCTTTTCCTTTTTTTATTGAGTTTCTCGTAATTTTTCTTAAATATTGTTAGAAATATTATTTTTCATTGTGTTCTTATTTTTATTTTAATCCTGGATTCAAGTCTCTTTTTCAGATAGTTGCACTAAAATAATGTTTTTGCACTCTATGGTTTACTTTCTTCTCTTAACGATGACTTTTAAAGACCTGAAGAACTAAATTTCTTTAATTTTTAAATTTTACTTAGAAAATTAACTCCCTGGCCAGTTGACTCAACAGTAGAGCATCGGTCCAGTGTGTGGAAGTCCGGGATCGATTCCCGGTCAGGGCACACAGAAGAAGCGCCCATCTGCTTCTCCACCCTTCCTCTTCTCCTTTCTCTCTAGCTCTCTCTTCCCCTCTTGCAGCCAGGGCTCCATTGGAGCAAAGTTGGCCTGGGCACTGAGGATGGCTCCATGGCTTCTGCCTCAGGCACTAGAATGGCTCTGATTGCAACGGATGCAAAGGCCCAGATGGGCTGAGTATCGCCCCCTGGTGGGCATGCCAGGTGGATCCCAGTCGGGTGCATGCCAGAGTCTGTCTGCCACCCTGCTTCTCACTTCAGAAAAAATAAAAAAGGAAAATAAAGAAAATTAACTTTAACACAGTAACATTGAGCTTTAAGAGTACAAAAATTTCAGGTAAACATTTCTATAGCATTTGAACTGTCGATTATGTTTTATACCCATCATCCAAAGCTAAATTATTTTCTGTCAACGTATATTTGTCCCTTTTTACACCCTTCTACCAACCCCTCTCCTACCCCCCTCTTCTACATCCCCTTCTCCCTGGTGACAACTTCGTTTATATCTATGTCCACAAGACTTAGTGTTATATCCCACCTATGTGTGAAATCATACAGGTCTTAGATTTTTCTGATTTACTTATTTCACTCAGTATAATGTTCTCAAGTTCCATCCATTCTGTCATAAATGTTATTATGTCATCATTTCTTATGGCTGAGTAGTATTCCATTGTATATATGTACCACATCTTCCTTATCCAATCCTCTATCAAGGAACACTGGTTGTTTCCATGTCTTGGCCACTATGAAAAATGCTGTGATGAGCACAGTGTCTTTACATACCAATGTTTTCTAGTTTGGGGGGTGAAAGCTATTAGAGGAATTGCTGGGTTATAAGGTAATTCTATTCTTTTTTTAGGAACCACCATACTATCTTCTATAATGGTTGTACTAATTTGCATTCCTGCCAGCAATAAATTAGGATTCCCTTTTTTCCACAGCCTCTCCAGCATTTGTTATTGCCTGTCTTGTTGATAATAGCCATTCTAACAGGTGTGAGGTGGTAAGGTGGTATCTCATTGTAGTTTTAATTTGCATTTCTCGAATAGCTAGTGAAGATGAATATCTATTCATGTATCTGTTGGCCATTTGTATGCCCTCTTAATAGAGGAGTCTGTTCAGGTCCTCTCTCCATTTTTAATTAAATTCTTTGCTCATTTGTTGCTGAATTTATAAGTTCTTTGTATATTTTGGATATTAACCCCTTATAGGAGCTGTTATTTACAAATATCATCTCCTATTTAGTTGGATGCCTTTCTTTATGAGGTTAGTTTCTTATACTTTATAGAAACTTTTTAATTTGATATAGTTCCATTCATTTATTTTTGCCTTTACTTTCCTTGCTTTGGGGATCAAATTCATAAACTGCTCTTTGGCCAAGGTCCATGATCTTACGTACCTGTGTTTTCTTCTATGTAATTTATCATTTCCAATAATATATTGAGGTCTTTTATCCATTTTGAATTAACTTTTTCTGCAGGGGGACGAATTGTAATCAAGTTTGATTCTTTTGCATGTGGCTTTCCAATTTTCCCAGCACTATTTATTCAAAAGGCTTTCTTTTCTCTATTGTGTGATTTGGGCTCTTTTGTCAAAGGTGATTTTTTCATATCTCTGTAATTTTACTTCTGGACTCTCAATTCTGTTCCACTGGTCTGAGTGTTTGTTTTCTACCAATACCAAATTGTTTTGATTATCATGACTCTATAGTATAATTTGAAGATCAGTAGTGTACCTCTGGCTTCATTCTCTTTCCTCGGGATTGCTTTTGCTACTTGGGATTTTTTATGGTCTTATAAAACACTGAAAATGTTTGATTTTATTTCTTTTAAAAAAGGAGAATAGAATTTGGATGGAGATTGCATTAAATTTGTATATTGCTTTAGGTATTATGGCCATTTTAACTATGATGATACTTCTAATCCAGGAACATAGAATATTTTTTCGTTTTATTGTGTCTTTTTCAATTACTTTTAATAATAACATTTTGTAGTTTTCAGTATATAGGTCCTTAATATCCCTTGTTAAGTTTATTCCTAAGTATTTTGTTCTTTTATTGCAATAGTAAAAAGAGGGTTTCTTTTTAATTCACTTTCTGATGTTCAGGAAAGTAGTGAACTTTTGTATATTGATTTTATATCCTGTGCCTTTACTGTATTGGTTTATTGTTTCTAATAGCTTCTTGGTGGAGTCTTTGGGGCTTTCTATATACAGCATCATGTCATCTGCAAAAAGTGATACCCTTTCTTCTTCTTTCCCGATATGGATGCGTTTTATTTCTTTCTCTTGCCTGATTGCTCTGCCTAAAACTTCCAAAACTATGATGAATAAAAGTGGAGAGGTAGGTAGCATTGTCTTGTTCCTGATTTTAGAAGAAAAACCTTCATTTTTTCACCATTTAGTAGGATATTAGATTATAGTGTGTCGTATTTGGCATTTGTTATGTTGAGGTACTTTCCTTCTATTACAATTTTACTAAATATTTTAAACATAAAAAGATATTGTATATTAACAAATATTTTTTTATCTATTGATGAGATCATATGATTTTTGTTGATGTGGTGTATTATGTTGATCAATTTCCATATGTTGAACCATCCTTGTGCTCCTGGAATAAATTCCACTTGATCATGATGTATTATTTTTTAATGTGTTTTTGTATATCATTTCCTAGTATTTTGTTTAGGATTTTGCATCTGTATTCATTACAGATGTTGGTCTATTGTGTTTGTATGTGTGTGTGTGTGTTCTTCTTGCCAGATTTTGTTATAAGCCTTGTGTTGACCTCATAAAATGTGTTGAGAAGTATTGCTTCTTCTATTTTTTGTAAGACTTTGAGAAGGATAGGTACCAAATCTTCTTTGAATGTTTGGTAGAATTCACCCATGTAGCCATTTGGTCCTGGACTTTTGTTTTGGTGGAGGTTTTTGATAGTTCTTTCATTTCCTCCCCGCTTATAGGTCTATTTAGGTTTTCCACTTCTTCGTGACTCAGTCTAAGAAGATTGTATAGTTATAGAAATTTATCCATTTCCTCTAGGTTGTTGAGTTTGGGCGTATATAATCTTTCATAACGTTCTACTATAATCCATTGTATATCTATAATGTTTGTGGTAATTTCTCCTTTTTTCATTTTGGATTTTGATTATATGAGTCCTTGCTCTTTTTTTCCTTAATGTGTCTAGCCAGGAGTTTGTCAATTTTATTGATGTTTTCAAAGAACCAGCTCCTGTTGTATTAATTTTTTTTATAGTTTTTACATTCTCCATTTCATTTAGTTCTGCACTAATTTTTACAATTTTCTTTCTTCTGCTGACTTTTGGGTTGCCTTTGTTCTTCTTTGTCTAGTTCCTTAAGGTGTGACAATAGGTTGTTTACTTGGGCTCTCTCTTGTTTCTTAATATATGCCTGTTATGATATAACTCGTACTACTTTTACTGCATCCCAGAAACTTTGGTATGTTATCTTGCCATTTTCATTTGTCTGTATATATCTTTTGAGCTCTGCTTTTATTTCCTCATTGATTCAGTCATTTTTTAGAAATGTGTTGCTTAATTTTCTCATTTTTGTGAGTTTCTTTAGTTTCTTTTTATAGTTGAATTCTAATTTCAATGCCTTGTGATAAGAAAATATACTAGGTATAATTTCAATCTTCCTGAATCTGTTTATGTTAATTTTGTGACCCAACGTATAATCTATTCTTGAGAATGCTACATGTACACTGGAAAAGAATGTATAATCTGATGTTTTGGGATAAAATGTCCTATAAATGTTTAAGGCTAATATTTCTTTATTGATTTTCTGTTTGGATGTTCTATGTAAAGTCATCAATGGTGTGTTAAAATCTCCAAGCATGATTGTGTTTTTTTCTGTTTCTATTTTTAGGTCAGTTAGTAGATATCATAAATATTTTGGTGTTCCCTGGTTTACTGCATATACCACTGCTCACAATAAATAGGGGATATTTTATGGCTTCATATTCATTTTGAAATATCCCATAATTTTTGTGAGTAGTATATATTACAAAGTGTTATGTCTTCTTGATACAATATACCCTTTATCATTATTAAATGCCCATCTTTTCTCTGTTGTCTTGAAGTCTACGTTGTCAAGTATGAGTATAGCTATACTTGCTTTTCTTTGGATATTATTTGCTTGGAGAATTATTTTCCAACTATTCACTTTAATCTAATTTTGTCCTTGCAGCTTAGATGTGTCTCATGGAGGCAGCATATGGTTGGGTTTTGTTTTTTGATCCATTCTGCTACTCTGCTTTTTTATTGGTGAGTTCAGTTCATTGACATTTAGGGTAATTTTGACACTTGAGAATTTCCTTTAGCCATTTTGTTTTGTTTTCTGGTAGCTCTGTGTCTTGTTTGGTTCTTCTCTTTTTTCTTTCTTTCAGTTGTTTTGTTTGGTGGTATCCCATACTTCTTTCCCTTGTTTCTTCCTTTTTTTAAGCTGCGTGTTTTAGTAGTGGTTTTTGTGGGCAGTTACCATTAGGTTATTAAGAAAAAAACGTTCATATGTACAGGAGTCCTTTGTCTTATGAGTGCTTCTGCATTCCATTCTCCTTTGCTACAGATCTTTATTCTCTCCACTATTATGTTATTATTATCGCAGATTGTCCTTGTTTGTATTGTGACCTTCTTGGAGCTTTTACTTGTAGTATTGACTTGTTTTGTTCTTTGTATATGGTTGAATAACCCCCTTGGTCACTGCAGTGGGGGTTTTCTGGTGCTGTGTTCCTTCAGCTTCTGTATGTCTATAAAAGTTTTTATTTTTTCTTAATATTTGAAGGATAATGTTGATGAATATAGTATTCTAAGCTGATAATTTCTCTTTTTTAGTACTTTGAATGTTTGAGTCCACTCTAATCTGGTTTGTAAAATTTCTGCTGAGAAGTCTGATGATAACTTAATGAACTTTTAAAAATATGAAATGATGACATTCGATCATTTATAACAAAATGGATGGTCCTTGATAACATTATACAGAGTGAAATAAGTAAATCAGAAAAAAAGAAAAACTGAGAACAGCATGATTTCATACATAGGTGGGACATAAAAGTGAGACTATGAGACATGGACAAGAGAGTGGTGGTTATGGGATGGGGGGAGGGAGGGAAGGGTGGGATAGGGAGGAGGGGAGGGGCACAGGGAAAACCAGATAGAAGGTAACAGAGGACAATTTAACTTTTGGTGATGGGTATGCAACACAATTGAATGTTAAGATAACCTGGAGATGTTTTCATTAAAAAAAAATTAATTAATTAAAAAAAATATTATTTATTTCCATAGCTGCTTTGAGGATTTTTTCTTTGTCATTGATTTTTGACAATTTTATTATGATGTACCTTGGAGAAAGTCTGTCAGGTTTGCAATGACTCTGCATTGTTTGCTTCTTAGATTCAGGGCTCTAACTCTTTCCATAGGCTTGGGAAATTCTCATCAATTATTTGTTTGAATAAGCTCTCCATTCTTCTTCTTCTGATATACCTATTATTCTTATATTGCTCTTTTTAGTGAAATCAGACAATTCTTGTAGAATTCCCTCAGTTTTTTTTAAATTTATGAGTCTCTCTCTTCTTCTCTCTGTAGCATCTCTAGTTGCCTGTCTTCAATGTCACTGATTCTTTTATCTATCTGGCTTGTTCTATTAACTAAACTTGCTACCTCAGTCTTCAATTCATGTATTGAGTTATTTATCTCTGTTTTTAAAGTTCCAATCTCTTTGGTGAGGTATTTGTTTTGTTCATTAATTCATTTTCTAAGCTCATTAGGTTGCCTCATGGTGTCATCTAGAATCACATTGAGTGTTTTCAAAACATCAATTTTGAATTCTCTATTATTTACCTCCAAGGTTTTCATGTGATTAAGATCATTTTCTGGAGATTTTTTTTTTTTCTGAACTATATCTCTGTCTTGTTTAACTGTGGTATTCAATTTCTTCTTCCTTGATGGTATTTGAAAGTGTTATTGTTAAGAACTCTAAAAAAAAACCCACTAAAAATAAAAAATTTTAATTTATGACAAGAAAAAATCAAAAACAAACATATAAAATCAAAAACTAAACACCCACAACAATAATAAAAAATATAAACATTAAAGCAAATGAAATAAAAAATAAGAATAAAAAGAAAAGAAAAAGGAGTGGGGAAAAAATAAATTTCAGTTTTGAGAAGTTTCTTCCAGTAAGTGTTTCTGTATTAAAATTTTTAGCTCTGTCTAGTTCCTGGGTGTCCATCACTAAGATGTTGCTATCTCAAAAATGTCGGCATGACCGCAGTTGTGTTCAGGGGTGAGGGGTGTGTTGTGAGGGTTTTAGCTTTGGCCTTATGTCTTTGGCTTTATAGCTTTAGCTTTCCGGCTTTGTGATGCTAGCAATGACAATCTCAGACTTCTGGACACTCCTTCTCATGTCTCAGCAGTCCTGGGGACCAGACGTAAAACATCTCTGTTGTTCCTGAGAAGTGGCTCTGCAAAGCTAGCTGTGGGGTTTGTCTCTGCCACTTTCCAAACTGCAAGGTGAAGGAGGCAGGATCTGAGAGGCTGGGGCCACACTTTAGTTTTCTTTGTCTCTGCCAAGTGAGGGCTACAAGCAGACCATGGGGAAACTGACCATGACCCCATCCTCTGGCCACTTTGGTTTATATCCTCCTCTGCCCCTTTGTCCTCCTGGCAGAAGGAGACCCAGTCACTCTGAGTTTTCCTCTCTGTACCCCTTAGACAAAATCCAAAGAGCCTGAGCTTCCTTTCTCCCATTGTCCAGCAGAGAAAAAAATGCAGTCACTCCAGGTTTGTCTTCTCTCTTCTCCAAAGCCCATCACAAATGCATTTTCTCTTCCACCCACTTTTAACCCAACCCACCTTTAGTCCATTCTGTGTGTGGATCTTTCAGATGTGCCGGCAAGCCCAACTGGAGTTTCTTTGCTGAATTATTTGTTCAATTTGTTGAAATTTCAAGGGGAGAGATCAGGAGTTTCTCTCATGCCACCATTACTCTGACATCATCCCAGAGCTCAATTTTATTGCCATTTCATTTATCAGTCTTTTTCTTTGTTGTTAGGTTTTTGCATTCTGTTTAAGAAATCTTCGCTTAACTCAAACTCATAAAAATATTTCCTCATGTTATTTTATTGCTAGAAACATCAAGTTTTATCCTTTGTATTTATATCAACAGTACACCGCAAATTAATTTTTCTGTAAGATTTGAGGTAGAGTTTAAGCTGCATATTTTCCATACTAATAACCTAGCATCATTATTAAAAACATTTTTTTCAATTGTATTAGTGTCACCTTTATAAACAGGTATGTGTCAGTATTGGGTCTCTATTTCTTTGGTTTCTTGGTCTATCCTTGCACCAACACAGCACTCTCTGACTGTAACTTAATCTTGATTAGTGGCAGTATAAGGCCTCCAGTTTTTACCTTCTCAAGATTGCCTTGGATTTTGTTTGCTCTTTGCACTTACACATATATCTTAGATAATTTGTCCTTTCTACAAAAATGAAATCCTACAGTGATTTTGGCTGAGACTGCAGTAAATTTAGGAGACAAATAACATTATAATACTGAAATTCTAATCCATGAGACAGTGTACTGTCTGGAGATGCATCATTGCTGGTATAAAAAAGTTTAATCCTTTTTTTATTACTAAATATTATTCCATTGTATGACCCTATCACAGTTGTTTATCCATTCTCCTGGTTGAAGGACATCAATCTATCTATGGGCTAACCTAATTTGAGCAGGGTTCCCCAAACTTTTTACACAGGGGGCCAGTTCACTGTCCCTCAGACCATTGGAGGGCCGGACTATAAAAACAACTATGAACAAATCTCTATGCACATTGCACATACCTTATTTTAAAGTAAAAAAAAAAAAAAAAACGGGAACGAATACAATATTTAAAATAAAGGACAAATAAATTTAAATCAACAAACTGATCCAGTATTTCAATGGGAACTATGGGTGCGGATGCACCCTGTGCTCCTCTCACTGACCACCAATGAAAGAGGCGCCCCTTCCCGAAGTGCGGTGGGCCGGATAAATGGCCTCAGGCGCCCGCATGCAGCCCGCGGGCCTTAGTTTGGAGACCCCTGCACTTGAGGCTGATTTTCAGTCTCTAATAGGCTCAATTTTTTCCCCTCTTTCTTTATTTAACCCATAACCCTGGAGTATAGCTTTCCAAGAGTCTCAAATGACAGGCTGGTTTATATTTTAAAGTCCTCATTTTTCATAATTTCTAAATTGTATTATTTTTTCTCATTACCAGAAGACTGCCAAAAATTCTACTCTTCTTTACAGTCATTTTCTGCTTGATTTCTAAGCTTGTTGGTGTGAGCTGGGGGAATGGCAGGTGCTCTGGTGGTTAAGCATGTGCCAGCGTCTAGCTGAATTACTGCTCCTTTCCTCTTACTGAGCTCTGAAACTCAGACCCAGACTGTTTTGGTGGGCCCAAACTCAACTTCCCAGCTGAGGAGATGGCCTTGAAACTGCTTCTCTTCCAGCCTCTAAGTGGCTAGCTTCTTGACCTTTTGGCCTCTTAACCTATGTGGAAAATGAGTAAATGTCCTAAGAGAGAAAAACATCATGCAGAAAGTTGGGTTCACCTTGATTAATTTCCCTTCTCTTTTTGTTTAGTCCCTTACAACCTGGTTACCTCAGAAACTTTCCAATATGTCATCAAAATTTTGGTGTTTGTGTTTTCCTCTGACTTTTAGAAATCAGTCTAGAAATTTGTTAAATTATTTTTATAACAAAAATGTTTATAGTGATATATTCAATCAAACTGGTGTTCTATAACTTTCTTAGTATCTTCCTATTTCAATACATTTATGATAATCTCATTTGAACAAACTTTTGCAATAGTCATCTGTATGTAGCTTATTATCTGAAGAATTATTTTTCAGAAAGAATTGCCAAGAGCACGAGATCCATTAGTGTTTGAAAGGATATGAACAATGTACTTCTCATTAAAGGCATTTCTTAATAATCTTCCGAAAAGATTATGACAATCTACAATATCACTTATAATATATAATTACTGAATTTTTATTACAAGCTCTCCAGCACTAAGGAATTTTATAATATTTAATTTTGGACGATGTAATAATTATAAATACTATCTCTTATTTCAATTTGAATTTTCTTTGCTTAACAAGTAAATTTTTTTTATATTGGGAAATGAGAAATAATTTTAAAGATTGCATGTCAGTATCATTATTCATTTCCATAATTATAACAATATATGTATTAGTCCATTTCCCCAGTTATTTGTGGCATATTTTTTCTTGTATTCTACTATGAATTTTTTATAATGTCCAAGACATAGGATGTGCTCAGTAAGTATTATTAAATTGAATACCATTTTCTCTTGCATTTTTCAATGATTTTAGACAATCTTTGCATAGCACATCAGCGGCTTTAGTTGCACATGGCACAACATTGTGGTTTATCTGTTTAAACCACTTACCATATGTCCTATATTTTCCTTTCCTGGATGCCTCATTCTGATTTATTTTACACATCATGAGAAATAATGGATTCATAAGTTATATATCAGTTATCTAGACTTATATTGGTAGGTTTTTCCTTTTATCTGAGGCAGACTGGCAAAGGGGACACAGCAGTATTCCTGAACTCGAACAAGCATATCATAATAGAGTTTTGAAAAATGAAGACATTACTCAAGGCTGCTAGATAAAGTATGTCAGCCAGTATTGTTGATTGGAAAAACAATAAGTTCTGTTCAACCATTATTCTCTACACTCTTATCTTTCTGTAAGCAAAGATAATGTAGCTAACTTGTGATCAGTAATGTAGTTTTGAATTGCTTTTCCAAGAGTAGAAATCAATTTGCAATGATTCTTTCTTGTATGGTAAAGTTTCTGGACAAGTTGAAATCATGGCAAAGCAATTTATTGTTATTAATAATATTTAAGGGGAAAATTCACATTAAAATATACAATGCTCTATAAGTTTTATATAGATTTAAAATTATATAGAAGCATAAAAATATATGCATCTTGACTTTCTATAAAAGCCTTATATTTGCTATATTAAATTTAAAAATATAGTTTATTCAAGCAATAACAACACCAATTGAATTTACTTATAGTTTATAAAATTAATTAGTTAATTGTTTTTTTAATATCAAGCTATAAGCCATATTAAAGATTCTAACATCACTTGAAACTTTGAGAAGCAGGCCAAAATTTGTAAAAAGAAAACACATTTGTTAATTAAAAATAAATTGTGAAGAACAAATACGTACTTTAGCATTACTTTCTTTCAGAAGAACGAACAGGTAGAAAAAATGATTTTTAGTTAAGTAAGACAAAAAATACAAGAAAAACATTTCTTTTAACTTTTGAAATAAAATTGTAATTATTTGTTTCAATTCTCATGTTTGAAATAGAGGTGTGGTTGTCTATTCCTCTTACAGTCAATGATCAAATAAACTTTCTACCACCACTTATACATTGTTATCTGCACTCTGGAATATCTTGGTTGATGAGAGATCTGCATTTCAAGAGTATCCAGGGAAGTCAGTGTTATTTTGATAACTCATTATCTTGTCTAGTTAAAGGCAATAAAAACATCAGTCAAAAAAGCCAAAGATCTACAAATATTATTTCTCAATGAAAAGGTGTATCTTAACCTCATTAAAACAGAAAAGACAGTGTCTAAAGACAGTTTTCCAAGAATACACTCTACATTTAACTTTGTAGAAAAGTCATTACAACTTTATATATTTTTCACTTTTTTCTTTATTACATAATATTTTATTTCTAGACCTGGGTGTCGATTACAGCAATGTAACTAAATTAATAAGATAAAAATTGCTTAAAATAAAATTTAAAAAAACAATTTCCAAACTAACATACATCTAATCTAAATACCTCTTGCCCTGAAAATTAGTGCGTTTTAGAATGGAGAGGCTCTGATTTTTTAGAAATATTTTTATTATTTTGAAATATAATCTATTTTCCTATCAATCCCCTTCTCACCCCAAATGCCTAGGTCTATCTTCTAGAACTATATGAAATAAATCCATTCTCTTTTAAGTATTAAAATAGTTATTGAAACAAGGTTGGAATCATATTGGTAGTAATTAAAAGTCTTTATGCCACATTATTATTATTTTCAGAAACTTGTGAAATCCAAAGCTTTGAACATATTGAGAGCAACATTTTCTAATTTAATGAGCTAGTTTATTTCTGATTTTGTCTGAATTCAAGCAAATTTATTAGTTTCAGATAATGGCAGACAGCTTTGAAGTAATAAGCAATAATCAGAGACATTACCACCGAGCGCCAAAAGGCTTTAGTTGGCAGCATCCGGGATTACATTCCTGGATCAAATAGCTGAAGGTGTACTCTGTTCTCTAACTGCTGACAATGCCTTTCCACCACCAGTTCTCATGTGCTAACATGGTTTTCTATCCTATCGAGTGCCATAATAGTGCTGCCGTTACCTAATGAGCAGTGTCCCCGGAGGCAGACATGAATCTTGCTTGCTTCTGAGAACATATTATTTGTCCTTGGTTACAGAAATAGTGACAATCTGTTCCTGTGTAATTTGACATCCTGCTCTTGCAACATTTGTATGAATCACTCTGGGAGTAAAAGCTTAGGAACAGTAGTAGTACAACATTTAACCAAAGGGATTTAATTTTCATATTATTCCCATCCTATCTATTTCCCATGCTGTTACACGTCTCTGCAAATATGTCTGTCACCTTCATACAGGCACCCCGTCATATTCAGGGTAAAAGGTAGAGTCTTCTTGTGGCATGGAGAAACCTTCTGACCTGACTTTCCCCTGCCTCACCTGCATCATCTACTTCCATGACGATCTCCACTCAAAAACACCGCCACATGAACCAGAGAGGCCTCGTGTTGGCTACTCTCTTTGCCTAAAATGCCCTGTCCTATTAGCTTTCTCCTGCACTGTACTCACCAATAGTTATCATCCCGTCAAGTAATTTTCCCTAACTTCTGAACATCTGTGTGTGCAGTGTCCCAGCACAAACCATACTTATAGTGAAGCTTGAATTTTGCCCACCTATAGATTGTGAGCATTTTGAAAATCAGGGTCTTCCTATTTATTCTCAGGATTTTGCACAATGCCTGGTATGTGGTAGTCTCTTTGGAAAATTTAGTTTTCCTGTCTTGTACTTTGATAGTTGATAAATGCTGTCTAATATGATCCTTTTACAACCAGCTGCACACATTTGTAGGAAAACTGGCTAGAAACTAGGATGAAAATTGAAAGAAACAAACTTACCTGCCTTCAATACCTATCAAAACAATATAATAATTATGTGCATTGGCAAAGTTGTCCAACAACATAGTAGAAAAAATCACAGACCTTTTGATATATGTTGTTTTACTAGAAATAATAAACATTTCCTTTTTGTTTTGGTAATGCACTGATATTTTATGTTTTTGTAGGATACGTTGCGTTCTGTTAGTGACAGCCACAAACACCTATGTGACCACTGTATGTAGAATAGCTGACAACTGTGAAGTCTGGATAACAATAAATTTGTCATGCTGTTTTACAGTGACAAGTAGAAAACACTGCTTTATATTTTAAGCTTCCTGGTAAACATATTTTGTTTCTCCTTT
Organism: Rhynchonycteris naso; assembly: GCA_037038555.1. Classification (NCBI taxonomy): domain Eukaryota; kingdom Metazoa; phylum Chordata; class Mammalia; order Chiroptera; family Emballonuridae; genus Rhynchonycteris; species Rhynchonycteris naso. The sequence goes on along the minus strand of CM072997.1, from coordinate 179,024,422 downwards.
CAAATATTACCCAGTCATCATGCCTGATAGATTGACAAGCTCAAAATCATTTTGTCATAGAGAAAATTTAACAATTCTATATAACATGGTTCAAGACAGAAGTAAGTTCAGAAAATAAAAGAACAGGAATAGAAGAATATAGTGTCTGCATCAGGGCACATTCCCCTTAGATTAAGGAGAAAAATCAAAAGACATTTCTCTACATGAGATCATCCCACCTGTATATACACAAACATATATACTATTTTTTTTCATTCAGTAAAATAACAAATGCTGCCAATAGAAAATTTAAGACAAAGCATGCTCTTTTACTTGTGTTAATAAAATTCAGTGACCATCCATTTTAATTAAAATAATCCTAACAATTCCTCTTTGTAATTCTATGCAAGTCTGTTGCTATAGATATGACAAGTGCAGTTAGCTTCTCTGTGTGGTGAGCCCAATCATAGTTGTGTTCAATCACATGTATTACATTGTGAGTGTGGCAAGTACAGAGATGGGGAATTGTACGAGAGAAATATTTACTCAACACTAACTCTTTGCCTGCTAATGGTAAATTTTATTACCTGTTTTTTTTTAAATATTACAAGAATCCAATGGGTATTTGTATCTATCTTTAACATGGAAGGAAACTGTGGCTCAAGTAAGTAGCCATACCAGGATTAAAATCCAGATCAAAATTTTTCCAAAGGCCCTAATCATCCCATAATGTCATTATCAGTGAAACACCACCTTTGGAGTTGCATCTTTATGTAGCCCATGTCAATATTGCACAGGACAGGAAGCTGCCCAAATATGCAACATCTATATACTAGCCTATCATTTGGCTTAGTTTATCTGCTGCTGTATTATCAGCCCAAATTTCTTTATTTTATTTACTCTTTTATTCTAAGTGAGAGGAAGGGAGTTAAGGTGGCATATTCCCACATGCTCCTGACTGGATCCACCCACCAACCCCCATCTGGGGCTGATGCTTGAATCAACTGAGCTATCCTCAGTACCTGAGGCTGATGCTTGGACCAAATAAGCTATCCTCAACACCCGGGGCTGATGCTGTAACCAAGGGAGTTACTGGCTGTGAGAAGGGAAGAGGGAAAGAAGAAGGAGAGGGAGAAGAAGAGAAGTGGATGGTTGCTTCTCCTGTGTGCTCTGACTGGGGATCAAACCCGGGACCTCCATACACCAGACTGCTGCTCTGTCTATTGAACTAATGAGCCAGGTCCTCAAATATGTTAAAATCTATAGCTCTAAATTCTACTTAGTTCTGCATAATCAGGAATTTTAATGAAGTGGAGCTTAGGTATCTACAGTTTTAAAGCTTCGCAGACGATTCTGATGTGGATGCTAAACAATACTTTGGGTTTTTTTATCTTCTCAAATCAAATTCTTAATTAGTTACTGAAAACTCACTAAGGCACTCTGACAAAAACCGGTTTTCTACAAAGACCTGGTAAGTACTAAAATATCCATCTTCTGATTTTACTGATATTTTCCCAGAGCTGGAAGTGTCCCTCATTGACCAAAAATTGTTTCAAAAGTACTTTTCATATATAAAGAAGTCATTGGCCCACCAGAGGAAGGGCAAAATGGTGGAGGAAGGATTCCTAGTTTGTGATTACCCTGGAGCCTCTTCACACATTCCAGAGTCACCTAGGGAAAAGAGAGGGCATCTAGGGTTCAGGTGGATTAGTTAAAAGGAAGTTAGCTTTTCAAGAGGGAGTCAGTATATCCACACAAAGGAGAATGAGCTTGCAGGACAAAGTGCTACCTCCAGATTGGAGAGACAAACAGGTAGATGAATCACAATTTACTGGAGCAGAAGCTAATGTGTGAAATTACTTCCGGGAACCAATGCTGAAGTAGGGAAGTCTCAACTGTAATTGATGAATTTCTGCAGACTGTGTGGGCAAGTCTAAGAAATAAAAACTGCAGGAGGACCTATTCACCAGGGTCTCCTTACTTATGTGAGTTTTACAGCCAGGAGCTCTCCCAGGTTCTCACCATGAAAGAACAAGTCCTTTAGGTTTTATGGGAAGAGGGGAAAAGAAATCATCTTGAAATATGCCAGAGCATTCAAATTATAGAAGACAATTTTTCAAAACAGCTTTATAAAAATGAGTCTTGAGTAGGATCGGAGACTATTAAAGGCTGTGATGACATAACACTGTTATTATTTAATGTTGAATTAATAGAGAGTATATATTACAGCCATTTAGAAATAGAATTCACAGAATTTCTTTCAAAAAGATGAGGGCCTTATAAGAAGGAAATCAGAAGAGAGTTTTGAGAAATGTTGTGAAATTTTTAAGTATCTGAAAACATAGATTTTTTTTTAATAAACTCTGGTAGGAATCTGTAACTCGAAACGTTTTTGGAGCGACAGTCTTATACAAAGACACACTCAAATTGGTTTGAGTAAAACTGTCAGTGAGAACAGCACTTGAAGCATTAATGTTTATACTGTTTACCTTTTTTACAAACAGCTAACTGTATTTTTTGAAAGGTAGTAAATTAAAATTATAGTCCCGCTGAGTTGTTTCATCTTTAGACAATAATTAAATTATGAAGGTTGTATAAAAGCAAAACAGGCATTTAATTACTGTCTCCAGCACCATTCCAATATAACATTCAGTAACACATATTATCAATCAAATTGAATTAAGACTGCTTTGTACAGAATACATACTCATTTAAATACTATGTCATGAATAGCTTTCTAAGGACCTTAATGTGTATTGACTTTAACCCTTTCCTCTAGTGTTTTTCAGGATTAAATCTGGAATAAGAAAGTAGGATGATTAGATAAATAGCACAGGACAGTATTTAATAGTAGTTTGCACAGACGAAATTTTGATGCTATTTCTCAGCTAAGCACAAACATGCAACAACTTGATTTTGACTTGAAGAATCAGGACAAAACAAACAAAATAATTTGCATTAATTTTTATCTCGAACAACTATGCTGAAGTTTTATTTATCAAAGAAATTTGTCATACCATTTTTTTCTTCATTAACACTTATTCTAGGAAATAATTGTAAAAACAGAGATAATTCTATAAAACTTTCCCTACAATAGAAGGTAATTTGGACAAACTGATGTTCACTAATAAAAAATAAAACAAACACATAAACAAACTCTTGCTTAATTTTTTTATCAGATTAATAAATAAAAGAAAAGTTATCTTTTTCAGAGATATTTAAACTTAAACCTAAAATATCAGAAGAAGCCAGATTTCAAGGAACGGCAAAGGACGATTATTCTAGTTATAGGAAATGAGAAGTACAGAGCCTGAGCTAGTAAAGAGTTTAGCACATCCAGTCATATGCCACATAATGATGAGGATTTCTAAGAAACATCAGAGTGCACTTGCACAATCTTAGATGGTATAGCCTACTACATACCTAGGCTACATTGTATAGCCTATTGTTCTGTAAGAGAGGAAAAATCATTTTTCCTCTACCCTTTTTGGTTTTTGAAGTGAGAAATGTCTAGCTCTGTGGAAGAATTTTATGAATTTATTTAAGCACAAACTGATGACAGTGGCTGGAAAGCAAGATCCCAAATGCTCCTGAGAATGCCAGTTCTACAGTGTTTTTTTTATGCATTTAAAATTAAGAGGAACATAAGAAAAATTAAGTGAAGGAGTGAGAAAACAAAGCAGTAATTGGATTACAAGATATTAACAAAATATGTGCTATCTTGAAGGAGGTTATGCTTATTTTAACAGTGTGCTACCTAGATGCTCAAGAATGATGGGTAGGGCTTATTTAAGGCAAAGATAAACAAAAATGTTGTATATTTGGGGTGTGATTACCCACCATGATCTTCCCAGTTTGGAATCACGATCAGATTACCCTGTGAGGTTACTTTTCTTAGAACCCAGTTTTTTTCCCACAGGGTTTTTGGCTGAGATATTCCTGTAATAATATGGAGATTAATAGAAAAATAGATAAAAGTGTAATAACATGTGTACCTCCTGTATGACTAGGAGAGACCTCAGAAAACCAAGTCACTCACCAAAATGGCTAAAGTCATCATCTTAAATAGCATCTTCAGCTGAAGACTAAAGAAAATTTTGGAAATAGAAGAATCAGCTATGGGAGTTGACTAGGACAAGCATAGTACACAAGGTATGTTTTCATGCAGATAGATTCTCTTCTTCTGCAATGAAAAGACTTTCCAGAAATGAGGGCATCCCTCTCTACTTGATACAACCAGGAAGACAAAATACAAATGTAAGTGTCATTTACAAAGGATAACTTCTATTTAGTTTTTCTAGCTTCTCCCAGGTCTGTAGTTCCATAAATTAAACAGCCTAAAATAATTTGTATGCCAAAAAGACATATTTTGGGATTATAAATTTTATTCCCCTGCAGGGCCCAGTATATGTTCCTTTGCTGAATACTGTAGGCCATTATTTACCAAACTAAGGCAGTTTGTTTGCCTGTGTGCACCAAAGCCCAATAAAATGTGAACAAAAATTTTTTTAATTTGCCACATTAAAAATTTTTTATTGAATTTATTGGGGTGACACTGGTTAATAAACTCATGTAAGTTTAAAGTATACATTTCTATAATATACCATCCGTGTATTGTATTGTGTGTTCACCATCCAAAACTGTCTCTTTTTCTTACCAATTATCTCCTTTTTACTCTTTTCTACCTCCCCACCACCCCCTTTTCCTTTTGTAATTACTATATTGCTGTTTTTATTTATGAGGGTTTTTTTCTGGTTTTTTTTTTCTTAACCTTGTCACTTTTTTCACCCAACTCCCTAACATCCCTTACCTTTTTAAACAGCATAGATAGTCCTGGAGTGTCATATGCTAAGAAAAATAAGTCAGTCAAAGAAAGACAACTACTATATGATTTCACTTATATGTGAAGACTAATGAACAATATAAACAAAATAGAAACTGACTCATTGATACCAAAAATAGACTGATGACAATAAATAGGAGTTTATAGTAAAGAAAGTAAGTTTTATTTAAGGAAATAGCACCAAACTTGGAGTCACAGGTGAATAAGCATTCAAGACCTGGCTCCCTTATAGCCCTTAAGGGATAAATTACACTGGGGAACAATTTTCTTTTATTTTCTGTTGCATGAGGTTTTAGAACTTTTCATATATATATATGCATCGCTAATTCCAAATCTAAAATCCTTTAATAGGTGCATGTTTTAGTTTTTATGCAATTTTAATTTCTTTTTGTTACAGTTAATGGCATGCATTGGTTTTTAAATTGGAGTTAAAGGTCAACGACTCTTGGATTGAACATAACCACAAGGCAATTAATGTTTTACAAACATCACTTTTACATAATTGTAGTTGTTTTTAAATGTAAACAATTATTATTTGATAAAAACACCCTCTTATTTTGTTTTAAGATTGATTCATGGCTTCTATGAGTAGGCATAAATGTAAGAATAGTCCTGACACCTTCTGTTATATATGTGGCTGTTACACACTACAACGTCAAAGGTGCAATATTTCATCATTTGTGACACGTGCATATATTGCCTATTTTTAAGTTCCCCTTGGCAATCAAAACAAGACTTGGGCTCCTCATATTGTGTGTCATAATTGTGAAGAAATGCTTTTGACTGGACAAAAGAAAAATGCAAAGGAATGACTTTTGGTATTCCCATGGTATGGCGTGAACCTAAGGACCACAGCAATGACTGTTATTTCTGTCTGATCCATACAAAGGCATCGGCAAAAAAATATGGCATTTGATCGCATATCATAATATTCCTTCAGCAGTACAACCTATCCCACACTCTGAGACACTTCCGGTACCAGTTTTCAATTGTTTTATTTCTTCTAATGATAAAGAAAGTAAACATGATAATCAAGTGTATTTTAATAAGATGCATGAGGAAATGGTTCTAGAATCTGAAGGGTCTTCTTCTGATGCCAAGCAGTCATTAACCCCTCAGCAGTTTAGTCAGTCCTAATTGAATGACTTAGTAAGAGATTTGGGCCTATCAAATAAAGCAGCTGAGTTATTTGCCTCCGGGCTTCAAGAAAAGAATAGACTTCACCGGTCAGCTAAAGTATTCCATTTGAGAAAGCGTGAACAAATATTTGTGGACATTTTTTCCGAAGACAAACACTCTGTTTACTGTCATGATATCAGTAGTCTTCTCAGTCAGCTAGGTGTTGCCACCTACAGTCCAACAAAATGGCGGCTATTTCTTGACAGTTCTAAACAGAGTCTGAAATGTGTTCTCCTACACAATGGTAATGTTTATGCAGCCGTTCTAATTGGTTATTCAAGTCATCTGTGAGAAGATTATAATGACATAAAAATTGTCTTCAACTTTCTGAAGTATGAGGAGCATAACTGAATTATTTGTGTGGATCTTAAAATGGTAAATTTCCTGCTAGGACAACAGAGAACTTTCACAAAATATCCTTGTTTTCTGTGTTTGTGGGACAGCAGAGCTCAGAAGAAACACTGGACACAGAAGGAGTGGTCAAAACGTAAAGCTCTGGAAGTAGGCATGCAAAATATTGTGAATAAACCTGTAGTTAATTGAGACAGGATCATTTTTCTCCCACTTCACATCAAACTTAATGAAGCAGTTGTTCAGGCTTTGAATAGAGAAAGTGAATGCTTTCAACATATTATTTCTGCTTTTCCTGCCTAGTCTTTTGAGAAGATAAAAGTAGGTGTATTTGATGGACCTCAAATTCAAACCATTATATGTGATGAAGAACTTGCCAGGAAGATGAATAAGGAGGAAAAAGCAGCCTGGCAGTCTTTTGTGGCAGTTCCAAAGAACTTCTTTGGCAACAAAAAAGCAGAACACTATAACCTTCTGGTTCAAAGGGTGCTTGCTGTTGGATTTCCACGACATTGGTTGTAACAGCTTTAAGATTCACTTCCTGAATAGTCACCTTGATAAGTTTCCTGAAAATCTTGGAGCTGTTAGTGATGAGCAGAATACTGCTGGAACATCAAACGAGATTGTCCTCAACAAGTACACAAAGACAAGAGCTACAAACAATTTTTGCCTGAATAGAATTTAAATAAGTTTTGAGCAAATTTTATGATTAAAATAAGTGTTTTAATATGTTATATTTTGAAATTGTAGACAAATACTGATGCAATCATACCTTTTAGTGTATTAGTGTATTTACTGCATTATATAAATTATTATATTTTCACAAAGATTATGCCCAAGAAGACATTCTACTTCATTATGTTAAACTAAATGTTGAAAATTTTACAATAAGATGAAAACCTAAAATCTTGAATTGCAAAAATACTGTAGATCACAGAGAAAAACTAATATTAGATTTGAGATCAGCACACTTGAATTAGGTAAGAACTAGTGTTTTTGTGGATGCAACAAAAATTTTGTTCCCCAATGTTATATAAGGAAAAAATAAGTAGTCATGGTGACTAAGGGAGTTTATGTATGTGCAGGCTTTAGTTACTGGTTGGGGTCAGCGTAGGGAATAGTTGATCACTGTAACAAATCCTGATTTCAACCATGGTGTCATTCCGTCTAGTTTTATTTTCATAAACCTGGAACTGAAACATAGCTGAAGTCAAGATGTTATCTTTGGTTTAACTGATACTCTGTTTCCTTGATCAATAGACCTCAGACATTTTTTTAGAACTGTTTAATGTTGATAAAAATCTGAAGTCTTAAAGGTTTAATAATTAAGGGAGTGCACATGCAGTATGTGTAAGTGAAAAAATCTGATGAAAAAGGGAAGTGAGTCATGGTCTTTTCAGACTTAACAAAGCTATCTTGAATTAAGGAAAAGGGCATATTAAAGAAATAAAGTTTCTAAGAGCTTACACAATTATAACACAATGGTAATTGTTTAATGTGTTCTGCTAAGACATCATGATGACTATGGTATCATTAGGTAATGAGAATTTTTCTGTTTTATTAGAATCATATGAAACCACTATAGGTTTTGTGGTCCGTCATTGACCCATTGAACCAAATCTTGTTATGTGGTGCGTGATTGTCCAAGAGACTATTGGAAAGTCTGTGTGGTTGAATCAAGGGTATGAGTGATATGAGTTTGGAGAGGTAAGCAAGCAACAGTGCATGTTTGTAGGCAGGTAGTGTCTGTTATAGTACTGCTACTAATAATAATAGTAATAATGGGCTTTTTTTTCAAGAGCAATGAGACTAGATATAAGAGATTTAAGTTAGAAAATAATATGGTTATGCAAATGTTTAATGAATAGATTTTAAGGATGCAATGTAACTATAGAGATGAGATAATTCAGATTAGAGATGATGATTACTCACCCTAGGGTGAAAGCAATGATGATAGAGCAGACCAGACATATTTAAAAATGCATTGTATATAACCAATGGAACTGGAGTGAATTTGATATGCATCTGCAAGATAAAGCTATCTGGAAGAATTGTCAGGTTTCTGGGTTTTTAATTCAATATTAGTACTATTGAGTGAGAAGAAAAAGACAGAAAAAATAGGTATTGGGAAAAAGGTCAATAGTTCTAAAGGGTGATATATTAACTGAGATGTTCAAGAAATATGTAAGTGGGAAAATCAGATATTCCTCCAGTTATAGAAGTCCAAATATTAGAAAAAAAATGTCAGTACTATAGATGAACATATGAAAGTTGACAGCATAGAAATGATTTTCAAAGTCACAGGAATGAATGAGCTCATCTAACAAGAAAATATAAAGGCAAAAACCAAGAACTGAGCTCCACACATAATTTTACTAGTTCTGTATAAAAAGAAGAGCTAAAATCTTTGGAAGGAAACCAGTGCAGCATCATGTTATAAATATTGAGAAAGTTTATTCAAAAAAAGAGTAGTCAACTATGTGGAAAGATGTTTCAAAGTACGATAAGTGTAGAAACTGGCAATTTCAGTGGCCTAATGAGGACAGAAGACTGACTAGAAAGGTCAACAGAAGAAATGTAGTGTAAAGTTATGAAGATATTAAATGGTTCTCTCAAAATATTTTAGTATAAATGGAAACAAAATAATGTGGAGAAATGAAGGAATATATGTAGAATCAAGGGCAGATTTCCTGATATAGCAGGAAATACTCTGAAGGTTTATATACTGATGGGAATGATACACAGTAAAAAAGGAGAAAACAACAATGTAGAAAAGGTAGATTATTGTCAAATCATCCCTTTGCCTTGTAAGAAAATAAACAAAGGCAAAAGAATGATAAAAAAGCTGGAAAGTTAAAAGTATGAGTCAATTCCTCGAGGTGAAAAAGATGGAATATAGAACACAAAGAAAAGAGGAGGAAACCTTTGTCATGATTGGAGGTAACAAGAGCAGATGGGACAAAGTATAAAATAATTATTTCAGAGGGTGAGAAATTAATTTTATAGGAAAACACATCAGAACTGGTGTGCAAAATCAGGGATCTCTCTGAGGTTTGAAATTAAAAATTTTAAGTGAAATCACTACTGGGCAATTTTTTTCTAGCAATATTTATTTCCTTGGATACAGGCACAGAGGAGAAAATAATTTGGTTTCTTTAGGGTTAGGGATATATCAGGTGATAACAACAGAGGAAGAGAGGGGCAAGTAAGGTGAGGATGTTTGCTAAGGTGTGATTATAATAGTATACTAAAAAATTTAACCTGAACAAAGCAGGAAGAAGCACAGGATAGAAAAGGTAAAGACTGCATTTTAAGTCAAAACAAAGTTGAAGAATTAAAGTTGTGCTTCTAAAGTTAATGTCTTAGAAGAATAGGAAGTATGGTTATGTATTGGGATATTTGAAATCCAAATCTAAAGGAAGGCTTAGTTTTTGACGATGACGACAACAAATGTGTGTCCAGAAGCTGGCTGAGGTAGAGTAAAAGAAATAGTCACCAGAGGTGGAGAGGAGAAGAATGGAGATTTCAGTTTCTGTAGATGTTGGCAATTCATAAATCATGAAGGATGTGTGGAGGAGAGGATGACTGTGAACCAGGAACAAAAGTTTTCACTGTGTGCAGTAAATCAGGTTGTAGTTATTTAACTTATAAGAAATAGAGCGTATTTATTTCATTGAATTAGTGTTTTCAATGCAATCAGTTTTATTTCTCTTTGGTTCACATGAGCTCATGAAAAATGGAACTTTTCAATATAGTTTTCCACCCAATAACGTATTTTGAAAAATTTAGTCATTACAAATCAAAATGCCTCACCACTACAACTCTGGGAAACACTGAATCCAAAAATGCGTATGAAAAGCTAGACAACATCAGCTTGTAAAATCTAGACAACACTAGGGAAATCATGGAAGAGTTGGATACCCAGGAGCAGAAAAGAGAAAGACATTCAAGAGCAAATTACATGAGAATGGAAGAGGGATATAATTTTAGGGAGAAAATCAAGTGGTTATTAAAAATGTATGAGTTGTATATTCAACTTTTTTCTCTACTACCTATGAGCTGAAAGCTTGTTCATTACATAGCCCGGTTTCTTGACTATTAACATAGAGGTAATAATACTCGTACCATCAGGTTTTTTTAATGATTAAATGAGGTAAAATATGTATAGCCTATTTATTATGCAGAGTATAAACTAAGATGCTATAACAAAAAAACCTACAATTATAGTTACTTCTAAAAGAAATTTATTTCTTTTCCACCTAACAGACCAAGGTGGGTAAGTGAACCCTGCTTCACAAGGCCATTCAGGGACTTAAATTCTTTATATATTGATGTTCTGTGGCATGGTTTTGCTCATGGTTAAAGCTGACTGGCCTCTATTTCTGCGTTTCTATTTGGGGGGGGGGGGATAAGAAAGAGTGGAAACCCAGGGCAGACAGTTTATCTACAGAGAGTTGACACACGCTGTACAAGTTATTTCAACTTTTATCTTATTGACCCAAACTAAGTCACAAGGCTAGTACAATTTCTAGCAGGCCCAGCTGGTTCTGAGCTTTCATTTTGAAGTTTTGAAGTCTCATTCCAAAAGAAATAAAAAGGAAATGGATTCAATAAGAAAGGTACCATTTCTATCACAACACCTATCATGGAACTCAGCCCATATTATTAATTACTAGTTTCATTAATTACCCTTCCAAGAACGCCTTTACTCATCCTTTATAGACTTCATTGACTTTTAAGTGAAATGCATTGAATTTTCATTTATAAATATATAACAAAATAGGATTTCCTGATAATTATTGACAGATCTCCATCAACATTTTAAGAACACTCTCCATGTGCAAGTGTTTCTTTTTCTGAGTCAATCTTATCATAAAATGGTGGCACATTGTATGTGTATGATTTAAGTACATGAAAAACTTAAACATGGAGTCTACACTAAAACACAATATGAAATTTATCTATTGTTTGACTAAATGTGACAAATTTATGTATGTGGACCCAACCCAAGTAAAAATATTCATGAATAGCTATTTAATAAAATGACCATAAATCAAGTTCTATTCACTTAATTTGGTAAATACCAATATATTATCGCTGCCAAAAAAATTATCTGTGACTGCTTAGTTTTGTCACATCTGTTTTACTTATAAAGCATTTGTTGTGGGTTTTTTGTTGTTGTTGTTTTTGCTTATGGTTGTTTAACATATGTCCAGTGAGGAAGGAGAATATTTGCCTCTGATTCTACCAAAGCATACACAACGTTGAGTAAAGCAGCTGGAGCAGCACTAGGGACATGTAAATTAGGATGTTAACGAGGAACTGAATACTCTCAAATTTACAAAGTGCCCAAGAATAAGGCTCATCAAACTAAAATAGGTCATTATTACACAAAGACAATTTTATTGGGAAAATAAAGCACTTAACTTGTATTGGCAAATAAGTAACTTTTAACAGGGCTTCTATAAATTCAAATGAAAACGTTGTACAGCTAATTTAAAATAATTGCTTTTCACATATGGATCTATGTATACAGCTGAGTACCTCTGACTTCCCTCCTTTTGATCACTATGCATAATCCCCTTTAAAGTCATTCACCGGTTACCTTCTCCTGGAGTTTTTCCTGGATTATTCCCTGCACTCTTGTCCTCTATTTTTTAACCCTTTAAAAATATTTTAAAACTTTTTAGACTTGATACCTGGGTGTAAAAGGCAAAAACAATATTATGATTTTATTATTTAGCTGCTAATAATATTATGATTTTATTATTTAGCTGCTAATATTATAAATATATACAGAGAGAGAAAGAAAATGACATATAGTTACCACATGTTTTGCATCACTTTTATTCACATACATATTTTTATTTAATTTAATGCATTATTGTATGATGATTGAAACTCATGTCTGGAATCGGACAGTTTTAGATTTGAATTGCCTGCTTGCCAGTTTTTGTTTATTTCAACTTAGATGAAGTAACCCTAAATTTCCTTATTTTGATAATTACAGAAGCTACTCAGCAATACTGCTGGATTATAAAATAATGTGTATAAAGCATTTAAATAATTCACATATGGAGTAAGCAGTAAATAAAGATTAGCTGTTATTTTTATAATTACTAATTATTATTCTGAAGTTGGAGTTTTTTTAAGTCCCGTTGTATCAATGACAAACCAAGTTTCAAAGATTTTAGGTTAGTTTAAAATCTAAGTAGAATGGAAGATTTGGAATTTAAAATCTTTGTTCTTCCTCTTTTTGTATCTTGCTTTTCACCAGCATCTAAGCAAAAATTATTCTGTTTAGAATGATTACTAAAAACAGCAGCCCACTTCTAGACAGGCAGCTGGCAGTATATTCTCTATCCTGGGTGGGCTGAGAAAAAAAGGTAATAATTGCTTTCTCATATATATTTTGGATCCTGTTGGCTTTTAGATGGTATTGTTGGAGAGACCAGTGATATTTATCATCAAGTAGCTTTTGTTCTGCAAATCCAGCTTTCTTTCTCTCTGTTCCATTCCTCCCCATGGAAAAGAGAGAAAGAAAAGGGAACTCAAATGAGTCAGACTTAAAGCTAAGAGTGTACAGAAGAGACAGTGAAAGGGCTCTGCTCTGGGTTCTGAGAAGTCTGCATTACTTCTTGCCAGATTCCTAATCCCGAATTTCTATTGTTCTACAATATATGCTGTTTTTCATTTAGAGAAATAATAATGTCCTCTTAGAAGCAGAGTAAAAGCTTAAGAGCAATAAGTGTTGAGTCAAGCAAAGAGATTAAAGAGAAATTAGAATTCATTTTCTTTTGTGTGTGTGACAAGAGACACAGAGAGAGGGACAAAGAGAGATAGACAAACAGGAAGGAGAGAGATGCGAAACATCAATTCTTCATTTCAGCTCCTTAGTCTTCTTAGTTGTTTATTGATCGCTCTCTCATATGTGCACTGACCCAGGGCAGCAGCAGAGTGAGTGACCCCTTGCTCAAGCCAGCAACCTTAGGGCTCAAGCCAGCAACCATGGGGTCACGTCTATGGTCCCATGCTCAAGCCAGTGACCCTGCACTCAAGCTGGTGAGCCGTGCTCAAGCTGGATGAGCCGGGACTCAAGCTGGTGACCTCAGGGTTTCGAACCTGGTTTCTCTGAGTCCCAGCCCAAAGTTCTATCTACTGTGCAACCGCCTAGTCAGGCAAAATTAGGATTCATATAGCAAAAAGAAAACATACAAATACTAAGTTGAAGGACTACATTGTTCATCCTGTCTGTTGGGAGCAATTTCCAGTGCAGCCATGTTATGATATTCATATGTGCATAAATATATAAATCATTATTATATAACATCATATATAAAAATCATAAATATTTTATATTTTGTTATATAACATATATAATATATAATATTATTTATAAAATTTATATGGAGTTAGTTTTAAGGTTTGGCTCTTTGTTAAATCACAAAAAAAGTTTATTTTATTTATCTCAAGGCAGGCCTGGGTATTTAGCAGAAACATTCTACTCTACACATTTTTTGTGTGTGAAGTTAGGTGAAAAGAGCTCTGTTTAATTTTAACACTCTGGTGAATGAACCTGACTATCAAAAGCAACGGATGGAACTAGCCTTGGTGGGAGAGGGGACTAGTGGCAGGGAAATAGGAGAAAATTGCAATGTTCTGAGTGATAGATAGTGAGAAACTGAATTAAATGGGAATATGATGATAAAGAAAAGATTTTTAAAATACCTGAAAGTTCTATGCTAAATCAGTGCTTGGAAACTAAAAGAAAATAAAGGAAAAAAAGTAAGTGGAATGAATCTTGGTTTTGGACTTTGATGACAGGTGAACAAGTTTTTAAAAGACAATTAAAAATAATTAGTTAAGAACAAGTTTAATTTTAAGGGTTCAAGATGATAAATGTCATTCAGATGAAAGTTAACTATACATAGTAACAAAATTTCAATGAAAAATTTTAAAAATAACTATTTAATAGTTTAAAATTTTTATATTAAAAACCTACTCTGTGCTTTTTAGTAGCTTTTTCAAAGCATTATTTAAAGATTTTACTATTTTCAGATTTAGTCCAGAGTATAATGTTGTATTTTTAAATAAATCAATTAAAAAAGTTAAACTATAATATTAGTATCAGTCTAAAGCTCTTATCTGTATTCAAAGATCTGTTTTGTTTTAGTGTAAGATTCTCTGATCTAATATAAAAAATTTTTAATTTAGTTATTGCTGAAACACTTACAGACCAAAAGGTTATATTACATAATAGACTATATTTGTTCTAGCTAAAATGTTGTCTGAAAAAGAATTCTTTAAAAAACCTTGTTATTGCTTTGATCTCATTCTAATCAAGCAGCTTCATTCCACTTAGGCTGTGTAGGCATTCACATTGAGGTCATTTAGTTAATTTGAATAAACAGGAAACATCGCAAATGCCACTTCAAAAAGACAATTCAATTTTAGCTTATTTTAAATAAAATAAAGTAAATTTTTCCAAGATTTCTCAGATTGCAGGATAATATAGTTGTTCTAGATCCTATAGCTGTTTACCAAAATTCAGACTGAGGACTTAATTTTGAGTATAAATAAAATAATGTGGTTTACTTTTATTTAGTGACATACTTCTGGCTCAGCCTCAGATAAGGCAGTACAACATTAATTGACACTTCATTTTTTTTTTCTGTTACAGGAGACTTTCCATCTTAGTTCTAGTGGATTGGGAATAAAAAATAATTTCGAAATGGTGATTACAGCTTTCTTCACTATTCTCATTTTTCATATACATGTATAGGCTCTGGACTAGTGTAAAGGAAGCATCCTAATAATATGAATTTTCTAATTAATGTAATTATCTTTGTTCTTTCTTTTTGTTGAAAACTTTAAAAATTACAAAATATTTGTCGACCTCACTAGTCTACAAAATAAATATGAACCCAAATTTGCATTGCCTTAGACTAGGAAACCAGGCATTCTTTGCAAGTTTTATGACAATGTACAAGGCATTAAAACTATCATCTTCAGTTCCCTTATTTATAAAATTAGAGTAAGAAAATGTAAATCTCAGATAGTTCAGATAGTAATTGAGATAGAGAGTAAAATAGTAAGTATAAAGCATTTTTTTAAACTGTAAGGTTTTCTTAATTGCAAGAAGTACATTGTGAATTCAACAAACATTGAAAAACCAGACCAGGTGGCGGCGCAGTGGATAGAGAATCTTACTGGGATGCGGAAGACCCAGATTCAAGACCCCAAGGTCGCCAGCTTGAGCGCAGGTCCATCTGGCTTGAAAAAGCTCGTCAGCTTGGACCCACGGTCACTGGCTTGAGCAAGAGGTTGCTCCATCTGCAGAAGGCCCGCGGTCAAGGCACCTGTGAGAAAGCAATCAGTGAACAACTAAGGTGTCGCAACAGCAACGAAAAACTAATGATTGATGTTTCTCACTGCTCTCTGTTCCTGTCTGTTTGTCCATATCTATCCCTCTCTCTGACTCTCTCTGTCCCTGTAAATAATAAACAAACAAGCATTGAACACATACTTGTGCCAACCATTACCAACATGAAGAAAAATAAGGCAAAATCTTTATTTTAAGAATCTCTCAGCTTCGATGCAGATGTAGATGAAAAACACTAAAGAAACATTGTCAATCCAAAAATGATAGAAAGCTCTGAGAATACAAAGAGCAGTGCATATCTGCCAAGAGATTTTCCTATGGCCATCCTTGAAGCATGAGCTGGAGTTGTTCATTGGGTTAACAATAGTGAAAACTAAAAGTTTCTTTTCATTTCTGGAACAAGGTAAAAATGCCCACTCTCATCACTTCTGTTTAACATAGAAGCCAGAACAACTTGTCAAGAAAAGGAAATAAAAGGCATTCAAATCAAAATGAAGGAAATAAAATTATCTTTGTATGCAGGTCACATAATCTTAAATGTAGAAAATTCTAAAGACTGCACACACACAAAAGTTCAGTAAAGTTATAAGATATAAAATCAATGTACAAAGTAAGTTGCATTGATATATATATGTATATATATATATATATATATATATATATATATATATAAATAACAAACAATCTGAAGAGAAAATTAAGAAAACATCCTCACTTACATTAGCATAAAAAAATAAAATAAAATATTTAGATATAAACTTAAAAAGGAGGTAAAAAACTAGAAATGATACAATATTGATGAAAGAAATTTTTCAAAAACACAAATTAAAAACTATTATGTTTATGGATTAGAAAAAATAAATATTTATACTCTTCAAAGCAACATAGTGATTCATTACAATTTCTATCAAAATCTCACTGGCATTATTTTACATAAATAGAATCCTAAAATTTTTTTAGAACCAAATAAGGCTATGAATAGTCAAAGCAATTTGAGCAAGAAAAACAAAGCTGGAGTCTTAACATGTCCTGATTTTAATATATACAAAGCCACAGTAATCAATACAATATGGTCCTGGTATAAAAACAGAAATATAAATCAACAAAACAAAATAGATAGCCTAGAAATAAACCCATGCACATACAGTCAACTTACTGGTCTTCAGCAAGAGTTCCAAGAATACATAATGAGGAAAGGAGAGTTTCTCTAATAAATGATCTTGGGAAAACTGTATACATGCAAAAAAAAAAAAAAAGAAATTGGAGCTTTATCATACAACTTACACAAAATTAACACAGAAATAAATTAAAATCTTTTTTATTATTATTATTAATTTTAATGGTGTGACACCAATAAATCAGGGTACATATGTACAATGAAAACATCTCCAGGTTATCTTATCATTCAATTGTGTTGCATACCCGTCACCCAAAGTCAAATTGCCCTCTGTCACCTTCTATCTCGTTTTCCCTGTGCCCCTTCCCTCCTCCCTATCCCACCCTTCCCTCCCAACCCCTACCCCGTAACCACCACTCTCTTGTCCATGTCTCATAGTCTCACTTTTATGTCCCATCTATGTATGAAATCATGCTGTTCTCAGTTTTTCTTTTTTTCTGATTTACTTATTTCACTCCGTATAATGGTATCAAGGTCCATCCATTTTGTTATAAATGATCTGATGTCATCATTTCTTATGACTGAGTAGTATTCCATAGTATATATGTACCAAAGCTTTTTAATCCACTCATATTCTGACGGACACTTGGGCTGGTTCCAGATCTTCGCTATTGTGAACAATGCTGCCACGAACATGGGGCGCATTTCTTCTTTTCGAACAGTGCTATGGTGTTCTTAGGGTATATTCCTATAAGTGGGAGAGCCGAGTCAAAAGGTAGTTCAATTTTTAATTTTTTGAGGAATCTCCAAACTGTTTTCCACAGTGGCTGCACCAGTCTGCATTCCCACCAGCAGTGCAGAAGGGCTCCCTTTTCTCCACATCCTCGCCAGCACTTATTCTGTGTTGTTTTGCTGATGAGTGCCATTCTGAAAGGTGTGAGGTGATATCTCATTGTGGTTTTAATTAGCATTTCTCTAATAATTAGTGATGTTGAGCATTTTTTCATATGCCTATTGGCCATCTATATGTCCTCTTTGGAGAAATTTTTATTCATTTCTTTTGCCCATTTTTTGATTGGATTGTTTGTCTTTCTGGTGTTGAGTTTTATAGTTCTTTATAAATTTTAGTTATTAACCCCTTATCAGATGTGCTGTCAAATATGTTCTCCCTTTGTGTGGTTTGTCTTTTTATTCTGTTCTTATTGTCTTTAGCTGTGCAAAAACTTCTTAGTTTGATATAGTCCCATTTGTTTATCTTGCCTTTTATTTCATTTGCCTGTGGAGATAAATTGGCTAATGTATGGCTGCTACAGATGTCGGAGAGCTTGCTGCCTATGTTTACTTTTAAGATGCTTACGGTTTCACGGCTTACATTTAAGTCTTTTATCCATTTTGAGTTTGTTTTTGTGAATGGTGTAAGTTGATGGTCTAGTTTTATTTTTTTGCATGTAGATGTCCAATTTTCCCAACACCATTTGTTAAAGAGGCTGTCTTTACTCCATTGTATGTTCTTTCCTCCTTTGTCAAATATCAGTTGTCCATAAAGCTGTGGGTTTATTTCTGGGTCCTCTGTTCTGTTCCATTGATCTATGTGCCTGTTCTTATGCCAGTACCAGGCTGTCTTGAGTATAATGGCCTTGTAGCAAACCTTGATATCTGGAAGAGTGATACCTCCTGCTTTATTTTTTCTTTTTAAGATTGCTAAGGCTATTCGTGTTCTTTTTTGGTTCCATATAAATTTTTGGAATATGTGTTCTATATCTTTGAAGTATGTCATTGGTATTTTAATTGGTATTGCATTGAATTTATAAATTGCTTTGGGTAATATAGACATTTTAATGATGTTTATTCTTTCTAGCCATGAGCACAGTATATGCTTCCACTTGTTTGTATCTTTCTTGATTTCTTTTATCAATGTTTTATAATTTTCCAAGTACAAGTCCTTAACCTTCTTGGTTAAATTTACTCCTAGATACTTTATTCTTTTGACTGCAATAGTGAAGGAAATTGTATCCTTAATTTCTTTTGCTGACAGTTCATTGTTGGCATATAGAAATGCCTGTTTTCTGACTATTAATTTTATATCCTGCCACCTTGCTGAATTCATATATAAAGTCCAGTAGTTTATTGAATGAAATTTTAGGGTTTTCTATATACAATATCATATCATCTGCAAATAATGACAGTTTTACTTCTTCTTTTCCAATTTAGATGCCTTTTATTTCTTCTTCTTGTCTGATTGCTGTAGCTAGGACTTCCAGAACTATGTTGAATAAGAGTGGTAAAAGTGAGCAACCCTGCCTGGTTCCTGATCTTAAGGGGATTGCTTTTAATTTCTGTCCATTTAGTATGATGTTTGCTGTGGGTTTGTCGTTTATGGCCTTTATCATGTTAAGGAATGTTCCCTGTATTCCCATTTTACTGAGAGTTTTGAGCTTGAATGGGTGCTGGATTTTATCAAATGCCTTTTCTGCATCTATTGAAATTATCATGTGATTTTTGTCCTTCCTTTTGTTTATGTGATGAATCACATTGATTGATTTGCGAATATTGAACCAGCCTTGCCTCTACAGAATAAATCCCACTTGATCATGCCGTATGATTATTTTCATATATTTCTGGATCCGGTTGGCTAATATTTTGTTGAGAATTTTAGCGTCTAAATTCATCAGGGATATAGGCCTATAATTTTTTTTCTTTGTGTTGTCTTTGCCCGGTTTTGGGATCAGAATTATGCTCGCCTCATAAAAGGAGTTTGGAAGTCTTACTTCCTCTTGAATTTTTTGAAATAGCTTGAGGAGGATAGGAGTTAGTTCTTCTTTGAATTTTTGATAGAATTCACTTGTGAAACCATCAGGCCCAGGACTTTTCTTTTGGGGGAGTTTTTTGATAACTATTTCAATCTCATTTGTTGTAATTGGTCTGTTTAGGTGTTCTGCTTCTTCCAGATTGATTTTTGGAAGGTTATATGATTCAAGAAATTTGTCCATTTCACCAAGATTGTCTAATTTTTTGGCATATAGTTCTTCATAGTATTTTCTTACAATACTTTGTATTTCTGTTGTGTCAGTTGTTATTTCTCCACTGTCCTTTCTAATTTTATTTATTTGAGTCCTCTCTCTTTTATTCTTGGTGAGTCTAGTTAAAGGTTCATCAATCTTGTTTACCTTTTCAAAGAACCAGCTTCTTGTTTCATTGATCCTCTGTATTGTTTCCTTAGCCTCTATGTCATTTATTTCTGCTCTGATCTTTATTATTTCCTTCCTTCTACTTGTCTTGGGTTTTATTTGTTGTTGTTTTTCTAGTTCTTTTAGATGCAGGGTCAGGTTGCTTATTTGAGCTTTTTCTAGCTTCTTATGATATGCCTGTAGTGCAATAAACTTCCCTCTCAAAACTGCTTTTGCTGTGTCCCATAAATTTTGAGTTGATGTATGCTCATTATCATTTGTTTCTAGAAGCTTTTTTATTTCTTCTTTGATCTCATTGTTAATCCATTCATTATTTAATATCATGCTATTTAGTTTCCATGTGTTGGAGTATTTTTCAGTTTTTCTTTTGTGGTTAATTTCAACTTTCATGGCATTGTGATCAAAGAAAATGCTTGATATGATTTCAATCTTCTTAAACTTATTGAGACCATTTTTGTGTCCTAACATGTGGTCTATCCTAGAAAACATACCATGAGTGCTTGAGAAGAATGTATATTCTACTGCTTTAGGGTGAAAAGTTCTGAAGATATCTATTAAATCACGTTGATCTACTGTATCCTTTAAGTCTGATGTTTCTTTATTTATTTTCTTTCTTGAGGATCTAGTCAGTGTTGTTAGAGGGGTATTGAAATCCCCTACTATAATAGTATTGCTGTTAATATCGCCTTTTATATCCATCAAAGTCTGCTTTGTATGTCGGGACTCCTATGTTTGGTGCATAGATATTTATAATAGTTATATCTTCCTGTTGAATTGTTCCCTTTATCATTATGTAGTCCTTCTTTATCTCTTACTACAGCCTTTATTTTAAAGTCCATTTTGTCAGATATAAGTACTGCTACCCCGGCTTTTTTTTCATTTCCATTTGCATGAAATATTTTTTTCCATCCTTTTACCTTTAGTTTATGTGCATCTTTTGTTTTAAGGTGTGTCTCTTGTAGACAGCATATGTATGGGTCTTGTTTCTTTATCCATGCAGCTACCCTATGTCCTTTGATTGGATCATTTACTCCATTTACATTTAAGGTTATTATTGATATGTAGTTGTTAATTGCCATTTTATTCTTTAAAGCTGTATTCTTCTTTTGCTATATTCTTTCCTCCCTTTAAGCTGTTCACAACAGGCCCCTTAGTATCTCTTGCAGAATTGGTTTGGTTTTAATGAATTCCTTGAGGCTTTCTTTTTCTGGGAAGCTCTTTATTTCTCCTTCAGTTTTAAACGTTAGCCTTGCTGGATAGAGTAGTCTTGGTTGTAGGTTCTTGTTCTGCATTACTTCGATTATATCTTGCCATTCCCTTCTGGCCCAAGTGTTTCTGTTGAGAAGTCTGATGTCATCCTTATTGGGGCTCCTTTGTAGCCGATAGCCTTTTATTCCCTAGCAGCTTTTAACATTATTTCTTAATTCATTAGCTTTGGTATTTTAACTATGATGTGTCTTGGTGTAGATCTTTTTGGGTTTCTCTTTAATGGAGTTCTGTGTGCTTCTTGAACGTGTGGAGTGTTTCCCAGCCTTAGTTTAGGGAAGTTTTCTGCTATGATTTAATTGAACAAAGTTTCTATTTTCTGTCCTCTCTCTTCTTCAGGCACCCGTATGATGCAAATGTTGTTTCTCTTCAGGTTGTCACAGAGCTCCCTTGGAGTTTCCTCACATTTTTTGAGTCTCTTTTCCTTTTTCTTCTCTGCTTCTGTGCCTTTGTTTATTCTCTCCTCTAACGCGCTGATTCTATCCTCAGCATGATTCATCCTGCTTTTAATTCCTTCCATTGTGGTCTTCAGTTCTGATACTGTATTCGTCATTTCTGTCTGATTCTCTTTTATTATTTCAATTTTGTTTTTTATACTTGTTATCTCTTTATTTAGGTGTTCATAATGACTATCCATTTTTGCTCTAATTTCTTTGAACATCCTAACTATCATTATTCTAAATTCTGCTTCTGGTAATTTGGTTATATCTGGTTCATTCAGGTCTTTCTCTGGGTATTTCTCTTGATTCATTTGGTTTGCATTCCTCTGCCTGCCCATTTTTTCTGTGTATAAGCAAGTTATGGCCACTGGAGTCCAGTAGGTGTTGCCTTTGTGTTCTCTAGGTGTGGTCTGTCTGCAGGCCCGCTTCCCCCTCTGCCACTGCCTAGGGCGGTTGGGTATGGGCATTGCCAGTGCCGCCCACTGCGGCTTTTGCTGTTATTTCTGCCTCTCCTCCATGGGAGGGGCTGTCACTCACGCCACAAGCCTCAGCACCAAGGGTAGAGGTGAGCACCTTTGCTCAGCTGCGGACCCAGCCTGTTTCCAGACTTCCACCCAGCACCCACAGTCAGAGCCTGCTCGCCATATTTTCGCGGGTTGTGCGGGGCTTTTGACATGCTCTTAGCTGTGAGCCTTTGCCCATCCAAAGCTTTAGTCCCGGTCCTCGAGGCCAGGGCCCTTCTGCGCAGGGTCGCAAACCGTGGTTTATTGGGCCGGGCGTGTTTGCTGGCTTCAGCTCAGCTGCGAGCTTCTGCTTGTCCTGGACTCTACCCCGCCCCCACGTTCAGAGCCCGCTCGTGCACGTAGAATGGCAAACCTCGGTTTCTCCAGCCGGGCCGGGCTGGTAGCGTAAGCTCAGCTGCGAGCCCCCGCCCGTTCCTGGTCCTAGCCCTGTCCCATGGTCAGGGCCAGCTTGTGCAGGGTCACAGAGCAGATCTCTGACTGTTTCTGGCCTCCCGCTTTGTTCCTGCAGGTGGGATTACAGGCAGCCTGCAGCTGCTGGACCGCTTTCACACGTCCCCACCGACCATGCTGGGCTAGACTAAGCTCATACCGGCTTGGCCTCTGCCCATGCCGACAGAACTGCATTCAGCATCCTTCCGCCACCATACCCTTCAGCAACCCTCAGCAGAGTAGGAAGGGCCCTAATACTCCACACTGTAGGCCTGGGAGCTCCCTCACTTGTTTCACAGTTCAAAATTGTCCAAATGCCTCTTCTAGGCTCTTGGCTGCACGCTGGGGCTTGGTACCTGGGACCCAGGTCCCTCCCTTCCACCAAACTCTCCTCGCGCCACGCGGGTCTCTTCAGATAATGGTTCTTAAAATTGAATTATAATCCACTTTGGTTCTGGGAGTTGGAAGTTGGTACGTCCGCCTACTCCGTCGTCATCTTGCTCCAATAAATTCAAATCTTAAATGCAAGACTTGAAATCATAAAAGTCCTTGAAGAAAGTAATTTTGTCATTGAGCTTGAAAATGATATTTTAGATTGAATGGCTAGAGAACAGATAACAAAAGCAAAAATAGACTAGAGGAATGAAAAGCTTCCACACAGGAAAGGAAACAGTCAACAGAATAAAAGAAAACCTACAGAATGAAAGAAAATATTTGTAAACCATATGTCTGATAAGGGGCTAATATCCAAAAACAATAAGGAATTTCTACAAGTAAATAGCAAAACACAGAACAAACAATGATTCAATTAATATGCAAAGGAACCCAATAGATATTTTTCCATAGAAGACATGCAAATAATCAATAAGCATATAAAAAGTATTCAATATAATTTATTATCAAACAAATGCAAATCAAACCACAAAGAGTTTTCAACTCCTACCTATTACAATAATTATTATTAAAAAAAGTTGACAAAGATATGGGAAAAAGCAACCCGTTGTACACTGTTGGTGAGAATATAATTTGTGCAGCCAATGTGACAAACAAAATAGATATTCCTTAAAAAATTAAAAATATAATTACCATATGATTCAGCAATCTCACCTCTGAATATATACCCAAGGGAAATAAAGTCAGGATCTCAAAAAGTTATTTGCACTCCCATGTTCATTGCAGCATTATTCACAATGACCAAGACATAAGAGCAATCTAAATGTTCATGTAGATGAATAAAGAAAATGTGGTATATACATATAACGTTATATTATTCAGACTTAAAAAAAAGAAATACTGCCATTTATGAAAATATGGATGAATCTTGAGGACATTATGCTAAGTAAAATAAACCAGACAAGAAGGGCATGTACCACTTACATGAGAAATCTAAAATAGTGAGACTCATAGAAGTGGGGAATATGTTGGTTACCAGAGGATGGAGGAGAATAGACAGTTTACAGAGTTTCAGTAACAAAATGAATAAATTCTAGAGACTTTCTATGCAGCATAAACCTTATAGTAAACAATACTGTATTATATATTTTATATTTTGCCAAAGGGTATATCTTATAATGTTTTATCACAAAATAATAAAAATGAATTAAAAGACTGTAGAGGAAACTTTTGGAGGGGATGGATATGTTTATGACATAAATTATGGTGATGATTTCATAGGTATATACTTATTTCCAAATTCATTTAACCATATATATTAAATATGTACAGCTTTTTGTATATTAATTATATTTAAATAAAGTAGTTAAAAATAAAAAAAATGAAACTCATAGAGGACGAAAATGATGTTAAAAAAAGTGTTTATGAGAAAAAAACACAAATAGAAATCTAAATTAATAAGATCAAATTTTTTTTGTTAACATACTATATGGATAGTACTAATTTTATTTTAGTAATTGTCACAGAAAGTTTTT
This sequence comes from Rhynchonycteris naso, assembly GCA_037038555.1. Taxonomy (NCBI): domain Eukaryota; kingdom Metazoa; phylum Chordata; class Mammalia; order Chiroptera; family Emballonuridae; genus Rhynchonycteris; species Rhynchonycteris naso. Next base: position 178,999,796 of record CM072997.1, on the reverse strand, counting down.
GGAGGAGACAAAGATTAACACTGTGTTTGTGGATTGAAAAGTTCAATATATATATTTTTTTTATTTTACTTAGAAAATTAACTTTAACAGGGTGACATTGATCAATAAAAGTGCATAGGTTTCAGGTAAATATTTCTATAGCATTCAAACTGTTGATTATGTTGTATAACCATCGCCCAAGGTTAAATATTTTCTGTCACTGTAAATTTGTCCCTCTTTACTCCTTCCGTTCACCCCCACATCCCTCTCCCCCTGGTAACTACTTCACTTTTATCTATGTCCATGAGTCCCCAATTTATATCCCACTTATGTGTGAAATCATACAGTTCTTAGCTTTTTCTGATTTACTTATTTCACTCAGTATAATGTTCTCAAGTTACACCCATGTTGTCATAAATGTCACGATAGCATCATTTCTTATGGCTGAGTAGTATTTCATTGTATATATATATACCACATCTTCTTTATCCAGTCCTCTATTGAGGGATACTTTGGTTATTTCCATGTCTTGGCCACTGTGAATAATGCTGCACTAAACATGGGAGTGCATGGGTCTTTACGTACCAATGTTTTTGAGTTTTGGAGAATAGATACCCAATAGAGATTGCTGGGTCATATGGTAGTTCTATTCTTAGTAATTTAAGAAGCCACCATACTTTCTTCTGTAATGGTTGTACTAAATTGTACTCCTATCAACAGTGGATGAGGGTTCCTTTTTCTCCATGGCCTCTTCAACGCTTGTCATTACCTGTGTTGTTCATATTAGCCATCTAACAGGTGTGCATTGGTTTCTCATTGTAGTTTTGATTTGCATTTATTGGTAGTTAGTGAAGATGAGCATCTTTTCATATATCTATTGGCCATTTTTATGTCCTCTTGGGAGAAGTGACTGTTCAAATAATTCCTTTTATAATTGCAACAAAAAAATAAAATACCTAAAAATAAACTTAACAAAGGATGTGAAGGGCTTATGTACTGAAAACTATACAATATTATTGAAAAAAAATTGAAAGGGACACGATGAAATGAAAAAATATTCAACTTTCTTAAATTTGAAGAATCAACATGGTTAAAATGGCCATATTACCCAAAGTAATATAAAAATTTAATGCAATCCCCATCAAAATTCCCATGTCACTTTTTTAAAGAAGTAGAACAAAAAATTACCAGGTTTGTATGGAACCATAAAAAACTCTGAATAACCAAAGCATTCCAGAGAAATCAAAGAATGAAGCCAGAGCTATCACACTACTTAACTTCAAATTATAATATAGAGACACAATAATCAATACAGCATGCTATTTTTAGAAAAACAGACATATAATCCAATGGAACAGAATCAAAAGCCCAGAAAGAAAATCACATATACATAGATGAGTCATCTTCAACAAAGGAATCAAAAACACACATGGAGAAAAGAAAGCCTCTTCAATAAATGGTGCTGAGAAAATTGGAAAGCCACATGCAAAAGAATCAAACTTGACTACAGTTTGCCGCCTTCCACAAAAATGAATTTTTTTTTTGTATTTTTCCGAAGTTAGAAGAGGAGAGGCAGTCAGACAGACTCCAGCATGCACACAACCAGGGTCCACCTGGCATGACCACCAGGGGTGATTCTTTGCCTGTTTGGGGCATTGCACTGTTGCGACCAGAGCAATTCCAGTGCTTGAGACAGAGGCCATGGAGCCTTCCTTAGTGCCTAGGCCAACTTTGCTCCAGTAGAACCTTGGTTTGCAGGAGGGGAAGAGAGAGATAAAGAGGAAGGAGAGGGGGAAGTGTGGAGAAGCAGATGGGCACTTCTCTTGTGTGCCCTGACCAGGAAAAATCACTCTATCTGACATTAAGGCCTATTGTATAGCTACATGAATCAGGATGGTGTAATATTGGTAAAAGTATAGACTATCAATATAACTGAATAGGCTTACACAAGTACAGCAAATTGATTTTTGACAAAGATGCAAAAAAAGTCAATAAAGGATAGAGGGTGAATTTGATCTGCATTTAGTGCTATCTAATTTGTTCTTTATTATGTACTCTATTAGTAAAAAATCTAACTACATGCCTCCAAGATTTGTAGACACATTTAATTATTTATACAATAGATGTGTGTTTTACTGTACTAACTTATGAAGAACATAAGCAAACTATACAAATATTTAATGTGTAGGATAAAAATAAATATAACTTTGGATTTTAAAATTTTATTTCTACACTACAATCTTTTATATCTCTAAGATGCTTGCACTGCAATTTGATGATGGCCATTGTAAACAAAGGAAGTTATTAAAGTATTTTTTTCTTTTGTGTTAGTATGACTTTGGTTTTATTTTTCTCTTGAAATACTGCCAAGGACTAATAAGACAGGTGATATGCTCACAGTTTTAGAGTTTAGCACGATTATCTAGGGAATATTTTCTGTATTATTAATAGTAGAAACTTAACCAATTTCTTGAGGCAAGAATAATGTGAAGAATTTTGGGTTTGTTCTTTATATTTAAAATATGTGATAGGTTTTGTAGTGCTAAGAGTGTAGAAAACCAAAATGTATTTTATAACAATATATCTCCCTGCAAAATATATAGTGATGGAGAGCTTTAACTTATTTACACTATGCCTATGTGTGTGTATACCTTAGTATTCAAAAATATGATGAGAAATTACTAACTTAAATATTTTATCATAAAATTTTCTTATTTTATTATAAAATTTCTTCTATTTTTTCTGTAACTTATGGAAGCAGGTCAGGACAAATAAATTGGTGTTTTTTTCTAGACATAATAATGTTGTACTTATTGTAATATGACCAATATATATTATTTTGTAAGCAAATGTTAGAAAGAGCACTTTGTATATACAGTACAAAATAATCAATAAAAATTATTCTAAACATACCATAAAAAGTACTAAAAAGAAGGACTTTCAACAAATACAGTAAAATTTTTGAAACAAGCACACGTTAGCTAACAACCCCTTTTAAAAACCAAGGAATATAACAAAAACTAAAAGTTCTAAATAGAGATAAAAATATTTTTTATTCCAAAACCAATAAGGAACTCAACCTCCTACCATAAAATCTGGAGATTCTAAGCAATTCTGAACCAATTTAAGGAAGAATGCTGATAATCAATGTACAGTTCTCTTGTTCATAAGCATGGTGCAGTGTGATGAAGAAAAAGTGAAAAAGTTTTACTGGTACTTCTAGACCCTGATAGATAAAGGCTGAAAATAAAATGGACTTTGTGGTCAATGTAAAAGACCATACTTCCCCAAGTCATCAGTGCAGGAAGGTCTAGGAAAACATTATCTAACCTGACTTCCTTATGAGAAATAACAAAAGATAAAGGTAGACTTATCATAAATAACTATGCAGCAATAAAAATTATTTTGAAAAGTTAAAAGCTTTATTAATTAGGTGGCACTCTTTAACTTAAATTTTCAATAAGGTAACTGGTTCACTCAAAAATAAACTAATAGAACAAACAGAAACCAATTCACAGATAAAGACAACAAAATGGTGGTTACCTGAGGGAAAAGGCGAGATGGTAAGTGGACAAAGGGGTCAAATATACCTTAATAAAAAGAAATTAGATTTCTGATGGTAAGCACAATAGAATACACCAATGTCAAATTATAATCTTGTACACCTGAACACTATATAATGTTATGAACTAATGTTACCCCAGTACATTTAATTATAAAAACTTCATGTTTAAAAATGAATGATTTAATTAATCATTGAAAAAAGAAGGAAGGGAAATAAAGAAAAAAAAAGGAAAGGGAGGAAGGAAGGAAGGGAGGAAGGAGGGAGGGAAGAAAGGAAGAAATGGAAGGAAGGAAGGAAAGAAGAAAGGAAGGAATTAAGAAAGGGATGAAAGAAGGAAAGAAAGAAAAAGAAATTGAATTTTAAGGTTATTCAAGATCAATGACACAAAATATATCCCTGGTTCAATGGAACAAATCTGATATTAAAAAAGATAAATAAGATAAGCTAGATTATGAAGCCCAGGTCCCAGCTCTTTGGGTCCTTAATAAATTAACAAAGTGTTAAACATTAAATTTATAACATTACTTTCTAACACCCCCATGAAAGCCTTACCTAATTAATACTAGTCAGCCCTACTTTCATGCTTCACTACATTCCTGCAGGTCATTTTCTCCATAGTGCTAACTGATGCTTAAAATTATCCTATGTATTCATTTTATTGCCTAAGTTTCCACACAAGAATGTAACATTTTTAGAGAATTTGTTTGTTGTCTGTCTTGTTAACATTTATATCTCCATAACCAAAAATAGTACCTTTCACAGAATAAAGACTTGATAAACATATGTGCATTGACTGCACATATGAACATCAAGAGACTCAAAAAGATTCTACTTTCAGTAGTTTGTATCATATGGACTTAAATATAATTTACCTCACCTCAACATAAGTAAATAGAAATAATAAAACATCAGCAAAATTTGGCAAAAGATAAAAATAATAAAAATATTTATATTGCAATTTATGATAAGAAACATTAAAGAAAACATAAATTTAATAAAATAGAAGTTATAATAATAAACATGATGAAAAAAACTAAAACTGAATAAGGAAATTAAAGGGAACAATAAAGATAGAGCAAACTTCCATCTCACTAAAAGATCACCCAAATATATTCATTCCTCCACTTGAATCTGTGTGCTCTGCCTGAGCTCAGTTGCTCTTAAATCACTCTCATCACATCAGGAACTTTTCTCTGATATTCCTTACCTTATATCTCAACAATTTTTCAAAATTTCTGGTCTACTGTCCTTGCTGACTGCATATAAACAGAGGAAGGAGTTAAAGTGAAATAGGGTAAGGGAAGACATCGAGGAAAATTGACATTTCAACAGAGACCTGGATGAAATGAGTTACCGTATCTTACATAATATTATACAACAAAATGTAATGGAGAGACTAATATCCAGGTAGTGAGAATAAAAAGTGTGAAGGCCCTTTGAGAAACGTATTCTTAGCTTGCTCAAGGGATTAGCATGTAGTATGCTAGCTTTTTGATAAAACTGAGAGGAAAGGCCATGACTCTCATAGTGTTATCAAGGTAACAAACGCACACAGCATAAAAAGGCAATTGTAAACAGAACAAAATGAAAATATAAGACACAGCCTAATTACATGCTTGGTGACTAAAAAGAAATGGGAGAGATTAATTCTGGTACGGTAGATCAGGCAAGATTTTGTGAAAGGTTATTTAAAGGTCTTTATATTTTGTTTATGTAAAAGCATATTGGTTTGCTGACCCTTCTTCACGGATTCCATTTTTTGTAGTGTTGCATTTATCTGCTTAGCATAAGAAATCTCACCACTATACTGACACTTCAGGAAACAGAAAGGGAAAAGAACTGTGATGAACACTGTCCCTTCTTAATAAAAGCAAGCTTGAAAATCACACACATTACTTTTACCTACATCCCATTGGTCAAAAATTTAGTCATGTGCAAAACTTACATGCAAATGGAGATTTTGAGGTCTTATCTCTATATAAATTGCACTCTATCTAGCTAAAATCTCTATTTTGGGGGGGGGGAAAAAGGGGAAAAAACATAAGGGAAAATTGAAAGCCTTTATCACACATCCTGAAAAGTAAATCTTCATAATTCTAATTATGAAAATCTATCAATGATAACACAGTTTAAAGTTCTACTGATATATAAACTTCCATTTCATTAACCATCTAAAAAAATCGTATTTGTCTTTGAGCGCTACTAACCCTACCTTTTATTATATTTTTCTTTAGATATTATGTAGAACATTCTATGACTTGTTAAATTAATTGACTAATAGGTGGTCACATAAATTAAGTAGACACTCCATACACAAACAACAAATAATTCATAGGTCACCTGCTTTAATTCCAAATAATCTTGAGTAATTCTTTTTTTTACTTTATTCCTCATTACCCTCATAGATTTTTTTATTTATAAAGGCCCATTCCATTTCAGATTTGATGAATATGCATAGGACATGAAGCAATCTATATTTATGTTCCTTGCATAGACGAGAAGTTGACTAAACACATCTAGAAACTGCTCCTGTCAAAATGTGGTTGTATACATTACGAATACATTATTGCTGCTGTGGCATCTGCAATGGATTTGGACCAAATTGCTGCAGACTTTCTGTAGACTGCAGGAAGGGCCAAATCCATGCTTCTCTTTGATACAAAGGGAAAATACAGCATGATTTTATGTGGAAGAAGGGTCCTCAAATTAGTGTGTGCTGCAGAAAAATATAGAAGTACTATTGCAAAAGGTTTGATTTTCTATAAATCGAAGATTAATTTCAATAGTTAATTTTAAAACTAATTTTCCATTTATATAAAATCCACACATATGCTAATTTGCAAGACAATTTTATTATCCTATATTATCAATGACCCTAAAATATACTATGAAACTTAAATATCATTCTCTATTTATTAAAATAGTTTTGTGACTGGAATATTAAAGTTATCATCTACAAACATTATAGATGCAGCAGAAAAAATAATACCTAGTTTATTAAGGAATATAAATAACTGCTATTTTATAATACTTACATAGTCTGTGTAATAATGAACAGTCTTATAGTTAAAATATAAATGATAAATGAAAAATGTAGACATTTTAATATTCAGGTAATTTTAATTTTTTTTAAATAAGTCAACTTAATAGCAGTCAAGAAATGATCACAGCTGAATTAACTCCTAGTTTACAGTCTCCTGACTAATATGTTTTGAAAAAAGCATTAAAAACTATAACTAATATCATCAGAAAGGAAACATTACACTGATAAAAGAGAATTCTATGAAAGTAAAACAAAGAAGAATGAATTTTTGAAAATGAGAAATATGTTGACCAAAGTGAAAATATTGCAGGCCGCATGGGTGTTGATATGAAAGGGAGGCATTCTTCGCCCTTCACCTTATACAGGTAAAAGTACACATCACATAACAACACTCTCTAGAAATTTTGTCTTCCAAATCTTTCCCTCTTATTTCAAGATGTGGGGAATCATCAAAGCCAGAAGATGAGTCCAACAATTGGTTAGTCTGTACGGCACAGGTCTACAAGCACCCAGCTTCAGAACACAGGGGTTTTTGATAACGATTGTTTTGTTCTAGGCTTTTAGGTAACAGATAAAAACGGGAAAAAGAAGTTTCACTTTACCAACCTATTACATTAATTTTATAGTACTATTTTTGGAAATATGTACACTTTTTATTTGGATGAAAAATGAAGTTTAACTTCTTCTAGAAAAAAGGAAAAGTAATGAGACTCTGCAGTATACATTAAATAATAGTTTGTAATCCTCAGTTTTGTTTTTCTTTGTCAAGTCTTCTGATAAAAGAATACTTAGAAATGATGCATGTCGTCATGATGCAGCAAACTTCAGGTAAGAGTCAAGGATCCAATCAGCAAAAATCACAAACTCAAATGCCCACCAGAAGCAGACAGATAATAGTCATCCATGAAGCAGGGTAACCCTAGTAAAATCTATGGTGCAAATCTTACAATGAATAAATAAGGACATAAACAAATCAGGTAATAGGTGTGTTAATTAACTAGATGGAGGGAATCCTTTCACATGTATGCGTATATCAAATCACCAAAATACCACATTGTACACTTTAAGAATTTTTGTCACTTATACCTGAATAAAACTAAAATATTTTTAAGTAGGTAAGCAAACAAACATAAAACTGTGGTGCACGCATACTGAGTGGTGGCAACCATTGTCAGAATATGAGACTGAGTGGCAGGGTTCTGAGAGGCTGCACAGTCTAAAGCAGGCAGCTACCAATCAGCTTTAGCTGATTGCCAGTGATTTAAAACCTTCAATCGTAAAGGAAAGTTAATTGTATATAGACCAGTGGTTCTTAACCTGGGTTCTATCAAACCCTAGGGGTTCAATGAGTCGGTCTCAAGGGTTTGGAGAAACCTCTGCCGCGGAGGCCAGAATAAAGGAATACCGTAATTTGTTGTGAGTTCATGCACTTTGTTGGTTTTGTTCTTTGAGCAAGGTGATGTTCATGCATGGCTCATTTTGTGCACCAGTAAAAAAACATATACCTATGTCTTGAATTTGGGAAAAAAATCATATTTTACTTATCACTAAAGAAGGGTTTGGTGAATGCGCATATGAAACTGGTGGGTTTGGTACCTCAAAAAAGGTTAAGAACCACTGATGTAGACTCTCTTTATAAAAATAACTTGACAATTCAGTGAAGAAAATGCAAAACATTTTTAAGACAAAGAAACCTTGTATGTCAGCCAGATCTATGCAGCATGTACACAGACCTGATCATCATATTTTTTTGCACAATGCCTGTTGTATATCAATGTTATTAAATAGGTGAATTCTTTCCTATGGTACTGTGCAGTGTCCTTTAACACTATTAGTCTTAGATTACAGAGCCACCAGAACCCAAGTCAGTAGTTCAATCCATTTAATCATTTAACAAATGTTTATTGAGTACCTACAGTGTTTTAGGCACTGTGCAAGGCACTAGGGACACAGCAGTGAAAACAAGAAAACAAACAAACAAACCAAAAGTCTGTCTCATGGAACTGAGTCTATTGGCAAACAGACAAATACAACAGATGATGGTTAATGTAAATGTTTAGGGCAGAAGGATTTAATCAATTCTAATAATAAAATACAATGATGGTAACATCCCTTTTTTTATTTCATAGATAAGAAAATTGAAGCCTACAAGGGATTAAGTACCTTAATTAAACTAACACACATTAAATGGCAAAATCGAAGCTTGAATTTAACTTTGCCTACCTCAGAGATCTGTATTATTATATCATGCCAATGAAGACCTAGGAAGTGACAGGTTTAGAAGATGTACTAAAGCAGAGATACTGTGTGGAAATAATGATATGAAGATCACACAAACATCACAAATATGTGACATCAAGGAATAACTCATAGACAGAATGTTGGAAAATTACAAATAGGTGTACAAGTTTCACGTTCAGATATCAAAGATAAAAAAGTTATTTAGGCAAACACCTGATAAGTATGTAAATGATAATTGTTTCAGTTAGGATGCATTAAAAAAATTTTTATTGATAAGAGAGAGAAGGAGAAACATTGATTTTTTTGTTCCACTTATTTATGCATTCATTGGGTGATTCTTGTATGCTCCCTCACAAGGGATTGAACCCACAACCCTGGAATATCAGGATGACATTCTAAATAACTGAGCTACCACTCCAGGGCTAGGATGCATTTGGTACCAAATAAAAGAAGATGTGAATAATAATAATTTACACTGGACATACATTTGGTGTTTATTAACAAAACAAGTAGTAGATGGTCCCAAGTTTGTTTATAGCAACTCAACATTGTTAAGATGCCAGCTGTGGTGTTTTTTCAGTCCCTCCTCCAACTAACTGCATCTTGCTGGCTTTTGTCTCTGACATTTTGCCCTAAGGTCACAGGTTCTAAATAGAGAAAGAGAAAGAAGAAACCCTGTGGTGGGCCTCTACCAGGGAGAAAAATATTTCCTTCAAGTCCCTCCATAGATGTTTGCATTTCATGAATGAAATAATAACTGATTAGATGAATGGAGTTGTTCAGACAAATTATGATACATTTTGACTAATGTTGACTAATCTATGTGCCCAGACACATTGTTTCTTGGACAAAATTAAGTTTTTATTAGCAAAGAGAAAGGACTAAATGGTGTTTGGTTAACCCCTTAATAGTCTTTTTATTTTAAATCAGTAAGAGGAGGGATGGCAGAAACAAACTTCCCCATAAGTCCAGATCAGGATCCACCCAGCAAGCCCACTAAGGAGTGACACTCTGCCCATCTGGGGCCTTGCTCTGTTGCTCAGCAACCAAGTTCTTCTTAGTGTCTGAGGTGGAGGCCATGGAGCCATCTTCAGCGCCTGGGGTCAACTCACTCCAATCAAGCCATGAATGCAGGAGGAGGAAAGAGAGAAGTGAGAAGGGGGAGGGGTGGAGAAGCTGATGGGTAACTCTCCTGGGTGCCCTGACCAGGAATCAAACCCAGGGCATCCACATGCCAAGCTGATGCTCTACTACTGAGCCAATCAACCAAAGCCCCTAATAGTCTTTCAAAAGAATATGAAAACAAATATTTATTGTGCCCATTATATATAAGGTATTTGATAATTCAAAAAAATAAGACCATGCTATGATTTATGACTACAAAACCTTCCATGATGTAAATATTAGGGTCAGAATTTTGAGTCAAATATTTCTTGGATTTCATCAAATGCATCAATTATAATGACCTGCAGGAAATGAATAGTTTTTTAAAGAAAAGTCGAAAATAAAAACTAAAATACAATCTTAAGTATGTTATGGAAAGACAGTGGATTCTTCCACAGGAAAGATCAAATGTACAGTTGGTGACAATCTTTTTCATTATTACAATTGTTTAAACCTAGTGGAATTGGTTACACACAGAGACACACTCTCTTAATAGCAGTGGAATCAAAAGCTTCTTGTGTCGCTTGTAGAAACTGATCCTTCTCAGTCTCTCAGTTGTAGGCAGGCAAGAAAATTTCTCAAAATGAAATTGCCTCTGTACCTGGGAAGCAACACTATGTATACTAGATTAAATCAGAGGACAAGTACTAAGTTCTTTTTTGGCTTTCCTTGTGTTATGAGGTCTTTGCAAACAAATTAAATATAAATCTCTTTAATTATTGCTCTCTCTGTCTCTCTGTCTCTCTGTCTCTCTGTCTCTCTCTCTCTCTCTCTCTCACACACACACACACACACACACACACATACACACACACACATCATTTAAAGGGCAGTAGGGTCTTCACATATTTTTAATTGTTGTCTCTTAATATTTTACTCTCATTTGTTCCCATATTTTTCCTTCCGAGATGCTCATATGCTCATATCAAATATATATTTTAAGTATCAGGAAGTGATTTATAGATAATCAACTTATATCTTAGGTTTATAGCAGGAGCCATTTCCAAGTTTATTACCTCAAATAATGTAAAGAAATATAACTATTAGAACCTCACTAGACAGAAAAGCAAGACTGCGAGTCTGGTTTACTTCCTGCTTTTCTCCAGCTATTTAATATCTTTAATTGCTTCTTGACCAATTATAGCAACCACTTTCAGTGCCTTGCCCATATTCACTCAGACCCCTTCTTTATTTACCACAAATTACCCTTTAATATTTTTTTTCTCTTAAGAGCTGGAAATTAGCACTATAGGTCTTTGTTCACAGACTGGCCTCTGGTTGCCACAACCTGCTTTGTCTGAACACAAGGATAGCCTGCTGTGTACAGGAATTCAAAAGTTCCTATTTGCCTGCCCCTGATGGGATAAATAGCTCACAGATGGAACCTACTCTGTTCACAGAATTATGTGAGATTGAGCTAAAATTACCCTTTATGGACATTTACCCCCTTTCTTACCTCCTTTCCCCAGTCCTACTTCCTAAATCCATTAGCAGTGGGTATTAATTTCCTTTGGCTATTCTAGCAAAGTACCACAAACTGGGTGGAAATCTTTCTCAGTTTTGGAGGCTAGAAGTTCAAGATCAAGGTGTTGGTAAGGTTACCTTTCTTTGAAGGCTTGAGACAGAATAATCTGTTGCATGTCTTTCGCCTAGCTTCTGGAGGTGTTCTGGCCATCTTTGGTGCTTCTTGACTTGTGGAAGCATCACCTAACTTCAGCCTTCATGTTCACATGGTATTCTCCCTGTTTGCAAACCTATGTTTAAACTTTCTCCTTTTGATGAAGACGCCAACTATACTGGCTTAAAAACCTACACTACTCCAATTTAAATTCATCTTAACTAAGTATATCTACAATGACTTTATTACCAAATATAATCACATTCATAGATACTGGAGATTAGGACTTCAATAGCTTTGAGGGAGACACAATTCAGCTCACAACAAAGTTTTTTCTAATAAATCATTTTTATATAAATTTTTATCTGAAGTTTTCCTTCTGGCAAACTCACTCCATCCATCAAGGTTTTAATTACATACTGTCTCTGTTACACTTGCCTTTAATTTAAGTTGAATTAAATAATTGAAGGAAAGTACTGCCTGATGTAAATAAAATATTCAAGGTCACACCATCTTTCAGCACAATTTCATTCAGAGATTTATGATTTATTCAATAACAAATTTGTGTTAGGTTGTCAAATGATATTTAGTTGAATTTTTTTCTTTGTAGTTCTTAATTAGGTGGACATTCCACGCATCACTGTTGATGTCATCTATTAATGTCATGAGGGTGGCAGCCATCAACATTGTAACCCACAGACTGAGCAGTCCCCAAGATCTCTTTAATGGTTCCAAAGGACTTCTAGCTAAAAGAAATAAATGCTGCATCTGTAAGGCAATGTTGACAAGCTCATCAAAAGTCATATTTCTTCCGTACACAATGAACTTTTTATTTGTTTTGTTTGTTTGTTTGTTTTTCTTCTTTCTGTCCCTTAGTGGTTCTTTGAGGGCTTTGATGATCAGAGCAGAGGCAGAAGAAACTACCTTAATCTGGGCCTGTCTGTTCTGAATAGTCAACTGTACTATAATCCTCAGACCTTTCCAATCACCCATTGAGTTGAAGATATCATTGCTAACCCTTCTTGGAGACAAACCCAGGGGGCTGATTTTGGAAGCCAGGGCAGTCATGGCATGACTTCCCCAATGTTGTAAAGATATATGACTTTTATCTCATTGGGGTTGAACTTAAACATCATAGTGGAGCAGCTGGTTTTGAATGAACCCAGATTTGGGATGACCAAAAATCTTGCACCCTGGCCTCCTCCAAGCTGAAAGCCAAAAGAAAAAATGTAATAATGACTTTTTATTGAGTGCTGGCTCTGTGTCAAGAAATGTGCTCTGTTTTGGAGATAAAACAGCAAACCAAATAAGTATTTCTGGAACTCACATTAAAAGAAAAAGAAGATAGTAAGATTTGTGTTAGATGATAACAGCTTCCTGGAGGAAAAAAAAATAAAGCTAAGAAAGAGATCAAATAGAGATTGGGAGGAGAGCTTGTAATAATAATTTGGTCATGAAAGGTCTCACTGAAAAGGCAACTTATGAATAATGACCTAGATAAAATGAAAGAATGGCCCAGGAAAGTATCTTGGGGAAAGGAATTCTGGGTGGGTGGAGCAAAAATTGAAAAGACTCTTAATGGGAGTTTATCTGAAATGCTAAGAAGCTGAAAGGAGGCCACTTTGATCTGAGTAGAGTTCAGGAGAGTTAAGCCAGAGAAAGATGAGTCAAGAGAGGAAACAGTGTTCAGAGCACATAGAATTTAGAAGAATATTGTAAATTTGACTCTGTATAAGATGAGCCTCAAAGGGATATTGAGCAGAGAAGTGGCAACATCATATCCTTCAACTATTTACATGGCTCCTGTGCTGAGAACAGACTAAATGGGGGCAAGCGTAGAGGCAGGGAGACTACTTGGAAAACTATTACAATAAGCCAGACAAGAGATGATGGTGACTTAAGTGAGAGCATGGCAATAAATGTGTAAGTTGGTCAGATCTTGAATATATTTTAAAGATAAAGTCAAAAGATTTGCTGGGAATATTTTTAAAATAACAAAGTCTTCAAACTTGCATTCATATTTCTTTGTAGCTACATTTCTCTTTATCTCTTTTTCTTGTTTTTTAGTATGAGAATACCTTTCCATATCTTTATTTTTTTTAAATTACAGTTGACATACAACATTATATTAATTCAGGTGTATAGTATAGTCATTAAACATGTATAAAACTAATAAAACTAGTAAAGTGATCACCCAGATAAGTCTAGTACCCATCTGACACCATACATAGTTATTACAATATTATTGACTATATTCCCTGTGCTGTACTTTAAAACCCTGTGCTTGCTTTTATAATTGGAAATTTATACTTCTTAATATCTTCACCTTTGTCACCCTTCTTCCTGGCAAATATCAAAATGTTCTCTGTATCTATGAGTCTGTTTCTGTTTTGTGTTTTAGATTCCATATATAAGTGAAATGATATGGTATTTATCTTTTTCTGACTGACTTACTTCACTTGGCATACACATTTTTTTAAATTTTTTTCAACACGGCCATCATCAGTGGACAAGTTGCAACTTCAGATTGCTGTTCTCATGACAGAAAAATGAATGCTTCCTTAACGACATCTAGAGAAAAAGAGAATTTCTCTTTCCCCAACTTTAGCCAATAATGTCCTTATCTTCCCTCTGAATAAAATAATTTGGTTAAATTCAGAAACATATCTCATCCCAGATGGCTTAAGTTTGAGTTATAGGCCCATTCCTACACCATTAACTGTGACAGAAAACATAGAATTTCCTTGACTGCCTCAACCAAACTGTTGCTCATGAAGTGGTCAAAAATCACTAAACTAGCATACTGGCTAGAAAATGAAAAAGAGGTAAAATAGATAAACACAAGGCAAACATAATATTTACTACAAATATAATTCTGTGATCTAAAAGTTGCTTTCAATTCATAGACCTATGGTTTTCTTAGTGAATGCAATCAGATGTAAGCTGAATTATCACAATTTAGTCCATGAAAATGTTTTGAAATGAGAAAAAGTGAATAAACATCACAGTAAATAAGCAAGTTGTATTCATCTGGGTCAATCAATGATATTTGTAAGTCTCTCCTTAAAGAATTACTTATCATCCAGTTTCCACATATGAGTATCATTCCCTTTTCCCGGACACATAGTCATATGTGAAAGAATGAGAAAGAAAAAGAGAGTTTAATCTGATCTAATAATTTAAGTAAATTATTAATACTTACAGATTGATTAGGCAATACATTAGACAAGGCTTCCTTAGTAAGTCTCTGTCTTTTCTAGTTATGTTATATTTGAATTACTACTCTTTGATTATATTGTTAATCTTTGGCCTTACTGAATACTCAGTTTAACAATGATATGGAATATTGATATTACCTTTGATTATGTTAGCCTTCTTTATGATATTGAGAACCATGGTTGACACAAACCCAGATAATGAAAAGAGCCATAGATTATCTGGAATCATAGTATTACAATTCTGTTCTTGATCTGAGACTAAATTTCAATCTGAAAACAGCATCATTTGGTTTGGGTAACTAAATTCTATGTTAGTTTAATTACCTTATAAATCTCAGTGATCTAAACAATTCAATATAATTTTTTTTATTCCAGTTTATCAGGTGGTCTAAATTATCTTGAAAACTTCCTACTGACGCACTCATTATAGTGGTAATAGAAAGTAAGTTAAAATTATAGGTTCAAAGAGTGGAATGATTGCCTTCAGGGGCGCATGAGAGGAAGAAATAGAGAATTACTTATTAGTGGCCATGTTTCAGTTAAGCAACCTGAGTGAGCTTTGGAGAGCTGCTGTACAACATAGTGTATTATACATTTAGACATTTGTTAAGAGGATAGATCTCATGTTAATGTCACCACTAACAAAAAACAACAATAGCTGACTCATTCACTATTAACTATGCACCAGGTCCTCTTCTAAGCACTTTGCATATTCAACTCATTTCATTCTCACAATAATGCTATGATCCCCATTCTACAAATGGAACTGAGGCACAAAAAGTTTAAGTCACTGGCCTAGAATTAGAACCAGTCACTCAGAGTCCATTATAATAATTGCTTTGCCAGTAGAAAACTGTTATCTATTCTATTATTAAATCAAGAGAGCTATTATTGAAAGAAGTCAATAATTGTTGTGCCTCAGATGCCAAATCTAGCGATAACTATATGAAGCAAAAATGCTAGATGTAATACATTAAAATATTTTAATGTGAGGTCTGTATCGTTGACTTCATTGTTTTTACCATGTACAGCAGCCATGTTAAAAGTAAGGAATGTTCAAAAAATCATTTCTTTGTCTAAATAGATACAACTTGATCTAGTAAAATTTAGCATACTTGAATCTCAGGGGAAATTGATTATTTAAACACCCCAATGTAAAATAAATAAAATCAACATTTAATTTTGTTAAATTGTATTATTTTACTCCTTATATGTCAAATTGAGAAGAACTGTAACATTTGGAAGGTGTTAAGACTAGTCTTTTAGACTTAGTTCTATGTTATAAAGTTATTTTATCTCTGAAATAAGGGAAGAAGAACAGTTATTCTAATTTGCTTCTAGCTCTTACATTCTTACATAAAAAAACTTATAAAATTTTTAAAATGTATTTCAAAGCACAGTTATATTATAAAGTTGAAAGTTCTCTGAATTGTACACTTAAACATTTATTTATATATGTAATGTATATATATAGGTATTTGTATATAAGCACACACACTGTTTCAGGTAATATATGAATGTATTAATTAAACAAATAGCTTTCTCTATCTCAGACAAATGACCACAGGCTAAATTTCTATAGACAAAAGTATAGTAAATCTGTTAAAACCATATGTAGTTTCATTAGTATTCTAAAAAGAAATTATATAAATTTTTGTATGGTTAAGTCCCAATTATGGTTCCCATGTTTATGTCAAGTCAATTTTAAAAAGATAGTAAGATTAAATTTATGACATAGAACACAAAATTATCACTCATTACTATTTATATTCTCCCATATAGTTCTTATGAAGTAGTTGATTATCATGTATTCACCTTTAACCTAAGAGCTTTGGCCACACTTTAAATTCAAGAAAAAGTAAAATTAGCACAGCACACGAAAAGCTAACAGAAATTCTGGCTCCTTTCTGATATTACAATACTCACTGAGGGTAAAAAGTCAGACTTTCATTACATAGCATGCACTCATGTTGTCTGGAAAATCTCAACCAAGACTTATTTAGCCTTAGGAAGAAAAGTTCTATATTTGGACTTAATGTTTTGGATAATGATTCTGGTTGTATATATTGCCTGTGAGTAATTCGTTTAATTTTATCTTTGATTTCCTTATCTATAAAAAGGAGATGATGATGTTTACCAACCATGGTTGTTGTTAGGAAGTCTCTAATAAGTTGAAAATTTATGACATTCTTAGTAAATGAATAAAGTAAATGAATAAAGATATCTCTCCTAAGCACTAGAATTCTATATCTACCTATTTTATCAATAATAAAACTAAAAGGATGTTAATTGAATACATATTAGGTGTCAAAATAAACTTTCAACATTATGGCGGTCTGTACTGAAATGGAAAAGTCTTTTGCCAAATGTATACAAATATTTGATAAAATACAGCAAAATTTTAGTACATAATCAACCTCAAATGAAAGAGATGAAAAACTCTAGCTGACAGGAAAAAAAAAAGTAAGCACCTACCATTTCTTTTCTTTTCTATTATTGTTTTTTAGATGAGAGAAGGGGAGATAGTGAGACAGACTCCTAGACGGAGATCTAACTGGCAACCCCCGCATGGAGCTGATGCTCCAGTACTAAGCTATTTTTAACACCTGAGGCTGATGTGCTGGACCAACCTTGCAATCATCAGTGACCAGGGCCATGCTCAAACCAGTTAAGGTTTGTGATTTTCACAAATGGTAGAAAGCAGATGAGATTTTGGACCTCAATAAGGTGAGAATATGAAACCCAGATGCCTGTACTAAGATGAAATGCTGGAATAGCTCAGCTGTAATCTAAAAGAATGCAAAATTCTAGGAGACCCAACAAAAAGCAATACTTTGGAAAATTTCATAACCTAGAGCTCATGGGATGCTCATAGAAAAACAAAACAAAGGGGTGGGGGATGGAGACAAAAGGGACTTTACTTGGGGCAATGAGCACACAGTAGAGTGTGTAGATGATGTTTTATTGAGTTTCACACTTGAATTCAATAAATTCAATTTAAAAAAATGTAAAACCCTCCATAGGAGGTTAGCCCAGAAAAAAAAAAACAACTGATAAACCATGAAATTGGACCTCTAACTTATACAGCCCACAAAATTTAACTCAATATAAATCAAAGGCTTAACTCTAAGACCTGAAACCAAACTACCCCTAGAAGAAAGTATTGGAAAGAATCTCCTGGACATTGGTTTTGGCAATGATTTTGATTTTTAGATGTAACAACAAAAGCACAAACAACAGAAAATCAACAAATCAGACTTACTCAAACTTAAAAGTTTCTGCACAGCAAAAGTAACAATAAAAAAAAATAAAAATGAGATCTAGAGAATGGGAGAAAATTTTGCAAACCATATATCTAAAGGGTTAATACTGAAATTTATAAAGTACTCATACATCTCAATGGCAATAAAATAAAACAAAAACTAACCCAAATAAAAAAATTGGCAGAGGATCTAAATAAACATTCTTTTTTTTTCTAAGAAAGACATTCAAATGGCTAATAGGTACATAAAACGTTACTCAACATCACTATTTATCAAGAAGATGTAAATTAAAACCAAGATGAGATATCACCTGAAACCTGTAAGAATGACAATCATCAAGAAGACAAGATATGTACTGGTGAGGATGTGGAGAAAAGGGAACCCTTGTGCACTATTAGTGGAATTGTAAACTGTCACTGTGGAGAACAGTATGGAGACTCCTCAAAAAGTTAAAAATAGACTACCATATGACCCAGCAATCCCACTTCTGGTTATATATCCAAAGGAAATGAAAAAAGGTTACTGAAGGGAATTATGCACTCACATGTTTATTGAAGCAGTATTCACAAGAGTCAAGATATGTAAATAAGCTACATGTCCAGATAAATGGATAAAGATGTCTCACACACACACACACACACACACACACACACACACACACACAATGGACTATTGTTCAGCCATTAGAAGAACAAAAATCCTTCCATCTGCAAATACAACAGGTATATGCTTTCAACCTGGGTACTAGAATGAAAAAGACATAGAACAAAGCTCTTAGAGAGTATAACATGAACAAAAAATGAAGCACTGTTTGTGTAAGAACTGAGATTTGGGGGGTTGTTATGACAAACAATTTAGCAAAGGTGATAGATATACTAGGTCACTAATAGTGTTTACTATAAAATTTACTATCTGATATAGATATATAATAATTTATAATTTAAAAAATAAAAAATGTTACTGCCATATATGAATATAGTAAGAACCTGGTAAATAAGAAGCAAGTGGCTTCTTTTATTGCTTATTATAACCCTCATACTTCCTTCTTCATATCAGAACCTCACTTTTATTCAGGTACAGTAGCACTTTCTATGCAGCTCACATGGCTCAGGAAAAATGTCCTCTTAGTTCAGAGATAGTCTTGTTTTTAAAAGTTCCATTCCTACTTGTATAGAATTGATTAAAAATGGGCAAATGATTCAATTCCAGTCAGTAAGAACCAGTGAGAAGTTTGGTAGAAGCTTCAAAAAAATTGTTCTTAGCATTTTATTTATTTACTTATTTATTATTTATTTAGTGAGAGAGCAGGAGAGAGAAAGGTACAGATAGACAGGAAGGGAGAGAGATGAGAAGCATCAACTTATAGTTGTGGCATCTTAGCTATTCATTGATTGCTTTTTCATATGTGCCTTGACTGGAGGACTCCAGCTCAGCCAATGATCCCTTGCTCAAACCAATAACCTTGGGTTCAATCCAGCGACCTCGGGCTTTAAGCTAGCAATCTCTGGGCTCAAGCCAGCAATGGTGGAGTCATGTCTATGATCCCATGCGGAAGCTGGTGACCTTATAGTCAAGCTAGTGAGCCTGCACTCAAACCAGCAACTTTGGGGCTTCAAACCTGTGTCCTCAGCTTCCTAGGCCAATGTTCTATACCCTGTGCCACCACCTGATAAAGCTGTTCTTAACATTTTAAAAAGAGTAATAAAAAGCCTTCTTTCTATTTCAGTTATATGTCTCTTATTATATGTATAAACAAGAAAGAATATGGCTCAATTTCCACTAGCAATGATCCAATCATCCGGGTGCCTATGAGTAAGAATATTGAAAGAACCTTGAGTGTTTGATGATGCTGTTGAGATATTAGGCCAACTCTGAGAATTTCTCTCCGTCTGCAGCTTTTATTATTTGAGCCAGTGACTTTCCTTATTGGCTAAACTAATTTGAATTATATTTTCTAATATCTGTATCCCAAAGCATACTAAGTTCCATAAGATAGCTATTTTTTATTATCAAAATTCCCATTAAGTAGAATTGTATAGATTTTTAACCCTCCTCTCTTGTATTCTTGCCATAAAGAATAATTTTCAGGGCAACTAATGTTCATTCTCTTTCATTGTCTAGAACACCCTCCTCACCCATATGAATGATTGATTCCAGCCTCAGGTAAGAACTTTTAAAATTTTGGCTTTATATTTTTTATAGTAATAAAAATTTATGATGCTGCACTAACAGACAATGCTATCTAACTACAATTTCTCATGTTTTCACAAATGCATTCTCGTAATTTCAGTACTTCGGAAAACTTTGAGTGTATATCATACTAAACAAAATATAACATTGTTGACTATCCAAGGATATTATTATTTTATTCAAAATGTATACTGTTTCTGTTTTGTACATAATATTCCCTGTATGATCAGAATACTATATCAATTGTGTAAAATATAAACTGACAATATAGTTAAGGTTTTTAAACTCAGTGCACATCAATTCCCAATGAATCATAATGATTTTGATTTCATAGTAGAGAATGCCCAACTAAAAGTAACTTAAAATTGTTTTTTCTATAATATCAAAATATCTGAACCTAGGTGGTCCCAGGATTGATTCAACAGGTGAATGATATTAGAGTGCTAGGTCAGCATGTGAGTGATTCTCTTAGCTTTTCTTCATGGTCCAAAGAATAGTACCTTAGTTTCACATGATTTCTGCAATGTACATCATTCAAAGTCAAAAGCAATGGAGGTCACAAGTTTTTTAAAATATATATATTTTTCTATCTTTTGTATCAGAAAGGAGGATGTTCCCTCAGAAAATCATAGCAGGCTATTTTATTTTTTCAATTTATGGAAAACCCAAACCAAGCATGGGCAAAGTACCATCATGATTGATAGCCATCCTTCTCTACCTTCCCTTATATTGATGCTCAGTATCTGAATAAAATGTGGGATCTCTTGATAAATAAGAAAAGGATCATCGCTGAGCATAGATGATGAATAGTATCTGTCTCTTACCATCTCCTATAAGAGATATCATTTAACTGTTTCCCTGAAAAAACTTTACTCCTACCAAAATCTACCACTTAGTTCTCTAATCGAGTTATTTTTACCTCCTTTTGAAGACAAGTAGGTGGTTAGTGCAAACCAAGAAAACCAGTGAAAGAAAAAGTGTGAAAATCAATCACTATAAATCAATCACCTGTGATAGAAAAGGTGACCTAATCCAGTGGATTCAACACTTTGTGATCTAACAAATAATGTCTATTTCTTTTAAAAAATGACATTTTAATGTAAAAAATAGAAATGACATACACTTAAAATAAGAATTTTGATGAAGAATAGTACAGTTATAACTTAGAATTCAGTGGTTCTTAACCTTTTTTGAGGTACCAAACCCACCAGTTTCATATGTGTATTCACC
This sequence comes from Rhynchonycteris naso, assembly GCA_037038555.1. Classification (NCBI taxonomy): domain Eukaryota; kingdom Metazoa; phylum Chordata; class Mammalia; order Chiroptera; family Emballonuridae; genus Rhynchonycteris; species Rhynchonycteris naso. Next base: position 178,978,285 of record CM072997.1, on the reverse strand, counting down.
AAACCCTTCTTTAGTGATAAATAAAATATGATTTTTTTTCCCAAATTCAAGACACAGTTATATGTTTTTTTACTGGTGCACAAAATGAGCCGTGCATGAACATCACCTTGCTCAAAGAACAAAACCAACAAAATGCATGAACTCACAACAAATTATAGTATTACTTTATTCTGACCTCCGCGGCAGAGGCTTCTCCGAACCCCTGAGACCAACTCATCGAACCCCTAGGGTTCAATAGAACCCAGGTTAAGAACCACTGACTTAGATGAATAGAAAGAAGGAAAGATAGATGCTTTACTTTTTTTTTTAAATATCCCTCTGGACTAGAACTGATCCTCAGTTCAACAGTATAAGTGAACTAAGGACATATTAGATGTAATAGCTGAACATATTGTGACAATAAAGCGCAATTAAGTATTCTTTAACCCATTATCTTCTTTTATTCTCAAGATTAATTAATTAATTAATTTAGTCTACTAACATTTATTGAGCATACATGAATGTAAAGCATAGTGATAGGTGACTGAAGAATAGAATGATGTAAAGAACCAGGTCCATTATGTCAGTTACTCTCCTCATTCCCCAATCCTGTTCCTGCAGGTTTTCAGTGTATTAACATATCCTGCTTAAAACTTGTCATAAAAATGAGAGTACTTTTTCATCTTAACTTTTCTGTTGAAGATCTTTGCATTACTTCCTCTGTATGAGTACTCTTTATTTCACAATGAGCGTCCTCTTCAACATATTTAGATGAGTATTTTTTTTTAATGTTTAACTCTAAAATCAGGAAAAACCTCTGTCATTTGTTCTCATAGTGTTTTCTCCTTCATAACACTTACCACAACAAGACAAATGTGATGCAATGTCTTCATTTTCTAATAGTCTAGAATCTACTTGAGGGCACAGTCATTTATTTTGTTATTTCTCTAGTACCAAGAACAGTTCCTTAAACATTGTTAAAACTTAATCAGATTTTGTTGAAGAAATAAGTGAATGATTTTATAACCCTATTCACATTAACTTCTTCATTCTCCACTAATCAGTAATTTATCTATATTAATACAACAAATACTCATTAAACAAAGAGTTAATGAGCACTTGCTACATTCCAGGCAATGTAGAGATAAAGTACATGGTGTCAAGAGACTCACAAAACAGTGAAATTTATTTTATCACATTTCAAAGCACAATTCTGGTTTTGTAAAAAGGCTACAGTAGCGCCTAATGATACACTTATTCATACTATTCCACAATTGGAACATATGCTTTATTTTAAAATTAAAGATATAAAATACTTTTCTGTTTAAAAAACCATTTTCTATAGGAAAATGTTTGGAAGAGAAAACATGTCACGCAAATGGTTGTTAGAGCCAATTGTGATGTCACATGCTCATGGAGTAGAATTTGGGGAATTGGAAGCACACATGAATGAAAAACACATTCAAAGTAAAAACTAATAATTACAGTCACATAGATGATATTTCCTTCTAATCAAATAGTAAAATCATTTAGAATTTTTAAATAATATTTTTAATTTTGAGATGTATATTTATATTGTTTTCCAAATTGCCTTCTCAAGCTTTAAGAGTTTACTCAAGTGTCAGGTATTCTAAATTTTCAGTGATTCCTCTATTTAGAAGTACTCTTTTCTACTACATAGCATTTTTAGGAAGGGTAGTGAGTAAAGACTAAAGTCAAGAGATGATGGGAGGACAGACAAGTGAATCATATAAGGATTTATTTATCTAATGTATTAGTTATTAGTAATTAGTTTTTAAAATTAATGAATATTGCACTACTTGAGCACTCATGGCGCACTTTAATGGTACTTTCTTAATGTCCCTTATCTTTTTTTTTCCTTGTATCTATGCTTTCCTTCTCTATTAGACCATAAGATTAAATCTTACTCATCATTTTGTACTTTACCAGATTTCATTGAACAAGTTGTGGCCCATAAAAATAAAATTCAAATCACTCAATTGACCTTTATTAATGTTTTTATTATAAACAAATGGCTACAAATTTGGCTTCACCTTCACATCAACCATTGTAGGATTGGTGAAATTTAGCAAATTTTATTTAGTCATAATCCAAACATCTGATTAACCCTGTACAGATATGTAGTTTTAAATTTTTAATTTGGGATATTAATGTTCTGTTAAAGTTTTTCAGATGATACACATTTATTCAATAAGTCAACAGACACAATTCAATGACATCCATGTGACAAGACTTAATGAGGATGTATGGTGAATATGATAGACATTATCCCTGTCCACATAAAGCTAAATTATACTCTAGTGAAAAAGGCAGTCAAATTTTGTAGTTGTAATGCTTTTCATATAAAAGTTATTGTTTTTGCTTTAAACTAAATTAACATTTAAATATGTTATGGCAAATATTAACTATCATTTATTGAGCCTTTACTTTGTGTCAAGTGCTTACTTAGGTATTATTTTACTTGATATTCATAAGTCAAGATAAGTAGATATTATTTCTATTTTATAGATGAAGACACTGAGGCACTGAGAAGTTTGTTTGTTTTTTAAATGCCAATATACAGACACGTTTAGCAGAATCAGAATTTGAACCTGGAACTGCCTGACTTTAATGCCTTATTCTTAATTTCATACCCAGTGTACTTCCTACTGGTCACCTCTTCAGTGTATCATGTGTAATTTTGTACTTATTAATTAATTTTGTATGACAGGGAGAAGTATAGGTTCTTAGGGCTTTTCATATTTCATTTTTCCCATGTTGTCTGAAACTACAAGCGTCCTTGTAACATCCAAGACACCAGTGTTACCTGATGTAATATTGAAAATGAATATGTGAATGTATTTTAAAGGGAAAGTAAAGAGAATAAGTAGGATTTAGGAATATTCAAAGGTAGTTCAAGGATATTATGGTTTGTGAGAATACCTAATTATTTTAATTAAGCATTATTTCAAGGCTTCTTTTATATTTCTTTTTCAGCACTTATAGTTGCTTGTATCAATTATAAGAATGTAATTCAAAATACCATATCCTAAATTGACAGTATATATATTTCTAACTAAAAAAAAAAAAAAGACCCCAGTTTCTCCTTTGTCGCATGATGTAGACTAAGCATTGCCAAAATTTTCAGGGGAAATAGTTTTATATCAAAGTTTTATAATGGGGTTAACAATAGTTCCTCTGACAGATACTTTGTCCACATGTGCAATGATCATAATTAATGTCCACTACACAGGCTAAGACCAAGACTGAAACACGTTTTCATATTCTCTGAAACATATATTCTCATATAAGGATTCTTCATATTTGCACACATGCATACTCTTCCTTAGAAGTTTTAAGGTCTTCTGAGCTTTGTGGGCTGTCGGCTGAGTTAACATTTGACAATGGGTAATTTTCTTTTATTTATTTGTTTGTTTGTTTATATTGAGAACAAGGGAGGCAGAGTGAGAGACTTCTGCATGCACCCAGACCTGGATCCACTTGGTAAACCCCTATTGGGCAATGCTCTGCCAATCTGGGGGTTGCTTCATTGCTCCTCAACCCAGCTATTTTAGCTCCTAAGGTGGACGCTACTCAGCAGTCATCAGTATTCAGAACAACTCACTCAAGCCAATTGAGCCATGGCTGCAGGAGAGGAAGAGAGAGAGAAAGAAACGAAGGGGTGGAGAAGCAGATGACTACATCTCCTGTGTGCCCTGACCTGGAATTGAACCCAGGACATGTACAAGCAAAGGCTATGTTCTACCACTGAGTCACCGACCAGGGTTGATGGTAGGTGATTTTCAACATAAATTGGCAAGGACATTGAAGTCTTCCCTCCTTTATGAAAAATATATCCTTTCTGGAAAAGGCTGTATTATTGAGTGGTTTGGTTTTTGAACTTATAAAAATACCTCTTGTTAAAGTATTCATTTAGAATTGATCATGTTCTGTCATAAGTTACTTTTTTATATCTTTAGCCCATATGTAAGCTAATCATCCTCCTAAACCAGCAATTATCAACCTTTTCCATTTCATGGCACACTTAAACTAATTACTGAAATTCTGTAGCACACCAATATATATACTTGCCAACTTGACCAAAACAATAGGTATAATTTTGATTCATTCACACCAGACAGCAGCTAGTCTTGTGCTAGCTCTTGGCCTTTTGTTATTTGACAGTCAAAGGGAAAAGAGGTCAGTGCCCTGACTAAATGGTCAGGTTTGCATGTTTTAAAAATTCTTGTGAAACACCAGTGTGTCACAGTACCGATTGAAAATCACTGTCTTAAGCTGATTTTGTCTCCTCCATTCCAGAAGCTGGTATGTGGCCATTGGTTTCTTTATTGCTTGTTACAAGAAATCTAAGCATTTCCTCAGTTTAGCCCTTTCTGTAAAGATTTGAGATTCACACCTGACCAGGCAGTGGCACAGTGGATAGAGCATCAGACTGGGATGTGGAGGACCCAGGTTCAAGACCCCAAGGTTGCCAGCTTGAGCGCGGGCTCATCTGGTTTGATCAAGGCTCACCAGCTTGAACCCAAGTTTGCTGGCTTGAGCAAGGGGTCACTCAGTCTGTTGTAGCTCCCGATCAAGGCACATATGAGAAATCAATCAATGAACAACTAAGGAGCTGCAATGAAGAACTGATGTTTCTCATCTCTCTCCTTTCCTGTCTGCCTGTCCCTATCTGTTCGTCTCTCTGACTTTCTCTGTCTCTGCAACAACAACAAAAAAATAAAAAGAAAGAAAGAAAAAGATTTGAGATTCACGGGACTGAATCACATTTTTGCATTTGATTTCCATAATCTCAACAACTATCTTATTTCCTGGGATCTCTTCAATAATTCTGCAACAGTGTCCAGTATCCTAACCCCGGCCTTTCTCTTCGATTTCCTGTCCATGTCAGTTGCCTGTCTGGCCACTGCCCACTTTATTTTGCAGAATAATAAATCCAGTATGATCTTTTACCCTAAGCTCTTATACCCTTGTCCATGCCAATATTCATAAAAAAATAAATAAATAAACTCATCCAGCTACCATGAACTATCATATCCTAGAAAAAAATGAAAATTATAATTAAATTCTGATATTAATATATATTTTTCTATCCCACCCCCTTACTGAATTGAATATACTTCAAAGGATTGCAGTCTACACCTGTATTCATCCACATCTTCTTTTACTAGGTAAAAACTCCTCTCTATGTTGTTCGACTTGTTCAGATGGAATAGACCATCTGGGAAAGTAAATTAGTAAAAAGAAAATGTCTTCAATTTCAATGCTTCTGGAAAGAAGAATATGTGTTATTGGGAGGAGATAGTGTGTCGTTTGTTAGGAGTTTTTCAAAAGCATCTATATGAGCTACAGGACTTGATGTTCCTCAAAGCCAATACTTTTTTTTTTTTATCTGCCTGGGGAAAAGCCGTGAGAATTTAGAAGCAAAAGACAAGAGTTGCTGGACTGCTCTGCTATGTGGTGAGTAAAGGACAAGGATGGGGAACCGGATGAGCAAGGGTACATGTACCTATTCTGCCTATGTTGGAAAGCTTATCTGTGTTGCACTTTGATTTACCTTGCCTGAAATATGTTACACAAGTGTAAGACTAAAAAGCTTTGGGCTCTTGGAGTTGCCACTCATCAGAGTCTGAAGGTAGAAATAATGAACTCCTTTCCTGAAAAAAAAAAAAAATTAAGTGGAGCCTACCTTCGGGATGCAAAAAATTATTGGTATAACACTGGGCAAGGTAACAGATATTGCCATCAACCATATAGATTGTTGAATAACTATCAGGTGAATGAAGTTTTTGCCCTTTTTTCTATACTCTAAGAGATTTAAATGCTCATGCTGGTCCCTGCTAGTTAGGCAGCGTATTTATATTCTTTGCTGTACTTAAAGTGTTTTGCACAGAGTAAGTATTCCTTAAATGTACTAAACTTCATTTTTTACCATTAACCATATATTCAGTAGAACTCAAGAAGCCCTAAATAGTCATTTTGACACACAATTTCTAAAACATAAGCATATTAATGGACATAGAAAATACAATGTTGAAAGTAAAAATTTTAAAAAATTACTTTATTGCTTGGCTATAGATTACTAGCTACAAAGATATTTTAACACACACTATGGGTAATATTAGCAGGCAGTTCAATTTTAAATTAAGGAATATTTAATACAACAATTCTGTTACTTATATAAAATTTTAATTTAGTTCCAAGAAGGTAAACAGATCTCTTTAAATTTAATGTTACCATAAGCATGAAAATCTTAAATTAACCACATGTGTACTTTAGAGAAATAGGAATATATAGTGATATATTTAGAGATCTACAATACATAAAAGTTAAACAGCAATGGTAAAATCTTCTTAGTCATTTTAGATATACTTTTAATATTATAAAGTATCTTGTTAGTATCTGTATCCTGATCTAGTATTTATGTATATAATGAAAGTTAAAACTATGTTCATTGGTTTATCCTGTAAATAAATTTCATTCATAATGATTTTTATATTATCTATTCACAATACTCATATTTTTACCTATTATTTTAAAATACTTTGTAGTACAAGGACAAACTACTATTGAGAAAGAAATACAATCTGTTTTTATTTGAAATCAAATATTAAGCTGAAAACAAGTGAGTAACAGTAAGCTGTATGGGTTTTTTTTTTTTTTCATATGAAGTAACCCCAGCTCCAGACACTGGTCTATGGCATTTTCAAACAAAAAAACGAAGAAAATGTTATTGAGTTGAAGATTACACAATGTGAACTGTCAGTGTCTGGTGGGAAGAATAAGGTTATCAAAAACCCTTTGGCTATATCTAAGTAATACCAAATTCCTGTCTGAACACTAAGCTATCCCTTTAACTCAACTGGGTAAAGGTTAGTTTGTTGATGTGGTTTAAATTCAGGAGGATATCAGAGATTCTCAAATCTGTGACCTTTTTCTTCAAAGAAGCGAAAAGAAGAAGCTTGAGTTTGGGATTTATGGATATGAAATGAATCAAAAAAACTTTCATAAGGTTTCCTGTACCATTGTTTCATGGCACTTAACTAAAAACTTATTTTCTATAGGAAAGACTTTGATTTCTGTATTTTTACCTCATTTCTAGTTGTTTTCTTGCTGCAAATAAACACTATGATGAAACAAGACCATCTCACCAATTATAGGTATAATGAAGTAGATCATCTGTGCTTCAAATTTTCATAAAAAGGTTAATGTGAAATTCAATAATGAAATGAGCTTGTCTATTAGGTTGAGAAGGTTTAAACAATGATTGATACCTAAGGTTAACAGTGATGTGAAAAACAAGAATTTTGATACACATTTGGTGGCAACATAAATTAGTTGAACATTGGGGAGGGACTTTTGTTACTATCTATTAAATTTTTTAATGTGTATACTTTTCACACTGTCAGTAATATTTCTAGAAATATGTTATAGTATCTTACATTCATGTTCTCTGCATATTTTTAAATTATACTTTCTTTATTCTCTTTTGATGTTAAATTATATGAATTCTTTATATAATTTAAAATTAACCTCTTATTAGATGCAACATTGGTAAATATCTTCTCCCATTCGGTAGGTTGTCTTTTAATTCTGTTGATGGTTTTCTTCACTATACAGAAACATTTTTATTGGTGTAATCATATTTGTTTATTTTTGCTTTTATTTCCCTTGTCTAAGAAAACATATCCAAAGAGATATTATTGAGACCCATGTCAAAGCGTTTACTGCCTATGTGTTCTTTGAGAAGTTTTATGGTTTCAGGTCATACATTTAAGTATTTAATTCATTTTGAGTTTGTTTTTGTATATAATGTAAGAAAGTGGTCCAATTTCACTTTTTTACATGTATCTGTCAGTTTTTCTAATATCTCTTATTGAAGAGACTGTCACAATTCCAATTCCTCATTGATCTTGAATTAATTGACCATATAAATGAAGACTTATTTCTGGGCTCTCTATTCTATTTCATTGTTCAATAGTATCTGTTTTTATGCCAATACCATACTGTTCTGGTTATTATAGTTTTATAGTATAGTTTAATGTCAGAGAATGTGATACCTCCTATTTTGTTATTTTCTCAAGGTTTTTTTAGATATGTGACATCTTTTGTGGTTATATTTTATACTATAATGTGTTAGTGAACTCATTTATATTATCTCTCTAAAAAGATATTTAATACTTCTTAGCTAATCTTTTTACTCAAAATTTATCTATGGTAATCTTTCTGCTGGAATATGAATGTGATAAATTTAGTCTGAACTGTTTATGAGAGAGAATTAATTGCCAATTCAATATAGCACTAGATAGAACAAGCTCTTGTGATTTCACACTCTGTTTTCAAGATGTGTGTATGGAAAAATTTAAAGGAGCTATATGGATCTAATCATGCTTAAAAAGGATCAGCTCCAAAATAAAAGATAAAGAAAAATCAAAGACATTTTGAAAACAAAGAAGATGAGGTGCCTTGTTTCCTTATATATCAATACTGATAATTATGAAACCACAGTAATTTATGACAGTTTTCAAGTGAGACAGTGTGAAGAAACAGATGGAACCAAACACACAAGCAAAATTGACCAATGAGATAGTATATGATTGAGGAGGCCGTAGTATGTACAATCAGTTATCTCATGAGGGAAAATATAAATGAAAATAGAAACAAAATTAATCCTTTTCCTCACACCATACACAGAATCAATTTCAGATGGCTTAATGTCTGAAGGGAAAAAGATTAAATTATAAAGTTTTTAGAATACAATATAGAAAAATATATTTATAAGTTTCCTTAAACTGAATGCAAATCACGTATCATAAAGAAAATACTGACAAAGTTGACATTATTAAATTAAAATTTCTTTTCATAAAAAGTACATTATATTGAGTGGAAACTAAAGTTGAGTTATAACTGACAAGGGATTAGGATCCAAGACACACAAACACACATACCCCAAGAAAACCCAGACTAACCATGAACTAAATATATAAACCAAACAATTTATATTGAAAATGTGCTTCGTTAATAAACCTATGGAAAAATACTCATCTCATAAGTAACCAGGAAAATGTGTATTTAAAACACAATGACATACCATTTCACACCCCTCGGAGTAGACAATATAAAAATGTGTAATAATTTCAAGTACTGCTAGAATATTGATTAAGTGCACAGTGGATTTATCATTATTCATTGTATTTTGTATATCTTAAATATGAAAATTAATGTTTAAAAAATAATTATAGAAATGAATTAAAACCCATAATAAATAAACATTTTCTTTAGCTAGAATAGATTGTTAATCTGAAAGATTAGCTTTCCAGAAAAGGCCATCTAACTAATTTAAAAATGAATCTTAATGAGTTTCACTTCTTATTCAGAGCTTCTCCCCTGCTTTTCAAAAGCTAACCACAACAAAGCAGCACTTCCTACCTATAATGTCTTCCTGATAATGATCCTGTCCTACCAAGCTATGAAATCTGCAGAACTGTGTCTTCATACATAAAAGTTAAACAATGTTTTCTACTTCTCCAAGGACTAATATTCAATTAAGTCAATCCTGTTAAGATATTAACAGTTGGTAAAGCTAAAATTGTTGTGTTTGCTATACAGAGTTTTACTTTAACAAGAAACAGCCAAAGAGGAAATCATTTAAGGCAAAAGTGACATTTCAGACCTGCAAAGAGAAAGACTAGGAATATAGTTGGCAGCTGATTGTTTAATACTACCTTATGTCTTTTATTTATTTCAAATATTAGTTCTGTTTGTTCTAGGAACAGATTATTATTTCAAAAATTTTAGTAGTGTGAATCAATGTAATTGATTAACAATTTACAAAACTGTATAAATTGAACAGCTAATCTATGTAAACTGGCTTAATCTGACTTTTTAAAGTTGTTACTGTTTTTGGTGTCGTGCCTCTGCTTCAATGACAGCCTAAGGATATTTCACATTATTCGTTCTTCAATTTTCAGATAGTCATCTGTATTTCCAGAGGGTTGATGACAGGGCAACTTGGAGTCTAAAGACAGCATCTGCATTTGCATTTCAATAGTTCAATAATTCTATAAAACCATTGAAATCTCTTTAATAAGCCTCATTGTTTAAAAAGTAAAGGTGGCTAAATTTTGTTCAAGATTCATAAATCTCAGGGAAAAAATTGGGCCATTGTATCCAAAGCCTATTATACAGAAACTACTTTTCTCTATTCTTAATTTTTTATGCTAAAATAATGTTTGTTAAAACTCATAGGCGCTACATCACATCTGCACATATTTAAAATGTTTTATCCTTTTGGATCTTTATGGCCTGAAGTTGTGGTTCCAAGTTAAGATAAAGAGGAAAGAAGAACATATAGTTTAACATATATTATAGGGGAATTATTAATTTTTTAATTTAGGGTTCCAAAAAAACATCTTTCTCTCCCATTGAACAGTAATAAGTTTATTTTCACTTAGTAAAACAAATCCACTTAACACATGGAAGATAATGCCATTGGTAGGTATGTTGTATATTTGCTAAAATCTGCAGTTATTTATAACTGGCTGTGGTACTAAATATAATTTTTGTCAAGTATTTTGATTGAGGGGAATGCATACTGAAGTTAAAATATGAATTTCTGAGATCAAGTGCAGAGCAACTCAGTACCTTTCTGAGTTGAACCTTTGTGCCCTTCCTGTAAATATGGATAACATTATTCCCAAATAATTCTAAGAAAGAATTGAATGACAGATTGCATTTGAAAGTTCTGTGTAAACTGTATCAAAACACACACGCACACACACACACACACACATAAAAACTAGAAGCCTATAAAGTATTCCTACAATTGAATAATCATATGTCAGATTATTATTCTTAGATTTTGAGTTGTACCTGGAAGTTTTCATATAACTTCACCCAACTGAGACACTGAGATGTGACAAAATGTTTACAAGGACAAACTATGGATGTAAAAATAGAGCTCCACAGAGGTCAGGTAAAAATTTGTCCTTTTAACATTTTTTTCATCTCCTTGTCATTTTAGAACCCTTTCTCAGTGGTATTTTAAAATGATTTGGCTTTTCAAAATATACTCTCATTCTTTTTTCTGTTTACACAAAAATCATGAAGTACTGCCTTTAAAAGTCAGCCCACCTTCATGGGCCAGATAAAGGAAAATTATTTTCATTCTTGGTACACTACAGATGAAGTGTCAGTCTCCAAAATCTCTTCCTAGAAAATCCCTACCAGCCAGAAAAGACGACTTTTGACCTTGAAGAGTTTAGCATTACAAATCAAAGAGCATAATCAAGTGCTCCACTCCACTCCAGTAAACTGTAGTCTTACCCACCCAAGTGTCAGTCGAATGCCGTGCAGTCTGACTGTATTAGCACTGTAGAACTAAAATAGAGTATTCTTTCTCTCCCCTAATGAGAAAGCAAAACCTATAGCTTATATTCATTCCCCAGAACAATGATTCCCGGACAATAAAACCGTTTTTCTAAAGAGAGAATTCAGCAGATGGGACTAGAGAATAAAAAAGAAGTCTAAATATAGTACGAACTTCATCATTATGTTTCTTAATATATTGCTGCTTATGAGAGTTTAAAGAGAAGTGTACGAGAATTGTGTCCGTGTGTGCCTTTATGTGAGGAAGCAAATGTGTGTGAGTGTGAGTGGCAGGGAGAGCAGTGGTGAAAGCACGAAGGGTAGTTGGGAAACCCCTTCTCTTTTTGCTCGTTCCCAGGGCAGCAACGCCGGCCCCTCAAAAAGAAGAAAGAGAACGTGAGTCAGCCCAAAGGTCGCTGCCTTGACTGATGTGAAGCGACAGACCCGCAAGCAGTGATTTTTCTCCTTGGCAGCCAACAACCTGCAGCAGGAAAGGCGGGCGGGGGAGGAAACCCCGAGGAGGCTCTCCTGACCGCCTCTTTGCTGAGATAGCAGGAGCCGCAGCTTGCGGAGTCTCAAGCGCAGCGTCACTGAGCTGGTGTGGGAACAGGAGCGCTCAGGAAGGCGCAGGGCCGGGAGCCTCTCCTGCCGCCGAGGCGCTGGCGCTGCAGGACCGTGCGCCGCGCGAGCGCCCGGGGCCGGTCCCGTAGCGGGAGAACCCAGCGGTCGCGCACCTCCCGGCGCTGTGCCTCCAGAACCTGTCTCGCACACGGGGCAGAAGGAACCCAGACAGCTCGGCCTGTTTGTCCGGTTCTCTAAAAACAGCCTGTGACTGGAGCCGAGAGAAGGCGAGCATTTCAGTTCTCCGCCGGACTGGGATTTTTCTCCTTACATTTTGGGGGAGCCCGAATAGAGGTCAGAGGAGCAAGAGAGAATCTCAAAAAGGGGCCCAGTGCTGTGAACGTGGTCACCCTCTCTGGTCGCTGGAAAATCTCCTTGACATTTTTCACACTTTGAAGCAGCTGCAGCTGGTGTCGTCGGAAAAGGGGGTGGGAAAAAAGAGGGGGCGGGGAGAGCAGGGAGACGTAGCCTAGAGCCACGAGCAGCGCCTCCTCGCCTGCCAATCCTGGCACCTGTGCGCGGAGTCACTGCACTGAGGAGGACCCCACTCCGGGCGAACCCCAGGCTCGAAGCCACGAATACCCAACCCCTGGACAGCGGGCTTTCGCTGGAGGGGACCTAAATCAGCCCAGTCGGGACACTGCGATCGCTTGCAGCCCCGGGAGCGCACGGCCCCTCCGAGCCGCCCACTGCACCCTGGTCCCTAGGGATCCTCGCCCAACAGGGGCACGGCAGCGGGCAGGAGGTTGTTACAGAGTTGGGTGCACGATTCGATTTTTATGCTCATCTCTTCTCCGCCCAGGATTTATTGTCTGTGGAGCCTTTTGGGGGTGGGGAGGGAGCTCTGCGCCTCCGCCACCGCCACCGCCGCTGCTGCGGTCGTTAGCGCGGCGCGCACGGCAGGCGGAGGCTGGGGAGTGGATGCGGTCTTGCCACCCCCGTCAGCGCTTTGGGCTTCCCCTTTTCTGCTTCCCGCCGGAACCTCTCCAGCCGTCCACCTGAAGGGCACCGGTATCATGGTCTAACGTGGCACCTGCCTGGAATCCCCTCTTCTCGTCATCCTTCTCCTACAATCCTCTTCTGTACCTCCTCCGAGGATCCGTGTGCCCACTCCACTGCGGACCCCGAACACTTTAAGGAATAACCCTTGGCAGCTGCACGATTCACAGTCTCCGGAACCTCATGGGCAGTTTCTCCTGCCGGCAATGTGAGTAAGGCGCTCTTGTTCGGTGGCCCAGGGGACTGACTGCATGGGCTCTTGCCGCTGGTGGACACGGTGACAGAGACGGCGGGAGGTGTGGGACCCAAGTGCCTGGCGGGGGCAGGGGTGGGAGGACAAGAGCCTCTGGCGCTATGCTCTCGGGAGCTACCCTCGCGGTGGCCCGCGGAAGCGGCGAGGATGTGGTAGGCTGGAGGGCATTGGCAATGGGGTGCTAGTTGTGTGGGGTGCGACGGAGCACCGGACAGCCTAGGCTGGAGAACCTAAAAGGTTACATTACTGCAAAAAGGAAATGTAAAGAGAGAGTGCTGGGCGCTCGTGCTGGGACCGTTGGTCCAGCTGAGGATAGTCTTAGCTCCTCTTTATTATCGTGGGCATCTTCAGTAAGCTTTTTCCCGGAGGTGTCTGAGGGTGAAGCGCTTTTCTTTCTTTCTTTCTTTTTATCGTGACACACACACACACACACACACACACACACACACACACACACACACACACTTGTGGCAGATCTTATTTGTCCCTTTATCTTGGAGGTGCATGTAGGATTACAGTTTGATGTCTATTTGTTTGAAAAATACAATTAGAAGATCTTTATGCCATTGAGGATTGAGGGAAAGGGTGGGGTTTGGGGGTGGAAAGAAAGGGGAGTGTGATAGACTGGAGGACGGAAAGAAGTGGGGAGCAATGGAGTAAAAGCTTTCCCTTGGAGTCAGGGAAAACCATGCCTTCCTCCCCCTGAGCTAGACAACTCCTGCCCACACTTGTCCTTTGTGTTATACGGCGACGCTGGTGAGCCTGCTCTATTCTCAATTCCATTGCCGGGCCCCCTTCAGCATCTTGTGTCCTTCTCTTAGAGTCATTAAGGATCCAGGACTAGTTTCGGATCCTACGTGAAAAGAGGGAGGGAGGCACATTAACCTCACAGAAATCATGGCACCCCAGCTCATGGACAAATAGATTGGCTTCCAAAGGTCTCTCGTCTTCGTGGTTTGCAGAGTGAGCATAGGGAAAAGGGGATGGGGATTGTATAGAATGTCTTTATGTGTGACTTCATAATAACGGTGATGGCTGCGGCGTTGCTCCATTATACTACTTCTGCCCATCAGGACTGAATAAAGGACCCGCCTCCGCCCTCTCTCTCACTGTCTCCTCCCCACCAAGTCACAAAGCCTGTGGGCCGACGAGGGGGCGCAGCGCCAGGCAGAGGAGGGAAGGGGTCACTTTCACAACTCCTGGGAATCGGCTTCAGAAGGGAACCATCTGCGACTCCCACGACTCCCACGTTCCTCTCGAAGTTCTTCAGAAGGAATAAAAAGGGGGGAGGGGCAGTGAGACATAAAGGTTCTACACCTACTCTTTTTGATTACTTTCCCAGTACACTTTCAACACATTACATTTACCTGCAATGGTAACTAGGTCAGCACGTAAATATGTGTACCTAGATTTGTCGCATTGTGATTCTTGCTGGATGTAAAGAAATTAGTGTATGAGCATAATTTTATCTGGACAAAATTTCTAAACACAATAGAGATTTTATAGCGTGGGCGAGAAGAGTGCATTCCAGCGAAAGCAGGACACGTGATCTCTCCAACTGGAGAGATACAGTATTAGGAACTGGATTTTCTTTGTTCCAGGCTGAGCCTATGAGATGCTCAGCATCCCAGTTGCTTAAGTCCTCCTATAAAGAGGGAAAAATATTAAAATTGGCGTGCGGAGGGGGTTGAGGAGGGGAATAGAGAGCAGAGAATCCTAGGTAGATAGGTACCTGTGAAGGGCTTGAACCTTCTCTACTGCCCACCTCTCTTCTTTTTTTGGCTAGCTCCCTCTCCGCCCCTCGCCCTAGCCGGCTCCCTATTTAGAAGTGAGGCTTTCCTTCCAGGAGCTGTGGTGGGAAAGTTCTCCAGCCCCTGAGCACGTGGGTTCTCCAGCGCCCCAGAACCTGCTGCGACTCGCAACAAATTCTGCCACCACCCCAGTCCAAGTGTCACGCCTCCATCCAGGCATCGCTGAGCTGACATCACAGACTCTAAGAGAACCACCACAGGATATTTTTGCAAAAGACAGTAGAGCAGAGTCAAATCCCGGCTTCTGGGAAAATTATCGATCCCGGACAGAATGAGAAAGTAGAGATGTAGGAATGATTTCATTTTTCCTTAAAAATAAGAGTCACAGGACTAAAATATATAGAGGGTGATATTTAGCTGTGTTTGCATATGGACTCCTAGGGAGATGTCTCAGGCCTGTGGAATGTCCTAGGATGTGATTATTAATTTAATGGAGGTAAAACTTGTTCTAGACCCAGCATTATATTAGTTACCTAACTTGGAGATTTCTTATTTTACTTTCCAATCCCTGTTTTATAAGCCATCTTAATGGGCTGAAGTTTTTTAAATTTGGGCTATTTCTGTCATCTGCTGCATTGCATCATACTAATTTGTTGTATTAGGGAAAGCAGTCAATTTTCATGACATATTATGAAGTGAGATTTCTTTATACATTTATTTTTATACTTGACTGTCTAAGAAAAGATGTGTACTTACCATGGCAACCCTTACATTTTCCATCACGTGTGCCTGCACATATGCAGCTTCAAAATTAGAAACAACTTCTTAAAGAAATAAACCTAGTTAATTACAGTAGCCATGTTTTATTCAGAATTTTAGTACCACTTTAGGCTTGCATTAAAATTTTCTTAAAATAGCATTCCAGTTTCTTTTGTAAGCTTTTAATTTTCCTGCATCCTCTAAAAATACAAAACGTAACATACGATGTTTCTTGTGTGTCTACAGTTTTGTTGTGGATTTTTTAAAACATGTGAAGATAAGGTTAATATCACTATAATTTTTTATCACTTATGAAAGTCATTAAATATATAATCTACTTGGTGATAATTTAATTCTCATGGACATTTCTTAGATCTCTGTTATTTTTAGTATATAGTCAATGATAATACTTGACATAAAATCCTGTTTTCTTTAATCACAACTTAAAATGTCCACTTTTTAGAATAGTTGAAAATTTGAAGATAAGTGATGTTTTAATTGATGCATCCAAATTATAATTTTATCTCCTGATTTTTGCGAGCTCAAAGTAAAGGTGCATCACACACTCCATGATTCAATGATTCATTCCATACCCATATGAACAGAGTATGCAGATTAATGACTATTAATCAATTACCACCTGAATTATTTCTAGATTCTTACTACATTTTTTTTCTTTACATAAATTATTTCATAAATTTGGAAAATTATTTACTTAAAGAATATAGGCTGTTCCTTGAGTATAATAACAATTATAACAACTGTACTATTAATAAAAGATACTATTTGGAGTATTTGGTTCTCTCTGGTAGTAGTAACTGCTTTGTATCACCCACATTCTTTTTGGGGGTGAGACAGTCAGTCATGCAAATCTGCAGGATGACTTTGGGGGAAAGGACAATTCAAATCTGAGACACAGAACACACCTTCAGTTTGTGTCTAGCCAACTTACCATTCAGTATGTAATTTATATCTCCAAGGAAAGACATATTGGAGATGCTTCTACGATCTTCTGAGGAGTTTTCATTTTGAATCTCTGTAACCAAGGGGCCACATCATTGTTCAATGAAGGGTTTGCAATGCCTTCATTTAATGAAATTTTAATATTAAAATGCAATCTGGCCACATAGTATGGCAATTAAATTCTATTCTGAAGAAGCACAAAACCCAGAAAGGAGATGTATAGATAATAGGTTCTGCATATGTGTTAAAACACTGAATTGTAAATTGTAAATGAAAACTCAGAACTAAAAGTAGTTGTATAAATCAACTATGTTTAAAAGATAATGCCGAAAATCAGTAATATTATTTCTTTTAGCCGTGTTTCATGAATCAGGTGTGCATGATTAGAAATGTTCATGTTTTTATAGAAAATACTCTAATGATTCATCCTGAGGTAGTGAAAGAAGAGTAAGAAAACCTTAAGTACCTCTAAAATTAACATGTGGTCTTAGGTAATATAAATAAGCCTCTTTAATTGCTCTAAAATAGGGGTAGTAATAAATGCTATTTTATAATTCTAGTGCATAGCAAATGATAAGACAAAGCAGGACATAAAAAGTGGTTTGTACATTTTAGATGAGTGCGTCATAAACTTTCTGGTACAAACCAGTTTTCCTATAGTAATGTCTGTGTGTATATATGGTTGTATATTGTGATGGCTTATTATATTTTTAAGATATGCCACTTAAATAGTTTCCTATCTTGGAATTAAGTGGTTATGCTCAGAAATCTATGGGCTCTTGTGATCAGCATTCATCCCTTTTCATCTTGCTTTTCTTCGGTCAGTGCATGAATTCTAATCATAATCATAGCAACCTGTTACTAAACACCTACCCTGAGTCAAATGCTTTATGAGTCCTTGAAGAAGTATGATTTGGAAATTAGAAAACTGAACTTAGAGGCAAAACGTGGCAAGTCTATTTCACACAGCTAAAAAATATTGAAAATTTAAATCCGGATTTGGTTCTTGTACCTTTATCTTCATACCATGCCCTTTCCTTCATAGGCACACATTGGGGATAGTTAAATGACTGAAATCTGTAGATCCTAAAATTATTTGCTAAAGAATAAAGAAAAATGAACATTTTAAACTAGTTTTTTAAAGTAATCTATATATTTGGTAATAATGCACCATATTATTTTGTGACCATCATTTAATATTAGTATAAGTAATACTGGTGCCTATCTTCCTGACATAATTAATTCATGGCACAAACATTCAATAAGCTATTGGAATCTGTCATATAAAATTACATTAAAGGAGGTTTCAATAAAGCAAGTTTTAGGTCAATAGCTGTCATATCTAGTTTGCAACTATAGTGACATGTTTGATATATAAGCCTCTGGATAGTTATTATATGTGCTATTTAAATTATTAAATAGAAAAAATTACCATTTGTTATTCAATGACATAAGAAAAATTATTAAATGAATTTAATAACCCAAAGAATTTTATGTATACACTCATCTTCATCCCATTGTTCAGTTTAATAAATTACTTAAAATCTCTATACAAAATATTATATTACTTAAATATACATGAAAGCAACAGAAGTTACCAAAAATGAAGTATTTATTGAATTTTACATTAGCATTGACATGATCTGTTTAAATATCTTAACAGTGGAGTAGATGCTTACATTGTTTAAGGAATTAATTTACTGGGTTCTTAAAGATACCTTTCCTTTAGTTGTGCCAGAATATTTTTGCTTTGCATGAAGTTCAGTCAGGCTGAGCGTATACTGAACATCAGAAGATAGTGATACCATGTGCTGGGTAGTAGCATAACAAATGTGTTAAGTTAAAACAAGCAAATTGTAGAATACAAGTAAATGTGTGTATGTGGGGGGGGGGCATGTATGTGTTCAGATAGAATTAAATTTTGTGCTATTCAAGAGGCGCAATTATATGAGAACAAATGATTTGACTGTCTAGCTGACCTAAAAGAAATAATTTTAAAAAAACAGTTTAAGTACAATCACTATCATTATGAAGTTTGCATAGGGAGGAAGAGAAGGCGATACTGTGAAATACATAGATAGAAGACGTAAAGATTGGCAAAACACGTTGCAAAAGAGCTATTTGATTTAATTCAAAGAGAAAAAAATTTTTATAGCTGTTATCATATTGAAGAGATAAAGAAACTTTTATATAGTTGCAAAATACTTTATGGATGACTGACTGCAGTATCAGATTACTTGGTAATAAAAGGAAAGGCAAGAAATGAACCTTACTGAGACAGTCCCTAAGTGTTATAAAGACATTTGTTGCACTCTCAAGGTGAGAAATGGATACAAAGCAAAAACGTATCAGCTAAATTGAAATAAATTAATATGACACAAGTGGTGTAACTAAAAAATTTTAAAGTGCAAGTGATTAGACTTCCTGAATAGTAACTGCCTAAAGTGTTCTACATATAAATATTAACCATTGTAGTTCTTACTATAAGCAAGCATTGTATAGTCACATATGGTGGAGATGTACCACAGATCACATATTTTGAGCACTGATATCACATTAAATATTTACTCCAGTGTTATTCTGAGTCAGTGTAATTCAAGACATGAAAATTTTTCTTCCCCACTTTACTTCAAGTGTGATTAATTTCATAAAACAATTATAAGTTATTGTAATTAAATCAAATACTTATTTAACTTTCAGTGATTGTTAAATATTAGCAATGCCCTTAGGGTAATACCATATTGTTGAACATTCGGCATACCACACAGCTGCAATTGCTCTGTTTTACAATATACACATAGTTGTAATCTTACTATTCCATTATTCATAACACTTCAGAGATGGTGAGTTCTTGAGAAAGTCTTATTTTATAAAAGACGGAATTGCACCCAGCTAAGTTTGCTATTTTTGCTCAAGGGCACACAGCTGTTAGTGAGAGAAACAGAAGTGGAACTAGATCTTTTGGCTCCCAAACTGTCAGTAAAACCATACCCATGAAACTGTTGGAGCCTTTTACACCTGAGCAAAGGGAAATAGGAAAAAGAACCTATTCCAATAAATTCAGTTAATGGAGCAAGCCAATGATAAAGAAGCCAAAATGCATTTTTTTCTTATTTTATTGTTTGGCCTGAATTTTTATTTGGTCTAAGTTTCTGGACAATTGCCTTATCTATCCACTTTGATTTAACTGTCTACGCAGTTGAATGCTATAAATTTAACATCTATTACATATTCTATTTTTAAAAAGATGTCTTTATTTAAAAAAATAAATTTAATTTCAGTAATTTGAAAGCAGTCTAAATTCAGATAGACTGTACTCTTTTAATGAAAATTAAAATGTTCTTTTAAATTATTGATATTTTTAATATAATGCCAACTAAATAAATATTGGGCTTTGAAGAAATGTTTGATTGATTTAAGGTAAATGAATTCACTTCTAAATTTGTGACTTTATTAAAGAGCAATCAATTCGTTTTCTTACCTCCTCCCCAAAAATAAGAATTACTTAAAGTTATGCCTTTCTATAAAATATTGCCTTAAATATTAATTAGAAAAACATTGTAATCAAGAAAATAAAATGTGATACATTTGAAATTTGTAAACCATACTCATTTCTATAAATTTTTATACAAAGTTACATTTTGAAGGGTTCTTTGAAATAAGTTTTCTGACTTCTAAATATCTTTATGTATCTGTTACAACTTAGTTCCATTTTTATGGAATACATTTAATTTTTATTGAATCTATCAGGGTGATATTGGTTAATAAAATTATACAGGCTTCAGGTGTACAGTTCTACAATCCCTCATCTGTATATTGTATTTGTGTTCACCAACCCAAGTGAGACAAATTTAAAATAAATGTTTCCCATTTGATGTTTTTTTCTGATGCTAATATTTTGAGTTCACTCTTTCTAATAAACAGTGATATATAGAAACACTTACAAGCAAAAGTTTTGATTTAACAAGACATCTCTACATAGTCCCATATAGTAGCCCTTTCAAGGGGGTGAGCCTTAGTACAGCATGCTTAAAATCTAAAAAATAAAATAAAATAAAACAACAACAACAAAAAAACCTGGTGACTTCATTAGTCCATTACATATCAGCACATTAACTATGCTTTGTAGTTTGTTTCTTATTCATGCCAGCTTTCCATGGACTGTTCTGGGACTTGTGGGTGTGATAGAACAGAACAATTTCTGTATCTGTGAATGTAATCCCACACACCATTTTACATGACAAAGTCGAAATGTCCTAAGACTAGATGTTTAAGAGACGATAAGGTATCAACCTTGACCAATCCAGAGACTGAATTACCTCCATAAGAAATCCTGTTTTATTTTTCAATATTTAACTTTACTTAATGATATTTAAACAGAAGGATTTAAAGGCGTTTTTGTGTTTGCTTCCTTGTTTGCATGTTTACTTGCTTTTTCTACTTCAACATAGCTAAGTTTTGCTTCCTGCAGACAGAATGCAAGCTGCTGACACTCAAAACAGTGGCCTCCAAGGAGGCATACAAACTAGAAAAGAGGGGGTGAAAAGGTGATATAGTTTTGTATTTTGGCACAGGAAGAAAGTACTAGAACTTCAATGCATATTTATTTTTTATATAAAAATTATAAGGAAAGTAAGTTTATTACTAGTTAATAAATGTATAGATTAACAAGATCACTTCTATATTGAGATTGGGTACATGCTTCTTTATGAAAATATAGTAGAAAAAATTACAGAAAGAAACTAAAGTAGGAAAGCAATGGGTGAAATTAAGGATGCATTTATCATAAAGTCTAAAATGTGCTGTTGAGTAAAAAAGTTAGAGCAAGGTTTCTATGTGAACACTGTTTAGCATCTGGTTTTCCTGAATATAATTGTATCTATGTCAAGCTCTCAGGCTCTTTATGTATCTCCTACCCTAAATATACTTCCTGAGTCAGGTCAAGGGCACTTGTCTTCTGTAGCATTTGGCCAGATATATACCTTCTGTAGTATTTATTAATTAGCAGAAATTCAGCCCTGTGGACATGAATGATTTTATGGTGGCTGCTAAAAGAATAACATGTCTCTTTGTAATCAGTCTTAGGGATGCAGTTGTCACTCCTTTTGGTTCTACATGGGACCAGGAAAGTCCCACATCTCAAAGAGTGCATTTCTTCTTTGTATGTGTAAATTCATCCGCAGTTTTTGGAATGGAATTTGTTCTTAATCTTCTTTCCCTTTCCATGGTAGAATTTATCTGTATGATTATGTGTGAAAAATACATAAGAATGTGGAAAAAAAGAAAGTTGAATTTGGACTCTGGGGATATGAATAAATATTTTCTTGTCTTAAATGTCACTTGCTTTTATGTTATTGTTGAACAATGGATAAAATTGTATCTTTTTGGTAAAGAAAAAAGCAAAACATTTTATTGGGAGTCAAGAATTACAGTCTGATGGTGGAAAGTAATAAATAGCTCCTAGTACTTATTCTGAAAAGGAAGGTAAAAAAGAACTTTATAATGTTACTTGAATGGATTTGCACTCTCTCCTGGATTTGAGTCAAGGAAGACACTCTTAAACTGACTAAAGATCACTATTAAGTTGGTAAATTCCTTTTCTAGTGCTTTGTTGGATGATAAATATATAGAATATAAATATTGTTTAATGAAACTTTAGAGTTCCTTGATTACCTCCCACTTTTTTTTTAAGTGAGAGGAAAGGAGATAGTGAGACAGACTCCCACCTGTGTCCAGAATGGGATCCATCCAGCAACCCCCATCTTGGGACAATACTCAATCACCCAAGCCATTTTTAGCACCTAAGCTGATGTGCTCAGACCAAATTAGCTATCCTCAGAACACAGGGCCAATGCTCTGACCAGTTGTGCCACTGGCTGTGGAAGAGAAGAGGAAAATAAGGGAGAGAGGGAGGAGGAGAGAAGCAGATGGTTGTTTCTCTAGTGTGTCCAGACCAGAAATCTAACCTAGGACATTCAAATGCCAAGTCAATGCTTTATCCACTGAGCAAACTAACCAGGGCCAATTACCATTTTTTTTTAACAAATCTTTTTTTAAACAATCAATCCTTTAAATTTTGTGATTTGTGTGACACCCAAAGATCAATTTCAGTTGGTCTTTTCTGGGATGCTTCAATTTATGAATGTGCTTCATTTCTAGAATATTTAAGTAATTGTTTAAATGACTGTCTACAAAAACAACATATATATTGTGGCTAACTTGATATTTTATCCCTGGAATATTAACATATAGCATAGTGCAGGGAAAAAATGCATGTAATGTGAATGAATCTTTTCACATATGCTGCTGAACGCCTCTGAG
Source organism: Rhynchonycteris naso (assembly GCA_037038555.1). NCBI lineage: Eukaryota > Metazoa > Chordata > Mammalia > Chiroptera > Emballonuridae > Rhynchonycteris > Rhynchonycteris naso. The sequence goes on along the minus strand of CM072997.1, from coordinate 178,955,251 downwards.
TGACTCTTGTAGCCATTAGCTTGGTTCCTGTCAATTTCTTCTCTTTCAGTTCTGAGAACTTCATAAGACTGTACTTCTCAGTCACTTTTGAAGTTAGGCATATTATATGACTGACTAAGTCCAATGCAACAGGAGCAAAAAGTGAGGACTGCTTATTTATGATCCAGTGCACTATTTGATTTTTCCTCTGATGTAGAAATCATAGAAGCATGCATCACAATATATGCCTACTTCACTCCACCAGCCTGGTTCCTGAACTGTTAGACTAAAGTCATCCTTGAACACATGCATTTAACATGTAGCATGATCAAGAAATAAAGCGTTGTTGTGTTAAGAATTGTGAAGGGGTGTTTGTTACTGAAAATAATTTAGCCTTTCTTTCCTCTCAAATTCATTGGGTGAAATTTTAGTGATGGTGGTATCTTGATGTCCAGTTTATTACACCACAATGACAAGGATGTTATATATGACAATAGCTTTAATTTAGCTTTTTAATGTAAAAATGTACTCTGTTTTTTGACTGATTAAAATTATAATAATTAATAAAGCTATATTTAAAATATACAAAAATTAATCTGATCCACTTGATAAAATTTGATAGGTTTCAAATATTCTGACTTTCTTGACGTATAATGTCGTGTACCCATATTTTAATACACCAGAAGTGTGAGGACTCTCCTACTATTCTTGTACAATGCATCAGTGACTCCTCTGATTTGTTTAAAAAATACAAAACAAAACAAGGGTGATACATATATTTTAATTCTGTAGATTGCTGGAACAATATTTTCAACAAAAAAATCTATCACACCTAGGAAAATCAGCAATATTTTCTCAGTTTAATAACTTTTACTCAAGTTCATACATTTATTCAGGCATTCTTTCTAAATATGTATTGTGCTATTAGTCTGTGCCAAGTCCATACTAGGTAAGTCTGACAATAAATGCGATCCCCATTTTCATGGTGTTTATAATTGAAAGGGGTAAGGAGACGTTAAACAAAGAATCTCTCTAGGGATATACCATTTTAAGTTATGATAAGTACTAAGAAAGAAGAGACCAAGGTACTGAGAGTAAGTATAATAAGGGTCTGAGCAGGAGAAGTCACATCTCTGATGAACTAATATATATTTAAATAAGACCTCTATGTTTTCTGGAGTTACAAAGGCAATAAGAGGAAGCAGAAGAACTCTTGCTGGGCAAATGTCAAGTGCAAACACTGAGTCCTGAGAAAATGGTGCAGTGGGAGTCAGTGTTACTGAAAAAAGCCTAGTGTAGCTGAATATTAAGGAACAGAGGTTATTGGTATTCTATGAGACAGACATAAGTCAGATCATCTCAGAATTTACCAATCAGTGTAAGAATTAAGTACTTTTATTTCATTAACTACATGAAGTCATTAAGCATTTTTTATTTTATTTTATTTTATTCATTTTAGAGAGGAGACACAGAGAGAGAGAGAGAGAGAGAGAGAGAGAGAGAGAGAGAGAGAAGAGAGAAAGGGGGGAGGAGCTGGAAGCATCAACTCCCATATGTGCCTTGACAGACCAGTGCTGTGTTTTGAACTGGCGATCTCAGTGTTCCCAGGTAGATGCTTTATCCACTGCGCCACCACAGGTCAGGCTAAGCATTTTTAAAACAGAAGGCCAGAGTGGAGGAAGGGATTTGTAAGTTAGGAGATGTTCACATTAATTAGGCAAAATATTAAGATAGTTTGTGCTATCAAGTAGTGGAAATGGAAAGAGGTGGATAGAATTGAGATATGCTTTGGAGAACCTTTTAGATTCATTGTTGAGTTGATAGTGGAATAGAACGAATGAGAAAAATGGTAAAAGATAAATTCAAAATTTCTAACAGGAACAACTGAATACATGGAGGTACGATTTACTGGTCTGGAGAATCCTTATATAGAGAGCTTATCTAACTAGATCAATGATACTAATATGACAGGGATGGAATAACTGGCTGACATGTTGATAAAGCATGAATCACAGCATCAATTTATAAAATTATACATCTCTATATAAAATCACTAGAAATGTAGTGGTTATTATTGTGGGAAAAAATATTAAAACCTCTTTTTTAAGAAAACAATTTTCAATATACAATAAGAGGGTATGCATTAAAGTGACTCACTCTATATCACTATCTTGATTTTAAAAAGTATTTTTAGCATGAAAAGAATCATGAGTGAATATCCATTCCTCTGAGCACTAAATTCTTCCTGCTTTTTTATATTTTTAAATTGAATTTATTGGGATGGCATTGGTTAATACAATTATGTAAGTTTTAGATTACCATTCCATAATACATCATCTGTGCACTGCACCGTGCATTCACTGCCCCAAGTTTAGTCTCCTTCCGTTACCATTCATCCCCCCTGTGCCTTCTTCCTTTTTCCCTATCCCCCTTTCCCTATTGCAATCACCGCACTGTTGTTTGGGTCCATGAGCTTTCCTTCCTTCTCCCCTTCCTTCCTTCCTTCCTTCCTTCCTTCCTTCCTTCCTTCCTTCCTTCCTTCCTTCCTTCCTTCCCTCCCTCCCTCCCTCCTTCCTTCCTTCCTTCCTTCCTTCCTTTCTTCCCTCCTTCCTTCCTTTCTTTCTTCCTTTCTCCTTCCCTCCCTCCCTCCTTCCCTCCCTCCATCTCTCTCTCTCTTTCTCTCTTTCTTTCTTTCTCTTTTTCTCTTTCTTTCTTTCTTTCTTTCTTTCTTTCTTTCTTTCTTTCTTTCTTTCTTTCTTTCTTTCTTTCTTTCTTTCTCTTCTTTTGCTTAATCTGTTTATCTTTTTTACCGAGCCCCACCCCCTTCCTCTTTGACAGATTTTAGTCTGTTCTCTGTATCTATGAGTCTGTTTTTATTTTGTTTGTTAGTTTATTTTGTTCATGAGATTCCACATGTAAGTGAAATCATATGGTAATTGTCTTTCTCTGACTACCTTATTTCACTTAGCAAAATAATCTCCAGGTCCATCCATGCTGTCACAAAAGGTAAGATTTTCTTCTTTTTTTTACAGCTGAGTAATATTCCATTGTGTAAATGTACCAAAGCCTTTTTATCCACACATCTATCAACACGAGGATATAATTCTTATAAGCATTTACATACCCAATGTAGGAGCACCTAAGTATGTAAAGCAAATCTTGATAAACATAAAAGGAGAGATCGACAGCAATACAGTCATGGTAGGGGATTTTAACGCCCATTACATCAATAAATAGATCTTCCAAACAGAAAATCAACAAAGAAACAACAGCCTTAAATGACACACTATATCAGCTGGATTTAATTGACACCTTCAGAGAGCCAAGATATAGAAGTAGTCCAAGTGCTTATCTTCCATTTTTTTTTCTTTATTTTATTCAGTGAGTGAAAGGGAAGCAGATAGACAGACTACCACATGTGCCTGACTGGGATCAACCTGGCAAGCCCACTATAGGGTGATGCTCTGCCCATCTGGGGCATTGCTCTGTTCCTCAGCAACAAAGCTCTTCTTAGCACCTGAGGCAGAGGCCACAGAGCCATCCTCAGTGCCCAGGACCAACTTGCTTCTGTTGAACCATGGCTGCAGGAGGAGAAGAGAGAAAAGCGAGAAGGGGAGGAATGGAGAAGTAGATGGGTGCTTCTTCTGTGTGCCCTGACCAGGAATCAAACCTGGGACAACCACACACTGGGCTAACGCTCTACCACTGAGCCAATCAGCCAGGGCCCCATTTTTTTTCTATTATGCTTTAAAGTTTGGAAGGAACAACTGACTCTTGGTCCTTTTATATTTAGTTTATTGCAATGAACAGAGAGGTGTTAGCCATTGGTAACATTTGTTTTAAACAACCCAGTTCAAGTACTTCATAGCTGTTTATAGCCCTGTTGCTACCCAGATATCCATACTGTTGACTCCGGGCAAGACCACATACATTTGCAATAATTGTCATGGGATCTCTTTCCTAGAGCCCTTCACATTTATAATATCCTGGTTCTAAGTTCTGTCAGTTAGAACACATTGTAAATTGCTACCCTGGGAGTGCATATATAAGTAAAGTGATAATCCTTTCTTCATGTACATAGTATTGATTCATTATTTTGAATGTGTTCAACTTCAAGTTACCAACAATTAGTGGTTGAATTAAGATAGTTATTTTACTACTTTTTCTGTTAGCACTTGCAGTGGTAAAAATCAATTCCAAAACGTCTCAGTGGCTTACAAACGCAAACATTTATTTCTCACTTACTAATGTGGGAGGCAGCAAGAATTCTGCTTGTCTCTGTTCACCCAGTCTTCTCACTTGAGCATCCAGGCCAAATGAGTAACACTTGTCTGGGATGTGCTGTTCTGGAAGAGGGAAGAAGCAAAATGCCAAACTGACCCACTCAAGTTCAATGAAAGCTTCTGCGCACACATAGCATATTATACGTCTGTAGATATTCCATTGGCCAAAGTAAGACACATAACCCCATGTAGAATGACAAGGGAATAAATAGGTAAATATCCATGTTGGTCCTAATGCTCAGTAGTGCCACTGGGAACTCTCTTTCCAAATCATTGTTTACCTCTTGGGTAATGTGCTTAGCATTTCTTTAAAAGAGTTTTCAATCTTAACGTAACTGCCTTCAAGTGGACTAGCACCAAAATTCATAGTAGTGGTGGATATCAATTTTGAATTCTTTAGATCTCTTTTTTTTTATCCTGGCTGCATACAGATCTATTTGATACAATAGTATTTGTGATTATAGTTTGATTTTTATTCTTTGATTGAGTTGAAATGCATCTTACAAATTTCTCAAATAAATTACTTTTGATATGCTCTGCTATTTCCCGAATATAGCTAATTCACTAGCATTGGGCACTTGGATAAAGTATCATTTCTCTTGAAATTTAGGTTACTAGTAATTCAGTTTTTGCTTAGGGAAACAGAATTTCATATATTTTTAACAATTGAAGCTTAGTTATGAAGTAAATTTTTATTTTTTAAAGTATAGAGTAATTTAGATTTTAAGAGTGGGTGTACTTTGGAACATTCAAGATGACTATCAACTGATAAATCTATATTCTAAAGTGTCATTTAATGTTTAAACCTTTTTACATTTTATTGTTCAATTCTACTTTATCTAGAACTTTGGATTATAACTATTGTGTATTTCATGAACCGTATTTTCAAAGATAAAATGTTATTTTTCATTTTTTCAAACAAAATCATTAAAATTGGTTTATTTCTAATTAAAATAATTTTTCCAAGAGTGAATAGATTAGGTCATTCATGTTTGACGCCCTTCTGTGTTTCCTTGAAACCACTTGGACTCCTACTTTAAATGGAAATGCAGTCTCCACTGAATGAGTGTTTTCAAACACTTTTGTAAGCATGGAGCACTTTTATCAAGTAAATTAGTACCAAAATATCAATGCATAAATCAAAAATAAGAAAGATAGCTATGTTTGAAAAATCACCATTTTGTATGTAAGAATTATCATACTAAATTATAATTAGTTTATAATTTTTCACTTTCTATTTTAGCAGAAAAAATAGTTTATCCCCAATTGGAGAAATTGTGAGAAAATACAGACGTTTTTTATTTTCAGCTACAAAGTATCAGCACATTTAGAGTTGAGCCAAGTCATTTGAATTGTCTCAATAAGCAAGGATAAGGTTGCACTGTGCTGGCTTCCCCCCCCCCCCTTGATTGACAGAAGGTGATACTATCCACACAAAATTCCCAGAGTGGTTCACTTTATCACACCAATTATCAGGGTGTATTTGAGGCCTCTGCAAGACAGAAAGGTATTTGGGACTGCCAGTTCTGCTTCTTAATTAATACCTCTGTGTCCAGCTAAATAAGCAAAATGTAGAGAAAAAGCAATGCCAGGATTACCTTAGACAAATGAGCTGATTTACTCATTTTATTGAATAGGGCTCATTAGGATAGCTTTTGTTTTTGACTTTTCAGGGCTTGGGATCAGTGACTTTCCTCATCATAAACGTCCTATTGAGACTGGTTACAGTTTTCATAAAAGAACACTTTAGGCTGACCAGCTAAAAAGATCTTTAGAGGCAAAAATGAGCAGAATTATTATTTCTTCAGAATTTTATTTCTCTGTTATCCCCTTGATGGAAATTTTTGAGGGTATTTGAGGAGTCTTCTGTTTTAGAAGACATGGAGTTCTCATTACTTGTGTTTGCTAACCCATATTGCTCTCTTGCCTTCTGCCACTCTGATATTGAACTGTTTATTTTATCATTTATCTGTCAAAAAAGATTTTTTCTGGTGTCTGTGGTTTAGTGAGTGACATGCACAAGTAAATTGCAGTCAGACCAAAGTTAAAGGTTTAAATATTTTGTTTCTTTCTTGTTAGACAACCTAAAAGAAGTCATTTTTAACTCTCTACATTGTAATTTATAAATCTTTGAAATGAACATAATAATCCCAATTTCACATAAATGTTTTAATGACTAACAACTTCTTTTTCAAAAAAAAAAGTATCTAGCACACCATTGCCTTAGTGATAGTTTGGACATGCAAATCAAATCACCTTCCTTCACATTGAAAAGGGTCTATTGACTTGCCTATTATTTTGGTATAAAGACCAAAATCCATAATTTTTTTTACAAGTCCCTCAAGTCTGGTTGGTATCTACACTGCCACTTCAGTTCTTAAATGCCCAAGAATGGCTTCTTTTAGTGCCTTGAAAAACCTTTGTTTTCTGCAACCTCAGGGCCTTTACATGTGCTGTTCTTATTAGCTGCTCTCTTCACCTTTTCTACCTTCTTATTTCACTTCCTGTGGAAAGCCACTTTTGTCATACTCTGTTTTGGCACCGTGCCTACTGCCCAGTGCTATCTAAAGTGCTTCATACATGCTCATTGAGTGTGAATTATCTTACTGATTTACAATTTTATCTTCCTCATCCTTTGAAAAACTAATTTTTTTAAGCAAGAAAGAGACAGACAGGGACAGATAGGAAGGGAGAGAGATGAGAAGCACCAACACATAGTTGTGACACCTTAGTTGTTCATTGATTGCTTCTCATATGTGTCTTGACCGGGTGGCTTCAGAAGAGCCAGTGACCCCTTGCTCAAGCAAGCAACCTTGGGTTTTCAATCAGCAACCTTTGGGCTCAAGCCAGCAACCATGGGGTCATGTCTATGATCCCACGCTCAAGCCAGCAACCCTGCACTCAAGTCAGATGAGCCCATGCTCAAGCTGGCAACCTTAGGGTTTGAAACCTGGGTTCTCAGCATCCCAGGCCAATGTTTTACCCATTGTGCCACCGCCTGGTCAGGCAGAAATGTTTTAAGATTTACAAAAATGCTTCAAAATGAATTTATGTAAAATAGAATAAAAGATGAAGAAAGGAGATCACGGTTATCGGGAACCTACTATCATTTCAGTATCTCATCTAAGCACGCTGTTTATTTTTGTCCTCGGATAATCCTTACCAGCTCTGTGAGCAAATAGAAATTTTAGGAAAGAAATAATATATATATATGTATCACTAAGGTCTTTGTACCAAATCAAGAGGAGAAAGGATAGCATGCAATCACTTTATGGACTAAAACAAAACAAAAACAAACAAAAAAAAAAACTTATTTGTTGAATAGCTTGAGAATTACAGGAAAGTTTTATAAGTAAAATCTCTTATGGTAGAATATCTTAATCTTTTTATTTTTACGGATACATTTATCTTTTGTATAGCTCAGGCTAGATGAAATCTAAATCTTTTGAAAAAATGAAGGTCTATATCTTGCACATAATTTATATAATTATAAATTAAGTCATTATGATGAAAATAATCCCCATGACCTATGATGTGCATCCTCATTTGCACCATAAATGCGAAAAGAGAAACTCTGAAAGAGCCTGCAGACGTCAAGAATAAATTGTGGGCAATCACAGTAAACATTTCTTAGAAGAACAATATGTGATAAAACACTTGCAGCCAGTTAAATGAGGGCCACTGACCTTGTCAGAATGACACAGCGAGCCTCCTGTGAATTCAGAATGAACTATGTGAACTGTTACTGAGAAATATATTCTTCTAAGATATTTAATTAGTCAACTATTCTTGTTTTTCCTACATATTTTATAAGATAATGTTGTTGGTTCTTTTACCCCTCAAATATGGTAAATGTCAACTAAATAAAAATCTTTGTTCACAAAAATGATCCTTATAATGGAAGAATTATGGATTCTTATAAGAATCTGTAGAGAACCGAGGGCTATTGTAGACTTAAATCTACTGTTGTTAAATAGTGGAGGTACTAAGAGCTGGTCAGATATTCAGCCAGGCGTTATTAACTGTCTCCAGTTGTTAGATGATAAATAAAATTTTAAAATAAATTTAAGTTTTGTCAATTTAAAATATTGATCCACTTAGAAGTTTATTTTTATCTTTCCTTTTACCTCCTTTCTTATGTGTAAGAATTTAATATATTATTGTATTTGGTCATGCTGACGTTAGTCTCTCTCAACCATCTGTCAAATTAATCTTTGTGAATGCTTTTCTAGTAAAATTAATTTTCCTTCTGGGAGATCTCCAATAGTTCCCTACTGCTTATAAAAGTCTTAATTTCTGAAGTAGAAGCTCACAAGACTTCAAATTCTACTTACAACTTTCTCAAACTTATTCTCTCTTCCTTCTTTACATGAACATTTCACTTTGTATAAACTGAGCTGAGTTATCCAAGACCAAAAGATAAGAGATACAAAGTAACAAGTAAAGAATCTAGCACTACTAGTTGAGGTTTAATAAATGCTAGCCTGCATACCACTTGCTTCATTGAGTTCATAAAGAAAATTAAACATCTTTCAGTTAAAGTAGATGCCAGTATGGGCAGTTTTTTATTGAACTGTTAATGCACAAAGGTAATTTTTACCTAACTTTATTCTTGGCATTTTGAGTGTTCTTTGAGGTTTTAGTGGGCACTACCTAAATACTTGTTGTTTATTTCTCTAAAACACTGCTCTGTGTTCATTTCTAAGCAACAAAATCTAAGGTACTAAGAAATCCCATTTATAGGCCCTGGTTAGTGGCTCAGTGGATAGAGCATCAGCCTGGTCTATGGACATCCCGGGCACACAGAAACAATGACCATATGCTTCCCCCCGGCACGCACACACTTCTCTCTCTTTCTGTCCCACAGCCAGTGGCTCAGTTGGTTTGAGTGTGGCTCTAGGCGCTGAGGATGGCTAGCTGGAGTGCATCAGCCTCAGAAGCTAAGAAGAGTTCGGTACTCTGAAGGCCCCAGTAGGGTTGCCGGGTGTATCCCAGGTGGTCACATGTGGGAGTCTGTCTCACTATCTTCACACCTCCCACCTATAAATAAATAAATAAATAAATAAATAAATAAATAAATCCCATTTTCTTAAACGCTGGACTTACTGTTTTCTGAATTCTGAGGAAAAAAACAGACTCTACCAATTCCTAATACGTTCTTGCTCTTTTTACAACTCTATCTAAATAATCTATTTGTATGAGATATTATTTAGTACAGTTATCTGAAGAAATATGTTGTTCATGTTTGTATACTTGGATGCCTACTTGTTGTCTAAGATATTCTTAAGTATGTATGTGTTAAATCATGGTAATATCATTCTTTACTGAAATATAGAAAATGTCTTCTTTCTTAAATCATTTCTCTTTTATTGCCGCTTGTATTGCTTACTAAGCCATCCAGACAAAATCTCTTACTTCTTCCTTCCCTTTAGCATGTGCTTTTTTTCTAGTTTTATCATCTCTAATTCCTAAATAGTTTTCAAATTTCCTCACTGGGCCCACTACTGCTACCCACGCTCTCTGTGTCCCTTCTGCCTCCCTGCAGGGTCACAGGCTGGCCCTCACTCCTTTGGACTTTTCTTTCTCCAGTGCAGTCTCTATGGGGTTGTCCAGGCTTGAGATGATGAAATACAGATCTACTCAGGACATTTCTCCTGGTTCAAATCCATCTTTGACATAGATTACATATATTATACACACGGTGACTTCCGCTCTAACTGTCTTCCTATGTGGCTTTACTATTCTGGCCATATTAAACTAGAAGCTCCCATAGTGTACTCCACCTTGCCCTGAGCCAGGTTATCTACTAAAAATACTGGCAAACTTCTACTTATTCTTTAGGTTGTGGTTTCAAATGTCACTTTCTTTGTGAAGCTTTACCTCCTTGTTCTAAGCCAGAGAAAGTTAGTGGCTTTGCCTCTGTGTTTTGAAAGTATTTCTATATATCTTTGTCAAAAGGCTAATTATGTTATAGTTTAATTGTTTATGTGTCTCTTCCACTAAAATGAGCATTATGATATCAAAAATAGCATCTTATGCTTTTTTGTTCACGCAGGTCTTAACACACAGTATCTATTCAATAAATATTTGAGGAATAAATGAAGAGCAAAAGAAAAATAAACTAACTACGTAAGAAATTAACAACTTACCTGGATATATAGGTATTATTAATTATATCAGACACAATGTCATTAGGAACATATTCTAAATTGTCTGTTTTTTTCTTGTTATTAGATGGAGATGAAAGAATATACTAAACATTTAATTTTTTAAATTAAATATATTAACGTACAATAGAATAAAACCAATATTGAGTAATGAAGAAAGTATGAGCTTTAGGCATTACGTTTGGATTCTCTCATAACAAAGTAATAACTATAAAATTTGGAATAGACTGCAAAATTTTCTAAGGGTTTTTATATATGTAAAGAAAACAATATTATTAATATCACTTCATTTGTCCATGAAAATCACCTGAGATAGATAGACATGCTATTTAAAGTACCAAATAGCTGCTTTAATTAAATGTTTTATTGTAACTGTAGTCATAGCCACAAACTGTTGTGCCAAATACAACTCTTAAAATCTATTTATAAGATATCAAAGTATCTCACAATGTCTCATTTCATATTTAAGTTTATGTATTCTCAAAAATTTATAAAGTCACTTTTTGTCTAAAACAGTGTATTTATTCTTTTTTTCTTACACAGCTGCTGATGGTGATGGTGCTTGTATATTTATGTGTGTGTGCATGAGAGGGACACACTAGGGAAAGGGTACCTATCCTCATGACATTCTCTTTGCTCTCTGGCCTCTGCTGAACTACCCAACCACTGGATCAACTGCCCTTGCTCTAGTGGCCCTTAACATTTCTCTGTATCCTGACTTAGCCATTAATCACTCAGGTATCTGTATGTTATGTTCTAACTTATCATCTGGATATACCCATCCCTTCAACACTTCATGTTCATCTCAGAAACTTTTCTCTTTCTTTTTTATTTATTTATTTCTATTCAGTGAGAGGAGGGGAGAAAGAGAGACAGACTCCCACATGCCCCCTACTGGGATCCACCTGGCAAGCCCACTAGGGGGCAGTGCTCTGCCCATCTGGGGCATTGCTCCATTGCTCAGCCACTGAGCTCTTCTTAGCACCTGAGGCAGAGGCCATGGAGCCATCCTCAGCACCCAAAGCTAACTCGCTCAAATCAAGCCACTGCTGCAGGAGGAGATGACAGAGACAGAAAAGCAAGAGAGGAAGAGGTAGAGAAGCAGATGGTTGCCTCTCTTTTGTGCCCTGGCCAGGAATCAAACTGGGACTTTCACACACCAGGCCAATAATGCTCTAATGTTGAGCCAATTGGCCAGGGACAGAAACTTTTCATTAAGAAACTTATTCCAAGCCCTCACCAGTTGTTTCAATGGATAGGACATTGGTCCAGTGTACAGACACCCTGGTTTCAATTCCCAGTTAGGGCACACATGAGAAGTGATGATCTGCTTCTCTCTGCCTTTCTCCTCTTATACCTTCTTACAGCCAGTGTCTCAATTGGTTTGAGCTCCAGCCCCAGGCACTGAGGATAGCTCAATTGATTCAAGCATTGGCCCTAGTGGGGCGGGGGAGGGGTTTGTTGAGTGGATCCCAGTCAGGGTGCATGTGGGAGTCTTTCTCTCTATTTCCCTTCTTCTAAATTAAAAAAGAAAGATAGAAAGAAAAAGAAACTTTTTTATCTGATTGGAATAATAAGAACTTTATGAGGTTCTTATCCCTGGCCCCCTTCAGACTTGTAGAATTTCAAGATTCTATTTTGGGAAGAGAAGCACAATCTCTAAAGAGATGCCATTAAAGTTAGTTGTTTGTTTCTGTCACACCTTCCCCAAGATTTTAATCCTAATAATGTGCTGACCTTTAAGCACTTATGGTACCCATACTCTGTTTTGTTTACTTTGAATTATCCTCTCTTTGTATATGGGGAAATATCTGTTTTCTTTGGGAGTAATAAATCAGATAGTAAGTCATCAAGCACTCTTGTGCTCTGTGACTGACAGTTATAATCTATGCTCATTTCTCTTAACTTCATCCTTGACGATGTACAACTTTTGAAACTCCAAGAAAAACCTCTATCTCAACAAGTGTTTGGCTCTGATTAATGTGCCAGTTAATGATTAACACTGTATTTTGAAATTCAAGCTTAAGCAATAAATCTTTTGTTCTCAACTATGTTCAATCTCTCCCTCATAATAAGAGCCACTGGTCTCTCAGTTATAAGGGACACAGGTTTGGAAAAAATATATAGGAATGAGTATTCATGAAAAATTTCTGCAACTTAGAAATTCTAATTCTTTAAAATAAGCAACCAATTATATAGTGAAGTTTTCTAAAGATTGTTAACAAATTTAATTTTTTGTTCTGGACCCCCAACTACAGTATAAATTGAAGACAAAAGCTATTATCTACAGAGAGTAATAATAATGTAATCTCATCAAGTTGTTTTGAGTATTAAATGTGATAAAGTAAATAGAGTACCCATTAAACTCCTAGCACGTGGTAGGTCTTCAAAAAGTTAGATTCCTACTCTTCTTCTCACATTGTTATGTTATGTTCTTCCATTGCTTTTGTCAAAGTTGGATGGCAATCAGAATCAGCAAAATCTAATAATATTAACAATAAATGTAACAGCTAAACAACTATTGCCTTATCAGCCATCTGTGGTAGATGTCTGTAAATTTTGCAAGAGCCTAAAAATATATAATATTCTGCATAAATGAAACCTAACGTACTTTAAATATTGTTTGCAAAAATAGGGATTGAATACTTTTTCTATAATTCACTACCAGGACAAGTGATATACTACTAATATAAAGTTGAGTGGAATATTATTGAAGATTTGTCTTAGGAGCATTTAGATACCATGTTCCAGGTTCGTTATGGTCTTTTCAGTTAATCGTGACAGTACCAACCACAGACTGGTGGCACCTGCCAACTGATGAGCTATTCAGCTATTAGATCATGGCCAGTTCATTCATAGGCTTAATAAACATGAGGTACAGATATCACAAATACATAAAAAATGTGATCTGTGTAAAAATTTAGTCTGCTTGAATTCTGTTACTCTTATAAAGGTGTTAGGACTGAGAAAAAATAAGTATGGAAACACTTTTAAAATATAAGACAATATAAAATATTACAGGTTATCATTTATTAATATTATTACTATCATTACATTAAATAATGGTATAGTTATTTTCCTTAAGTATAGCAACTCTTAGCCATACATAAATTGAAGTTTAATTTTCACAAGATGAGGATGATAATGATTCATTGAAATAGGAAAATAAAGTCTAAAATAATCTGTAAAAGCAACAGGATAGAATCATTGATAGTTAATTCTGGGGATCATACCAGAGGAAGACGCTATACCCAGCAGTTATAGGAGTCAATTTGATTTACTTTTTTTAAGCTGTCCAAGGACTTTCTCAAAATAAACAGTCAGGCAGAAACAAAACCAGTGATAACCAATGCCAAAAAAAATTGGGTGATCAATTACCATTGAAGAATTTCCACTTCATCTGCATCATAGTTACATTGCTTCACACTTGTATCTGATGTTGTTGAGCAAATTTTATGTTGCCACTTCGTGGAAAGGGTAGGGCTTAAAAAGCTCTTTGGCAGAACAGTGATTTCTTCATAGATGTCAAGACGAAAAAAAAACCTCTGCCCAGTAAATATAAATCACATATGCTTTGAAGTAACGCCACATGATCTGCAAATAATTTCACTGTAAAAAAGCATAATAAAACCAGCACTTTTCATGATGGGTTTACTCAGTAGACATTTATAAATCTGATCTTTTGTATTTTGACAATTTCCTCTGATTCTATAGTTTTTCATAACCCATCATCACTAAGACAAATTTTCTTTATTTTTCTATATTATCTGGAAATTTATAAGAATTCTAATCTGTGAACCAGGATTGATGATCAAATGGGTACTTAGCTACCTATTTTTTCACCCAATTAAATTAAACAGGAATTAGATGAAGCAAGGAATGACCATTTTTATTATTAATAAGGCATTAGCAAATTTATTATATCTACCTATTCAACACCTTTTTCTTTTTAATTCAGTGAGAGGAAGGGAGGCAAAGACAGACTCCGGCATGCACTCTGACTAGGATCCACTGGGCAAGCCCACTAGGGCGCAATGATCTGCCCATCTGGGGAATGTGCCACTGCTTGGCAACCAAGCCATTTTAGCACTTGAGGCAAGGCCATGGGACCATCCTCCATGCCCGGGGCCAACTTTTGCTTGAACCATTTAAGCTATGGCTGCAGGAGAAGGAGAGAGAGAAAAAGAGAGAGATAGAAGGAGGAGGGATGGAGAAGTAGATGGTTGCTTTTCCTGTGTGCCCTGACCGGGAATCAAACTTCCACTTGCTGGGCCACAAAATCTTTTTAAGGCTGGTCTACAGTCTTAGCTCAGCAATAAAGTATTTTTATTCCTCCTTTATTTTCTTTTCTATTTATTTTTGTCCTTCTTGCCTTGTAAACACTTATTAAACTATGTTGATCTAATTATTTTACCTATGTGCGAAGCATTATATCAAGTGGTGGGGATAGACTTAATTCCCATTTTTAAACACCTTATAGTCTAGAGGGGAATAAAGACAATTAAATCAATGCCAGATGCTATAGTAGGGCACTATAGGTTATCTTACCTCTCACATATTCTCTTTCCTCTCATTCCTCCCTCCCTCACACACACTCGCATGCCAAAATACACGTACCAACCGTATGTCTTCAACCCGTAAAAACCTGCAGAGGTTCCAATTTAATGGAAGTTTTAAATAAAGTTAAATCATTATTTAAACAATATTGATTCAAAAGAACATAAGAACAGCATCTGAAAGGGATCAAGGATCAAAATTTTACAGAGATTGTATTTTATTGTTAACAAAAGAATAAAAAGATCCACCCTGGCCTGTTAACTCTGTGAAGAGGGTCGAACGTGCATAAAAGTTGCCTTTCGATTCCCGGTCAGGGCACACACAGGAACATCTCATTGTTCCTGACCTCTCTCTCTCTCTCTCTCTCTCTCTCTCTCTCTCTGTCCCCTTTCTCTCTCCCTCACTAAAATCAATGAATTTGGTGTGAATGAAGAATATAAAGAAAAATAGACTTTTGGGGAACATTTGAATGTTTGACTTTTGAGTCACTGTATTACAAGAACCTAATGTTAGTCAAGTGCCACTGCATTTTTTGTTTTAATCTAGAGGTAGAATACTGCCTTATTTGAGTACAGGATTAGATATATTGCTAGTTTTCTGTCTATTAAGGTTTTAGCTAAAGCATAGCTTAACATTTAGAGACTGAAGAAATTTAAGAACCTACATTGGGGGTAGAAATACCAAACATCTTACTTTTAGATTAACTAATAAGAGCTAATATTTTAATTTATCAGGCATACTTTGATAAATGTCTTATATGTATTTAAGCTTCACAACATCTCTGGGAACAAGGATATTTTATCTTCCCAATTTTACAAATGAGGAAAGTGCATATGTATGATTGGAGAGGATGCATGATCTTCCCAAGGTTAAGAGGTAGAGTTAGCATCCCAACCCAGGAATCCTGATTATTAACTTGTACCTTTTAATGCCTCATATGAGTTTTATATTTTTAATATATATTTCTAATCAATATGTTATTTTATGCTGTATATAGGGTTTTTAAAGAATCAATTTCTTTTTCAGAAAATTAAATTTGACTTTGTAGCAAGTAGTATGTAAGAGAGGTAAAGAAACGGAGCATAAAAGTGAGATTTCTGTAATTTGCATTATTTGAAATTTTTTTATTTTAGTTAATTGAGAAATAATTATATTTTATTTTAAGCAAGTTAATAAAAATTATGTAAGTTTCTGAAAACCTACAGAGAATCCAAGTGGCTTTAATAAAAATAACTATATTTGGACATCTAACATTGCATTATATTATTTTATATTGTTTTGCTTTTAGAACTAATTAATAGTTGGTTAAAAAATAGTTTAGATTTATTCTTAAACAAATAATAGATATTTAAGAAATATAGTTTGATTGATTTTTAAACATGTGCTAACAATTTGAAAGATCTGCAAGAGACTTGAGTGTGTGAAATATAAAAGATATTTTTCTTAACTTTAATATTAAAAAAAAAATTTTCTTCAGTGAAAGGAGGGGAGACAGAGAGACAGACTTCCCACGTGAATCCCAACCAAGATCCACCTGGCAAGCCTACTAGGGAGGATGCTCTGCCCATCTAGGGTATTGCACCATTGCTTAGTAAATGAGCTCTTCTTAACACCTGAGGCAGAGGCCATGGAGCCATCCTCAGTGCCTGGAGCCAACTCAATCCAATCAAGCCATGGCTGCAGGAGGGAAAGAGAGAGAGAGATAGAAAAGTGAGAGGGGGAGGGGTGGAAAAGCAGATGGATGCTTCTCCTGTGTGACCTGACTGGTAATTAAACCTGGGACATCCACATTCTGGGCTAACACTCTACCACTGAGCTGACAGACCAGAGATTAATATTGTTTTTAAATGTCCGTTATTTGCAAAACCAAATTGCAACAATACACAAGGAAATTTTTAAAACTTTCAGAACACAATAGGTCTATTTCTTCTGTACCATTCTTTGATTTAGCTTATAGTTATACATATTTTAGAGTTGAAGTTCATTTCTTGTCATTTCAACATGATTGGTAAGCCTGGTAAAGGCTTTGTAGGCCGGTGAACCTGACCTGTGCGTAAATCCTTGTTCTGCTACACCCCCTCTGTGGAAGCAGAGGCTGGGAACTTCTTACAGCCATGAACACACACAACTGACTCTAAATTTTTAACACAATCTATCCACAGACATCATCACCACTCCCTTTGCCATTCATTAGCTGGATGACCTTGGGAAATTTGCTTAATATCTCTGCAGTCTATATTTTTCCTGTGATACGGAGATAATAATACTTACTGTTGAGAATTATGATTGTTAACTGACATCTGTCAAGTGTCTCGTATACTGAACTTAGTAAGTGGTAGGTGTTATTAATATATATATTTCTGATTATCTGTATCATTCTATGAAATTGAGATACTACGTAATTTATCTCTTCCTGAAGGTCATTCAGGTTATGCAGACATTTTTCCTATTATCAATAATGTCCAAATGACATGTTTGTGTATAGTTCTTTATCCCTTCATTGACTTAACTCTTCAAAATGATTTATTAGAAGTAAAGTTTTTGTATACAGTGGTACCTTGAGATACGAGTAGTTCATTCCGTAACTGAGCTCGTCAGTCAGTCAACTCGTATATCAAATTCCTCCCATTTAAAATAACTGAAATAGCTTTAATCCATCCCAAACCATCCCAAACCATCCTAAATTATGAAAAAGACATGTTTTTAATTAAGAAACACACATGTATACTTTACCAGCGCATAACAAAATATATAAAATAAAAGAAAAAAGTGTTATTTAGTACTGTATTCTTACCTTGGAGACAGACGAGTGCAGCTAACGGAGATGAATGGCGGAGGAGGAGGGAGGGAGGGAGGATGGGATGCAGACACTGTAGACATGTAAACTAAAACTTCACTTTCTTAACACTAAATGTAAACTAAAACTGCATTTTCTTTACTTTAAACAAAGCTAAAACTGCACTTTTATTACTTAAAATAAAGCCACAAAAACTTTACTGTAAAAAATGCACTTTCTTAACTTTAAACTTAACCTAAGCTTAATATTACGTATTTTTCACTTAATCATCACCTGTTTTTGCCTTTTTGGCTGTACTTTCGGCACTTTCACTTGCAGGACATTTGAATAGAAATCTATCCAAAGAGGTTTGCTTTTGTCTGCCTTCTAAAATGTTATGGAAATGTGACAAACAAGTGTCATTAAAAAGTGCTGAAGCACGACCAGTTGAAACTTTTTCTGGGTGTTTCTTTTCAATGAAACTTGAAAGCTTCTCCCACATTGCCAGCATGTCTTTAATTTCACTTGTAGAAATCACTTCCTCCAACTCTACCTCCTCCTCACTACTGATCTCTTGCAGAAGCTCCGTATGTTGCATCATTTGTAGCTCCTTCAACTCCTCAGTTGAGAGTTCCTTCTCATGTTTCTTGACGAGCTTGTTTACGTCACCCTCATCTACCTCCAGACCCATAGACTATACGACTATTTGAGGGACACAATCTCCGCCAATGCTTCAACCTTGGCCTTGGTCTCTGGTTCAAATCCTTCGAAGTTCCTGTCTGCAACAACATCAGGCCATAACTTTTTCTATGCTGAGTTTAAGGTTCTTCTTGTAACTTCTTGCCATGCCAAGTCAATAATGTGTAAACTTATCATGATGTAGTGATCTTTCCAAAACTCTCGAAAGGTTAGAATTGTATTCTCAGTTACACCAAAGCAGCAGCAGAACAAGTGCTTTGTGTAAAACTTTTTAAAGTTGTAAATGACCTGCTGATCCATAGGTTGCAAGATTGAAGTCATGTTGGGTGGGATGTAGAGGACTTTCACAAATCTGAACTCATCTAGAATGCCATCTTCAAGACCAGGTGGGTGGGCTGGAGTATTTTCAAGGATTAGTAATGCTTTCATCCGGACTTTATTTTCTTGAAGATATTTTCTCACTGCAGGATCCAGTAGCATAGCAAGGGGGTGGGGGTAGGGGCTCAAAGGGGTCTATCATACCCTAGGCGCCAATCACAGAGGGGTGCCAAATGGTCTCCAAGACAAACAAGAAAAGTGTACTACGCCCTCAGGGGGGCGCCAATATAGTGTCGTGCCCCAGGCGCCAGTTATGTTTGCTATGCAACTGGCAGGACCAAAGACGAGATTTACCCATTCAATAAAAAACTGTCACGTAACCCATGCCCTAGCATTGGCGCACCACATAACCTGCTGTTTTTCTTTAAGAATCTTGTGAGTCTTAAAGGCTTGAGGATTTTCAGAATGATACAGTAGCAGTGCCTTTACTTTACAGTCACTGCTAGCATTTGCATGCAATGTAAGGGTCAGACAGTCCTTCATGGGTTTATGGCCTGGAAGCTTCTTCTTCTCTGCAGTGATGAAAGTCCTCCGGGGCATTTTTTTCCCAAACAATCCTGTCTCATCACAGTTGAACACTTGTTGGGGGATGTAGCCTTCCTTTGCGATAAGTACAGCAAAACGTGTGATGTACTCTTCAGCTGCCATAAAGTCAGCACTCGCAGCATCACCATGCCTCACCACTGAGTGGATGCCAGATCTCTTCTTGAAATTTTCAAACCAGCCGTGACTTGCCTTAAATGTATCTTCTGCTGCCTCTTTTGAGGTTGATGGTTCTTTCTTCTTAAAGTCGCCTTAATAATATATGCCTTTTAGCATTTAAGAGCCTCTGTCACTGTATCTCCTGTCAGCTCTTTCTCTTTCACCCACACCAGCAGAAGCTTCTCTATTTCTTCATGGACATTTGTCATGAATTGGGACAGAACTGTAGTTCCTTTCACTGGATTTCCACTTTTGATGGCATCCTTTTGTTTCAGGATGGTACAAATTGTAGATGCATTGTGATCATACAGCCTTGCCAGTTCAATCACTTGTACACCACAATCATGTTTTCCTATTACACTGGGAAAGAAAATTTTTGTTGCATCCACAAAAACACTTGTTCTTACCTAATTTGAGTGTGCTGATCTCAAATCAGACACTAGTTTTTCTCTGTAAGCTAGAGTGTTTTTGCAATTCAAGATTTTAGGTTTTAATCTTATTGTAAAATTTTCAACATTTAGTTTAACATAATTAAGTAGAATGTCTTCTAGGGCATCATCTTTGTGAAAATATAATAATTTATATAATGCAGTAAATACACTAATACACTAAAAGATATGATTGCATCAGAATTTGTCTACAATTTTGAAATAGAACATATTTAAACACTTATTTTAATCATAAAATTTGTGCAAAAATTATTTAAATTTTATTCAGGCAAAAATTTGCATTTGTAGCTCTTGCATTTGTGTACTTGTTGAGGACAATCTTGTTTGATGCTTCAGCAGTAGTCTTCCATTGTTTAGAGCTGTCAAGAAATAGCCGCCATTCTGTTGGACTGTATGTGGTAACAGCTAGCTGGCTTAGAAGATTTCTAGCTTTACTTCTATCGACATCATTCTCTTCTTCTCACCACTGTTTTTTACACTCACTTTCTTCAGCTCCATGATAGCACACAAAAATAGTTAATAAAAAATGCAAAAATGATGCAAGAATGAGTACAGCACACAAGATTCAACTTGATTCTGCGGGTTACTCGTCATAAAGAACGTTGGTGTTGTGCTACCAATTTTGGACCTGTACCAACTAACGGCAGCTTCCCAAATCATGACTCGTATCTCGGAATTTCAATTGGATTTCCAACAAAAATACAGACTGAGTTGCAGCTCATATCTATAAATAAATAAATAAATAAATAAATAAATAAATAAAATTTGTATGTTGGTCTGCTCGTATCTCAAGGTACCACTGTATTTGATTATGAACAGTTTTATGCCTCTTTATATGTACCATAAAATTGTTTTCCAAAAGGATTATACTAATTTTTGGTGCTTACTCTGACAAATTTTGTTTGGCAAGTGTTCCAGAGTACAAATAGTAACATAAGTGCAACTGTACTCTTTTCTACAAAGTAACCCCCAGGAAGTTCTGTTCATGCTAGCAATTCTGTTACAGCTCCTAACAATTCTGAAATGCCTTTACAATTACTTTTATAATCTGCTTCTCAGGGATTGATATTGAATTCACCCTCTCCTTCGCTTCCTATATCTTATTCATTGCTCAGACCTGCTCATACTCTATCCACACAGACCTTCATGCTCACCCATGCTTTTACCTCCCTGCTATCAATGCTTTAGTCCAGATCCTCATCAGCTCTGGCCTGAAATATTTCAGTGGCATATGACCTGGTCTCTCTGTCACTCATATACCCTCCCACAAGTCATGTCTCTGGTGCCAACAAGTATCTTATCAAAACCTAGATGTGGATAAATCCTGCAGTTAAAATGTTTATTCATTATATTACTTCTCTCGTCAATACCTTTGCTATTTGCTTGCATGGCTTACTCCTACTCAACCTGGAAAAGGTATTTGTTACCTAAAGTATCTCAAAGGGTGAGAAGGAGTCTTACATCATTCCCTTTTAATATCAACATATATAATCAACACATAGAAGATGATGCACTGTACCTAAAGAGAGAGAGTTCTGTAAAAATGATCATTGTTAATTTTTTTGAGTATTTACCATATACCAGGTGCTGTTTTACATATTTCAAGTGGATTAATTCATTTAAACCTCACAATTACCTTATGAGATAGGTAGTATTATGTCATTATTATTATTATTATTATTATTATTATTATTATTTCTAAGTAAGAGGTGGGGAGGCAGAGAGACAGACTCCTGCATGTGTACCAACTGGAATCCACCCAGCAAGCCCCCTAGGGGGCGATGCTCTGCCCATCTGGGGCCATTGCTTTTTTTGTGCTCAGTAACCTAGCTATTTTAGTACCTGAGGAGAAGCTATTGAGCCATCCTCAGTGCCCGAGGCCAACTTTGCTTGATTCAATCAAGCCATGGCTGCAGGAGGGGGAGAGAGAGAGAGAGAGAGAAAGAGAAAGGGGAGAGGGAAGGGTGGAGCAGATAGTTGCTTCTTCTATATTCCCTGACCAGGAATCCAGGAATTAAACCTGGACTTCCACATGCCAGGCTGATTACCATTGAGCCAACCGCTAAGAACTCTTTTCTTCTTCTTCTTCTTCTTCTTCTTCTTCTTCTTCTTCTTCTTCTTCTTCTTCTTCTTCTTCTTCTTTTTCTTCTTCTTTTTCTTCTTCTTCTTCTTCTTTTAATGAAGAAAATAAGACTCAAGAAGATTAATTAATTTGCCCAGTGTCTGAGCTGCTAATGAACAGGGCTGGGTTTGAAACCCAGGAAGTCTGGCTTTTAACCACTACGGTGTCGACAGCTGCCTGATAACTCATATTTTTTCAGTAGTGATTACTCCACTGCTAACTTGACAACCTTATTTTCCTTACCTTGGTTATCCTGCTCTAAAGGTGCAATGGGTGTCACCACACATAGTGCAGTTCAGCGGGTGCTGGCATCTCTGTGTGTCAGATGTAAAATGGTGCGGCATGCCACTCGCTCTGACAGCAGTGAATTCTGCTGGGTGGCACTTCACTCAGGTATTCTGGTGTATTATGAAATCTGTATAGATATAATATCATTTGCCTCCTTGAAAAAAAAATTTAACTACAATTATTCCACTTAAGTTTTCAGTAAATTTTTCTTAACTCATTTAGCTTTTATGATAAAGCACATACTTTTATTTTAGTGTGTGACTGCCTACTCTTAGGCTATTAAAGTGTCTCATAAAAAGTAGTTTGTGTTATTTGAGGACTTAATCACCTTTTATTTGACCCTTCTAAGTATCCACAATCACAAACAAATAGACAATACATGTGGGCCTACATCTGTAGGATAAGGATTGTTGAGATACTTTGAAACAAAAACTTTTGTTTCTTTTTCTAGGGAAGTCCTTTTTAATAGTAAGAGCACTTAATTTGTTTCAAGATTTGTTCTTACTACTTTATTACAGTTATTTCCTTTATACATCACAACAACACTGGTATTACTATCATTTTTTGGAAAAAAGAAAATTTAAATCCAGAGGGGTTAAGTAACTTGCTCAAGACAACACAGCTCATTAAATGGTGAAGCCAGAGCAAGAACACTGGCCATTTGATTCTAGAACCCTTATTGTTAACCAAGTAGTCTAGTAAAATGTCCCTGTGCCTGGATTCCTGCCTGGAAATCAAAGTTGCTAAATACTTCACAGAGTTTGAGGCACAAGCACACTGAAACAGAACTTTGAATTATGGAGATAAACCAATAGATGTAAACAGTAGTTTCTATTGAAGTACCTCAGAAAGATAACCTATTTTATAACTAAATGGTAGTTATAAATACATTGTCAATTTTAATTGGAACACACTTTATTTCATCTCATGTGAACAGAAAGTCAATCATTTGCATGTGTGGAATATGTATCAATCTGTCCGTGTGAGCAGGGTCCCCTCCTCCTCTCGCACTTGTGTAAGAGCTACATCTGAATCTACACAGAGCTGGTCCAGTATTCTGATTGAGAACAGCTGGGTACCAGCCACTTGGTGTGTTGTTGAGGTAGGCAAATAAACTTTAGAAATCAATTCAAATTTTCATTGGCTATTTTATAGAACTGAAGAATAATGATAAACTAATACTACTGTTATTTTTTATTAGTATCATCATATTGGGGTGTTTTTTTGCTTCAAGATTATTAATGATACCTTATACTTGGTCAGTATTTCTCAATTTGCTTTCAAAAACATCTTATTTAATCCTCAAAAACTCTGTAGAGTTGGTAGTATGAGTTTCCTATCCAGGACTTGAATCCAGGGTTTTAATATACAAACCAAAGTCATTTCTAATGTATTAACTTATTAATCACATTCATGCAGCAAATGTGCATTGAATACTTTGTGCCAGGAGAGTTCTAAGACCTTGTGGGTGGGGGGAGCACTGGAAAAAATAGTCAAAAATCTCTGTCTTAGTGGGGCTTATATTCTGGTTGGGAGTCAAGCAAGAGGGAAATAGGTGGCAGTTGATGAGTATTAAAATAATGAGTAATCCATAGATTATATAGCAAATAATAAATATTTCAATGTTGAAAATTGATGCCTTAATTTATATCCAGATATGCTTTTTTTAGCAAAACATTTGCATATTTAATTTTAATTTTGACATATAGATATAGAAACTTAATTCATAATTCTTGAATGAATAAGTTAAAGAATAAATGAGGTAAAGAAATGAAGGTCATTAGATTCAGGGAAAGGATCTGTAATTTCTGCACTGATTGTGGCTTAACTGATTCATTCATTTGTTTATTTGACAAATATATGGATTGAGCACCTACTGTATGCCTGAGAAATAAATATCAATCAAGAAATACATGGTTCCTGCTGTCAAAATGTTAACAGTTTTCCAGAAAAGACAAATTAAATGAAGCAAGCATTGCTGTTCTGTGGTAGTGCAAGTACATGATGACAAGGTAAAGGAACATAGTTATCCAACTGGAATAGACAGGAGAACATCTGGTGAAAGTGACATTTGCATTTTGAGAAGAAAAGGGCTAGACGCTGGTCATTGGTTAAAAAATAAACTAACGTCATGTACAAGGGTCCAGAGACAACAAGGAGTACATTTGACTTTCTAAGCTATTGAAACCTATTGTTATTTAAAGGATTGTGTTCTCTGAGTCTTTAAGAAAAAACTCTTTAGCCTTTTTCTAGCCTTTGTCCACTTCTACGATAAACTATAAATAAAAATTTCCATTAAATGAGACTAGTTCTGCTAGTTATAAGTTAAGTGATAAATCTTCCAGATTGAATTTCAACCACAACATCAAGCACAGTGTCTCTAGCACCTAGGAAAACACCTTACCCGTAATAGAAGCTCAATGCATTGCTGTTGATTCAAAAGAGGTTTTTCACTCAAAACCCCGAGGTGGCCAGGTTTTAGAGTGTAGAAGAAAATACTAAAAAGAGATGTCTGAGACAGTCAGATGAAACTGACCTACTCTGTTTCAGATGATAACCATTTATCTTTAACTTCACATAGACTGCTATGATATTAAATCAAGTAATTAATATCACATAATAAATAACATACAGCAACATGACACTTTCTTTACAATTGTCACTTGTGCCACTACTTTAGTGTTTCAGGGAGCTCATTTAAATCATAGTCATAAAGAAAATAGTGAGAGAAAAAGAAAGGAAGACTTGATAGGAAATAAAAATTAGCTTGACCAGGTGGTGGTGCAGTTGATAGATTATAGGCCTAGGAAGCTGAGGACCCAGGTTTGAAACCCCAAGGTTGTTGGTTTCAGCGTGGGCTTATCCGGCTTGAGCACGGGCTCACCAGCTTCAGCGCGGGGTCAGTGGCTTGAGCATGGGATCATCGCTGGCTTAAAACCCAAAGTCAATAGCTTGAGCCCAAGGTTGCTGGCTTGAGCAAGGGGTCACCGGTTTGGTTGGAGCCCCTGTTTAAGGTACATGTGAGAAAGCAATCAATGAAGAACTAAGGTGCCACAACTATGAGTTGATGCTTTTCATCTATTTCCCTTCCTATCTATATGTCCCTGTTTTTCTCTCTCGCAAAGAAAGAGAGAGAGAGAGAGAGAGAGAGAAAGAAAAGAAAAGAAAAACCATTAGGGAATGTTCCATGAGGGACTGTTCAGTTCCCACCCACCAAATAGAATATATGTGTGTGAAGTATTGATTTGAGAAAAAAAATTCTGTTAATGTATCACTTGAATAGATTTAAATCTGAATGTGTTGCCCCATCCATTAATGCTTACCTGGAAAGATGTGTTTAGTCACAGCTTTTTAATGAAGTGTGAGCTTTTCTACTCTGTTGCTATAGAGTGACAGGTTACTAAGCATCATTTACCTTAAATCTTGAGACTAAATTCAGGAAGATAGTCTGTGGTAAAATATCAGGGAGTATGTTTTGTTCTGGTTTAATTATATTACAAATATATGGTGATGACAATATCTTGGGCAAACACAATAGTAGAATTCTGGGCTGAAAATCTTTGCAAAGGTCTTTTGAACAGTAAGTTGGTGTATGGTTGACACAAGGGCAAGTTCATTATTATTCTCCAAAGTTATGAAATATTATTTACTTGTTTTAGAGTTTTTTTCTTAGAATTTTCCAAAAGCTGAGTTTAAATTTTTGAGACATAAGCTGTGCTTTCTTAGGAAGAAGTCTCTTTATCTCCATCGAATGATTGATTTTTTTCTAACAAGCAATGTAAATACTGATGCTTAACTTGATAAGAAAAGTTATGATAACCAATACTATATTTTTTAATTAGAAAATACCTTTCCCATACATTGATGTCCACAGCTCTGTAGCAAGTTAGGTGTGATTATCACTATATATTAAGTATAGAGAATAGAAAAAGAAAAGTAGCTAACTAAGAAACAGCCAAGGAAACATACCAGTAGGAAATAGAAGAGCTCCAAATGAAATGAAATCTTCTGTTCTCATTGTATATGCCTTTCCACTACATCATGAAATGTTTAAGGTAGACCCAGGATACTTGCAGTAGTCCCTACTTGTCAATGAGTGATGAGTGCCAAGACCCCCAGGGGATGACTGAAACCATGAATAGTACCAAACCTTATATATACTATTTTTTTCCTATGTGTATATGCCTATGATTAAGTTTAATTTATATATTAGTCACAGTAAGAGATTAACACCAATAATAAAATAGAACAGTTATAATAATATGCCTGAATAGACCCTTTGAGAATGTGTCCTTTCTTTCTCTCTCATAACTGAGATGTCTGCTAAGTGACTAAGAGGACTAAGAGTGGGTAGTGTATACAGTGTGGATATAATGGACAAAAGGATGAGTCGCATCCAGGGCCAGACAGAGAGTGATAGGTGATTTCATCACTCTGTTCAAAAAAGTACAGAATTTAAAATGTATGAATTATTTCTGGATTTTTCATATAATACTTTTGGAACAAGGTTGACAGCAACTAACTAAAATCATGAGAAATGAAACCACAGATAAGGGTCTAATACTGTGCTCTGTTAGTTAGGATTCTCCAGAGACATAGAACCAAAAGATATAATATATGTCAATTTTGCCTCTCTCTCTCTTTCAGGAGTGGTCAGTATTTTTCATTCGTTTTTTCTATTAAAAATAATGATATGTATCGGATGAGATCCACCCACACTATGGAGGATAACCAATTTGCTTTATTCAGTCTACTGATTTCAATGTTTATATCCTCTAAAAAACACTTTGTAGAGTAACATGTATCCAAATATCTGGGCACCATAGCCCCGCCCAGTTCATACATAAAGTATATTGTATGCAATTAATTAAGTCAAGAATGCCATTTAGCTAAGTCAACACTTGAACATTTTACAAATTTAACATTTCAAATATGTCTACTGAACATTATTAACTTTGGTTTCACTTGAGGTTCTTGCGCTCTTTCTTCTATACCGACCTGCTTCAGACTGTGTCAGTTACGCGAATTTGTTCACGCACTTTTCTTACCTGACCTGGCATGGAAAATAAAGCATAATAATGGCTTCAGATATGCCTGAAGCTCTAGGAGCGTCTGTACAGAGAAAGTTGGAAAAACAAAAGCAGTGTGTATTGCTCATGTCCTACATTTAGCTAATTGTGTACTTTGCAAGGGTGAGGTGTAAATAATCTCAGTTTTACAAATGAAGAATCAAAAGACCAGAGAGTGAATACAATAAGCCTAGGGTCACACAAATAAAATGGAGTGTAGATGGGGTTTACACGAATTTCTTTTTCGCTTACATGTTCTTTTCATTTTGCTATATGTACCAAGAATTCCTGTGTACACCTGAAGAAGCAGACTGGCAATATTTTTGACCACTTACCTTGTTATAGCACTTCTTTCATTGATCTGTGAGCATAGTCACTGGCTAAATTTTCACAGGGAACTTCATTGCATTGCTTGGGACCTTTTATTTCCATGTTATAATTTATGTAAAATATAAAGGAAACTAGACAGAACATAGGATGAATTCCAGTCTTTACTTCCTAAGTCATGTTGTAAGTTATTTGTCAAGTTTTTAAAAAATTCAGTATAATAAAACTATTGTAAATCCTTTGATAATATGAGATTTAGGAAATAATATTTAATTCATCTGAAAGACACATCTGTTTGGAATGAAAGCAACATACAGCAAATGAAAAGTAGAGAGACTTGGAGCCTGAAATCTTAGCCATTTCTTCATTTACTTGATTGGGGGCTGGCAGTGGGCATGACTAGTTATTTACTTCACATCTTTACCCTTTGTCTTCCTTGCTGACAGAACCCTGATTTTATTTGGTTATCTGGCCTGCCCCACAAGTCTCAGGAAAGGAAGTCTCTATTCCTAGCTCCAAGGTAAACTATGATAGGTCTAGCCCAATCATGGCTATTCCAATCTTTTTGCCGGTGATTGGTTTAGATCTAGTTCTGGACAATGAGACATAAAAGAAGGTCTGCAAAACAGTGTTCTTAGTCTTAGAAAGGTATACAGGAAATAAACTGCCTCTTTTATTCCTATGCACATTTTCTTATCTGGATATTATACTGGAAATCACTATTGTTAAATACATCTGTATATGACCACAAAATTGTCCAGCTTTAGAATGAATTTGATTCAGAAATTGGTTGAATGGAGAGATGGAAGCTTCCTAGAGCCACCTACCTCTAGACTTCCCCTTATATGTCAAGTTAGAAAAATAGCGTTTACTGCTTAAGCCAATATAAGCCAGGTTTTCTATTACTTTCATCCAAATGCATGTTAAATGATATAATTGACTTTTAATTAAGAAGAAATCATTTCTTACGGTGATTCCATGAGCCTTATTTTATCACTTTTTTGTTTTTTATGTGGACATACTAGAAAAATTAAAATTCAGCATAAATAAATAAATAAATGTACTTCAAGTTAAAAATAATTAATGCTCCCAAAATTCCAACACTAATGTTCATGTGGGTGAGTCATTTACCCTTTCTAGGGCTCATTTTATTTTTAACTGTCAAGAGAAAAATTAATAAACCTATGTCATAATAATTTAATATAATAATGGATATATAATATTTTTATATAATACCAAACATCTTATAAGCTCTAAATAAGGGCTAATTCTCAATAAATGTTTATTGGCTCTCTATACTATTCATTTCTACTGTAACTATTTTTGCTTTAACAGGTTTATAAGCATAGTTACCTTCATTTCTTATACAAAACAATATTAGTTTATAGATATAGCATAATATCTCATTGTATCTTTATACGATTCTTAGGAGTTCAAAAAAGTTGTAGATTTGCTTCAAATTTCATTGTTAAAAAGGGAAAGAACCCAAGACTTCTTTCTCTGTTGTGATGCTCTCTTTAATACAATGTAGCTGTCTTTCCAGAAAAACAGAACTGAAGAAAAAACTGTTAAAGGCTAGCAAAGTATTTTACAAAGTAAAATTAGAAATATAGTCATAGAGGAAGACATAGATGATAGCCACACAGTGCTTGTAAGGACCAAGTTTAGAACTGTAAGCCTCTCAAAAGCCTTATGAAAAGACAGGGAATAACTGTTTTACAGAAAAGCACATCCATGATGTTTTATATTTGGTACAATATGTTAATTTAAGAAGTAAAGTATACAATATGATATTCTCTAAGTACTACTTATTAGTTTCCAGTTAAACCTAGCAGCAAATTACTGTAAGCCTCATTAAAATTATGCCACATAGACAAAGTATTGCTGAATGATGCATAGGGTCTGCTGAAATGGGATCATCATAAAATAACAGAAAACTAATCTCGTGTATTTTATATTTGTCTCCAGGAATAAACTAATATAGTAATATAGAGGACAATACACTAAAAACAAATTTCAGTTTAGTTCTTTTAATAACTTTTATGATCATAAGCAAGTATGTGTCTCAGTTTTATATAGAATGTGAAGTCATTGGAAAGGGGGAGTAAGTCTATTTCTTCCTCTAGAATTCCATGAATATAATATTTTTAAAACTCTTTTAGAAGTTATTATAAGCATTTAGATTTATAGTAAATTGCAAAGATATTATGTAGATATTACGTAGAATTCCCATATACCACGATGCCTGTTTTCCCGTTGATCATCTATGTTAATTTGGTACATTTGTCATCATTAGTCAACCAATATTTTATACATTATTATTAATTAAAGTCTTTATTTTGTTTATATTTCCTTTGTTTTTACCTAACATTCTTTTTTGTTTCAAGATATCATCCAAGATATCACATTACATCTAGGCATCCTATCTCCATAGGCTACCCTGGGTTATGACAATTTTTCAGATCTTCCTTTTTTTATGATCTTGACAATTTTGAGGCATACTGGTTAGATATTATTTTAGTATGTCCCTTTGTTGAGTCTGTGTTATATTTTTCTTATAGTTAAGCAGGGCTACAGAATTTTAGTTGGGAAAAAAATACTGTGACAACATGCAAGTATGGATTCATGGATGGTTATTTATACTTTGGATTATAACCCAGTACAACTTCCTTTACTTTACTGCTCAAATTGTTCCAGCTTTAACCATTATGTACTCTGTCATTTGACTTGTGTGTTCCTTTGACATAAACTCATGCTTTTAATTACCTCCTTATTTTGTGGCACTGCAAGTGCTCCAAGATCATTTTGTTTATTTCCTGGCCAGTTCTAGAATCAGCCATTTCTCCAAGTAGTTCTGACATTTTTTATTAAAGAATAGTATTATAAACCAAACTTGGAGTACTAGATGTGTAATTTTAACTTGGGTTTCATTGTTTTCAGGCCTGGTAAGCTAATAGAGCAAGGAAATGTATATATGCATCTTATTTTATATATTCTATATATCCAGAAATGTTTCTGTGTGTAGCCATCTATATCTATATTAAGCTAAATATGAGTTCATACTCTCTTCAACTCTAATCTATTGCTACACTCCTCCCACAGTCATGGCTTCACTGGAACAAGTTGACCCTGGGCACAGAGAATAGCTCTGTGGCCTCTTCCTCAGATGGTAAGAGCTTGGTTGCTGAACAATGGAGCAATGCCCCAGAGGGGCAAAACATCACCCCCTCAGTGAGCTTGCTGGGTGGATCCCAGTTCGGGTGTATGAAGGAATCTGTTTCCTTGCCTCCCCTCCTCTAACTGAATAACAAAAATAAAGGGTTGGTGTATATAGCTCTAATAATGTAAAAATAATCTTCATATGCCTTTTACTTTATTTCAAAAAAATCTCATTCACTGTTGGTGGAAATGTAAAGTAGTACAACCATTATGGAAGAAAGTATGGTGGTTCCTCAAAAAACTAAAAATAGAACTACCATATGACCCAGCAAACCCTCTACTGGGTATATACCCCCAAAACTCAAAAACACTGGTACGTAAAGACACATGCAGCCCCATGTTCATTGCAGCATTGTTCACAGTGGCCAAGACATGGAAACAACCAAAAAGCCCTTCAATAGATGACTGGATAAAGAAGATGTGGTACATATATACCATGGAATACTACTCAGCCATAAGAAATGATGACATTGGATCATTTACAACAAAATGGATGGATCTTGATAACATTATATAAAGTGAAACAAGTAAATCAGAAAAAATCTAAGAACTGCATGATTCCATACATAGGTGGGACATAAAAAAGGGACTAAGAGACATAGACACGAGGACATGAGTGTGGTGGTTACAGGAGCGGGGGAGGAGAGGTAGGAAGCGGGGGGAGGGGAGGGGCACAAAGAAAACCACATTGAAGGTGACAGAGGACAATTCAACTCTGGGTGATGGGTATGCAACATAATTGAATGTCAAGATAACCTGGAGATATTTTCTTTGAATATATGTACCCTGCTTTATTAATGTCACCCCATTAAAATTAATAATAAAAAAAATCTCGCCTGACCAGGCGGTGGCGCGGTGGATAGAGTATCGGACTGGGATGCGGAAGACCCAGGTTTGAGACCCCGAGCTTGTCAGCTTGAGAACGGGCCCATCTGGCTTGAGCAAAAGCTCACCAGCTTGGACCCAAGGTTGCTGGCTCCAGCAAAGGGTTGCTCGGTCTGCTGAAGGCCCGCTGTCAAGGCACATGTGAGAAAGCAATCAATGAACAACTAAGGTGTTCTGACGGCAACGAAAAACTAATGATTGATGCTTCTCACCTCTCTCTGTTCCTGTCCCTATCTACTATCCCTCTCTCTGACTCTCTCTCTGTCCCTGTAAAAATAAATACATAAATAAAAAGACTATCTTAAAAAAAAATCTTAAGGAATTAGATTGGCACATTTGTCAGTGTTACTTTAATATGCCAGTGCAAGGAACAACACAGATCTTCTGTCTCCCTGTTCAATGATAATTTTGCCAGCATCTGTCTTTCATCTCCAAATTGGTTCACTCTAATATATTTATTTAATTTTTTAAAATTTATAATTAATTGGTGGTACTAAATGACAAAAGTAGTATTTCTAGTCATCAGTGAAAGTCTGATCATAATGCTTAATAAAGTAAGAATATTATACACAAAATCAGCTACAGGAGGGTAACTGTCCTTTAAAATAATGACTCATACAAGTCATGTAGCTAGATGTTATGTTACATTTTCATTATGTATCCAAATCCAATGAAGCTTTCTGTAATCAAGGTGTTAGCAAGGTTGATTCCTTTTGGAAGCACTGAAGGAGAAGGAGTCTGTTCTATGCCTCTTTTCTAAATTCTGGTAGTTTAAGCTCGAGCAACCAAACCTTTGCAATCTTTTGTTTATACATACATCACTCCACTCTCTCTCAGGCTGTACATGACTTTGCCCTTCTCCTTTCTCTTTTTCTACATATCCTGTATGGACATTCATGATCAAATGCAGGGCCCACCCTAAACTTGCATTTTGTCATCTAGAGATAGAAAGACCCTTTTTCTAAATAAGATCACATTCACAGGTATCAGAGTTTAGGACTATATCTTTTGGAGGCCACTCATTAGTCTACTATAGGCATGTAGATTAGACTGTAGAATTCATATGATTCACAATAACAGATAAATTTTGTTGCTTATATGATCATGGTGAAATTTGAAAATGCTGATGATGTATGTGATAAATGGAAGAGCATTTTTCCTTGTTAGAAATAAAGCTCAAGTAAGTTGAAAATAATTTGATGTGTTAATTATTTTATAACTCTTTTCATTACATAAAAATGTAACTTACATTTCCAATTAATTCATATTATGTTTCTTACTGAAATACTTTTTATACCTTGTAACTTCTGCTTGACTTATATCTTAATTCAAAAGACTAATAATGGAAACAAGTTTTTAAGCAAAAAAGTAAGTAGAAATTTTGCTTTATTTTTTGTTTGTTTATAGCCCTAAAATTATTTTTTATGTAATATCTCTTTAATTATAATCAAGTTTCTGATTTTTTTAAATTTAAGTTTATTGTACATTATTTGGAATTCCAGAATATAGATGACAAGTTAGGCAGCATTATGACTACTCTCCATTGTAGTTTTTTTGCTTGTGCCTTTTTCTTTCAGTGTACTTAGTAGTTTAATTTTATTCTCAAAAATTTGACTAGAAAATAAATGAATTTCTTAAACATACAAACCATGTAAAAAAATTTTAATTTATACCAGCTTTCTATATTGCTTTTCTGCCTTATTGAGCTCTTGAAAAGTTTGTTTTTGGGGGGGTGGTGGATGTTGGGGGCCTGGGGAAACAAATGTATATCTGGTACTTATTTAGAAGGCAAACAAGCCCCCTATATTGTTCTTTCTGGGACTTTACATAAATAGATATGCAATTTTTAAATTTAATATCTAAAACCTTAAATCTCTCAAAAATTATACGGTTTACTGATTTTATCTTATTTGACTGCATTATTTCATATTTCATCCTAGCCCATAGAGCTAAACCTTACAATTTTATTTTTGGTCTTCAAGAAAGAATAATTCTTTTTGCATTTTAAGTAAGTGTCAATAAAAAATAATGTGATGTTCGGCCCTTTAAAATAATTTACAACTCATAAAATCCTAAAATAATTCTCTCAATTGTTGAGAGGCAGATGAGTTGTAGAGGTCCTCGGTGAAGATTAAAATGTCATGTAAAACTAGAAAAGCATTAAGTCATAAATACCTTAACTTGATTTAGTGATTTAGCTTTTTGGATTAGCTCTAGCAGAGAACATGGGCCAAAGACTATAACATATATGATAGATTAAGTTTTGATGAAGGACTACTATGTCTTTGGCATCACTCTTTATTGTTTTATGGGTTTTGCTATTTTTTTTATAAGTAATTCAGAATTTACCAACTCTTTATCATAATCCCCTGGGTTTGCTGGCATTAGGTCATAGTTGAGAGCATGTATTTGGGTGACTCTAAGAAACTTTCTCCAGTTTTCATATTTGAGAGATAAGATAATACAAATTAAAAAGTATCTACTCTGTTAAAGAAAGTTAAACTATTTACTGTTGATGGTAATACACAAATAAGGTAGATAAGACACATCCTGTATATGTAACAATATTAAAAATCAGTCATTCATTAAATGTATGAGAAAAGTTTGGTTTTGACCTATAGCACCCTCTTGAACAACAGAGTGGTTGGCTGTCTAGACAGGAGTTTCTTCACCTTAGTGAAGATGATTGTTCTAATAGAACTGGACTATTCTACTAAATATATAGAATGCATTCAACAAAGATATTGACAACTTGCTTTTTGCCATAGTGAATGTCAAATAATTAGGACAGAATATCTTTCTTTAGTAGTTAGTTCTGTTAGGGACACACAGTGTTGCATACTGATAATCACAACTGAGATATATTGATGAGTGATACATGACTGATTTCTGATTAGATGGAGCTACTATTGGCTTAGGTGCTCGATGATAACCAATGATACAGTGAATATTTGATATGGGTCCTGAAAGATGGAGAGTATTTTAGTAATCCAATGAAGTAAAGGTATGGTATGAAAAAAATTAAAATAAGAAACCAGACAAATGGGAGTGCATGAGTATTCATTTATTTAGAATAAAAATCAACTTTGAATAGAATGTACAGGCTTAGTGAGAGTTATTGGTGGGGAAATAAGTGTGCCAAGTTTAGGGAATGATTCCATCCCCAACCTAGGCCAAGACCTAGAGTAATATTTGTTAAATTTTAAATTTTAAATCAAGCCAAAGGAACTTTATATCTTATAAAGAATTTTATTTTCAAAGGGATAAATTGCAGTTGTTTCAAAAACTTTTAAAAATGTGTGTGAGTGTGTAAAGGTCTCAAACTTTCTGATTTGAACTAATTCCCTCTAATTGGTAGATGAAAACAATATTTATAAAACAAATAAAAAAGTTGTATTACATCCACACATTAATATTTGAGATTTTTTTGACTCAGTAAGAGCTAACTTGAAAGTCCACAGCATAATAACTTGTGATTTTGTTGAGACATCATTTTAAACCGTGTATTTTTAGAGCTAGTTAAGAGCTGGTCTCTTACTTATTCCCTAAGCCTTAGAAACCACCACTTCTTAGGACTAGAGAACCATTAGTTCTCTAATCACGATCACAAACACTTGAGAAATTAAATACAACAACATTTCAAAATAAATACTAGACATTCAAGGTAGTAATATTCTTCTCTCAACTGTAAGGTATCTATCGGGCTTTCTCACATTAGATTCTTATTTTTCAAAATCTAAAACTAACATTCTATTGGAGTCCAAATAAATATTTTAACTGTGTAGAAACATTGGTGATTATTTGATACAGTGCCACTTAAATGACTTCGCATTTGCCAAGGTCTGCAAGTTTTTATTCCTTTTCTCTTGCATTTCTTTATGTCTTCAAGACTAACCTGCAAGGGTTTTTTAAGGCACATTTCTTTGGCCACACCTCTGCCACAGCTCTTTTTTTCACATTCCAAGTCTCTGAGAAGCTGCTGGCATAACCCTCGTCACTAAATGTTATGACACCATCTACTGTCCCCTGCAAGTTCTGCGACCACATTTGAAATTCTCTGCTGCATTCGTTCATTGGCTGGCTAGAGCAGTCATGTGATGCTAACATGTGCTAGGAACTCAGGCAGCATCCCACAATGCCCTAAAATAACTTAGTAAAAAATATCACACTGGTCACCTTCCCATATTCAGTTCCTGGCTTAGCTTCTTTTTAAGTACTTTCAATATATTTTCAAGATATAATTTTTCTGGCTGATGGAATTATAGGAAGACATGAAGAGCTCCACCTTCAGAAATCATAGCATTCTTCCAAATATTTTACTTATTGCTTTAAAATAAGAACTGGGAATTTGTCTAAATTGCTATATATATCTTTAACTTTGCATAACAGACAATGATAAAATTTAACAGAAAATATGTGCATATGGTCTAATAACAACATGATATTTATAAAATTGGTATTTCTCTATATGAAAAAATTTCCAGATAATGGGATATTTGATGAATAGCAGAGACAGCATAAAACATTAGGCTTTTTAGCCATAATGAGAAGAACTAGATTATAAAAACAGAGAATGGAGAATGGAGGGAGACTGTGGACTTCACAATTTGACCTTGAACCAACCTGGCCTTATTAAAATTCTCAAAATATTGCTTTTATTCTGTATAGTCGGGCAAATAGTGCGACATTTTATCCTCTGATTTTTAAAATATAGCCCACTTCTACATATTCATAATGGTGATTAGTTATAGAATTGATTCAATATGTTAATTTTTACATTATTCCAATCTTAGCTGAAGAAAACAAATTACTGTGTAAAATCAAAAGGTTGAATAAATTTATGAGTTTAACTTAATTTTTTATGTACAGAGAGAGCAATAGAGACAGATTGACCAAGAGAGAAATATGGTAGGGAAAAAAAAGCAAAATTAAAATTGTAAGAAAAAATAAGGTTATTCCATCACCTAAAAATAAATACCGAAAACAACCATGAAAATATCTTGTTAATATGAGTACTATCATAATTTTTGTTTTATAGATGAAGAAGTTGAGTCTTAGATGGTTTAAGTAACTTACATAATAGTGCTCAGCTAGTAGGTGTCATAGATGTAATTTGACCTTGTCTAATTAGCTCCAAAGCCCAGTTTTTAGCCAATGTAAATTGTCTTTGTAAATTATGATTTCTATATGTATTTTATTTAACTACTACTACATTTCTAGATACTCAGGTTGTTTCATATATATATAACTATAAAACGCTATAGTAAACACTGAACATTTTTCCCCACTCTTTATATAGAATAATGCTTAGAAAGGAGAATATATATTTTTAAATGAACTTGCAGAATTGTATTCTGTTATATACAAATGTGGTGGCACAGTGGATACAACACTGACCTGAAATTCTGAGGTACCAGTTTTGAAATCCCAAGGTTGCTGGTTTGAATGTGGGCTCACTAGTTTGAGTGTAGGTTCACTGGCTTGATCATGGAATAGTAGACATGATCCCATGGACACTGGATTGACCCCAAAAGTTGATGGCTTGAAGCCCAATGTTGCTGGCTTGAGGATAAGGTCACTAGCTTGAGCAAGGGGTTACTGGCTTGACATGTATGATAAGCAATCAATGAACAACAAAAGTGATGCAACTATGGGTTGATGCTTCTAATCTTCCTCTCTTCTCTCACTAAAAACAAAAAGTAGAATGAATGTTAAAATAAATCATAGTATATCCCATTAGCCAGCTTTAACAGTGATCATCATTTAACCACTCTTGTTTATCTATGTTAATATTTCTTCTGCTTATTATATTTTAAAGTAAATCCAGATAACATATTTCACTCTTAAGTGTTTCAGTGTGTATGTCTAACAGATAAAAATTAAACTTTGTGATGACTTTCCATTTCTTTCTTGCAATTTGTGTTGAGGAAATAGAATCATATTTCCTCAAAAATTTTCTATGATCTAAATTTTACTAATTTATTGTAGTGTTTTTTAACCTGTTTATTTTTTCTTTGTCCCTCCTCCCCACCTCCATGAGCTGGTAGTTAGATGTAAAGTCTTGGTGAGATTCAAGTTTAATTTTATTTATTATCTTTTTTTTTTTTTTTTTTTTGCAAGACTATTTTATCAGCAGTGCTCTGTGCCATATCAGGAAGTGTACAATTTCAGGTTATCCCATTTTTAGTGATGACAAGATTTATCTTTGAATTAGAGGACATGTTCTTTAGTGTGTCTTCTCTCTTTTCTTCCCTTACTTCTTTTTAAATCTTTTCCAATCTGACAGCTTGAAATTAGTGACTCATTTTTGTTTTCCATTTCTATGATTACTAGGGATACTGATATTTGTTTTCAATTCTCATTGACATTAGCAAATTGCCTCTTTGTCTTTTGTTCACTGCACAATTTGCCATTGTGAAAGACTGAACAAGTTTATGTTGTACTTTAATGTAGTGATATTAAGGACATGTTTACGTTTTATAGAACATTTTTACAAAACAGTGTTTTCAAAATATTTTTACTCTAGGAAAAAAACACATTTCTTATATACTGATTTGATTAATTATAATCTATAGTGATTATTCTCTCATAAAACTGGTGAGTTTAAATCTCCAAGGCAAAAACGTATTTCATAAACTTAAGAAAAAGCAAAATTCTCTGCACAGAATATTTTAACAAATTTATTTTTCTATAACAAATATCAGGTCCACAGTTATATATCAAGAGTTCTTGAATTTTTTAAATTAAATCTAACTATTTATAGGAAAGACCATTGTTCTTATAAAATACACTTAGGCATGAAATTCAACTTTAAGTTGAAAAGATATAGAATAAGTACAAATTTAATTAAAATGTTATGAAAAATATGCATAAATATTCACTAAATTTTTCCAACAAAAGTTAATGAATAAACTGATGCTTTTATTCTCAAAACAATTATGTCAACAGTTGTTTTACATGAAGTTTCTCATTAATACTTTTGAAATTTGTGACCAATGATTTTTAACTATAATTTAAAAAAAAGATAATGTTATTTGGCTCTTAATATATTTTATTTTTATATATTTTCTAATTTGTTTTTTGTTTTTCATGTGCCATTGATAAATTTCAGTTGCCTAAGTACGGCAGATATTTTTCTAGGTTGTCACTTGTCTTTCACCTTATATTTCTTACTTTTTGTAGCAACTTTGAATTCATGAGGTAAAATGTGTTAAGGCAGTTGTTTTGTTATTCAAGGCTAGTTATGTTCTTGTAAAAGTTGCTGCAAATACTGCATTGGTGAATATGAATTATTTCTCCTAGAGAAAATACAGGTTTAGGTTCCTGTGGAGCTCTTGTCATAAGATTTTTATTAACCAATCAATATATAACCCTATTCTATGTGTGCTATTCTTAAAGGCACCTTATTTAATATATATTGTTGATTCACTAACATTGAACTCATGGCAAATAGCACGATACCTCATGGCTGAATAAAACATGTCTAAGACATTTTCTTTCTGAAAGTGTGACAGATTTTTCTTGCTTTGGAATACAAGACAGCACCTCAGCACTATGCTTAGGGAACATTTTAAAGAGCAAAATCAAAACAAGAAGACAAATATGCAAAATTGTACCATTATATACCACAAAAGGACACATCTGTGAAGTGTGAAAGATGAAACAAGGAGAGTGTTACCTTGTTCAACCTCAGCCAGGAATGTGCACACTAAGCAGCTCAAATTTCTGCCACTCTGTCCACACACATGTCCACAAATTACCACAAAAGCACCACAAGCATTGGTTTTGGGGTTATAAATAAATATTTTTGACAAGGCAACTTCCTAAATATGGAATCTTCATGTAGCTAAATTGATGATATTTTCCATTTTGATTTATCCTTTGCTTTTCTGTATCATCCACATTTTAATGATGTCTTTAAATAGTTATTTTTGTGAGCTAATGTTTCTTAACTGCATTGCACTGAAAATTAATAAATGTGTTTTAGCAAACTATAGTTAGAATAATATACCAAAACTGTGTTTTATGCAATCAAATAAATTGCATCTATTTTAATCATTTAGATTTTTAAGGATTTGAAAGTTAAAGTTACTACATTAAACCTTGATCTGAAGTTAGATTTAAAAAATATCACTCATGCTTTCTTCTGATCAATAAGAATTTTTTTCATAATTTTTTGCATTATTATGCTTCAGTTATTATTCTAATACCTGTAAAGTATTTGAATACATATTGTAAGGTATTTTCTCTGCCAAGAAAGAAAGAAGGATGTATTTACCAAGTGTGGAATAGCAAAAGTTTATTTAGTAGATCACTTCCCAGATGAGGTTCTCTGGTTCGCAAGACAGGGGCAAGAGAAGTGGCCCAGGAGTAATTTATGGTGTTGGTAGGGTGGTCGGGTTGATATGACGTGGCAAAATTTCATTAGCTGACTGACAGTAAGGGGACTTAAGGCACCATGTGCCGAAGTGGGTGGGAGCTCAGAGATCCTGTTCTTTCTCGGAAGGAGTAGTCCTTTGAGGACTTCAAACTTCTCCCGGGTTTCGACACCAAATGTAGGGTATTTTCCCCACTGAGGAAGAAAGAAGGTAAGGTATTTTCCCCCATTGCCAACCGACCTCACATTCCAACCTTTTAGGTTAGATAGGGGCACTGCTATTTGTCTGGCTATTTCCTGCTGGTTAGGGGCATCATGGAGAGGGGAGGTTGGAAGGTGGTGTCTCTGAGGGGAGTCATGTATATGGGTGTAGGAACATCTGGTTGACCATGACTTGAGAAACCTCATGGATGCGGTCCTGTAAGAATTTTAAAAAGAGGAGTAAATATGAGTAATATGTTGATAATTAGAAGAGGACTTAGGATAGGGGCAATTCAGGTGAGGATGGATGGCTGCCATCAGGAGTTAAGCAGGTTGTAGGAGGAGAGGTCCTTGTGCAGTTTCTCTTGTAGACAGTTGAGGACCCCGATGCTTTCTTCCATTGGGCCATTCTCATCGAACAACATTGCTTCTTGCTTTAACTCACTCTACATGCAGGTTTCTGGCGGGAGGGACAAGAGCAATTGGGGATCTGCAGGGAACAAACTTTTGGTGAGCCAGAGATGGGTGGGGCCCAGTGGTTCTGACTGCCAGCAGTCCTGCATGGGGGCAAACTTGAGGCGAGAGAGATGGTACCAAGGTGTTTTCCCTAAGAGCTTGGCTGCAGTAGGAGTAGTCAATATTACCATATGGGGTCCTGTCTACCTGGGCTGTAGGGAGCCAAGCTGAAGCTCCCTCAGAAGAACTCTGTCTCCTGACTGGAGGGGGACCATTGAGTGTGCTTCATCTAGACCCCCTGTGGGAGAAAAGGTTTAGTCCATGTGTTCTCTGAGAAGATGGCGGAGTAAAGACAGAAAGGGGAGGTAGGTGGCAAGAGAAGGGGGATTTGGCTAAGAGAGCAAAATTGGGAATTCAGTGTCAAAAGAAGCCTATAAGATTGAAAAAAGAAAGAATCTTTAGGAGTGTGAAAAAGGGGATTCCGTCCAAACTGCATGTCAGGAGTGGTGTGCGAAGGGGTAAGAATGGGTCCCACCCACTCCCATAACTGAGACCTGTGATGAAACTAGAGGTCCAGAGTGTGTGATGGCAAAACAGAGAAGGTAGCCCCTGTGTCCACAAGAAATGAGATGGACTTACCTGCTACCTGCAGCAATACCCTGGGCTTGGCAAGAATGATGGGGGTCTCCAAGTCCAGGCCACGTCAGTTGTTCATGAGGCCAAGAAGTTTTAGTGATGGACCCACCTGGTTGGCTTGGCCCTCTGTGTGGAGGTGCCAAGGAGGAGCCTGTTGCCCAAAAGGGGCAATCACTCTGCCAGTGACCGGGCTGCTTGCAGTTAGAGCAGGATGTAGTGGGTGGCCTCGGGTAGGGGCACTACTGGGCCCAGTGACCCTCCCTGCAGTCTGGACTTGGGTCATGCACCCCCTATGCCTTGCACCTGTTGCTCTACCAGCCCCAGGGCTGCCACAAGAGCCTGAGTTTGGAGCATTACTTTATTCTGCATGCGGGCCTGTTGAGCAGCCTCAGCCTTTTTCTACTAGCCACAACCATTAAAAACTATAAATGCTATGTTCATCAGGTCTCAGATAGGGGTTTGCAGGTTGAGAATAAGAGGAGGGGGATCCTGGGGAGCCCAGCACCCAGATCCAGCCAGAAACTCAGGAGCCAGAGGTAGGACAGAGCCAGGCCTTCCTGCAAGAAGACTGGGGCTGTGCCGTGGGGTCAGGAGCCCTGCAAACCTGCATGAGGACCAATGGCCACTGGAGGAAAGCCTGATGGGGGAAGGGCTTAAAAACACAGCAGAGAAGAAAGGGGCTCCTGGCCAGCAGGGGAGGGGGCTTCCTGGAGTGAAGAGACCTGAGTGGAAGAGGTCCACAGAGGGACCAGAGAGGGGTCCTGAGAGAGGGGCACCCACCCCCCCGGGGGTCAGGCAGGAAGAGGAGAGAGTTGCGAAGGAGAAATAATCAGGAGTGGAGGGTTCAGGTGAGGTTTCTCTGGCCAAAAGAAGCCTGCGCCGTGTAGCAGGCAGCACAGAAATTAGGACAAGAGTGCAGATACTAGAAGCCTTGAATGTAAGGGATCTCCAACCATTTCCCAGCTTTTTGGCAATACTTAAATTGGTGAGGGTGTTAAAATCAAAAGTCCCTTCAGGAGGCCACCTGGTTCAATTATCCAGTGGGTTCTGTGGCCCAGCCACATTGGAGAAGAAGATTAGTTTCTTCTTTTTTAGGGAGGGAGAGATTCTGGATAAGGCACTCCAGGAGTGTTATTGAGTCAGGTTTAGATTCTTGTGCCTCTATGGCCACCCTCAGCCCTCGGAGTGATCAGAGATGAGAATTGGCATCCCACAACTCAAACTCTGGTCACCAGATGGTTAGGTAGAGTGAGAGTGTCCAGAATGTCTCCATGGGCACACACATACTCAAAACGGATAAGAGGTTTCTGACACAGCTGTGATTAAGGACAGGGAGTCTCAGAAGAAAGAACTGAGGGGAGGCTGGAGGAAGGGGACTTACCACACCACTTGCAAAAGTGGGTGGGAGGTCAGAGATTCTGTTCTTCCTCGGAAGGGAAGGGGAGAGGAGCAGTCCCTTCCAGATTTCAAACTCCTCCCGGGTTTTGTCACCAAACATAAGATATTTTCCCCGCTGAGGAAGAAAGAAGGGCATATTTACCAAGTGTGAAATAGCAAAAGCTTTATTTAGTAGAGAGTTTCCCGGATGAGGTTCTCTGGCCCTCAAGACAGGGGTCAGAGAAGTGGCGTGGATTCTCCCACCTGGGGGTAATTTATAGTGTCGGTAGGGTGGTCAGGTTGATATGACATGGCAAAATTTCATTGGCTGACAGATAATAGTTATTTTTCAAAGGGCTTCTGGGAAGTTTCTTTTGGCACGCATGGGTATGGGCAGTTCCAGCCAAAGTTCCGGGTCTGGTTTCTCACTTGACCCTCCCCCATTGCCAGCTGACCTCACACATATAAATTAAGTTTGTGAGACATTTAAGTATTAAGCTATTGGATATTCTGCTATATGCTTTAATACAAAGGGTTTCATTACTAGAAAGCAGCCACAGCCTGGCTTGAAAATAAACCATCATGAAATATTTTTAATGAGAAGATAAGGGTTATTCTGAATTTCTTCTTACTGGCATGGAAGCTTTCTTTTCACTGAAGGGAATCCCGTAATAACACAACATGTCAGGAA
Source organism: Rhynchonycteris naso (assembly GCA_037038555.1). Classification (NCBI taxonomy): domain Eukaryota; kingdom Metazoa; phylum Chordata; class Mammalia; order Chiroptera; family Emballonuridae; genus Rhynchonycteris; species Rhynchonycteris naso. The sequence continues at coordinate 178,911,613 of CM072997.1, read as the reverse complement.
TTTTAAACTGTTGGTGTGAGGAACTGTTTCCTTAAATTAGTTTATTATTTTACACCAAATAATGTAATCTGCCTAAAACCCTTCTGAACTTTTAAACTTAATTTTGTAAGTTAAATATATGTATACAGATACCTAGTCACTTTTATGACAACCCTATATTGAATATGTCATTATTTCTACTATACAAGTGAGGAATCTGAGGTTCAAGGAGTTACATAGCTGACCCAATTCAAATAATTTGCCCAAGAATTGATAGCAAGTTTTAAAGCCATAGCTCATATTTTTATTCTTCACATATTAGTTACATTAAACAATTTTAGGTTCTCCAATTTGGTATGCTTTTTCTCATTTTTTTGGCCTTTCCATATGATAGTTCTTCCTGAAACAACCTTACCTTCCATAACCAACTTTATTTAATGAACTTTCACTCATCTTTCAGTTTTCAACTCAAACATCATCTTCCCAACTGTGAAAGGTATCTCAAAAGTGTAGCCGCTAAACACTTGATGCTTCTCTATTAATATTGATCATACTCTATTAAGTTTGTTGTTATTTTGGTGTATGGACCACTGGTAAGGTCGGGAAGTCTATCTTATTCACTGTCGTATTATCAGCCCCTAGCACACAGACTATCAGAATGCGGGCCTTTAACTAGAAATGTTTGCTGCTTAAGTGAACACATATTTTCAACTGTTTAGTGAAGCAACTCTTTTCTAGATTAAGCAAGTAAGTAAGCATTTTGATAACTTCTACAATGGTGGGTGAGCTTCCTGAAACCATTATTGACTTGTGAGAAGAAGCTTAGAGAAGAGGATTTATTCTGGAAAAATGTCCTCCTCGTTTTACTAAGTTATATTTGCAGAATAAATGGCAGTGAAAAATACATGCAAGAGGAAGGGATAATTAAAAACAATTGGGGATTTTCATTAAAATCCTAGAAAACAGTAAGGAATTAATGAAAAGAAAAATATAAGAATACAGGAGTGAGCAAAAATAGGTTTACAGTTGTTCACATGGAAAAAAACATGCATGTTATTATTACAATAGTTTTTATAAACTCAAGGGAATGTTACAGTGTAACTGAAAAACTTAGTTTTGCCTACCTCTATATTTATCTAGCATATTAGCAATTGGAGAACATCCATCTAATTATATATCTATCTAATAGCTCCATTCTTTACAAATTGATTCACTTTTTATTCCATATTAACTGAGATATATCCATGAATGTATCATACACATACACAAACTCTTCACTGGAAGATTGTGTTGGTTTACCATCATCAGGTTCATTTGTTAATCACCTTAGAGCCTGCCGTGGCACATAGAAGGGACACCAATATAAAATGACAGAAACTGGTTCTCTTCCTAAGGGATTTTATTATTAAGACAAACACCCAGAAGCATAATAATAAACTGTCAATAATAATAAATTATTCATTATAAAAACAAATTTCACACCCAACCCCATTTTGAACGTATTTCAAGCAATATTAAATACAATTGGAATATGAACAACCCTGAGGTATGTGATAACTGTATATCACTCTTTTCTAAGCCACTGAATCAGCCAGGGAATGTGTTTATTTTTACCTATTAGGGCAGTAGGCAAATAAAAGTATCATTTGTCCTGTCCTCTGTGGCACCTTGATATCACTGACCAAGCACCAATTTGGGCTTTATTCTTTTGTGCAGGAAAGAAGAGGAGCAATTTAAATTCCCCTTAGGCAATGTTCATTGTCTTCATTCATGTTCCCTTTCTCGGCACTGATTACTTATCTTGGCTCTCCTATTAACTTCTGTGACTTGAGGGTTACAGAAATTTAGCAACCTGTGTGATCTATCTCATTTGTAAAATGCAACTAATCTACTTACTTTAGCAATGAGTCAAATTCTTAATAATAGGAGGTAACTCAGTATTTGAATGACTAGACACAATTTACTACAAATTTGAAGGCTAGAGATGAGTTATGCAAAATGTCTTTTAGTGTAACATAGGACATATCCACAATGTATCCCACTGGATAAGATAAAAACTAACTTAGGCATGATGGCCCTTAGGAAAAAACAGTATAATGAGTCCTTGTGGGTCAAATAAGTTTGCAAATATGATATATATGTTTGCTTGCTTGTAGTTTGCACTGGGTGTGGGGGACAGGCTGTAAGCAGGCAGGTTCTTTATAACCTAAGGCTTAGTTTTAAGACTAAGCCTTTCCCACCCTTTTATTCCTAAAATCTTCTCAACACTAAGCTTTTCTCCACACCTTTGACTGTTGCATGATGTGGGGTGGTGCACTCTCATGAGGAATCTCATTTATGCCTCAGATAAGTGACTTTGTATTAGAAACTTTCTTATTTGTATATTGGCTTAAAGCAGGCATGGCCAACATAAGGCCTGTGGACTGGATCAGGCCCACTTAATGAGTTGATGCGGCCCGTGATTAAATTTTTAATATTCTTCGCTACTTTAAAATAGCAGCTACTCAGAAGCAGAAGCGTCTTTGATTATTGGAAATCGAGATATTTAAGAAGATAGTGATATGTGGAAAGAATTCCTCATGTGACTAATCTAAGGTTAACTTCCAATAATTGGTCGAATGGATTCGTGATACTTTATTTTTTAAAAAAGTTCCATTATAAAGATTTACAATTTTTGTACTCATCTGTACTCACTATGAACTGTTTGATGTTTAACGGTGATGTGAAACCCACATTCTTTTAGGCGGAGTTTGCCAGTGAGCACTCAAGGTCAAACAATTTGTTATTTTTGTGGTCAAGTGTGCTGAATCAAGTGGCATTGTAGCATAGACAATAGCTGCAGTTGATAACCGAAAATGTGTCCGGGCTATTTGTAAAACAAAACAATTGTTTTATTTGCGATATAATCCCTTCAAGTTCATTCTATTAATTAAATATTATTTTAATTGATTGTGGTACAGTTTGGATATTTATACGGTATGTAATAATATTTTTATTAAAATATATTTTATTAAAATAATATTGTATATTAAATTTTTTTCACTCAAATTTATTCATAAACAAATTACATAATAAAATCTTATTTACTTAAATGAATCATTTTTGTATTTAACATTTTTTAATTTTAATATTTTGTCCGGCTTGTGAAAAAAGTTTATTTTCTAATCTGGCCTGGGGGCAAAGCCTGTAGGCCATGCCTGGTTTAAAGGTTTTGATTTCTACATTATAAAATGAGACAGACCAGGGACTTGCTCTCGGGGTTCCTGAAATTAGCACTGTAGCAGAGAGGCAGCCAAAATTGCAGAGTGCTGAAAGAGAAGCCAGTTTGTGCAGAGTTGCAGCAGAGAGAAGGAGATGGGGAACAGAGGTGAATAAGGATGGTGAGGTAGAAACCTTTGATTCTAGGAATATTCAGATAGGTCAGTGGCTTTGGGAGATCTGAATGGAAAGGGAAGTGTTTTCCCACTGTATTTCTCACTCACCAGGTGCAAGCTAGAATTAAAGGTAATAGCTCACTAGTTCTTAGCTCCGTTGTTTCATTACCATCTGTCCCATTGAAATGCAAACCTGCATGGGCCAGGCAGCTATGATGGTGGTCATAGCTACTGGCTTTACAAAAGGTAATGGCTCACCAGTTCTTGGCTCCATTGTTTCATTACCATCTGTCTGAATTAAATGCTAACCTGCATGGGCCAGGGGACTGTGATGGTGGTCGTGGCTACTGGCTTTACAGTCCTTATTTATCCATTACCTAGATTCAACAGTTATTAAAAGTTTGCACTAGTTGTTTACCAACTCATTTTTTTGTCTTCAATGGAATATTTTCAAGCAAAATTTTTTTAAAAGTAGGTTAGGTAGACTATATTTGTGTCTTTGCAAGAGCCCAGGGTTAGTTTTTTTCTACTTTTTCTTACCATTAGCCAGATATTTAGCATAAACTATTCAGGTTAAATATAAATATGTTGGACTATAGATTCATGTAATCTTTCTGCTTTGAAATGATTTGTTAGTTTTTTATCAACAACTTAATCCCTTTTATTAAAAAGAAAACCTTTAAACACTTCTGTAGTGAATACTCTTAGGTTCCTTCTTTCTTACCACCTGAACTTACAGGGGCTAACAAATAATTTCTCATTTCTGCAGACCCCTTTGTAGCTAGAGATGGACTTGTTACAATTAGCAGAAGTGAGGTGGGAGGGTGTAGGGCAGATCTTGAAATGGTTTTGCTTTTCTTTTAAGACAAGCAGAAGCTACTGATACTGTATCTTCACCTTTCTTATCACATTGAAAGGAATACGCAAATCTGCAGTAGCCATCTTGAGAAAAAGATCAAAATAATAATTGAGAACAGGGAGCTGATACTGTTAAGCTATTAAATAAATCCCAACAGCTCTTTACTTTCAGTATTCTATCAAAGTGAGGAATAATAAAACTTATTTATTTAGATCACTGTAAGTGGATTTATTTTAACATATTCTTGAAAGAAGATGAGAGAGTATATATGCATATGAAAGTGTATATATGTATGTACATATACATACACCAATGAAGAAGGAAATTTGAGAGAAAAAATGCAAAAAAATCAGTGAAAATATTCAGGTTCAGATTCCATGATGGCTGTGGAGTAGGTAGAAACTAGTATATTCACCTCTCAAAGCCAAGCCGGATTTACAGCTAAATTATAGAGCAATTGACCTGAATAATGAACTAAAAAACAGCTGATAAAGAAGTGTCATATCTAAGGATTTACAGAGAAAGCCACATAGAAACAGGTAAGAAGGGCAGAGATATGGAAAGGGCTGGACCCTGGCTGAGAAGCTGGAAGGATATCTCAGGTGCAAAAGTCCCTCCTGAGGAGCATGTGGTTTCAACTCCATGATAGAATCCCCACCCCATGCCAGAATTCTCAATGCAGAGCACCAGGACCAGGGAAGAAGAACCTGCATAGCACCTGTCATTGAAAATCAATGGGCATTCAGGGCATTCTGTCCACCCAGGAGAGGAGGAGTCTGCTAGAAGTCTTAAAAGGACAACAAACAGGATCTTGCTCTTGAACTCTCATACAGGGCTCCAGTAAAGGGAAGGCTACTTAGGGCATGGGAGAGTAGTAAAGGGAAGACATGGGTGGCTTGGCCCCGAAGAGAGATCTGGAGAATCAGTCAATAAGGTCCCTGTTCTGAGTCTCAATCTTGAACTACCCTCAGGTGCTATCTTCCCAGGTTAAAGCACTCCTATTCTTACAAATGAGCCTGGGAATGCATTATCCCAGTCCTCCCATTACTGATGACACCACCCTGTCAAGCTTGAGTCCTGCAAAAAGGTATGTTGGCTGTACCCAAAAGGAACTTTAGGTGTGTTCTTTTTCTGGAGAAACTCTTCTAGGCAAACAGTCAGACAATCATTGAGCTGTATGGCTTTGAAATGGGAGCCAGTCTTGCCCCCATCTTGCAGGCTCAGTGGCAACCATCTTGAATCAGAGACTCTTCTAATTTGTCCCTAGCAACCTGATAGCTCTACCCAGATGAGCTTGCCACTACAGTGGAGATGGCTGTCTGCACCCAACCTAAATCTGTGGCATAATCTTTTTTGGGGAGCTAGGGTTGGAGACGCTGGCAGAGACTAAATGGTATAGCTCTGGAGTCAGGGCCATTACCTGACTTGTGCCTTGTGGAAGGGTCTGTGTGTCATGGCCAGCCTGAGCCCACCCTACAGTCCTTCTATGGAAGACTCTGGAGAAAGACCAGGAAACCACAGAGGATGTTGGAGTAGTTGACAAGTGAAGAAGGACTCCAAGGAGCCTTGGACCTTTTATTGATCTGCTTCCAGCTCAGAGCTTGAGGAAGCTTACCTTTGTACATAGCTTGGCCCCTTTCACACATGCCAAGGCCCAGGAGAAAAACCACAAATACCGATTAACATGGTACTGCCATACACAGACCCCTTACACACAATGACTGACACCGGTCCACACTGTAATCCTGCACATGTGGACCTAGAACCAACAAAGACAGTGGTGCCTTTAGACTACACCAAAGCTTGAGCCAAATAGCCACATAAGCAACAAACCCAAAGTGGGATTCCAGCAGGCACGAGACCTTGTTAGGAGCAACTCTGCCTTAGAGAAACAACCCCTATACAAGACTCATACATGGTTTTTGAGATTTGTCCTTATAGTCAGCAAGCCTGAGGGGGTTAAATCCACCTACAATTAGGCCAACAGCATTCAAGACTCAAGTACAACAGAAAGCCACACATAACCGTACATGAAACATTCCTGGACTACATAGCTCCAGTGATTTGAAAGATTGGGCTTCTGAGCCCCACAAGACACCTACATCATAAAGCCATATCAAATTTTGGAGTCATAACAAATCTACCTAATGCACACAGTCAAACACCAAGTGTCAGACAATATGGGGAGACAAAGAAATATTTCTCAAATAAAAGAATAAAAGAAATTCCCAGAAAAATAATTAAATGAAACAAAAGCAACCAAGGTCATATGCAGAGTTTAAAACAGTGGTTATAAGGATACACAAAAACATTAAGTGAAGAATGGATGACCAAAATGAAAACTTTAACAAGGAAATAGTAAGCATTAAAAAAGACATAGAAACCGCCTGACCTGTGGTGGCGCAGTGGATAAAGTGTCAACCTGGGAACACTGAGGTCGCCAGTTCAAAACCCTGCACTGGTCTGGTCAAGACACATATGGAAGTTGATGCTTCTAGCTCCTCCCCCCTTTCTCTCTCTCTCTCTCTCTCTCTCTCTCTCTCTCTCTCTCTCTCATCTCCTATCTAAAATGAATAAATAAAAATAAATTTTAAAAAAAATTTTAAAAAAAAGTTATAAAAAAAAAGATTAAAAAAATAAAAAAGACATAGAAACCATGAAAAAGAACCAGTCAAGAAAATATAATCTCTGAAACGAGGGATACACTAGAAGGAATCAATAGCAGGTTAGATGAAGCACAGGACTGAATCAGTTATTTGAAACACAAGCAGCAGAAAACAACCAATCAGAGTAGCAAAGAGAAAAGTAATTTAAATGAAGTTAGTTTTAAGGGATGTTTGAAACAACATGAAACAAACAACAACAAAAAAAACACCATTATAGGGGTACCAGAGAAGAAAGAGAGCAAGGGATTAAGAAGCTATTTGAAAAAATAATGACTAAAAACTTCACAAGTCCAGGAAACACAAAAAGTCCCAAAAAGAAATGAACTCAAAAGAGGCAACTCCAAGACACATCTTAATTAAAATTGCAAAGGTTAAAGACAAGGAGAGAATCTTAAAATATGCAAGAGAAAGACAGTTACCTAAATAATTTAGACTAGAAGAGATTGGCATGAACTATTTAAAGTGATGAAAAGCAAGAACCTACAACCAAGACTACTTTACCTAGCAAAGCTATCATTTAAAAGTGAAAGAGAAATAAAGAGCTTTTCAGACAATACAAAAGTGAAGGAATTTCTTACCAACTAACCAATATTGCAAGATATGTTAAAGGATCTTCTTTAAGAAGAAGAAGAAGAAAAATATATAGAGAGGAACATATAAAGATATAAAGAATAAAATGTCAATAAATAAGCATTTATCAATAATGACTTTAAATGTAAATGAACTAAATGATCCAATCAAAAGACTTAGTGTAACTAAATGGATATGGTGTTTAAAAGAGACTCACCTCAGAACAAAAGATATACAGAGACAGAAAATGAAGAGATGGAAAAAGATATTCCATGCAAATATATTCCATGCAAAAAGGGAGCTGGAATAGCAATACTTATATCAGACAATATATACTTCAAAATAAAGTTCATAACAAGAGACAAAGAATACATAATATTAAAAGGATCAATCCAACATAAGTATATATCCCTGGCAAACCTATATGTATCCAATATGGAAGAACCTATATATATTGTTGGTCAAATAAGTTTGTAAATATATATGTTTGCTCGCTTATACTTTGCATTGGGTGTGGGGGACAGGCTGTAAGCAGGCAGGGTCATTATAGCCCAAGGCTTAGTTTTAAGACTAAACCTTTTCCACCCTAAGTGACTTTATATCAGAGACTTCCTTGTTTGTATATTGGATTAAAGGTTTTGATTTCTGCACTATAAAATGGGTCAGAAGAGTCCATGCTGGTGGAGAGCAGAGAAAGGCCACGTGAAGCAGCCAACATGGCAGAGTGCTGAAGGAGAAGCCAGTTTGTGCAGAGTTTGTGCAGGAAAAGGAGATGGGGAGCAGAGGTAACTAAGGCTGGTGAGGTAAAAATCTTTGATTCTAGGAAACTCAGATAAATCAGTGGCTTTGGGAGCCCTGAATAGAAAGGGAAGTGTTTTCCCATTGTATTTCTTTCCCTCTGGTCGCAAGCTAGGATTAAAGGTAATGGCCCGCCAGTTCTTGGCTCTGTTGTTTCATTACCGTCTGTCCATATCAAATACGAACCTGCATGGGCCAGGTGGCTGTGATAGTGGCCGTGGCTACTGGCTTTACATATATAAAGAAAATCTTCATGAACATAGGGAGAGATAAACAGTAATACAGTAATAGTAAGAGATTTTAATACCACACTGACATCAATAGATAGATTTTCCAGATAAAAATCAACAAGGCAATAATGACTTTAAATGACACACTGGATCCGATGAATTTAATTGATACTCACAGTATGTTTTTTCCCAAAGTAGCAGAATATACATTCTTTTCAAGTGCACATAAAACATCCTATAGGATAGACCACTTGTTAGGACACAAAACAAGTCTTAATAAAATCAAAAAGATTGAAACCATGCCAAGCATTTTCTCTTGGTACCCTAAATTTATAAAGAATTTATAAAACTCAACACTAGGATGGCAAACAATCCAATTTAAAAAAATAGTTAAATGACCTAATAGATATTTTTTCAAAGAGGACATACAGATGGTCAATAGACATATAAAAAGATCTTCATTGTCACTAATCATCAGAGAGATGAAAATTAGAACCACAATGAGATAGCACCTCACATCTGTCAGAATGGCTATTCTGAATAAATCAACAAACAGTAAATGTTGGTGAGGATGTGGAGGAAAAGGAACCCCTTTGCACTTTGAGTAAGAATGCAGATTCGGACAGCCACTGTGGGAAACAGTGTGGAGTTTTCTCAAAAAATTAAAAATGGTTCTGCCTATTGACTCAGTGATCTTACTTCTGGGAATATATCTTAAGAATCTTGAAATATTAATTAAAAGAATAGCTATGCCCCTATTTTCACTGTAGCATTATTTACACTAGCCAAGATCTGGAAAAAACCTTAGTGCCTATTAGTAGATGAGTGGATAAAAAGCAGTGGTACAGTTACATAATGGAATTCTACTGAGCTGTAAAAAAGAAGGAAATCTTAAACTTTTGGGACATCATGGAGAAACCTAAAGAGTATTTTGCTAAGTGAAGTAAGCCAGTCAGAAGAAGATAAATACCATGCAATTTCACTCATATGTAGAATCTAATGCACAAAATAAATCAACAAACAATACAAAAACAGATTTATAGAGAACAGACTGACATTACGGGAGGGAAGAAGGGGTGCAGGGCCGTGTGTAAAAGGTAAAGGGATTAAGAAAAAACACCAGACACAGACAAAAGTATGGTGATTGCCAGAGGGAAAGAGGTGTAGCAGGCAGTGGAAGAGGACCAAAGGGAGATGAATGGTTGTAAAAAGAGATGTGACTTTGGATGGCGTGTGCAGGATACAGTGTGCAGATCATGTTATAAACCTATATTGTTTTATTACCCAGTAAATTCAATAAAAATAAAGCAAAATACAGGTTAATGTTACTCTGACATTAATAATAATCACCATTCTAACCAGAGGCAGATTAAGGTTGGTTGAGACACCGGGCGCAGAAGAAAATATTGGGCCCCTTGTCATTAGAAAAAAGTGTAAAGTTGGGATTTTGCAGGGCCCCTCAGCAGTCAGCACCCACGGTGCATGCCTGGTGTGCCCGCCCTTAAATCCACCTCTGTTCTAAAAAAAATAGTGCAATTATACATTTTTAAACATATGTATATATATATATACTGTTTCAACCACCACTGAATTTTTTAAAAATCCCCAATGATCAGGAAGCAATCACTTTCTAACATTCCACTGTCCACCACCCTCTCCCCACATTATTCCTTGACCATAGAGAAGACAAGAATTTTATATCCATTGAGACGGGTCAGAGGATGGGGTTTAATCACCAAATATATATCAATAAAATTCCTATTAATGAAACCATTAATTTGTTGTGTAATTTAAAAGACAAGGCAACATTTAAATGGAATTAAATAAATATTTAATTGCCAAAAGAATTAAATAAATATTTCTTAGGTTCCAATTATGAAAATAATTCTGTGCTAATGTTGTAAGGTATATAAAAGCATAGTTTTTCATATCTACCTTTAATAATTACAATAAACATTGAATATATTTAAAATAATATTCAAGGTTTTAATCAGAGCACAGTAAATGAAATTTAATGTAAATTTTAAATATCTAGAAAGTGAATTTTTAGTAGAAAAAAATTAGGTCTTTTTTATTGTAAAAAATGCTTAACTTTTGTACTTATATTATAAAATAATTAATAGATCTGCTGGTCTTTGTCAAAATAAAATCTTTAGTACTATCATAGACATATAAGGCCATAACAGTACCTGCATAACCAAATATTTAGTAAAATAAAAACACTTTATAAAATACATGGTGAAGCCATCAAGTCTTTTGTGTTGGTTTCCTCAATTAATTTAGCAATATTTAATTTAAAGTTTTCATAATACAGTATAAAAAGCTTAATGGAAAAATCTTTTTCCAAAGGCCTAATAACTTGATACATTTATGATCTTTAAGATTAGAGAAAACAATAATTTAAAGCATAGGAAGATCAGGCCTAACCTGTGGTGGTGCAGTGGATAAAGCATCGACCTGGGAACACTAAGGTCGCCAGTTCAAAACCCTGCACTGGTCTGGTCAAGGCACATATGGGAGTTGATGCTTCCAGCTCCTCCCCCCTTTCTCTCTTTCTCTCTCTCTCTCTCTGTCTCTCACTCTGTATCTTCTCTCTAAAATGAATAAAAATAAAATAAATTTAAAGCATAGGAAGATCAATTGAAATGTTTCACTTTAAACACTCCACATTGCTAACGAATAATCAAAGTTTGTTTGGGTTCTACCTCAAAGATATGTTGCCAAAAATGTTAGCTTTATCAATTCTTCAGAGAAATGAAATGGCCTGTATTTCAAAGTGGAAGGGACACATTCAGAATGATAAGGGAGGGGTCAGAGTCAGGATTGGGAAAGTGACTGAAGAAATGTTGCATAACAAACTACTCCTTTGTGCTCAATGAAATGTCCATGTTCAAAACATAGCAAGAAAGTGAGAGGAACGTGTGTTCCTAAAGAAATCTGTTAGAACGCATGCCTAACTTTAACCACTAGTCCCTATTTAAATATTATAAGTCAAGGTTATTCATTCTTCTTTGCAAAAAAATTTAATTTCCATACTGTATTTTCATTTTTAATCCTACATTTACTTATCCCAAGCTACATGACAAAGAAATTCAATTTCTAATCAGTAACACAACCGGCAATTGTCTGGGGGTCAGTTTTATTGTTCATGCCCCTTTTTTTAAAACACCTTTTACTCACAACTATAAGCTGTGATAGTTGAATAGATGTCCCAATTACTTTGAAATATGGGTGGCAGCAGCAAGTGATTAGAATTCATCTCTAGGCAGAGCTAAGAAGACATGAGTGTAAATCAAAAGGACATAAGTCAATTGCAAATAACTCAGCAAAAGCAAGCATATTATTTCTATGAGGGGAGAGATCACATCTGATTTGCTTATCATGGTGTATCACCAGCACTTACTATAATGCCTTGCACATAGAAGGTTTTTAGTGAATAGTTATCGAATCTCCAGTTTTCTAAAAAAAAAAAAAATTCCAGAATTATTTTGCGAGTATTACTTATATGAAGAATACCTTCACAGTGAAATTAGAATGTGGTATAAAATTCTTTGTGAGCTGAAGAGTGTGTGAAAAATCAAACACTATAAGAGCTTATGGGCTCTGAGTCTGTAAGTAGAGAATATAACTTTCTGTGTAACTCAGAATCTTAGCGGTTATGGTGAGGGTACCTGACTGCTATAACATTTTTAAAAATTCACAAATAGCAGTAGAAAATTAAATAAAGATTTATTAGACATTCTTTTCAAAGTCTAATGCTGGGTCCGTCATAGAATATTGTCTACACAAGCAGTCATTCAGAGATCCAGGCTCTATTTTTTCTTTTCTTTTTTCTTCTTCTAAATCTTTGGAATTTTCTTCATCAGCCAACAGATGGGGGAAAAGAATGAGGTATTTTTGTACTCAAAAAATTGGCACAGATTGCTTTCACTCACATTCCATTGTCTAAAAATAAGTCACAAGTTCATGCCAAAGGGTATGGGAAATGTACTTTTACTTTTCTAGGAAGGAGAGAAATGGAAATTGGTAAACACTAGTAGTGTCTCTTATAGTCCACTCTTCAGAACATCATATATCTGCTTTCCCTTTTGCCAAGCAGAGGACATACTCATTCTTTTTCCAGAAGGACAACCCGAAATTCCATTCATTCGCTGGATCCAGGTTGAAGCATAGGGCCAGCACATGAGAGATAAGCAGTCACCTCCATGGGAATCAGGATCCTTGGGGGGCCAGCATCTTAAGAACAAAAAGAAAAGGTGAGTCACTACTTCCTGCATGACAATAATATACAGTGATGTAGCATATTCAGAAAAAAGTAATAGAAACTTGTTTTTACATAGAGAAATAATGAAAGACACAGGCCCATAACAATATGAAGTATCATTAGATAGGGTGTGAAGATCCCTTTGTAGTGGATGTCAGAGGGATGTTCTTTAATTAGGCTTCAATTCTGCTAAGAAGAAAACTCTCATCTCATACCCCTAGCTACATTAAGCTTTCAGACATGACTGGGGAGGCTGTATCCTGAGTCTGATTTTTGCCATAAGGACTAAGACTTCGTAGACCTTTGACTTCCAGAGACAAATTCTTTTGGTCTTATTTCCTTTGTTTAGAGCCTAGAAATAGTTTTCATCAGCATTCCTTCAAGGCTTCAAATTTATAGATGTTCTACAAAACAACAACAAAGAAAACCCTGCCAATTCTTGTTTAAGCTCATCTCTTTCTCATAATATTCTGCTTAAAGGAGCAGCAAAAGCATCCAACATGTAAGATCACATTGATTCTTTCTCATTTCCTCCCCCAGAGCAGATGCTTACTTTCCACGTTATCACTAGTGATAGTTTTACTAAATGTTTGAAAAGTCAGCTTAGAGCTTTCCAGCCTCATAGCTCTGTCTCCTTGCCAGCTATGGCTCAAACAACTCATATTAGCTTAAGCCCCATATTTTAGTTTTAGTTTGATAACACCCAACTTCAGAGTATCAATTTCTGCATTCACAGAGACTTACTGCTGCAATAAACAACCCCAGTATTAAGTCGCTTAAACCAGTGGTGGGATTCAAATAATTTAACTACCGAGTCTCTGCCCTAATGACCATTTTAAGTATTAAAAAACAATAACCCAAAAGGTAAGTTATTATTTTATGCATTTAATAATTGAATAAAAACAATAAAAGAGGTACACAAAACTAGATTATAAGAAAGTTTTAAAATATTAACAAAAAAATTAAATAATACCTGACAAAAAACAATCAAACTATTATTTAATGTAATTTCCATATTGATTCTTGATTGTCATCCTCACTTGCAATATTTTCACCTATAGATGAAATGAATATTACTACGGGCACTTAGAACATGCTTTTGTGCAGATGAATGTTCAAAAGGAGTAAGGGAAGTGAATTTGTGATTACCACATTGGGCGGCTGCGCAGGCACCCACCTTGGAGAGAACCCTGATTACAAGTGCCATTTTAACAACTGGTTTGCTGAACGCAACAAAAAATTAGATATCTATTCTGCCAAAACGGTGCGAACCGGCTGAATCACCACTGGCTTAAACCAATCATTTTCAACCTTTTTACACTTGGGGACAGGTGAAAATAGGAGAATTATTTCAGGGACTACTAAAGCAGAACTCATCCTGATCACAAGTGAGTTCAACTAAGATCACTGGGTTTATAATCTTCATACAATATCAGGGTGGTTAACTCTTTCATGGACCACACAAAATTTCTGTCAGACCGTTCTGCAGACCAGCAGTTGACAAACACTGGCTTAAACAATAAAAGTATATATTTTTTCTCATGTCACAGTCCAGTGAACTCAAAGGTCCATAGACCTTTGCTGAGGTGTGTGTGGGGGTGGCCTGAAAGGTAAGCCTTTTTTCATAGTAATTTATAAACATTATATGTCTTGTCCTGCGTGTTGACATTTGCACGGATGGTATAAAATCAATGCTAAGTAAAACTGCTGGCGCCTGTGCACAAATCAGAGCAGCGGCATCAAACTCTAACAGTTGTCACTCTCTTCTTTACTGCCACTCTTCTGCGGTCTAAGTATTATCAGTCTCTCTTAAAATATGTCCTCCATGAAGGAAGGATAAATATTTTAATAAATCTTAAATCTTGACTTTTGAGTGCAAATATTTTTCATATTCTGCAGGAAGAAGTGGGAATTATGCATGAAGCACCTCTGCTGTGCACTTAAGGTCCACGGTTGTCTCAGGGACCCCTGTGTTCTGTGAATTCCAAGCTGAACTTAACTTTTTCTTTTTTTCTGGAATACTATTTCTGATTAAAAGAACAAACAATTCAGACTTGAATATTAGGCATAAATTTCCTCAAAAATCAAAAAAGTGAACCAATTATTTCAAGGACAGCATTGTCAATGCTTGTGGCAAGTGGTAAAATTTGAAGTTTTGAGTGAAAAATTAGAATTATGGAAAACGGTCTGTGCCACTAGAAGCTTGAAGGCTTCCCAGTAGGTAAAGACATTTTTGATGAGATTGGTGGTAATATTGATATTATATAATGAAATAATTATGTATAACTCAGTGATCCAATGTTTTCCAAATAATCAATGCTTAGTAATACAAAATCATATATTGGTAAACTACCTATTCAAAGTGTAAGATAGAGCCATGCATTTTAATGTCACAGAAAGTTGAAAGTTTATTGATAAGATTTCTGGTTCTAAGGAGCTTTTCTGAAGTATCAAAGAAAAAATATTCAAAATCATCTTAAAATACTCCTCTCTTTTCCAACTCCTTGTCTACATAAGGCTAAATTTCCTTCACTTGCAGAATCAGATGTGAAAGTCCTGTAAAGCTATTAAGTGTGTTTTAAAGAAATTTTCAGAAAAACAGGTCCTGGCTAGTTTTCTCAGTGGTAGACTGTTGGTTGGGCATGTGGATGTCCTCGGTTCGATTCCAGGTCAGGGTACACAGAAGAAGCAACCATCTGCTTCTCTCCCCTCTTTTTTCTCTTCTTCTCTCCTTGTTTCTCTCTTTCCCTCCTGCAGCCATGCCTTGATTGGTTCGAGCACATCAGCCCTGGGCACTGAGCATGGCTCTGTGGAACCTCCACCTAAGGCACTAAAGATAGCTCTGTTGCGAGCATGGCCCCAAATGGGTAGAGCATCGGTCCTAGACAGAGGTTACTGGGTAGATCCTAGTAGTGGTGCATATGGGAGTCTGTTTCTGTACCTCCCCTCCTCTCACTTGCAAAAGAAGAAGAAAAAATCTTTTGGAAAAACATAAATAATGCTACTCTTCTCATTATTTTCTCTGTGAAATTATAGCTATTTTTAATGTGAGAAGTTCTTAACAATATTCCTCCCCTTATAAGTATTGTTCTCATCATTTTCTATTTATTTCTACTTGATATTTGCTTGTTTTGTAAATATGTGTCTTCCTTTTCTGTAATATCATTTACTGAGCCCTACTATGATTTATCCTTGACAAAGTGATTTAATTTTTATTTAAGTAATATTTAAAATAATTCTATGATTTAGTGTCATTATCCCCATTTTATAGAAGAGGGAATCTTGGTGCGAGATGGTGACATAGCTTACCCAGTATCCTCTCATACCAGAATTCAAACCTATATTTTCCCAATTTTACTGTCTCTTTTATTTTTACTTTCTTATGATGTTATAGAAAAATGTTCCAAATCAGAATGCGGTCATCTGAATTTATAATAGGTTCTATTAGATTGTATCGATTCTCCACTTTAACTCAGATTGTTTAAATTTTTAGGATTTTAGGAAATCTTTAGAACTGAATTTAGATTATGCTCTTGACAGGTGCATACAGGATATATTTTCCCACTAGAAAATTTCCTGGCTGAAATATCATAGCTACTTAATAATTATATTCAATCTCTTTACTAGAGTATGTTTAGTTTTCTACTCTCAAAGTGTTAGCTTGCAAATTGCCTTGTTGGTTCTATCCTGTTTATTTGTAACATTTTATCTGTAGCAGACTTTTTTAACTGGTCTAGTATCAACCCCACTAGTAAGTTCAGTCTCTGCAAGAGGTAAATTTATCATCACCTTACTTTTTATTTGCTGCCACCCTGACTGTTAAGGATCTCATCACCCTCCTCTAGAACTTCTGCAATAAATATGATATATAATTCACCTGCTTTTTAGCTTTCTTTTTATTTGCCTCATTCCAAATCTTCCCACTTATTGCTGACCAGTGAAATAACTCCCATCATTCAAAGTTCAGTGCCCCTCATGTGTCTAGTAAATTCAGTAGAAATTCCAACTTGGAATGTACTCAAAGCCTCTTCCTATGATTTGGCATTTCTTCCACTACTGCTATGTACTTTCTGTGAGCCCTTACTGGACTGAACCACTCTTTTTCTAACTTGTGTTGCATTTTCTCAGCCCATGCTTTACCTACCAATGCCTTTTATTTTACCATTAATGTCCTCTTCATGCTATTCATTCTTAAACACTTTTGATTTTTGATTATCTTTCTGAATCCGGAGCTTTTCTCAAAGCTTTATCAGATTATTATATAAAATCTTTCCTTCTCTGAACTCATTTTCTGCTTGGATTTTTCTTAGGGCCTCTACTATGTTCTATTTTACCTTATCTCTTTGTGTACTTGGCTTACTCTGAAATTATACTCAGAACTTCCTTGAACAAAAAAAATCCCATCTTACTCATCTTTTATCTTAATAATGTCTTATATATCAGTGCTCTCCTTCTATAACTACAGGACAGTATGCTTTCTATCCTTTGGAATTTAGTAATTATGCAATATAGGTGGAATACTCTATGAGAATAAACATCATATAGAAAGTAGATAATTTTCTAAATTATTATTTGCTTGGCACTAATTATAGGACAGAAAGTTTATTTTCTACCTGTGATCTACACTTTCATTATGATTATTCTCCAAATGACTTGTATACATAAGACTTTTCAGTTAGTTCAAAATCATTTCTTATATGCTAGTTTATTCAAAATTATTTTGAAAAAAACCCATAAATTGTTTTTTTTCTTTAATTTTGAGATAAACTGTTATTCTTTTTGGCCTGAGCATCTGTAATAAGAGCTTCAGGAAAACCCATATTCCTCTATAACCAGAAGGGATGATGTATTATATACATCCATATCCAGAAGTGTGGGACTTCCAAGAAGCACTGGCTCTCATGGAAACCCAAGACCTGAAATGATGTTCAGAATGAAGAGATTCTGGAGAACTGTATAGAAACTCACTCTGAAGTGGGGATGGTAAAAAGAACTGTCATGGACTTTTGTATGTAATATTTCAGGGGAAAAAAACAATGCTCTAATCAAATGAATTGCTTGTACAAGTGTAGCAAAGATCTTGCCAATAATTCTCCATAGATATCAGGGACCATGAAGGCTACATCTTGAGTAACTCTTGGTTCCTGGTTTGCTTCCTCTGGGCAAGAACAAATTGTCTGCTATTCCTGAAAGCACTCAGAGCATCTCTATAAAGTACATGTTTTTTTCAGTAATGTTTTGGAGCTTCTTTATCAAGTACTTGTTTAGGTATTTTGCTTATTTTTCGCTGGACTTTTATCATTTTGTTAATTTGAAAAGTTAATTATATAATAAAACATTTTATCAAATAAGCTGTTATTTTTCAGATTGTCATTAAGCATTTTTGGTTTTTAATATTTTAACACATATGCAGAACAGAAAATGTAGAGCTGAATGAACAATCATGAACAGTATCACTGTAATTCACACACTAGTCAAGAGTTGAAGACACTGGACACATTCTAGGTTCCTCTTCATGCCCCTGCACTGCCTCGATCTTTGTTTTCATTATGGAAATTACTAATTTGACTAAGAATGTAGTTGATTTTGCCTGTTTTTGAACCCCATAGATAAAACATACTTTTTTGTGTCTTCTTCTTTCACTCAATATTATATTTATGAGAGATTCAGTTTATCCATGTTCATTTTTCTATAATTTCCATTGTTAGAATATACCTACCTCTGTTTATTTGTAATAATAATGAACTTTGTGTGCTCCCAATTATGAAATAACTATAAAAAATGTTGCAGTGAACATTCATTTCGTGTACATATACACACATTTCTTTTAGGTAGATGTACCTAGTAGTCAAATGGCTAGATAATACATTTATATTCAACTCCAGTAGATACTGCCAAATTGTTTCTCAAGATTTTTAATTTATTCACAATTACTCTAGCAGAGAGTTCTGTTGTTGTACATATGCCTTTATTCACAGTAAAGTTGGTCATTTTTAATTTCAGCCATTCCTGTGGACATGTAGTAAAATCTCATTGTGGTTTCAATTAACATTTTCTTGATGACTATTGATGTTAAACAACTTTTTATATGCTTAATAACCATTTAGATATGTTTATGTAGAAAGTTCCTGTTCAAGACTTGCACACAATTTTATAGGTCATCTTTCCCTTATTTATTATTAGAATTTTTAAAAATATTTTGTATATTTTATATTGATTACATATGACTTAAATATTCTTTTCCACTTTGTGTACTTTATGGCTTTTTTTCCCACTTATCTTTTAATAAGCAAAAGATTTAAAAAATTTAATATCTTTTTGGGGTGAGATATGCTTTCTGTATCCTCTTTAGGAAATTCTTGGTTACCACAATCAAGAAGATATTTTCATATATTATGTTCTAGAAGTTTTATTTATTTATTTATTGCTGTACTCACCAAGATTTGACTTTCGTGTACCATACAAGGTATATATTAAGTTTTATTGTATATTTTTCAATATGGCTAAACAACTCATATTTATTGAAAAGCTCATTTTTTATATTGCTTTGTATTACAATTAATACATTTGGTGTATGATGTATTTTTCCACTGGGATTATTCTTTTCAAAATCTATTGGTTCTCTGACATTATATTTAATGGTGAGAAGCTAGAAGCCTTCCTGCTAAAACCAGAAACAAGGGAAGAATATCCTCTCTTACCTCTCCTTTTCAACATCATCCTATATAGTGCAGTGAGGCAATAAAATAAAATAAATAATATACAAAATAAGAAGAAGGCTCTGGTTGGTTTACTCTATGGTAGAGCATCAACCTGTTGTGTGGATGTCCTGGGTTCAATTTCTAATCATAGCACACAAAAGAACTCTCCATCTGTTTCTCCACCCCTCCCCCTCTCACTACTCTCTGTCTCTGTCTCTCTTTCCCTCCTGCAGCCAGGATTTGATTAGAGACAGTTGGCCCTGGGCATTGGGGATGGCTCTATAACTTCCATCTCAGGTGCTTAAGAGCTCAGTTGCTGAGCAACAGAGCAATGCCACAGATGGGCAGAGCACCAGCTCCTAGTGGCTTGCCAGGTGGACCTGCTCAGGATGCATGTAGAAGTCTGTCCCTGCTTTTCCTTCTCTCATTGTATAAAAAAGAGAGAGAGAGAGAGAAGGAAAGAAATCAAATTTTGTTTGCTGTTGATATCATCATTTATGTTAAAGATCCAAATAAACCAAAAAAAAAAAAAATGCTGGGACTAAGAAGCATAATAACAAGGTTACTGCATAGAAAATCAATATACAAAAAATTGTTTTCCTTTATAGCATCAGTGAAAAATTGGAATCTAAAATTAGAAGTATAATACCATTTACATTAGAAACCAAAAATATGAAATGTTTAGGCATAAATCTAACAAAATATGTATAATATCTATACAAGGAAAATTACAAAGTTCTGATAAAATCAAATACAAACTAGTAAATAAATAGAGATGTAATCCATGTCTGTTGTTAGGAAGACTCAATATTATCAAGATGTTAGTTCTTAAATTAATCTTACATTCAACACAATCTCAATAAAAATCTTAGCAACTTATTTTATGAATATTAACAAATTGATTCTAGAGTTTATATAGAAAGACCCAGAATAGCCAACACAATATTGAAGGAAAAGAGCAAAGTCAGAGGACTACCACTACCCAAATTCTAACTTATTTTAAAGCTACAGTAGTTGAGACAGTGTGTGATATTGGTCAATAAGACAAAACAGAGAACCTTCAAATAGACCCACATCGATATAATTAACTTATCTTTGACAAAGAAATAATGGAGAAAAGGGAGTCTCTTCAACAAATAGTTCTGGGACAACTGAATATCCACATGCAAAAAGAAAAAAAAAAGAGTCTAGACACTAATCTTACACCATTGACAAAAATTAACACAAAATCAATCATACACCAAAATGTAAATTGAAAAACTATAACACTCTTAGAGGATAACATACAATAAAATGCAGATGAGTTGGATTTGAGGGTACTTTTTAGGTATAACACCAAACACATGATCTATAAGAGAAATAATTAATAAGTTGGGCTTTATTAAAATTAAAAACTGTTATGCAAAAGACACTCTCAAGAGAATGAGAAGACACACCACAGAATGAAAGACATATTAGCAAAAGAAGTACTGAAAAAAGGCTGTTATCCAAACTATACACACAAAAACCTGCACAGACGTTTATGACAGCATTAGTTATAATTGCCATAACTCGTATGCAACCAAGATGTTTTTCAGTAGGTGATGAAATAAATAAACCATGTCACATCTAGACAATGGAATTTATTATTCAGTGGTAAAAATTAATAAGCTATAAAATTTCAAATATACATGAAGGGAATTTAAATGCATAATACCAAGTAAGTCAATATGAAAAAGCCACATACTATATGAGTCTATCTATAAAAATGACCTCTGGAAAAGACAAACATATGGAAACAATGAGATCAGTGGTTACCAGGCTATCGAGCATGCAGGAAAGAATGAATAGTCAGAGCACAGAGAATTTTTAAAGCAGCAAAACTATTCTGCATGAAATCATACAGTGGATACATACATGTATTAGATATTTGTGTTATACATTTATTTATAAATAATAACTAACATATACTAATATATGTATTAAATATTTGTCAAAACCCTTACATACATTTGTATAATGCCAAGGGTGCACCCTAATGTATAGACTTTGGTTAATAATGATGTGTCAATATAGGTTCATCAAGTTTAACAAAAATATCATTCTGGTATGGGATGTGGATAGTGGGGGTGCTGTGGGTTCAAGAGGAGGAGGGAATATATAGGAACTCCCTTCACTTTCTGCTTAATTTTGCTATAAACCTAAACCGGCTCTTCTGAAAGCAGCATTCTAAAAAATCAGTGACAGTATTTACAGCTGTATGGGGATTTTGTTTAAATTGCAAATAAAACTACTAGTAAAGATAGTTTTCTGTGTTTAGAATAGTATTTCCTTCAAGGAGCATGCAAGTCATACCTTGAATTTTATTATCAGCTAAAAATATCAACTCTTTGTAACCTTACATAAGCACCTACATCTCTGCAACCTGCCCTTTTTCTAAGATCAGTCACTCAGTCTATCCCCTATTCCCAAATATACTGAGACTCCACTCCCATGAGAACTCAACACATTCTGTCCATTGCTTCATCTCCATTTTTATCTACTTTTAACGTTTTAACATATCACTCTAATCACTATCCCTGCAAATATCCTCAATTCTTTTTTCGTTGTCTTTCTTACTCTCTGACAAGTTCTCTCTCTGCCTTCATTATCTGTTGACAAAAGAACCCAATAGACTCATCACATTAGAGTTTCTATATAATTTACTATTATTCTCTAATTCTCATATATGCTATTATTTATCTTTTCACATCCCCAAGTATCTAACTTGACTACATCCTTTCCAACTCTCAGCAACTAAATTACATTTTTTCTTAAAATTGTAAAGAATACAGACACTATCTGCTATGAGGTTTTCAATGTCTTGTCATCAATTTTGTAATCATGCTGGCATATATACCTATCTTTTTCTCTTCCTATTTATATCTCAGTTCTTAAAAAGTGACTCTTCTGCTCAGTCTTGGGATTACATTCCTCCTACCTCCATCTATTATCCACAATCCCTGTATTTCAACATCTCTCTCTTATTGTTCCTTCCTTTTCTCACTTAATCTTTCACAAATATCTCCCATT
The DNA here is from genome assembly GCA_037038555.1 of Rhynchonycteris naso. Lineage (NCBI taxonomy): Eukaryota > Metazoa > Chordata > Mammalia > Chiroptera > Emballonuridae > Rhynchonycteris > Rhynchonycteris naso. The sequence continues at coordinate 178,889,121 of CM072997.1, read as the reverse complement.
AAAAATAAATAACTTGCTTGACTCCTGTCCCTTCTATCATCTACTTCTTCTGTTTCCTGTGAACCCCTTATAAAGCCTATCTACTTTCCTTCTGAAGACTTTTTCATAATGTTACGCTATTACAGACAATAGCAAAATTAACACATATTTCTGTAGGGTAGATTTACAAGATGCTGTTGATAGGTTATTGAATTTCAGTGTTTAAAAGGCTTGATAGTTACTGCCAAATTGTCTTTCAAAAATGTCTTTAACAATTGCTATCCCATCAACAGCTCCATTTACCTGTAACTTGCCAGCATTACTTTGTTAATAATAACTGATTTTGGTCCATTTAAAAGACGAATATTATACTTCATTGCTTCAGTTTCTTTCCACTAATGATATTGGTCTTTAAATATTCATTGAATATTTCATGCGTGTGTGTGTGTGTGTGTGTGTGTGTGTTTCCAAAGTGAGAAGTTGAGGGGACAGAGAGGAGGGATGACAGACAGACAGAACCCCTCCCACATATGACCAACTGGAATCCACCCGAATGCCCAGCAGGGGGTGATGCTCAGCCCCTCTAAGGCATTGCTCCGCTGCAATCAGAGCAATTCTAGCACCTGAGGCGGAGGCCACGCAGTTATCCTCAGCACCCAGGCCAACTTTGCTCCAATGGAGCCTTGGCTGCAGGAGGGGAAGAGGAAGATAGAGAGAAAGGAGAGGAGGAAGGGTAGAGAAGAAGAGGTGCAATGGGTGCTTCTCCTGTGTGCCCTGGCCAGAATTGAACCTGGGACTTCCACACACCCTGCCAACACTCTACCACTGAGCCAACCAGCCAGTACTTGTACTGTACTTTTTATCTCTTAACACATTTAATACTTATAACAAACCAATTATGGCCTAGTAAATGATACACATATTTCCCAGATAGGAAATAGACTCAAAGAGAATAAATGACTTGCTAAGGTTACGGGGTTTAAAATGAAAACAGGAAGTATACTGAAGCAGTCTGTTTGTAGAGCCTGCTTTAACTATCAAGCTTTCTGGTCATTCAAATTTTGCTGATTTTGAAATTTTAGATACTACATTATATACTCATTGTGCAGTCTGCAAAGATATTTGAGATGGTCATTTAAAAATGTTGCAGGTCAATTTTTAGAAATCTGTTTTTCCATGTAGCTCAGCTGTTCTGCTCCAGTTTCCATCTATGCTCTAAATCCTAAAAATACCTCTTGATTCTTGAAGAACATTACTTGGCATACTTAATTTGTGATTCTGTTTAAAACTGTGTGTGTGTGTGTGTGTGTGTGTGTGTGTGTGTGTGTGTGTGTGTGTGTGTTTCCTGGATGAGGGATGAAGACATGTCTTACTCTCTTCCAACCTAAGGCTTCAATTATACAGCTGTAGACTCTTATTGTTTTTATCCATACCATCCAAGTTATCCTTTTCTATCTTAGCTTTCTGGTTATATGCCCACAATTCCTGTGACAACCCCTCTTAAGATACTTTAGAAGTTTTACATTACAACCACTGACATTTCAGCTTCTGGGAGCATGGTAGTTTATTTTTTTTATGCTTAAGGATGGTCATAGGAAGCCAGTGAATCTAACAGTATAGGCAGAGACGTGGCTGAAGATTGAAGTCAATATAAAAGAAAATCTGACTGGAGAGAAAAACTTAGAAGTGGGGAAGGGGAAGTGACTGACATTCAAGTATTTAAAATAACTTTAGTGTTTGCTCTAAGATTAATGAATATGATTAATCATTCATTACAAAGACTACAAGAAAAAATATTTAACTACTTTTAATTAATTATGGAAAGCATTATGGGAATAATCATTTTGGTCCATTGAATTAATGAGGAAAAGCAGTAATTATAAGAGTCTAAAATAGATAATAAAGATAAGATTTAAAAAAAGGAAAATCAGAACTAATAACTATAATGCTATGGGTAACCAAATAATGTAACTATTTTCAACAGAAAAGTGACTAATTTTTTCATCTTTTTGTTCTCCTGAAATGTGTAATGAAAATAATTGCAATTTTATTCTCTTGGAATATGTTTAATAGGAAAGCTTTAATGTAATCGTTTCCTTACTTAGCAAAGTATAATGTTTGCTCAAGGAAGACAACCAAAAATTTGATAGTGTGTGTTTACAAGTTATCAATATCCATCTAGTGTCTATGAAACTAAGGTAATCAAAGCAATGTCAAAATTAGGTACACATCATACATTACTCATATTTATCTAAAAATAGTTTGTCATATCTTGGCTACTCTGAATAATGCTACAATAAATATGGGAGTACAGATATCTCTTTAATGTTCTCTTTTTGTTTCCTTTAGATATATATAACTAGAATGGAATTGCTGGGTAATTTAGCTGTTCCATTTTTAATATTTTGAGAAACTTCCATGCTGTTTCCATAGTGGTTGCACCAATTAACATTCCCATCAACAGTATACAAGATTTTCCTCTTTTTTTTTCACATCTTCAGCTATACTTATTTCTCACTTTTTTGCTGATAGCCATTCTAACATTATTCACAATAACCAAGATATAGAAAGCATACAAGTGTTCATCAGTGGATGAATAGACAGAGAAGATATGGCATACACATGCACACACATACACACACACAATAGAATATTTTTCTTTTTATAAAAATATTTTTCAACCATGAGAAAGAAGGAAATCCTGCCATTTGCTATAACATGGACAGAACTTGAGGGCAGTATACTGAGATAAATCAGACAGAGAAAGACAATAGTGTATTATCACACTTATATGTGGAATCTAATAGCAGCAAACGCATCAAAACAGAGAATAGAATGGTAGTCTCCAATGACTGTGGGGTGGGGAAACTGAGGCAATGTTGGCCAAAGGGTACAAACTTGCAGTTAGAAGATGAGCTGGTGTTGGAGATCTAATATGCAAGGTAGTGATTATAGACAACAATATTGTATTATATATTCAAGGTTGCTAAGACACTAGATCTTCAATTTTCCCCACCAAAAAGAAATATTAAATATTTGACAAGATAGACATGAAATAGAGGTGTCAGATCACACTAAGGGTGGTAATCATTTTGCAATATATAAATGTATCAGATCAATGCATTGCACATCTTAAACTTACATATTATGTCAATTATATCTTTAAAAAAGTCAATATTGAAACATAAATCACATGAAATAAAGGATATTAAATTTGTATAAATGAGCACAGCGTATACCAGTTTTTAACCACAATCTATGCATATATTAGAAAATAGATTATAACAATTTCCCATAATATAGGGGAATAATTCAGCATTTTAAGTAATAGTATTTGTTTGGGAAATATTCATTGATTGTGTGAATAAATAAATGAAAGCTAAACCACCTTCCTGGTTTGAAAGAACCACAGTGCATCAATTCAAGTTACCTAAGAAAAGCATAGAGTTATGCATTTCTTGAAAAACGAATGGTCAGATTCATGTTTACAGGTCGTGTAACCTCTTATATGATTCTATTCAATTCTGTTCTGCTTTAAATCAATTGAATTCTTTCTTTTTTTTTTTTCCTGGCATAGGAGAGTTTCTTCTGTTAGAAAGCATGCATTCTTCTTGGGCAAAAGAAAGAGTAAAATTCAGTTAAACTGTTTCTTAACTAACAAGATAAATGCTAACATCACTACAGATCTAAAGGATCTTACAGACACACACACACACTGTATCTATATATGAAATATCAGAGATATATTTTGTAAAAGGAAGAAAAACCGTGGTTGTGTCAAAACTTCTAGAATCTGATCATTTCCTATTGCAGCTGTTTAAGAGCTCAGTATAAATGTTGAATGCAAATATGTGTGCGTATTTATATAAACTATGTATATATATAAACTATATATTGTTTCTGGCTATGAAGATAATATTTCTTTACTATTAAGTATAATACTTGCTTAAGGTATTAGGTAATCTTTCTTATGTTGAAGAAATTTTGGTAGTCTTAGTTTGTTGACATATAGGAAAAGTCAGAGTTAAAATTCATCTAACATTTTTGCAGCTATTGAAGTAGTCATAGGGTTTTGTCCTTTGATATGTTTATTGGGGAAATTACAATAATAGACTGTCTAAAGTTAAACCAACCATGCATTCTTGAAATAAACATATTGATCATAAAAGGTATAAATATTTATATGACTTGATTTAGTTTGCTAATATTTTATTCATGATATTTAAACTTTGTTTATGAATAAAATTAGACTCTGATTTTCTACTCTCTTATTGACCTTGTCTTGTTTTTTAACATAAAGGTTACAGTGATTTTATATTAGTTGGAAACATTCTTCCCTTCTATTTCACCTCCTTTCCATTTCTTTCTCTCATTTTTTCTCCCTCTCTTTGCTTTCTCTATCATAGTTTGAGTAAAGTAGGTTATCCAAGTCAATGAAGGTTTTGGTTGTGGTTTGATTTTTTTTTTTTTTGGTTGTAGTTTGATTTTATGTGTTGGGAATAGATTTTAAATTACTGGATGAATATCTTTAATGGTTTTAAATACATTTAGATTTTCTGATTCTTTTTTGAGGCTCTTTCAATTGTTTACATTGTTAATAATCCATTGTATTAAACAATAAAGAGGAAATAAAATAGCAAAAAAATTTAAAATATAGAAACAGAAGCATGCAGTTCAAGGCAGTACAGTACAATCTGTGACAAGATTCCTGGATTTTTTCTGTGGGTTTTGGGTGGAAGCTGTCTATTTCAGAAGTTGTCACTTCTATTCCCTTGTCTTGGATGGAATCTGTCACTTAATGCAGTTGTCTATTTGGTCTGAAGGTGTGTGGCAGACACTTTATCATGTTCTTAAAGTTTGTCTGCCTCTCAAGGATTTCTTAAAGTCTTCAGCTGGATGTCTACAGGCGGAGATAGAACTGAGAAATAACACTTAAACCTTTGTTGTGTTTATTGTTAACAGTACCTGATAATGTCCTTTTCACTGTTGTAAGAAAGATTTTTTTCTGATGTCATTTCCAGAAGAGAAAATCTCCAGAGATATTATCATAATAGTAGACATTAAAATCCTCTATTTAGACATACCACAATTAATTTTTAAAGACATAATCCATGATTGCATGGGAGGAAAACACATTATTAATAGTATGACTTTTTGATTTGTGAGATAGTGGGCACTATGATTGTCCCCAGTTATTAAGAATAATGGAGTTAATAAAAAGAAGTGAAATCATGTTAGAGTCTTTATGCATTGTTCTTTGTATAATACACAAGTATATTCCTGAGAAACATAATTATTAAAACTGACATTTTTATTTATATCTAATTAACTTAGGAGGACTGAATTTCTCTATTGATTTGTTATTTTAAAATAATTCTACATTTGGTAAATAACATAGCCATTGAATTTTGAGTTACTTAAAACTTGGGCAATTAACTACAATATTATTTCTATTGTTTTATTTGTTATATGAAAAATATAGTTAATTTAGGTTTAAATGAAATCTTAATGGTTTTATTCTGAGTTGGGACTTGAATTTGAGAAAGACAAAATGATTCAAGATTATTAGTGAAGCAAACAACTAACATAAGTCATGATATCTACAAAGCAACTATAGGTGAGAATTTATAAACAAATAACAATGAATGAAATTTTAGCAGAAACTTTTCTTTTAAAAATAAGGGATCAGAAATAAAAATAATTAGAGGGTTAATAAAATATCTGTAGTGATAAAAGGAACTTAATTTACCTAACTACAGAACAATTTTGACATGTGACCAAAAAGAATTCTAAATTTATTTCTCTACAGATTTTATGTAGTAACTCATTTACAAACCTTTTTTTTTATTAGGAATAAATACACTAATATTGGCTTAACATTATAACAATTTTGGGAAGACAATTTATTATTATTTTATTTTATTATTTTTTGACCACAAATTGCTATTATAAAATAATATTTTTAAAAAATTACGGTGGCCTGACTAGGCAGTGGCACAGTAGATAGAGCATCGGACTGGGATGCAGAGGACCTAGGTTTGAGACCACGAGGTCGCCAACTTGAGCATGGGCTCATCGGGTTTGAGCAAGGCTCACCAGCTTGAGCCCAAGTTTGCTGGCTTGAGCAAGGGGTCACTTGGTCTGCTTTAGCCCCTTGGTCAAGGCATGTATGAAAAATCAATCAATGGACCACTAAGGAACCTCAACAAAGAATTGATGTTTCTTATCTCTCTCCCTTCCTGTTTGTTCCTATCTGTCCCTTTCTCTGACTCTCTCTGTCTCTGCCACAAACAACAACAACAACAAAACCTAAGGTGCCTTGGCTAGCTTGCTCAGTGGTAGAGCATTGGCACAGTTGGTGGTTGTCCCAGGTCTGATTCTGGTCAGGCACACAGGAGAAGAAACCATCTGCTTTTTTCACTACTCCTCTAGCCCTTCTCTCCTTCTCTCACTCTCTCTCTTTCCCTCCCACTGCCATGACTTGATTGATTGAAGTGCATTGACCCTGGACACTAAGGATGGCTCCGTGGAACCTCCATGGAACCTCTGTGAAACCTCCAGCCTCAGGCTCTAAAAATAGTTCAGTAGCAAGCATGGCCCCATATGGGCAGAGCATCAGCCCCAGACAGGGGTTGCCAGGTGGATCCTGATTGGGGTGCATGTGGGAGTCTGTCTCTCTATCTGCTGTCCTCTCACTTGGAAAAAAAAAGAACAAGGGCATAAACTTCACAATAAATATTAAACAATTAAAATTCTTAATATTTGTAATAGTCACAAAGAAAACAACCAAACATTTTATTTTAAAAGAAATGTATTTCTTGAAATATAAAAATTCAAAGCAAAAATTAAAATGCTCATAATAACATACATAATTCTAAACTAATGATGAAACAAATAAAAGCAGATTTTAAAAATATTTTATTGAATTTATTAGGGTGACATTGGATAATACAGTTATATAGGTTTCAGGGGTACAATTCTATAATACAACATTTGTAGACTGTATTGTATTGTGTGTTCATCACCCCAAGTCAAATATTTTTCCATCATCATTTATCCTTGCTTTACCATCTTCTACCTCCCCGACCACCCTTTCCTTCTGATAATCACTATACTGTTGTCTATGTCTATGAGTATTTTTCTTTGCTTAATCCTTTCACCTTTTTCACCCAGGTCTCTAATACTCACCCCCTTTTACAGCTGTCAACTTATTCTTTACATCTATTAGTCTGTTTCTATTTTGTTTTTTAGTTTATTTTGCTCATTAAATTCCATAGGTAAGTTAAGTCATATGGTACTTGTCTTTCTCTGAGTGGGACGTTTCACTTAGCATAATACTCTCCAAGTTCATTCATGCTGTTGCAAAAGGTCAGATTTCCTTCTTTTTTATGGCTGAATAGTATTCCCTTGTGTAAATGTACCACAGCTTTTTTATCCACTAATTTACTGATGGGCATTTGGGATGCTTCCAAATCTTGGTTATTGTAAATAACACTGGGATGAACATAGGGGTGCATATATTCTTTCAAATTAGCATTTCAAATTTTATTGGATATATTCCCAGAAGTGGATTTGCTATCATAAGGCAGTTCCATTTTTAATTCTTTGAGGTAACACTATACTGCTTTCCACAGAGCTGCACTAATCTGCATTCCCACCAACAGTGTACAAGGGTTCCCTTTTTTCCACATATTGGCCAACACTTGTTTGTTGGTGATTTATTTATGATAGTCATTCTGACAGGTGTGAGGTGGTATCTCATTTAATTTTCATTTTTCTGATGATTAGTTATGTTGAACATCTTTTCATGTTTATTTGCTATCTGTATATTCTCTTTGGAGAATTGTCTATTCAGGTTCTTTGCTTGTTTTTAATTGAATGTGGGGGTTTGTTTTGGTGTTGAATTTTGTAAGTTCATAATAAATTTTGAATATTAACTCTTTACCCTTATCAGTTATATGGGCAAATATATTTTTTCATTCTGTGGATTGTCTTTTCATTTATTTTATTGATGCTGTTCAAGAACTTTTTAGCTTGACATAGTCCTATTTGTTTATTTTTTCTTTTGTTTCCCTTGCCTGTGTTAATATATAGAAAATATATTTCTATAAGAATTTCCAATATTTAACTATGTTTTCTTCTAGGATTTTTATGGTTTTGAGTCTAACATGTAAGTCTTTAATTTATTTTGAGTTTATTCTTGTACATGGTATAAGAAGGTGGTCTAGTTTCATTTATTTACACTTATCTCTCCAATTTTCCCAACACCATTTATTGAATAGACTATGTTTACTCCATCATCTGTTCTTATCTCCTTTGTGAAAAATTAATTGACTCTAACAACATGGGTTTATTTCTAAGCTCTCTATTATGTTTCACTTATCTATATGTCTGTTTTTATGCCAGTAAATCTGGGTTAGTAGTACTTATAGCAGACAAAACAGATTTTAAAACAAAAGCTATAGTAGAAGGCATTATATAATGATAAAAGGAGCAATGAACAAGAGGATGTAACAATTGTAAATATTTTTACACCCAACATAGGAATATCTAAATATATAAAACAAATCCTGATGCACATAAAGGGAGAGATCAACAGTAATATAGCCAGAGTAGGAGATTTTAACACCACGTTGATACCAATGGATAGATCTTCCAGAGAGTAAATCAAGAAGGAAAGAGTGGCCTTAAATGACACAATAGAATGGAAAGATTTAATTGATATTTTCAGGGCATTTCACTCTAAAATAACAGAATATACATTTTTTTCAAGTGCACATGGAATATTTTCTAGGATAGACCACATGTTAGGACACAAAACAAATCCCAGTAAATTTAAGATGATTGGAATCATATCAAGCATCTTCTCTGACAATAATGGTATGAAATTAAAAACCAATCACAAAAAAATAATTGAAAAGCACACAAAGATATGGAAGCTAAACAACATGTTACTAAACAACGATGGGTTAACAATGAGCGCAAAGAACTAATTAAAAGATACCTCTAAACAAATAAAAATGAGAACACAATAACTTGAAATCTATAAGACACAGCAAAAGCAGTCTTAAGAAGGAAATTCATAGTATTACAGGCCTACCTCAAGAAACAAGGAAGTCAATTTATATATTTCTTCCAATTTACTTCCATAGGCACTAAAACTAGGCAAACCAAAGTTGCTGATCTCAGAGCTTTTATATGTATACATCTTCAAATTTGTCTTTATATTAATTATAAACATTTTGATTAAATTTTTAGATTTATTTATTGATTTTAGAAAGAGGGAAAGGAAGAGAGAGATAGATGGATCTATTCCTGTATGTGCCCTGACCAGAAATTGAACTGGCAACCTCTTAGCTTTCAGGAGATGCTCAACCAGTGGAGCTATTCAGCCAGGGCAACATTTCAGTTAATATTAAAATGTATGTGTGTTTAGATATATAAAACCATGGAAATATGTGATAAATAGAGCTTTTTAACTTTAGCTTTAAAGGATAAGTAAATTAATTGGCATATTGAATAATATATATATATATATTATTGAATTTATCATATTAGTACATTTAACAGTTTCCTTTAGAAATGGAGAAGCTGTATTTATCATTCTTATATCTATTTTTAATTTCTGTATTATACCTAACATTATCTCAATCATTTATATTAATTACCACCTTTAACAAAAATAATTAGCACTTGTTTTTCTGAACTAAATAGAGAACTATGACATACAAAAATCAAGAATTTCCAGCTATGTTTTCTATAAGCACACTTTCTTTAGATTAACTTTAATACATTTGGCCTTGGCTAGTTGGTTCAGCGGTAGAGCATCTGCCCCAAATGTGGAAGTCCCAGATTTGATTCCCTGTCAGGGCACAAAGAGGAAGCGGCCATCTGTTACTCCTTCCCTTCCCTTTCTCTCTATTCCTCTCTCTCTTCCCCCCTCCTCCACAGCCATGGCTCAAAGGGTTTGAGCGACTTAGCCCCAGAAGCTGAGGATGGCTCCATGACCTCCACTTCGGGCATTAAAATGGATTGGTTGCAAGCAGCAGAGCAGCAACCCAGATGGGGAGAGCATGGCCCACCTAGCTTGCCAGGTGGATCCCAGTCCTGGCACATGTGGAAGTCTGTCTCTGCCCCCCATCTCTTACATAAAAAAAAATTTAAGGAGGGTGCAGGAAGAAACAAATGTATAATCATTTAATAAATTTTCACATACCACTGATTTATATTCATTCTACATATATGTTAAAAGTTAATTTAAAACTATTCTTAGTTATATGTATTTTTATATTTTTCTTAGAAATTGTTCAGATAGTCAAACATAATTTATTAATTAACTCATTCTAATAATAGTCAAAGGTTTTACTTGAATAGATTGGAAGTTATAATTTAAGCTATCCATTAAAACTTCATGGTTGATAACACTAAATCCTTTTAATAGTAGCTAGTATTATTGTTTCATTTAGTTGAATATAATTTCATGCTTTGAAATTATAAAGCCTTTGTGGAAACAATAACAATTTATAGGACCTATTACTGATACAGTATAAGAACTTAAAAAGTTTTAATTATGAAATATTAAACCAAAAAAATTTTTAGTTAAAATATTATGCTGATACTCCTTTTACATAGTGATTAAGTCAGAGAGAAGATGTAGTTTCGTAAAACTTAAGGGCAACCTGGTATTTAACGAGCTCTCAAGGTAAAGAGCCACATAATTTACATAATTCCTAGAAAAGAATAAAGTATATTCTGTATCAGGGCCACATGATTTACCTTGGTTCATTATACGTACTGAAAATATGCACAAACTAAGTAACTAACAGCGCGATTAATGACCAAGTCAGGTTAAACCTAATTTAGAACATGTTTTTCTAGAGATAATATATGATGACAAGGGGCACAGATTAAAATCTGTCACATAAACATTCAAATCCCAGTTTTGTCATTTCCAATTTAAAGTTTAACTACTTCATCCTTCAGCTTTCTGAGGTTTTATTTTCTCATCTCTTAAATGACTAAAACAAGTTGCTGAAAATTATATGGGATAGTAGGCATAAAATTTTAGCGAAATGCCTTATAAAAACAAGAATGATTGAGCTATTTCTGTTCTCAATAGGGTATATAATTATGTATTTATAATCATATGTATGATTTTTCTCTATATCACAGTAGGAATTGATCTTTTGTTCTTTTTATTCCCATACTACTTTCTTACACCTTTTCATGTCTTTCATATTAACCCTTGTTTTATAATTCATTCTACTAATGAACTGTCACAATTCAGTAGAATTTAAAGTTTGGGGGGTGGTTTTCTTCCATAATTTGTATCTTCAACCACACTCTCCCTTTTCTGCCTTTTAAAAACATTTTTGGAAGATTCTATAATTTCCTAGTCAGTTTTTGGTGTTTACATTTTCATCCAGTTTAACAAGTCATCCACAGAGCAAATTCCTTCTCTCCTTCTAGAACCAGCCAGGCCAGTCTTTGATTCAATAATTGAGGAGAACAATCTGCTCTTTTGCCCCTCCTTCTTTTCTAAGATTCCCCATATGTACTAGGCATGGAAGAAAGAGATAGATCTTCAGTGCCTCTTGCTGATACGGTCCCTCTCAAAGATCTAAAATGACAGTTACCACATGTCATCTTCTGTTAATGCTCTCTTGGCAGGGGTGAAAGATGTCCATTTGCTAGTTCTTACTTGGGACATAATTTTTTCAGAGGAGCCTGTAGAGGTGGTTTCTTCATGACTCTATTCTTGGATATTAGAAATCTCTGTCCAGCTCATTCCCCTCCAGCTTACCTCAGTTGTTTTCCTAAAGGTACAGTCCATATAATTTTGCAGTTCAATCCCTCTTTCTTAATGCTGAGCAATTTGTCTTGTGATAGATTAGATAGGAATGCTAGTGCAAGTGGTCGGGACATCTAACCTACCCCAAATTATCTCTCTATTCTACCTTTACTATAAAATTCTTTGCTTTGTTTACCCAACAGGCTGAAGGAATAATGTCAGATTGATAAAAACACTGATAGAAATTTCAAATTTTTATAATTGTTGTGAAACATTCTCCCCCCTTTCCCTCCACCTTACTTTGTTTAGGAAGAAGGCCAAGTTGGCCTATGGAGTATGCTCTCTGATCACAGCAAAGTTAAATTAGACATCAATTTTTTAAAAAGCTAGAAAATATCCCAATATTTTAAATTAAAGGAACACATTTAAAAATAACTCATGGGCGAAAACAAAGCCACAACCAAAATTAGAATATATTTCAACCTGAATAAAAATAAAGATATATCAAATTATGTGGGATGCTGCTACAGTAGTGCTCAGAGAAAACTTTTTAGTTTTAAAAGATTTTATTTTTTCATTGCCCTGTATTTGGTTTATATTGGAATATGCCCCATGTGCACTTCAAAAGAATATGTATTCTATAGTTGTTGGCTATAGAATTCCATAAATGTCAACAAGATTAAATTGATTGAGAGTGATGTTCAAATCTTCTATATTCTTATTGATTTTCTCTCTGCCTATTCAGTTACTGTGAGAGAGGTATAAAAATTTGCAAATGTGATTGTGGATTTCTCTTTTTCACTTTTATTCTGTCAGTTTCTGCTCCATGCACTTTGAAGTGCTCTTATTTCATGTATGCACATTTAGGATTATTTATGAGTTCTTGATGAATTATCTTGTTTATCATTATGAAAATTATCTTTGTTACTGGTTACATTGTTTTGTGTTGTACTTTACATTTTATAATGTTACTATAGTTCCACCAACTTTATTATATTTGCAATTTGTATGATATATCATTTTCTATTTTTTTACTTTTAATGTTCCTGTGTTTTTATATTTAAGAGGTTTTTTGCATATGGTAGGACTTCACAACATAGGGCTCGAGTCCTCAGTTCTGGAAGATTGCCTTGTCATTCATAATGTTTCTCCATTTGTGTGTTCTTTTTGGAATTGTAATGAATCAAGATAATTAATCCTTAAACTTTTGTATCTTGAATTTTCTTTTCTCTTCTTGTTCAACTTTCTTTATGTTTTCCATTATTCTTTATTTATATGTCAGGAAAGTGAAGCACAGAGAGCACAAGTAGTTATCCAGATCATTCAGTTAATCCGTGTTTGAACTGCTATTTGAAAGCAGGCTATCTGACTCTACAACATACGATTTTAGCCACCACATTCTATTACCTCTTTTAGAGATATTTTTGTAATAACTAATTTTATGTTTAATAATGAAATTTATCTTATAAGGAAGAGAACCCACACAAAGATATTACTATGCATTATTAATGCCATAATAAAATGAAGATCAGCTTTTATAGAAATCATACTATAAAAGATCCTAACTGGTTTTGATTTATAACTGTGATAAATCTTGGTATCCCAAGATTTTTTTAATAATCATTTAAAGTTATAGCCAATGGAAAAAATCTTTTTTCTTTTCCCAGATTGCAAAATCCTCAGTGTCAGAAGTTATGTTATATTAAGTTTCAGAATTCAGAGTAGACGATTTGCAATAGTTTGTTATGAATGATGCATCATTGACATTCTAAAATCTTGGAAATTATATTGTTTATATGAATGATTAAAAAATATACACAAAAGGTAATTGGGCAACATACTTAGAATTAGGCTAATAGCTCCACTCCCTTTTTTTAATACAAAGAAATAGTCATAATATATATCATATGTCTTAAATTTTATTTTTGTAGCTATAACAGTAACTTAGAATTGCTTTTAAAGTATGAGAGCGGCATATATTCATTTTATTTTTTTCACAATCTGCTAAGATTTTTTTATATAATATCTGAGGGTCTGAGGAGTGTTTTTGCAAGATTTCCACTTAAGCCATCATGTTACCTTTTTTCTTTTTTAACTTTTTAGAGTAAAGCTAAAAAATAGTGTGAATAATCTAATCCATCATAGTTTAAACAGCTGTAATAACATGTGATAGATATATATCATTTAAAATAGCACTGTTTTAAAAACGAGCTATCAGGAAATTACCCATATTCACCTTCTATACTGTCTCGGCATTGCAAAAGTTAAATACTGTATTGACCTCCAGCTTGAATGTCAGCATTCTCTAGCCTGGCTGCTAGTCCTGGATGCAGTCCCCTTAAGCACATCACAAATGAGCTAGGAAGATTTCATTTCTACTTGCTTCTTTTTCAATTTTATCTGAGCTTTAACTAATTAATTAGATATAATTTAGATATCTAAATACATACACATGTACTTTTGCTTTCTGAAATCTATTTTTTCTTTTATATTTTTGAACATTAAAAAGAATCTTACTCTATAGCTTCTATTATCTGTTGTTCTTATGGAGTAAATTGTATCATTTGTTGTTTGCAGACTTCTCATGTAGCAGTTTGGTTCTTCTTGGGATCAATAATTTTATATTTTGAGTTTATTTTCAGTCAGAGTAACTTTCTATAGGAATGTCACTTGTCACTTGTTCTGATATATTTATCTCTGCCAGAACAATACAGACGACAGAAGTCATTGTTTTCATATGGTAAATGTATTGTATTAACCCAACTGTAAGACCAAACATGGTTAGAGTAATCCCAACTCATCTTGATTCACAAGCTTAGATTGTCAACTTTTATTACACTTTTCCTACTACTACCCTAAATGGAAAGCTTGTCACATCTCCAGACCAAAGTAAAAAGCCACTCCAACCTATTCCATGTCTCATGAGCAGGACAGATCTTACAGTTTCCAACAGTATGCGTGGTGCTTAGTTCCACCTCCTAGCCATTAAATGAGCTCAAGACAGTAGGTTTCTTGCCTGCTTTTTTTACCTCTATATTTTCAGCAAGTGGGACTATGCCTGATATATTGTCAATAAATATTTATAAAATACTGAATAAATGTATAGCAGTAGTTACTCCAATTCATGTATGTCTATTGATCAAAGAAGATGTATTAGTTTATAATACTTTTATAAGAAAGTGTTTTAAATATGATTGCTCTCTAAATTTACATTAGGATTATATATACTCCTATTGTTTATTCTTTGCACATCATAAACTTACTTTCTTTATTTTTCTTCTTAAAAAGAATGTACATTTCAGGTTACTCTGATTTTAGTTGCTAAAATGCATGTAATCTTTTATTTTTTTTTCTTAGCTGAAAGAAACCAAACAGTAGCTTAAATTCATTTAACAATATGTCTAAAACTAGGAGAGTTGGAGTTTTTATTTATTTGTTTTTTAGGGGGTTAGTGATGTTTAGGACCCTCTGAGTCTCTTGGCCTTTCTGAATCTCAGGTCTCCAATGGATCCTCAGTCCTAGGTACCCTAAAAAGATGAAGGACATGGAATGAAGATTTTTCTTTTTTGAGAAGGAGTAACATTCCCAGAAACCCCTCAATAGACTTCTTCCACCGATAGGCCAGAATCAGCTTGCATGTTCACCCAAGAAGGCTTGGGAAAGGTATATCAGGAAAAATAATTGGATTTGCTTAAAAAAGACATTGTTCATATCCCAGGAATAAGCAAATCATTTTCTCACACCAGATTGAAATTTCATTTTTAAAGAAATGAAAACAGCTGTTGAATTGGCCAATGATAGTGTCTCCTATACTTTGCCTACATTGCATAGAATTCTTTTTAAAAAATACTTTATTAACTTTATTGGGGTGGCATTGGTTAATAAAATTATACAGGTTTCAGGTGCATAATTCTACAATACCTCATCTATATATTGCATTCTATGTTCACCACCCCAAGTCAAGTCTCCCTCCACCACCATCTATCCCCTCCACTAGGGGTCCCCAAACTACGACCCCGCACAGGCCACATGTGGCCCCCTGAGGCCATCTATCCACCCCCGCCACACTTCCGGAAGGGGCACCTCTTTCATTGGTGGTCAGTGAGAGGAGCACAGGATGCATCCTCACCCATAGTTCCCATTGAAATACTGGTCAGTTGGTGATTTAAATTTACTTGTTCTTTATTTTAAATATTGTATTTGTTCCCATTTTGTTTTTTTACTTTAAAATAAGATATGTGCAGTGTGCATAGGGATTTGTTCATCATGTTTTCTTTTTTTTATAGTCCAGCCCTCCAAAGGTCTGAGGGACAGTGAACTGGCCCCCTGTGTAAAAATGTTTCGGGACCCCTACCCTCCACCCCTTCCACCTCCCCTCATCCTTTTCCCTCCTGAAATCCAGAAATCCCCACATTGTTGTCTGTGTCTATAAGAATTTTTGTAAGTATGTGTGAGAGGAAGAGAGATAGTGAGGCAAACTCTCACATGTGCCCAGACTGGGATTCACCTGGCAACCCTGTTTGGGGACAATGCTCTAGTACAGAGCTATTTTTAGCACCTAAAGCTTATGCACTCAGACCAACTGAGCCATCCTCAATGCCCAAGGTCACATTAAAACCAATCGAGCCACTGGCTGTGGAGAACAAGAGAGAAAAAAGGAGGAGATGAAGGGGGAGAAAGCAGCTGGTTGCTTCTCTTGTGTGCCCTGACCAGGATTTGAACCTGGGATATCCATAGCTGTGCTGATGATCTATCCACTGAGTCACCAGCCAGAGCCTTTTTATCATTTCTTAATTCCTTCACATTTTTCAACTGGCTCCTCTGAAAGCTGTCAATCAGTTTTCCATGTCTATGGTTCCACCCTGAACGTGTCCTATCTCATCTGCTTAGATTTCTTGATTATCAAAAGAAGTACAGCTCTCTTCTTTTATTTTAAATAAAATTATACTAAGAAAAAACATTTTTTAAGATTTACAAACTTTTATTTGCTAAGTTATTTTACTATTCTTTTATATACCTACAGGAATCAATAATAAAAGTAAGTTGGCCCTGTCCAGGTAGCTCAGTTGGTTAGAGCAAACTCCTGACATATTGAGCTTGTGGGTTCTATCCCCAGGCAGGGTGCCAACAAACATCAACCAATGATGGCATAGATAAATGAGTGGGACAAGTATTGGATGTTTGTCTCTCTTTCTCATCTTTAAAAATTAATAATAAAAATGTAAGTTAATGAATGGACTTTGATAACATTATACGGAGTGAAATAAGTAAAACATTAAAAAACTGAGAACAGCATGATTTCATACATAGGTGGGACATAAAAGTGAGACTATGAGACATGGACAAGAGTGTGGTGGTTACGGGGTGGGGGGAGGGAGGACAGGGTGGGAGAGGGGGAAGGGAGGGGCACAAAGAAAACCAGATAGAAGGTGACAGAGGACAATTTAACTTCGGGTGATGGGTATGCAACATAATTGAATGATAAGATAACCTGGAGATGTTTTCTTTGAACATATGTACCCTGATTTATTAATGTCACCCCATTAATATTAATAAAAGATAATTATAAAAAAATGTAAGTTAATTATTTGAGGAAATTCTTTCAATTTTAGAGGGAAATAAACATTGATCACAAACTTCATACAAGATTTGCTTCAGAAAGGCACTGAAACAGATTTTGACAATATATTTTTTCAAATGTTAACATATGGTTCTATTCTCTAGGAATCTATGCTTATTTTTTAAAATATCCAGCATACTAACTTAACACAGGCTAGGTTATAAAATTAATTAATATTTGAATAACTTTTTTTCTAAATACAAATGAAAGTGACTTTAGCTAATATAAAATATTAAGTTTAGCCCATTATTATTTTTATAGTTTTTTAAACATTTTAAAAAATTTATTGACTTTAGAGAGAGAAGAAAGGAGACAAAGAGACATCAATTTGCTCCAAAGAAACAAACATCAATTTGTTCTAGAATGTGCCCTGACCAAGGGTCGAACTGGCAACCTCTAATCTTCAGGATGATGCTGTAACCAAACAAGCTATCTAGCCAGAGCTAGCCTACAATTCTTTTTAAACATTTTTCTCAAGAACTTTAATAATTCAATAACAAAATAGGTTTCCTACTACATGTTGTAATCTATAAGAAATGCTAGGTTAATAGAAGACTATATATATATATTTCATCATGGAACTTTCTGTCTAGAAAAATATAGATTTTATTGTAATGATTATTGGTAGATTTAAATGAGAATCTGTGAAGCATTTATTGTGTGTTCCATTGATAATTGCTCACAAATTGCTATTATTATTTTATTGAAAAATAATACTTGAGGTGTTATGAGAAGCGAATTGTAATGTTTTGTGGGAGACTATAAGAGAAGCAGGGAAATGTCCTCAGGGAGGTCAGCAGTGCATGGCCTGGCCTGTGTGTTGTCAGGACTAAGTCATACTCTTTCTCTGTCTTGCTTCATGTGTTAGGAGGATGACCTGTTAGCTGCTTACTGCCTGGACCTAGTCAATGAAAACTCTGGTGGAGAAAAGAGAAAGGAAATGAAGAAGTCAGAGTAATTCTCTTCCACTCTGTCCCAAGGGGCTTTGCTAGCAGCAGCAACATTTTATCCCTGGTTTTGGCTTCTGATACACAGGCTTACCGTGTTTCCAGCTTCTGTCAGATGAACTGATACCCTGGGCTTCAGAACTATGTCTTCTCTCTCTATTATCAGCAATAGTGTTGATAGAGGCTTCCTGCTGTTGCTAATTTCTGTCCACTGTTGGGCTTCTCAGTCCTCCACCTTCTTTCTAACCAATTCCCCTGCATAAACATTCAAAGTGTTTCGATGTTGTCACAACATGAAACCCCAGGTAAAAATAGGTGATGAGACATGTTCTAGATAGTGCAGAGTACAGAGATGTATTGCATACCTAGATATGAGATATGAGAGAGTGTACATGAGATATTGTTTCTAACTCTTCTCCCAAAACAGTTTGGCACATCTAGGTTCATAAAACAGATGATAAATATCATTTGTCACATTGTTTCCATGGATTATTGGAAACTACCAAAAATTTTGAGAAAGTAATATTATGAGAAAATACTAGTGTGGTAACACAAAAGTATCGATTTATTAATCATAGTAAGTTTCAATTTAAGAGTTTCTACTTTCTATTACATCGTTTCTGTTGGAAAGTAAGGATACATATGTTTTTGGATTCTCTGTCTCACCCTTTGTACTCTTTAACTCTTGGCTCCACCATTTATTAGTTATGTCACATTGTGTCAGTTACTTTTCTCTCTGTGTCTCAGTTTACTCTTCTGCAAAATAGAAATAATATAATATCTACTTTATTTTGTAAAGTGCTTATGTTACCAGACTAAAGAGGTTCATTTGCCTGTGTGCATAAAAACCCAATGGAATGCTTACAAGATTTTTCAGCCCAAAGTTTATTTGTTGAAGAAATGGTGTCAAGCCCAGAGTCACAGGTAAACTAGTGTTCAAAGACCTGGCCCCGCTATAGCTTCCAGGGGAGGAACTATATAGGGGAAATGTCATTAGTCATGGTGGCTAAAGGGGTTGGGGTCATGGGCTCTACTGATTGTTTGGGGCCAGGTTAGGGAGTAGCTGATTCTTGTATCAGGTCCTGATATCAGCTGTGGCATTGTTCTGTCTAGTTTCATGAAGGTGTGGTCTGTGGGGTCCTTTGCTTTCATGGTCTGAGGCTAAAACACAGCTGGAAGTCAAGATGTTATTGCAAGCTGGACTAAAATTTTGTTTTTGTGGTCAGTAGACTTGAGGCTTTGTTTTTAAGACAGTTTAATTCTGACCTGAATCTGATGTCTTAAGGGCTTAATGATTAAGAAAGGTAGTGGGCAGCCTGACCTGTGGTGGTGCAGTGGATAAAGCATCGATCTGGAATGCTGAGGTCCCTGGTTCTAAACTCTAGGCTTGCCTGGTTAAGGTTTATGTGAGAAGCAAATACTATGAGTTGATGCTTCCACTCCTCACTCTCACTCCTCTCTAAAATCAATAAATAATATCTTTAAAAAAATAACAGAGAAAGAAAGATAGTGGGAAGATAGATATGAGAAAGAGTCATGTTAAGGAAATAGACCTCAAAGACAAGAGAAGTAGAGTAAAAAATAAATGAATGGGACTATATCAAACAAAAAAGCTTTTGTACGGCAAAAGAAACTGACAACAAAACAAATAGGCTGTCAACTAAATGGGAGATGATATTTGCAAACAACAGTTCCAATAAGGAATTAATATCCAAAATATAAAAGAACTCACAAAGCTCAGCAACAGACAAGCAACAGTGCATTTAAAAAAATTGGGAGAGGCTCTGGTCAGTTGGCTCAGCAGTACAGCACCAGTGTGGTATGTGCAAGTCCTGGGTTTGATTCCCAGTCAGGGCACACAGAAGTAACCATCTGCTTCTTCACCACTCCCCCTTCCCCCTTTCTCTCTCTTTTCCCCTCCTGCAGCCATGGCTCAGTTTGAGCAAGTTGTCTCCAGGTGCTGAGGTTGGCTCTGTGGCTTCGCCTCCACTAAAATAGCTCATTGTTGAGAAAGACAGCAGTGTCCCCAGATGGGCAGAGTATTGCACTTAAAAGGCCTGGCAGGTGGATTCCAGTTGGGCACATGCAGGAGTCTGTCTCTGACTCCCCGCCTCTCACTTAAAAAGAAAACTGGGGAGAAGACCTGAACAGATACTTCTCCCAAAAAGACACACAAATGGCCAACAGATATATGAAAAGATGTTCATATTCACTAGCTATTTGAGAAATGCAAATCAAAACTATAATGGAGTATCACCTCACACCTATTAGATTGGCTGTTATCAACAAGACAGGTAATAACAAGTGTTGGAGAGGGTTGTAGAAAAAGGAACTTTTATTCACTGCTGGTGGAAATGCAAATTAGTACAACCATTACAGAAAAAAGTATGGTGGTTCCTCAAAAAATTAAGAATATAACTACCATATATCCCAGCAATCCCTCTACTGGGTATCTACCCCAATAACTCAAAAACTTTGGTATGCAAAGACACATACACTTCCATGGTCATCACAGCATTATTCATGGTGGCCAAGACATGAAAACAACCAAAGTCTCCCTCAATGAAAGAGTGAATAAAGAAGATGTGGTACATATATACAATGAAATACTACTCAGCCATAAGTCATGATGACATATTGCCATCTATGACAACATAGGTGGACCTTGAGAACATTATACTGAGTTTAATAAGTAAATCAGAAAAAACTAAGAACTACATAACTTCACAAATAGGTGGTATATAAAACTAAAACTCATGGACATAGATAAAAGTGACATGGTTACCAAGGGGAAGAGAAGTGGGGAAAGGGGTAAGCAAAGGGAAGTAAGGAGGGACAAATACACGGTGACAAAATATTTGACTTTGGGTGATGGTACACAATATAATCAACAGTCCAAATGTTATAGAAACGTTTACCTGAAAGCTATGTACTCTTATTGATCAATGTCACTCTGTTAAATTTAACTTTGTAAATAAAATTTAAAAATAAGAAGAAATGGAGTTTCTGCCCCATTACACTTAGAATGGTGCCTAGTACACAACAAGTTCTTTAAAATTTATTATCATTGTTATCACTATCATTACTACTAATTTACAATTTTGAAGGGGGAAAATGACTTTTTGCTCTGGAAGGTTAGGAATGGTTCATTTGCTTGCATAACCAAGACTCTATGGAATAATGGAAGTGATTGCTGGCAGGTTGATAGGCTTCAGATTCTGAAAGGCTGTATTACATATAAAATGTTTTCAACATTTATAACATGGGGAACTGATAAACAGTAAGGGGGATAGTTATATATCTATTTATTACAATTTTTTTAGAAAATAATCTTTGACAAGCATACAATAAGATTATAGATTACAGTAAAAAAATTATCAATATTTTACAAACAGAATATTAAAGTCAGCATGACTCTCTGCTAATGACTCAAGTGCAGAGCACAACAGTGAAAACTATTTCATTATTTATTTCACTATTTCTGTTTTCAAGGTAAATTATTTCCCCTCCACCTTACTATTAAATCTATTTATTCTTCATAAAAAGAGAGCAGATTTGTTTTTTCTGTTTTGTTTTGTTTTGTTTTAACAGAGACAGAGAGAGAGTCAGAGAGAGGAATAGATAGGGACACACAGACAAGAACAGAGAGAGATGAGAAGCATCAATCATCAGTTTTTCATTGCAACACCTTAGTTGTTCATTGATTGTTTTCTCATATGTACCTTGACCGTGGGCCTTCAGCAGACCGAGTAGCCCCTTGCTCGAGCCAGTGACCTTGGGTCCAAGCTGGTGAGCTTTTTTTGCTCAAGCCAGATGAGAGCCCGTGCTCAAGCTGGTGACCTCAGGGTCTCGAACCTGGGTCCTCCGCATCCCAGTCCGATGCTCTATCCACTGCACCACTGCCTGGTCAGGCCAGATTTGTTTTTTAAAAATGCTTTGGAGCAGTCTCAAAAAACTGATAAAAAGCTAAGCATCTAAGTCATTTGTTACATAGGAATAAATTGTTTTATACAGTAAGTCCTAACTTATCATCTATGGGATCTGCCACTTTAAGCAAAATAACATAACACAAATTCTATATTATCATAGGCTAATTGAGATAAACAAGAGTTAAGTTCCTTAGGCATCTCATTATAACAAAACAACATTGAACAAAGAATTATTCAAAGGCCTGCAATATTTATTAGGCTCTCACTGTGAGCTGTCTGTGAAGTATTTGAATCTTTGTACATGCGTGTGTGTAAGCTCTGTAGTCAAGTAATGTTTCCACTCATAACTTCTGAATAAACTGTAATGTGCAATTTCTTATAATCAGAAAATTTTAATTCTTTCTTTATAAATGTACTCTGAGTGCCTCAAATTTGCAGACACACTTTGACCAAATTTGGGAGCTTATTGCAAACATCATTACTTAGGTGTTGTCAAAGGCTTACGAATTTACTGGCTATATTTCAGAACATTTTTCATTTGATTATAGCTGCCTCAGATAGGGATGCTATCCTCACATGAAAGTCACAGCAGTGAAGACAAGCATCAATGTCAATTCTAGGATTATGCTCTGAGGCCTCCAGTTAACTCATCCTTTGGCACATGGAGATTTATAAAAAAATAAGTGATGAATATCAGCTCTTTCTAATTAGGTGACAAGCCAGAGGTGGCACATGGATATAACAAAGTTGTGGAATAAAGTTAAATACATAAATTATAACTTTTTAGTATTTTACTCACACTGTTCATATATAGTTTCAAGTATGTAAATCTATTTAAAGATAAAAATGCTTAACAAAGTTGTTTTCTGAGGCAAGTTTAACCTAGTTTACATATTAGCTATGATACTGATTTAGAAAAAAGGGAAAAAATCATTAAAGTTTGAAAGACAAGTAACTAACTTTCTTTTTATTTGAGACCAAAATTACGAATCCTTTTGGTCATAATGAAATTTTGAAAACCCAGTAACATCTGTCAATTCAAAGATTATTTTGCCTTACAACATCCACTAAAGTTATTTTTAAAGGCAGTAGCAGATAAAATTGACTGGATAATTTATTTAAAAGTCAAAAGCATAGGAAAAGCATAGACATGATACAAAGAACCTTATATTTATCTTAGAAATAAGACAAAAATATCAAAATGTAGCAACACAAGTCTCAAAAACTGTGGAATTCTTAAATTTGTCACTGGTTTAGTTAGGTCATTACTTCATATTCCTTTTAGTGCATTTGCTTTTTCTTCTTACCAAGGAAACCTGTATGTATAGATTTTAAAGACCATTTTTAGGTAAAATATAAAAATGTAAACTGCTGATCCCCCTACCTTTTCTTTAAACAAATCCAGGTGAGAAAAGTTATATCTTAATTGTGGTTATTTCAGTTAAAGTTCTTAATAAATATTTGCTTCCAAAATAAGAGTTTTGATAAAAAGAAACAACAACCCTTATTGAATGGCTTCTTACCGTGCAAAGTATGTGCCAAATAGACCTTAAGATGCCTCCCTAACAGCGCAGTAATGCTAAGTGAAAAGCAAAGTTACCATTTTTTAGGACAGAGAATATAAGTTTTCAGTTTTAAAAAGTCATTTCGGAACCCTTGTCCAAAGTACTTCTTTTATGCATTAAGGGTTCATTTTTAAAAAGATAACTGCTTTACGCTACAGGAGAATTGCAAATAGTATACTTCTGCAAACAAGTGAGAACAAACTTAAGACAAGTTAATAGTAAATACGGCAACTTGCCTGCCATTTATTACCATTAATACCTGATAAATTGTTTTAATAACATTAGTGGGCTGTATGTCTCAGAAATGAAATAAAAAATACACATTTTGATGTATAAATTAACATAAACTCACACTAGATAGTCAGGCCAGTATTTCTTTGTTGCCATTCATCATAATTGAGGTTTTCTTGTAAGATGGTGTGGTATTCCATATCTCACAGCTAACTTGTCTCATCAAGCCAGTAGGCACATGAATCCAAGGAGCGAGTTGGGCAAATTGAGAGAGTTATGGACTTCCTCGCATTTTGTGATAAATTTCTACTGGATAAATATTTAATAGAGTTAAATAAAATAGTTTGCAGACTTTTTATGGATGCTTGTATATATTTATTATTAAAAGACATTTGTGTCAGCTTTGGATTACACTAAATTTAGAGTAATATAAACAACCCAAAACAGACATAAGCATGTATGTGTTTTATTTTTTATACTTACCTCCACAATAAGTAGTAGTATTAGGCTGGTAAAGTAGCTCAGAGATATCTCTTGAAACCTAAGCTTCTACTAGCTATCTACCCAGCCATGTGGATATTTTCCTGCTTATTATCTGCATGTTGCATGTGCCATCTCTACTGCCCTATCCATATTGCAATCAGGAAGAAAAGAAAGGGCAAATAAAGAGACATAGAGAAGCCAACAGAATCTAAAATGGGCATTATATAGGCATAATAAATTTTAGTTTTAAAAGAATTGTCCAGTTCTCATGGTCAACAGTGTTAGCTCTAGAGCCTGAATTATTAATGATTGCTATTATCATTTTTATTTTTGGAAAAGAATGCTTATAGCAGCTTTATTTATACTTGTCTCAGTGGAAACCACACAAATATTCATCAACACATAAATAAACAAATCAATTTTGGAATGTTTATATAATGAAAATCTACTCAGCAAAAAAGATGGATTGACTATAAATGAAACTAAATCATTAAATTGAGTTACTGATTGCTACTAGTTACTAAAGAGTACTGAGTACATAATTTTATTTATATGAAGTTCTAGAGCATACAAAGAAAATAGGTGTTGAAAATACTGTTCAGTGGTTGTTTGGGTATTGAGAAGGGTCAGGATCAACCAGAAAAAAGCACACGGGAATTTTTCTGAATTATCATTTAAAGAGCTTTCCCAGAAGCCCCTAGACACTTTGGCTTACAGAAGTTCAGTCTGGAGTGGATCACATTGTCCCTCTAAGATTCAAAAGAGTTTGTGAGATGAATGCTTCCAACATTTATGGACCTGCTACCTCAAACAAAGTTGGGGCTGTAGTTAAAGAAGGGCAAAAAGTAGAAAGCATCCACTAGAATGCTTCTAAGAATTCAAAGCATTCACAGTGTGATATCCACCACAATAAAAACATTCTTACCAGTAATTATTTTTCAACTTTTAAAATTTTGACTTAAAAATATTGCTCTAAGAAAATTTGAATTTTTTAATTTATTGGATGGTATATTCACTCTCAGGTTGACCCAATGGCTTTTGTAGTAAACTATGGAATAACATCAACAAACTGCATACTTCAATAATGTTAACAAGGCATGATGAATTATCATGTAAGTAGAAAATATTTTATACCATTTGTTATATGAGCTAACAGCACTAGCACTAACTACTGCTCTTTGAAACAATGTGGTAGCTGGTTTAATTGGCATTATTTAAAATGTTAAAATTTTTTGTTTAATGACTCATACATTTTTAGGTTACAGTCCCTCTAAATAATGCATTGTAGTTTAAACTCCAAGGCTTAGGTTTTTAAAATCTTATGCCAGCATTTTGTTTATTTAACATTCATAAAATTGAAGACAAATTTGTCCCAACCACTTTGGTTGACCTTGAGGTTATAGTAGTAAATGTGGTTTAGTTACCACCCTTGGGAGTTGATAGTTGGTCTAGTGAATGTCAACAGTAATTGTGGTTGCCAGGATCCACAGTTCCAGAGACCATCATTTACACTGTATCCTAAGTGAAAGATATTATAATGAGAAAGCTCTGTGTTATCCAACTGTGTATTAGAATAACTTGTCACTTTTCCAGCATGATTAGGAAATGAGAGTTTTCTCCAGGGAAAAAAGTTACTACATAATATTTAAACATAAATATTACAACCATAATATTGTTTGAAGGATTAAATAGGATAACATATAGGCATTTGTAGATGCAATAAATTTTAGTTTCAAAATAAATGTTGTCTAATTCTCTTGGTCAAGAGTGTGGGCTGTAGAGCCAGAGAGCCTGAATTCAAATTCTGACTCCACTACTTTTTAGAACAAGGTATGTTTTTCTCTGTGAAATGCTCACTCTTAAGGTTACTGAGAGGATTAAATGAGTTATATAATTCCTGTAATTATATATTCTCAATACATTTTGACTATTAGCTTATTAATTGAAGCTGCATTATTAAATTTTAGCATCTATTTTATTGAGTGGTATTTTATGGACATTTCCCTAACCATTTTATGCACTTTTCTCACCTTCATTAATAAAATAAATATAACTTAAACTTGTCCTCATATTTAAACATAATTATTACAAACATTGCTATTATACTACAGGAAAATTGTTTCACATTTATTGTTTGCTCACTGAGCACCAGCTGCTCCTGGAAGCATTTCAAATGAATAACTTCATTTGATTCTCAGAACAAAGTTTGCTTTTAAGAGATTTCAAGATTTTATTTTGTTTTGTTATTGGCTTTTTTGCATACTCTCAGCTATAATTCAGAATCTTGAAGCTTCTCAATAACTGAATACAAGATAAGAAAACATGAATATTTTTAGTACTTATCAACGAACAATGCTAAGCTAACAGTAGCATTGTAGGTCAGCAATTTTCAACCTTTCTCATCTCATGTCATAGATAAACTAATTCCTAAAATTCTGTGGCACACCAAAAATATACTTTTAGATGATCTGGAAAAATATTAGGTATAATTTTGATTCATTTATACCATACAGCTGTTGTTGTATTGGCTATTTTCACTTTTTCAATGGGCAATAAAACCATGGCACACTGGTTGAAAATTACTGTTCTGGGTCAGTGTTTCTCATTTTATATTTCTCATATATCTCTCAATAGAAAGGGCAGCTATGATTCTGATCTGTAACATTAGCTCCACCCCTACCCCAACTATTGCCATTTGATTTATTCCTTCTGAAAATTGTTGCTTTTGGTATCTGGAAAAATTATAATTGACCAATGCACTACTTCATTTGAAACAGTTCTTATCCACAGAAATTTATTTAATATCTATATAAGATTCCAAAATTATGAAAGAGGTTATTTTCAAGTTAAACTTTTGTACTAAAACAAAATTCTAATTTTTGAAAGTCTTGACCTATACCCACACCATATATTTAGTCTCTCTTATCTCAATCTAAATGACAGGCAAACTAAACAGTTTCTCTCTTGGCAGTTATCAGACCATAAAACTTTAGTTAATTAAAAAATCAATTAACCTTTAGCACAAAAGATTAAAGGAGATGAAATCTATATTCTTTTGCTAGGAGTGTTATGACAAAATTCCATAGGCTGGAACAACAGATATTTTTTCTCATAATTATGTAGGTTAGAAATTAAAGATCAAGATGATAACATGTTTGAGTTCTTCTGACTTCTCTTCTTGGTTTGCAGATGCCCACCACTCTACAGTGTCTTCTCATGTCTTTTCTCTGTGTTGATGGCCCTGGTATCTCTTTGTGTGTCCAGATATTCTCTTATAAGGAACAGTCAAACTGAATTAAGTCCTACACTATCAGCTTAATTTAACTTAATTATCTATTTAAATACCTTATATTCAAAATATACCTAGTCACATTCTGATGTACGAAGGGTTAAGGCTTGAACATTTAAATTTTAGGGGAATATAATATAACTCCATAACACAATCTATTTTAAGACCACTCTTCTTTCATACCTCCTGGCTACTGAACATTAAACTACAGTTAAAATGTACAAAACAAGTAGTAGTATAAAATAATATATACTTTTATGTTATAGCAATACATCATGATTTTCTGATCAAGAATCTGCTTGTTATTTTAACAAGCATGGAAGGGTAACTTGCTTATTTAAATACAGGGTCTAATAAAAACTTAGTTTTAGTGATGAAAGCTATTTCATATTAGATCATAAATTGATATATGATATCTGATTAATGCTTCTGTTTATCTAATTTTTTATATTTTTACAATGCCTATTTACATATTGATAGCCAGTGTTGAAGAAAATGCCATTTTAGGTCAAATGTCATTTTAGTTTAGAGATTCAAGAATTGTGCCATTCAATGCTAGCAAACTTAGAATTTACTCAATACCAACAAAATGGCTGATAATTGATCATTTTTAGAGACTCCGGTGTCAAATAAGATTGCTAAAAGAATGAGAAAATAATTTTTTGCATAACAGGAACTACATTCAAGAAAGATTTTTATTTCTTGTCATATTTATCTTCTAGATCAGGGGTGCTCAATATGTCGATCGTGAACTACTGGTTGATCGCGAAGGACGTGTGGGTAGATTGCATGACATTAAAAAGACATTTGTCTTTTGATTGGCATACAGGGTAGCCAATCTGACGTCTGAACTTTTGACACCCTACTCATGCGCGTTGAACCGCGCTAACTTGTTCAGTTACATTGCTGCTAGTTAGCCTTCAATTTATTTAAACTAAATACAACAAAGGGTATAAAAATGAGTGCCGTAGCTGGTCCGAGTAAGAAGCCTAAAACCTACCACTTTCATACAGAATGGGAGGGGATTTTTTTTTACTATGTCATATTTAAGTGTGTTTGCCTCATCTGTCTGTGTGCCATTGCTATTCCAAAGAAGGGAAATGTGGAGCAGCTTTTTCGGACTGCTCATAAAAACTATGACATTGACTTTCCTCTGAAAAGAGAGCTGAGAAGGAGAAAGGTGAAAGAAGAATACACAATATTAAATAGTAATAATAGTAACTTAAATAATGATAATATAGAAGAAATAAATTTATGTTTTGCATTTTTATTGTAGGTAGATCATTTTGACTTGGTCATCTTATAAGTAGCTCGGAAGCTGAAAAAGTGTGGACACCCCTGTTCTAAAGTTTCTACTGGAATTGACTTGAATTTAAAAGGAAAATCATTTTTTTTCTTTCCGACATCTATAAATAAATTTTATTAAGCCCATTCATGATGTGTAGTGATTGTTGGTATTTGTTAGGTTTGGTATTCATTGGTGCATAATATAATGCTTATTATTATAGTCTGTCAGACAGACAGCTATCAAAATCAGTGCATTGTACAAAACTTCATGCTAAGCACCTCTCCTTGCATTTTAGTATTTTTTTCCTGACCAAGGGTATCACCAACCTTCTTACAAAGTCGGTCAAGAATGCCATGTCTTCCCAAAAGATCCTCCTCAAAGAAATGCAGTTCAGTATTCTCCATCTATTGGAATTTTACAGAGCAATGATTTTTTAAATTGGGACATTTTATTAGACTAATAATAAGCTTTCCATTTATTATCACTTAACGTTTTATGAGAAAGAAAACTTTAATGCCAAAAAGCTTGTTGAATGCAAACTTTAAGACATTGTTTATTACTCTAATTAACTTACTAAAAAATTTGTCATCCAGTGTCCAAGATTTGAGAACCACTAATCTGGAAAACTAAACAGAAGAAAAAAGAGGCAGTAAATATCTAGAGAACTAATTAAAGATTTGTGCATAGAATAGTCCCTGCCTTCTTAACATGTAAGTAATCTTTTTATTAATACCACCAAAATGATTATTTCTGTGTAACATTTGAAAAAAAAAGTTTATTAGTATATAGTAATAAATAAACAACAAAAAAACCCCTTCTTTTTTAAAAAATTGTGATGTTACCCACTTGAGGCTTTAGTTTCCTAACAAGATTCTCCAGGTTACTTAACATATCTAGTAGCACAAAACTTTCTCTCAATATATATACTAGAGTTTCGAAGATTTTTACATTAAACAAAAACTTCAGATTGCAAATAATGATTAAATATAAGATATAAATTTTCAATTAGAAGCAAAATCATAGTGGTTGATTAAGGTGTAACAATCCATCGTCAATTATAATTAGATATTTGCAATGTAAATCTGTGTATGGGAGTGAGATACTGATTACTGACCCAAATTTATATTGACTTAATTTCTCATCAGAACTTCTATGTTTCTAATAGTGATAAATATTTCTGACATATTACAATCTTTGATTAATCTGAAAGAGCCAAGTATAATAATATTTCAAAAGTATAAATCTAGTTGAGATTATAATTATTTGTTTAAACAACAATTTATTATAATCTTAATGGCTCTGTCTTCTGAATTGATTTTATGTGAAGAATTATAAGTCCTTCAAGATATTTCTTATAGGTAGAATTACTTCAGAATAACATGTAGAAGTATATGTAGAACCAGATTAGAAAGTTATCTATATTGTCCAATTTGAAAAGAGCTATAAGGACTCTCAAGAATAAGTTTTTTTGAAAAATCGTGGAGGAGTAGGTGGATATTACACTCATCTTCATCAGGAACCAACCACTGATGTAATAACAAAATATAAGACCAATCATCCTGGAAAACAATTCAAGACTAAATGGAGAGGAGACTTGTAACCAAGATTCACAGAAGAAGCCACCGCAAGACTGCTAGGAGAGGCAGAGACATGAAAAGACCTGGCTCGACTCTCACAAGCAGCTGAGGTTCCTGAGGGATGTCTCAGTTGTGGCAGGTTAACCCTCCGAAGCATGAAGCCAAAACTCAAAGTTTGGCTCCTCAACCTAGAGCACCAGAGCTGAGAAGAGGTGCTCATCTAGCATTCAGCTGTGGAGAGTGCTGAGCTTTCTCACCCAGTAGAGGAGTTCTCATTGATGCAAGCACATTCTTAAAGAGCCAATGCACAAAATCTCATTCATAGCCATTTATCCTGGGCTCTGGCAGAGGGAGGGATGAGTGGAGTATTGACATGTCAGGAGAATCTGAGTTTTGTGGCTCTGGGTAGAGACATGGTGGGGGACAGCGGCTAGGATCCCTGTACTAAGTCATTCTTCAATACCACAGTTGCTGTCTTTCTTGGCAGAAACATGTTTCTCTGTGTGTCATCAACCTAGCAATGGCTCCAACCTCAGGAATCCTTCTTGACCTACCTTATGGAGATTAGGCCTTGCTGATGAATCAGCAGCCTTGGCCAGGGAGTAGAGGTCTAGATAGATTCATGGTGTGACAGTGACTCAATTGTCTGGCATAGAAATCAAAACTTATTCCCCCTACTTTCCTGTTGATAGGTGCTTTCTCCTCAGAAAGATTTAGTAGAGCTGTCAGCAGATCCACAACAATCCAAAATCTATGGGACACAGCAAAAGCAGTCCTGAGGAAAAAAAAAATTATTGCATTACAGGTATACCTAAGGAAACAAGTATAATCTAGCCTGACCAGTGGTGGCACGGTGGATAGAGCATTAGCCTGGTACACTGTGATCCCAGGTTTGAAAACCAGAGGTAACAGGGTTAAGCATGGGCTTATCTGGCTTGAGTGTAGGCTCACTGGTTTGAGTGCAGGGTCTCTGGCTTGAATCCCAAGGTTGCTGGATTGAGCAAGGGATCACTGGCTTAACTGGAGCTTTCCAGTCAAAGTATATATGAAAAGCAATCAGTGAACAACTAAAGTGCCACAACCATGAGTTTATGGTTCTTCTCTTTCTTCTCTTCTCTTCTCTTCTCTCTCTTTCTCTCTCTCTCTCTCTCACACACACACACACAAAAAAAAAAAGAAAGAAAGAGAGAAAATGAAAACCAAAAATAAGAAAAATCTTTGATGAAAAATCTAACTTTTTACTTAAAGGAACTTGAAAAAGAATAACAAAACCCAAAGTGAGAGGAAAGGAAATAATAAAGATCAGAGCAGAAATAAAGAAAAAACAATCTAAAACAACAATGTAGGTCCTGGCCAATTGGCTCAGCAATAGAGCATTGACCCTCGCCATGTCGAAGTCCCCAAGTTCAATTCCTGGTCAGGGCTCACAGGAGACACAACCATCTGCTTCTCCTCCCTTCCCTTCCTCTTCTTCAGGCCATGGCTCTCCTGAAGTCATGGATCGATTGATTCGAGCACATCACCCCAGGCACTGAGGATGGCTTTGTGGAGCCTCTACCTCAGGCACTAAAAATGGCTAAGTTGTGAGCAGCCCCAGATAGATGTTGCCTGGAGAATTTCAATCAGGGGGAACATGTGGGAGTCTATCTTTTTATCTT
Source organism: Rhynchonycteris naso (assembly GCA_037038555.1). Lineage (NCBI taxonomy): Eukaryota > Metazoa > Chordata > Mammalia > Chiroptera > Emballonuridae > Rhynchonycteris > Rhynchonycteris naso. The sequence goes on along the minus strand of CM072997.1, from coordinate 178,856,764 downwards.
CTCTTCTTTCACTAAAAAAGAAAAAAGAAAGAAAAAAAAAGAAACAAAAGATTAATGAAACTAAGAGCTGAATGAAACTAAAAGCTGGTTCTTTGGAAAGATAAACAAAACTTGACAAACCTTTAACCAGACTCACAAAAAGAGAGAGAGAGAGAGAGAAAGAGGACGCAACCATATAAAATCAGAGATGAAAGAGAAGTAACAACTGACACTAAAGAGATAGAAAGCATTGTAAGAATATATTACAAACAGCTATATGCCAACAAATTGTACAACCTTGATGTTGGGCAGATAAAATATATTATGCTCACTTTGTTAAAGATGTTGCTGCCCGTGTGAAAGTTCGTTGATATTAATGTGTGTTGGGGGACAGGCTGTGGGCAGGCCGGGTCGTTATACCCTAAGGCTTAGTCTTAAGAGTAAGCTTTTCCCCACATCCTTGACTGATTGGATGATGTAGTGTGGTGCACTCTCATGAGGAATCCTCCCATAATGTCTCAGATAAGTGACTTTGTATTGGAGACTTTCTTGTTTATATATTGGATTAAAGGTTTTGAATCTACACTATAAAGTGGGGCAGACCAGGAGCTTGCTCACTCTTGGTTCCTGGGGTTAGTATTAGAGAGGAGAGCAGAGAGAGGCCACATGGAGTAGAGGAGAAGCAGCCAAGATGGTGGAGTGCTGAAAGAGAAGCCAGTTTGTGCAGAGTTTATGCAGGAGAAGGAGATGGGAAACAGCTGAATAAGGCTGGTGAGCTAGAAACTTAGAAACCTTTAATTCTAGGAAACTTGGATAAGTCAGTAGCTTTGTGAACACTGAATGAGTGGGTTTTGGATTCCAGTGTGTGTTTTTACTTTCCCACTGGGTGCAAGCTAGGATTAAAGATGATGGCCCACCAGTTTTTGGCTCCATTGTTTCACTACCGACTGTCAAAATCTAATGCGAAGCTGCATGGGCCAGGCGGCTGTGATGGTGGCCTTGGCCACTGGATTTACACTAGATGAAATAAATTCCTACAAACATACAATCTTCCAAAACTGAGTCAGCAAAAATCAGAGATTCTGAACAAACAGACTATAGCAAGGGAAACTGATGCAGGAATTAAAAAACTTCCAACAAAATTATGCAGTTCTCAGTTTTTTTTCTGTTTTACTTATTTCACTCAGTATAATGTGATCAAGGTCCATCCATGTTGTTGTAAATGATCCGATGTCATTATTTCTTATGGCTGAGTAGTATTCCATAGTATATATGTACCAAAGCTTTTTAATCCACTCGTCCTCTGATGGACACTTGGGCTGTTTCCAGATCTTCGCTATTGTGAACAATGCTGCCATGAACATGGGGGCGCATTTCTTCTTTTCGAACAGTGCTATGGTGTTCTTAGGGTATATTCCTAGTGGGATAGCTGGGTCAAAAGACAGTTCGATTTTTAATTTTTTGAGGAATCTCCATACTGTTTTCCACAGTGGCTGCACCAGTCTGCATTCCCACCAACAGAGCAGGAGGGTTCCCTTTTCTCCACATCCTCGCCAGCACTTGTTCTGTGTTGTTTTGCTGATGAGCGCCATTCTGACTAGTGTGAGGTGATATACATAAGTGGGACATAAAAGTGAGACTATGAGACATGGACAAGAGTGTGGCGGTTATGGGTTGGGGGGAGGGAGGAGAGGGAGGGAGGGAGAGGGAGGGAGAGGAGGGAGGGGAGGGCACAAAGAAAACCAGATAGAAGGTGACAGAGGACAATTTGACTTTGAGTGATGGGTATGCAACATAATTGAATGATAAGATAACCTGGAGATGTTTTCTTTGAACATATGTACCCTGATTTATTAATGTCACCCCATTAAAATTAATTTTAAAAATGTGAAAAAAAAAACAGAAAAACTTCCAATAAACAAAAGTCCTGGACCAGATGACATCATAAGTTATTTTTACCACACAGTCAAAGAATAATTAACTCTTGTTCTTCCCAAACTATTTAAAAAGATTCAAGAGGAGTGTAAAGCCAGTAGCCACGGTCACCATGAGAGCCTCCTGGCCTGTGCAAATTCAGGTTTGTTTCAGACAGATGGTAATGAAACAACGGAGCCAAGAACTGGTGGGTCAATAGTTTAATCCTAGCTTGCACCCGGCGAGCAAGAAATACACACACTGGGAAAACACTTCCTTTTCTATTTAAGGCTCCCAAAGCTAATGACTTATTCGAGTTTCCTAGAATCAAAGGTTCCTACCTCACCAAGCTTATTCACATCTGTTCCCCATCTCCTTCTTTCTGCACAAACTCTGCACACACTGGCTTCGTCTTCAGCACTCAGCCACTTTTGCTGCTTCTCCTCTCCTCCACTTGGCCTTTCTCTGCTCTTCTCTCTAATGCTAATCTCAAGAACCAAGAGAGTGCAAGCTCCCAGTCTGCCCCACTTTATAGTATAGAAATCAAAACCTTTAATCTAATATACAAACAAGGAAGTCTCTGATACAAAATCACATATCTGAGGCATAATGGAATTCCTCATGAGAGTGCACCACCCATCAAAAAGGGTGGAAAAGGATAAGTCTTAAAACTAAGCCTTAGGCTATAAGGATCCTGCCTGCTTACAGCCTGTCCTCCCACATCCAATGCAAACTATAAGCGAGCAAACATATACATCATATTTGCAAACTTATTTGACCAACATGGGAAGATTCTAGAGCTCATTTTACAAGGGCAGCATCATCCTAATTCCAAAACCAGGTAAAGACACAGCAAACAAAGAAAATTTTAGACCAATATCCTTGATGAACATAGATGATAAATCTTCAACAAAATACTAGCAAACTTGATCCAGCAATGCATTAAAAGATTATATATCAGGATCAAGTGGGATTTATTCCAGGGATGCAAGGTCGGGACAACATCTGCAAATCAAAAAATGTGATATACCACATAAGCAAAATAAAGGATAAAAATTATATGATTGAATCAGTAGATACAGAAAAAGCATTTTTTAAAATTCAGCATTTATGTTAAAAACTTTCAGCAAAGTGGGAATCAAAAGAACAGACCTCAACATAAATAAAGGTCATATATGACAAACCTACTGCCTACATCATATTTAATGGACAAAAACTATAGCTGTTTTCCTTAAGATCAGGAACAAGACAGGGCTATCTGCTATCACCACTCTTATTCAATATAATACTGGAAGCCCTAGCCACAGCAATAAGTCAAGAAGAAGTAAAAAGCATCCAAACTGGGAAGGAAGAAGTAAAGTTGTCATTATTTGCAGATAACATGATTCTGTATATGGAGACCCCTAAAGAGTCTACCAAAACCTACAAGAACTGATCAATGAATTCAGTAAAATAGCAGGATACAAAAAGCATTAAGTCACAATTTGCATTTTTATACAGCAATAATGAATTGTTAGAAAAGAAAACTAAGAAAACAATACCATTCACAATAGCTTCAAAAAAAAATAAAATGACCCTAGTCGATTGGCTCAGTGGTAGGGCGTTGGCCAGTGTGTGGAAGTCCTAGGTTTGATACTCAGTTAGGGCATATAGGAAAAGCAACCATCTGCTTTTCTACCCCTTCCCCTCCCCCTTCTCTCTCATTCTTTCTCTCTCTCTCTCCTCCCCTCCCACAGCTATGGCTCCAATGGTTTGAGCAATTTGGCCCCAGGTGCTGAAGATAGTCCATGGCTTTGCCTCAGGGGTTGAAATAGCTCAGTTGCAGAGCAACAAAGCAGCATCCCCAGATGGGCAGAGCATCGCACTGTAGGGGACTTGCTGGGTGGATCCTGGTCAGGGTGCATGCAGAGGTCTATCTCTGCCTTCCTGCCTCCTGTCTCTCACTTAATTTAAAAAAAAAAGAGAGAGAGAGAGAATAAATACCTAGAAATGAATTCAACCAAGGATATAAAAGATCTGTACTCAGAAAACTATAAGATATTGAAGAAAGAAAATGAAACAGACACAAAAGGAAGCATATACCATGTCCCTGGATAGGAAATCTTACCATCAATAAAATGTACATACTACCTAAAGCAATCCATAAGTTCAATGAAATTCCTATCAAGATAACAATGGTGTAGTTTACAGAATCCAAACAAATATTCCAAAAATGTATATAGAATGACAAAAGACTCTAAATAACAAGAGTAATCTTGAGAAAGAAGAGTCAAGTTAGAGGAATCATACTACCTAATATCAAACTAAACTATAAGTCATAGCAATTAAAACAGCAATATACTGGCATAAAAATAGACATAAAGATTAATGGAATAGAATAGAGAGCCCAGAAATAAACCAACACCAATATAGCCAATTAATATTTGACAAAGGAGGTAAGAACATAAAATGTTACGGTCTATTCAATAAATAGTGTTGAAAAAGTTGGACAGATATATGCAAAAATATGAAATCAGATGACCTTCTTATACCATACACAAGAATAATCTCAAAATGGATTAAAATCTTAAATTTTAGACTTTAAACCATAACAATCTTAGAAGAAAACATAGGCAGTAAAATCCTGGATATTTCTCATAGCAATATTTGTTCTGATGTATCTTCATGGACAAAGGAAACAAAGAGCAAATAAACAAATGGGACTACATCAAACTAAAAAGTGTTTGCACAGCAAAGGAAACTATCAACATAGTGAAAATACAACTTATTGAATGGGAGAACCTATCTACTGATACATTTGATAAGGAATTATTATCAAAAATCTACAAACAACTTCTAAAACTCAACACCAAAACAACCCACAATCCAATTAAAAATGGGCAAAGGACCAGACTAGACACTTTTCTAATAAGGATATACATAGCCACTAGACATATGAAAAGCTGCTCCATGTCACTAATCATTAGAGAAATGCAAATTAAAACCACAATGAGATATCACCTCACACTTGTCAGAATGGCTATCATCAATAAATTAATAAACAAATGTGGACTAGGATGTGGAGAAAAGGGAACCCTCCTGCACTGTTGGTGGGAATGCAGACTGGGGCAGCCACTGTGGAAAACAGTATGAATATACCTCAAAAAGTTAAAAATGGAACTACCATATGACCTAGCAATTCCACTTCTGGAGATTTATTTGAAGAAACTCAAAACACTCATTAGCATGAATATATGTACTTCTATTTTCATTGAAGCATTATTTACAATAGCCAAAATTTGAAAGCAACCTAAGTGCTCATCAGTCGATGAGTGTATAAAAAAGCCATGCTACATTTACACAGTGGAATACTATATAGCCTTAAAAAGGAAGAAAATCTTACCTTTTGCATGGATGGACCTGGAGAACATTTTGCTATGTGAAATTAGCCAGAGTAAAATGAGTACCATATGTTTTCACTCATATGTTCAATGTAATGAACAAAATGAGCTAACCAGCAAAACAGAGATAGACTCATACATAGAGAGCAGGCTGACAGCTATTGGGCGGGGGATTAGGTGAGGAGGTAGAGGGATTGAAGAAAAACAGGCAAAAAAAGAAAGCAAAGACTCATGGACATAGACAATAATGTGGTGTTTGCTGATGGGTGGGGGGAGGTGAAGGAGGATATAGTGCAGATAAATGGTGATAGACAAAGACTTGACCTGGGTGGGTGAAGACACTGTATGCTGTACAGAGAAGTGTTGTGGAGTTGGGCACCTGAAATCTGTAAAATTATTTTTACTAGTGTCACCCCAATAAAATCAATTTTAAAAAGAGTCCCAAGGACCTCCTTCATCCAGTTGCTATGTATCTAAACTACTGTAAGTTAAATGCATCCATATCCTTTTTTTTCTTTCTTTTTTTTTGTCTAATGTATATTAGGTACAAAATATTGCAAGGCAGTGGTTCTTAACCTTTTTTGAGGTACTGAACCCACCAGTTTCACATGCGCATTCACCGAACCCTCCTTTAGTGATAAATAAAATATGATTTTTTTTCCAAATTCAAGACATAGGTATATGTTTTTTTACTGGTGCACAAAATGAGCCATACATGAACATCACCTTGCTCAAAGAACAAAACCAACAAAGTGCATATAAACTCACAACAAATTAAGGTATTACTTTATTCTGGCCTCCACAGCAGAGGCTTCTCCGAACCCCTGAGACTGACTCATCGAACCCCTAGGGTTCGATAGAACCCAGGTTAAGAACCACTGTTGTAAGGGGTAATATAGAATGAATCTACCATTAGAAATGATTGACTTTACCAGATGCAAAGAGAATAAAGGCACAGGAAGCATGGGAAATAGGGAGAATGAACCAAAAAGATGAGTACCTTTCTCTAGATAGAATCCCACTGAAATCACCAATTATGACATCTTTCAGATTGTTCATTCTTTTCAGGTTCACAGATTTATTTATCTTCCATGATGCTTGTTCATAGAACATTTCCTTCAATTTTTTAATATTGGAAATGATAGAAGCCATTGGTTAAAATGTATAGAACATTTTCCTGATTCTCTACAGTGTTCCTTATAATGACATTTTTTTCAACTTCCAACTTTTATACTAATAACATGGGTATTTAAAGACCTTTACTTGAAAGGAATGCATATATTCTTGACAATATTATTCTTTTATACTACAAAGAAGTCAGGGTCAATAGAGGTATTAAAGCCTAGAGATTTGGGAATTTAAAAAATGCAAATTTGAATCCTGTTTCTCCTACTTCCTATTCATGTCATCTCCTACAGCTTACATACTTAGCATTTCTAAGGCTCAATTTTCTCATATTTTGAATACAATGCAGTATTTTAAGTAATTCCTGTCATCTTGTGTTTAATCCCTGCTAAAATACATCATCATTAAAATGAAATTTGTTTTTTTAAATATAAGTTTCACTTCTGTGAGCCTGAAGCACTACATACTGTGAAAGTACCATCCCATAAAAATAACTGAATGATCTAGATAAAATATATAAATTATATTTCTGTAAATGAATTGCTGAACTGATTAGAAAATAAAAAAGTAGTTAAAAGCTAAATAAAAGAGAAAAACCTGGGGTTAAGAATTGAAGCTAGATTTTATTCTAAGGGCATCTGCTAAACAGTAGGAATACTGAGCTTCTGTTTTAGTGGCTGGAAATGGCCAACCAGTCAGGGCAAAAAGTGTAAATATTCTTTAGGGTAGCTTTGCTTCAATCTGAACCTCTAGATAAAATTTTCAAGAATAATGAACTCATCACATGAAATCACAAAGCACACAAAGGAACCAGAAACCATAAGAAGCCTGACACTGTAAATAAAAGGTCAACAGAAACAAGAACCGTAAAAATCAGATACAAAGTCTTCAGATGCTAGAATTTTCTTAAATGTCTGTGTTTTAAGAAATAAGGGGCCCTGGCCGGTTGGCTCAGTGGATAGAGTATTGGCCCGACCTATGAACATCCCAGGTTCGATTTCTAGTCCAGGCATACATGAGAAGTGACCATTTGCTTCTGTCCCTCTTCCTGTCTCTCTCCCCCCTCTTCCCTCTTCCTCTCTGCTGCCAGTGTCTCCACTGGTTGGAGCATTGGCCCGGGGAACTATGGATAGCTCAGCTGATTTGAGCATCAGCCCCAGAAGGGGGTTGCCAGGTGGATCCCAGTTGGGGCGCATGCAGACGTCTGTCTCACTATCACCCCTCCTCCCACATAAATAAACAAACAAACAAATAAATAAATAAACAAAATGTGAGTAAAGAACAGGAGTCTATAAAAATAACCAGGTGGACTTATAATAACCAGACAAGCAAAATTTAAGAAACCTACAATGTATGCTGAAGCATCGTTGAGCCAACAACAGCATGAGCCATTTTTACTTTCCTGTCTTAAGGAGCTTGGAAGAGAGGGTTACAGTATGCTGTAGCCAGTTGTATTGTAGCTATAGCAAAGCATCAGCTGAGATGAGCTACAAACTTTGGTGAAAGCATGCAGCTTCTGCTGACCCACAGCTCACTAAGGCCATAGCTTGGGAAATAAAGAGCCTTTATCTCCCCTCCCACACTCAGTAATTTGTTGGTACCTTTAACTGGCCAAACACACCCGATGCCAGAGTCAAGAACTTTTTTGATGCAAGACATAGAGGTTAGTGTGTCAGAGTGGAGTGGAGAAGAGAGGATTAAAAGAGCAAAAAGGTAATTCCCGGTACAAAAGCTTAAGAGACATTAAACTTTAAGTTACATTTAAACATAGTTATAAAAGCGGAAAATAAAACAAGCATAAACAGCCTGACCAGGCGGTGGCGCAGTGGATAGAGCGTCGGACTGGGATGCAGAAGACCCAGGTTCAAGAGCCCAAGCTCGACAGCTTGAGCGCGGACCCATCTGGCTTGAGCAAAAAGCTCACCAGCTTGGACCCAAGGTCACTGGCTCCAGCAAGGGGGTTCTCAGTCTGCTGAAGGCCCGCGGTCAAGGCACATGTGAGAAAGCAATCAATGAACAACTAAGGTGTTGCAACGGCAATGAAAAACTAATGATTGATGCTTCTCACCTCTCTCTGTTTCTGTCTGTCTGTTCTTATCTATCCCTCTCTCTGACTCTCTCACTGTCCCTGTAAAAAACAAAACAAAAAAACAAGGATAAACAAATATTCAAAGACAAAATGGTTGATAATTTTTTAGAATTGCTTAAAGACAATATCCTGAAATCAAAAGGCAAGCCCAGTACAAAAATAAATTCACAAATATACAGTATAATTGTGAAACTGAAGAACACCAAAGATGACACAAAGATCTGAAAAGCAGTTGGACGCAAAAATAAGATTACTTACCAAAAGGGAGCTGTTAATGCATACCTGATTTCTCAACAGCAACAGGCGAGATGCAAGGTGGAAATAACACCTTCAGTAAACTATGGTATATCTCACCGCATTTAATACTCACCTTTTAAAGTTATCTCAAAAGAAGAGATGCAAAATATAGACATTTTCAGATAAAAAGCAACTGAGAGGTTTAAAATCTCCTGATTTGCTTTAAAGACAGTTTCAAAGAATGAACTTCAGGAATAAGAAAAGTGATCAAAGGTAAAATCTGAGATGCAATAAGAACTAATGAGCAAGCATTAAATAGGCAGATATATCTAAACATAGAAATCACAATTTCCAAAGTAGAAGTAAAAAGAAAATAGAATAAAATTAGGGGTTGGACCCTCAATTCAAAAGAGGGGAAGAAAAAAATATAAAATTTCTGCATAGAAAGCACAAAATAAGATAGTAGAAATTATTCTTTATTATTATCAGTAAAGTCAGGTGAATATAGATCTAATGTTCCAACTAAAAACTGGAAAATGGTGGATTTAAATACACAATAATATTTTATTTTCAACAGACATACCTTATATATGAGGATCACTCTCCAAAAAATCAATTCAAATTTTGGAAAATGAAATCTCAAGCTATTGTCTTTCAAGAGAGCACTTAGAATGATAGTGTTGTCAAATAAACAGATTTTAGCCTGACCAGGTGGTGGTGCAGTGGAGAGAGCATCAGCCTGGGACGCTGAGGGTCCAGGTTCAAAACCCTGAAGTCACCAGCTTGAGTGTGGTCGCATAGATATGTCCCCATGGTCACTGGCTTGAAACTTAAAGTCGCTGGCTTAAGCCCAAAGTCACTGGCCTGACCAAGGGGTCACTGGCTTGGCAGAGCTCCCCAGTCAAAAAAAATATGAGAAAGCAGTCAATGAACAACCAAGGTGCCACAAGTATGAGTTGATGTTTTTCATCTCTTTCCCTTCCTGTCTTTCTGTCCCTATCTGTTCCTCTCTCTCCTATATCTTTCTTGCTAAAGAAATAAAAATAAGATAAACAGATTTTAAGGCAAACAGCCTTGTTAGATTTTAAGATCGCTATATAACCACTATACTACATAATAAAAGGTTCAATTCAGCAGAATGTATACATTCTGTATACACAATAACATAGCCAGGTTACAGACAGCGAAAAATGACAGAACTATGAGCAGAAATAGACAAATTTTGCCATCATATGAGGAAAGTATTCACAGTTCTCTCACTAATTAATGGACAAACAAAAGTCAGCTTTGTCCACTAATTAGTGGACTAATTCTTTTCAAAGTTCATATGGACTTTTACAGTCAATAAACAACGAATTTTGCAGATATGTAAATTAAAATTTATATTAAAAGTTGATAAATACTAGGATAAAGAAAAACATAGACCAGAATAAGAAAGGTCAAGAGTGTTAGTGCAAGAGGGAAATTTAGAGAGCTGTCCAGAGTGCAATTTTAAATGTGGTTAGAAAAGGCATCATTGAAATAGTAATATTTGAATTAAGATGACCAAGGTGAAGGCATTCTAGAAGGGGGACACTGCTAGTGTAAAAGGCTAAGGCAGGGGGTTACTGTATATGTTCAAGTGCATTGATAAAGAGGGGAAGAAAGGGTTAGGAGAAGAGGTTATAGGCAGCGGAACACTAAGGGTCTCATATCTCATAGGTCACGTAAGTACTTTGGCATTTTCTCTGAGTAACATGGGAGGGAAGTCCTCAGAGGGCTGGGACCAGTGCAGGGACTTGATCTGCCTCAGGATTTAAAAGGCCTCCCTGGCTGCTGGATTTAGAATAGACCATAGTGAAGCAAGGTTGTAGCTCAGAGGCAGTGAAAGAATGCTCTCACATTCTTTTAATGGATAACATATATACTCAAAAAAAGAAAAAAAGAAGTCAAAAGAAGATCAAGAAAAGGGAAGACAAAATAGCAAATCCCTCTGGCTGGGTAGTGGAAAAGAACTGAGGAAGAAATGCCAGGAGAGTTTTAAGCATAAATTGCTATGTAACTTGCGATATGATCCTTTCTTGTGATCTGATAAATTTTTAGAAAGTGCAAAAAGGTATTTTAAATGTTCCTAGAATTAGCACATAATGATGTGTTGTCCATATGAGTAGTTCAGGCTGTTTGGGTACTCACTCACTCTCAAATAGGAATTTAATTGGGTTTTTCCTGAAACCTAACTTCTTAAATAGATGTGGTCCTGACTTCTTTCTTCAGTAAAAGATACAGCATGTTTCACTTGCTCTCCTTAGCATAAGATACTAAAAGATTAAAAGTATTTATGCTTTCACACATCCTAGAAAGTATAAATAGGATTCTGACTATTTTTCTCATCAAGAAGAATCATTGCCATCAAATAAAGAGTGCTCACCTGAGTAACTGTAACACTAATTTAAACAAAATGCTGACTATCTTTTGGACCTCGCACCATATGTCACAACTCTGAAAAATTTACCTGAGGAAGAATGTCCTAACCTTCACAGATCTCACAGTCTTGTAACTAAGACCCATTGCCTTGTATGTGGTAATTACAGCTGAAAAGATTCGTCAGGGTCTGACTCAGAAGGAGAACAGGCTAAAGGTAGAACTGTAGGTAAGAATCTGGTCTTCAGATCCCCAGATTATAATGACTATGGTGTCATTTATTTTATACATTATAGTATGTGTTTAGATATGAACGCACACTTTGGAAAGAATGTTATTTATTCATATTTGCCAACTCTACCTATTTTACTTTGAGAAAGAAATACATGCTTTTTTGCCAAATGATTACAGTCCTTCCACAGACACTTTTTTTCTGCATCTATAGAACTACTTTATGTTAGAGTAGTTTCTTCTCTGAGGCTGAAGAAAGCTCCAAGTGCAAGGGGAAAAAGTGGAAATAAGTAGGGCAGTTCCTTCATTTAGGCAGTGGTGCTCTGGTGAGAAGATCGGGGAGAATTAGAAAATCTTGCCGAGAGTCTGGCTTTGCTGCTAACCTTGGGCAAGTGAGTCTCGATTTCTTCATCTGTAAAATACTAAGCCCACAGGCTCTTTATAAAGAATAATATATATATATTATTCATATATATATTATTCATATATATATTAAGATGCCGTATAACGGTAGATCACATCAGAGCTGTGTCGGGCATTCTTTCCATCATTTTAAAATGAATATTTAATTTCTACTGTGTTCTATGAATTGTGCTATACTCTCCAGGATGAACTGCCCTCATGGGTTTTTAGTGAAGGCTGGGGTGATAAGATGTCTGTGTAGGACCCTCTAATAGGACAGAAAGAAGATAACAGGGTAAGTGTGTGAAATTAAAGAAGGTTTTTCAGAGCAGAGATAAATTCTCTATTCTGATGGCATTAGTGTTCTCATTTTATAAATGTTGACAAGTGTTTTTTCCTCTTCTTTTAAAGTCAAAGTGGATAGGGAAGGAAAGAGAAAATGGAGAAAAGAAATCAAAGCAGGTTTATAAATGTATTAAATACATGTATTAATTTCTAAATGGCAGTAATTATATTACATTTTTATATTTCACCTTGTTCAAAATACAATTTTTAAAATAATAGTATTCATATGCTATTAAATTTTAGATAGTTCAGGTGTAATCTTTTATTACAACATGAGGGGTAATGATTTTAAAGCACCTAGCATTGTTTTTAGTATTTTTTTAGTATCAATTTTATTTTTGCATAATTATGTTGATTTAACATTAAGACTTTTTCAAAAATTCTCACTATTCTTAAATTGCTAAAATTTTTTTCTATTTTTCCAGCTCTTGAGAGTATTTTGGGTGTTAATTGATTTCTTACTAAGACTTCTTTTTTTTTTTTACAGAGACAGAGAGTCAGAGAGAGGGATAGATAGGGACAGACAGACAGACAGGAATGGAGAGAGATGAGAAGCATCAATCATCAGTTTTTTATTGCAATACCTTAGTTGTTCATTGATTGCTTTCTCATATGTACCTTGACCACGGCCTACAGCAGACCTAGTAACCCCTTGCTTGAGCCAGTGACCTTGGGTCCAAGCTGGCCAGCTTTTGCTCAAACCAGATGGGCCCGTGCTCAAGCTGGCGAGCTCGGGGTCTCGAACCTGGGTCTTCAGCATCCTAGTCCAATGCTCTAACCACTGTGCCACCACCTGGTCAGGCAAATTATTATTTATTTTTGTAGACAAGTGTTTCTATTAAGTTATCTACTTTATGTAGTTTTAAGAGACTTCTTTTCTGAAAAACTCTGAGTTTAGTGAACTTAATTGATTATGTTTTTATTTATTTTTTATTCAGTGAGAGGAGGGGAGGCAGAGACACAGACTCCCTCATGCACCCAACTGGGAACCACCGGGAAAGCCCACTTGGGGGCAATGCTCTGCTCATCTGGGGCATTGCTCTGTTGCTCAGCAATCGAGCTTCTCTTAGTGCCTGAGGTGGAGGCCATGGAGCCATCCTCTGCACCCGGGGCCAACTCACTCCAATAGAGTCATGGCTTCAGGAGGTGGCAGGAGAGGAAGAGAGAGAGAAGTGAGAGGGGAAGGGTGAAGAAGCTGATAGGCACTTCTCCTGTATGCCATGACTGGGAATTGAAACTGGGACATCCACACTAATTGTTTATCTTTTTTTGATTTCAGCAATGAACATATTCATAAATCTTGCATGTTATTTCTTTCTAAATCTTGCAATTATTTATTTCTAAAAGGAACTTGCTATTTCTTATATTAACTCAATTAATTAATAAAATACCTTTATAAAAATAACAGACTTCTGGTAAGGTATTATTTTGTGTGTAATATGTATTTATATTTATATTTATATTGGATGTAATTAAGTTTAAAAACTAGAATCTTGTGAATACTGTGCTCAATTAATTAGAAGCTTGACTTCTTTTCCAATTGCTACACGTGTTCTTCTTAATAATCCCATAGATATTTTTTGTACAATAATTATTTGTTACAACCTTATACAGTAAATTACATACCAACATACATGAGTACAGCTGCCTAAATGAAGGAACTGTTGTCTTCATTTCCAAATTATTCTACCTGGCTTCTTCTTTTTTTTTTTTTTTTAACAGGGACAGAGAGAGAGTCAGAGAGAGGGATAGATAGGGACAGACAGACAGGAATGGAGAGAGATGAGAAGCATCAATCATTACTTTTTCGTTGCTGTTACAACACTATAATTGTTCATTGATTGCTTTCTCACATGTGCCTTGACCACGGACCTTCAGCAGACTGAGTGACCCCTTGCTGGAGCCAGTGACCTTGGGTCCAAGCTGGCGAGCTTTTGCTCAAGCCAGATGGGCCTGCGCTCAAGCTGGCGAGCTCGGGGTCTCAAACCTGGGTCTTTTGCATCCCAGTCTGATGCTCTATCCACTGTGCCACCACCTGGTCAGCTCTACCTGGCTTCTTAAATCCCAGAGAAGTAACTGCTGTCATTAATAGATTCTGGATTTTCAAGAAGTCCATAATCATATGCATCGACTTTGAATTTTATTTCTTTGAAAAAAGATGAAAACAATATATTATTCTGTTTGTCATTTTCTAAACATGTGACATGGCGATGTAAAAGCTGGTTTTTCCTCTTGGACATGATTGATGACTCTTGTATTTTGGTAAATCATTACTGCTCTTAAACATCAGGCACCTGACTCTTTCCCAGCTTGACAATATGTCATCTATCTTTCTGTTCTGTTAAACATTTCACTCTACTTCTAAGCCATTTAAGTGTAGTTGAGACATGATTTTTTTTCACAATAATCTTGCAATTTAACTTCAGTTTGTCATTATTAACTGTTGACTCAACATATTTGGCTGAGATAATTGAGTATTGATTATTTTTGTACTGTCATTTGCAGTTCAAATCAGATCTTTGTAAACACTTGAGATCCTTTCTAATGGCTATTGTATGCTTACTATGTGTGCATAGTTCTAGTCTGGGATTAGGTTCACTGTGCTGAATTCAGGCTCAATTTCCCTTAAAAGAAAACAGCAGCTCAATGATAAAGCAAGAGTACTTTCCACTGCTTCTTCAACTCTTTCCTCCTTTTTTCTTGAATTGTAAGCAAAATACAGAATTCTGAAACTCAGTGAAGGTGGGGGTGGGGGAGTGGAGGAAGGAAGGTCACTGGGTCTTCATAACTTTGTGAGGATAGATGGTCACAGCATGCTGCAACCTCATTCTTCTCTTTCTCTGGGCAAAGCAGACTATTAATCATTACTATTTCCAAAAATAATATAGCAGTCTTATTCTTCCTTTTTTTCACATGCATGCTTACGCACACTTTTGTTTTTTAATCCCTTTTCTTTTATTTTAGTTTGCCATGAGTTATTTCTGTTGCGTTTTAAGACCTACAGAAGCATAATTCAAAGTGATGAAAATTTGTATTCAATATTTTAAAATTTCTTGACTATGACTCACTTGGTAAGAATCCTACTCTAGGAGACACTAGAAAAACTAAAGAATTGACAGTATTATCTATACACAGTGGCATTGTGAAATGAAGGTTGAAATTTGGGAGCCAAAGGACCAAAGTACAAGTCCTTACTCTGGCTTTCCTGTGCTACTTTGCATATGTCACTTAATTGTCAGACTTTCAGTTGTCTCATCTATAAATAGTGTTGTACTGATACCAACTTCAGAATTGCCATAATAATTAAATAAGATAAATTATGGAATAGTATTGTAATAGCTATAGTACTTGATGTCAAAGCTGTCAAATAATTTAGACTCTATGTGAATAAAAGACACAAACATTGAAATGGAGACTAATACTAACTGAAAAATCACTGGTTACTCTTCCCAACATTCAGTAAATACAGTGTGTCCATAAAGTCATTTTGCACTTTTGCCCTGTGACCAGTCAAAAGTGCACCATGACTTTACGGACACATTGTATATAATATGGGGTATTCAGAAGGCAAGCACTGAGTATATGTGAAGTCGCTGAGTGAAATTGGGACTTAAAAATGGATCTTCAAAGATAGGTAAAAATTTGTGATATAAAAATAGAATCTTCCAAGTGTTCCCACCAGGAAGCAGTCAACTTAATTCATTCATTAAACCATTTGTTAAATATTTATGAAGTATTTACCATAGTCTATACTGTGCTGTGTCAAGGAACACTGTGGATGATGAATTGGCTACGAATAGAAAAGAAGTACTTGACTTTTGTGACATGGTATACATTTTAATCTTTGGATTCTGTAAAATGAAAAGATAGTACCCTCTTTATCACAGGCTGACTAATTGGGAAACTTTTCAGATTGTAGTCAACCTTGTATTATGGCTTTGTACTTAACAGAAATGCTCCTGGACAGTCATTGCCAAATTTGAAGGCAATAAATGCTACCATTTTTTTACTCTATATCTTACTAAGCTTTCTAGTCATATTGATTACCAAGTTAAATATAAGAGATTGTATTTACTTATAGACGTGCTATTTATTGTGTCCAATTCTGCTTATAAGCAGGTTAAATAAAAGCTCAGTGAAGTGCCAGACTGATTTTTTGAAAATGTCTGCATTTGTTCAAGATTATTTACCTAGATATTATTAAAACATAAGTGAAATTTTTACTTTCCTAGAAACTAATAAGTCAAGCTTATTTACTTTTTGTAATTTATCTTATGTTCACTTAACTGAATAAAAAAAAATTCTTAAGGAGTCCTCAGTAGCCTCCAGAGTATAAATCAGAGGGGTTTGTAAATACTTAACTCATTGCTGTATATAGACCCTCATTTAGAGGCTTATCTGAATTCTCTATTTATCTAATAAATCCATTTAAACACTATTTCTAGTTTGGGATGTGCTTACAAAACAGAAAATATGATAACCTTAATGAGAGGGGGAAAATAGCTTTGAATAGCTTTAGTAACTTGTAAACAAGTTGACTACATTTTTTTTAAGTGAGAGGAGTGGAGATAGACATACCCCCACATGTGCCCCAACTAAGATCCTCGCAGCAACCCTCTTCTTAGGCAACGTTCGGACCAACTGAGTCATCTTCAGCACCCAGGGCCAACGCTCCAACCAATCGAGCCACTGGCTGCAGGAGGGGAAGAGGGAAAGAAGGGAAAGAGGGAGGCAGAGAGAAGCAAATGGTAGCTTCTTCTGTGTGCTCTGACCAGGGATCGAACCCAGGATGTCCATATGCCGGACAGATGTTCTATCCACTGAGTAAACCCGGTCAATGCCTGATTTTACATTTTAATTGATTTCTTTGATATTATAATGAGTCACTTTTCTTGCTCATAATCCTTGTCTACTGATGGGGGCATCTGGTCCCTGCAGAGTTGCAACACACTAAGTAGAGCAGCCGCCTGATGAACTCTCACCCTTCCCCTCTGATTCCCTAGACCCTGCAGCAAAGGGAGCCTGCCCTCTGAAACTTGGCAGCCTTGATGGCCGGTGCAGAGAGCAATGTGAGAGGTGACTGCTGAATGCAAGGTTTTTCTACCAGGAAAGTGTGAGGTGGGGCTCGTGGATGGCTAAGGGGAAGCACATGGGTTGGGGTAATAGAGAGAATCTTATCTGGACAATCACTCCCTAGTATGACTATCTGGCTCACACCCAGTAATCACAGGAACATATACTTGCCCTTGTGGCACTATTTTTTTTAATTTATTCATTTATTTTTTATTTTTTTTATTGATTTTTATTTATTGTGTTTACATAGATGCTAGTGTTGCCCCAAATGCATCCCCATCACCTGTATTCCCCTCAACATCTTCCTTGTGCCCCTCCCCATAGCATCCTCTCCCCTTCCCTTCAGGTTTATCCAATCCTATCATCCCCCTTCCCTCTGTCCTCTTTTTCTCTGGTCCCTTTGATCTCTCCTCGGTCTCAATTCCGTTCCTCAGTTCACATTGTTCATTGGATTCCTCAAATGAGTGAGGTCATATGATATTTTTCTTTCTTTGCCTGGCTTATTTCACTCAACATAATAGTTTCCAGGTCCATCCATGTTGTTGCAAATGGTAAGATTTCATTCTTTGTCATGGCCTCATAGTATTCCATTGTATATATGTACCAAAGCTTTTTAATCCACTTGTCCACTGATGGACATACAGGCTGTTTCCAGATCTTTGCTATTGTGAACAATATTGCCATAAATATGGGGGTGCATTTCTCCTTTTGAAACAGTGCTATGGTGTTCTTGGGATATATTCCTAAAAGTGGGATAGCTGGGTCAAAAAGCAGTTTGATTTTTAATTTTTTGAGGAATCTCCATACTATTTTCCACAGTGACAGCACAAGTCTGCATTTCCACCAGCAGTGCAGGAGGGTTCCCTTTTCTCCACATCCTTGCCAGCACTTATTCTGTGTTGTTTTGTTGTTGAGTACCATTCTGACTGGTGTGAGGTGATATGTCATTGTGTTTTTAATTTACATTTCTCTAATGATTAGTGATGTTGAGCATTTTTTCATATGCCTATTGGCCATCTGTATGTCCTCTTTGAAGAAGTGTCTATTCAGTTCTTTTGCTCATGTTTTGATTGGATTGTTTATCTTCCTGATGTTGAGTTTAACAAGTTCTTTATAAATTTTTGTATTAACCTCTTATCAGATGTATTGTCGAATATGTTCTCCCATTGTGTAGTTTGTCTTTTTATTCTGTTCTTATTGTCTTTAGCTGTGCAAAAGCTTTTTAGTTAGATATAGTCCCATTTGTTTATCCTGTCTTTTATTTCGCTTGCCCGTGGAGATAAATCAGCAAATATATTGCTGTGAGAGATGTCGGAGAGCTTACTGCCTATGTTTTCTTTTTTTTCTTTTTCTTTTTTTTTTTTTTTTACAGAGACAGAGAGAGAGTCAGAGAAAGGGATAGACAGGGATGGACAGACAGAAACAGAGAAAGGTGAGAAGCATCAATCATTAGTTTTTCATTGCCGTTCCAACACCTTAGTTGTTCATTGATTGCTTTCTCACATGTACCTTGACCGCGGGCCTTCAGCAGACTGAGCACCCCCTTGCTAGAGCCAGTGACCTTGGGTCCAAGCTGGTGAGCTTTTTGCTCAACCCAGATGGGCTCGTGCTCAAGCTGGCAAGCTCAGGGTCTCGAACCTGGGTCTTCCACATCCCAGTCCGACGCTCTATCCACTGCGCCACCGCCTGGTCAGGCTGCCTATGTTTTCTTCTAAGATGTTTATGGTTTCATGGCTTACATTTAAGTATTTTATCCATTTTGAGGTTATTTTTGTGAATGGTGTAAGTTGGTGGTCTAGTTTAATTTTTTTTGCAGGTAGCTGTCTAATTTTCCCAACACCATTTGTTAAAGAGGCTGTCTTTACTCCATTTTATGCTCTTACCTCCTTTGTCAAATATCAGTTGTCCATAAAAGTGTGGATTTATTTCTGAGTTCTTTGTTCTATTCCATTAATCTATATGCCTGTTTTTATGCCAGTACCAAGCTGTTTTGAGTACAATGGCCTTGTAGTATAACTTGATATCAGGAAGTGTGATACCTCCCACCTTATTCTTTCTTTTCAAGATTACTGAGGTTATTTGTGTTCTTTTTTTGGTTTTATATAATGAAGATTCATTCATTCAAACAACAAATACTTCATGAATGCCAAATGCTGTGCTAACTTTCTCCACTAAAGTGGAGAATAAAACTGAAATTGTCCTGCCTTCCTGGAGCTTACTACAGGAGAAAGGTAGACACTAAACATAAATTACAGAAGACTAATGTATGATTGCCATTTGTAGTAAGTGCTGTGATGAAAAACTCCAGGCTGTGAGATAGAACCGATCATACTTGAGGACCTAATTAGACATAGGAATCAAAGTAATAGCTATGCTATCACAAAGACTGAAAGGATGATTAGCAGTTATTTAGATAGAATAGGAGGAGCATCAGTTGAGACAAATGATTAGCACTTGTAGAGGCCTGAATCGGAAGGCGTTTTCAAGGCACTTAGATGTGCTAAGAGAACTTCACAGCTGAAAACCATAGGTGCATGAAAAGTGTGTTTCTGCAAGAAGGTTCTTAGGATGTTACTGTGAGCCATGGCACAGTAGACTTGGCTCACAGTAACTTCAGTGAGGAGTTAACTCCTTCATTTGTGTGCAGAGCAGCTTTCTAACACTTTACTTCCCTACTCTTGTTGACTTTAATTAAGAGGTCTCCAGTGGATATTTGTAATTTTGTCAGTCATGTACTGAATAGAGGCTTCTAGATATACTGTCTATCTACTACAGTAGTCAAGTGTGGCTATTGAAATTCAAATAAAGTAAAATTCAATAAAATTTCAAACTCACAAATCCAGTTTCTCAGCCACACTAGCCACATTTCAAACACTCAATAACTGAAAATAGCTAGTAGCTACTGTATTGCATAGCACAGATATTAAACATTTACATCACTGCAGAAAGTTTATTGCACTGTCCACATAGTAGTTATTAACATGGACTCTGGAGTCATACAATTCTGTATAAAAATTCTTTTTTTTTTTTGTACTTACTCTTTCTATGATCCTAAGCAAATTGCTTAACAACTCTGAGCCTCAGGTTAACCTGGATAGAATAAGAAAGCAGAGATAATACATATAGAAAGAACCTAACACAGCACCTGGCAATAATAGACATTTTAGAAATACAAATTATACCTGATATGTCTACTCTTTCAATCCAATTCCCTATCTTATTGTGACTCCATCATTCTCCATCTTCCTTCTCCATCTAGTGTAAATGCATTTCAACCATATTTTCACCCAAGTTTTATTTTCCTTAGTCACTGGTCACATCCCCAATCCAATGCACAATTTGACATCAATCTAAACTTGTCTTCTGTTTCAGCTGTCTGACAAACCTAATTGAAGGTAATTATTTCACTCTTGAAATTATAATCCTTCAGGTTCATCTTGTTGACCTCCAGGTAACTTGGCAAACCTTTAACTATACCTCTGGCTACTCTTTCCATTTTTGGTACTACCTGTTCTAATGGCAGTCACCACCCCAGACCCTCACCTCACCTCTGCGTCAGCAGATGACTATCTCCTGAAATTATTGAACATCTCTCTCTTACATCTACAAGTGTATATATTTTATTTACATGGGTTCCCAAATGTCAGTGTTGGGAACAATATAAGGTAACTTTAGAAGCACTTGATTAATATTAAAAAATACATCTTTCTTGACCTGACCCCAGCTTACTGGAAAAAAAAAACTTTAGTATTGGAAATGGGATCATCTGTATTTGTTTTAATTTCCTCCGGTGATTTTGTGACCTAAGTTTAAAAGACTCATGGACAACTTTGCTTGTAATCTCTGATTGTGTTTTTGTTTGTTTTGTTTGTTTGTTTTTTTCGTGTGTGTGTGTGTGTGTGTGTGTGTGTGTGTGTGTGTGCTTTTCAATATTAATCTTGCTGTCTCTGTTTCTTCCCTGCGGTTGACATGTAGGCTTCACTTTTCAGAGCTCTTCAATGAGCTGTTAGAGCATCTGTCTTGCCTGTGGTCATCACACTTAATCTCTTCTTGCTGGAACTGTTAACACACTCCAGCTGGTGTCTTGCCAGATTTGAGAAAAGCTAGAATAGCTCCTTTGCTCTGCTCTGGCTGTGCTCCAAGACTTGATTGTTAGCCGTTCTGTCTGCCCATTTAATGCAAACTGTAGTTCATGGATGACACTGGTGGAAGGGTTCAAGCAGCTGGACATGAAATCTCTGAAAGATGGAATTCCCACAGTCATATATAATAGTTTAGATGTGAACATTGCTCTGTAAAACTTTTAATTTGATTCAGAGTGCTTCTTACTGGGCATAACAGTTAGCATTCCAGAGAAAAAAAGGACATTCAATACTGTTTTAAAATGCTTTCTTCTATTAGTTCACTATTTATGTAACTTATAGTGAGTTTTGTTGACCCCAGTTATCTTTCTTGCTGGTTCACAAAAACTTAAAATGAAGCATACATTTCAGTGCAAATAGCTAAATGATCAAAACTTAACATATAATTAGCAGATCAACATATATACATATATATTTGTATTATATCTCTACATTTATAATATATATACTATTCATATATGCATATATTAATGTAAGTATTACTATAATGTTTAATAAAAATTTTATTATAGGCCCTGGCCGGTTGGCTCAGTGGTAGAGTGTCAGCCTGGCATGTAGATGTCCTGGGTCTGTCTGATTTCTGGTCAGGACACACAGGAGAAGCAACCATCTGCTTCTCCACTCCTTCCCCTCTCCTTCTCTTTCTTTCTTTCTTCCCCTCTGCAGCTATGGCTCCATTGGTTCCAGTGAGTTATCCCTAGGGACTATGCTGTGGATGGCTCCCTGAAACCTGTTTCAGGTGGTAAAAATAGCTTGGTTGCCAAGCAATGGCCCATGATGGGCAGAGTATCTCCAGGTAAGGATCTTGCCAGATTGATCCTGGTTCAGGCACATTTGAGAGTATGCCTCTCTGTCTCCCCTTCTCTCACTTAAAAAAGAATATTTCATTATAATTAAATTATGCCTTACATAGTAGAATTTCAACTATTCAGTCTCCTAGTGAAATTATTTCCATGACTTTATGATTATTCATAATTCCTTTTCTATTTTTTTATGTGTGTGTGAGAGAGAGAGAAAAAGAGAGAGAGGAGCGAAGATACAGAGACAGGCTCCAACATGTGCCTCAAAAGGGATCCACCCGGTAAACCCCATCTGAGGCTGATGCTTACAACTGAGCTATTTTTTAGCTCCTGAGGAAGAGGTTCTATGGAGCCATCCTTAGTGCCTAGGGAATGTGCTCAGATCAATCAAACCATGGCTGCTGGAGATGAAGAGAGAGAGAGAGAGAATGGGGAGAGGGAAGAGGGAGAAGCAGATGTTCACCTCTCCTGTGTGCTATGGCCAGAATTAAACCTGGAACTTTTACACACTGGGTCAATGCTCTACCACTGAGCCAACTGACCAGGACCATATTCATAATTCTTTATTTAATAAAGCCCAGTTTTCCTATGTTTTCTAACATACTAGACATTTAAATTTTTCACATATGATTTTATTTTTATTTGTGATAATTATGATAAATAATACTGACATTTCTGAGCTCTTAAATTAGGACAGACGTAAAGAATTTTATTTATATTAACATATTTAATCCTCACAACAATTCTATGAGGAGGCTATTATCCCTATTTACTTATGAGAAAATTAAGACACAAAGTACATATTTTTTTCTGAAGTCATTCTTTAAAATGCAGAATTAGAATTTGAGTCCAGGTTGTCTGATTCCAGAATTTAAGCTCATCACACTTAGGCTGTGTTCCATTTCTATAACTGTGTAATCTGCAGGTATGCTTGTGAGTGTTCCCAGAGACCAGGTTTGGGGCACCATGAGTCCTGGGGAGTTGACTTGGGAATCTTTGCTGCCAATAGCAACCATATAATTAAATTATATTGATGCCTTATTAGTATTTTATGACTTGTATTTTAATTTTCTGACATACCCTCATACATAGTTAGATGGAAATTAACTAGATCGCTTTTGTTTTCACATCTTTGATTGTCAGAGATAAAAAAGGAAAAAGAATAGCTCATCCAAGAGAGTGGTTTACATAGATTTCCAACCATGATAAGTTGCCATTCCTCATCAGAGTGTAATCATGATGAGAAAATTGGTTTCTAAAATTGCATCACAGTTTTATGTACACATTTGCATGTGCAGGTTATGCTGTCTTATATAATTTTGAGATTATAAATACTAGTTATTAATTATTAGTTCACTTAAATTATTGTTAAATCATCATAAAACTTTATTTATGTGCTGAAATGTAATCAAAACTGCATATAGAATTAATTCAAGAGACAGAAACTTGAACATTTATATAATTTTAATTGTATGGCTAAGCCTAAGGGTGAAACTGTTAGGACAGGCTTGGAGAATATTCAAAAAAAATAACTTTTTTTTTTCACTGAAATGAGCTTCACCTGAAACTAAGCTTCAAGTGATCATTGCACATTGAGAAACATTTTCTTGTAGTGCATGTACATAGGCATGAACATATAAACACACACACATTCACACAAATACATAAAGCTTTTTCTACATTTAACTAGACTGATTTTAGGAAGTATATTTAAAAGGTGTTTTTCTTTATATTGGTTGATTTTAAAGTGAGAGGAAAGAGAGGGAGAGAGAGAAATATCAATTTATTGTTCCACTTATTTATGCATTCATTGATTGATTCTTATATACACCCTTACCAGAAATTGAACCTGCAACCCTGGCATATTGAGATGACACTCTAACCAACTGAGCACCGCACTCTAGTGGGCTTGCCAGGTGGATCTTGGTTGGGGTGCATACCGGAGTCTGTCTCTCTGCCTCCACTTCTCTCACTGAAAAAAAAAAAAGACAGTTACCATTTCCCACAGAAATAGTGTTATATTAATATTCCAGTAAAAAAGGTTATTCATCTCATATTTCACATATTTTAAAGAATGCTTTTATGATATTGTCCTTTCCTAATTTTTCTCTCTGGACTCCAGAAATACAATCCTCTGTACCACTAATCTTAAAAGACCTACTATCACAATAACCCATTACAACCATGTGGTTTTCAAAAGTTTACATGTGATCAACCAACACAGTTATCAAAACCAATGATATCCCATTACAATAATTACATAGATGTTAAGAAGCTACGTTCATATTTTCAAAATGATAAATGTCATCATTTTGTTCTGAATTTTCAAATCCTGAGGACTCGATAGTTTTTTAAATTTTATTAAAATGAGTGTACACTGATGGTAAAAAAAAAAAAAAAAAAACTATAAGATTTACTAAAACCAGAAAATACTAATCACAAAATATATGCTGTTAAATATGCTAACCCAAATTGCATTTGATGCATTTATTATTATATTCTGGATGACAACCTTGCTATCTCACTAGTAACTGAGAGGTAATATATTAACCACCTTTTCAAGAAGTCACAATTACTATTAGAGTTAGAAAAACCCTCCCAATTTAGTCATTATCATGAAAGAAATGCAGCAATTCCTCTTTTGAAACTGATATTCTGAATATTAGTGAAAGATACGTTCTTTTTTTTTTATCTAAAGGGTGACCTGATTTTTGATAAATGTGTTTTCCTACAATTAATCACTCTTTAGTCAATTGGTTTCTTCCTTAGCTATGACAAAACACCACTTACTGGGTAGCTTACACAACAGAAATTTCTCACAGTTTTAAAGTTGAGAAACCTTAAATCAAAGTACCAGATAGATTAGTTTCCTGGTGAGAGCCCTCTTTCTGATTTGCAGATGGCTACCTTTTCGTTGTGTCCACATAGACCAGTGAGAGAGAGAGAGTGAGAGAGATAAACCTCCAGTCTCTCTTCCTGTTCTTCTAAGGACACTATTTCAATCATGGCCATCCATCTAAACCTAATTACCTCCTAATGGTATCACCTCCAAATACTATCACACTTGGGCTTTGGGCTTCAAGATATAAATATGGAAGGGAGGGGCACACTCACATTGTATTTCTACATTTTTAAAAACAGTATGTCTTAGAAAAGTCAAGCACTTTCCAGTTGACCACAGTTCGTGCCACGGGACTCAATGAGTGCTATGTATTCAATGATGTCGTCTCAGAAGCATTTGTAGATACTTGAATTATGAACTCTTGATTTTTAAACCATTTATCTTCTCAAAATTTATCAAGGTATTAATATACTCTTCTGATTTTCTTTTATAGGATGGAGAACCTAATAAGGGGAAGGAATCCCCCACAATATCAGAGAAGTCCTTGTAAAGAAGTTCGTGCAGCACTTCGAAAGAGGCCTGAAGAGGAGTGTAAGTATTTTGATAGGATTAACTATGTTCTAGATAGAATTTAATGAGGAGCATTGAAAAACTAAGAGTTGACCTTTAAAGTAATTAATATAAAAATAGTGGCACTTAATAAATACTTGCTGAATCAAATTGTATTAGTTTTTAAAATGTATTGCCACATGTGGATTCAGATACTATGAACATTGTTAAAATGCTCCCCTGATAACTAGGTTTTCAATGAAACTGAAAAAGGGTGCATAATCTACCACATCTTTCTTAGATAGCCATATCATAAATATTAATGTTTCTCAGGAGTACTGAAGTTAAAAAAATCTTTTTTAAATGTATTTAAAATTAACATTCTGTAGTTTACTTTGAACACAGTGCTCTTTCAACATTTTTTAAAAAACTGAGGACTCTGAAAAACACTTCACCTGTGTTAGAATAAAGAATAAATATCTAGTGGTAAATATAAACCCATTGAATAAAGAGAAAGAGTTGATTTAGTAGCACTTAGAAAAATATTTTGGAAGATGGAAGGCATGTGTCTCACCATAAACTCATTTTATTTCATCTTCATATTGTTACCTATTAGAGCACATAAGTGTCTGTAGATTTTATTAAAATATTTCTAGTTGTTAGCATTTTGGAAACATTTGAGATAATATTTACATTTTAAGTTTCTTTTTCAAAATTTTTATTTGTGTATTGGTTTTAGAGAAAGAGAGAAACATCAGTTTGCTCTTCCACTCTATGTATTCATTGGTTGATCCTCAGATGTGCCCTGACTGGGATAAGCCTCTAACCAACTGAGCTACCCAGCCAGAGCACAGTTTAAGTTTCTAAGGTAACCTATAATACTAACTTCCCTTATGGTCTTCGCATAAAATTACTTTCAGGGAAATAAACCACATTCCCTTATGGCAAAATTTATCTCAACTTTGTCTTTTTCTGAGAACTTTCATTTTATAAGGATAAGAGCTAATGCAGTGGGTTCATTGGCATGTACAGTTCAATAGACTTTTAAGATTGCATTGGATTATAAATTAGTTTGAAGTACACAGTTCTGAGTAAAGATCAAGTGCATTAAATCTGGGCACACTCATGGCAAGTAGAGTGTTTTGGTTTTGTTCTACTTCATTCTATAGTCAATAGACAACCTGATTTGGTTGGCATTTATATCATTCAATGTAGTGCTAGTTTTAATTTATATATATATATATATATGATTTTTGTATTTAAATCTATAGTTCATTCTTGTTTGTAGCTATAAAAAATACTATTGATATTTTAATAGAAGTTTGTAAAACCTATTGTGAGCTCAATAATAGCTACAAGGAGTTTATACACAGAAATCATACTTAGGGTTCATTTTATTTTTTAGGTAGTATATGTTAATAGCAACTAATCATGTAAACCTTCACTCATTTCCATTACTGTATACATCAAGAGCCTCAGGAGTGTGGAAATGCCCAGAGTACTTCAGAAGGGTAAAAGCCTTCCTACAACTCAAGCAACTTGTCTGTAATTGGCCCTCAAAGGAAAAAGCTGAGGTGGTTTTCTCTTAAGCTTGCATTACCACCAGAAAATCCCAATTATCTTAGAGCTGAAAGACCTAGAGGTAATGGAGATAAATGAATTTGTTGTGTAGGTGAGAAAGCAAAGCCCTGGTGGAGTGGTTTGAAGGAGGTGGCATAGTGTAGTTACTATTTAACATATACAAAGTAAGTTTTCAGGTCTCTTGTATTCAGTTGATCTCAGCCAGAGGTTGACCAGCAATGGTCTATTGAACAAATTCAGCCTGACACCTGTTTCTGTAAATAAAGTCTTTTTTTTGTTGCCGTTGCAACATCTTAGTTGTTCATTGATTGCTTTCTCACATGTGCCTTGACCACAGGCCTTCAGCAGACTGAGCAACCCCTTGCTGGAGCCAGTGACCTTGGGTCCAAGCTGGCGAGCTTTT
This sequence comes from Rhynchonycteris naso, assembly GCA_037038555.1. NCBI lineage: Eukaryota > Metazoa > Chordata > Mammalia > Chiroptera > Emballonuridae > Rhynchonycteris > Rhynchonycteris naso. The sequence goes on along the minus strand of CM072997.1, from coordinate 178,829,272 downwards.
GCTCAAGCCAGATGGGGCCACATTCAAGCTGGCGACCTCGGGGTCTCAAACCTAAGTCCTCCACCTGGGTCCTCCGCATTCCAGTTCGACGCTTTATCTGCTGTGCCACTCCCTGGTCAGGCTGTAAATAAAGTCTTAATTGAAACACAGCCCTCTCCTATTTACTTAGGTACTGTGTACAGCTGCTTTTGCACTGCAGGGGAAGAGTTCAGTAGTTGTGACCAAACTATATGGCCCACAAAGTCAAAAATATTTGCCTGATTCTTTAGAGAAAAGGGTTTTTGAACCCTGGTATGACCCAATAATTCTTAAAGTGTGTTCTCCAGACCAGTAACAGCATCTGGGAACTTGTTAGAAATGCAACTCCCATCTACAGAATCAAAACCTCTGAGAGTCAGGTCCAGTGAACTGTGTGTTTTGAACTTCCTACATGAGATTCTGATGCAATCTCAAGTTTGAAAACCACAAGCCTGAGTCAAATGACTGGTGCAGGTAATATTAAATCCTCATGGATGTAAAAGACTAATAATTATAGGCATATTTCATAACTAAGTCTTACTGTTTTCTAAGGTGCATAGTGTAACTGATGCTTGCATTATAACAAGAAAGTCCTCATCAAATGAATTGTGGCAGTCAGTACCATTTTTAAAAAATATCACTATAGGAATTCAACTGGATTGGCTGTTACAGAACATGGAACAAGTAATGAGAAGTGAGAAACCCATAAAATATTCTTTTCTGGAGAGGTCTTAATTACCCCTTGTTAGTACAATAAACAGTCATTATCCTTTTGCAGATCAGTTTTGGATCCCTAAGAAAGAAGCCTTTTTATTTACAAATAGGAGCAGCATATTATATTAACTAAGTAAGATATTAAATATACAGTCATACAGAATGGTTTATTCTATAATGTGACCAGCTACAGGATTCTTATTATTGTTTTAATCTAAGACTTAGTTTACTTATTTGAAAAGTGATAGACCCTATTTGAGAATTAAAAGAGATTAAGTAATTGGTACAGGCCTCGGGACGCAGCAAATTTTCTTTCATCTCTTTCTTTTTACTTGTTACTATTGTTATGTTTTTCAAGATAATCATATGTGTGAGCATAATAAACCGTGTTTCTAATCACAGATATAAAAATCCACAGAAATCACTACCACTAATTTTAGAAACAGTAGTACATGACAAGCAATAGGTTTCAAACAAATGACATAAGGCTGAAATTCTTGCAGCCGTGTCAGAGAGTAATGCATGTGAGAAAACTATGTGAGCACAATGGCATAGTTTTTCCCAGTCATTCTAAAAATTTAATACATGATGTAGACAAAACTTGTTGGTTAACTCCCATGGAAAACTGTCACCTTAGAAAATCATCATAGAAAGGCAAATGGTAATGGCTTCCCTTTACTGAAAATAGAAACAAACAGTAGAACTTAACTCAGGCAGAGGATTCTGTCTGCGATTCAAGAAGAGTCCTCTTCCATTTACAAATATTGCATACAGGAAGGTTTTACTAATAGGTAGCATGATTCATAATGCTTTCTTTTATAATATTTTATACTATTTTACAATGTTTCTGATGTGAAGATCAACATTAGGTCACCAGATGTAAGTCTTAACCAGTTATTTCATGTGAATTATATCTCTGCTGCAGCTAGTATAACAAAGCAAATTTTTAGTAAAATAGTTTCTTATAAAGACAGACTTTTAAACATGTTCAAGTTATTTCCCATTAAAAAACAAAAATAAGATGTTTGTTCTCAAAACCACAGTCTCATTCAGCTACATCCCTTCATTTTTGCTCTATTTCCAGATAAACCTCTCTAAAGAGTCATTTATTTTCACTCCATTTTCTTACTTCCCACTCCTCCCAAACACTTGCAACCTAGCTCCTCCATGGTCACTCTGTGGAAGCACTGTCATTCACACCACCAATAATCTGTTTCTGTTGCTGTGTTAGTTTTTTATTACTGTGTAACAAAATACCACAAACTTAGCAGCTGAAAACAGCACTCATTTATTATCTCGCAGTTTCTGTGTGTCAGGAGTCCAGGTTTGGCTTACCTGGGTTCCCTGCCTTAAAGTCATACAGGCTGACATCTCATCAGAGCTCAAATGAGGAAAAATCCAGGATCAAGCTTACTTAGGCTGTTGACATAACTGGTTTCCTTATGGTCATGTGACCAAGAGCCCTGCTTTTTGCTGACTTCCAGCTAGTGGCCACCTTTAATTTTTGAAAGCCTCCTGCAGTGCTTGCTTACATGTTCCTTCTAAATATGACTTTTTACTTCATTGACCCAGCAAGGAGACAGAGCCCTGTCCTTTTTTAAAGGGATTTTATTCAATTAAGCCAAGCTCACCAAGATGTTCTACTTTTGATTAGTTATGATTTGAAAATTTAACTACATCATCACCTTTTTCCGTATTCTGTTGGTTAGAAGAAAGTCATAGGTCCTGCTAATCCAAGGGGAGGGGATCACACAAGGCTTGAAAGCTGGGGTGTGTGTGGGGGGGTGATGATCATGGGGCCATCTTAGAATTCTGCCTACCACTTGCTAAATCCATAAAGCACTTTTTTCAATGCTCTTTTTACTTACCTTCTTAGCTGAAATCAATGTCGTTAATCATTTCCTCCTTTGGAAAGCCCTCTGATGCCATGGCTACCATAATACAATGCTCTCCTGGTTTTCCTCTGACTCTCTGGTTATTTCTTTGTATGTGCAACTTTCTCTTTTCAGCCACTACATGTTAGAATTTCTGAAAACTGTTTGAAGTCTGGTTCTAATATACTCTCTCCATAGACTGTCTCACTATACCCACAGCATCAGTTATTCCTGTAATCAGATGACTCACAAAGTAATACCTCCAATCCATACAGCTCTCCATATATCAATATCTACTTTACACTAACTCTTGGATATTTTGCTAGTGCCTCAAACTCACCAAATCCATTATCTTTCTCTTAAAATCTGTGCTTCTTCCAGTACTTTCAGTGTGTTAATTAGATGCTCTTAAACATTTTCATTCAAAGGACACAAATCTATGAGTCATCTTTCATATCTTCTCTTTTTCCCTTTGACATTCACTATAATTGCAAGGCCTATAATTTCACCTTCTACGTATGTTGTGAACCCGTTCATAATTCATCTCCTCTGCAAAAATTCTAAGATTCTACCAGATATTTCTGTAAGCGGTTTCCCTATTTTTGTTCTGAACACTTTTATCTTAAAATGATTCAATGGTCACTGCTCATTTAAGAAAGACAAAAGCCTTACTAGAGTTTATAGAACTTGCATAGTGTGGCTTCTACCTACCCTTTCACCTTCATCTCACACTTTGTTCCCTTGCCCTTTGTATTAGAACCACATGGGTGGTTTATTAATTCAGTGATAAGAACACAGAATATACACTGCTCACAAAAATTAAGAGATCAAGGAACATGCAGATACTCCAGTGCTTTCAGCCTTTTTTATAGTGCATTTTCACCAATGAAATAAACGTTGGTTTTGCATCTCATTTGCATAATTGAACAACTTTCTTTGACTTGTCAGTTGCTTTTCTGATGTTCTTGTTTAATAAAAACTAAATCCTCAAATGAGTGAGGTCATATGATATTTTTCTTTCTCTGCTTGACTTATTTCACTCAACATAATAGTTTCCAGGTCCATCCATCTTGTTATAAAAGGTAATATTTCCTTCTTCCTCATAGCCCCATAGTATTCCATTGTATACATGTACCACAGCTTTTTAATCCACTCATCCACTGACAGACACTTGGGCTGTTTCCAGTTCTTCACTATTGTGAACAATGTGAACTGAAGAATGGAATTAGACCTGAAGGGAAGAGGGGAGGGAGCTGTTGGAAGGGGGTTAAGGGAGATGTTCAGGGGAATACGGGGGAGGGGGATGCTATTGGGGAGACACTAGAATCTATGTAAACACAATAAATTAAAAATAAATAAATAAATAAAATAGAAAAATAGTCAAATGCTTCTTTTTTTATTACTTCATATTCATTTTGAAGTATCCCCTAAATTTTTTGAGAAGTAATATTTTATAATGTTATAGAATAAGAGAATATCAACCAAAAATTACCCTGGAAAAGAAGAGTAAACTTTTGGAAAATAACAAATGCAGAAACTAGAAGAAAAATTAGAAAGTTGCTAGAACTTTTCAATAATCACAAAAAGATAAGTACTCTAGAAAATAACTGCAAAATAAACAATATGGGAAAAAACAGCAATTTCTTTTTAGAAAAAAAAATAGGTAAGAACTAAAATTAAACCTTGATGAGGAAAGAAATCATAAAACACTAAACATGAAGAGTAGATTTAAAGTCTTCACTAGTGTCAATAAAATATTTAACACTGTAAATATACCAGGAATTCAAAGAACAAATAGTAGAAATCTACAAATGCAAAGTATGGCTTTTGAATAAATGTGATGGGAAATAATGACCAATGTGAAAAAACAAAAAATGAAAATCCAACCTAAGAATTATAAACTGTCTTACAAAAGAAATAAAAGCAATTTAAAGGACAAAATTAATAATTAATTGAATATATTTTTCAAAGTTATGAAAATATCTGATACATATTAAAATGTCATAGTATACTGTACTTAGTAAAATGAGAGCCACACTCAGTTATTTCCAGACAGATATTTCAGAATTACACCATCAGCTTGTTGAAGAGCAAGGTTGTCCCTTTCTTAAGACTATGTTAACAACACGTAGCTTAGTACCTAGAGTTGGGAGATGTTTATTACATAGTTCAGAATGAGTGAAAAAAAATAATTACTTTCCTTTAAAAATAAAAGTACACCATAGGAATCTGCTTGAGGGAAAGCTAGAGAGGAAGAGAAGACAGAAGGTATGAAAAAGAGAGAAAAAAAGAAAAGCAAAGACAGAGAAAAAGAAAAGAAAAGAAAGGGAGGGAAGGGGAGAGGAAGGAAGGAAGGAAGGAAGGAAGGAAGGAAGGAAAAAAGGAAGGAGGAAGGAAGGAAGGAAGGAAGGAAGGAAGGAAGGAAGGAAGGAAGGAAGGAAGGGGAAAGGGAGGGAAGAAAGTAAAGAAAGAGGAAACTTTTTCTGAATATGCAACAGCATGGTCACACTTTTCCCTGTTTCTCAATTCAAAATTCAATTGAACATCTGGAAGTTACTCAACAGACTGTGATATAATGGCCTCTGAAAGAAGACAGACTGGCTGGGGCCTTCAGACTAGAGGAAAGACAACATGATACATTCCTTGGGTTTTCTTTTCATCTTGCATACATCTTGGCACCAGAGAGACCTACAACATTGCATTGTCAAAAGACATCATAATTATAACTAAAATTATAAAAGGCAAGAAAGGTATGTTCTCTAAATCCACTTGCCACAGCAGAACAGTGAGGCACCAGGCCATGCCAGCCCTCCAGTCCCTGACAGGCAGACCTATCTGGTGGTCATGGTGGGTACAGTGAAACCCTCTGTCTCTGGACCATCCACCCTGTGGAATAAGGAGGACCAGTGGCTTCTCTGCCTTCCCTGAAGGTAACTCAGGAACATTAGGGAGCCCCCAAAAGCACCTTCCTACCCTGGCAGATAACACCAGTAAGGTTTGAGCAAGAGTCTAGCAGCACCAGAAAAACAAAGCTGACCGGAATAGAATTAGCTACAAGGAATCAGAAACTTTTTTCCCCTTTTAGTGCTGGTTGGTGATGGACTGCATGTGAATTCATCTAATGACATTTGGTCCTGGACCCTACTAGCGTATTGCCATGTACATTGCTGTAGAATTGCTTAGGTCTATACAACTGCTGCCATTCCTGTCTTTCTAATCTAGAGTATTAACCTCCTCATGTTCCTGACTCTGAAACAGCTATTATTACTTCAGAAATGTGTGCCTCTAGGGACCTATTGAGAGTAAGTGTCTTCTCTTTCAAGAAACTTGCTTTTTGTTTCAGGCAGACCTTGAATAGAATGTCTTCCTGCTCTCTTTTACAGAAGTAAATTAGGCATGTTGCATTTTTTTCCTTCTGTGGTTTTACTAATTTTAGGGTAAGGTTGCCAGATGAAATACAAGGCACCTGGTTGAATTTAAATTCAGGTAAGCAACAAATACTTTTTAAGAATAGTATGCCTCAGACAGTATTAAGGTACATTTATACTAAATATTAATCATTCTTTACCGGATACTCAATTTCTATTAAATTGAGTGACTATATTAAGGTTCTCCATAAAAAACAAACAAACAAATAAAAAAACATAATATGTATGTGTGTCTGTTAATAATTAAAAGAAGATCCAGCAATGACAAAGACAAGACATATTGAAGGAGACAGAGAGACAGATATGATTTAAGAATCATCTCACATGCTTATGAAGATTGTTAAATCTGAAATCTGCATGGCAGGTCAGCGGGCTGGAGACCCTGGGAAGTACCAGGGTTGCAGTATGAGGCCAAAGGCCATCTGCTGTCAGAATTCCTCTTTCTCAGGGTGGTCTGTCTTTTTTATAAAAGCTTTCAACTGATTAAATTAGACCCACCCATATTATTAAGGGCAATCTGCTTTACTCATTGTTCACCAATTTAAATGCTAATCTCATTCAAAAAAACCCTCACAGAAAAATTGAAAATGATGCTTGACCACATATTTAAAGACTGTGGCCCAATGAATTTGACACAATTTAACCATCAGAGTTCCTTTGTTTTTATTTGCTTAATCTGTCAACTCTATTTCAGAGTCTGAACTGAGTTTCTAATAGTTTATGTTGCTCCCTTAGCTGATCTATTTTTTCTTTAACAATATAAAACTTGTACTATTTACTAATACTTTAATTTTTTAGTTTTTTATTGCTTTTGTACTCAAATATATATTTTCTAACATATTTACCTAAACTTTGTCTTTCATATGAGAGATCCTTTCAAAATCCTCCACTATTGAAAAAATAAAATAGTCGTATTTATTCCTGTTTTCCTGGATTGGAAATAACATGAAATCAGCCTCAGACAGATTTTTTTTTTTTTTTTTTTACAGGAACAGAGAGAGAGTCAGAGAGAAGGATAGATAGGGACAGACAGACATGAACGGAGAGAGATGAGAAGCATCAATCATCAGATTTCGTTGCAACACCTTAGTTGTTCACTGATTGCTTTCTCCTACGTGCCTTAACCACCGGCCTTCAGCCGACCGAGTAATCCCTTGCTGGAGCCAGCAATCTTGGGTTCAAGATGGTGAGCTTTGCTCAAACCAGATGAGCCCGTGCTCAAGCTGGCAACCTTGAGGTCTTGAACCTGGATCCTCTGCATTCCAGTCCGATGCTCTATCACTGCACCGCCGCCTGGTCAGGCCATACACAGCTTTAAATGGCCAGGTCATCAGTAGTTTCTCTGGTTCAGTCTTTTCTCACAGATTCATTCTAGATTGTTCCGTGAGATCCTGTCTCTGCTTTGGTTAGATCTCTTTAGGCTCCAGTCACAATTGTTTGACTTGGTGAAGCTGAAACATCTCTTGCTTTTCTACTTGCCTCTTTAGGATTAGGCAGAGCTGGGTCTGTTCATTTTTTTTTCCATATGTATTTCCATCTTCAAGATCCTAATTTCTACTTCATATTCCGTAAAAGAAATCTCAATATTTTTCCTATGGAAATCTCTCTTTACCTCCAAAGTAAGTAGCCAGTTTTCCTTTATTTTGTTTTCGATTTTCTTTTTCTTCTGTTTTGCTAATAAAACTGAAGAATGCCTTTTTTTTTTTTTTTTTTACAGGGACAGAGAGAGAGTCAGAGAGAAGGATAGATAGGGACAGACAGACAGGAATGGAGAGAGGTGAGAAGCATCAATCATTAGTTTTTCATTGCTGTTGCAACACCATAGTTGTTCATTGATTGCTTTCTCACATGTGCCTTGACCGCGGGCCTTCAGCAGACCGAGCAACCCCTTTGCTGGAGCCAGCGACCTTGGGTCCAAGCTGGTGAGCTTTTTGCTCAAGCCAGATGGGTCTGCGCTCAAGCTGGTGACCTCGGGGTCTCGAACCTGGATCTTCCGCATCCCAGTTCGACGCTTTATCCACTGCACCACTGCCTGCTCAGGCAAAATTTAGCTTAATTTAATTTCAGATTAATACATGAGGATATTTGTACTCAAATATTTTTAAAGTATCTTTGGTCTTGTATAGGCCAGAGGGAAGACTATACCTTACATGTTTTAATTGTTTGAATTGGAGGTGTGTCCATATTATGAAACACATAAAGTTTTTGCATCAATATTTTCTAAATGCTGTTTTAAAGTTCATTTACATTTCTTTATAACAAATGTCCTAAAATCAGACATTGTGTCTTTTATTTTGTGCAAGTTTGAACATACTAGTGTCAAGAACAAAGCTAAATATATATGATTTGTGTCATTTGGCTGCATGCCTGAAGAGTGAATAATGTTACCTGTCAGCTGGTGGGTCACCACCTACCATGTTTAATCAAGAACATATTTCTCCCTGTAGTATTTGACATGTCACATGCCTATCAGTTTACCGTCAGGCAAGAAAGAGCACGTCAATAAATGTGCCAGTTCTTACCACTCTCTTTTGGAGCCAAGCACTGCAGATGACAGTAAACACGACAGCTTTTGTGATCAACACATCTTTGCTGGCATCTTGTTATTAATAATTCTTTGGCTAGACAGTATTACCGGGGATAATTCATGGTGGAACAATCATCCTTGCATCATTAGCCACAAAATGATTTTTAAGCATTTTCTAAGGCTTTCTGTTTTTCAGACTTTTCTTCCCTATGGCCAAAATCTTCATTAAACTTGTTGTAAAATTAATTGGAAAAGGAAAATAGGGATGAAGAGACTATTAAACTCTCAATCTTTAATTTTTAACTCAAAGGCCATGTTTACCAACTCTAAAGAACCTTAATGTATAGTGGAGGATACAAGCAATACTCAGTGTAATAGAGAGGTAAACTTAAAATATATAAAGAATGCAAAAATTATTTTTGATTGATAATTATAGCCTTTGGGAAACTTATTATTGAGATGAATATTTCTGATCATATGTGAAATGTAGACAGTATTCTAGAATAGTATAATATGTACTTAATAGCTACAATGCCTTTTTGTGTTTAAAAAAAATCAATGAGTCAGGAAAAGGTGAGCAGTTTTATGACTAGCCATTATCAAGGCATGTTCTCCTCTCCTAGGATCAATTGCAGTGTTTATTATATAGACATAATATATATTTCTGGTGCTATGAATTATCTATGCAATCATTAACAAAGTTCATGAGGTGTCCTGTACCCTGGCTAACAGATCCATCTGCATAGACTCTAGCCTTCAATTATTTAGTGCTCTTTAGTTCCTGTTAGATCCTAGAACACCCTGAAAATGCCAAACCACCTTTCATTTTTATCTCATCCGGATTTATTTTATCTTGAAAATTCTCATGGAAATAAGTCTCTCCTAGCATCCTTTTTTAAAATAAGTGGTTAAAATACATCATTTACTTTCTCTAATTGTTTAATATTTCAAGACAAAGATAAATCAATCTTATTTTACTTTGTTTCATATAATTGGTACTTTGTTTTTATATTTTATTGTTAAATCTAAGCACTTTAGATAAATTTTTAGATGCCACTATGAGAATTGGAGAGGTGGTTATTTTTTATCTTAAATTGCACTTGTTAGCTAGTTTATCTAAGAATGCGATAACTTTAGAGTCCTTTATACTATCCCACTAGTTATATATCTACATATCTATTCTAAGAATAAATTTAAATCTCTGGTCCATAAAAATGCTTCAACAGACTACATTATTGTGTCATCAAATCTCCCAAATTGTGTAAATTCTTATTTGTATGTATACATATAACATGTATATAATGTGTATATTTACATATTTTAACTTCATTTTGAATCTTGCCATTTAGCTAACATAAAAATACTTACAGTAAAAGGCTATCAACATGAAGAGATAGAGATAATCATGTTTATGACTTAATCTCTTTGTTTTATTGAAATATCTTTTATTTCCTTTCTAAACTTGAAGAAGTAAAATATTCAGTCAGTGTTTATAGGTATTCTACATAACAAAATACATAAGTCAACAAATTAAGTACTTTTAAGAATTTTGTATTGGAATTAATGTGCTTCCTTGAAAAGATAAAGAAAATTTGTGACCTATGCTTTTCCCTTATTAACTCTTTTCCAGAAAGCAATAGTTGGCATCTTACTGTAACAATGCTAAGTCACAGTAAACATATTAGTCTTACAATAAGGTTTTTTCCCCCTTTTTATGGTTCTAATATACTGCTCACAAAAAATTAGGGGATATTTATCACTTCATAAAAAGTTATTTGAACCTACTTTGTATCTATCTTTTACAATAACTGCTCAAACTCTTTTATGAAGGAGATAAAGAAAAGGAAAGGCATAGTAAAATAAAATGTTTATTTTTTTGCATTTATCCATTAGTTCAGTGAGAACTTACAGAGCCATTGTTATGTGCTCGTTTATTTTTAATTAGGCATTTAATAAATTTCTTATGTTAAAAAATAATTGGTCTAACTCAGAAAGCAAAAATTCAAAAGGAAAATCAGCCAACTAAATGAGAGATGATATTTGCAAACAACAGCTCTGATAAGGGGTTAATATTCAAAATATATAAAGAAATCAACAACAAACAAGCAAACAATCCAGTTTAAAAAATGGAGAAAAGATATAAACAGACACTTCTCCCAGGAAGAAATACAAATGACCAACAGATATATGAAAAGATGCTCATCCTCACTAGCTATTCAGGAAATGCAAATCAAAACTACAATGAGATACAACCTCACACCTGTTAGATTAGCTATTATCAACAAGATAGGTAATAACAAGTGTCGGAGAAGCTGTGGAGAAAAAAGAACCCTCATCCACTGCTGGTGGGAATACAAATCAGTACAACTATTATGGGAGAAAGTAGGGTAGTTCCTCAAAAAATTAAGAATAAAACTACTGTATGTCCCAGTAATCCCTCTAATGAGTATCTACTCCAAAACCTCAAAAACATTGGTACATAAAGACACATGCATCCCCATGTTCATCACAGCATTTTTCACAGTGAACAAGACATGAAAACAACCAAAGTGTCCATTTATAGAGGATTGGATAAAGAAGATGTGGTCCATATATACAATGGAATACTACTCAGCCATAAGAAATGATGACATATTGCCATCTACATCATGGATGGACCTCGAGAACATTATACTGAGTGAAGTAAGTAAGTCAGAAAAAGCTAAGAACTATATGATTTCACACATAGGTGAGACATAAAACTAAGATTCATGGACATAGATAAAAGTGAAGTAATTACTGGTGGAGGGGGATTAAGGGAAAGGAGATGGAGGAGAGGTGGGGGGAAAGGTTGTAAAAAGGGACAAATATAAGATGTCAAAAAATGATTTGACTTTGGGTGATGAGTATAAAGCATAATTAACAGCTCAAATGTCATAAAAATATTTACCTCAAAGCTATGTACTCTTATTGATTAATGTCACCCTGTTAAATTTAATTTTCTAAATAAAATTTTTTAAATAAATAAATAAATAAAACAAAAGGAAAAATCTACCAGAGAATAATATTTTTTAATATATAGTATCTAAGGCCTTATTTATAGTGTTAATTTTTACTAATTAAGACTTTTAAGGAAAAAAAGAGAAAAATGTACATTTTATGAACATTTAAAAGCCATTTGGCAAATTGTAGAATTACTATATTGAGTGAATTACCATAAGTTTGGTTTTGGACAACTTTAATTTCTCTCAGTCTTCATATCTTCTATAAAATGGGAAGTACATTACTACCTCACAATGATTTTTGTTGTTGTGATTTTAAATCTAAATAGAATGGCTTATGTGCAAAGACTGTTTATAGCTACTTGCAATTTTTAATTAATTTTTATTTTATAAAATTTAAATATTTTACTTAAACCTACTTTTTAAATATTTAAAAAAAATTTTAAATTATTAATCAATATCACCCCATTAAATTTAATTTTCTAAAAATAAGGTTGGACAAACAAATCTTATTCTACTTATAATCTGTTAAGCTTTTAAACTCACTTTAAAACTTTATTCCAAAACTGCCAATTTTTGAAAATATTTTCACTTTTTTTATAGACTTAATTTTATCTTCTTTAACATGTACTTTCTGTTCTCATATAACAAACAAACCTTCCCAAGGATTTAAACCATTCTTGCACATCTAATCAGTTAAATGTATAAATGTAGTAAATTTCAAGTTTTCTTAAGCATTGCAATACTATTCCAACTAAATTAAATTCTTTTACATATTTCAATTAAACCTCACAACTCAGTAATTCATTTCTCATTTCAATTGGAATCCCATGCCCTAACATGTCCAATTTTTTAAAATATTATCAATACTTTCAATATTGTTTATAAACTTTTGTTACATTAAACCCAAAACTATGAATGCAGTATAGTTTTCTTCATGATCTCAATGTTTACTTTGTAAAAGTTCCTGGAATTAGAAACTCTTTTATCCACTTCTTACCCAACTTTTACCATTGAAATGATAAATAACCCCAAACCTTAGCTTTACAACAAAGGTTTATTTTCACACCATTACGTGTTGGCTACATATTGGCCGAGTCTCTACTATGCCTTCTCTTTGTTTCAGAATCTAGGAAGAAAAAGGGGTGCATAACTATGATTTACCACAGAAGTCAAAGAGCACTAGAAAAACACAGGCTGGCTGAAACGTCCAGTTGGCTTGTATTCCTTTATTAAAAGTGAGTCATGTGACCTAAACTAACGTGGTTGGGGCAGGATGTATGGTCCTAACAGAAGAAGAAACACCCATAGGAGGAGCCTGATTTTCCAGAGCAATGCTTCAACTACTATTGATCAATCAACATATTCTATTACACCATCCCTTCAGTAGCATGGGGTCATACCATTACCTAATTATTCCCCGTGTGAATTTTCAGCCTAGCACTCAGGTGACAGCTCTCTTCTTTCAGTAAGTTATCTAATGAAGGACTGAAGGCTAAACTCTTTTTATGCTTTGTCAGACCCTATGGTCATGCTAAATGACCTGAGCTTTCAATGCAATAATGTAAATGAAAGCATCTATATATCCTTAGCAAATGTAGGTAAAAAGAGATTGTTTTCTTATTCTCTTGATTTCAACTTCATCCTTCCCGGTTCCGCTTTCTGCCTGTGTGCTGCCATGATTTTGCTCAGGCTCAGCCATCTAAAGTAACATCACTCACCTAATGCACTTTGCTGTTCCATCACTAGTTACTCTGAGTTCCATCATTTTGGCTTCAGAAACAGAATGTTACATTCACTTATACCCACCTCTCTGACTGCTCCAGAAATTATATTTATATTTATTTAGGATTTTACATTGAATTTTTTAGAGGCCAGATCACACTGTTTTCTTATATTAAATTAATTTTTGTTAATAAGCAACCTGCAAGTCATTTTTATATATGTTTTCTTTTCTGTTTTATGTGAGAGGAAGAGAGATAGTGATACAGATTCCCACATGAGCTCTGACTGAGATCCATCCAGCAACCCCTGTCTGGGGCCAAGGCACAAATCAACTAAACTATTTTTTGCACCTGAGGCTGACACATGGCCCAACCGAGCTCTCCTCAGTGCCTGCAGCCTGTGCTTAAACCAGTTGAGCCACTGACTATGGGAAGGGAAGAGGGAAAGAAAGGGAAGAAGGAGGGTGTGAGAAGCAGATGGTAGCTACTCTTGTATGGCCTGACCGGGAATCAAATTCAGGACATTGCACACTGGGCTGATGTTCTATCTTCTGAGCCAACTGCCCAGAACCTCATATATGATTTTAAGCAACATTTCATTTATCTTTTATGAATTGTGCACTATTCTTTTTTAAAATGCAAGACTAATCTAACTAGCCAGGTTAGAGAAGAAATGAAAGGCAAATAGAGTTTAGATTTAATGATGTAGGAAGTAAAAAATAATTGAGTTTTCTGAGGCAGGAAATAGGAAGGCAGCATGGTGTCAGTATTACAGTGTACTGAAGTGCATGAGATTTTATGTCAGACTGTCCTGGACTGGAATCCTGTTACCATATGACCTTAGTATTCCCACCTAGTAATGAAGTTCACACTACCTGCCTCACAGGGCAGTTATCCATTCACTGATCCAACACATTTTGGGTTCGTAGTTTGTACTAGATGTTGATGAACAAAACAAACTCAGTTCTTGACCGCATTATGCTCACAGTCTAGGAAAAACACAGATAATAGATAAGAAGGAAATTAGTAGGAAATAATTGTGATAAGGGCTCAGAAAGAAAGAAAACAAGTGGTGGAGACCTGGGGTATGTGTCTTTAAATTCAGTGGTCAGGGAAAGCCTCTCTAAAATGTTGACATTAATGAGGAATAAAAGAAGAAAAGATTCTGTAAGCTGTGTGGGCCCTGCCATGTCCTCTTGATCTCTTAACACCTGGTACCTATGGCATTAAAGCTCAAGCCCTGTCAAATCCTCTTGAGAACTTTCATTCGGCTTGTGGTAAGTGTACAGAGGAGTTAATGTCTCCACGTGCAGCCTTCAATCATTGACAGATGAGACTGGGACAATCAGTAGTTTATCCTGGCTCCACCAACTCACCCTGAGGTATATTGCACACTGTCTCTCTGAGTCCCCAGCCAGATAGAGCCTAGTTGCCCAGAGTGCTAATTGATTTATTACATACCATTATTGCTTTCCTTACCTTCCCTGTTTGGTTTCTTTTCTCTTCTGTTGTTTCCTAGAATTGCCTCCCCAATAAAGTATTTATAGTAATTTCAAATCTTACATTAGGCAGAGTCAATTACAGGGTAAAACCAACCTGAGAGAAACATCATCTCTAATCACCTAGAACAACATCTGGAATAATATATGCACTCAGCAAACATCAAATGTTAGTTCCCTCCCTTTTCCCCCTTCCCCTGAGTGACACGTGCATGATAAAAATGTTTTAGGAAGTCATATCTAGACTTTATTACAGTCTTGGAGTAAGGTATGGTCAGAGTCCTAAAGACCATTGAGGAGGGAGATTGTTGCTTTAAAAAAAAATTTTTTTTTTTTTACAGGGACAGAGAGAGAGTCAGAGAGAGGGACAGATAAAGATAGACAGACAGGAACAGAGAGAAATGAGAAGCATTAATCATTAGTTTTTTGTTGCCATTGTGACACCATAGTTGTTCATTGATTGCTTTCTCAAATGTGCCTTGACCGCGGGCCTTCAGCAGACTGAGCCACCCCTTGCTGGAGCCAGCGACCTTGGGTCCAAGCTGGCGAGCTTTTGCTCAAGCCAGACAGGCCCGAGCTCAAGCTGGTGACCTCGGAGTCTCGAACCTGGGTCTTCCGCATCCCAGTCTGACAGTCTATCCATTGTATCACCACCTGGTCAGGCGAGACTGTTGCTTTAGAACTGACAAAAAAGCAATAAAGACCCAGACAGCAAGGTAAGATGCCATTAAAATTTAGTTATAATGGCTCCTTTAGGTCTCCTTTGTACCCCTCACTGCATATTATACACTCTGCTGGAACACATGTTCTGAGTGGTGATATGAAAGGATATTATTGGTCCCAAATAGATACCCCTAGGTAAAAGAAATTATATATACTATTAGGCCAATAAAGGAAGGTGGAGAGATCACCAAAGTGTGAAAGTGGTCAGAGCTTCCTAGATCTCCTGCTTTTATCTGTCATACCTGACCTACAAGGTAGCAGTACTAGGGAAATGTATAAGGGCCTCTGATATCCATCAGATCCTCAAAATTACTCTATGCATAAAATCAAAAAAACCCAGTGTGCTTGTTATATATATGATATTATTCCTTCTTCATGGGATTTCATTTCAAGGATATATTTTAACAGAACTTTATCCTTCATGCAAAACAATATTTTTCTCAGTTGCTAACTATTCTTTCCTTTATTTAAGTTAAATTTACTGGCATAACATTGATTAATAAGATTATATAAATAGGTTATATAGGTTTCAAGTGTGTAATTCTATGACACATCATCTGTATATTGCACTGTCCACCATCTGAACTCAAATCTTACCTTCCTCACTGTATGTTTGACCACACGTGGATGGCCTTTACTGCCTTCCCACTTCCCTCCCCTCTGGTAATCACCATATTGTTCTCTGTGTCTTTGAGTTTCTGTTTGTTTTTCTTGTTTGTTCATTTGTTGCTTTCAGTTTTATATATACCATATATGAGTGAAATCATATGGTTCTTAACTTTTCCTGTCTGATTTATTTTCTTTAACATGATATTCTGAAGATCCATCCATGTTGTCACAAATGGCAGTATTTTATCTTTTCTTATGGCTGAGTAGTATTTCATTGTATATATGTACCACATCTTCTTTAGCCAATCATTTACCAAAGTAAACTTTGGTTGTTTCCTTGTTTTGACCACCATGAATAATGCTGCAGTGAACATAGGGTTGTCTATATCTTTGAAAGTAAATGTTTTTAAAATTTTTGTGTAGGTACCCAGTATACCTACTGGTAAATGAATGGGAATATATCAAACTAAAATGCTTCTCTACAGCAAAAGCAATCTCCAACACAACAAAAAAGCAACAAATCAAATGGTAGAAGATATTTACAAACAACAGCTCTGACGAGTTAATAACCAAAAAATATAAAAGAACTCTTACAAGTCAACACCATACAAAGAATCCAGTTTAAAAAGATGGGAGAGGCCTGATCAGGCGGTGGTTCAGTGGATAGAAAGTCGGACTGGGATGTGGAAGGACGCAGGTTCAAGACCCCGAGGTCTCAAGCTTGAGTGCGGGCTCATCTGACTTGAGCAAAAAGCTCACCAGCTTGGACCCAATCTCTCTGACTCCAGCAAGGGGTTACTCGGTCTGCTAAAGGCCCACAGTCAAGGCACATATGAGAAAGCAATCAATGAACAACTAAGGTGTCACAACGAAAAACTGATAATTGATGCTTCTAATCTCTCTCCGTTCCTGTCTGTCTGTCCCTATTTATCCCTCTCTCTGACTCTCTCTCTGTCCCTGTAAAAAAAACAAAACAAAACATGGGAGAGGACTGAGCAGACACTTCTCCCAAGAAGACATACAAAGGACCAACAGATATATGAAAACATATTCCACCCTCAATTTTAAAAAATTTCAATTTTTTTTCCAAATGAAAACAGTGTCAGGAGACAGACTGAATGGGTAATGGAGAGGTGCTTAACCAAGCCAACTCTGTGTGCTCTATGTTCACGTCTTTTCAGTATAAGATAAAGTGATACCTGCAGGCATTATTTTATATATATATATAGTATAAAATTAAAATAAAAACAATATACTTGCTATAGAAGTGCAATTTAAAGTTAAGTATTCCTTATCCTCTCCTTCAACTCATTATTCATTTTCTACTCCTAAGGTAGGTTTTAGTAGACATTTTGAAGTCTCTACTGGATCTTGGAAGTTTTAAAAATTAACTACCTACTAATGCCTACAAGGTCTGATCTGTTACTTGCTTGTCTCTCCTATCTATTCCAGTATGCCTGAGACAAATCAGCTATTCTCTTTCATGCTAATTAGTCTCAGGCATACTGGCCATCATTTAGTTCTTCAAAATATGCCACATACCTTAGTGTTATTTTGGATGTTGCTCCTTCTCCCTGAAATTATTTTATCAGCTACTAACATAGATGGTTCTCCATTCTTAAGTTTCTACTTAAATGTGACCTCTTAGTGAGGTCTTTCCGGACACCTTACTTGAGAAGATGTATCAGTCAGCTAGCACAGAAATAATGCTGCACAACAAAAACAACAAAATCTCAGTGGCATGCCATAATGAGGATTTATTAAGCTCAAAAGTCTGAGGATTGTTTAAGGACCTTTTTTCTTTCTTTGTCTTGGGCCAAATTGTTTATTCATTTGAACTGATCCGGCAAATCAATGAATTTGATAGAGTATGTGACTAAATTAATCAGTATTCAGTTGAAACTATGATATAAATCGTGTATGTGGATCCAAAGCTCAAGATTCTTGGGTGGCATTTAAACTCCTCAAAAGAACCCTAGGTTTAAAATTAAGTCTAAATTGGAAAATTGGAAAATTAATGTTGTCTATGCAACTTATTATCCATGTTACCTGGGGCGAATTATTTAGCCTTACTAATAATCCTCAATGTCTTCACCCATAACGTATGTGTTGATGATGAGTATGCATTTATTTTTTTTATTTTTTTGGAGAATTTATTTATTTATTTTTATTTTTTCTATTTTTATATTTTTGGAGAATTTATTTATTTATTATTATTATTATTAATTTTAATGGGTGACATTAATAAATCAGGCTACATATGTTCAAAGAAAACATCTCTAGGTTATCTTATTATTCAGTTATGTTACATACCCATCACCCAACATCAAATTGTCCTCTGTCACCTTTTATCTGGTTTTCTTTGTGCTCCTCCCCTCTTCCCTCTCCCTCCTTCCCCTCCCTCCCCTCACCCCGAAACAACCACACTCTTATCCATGTCTCACAGTCTCACTTTTATGTCCCACCTATGTATGAAATCATGCTGTTTTCAGTTTTGTTCTGTTTCACTTATTTCACTCCGTATAATGTGATCAAGGTCCATCCATTTTGTTGTAAATGATCCGATGTCATCATTTCTTATGGCTGAGTAGTATTCCATTGTATATATGTACCAAAGCTTTTTAATCCACTCGTCCTCTGATGGACACTTGGGCTGTTTCCAGATCTTCGCTACTGGGAACAATGCTGCCATGAACATGGGGGTGGCACATTTCTTCTTTTCAAACAGTGCTATGGTATTCTTAGGGTATATTTCTATAAGTGGGATAGCTAGGTCAAAAGGCAGTTCAATTTTTAAGTTTTTGAGGAATCTCCATACTGTTTTCCACTGTGGATGCATGAGTCTGCATTACCACCAGCAGTGCAGGAGGGTTCCCTTTTCTCCATATCCTTGCCAGCACTTACTCTGAGTTGTTTTGCTGATGAGCATCATTCTGACTGGTTTGAGGTGATATCTCATTGTGGTCTTAATTTGCTTTCTCTAATGATTAGTGATGTTCAGCATTTTTTCATATGCCTATTGGCCATCTGTATGTCCTCTTTGGAAAAATTTCTATTCACTTCCTTTGCCCATGTTTTCATTGGATTGTTTGTCTTCCTGGTGTTGACTTTTATAAGTTCTTTATAAATTTTGGTTATTAACCCCTTATCAAAGGTGTTGTCAAATATATTCTCCCATTGTGTGGTTTGTCTTTTTATTCTGTTCTTATTGTCTTTAGCTGTGCAAAAACTTTTTAGTTTGATATATTCCCTTTTGTTTATCTTGCCTTTTATTTCATTTGCCCGTGGAGATAAATCGGCAAATATATTGCTGCAACAGATGTCGGAGAGCTTGCTGCCTATGTTTTCCTCTAAGATGCTTATGGTTTCACGACTTATGTTTAAGTCTTTTATCCATATTGAGTTTGTTTTTGTGCATGGTGTAAGTTGATGGTCTAGTTTCATTTTTTTGCAGGTAGATGTCCAATTTTCCAAACACCACTGGTTAAAGAGGCTGTCTTTACTCCATTGTATGTTCTTTCCTCCTTTGTCAAATATCAGTTGTCCATAAAGGTGTGGATTTATTTCTGGGTTCTCTGTTCTGTTGCATTCCATTGATCTATGTGCCTGTTCTTATGCCTGTACCAGGCTGTCTTGAGTACAAGGGCCTTGTAGTACACCTTGATATCTGGAAGAGTGATGCCTCCTGCTTAATTTTTTCTTTTCAAGATTGCTGAGGCTATTCTTGTTCTTTTTTTGTTGCATATAAATTTTTGGAATATGTGTTCTGTATCTTTGAAGTATGTCATTGGTATTTGAATATGAATTGCATAGAATCTGTAGATTGCTTTGAGTAATATAGACATTTTAATGAAGTTTATTCTTCCTAACCATGAGCACGGTATATGCTTCCACTTGTTTGTATCTTCCTTGATTATTTTTTCAATGTTTTATAATTTTCTGAGTACAAGTCCTTAACCTTCTTGGTTAAAATTACTACTAGGTACTTTATTTTTTTGGTTGCAATAGTGAAGGGGATTGTTTCCTTCATTTCTTTTGCTGACAGTTTATTGCTGGTATACAAAAATGCCTCTGATTTCTGAGTATTAATTTTATATCCTGCCACTTTGCTGAATTCATTTATCAGGTCCGGTAGTTTTTTGACTGAAACTTTAGAGTTTTCTATATACAATATTATATCATCTGCAAATAATGACAGTTTTTTTCTTTTCCAATTTGGATGGCTTTTATTTCTTCTTGTCTGATTGCTGTAGCTAGGACTTCCAGAACTATGGTGAATAAGAGTGAGGCACCCTTGGTGGTTCCTGACCTTAAGAGGATTGCTTTTAATTTTTTTCCATTTAGTATGATGTTTGCTGTGAGTTTGTCGTAGATGGCCTTTATCATGTTAAGGAATGTTCCATGTACTTCCACATTCTGAGAGTTTTGATCATGAATGGGTGCTGAATTTTATCAAATGCTTTTTCTGCATCTATTGAAATTATCATGTGATTTGTCCTTCCTTTTGTTTATGTGATGAATCACATTGATTGATTTGCGAATATTGAACCAGCATTGCCTCTCCAGAATAAATCCCACTTGCTGGATCCGGTTGGCTAATATTTTGTTGAGAATTTTAGCATCTAAATTTATCAGGGATATAGGCCTATAATTTCCTTTCTTTGTGTTGTCTTTGCCCGGTTTGGGGATCAGAATTATGCTCGCCTCATAAAAGGAGTTTGGAAGTCTTGCTTCCTCTTGAATTTTTTGAAATAGCTTTTGGAGGATAAGAGTTAGCTATTTTTTGAATTTTTGGTAGAATTCACTTGTGAAGTCATCAGGCCCAGGACTTTTCTTTGTTGGGAGCTTTTTGATAACTGTTTCAATCTCATTTGTTGTAATTAGTCTCTTTAGGTGTTCTGATTCTTCTAGATTGATTTTTGGAAGATTATGTGATTCATGAAATTTGTCCATTTCACCTAGGTTTCCTAAATGTTTTTTGCATAGAGTTCTTCATAGTATTTTCTTACAATACTTTGTATTTCTGTTGTGTCAGTTGTTATTTCTTCACTCTCATTTCTAATTTTATTTATTTGACTCCTCTCTCTTTTTCTCTTGGTGATTCTAGTTAAAGGTTCATTGATCTTGTTTACCTTTTCAAAGAACCAGATCCTGGTTTCATTGATCCTCTGTATTGTATTGTTTCCTTAGCCTCTATGTCATTTATTTCCGCTCTGATCTTTATTATTTCCTTCCTTTTACTAGTCCTGGGTTTTACTTGCTGTTGTTTTTCTAGTTCTTTTAGATGCAGGGTCTGGTTGCATATTTGAGCTTTTTCTAGCTTCTTATGGTATCACTGTAGTGCTATGAACTTCTCTCTCAGTATTGCTTTTGAAGTGTCACATAAATTTTGAGTTATGTATGCTCATTATCATTTGTTTCTAGAAAATTTTCTCTTTCTTCTTTGATCTCATTATTAACCATTCATTATTTAATAACATGTTATTTAGTTTCCAAGTGTTTGAGTATTTTTCAGTTTTTCTTTTGTGGTTAATTTCTAGGTTCATGCCATTGTGATCAGAGAAAATGCTTGATATGATTTCTATCCTTTTAAATTTGTTGAGAACGCTTTTGTATCCTAACATGTGGTCTATCCTGGAGAATGTACCATGAGTGCTTGAAAAGAATGCATATTCTACTGTTTTAGGATGAAAAGTTCTGAAGATATCTATTAAATTGAGTTTATATAGTGTATCCTTTAAGTCTGCTGTTTCTTCCAGTGATGTTAGTGGGTGTTGAAATCCACTATTATTATAGTATTGCTGTTAGTCTCGCCCTTTATATCCATCAAAGTCTGCTTTATGTATGTCCGGGCTCCTATGTTTGATGCATAGATATTTATAATGGTTATATCTTCCTGTTTAATTGTTCCCTTTATCATTATGTAGTGTCCTTCTTTATCTCTTACTACTGCCTTTGTTTTTAAGTCTATTTTGTCAGATATGAGTATAGCTACCTTGGCTTTTTTTTCATTTCCATTTGCATGAAATATTTTTTTCCATCTTTTTACCATCAGTGTATGTGCATCTTTTGTTTTAAGGTGTGTCTTTTGTAGACAGCTTATGTATGGTCCTGTTTCTTTATCCACACAGCTACCCTATATCTTTTGATTGGATCATTTAATCCGTTTACCTTTAAGGTTATTATTGATATGTGGTTGTTTATTGCCATTTTAGTCTTTAAAACTCTATTCTTCCTTTGCTATATTATTTTCCCCTTTTGAACTGTTCACAACAGACCCCTTAGCATCTCTTGCAGAATTGGTTTGGTTTTAATAAATTCCTTGTGGCTTTCTTTGTCTGGGAAGCTTTTTATTTCTCCTTCAATTTTAAACGTTAGCCTTGCTGGGTAGAGTAATCTTGGTTGTAGGTTCTTGTTCTGCATTACTTTGAATATATCTTGCCATTTCCTTCTGGCCTCAAGTGTTTCTGTTGAGAAGTCAGATGTCATCTTTATGGGGGCTCCTTTGTATGTGATAGCCTTTTTTCTCTAGCAGCTTTCAAATTTTCTCTTTATCCCTTAGCTTTGGTATTTTAACTATGATGTGTCTTCGTGTAGATTTCTTTGGGTTTCTCATTAACGGAGTTCTTTGTGCTTCTTGAACGTGTGAAATGTTTTCCAGCCTTTATTTAGGGAAGTTTCAGCTATGTTTTGATTGAACAAAGTTTCTATCCCTTGTTCTTTCTCTTCATCTTCGGGAACCCCTATGATGTGGATGTTATTTCTTTTCATGTTGTCACTGATCTCCCTTAGAGTTTCCTCACATTTTTTGAGTCTCTTTTCCTTTTTCTCTCTGCTTCTGTGCCTTTGTTTATTGTGTCCTCTAACTCGCTGATTCGATCCTCAGCATCATCCATCCTGCTTTTAATTCCTTCCATTGTGGTCTTCAGTTCTGATGCTGTATTTGTCATTTCTGTCTGACTCTTTTATTATTTCAATTTCCTTTTTTTTATACTTGCTATCTCTTTATTTAGGTGTTCATAATGACTATCTATTGTTGCTCTAAGCTCTTTGAACATCCTAACTATCATTATTTTAAAGTCTGCATCAGGTAGTTTGGTTATATTTTGTTCATTCTCGTCCTTCTTTGGGTTTTCTCTTGATTCATTTGGGTTGCATTTCTCTGCCTGCCCTTTTTGTCTGTGTATAAGAAGGGTGTGGCCACTGGAGTCCAATGGGTGTTGTCTCTGTGTTCCCTAGGTGTGGTCTGTCTGCAGGCCTGCCACCCCCTCTGCCGCTGCCTATTGCAGTTGGGTATGGGCATTGCCATTACTGGCCCACTGCAGCTGTTGCTGTGATTTCTGCCTCTCCTCTGCAAAAGGAGCTGTTTTCTTGTGCCTAGCTCTACAAGCCTCAGCCTGTCTGGGCCTTCACCTCACCCCCAGAGGTGGAGTTGCACACTGCACTCAAGCCACAAGCCTCAACATCAAGGGTAGGGGTGATCACCTTTGCTCAGCTGCGGATCCTGCTTATTCCTGGGCTTCCGCCCAGCCCCTGCGGTCAGAGCCTGCTTGCCACAGTTTCTCGGGCCAGGCTGGGCTGCTGGCATGTACTCAGCTGCAAGCCTCCACCTGTCCCGGGCTTTATCCCCACCCTGCGGTCAGGGCCGGCTCGTGCAGAGTTGCAAACCTCGGAGGCCAGGTGATGCTGTGCATCTGTGGGCCCCTGCACAGCAGTAGATCTCTGCCCGTTCCTGGCCTCCTGCTTTTTTCCCACAGGTGGGGCTGCAGGCAGGCCCACAGATTCCTGACCACTTATGTGTGTCCCCTCCACTCCTGTTGGGCTAGACCAAGCTCATGCACTTGGGCCTCCACCCTGGAACAGAACCGCGTTTCAGCATCCCACTGCCAAAGTCCCTCAAGCAAGCCCTCAGCAGTGTGGGTAGGGGCACTGCAGCTCAGACCCTAACACTCCATACTATAGTCCTGGAAGCTCCCTCCGTCTAAGCAGCTCTGCTCTTAGTGCTGCGGGAGAGCTTGTTTGGCTGGTGTTCTGTCTCCCTTTGTTGGTATTGCTAGTTCCAGGTGAAATACTCATTTTCGATTAGGGAAGTGACTCAGCCCAGGGGTTACATTGGCTGTCCCTCAGAGTTTTTCTCCCTGTGCTTTCCAGTTCACACTCTCTTCCTGCTGCTCTGGTCCTCTCCTCTGTCTCCATTCCCCGGAGCCCTGTGTGAGTGGTTGTGAGAGGGGTTTTCTGAGCTGTCCCTTTAAGAAGAATCCTGGGTTCGAGAAAACTGTCTCTTTCTCACAAACAGTATCCTCACTTGTTTCACAGCTCAATACTGTCCAAATGCCTCTTCTAGGCTCTGGGGCTGCAGGTTGGGGCTTTGCTCCGGGACTCAGGTCCCTCTCTCTCTCTGCTAAACTCTCCTCCTGCCACGCGGGTCTCTCTGGGCTGCCGTTCACTCCAGGGAGCTGGGCAGCCCTCTTCGTGTTTTCGCTTTTCCTACTAGTCTCAATGTGGCTTCTTCAGTGTTCCTTGGTTGAAGAGTCCACTTAGTTTAGTTCAAAGTTGGTTTATTCAGATGATGGTTCTCAAAATTAAGTTATAATCCACTTTGGTTCTGGGAGTTGGAAGTTGGTATGTCCGCCTACTCCATCGCCATCTTGCCATTCCCTGTATAAGGACCTTTCAAGCCAGGCTGGGCCTCACTAATGGTTCTACTAATCTCATCTGTGCTTGTTTGTGTCTGGAGGTCAGTTGGAGGTCAGCAGATCTAGAGTGCTTTTGGTGTGCTACTCTGATCCATATATCTGACATATTCCTCTTAGAACAAGTGGGCTAATCTGAGCATGTGCATTTCTTAGCCCTTACTCATTAAAGAGGAGTAACTATACGAGCAGAAACATATGAAGCCCTTTAATATCTAGGCCCAGCACTTAGTTGGCCAAAGCAAGTCATAGAGCCAAACCCAACATTAATGGTATACTGTTTTTTGGGTTTTTTTGAAAATGTGGTGGGTGACTCCAGATCATGGTATTCTGTTTCCTTGAAAGCAAATTTTTTTGTATTCAATTGTCTAGTGTCCTTCCCATGACTGTTTTAGACAAGAAAGAAATAAAAGACACTACTGTAGTAACAAATTGAACACAAAATATTAGTATTTTATTATAATAAAAGTTTTGTTTCTCTTATGTCACAATTCAGTGCCTATTGGGAGGCCCCCTCCATTATAGCTATGTCAACTGGATTGGGGTAGCCTACTCTGGGGAAGAAAGGACCAAAAGGTCAAATGAGATGAGATTTTTCAGGGCCAGGCCTAGAAGTGGCTTCTATTACTTTCACCCTCCACTGACCAAATTTCAGTCACAGCTGCAGTAGGAGGTGGGGACAGAGAAATGCAGTCTTTTTGTGTATGCAGGAAAAAGGAAATGGTGATGAACATTCAGCTTTGCTTCTACCAAGACAGAGACCTTTAGTGGGAAGCTGTTTCAGTAGCACCACCATGCCTGGAAGATGGACGCTCTTTACTTGTTCAATCAATGAATGAGTGATGCCTTACTCCTAAGTTAGTTTTTTCATCTGTGAAAAGAGAATATTGGTATATACCTAAAAAAACAAAACAAAACAACATTATATATAGTGGTGAGATTCAGCTGGCTTACACAAGTTCAGTAGAACTGATACCTAAGTTTTTGTTGAGTGGGTGAACCAGTTGTGAAAATGGCACTTGTAATCAGGATTCTCGCTAAGGTGGGCGCCTGGGCAGCTGTTCAATGTGGAAATTTACATTTCTTACACTTTTTTTTTAACATTCATCTGTATAACAGTATATTTTAAATGCCCGTAGTAATGTTCATTCCATCAATAGGTAAAAAAATTTGACAAAACTATGCTTGTAATATTTTTACTCACTTTATAAACCTCATTATAGCTTTGATGAAATACTACATTTTAATTCCCTCTCATTTGTTACTTCAGTAAACAAACATGTAATGTAAAGAGAAAAAGTACCAAACAAAGAATGACAAGCTGTCATTTGTTTTAGCTTTGTGTTACACCCAAATTCCCCTGAGATTATTAGCATTATTTAATATTTTTTCATTAACATTTTAAAACTCTTATAATCTAGTTTTGTGTACCTCTTTTATTGTTCTTGCTTAAGAATTAAATGCATGAAACAATAAACCTCCTTTTGCTATATCCTTTTTTTATACCTAAAATGGTCATTAGGGCAGAGAACCAGCTGTTAAATTATTTGAAACCCACCACTGATTATGAATAATAAGGAAGTGATATCTGTGATAGAATTTTATAGGAAAGATGTATTATCTGGGGAGGGCCTATCTTAGTTTGTGACTTCTATCTCAAAAATATGTAAGAAATGTTGTTATTGAGTGTGAATTATTGTTTGTGATAAGGGAGAAAATTGTTGACTTATGCAGGCATATGGGTGGATATATGAAGCAAGATTTTAATTTTCATTTCTTAAGATAATGATCAAGAGAATACGATCTAAATAGAATCAAGACAGGAGACCTAGAGTTGAGAAAGGTAGTGCAGGTGGCCCTGTCCCACACAGAGCCTTCACCTTAGCTTCTGGGCTCCCTTCCTTTGCGAGCACCGTCTAAGCCCAGCAGTTCTATAGTCCTCCCTCACCACATTGCAGTTCACATTTTGCAGTCTCACTGTATCACAGATTTTTAAGTTGTATATATCTAATTTTGTATTGCGGAGTTTTCACTATATCGTGGGATTTTGCAGTTTATATGTATTTTTATATATTTATTATTTTAATTATTTTGCAGTAAAATAAGCATTTTCTAGCCTAAAGAATTGAAAATATAAAGAAATATAAAAAATATTAATTAAATCATATAAAAATAATATTAAATCAAAATATAACCTTAAGATGTATATAAATAATAAAATAAATATAAGGTCACTACTTAGCAGATTTTCACCTATCATAGGGGGTGAGGGTTGAAAGCTAGCCCCCATGGTAGACAAGGGACCACTATACTTATCTCTTCTTCCCTGCCCACGGAGAGTGTAAGGATTTGGGGCAGAGACTAGATGTACATAGAACATTAAAAGCCGTATATTGATCCACAAGGCTGTGCCACATTTTTATTCTGTCTTTGTACTTGCTTTAAGGTAAAACACACACATGGAAGAAACTTAAGGGATCTTGGTTCTGTTGGTTTTTCAACAAAATGTATTAAAATGCTTGGGACATCTCAGGCATAGACTGATCACTGGGTCAACAGCCTTTCAGGTAACCCCAGATTGTCCTGAGTGGCCCTCCTCCCGGCTCCCACAGTACATTCTGCACACTTCTATCATATCACATCTCAGATTACATTCAAATTTATTTTTATCTTTGCCCTTCAAAAATATATTCTTCTACATATTTATTCATATTGAATCTCAGAACCCTCACTGGCTGTATATGTCTCATATTAGTGATTCTGTTTTGCCCTCTAGTTTCTGAAAGGTATTTCTATCTGGACTTTAAAACTCTGCCTTTAAATTTAAATGACTTACAGTACATACTGCAAGACAACTTTTGCTCCAACCAGAACTTGCAAATCCAATGTTGAGTGCATGGTCTCATGTTTCCTGTAGGTCCTTCTACTTTAATTCTTTAGGTTGGCACCTGCAGGAATTTTCTGAAGATACTGGTGACCCTCAAAATATAGTAGATTCTCATTTGCCAAGGATGACTGTGGTAAAATTCTTTCTATAATAATGAACAGACTATATATACTATTGAACATTTATTTCTTCAAGTTTATACTTCAACCTAAATATGTTCTTTATAATAATTCTTGCTTCAGTTAATGCTTATCAAATTTCTTTGATATGCAATGCTTGTACTTAATTAGTTCTTAAAAGAATATTAACATCAAATAGTCATTGATTATTAGTAATCATATCACAGAAACACTAAGAGCACATTAACCATGGGACAGAGTTAAAGTTCTTAGCCAATTCAACATATGTTTCTAAATATTTTTGACATTTTAAATCCCCTCGCTTTTTTATTTATGCTGTATTAGGAAACCTAAACATAAAACTTTAGTATTATCATGAGCACCCATTGTGCCTTCTGGATTCAATATGGTTAGTTTGAATGAACATTAAAACACTTGCATTAGCCAATCTCATTTAATTATAATTAAGATGTAAAGCTGGGAATTATAGTGCTTACCATCCAAATCCGGGCTATTTACTATGCAGCCACACACAGCTCAAGTGCTGTAGCAACCCTTGTTAAATATTGCAGTGTCTATGGAGTGATCAACACTTATTAGAAGCATATCTGAACAGTCCTTGCCCTGGAAGATCATGTCTTAAGGAGGAACTTACACCTTAAGGACTTTTTTATATATATTTTCTACTCCTGAGTAGCAGGTAAAAGAGGCATCTCAAAATGAGAGTGAATGCAGTGTAAGCCACAGGAGAATAAGGGAAGTGCAGAGAGGAAAGGGCTGTGATAAGGAGGGCAAGCAGGTAAGAATTACCATCCAACCTAAGCTATGTATATACAATTAAGGACTGAGTGAGAAGGAGGTTGATTAAAAAACTAGAAACCAAAGGGACCACAGATTGAATATGGCTCAAAGCAAAGGGCCTTCCTAAAAGCTTTCAAACAATACTTCCATTTATAAGTCTTCCATTTAAATGTCTTTTAAAATGGACTTTCAAAGTGGAGGCCCAGGAACTATACCTTTGAGTGTGGTGGCACTGAAAATAACACTTGAATATTTATTTTTTTAACATATTATTTAGTAAAAGGGACACATCAAGGCCAATATGTTTGTATCTATTAAAATCAAAAGGCTGTTTTTACTCCCCTCTTTAAAATTAGCCTAATGTGATGTTACCCGTAGCCAAGTACATTAGAACTCTTATAAAAGGAATGTAAAATACTGGATATAACAGAATGTCTTTGATGGAGGTATGTAAATCACTTTGAATTTTAGTATAAAAGTAAAAAACAAAAGTATTAAGAATAATTATAACTATAAAAATTTGTTAACTTCTGTTTCATTTAAAGATTGCTTTTGTAATCAGAAAATTACTTCAGTCTAAACACACGTTTTGCTAACCTTTATTTATTCTAAGACTATGTGTTTTATACAAGTGAAGACATGCATTACTTAAATATATAATCATCAGCATTTTAACTGCCACTTAAGTTTTTTACTCTAGTTTTTATTTTCCAAAATAATCTTTAGATTTCTAAGTTCAAAGAGAGGGTTGGTTTTTTTTTTTTTTTGTATCTAAGTTTTACAATGTACAATTGAATTTATTAAGCTGATCTTGAATATTTCTTGGTCCTTTTCATCTCTTTTTAAAAATTTTTATTAGAAAATTATGCTGAAGTATAACAACAAAGTTTTCTTTTATGACTCCAAAACCACACCAGGCAGTGCCTGACTCTTTGCATGGAATAGATACTTCTCTGTTCCACTAGTAACTGGAAGTTCTCTATAGTCCTGAATTACATATATAATAATCATACAGAGATTCTTGAGTTATATATAAATGTAAAGGCTTCACATCAAATATTCAAGCAAATAATTTGAAGGTTTATTTTTTAATTTTCCTATCAACTATGGTTTGTAAATGCATAGAGTGGAAACTATAATACAAAAGAAATGTGGATAACTGCATTAATCTCATGGAAATCTCTTTTCTGAAAGAATTTTAATTATTAAAAATGCATATTTGTATTTTAGGCTCAATTATTAGAATTATAATATAGCAAACACATGAAGTTATACATAAATATGCATACATGTAATAAGTGCCAGTGTCAAAGAATTGCCAAATCACTGTTTAAGATATAATAGCAAGAACATAAAACTTTATTCAGAATAATTAGAAGAAAAGGCAAGTCTGACCAATAAGAATTCAAATTATGAAATATTTTGAAAAAATTTTGTTTCTTTCATTCTTAAAAACATGGAAAAATACATTTCTCATTTATTACTTAGTTATTAAGAATAAAACAAAAAAGGCCAGTCACCATACAAAAACTTTTTTTGCTGCTATTGAAGTGTTGCTTTAAAAAGGAGTATTGGACAACCATATCATCTTTTTGTTCCACAGTGAATTTATTATATATTCACAGCTCAAATATTTAAGATGTAGTGTTTGTGGAGTTATTCTGATAAGATATGTAACCTGACCTTTAGAAAAGCATCTGATTAAGCTCTTCACATTTCATTCTTGCTTATTATGTTCATTTAGATGTATTTGTTAATTTATGATCACAATTAATTAAAGTTTTTTAAATTTCTTTTTTTTTAAAGGAGCCCGCTACACGAAAAAAAAATGCAAGTCAAAGTGGTCACAACCTAGAAGTCTGCAGAGACAGGAATAACTAGCAAGTAGATACTATATTATTTTACTATGCTTAAATATATAGAATTCAATAATTTTCTAAGAATTTTACTCTATAATGACCAAATAGTGTTGTAACTTTAAATTTATACTTAGTAGTATTTGTGTTAACTATATTATATCACCAAAATAAAAATAGTAACTATGAATTCAGGAAACTAATTTTATGTCAATATTAATTAAATGATTTTGGTCATAAGGATAAGTTTAAATATTGTATCCTCTTCCAGGTCTTAGTTCTAGAGCCCTATGTCAACAATGCATTTCTTTATAAAAAGAGTAAGATTCTCTTTATGATGCATAACATATTTACCCATCATATAAATATATTAATTCCTCTCACAAACCATTAATAGAAATTAGATTTTAATCATGTTTTTAAGACTGGATTAAATTACATTCACATTTAAAGGTTTCATTTCAAAACTTAAAGGTGACAGCTGATGAAATCCAGACAAAAGCAGAGCTTTCCATTTTTCAGTACTTACTGACATTTTGAAGATATGAAATCATGCAATATTTAGACAAGTAGATTGAAAAAAAGAACTTTAGAATTTGGGAAGGGTGAATAAGATTATTTAAATGGCAAGATACATCTTTGAATTACGTCATTGTTCTACATTAAAGTGATTGGAGTTTATTCTTTCTCCTCAAATATGTATATCCAAAGATTGTAATAGAATAAAAAATGTTCAAGCTGAAAAGATTTATGAAAGTATTCATATCAAATCTTTTGTGGGTGTAAATTAAGGAACTAAGTTTATAAATAGGAACATATTTTACATGTTAAAATTATGGTTATATATATACATGCACACTTATGCATTTATATGCACAAATATACATAGTATGCATATATTTTTAAAATAAAACTTAATAGAGTTAGTTCTTAATTTAACTGGTATTTTTCATAGATAATGATTAGACTATATTTACAAAGAAAAATATATTTAAAATGATAGCAGTAACTGCAATCAAAATATTTTAGAAGTTGTACATATTTTTTATTTAAAATCCTATAGAGAGCAGGCTGACAACTGTCACGCAGGGGTGTTGGGTGAGCGAAGTGAAGGGATAGAGCAAAAAAGGACAAAAAGAAAACCCTCACAGACATGGACAACAGTGCGCAGATGGCTGGGGCTGGCAGTGGGGTGGAGGAGGAGTATATGGTGTGATAAAAAGTG
This sequence comes from Rhynchonycteris naso, assembly GCA_037038555.1. Taxonomy (NCBI): domain Eukaryota; kingdom Metazoa; phylum Chordata; class Mammalia; order Chiroptera; family Emballonuridae; genus Rhynchonycteris; species Rhynchonycteris naso. The sequence continues at coordinate 178,797,594 of CM072997.1, read as the reverse complement.
ATGGATAAAGACTTTACTGGGAGAGGGGATGAACATACACTATGGTGACAGATTTGTTTTAGAATCAGGCATCTGAAACCTGTATAGTTATGTTAACCAGTGTCACCCCAATAAAATTTTAAAAAGTATAATCCTATAGTAGTAGAAATTTTTGTAAGTATAAAACCATTTAAAATTGTGTTTCAATTGCTTAACAGTACAGATTCCTCAAGAATTATATAAGCCAAGCCTGATCAGGCAGTGGTGCAGTGGATAGAGCATTGGCCTGGGATGCTGAGGACCCAGGTTCAAAGTTCCAAGGTCACCAGCTTGAGCGTGGGCTCATTCTGCTTGAGTACAGGCTCACCAATTTTAGTGCAGGGTCACAGGCTTGAGCATGGGATCATAGACATGACCCCATGGTCTCTGACTTGAGCCCAAGGTCACGGGCTTAGCTGGAGCTCCCTTGTCAAGGCACATATGAGAAAGCAATCAATGAACAACTAAGGTGCCAGAACTATGAGTTGATGCTTCTCATCTTTCTCTCTTCCTGTTTGTCTGTTTCTGTCTGTTCTCTCTCTCTCTCTCTCTCTCTCTCTCAAAAAGAAAAAGAATTATATAAGCTAACAGAAGTACTTCTCTTTCAATCTTCTTTTATGGCTTTATAAATTATAAGTCATGGATAACAAATATCTCACACATAAACTCTTATTAAATATTTATACCATTGGAATCATATATGTTGATAAGAAGAATACTAAGTAATGATTAAACAGAGATGAAAACATCATCTTAATGTAAATTAGCCCTTAATTTATTTGGTTTATAAATTTAGACTAACACTAATAGGCAGTAAAAAGCAAAGTACTTTCAAAATTTGAAAACTTTTAAGAGTTCACTTAGGTTATCATTTTAATAAAGGAGAGAAAATTATAAAAATATGTTTAGAAATATGTTAGTAATAGTGAATATCAATTTAAGATCAGAAGAAAATGAAGAGATCATAAGATATTGAAGAACTCAAGAGCAGAGTTAGTTAAAAAAGAAGAAGAAGAAGAAGAAGAAGAAGAATCTTCTGGTAGACTATTGGGATAGTCTGGTGTTGAAAGAGCAGGAAATTGATGCTTTTAGTAATCCAGGTAGAAAATTTTGAGAGTCACGCTAAAGTGGTGGCTGTAGAGATACAGAGGTTGAATTTTGATTTGAAAGAAATACTTCTTTCACTGTATTCTGCAGAAACAGTGGATGAATGGTAATCCCATTCTTTGAGATCTGGAACATTAAAAGAACAGTTAACTTTTAGCAGAAGTTAAAATGCTAACTTTAGTCTGCACAGTAAAATTCAGGTGCCTCTAGCATAGCAAAATGGAGATTTCATAAGAATAGTAGTAGAAAGTCAGACCTGAAGCTCTAGAACTAGAAGACATATGGATTTAATTTATCTGAATAGAGATAGTGATTGAGGCTGACAGAATTTCATCAGGCAGAAACTATGTGCCAAAGTTAGAATAAAACTGTCTTCCAGCATTTTTGTTTTGTTTTTTTTTTTTTAAAAAAAAAGAAGCAGAAAGATTCATAGATATTAACTGTGTTAAATGCTACTAAAAAGCCTGGGAGGACGATGACTGAGAGAGCAACAACATTTGGACATCACAATTAGTCAGGCATTGGGAACCCTAATGAAGATAATCTAACTCTGTCAGGCCACAAGATTTATAAATCTATTTCAATATGGGGGCTTTATTTATTCCCCTTATCTCCTTTTTCTATCAATTCCAATAGAAAATTATACTGTTCAGATTTATCTTGGGGTAATTTTATATTTCTTAAAATTGAGATTTACTTATTCTCAGAATATCTTTCAGTTGTAATTACCCTAAAACATTTCATAATTTGAATGACTAATTTAATTTAATGTACTTTGGTTAAGGATATCTTTATTACTGGGTAATCTTATCAAATATATATACTTTATTATTATTTCATTTATAGTAGTTTTCTTACAGTAGGTTGACAGATATTCTGTTTGCCTCTCAGTTGGGAAAAACCCAGCCCTTCTCCAATGTTTCTCCTTTACTCTCACACTACTACCACACTCAATATACTTCAGAAAACAGGTATGTAAGATTTTCCCCCACACAAAGCAATTTTCTGTGACATGTCTGGGAGTTTTACAATTTAACTCAGTTATGAATGACACTATCTACTTGAAAAGAGCATCAGATCTCATAGGCTAAGCCATCAGTCCCATAAGACTATGCCTACCCACACATTCTTCAAATAGCAGTTGCAAGTAGTAGATCCCCACGTTACCCACAACTTCTGTCCATCTTGGCTATAAATTGGATGTTCCCATGACATGCTCTCTTTGGATTCTGTTATTTTCTGGAACAGTTGATAAAAGTTGAGAAAACTTTTACTTACATTACCCATTTATTAAAAGACATGATGATACAGATGAATAGCCAGGTGAAGAGATATATAGGGTGATATCTGGGAGAGCTCTGAGCACAGGAGCTGCTCTTCCCTTAGAGGTAGAGTGTGCTAGCCTCCTAGAATGTAAACACACTGACCACCTGGCAGCTCTCTGAATCCTGTATTATTGAGATGTTATGAAGGCTTACTAATGTAGGCATGGTCAATTTTTAGCCCCATTTCCAGCCCTTCTTCTTTCCCTGGAGAATGGGAGATGGGGCTGAAAATTCTAAGCTTCTAATCATGTCTTGGTCTTTCAGGTGACCAGGCCCTATCCAGGTACCATGAGGGAGCTCACCTTGAGTAACCCCATTAGAACAAAAGACAGTCTTAATACCCAGGAAACTCTAAGAGATTAAGGAGCCCTGTGTCAGGAACTGATATCAAAGACCAAATAGAACAAAAGATACTGCTAATGCCCTTATCACTTAAGAATTTACAAGAGTTTCAGGAGACCTGTCAGGAATTGGGGCAAGAGATCTGTCATCTATCTAGTATTATTTCACAGCCTTACAAATAATTTCAAGCAGTACTTGGCACATAGTAAGTACTTATAAGATATTTTTAAAGGAATGAATGAGTGAATGATTCTCTCCCTTTGGGTTTTTTGTGTCATGAAGCCTCAAAACACAGTGAATAACTCACAGGAGAGATCAGCTATACTTTCGATGTTCCTCAGTTCTCCAGTTTTACTTCAGGCTCATGGTTGATCAGACTATATGGGGAAATAGAAGATATAGAAATCAGTCAGGAGGCTATTTCTCTCTTGAGCTAAGACATTCCAGAGGCCTGTACTTGTGAATGGCAGAAAGACTCACAAAAATTGCAAAATTGTGTGGTTACTGAATTTTTGTGAATGAAATCATTTCAAAATGCTATGGGGACTTGCTGTTTTAAAATAAATACTCCTTAACTGTTATTAAAAATAATAGGTTTCCTTAAAAAAGAAAAAAAAAACTAAGCCCATATCACTTCCAAGTGCTCTAGTGCATATGCTACTGAGAATACATCAGAAATTGTGTTTGCTAGACAATCCGAATTTTTTAAAAAATAATATGATATGTTCCATGAAAGATAACCTAAAATTGACAACCAATTTATACAGGTTATAGGTTGCATCTATATGAACAAAAATTCAGAATCCAAAGAATGAAACCAATGACACAATTTTTTAGGTCCTATATTGCCAATATGCAACTTTGATGGCTAATGATCATAAATATTAAGAGAGGAAAGAAAGTCATTGAAGGCTGAATAAGCCACACAGAAGCAATTATATGAGAAGGAAGCTAGAGATAAGCAGGGAAAGGGACACAAACAGTAGTTGACTCTCAGGTCCATGATGGGCAGAAAGAGAGTAATACCAGCTGCACACCATGGTTCCTGGCCAAATCTGCTTTGGGTATCCCTGCATGAGCCTGCAACCTGGATTTTATACCATGAGATGTTCTGGTGCTAGATGAATGATTTTCCAGTGCTGATGTCTTCATCTGACTTAATTCCTAAAGCTCCTATGCTGAACAAAGAGCTCAGTTTCTTCCCACCTATAATCTGGGTGAGCGCTTTCTAGGTGGAATTTAGAAACTGAGTTTAGTTGTTTAAATCATAGCTGGAACCATAACCTGGAGAAGAAAGCAAGGGGAGATGGGTGGGAAATTGACACATATTGAGTAACTTTCATGTAGTCCAGGTACATTTATACACACATTTTCGCACTTGGCCCTCATGATATCTCTATAAGAGACATGAGAAACAGCTCCAGAGAAGCTCACTGGATGACTTTTCCACAATTATCACAGTTAGTTACTAAAGGGAAAATCAATATTACAATCTATTTGTATGACTCACAGGATCATTCCCTTTCTACGACTGTATTGCCAGGAGGAAAGAGTTTGCATGACAGACATTAGAGAGAACATCATAAAAATTTATCACCATTATGAAACTATAGAGTAATAGCTTCATGAATAGAGATGGAACAACTACATAAGCCTTGGTCGGCAAACCACGGCTCACGAGCCACATGCTGCTCTTTGGCCCCTTGGAGTGTGGCTCTTTGGCCAGCTTAGGAGGACCCTAATTAAGATAATAACAATGTACCTACCTATCTAGTTTAAGTTTTAAAAATTTGGCTCTCAAAAGAAATTTCAATCGTTGTACTGTTGATATAATGGCTCTGTTACCTAATGAGTTTGCCAACCACGGGCTTAAAGCAACAAGAATGGAACAGTAACAATAGCAGTCAGTATTGATGCTTTGACTATGACACCTCTTGTTGTAAAGGGTGGATTGGTAGGGCTCATAGGGTCAAGTAAGGAAAACTGCTCTCAGAAGCAGTCCGGGAACATGCAGGGAACAATGCCAAGTAGGCTTTTGTAACAAGACAGATATTTGAAATAATATGTGGATTCAGGAGGTTTTACCATGAAGATGAGAGATAAAGCTAAGGGTATAAATGAGATTTTCCCAAAAAAAGTACAAAGCAAGGTCAGAAGAGAACCAAAAGCTAAACGTGGGTCGATAAAGAAACAACTACAAAAAGGATTTTTAGAAAAGTAAAAAGACAATGAGGGTAAAGTGAGTTCATAGAAGCAAAAGAGGAAAGGATGTTAAGAAAAACAATTGCTCAACAAAGTTACATAAAGCCTGAAAGAAACCTAAGAGTTTGTGGAATCTGGTGGTTAAGATATTGTAGGCAACCTGTGGGAGAATTCCTAACAATGTAGATTAAGGAATTGAGTGTGTCTTAGGTTGGGTTACTTGGAAACAAGCTCTGCGATAAAGATTGTTGTGTTGTTATTATTGGGTTCCTTGGACACAGGCTCTGAGATAAAGATAGGATTATTGAGAGTGCCCGGTAAAGAAAAAAATTAAACAATGATGAGGATGCAACAGACGACTTGATACTAATAGCAATGGAGTTGGGAAAGCCTTGCAGAATTATGCCTAAGTGAAGCAAGGTGACAGGGCTTTTAAACCCACACCAACCAGTCATTGAAGGAGTACGATCTAGGCAAGATAATTTCCCTCAGTAAAAGGCAGTGTCCAGAGAGGGATGTACTTATGAGCCATGAGCAGGCAACATTCCAGCAGCTGGAAGAATGAATGGTTTCTTTCTACAAGGGATTTGGGTTGGAGAGTACCTCCCAGCCTCCCAGCAGAGAGTAGAGAAAATGAATGTGCAGAGCTAGGCTCCTATTTTAAATACTTTGCTGTAAGGGGTTTTATCATTGCAGCCACTAATCTTCTTTTCCAAATTTTTCCCCAACACCATCTTCTTGCCAGCTTACTCCTTTACTGACAGATTTCCTTTAGAGAAAGATGTTTCATTGACTTATACACCTCCAATTAAATAACTCTCTTTTCCATTACTGTTTTATATGAATTGTTCTCTGAACCTATCTTGTACTGTATGGGCAGATGTAAACCTGAGTAAATTCCTATAGCCACTCCCAATAATGTCTGTTATTTGAAAAATAACTATTGTTTACAGAATTGCTTTTCCTAGATCAATTACCATGAGAAGAGAGGCTTTCCATGAGAGCTCTAAGTTAAGGAATTTAGACATTTCAAACCAAGACTTGACATATCACTGCAAGGTTCTGACTGCAACAAAGTGTCTGGTTTTACATATTTCATATGGGCCTTTACATTTCATTAGATGATGTTAAATAAGCAGTACAATTATAAATATGAAATCTTACCATAATTACATGCTTATGAATATAGAGAAAGGTTATATATATATATATATATATATATATATATATATATATATATATATTAGTTTATGGCAGCTCTGAGTGTGGGGAAAATACAAAAAAATTCCAGGAGAGATTTGAGTCAACATGCACTTATACCATCATGCCAACCACATTTGTCACCATGCATCCCATGGTCCCCTAAGTGCTTAATGCAGTATCAACTACCTTTAACAATCACCTGAAATGTGTAAATACTGGCAGTTTTACTACTTTTTATTTTTTTAGAATACATAGGACCATATATTTATTTCTCTTTTTAAATTTTTAATAGGATAATTTAATATTTGAGATGTTTTGGCAGTTGTTTTTGAAACTATGAAGTTTCAATATGTTAAATTTCCATTTAACCAAAAAGCAATCTTCCCACAAAAACAAAACAAACAACAACAACAAAAAAAAACCCCAACAGAAACATGTACAGTTTTATGAAGTTCTAACTAGAGACTGTTGGAAAAAAAGCAGATTTGTTCTAGCTTTGAAAATACCATATAAACACACAAAAAAATCAGTCCCATCTGTCAAATTGTCTGGAGAATGCCTTTAACAAAGAATGAAACTACATAAAAGGCCATAAAATATGCAGCAAGTGAGAGAAGGATTAAGCCATCCTGCAGTTCATTGGCTTCACCTACTGTGCAGGGCTCTCCTTGTGAACAAGATGGATTGGGTGGTTATCACTACATCAAAATCTCTGCCACTGTGGAGAGGAAGAGAATCAGAGAGAGAACACTGGATTCCAGAGTCCAGCTCCTTCCATGATTATTAGCCAAGGAAATGTGAAAACTCATAACATTTCCTTTCATTTTAAGGGAGCAGATCACATTTTTCTATTAGGGGAAATCCCACAATTTTTAATTGTAATGAAGAATTTGCAACTCCATTAATATTATTACTGATTTGGCAATTTGGAGAAGTGAATTTTAACTTACAGTTTTGCAGCTGTGCCTAAGGAAAAGAAGCAAATTGCCAAAGGGTATGTTTATATGCTAGATATTGACATCTATATAAATTTATTACCGTTTTACCAAAATGTAGAAGTGGTACAAGAAAGTAAGACTTATTTGGAGGATGCTAATACATAACTAAATTGCACCTAATTTAACCTCCTTAAATAAGAGGTAAGATAAAGCTTTTATACACCCTTTTTCAAGGTAGATTTTTGCTTGGATTGTAATTTTGAAAGGCATTCACTTTTCTGTCAAATAACAAATTGGAAAAACCATTATGTAGAACAAACTGTTCATTGCTAAACTTGCTGAAAGTGGTCTCCATCTGTGAATGTTAGCAAATATATCCAAGGATTTTCTACTGATGCATTTTGAGAACAAGATAATAACATCAGATTTTCTGAGCAGTTTATAAGCACGTATAAAGTAGGAGTGACACTATTAAATGATCTTGCTTATTAGTAACAAGAAGTTATTTGGCAGGGCAGTTTCAGGTGAAAGGTAAAAATGTCTTCTATATCTCTCTAAATTTTCTCCCTTCATAAGAAAAAATCACATTTTTATTGCTAAATAGTTCATTTATTTTTTCATTGACTGATTTTATAGAGAGAGCGATAGGGAGGGAGAGAGAGAAGCATTCATTTGTTCTTCCACTTAGTTATGCTTTCATTGGTTGCTTCCCATATATGCCTTGACTGAGAATCAAACTTGTAACCTTAGTGTTTCCAAATGATGCTCTTACAAACTGAGCTAACTGACTGGGGCCAATAGTTAATTTATTTAAAAACACAGGACAGTATCTTACTTGATTTACTTTATACAAAGTATAAAACTATTCTTTATTTAATGCCTAGAAAATATAATAAAATAAAAAAACAATCTCTCAAAAAATGCAAAAATATATAATTTGCAAAAATAATTCCAATTTAATAGTAATAATAATTAGCTGATTTTAGAAATACTGACTTTAAAACGGTCTGGGACATAAATTCAATAAAAAAAGTTTTGTCTTTTTTAAAAAGAAAAAGAAAAACATTTAACACTATGGCAGATATACTGATTTTTAAAAGGTTTTCTAATGTTTTCAAAAATTAGGCATTGTTGTACAATCTAGTGAAAAAATAGGACACATTCATAGTTAATTGTCCCAAAGAAAATGAATACAATTATTACTAAAATATCCAATCACTGGGAAATTCCAGAAGTCCTAATCAAGAAAAAAGAAGTATGCCTAAAAGCTTAGAAATAATGAATCTAAATATCCTGTCCAAACTTAAACTGTAAAACAGTAGTTATTTTAAAGTTCTATATGTTAATATTCTATTGTGAGTGAATGAAATAAAGATTATTTCATATTGACAGATAATAATTTAGAAAAAATAGATTTAAATAAATATAAAATGGAGCCCCCTATTGAAGAAGATATAAGTAATTTCTTCAAAGTTAAATTGTGCTTAAGATATACTTGCCCATTTAGACTCTAAATTCTCACAAAATAAAAAAATAGTTGGCTCTATCCTTTTTTTTTTAAGTGAGAGGAGGGGAGATAGGGAGTCAAACTACCACATGTGCCTTGACCAGGATCCACCAGCAAACCCCGAACCCTGTCTGGGGCCAATGCTCAAACAAATAGAGCTATTCTCAGTGCCTTAGTCCAATGCTCAGACCAACTGAACCTTTGGCTGCAAGAGGTGAAGAAAGAAAGAAGGGGAAGGGAAAATGGAGAAGCAGATGGTCACTTCTCATGTGTGCCCTGACCAGGAATCTAACCCGTAACTTCCACACTCTAGATCAATGTTCTACCACTGAGCTAACTGGCCAGGGCTATATCTCCTTTTTATAAACAAAAATAATTAATTTTTTAAATCAAAAATTAGGTGTGAATGAAGATTGGGATATAGCCAACATGCTCTTTTGAATATATGCATTCATCAAAATGTACTCCTATAGAGTAAATCACTTTAACACTTTAGACATAAACCATCTTTATGGTTAATAGGATCTTGATATATTCCTAAGAAAGTGGGAGTTAGTCAATGGTTCAGGAATTGATCCAGATGTTCTGTATCAGCTAGATATGAAAAAAGTATCTAATTCCTAGGGGAGGTGCTAGCATAGGAAAAGATCTTGATAGATTTGGGAAGAAAAAGAAAACAAGAAAAAATACATCAAATATGTATATTCTTATTGAAGACGTGGTAAATTGAGAGAATCATAAAAACGAGTACCAGTATATCCTATTTATAGATGAGGACAGTTTTAGAAAAAGCAATTTGACTCAAATCATGTGGCTACTTAAATGACAGAACAGGGACTAGAATTCAGGTCTTATGACTCTTAATTCAAAACCCTTTAATAGAATTCTGTCAAGCTTCCTGATGATACTTGATGTTTCCTGTTAGACATGCAATTAAGCTTATAATCGGTCCTTGTTCTGCTTCTCTGTGAACATGCGGTTCTTCAGATCCTATGAGAGGGAACATTATTCAAGAGCAGAGAAGAGAGTGTGAAAATTAAGTCAGTGAAGTAATATTAACTTGTTTAGTAAACAAGGATAGTAACATGATTTGATTATTTGTTATTTTCTGCTCATGTTCCCTTATTTGCATTAACTGAGTACCTCATTTATTTATCTTAGATACAAGGAAACCCAAATTTGTTTTTTAATTTTATTTCTAAATAACGATGAAAAAATGTTATAAATGGACACCATCCCCATCAATTCTTACAAACTTTCCTGAATTTTAGTATGAAATGTCATCACCAACTTTTCTCTTTTTTAAGTTATCAAAATATTTTTTGCTAGCACTTAAAACCTCTTCCACTAATTTCTCAATCCTGCACCTGGTTTTAGACAAAGAAATGCTGTCTTTGCTAAAATTGTAATTTTTTCTCAAAGGCATTTAGCTTTACTCTATTAGATTATGCATCTATTCAAGCAGAAGTTTCCCATCTCAAAAATCATCCATTCTGCTTTTTTAACATTTTAATTGCCCTGATCTACTCAGCAACTGAGCTAGGCTTAGTGTCTTCTGTTGCTGTTTTTAGGTGGTCATAAATAGGAGTTTGAGTTGTTGATTTGGCACACTTATTTGTAGTAAGGTACATTACAAAAGTTGGAGCTTCATATAAAGTGGTATAAATAGCCCTGGCTGCATAATTCAGAGCATTGTCCTGATGAAACAAGTTTGCAGGTTCAATCCCAGGTTAGGGCACATATAAGAATCACCCAGTGAATGCATAAATAATGGAACAACAAATTGTTCTCTCTCTTTCTCCTTTTCCATCTCTCTCCATCTCTAAAATCAATAACTAAAAAAAATTGTTTAATGGCATAAATAGAAGGAGAATGAGATTGGGAGGGTCACATATATTTATAAAGAATTCAGGTTCTTGCTTAATTGTATCTTTTTATATTAATTTTTAATTTTATTACTAAAGCCGAACAATCATTGTAAAATAATTATAAAATACATATAATCAAAATAAATAACATCTAAAGAATCCATAAACCATCAGAGATAACCCCTATTAAGCTTCAGGTGCATTTATCTAAACACACACACATGCACACACACTCACATGAGAAAAATAATTCTGAATGTATAATATGTTAAGATTTTTAATCTTAGCAATACATGATAAATATTTTTTCTCATTAAATATAATCAGTTTTGAATTAAAAATAGGTATATATAAATTTTGCATTTAATTATTTCTGAATAAATGAGATCTATATGAACCAGTTTAAGTAGAGTAATATAAGCAATATAAATATCTTATCATTATTTATCTACACCACTTTTAAAAGTAGCATAGTATTTTATTTTCAGTACATTATTTGTTTAGCTAGTCCTCTGTGGTGAAATTTTAAGTTATTCTAAATGTGCTTTTATAAACAATCATACATGACTTTATACATATTTAATTCTGGGTAGATTATTAAGGGTAGAATTACTGTTCAAGTAAAATTTCTCAATAAGTTTTGAACTCTTCTTGTTTATTTCCTTCCTATTTCCATTGGCAATTCATTTTTATACTTGAGATATATTTTTTGTAATTTAGTTTTGGTGCTAGGGACAAAATGGCTGATAGATAATTTTTAAAAGTTGTGTGGATAAACAGCATTTTTAATCAATGGCATTATGCAAAGAAACATCATGAAAACAATAAAAATTTTTTCTAAAATTTCAGAAATGTCTAAATATATAAGAAATTAAAAATAAGAAATGGATTACTCATATCATTTTTCTAGATTTTTCAATTGGCTTTATCACTCTATCTGTAAATTACAGACATTATGATAATTCACCTTTCATTATTTCTCTCTATAGCTCTTAAAATAAGTACTGTTCCTCCATATCTGTACCACCATTATCAGGTCTAAGAATGTTTACAATTATTTCACAATATCATTCACTATATTAAAATTTCTCTAATTGTCTCCCACATGCCATTTACGGCTGTTTTATATTTTTAATCCGGTCAGTCTTTATGCATCTTGGTCATTATATCCCCTTAGTCTCACATCAGAAGTACAGTATCACATTAGAAGACATATAATGTCAGTTTGTTCCACAATTGATGATAATAAAATTTGACCACTTAGTTGAGGAGGTGCCAAATCCCTCCATTGTACATTCTTCCTTTATAAATGATAAATAATGTGTGAGTTTTGAAACTGTGTGAGTATTCTGACTCCAAGAAAATTTTGCCCAATAGTTTTAGCATCTATTGATAATCCTTGGCTGAATTACCATTAGGAAGTAGAAAGTGGGCATATTCTATCATTGTTTTATATTGTATTAGTTTTATTTGAAGGAATTTCCCTTTTGATCTTTCTCTCTGTCTCTCATTATTATGAACTCATTAATTTTTCATTTAAAAACTTTAAATTTAATAAAGGCAATAGAAATTTAATTTTAAGTCTAGCTCATTTTTGCTGGTATAAAGGCTTAGAATTTGGTGCTTTGGAAAATGTATGTATTTAGTAACATAGATTGATTTATTTTTTTAACAATGATTTTGTTGCTTTTCTGCAAATATGCATGACATATTGAAATTATTTCTCAATTTTTATTTCCAAAAATTTTATGTAAAATTTGTAAGACTAAACACTGCAGAGTAATTGTTAATAGATTGCTTTTTAAATTCCTGTAAGGTTTGGTGATTTTTCTGAGTCACTAAGAATAGATGATTGTTAATTTACTTAGTAATTCAACAATATTTACTATTTGAACATTTACAAAGTCACTTTGCTGTATCTTCAGCTCTTTCATAGAAAACAAAGAACTCTATAACTACTAGTTTTCTATTTTTTAGTTTTTATACAAATAAAAATTACTTAATATTTTCTTCATATTTTCTTATAATCTAATAATATTTGAATGATTAGATATTTTAGAACATCAAACACTAATTTTCAAAAACTACCTCATTAGTGTTTAAGTATTGATTCTCTGTCAGAGGAACAAAACATCTGAAGGATGAAAATTTCTGTCTGGAAACTTGCGGAAAATTTGAGGTCATTTTAATAAGGTCCATTCTGGTGATCAGATACTAGTGTGTGTAAGGATACATGTAGATGTGTAGTTAAACTCTTGTGTGTTTGAATCTTGATGTATTCACTCCTTTGAAACTTAGTCTCCTTATATATGTAAAAGGATGAAACCTGCCAGTTCTTTCACCTTTTTATGAGATTTATAGCAGGACCTCACCTAATTAATAAAACTATCATGATTATTATTATACCATCATTTCCCTTACACTGCCTTTGATATTATCTGCCCTTGAATTGACTGAAGACAATAAAGTTGTGAACAAAGGTTCTGAAAGTATGAGTCTTTGTTACATAAATGAGTTAAAAATGACCTCTGTATTTTTTACCCCTATTTTGTTTATTTCTTCACAGCAAGCTAGCACTGCTAACTCAAAACCAACCAGAGCCAAATTTCAAATGCTTATACATCCAATTGCTTTAAATAGAGCCCCCTCACCACCACCAAAGCATAGTTTTAACCATTTAGAACCTACCTGATTTACATGGCCCACAAAATGCACCCAGTGCATCCTAGCCATAGATAATACAAACCCTGTGGCCTCAAAGGAAGCCAAACGGCAGCTATCCTTTGCAACTTCATGACTTAGAGACTCCCCATCTTGCTGCTGTGCAGTATTATCTACACATAAAAGCCCTTTCTCCAATTTTCCTCCCCCCAGGAGGTCCCTTTCCCTATTACCTTCTAAGTGGTGGTCCCACACCACTGGGTCTGGAAAGTGTCTCACAGTGAAGCACATCTAAAACTCTCTTGAGAATCTGTCCAGTAGGACAGGTTTAAGAGAGTCCAGTACCTTGCTATAAAATACTGCCATCCTGTGTGGTACTGGCTTTCCCTTGATCAGACCTGATGGCCTTAAACGTACCAATCTTGTACTCTAGATTTGGAGCCGAGACAAAAAGTTGAGTCTTTTAATAAACAGTAGGCCTCTTTTGATGTTTTAACAATTGAAGGGAAAGAAGAAGATTTTTTATGTATTTTGGAATTTGATTCCAGGGAATTTGATTGTGGGCTCACATTGTACTCAGTCAGTAAGAAATCTGTGTTACATAGTAATTGCTTTATTTTATTTCAAAAGGCAAAATATCTAGCCTTGGCCAGATAGGTCAGTTGGTTAGAACATCATCCCGATATGCAAAGTTTGTGAATTCAATCCCTGGTCATATAGGAACAGATTGATGTCTATACCACTTCCTCTCTCTCTGAAATCAATCAATAATTTTTATTTTTTAAAAAAGGCAAACTATCTATCTAGGCTTTCTGAAAACTATTTTGGGTGCTAAGTCAAGGCTAAATTGCTTGAGGACAGCTATCTTTATCTCACTGATACTGAGTTCTAGTAAGGAATTTTGCATTGATTACATTTCTCAGTCCTGTTTAGAAGAAAATATTCATATTGTAATGGGAAAGTAATTGGGATAAAAGAGCTAATAATTGGTAAAGGTAGAATTTAAACCTTGATGTCATAATTTCAAAGGTCATGTTCTAGCTCTCGTCATGATTCTGCGTCAGCTATTCCAGAGTTTAGACTAAGCTGCAACTAAGTGTTTTTATAGTAACTCTGAGAATAATACAAACCGATTTTTTTTATTCTGCCGGTTTTTACTTCTCTCCTTTTTCTTTATTGCCAATTCATCAAGCATATTATAAAATTGAAACCTGGAACTGTTTAAAACAAAATTCTTACTTTTAAAACATCACTTTTATGTGTTTTTCTTATTATAATAAGTGTTAGTTTATTCATAGGCTTCTGTTTGAGTCAGTTACTTAGAAATATTGAATAGTACCCCTTTGAGAGAGCAAGAGAAAGCATATTTTTATTCAAAAGCATCACGGATGGATCTGTTAGTGTTAAAAGGAAGGGCCGCCCAGGGATAATTTATGAGAGGGTAAAAAACATAGAAAGGGAAACTGCTTTACTTAGTAAACTACCAGGTATTAATTTAACTCTTGGCAGCTTGAAAAGAAAAATAACTTACTTAACTGGATCCTGGAGACCCAATAAATGTAGCTAGACTGGAGTGAGTTCTTGGAAGGCTCTTAATAGCTTGAAAACAAACAGTACCTAGAAAAAGATGGTCAAGTGAAAAATTCCTTAGAGAGGAAAAACAAACTATAATTATGCCCCAGCCAGCAGTTTTTGGTTTTCAGATATAATGCAAAATCCCAGTATTGAACAGTAAGAGGGTTTGAGAGACCAGACTAAACACAAAGTAGCATTATAACAAGTGGTCGCTATGGCAACCAGAGGTGAAATGATGCTGATGGGAAAGAGCACTGTTAAGATTAGGTTGAGGTTATGTATAAAAGCCACAGGGAAAGTAATCAAGTTACTTTTCTTCCTCATCTATTTCTTTCTGACTTGGAAAAGGAAAGATATAAGGATAAACACTAGCTAGAAAATCGCACAATATAAATTATGTAGCTTCCTCTGGACTCGCTGGGGTTAGCAGAAGGTACCAGAGATAAGGGTAAAGACGATAATTAAAGGTGTTAGTCTTAGAGGGGACAGCCATGGGCTTTTAGCAGGTCCATGGTAAACCCAGGAATACAAAAAAGGAATGCTTGCTTGCCACCAAGGATCAGGGTGACTTGAGACTATCTTTTTACTGCCAATAAAGCTACTGGATGATTCATACTGTTCAATCTCAGATAGATATAGAATGAGACAGCATAAGATTAAAATAAAACTGGCAACATGCTTTTAGAAAGTTAATAGATTTGACTATAGACTTTTGTGTTCACTATTTTCTATTGCTTCCAATATTTGCATTTTTATTATAAAAAAAGAAGCAAGCTGTTTACTGTTTAACTGGGCAATATATTGACAAATATAAGTGGTAGATCATTTATATTTTATTTAATGTAATGAAGAACTAGTTGTTAAAGATATGAAGTCGTGTTTTAGCAAAAACCATTTTACTTTGTGTACAATGATGACTATAAATCTGAATTTTCAAGATGCCAATCACCAGAAGAGAAACTGGCTGTTGGTTTATGCTATGAAACAAAGAACTAGTATAAGTCCAAATGAATTCACCTGAAAAGTTTACAGTAAAAATATGCCCTTGTCATGCATTAGTCAGAAGTCAGAATCTGGTTCCATAAACTACCCAACATTCACAGATATGAGCAACTGCAGAAAACAAAAAACATTTAATACATAGAGAAACCAAGTGGGGAAAATAAATAACATGAGAAGTTATTAGTTTTATTGTATGATTTGTCAGTTTTCTCAATAAAAGAAGAAAAGGATATTAAGTTTTGATAGCTATACATGCCAATAATTGCTGTTATTAGTCTGCTAAGGCAGCCATTACCATATATCACAGTTTGGGTGGCTTGAGCAATTGAAATTTATGTTCTCAGTTTTGGAGATTGGAAGTCCGAGGTACTCGTGTTGTCAGAGTTGGTTTCTCCTGAGGCTTCTCTTCTTGGCTTAAAAATGGCGATCTTCTCACTATCTCCTCATATGGCCCTTTTTCTGTGTCTTTCTCTTCTTATAAAGACAACAGTCCTACTGGATTAGCGCTTGATCTTTATTACTTCATTTAACCTTAATTACCTGTCTAAAAGCCCTCTTTTCAAGTGTAGTCACATTGGAGACTAGAGTTTCAACCTAAGGAATTTGGGTAGGGGAAGCACAATTCAATCCAAAATAATTGCCATCCCCCAAAACAGAGCAAACTAGAAGTATCCATTCATCAATGTACATAAAAATATTTATTAAACATTCACTATGTTCTACGCAGTGTAGTAGACACTGGAGAATGTGCAACAAGGAAAGCCAGACTTGTAGTTTAATGGGGGAGAAAGTAAGTTAAATAATTATATTACATTAGGTAAAAAGTGCTGAGTTCACTGAGCTATCTAAGAGCATGTAACAGGGCTTCTAAATCTATTCTTGCTAGATCAAATATAGAATGTACCCAGTTAATTTTGAATTTTAAATAACTTTTTAGTATAAACATGTTCCAATTATTGTATGGCACATATTCTATCCATTGTTTATTTTATTTTTTATATTTATCTGGGTATTCTGATTTTTAATGTTTTATTTATTTATGAGAATTACAAAAGCGCCACATAAGACATGAAATATAACCTAAGACCTGGAGAAATAAATAAAATTAAAAAAAAAATACAAGAAACCAAAAGAAAAGAAAAGATTCCTGCAGAACAGAAAGACACTAGAGACCAGCCGTGAAGGTAAAAATCACCAAAGTGCAGAGTAGTTGAGAATTTGTTGTGAGAAACAGACATTTGACAATAATTAGCTATAGAAATGAAGAACAGAGACAAGCATGAGGAGAAGGTGATGGAAGAAAAAACACTTAATTTTACTAGCCTTCAAAGTTATTTGGTAGAGGAGCAATCTAAAAGAGATATACCAACCATGATGAGCTAATCAGAAAGTCTTGTGATTGTAACACTAATTTATTTCTTTATTTAATCTTTTACTACGTTGACTTCTCTCATTTCTACCTTCTTTCTGACTGAAATTTCTCAAAAGCCCCTTGACTTGTGTTTTAGCCTTCTTCACACTATTCTTCAGTGAGAAACAAGAATAAAAAACAGATCTAATTTAATTTATCACCCTCTTAGAACCCTCAGGACATTTCCAGATGAACTTTCATCTTGTTTATATCAGTATAAATTATGCAGAGAGCAATGCTAAGATTTAAAAAGCTAATGGAGAGTTTAACATAATTTTAAAAGAGCAAAACCAAAAATATAAAAACTATATGTGTGTATGTGAGTATTTTGCAAGTTTTGTGCCATAAAACTCAGAAAGAAACTGCCTAAAAATCTTATAGATTCTAAATTATTTAAAGCAGTGCGGAGGTATGTATATGAAATAATTAGAATCATAAGTTATCAACTTTTGGTCAACATTGTAGCAACTTTATTTCAAATTGTTATTTTTTCCTGTGAAAAACTAAGCTTCAAATAGTTTAAGACACTAACTAGCATGCATCAGAATTAAGATTAGAATGCAGGTTTCTTGGTATTTTAATATACAATACTTTGATCATGCTATTTGTATAAGTTATATATAACCAACTAACAGAGTATTTCCAGTAAAACAATTTCCAAACAAATAGTAATTTTAGAGGCCAAAATTTATATTAGTAAAATAATTCTAGATCACCTTTTTATTTTATTTTGGGTATGTGTAATATCTTTAGATTAGATGGTCAACAGAAGATTTTAATATGTATGAATGTGTATTTATAAATATTGTGAAATATTTCATTAATGGCTAAGAATAATTATGAAATATGAGATCATTCATTTAATAGTATTTACCAAATTCTGTACTAGTGTGGTCAGCCATTCTTAGATTAAAGTAGAAAAATAGAGACTATTATTTCACAGAGATATGCCATAGATCATTATTTTAAATCTTGATTGTTGAAAATATCATTTTAGTAGTGCTTTTAATTTTTCAATCATTTCATTATTGTCCACAGAACATAATTATAATGTACAAATTACAAATAATTTTTAAAATTTAATACATTATATTTTGTACCTGAATCAAAATAGTGTATTCTGTTGTTATAGAAAGCAGAATTAGTGTCTGTTCTTGTTTATTATAACCTGTCAGCATGTTATTTAGAACATAAATGTTACTATAGAAAACATTTTATAAGATGATTCATCATTTCAATGTCACCCATATGTAAAGCATGAAAGTACTTTGACTTTTCTTTTTGGTAAAAGTTAAAAAGAAATATGAGTCATCAGCTAGCTAGGAAAAAATACTTTTAAAGTAAAGAATTCTGAAATTGTCTGTCTTGGTCAGGGCTGTTGTTATAATGAGTCCTCAAAATGAGCTTTGACAACTTATCACAATAAATACTAGAAAGTACTCTAAAAATAAAAGAAGAGAGTAACTTACTTATATTCTAAGGAATTTAGAAAAGATTTGCTGAGGAAGTGAGATTTATGCTGTCTCAATGATGAACGATTAAGATTTCTCCAAGTTAAAAAAGTGAAACTCATTCCTGACAGAGAAATGTATTTGTGAAACTTGGGAAAACATAGAAACATGGTGGATAGGTATGTGTTGGACGGAAGAAGTTGACAACAATTACAGGGTAGGCTGTGTGGAAACCTGCTGCAAATATATTTAAGAAGTCAAAAGGTCCTGACCAGGTGGTGGCGCAGTGGATAGAGCGTCAGACTGGGATGCAGAATACCCAGGTTCGAGACCCTGTGCTCGCCAGCTTGAGCGCGGGACCCATCTGGCTTGAGCAAAAAGCTTGCCAGCTTGGACCCAAGGTCGCTGGCTCCAGCAAGGGGTTGCTCCTCTGCTGAAGGCCCGTGGTCAAGGCACATGTGAGAAAGCAATCAATGAACAACTAAGGTGTCGCAATGGCAATGAAAAACTAATGATTGATGCTTCTCACCTCTCTCCGTTCCTGTCTGTCTGTCCCTATCTATCCCTCTCTCTGACTCTCTCTTTGCCCCTGTAAAAAAAAACAAAAAAACAAAAAAAAGGAAGTCAGAGAGAAGGCAACATGATCCAACATTTCAGCAATGATTACAGAGACCAGAGGCCACACTTTAAAATCTAATTTATTTGTGACATTGAAAGTGGAAAATGGTAGAAAACAGGGATGGATGATAGTTCCAGAGGTTTAGCTGAGGAGACTAGATGAGTTGTCAGTTCATTAACTAAAAGATGGTAGCACATTACAAAGGTCAGATCTGGGGCAGAAAATAATGAGAGGTTGTGTTAGACATTGTTACCAGTTTGAAGGACAGTTAACATAGTCAATAAGAAAGTTTGCACAGTGGGAAAAATTCACTGAGGAAAACAATCTTAGGAGACTTACTTGAAATATAAACTTTTATCAAGAAAAAAAAATTTTGCTTCTTATTCTAAGCTTGAGGATGATAGTACATATTTACTCTATCTCTATTTAAGAGTGGACATATCTAAAAATATGATAAAGTACGTTTTAATTTCTGTACTCTGCCCAATTATATGTTATAATCTTTATAAAACAGACCACCAATATTCAGGATAACTCTGATACACAGAAAAAATTATTCCAAATATATTTGTTTTATTATGATTGGGAAAATATTTGTAAAATATAAATAAAAGGTTTCATCTAAGAATCTAAAAAGATTACTCTAATTATCTGGCACATTCATTTATCTCAAAGTATCCATCTTGACCCCTACTTTGATGCTGTGAGCTCTCTACCTCAACACATATACACAGCAATGCATATAAACATATTTAATGAATTATTTTCTAATATTCTTAAAAACTAAGCAGTGGCTTAACGAAATGATGACATTATGTTACTTTTGTGTTTCAGATTAGATTTGGCCCTTGGTTCAGAGCTTGTCTAGGTAGACAGTTGTTGCTACTTAATGAGAAACCAGTTGTATTTTGTCTCCACTGATCCTCATTTCTGTACCTTGTTTGTTATATATCTATCTAGAAAATGTGAAACAGAAAGAAGATTTGTTCTGACAGCATCCATAGGGTAGTCTCACTATAATTTTTTTGCTAGAGGTAGACTGAGCTCCAACTGGGTTCATGAACAAAGTAAAACATTGAACTTATATTACTAAAGGAATTATTTGGTCTGGGGCATCCTGTGTCAACAAGAAAAACAAAAAGATCTAAGGCTTAGTGTAAAAGTTCAAAGCAATCATTAGAAGAGTTATCAAGAGACATTTACATTGAAAAGGTTCATTATTTACAATAGAAAAAGAAATCTGAGAAATATTTTTCTCCCCATTTATTCATGTTATTGTAAACATCACTTCCTTGAAAACACACAACCAAATAGGAGTTTAAATTCTATTAACCCCTTCCATATAAAAATGTAACCTCTATCTAATTTTTTAGTTGGTTCTCTTCTAATGAATTCACCTGCTCAAACACCATGGCCAATAGTAATCTTCCAAAAATATCTGGATTATTCACACATTATGCTGAAACTATACTTGAGAATGAATCTAATTATCTAAATGAAACTGTTTCTATAAAGGAAGAGTTAGAAATGTATGGTGTAGGTTTTTGTCCAAGAAAGAAGTTTCCAAAGATGCTATTTAAAGGTAATTATTGATGAAAAATCAAAATCTTTCCTATTAGTAAGCCCTGGAGTTAGTCCATTCAACAAACTAATTTTGAAAACATAAATCAAGGAAAAAACAAATGAAGGAAGCAATTAAAAACACCTTAAATTATACTTTGCTATATCAAACTGACAAAGATTGAAAATAAACTGATACCATCCACTGGCATGGATGCAAGGAAAATGGATATTTACATATAATACTCTAATCAGTATCAGTTGCCAAAAATAATTGAGCAGTTTTACAATATATATAAAGAAGAGTAAAAGTGTTCAAATACTTTTTACCTAGTAAATGCTCAAGAATTTATATTTAATGTTGTTAATTAAGGCATTTAATATAATTTGAAGAAATGCTGAACTATCTATATTTCTAGGATAAGATACTGATTGATCAAGTAAATTGGTAGATATATTCACAACAAAATATTTCACAGTCTTCTAAAAGTATGTTCCAGGGAATGCTTAATGATATCAGAAAATGTTCACAGTATAATGCTAAGTAAAAACACATGGTTCAAAACAATATATGTAATCTAGAGACACAAGATGACAGCGGAGTAGGCAGACGCACAGACTCCCAGCTCACACCACCAAACTGGATTACAAATTAATTTACGAACAACCAGTGTGAAAAAACAACTCTAGACTACAAGAACTGTTCTCAAAATCCAAGGAGCAAAGAAGCCACACCAATTCTGGTGGGGAGTGCCGAGGAGCGGTGAGCCTCCCCTGCTTATAGGAACTAAGGGCGAGGGTGAGGCTGAGAGCCCAGAAAGGCTCTCAATCCAAGGAAAACAGTAGAAAATATCACTCAGAGCCACTTGCCTGGGACCTGGGAACAAGGTGTGTTGAAAGAGCTGGCTTGTTTTCCAAAAGGAAAGGGGGAAAGAGAGATAGACAGCCAGTGACTAACAGATGAATGCATGGGAGGACCTGAGCAGCAGACTAATCCATTGCCATACCTGGCGGAGGTGCTGGAGGCAGCCATAGCTGGAGAATGGGTTGATTCTTCCACATAACAGAAGACTAAAATGGTTCCGGGTCAACCAATTCAATATATCCCTCCAGCTTCAATCAGCACAAAAACACACAGCTGAAAACAAGAAGTGGGGAGGAGGGACACTAACTCAGGTCTCCATGGAGATCTGAGATACACCTCCTGCTACTAAACTGGAGAAAGCACCCTGCCCCCAGAGAGAGTAACTGGCAAATCGGTCTTCAGAGTCTCAGGTTACACCCACAGCATTCCTGGATACAGTTTAAAAATAAAAACCCTGCTGAGATCAGTAAACAAGACTACCACGAGTTAAGAAAACTGAGAAGAAAACAAACAAATCAAGACTTCAAACGGGCTCTATTAGAAAAGCCAAATTCCACAGTAGATTACAAAGAACAGCTGAAGCCAAGCCAAGAAGACCTAGAAATAACACAACTGAAAAGTGGAGGCAGACAACACCAAGCCTAGACTCAACCAGCTCTTCAAACAACACACCCAAATACACAGACATAATGAGAACACAGAAAATTGCAATCCAAATCAAACCACAGGAGAATCCTCCAGAAAATGAACTGAGCAATATGGAAATAACCAAACATTCATATGCACAGTTTAGAATAATGATTGTTAGGATGCTTAGGGATCTTAGAACAATAATGGATGGTCACTAGGAACACCTAAGTAAAGAGATAACAAGTATAAAAAAAGACATTAAAATATTAAAAAAAAAATCAGTCAGAGATGACAAATACAATATCAGAAATGAAGACCACAATAGAAGGAATTAAAAGTAGGATGGATGAAGCTGAGGATTGCATCAGCAAGTTGGAAGACTAGATGAACAGAGGCATGGAAGCAAAGCAGAAAATATAAAAGAGACTCAAACAGTCTGAGGAAACTCTAAGAGAGCTCTGGGACAACATGTAGAAAAATAACATCCACATAATAGGGATTCCTGAAGAAGAAGAAGAGAAAGAACAAGGGATAGAAACTTTATTCTATCAAATCATAGCTGAAAACTTTTCTAAATTGATACAAGGAAGGGTCTCACAAGTTCAAGAAGCACAGAGATCTTCATTAAAGAGAAACCCAAAGAAACCTACACAGAAAACATCATAATTAAAATACCAAAGCTAAAAGATAAAGAGAAAATATTAAAAGCTGCTAGAGAAAAAAAGGCTATCACATACAAAGAAGCACCCATAAGAATGACATCCAACTTCTCAACAGAAACACTTGAGGCTAGAATGAAATGGCAAGATATATTCAAAGTAATGCAGAACAAGAGCCTACAACCAAGACTACTTTATTCAGCAAGGCTATCATTTAAAATTGAAGGAGAAATAAAAAGCTTCCCAGACAAAAGAAAACTAAAAAAATCCATTACAACAAAACCAATGCTGCAGAAAATGTTAATGGGCCTGTTGTAAACAGATCAAAGTGGGAAAAGAATATAGCAAAAAAAAAAAAAAAAAAAATCAGCTTTAAAGAATAAAATGTCAATAAACAACTATATATCAGTAATAACTTTAAATGTAAATGGATTAAATGATCCAATCAAAATACATAGGGTAACTTTAAATGTAAATGGATTAAATGATCCAATCAAAAAACATAGGGTAGCTGCATGGATAAAGAAACAGGACCCATACATATGCTGTCTACAAGAGGCACACCTTAAAACAAAAGATGCACATAGACTGAAGGAAAAAGGATAAAAAAAATATTTCATGCATAATGGAAATGAAGTTAAAGCCGGGGTAGCAATACTTATATCTGACAAAATGGACTTTAAAACAAAGTCTGTAGTAAGAGATAAAGAAGGACACTACATAATGATAAAGGGAACAATTCTACAGGAAGATATAACCATTATAAATATCTATGCAACGAACATAGGAGTTCTGACATACATAAAGCAGACATTGATGGATATAAAGGGTGAGATCAATAGCAATACTATAATAGTAGGGGATTTCAATACCCCACTAACATCACTGGATAGATCCTCAAGAAAGAAAATTAACAAGAAAAGCAGACTTAAAGGATACACTAGATCAACTCTACTTAAAAATATCATCAGAACTTTTCACTCTAAAGCAACAGAATATACATTCTTTTCAAGCACTCATGGTACATTCTCTAGGATAGACCATATGTTAGGACACAAAAGCGGTCTCAACAAATTTAAAAAGATTGAAATCATATCAAGCATTTTCTCTGATCACAATGGCATGAAACTAGAGATTAACTAAAAAAGAAAAACTGAAAAATACTCAAACACTAGGAAACTAAATAGCATGTTATTAAATAATAAATGGATTAACAATGAGATCAAAGAAGAAATAAAAAAGTTCTTAGAAATGAATAATAATGAGCATATATCAACTCAAAATTTATGGGACACAACAAAAGCAATACTGAGAGGGAAATTTATACACTATAGGTATAACATGAGAAGCTAGAAAAAGCTCATATAAGCAACTTGACCCAGCATCTAAAAGAACTAGAAAAACAACAGCAAGTAAAGCCCAGGAGTAGTAGAAAAAAAGAATTAATAAAGATCAGAGCGGAAATAAATGACATAGAGGCTAAAGAAACAATACAGAGGATCAATGAAACCAGGAGCTGGTTCTTTGAATAGGTAAAGATGGATGAACCTTTAACTAGACTCACCAAGAAAAAAAGAAAGAGGACTCAAATAAATAAAATTAGAAATGACAGTGGAGAAATAACAACTGGAACAACAGAAATACAAAATATTTTAAGAAAATACTATGAAGAACTCTTCGTAAAAAATTAGACAACCTAGGTAAAAAGGACAAATTTCTTGAATCATATAATCTTCCAAAAATCAATCTGGAAGAATCAGAACACCTAAATCGACCAATTACAACAAATGAGATTGAACAGTTATCAAAAAACTCCCAACAAAGAAAAGTCCTGAGCCTGATGGCTTCACAAGTGAATTCTACCAAGAATTCAAAGAAGAACTAACTCCTATCCTTTTCAAGCTATTTCAAAAAATTTAAGAGGAAGGAAGACTTCTATACTCCTTTTATGAGGCGAGCACAATTCTGATTCTGAAACCAGGCAAAGACAACACAAAAAAAGAAAATTATAGGCCAATATCCCTGATGAATTTAGACGCTAAAATTCCTAACAAAATATTAGCCAACCGGATCAAGCAATATATAAAAAAAATCATACACCATGATCAAGTGGGATTTATTCTGGAGAGGCAAGGCTGGTTCAATATTTGCAAATCAATCCATGTGATTCATCACATAAATAAAAGGAAGAACAAAAATCACATGATAATTTCAATAGATGCAGAAAAAGCATTTGATAAAATCCAGCACCCTTTCATGAAAAAACTTTCAGCAAAGTGGGAATACAGGGAACATACCTTAACATGATAAAGGCCATCTATGACAAACCCATATCCAACATCATACTAAATGGACAAAAATTTAAAGCAATACCCTTAAGATCAGGAACCAGACAGGGGTGCCCCCTTTCACCACTCTTATTCAACATAGTTCTGAAAGTCTTAGCCACAGCAATAAGACAAGAAGAAGAAATAAAAGGCATCCAAATTGGAAAAGAAGAAGTAAAACTGTCATTATTTGCAGATGATATAATATTGTATATAGAAAACCCTAAAGTCTCAGTCAAAAAAATACTGGACCTGACAAATAAATTCAGCAAGGTGGCAGGATATAAAATTAATACTCAGAAATCAGAGGCATTTTTATATAACAACAATGAATTGTCTGAAAGAGAAATTAAGGAAACAATCCCCTTTTCTATTGCAATCAAAAAAATAATATACCTACGAGTAAATCTAACTAAGGAGGTTAAAGACTTGTACTCGGAAAATTACAAAACATTGATAAAAGAAACCAAATAAGATACAAACAAGTGGAAGCATATACCGTGCTCATGGTTAGGAAGAATAAACATCATTAAAATGTCTCTATTATGCAAAGCAATTTATAAATCCAATGCAATACCAATTAAAATACCAATGACATACTTCAAAGATATAGAACACATATTCCAAAAATTTATATGGAATCAAAAAAGAACATGAATAGCCTCAGCAATCTTAAAATAATAATAATAATAAAGCAGGAGGTATCACTCTTATGGATATCAAGGTATACTAAAAGACCATTGTACTCAAGACAGCCTGGTACTGACATAAGAACAGGCACATAGATCAATGGAACAGAACAAAGAACCCAGAAATAAACCCACACCTTTATGGACAACTGAAATTTGACAAAGGAGGAAAGAACATACAATGGAGTAAAGACAGCCTCTTTAACAAATGGTGTTGGGAAAATTGGACATCTACCTCCAAAAATATGAAACTAGACCATCAACCTATACCATTCACAAAACAAACTCATAATGGATAAAAGACTTAAATATAAGCCGTGAAACCATAAGCATCTTAGAAGAAAACATAGGCAGTAAGCTCTCCGACATCTCTCACAGCAATATATTTGCCGATTGATCTCCATGGGCAAGTGAAATAAAAGGCAGGATAAACAAACAGGACTATATAAAAAAAAAAGTTTTTGCACAGCTAAAGACAATAAGAACAGAATAAAAAGACAAACCACACAATGGAAGAACTTATTCGACAATACGTCTGATATGGGGTTAATAACCAAAATTTCTAAAGAACTTATAAAACTCAACACCAGGAAGACAAACAATCCAATCATAAAATGAGCCAATGAAATGAACAGACATTTCTCCAAATAGGACATACAGATGGCCAATAGGCATATGAAAAAATGCTCAACATCACTAATCATTAGAGAAATGCAAATTAAAACCACAATGAGATATCACCTCACACCAGTCAGAATGGCGCTCATCAGCAAAACAACACAGAGTAAGTGCTGGCGAGGATGTGAATAAAAGGGAACCCTTCTGCACTGCTGATGGGAATGCAGACTGGTGCAGCCACAGTGGAAAACAGTATGGAGATTCATCAAAAATTAAAAATCAAACTGCCTTTTGACCCAGCTATCCCACTTATAGGAATATACCCTAAGAACACCATAGCACTGTTCAAAAAGAAGAAATGCGTCCCCATGTTTGTGGCAGCATTGTTCACAATAGTGAAGATCTTGAAACAGCCCAAGTGTCCATCAGAGGATGAGTGTATTAAAAAGCTTTGGTACATATATACTATGGAATACTACTCAGCCATAAGAAATGATGACATCGGTTCGTTTATAACATGGATGGACCTTGATAACATTATACTGAGTGAAGTAAGTAAATCAGAAAAAACTAAGGACTATATGATTCCATACATAGATGGGACATAAAAATGAGACTCAGAGACATGGATAATAGTGTGCTGGTTACCGGGGGTGCGGGGCGGGAGGTGAGGGAGGGGGTAGAGAGAGGAGAGGGGCACAAATAAAACCAGATAGAAGGTGTCAGAGGACAATTTGACCTTGGGTGATAGGGACACAATATAATCAAATGTCAAAATAACCTGAAAATATTTTCTCTGAACATATGTACCCTGATTTATCAATGTCACCCCATTGAAATGAATATAAATAAACAAATATATAAACCAAGCTCAAAAGGAAAAAAAACAGTATATGTAATCTTAATAATATAGGTGTATGTTGTGTGTTTAGTGTGTGAGTCTGTCTGTATTTAGAGTGCAAACTTAAATAAATGATAGAATATGCTCTATTACATTAATAGTACTTTACTTGTGGATGATAACAGTATAAGAAATTTTATTTTCTTATGCTTTTCAATATTTTCCAAATTTTTAATAATATATATTCATTAATTTTAATTTCTGAAAAAAAATCTAATGGAATTTTGAGTAGCAAAATTTTCGTTGAGTAAAATTTTATGTTCAAAACGTCTAAACAAATGGCTCTAGTTGCAATGGTGCAACGCCCTAGATGGGCAGAGCATTGCCCCTTAGTGAGCATGCCTGGTGGATCCTGGTTGGGCACATGCTGGAGTCTTGTCTCTCTGCCTCCCTGCTTCTCATTTCAGAAAAATACAAAAATAAAATAAAATAAAAGTCTAAACAGTTCTTTTGCCTTACTGTTAATTTGTTCTATGTCAGTATAAACAGTTCATTATAAAAGTATCACTCAGATATATTCCACATGACCTGATGGTAAATAATGAATAGTGTGCTTTATAAAAAAATATAATTTCTATTTTCATGCTCTCCCAAATGTTCTTTAATTTACGTCCATTATCAGTTTAAGATGTTCGTGGTAACATATAGTGCTCTCTCTTTTCTATTAGAACTGCTTCTTCCAAACAAGATATCCCCATTATTTTTGTATACTAACAATCATATTGATTTTTCAAAATACTTCTAAAATCTTATTTAACTCTTTGGGTTGAATTTTTAGGTTTAAGTTTTCTATATTCACTATGTGCTTTGAATAAATGCATGGAGTCATTTATTTTTATGGGTGTTTATTTCTGAGAGTTTAGTGGGTAACATACCCACTTTGTTCTTCTGGTAATATCACACATTTTTCTCAAGAATATCTAGCTTTATACTTTCGTTGGACAATTGTACTTGCTTCTGAAATTACAGTTTTAAATCTTTTTCAACAGGTTGATGAATATAAGGCCAAATAAAATTTCCAACTTTGCCTCTGTGCATTAATCTATACAAAAAGAAATTTACATTGTCTGCCTTAGATTAGGGATACAAATAAAAGATAGAATTCATGGTCTGATTAAGGACTCACACTACCTCAGGAGATTGACAAGGAAAAAATTGTAGTAAGTTTATGACAGATTAGCCCTGGATTCTACAGAGGCTGGGGAAGACACACTAACTTTTTGTTGGAAGCCAAAGAAGGATTATGTCTGTTTGCTAGGGCTACCGCCTTGACAAAGTACAAACTGGATGACTTAAACAACAGAAATGCATTGCTTCATTAGTCTGGAGGCTAGGAGGGCAAAATCAGGTATTTTCAGGGAAGAATCCTTGAGTGCTGTGAGGGAAACATTATTCCAGGGCTCCCCTTTTCTTGGCCTATAGATGTCTCTCTTCTCTGTGTCTCTTCACATTGTCCTTCTGTGTGTCTCTCTCTTTATATGATCTTCTTTTTATAAAAATAGGATCCTACTCCAATTTGACCTGATCTTTACTAATTATGTCTTCAACAATTCTATTTCTAAATAAGGCCACATTCTGAGGTATTGAAGATCAGGATATCAATGCATGAATTTGGGAAGATACAATTTACCAATAACAGAGATAGTAGAGGAAGCTTTTCCCCCCAAGAATTATCTTTAAGTTTAATTAAAAATGATCAGGAAGAGTAATCCAGGAGAGATGAGCAGCCAAGCAGTTCAGAAATGTAAAACTCAAAAAACATGGAAGATAATATAGTACGAGAAGAGACTGAAATCTCAGCCACTGCTTGTATACCTGGATCTGCAATACTACATTGTTGCTAGTAAAGGTAGCAGGGAACCAGTGAAGAATTTTACACATGTTCAGAATCAAAGTTTGGAAATGGTTATTCTGGTAGTATTGTGGTCTGTGTGAAGTGCATTCTGTCTTCTGGCAGGACCCCATTATTTAGGCATGCTCTTCATTTAAAGAACTCACCGCCTTCTTTAAAGGTTTTCCAGTTCTCTTTGCAAAATTCTTTTTTCTAATTTTATCCTTTTAATTCCCTCAAACTCTTATCTTTAATCATCTCTTGAATAGTTTAATTCAATAAGTTTAAACTGAAAAAGTTCCATCCATGGCATTTATTACTTTAAAGATAAGTTTTTAAATATTCAGAATGTTTTAAATTATTGTTTGCAATAGTACTTTTTATTACCATATTTTCCCATGTATAAGATGCACTTTTTTCAGGAAAATTGGGGTATAAAACTGGATATATTTTATACAGTGGTTGTAGGGTTTTTTACTTGCATTTTCCACTTTCTTGCACTTGTTTTTACACTCATTGATGAAGACCATGGTTCATCATCAGACACAGATGAGGACAAGCTAATGGATGGGAGTTTTGACAGTGATGAGGAGTTACATGAACTTTATGATGAATAAAACTTGAGTTCAATAACATTATGTAATACACTTTTTTTTCAAATTTGGGGTCCCAAAATTAATGTGTGTCTTATACATGGGGCCATCTTATACATGGGGAAATACGGTACATATCATAGAATAACAATCAAAAAAGTCAGAACCATAACAAAGTTCAGTTTTAAAATGAGCCTTGGACTCTGCCATTGTAAGGTGTCATGAGTGCATTCTTACATGCTTTTAACTTCCTTCCAGTTGTAAACTTCTTAAATTAATTTTGTTTTTATTTTAACTCTTCTTTCAGCCTAAGGGTGACATCAAGCAAGCTTATTTGTTTTATAAATATCTTAAATTCTTTCCAATTATAAAGTAACTGCCTAGAATTATACCCAAAGAAAATTAATTGATTTAAAGATTATCACTACAGCCCTGGCAGGCTAGCTCAGCAGTTGAGCGTTGGCCCGGTGTGTGGAAGTCCCGGGTTCGATTCCCAGCCAGGGCATATAGAAGCACCCATTTGTTCTCCACCCTTCCCCCTCTACTTTCTCTCTCTCTCTCTTCCTCTCCAGCATTCAAGGCTTCTTTGGAGCAATGTTGGCCAGGGCACTGAGGATGGCTCCATTTTGCCTTAGGTACTAGAATGGATTGGGTTGCAATGGAGCAACGCCCCAGATGGGCAGAGCATTGCCCCCTGGTGGGCATGACGGATGGATCCCAGTCAGGCGCATGCAGGAATCTGTCTCTTTGCCTCCCTGATTATCACTTCAGAAAAAAAAGCATAATAATAATATATAAATAATAAAAAAATTATAAAATGGTTATCACTACAAACCCTGTTTATTTAGTTGAGTTTTGAAATTGTACTCTAAATAGTCAGAAGGCACAAGTACCACCATCATCAGCATTAATTAAGATATTAATAAACATAGATAATGCTAGAAGTTATATAATTATAAGTGAGGAATGAGTGTAAAACAGCATGAAATGTCATTTAAAATATGCTTTCTCTAAGTTGTTTATATCAAATTGAGAACATAGGTCTTTCATCACTTCTTGCAAAGAGCACCATAGTGACATTGAATCACAACTCAAAAGGCTTCTTAAGAAATCCCTGAAATGAGAACTACACAGATAATCCTTTTTACTAGCATCCACAAAATGCAACTACTTAAACTTTTGAAAAAGATGTAGAGTGAAATATTTCACATAAGGTGGACTTTTTTACAAAAGTAAATATTTGCCATAAGGTACCCAAATTTTCATTAAATAGAATATTTGATTAAACTACATCTAAATATACTGTACAGAACTCTGGCTTTTCAATAAAACATGCTAAATAATTGATCTCTTTGTTAATAATTCAGCCATTATTAAGAACATAAATTACTATCTTGTACTAGCGTATAACAATATCTCAGGAGATATTAATGTATAAGACCACCTTATGAGTTATCTAAGAGAAGTAAGTGATTAGACTAAAGTTCCAACAAACCTAAAATTCTAAGATTCTATCAATTAAATACCCTCTATCTGAATACTTCTGTTTTATTCTCTTATTGTCTCTTTGTAAACAAGCCTTCAAATATTATTCCAGCAACCTATTAATTTAGTTTATCACCATATAAAAGTTGATCTTTAAGACTGTCCTAATGCTTAAATATTTGTTATTTGTGCTGCTCTTAGCCAAGGTTCACAACTTGCTTAAAAGCAAAATTCTTTAAGGAACATAAATATAACAGTTTTTTACTAAATTAGAATTATTTTTCTGAACATGGGCTATTATTAACCTAATTTTGAAGTCTGATTTCAACTGTCCTTTACCACTATATATGCATATTTAAGTCTTTAGGTAAACACTTTAAGAGAGAATGTGTGGAGAGAGGGCAGAAGTATAAAAATAATGTTATTCATCTGTTTGATACAATAAGGAGACATTTTGAGTAAGCTTGTGTATGCCATTACTTAGAACAAATCTTCTCTCAAGATATTTTTTCCAGACTGATTCTATAATTCTTAGGTTGATGTTCTTTAATTAGTTAAAATGACAATAATAATGGCAATGAGAAGGAAGAAGACAGGGAAAGTAGCATTATTTATTATCTAGAATAATTAGAGAAAGCTTTATAAAGAGGTTGAGTTTTAATAAATAATCTAAACTCAAATCTTCCAGGCTTTCTTAATAGCACATACTGTGACTCACAGGCAGTGACCTAAATAAAGAGTAAAAGAGAACATTCTACTTATAATTTTAAGATGTTCCAATTTACAGGTTTCTGTAATGTCAGTTACTATGATGTTTTAAGAACTGTAAATGGCTTATAACTAACATGGTTTAAAAAGATATACATGTTATAAATTTAGCATAGGTTAACAAAATTTGTATAGATAAAGAATATGAATAAGTGACATAAAGTATTGGGTGTGGTATAAGCTAGAGCATAGAATTAGAGAAGTATGCTTATGGAAGTGCTAAGTAAAATAGCTGAAAAATTGGGTTGAAGAGAGTTTAAATGTTATGCTAAAATATTTTGTAGACCAGTTTTTTTCTAAAAATGTGTGATTCAGAATATTAATTCTTAAATACAATGATAAACTTTAATGTTTTCAATTTTTTAATTTTTAAAAAAGTATTTAGGAAATAATGGTTTGAACAAAGATAAGCATATTTCTTTCTTTTTAAAAAAATTTATTAGAATGGCATGGCTTGCCAAACCCTATAGGTTTTCTAGTGTACAACACACTATAACACCAACTACACACCACATTGTGCACTCAAGAAAAGTCTCTTTCTTCCCTCATTTCTCCCCCCACTTTGACCTCCTACCCATACCTCCAAACCTCCTTTCCAATAAACTGATAAAGAAAATAGAAAGAAAATAGAAACAGATGCATATTTCTTTATTACAAGATCTCTCTGAGCGCTCAATATGTAATACTTGCTGCTTATTACTTAGAAGAAGATATAACCCAGGAACGTAGACTGGGAAGTACTGCTCTAGGAAATGTGGACTTAGTGAAGCTTCCTAGGATTGGGGAATAGACATGCATTTTAGGAGATTAGTCAAGTACTGAATGTATATGTCAATATGTAAAGTGGATAAAACTCTTAATATTTTCTTTTATAGCAGTTATCATAATGTGCAATTATGGGTTTACTTGAACAATTTTTTATTTAATATTCATCTTTCTTACTACCCACTAAATTCATTAGAGCAGGAACCAGTGCCCTTTTCTTCACTGGCATTTCCCACTCATATGACCCAGGACCTAACTGCCACAGAGTATGCATTTAATAAGTATGCATTGAATAAATAAGGATAAAGGTAAACTATCTGGAAATAATAGACTTCCATACAGTTATATTTTAGATAGTACCACCAGGATGTGCTAAGAGTTTGAACCAGATTGAATGAAGGTAAATAAAGGAAAGGGAAGATGTAAAATGTTTACTCTAGAAAGAAAGGAAGAAGGAGCAGTAAATGATGACTCAAAGATACAGAATTAAGAGAATTAAAATGCAGCTAATCAAAACAAGAGATCAAGAAAGAAAAGTCAGTGTCTAGTAAAAAATAGGAGCTTAGTTAATATTTCTAAGTTCTGCTTTATACTAATTGAGTTTTATTTTATAATAGGTAGCTCATGAAGCAGAAATGAAATGGTTTATATGAAAAATCATTCATAGAGAAAAATGATTGAAGTCGGTAGATGAAAATTCTTGGGAAGAATGTGTATAGCGAGAACACGAAAAATTGCTATTCTTAGAAAATAGAACTTTTCTGAAAGCATAACTCTTTGGAAACATTTAATAAGCTTCTTCTTGATACCAGGCACATGCTTTCCTTCTTGACTTCTTGTTTGGATTGCTAATGTGATAATATCAACATTAAAGACCACCAGGTTTTGTCCTAATGATAGTTCACTGATCTTTATCAAGACAAACTGGTGTCCATGTATTGATAGCAAATCAAATTATGTATAATTGTAGGTTTTCAGATATTGTAATGATGCAATACAAACAAACCCATAAAATCAGAGTATTTTTGAAGTGTGATCATTTTAACAGTCAAAAAAAAAAAAAAAAAAAAAGCTCTGGCCAGTTGGCTCAGTGATAGAGCATGAGACTGGTCTGTGGAAGTCCTGGGTTCGATTCCCAGTCAGGGCATAGAGGAGAATGACCATCTGCCTCTCCACCCTTCTCTCTCTCTCTCTCTCTCTCTCTCTCTCTTCCTCTCCCACAACCATGGTTTAAATGATTCAAGCAAGTTGACCCCAGCATTGAGGATGGCTCCATGGCCTCCCTTACCTCAGGTGCTAAAATAGCTTTCTTGCTGAGCAATAGAGCAGCAGCCCTAGATGGGCAGAGTATTACCCCCTAGTGGGCTTGCCAGGTGGATCCCAGTCAGGCATATGCGGGAGTCTGTCTGCCTCCCTGCCTCTCTCACTTAATATATATATTCTACTTGGAACCCTAGAATCGATATGCATGTTATCTTGATAAAGGGGTTTCAGAGATGTACTTGAGGTTACATAATAATTTTACAGATATTTTTTAAAATAGGAAATGGGGAAAACTTGGCAGTATTCCATATCCCTGTGGCACATTTAGTGAAGCAAAAGGTTTCTCAGTAAATAAATTAGAAACATTTGTCATTCGAAAAATGTAAGTTTGTGCCAACTAGGGAGGACAGCCAGAGTATTTGTCACAAGAAATCTTGGAAAGAGTGAAGTTTCCTTTATCCCCTTATCTTTCAAGGCATGTGGTATGTTACACAAAAATAACATGAACAGACATAGATACACAATTCTAAGGAATTTATAGGTATTGAAAGTTGGATATTTTTATACCTATATTCTTATAGCTTGAGTCATCTACTGCAGGCATAATTCTCAAATGGTTGAAATTCTTTTTGGTGTAAATTATCTGGCAATAAGATCTGAATAATGTAGCAAGTTATGTCTTCCTTTTACTTCACCTAGGTCAAGCCATGCTAGCATGCCCTGCTGTTCAAATGCATTTAATTCTGAGAAAGTGTTGAAAGGAAAGCTGTTGACTGCATACTGTGGTTATAGGAAGAGAAAAATCCTTTAGCTATTCAATTTAGATTTTTTAAAAATACATGATTCAGGAGAGAAGGGAATCGATACAGTGTTATGAGTATCCAGGAAAAGATGCTCTTAATCTTTTATTTCAAAACATTTGTTAGAAGGGCCTTAGCAGGGAAAGAAGAATACTAGTACCTATTTTGCTTTTGCCTTTTTAAATACCTTTGAAAAACTGAAAGTCTAAGAATTCCCTTTTCAGATGTCTGCTAAGGACATGTAGTAGTAACACAAGAAAGCAGATAGCCTCTGAGTCAAACTTCAAACATTGAATATGAAGCTATAGGCCTCTGTAGTATACTGAGCAAGTCCATGTTTCAGAGAAAAATATACATGTGCTTCTGTATATTATGTACATAAAGTATATGTACTTTCTTGTGTTTTGAGCTTATACAATTCTTGAAAAACTTTCTTAATTCTACCATTTTACCTTTCCATACTTTTGACGTTCAAAGTTTTTTGTAAAACTAATCACTAAGAAAGAGGATAATGTTAGTTCCCTCACTGTCACCCCTTCATTCTATTTTGTGTCTGTAAAGTATTCTATGAGAAAGTCACCATCTTATGTATGAGTATGTGTGTGTGTATGTGTGAGAGAGAGAGATAATTGGTAATAAACTCATATTGGTAAATTTTCATATGCTAATCTATATACATTGCTATCAGTGTAATGCAGGATCTGCTAATGAGAAAAATATCAATGGTTCTGAGGTAAGGAGTTAAGAGATCCAATTTCAAGACTGTTAATTATTCTGTGTGTGACCTTATACACATCACAGACTCACTTCCTCTTAATTAGTTATTATTTAAAAATGGAAAATAATATATGAATGCTTATTTTTTATAAAAAATAACAAGGTGATAGATTGTAAATTGTTTTGAAATTTTTGCAAGGACCATACAAATAAAAGTTATTTCTTAGTTCCTATATTCATTTGCTAATACAGTTACTATTTGAAAGTATCAGCACGGGCCCAGATACTAAACAAGTTATTAGACATATGCATTGTTGAACAGGCTGAACACTGTCCTTATTTGATCAGAGATTTTAATCTAGTAAACAATATTAATATTGAATTAAGTAATTAAAATGTGATCAAAGATAACTGCAATGTTTAGTTGTAATATAGGTTCAAGAATCATAACCTGCCTTGAGGAATAAGAAGAGGCTATTTTTTTTCTTCTTAATGTAATATTTAAAAGGCCAGGGAAATGTGCTCATGCAGAGGCAGCCTTACTGCTGAAGAGAAGTCATGTGGTCTTAGGAATATATAAGAAACTGTGAAAGAAACAAGCAAAGAAAGGAATAAGAAGAGTGAGCATGGAGAGCAGCAGTCAGACCACAAGACGTCAGCATCCTTATTAAGGCAGAGTAAAAATTTTGGATTTTGCCTAAAGGTCAAATAGGAGTCATTTAAGTATTTGTGCCAAGAGGGTGACAGCATGATATTTGTGTTTTAAAAAGTTCACCCCAGATGCACCATCAGGAAAACCATAGAAAGAGAGAAACAAATACCAATGTAAGAGGTGGTCATTTGAACTAGGTTGCTAAGCAGTTGAAATGAGTAAGAATAGTCTTTGTTCAAGAAATGTTTAGGCTATTTAATTGTTAGGACTTGGTGATAGGTGTGGGAGGTAAGCAAACTAGAAGAGTCAAGAACAGTGCCAAAGGTTCTATATTGAGGAATTATGGTATTGTCATTCACTGAGATTAAGACCACAGGAGGAGGTGGAGATTTCAGCAGAATAGCAGTTGCTAATATAGTGAATGCTTAAAATTTAAAGACACAATTTAAGTATTTTGTACGTTCTCTATTATTTTATAGATGAGTAAATTGATCATGCCCAGAGTTGCACAACCAGGGAATTAACTTCATAGTCTTGACCACCAGCGATGAGCTTCATGCCTTACAAAAGCATCGTTTCAGTTTTGAAGTTACATTTGAGATGTCCATAAAAGATAAAGTAGAAACAATAAAAGAAATAAATTTAAGAATATATATATTGCAACCAGTCAAGCATCAAAGTTAAATGAAATAAGATTTGGGAAAGGTAAATGCAATTATAAAGGGAAAGAGTATATAATTAGAAGGGAATAGGCCTGGAGGCAGTGGAGAGGGGAGCAGATTCTAATACTATAAACCTTAGTGGTCAGTAGAGAGGATGACATCTTCTCAAAAGATTGAAATAAAGCACAAGGATAGATTTCAGAAGAGTGTGATGTCAGGTGATCCAAACACATGGAGTGTTTACAAAAGACAAATGTAGTTCTTTGCCCAGTGTTCCTAATTAGAGCTTAAACGTATGAAAAGAAAACTTTCTTTTAAACTTGGAAGTCAATATCCCATCTTGCTTAT
This sequence comes from Rhynchonycteris naso, assembly GCA_037038555.1. NCBI lineage: Eukaryota > Metazoa > Chordata > Mammalia > Chiroptera > Emballonuridae > Rhynchonycteris > Rhynchonycteris naso. The sequence continues at coordinate 178,760,232 of CM072997.1, read as the reverse complement.
TTATCTATTCTTACAACCCAGGTGCCACTAAATTAATGGAATACACACACACACACACACACACACACACAAACACACATACACATACAAGGACAGAGAAAATAGAAAATAAGATATCAGGAGATAAGAAATTTTAACAAGTTTTGAGAAGACAGGGAACAAAATTATAGTTTCTATCCATCTACATCAAAGTACAGTCTTAGCTACATATAAAGTACTCACAAAGAGATGTGGACGTTTAGTTACTTCATAGACCTCCTTAGAGTCTTGAAGACAATAGATACGAGGTAAAGAACTAAAGAGACTTAGTACCAAAAAAAGGAAAATGGATTAAAATTCTTTATACACAAAACTGCATAACTGTGCCCCAGACAAAGATGAGAATATTCTTTGTCTTGCTGCCAGATTACCCTGCAGTGAAACATATTATGTGTACAAAGCTTCCAGGTATTTTTTTAGAGCTTGACTCATCAGTATTGAAGGACAGCCAGGGATCACCAGATATATTTTTTAATCCTGATCATGAAAGATTATAACTTAAATAAACAAAAAATAGAAATTAGAAACAATGCAAGAAGCAGGAGGAAAATGATCTAAAGAGTATAGTTAAATCTTCTGAGAGAACATGGACATTTTATGGTTCCCTGATATACAAACAGGATACTATGAAAAAGGAGCATGCATTCTGGAAGCAACAAATAACTTTTGGAGAGTAAAAATATGCTATCAGATATAGATAATAGAGTAAATGAAGTTAGAAAATAGAGAAAAATCTACCAGATAATAGAATAAAAATACACAGACATGGAAATTACAAGAGATTAAAAAAATAATTTTTACCAGATAGATCGAGGAGGGAAGTCCTACATGCAGGGAATCAGAATTGTAGCAAAAGGAGAAAAAATGAAGAGGAGGAAATTATCAAGAAATAATAACAGGAAATTCAACAGAATTGAAGAATAAGAGTGTCCAAAGTGAAACAGCCCATCTAGTTCTAGTACAATGAAATAAGAAAGAAACAACAACACCACATTGTCATAAAATTTCAAAAAAACACAGATGAAATAAAAATTCCAAAATGTTCTGGTGGAATGGAATGTGGATGTTGTAGGGCCAGTAGTCGTGGCTGTCATGGCCATGCACATGCAGGTTCACATTGGATTCGAACAGACAGTAAAGAAACACAGGAGCCAAAAACTGGTGGGCCATTCCTTTATTAAAGTCTCACACTGGCTGACAAGCAAACACACAGGGAAAACACTTCCCTCTTCATTCAGTTAGAGCTCACAAAGCCCTGACACATTATCTGGTTCTACAACCAGGAGAATCTTCTCTGGTTCCTCCTAGAATCAAAGGCCCCACCAGTCTCAGCAGAGCTTACAAAGCCCCTCACCTCTGGTTCCCTCTCTGCACAGCTCCCCTTTCTCTGCACAAACTGGCTTCTTCCTCAGCACTCTGCATTCCCTCTGCTCTCACTCTGCAAACATGGCTTCCTTCTCCCTCTTCTCCTTCTTCTCTCCTCTTCAAAACTTTCTGGCATGAAAACCTCTCCTCCAACAAACATTAGCAAAGCAATACCCCTTCCCAAGCAGGAAGGTAATTTGCAATTTCACAGACCCACATATACCTGGCGCTACCTTGCCCCCAATGATAAGTGAGCCCCCAATTATAAGTGAGCAAACATAAAAATCATATTTTAGAAACTTATTTGCCTAACAGGTATAAAACAGGATTTTGAATAGTACTGGAACTGGATTTCCTGGCAACAACTTTAAAAGCTAAAAAATAATAAATTAAATATTTTTTCAAATACAAAAAGAAGAAATTATTTCTGACCTGAAAGTATATACTCAGTCAAACTTTCAGTTGTTTTGGGGTGAAATAAAACCATGTTCATTCATACAAAATTCACACACAGAAACACACACAAAAAATGTACCTACCATAGATCCGTTCTCAGTAAGTTATTAAATGTTATATTCCACCATTGGATGCTTAATTACAATAAGTCAAGAAGGCAAAACACATGGGATCCAGAAAATAGTAAATATAACACAAGAAATAAATGCAAAATTCATAGAATAATAGTGAAGAGATGTTCCAAGATGACAAATACATATCAGGTCTAGAAAAGCAACCACCTCTGACGGAGGCAGCAAAATATAGTGCTCCTGAAGGATCAGGGAAAGGGGAATGATTAAATACCTAATTACATGCATTTGCCTACAACAAGAGGAGATAGGATACTGAATTTGTGGAAGGTACATAAAAAAACTGTAGTACTTCAGCCCACTGGGAACTACCAGGGTCGTGTGGAAAAAACCTACTCAAGACACAAACTTATGTCAAGAAGAAGAAAGAGGGAAACCTGCCAAGAGAGGCAAAGAGAGACCTCTTAAATCTCCTTCTCCCTTAGCTTTTATTTTCACAAGCAGAATAGAGGTAACAGGGTTACAAGGGAGGGAGATCAGGTGACAAGGAGAAGAATGATTAAGGGCTAAATTGATCAGAACATTCTTTTTTTTTTTTTTTGCTAATTAACAAACACAAAGGGAGGGGCAATCTAGAACCTCTACACTAATTTTCTAAAGCCCGGTCACATGCATTCCTTTGTGTCTGCACAAAGGTCACTCACTCACACTTTCTTGGTTTTTGCATCCAACAGACATTCACTCAGGGCTTTTAACTAAAGTTCCCTAATCCAAGGCATAGAGGGTTCAAGGTTAAGTAGGTGATTCCCTACAAAAAAAGAACAAGCAAAGAAAACAAAAGACAAATTTTAAATAAACAAAAAGAAGCTTGTAGCCAAGGCCAATCACAGCCACCTGGCCCATGCAGGTTCGCATTAGATTCGGACAGACAGTAATGAAACAATGGAGCCAAGAACTGGTGAGCCATTGTCTTTAATCCTAGCTTGCACCGGCGGGCACGTAAAAACACACACTGGGCTCCAAAACCCACTCATGCAGTGCTCACAAAGCTACTGACTTATCCAAGTTTCCTAGAATCAAAGGTTCCTAGCTCACCAGACTTATTCACTTCTGTTCCCATCTCCTTCTCTCTACACTAACTCTGCACAAACTGGCTTCTCCCTCAGCACTCTGCCCTCTTGGCTGCTTCTCCTGGACTCTGCGTGGCCTTACTCTGCTCTCTTACAGCATGGGCTCCTCCTAGAATGCAATCACTCTTCTCCCGGAACAACATGATCTCTCTTCCTTTTAAAACCTTTTGGCGCAAAAGCCCTCCCCAACACACATTAACACAATCACGCCCATCACAAGCAGGATGGGGAGGGCAACTAATGTTATCACCTGGGCAACGAGCTTCCCCATGGGCAGCACCATCTTTAACAAAGTGAGCAAATATATTTTATCTGCCCAACAATGCTCAAGAAATAAAATGATTGAATTGCAGGAGTATATAGTTATTATAAAATAAATACTATTAATTTAATACAATATTGCTGTATATATATTTTTGGTTGGTCAGAAGTAGGTGGGGATTTATTAGAAGAGAAATAAACTGCCACATTTTACACTAGAAGCCTGTAATTGAAAAACCAAGAATAGTGCTATAATGAAGTTATTTAGAAATTTAAGGTAGCTCTAAAATGGTAAAAGTTATGTGTAAGAAGCAGAAAGTTATTATGTATAAGGAACTATGATTGAGAGATAGTTCATGAATTAGATACCAAAGTTATCAAAAGGTGGAGTGGAGGTTCAAGAGATGACAAATGAATGGTGTGAGGAAGGGCAGAGAGATGTTACTGTCGGGTAATGAGACCATCAAAGAACAGTGTTTTTACAGGATGAGAGAGGAGTAATCGTTTTTAGAAAGCAAGTAGGATAACCATTGCACTTCCAACCCTGAAGTGTTCAAAGTGTTTGAAAATCATCAATCTCCACTTGTAAAACCTGTAAGTGAACCAAGTTGCAGGTGAGACTATGATGGGAAAGGAGCATTCAGTAAAGAGGAAGAGGTTCAGTTGTTGATCATGACACATGACGTAAGGCACAATCTCAGAGTTTGGAGGGAATAGAGGAAAGAGAAGTTGGGCCAGAGAAAACCTCAACACATGGCTGTGATGAGAGATGGAGCATTAAACATGATCAGAAGAGCCTACATTTTGGGTCAATGAAAGGTGTTGGTCGAATGAGTTTGTAAATATGATATATATATTTGCTTGCTTATAGTTTGCATTGGGTGTGGGGGACAGGCTGTAAGCAGGCAGGGTCATTATGGCCTAAGGCTTAGTTTTAAGACTAAGCCTTCCCACCCTAAGTGACTTTGTATCAGATACTTCCTTGTTTGTATATTGGATTAAAGGTTTTGATTTCTACACTATAAAATGGGGCAGACCGGGAGCTTGCTCTCTCTCAGTTCCTGAGATTAGCATTAGAGAGGAGAGCTGAGAAAGGCTACTCAGGGGTTGGAAACCTATGGCTCACGAGCCAGATGTGGCTCTTTTGATGGCTACATCTGGCTCACAGACAAATCTTTAATAAAAAAAATAATGTTAAAAATATAAAACATTCTCGTGTATTACAATCCATTCATTCTCTACCACTCATGTTCATGGTTGTGGGTGGCTGGAGCCAATCACAGCTGTCTTCTGGGACAACACCAAATTTTTATTGGATAATGCATAACGTACACAGGTCATTGTATGTCTCTCACAGAATTACATTTTAAAATATGTGGCATTCATGGCTCTCTCAGCCAAAAAGGTTCCCAACCCCTGGGCTATGTGGAGGAAGGGGAAGTAGCCAAGATGGTGGAGTGCTGAAGGGGAAGCCAAGTTTGTGCAGAATTTGTGCAGAGAGAAGGAGATGGGGAACAGAGATGAATAAGACTGGTGAGGTAGAAAACTTTGATCCTAGGAAACTCAGATAAGTCAGTGGTTTGGGGAGCTCTGAATGGAGAGGGAAGTGCTTTCCCACTCTGTGTATTCTTGCCTTCCAGGTGCAAGCTAGGATTAAAGCTAATGGCCCACCAGTTCTTGGTTCCGTAGTTTCATTACCATCTGTCTGAATCAAATGTGAACCTGCACAGGCCAGGTGGCTGTGTTGGTGGCTGTGGCTACTGGCTTTACAAAAGGCAAAACAGTTATAAATTAATTGAATTCCTAAAGTCTTGGTGACAGTGAAGACTCTGGCCACTCTGATTAAGGTGCAGACCTGGATATTGATCTCTTTTTTTCTCTTCGTTCATTATAAAATATCTGTGGTGGTAGTGAGATGGGTATCAAAAATAGGCCTGTTATTCCTCACAAAAGAGTAAGTGCAAGGCACTGGGCAACAAGAAGCATGAACAACTGATACCTCACCCATCTGTGCCATCTGTGGGTCATCAGGGAAAATGGTGTATGCCTTTGGTTGGCTTTGGGGTATCACAGCTGGGTGGTGGTCAGTCAGTGTGATTACTTAATGACTCAAATGATAAACCAGGGAATCCCTAAAGATGCCTTTCTTTCCCCCATACCCTCCCACCTCACATCTCATTTAATCCATCACCAACCCTTTAGATTCTGCTTCTTGAATATCTTTTCAATTTATCACCCCTCTTCATCCTTACTTCTGCTCTTATGGTCTGAACCATCATCACTTGCCAAATGCAATCACCTCAATAACGTTTACCAGTTACCTAATAAATGTCATATATTTGCTAAATGCATTTATTGGTTACTTAATAAGTGATAAATCCAATTGGAGGCATGAAAAGCACCAACTTATAATAAGGATTTAAAGTAAGGTCAATGCCTGACCAGGCGGTGGTGCAGTGGATGGAATGTCAGATGGGGATGCGGAAGACCCAGGTTTGAAACCCCGAGATCGCCAGCTTGAGCACAGGCTCATCTGACTTGTGCAAAAAGCTCACCAGCTTGTACCCAAGGTCGCTGGCTCGAGCAAGGGGTTACTCAGTCTGCTGAAGGCCCGTGGTTAAGGCACATATGAGAAAGCAATCAATGAACAACTAAGGTGTCGCACAAAAAACTGATGATTGATGATTTTCATCTCTCTCCATTCTTGTCTGTCTGTCCCTATTTATCCCTCTTTCTGACTCTCTCTCTGTCTCTGTAAAATAAAAATAATAAAGTAAGGTCAAGTAAAATAACAGAAAACATCATGATTCAGGCCCCCAGCAATGAGAAGTGTAGGAGTACAAGAGATAAAAAGTAATGTACAAAAAAAGGAAACTCTTTATTTTTATTTTTTATTTAATTGAATTTATTGGGTAACATTGGTTAATAAAGTTATATACATTTCAGGTGTACAATTCTATAAATAGATCATCTGTATTGTGTATTTACCACCCAAGTCAAGTCTCATCTTCTTATATTTATTATTTTTTTCCATTGATTTGAGAGAGAGTAGGAGAAGGGGGAGAGAGAGTGAGAAGAATCAACTTGTTATTCCACTAAGTTGTTCCATTTAGCTGTGCATTCTTCTGTTGCTTTTCATGTGTGCCTTGTCAGGGGATGAAGCCAGTGACTTCATCATGCTAGGATGACACTCTATTCCCTGGACAACTCAGCCAGGTCTAAGTCTTATCTTTTTAATTAACTTTCTACACATTACCAAATATGTGCAAATAATGTCAAATAATCATCTGTCATGGAAAGACAAAATATCCCTGCTCTACCTTTCTTTAGTTCTTATGGCTGGACTAGTAATGAAATAGTAAAACTGACACAAGACTAGATTAACAGGAGAAAACCCAGAACAAGCATATGCTGCTTTGAATTTTAGATCATAAAATCAAGCTCAAAGAAATAATCAAACCAGCCACATTTTTTATACATTTCACACAAAGAAATGATAAATTTGTGAGATATTGACAGGACAAAGAAAATTAGTACTCATTTAAAAAAAATCTAAGCAAGGTTTAGGTATTTGGTAGTGAGGAATCTAAACAAAGTGGGAGTTGGTGTAAAGCCAGTAGTCGCGGCCACCATCACAGCCACCTGACCAGTGCAGGTTCGCATTTGATTCGAACAGTCGGTAATGAAACAACAGAGCCACAAACTGGTGAGCCTTCAGCTTTAATTCTAGCTTGCACCCAGTGGGCAAGCAAAAACACACACTGGGCTCCAAAACCCACACATTCAGTGCTCACAAAGCTACTGACTTATCCGAGTTTCCTAGAATCAAAGGTTTCTAGCTCACCAGACTTATTCACCTCTCCTCCAGCACAAACTCTTAACAAACTGGCTTCTCCCTCAGCACTCTGTTATCTTGACTGCTTCTGCTGGCCTCCATGTGGCCTTAATCTGCTCTCCTCTCTTCTACCTCAGGAACCAAGCGCCAAGAGAGAGAGATCAAGCTACTGGTCTCTCCCACTTTATAGCATAGAATCAAAACCTTTAATCCAATTATACAAACAAGGAAGTCTCTGTATAATGGGATTCCTCAGGAGAGTGCACCACCCCACATCATCCAATCAGTCAAGGGTGTGGAGAAGAGCTTACTCTTAAAACTAAGCCTTAGGCTACAACGACCTGGCCTGCTTACATTACAGCCTTCCCCCCACACCCATCCCAAGCATAAGGGCAAATAATATCACCTGGGTGACGGGCTTCCAAGTAGGCAGTGCCATCTTTAACAAAGTGAGCATATTAGATTTTATCTGCCCAACAGTTGGGTAGTAAATTAGTGAAGGCATTACGAAGCTTGTTTATAAAGCTTTCAAACTGTAGAAACGATCTCTGAAACTATAATCTTTATAAAGCTTTCAACTTTGGATTCTTCTTTTAAAATTTCAATACTTTTTTCATGTGTACAGCATAATGGTTAGACAATTATATAATTTACAAAGTGATCCCCCTGATAATTCTAGTACCCACTTGGAACCATACAGAGTTATTACAATGTTATTGACTATACTCCCTATGCTGTACTTTACATCCCTGTTTACTATTTTGTAACTACCAACTTGTACTTCTTAATCCCTTCACCTTTTCCACCTAGTCCCTTAACATCCCTGCCCTCTGGCATGCATCAGTCTGTTGTCTGTGTTTACCAGTCTGTTTCTGTTTTATTTGTTCATCTATTTTGTTCTCTAAATTCCACCTATCAGTGAAATTCTATGGTATTTGTTTATTTTCTGTCTGACTTATTTCACTGAGAATAAGTCATTTATGTTGTCACAAGTGGTAAGATTTATATACAGCTGAGTTATATACCATTGTTTATATGCACCACATCTTCTTTATCCAATCGTCTATTGATAGATACTTGAGCTGCTTCCATATCTTGGCTATTGTAAATAACACTGCAATATATATATAGGGGTTCATATATCTTTTCAAATTAGTGTTTTATATTTCTTCAGATATATTCCTAGAAGTGGAATTGCTGGAAGTGAATCATAGGTAGTTCTATCTTTAGTGTTTTGAGGATACCCCACATACTGATTTCCACAGTGGCTACACCACTCTGCAGTCCACCAATAGTGCATAAGCATACCCTTTTCTCCATATCCTCGCCAACACTTGTTGACAATAACTGTTTTGACAGGTGTGAGGTGATATCTCATTATGGTTTTAATTTGCACTTCTCTGATTATTGGTGATGTTGAGTGTCTTTTCATATATTGGCCATTTACATGTCCTCTTTGAAGAAGTATCTATTCTGGCCATCTGCCCATTTTCTAATAGGAATGTTTGTTGGGTGTTTTTGTTGTTTGTTTGTTTATTTGTTTTGGTGGTGTTTTTTGGTGTTGTCTTGTATGAGTTCTTCATAAGTTTTTTATATTAAATCTTTATCAGATGTATCATTGAGGAGTTTTTCTCCCATTTAGTGAGTTGTCTTTTTATTTTGTTAATGTTTTCATTTGCTGCACAAAAGCTTTTTAGTTTGATGTAGACTTTGGATTGCTTTAAATCTTGTAATAAGTTTGTTTCAGCCTTCAGAAGCAAGGAGGGCACCCACTGTATAGAAATTCTTCTTTTGCTTTCAGGAAGACAGAGTGGCCAGGGTTTTCTCCTTGATGGTTAGTTTTTTAAATAATTTTAATTCAAAATAATTAATATGCCAATTTGAGATATCATGGGTTGGCCTGCCATGGATCCCAATAAAACTTGCTTATACAGGAAAATAATACAAGTAATTAGGAAGGTACAGGATTAATGCTCAAGGAATTCAGAGGAAGATACTAGCCATTATTCTTCTTGGGGAGACATAATGAATGACCTTTTAATTAGATGAAAAGTTTTTCATGGGAACTGTCAGTAGATGATGTGATTGGAGTAATGAGTACCAAACATGCTCATTCATTCACTCATGTATTCATTTGTTCACGTTATATTTGTTGTTGAATATCTACCATATTTCAAGCACCAATACAAATGCAAAATATGAACAAATACAGTTTCTACCCTCAAGAGATCTATAATCTATGAGAAAAATGACATGAAAAACAATAGCTTTAATAAAGTGTTGTAGGTGCCATGATGCAAGTCTATACAAAATTTATGGTATTTAGTTAGTTTAATATAGAGAAAGGATGTCACAGGTTTCTACCATGATTACAAGTTGTTTTCTCCCACTAAAATCATAGTATTCATAAAAAGAGGCCCTCATTTTGAAGCACATAACCAATCCAACTCTAATCTTTAGCTCCAATAGAATATAAACTTCATCAAAACAAAGAATTTGCTCAGTTTATTACTCTATCCCCAGTACCTCGATCAATGCCTAGACCAGAGTGGTTATTCAATGAATATGTGTTGACTGATAGAATGAATTTGTGGGTAAATAAGAAGATATCATAAACCTTAAGGGTGAAACATGAATATTTTTGCAGAAATGGAAGAAAAGTATTTTTTGCAATAATTTCTGGAGGTTTCTGTTCTGCACATTTATTTGTGTAAAATTAAAAGCATATCATAAGTTCATATTTCAAATGAGAGAGTAAGCATAATGATAGCATTGCACTGAATCAGGATTGTATTTTAGTCCAGTTATACTGTCTCAAAACTGTGTAATAAATGGAAGTCTCTTAGCCTGTCTAAATCCATTTCTTTAATTGTTAAAAGGGAAGTGAATACTCTCTCATGTACCTTGTAGAGTTATTTAAGGATGAAATGCTATAATGCATGGGCATGTGCAATTTAAATTTTAAAGTACTGAGTAATTATAGAATGTATACCAATATTAAGTATCTAAGTTTTAAATATTACAAGAATGCTCTCCATAAGCAGTTGATTAAACAATGGTGGTTTCTTTTTTCTTTCTGTTTTTCTCTAGTGCAGTGCCTGGAGATGACCACCAAACGGAAAATCATCGGCCGTCTGGTGCCATGTCGATGTTTCCGAGGTGAAGAAGAAATCATCTCAGTTTTAGATTACTCCCACTGCAGCCTTCAGCAGGTGCCAAAAGAGGTCTTTAACTTTGAAAGGACATTAGAGGAACTTTATCTAGATGCCAATCAAATTGAAGAGCTACCCAAGGTAATTATGACAGCCTAAAATATATCCTATAAATGAGTATTTCATAATTTCCAAAGATTTGGCATAATTTTAATGCTATCTATAGCCCTTTGTCCTGGTAATTGACAAATCACTCAAATTCTTATGTTTCCCCAATGTTCTCATTACCTTTCAAAATAATTTTATTTTATTTTATTTTATTTTTTCTGGCATAGAAACAAAGAGAGAAACACAAAGAGGGACAGACAGACAGGAAGGGACAGAGATGAGAATTATAAATTCTTCATTGCAGCACCTTAGTTGTCCATTGATTGTTTTCTCATATGTGACTTGACTGGGGCTACAGCAGAGCGAGTGACCCTTTACTCAATCCAAAGACCTTGGGCTTCAAGCCAGCTACTTTTAGGCTCAATCCAGTGACCCTGTGCTTATACTGGTGAGTTTGTGTTCAAGCTGGCAACCTTGTGGTTTTGAACCTGTGTCTTCTGCTTCCGAGGCCTATTCTCTATCCAGTGCACCACCCCTGGTCAGACTCTCATTACCTTTTAATACCATTTCATTTGTAAGTTCATGTAATATGTTAATAACCAGTTGAATGCCATGAAAATGATCATATTTTAGATTATGCCTTGTTATTTTAATTTAAAATTATAACGAAGAAAATACTGAAAAGAAAAATATGACACTATTTCAGAACTGAAAATTGTATATGTTGTATAATCAGTTGACATTGTTTTACAACCTTTAATTGTATGGTTTAAGTCTAAGAAATACTTTTAACACACACATAGTTAATAATAAAGTGAAAATCATTTATGAAATTTGAAATTTTTGTTTATTCAAAATATCATTGAATTTTATAGCATACAATTAATAAGTACAGCATAGCAAAAAATTTTAAGTAATATTAAATTTTGCAAACACACACACAAAGTCATTATAACATTATGCTATGTAAAGAAAATGTTTCCTGTAATCTTGTTCTCCATTGCAGAAAAGATTGGATACTAGAAATTGGCTAAAGCAAACCAAGGCCACCACAGTAGAAAGGTTGAAAATCTAAACCACTGGATCCTAATAATTACTTAAATAGATGACTCAGGTTAATTAATCAGCATGGCATTTAACTGTGAAATATTTGTACAATGCCTAGGAGGGAAAACAATGTCAAACAATATATTTTCATTACTTATGTAAGATAGCATGCTGATCAAAACAAATTATGAAAATTATTTTTACTTAGAATTACTAATTATGGTATTTACAAACACTTCAAAAGCAAGAAATATTTTATGTGTACTTTAAAACCAAAAAAAATTTTTTTTTGCAACAGAGAGAGGGACAGATATGGACAGACAGGCAGAAAGGGAGAGAGATGAGAAACACCAGTTCTTCATTGTGGCACCTTAGTTCTTCATTGATTGCTTTCTCATATGTGCCTTTACCGGGGGGCTACAACAGAGTGAGTGACCCCTTGCTCAAGCCAGCAACGTTGGGCTCAAAGCAACAACCATGGAATCATGTCTATGATCTCACATTCAAGTCTGCAACCCTGCGCTCAAGCCACATGAGCCCATGCTCAAGACGGCAACCTCAACATTTTGAAACTGGGTCCTCTGCATCCCAGTCCAATGCTCTATCCACTGCACCACCACCTGGTCAGCTGTACTTCTTTTTTGACAACCTAAGTGTACAATGTCATTTTGGATCTTCACTGAGGAGGAATGGGCCAAGTGTACAAAATTTTTGGCCAAGTGTTTTATCATATGAACTGCACATCAAGCAAAGTCTAAACTAAAAACAGCTTCTTCTTCCAGCAGACTATACCTGCTTGAGACAGAAATGACACATTATTCATCTTTGCCTCCCTGTACACCTGCATACATGATGACTTTCACATAATGGTTACTCAACTTATTCGTTGTAACTGCAGAGAACTTCATGTGCTATGGGACTTGATAAGAAAACTATGTGTAAGGGTAAACAATTCATAAATGTGGCATTTAACTCTAATTTAGAAAAATAAATACAAATATATTTTAGGAAAGGCCAATCTAGGATTCCAGATAAAAGGAGAGAGCATCCAGTGACATTTAAATTTTAAACTATAAAGCAGAAATTATTTTAATATAATTATGCCCAAATATTGCATTGAAGATACTTATATTAAAAAAATTATTTTTTTATTTATCTGAAATTTAATTGTGCATCATATATATATATATATATATATATATATATATATATATATATATATTCTTTCCTTTTTTTTTTTACTTAATCTGACAGCCCTAGGTCCATGTAGTCATTTAAAATATTTTTCCAGATCCATGTGACAGATTTTATAAGATAAATGTAAAAGAAATTAAGCAATATTTATTTAATATTTACCACACAGTATTTTAGGCTTTAAAGTGATAAGAGAAACACCAATACTTGCTCTCAATGAGCTGACAACCTAACTACAAAGAAAACAGAACATTAGAGGTGAATGAACAGTAATGCATCATCAGCGTCAAAGAGCCAACTATTGTGGCAGAACTTATGTATAGCAAAGTTCTATTCTTGGAGGGGAGGGAAAAGGGCTTGATCAAAAAGCAAAATCACAGATGTATAAATTAAGATGTTATATATGAAGAGAAAGAGGATAGGAATAGCAGAACTGTGAAGAGTATGAAGGTGAAGGTGTACTAGTCCCCACTATATGTATGTAGAGTGTGGCGAGTAGAAGGACCCAGGTTATAAAAAGTCTTGGAGTCATATAGCATTGTTTGACTTGATACATTAGGCAGATAATACCATTGGAGAGTTTTATACATCAAATAAGTTGCTGGGAGCTTAAATAAGCTTGCATCAGTAATAAATTAAAATAACTCAAGTGAACCAAAGACATTCCCAATGATTATACTTTCCCAATGTATTAGATTTAAGAAGAAATTATTACCTTTTATTCCTGGTATGCTTTATATATTTTGAAGATATTTTACATAAATTTTTAAGGTTTCTGTGAGTCCCCAAATTCAACTTTGTTGTTTTCATAAAACAACCCTGTAAGTTACTTTTTTCTAAAGTATCTGCTAGTGAGCTATGATCTAAACTATCTGACATTGCAATATGTCATAATAGGACACTAATATATTTGTGGATTTTAAGGAAAACGGGAAATTAAGTAACAAAAAGAATGATATGTCAGTTAGGATTCATTATGTGTATTTCAAGTAATGGAAGACCGAATCCAAGTTAGCTTAAACTAGATATAGGGTTGATTGGTTCACATAAGAGGGAGAGTCATCAGGATAAGCTCGAGAGTTGGTATGTTTATATTTGCCTTGTGTGGGATGAACTCTATTCTGAGACTGGCTTCTCTTAGGTGGCAGGCTGGTTGCAACAGTTCTAGATTTCCTGCTACAATATCCAAAAAGGAAAATATCTGGCTCCGAAAAACTGTTTTTCTGAGAAGGACAAGAATGTGTCTCCCCTAGAATTCCTCAACTAATTCTTCCTTTGGTCTCATTAGTGTTAAGTATGCACTTGTTCATTGCCAATCGTACCCCTTTCTATGGAATCCACTGTGGCAAGCAATATGGTATTATTATGATTAGGTTAAACACTCATGGGTCGCCTCTGTGGAGTTGTGGTTTTTGGCAACAATGCAAAAGGAAAAGGTAGAAGGACTATAAGGGAAGAACAATAGACACTACAAATAAACTGTTATAAAAACATTTCATGAGAAAAAAATTCTCTTAAGTGAAAACTACATATAAGATTTTAAGGATTCATGGGCAAAGTATTAAGACTTTCAGAAATTTAAATTTTTAAAGTTAAATTAAATAACATTTTTTCTGCCTATTATATTATGTTTTATTTTGTATTTTTCTGGTGGTGTTACCATTATGATTTCAGATTTGTTGAGTAATGAGATAGCTGTTCATATTCTTGATATTATATTATGGCTTAGCTTTTATAAATGTTTTTATTCTTTTTTCTGATATTTTATACAAAGAATATTCTTCCTAGTTATGACTCCCTACTGTAAGATGTTATATAACAAGTAAGTAGCAAACAGAGTCAAGGTTAATGGCATTAGGAAAAGATATGTCAAGAGTCTGTCAGAAAAGATGCAAAAATAGATATAAAAGAACAAGAGGTTTTTCGATGAAGAATAATTCAATCTGTGTTGCTTAATTTCTTGTAGTAAAAGATAAAAATATAAAATTACATGCCTTTCTATTTGCTTATTTTTTCCTACTTTTCCCTTGCCTGAGGAAATATATTGACAAAAATATTGCTATAGGAGATGTATGAGATTTTATTTACCTATGTTTTCTTGTAGGATCTGTATGGTTTTGTAACTTACATTTAAGTCTTTTATCCATTTGAGTTTATTCTTGTATATGATAAAAGTTGGTAATCTAGTTCCATTTTTTTTATGTACCTGTCCAATTTTCCCAACACCATTTATTGGAAAGACTGTATTACACCATTTTGCGACAGCATAAATGGACCTGAAGGTTATTAGGCTAAGTAAAATAAGCCTGTCAGAGAAAGACAAATATCAAATGATCTCACTTATGTGTGGAATCTAATGAACAAAATAATGTATAAAGACAAAATAAAAGCATAGAAACAGAACAGAATGACAGCTGTTGGAGGAGAGGGGGTCAGTGATATGAGTGAAAAAGGTAAAAGGGTTAAGCAAAAAAATAATATTAATAACATACAGATACAGACAACAGTATGTAAATCGAATATAATAGCACTACGCCTGTGGTTAGATAGATGATAGATGATAGATAGATGATAGATAGATGATAGATGATAAAGATAGATAGATAGATAGATGATAGATAGATAGATAGATAGATAGATAGATAGATAGATAGATAGATAGATAGACAACAGAATATCAAATGAGATAATATATGTGCAGCCTGACCAGGTGGTGGTGCAATGGATAGAGAGTCAGCCTGGGATGCTGAGGACCCAGGTTCAAAACCTCGAGGTCACTGAATTGAGCATGAGCTCATCCGACTGGAGTGTGGGTTAACTAACTTGAGCATAGGGTTGCAGCTTGAACGTGGGATCATAGACCTGATGCCATGGTCACTGGCTTGAGCCTAGCAGTCTCTGGCTTGAGCAAGGGTTCATTGGCTCAGCTGGAGCCACCTAGTCAAGGCACATATGAGAAAACAATCAGTGAGTAACTGAAGTCTTGCAGCTACAAGTAGAGGCTTCTCATCTGTCTCCCTTCCTGTGTGTCTGTTCCTGCCTATCCCTCTCTCTCCTGCTCTCCCTCTTTCTCATGCTAAAAAGAAAAAAACAAAAACCCACATATGGAATACCTGGAGTAGAAAATGCTTATGATTGCTAGTCATCATTCTTTTATCATAGATGAAAAAAGTTCACATTAATTACCTTTAGTCAAACAAAAGTAAAAGCTTATAATATCTCAAGATAGTTCTGGGTATTGACTCTCCAACAAAAAAAATATTGTGTCATAACTTCATCTTTATCTAAATACTCCAAAGATAACTTTCAGAAAAACAATCCCCTACCCATTACAGATTATATATTTTTTACCCTAACAGCTACACCAGTACATTTGTGATAATACTACCACTTCTCCAGAGAATTTCCTTGATTCACAAAATCACAATGTTATGTCATTTTTGAGTATATGCAACCTTGGAGATTATTTTATTTAGCCTTTATTATTACTAATCAGCAAATCCAGGCCAATAAAGGTAATTAACTTTCCTTAGGCTACATGGGATGTTATATTCTATCCAAATCTATTACCAAATACAGTGTAATAGGGTAGAATAGGTTATGTTATAGTAAAAGTCAAAATCTCAATGCATAATCGAACAGTTTTGTTTTGCATGCCATAAATGTTCACAGGAACCCATAGCTAACAACTAGTTCAACTTTCCACTCTGCAGAAATGGCTACTTATTATTTTTCTTACAACATTCATCCAACCTCCTCATGGACATTTCTATTAATAAACAGAATCACTAACTTAAAAAGCAGATTGTTGCATTAATGGTAAGTTCTCCTTATTAGAAAGTTCTGCAACTTATTGATAATGTTTCTCTGGGTTTGTTCATCCATTTTTCCACCATTTAGGTAGGCACCGAGGGTCACATAAAGATTATTAAGACATTCGTTCTTGGAGAATGAACTATGCTTCTGGAATTACTGCCTTGGTCCTTGAAATATTGAAAGGAATTCATATATTTTGCCTTAGAGTTCTTTTATTCTAGAACTAGTTTCAACATTTGTTTGATCTTTTTTGTGTGTGAGAAGAAGGGAGCTAGTGAAGCAGACTCCCAGAGGCACTCTGACTGGGATATACCGGGCAACCCTGTCTGGAGCCAATGCTCAAGTACCAAGCAATTTTTAGCACCTGAATCTGATACCTGGCCTGGTATATGGATGTCCCAGGTTCAATTACCAGTCAAGGCACACAACAGAAAGGACCATATGCTTCTTGCCTCCCTCCCATTCCCCCTTCCACAGTCAGTGGCTCGATTGGTTTGAGCATAGCCTTGGGTGTTGAGGATAGCTTGATTGGTACAAGCATGTCAGCCTCAGGTGTTAAAAATAGCTTGCACTCACGCTTAGGTTCCAGATGTGGTTACTAGGTGGATCCTGGTCAGGACACATGTGGGAGTCTGCCTCACTAGCTCTCCTCCTCTCACCAAAAATGAATAAATAAAAAATAACAGGCTTTTTAGATGCCTCATCACCATCTTGGTTATTTTTCATTGTACACATTCTAGTTTTTAGATTGCTTTAACAAATTAAATTATTATTCCAAATAGAAGTATCCAACAAAAGAATATATAAAATGTAATGAATTCTTTAGACAGGTCAGAGTTGGAGATGGATTTCAGAAGTCATTCTCCTAGAGGTGAGAATTAAAACAAGAAAACAAAATAATAATCCCTCAGAGAGAAAAGAACAAGAAAATTGCAGAGAAACAAATGTTAAAATTTATAAAGCAAAATGATAATATAAACTCATCCTAGAACTTACTAGAAGTTACTCATGTTTTCCCCAGCAGTCACTACAATTTTGTATGCAGGGGTAAAATTTGAAAATTTTTAATACTCAAAAATCTAAAAAAACTCTGTGGTTAAGACAAATGTGGCATCTCAACTGATTTTGATTTAGGTTCTATAGCATACAAAAACCTATTTGCTTGTAGTGAACAGAAAAAAAAGATATAGTTCTTACTATGTAGAACTTTTAAAGCTAAGTCTGGATAACAGATATTTAAAGACATTTAAAATCTAAAGTCTTAAGCATTTCATTTGAGACCTCAAATGAATTGGTTTATATACAAGGAAGGTGAAGATCTGGCTTCTATCAGAGCGCTCTAAAAAACTCAGAGGGTCTCAAAACAAGTGAGATGTAGGAAACTTATACAGATATTTTAAAATAATTAGCAGGAAAGCCAAAGAAACAAATTATTAATTTGAATATTTAGCTATGTATTTGTAAAAGGTCCTTATTTTCTGGAAGCATTTTGCTGTCTCTATTGTGGGCTCTGTTTTTGCCTCAACATGACCCATATCAGTCAATTCCACAGTTCTGCATTACAAAATCCTGTTAACAAAATGTGGGGTCTGACATTGTTTTTCTCTTGCCAGATAAACTTTTTAAGTTTCATAAAGACTTTTACCACTTTAGTGTAAAAACATATTTTAACGGCAAAGTATGTAAAACACTCATAAATACCAGTACATGATACTTCTTCACAAGAGAAAATAGGTAGTAAACCTACACTCTCTCTTTTTTTTAAAAAAGAGCTATTTTATTAAGGTGTATTTCACATACCATCAACTTTACCCTCACAACCTGCTCAATTCAGCAGTACTATTAAATTGTACAACCACCACGACCGTCTGTCTCATTCTGGAAGTGTCATCACTTCCGCCCAACACACCTTATACTTTTTTTGTTGTTGTTTTTTGGTTTGTTTGTGTTTTTTTTTTTTTTTGTTACAGGGACAGAGAGAGAGTCAGAGACAGGAATAGAGAGACAGGAATGGAGAGATGAGAAGCATCAATTATCAATTTTTCTTTGTGACACTTTAGTTGTTCACTGATTGCTTTCTCATATGTGCCTTGACCGCGGGCCTTCAGCAGACCAAGCAACCCCTTGCTCATTCCAGTGACCTTGGGTCCAAGCTGGTGAGCTTTTGATCAAGCCAGATGGGCCCGCGCTCAAGCTGGCGACCTTGGGGTCTCGAACCTGGGTCCTCTGCATCCCAGTCTGACGCTCTATCCACTGTGCCACCACCTGGTCAGGCCACACCTTATACTTCTTAGCAGTCACTCCATAGTCTCTGCATGCCCTAGCTTCTCCCCACAATCTCTTTCTCCTTGGATTTACCTTTCCAGACACTTCAAATCAGCAGAATCATACCACACCGAGTACTTTGTGATAGGCTGCTTTCACTGAGCACAATGTTTTCAAGGTTTAGTCATTTTGTAGCAGGTATCAATACTTTATTTGCCAGATATTTCTTTGTATGGCTATATCATATACCACTTTTAAAGATTAAGATTACAGGGGGTCTTCAGGTTATGACAGTCTCAACATATGGTATTTCAAGTTTACGATGCTCACTCCCATAAACATTAAAAAATTGAGACATGAGCATTTCAACTTATGCCGTTAGTATCGTACTTACAGACTACATGGGTGAAATAGTTTGGTTGTGCATGGCAGAAGAGTACACAGTAAAGCGGCAAATGAATGAGGGAGTTGGCATCCTGCAATACACTTACCTATACCATTTTGTACTGTTAAAAGTTCAAGTATCTCATTGTGTTGCTTTGTTAGGCAACTCTGGCCTTTATCATGGTTCCTGTGTCCTTTTTCTTTTTCTGTGGCTTAGTTCGGTTTTTATGTTCTATAGTATGATTTTACAATTGTGTTAAGATAGGTAAGAAACTTAGGCTTGGGGTGTGCTTTGACTTATAACAAAATTCAGGTTATGTCACTTTTGTAAGAATGGAAGTATTATAAACCAACGGCTCCCTATAACACTTTTTGAAATGCAGACAAATTACTATAAAATGTTATTTTTCTATAACACCTGTGTGTAATTGTTTTCTCAGTACTAATTTATTAGATTGGGGCCTTGCAGACCATACTACACCTGAAATTGAGCTCTACAACCCAACTTCTTCCAGTATTTTGTTTTTACTTAAGTAATTGTTGAAACTCAAGTTAAATATATACAGTAAAGGCCTTGGCCAGTTGGCTCAGTGGTAGAGTGTTGGCCTGATGTGTGGTTGTCCTAGGTTTGATTCCTGGTCAGGGAACACAAGAAGAAATCATCTGCTTCTGCATCTTTCCCTCTCTCTCTCTTCCCCTCCCACAGTCGTGGCTTGATTGGTTTGAGTGCATCAACCTGGGCACTGAGGATGACTCCATGGAGCATCTGCCTCAGGTGCTAAAAATAGCTCAGTTGTGAGCATGGCCCTAGATGGGAAGAGCATCGGCCCTAGATGGGGGTTGCAGGCTGGATTCTGGTAGGGGTGCATGCAGAAGTCTATTTCTCTCTATCGCCCCTTCTCTCACTTGGAAAAGAAGAAAAATAAATAAATATATACAGTGAGAATGATAATAAATTTTTAAAGATATTTTTTATTTTAGAGAGAAAGGAAGGGAGAAAGAGAGAGAGAGAGAGAGAGAGAAACAGCAATTTGTTCCACATAATGTTTATTTATGCATTCATTGGTTGATTCTTGTATGTACCTGAGACACATACAAGAATCAAACCCACAGCCTTGCATACCGGGGTGATGCTCTAACCAACTGAACACCTAGCCAGGGCTGAAAGTAAATTCTTAATATTATATTGAGTATAGAACTATTGGTAGGCTGAAAGAGGCCAGAAAAAAAATAGCCTTTTTATATATAATATTTCTTCCAGGAAAAAAAAGCAGCCATTGGAAAGCCAAGTGCTAGTCAGGAGCTCCAAGAAAGCAGTGACATGATGCTCAGTCCTCCGTGTTGCCCCTCACACAGAGTTGTGTAGCTAAACACTGATCACCCAATATAAAGTCATCAGGAATTTATCAGAGAGAGGTGTCTCATTCAGACTGGTAAAATTTTTATCATGGCCTACCTCCAGTAACTAGATGGTGAATAGCAAAAATCCTAATTGATTCTTCAGAAAACAAATGGACAACAAAAGTACACCTGAATCATGCCAGCAGCCAGCAAGTAAAATAAAGCTACAAGTTAATGGCCATCAAATGGGCTATGACACCCTGTGAGAGCTGTTTGTGGGAGCTGTTTGTGCTGAACCTTTACATAAAAGCCATGAAGACTCTTTGCTCAGAGACTTGGCCCCTGCTCTTTGCTCTGCCAGCATTCTCTTCCACATGGCTGGCTTGTTCATTTCCTTCAGGTCTTTTCCCAAAACCACCATCCAGAAAAGCTTACCTCTTTTGTTTTATACAAAAGAACAACACCTACCACCACCACTATTTATTTCCCCGTTAGGCTTAATTATATGTCTAGAAAATTTTCTAGTACAGTTCAGAAATTTCTAGTACTGCCTAAATACTTTATCATTGCTGTGAAACATAGCATAAATATCACCATCTGGTAATGGTGTCTATTATTTACAAAGAGTAAGACCTTAAACAGGGCCCAGAGGTGAGGAAGGATGGAAAAGGTTGGAGTGTATCTAAATAAGACATAAAAAATAAAACCCTCTCACTTAACTTTTTATAAAGACTTTATTTATTGATTTTACAGAGAGAAGAGGGTTGGGGAATGAGAAGTATCAACTCATAGTTGTTTCACTTTAGTTGTCCATTGATTGCTTGTCATATGTGCCTTGACCAGGCAAGCCTAAGGTTTCAAACCCGGGATCTCAGCATTTCAGATTGATGCTTTATCCACTCTGCCATCACAGGCCAGGCAAATGTTTTATATTTTGATTCGATTTTTAATTTTTATGCTAATTCTGGGGGTTGAAGTGAGGTGAAATAATTTGTCACTCTCCCCAAATTTATTACCTAATACAGTGCACTCTGTATTTTTTTCTGTACTCTCAAACTCTGAGTACTTTATCCATATAAATTAGAGCTTCCCATAATGTCTTTTCAAATAAAGGAATGTTCTCTCTGATTCTAGAAGCAGTCAAAGAGAGGATATCGTGGAACTTATTTTTTGCATGTATGGGGGTGGAAAAGGTAATAAGTCCTCCAAATTTCCTTTAAAACTTAATGTTTTGTGATTCACTGATCTGAGACTTTTTAACAGACAAAGTGATATGAAAGGAAGTATTCTGACAGTCTAGTGACTATAGTTATTAGCACAAAAGTATTACAGAACAATGTAAGGAATTCAGAAGAAAGAAAACCTAGCTTTAACTGGTTCTGACACTGTTTAGTCATGTGACTTCACATATGAGATTTAACCCATTTGAACTTTAGCTTCTTCATCTGTGGCAGATGCTAGCAAATTTTTTCCTTCTTTTCTTCTAAGGTTAAAGTGAGGATCAGATTCCATAAAGTATATGAAAGCCCTCTAAAAGCAACAAAATGATACACAACTCTTTGGTCAAGAGAAATAGCTTATTGTGAAAAGAAAGAACATATTTTTAATAAATTTGATTTACTTTTTCCATATAAATTTAGGCAAACTACAATAAAAAAATGTTAATTGACTAACAAATAGCTATGGATTTATAGTTATCAGTTGTTGTTTTTTGAAATCGTAGTCCATAAAAACCAACTGACCACTTTAAGTAAAGATGGACATTTGCTGGAAATAGATCTGGAGTTTATGAACATAATAGGAGCCTAAAGAACTATACATAGGAAAAGTGTAGGAACCAAGGGAGCTCTTGATGGCTACCCAGAATTCACCACACAGGAAAATAGGGGCCTCATTTTCTCTCACCTCCATGTCACCATGATTGCTCAAGATGTAAATTCCAGACACCTCCCAAAATAACATACACTGAGGGATGCCCTGAAAAGTGAGGTCAAGCCTGACCTGGCTGTGGCAGAGTGGATAGAGTGTTAGACTGGAATGCCGAGGACCCAGTTTCAGAACCCCGAGCTCGACAGCTTAAGTGTGGGCTTGTCTTATTTGAATAAGGCTCACTAGCTTGAACCCAAGGTCGCTGCCTTAAGCAAAGGATCACTCTGTCTGCTGTAGCCCCTGAGTCAAGGCACATATGAGAAAGCAATCAATGAACAACTAAGGTGCTGCAACAAAGAATTCATGCTTCTCATCTCTCTCCCTTCCTTTCTGTCCCTATCTGCCCCTCTTTCTGTCTGTGTCACACACACACAAAAAATAGTGATGTCAACATTTTAATACAGTACAGGAGAATGGATGCTGAACAGAAAAAAGAAAAGGAAAATATCTTCCAATATTTTACGTATCTTTTGTCAATTGTGTGGATTCTTTCTTCTTGTCATTTACTGATAATTGCTACTTAGAATTCAGGAACCTGAGGCCATGTTTATCTTAAACATTTAAATAAAATTATTTGAAATAAAGGGCACTTGCATATTTTGTGAGAGATTTTAATATTAATGAGATCAAAAGACCCATAGAAGGACTATTTTAGGGTGACACATTATAAGATACTAATTCATAATTGTGATTTTAGTTTATTGAAACTTGAATGAGCATTGATTATTTTTTTCTTCTACTCAAAAGAAACCCTTCAAAGTGAAAGAAACTACTTTATTACTATAGTTGCTGATTAAATAATTGTTATGATTGCAAAATATAAAAGGTTTGCTCTAGATTTAGCATGGCCTACATTTATAAGTGTTGAACATCAGAACTGCCACTTGTTCAATAAATTGCCTCATGTTTTTGAACTCACATTAACAAATAATTTCTTAAGTGTTTATCTTGCAGAAACATAGAAGTGTCTATAACTGTGGCATTTTATATAAGTAGTCCGAATATATGTCAATGGAGGACTCTCCTAAGAACCTGGGTTTAAATGATGGTAAAAAGAAAATTACCTTCTTCCATTCTATCACTCCCTTAGAGATATTCAGGGTGCATCATTCTGTCCCCCAGTGCAAAAGTTATAGAACTTATCCAAATATATAAAACTATGTCCAGAATAAAATTGTCACAAAGTGATGCATAAATAATCCAAACTTTTCCCCATTTAATTTTTTGCCTGAAGCATTTTTCTGCAAATCTATTCTTTCACTGCAATTATTTTTATATTCCCACGCAGGTATTTTTTCAATAAATATATAATAGTGGTGGATTCTCTAGAAACCCAAGGAAAAGTGATATGAAGATAAATTTGTATACTAAAACCCACTAACTTTATATGTAGAACAGTTTAGATAATTTTTTTCTTACTCAGATTGCTATTTTTTTAAAAAATGTTTTACTGGTCCAAAAGTTTATAGTATTAACAACTCTTGATTACATTTATTAGTGAGAAACTGGGACTTTGGTAGTCCCCTGGTTGTTTTTCAAGCTGTTTTATCTTCCAACAGAACCATACTCATCCAATTATTTAATGCTGACCTTTACCCAAATATCATATCTCATTGAAATCTAATTTCAATGAAATTGAAAACTTCTTTGCTTACTTCCTCCAATTTTAGGTAAAACCTATCTACTGATCTGTTCATTCACTCAGCAAACATTTTTGAGTACCAATTATGTACAAACAGCTGTTCTAGATGCTGGAGATACATCATTTTGCCAGACCAACAAGTTTTTATTCTCACAAAATCTACATTGCTGAAAGAAAGAAAAAAAGAATGAAGATAACATATTTTTTAAATGTTAGTGTCATGATAAAAATAAAGCAGAGGAATTTCTGGGAGACTGTTTTAGGTTGAGAAGACAGTGACCACTTCTCTAGGGAGAAACCTTTTATGTTGAGTTTTGGATGACAGGGAAGGGTCAACCCTACATGTCTGGGAAAAAGCATCCCAGACAGAGAGAACACTCTAGGGTAAAAATGAGTGTGACAGCATGGCATGTTCTAGGACAGAAAGAAGGCAATTATGTAATGAAAGAGGGAAAGATCAATACAAGATGCAGTAATGTAGGTAGATGGAGGTTCTAAATCACGTAAGTTCAAGTAAGCTAAGGAAGACCTTAGTATTTTGTTCTAAGTGGGATAAGGAGCCACTGAAAGATTATAAGGGAAAAGGCAATGAGAAATAACTTATACTTTAAGAATATCTTTCTGTCTGCAATGTGGAATACATTGCAGCAAATCAGGAGTAGAAGCAAGGAGATGTGAGGCTTCAGTAGTTCAGGTAGCAAGCCAGTGGCTTCAACTAGACTGAGCGAAGAAAAAGAGAAGCATTTCAGATCATGCTTTGTAAATAAGGTTAATATGATTTGCTCACAGAATGTATTTCTAAGATAGGAAATTAAGACCAGAAAAAGAATTTATAAAAAGTTACTATTGATAAAGGAACAAAACAAGGAGAGAAAGAGTTGCTATAGGGCTCCGCACATATAGCTCACTTAGAGCATTGTACGGAATGTGGAGAGATTGCTACTTTGATCCTCTGGCCAGGGAATATAAAGGAACAGATGGATGTTCTCGTCACACTCTTTCTGTCTCTCTTTCCCCCTCTCTCTCTAAAATAAATAAAAATTAATAAAAATAAAAAGAAGAGTTGCTATGAATGTTTGGAAGAACCCATGTGGTGTTGCGATTGAAGCAAGAAAATAGCAGGTGTTTTAAGAGGAATGAGTAATAAAGATATTGACGTAGATTACATAGGAGGCAGCACTATATTTGCTAGTATAAAAGTAACTGGTGGCTTAGATAAGGGTAGAAGCATAGAAACCCAATGAAGCAGGATTGTAGAAGCAGTGGTGGATAGTCATATCACTCTTAAGAGGTTTTGCTGTGAGAGAAAACAGAGAAGTGAGACAAATGAGAGAGAAGTTGAAGGTTAAGTTGAATTTTTTTAAAAATTGTTCTCTGATCAGGGGCATTAAAGCACATTTATACGTGGATAAAAATAAATTAGAAGAAATAGGGAGAAACCAAATGAAGGAAATTGATGGAATAATTATAGGAGCAAAGTCCTGAAGGAAAAAGAACATGGGGTTCACAGAATGCATGAAGGGTCACCTTTGAAAGGAACAGTCACACTTAATCCATTTTTGTGAGAGAGAAGAATGAAAATATGGGTACAGATGATGATGGTTTGTAGAACCTGAAAGATGTGATGAATATTGAAATTTGGTTTAAATGATAGAAGTTTCAATATTTTTAATAAATGCTGGATTCAGTGAGCTAAGGGGTGGAAGTTGTAATTTTTCAGTCAGCTGAAAACATGGGGAGTAGAGTGCATAAAACAAGGTTACAGAAGAATATAATTCATAAAAGGAATTGAGGATCTTAAATGTATAAATTAGCTATATTTACAAAGTTTCTTCTTGAAGTGGTAGATAGTTGAGAAGCAGAGGCTGAAGCCAAATTCTTCTAAAGTCATACTAGCTTATATGACTGGACAGTGTGTTAGCTGTAGAATGGGAAAAGGAAAAGACAAGAAAAAAGCTAAGTAAAGAGGAGGAGGCAGGAAATGCAGCAAATACATACTGAGCATCTACTGTATGATTGGCACTTCATATGCAATAGCTCCTGTGTTTTCAGAATAATCTGGTGAGTAGGTTTTGTTATCCTCATGTTAAATGCAACAACACTGTACCACATAAGACTAAAAGAATTGATCAAAGGTTATGAAGCTAAAAAAAAAAATAGCATGATCTTTACAATACAAATTTAGGCCTGTATTTCCTCAAATCCCATGTTCTTTTCACTTTACTAATCTGAAATCAGAACTTCTATAATTTGGCATGTGATTAGACTTGGGAATGAACAAGTAGAAAAAAAGAATAAGATTTTCACCCTAGAGAATTGGGAAAATGACACTATTAAAAATATATTGGGAGAGGGAGCAAGATGGCAACGGAGTAGGCGGACGTACCAACTTCCAACTCCCAGAACCAAAGTGGATTACAACTCAATTTTAAGAACCATCACCTGGATAAACCAACTTTGAACAAAACTAAGTGGACTTTTCAACCAAGGAACACTGCAGAAGCCACATTGAGACTGGTAGGAATAGCGAAAACGCGAAGAGGGCTGCCCAGCTCCCCAGAGCAAACGGCAGCCCGGAGAGACCGGTGTGGCGGGAGGAGAGTTTGGCGGAGAGGGAGGGACCTGGGTCCCAGGAACCAAGCCCCAGCCTGCAGTCCTAAGGCCTAGAAGAGGCTTTTGGACAGTTTTGAGCTGTGAAACAAGTGAGGGAGCTCCCAGGCCTACAGTGTAGAGTATTAGGTCCCTTCCTACTCTGCTGAGGGCTGCTTAAGGTTTTGGGGCGGCAGGACGCTGAAAGGCGGTTCTGTCGGCGTGGGCAGAGGCCAAGCCGGTGGGAGATCGGTCTAGCCCAGAGGGTCGGAGGGGACGCGCGAGAGCAGTCCGGAAGCTGCGGGCCCGCCTTTAATCCCACTTACGGGGACAAAGCGGGAGGCCAGGAACGGGCAGGCCCTGCGCAAGCCGGCCCTGACCGCGGGGACCGGGCTAGGACCAGGGACGGGCAGGGGCTCGCGGCTGAGCTGACGCTACTAGTCCCCCCAGCCCCCTGCCCGAGAAACCGTGGTTGGCCAGTATACGTGCGCGAGCGGGCTCCGAGCGCGGGAACGGGGTGGACCCCAACACAAGTGGAGGCTCACAGCTGAGCCCACGCTACTATCCCCATCCGGCCAGAGAAACCTCGGATAGCATTCATACGTGCACGAGCGGACTCCGAACGCGGGGGCGGGGTAGAGTCCAGGACGGGCGGAAGAACACAGCTGAGCAGAAGCCAGCAAACACGCCCGCCCCAATAAACCTTGGTTTCCGACCCTGCGCAGAAGGGCCCTGGCCTCGAGGGCGGGGCTAAAGCTCCGGACGGGCAAAAGCTTACAGCTGAGAGCACGTCAAAAGCCCCTCCTAACCCGCGAAACTGTAGCGAGCAGGCTCTGACTGCTGGTTCTGGGCGGAAGTCCGGAAATAGGCTGGGTCCGCAGCTGAGCAAAGGTGCTCACCTCTACCCTTGGTGCTGATCTTGTGGCTTCAGTGACAGCCCCTCCCACGGAGGAGAGGCAGAAATCACAGCAAAAGCCACAGTGGGCCGGCGCTCGCAACACTCATACCCAACCACCCTAGGCACCGGCAGAGGGGGTGGGGGGCCTGCAGATAGACCACACCTAGAGAACACAAAGGCAACACCTACTGGACTCCAGTGGCCACAACTTGCTTATGCACAGAAAAAATTGGCAGGCAGAGGAATGCAAACCAAATGAATCAAGAGAAATCCCCAGAGGAGGACCTGAATGAACCAGATATAACCAAATTACCAGAAGCAGAATTTAGAATAATGATAGTTAGGATGTTCAAAGAAATTAGAGCGACAATGGATAGTCATTATGAACACCTAAATAAAGAGATAACAAGTATAAAGTGAAATTGAAATAATAAAAAAGAATTAGACAGAAATGACAAATACAGTATCAGAACTGAAGACCACAATGGAATGAATTAAAAGCAGGATGGATGACGCTGAGGATCGAATAAGCGAGTTAGAGGACACAATAAACAAAGGCACAGAAGCAGAGAAGAAAAAGGAAAAGAGACTTAAAAAATGTGAGGAAACTCTAAGGGAGCTTTGTGACAACATGAAGAGAAACAACATTCGCATCATAGGGGTGCCTGAAGAAGAGGAAAGAGGACAGGAAATGGAAACTTTGTTCAATCAAATCATAGCAGAAAACTTTTCTAAATTAAGGCTGGGAAACACTCCACACGTTCAAGAAGCACACAGAACTCCATTAAAGAGAAACCCAAAAAGATCTACACCAAGACACATCATAGTTAAAATACCAAAGCTAATGGATAAAGAAAAAATTTTAAAAGCTGCTAGAGAAAAAAAGACTATCACCTACAAAGGAGCCCCCATAAGGATGACATCGAACTTCTCAACAGAAACACTTGAGGCCAGAAGGGAATGGCAAGAAATAATCAAAGTAATGCAGAACAAGAACCTACAACCAAGACTACTTTATCCAGCAAGGCTAACGTTTAAAATTGAAGGAGAAATAAAGAGCTTCCCAGAAAAAGAAAGCCTCAAGGAATTCATAAAAACCAAACGAATTCTGCAAGAGATACTAAGGGGCCTCTTGTGAACAGTTTAAAGGGAGGAATGAATAGAGCAAAAGAAGAATACAGCTTTAAAGAATAAAATGGCAATAAACAACTACATATCAATAATAACCTTAAATGTAAATGGATTAAATGATCCAATCAAAAGACATAGGGTAGCTGCATGGATAAAGAAACAGGACCCATACATATGCTGTCTACAAGAGACACACCTTAAAACAAAAGATGCTCATAGACTGAAGGTAAAAGGATGGAAAAAAATATTTCATGCAAATGGAAATGAAAAAAAAGCAGGGGTAGCAATACTTATATCAGACAAAATGGACTTTAAAACAAAGGCTGTAGTAAGAGATAAAGAAGGACACTACATGCTGATAAAGGGAACAATTCAACAGGAAGATATAACTATTGTAAATATCTATGCACTAAATATAGGAGCCCCGACATACATAAAGCAGACTTTGATGGATATAAAGGGCGAGATTAACAGCAATACTATCATAGTAGAAGATTTCAATACCCCTCTAACAACACTGGATAGATCCTCAAGAAAGAAAATTAATAAAGAAACAGCAGACTTAAAGGATACACTAGATCAACTTGATTTAATAGATATCTTCAGAACTTTTTACCCTAAAGCAGTAGAATATACATTCTTCTCAAGCGCTCATGGTACGTTTTCTAGGATAGACCACATGTTAGGACACAAAAATGGTCTCAATAAATTTAAGAAGATTGAAATCATATCAAGCATTTTCTCTGATCACAATGCCATGAAACTAGAAATTAACCACAAAAGAAAAACTGAAAAATACTCAAACACTTGGAAACTAAATAGCATGTTATTAAATAATGAATGGATTAACAATGAGATCAAAGAAGAAATAAAAAAGTTTCTAGAAACAAATGATAATGAGCATACATCAACTCAAAATTTATGGGACACAGCAAAAGCAGTTCTGAGAGGGAAGTTCATTGCACTACAGGCATATCATAAGAAGCTAGAAAAAGATCAAATAAGAAACCTAACCCTGCATCTAAAAGAACTAGAAAAACAACAACAAATAAAACCCAAGACAAGTAGAAGGAAGGAAATAATAAAGATCAGAGCAGAAATAAATGACATAGAGGCTAAGGAAACAATACAGAGGATCAATGAAACAAGAAGCTGGTTCTTTGAAAAGGTAAACAAGATTGATGAACCTTTAACTAGACTCACCAAGACAAAAAGAGAGAGGACTCAAATAAATAAAATTAGAAATGAGAGTGGAGAAATAACAACTGACACAACAGAAATACAAAGCATTGTAAGAAAATACTATGAAGAACTGTATACCAAAAAATTAGACAATCTTGGTGAAATGGACTTATTTCTTGAATCATATAACCTTCCAAAAATCAATCTGGAAGAATCAGAAAACCTAAACAGACCAATTACAGCAAATGAGATCGAAACAGTTATCAAAAAACTCCCAAAAAAGAAAAGTCCTGGGCCTGATGGCTTCACAAGTGAATTCTATCTCAAATTCAAAGAAGAACTAACTCCTATTCTCCTCAAGCTATTTCAAAAAATTCAAGAGGAAGGAAGACTTCCAAACTCCTTTTATGAGGCGAGCATAACTCTGATCCCAAAACCGGGCAAAGACAACACAAAGAAAGAAAATTATAGGCCTATATCCCTGATAAATTTAGATGCTAAAATTCTCAACAAAATATTAGCCAACCGGATCCAGCAATATCATACACCACGATCAAGTGAAAAAAATCATACACCACGATCAAGTGGGATTTATTCTGGAGAGGCAAGGCTGGTTCAATATTTGCAAATCAATCAATGTGATTCACCACATAAACAAAAGGAAGGACAAAAATCACATGATAATTTCAATAGATGCAGAAAAGGCATTTGATAAAATCCAGCACCCATTCATGCTCAAATCTCAGTAAAGTGGGAATACAGGGATCATTCCTTAACATGATAAAGGCCATCTACGATAAACCGACAGCAAACATCATACTAAATGGACAAAGATTAAAAGCAATCCCCTTAAGATCAGGAACCAGGCAGGGTTGCCCACTTTCACCACTCTTATTCAACATAGTTCTGGAAGTCCTAGCTACAGCAATCAGACAACAAGAAGAAATAAAAGGCATACAAATTGGAAAAGAAGAAGTAAAACTGTCATTATTTGCAGATGATATGATATTGTATAAAGAAAACCCTAAAGTCTCAGTCAAAAAACTACTGGACCTTATAAATGATTTCAGCAAGGTGGCAGGATATAAAATTAATACTCAGAAATCAGAGGCATTTCTATACACCAACAATGAAATATCAGCAAAAGAAATAAGGAAACAATCCTCTTCACTATTGCAGCCAAAAAAATAAAGTACCTAGGAGTAAATTTAACCAAGGAGGTTAAGGACTTGTACTCGGAAAATTATAGAACATTGATAAAAGATATCAAGGAAGATACAAACAAGTGGAAGCATATACTGTGCTCATGGCTAGGAAGAATAAACATCATTAAAATGTCTATATTACCCAAAGCAATTTATAAATTCAATGCAATACCAATTAAAATACCAATGACATACTTCAAAGATATAGAACACATATTCCAAAAATTTATATGGAACCAAAAAAGAACACGAATAGCCTCAGCAATCTTAAAAAGAAAAAATAAAGCAGGAGGTATCACTCTTCCTGATATCAAGGTTTACTATAAGGCCATTATACTCAAGACAGCCTGGTACTGGCATAAGAACAGGCACATAGATCAATGGAACAGAACAGAGAACCCAGAAATAAACCCACAGCTTTATGGACAACTGATATTTGACAAAGGAGGAAAGAACATACAATGGAGGAAAGACAGCCTCTTTAACAAATGGTGTTGGGAAAATTGGACATCTACCTGCAAAAAAATAAAACTAGACCATCAACTTACACCATTCACAAAAACAAACTCAAAATGGATAAAAGACTTAAATGTAAGCCATGAAACCATAAGCATCTTAGAAGAAAACATAGGCAGCAAGCTCTCCGACATCTGTAGCAGCGGTATATTTGCCGATTTATCTCCACGGGCAAATGAAATAAAAGGCAAGATAAACAAATGGGACTATATCAAACTAAAAAGTTTTTGCACAGCTAAAGACAATAGGAACAGAATAAAAAGACAAACCACACATTGGGAGAACATATTCGACAGCACATCTGATAAGGGGTTAATAACTAAAATTTATAAAGAACTTATAAAACTCAACACCAG
Organism: Rhynchonycteris naso; assembly: GCA_037038555.1. Classification (NCBI taxonomy): domain Eukaryota; kingdom Metazoa; phylum Chordata; class Mammalia; order Chiroptera; family Emballonuridae; genus Rhynchonycteris; species Rhynchonycteris naso. Next base: position 178,728,320 of record CM072997.1, on the reverse strand, counting down.
GAAGACAAACAACCCAATCAAAAAATGGGCAAAAGAAATGAATAGAAATTTCTCCAAAGAGGACATACAGATGGCCAATAGGCATATGAAAAAATGCTCAACATCACTAATCATTAGAGAAATGCAAATTAAAACCACAATGAGATATCACCTCACACCAGTCAGAATGGCACTTATCAGCAAAACAACACAGAATAAGTGCTGGCGAGGATTTGGAGAAAAGGGAACTCTTCTGCACTGCTGGTGGGAATGCAGACTGGTGCAGCCACTGTGGAAAACAGTTTGGAGATTCCTCAAAAAATTAAAAATTGAACTGCCCTCTGACCCAGGGCACAGATTGGAGAGGTGTTTTGGAGGAAAAATTTACTGAATTTGGGCATATCTCTGATATCTTGATTTGGGAAGTAGAGCAAAATGAGTCACAGATGACTGCCAGATTTCTACGAGATGATGTGGAGTAAACCTAAAGATGGCAGGAATGAAAACCAGGAAACTAGGGCTTAGCCAGGGTGGGTAGCACTGAATCTATGGCAGCCATGCGTGCACCATCCTGAGACAGCAATCTGCCCATACTATAGCCAGCTACACTAGATCAGGAATGAGTCCCTCCAGAATAAAATGTGCACCTAGCAATTTCTCTGATGTGCAAATAGAACAATTGCAAATATAATTGCTGGGCATTTGACAGAGCTGTAGGAGCATTTGGAAGAAAAAAAATTAAGGATGAATGTATAGAAAACTAGGCAGATAAAAATCACAGCAACTTCAGAAAATAAATTTTAAGAATGAAAAGCAAACAATGTGTGAATAAACATTACAGTCAGCATTAACTATTAATATAACAAAAATTTTGTATCTAAGTGTATCAGAAACATGAAACAAAAAGAGAGTGATGATGGTTGTGGCGGTGAGGAATGATATGGTTTTTCACCTGCCATAATATAAAATATATAGGCAGTATCTATAACTGATAAAACAAGAATTAGAAATATGTGTGTATTCTTTAGAAATAGAGAAGAAAATGCAATAAACACTAATAGCCAAAAAAGTTGAAAGCAACGACAACTGAAAGAGAAATTCTGAGATGCAAATGGCAGGACAAAGGATGATGCAATGCTTTTTAAAAAATAAAAAATTAATTTTAAATAAGAAAAAAGAAAGAAAGAGAATTAAGCTGGGGGAAATAAAGCTACAAGCGTTAACCTTTTGGTAGACCTGACCAAATCTGACTAAATTAGATACATCCTTTATAAACGGTTCATAAGGCACACTGATAAATGAAATTATCCAATGCTTAAGTGAATTATAAAGTATCATTTGAGCAAACTAAGTGACATAAAAAGCTAAAATGTAAATTTATAAAAGTAGGTCAATATTTTCCATGTACTCTTTTCACTAGTTTTATAATACTAATTAACTGATTACAACATGTTTTAATATTCTTTATTTTCTGACTCAATTCGTAGTATGTGAAATAGCTCCAAATCAGAGGACATTTTACTAACACAGCAGTTTGTACTGACTTCTAAAATTAACCATTAAGGAATTAATGGAGAATTATTTTTCTAAGTATAAAAAATTTTTTTTCTGAAGTTGCTTCATTTTTTATTTGCTTGGTTGTCTATACATCTATCCTCTAAACTTCTAGAAAGATTTATCTATAGTACTTATTGTTTTACTCTAGAAAAGTTTCCTAAGGACTGATTTCATTCTAGAAGGGAGTCCAAAATGATATAGAATCATTTCAAGATGCAATTCTTGTCCAGAGACTACTGGAAAGTCAGGCCATACTCAACTTGTTATAGGAACATGGAATTGCTTTAATGTGGTTATAAGGTTGATCTTCCATAGAACTGGCCTATAACCAAATGTAAAATCAAATATTTGCTTCCAAAATTATGCACAGGTATCTGAAGTGATAAGTTAGAATCTATTATAGCATAAGGTTTTTTAAAGAATGACAATTAATTAAAACATTTCTAAGTGAGAAATGTGACTACGTTATAAAACCAAATGCAAAATTCATCTGAATTGCAAAGAAGAAAATCATTTCACTTCATTCTGTTGTTAGAGGAACTATGAGTAACTGTGATAGAAGTTTAAGATACCTTGGACTAAACTTCAGAGATAATGAACAGTTCCTCAGGTAATGAGAAATGAGAGGAAAGAGGAGAAACAAAGGATATGAAGAACATAAACTCACACTTACTGCCTGCTAGCTAGAATTGCTTAACTTCAAAAGTAGGCCCCAGAACTGCACTAGATCTTTTAGCTGCTGAGATGAGCAGTTAGAAGTAAACTGTCTGGTGTATGGGAATGTAGCAGAGCTGTAAAATCTGGCAGATTTGAATTTGAATCTGATTTGGGAAAGGTTCTCAATATCACTTTCTCCCCTCTTTAGAAGATAGCATCTACCTTGGAGGTTGTTTGTTGTTTTTGTCATTTACTAACTTTATGATAATTCTTCATTGTTGTAGATTAAATAACATAATGTCTACAAGTGTGAGCGTGGGGCCAAGCAAAACGTAAAACCTTCAACAGGTGATGGCTGTTGTTAGACGCTGCTAGTACTGTAAAGAATATTTAAAAAATTGACTTTTTTCTATAAAATGAGAAAGTCCCATTGTATAAAAAGGAAGCCATTTGTTTTCTAAATGAATAGTGATATAAAAAGAGAGACAATCTTCTGCAGATATCTAGCCTTCCAAAAGTTGTGTGAAAATTAATTTATAACAAAATCCTAATGATACTTATGTTTTCTATCCAGCATGGCAGCTTGCAGTTTATGTAATGAGCCCAAAATAGCAATAATTGCATTAAATATTGACCAGAGATTAGAAGAAATACCAATGTTCCCTTTCTTTTCAATCTTTTTTACTGCTTCTTGATTTTCTGTTAACTGTAGCCTTGCTGTTGATTTTTCATTTAGGTGCGCGCAGGCGTGCGTGTGTGTGTGTGTGTGTGTGTATGTGTGTGTGTGTGTGTGTGTGTGTGGTATTTATTGCCAGAGAGTGAACATTATCTGTTTCCTTAAAATTTTATGTGGATGAATTAAAGGTTTGCTTTCTCTTTTTCTGAAGTGGCAATAAAGGTTAATTGTGTTGAATATAACTCCCATGGTCCTTAATTGTATTTTCTGTCAGTGGTCTTCAGTAGAAATAAAGATTCTCTTTATTTATTTTAAATAATTAAGACTTGACTATATAAAAGCCTGTAATATATGTTCTCTGCATGAATGTACTCATTAACGTTAATGATGGCTCCTTCTGTCATTGCCAGCGAAGCACCACGAGCCTGCAGAGCAATTCTGACTCTCAGGAGCAACGCGGCTGAGCCAAGGCCAGGGCAGCGTGTGGGGGGTGCTGACACACAGAACAAAGTCACAGAACCGAGGGAGTGGAGAGCTCTGAGGAACTGATGATATTGTTAAATGAAATAGGAAGTCTAAGTAAGGCAAAACTTTGATAATCCAATTTGCCTTGGCAGTACAGTTGTATTTGTGACTTTTACAATCACAACCTTAGGGGAAAGGAAGTGAGAGCTTCTTAATCTCCCCATTCTCTATAGTGATCGCATCCATCCATCCTTGTATTCTCAGCAACTTCACAGAACAATTTTAAATCTCTTTTTCCAGCTAAACCTGATTTCTCAGTTTTCAGATTTGCATGTGCTTTCTGGATTTACTTGAATGTTCCACTCAACAGGGCTAATTTCCTCTTTGAAACCTGGCTTCTGTCTTACATTCTCTGTCTCAGTTCGGTAACCATTCAGTCCCAATACCCAGAACTTCTTCTTTACATTCCTCCTCAAACCAACTACCAAGTCCTGTCAATTTTGCTATCTCTTTCTTTTTTTCAATAATTTAAAAATAAAAATTTCCATTGATTTGAGAGAAAAAGAAGCATCAACTCATTATTCCATTTAGTTTTCTATTTAGTTGTACACTCATTTGCTGCTTCTCATACGTGCTCTGACTGGGATCGAATCTGCAAACTCCATGCACCAGGACAATGCTTTATCCACTGAGCCATCCAGTCAAGGCTCCTTTTCTTAAATCTAATCTCACCTCTGCACCATATGAACAGAGCCTTTATCAGGCCTTCATCCTTCCCTTAGTGAACTCTTTACTGATATGTTTTAAACCAACTGCCTCCTACCTCCAATTTATACTTCATACATCCAACAGTGATATTTCCAAATGTAAATATGACCAGGCCATAATCTCAATTAAGGCTGTCCCCTGTCTCCTTTATAATTTATGAGGAAGCGGGGGTGGAGGAAATCTCACTAAATGTTTATTGCATGCATAATTATAATATGATGTTGTAAAAGGGAACTGTAAAAATATGCACACGAATTCATGTAAAAACACAGTGGAGAGACACCTAATCCTGCTTAGCTGAGTGGTCAGGGAAGTCTGCCTGGCAGAAGTACATTGTAAAAGATAAGGCTAGATAGAGCATGATCAAATTGGGCTTTTTAAATGAAAAATTGAAACTTAGAGGAAATTTGTAGAACTTCAAATTTATGAAGCTCAATAGTATGTGACTAGTTAATGGCAGGGTCAGAATTCAAATCCAGGTTGGTCTGATTCTAAAGTTTATAAATTTTTCCTTATGACCAGAAGTGAATGAACACTAGACTCCAGCTATACCATGAGCCATCTTCTCTTGGGTTCACTGTCCTGGTCAAAAATATTATATATGATTATGAAAGCTTTGATTAATGCCATTCAACTCAATTGTCCACACACCATACTGATTATTCTCCATAGACAAAGCTAATACCGTTATGCATTATCAAAAAATGTTACCAAGTAATAGTTACTTAAAACGCAACAACAACAAAAATCCCAAGACAACCTGTATTTACACACACATACCACTTGTCTTCAGTAGAACTGAGTTATCAGAAATCTTCCCTAAATGCCTAGCAACAGTGAAAATTAAAAGCATTTAAAGCTGTGCTTTTATATTCAGCTTTTACTTTTTCCTATTTTCTTCTTTGTGTTATTAGCTTGCTTCTATCAAGTAAAGTAATCACGAATATAAAAGTTGAAAACATTTTCATTTAAAAGTTTTTAAATGCAGTTGTTATTAGTTACAATAGTTACGGTAAGGTGCTATGCCTTGCATATTGAAACCAGCAGTGATTATCTCATGAAACAGGGATATTCCCTTCCTTCTAAGACAATGACAAATGCTAAAATAAACTTGCTGTTCCAATGGGGGGGGGGAATGATTCAAAAACACCTTTGTATAAATTGTTGCTGTAAAGATCTTTATTTTAGAAACAGCAACAGTGGTATTTATTGTTTTCCGCTGGAAAGAAAAGAGCTCATCTCTGCAAGCACATTTAATATTGCTAAAATGCGTGAGCAGGGATTATAAACCTTCCCTTTTCCTACAGCTGTAATCACATGGATGCTACCAGCACTTGCCCATTCCACACCTCCCACACCAGCCCACAGCTCCACCGCTGCTGAGACAAAGTGTTGTTGAATTGCAAAACCTTCCCTCCTTTAACTGCCATATTCTGCTGGCATCAAGTCTAAATGATTCTTCTCTCAGTATGTCTCTCTCCCCTACCCTCCTGACAGTGCCTTAACCTGAGACTCTCATCACTTTCACCTGGATATTCTCTAAGCACCCACCTGCCTACATCTGTTCATAGGTGCCAGTTATTATTTAAAAGCAAAAATCTGAGTCAGTCACCTCCCTGCTCCTGCACAGGCCAGGGGTTGATGTGAATGTGAAGGAGCAGTGTAGACTAGTTTGAAAGGCAAGTCCACACATCCAGATTTTCTAGGTTGAGAGCAAGGGCAAAGAATGTTTCTTTTGGAATAAAAGGCAATGTGCAACATATATTTTTATAGTATTTTTACATTGCATTGTATTTTAGTCTTTGTGTTTGTTACTTGGTGACTGTATTCTAGAGAAAAAAGATAGTTTGTTCACTCCTCTCTAGGTCCCGGCACTGTGCATCACTGAGTTAAAAGGTGCTCATGAATACATGCAGTTGGGAATGAAAGGAATTGGGGAAGAAGAAAGAAAGGAAAGAAAGGATAAAGGGAGAAAAAAAAGTAAAGAATAAACGGTGACAATTAGAAGCTTACAATTTCACCAAATGATATATAAAACCATTTTTAATGTAGCATTTTTGAGTTGACTCTTTTATATTAAAGTTAATTAGCAACGCTTGCACTAAAGAATTTTAAAATATTTTATTATAATGTATGCAGAATAATTATTTTTTAAAATAACTTTAAAACAACTTTGGAAACACTATAGCCTGAACAGTTTTGCATTTTATTTTATTTATTTATTTTTTAATTTAGTGATAAGAGAGGAGCCAGAGACAGACTCCCGCATGTGCCCCAACCAAGATCCACCCGGCAATCTCACTAGGGAGTGATGCTTTGCCTATCTGGGACATTGATCCGTTGCTCAGCAATAGAGCTCTTCTTAGCGCCCAAAGCTGAGGCCATGGAGCCATCCTCAGCACCTGGTGAGGATGGCCACGGCTGGAGGAGGGGAAGAGAGAGAAAGAGAAAGAATTGAGCCCTGGACATCCACATACCGGGCCAATGCTCAACCACTGAGCCAACCAGCCAGAGCTAGCCTGAACAGTTTTAAAGGGATTTAAAGGAAGAACTTCTAAGAAATGAGCCATTTAGTGATGCTAACTCATTAGACAATCAGTCCTTTTTCTGGTGGAATCCACTTGTGCCGACATATGGCTTCAATAACTTCTCATTGAATATTTATGATTTTATATGAAACTTCTCAGGAAAACAGTTTGTCTTTTTGAAATCCACGAACAACTAATAATTTTATTTGTGGTGCAATAATAAACAGCTTATTTCTTACAGTTTCTAGGGAATTGTTTTAACATATAGTTATTCACATTCATGATATCTTTATTGTGTCCTTGATTTTTCAAGCTGGAGTGAGTATACAGGTGATGATAAAATGCTAATTCAAATAATAATAGTTTGCAATTGTATAGCACCTCAGGGTTAGTAAAGTGCTAAAACATATACTCTCATATAACTCTAATTTAGGTCCTTGCTGTCAATACTCTAAAAATTTTGAATTCACTGCCCAAATACCCCCTGGGACCATTAGGATGGGCTCAAGGTTCCCATCTCACTCACTCCTCCCCACTAGGCAGTCTCCACCTGTCGGCATTTGTTGCTGTTATCTTTCCAAGGCAGAGATCGGATGCTGTGGAGGGAGCAATGAGCTGCAGTGGAAATGGCTTTGAATCAGACAAAATGGAATGTGAATGCTGCCTGTGGCACCTCCTAGGTATATGACCTTGTGAAGTGAACGTCCTGAGTTTTCTCACCTGCAAAGTAGGGATAATAATACCTTCCCTGCAACGTTGCTGCAAGAACTAAAGAGGATATATTTTAAAATCTACTTTAGTGCCATAAACACTAAGCACTGAAACAAATGGTGACAATCTTGTTATTTGTCACTCCCCTGCATGAGAATATTTATGAAACAACAACCATTTATTGAGAGTACCATTTGTCAGACATGACATTACACACTGAAGATGCAACAGTGACTAGAGAAGCTTACAGTCTAATAATCTCCCAAGCAGGGACACCCAAGCTTCCATAGGGATGAAGACAGAATATTGTGAAAATACACAAGTGGAGCATGTAAACCAGTCCTGGGCTGTGATCTTAAATTGGGAAGGCCTAAACTCGGAAGGGGGTAGAGGGGAGGTGGGTATGGTGGGATGGGGAAAAGCTTCAGCTGGAAAGTGCAGAAACTGGCAGCTACTGGCAGTGGCTGGAGAAATGGAAATGTGGGACAGAAGAGGGGAAGATACGAGGAAGAGAGAGGGGGTCAGGGAATGGTAAGATGACACTGGAGAGAAGAAGGGCATTGAAAGCTACATTAAGAAATTTGAACTTTGTCCTGAAGAGAACAGAGAAGTATTGAAAAACTAGAAGCAGGAAATGGACCTCATCACATTGCTTTTTTTTTTTTTTTTAGAACTAACATTCATGATCTCTCACAGGGGTCCCCATATGCATGCATGGGTTTCTGGTGATTTGCAAGTTCTTTGAAATTGGACACAAATGTATGTGCATATGTGTACAAGGGTGTGTGCATGTATATGAAAGTATGGGTGTTTTTCTGAAGATAGCATCTGTAATGCTGACTCAAAACTGAATAAAAATCATCATCTCAACATCTCCTGTAAGATAAAGCTCAGACTTATGTCTTTTCACATTCTGGCTGAAACTTTCATTTTCTATTCCCTTCAACAAAGTTAAGAATAAGACCATTTTTAATTTTTTGCCATTCCCAGTATTCTTCTGAATCTTTCCTCCTAGTACAGTTCTCTGGACTGCCCGGCTCTTCGCATTCTATGCCTACCTCTCCACCCCACATTCTGCTTACAAAACCACCCTTCTTTCCAAGCCTGGCTGAGCTGTTTCTCCTTTCTCCAGGCATTCTTTCATTTTCTTTTCCCATTCTTCTCTAGCTCAAGGACATGTCGCAGTCATAAAGTTCAAATGGCCCAGCTGGAATGAGAGATGGTCATAGAGACCAGGGATTAGAAATAGAAAGTTTGGACACTGACCCTTACTGATATGGAAATCAGATGTACAGCAGAACTTGCCTTGCAAATCAGTGGAGAGACAATGGGCTGTTTTTAAAATGGTGCTAGAACGCCTGCTCATTCATAAAAGGAAAAGAATAGATTCTTACTTCATTTCATTCTCAAAGATAAATTCTAAATGAATCAAATTGAAGCATTAAAACTTTCAGAAAGAAAAAAAACTGGTGACCATGTGCATATATTATATTAAAACTGAGAGATAAATTTGACTAATATAAATGTCTTTTTATTAAAAGATACCATAAAAGGAATAGAATGCTAAGCCATATATTGAGAAAACTGTCAAAGAATTAGTATCCAGAATTTGGCAGTCTTTTAAATGAATAAAACAAGAAGAAATGTTCAATTTTATTAGTAATTTGGTTTTAAAAAAAGTTACCATTTTATAAACCACAAATTGAAAAATATTAAATGGTTGAAAAAATTAAATTTTGGAAATAGTATAAAGAAATACAGATTCTTATCTGTTGGTGGGAATTTAAATTGTTAAAGCCACATAAAAAAGAATTCCATTATTTTGTAAATTTGAACATATTTCTTCCTTCTAAAGATGTATACAAGAATATTCTTAGCAGCATTGCTCAGATTAGAAAAAAAATAAATCAACCCAAAACATTATGAACATTAGAAAATATAAGAAAATTGTTATAGGAAGCATAAACTAGTAAAAATGAATAGATTTATAGATTTTATACATCAAAATGAAATAATATTTGCAACATAATATTGAATAAAAAGTAAACATGTTTAGAATTATATATTTCCAGTGAGTTGAAGTGTTAACATGGTCACTTCCTCTCTCTAATAATGCATTCTGCTTTGTAAGTACTGCTGAATAAACTTCCTTTTGATTAATTTTGTTAGTTATTAAGTTTTCCTTCAAGTTTTGGGTGTATCACGAATAATAGGATATAGATTAATTATTTGTAATTTTTATCCACTCTGATAGCTTTTGTTTTTTAACTGGATGAATTAATTTATATTTATTGATGTTAACTATTGGTATATTTGCATTGATTTCTTTCACTCTATTCTTCATTTTTATCTATTTTGCTTCTTCAAAATATTTACTTATTTTTTATTATATTTATTAAAGATTTTTTATCTTATTTTATTTATTTTGCCTCTACTTACTAGGAAATTATATACTTTATACCTATTTCTTTAGTTGTTACACTAGAAATTTTAACATACACATTTAATCTAAAGTTAATATTTTTACCCTTCTTTCAGATAATTCAGGAAGAATCTGAGAATGTTATACTCTGATTATTTTTTCAGATACATGTCTTTGTTGTTTAGAATTTCAGTTCTATGTTAATTTTGCCAGGTTTATTAAGATATTATTGACATTTAACATATATAAGTTTAAGGTGTACAATATGGTAATTAAATACATGTGTATAATGCACAATAATTACCAAAAAAGGTAATAAGGCACCAATAAGATACCATATCTACATTTCTTCACATAGTTACGATGTGTGTTTAACTTTTAATAGCTATTTTCTTAAGAACTTTTAAGAAAATATAAAGTATTGATAATTATAGTCATCATACTCTGCTTTAGATCTCCAAATCTTACTCTTTTTAATGTTTATTTTATTGACTTTAGAGGGAGAAAGAGAGAGAGCAGGAGAGAGGCAGGTCCTGTATGAGCTCTGAGAAGGGATCAAACAAGCAACCTCTGTACTTTGGGACAACACACTAACCTACCTACCTGACCTACCTAGCTCTCTGGCTAAGACCAGCACTTATTTATTTAAAGCTGAGGATATGTACCCTTTCACTACCATCTTCCATTTTCTTCCATTGTCCAGCCACTGACAACCCATATTCTACTATTTGTTTGAGTTTAACATTTTTAGATTTATACACGAGTGAAATCATACAATATTTGTCTTTGTCTGATGCATTTCACTTAGCATAATGTCCTCACACTGTCACATAAAAGCAGGATTACCTCCTTTCTATCTTTCTATGGCCAAACAATATCCTGTTTTAAATGTATACCACACATTCCTTATTTATTCATTCATTGATAGACACTTAGGTTGTTTTCATGTCTTGGCTATTGTAGATAATGCTGCAGTGAACATAGGGGTGCAAATACCTCAAGATGGTGTGTTCATTTTATTCCCATAAGTGGAATCACTGGATCTTATGGTAGTTCTATTTTTAAATTTTTGAGGCAACTTTATACTATTTTTTATAATGGCTATAACAAATTTATATTTCCACAACAGTGCACACACAAGGATTCCCTTTTCTTCATAGCTTTACCAACAGTATTTTATTTGTTTATTTGTTTTACATATTTGATAATAGCCATTTCAACAGGTTTGAGGTGGTAATTGCATTGTTTAGTAGTAACAGCATATAAAAGGTTAATTGCATTGTTTAATAGTAACAGCATATAAAAGGTTAATAGTAATGGTGGGTATTATCTTTAAATAAAAGTTTTCTCATGTGCATGAGAAAAAAATTTTCTACCAACTTAGTTAAAGGATGGACTGTGCAGTATAATATATTATGGTTATGATTATCTTGCTATAATGTCATAATTTTATTCCATAGGCATCATTGTTTTTATTTAGCAATTTACCCTGTGAAAACAAAGGTTTAGAGACTCTACAGTATTCCCTTCCAATGAATGCCTAAAGATCCACACATAAAACATATATTCACAGAAAGTGTCAAAACATTATATCTTATCTAGACATACTCTTAAAGAAAAGAGCCCTTAGAACTACCAGAAAACAAAACATAAAGTGGCTATAAGAAATTCTCAAGTGTCAATAATTACCCTAAATGTAAATGGTCTAAATTCACCAATAAAGAAGCAAAGAGTAGCAGATTGGATCAAAAAAACCAACCATATGCTGTCCTCAAAGACATGCCTAAGCTGCAAGGACAAAAGTACACTCAAAGTGAAAACAGTTTTTCAAGCAATTAATATCCAAAGAAAAGCAGGTGTAGCCATACTCATATCTGACAATGTTGACTTTAAGACAACAAAGGTAACCAGAGACAAAGATGGACATTTCATAATGATAAAGGGGACATTGTATCAAGAAGACATAATACTAATTAATATATATGCACCAAACCAAGAGGCATCAAAATATATAAGACATCTACTAACTGACCTAAAAATAAAAGCAGATAATGATACAATCATACTTGGAGCTTTTAACACACCACTGATAGCTTTAGATAGATTATCCAAATAAAAAATCAACTTAAAAAGTATCAGCTTTAAACAACACACCAGACCAAATGAACATAATAGATATTTATAGGACATTGCATCACAAAATGTCAGATTATACATTCTTCTCCAATGTGCATGGAACATTCTCAAAGATAGACCATATGTTGGGCCACAAAACTGATATCAACAAATTCAAGAAGATTGAAATTATACCAAGCATGTGTTCTGACCATAAGGCTATGAAATTAAAATTTAACTGCAAAAAGGAAGTAAAGAAACCAACAAAAATGTTAATATTAAACAGCATACTTCTAAAAAATGACTGGTTGAAGAAGAAATTAAAGCAGAACTCAAAAGATATTTGCAGACAAATGAAAATGACAACACAACATATCAAAACTTCTGGGATATAGCAAAAAGCAGGAAGAAGAGGGAAATTTATATCATTACAGACTTATATCAAGAAACAAGATAGATCCCAAGTAAACAACCTACTATCACAGCTTAAGAATAACAAAGACACCTGTCCTGTGGTGGTGCAGTGGATAAAGCATTGACCTGGGAATGCTGAGGTCACCAGTATGAAACCCTGGGCATACCTGGTCAAGGCATATATGGGAGTTGAGGCTTTCTGCTCCTCCTCTTCTATCTCTTTCTCTTTCTCCCTCTGTCTCTCTTTTCTCTCAATTAAAATTGAATAACAATTTTTAAAAAAAATGAAATGTATCTTAGAAAAAGAAAGAATAACAAAGGCAACCCAAAGTCAGCAAAAGAAAGGAGATAGTAAAAATTAGTGGAATTAAATGAAATATAATGGAACAAAAAACTATAGAAAAATATTAATAAAACAAAGAGCTGTTTCTTTGAAAGATCAAGTGCCAATAATTACCCTAAATGTAAATGGTCTAAACTCATGAGGTAGACTCACTAAAGAAAAAAAGAAAGACCCATATAAACAAAATCCGAAATGAAAGAGGAGAAATTACCACAGATATTATAGATATACAAAGGATTATAGCACAATACTATGAAATATTATATGCCACCAAATTCAACAACCCTGGGGCAACTGATAAATTCCTAGAACTACTGTATACAATCTTTTTAGACTGAGTCATGACGAAGTGGAAAACCTATATAGATCCATAAGCAAGGAGAAAATAGATACAATTATCAAAAACCTCCCCCCAAACTAAAAGTCCAGGACAAGATGGCTATCCTAGGGAAGTCTGTGGAACATTCAAAGAAGATTTGGTACCTATCATTCTCAAAGTCTTCCAAAAATTAGAATAAGTAGCAATACTCTCTCACACATTTTATAAAGCCAACATAACACTGATACCAATACCTGGCAAGGACAGCACACAGAAAAAGAAAACTACAGACCAATAGATCTAATGAATACAGATGCAAAAATCCTAAACAAAATATTAAGAAATGGAATACAACAACACATTAAAAAATAATATATTATGATCAAGTGTGATTCATTCCAGGAGCATAAAGATGGTTCAACATATGTAAATTGATCAATATAATACACCACATCAACAAAACAAAAAAGAAATTATATGACCCCATCAATAGACGCAGAAAAGGCATTCGATAATATACAATATCCCTTTAAGTATAAAATACTCAATAAAATCAGAATAAAAGAAAAGTACCTCAAAATAATAAAGGCCATATATGTGAAACCATCAACTAATATTATATAAAATAGTGAAAAATTAAGGTTTTTCCTCTAAAATCAGGAGCAAGACTAGGCTGCCCACTCAGCCTTCTACTCTTATTCAACATAGTTCTGGAATTTTTATCCAGAGCTAGAAGACAAGAGAAAGAAATAAAGGGCATTCACATAAGGAAAGACTTAATGGTATTTCTTTTTTGCGGATGACATGATCCTATATATAGAAAACTCCAAAGACTCCACCAAAAAACTATTGGAAACAATAAACCAATATAGTAAAGTCAAAGGATACAAAATCAATATACAAAAGTCTATTGCTTTCCTATATGCCAATGATGAAACTTCAGAAATGAACTCAAAAGTACAATTCATTGTACAATTGAAACAAAAAAAAATAGACCACCTCACAATAAACTTAACAAAGGGTATGAAGTACCTATATACCAAAAAATACATAACATTATTGAAAGAAATTGAAAAAGACAGAATAAAATAGAAAAATATTTCATGTTCATGATTGAAAGAATCAACATAGTTAATTAAAATGGCCATATTACACAGAACAATATACAAATTTAATGCAGTCCCAATCAAAATCCCAATGTAATTTTTTAACAAAATAGAACAAAAAAAGTACCAGGTTTGTATGGCACCATAAAAAACTGAACAGCCAAAACAATCCTGAGGAAAAAGAATGAAGCAGAGGTACCACATTATCTGACTTCAAAATATACTATAAAATCACAATAATCAAATCAGCATGTTATTGGCAGAAAAACAGACATACAGACCAATGGAACAGAATTGAGAGCCCAGAAAACAAACCACATATATATGGACAAATCATCTTTGACAAAGGAGCCAAAAACACACAATGGAGAAAAGAAAGCACCTTCAATAAATGGTGCTGTGAAAATTGGAAAGCCATGTGCAAAAGAATGAAGCTTAACTACAGTTTGTCCCCCAGCACAAAAATTAATTCAAAATGTATCAAGACCTAAATATAAGATCTGAAACAATAAATTACATAGAAGAAAACATAGGTACTAAATTCATGGACCTTGGCCACAGAGAACAATTTATGAATTTGACTCCAAGGGCAAGGAAGTAAAGACAAAAATAAATGAATGGGACTATATCAAACTAAAAGGCTTCTGCACAGCAAAAGAAACTGACAAAAGAACCAATAGATAGCCAACTAAATGAGAGAAGATATTTGCAAACAACAGTTGTGATAAAGGGTTAATATCTAAAATATATAAAGAACTCATAAAGCTCAGGAACAAAAAAAAAGCAAACAATCAAATTAAAAATAGGGAGAGAATCTGAACAGCCACTTCTCCAAAGAAGACATACAAACGGCAAACAGATGTATGAAAATATGCTTATATTCTCTAGTTATTCAAGAAGTGCAAATCAAAACGACAGTGAGATATTGCTTCACACCTGTTAGATGGGCTATTATCAACAAAACAGGTATAACAGTGTTGGAGAGGCTATGGAGTAAAAGGAACCCTCATTCACTGCCGATGAGAATGCAAATTAGTAAAACCATTATGGAAGTTCCTCATAAAACCAGTATGGTGGTTCCTCAAAAAATTAAGAATAGAATTACCTTATGACCCAGAAATTCCTCTAATGGGTATGTACCCCACAAAATCAAAAACATTGTTACATAAAGACATATGTACCCCCATGTTCATCACAGTGTTATTCACAGTGACCATGAAGACATGGAAACAACCAAAGTGTCCCTCAGTGGAATACTGGATAAAAAGATATGGCACATATATATACAATGGAATACTACTCAGCCATAAGAAATGATGACATATTGCCATTTACAGTACAAATGAACCTTGAGAGTATTATTCTAAGTGAAATAAGTAAATCAGAAAAAGCTAAGAACTGTATGATTTCACACATAAGTGGAATATAAAACTGAGACTCACGGATATAGATAAAAGTGAATTCATTACCAGGATAGGGGATGTAGCTGAGGGGGTAGAGGAACAATGTAAAGAGGACAAATATACAGTGACAAAAACTGAGTTGACTTTGGGTGATGGGTATACAACATAATCAACAGTTGAAATGCTATGGAAATGTTTACTTAAAACCTATGTACTCTTACTGATCAATGTCACCTTGTTAAATTTAATTTTCTAAATAAAATTTAATAAATAAAATAAAAATTTTAAATTTTACTACTCTTCCTTCTTGTAGCTCAGACCTCTCTTCAAGGTTCATTTGCTTTCCTACTAAGACAGTGGTTCTTAACCTGGGTTCTATCGAACACTAGGGGTTCGATGAGTCGATCTCAGAGTTTCGGAGAAGCCTCTGCCACGGAGGCCAGAATAAAGTAATACCGTAATTTGTTGTGAGTTCATGCACTTTGTTGGTTTTGTTCTTTGAGCAAGGTGATGTTCATGCACAGCTCATTTTGTGCACCAGTAATAAAACATATACCTATGTCTTGAATTTGGAAAAAAAAATCATATTTTATTTATCACTATAAAAGGGTTCGGTGAATGCCCATATGAAACTGGTGGGTTAAGTACCTCAAAAATGGTTAAGAACCACTGGTCTAGACTTACACAAAATTGAAGAGTATCAAAGGCAGCTGATCTTAAAAATTGTCAGGGAGATATTAATTTCAACAAAGGAATGAGAAAGGTAGAGAACTTAACAAGTAGACATAAGTTTCTTTTCATTTATCTTGTTTATAATTTAAGTTTCTCAATCTTCTGATGAGAGTCTTTCCACCAATCCTGAATTCCTCAGTCAATTCATTATCTTTTACTTTTTCTTTCTCTTTCTTTTTTTTTAGGGGGGTGGGATATTTATTTATTTATTTATACTTTTCTGAAGTGAGAAGCAGGGAGGCAGAGAGACAGAATCCCACATGCACCCAACCAGATTCCACCGGGCATGCCCACTAGGGGGTGATGCTCTTGCCCATCTGGGGTGTTGCTTTATTGCAACTGTAGCCATTCTAGCACCTGAGGTGGAAGCCATGGAGCCACCCTCAGCACTTAGGCCAACTTTGCTCCAATGAAGCCTTGACTACGGGAGGGGAAGAGAGGGATAGAGAAAAGGTGGAGATGGTAGGGTGAAGAAGCAGATGAGTGCTTCTGTGTGTCCTGACCAGGAATCAAACCCAGGACATCCACATGCCGGGCCGACGCTCTACCACTGAGGCAACCGGCCAGGTCAATACTTTTTCTTTCTTTTTAAAATTGATTTTAGAGAAAGAAGAGGGAGAGAAAAAGAAAGAGGGAGGGAGAAAAGGAGAGAGGGAGTGGGAGATGGAGAAAGAAAAACATCAATTTGTTATCCACTTATTTATGCATTCATTGGTTGCTCCGTTTGTTCCCTGACAAGGGATCAAAGTTTCAACCTTGGCATGCCTGAACAATGCTCTGAGCAAGTGATCTGCTGAGCCAGGGCCTCATTATCTTTTTTAAAAAAACATTTTCCAGAATTTCAAAAAAATTTTTTGACTCTATCTTTCATGTGATTTACAGTTTTCCTATTTTCTACCTCCTATCTTTCATGCTTCATTCAGCTAATTTTTCCTTACCATCCCATTCACTATTATTTTCTTCAGCAATGTTTAATCTGATCTACTTAACTCTCTTTGGTAATATCTTGTTTCATAATCATGCTTTCAAATTCTACTTTTATTTTTTAAAAACATATTAAATATATGTGTTTTGTATTTTGTGTTTCATAATTCTAATATCTGCATCTACAGGCAAGGTTACTTGGGTTGTCTGGCATCTTATTCAGGTCGATTATTTAACCATATACTTAGTGATTTATTTTATGATCTCACATTTCTTGAAAGTTCATTTGTGGAAATGCTTTGGGGCCTGAATTTAAAGTTTAGTTCTTCAGAGGGGATTTGGGTTTACTTCTGCCAGGTAGTTGGGGGCAAAACTAACACAGAACCACCTATAACTCAGCATTGAGTTTTAGGGAGCCTCAGAGATACCGTTCAAGTCCAGTTCCTAATTTAGGGTAAATTAGGTTTGTGGTTGATAATCCCTAGAAGACTAATTTTTTTTTCTTTCTGTGTCTTTTTGGGGTTTTTTTCTTCATTCTCTTTTTTTCTCCCCCCATTTTTTCTTCTTTCCATCATTTTTTTCTCTTCTTTATTTCTTTTCTCTTTGTCTTTTTTGTTTCTTTCTCCTCTACTTTTCTCTTCCCAGCTCTTTCTTCCCCTCCCATCTCCTCTATTCCCCTCAACCCATCTCCTCTATTCCCCTCAACCCATCTCCTCTATTCCCCTCAACTCTTCTCCCCTCCCCTCCTCTTTCCTTCTCTCTCTCTCTTCTTTCTTTCTCCCTGACCCCTTTCTCTTTCATTCTTCCTCCTTGTTTTAAATTTTTTTCATATCACTTTACTCAGAGCCAAAACTGAAAAAGGCATGCATTCCTCCACTGACCCCCTTTGCAAGGCTTAGTTTTTTCCTATAGACCCCAGCTCTATATGGAGCTACTTTGTTCAGACACCAGGAAGTCTTTTACCCTTCCACTTGCTAAAAGTATAAAACTTAGCCTTCAGCCATCAGGGACCAACAGATACCAAAGCCAAAACAGATACTAAAGCCAAAACTAAATACAGACTTACTGAACTCTATATGTTATTATCATGTTATTCTGGAATTTGAGGAATTCCTGTACTTTATAGCCAAAGCTCAATTATCCATTAAAAGTGTCTGTGTGTGTGTGTTTGTGTGTGTGTGTGTGTGTGTTTGTGTGTGTGTGTGTGTGTGTGTGTGTGTGTGTGTGTGTGTAAACTGTGGTGGCACAGTGATAGAATATTGACAAGGAATGCTGAAGTCACTGGGTCAAAACCCCAGGCTTGCCTGGTCAAGATATGTACAAGAAGAAACTATGAGTTGATGCTACTTGTTCCACTCTCCTGCCTGTTTTTCTCTCTTCCTTCTCTCTCTAAAATCAATAAATAGAATCTTTAAAAACAAAAATCTTGTGTGTTTGTGTGTGTATGTAGTTTTGTTGCACTGAAAAATTTTTCTTTAACTATGTAGTCCAAAAACAAAAACTGGCAATATCTTTCATATTTTTATCTTCAATGCTAAATGTAGAACATAGCGCATAATTGGCATTTTATAATTTATTTTAAATGCATATAGATTTTGTGAACTCAGATCATTCACTATTACCATATCCAGGTTTTCTCTTATTATCAAGCTAATATCTGAAACACATATTCTAAATTGGGAGCATATTTAGATGCTACAAGTAAAGTACAATGTTATTCCTCTTTGGCCTTCATCTGCTTACCTGTGCTGGCTATTGGGTGATCCATTTTTTTATTACCTATTCCAGGAATACTTTCATAGGTTAATCCCATGAACAACACCATCATGAACATTATCTGGTACAAATATCCTACTGGATGTTTCTACTATAGCTGATACATACCTTGGCATAGTTTTATCACACTGCATTTAATTTATTGTCTAAATACTAAATTATAAGCAGTCTGAGCTCAGTTGCTGTGCCTTGTTCATTTTGTGTCCATAGCACTTGGCATAGTATCTAGCTTGTAACAACTATTAATTAATGGTTTTTCATGAATGAATGCATAATTAATTTTATTTTATATTTGTTTTTAATTCTTTAAAAATGAGAAGCGGAGAGACAGAGAGACAGACTCCCACAGGTACCTCCACTAGGATCCATCCAGCAAGTGCCCCACCAGGCGAAACTCCACTCATCCCAGGCGCTGCTCTGTTGCTGGGCAACCAAGCTATTTTAGTACCTGAGGTGAGGCCATGGAGCCATCCTCAGTGCCTGGGGCCAACCTGATCTAACTGAGACAGGGCTGTGGGAGGGGAAGAGTGAGACAGAGGGAAGGGAGAAGGAGACGGGTGGAGAAGCAGATGGTCACCTCTCCTGTGTGCCCTGACTGGGAATCGAACCCTGGACATCCACCTGCCCAGCCGATGCTCCACAACTGAGCCAACCTACCAGGGCCACATAATTTATTTTAGAATTTACATATTTTGGGCTTCAAATGTGTTTTTGTTTTAAACCATCAGGCCCTTCTCTTTGTGTCAGCTCTCTTAAAAAACACCTAAGCATTACATTTTTTGAGACAGTAATTTAAATATCATACTCATCACAAACTAATTTCTGTAAAAGTTAAATTGCTTCCATTAGCCCAGGAATAAAAGCATTAGTAACAATTATTTTAAGACTAAAAACAATTTTATTGTTTTTTGAAATGTGAAATATCATTAGCAAACAAAAAGCAGGATAACTAATACAATTCTTACTCTAATTAGCTATTAATTATATTTGATATTTTACACTATATTTAAAAATTACAGCTATTTATGATCATCATTGACTTCATTTTCATTCAAAACATGAATCATGAAGGAATGATTAAAGTGTTTTTTAATTCCTTTCTTATTTATAGATATCATGGCTCATATTAAAATATTCAGCACTATATGAAAATAGATTCTACTGAGTTTGTTTGCTTCTCATAAACTTCCAATCCAGTAGAGTACCATTGTCAGCTAGAACTTAATACTCAACTCATTTTCCCTCTATTTATCTGAGTATTTGTTACAATATATTTATTAAGCATATACTATTTACAGACACTGTGCTAGTGATTTTGGTAAACACAAAAATGAAACAGGTTGCTACCAAAATGAATTAGCTATGATTTGCACCTTCAAAGACCTCATCATCTAGAAATGTAAGAAATAGAGTAATTCTGCAGGTGTGCCTCTATATTCGTGTATATAAATATTAATAATGACTAATAGTTATCAACTCTTACTATCTGCCAATCTCAGTTTCTCATGGTCAAAAGCATTTTATTTTACCCAATTAAGGCTGTTGATTGTAAAACACACCATAATTGTAGCAGCACTAAGTAACACTCCTTAAATGTTGTAACTTACTCTTAATTGTAAGATGCATCCCCAAAATTAAGATGCTAATATGTAAAAAAATGGAGAAGCTAGAAATAATGACATTTAGTAACTCATTTGATGCTCTCAACAACCTCTTAATGTAAGTAATGTTATTGTTCCCATTTTACAGATGAGGATATTGATAGGTTCAGAAACATTAAGCAACTTGCCCAAGACCATACAGTTAGTAAGTAGATGAGTGGGGACTGAATCCACATCAATCTGATCTCAAATGCCATGTTATTAGCCTCTATACCAGATAAGTCTTGGATGCTCAATGTGATAGACTGCTCAAGAGGTTCCATATCTTTTGTTCCTGACACAGTTTCACTTATAATTGGAGAAGAATACAGGAATGTCTTCTAATTTCTGAGAGAAATTGAGAATCTAGTTGAGATGGTGAGATTTTAATTAAAAAAGAAAACCTCTGTTTTGAAACACTATTTGTCTAAATTTGGCATAAAATTTACATAATATTTGTAGGAAGCTACCAATGACTACCCCAACAAGAAAATGTATATTTTTTCTTAAGTAGCAACCAGCACAATATATATATATTATTATTAATTTTAATGGGGTGACACCAATAAATCAGGGTACATATGTACAATGAAAACATCTCCAGGTTATCTTATCATTCAATTGTGCTGCATACCCATCACCCAAAGTGAAATTGTCCTCTGTCACCTTCTATCTGGTTTTCCCTGTGTCCCTCCCCTCCTCCCTATCCCACTCTTCCCTCCCTCCCCCCACCCCATAACCACCACTCTCTTAGTCTCACTTTTATGTCCCACCTATGTATGAAATCATGCTGTTCTCAGTTTTTATTTTCTGATTTATTTATTTCACTCCGTATAATGTTATCAAGGTACATCCATTTTGTTTTAAATGATCCAATGTCATCATTTCTTATGTCTGAGTAGTATTCCATAGTATATATGTACCAAAGCTTTTTAATCCACTCGTCTTCTGACGGACACTTGGGTTGTTTCCAGATCTTCGCTATTGTGAACAATGCTGCCACGAACATGGGGGCGCATTTCTTCTTTTCGAACAGTGCTATGGTGTTCTTAGCATATATTCCTATAAGTGGTATAGCTGGGTCAAAAGACAGTTCGACTTTTAATTTTTTGAGGAATCTCCAAACTGATTTCCACAGTGGCTGCACCATTCAGAATTCCCACCAGCAGGGCAGAAATGTTCCCTTTTCTCCACATCCTCGCCAGCACTTATTCTGTGTTGTTTTGCTGATGAGTGCCATTCTGACTGGTGTTAGGTAATATCTCATTGTGGTTTTAATTTGCATTTCTCTAATGATTAGTGATGTTAAGCATATTTTCATATGTCTATAGGCCATCTGTATGTCCTCTTTGGAGAAATTTCTATTCATTTCTTTTGCCCATTTTTTGATTGGATTGTCTTCCTGGTATTGAGTTTTATAAGTTCTTTAAAAATTTTGGTTATTAAACCCTTATCAGACATGCTGTCGAATATGTTCTCCCATTGTGTGGTTTGTCTTTTTATTCTGTTCCTATTGTCTTTAGCTGTGCAAAAACTTCTTAGTTTGATATAGTCCCATTTGTTTATTTTGCCTTTTATTTCATTTGCCCGTGGAGATAAATCGGCAAATATATTGCTGCTACAGATGTCGGAGAGCTTGCTGCCTATGTTTTCTTCTAAGATGCTTATGGTTTCATGGCTTACATTTAAGTCTTTTATCCATTTTGTGTTTGTTTTTGTGAATGGTATAAGTTGATAGTATACTTTCATTTTTATGCAGGTAGATGTCCAATCTTCCCAACACCATTTGTTAAAGAGGCTGTCTTACCTCCATTATATGTTCTTTCCTCCTTTGTCAAATATCAGTTGTCCATAAAGCTGTGGGTTTATATCTGGGTTCTCTGTTCTGTTCCATCGATCTATGTGCCTGTTCTTATGGCAGAACCAGGCTGTCTTGAGTATAATGGCCTTGTAGTAAACCTTGATATCAGGGAGAGTGATACCTCCTGCTTTAATTTTTCTTTTTAAGATTGCTGAGGCTATTCGTGTTCTTTTATGGTTCCATATAAATTTTTGAAATATGTGCTCTATATCTTTGAAGTATGTCATTGGTATTTTAATTGGTATTGCATTGAACTTATAAATTGCTTTGGGTAATATAGACATTTTAATGATGTTTATTCATCCTAGCCATGAGCACGGTATATGCTTCCACTTGTTTGTATCTTCCTTAATTTCTTTTATCAATGTTTTATAATTTTCTGGGTACAAGTCCTTAACCTTTTTGGTTAAATTTACACCTAGGTATTTTAATTTTTTTGCTGCAATAGTGAAGGGGATTCTTTTGCTGACAGTTCATTGTTGGTGTATAGAAATGCCTCTGATTTCTGAGTATTAATTTTATATCCCGCCACCTTGCTGAATTCATTTATAAGGTCCAGTAGTTTTTTGACTGAGACTTTAGGGTTTTCTTTATACAATATCATATCATCTGCAAATAATGACAGTTTTACTTCTTCTTTTCCAATTTGGATGCCTTTTATTTCTTCTTCTTGTCTGATTGCTATAGCAAGAACTTCCAGAACTATGTTGAATAAGAGTGGTGAAAGGGGGCACCCCTGCCTGGTTCCTGATCGTAAGGGGATTGCTTTTAATCTTTGTCCATTTAGTATGATGTTTGCTGTCAGTTTATCGTAGATGGCCTTTATCATGTTAAGGAATGATCCCTGTATTTCCACTTTACTGAGAGGTTTGAGCATGAATGGGTGCTGGATTTTATCAAATGCCTTTTCTGCATCTATTGAAATTATCATGTGATTTTTGTCCTTCCTTTTGTTTATGTGGTGAATCACATTGATTGATTTGCGAATATTTTACCAGCCTTGCCTCTCCAGAATAAATCCCACTTGATCGTGGTGTATGATTTTTTTCATATATTGCTGGATCCGGTAGGCTAATATTTTGTTGAGAATTTTAGCGTATAAATTCATCAGGCATATATGCCTATAATTTTCTTTCTTTGTGTTGTCTTTGCCCTGTTTTGGGATCAGAATTATGCTCGCCTCATTAAAGGAGTTTGGAAGTCTTCCTTCCTCTTTAATTTTTTGAAATAGCTTGAGGAGGATAGGAGTTAGTTCTTCTTTGAATTTTTGATAGAATTCACTTGTGAAGCCATCAGGCCCAGGACTTTTCTTTTTTGGGAGTTTTTTGATAACTGTTTCGATCTCATTTGTTGTAATTGGTCTGTTTAGGTTGTTCTGATTCTTCCAGATTGATTTTTGGAAGGTTATATGATTCAAGAAATTTGTCCATTTCACCAAGATTGTCTAATTCTTTGGCATATAGTTCTTCATAGTATTTTCTTACAATGCTTTGTATTTCTGTTGTGTCAGTTGTTATTTCTCCACTGTCCTTTCTAATTTTATTTATTTGAGTCCTCTCTCTTTTTTTCTTGGTGAGTCTAGTTAAAGGTTCATCAATCTTGTTTACCTTTTCAAAGAACCAGCTTCTGGTTTCATTGATCCTCTGTATTGTTTCCTTAGCCTCTATGTCATTTATTTCTGCTCTGACCTTTATTATTTCCTTCCTTCTACTTGTCTTGGGTTTTATTTGTTGTTGTTTTTCTAGTTCTTTTAAATGCAGGGTCAGGTTGCTTATTTGAGCTTTTTCTAGCTTCTTATGATATGCCTGTAGTGCAATAAACTTTCCTCTCAGAACTGCTTTTGCTGTGTCCCATAAATTTTGAGTTGAAGTATGCTCATTATCATTTGTTTCTAGAAACTTTTTTATTTCTTCTTTGATCTCATTGTTAATCCATTCATTATTTAATAACATGCTATTTAGTTTCCAAGTGTTTGAGTATTTTTCAGTTTTTCTTTTTTGGTTAATTTCTAGTTTCATGGCATTGTGATCAGAGAAAATGCTTGATATGATTTCAATCTTCTTAAATTTATTGAGACCATTTTTGTGTACTAACACGTGGTCTATCCTAAAAAATGTACCATGAGCGCTTGAGAAGAATGTATATTCTACTGCTTTAGGGTAAAAAGTTCTGAAGATATCTATTAAATCAAGTTGATCTAGTGTATCCTTTAAGTCTGCCCTTTTTATTAATTTTCTTTCTTGAGGATCTATCCAGTGTTGTTAGAGGGGTATTGAAATCCCCTACTATGATAGTATTGCTGTTAATCTCGCCCTTTATATTCATCAAAGTCTGCTTTATGTATGTCGGAGCTCCTATATTTGGTGCATAGATATTTACAATAGTTATATCTTCGTGTTGAATTGTTCACTTTATCAGCATGTAGTGTCCTCCTTTATCTCTTACTACAGCCTTTGTTTTAAAGTCCATTTTGTCTGATATAAGTATTGCTACCCCTGCTTATTTTCATTTCCATTTGCATGAAATATTTTTTTCCATCCTTTTACCTTCAGTCTATGAGCATCTTTTGTTTTAAGATGTGTCTCTTGTAGACAGCATATGTATGGGTCCTGTTTCTTTATCCATGCAGCTACCCTATGTCTTTTGATTGGATCATTTAATCCATTTACATTTCAGGTTATTATTGATATGTAGTTGTTTATTGCCATTTTATTCTTTAAAGCTGTATTCTTCTTTTGCTCTATTCATTTCTCCCTTTAAACTGTTCACAAGAGGCCCCTTAGTATCTCTTGCAGAGTTGGTTTGGTTTTTATGAATTCCTTGAGGCTTTCTTTTTCTGGGAAGCTCTTTATTTCTCCTTCAATTTTAAACGTTAGCCTTGCTGGATAAAGTAGTCTTGGTTGTAGGTTCTTGTTCTGCATTACTTTGATTATTTCTTGCCATTCCCTTCTGGCCTCAAGTGTTTCTGTTGAGAAGTCCGATGTCAACCTTATGGGGGCTCCTTTGTAGGTGATAGCCTTTTTTTCTCTAGCAGCTTTTAAAATTTTTTCTTTATTCATTAGCTTTGGTATTTTAACTATGATGTGTCTTGGTGTAGATCTTTTTGGGTTTCTCTTTAATGGAGTTCTGTGTGCTTCTTGAACGTGTGGAGTGTTTCCCAGCCTTAATTTAAAAAAGTTTTCTGCTATGATTTGATTGAACACAGTTTCCATTTCCTGTCCTCTTTCCTCTTCTTCAGGCACCCCTATGATGCGAATGTTGTTTCTCTTCATGTTGTCACAAAGCTCCCTTAGAGTTTCCTCACATTTGTTAAGTCTCTTTTCCTTTTTCTTCTCTGCTTCTGTGCCTTTGTTTATTGTGTCCTCTAACTCGCTTATTCGATCCTCAGCGTCATCCATCCTGCTTTTAATTCCTTCCATTGTGGTCTTCAGTTCTGATACTGTATTTGTCATTTCTGTCTGATTCTTTATTATATCAATTTCATTTTTTATACTTGTTATCTCTTTATTTAGGTGTTCATAATGACTATCCATTGTTGCTCTAATTTCTTTGAACATCCTAACTATCATTATTCTAAATTCTGCTTCTGGTAATTTGGTTATATCTGGTTCATTCAGGTCCTCCTCTGGGGATTTCTCTTGATTCATTTGGTTTGCATTCCTCTGCCTGCCCATTTTTTCTGTGTATAAGCAAGTTGTGGCCACTGGAGTCCAGTAGGTGTTGCCTTTGTGTTCTCTAGGTGTGGTCTGATGTAGGCCCCCCACCCCCTCTGCCGGTGCCTAGGGTGGTTGGGTATGAGCGTTTCCAGAGCCGGCCCACTGTGGCTTTTGCTGTGATTTCTGCCTCTCCTCCGTGGGAGGGCCTGTCACTGAAGCCACAAGACTTAGTACCAAGGGTAGAGGTGAGCACCTTTGCTCAGCTAGGGACCCAGCCTATTTCCGGACTTCCGCCCAGAACCAGCAGTCGAAACCTGCTCACTACAGTTCTGCGGGTTAGGTGGGGTTTTTGACGTGCTCTCAGCTGTAAGCTTTTGCCCGTCGGGAGATTTAGCCCCGCCCTCGAAGCCAGGGCCCTTCTGCGCAGGGTCGGAAACCAAGGTTTATTGGGGCGGGTGTGTTTGCTGGCTCCGCTCAGCTGCGTACTTCCGCTCGTCCAGGACTCTACCCCGCCCCCGCGTTCGGAGCTCGCTCGTGCACGTATGAATGCAATCCGTGGTTTCTCCGGCCAGCGGGGATAGTAGCCTGAACTCAGCTGCGAGGTTCCACTGTCTCGGGGTCTACCCCGTTCCGGTGCTCGGAGCCCGCTCGCGCACGTATACTGGCCAACCGTGGTTTCTCCGGCCCGGGGGGTGGGGGGCTGATAGCGTCAGCTCAGCCGCGAGCCCCTGCCCGTCCCTGGTCCCAGCCCGGTCCCCGCGGTCAGGGCCGGCTTGCGCAGGGCCTGCCCGTTCCTGGCCTCCCGCTTTGTCCCCGTAAGTGGGATTAAAGGCGGGCCCGCAGCTTCCGGACCGCATTAGCGCGTCCCCTCCGACCCTCTGGGCTAGACCGATTCTCCACCGGCTTGGCCTCTGCCCACGCCGACAAAACTGCGTTTCAGCGTCCTGCCGCCCTCCATGCCCTTAAGCAGCCCTCAGCAGAGTAGGATGGGACCTAATACTCCACACTGTAGGCCTGGGAGCTCCCTCACTTGTTTCACAGCTCAAAACTGTCCAAACGCCTCTTCTAGGCTCTAGGACTGCAGGCTGGGGCTTGGTTCCTGGGACCCAGGTCCCTCCCTCTCCGCCAAACTTTCCTCCCGCCCCACGGGTCTCTCCAGGCTGCCGTTTGCTCCGGGGAGCTGGGCAGCCCTCTTCGCGTTTTCGCTATTCCTACCAGTCTCAATGTGGCTTCTTCTGTGTTCCTTGGTTTAAGAGTTCACTTATTTTAGTTCATAGTTGGTTTATCCAGATGATGGTTCTTTAAATTGAGTTATAATCCACTTTGCTTCTGGGAGTTGGAAGTTGGTACGTCCGCCTACTCCGTCGCCATCTTGCTTCCTCTAGAATTTGTTTGGTTTTAATGAATTCCTTGAGGCTTTCTTTTTCTGGGAAGCTCTTTATTTTCCTTCAATTTTAAATGTTTGCCTTGCTGGATAGAGTAGTCTTGGTTGTAGGTTCTTGTTCTGCATTACTTTGAATATACCTTGTCATTCCCTTCTGGTCTCAAGTGTTTCTGTTAAGAAGTCCGATGTCATCCTTATGGGGGCTCCTTTGAAGGTGATAGCCATTTTTTCCCCAGCAGCTTTTAAAATTTTTTCTTTATTCATTAGCTTTGGTTTTTTAACTATGATGTGTCTTCGTATAGATCTTTTTGGGTTTCTCTTCAATGAAGTTCTGTGTGCTTCTTGAATGTGTGGAATGTTTTCCAGCCTTAATTTAGGGAAGTTTTCTGCTATGATTTGATTGAACACAGTTTCCATTTCCTGTCCTCTCTCCTCTTCTTCAGGCACCCCTATGATGCAAATGTTGTTTCTCTTCATGTTATCACAGAGCTCCCTTAGAGTTTTCTCACATTTTTTGAGTCTCTTTTCTTTTTTCTCATCTGCTTTTGTGCCTTGATTATTGTGTCCTCTAACTCGCTTATTCGATCCTCAGCGTGATTCATCCTGCTTTTAATTCCTTCCATTGTGGTCTTCAGTTCTGATACTATATTTGTCATTTCTGTCTGATTCTTTTTTATTATTTCAATTTTGTTTTTTATACTTATTATCTATTTATTTAGGTGTTCATAATGACTCTCCATTGTTGCTCTGATTTCTTTGAGCATCCTAACTATCATAATTCTAAATTCTGCTTCTGGTAATATCTGGTTCATCAGGTCCTTCTCTGGGGATTTCTCTTGATTCATTTGGTTTGCATTCCTCTGCCTGCCCATTTTGTCTGTGTATAAGCAAGTTGTGGCCACTGTAGTCCAGTAGGTGTTGCCTTTGTGTTCTCTAGGTGTAGTCTGTCTTCATGCCCGTCACCCCTTCTGCCACTGCCTAGGGCGGTTGGGTATGGGCGTTGCCAGCGCCGGCCCACTACAGCTATTGATTTGATTTCCGCCTCTCCTCCACAGGAGGGACTGTCACTCAATCCACAAGCCTCAGCACATAGGGTAGAGGTGAGCACCTTTGCTCAGCTGTGGACCCATCCTGTTTCCGCGCCTCCGCCAAGCACCCCTGTTTACAGCCTGCTCGCCACAGTTTCCCGGGTTGGAAGGAGCTTTTGACGAGCTCTCAGCTGTGAGCCTTTGCCTGTCTGGAGCTTTAGCCCCGCCCTCGAGGCCAGGGCTCTCCTGTTTAGGGTCGCAAACCGCAGTTTATTGGGCCAGGCATATTTGCTGGCTTTCGCTCAGCTGCGAACTTCTGCCGTCCTGTGCTCTACCCCACCCCCGCATTCCGAGACAACTAGCGCACGCAGGATGGCAAACCGCGGTTTATTGTGCGGGGCGTGTTTGCTGGCGTTAGCTTAGCCGCGAGCTTCCTCTCATCCCAGATTCTACCCCACCCCCACGTTCGGAGCCAGCTCACGCACGCAGGATGGCAAACTGCGGTTTCTCCGGCTGGGCGGGGCTGGTAGCGTGAGCTCAGCCACAAGCCCCCTCCTGTCCCTGGTCCTAGCTCCGTCTCTGCAGTCAGGGCCGGCTAGCACAAGGTTTCAGAGCAGATCTCTGCCTGTTCCTGGCCTCCCGCTTTTTCCCCGCAGGTGGGATTACAGGCAGGCCCGCAGATGCCGGACCACTTGCCTGCGTCCCCTCTGCCCCTGCTGGGTTAGACAGAGGTCACACGGGCTTGGCCTCCGCCCACGCCGACAGAACCGCGTTTCAGCGTCCTGCCGCCACTATACCCTCACCAGAGTAGGAAGGGCCCTAATACTCCACACTGTAGATCTGGGAGCTCCCTCGCTCTAAGCAGCTCTGCTCTAATTGCCGTGGGAGAGCTTGTTTGGCTAGTGTCCTGTCTCCCTTTGCTGGTATTGCTAGTTCCAGGGGAAGTATTCGTTTTCGATTAGGAAAATGACTTAGCCCAGGGATTAGGGTAGCTGTCCCTCAGAGTGTTTGTCCCTGAGCCTTCATTCCACACTCTCTTCCCACTGCTTTGGTCCTCTCCTCTGTCCCCGTTTCCTGGAGCCGCCCCGGGTACGTGGTTTTGAGAGAGGTTTTCTGCGCTGTCCCTTTAAAAAGAATCTTGGGTCTGAGAAAACTGTCTATTTCTCACAAACAGTACCCTCACTTTTTTCACAGCTCAATACTGTCCAAACACCTCTTCTAGGCTCTGGGACTGCAGGCTGGGGCTTGGTTCCTGGGACCCAGGTCCCTCCCTCTCCGCCAAACTCTCCTCCCACCACGCAGGTCTCTCCGGGCTGCTGTTCACTCTGGGGAGCTGGGCAGCCCTCTTCGCATTTTCGCTATTCCTACCAGTCTCAATGTGGCTTCTTCTGTGTTCCTTGGTTGAAGAGTTCACTTAGTTTAGTTCAAAGTTGGTTTATCCAGATGATGGTTCTTAAAATTGAGTTATAATCCACTTTGGTTCTGGGAGTTGGAAGTTTATACGTTTGCCTACTTCATTGCCATCTTTCTCCTCCCAGCACAATATATATTTTAAAGAAAATAACAAGTTAAGAATTAACACCTATATTTCTGCTTATAAATAATGAGTTACGTGTAAGAACAAGCAATAGTTAAATGTACTCTGAGCCAATTGCATAGTCATGAGTATCAGAGACTTCATCTGTGGAAATTTAGCAAAACAGAATTAGAAATGTCAAACAGAAAGGATCTCATTAAGATAATCCTTCCAGAAATGAATGAAATTCTGTTCCAGTTTTTTATAGCTGGAGTAGCCAAAATGATATGGACATAGCTAAAAAATCTCTTATCCCAAAGTATGGTAACGTAAACACCTAACATCACAATAACCAGGCCACTAGAGTCCTTGTTAAAAATACAAATTAGCTCTGACTGTTTGGATAGATGGATAGGACATTGACCCAGCATGCAGATGTCCCAGGTTCGATCCCTGGTCAGGGCACACATGAGATGTGACCATCTGCTTGCTTCTCTTCCTCTCCCTCTCCGTTTTCTCTCTCTCTTCCCTTCTCAGAGCCAATGGCTTGATTGGTTCAAGTGTCAACCCAGGTGCTAAGAATAGATCAATTGGTTTGAGCGTCAGCCCAAACAGGTGTTGCTGAGTGGATCCAATTGAGGTGTATATAGGAGTCTGTCTCTCTACCTTCTCCCTTTCACATCAAAAAAATTACCTCCTCGGGTATGCAACACAATTGAATGATAAGATAATCTGGAGATGTTTTCTTTGTACATATGTACCCTGATTTATTGGTGTCACCACATTAAAGTTAATAAAATAAAAAAAAAGTTAATAGAAAAAAAAAATTACCTCCATCCCAGACCCATAATATCAGCACATCTTCAGGTGAAGCACAAGAATTCACACTTTAAAGAAACACCTCCATCACCAGTGTCTATAAGCATACTGACTTGAGAACAACCACCCAGTACTTTGAACTGATGACATCCATTAACCAATCACTTGTGATATTTTTTCACCAAATATCAGAGATTAAATGTTTCATTTACTAGATAT
Source organism: Rhynchonycteris naso (assembly GCA_037038555.1). Taxonomy (NCBI): domain Eukaryota; kingdom Metazoa; phylum Chordata; class Mammalia; order Chiroptera; family Emballonuridae; genus Rhynchonycteris; species Rhynchonycteris naso. Next base: position 178,697,302 of record CM072997.1, on the reverse strand, counting down.
TTATGAACAGCATGGGAGGACACATAAGAAATGTGAGCCTATGTACTCAAATGTGTATCAGTACTTGCAAGTCATAAACAACTTTTCGCCTGTCCAGGCAGTGGCACAGTGAATAGAGCATCGGATGCAGAAGAACCAGGTTTAAAACTCTGAGGTCACCAACTTGAGCATGGCCTCACCAACATAAGTGTGAGGTTGCTGGCTTGAGCCAAAGGTCACTGGCTTGAGCAAAGGGTCACTCACTCTGCTGGAGCCCTGTGGTCAAGGCTCATATCAGAAAGCAATCAATGAACAACTAAGGAGCCGCAAGGAAGAATTAATACTTCTCATTTCTCTTTCTTCTTGTCTGTCTGTCCCTATCTGTCCCTTTCTCTGTCTATCTGTCTCTGTCAAACACACACACACACACACACACACACACACACACACACAAATACTGTTCAGTGTGATTAGATTGAAGTAATACTTTCTGAAATCTAAACAGTGGTAGAAAAAAAGAATTGATGTAATCCTAGTAGTTGTGGAAACAGAAAAGAAGAAACAACTCCAGAAATTATTTTAAAGAAAAAAATCTATAAGGTCAGTGGCAAATTGAACATTAATGGTTAACAGAAAGGGGGAAAGTAGAATATTTCCTTTTACTGCCACATTTGTAAAGATGACTTGAATTTTGTTATTGAGTTTACGTATGAATGAATTTAACCAAATTGGAACCTAATTAATCATTATTTTTTTACAGCAATTGTTCAACTGTCAAGCGTTACGAAAACTAAGTATTCCTGATAATGACCTTTCAAATCTGCCAACCACTATTGCTAGTTTAGTTAATCTTAAAGAACTCGACATCAGTAAAAATGGTAAGATTTTATCTCATCTCTAAATAACTTTTTACTGAAAATACTCTTTAATGTTTTCTCATAGAAAAATGGTGTATCTCTTCTTAGTTGATTTTGTTGATTTTTATTAATTTATTGAAAAGTTAAATCTTAATTTATAAGTCAAACACAGGAAACATCTCTCCTGGTCTCTTATTTAGTGTGTTGATTTATCTCTGCATTCAGATATATTATTTAATCTTTTTTAAGAATATTTTGCTGTCTTCACACTGGTTTTTTTTTCCTCTTTTCAAAATGTGTGGTGGAGGACCAGGAGTATTTTATATAAAAGTAGAAAACATAGATCCTTTCTTCAAGACATCAAAATTGAGTTGGAGATATGTTTGATATTAAATGTATTGCCTATAATTTAACAATATGGTCTTGTGAACTTCAAAATTTCTTAAGAAGGTAACTTATGTTTAAGGCTCTTACACACACACAGACACAAACATTCACACACACAAAATATAAAACAAAAGAGGAGGAATAAAAAAAACAGCAAGGGGATACAAGAAAACTCTGGGAGGTGTTGGATATGTCTATTACTTGATTGTGGTGATGGTATCATTGGTGTTGGCATATGTCTGAACTCATCAAATATGTGGAGTCATTTGTATATCAATAAAACCTCAATAAAGCTGTTAAAAAATGAAGAAGGAGAAAAATTAATTTAAGTGTCCTAAGAATATAAAAGTTAGATATGATTGGCTTGATATTCTAGGTAAATATGAACCTTAATTTAATCTGTTTTGTAAAGGACTGCCAAAGAAAACCTCTTGATTATATTAAATATGACATTTCTAAGAAATGCTTGCCCATCCTGTTTAAAATCAAGACATTGCTGTTATTAGAAGCAGACCCTATTTAACTTCCCAGTTTTATTTCCTTAATAATATTTATAAGAAACTGACACACTATATATTTAAATTATTTATGTATTGTTTAGACTCCTCTTACTAAAATTAAAATTTAGTGATGTCTCAATTTTGTTGTTGTTTTTGTTACTGGTGCATCTTGTTGCCTAAACCAGTGTGTGGTACATTGTAGGAACTCAATAAATAGTTATTGAATGAATTCATGAATGAATGGTTCTGCTGGATGAACATGAAAAAGTTGTTGAAATGTGAATTTCTAGTAAGATTTCCTCAGTTTAAGTCTATAAGAGTCATAGAGAAGTTTAGATCACTGGGGAGATAAGACTAACACCTATAAGTGAATATCATGACACACTATATAATGAAATCCTTAATTATATAACACAAATTACAATCACAAATTAGTGGAGAGTAAAAATATTAATTAAGACTGCTTATTATTAGAGAAGAGATCAAGAACAAGATGTAGTTTGAGGATTTCCATGAAGCATAGTAGTAACTGAATAAAGGAAACAGTAAGAATACAAATAGGGCACACACACATTCTTCTACACAACTTGACTTACCACTTAGAGGGTTTTCAGGAAAAAAAAAAATTTTAAGGGCCATCGGCAGACTTAGACAATAGCAACTAGATTTAGGCCCATTAAAAGATGACATTAAATCTACCTTTATTCTTTTAAGATTAGATTTATATACCACATCTTTATATGGACTAGTATTTCTGTAATTCATTAACAATTGATATTGCTTATTTATTTAAATACATTTACACATCAACTCCTATTTTCAAATGACAATTTCCAAAAAATACAGTATAGCCAAATATACCACATCCCTTGGCCTTAGGGAAAATTTGGTTGGAGAGTCTAAATAAGTAAAAATCTATCATAAAGAGGATCAGAAAAAATTTCATCACCAAATATGAACACCAAACTGATAAATATGAGAGTTGGGGAAACTTAAGTCTTTGAGCATCCTTAGAAATCTTTGTGAGTATATTATTTAGGGACTTTTACCTATGTTTATGGTCTCTATATTCTGGAAATATTGAGGCTAAAGACTTACTTGCAGGACACAGCAAGCCACTCAGTGAAGTTAGTATAGTACAAAAGGTTACATGAGCATGATAATGTATGAGCCATTGCTAGAAGTTACAAAAACAGCAAAATATTTCAACACATCACTCTTTCAGAAATCATACCTAAAACAGCTGTCACTGAATTATGTGGCAGAGACCTTGACTTAAGGAGCATCATACATCCTTTGGGAATCTGTCAAATGAAGAAGGAATGGATAACTAAAAATAAGTGCAATGTCAGCATCACAGTTAACAAGGTTGGCATAACCCTGGGGGAAAAAGCCAACACATGAGAGAATATCAAGACAGAATACTAGTATCAGTATTGATATTTGAGACAGAAAATAGAGTATTTGTTTTTAGATAGAGACTCATTTAAGTACTACTCAAGCTGGTAAAAAATTTTCCTGAAATGTGCTTTAAGTTGATGAGTGACTCCTTATGAACTAATTCACCTGTAGGCTAAGTTTTAAACCTGATCTTTGTTGTCCAAGTAGCCTCCAATCTTTACTTTTCATTTTCAGTTCTTCCACCTGCAATCCCTATTAATCCTTCCTTCTATGATTCAAAGACATTATTTTATAACAAAATCTTTAAATAAGTGGCTATTGTGTGTAGAAAGCTCTTCACATATTTTGTATGAATAGCTTTCATCTACCATTCACACCACATCTCAAACTAACCTTTCACCCTTCTATTGGATCCTCAAGCAATTCCCCAATTCATCAGCTGTTTACTTATGATACAAGAAACTATATATTTTTCTCTGCTCAAAGTATTTCTTTTTTTCCACTGCTGCCCTCATTAATCAGACAGAATCTTTTTCACCTTTAAAAAGATATTGCAGATTTCATTTATTCTGAGAAATTTTCCTGAGTCCCTATACACAGAGAATTAATTGCTCCTTCTTCTGTTATACTTCGTACATGTTTTTTCTTTGAACTAGTATCACTTTCTAATTTAATATCTATATATTCCTATATATTTGACTAGATTGTGAAACCTTTGAAATCAGGGACTTTTTGATTTACCTCTCCATTTGAAATCCCTAACACAATAAATACCCAACATATACTGTAGTGCTCAATAAATGTTTGACAGGTTAATAACATTATACAGAAGCTTCTTTTAATATATACAATATATATTTATATTATTATATTACCTTAAAGACCCTACATACATATTCTAGGGTCCTCACCTTCTATACTGAGGACATGTTAAACGTTGTAACTGAGTGCTGGAGATGACACTTTAATAAGTAATGAGTAACCACTAAAATCGGTTTTAACCTGTTATACAGTAATATTTTTAATATCCTTGGGCTTTGGGATAATGACTACTTCATGTCAAGCTTTAGCCTCTCCTTTGAGTTTTAGATTGGCTAAGCTATAGTATGTGCCACAAACACTCCCAAACATAATATATTTAAAATCAAACTCATTATCCAACTTGATCTGCTTTTTCATCATTATCCACATTTTTGTTAATGTTACTATTATCCACGCAAGCATTCAGTACAAAAATCCATTCTTCCCCCTGACTACCATTAGCATTTAGTCACCAAATCCTGCCAAATATACCTTCTAAATATATGTAAATTCTTTGTTCTTCTCTCCACTTCCAATCATAATTTAGTTTCTTTCTTTTTTCTAAACTATTTAAACAGGTTTCTAACTGATCTCCCCCTTCCCATTATTGCCATCATCATTCCTAAACCCATCCTCCACTAAGCATCTTTAAAATCTCTCTAAAGTACAAATATTACTATGTTACCTTTACTTAAGAAAGTTCAATTGATTGAAGATACAGTTTTGGCTCCCTAACACAGCTTTAAAAGTCCTTACGATTGACCTCCATCCACACTTCCATCTACCAACTTCACCAAAGATGACTTTCGCTTTTTAAAAAAATACACATTTTTGTGGGTTTATTTGTTGTGGTTTTAAATTCTATTTAGAAATATAAATTTAAAGGGTGACATTGATCAATAAAATTACATAGGTTTCAAGTGAACATTTCTAGAGCATTTGAACTGTTGATTATGTTGAATATCCATCACTCAAAGTCAAATTATTCTTCTATTAATTGATTTTAGAGAGGAAGGGAGAGAGAAAAAAAATTAAAACATCAATTTTTTGGTCCACCTATTCTTGAATTCATTGTATTTTTTGTTTGTCTGTTTGTTTTTAGTGAGAGAGAGATAAAGAAAGATGGAGGGACAGTCAAGGGCAGACAAGAAGAAAGAGAGATGAGAAGACTCAACTTATAGTTGTGGCATTTTTAGTTGTTCATTGATTGCTCTCATATGTGCCTTGATTGGGGGATTCCAGCCGAGCCAGTGACCCCTTGTTTGAGCCAGTGACATCTTGCTCAAGCCAGCGATCTTAGGCTCAAACCAGTGAGACCTTAAGCTTCAAGCCAGAGTGCTTTGGGTTCTAACCAGCAACCATAGTGTCATGTATATGAACCTATTCTCAAGCTGGTGAGGCCATGCTCAAGCTGGTGACCTCAGAGTTTCAAACCTGGGTCTTCAGTGTCCCAATCTGATGCTCTATCCACTGTACCACCACCTGGTCAGGCTTATTGGTTGGTTGTTATATGTGCCCTGACCAGGGTTCAAACCCATAACTTTGATATATCAGGATGATGATGTAACCACCTGAGCTACGCAGCGAGGGTTGATTTGCACTTTTTAAATTTATCGTCTAGGTACTCAAATATTTAATTTTATTTCACTATTTTTATAACTTTATATTATTTTCTCTGTTTACATCATCTTTCATGCCTCTTTTATCTGGTTCAATCTTACTCAGCATTCAAAACTCAATTTAGTATTAAAACATGCTTGACAGTTACATTAATATTGATGTAGTCTTAAAATTTAAGCTATTAAACATTTAAGTGTGAAGAAAATAATGAGACAATAATATGCCCACCATAAGATTAAAATGTTAACATTTGTTATAGATACCAAAATCTAGTTTTAAAAAATAAATAAATAAAACATTACAAACACCGGTAAATTCTCATTTTCATACTTTTCTACTTCCCTCTCAAAGTTATTGTATTTAAAATTTTAATGAAGCCTAACTTGAGGTGGCACAGTGGATAAAGTGTTGAGCTGGAACGTTGAAGTCGCCCATTTGAAACCCTGGGCTTTCCTGGTCAAGGCCTATATGGCAGTTCCTTTCTCTCTCTCTCTCTCTCTCTCTCTCTCTCTCTCTTTCCTAGAATGAATAGAATGAATAGATAAAATCTTTAGCCTGACCAGGCAGTGGTGCAGTGAATAGAGTGTCAGACTGAGATGCAGAGGACCCAGATTGGAAACCCTGAGGTCACTGGCTTGAACGCAGGCTGACCAGTTTGAGTGTGTGGTCACTGGCTTGAATGTGGGATTATAGAGATGACCCCATGATCACTGGTTTGAGCCCAAAGGTCTCTGGCTTGAACCCGAGGTCGCTTGCTTGAGCAAGGAGTCACTCGCTCTGCTATAGCTCCCTGCTCAAGGCACATATGAGAAAGCAATCAATGAACAATTAAGAAGACAAAGCAGCCACAATAAAGAATTGATGCATCTCATCTCTCTCCCTTCCTGTCCGTCTGTCCCTATCTGTCCCTCTCTCTGTCTCTCTTTTGGTCTCTGTCAGAAAAAAATTAAAATCTTTAAAAAATAATAAAAATAAAACTTCAATGAAGTACTAATACATTGTATATCTATTGTCCTGCAAATTTTTCAGTTCATATTATGTTTTTGGAATTTTTACTTGATGATCAGTGTGGACCTAATTATACAAGCAGAGAACAAAGTTACCACTTCCTCCTCTCTCTATCAACACTTGGGGATATTAGATATTTTAAATGTTGGCCTATCAAATGGAATGATAGCTTGGTATTTTAACTTATATTTTCCTAATCACCAAAGGAGTTGACTTTTCTTTTTTTTTCATTTCTTCTTATTGGCAAATGTAGAGTGTCTTGGTCTACAAATTGGCTTTTTAGGTTTATTTGTATTTTGGATTGTTTATTATACATGTGGACCCTGATCCATTGGGTATATGGGTTACAAAGATCATCTCCCAATTTGAGGCTTGTCTTTTCACTTTGCTTGAGATGCCATTTGCCATAGAGATGTTGTCATTTTAATATTCTAAAATTTATCACTCTTCTTGTTATATTCTGTATTTTTACAGCTTATTAAAGAAACTTTTTCTACTCTAATATCCTAAAGGTATTATCTATATTTAATTAGTTTTTCTATTTACATTTAGGCCTCTAATTCACTTGAAACTTATTTTTTGTGCTGTATATGATCAAAAGTCCATATTAATAGATGACTAATTGTATCAGCAACACTTAGCAGTCTCTTGTTTCCCTACTAATTTGTCATTTTATTTCTTTTAGATACTAAAGACAGTTTTCCAAACTCTCCATGCTGCACCATTGGCTTATTTTCTTATTTCTTGGCAATAGCACATTGTTCTAATTACTAAAACTTAATGTTAAGTTTTAATAGCTGATAGTACAAGGTTTGTTTTTTTTCCTTTTCAAATGCATCTTGCTGTTTTTGGTATTCAATTCTTTATATGTGTTTTAGGTTCAACTTGTTGAAATACATAAAAAAATTGTCAGAAATTTTTTAATTGGCCTGAATTTAAAGATTAATTTGAAAAGAATTGATATATTTATGATAATAAGTATATATATATCACCAGAAAATTCTTTTGAATTTTTTATATAAAACCATATCAACCAAATATGATTATGTTTTTCTTTCCCATGTTTATAAATTTATATCTTTTGAGTCTCTTTCTCATGAACTATAATTTTATGGGAAATTATGTAGAATATTATCCAGGTGGTTAACTTTATTTTTAAGCATTGTCCTAGGTTTCTCATATGTGTTTTATAAATCTCTACCATACTTGTGGCTGTTTCTTCCTTTGTGTTCCTGACCTAGTTTAATTGTGCCAATTATCTTTTATTTTTTTATCATCCATTGTGCCATAAGTTTTTCTAATCTACTGATTGTTTAAATAATATTCTTGGTGTATTAGTGTCTCTATTGGTTGGTTTTTGATTTATTTTACAATTATTAATTTATACTTTATTATGTCTCACTGCAGTTGTTTTTATTATGCCTCCTTTACTTTTTTAGGGTTTATTCAATTGTTTTTGGTATTCCAATGTATTTAAAGATTTTCTGGTTATTATATTTTTATTGAGATATGTGGTAGACTACATGGTCTGGTTGATACTAGTTTCTCATTATTTATTGACTTTGACATTGTTTTCAAGTATATGATCAATTTGTAAAATATACTTTATTTCAAGTGAGAACTTCAGAAAAGTGATAGCAGTCAGAATTGAAGAATACAATATCTAATATCAAGAATACACTGGAAGGAATAAATAGTAGGTTGAATGAAGCAAAGAATCAAATCAGCAATTTGGAAAACAAGGTAGGAAAATATTCCCAATCAAAGCAGCATAAAGAAAACTGAATTAAAAAGAATGAGGAGAGTTTAAGGGACTTTTGGGATAACATGAAATGTAATAATATCTGTATTATAAGGCTACCAGAAGAAGATAGCAAGGAATTGAGACCCTATTTGAGAAAATAATGACTGAAAATTTCCCTAACCTGATGAAGAAAAACGATACACAAGTCCTGAAAGCACAGAGCGTACCAAACGAGAAAGATTCAAAGAGGCCTACACTAAGACACATCAAAATTAAAATGGCAATGCTTAAAGACAAAGAGAAAAATCTAAAAAGTAGCAAAAGAAAGGCAATTAGTTACTTACAAGGCAGCTCCCATAAAGCTGTAAGCTGATTTCTCAAAAGAAGCATTTCAGGCAAAAGGGATTGGCATAAAATATTTAAAGTGTTGAAAGCCAAGGACCTACAACAAAGACTACATTAAATAGCAATGCTATCATTTAAAATTGAAGTAGAAATAGCTTCCCAAACAAGAAAAAGCTAAAGGAATTTTTTACCACCAAACCAGTATTACAAGGGATGTTAAAGGGCCTGGAAGAAAAGAAGAAGAAAGAAGGAGAATGAGGAGTAGCAGAAGAAGAGAAAGGGAAAGAAAAAGAAACAAAGAGGAGGAGAAGGAAAATAGGAGGAAGGGGAAGGAGAAGAGGAAGGGAAAGAGAAGGAGAAGGAAGAAGAAAAAAGAAGAAGAAGGAAGAGGAAGTAGAAAAAGAAGAAGAGCAGAAGGACATAGTTAAATGAATAAAATGGCAATAAATATGTACCTATCAATAATCACTTTAAATGTAAATGGCTTAAATGCTCCAATCAAAAGATATAAGGTAGTTGAATGGATAAAAAAAGTAAATATATATATATATATATATATATATATATATATATATATATATATATATATATATGCTTTCTACAAGAGACCCACCTCAAAATGAAAGATATACACAGATTAAAAGTAAAGTGATAGAAAAAGATATTTCATGCAAATGGAAATCTTTTTGAAATCTGGGGTATCAATAGTTATATCTGTCAAAATTAAAACAAGTGTTTTCTTAAAATTTATATGAATCACAAATGACCCTAAATAGCCAGCCATAACACTCTTAAGAAAAAGAGAATAAAGTTGGAGGAATCATGTTACCTGATAGCAAACTATACAAAAGGCCATAGTAACCAAAACATTATGGTACTGACATAAAAATAGATTTACAGATCAATGAAACAGAATACAGAGCCCAGAATTCAACTCAAGCTTATATGGTCAATTAATATTAGACAAAGGAGAAAAGAACATACAATAGAGTAAAGGCAGAGTGACGTCAGAGAAATGGCACCATAAGGAGCGCTCCTGATACTTCTCCCCAAAAATTCAACAAGTTCTACAACCAGAGACAAAAAGACAGATCCCTGGAGCATCTATGGGTACCACACACTGAACAAAGACTTTTATTAACAAAATCACCATCAGATGCCATTAAGAAAAAGAAAATCAAATATCATGGATACAAAAGACAGAGAGGTAGCACAGATAGATGAGGAAAAATCTATAGAAAAAAAATTTTAATAGATTGGAAACCTTGTAGTTAAATGACAGAGAATTTAAAGTAGAAATCCTAAAAATACTCAGAGATATATAAGAAAACATGGAAAGGTAATTTAGGGAGCTCAGAAAACAACTCAAAGAACACATAGAATATATGACCAAGGAAATTGAAACTATAAAAACAAATGAAAAAGAGATGAAAAACTCAATTCATGAACTGAAAAACGAGGTAACAAACTTAGCTAATAGAACAGGCCAGATAGAAGAGAGGGTGAGTGACATAGAAGATAGGCAACTTGAGGCAGACAGAGAGAAGAAGAGAGAGGCTCAAGAATTAAAAAAAAAAATGAGAAAGCCCTACAGGAATTGTTTGACTCCACCAAAAAGAGTAACATAGAATAATAGGTATATCAGAAGAAGAAGAGAGAGAAAATGGAATGGAGAACATATTCAAACAAATAATAGACAAGAACTTCCCAAGCCTGTGGAAAAAACTAAAGCATCAAATTCAAGAAGCAAATAGAACACCAAGGTATCTTAACCCCAACAAACCTACTCCAAGGCACATCATAATGATATTGGCACAAACCAACAACAAAGAAAAAATTCTTAAGGCAGCCAAGGAAAAGAATACAACATATAAAGGAAAGCCTATTAAATTATCATCGGATTTCTCAGCATAAACTCTACAAGCTTGAAGAGAGTGAACACCAATATTTAAAGTTCTGAAAGAGAGGAACTTCCAACCAAGAATACTATACCCATGAAAGCTATCCTTCAAATACAAAGGAGAAATAAAAACATTCACAGATACAGAAAAGATGAGAAAATTTATCATCAGAAAACCCTCACTTTAGGATATACTAAAGGGGGTATTCCAAGTAGATAAAAAGAACAAAACGAAAAGAAATGACAAGTAAAAGCTCCACAAGAAACACACACACACACAAAAAAAAAAACTAAAAAAGAAGAACAAAGACAAACCAAAACCAGTCGAAGAAAGGAAATAATAAAAATCAGAGCAGAAATAAATGAAATTGAGTAAGAAAATTATAGAAAAAATTAATAAAACAAGAAGATGGTTCTTTGAAAAGATCAACAAAATTGACAAACCCTTGGCAAGACTCACCAAGGAAAAAGAGAAAGAAGTCATATAAACAAAATCCAGAATGAAAAAGGAGAAATCACCACAGATATCATAGATATACAAAGAATTATTGTAGGATAGTATGAAAGACTATATGCCACCAAATTCAACAATCTAGAAGAAATGAATAAATTTCTAGAATAATACAACCTTCCTAGACTAAGTCATGAAGAAGCAGAAAGCCTAAACAGACCAATAAACAGGAAGGAAATAGATAAAACTATTAAAAACATCCCCAAAAAGAAGTCTAGACCCAGACGGCTATACTAGTGAGTTTTATCAAACATTCAAAGAAGATTTGGTTCCTATTCTACTCAAAGTCTTCCAAAAAATTTAAGAAGAAACAATACTTCCAAACACATTTTATGAGGCCAACATAACCCTCATAAAGAAACCAGGCATGGATGATACAAAAATGAAAACTACAGACCAATATCTTCAATGACTACAGATGCTAAAATACTAAACAAAATACTAGGAAATCAAATACAACAACATATTAAAAATATATTACACCATGATCAAGTGGGATCCATCCCAGAATCTCAAGGATGGTTCAACATATGTAAAATGGTTAACATAATACACCATATCAACAAAACAAAGAACAAAACCACATGATCTTATTAATCGATGCAGAAAAAGCATTCGATAAAATACAACACAATTTTATGTTTAAAACACTCAACAAAATGGGTATAGAAGGAAAATATCTCAACATAATAAAGGCCATTTATGATAAACCATCAGCTAACATCATATTAAATGGCATAAAACTGAGGACCTTCCCCCTTAAATCAGGAACAAGACAGGGATGTCCACACTCTCCACTCTTATTTAATGTGGTGCCAGAAGTTCTAGTCAGTGCAATCAGAAAAGACAAAGAAATAAAAGGCATTCATATTGGAAAAGAAGAAGTAAAGGTCTCACTTTTTTGCAGATGATATGATCCTATACATCGAAAACCCTAAAGTCTTGACAAAAGGATTACTAGAAACAATAAACCAATATAGTAAGGTAACAGGATACAAAATTAATATCCAAAAGTCCATAGCATTTCTATATGGCAACAACAAAACATTAGAAAATGAATTCAAAAAAATAATCCACTTCACGGTTGCAACAAAAAAAAGGAAAATACCTAGGAATAAACATAACGAAGAATGTAAAGGACCTATATAATAAAAACTACAAAGCATTGTTAAAAGAAATCAAAAAAGATACAAGGAAATGAAAAAATATTCCATGTTCTTGGATAGGAAGAATAAATATAATCAAATGACCATATTGCCCAAAGCAATATACAAGTTTAATGTAATTCTCATCAAAATTCCAATGAGATTTTTTAAAGGAATGGAACAAAAAATCATCAGATTTATATGGAACTATAAAAAACCCCAAATAGCCAAAGCAATCCTAAGAAAAAAGAATGAAGCTGGGGACATTACAATACCTGACTTCAAATTATATTATAGAGCCACAGCCAAAGCAATCCTAAGAAAAAAGAATGAAGCTGGGGACATTACAATACCTGACTTCAAATTATATTATAGAGCCACAACAATCAAAACAGCATGGTATTGGCAGAAAAATAGACATTCAGAACAATGGAACAGAATAAAAATTCCAGAAATAAAACCACATATAATGGTCAAATAATTTTTGATAAAGGGGCCAACAACACACAATGGAGTAAAGAAAGCCTCTTCAACAAATGGTGCTGGGAAAACTAGAAAACCACATGCCAAGGAATGAAACTCAACTACAGTTTGTCCCCTTGTACTAAAATTAATTCAAAATGGATCAAAGACCTAAATATAAGACCTGAAACAATAAAGTACATAGAAGAAAATATAGGTACTAAACTCATGGACCTTGGTTACAAAGAGCACTTTTTGAATTTGATTCCAAAGGCAAGGGAAGTGAAGGCAAAATGAATGAATAGGACAACATCAGACTAAGAAATTTTTGCACAGCAAGAGAAACTGACAACAAAATATACAGACAGCCAACTAAATGGGAGATGATATTTTCAAACAACAGCTCAGATAAGGCCTAATATCCAAAATATACAAAGAACTCATAAAACTCAATAACAAACAATCCAGTTAAAAAATGGGAAGAGGACATGAACAGACACTTCTCCCAGGAAGAAATACAAATGGCCAACAGATATATGAAAAGATGCTCATCTTCATTAGCTATTAGAGAAATGCAAATCAAAACTACTATGAGATACCACCCCATGCCCGTTAGATTAGCTATTATCAACAAGACAGGTAATAACAAGTGTTGGAGAAGCTGTGGAGAAAAAGGAACCCTCATCCACTGTTGGTGGGAATGTAAAGTAGTACAACCATTATGGAAGAAAGTATGGTGGTTCCTCAAAAACTAAAAATAGAACTACCACATGACCCAGCAATCCCTCTACAGGGTATATACCCCAAAAACTCAAAAACTTTGGTACGTAAAGACACATGCAGCCCCATGTTCATAGCAGCATTGTTCACAGTGACCAAGACATGGAAACAACACAAAAGCCCTTCAATAGAAGACTGGATAAAGAAGATGTGGTACATATATATTATTAAATACTACTCAGCCATAAGAAATGATGACATCGGATCATTTACAACAAAATGGATGGATCTTGATAACATTATACGGAGTGAAATAAGTAAATCAGAAAAATCTAAGAACTGCATGATTCCATACATAGGCGGGACATAAAAAAGAGACTAAGAGACATTGACATGAGTGCGGTGGTTACCGGGGGGAGGAGAAGGGAAGGAGGAGAGGGAAGATGAAGGGGGGGGGAGAGGAGGGGCACAAAGAAAATCAGATAGAAGGTGACAGAGGACAATTTGACTTTGGGTGATGGGTATGCAACATAACTGAATGACAAGATAACCTGGAGATGTTTTCTTTGAATATATGTACCCTGATTTATTAATGTCACCCCATTAAAATTAATAAAATTAAATTAAAAAATAAATAGAGTAAAGGCATATATTCAATATATGGTGCTGAGAAAATTGGACAGATAAGTGATAAAAAGTAAAACTATACCAGCTTCCTCCACCATAAATAAAGAATAAACTTAAAATAGATTAAAGACTTAAGTATTAGACATGAAACTATAAAAATTGTAGAAGAAAGCACAAGCAGTAAAATGTCAGACATAGCAATATTCTTTTCAGATATATCTCCTCAGTTAAGGGAAATGAGAATAAAGATGAACAAATGGGCATTCATCAAACTAAAAAGTTCTTGCACAGCAAAAGAAACCATGAAAATAATAAAAAGACAGTACTGAATAGGAGAAAATATTCACTGATATTCTGAATGGCTATCATCAATCAATCAACAAACAACAAGTGCTGGCAAGAGTGTGGAGAAAAGGAAACCCTTGTGCAATGTTGGTCATAATGCGGAGTGGTACAGCCACTGTGTAAAGCAGATGGAGTTATCTCAAAAAATTAAAAATGAAAATGCTTAAGACCTAGTGATTTCACTTCTGGGAATATCTTCTAAGAACCCTAAGCCACCAATTCAAAAAAATATATGCACCCCTATGTTCATTGCAGCGCCATTTTCATAGCCAAGTCTGGAAATAGCCCAAATGTCTGTCAGTGGACGAGTGAATAAAAAAAAGCCGTCATGCATTTACACAATGGAATACTTTGCAGCCACAAAAAGAAAGAAATTTTACCACTTGTGACAGCATGGATGGACGTAGAGATCATTATGCTAAGTGAAAGAAGCCAATCAGAGAAAGACAATTATCATATGATTTTACCCATATGTGGAATCTAATAAACAAAGTAAATTAACAAACAAAATAGAAACAGACATATAGAGAGCAGGCTGACAGCTGTCAGTGGGGGTTGGGGGCTGAGGGAGGTGGAAGAATAGAGCAAAAAGGACAAAAAAGAAATAGATAAAAATAATTTCACAGACATGGACAACAACATGGTGATTGCTGAGTGTGGGTGAGGTGGAGGAGGGTTTAGGGGGAATACATAGTAATGGACTCAGACTTGGGTGAACAAACAACACAGTGTACAAAGATGGGTTGTAGAACTGGGTACCTGAAATCTGTATAATTATATTAACCAGTGTCACTCCAATAAAATTCAATCAAAATTATATATATACACACACATACACACACACACACACACACACTCATTTATATATATGGTTTCTTATAATAAAAATACATATTCTCTGATTATTGGAGACAGGCTAGGAATCTAGTAATTATCTACTTTATTCTCATTACACTATAAACTTTTTAAAGACAAAACTATTCTCAACTTTTGCTTATCTGAAACATTGAAAACACTCAATGCTTGGAACACTTACCTACTTGGAACACTGAACACACCTAATGAACTAAAGAGAAATGAACTGGAAAATGAGATTTCAACTTCTTTTGTTTACTAAAGAATCTATTCTTTCATGAAGATTCTATTCTTCCACTTTACAAAAATATATGTATTAACCTTCATCTTTTTAAAGAAAATTTCAATTTTCTGAAATGTAATTTTATAGATATATAAATATATGCAGCATATATATAGATACATATATTTATTCATACTGCATATAAATTATCCTTTCTCTCTTAAGTCTTTCTTATCCCCAAATTACATGCAGCAGTCCATGGGTGAATGCATACCAGTGGATATTTTATTTTTTATTCCTCAGATTTTAATTCAATAGTAAAATAAAAACCCATGTTCATATGAGATGAATACATTTTGTATAGTGTTATCTCTAAATAACTAGTCTCTGACTGTTTATAGAGCTGATTTATGGTCATAATGAGTTAAATTATATTATATGATAAAGTAAGATGTTGAATGATGTTTTAATTAGGCACTGATTTAGTTTTAAGTATGATTGTTGACTTGTCATAGTTCAGAGAGACTATGATACTATAATTAAAGGACTTGAACAAAAATAAATTAATGTGAAAGCCTTTCTTAATTTTTCAGCAATTAAGTGATTTTGCTCTCATCCTCTAAAATTTATTTCTATACAAGAATAGACTTTAAAAGCATCATAGTGGGCAAAATTACTATTGTTAGTTGTAATGAAAGGCAATCAGAGTTGAAGGCATTATTATGTTTTTGACCAGCTTGCCAATTATTCCACCCCTTCCCCAAATGCATGCAAAACACTAAAGACAAATAATATTCTCAATTTTCAATAAAGAGAGGAAGTTTCTCTCAAACACATTTTAGAAAGCATATATGAAAAAACGGTTAAATGATAAAAATCTTTCAAGTGTTGTGTCTAATTAATAGAAGAATAGAGACTCTGGTGGCATACAATATATATATATATATATATATATATATATATATATATATATATATATATATATATATATTATGGATATATATATTGGAAAGTCTATTTTGGGATGCCTTAAGTGGGTTGGGAGAAAATGTTACCATGTATTTGTTCTCAATTACCAATAAATATGCTGTTTGTGTTTGGCAAATCATGAGGCCATTTAATTAGAGTAGATCTTATTATTCTGCCCTATTAAATGCCTGACTTTCAGCACTCTTAATATGTTACATATCTGAAAATCTCTAATACTTCCCTCACTATAAGGCCCCTCTCCCTTTCTATGATCTACTTCTGTCCTAATTATAGTGTTACAGTAAACCGGGATTAACCCCCTTTATTTCTGTTACTGAATCTGATGGCAAAACAAATCCAGTCTGTTCTATTGCCACCTTCTCAGCCTTGTGCCAGAACTTTTAACTCTTTTTAATGTCTTTATCAGCAAACACAATCAGAAAATAATGCTTATGCATATTGCTAACACATAAGCACTATTCATGGGAGACAGAGTTTACAATCAGGCAATGTATCTAAATATAAAGAAGAAAGAATTTGCTGGCCCTGGCCAGTTTGCTCAGTGGTAGAGCATTAGCCCTCAAAATGGACATGCCAGGTTTAATTCTGGTCAGGACACAAGAGAAGCAACCATCTGCTTTTCTACCCCTCCACCTCTTCCTTTTCTCTATCTCTCTCTTGCCCTCCCATAGCCATGGCTCAGTTGGAGCAAGTTGACCCCGGGTGCTAAGAATGGTTCCATGGCCTCACCTCACACACTAAAATAGCTCACTTGCCAAGCAATGGAGCAATGGCC
The DNA here is from genome assembly GCA_037038555.1 of Rhynchonycteris naso. Taxonomy (NCBI): domain Eukaryota; kingdom Metazoa; phylum Chordata; class Mammalia; order Chiroptera; family Emballonuridae; genus Rhynchonycteris; species Rhynchonycteris naso. Next base: position 178,680,107 of record CM072997.1, on the reverse strand, counting down.
CCAGATGGGCAAAGCATCTCCCCCATTGGTGGCTTGCTGGGTGGATCCCAGTCAGGGCACATGTGGGAGTCTATCACTCTGCTTCCCTGCTTCTCACTTAAAAAATAAAAAAATTAAAAAAAAAAGAATTTGTTCCTACCCTCACATCTTTCTGAAATCTTTGTTGTGCTCTGTCATCTATGATAAATTTTCCTAGAGTCACATCAAGCCTTTTCTGAGCTGAGTGATTAAGCTGTATTCTATAAGTTCTAAAAAATTGTAAAAGAGCAAAATTGAACTGTTATTGAAGAACTGTGAGCCTTCTCTCTTTCAGGACATACACCCTCCCAGTTTCAGTATAAACTACTTGAAAACAAAAATTGCTACATGTTAGCTACACTGTTTCTCAATCTATAGTAACCACTATCAAAGTGTAAGCATAGTAAGCACTCAATAATATAGTTGTAATGAAAAAAATTCATTATTCAAATATGAAGTGATATTATTCAACAGTTCATTTTATACAATAGTTACTCAATGATTGTTGTTAAAGCAGAGAAAGCATGAGGGAGGAAATCAGGTGTTTTAATTCATTTTAACTAAATTAAATTCATTCCTCTGTAAATTAATTCGTTGGTCAAGGTCTTTAAGACTTCTAAAAATTTTCTCTAGACACATTGATAAGGCAGAATCAGTTGTATAACTGTATCAAGTAATTGGTTACCTCACCTGCATTTGTTTTTTCTCTTTATAATGCCACTAAAATAGGCAGAATCTTTTGCATAGGTTCTACTGAGTTCTTGGCTCCTTCCACTAGAGTGGTTAGAGATAAAGCTGACCATTTCAGTCTATTTGTTCTTCCTCTCTCTCCCTTCCTCTCTTTCTCTTTCTCTCTCCATTTCTCACACACACACTCCCTCCTTAAGATATGATTCACCTGTACAGTTTCTCCCAAGTTTACTAACCTGATCTTTATAGCTTTTCCTTCCTCCTCTACAATATAGGTTACCTTTTTTAATTCCCACTCTAATCAGTACTTAGTATTCAGTAGAGTATTGTCCTATATACCAAATATCTTTGAGAAATGTGGGCTTATACACAGATAATTTTAGAAAATAAAATTACACTTTATCCTCTTAAATATCAATTTTTTTTATTTGGTTGAATCACTTTGAATGGAACTCATGCAAAAAATGTTTCATATGACATTATTTTCCTTATAAGTTATTTTTATAATAATGTATAAATGTTATTAATGTAATTTAATTTTAACTTTTTCAGGTTGACTTGAGCTCATCATAGGTTGTGTTTTTAAACTTTATTTAATACGTGTAGCTGCTTGCCTCTACAAAAAATAGATATAACTGAAGAGTTCTGGTATTAACTTCATAGATGTCCCATCACTGCCTATATTACCATACCATCAGTTATAATTCTTCATCCTGACACCCTGCATATTTAAGAAGCCCTTCCTTTCTTTTCTTCTAATAACTGTCTGTTGAGCTAGATATAAAGAGTACAAAGATTCTGAACTAATCATATGACACTTGTTGGCAGTATGTTAAATTCAGAAATAAAGAACTGTATCACCTGAGCATTACACTTAAAGTTCCAGAATAGTTATGCTAACTGAACTTTGAACAAATAAAATATATAACAAATGCAGTTTACAATGCCCCGTAAGAAGGCTACATTATCAGGGAGCAACAAGATGGCCGCAGAGTAGGGGGATGTTCCAACTCCCTCCTCCCAGAACCAAAGTGGATTACAAGTTAATTTTGAGAACAGTCATCTTTAAAGACCAACTTTGGACTAAACTAAAAGGATTCTATAGCCAAGGACCACCAAAGAAGCCACACTGAAACTGATAGGATAGGCGGAGATGCGGAAAGGGCTGCCCCTCTTTCAGGAGTGAGTGGCGACCTGGAGGAACTCTTGCAGCAGAGAGGGTTGCCTGGAGAGTCGTAGGTCCTCAGCCCCAGGACGGGAGCTCCAGCCTAGAGCCCTGGAGCCTAAAAGAGGCATACAGACAATATTTAGCTGAGAAAGGATCTGAGATACTGTTTGCAAAAAACAAACAGAACTCTTGAACCCAGGCTCCATCTTAAAGGGACTGCATAGAAAACCTCACTCACAGCCACTTACCGGGGGCTACGGGAGCAGGGAGCACTGAGATAACTGGAGTTGCCAGAGGAGAGTGTAATCTCGGAGGCACAGGGAGAGACACTTTGAGGAACAGCCACCCTAACCCCTGGGCTGAGTCACTCCCCAAATATAAAGTGGTCATTTTCCCTGGAAGCAGCAATACCAGCAAATTGAAGAAATTGCCCTGCCCACTGGAGGTTCTCCTGCTCCATACAGAGCAAGGAGACGCTTAGAAGCAGACAGCAATTTAGGGACACAGGTAGTGAGTATTGAGGTCTGAACTATACCCCCCATGCTGCTGTTTACTTGCCCTGGGGGCAGGTAGGCCAGTGGCAACAGGGCGCAGCTTTAGGGGCCAGGGCAGTCGGAGAATGAGCACGCAAGCTCATCCACAATGGTGGAAGCCATGGCAACTGCAGAGCCGGTTTGAACAGGTATGCACAAGCTTACCAAAAGAGGCAGATGCCACACTGGCTATGGCTGAGACCATAGCCCCCGCCCCACAGAGGCAGAGGCCAAGTCAACCAAGGAGGTGGTCCTAGCAGATGTGCCTCAAACTTACCCACCGAGGTGGAAGCTGTAGCTGTGGCAGGCTAGCAGACAGACCACACATCAGGAACACAGAGGCCACACCCACTGGACTTTTGTGGCCACACCCTTATGAGGGCTGAAAAAAACAAAACAAAATTAAATTAACTTAAATTAACAAATAAGTAAAATGTCTGGATAAAATGACACCTGAGGCTAAGGGGCAACCCACATCAATACTGTACCTAATCATTGAATTAAAGTACTGAGCCCAACAAGTAGCCAGCAATAAGAGGTGACAGAAAGTGGATTTCAGGGGAACTTGAACTTTTAGGCCAACTTCCCCCAGGTGAAGAGCAGATAAAAGCTAGTCTAGGAGTGCTGCTGATATTTACCATGGCACCTGGCCCAGAGGCAGCCACAAGATCTGGATCACCAGTAGCTCCAAAAAGGTTGATAAGGGCCACTCATAGGCAGTGACCCCCACTGATCTTCACTAGGCTCCGGCCGGGGAGCTCCAGGGCAGGCACATCCAGCAGCCAGATACTGAGAGCATTAGGTTAGAACCTAACAACCCTTGTTAGAGTGGTATCTTAATAAAGGGTTCCTAACACCTGACCCAGCTAAGACATAGAAAATGCCAACACAAATAGCAAAAAGAACAGCAAAAGAGACAACTAGCCCACAGCTGATTACAAACAACAGCTTATGCCAACCCAAGAAACCTAGAAGCATCAAACACAACTGAAAATTGGAGGCAGACAATACCAACCCTAGACTCAACTAGCTACACAAACAACATGCAAAGGAGGAGTTTATACACAGATAAAATGGGAAGACAGAGAAATGCAATTCAAATGAATCAACAAGAGAAATCCCCAGAAAAAGAACTGATTGATTTGGAAATAACCAAATTACCTGTTGCAGAGTTTTAAATAATGATTGTTAGGATGCTCAAAGATCTTATAGCAACAATGGATGGACATAATGAGCACCTAAATAAAGGGATAGCAAGCATAAAAAAGGACATTGAAATAATAAAAAAGAACCAGTCAGAAATGACAAATACAGTATCAGAAATGAAGACTACACTAGAAGGAATTAAAAGTAGGCTAAATGGAGCAGAGGATTGAATCAGCAATCTAAAGGACAAGATAAATGAAAGCACAGAAGTGAAACAGCAAAAGGAAAAGAGGCTCAAAAAGTCTGAGGAAACTCTAAAGGAGTTCTGTGACAAAATGAGCGGAAACAACATCCGCATCATAAGGGTTCCTGAAGGAGAAGAGAAAGAACAAGGGATAAAGAACCTGATTGAAAAAATCATAGCTGAAAACTTCCCTAAATTGAAGAAGGAAAAAGTCACACAAGTTCAAGAAGCACAGAGAATCCAATTAAAAAGGAACCCAAAGAGGCCTATACCAAGACACATATCATAATTAAAATACCAAAATTAAGGGATAAAAAAAGAATATTAAAAGCCGCAAAAGAAAATCAGTGAAATACCTACAGAGAAGGCCCATAAAGATGACATCCAACTTCTCAACAGAAACACTAGAAGCTAGAAGGGAATGGTAAAAAATATTTAAAATAATGCAAAACAAAAGCTTACAATCAAGACTTCTTTATCTAGCAATGTTATCATTTAAAATAGAAGGAGAAATTAAAAGCTTTCCAGAAAAAAAAAAAAACTCAAAGAATGATAACATTATACGGAGTGAAATAAGTAAATCAGAAAAAATCTGAGAACAGCATGATTTCATACATAGGTAGGACATAAAAGTGAGACTATGATACATGGACAAGAGAGTGGTGGTTACGGGGTGGGGGAAGGGAGGAGAGGGTGGGAAAAGGAGGGATAGGGAGGAGGGGAGGGGCACAGGGAAAACCAGATAGAAGGTGACAGAGGACAATTTGACTTTGGGTGATGGGTATGCAACATAATTGAATGATAAAATAAGCTGGAGATGTTTTCGTTGTACATATGTACCCTGATTTATTAGTGTCACCCCATTAAAATTAATTTTAAAAAAAACCAAACCAATTCTGCAAGAAATGTTAAGGAGTCTGTTGTTAACAGAACAAAGGGAACAAAAATTTTTAAAAAGAATGTAGAATTAAAGAATAAAATGGCAATAAACAGCCATATATCAATAATAACCTTAAATGTACATGGATTAAATGCTCCAATCAAAAGACATAGGGTAGCTGTGTGAATAAGAAAACAGGACTCATATATATGCTGTCTACAATAGACTCACCTCAAAACAAAAGATACACATAGACTGAAAGTGAAGGGATGGAAAAAAGTATTCCATGCAAATGGAAGGGAACAAAAAGCTGGGGTGGCAATACTTATAGCTGACAAAATAGACTTTAAAACAAAGGCTATATATCCAATGAACAATGTGAACTGAGGAATGGAATACAGGCAGAGGCGGGATCAAAGAGACCAGACGGAAAGCGATCAGAGGGAATGGGGAGGAGAGGATGGGATCAGAGAAGGGAAAGAGATTGGTAAAATTATATATACATAACACAGCGTTATAGACAGCAGAAAAGAAAATCCTGGAGGGAAGAGGGGAGGGAGTAGGAGAAAGAGGGCAAGAAGGATGTTGAAGGGAACACTTGGTTGGGGTGAATGTATTCAGTGGGACACTTGAATCTATGTAAACACAATAAAATTAAATCAATTAAAAAAAGATATAGTAAGGGATAATGAAAGGTCACTGCATAATGATAAAGGGAGCAATCCAACAGGAAGATATAACCATTGTAAATATCTATGCAGTTAATATACGAGCACCTAAATATATAAAGCAGATTTTGATGGACATAAAGGCTGAGATCAACAGCAATACTATAATAGTAGGGATTTCAATATCCCACTAACATCAATGGATAGATCCTCAAGAAAGAAAATTAACAAAGAAACACTAGACTTAAAGGACACAATAGATCAACTGGATTTAATAAATATCTTCAAAACCCTTCACTCCCAAAAGAGCAGAATATACATTTTTTTCAAGTGCTCATGGCACATTCTCTAAAATAGACCATATGCTAGGACACAAAACAAGTCTCAACAAATCTAAAAAGATTGAAATAATGTCAAGCATTTTCACTGTCACAGTGGCATGAAACTAGAAATCAACTACAATAGAAAAACTGAAAAACATTTAAATATTTGGAGACTAAATGGCATGTTGGTAAATAACAAATGGTTTAAAAATGAAATAAAAAAATAAATAATTTCCTTGAAACAAATGAAAATGAGCATGCAACAACTCAAAATTTATGGGACACAGAAAAAGCAGTCCTGTAAGGGAAGGTCATACCATTACAGGCTTACCTTAAAAAGCAAGAAAAAACCCAAATTAAAACCTAATCTTACATCTTTTTTATTATTATTAATTTTAATGGGGTGACATGAATACAGCAGTGTACATATATTCAAAGAGAACATCTCCAGGTTATCTTGGCATTTAATTATGTTGCATACCCATCACCCAAAGTCGAATTGTCCTCTGTCACCTTCAATCTGGTCTACTTTGTGCCCCTCCCCTCCATCTTTTTCCTCCCTCTCATCCCTGCCTCTGCCCCCCCCCCTACATTCATGTCTCTGTCTCTTAGTATCTTTTTTATGTCCCACCTATGTATGGAATTATGCAGTTCTTAGATTTTTCTGTTTTACTTATTTCACTCCGTATAATGTTTTCAAGATCCATCCATGTTGTTGTAAATGATCCGATGTCATCATTTCTTATGGCTGAGTAGTATTTAATAATATATATGTACCACATCTTCTTTATCCAGTCTTCTATTGAATGCCTTTTGGGTTGTTTCCATGTCTTGGTCACTGTGAACAATGCTGCTATGAACATGGGGCTGCATGTGTCTTTACGTACCAAAGTTTTTGAGTTTTTGGGGTATATACCCTGTAGAGGGATTACTGGGTCATGTGGTAGTTCTATTTTTAGTTTTTTGAGGAACCACCATACTTTCTTCCATAATGGTTGTACTACTTTACATTCCCACCAACAGTGGATGAGGGTTCCTTTTTCTCCACAGCTTCTCCAACACTTGTTATTACCTGTCTTGTTGATAATAGCTAATCTAACGGGCGTGGGGTGGTATCTCATAGTAGTTTTGATTTGCATTTCTCTAATAGCTAATGAAGATGAGCATCTTTTCATATATCTGTTGGCCATTTGTATTTCTTCCTGGGAGAAGTGTCTGTTCATGTCCTCTTCCCATTTTTTAACTGGATTGTTTGTTATTGAGTTTTATGAGTTCTTTGTATGTTTTGGATATTAGGCCTTATCTGTGCTGTTGTTTGAAAATATCATCTCCCATTTAGTTGGCTGTCTGTATATTTTGTTGTCAGTTTCTCTTGCTGTGCAAAAACTTCTTAGTCTGATGTTGTCCTATTCATTCATCTTTGCCTTCACTTCCCTTGCCTTTGGAATCAAATTCAAAAAGTGCTCTTTGTAACCAAGGTCCATGAGTTTAGTACCTATGTTTTCTTCTATGTACTTTATTGTTTCAGGTCTTATATTTAGGTCTTTGATCCATTTTGAATTAATTTTAGTACAAGGGGACAAACTGTAGTTGAGTTTCATTCCTTGGCATGTGGTTTTCTAGTTTTCCCAGCACCATTTGTTGAAGAGGCTTTCTTTACTCCATTGTGTGTTGTTGGCCCCTTTATCAAAAATTATTTGACCATTATATGTGGTTTTATTTCTGGAATTTTTATTCTGTTCCATTGTTCTGAATGTCTATTTTTCTGCCAATACCATGCTGTTTTGATTGTTGTGGCTCTATAATATAATTTGAAGTCAGGTATTGTAATGCCCCAGCTTCATTCTTTTTTCTTAGGATTGCTTTGGCTATTTGGGGTTTTTTATAGTTCCATATAAATCTGATAATTTTTTGTTCCATTCCTTTAAAAAATCTCATTGGAATTTTGATGGGAATTACATTAAACTTGTATATTGCTTTGGGTAATATGGTCATTTAATTGTATTTATTCTTCCTATCCAAGAACATGGAATATTTTTTCATTTCATTGTATCTCTTGATTTCCTCTAACAATGCTTTGTAGTTTTATTATATAGGTCCTTTACATTCTTCGTTATGTTTATTCCTAGGTATTTTTCTTTTTTTTGTTGCAACCGTGAAGTGGATTATTTTTTTGAATTCATTTTCTAATGTTTTGTTGTTGCCATATAGAAATGCTATGGACTTTTGGATATTAATTTTGTATCCTGTGACCTTACTATATTGATTTATTGTTTCTAGTAATCCTTTTGTCAAGACTTTAGGGTTTTCGATGTATAGGATCATATCATCTGCAAAAAAGTGAGACCTTTACTTCTTCTTTTCCAATATGAATGCCTTTTATTTCTTTGTCTTTTCTGATTGCACTGACTAGAACTTCTGGCACCACATTAAATAAGAGTGGAGAGTGTGGACATCCCTGTCTTGTTCCTGATTTAAGGGGGAAAGCCCTCAGTTTTATGCCATTTAATATAATGTTAGCTGATGGTTTATCATAAATGGCCTTTATTATGTTGAGATATTTTCCTTCTATACCCATTTTGTTGAGAGTTTTAAACATAAAATTGTGTTGTATTTTATCGAATGCTTTTTCTGCATCGATTAATAAGATCATGTGGGTTTTGTTCTTTGTTTTGTTGATATTGTGTATTATGTTAACCATTTTACATATGTTGAACCATCCTTGAGATTCTGGGATGAATCCCACTTGATCATGGTGTATTATTTTTTAAATATATTATTGTATTTGATTTCCTAGTATTTTGTTTAGTATTTTAACATCTGTATTCATTAAAGATATTGGTCTGTAGTTTTCTTTTTTTGTGCCGTCCTTGCTAGGTTTCTTTATGAGGGTTATGTTGGCCTCATAAAATGTGTTTGGAACTATTGCTTCTTCTTAAATTTTTTGGAAGACTTTGAGTAGAATAGGAACCAAATCTTTGAATGTTTGATAGAATTCACTAGTATAGCCGTCTGGGCCTGGACTTTTATTTTGGGGGAGGTTTTTAATAGTTTTTTCTTTTTCCTTCCTGCTTATTGGTCTATTGAGGCTTTCTGCTTCTTCATGACTTAGTCTAGGGTGGCTGTATTCTTCTAGAAATTTGTCCATTTCTTCTAGATTGTTGAATTTGGTGGCATATAATTTTTTATACTATTCTACAATAATTCTTTGTATATCTATGATATCTGTGGTGATTTATCCTCTTTCATTCTGAATTTTGTTTATATGAGTTTTTTTTTTTTCCCTTGGTGAGTCTTGCCAAGGGTTTGTCAATTTTGTTGATCTTTTCAAAGAACCAGCTTCTTGTTTTTTAATATTTTCTATAGTCTGTACTCTATTTCATTTATTTCTGCTCTTATTTTTAATATTTTCTTTCTTTGGCTGGTTTTGGGTTGTCTTCTTCTTTTTCTAGTCCCTTAAGGTGTGAAGTTAAATGGTTTACTTGGGCTCTCTATTGTTTGTTCATGTAGGCCTGAAGTGATATATACTTCCCTCTTATTACTGCTTTTTTCTGTGTCCTTGTGATTCTGATAGGTCGTATTGTCATTTTCATTTGTATGTATCTTTTGATCTCTGCACTTATTTCTTCTTTGACCCACTCATTTTTTAAGAGTATGTTGTTTAGTTTCCACATTTTTGGGGGGTCTGTTTACCTCTTTTATGCTGTTGAATTCTAGTTGCAAGGCTTAATGATCAGAAAATATGCTTGGTACAATTTCAATTTTCCTGAATTTGCTGATGTTATTTTTGTGGCCCCACATATGGTTGATTCTTGAAAATGTTCCATGTACATTAAAGAAAAATATGTACTCTGTCACTTTGGAATGAAATGTCCTGTAGATGTCTTTCATATTCAATTACTCTAGTGTTTCATTTAAGGCTAATGTTTATTGATTTTCTGTTTGGATGAAAGATCTAGAGCCGTCAGCGGTGTATTGAGGTCTCCAAGTATGATTGTATTTTTGTCAGTTTTTATTTTAGGTCAATGAGTAGCTGTCTTATATATTTTGGTGCTCCCTGGTTTGTTGCATATATTAAGAATTGTTATGTCTTCTTGATTCAGTGTTCCCTTAATCATTATGAAATGACCATTTTTGTTTCTGATTACATTTGCTGTCTTATAGTCATCATTCTTAGATATGAGTATTGCTATACTTGCTTTTTTTTTATGTTATTTGCTTGGAGTATTGTTTTTCAGCCTTTCACTTTGAATTTGTTTTTATCCCTGTTGCTTAAATGTGTTTCTTGTAGGCAGCATACAGTAGAATTTTCTTTTTTAATCCATTCTGCTAATCTGTGTCTTTTTATTGGTGAGTTCAATTCATTTACATTTAGTGTAATTACTGACACTTGAGGATTTTCTATTGCCATTTTCCATATTGCTTTCTGTTAGTTTTGTATCTTGTTTGATTCTTCTCTTATGTTTTTCTGTCTTTTGTTTGTTTGTTTGGTTGGTTGGTTGTAATGCATATTTCTTTCCCCCATTACTTCCTTTTTCAAGTCATGTGCTTCTGTGGTGGTTTGTTAAAGGGTGGTTACCATTAAGTAATGAAAAGGGCATCTACCATGTTCATTGTAGTACACTATCTTTTGAGTGCTTCTACACTCCATTGTTCTTTGCTACTGTTAATCTTCGTCCTCTCCCCTTTATTGTTTTTGTTGTCACAGTTTAAGTTTGGTTTTATTGTGTTCCTGGTGGAGCTTTTACTTTTGGTTTTGTTTTATTTTGTTTTTTGTATCTAGTTGGAAAATCCCCTTTAGTATATCCTGAAGTGAGGGTTTTCTGATGACAAATTCTCTCATCTTTTCTGTGTCTGTGAATGTTTTTATTTCTCCTTTATATTTGAAGGATAGCTTTTACGGGTATAGTATTCTTGGTTGGAAGTTCCTCTCCTTCAGAACTTTAAATATTGGGGTCCCCTCTCTTCTAGCTTGTAGAGTTTTTGCTGAGAAATCTGATGATAATGTAATAGACCTTTCTTTATATGTTGTATTTTTTTTCCCCTGGCTGCCTTGAGAATTTTTTCTTTGTTATTGATTTGTTCCAATTTTATTATGATGTGCCTTGAAGTAGTTTTGTTGGGGTTAAGATAACTCGGTGTTCTATTTGCTTCTTGAATTTGAGGCTTTAGTTCTTTCCACAGGCTTGGGAAATTCTCATTTATTATTTGTTTGAATATGTTCTCCATTCCATTTTCTCTCTCTTTTCCTTCTGATATACCCATTATTCTTATGTTACTCTTTTTGATGGAATCAGACTATTTCTGTTGGGCTTTCTCATTTTTTAAAATTCTTGAGTCTCTCTCTCTCTTCTTCTCTCTGTTGTGCCTCAAGTTGCCTGTCTTCTGTGTCACTAATTCTCTCTTCTATCTGGCCTGTTCTGTTAGCTATGCTTGTTACCTCATTTTTCAGTTCATGAATTGAGTTTTTCATCTCTTTTGCATTTGTTTTTATAGTTCCAATTTCCTTGGTCATATATTCTTTGTTTTCATTGAGTTGTTTTCTGAGCTCCCTATATTGCATTTCTGTGTTTTCTTGTATAGCTCTGAGTATTTTTAGGATTTCTATTTTAAATTCTCTGTCATTTAACACCAAGGTTTACAATCTATTAAAATTTTTTTCTATAAATTTTTTCTCATCTATCTGTGCTACTTCTCTGTCATTTGTATCCATTTTATTTGATTTCCTTTTCCTTTATGAAAATAGCATGTAAAACTGAGGATTATATTGTGCTAAATGGAACAAAACTACCTATAATGGGGGTCTGAGTTGGGGAGAAATGAAAAAGGGCCAAAAAAGGAGGTAGTGACCCACAAAATGCAATAAAGGAAAAAAATTGGATCAAGAATAAAATAGTTTACTTGTAAATAATGGTCAAAGGAGGGATATAGTGAAAGGGATATGAAGAAAACCAGAAAAAGAAGAAAATAAAAAGCAAAAACAAAACAAAAAATATTATTTTATTAAGTGGAACAAAAACCACATAGAATGGAGAGCTGGGGTTGGGGGAAATGCTAATGAGTTAAAAAGCAAAGTAAAAAGCACACAAAATGCCACAAAGAAAAAATTTGAATCCAAAATAAAATAGTTTGTTCATCAGAGAGAATCAAATGAGAGGAAAAGTAAAAGAGGAAAGAAGAAACTAAGAGAGAGGGAGAGAAAAGAAAAGGGAGAAAAAAGAATAAAAAAGAGAGAGTTAAGGGTTTTGGAGTATAACCATCAGAGAGGGAAGAAAAAAAGAAAAGAAGAAAAATATGGGAAATGTAATACTTATTGGTAATGTAGTTCAAGATGAAGAGAAAAGAATAAGATGAGCAGAGAATAAAAGGACCCAGGTGGAAAAAAAATAATAAATAAAGATAAGAAGATGAAAGAAAAAAAAGTGGAAAAAGTTATAAAGTTTGTGGATTTTTCTTGATATTGAGAGGTTATTTTCTTCCTTTTTCCTTTCTCTTTCTCTTTCTGGTCGGTGGCACTGTACCCCAAGCTCTGCCCCTGCGGCATGCTTAGGTAGAGATTTGCAGTTGATGTGTCACTATGGTGACGTCATATACTAGGCCTCAGTCTCATTGGTAGTCGGGTCTTGTTAACATTTGCAAGCTCCAACAATGGGAGAGTCTGTTTTCTTGGAGCCTCTCTCCTTCCTAAATTAGCAGCCTGGTGATCCAGCCATGAGGTTGCCACTGCCACTGCCTGGATAGTAAGAAGCTCAAAGAGCTGGCAAATCACCACTCTATCCCCACTAAGTGCAGAGTTCTGGGTAAAGCTTTATCAGTCAGTGCCATCAGCATAATCAGGCAGGGCTGGGAGCCAATTACTCTTGAGGTGTATTTCTATGAGCCTCTGGGCATGTCCAGTATATCTCAGCACTCTGTGGGACCACTCTCCTCATGCTTTTTGCACTTTGTATTATGTCTTGGTTAACAAAAAAAGATGCCCTACTCGCTGCCTGCAGAACAGGAGGTCTTAAAAGCTGCCAAGTCCCTCTTTTTAGCACACAGCCCTGAGTACGAAAGCTCTGCTAATCAGAGCCACCAGCATAAGCAAGTTTTTGACCCTGTATTGCCCCTGCCCCTCCATGCATGGCAAGAACCACTAAAAAATATTATGTCTCTCATCTTAGATCATGGAGCTGAGAAAAACCTTGTCAACCAGAGCCTCATAAGCCAATTGGGTGGTGGGAAGATTGTGAGTTAAACTAATTTGAGAAATTGGATTCACAGATTTGCTACAGAGACTGTCTGCAAACTGCTTGTATGTCCCTCCCCCAGTGCTAGCCTGAGTGGCTGGCTAGGGCACCCCACCTGCCTGGAGAAAACCGAGTGTAGGAAAGCATAGCTCTGGGTATAAAGGCTCTGTCAACCAGAGCCACCAGCTTAAGCAGGCAGTGGGCAAGCTGAAATATGATCAGGCTCCTTATCAGGGTTTCCCGGGTATGTCTAGTTAAATTTGCTCTTCACAGGCTTCTGCCTTATTGGGAAACCTATACAGCCCAGCCCATCAGCTTCTGTAGTGTTCTCTGGGGTCTGTTCTGAAGGAGTGTATTTCGTATCGGCTGATAGGAAGTTGCCCCAGCCACTGCCTGCTGAGCGAGAGGCCCTAAGAACTATCAAATCCCTCCTTCCAGTTCTCTTTAATTCTCAGATCTGGGGGAGGTGCGCCGCCCCAAGTGGCACAGGCATAGGGAAGCTGGATTTGGTGCGCGCTGTTTGTTCGGGAACCAGGAGCCGCCCAGAAACTCAGGTTTTCTTGTTAGCCTGTGCTTTGGCACGCACTGTTTGTTTGGGGAGCCAGAGCCACACAGGACCTCCGGCTTCCCTGTTAGTCTGTGCCTGGGGGAGGTGTGCCGCCCAGACAGGTCCAGGAGTATGGAAGCTGGCTTAGGTGCGCACTGTTTGTGTGGAAAGCAGGGACAACACAGAAATTCTGGATTCAGCTGACAATCTCGAACCCAGCCCCTCCATCTGGGAACTCAGGTGCCCAAGCCCAAGACATTAGGAACCACTCCCACACAGCCCGGGGTCACCAATCCAGAGACCAGGAAAAACAATGTCCACTCCGCAAGCAAGCCACTTGCCCACCTCTGCTGGGGATCGCTGCCAGTGTCAGCCCTGCATGGGTTGAGTTGCAGGCACACTTTCTCCTCGGCTTGAATGCTTCTACCCTAGCCCTCCCTTTCAGATCCAAGGGAAAAAAGTTTCCTTGGGTCAGTGAGAGAATCGGAATACTTCGTTTTCTGTCCTATTTTCTTCAAAGTGGTCTGTATATTCAAGCCCAATTTTACCTTTATTTGATGCATGCATATTTCAGATGCTCCTGGAATTGTATTTTTGTCTCTAGTTGTTGAACTTGTTGAAATTTCAGGGAGAGGTATTAAAAGACTACTTCACAGCGCCATTTCTCTGATGTCACTTCCCCTAATCTTACATCTAAAAGAACTAAGAAAAGAACAACAAACAAAGCCCAGAGGAAATGAAATAATAAATATCAGAGTGGAAATAAATGACATAGATGCTAAAAAAAAAAACAATACAGAACATCAATAAAACCAAGAGTTGGTTCTTTGAAAAGGTAAACAAGATTGATGAACATTTAACCAGACTCACCAAGAATAAAAGAGAGGGGACTCAAATAAATAAAATTAGAAATGAGAATAGAGAGGTAACAACTGACACAGCAGAAATAAAAAGGATTGTAAGAAAATACTATGAACAACTGTATGCCAAGAAATTAGACAACCTAAGTGAAAAGGATAAATTTCTTGAAAATTTTTCAAAAATCAATCTGGAAGAATCGAAAAACCTACATAGACCAACCTCATCAAATGAGATTGAAACAGTTATCAAAACACTTCCAACAAACAAAAGTCCTGGATGTGATGACTTCACAGGTGAATTTTACCAAATATTCAAAGAAAAACTAACTCTTATCCTTCTCAAGCTATTTCAAAAAATTCAAGAGGAGGGAAGACTTCCAAGTCTTTATGCTCGCCTCATAAAAGACTTCCTTTTATGAGGCAAGCATAATCCTCATTTCAAAACCATGCAAAGACACTATAAAGAAAGAAAACTAGCAGCCAATATACCTGATAAACTTAGATGCTAAAAATTTCGACAAAATATTAGCAAACCAGAACCAGCAATACATGAAAAATATTATACATCATAATCAAGTGGGATTTATTCTAGGGAGGCAAGGCTAGGACAATATTCACAAGACAATTAATGTGATTTATCACATAAACAAAAGTAAGAAGAAAAACCACATGATGCAGAATAAGCTTTTGATAAAATCCAGCACCCATTCATGATCAAAACTCTCAGCAAAGTGGAAATACAGGGAACATATATCAACATTATAAAGGCCATCTATGACAAACCCATGGCCAGCATCATACTCAATGGGAAAAAATTAAAAGCAATCCCCTTAACATCAGGAACAAGGTAGGGTTGCCCCCCTTTCACCACTCTTATTCAGCATAGTACTGCAAGTTCTAGCCACAGCAATTAGACAAGAAGAAAAAATAAAAGGCATACAGATTGAAAAAGAAGAAATAAAGCTATTATTATTTGCTGATGACATGATACTGTACATAGAAAACCCTAAAGTCTCAATCAAAAAAACTACTGGACCTGATAAATAAATTCAGCAAGGTGGCAGGATATAAAATTATTATTCAGAAATCAGGGGCATTTTTATACACCAACAATGAACTGTCTGAAAGAGAAATTAAGAAAACAATCTCCTTCATTATTGCAACAAAAAAAATAAAGTACCTAGGAGTAAATTTAACCAAAGAGGTTAAAAACTTGTACTCAGAAAATTATAAAACATTCATAGAAGTAACCAAGGAAGATAGAAACAAGTGGAAGCATAGACTGTGTTCATGGCTAGGAAGAATAAACATCATTAAAATGTCTATATTACCCAAAGCAATCTATAAATTCATTGCAATTCCTATTAATAAACCAATGGCATACTTCAAAGATATAGAACAAATATTCCAAAAATTTATATGGAACCAAAAAGGAACACAAATAGCTTCAGCAAGCTTAACAAAAGAAGAATAAAGTGGGTGGTATCACACTTCCTGATATAAAGTTATACTACAAGGCCATTGTACTCAAAACAGCTTGGTTCTGGCATAAGAACAGGCATAGAGATCAATAAAACAAAACAGAGAATCCAGAAATAAACCCACACCTATATGGACAATTGATATTTGACAAAGGAGGTAAAAGCATACAATGGAATAAAGACAGTCTCTTTAACAAATGGTGTTAGGAAAATTGAACAGGTACTTGCAAGAAATGAAACTAGACCACTAACTTACACCATACACAAAAATAAACTCAAAATAGATAAAAGTTTTAAATGAAAGGCGTGAAACAATAATCATCTTGGAAGAAAACATAGGTAGTAAGCTCTCTGACATCTCTTGCAGCAATATATTTACTGATTTATCTCCATGGGCAAGTGAAATAAAGGACAGGATGGGACTATATCAAGCTAAAATGCTTTTGCACAGCTAAAGACTATAGGAACAAAATAAAAATACTAACCACACAATCAAAGAATGTATTCGACAATAAGTCTGATAAGGGGTTAATAACCAAAATTTATAAAAAAAACTTGTAAAATTCAACACCAGGAAAGTAAACAACCCAATCAAAAAATGGGCAAAAGAGCTGAATAGACACTTCTCTAAAGAGGACAGGCAGGTGGCCAATAGATGAAAAAAGGTTCAACATCACTAATCATTAGAGAAATACAAATTGAAACCACAATGAGATACCACCTCACACCAGTCAGAATGGCACTCATCAGCAAAACAACACAGAATAAGTGCTGGCGAGGATGTGGAGAAAAGGGAACCCTCTTGCACTGCTGGTGGGAATGCGGACTGGTGCAGCCACTGTGGAAAACAGTATGGATATTCCTCAAAAAATTTAAAATGGAAATGCCTTTTGACCCAGCCATTCCACTTTTAGAAATATATCCTAAGAATACCAAATCACTAATTCAAAAGAAGAAATGCACCCCCATGTTTATTGCAGAATTGTTTACAATAGCCAGGATCTGGAAACAGCCCAAGTGTCCATCAGTGGATGCACGGATTAAAAAGCAATGGTACAAAGAAAAGAGCGATGGTACATATACACAATGGAACATTACATGGCCATGAAAAAGAAGAAAATATTACCTTTTGTGACAACATGGATGGACCTGGAGACTATTATGCTAAGTGAAATAAGCCAGACATTCGAGAAAGGAAAATATCATATGACTTCACTCATATGAGGAATTTAATGAACAATGTGAACTGAGGAACTCAATAGAGGTAGATGTGGGATTGAAGGGACCAGAGGGAAAGTGGTCTGAGGGAAAGGGGAGGAGAAGATGGAATCAGAGAAGGGAAAGAGATTAATAAATTATATATACATAACACAGAGTTATAGAGAGCAGGAGAGTAAATTCTAAAGGGAAGTGGGGAGGGTGTGGGGAGTAGGGGGTAAAAGGGGGTATCAAAGGGAACATTGGGTTGGGGTGGAGGGAGATATATTCGGTAGGACACTTGAATATATGTAAGCACAATAAGTTAAAATCAATAAAAAATTTAAAAAGAAAAAAAGGAAGGCTACACTGTCAATCTTGAGTGTGCATTAAACTCAGAGTTTCAGAGTTCTGGGGTATTTGTTTTGACCTGCAAAGCATGTAGGAAACAAATGCAATAATGAAGTGCTTTGTTATAAATGTTGCATTGCCAGTCTTGATTAGCTAAAATTTATACCTGAAAGTAGCTTAAATCCTCAACTTGTTTGAGGCAGCTTAATATAGTTAAAAAGTGATAGTGTATGGAATATGGTTGACCTGGTTTCAAGCCTGATGACCCTCTGACACTCAGTTTCTTCATTAGTCAAAAGGAAATAACAAGTCACATTATAAAATAGTTGTGAAATGAAATAAAGCAAAATTCTTACAATATCTTTTTCTTGTTTTCTTGTTTTTATGGTTTCAAAGGTTCTGGAAAGATTTTTTTATTATTTAGAAAAGTCTATTTAACAGGGTGACATTGATCAGTAAGAGTACATAGGTTTCAGGTGAACATTTCTATAGCATTTGAACTTTTGATTATGTTGTATACCCATCACCCAAAGTCAAATCATTTTCCATCACTGCATATTTGTCCCTCTTTAATCCATTCCCCCACCCCATATTTCTCTCCTCCTGATAACCACTTCACTTTTATCTATGTCCATGAGTCTCTAATTTATATCCCACCTATGTGTAAAATCATACAGTTTTTAGCTTTTTCTGATTTACTTATTTCACTCAGTAATATGTTCTCAAGGTCCATCCATGTTGTCCTAAATGTCACTATGTCATCATTTCTTATGGTTGAGTAGTATTCCATTGAATCTTCTTTATCTAATCCTCTATTGAGGGACACTTTGGTTATTTCAATGTCTTGGCCACTGTGAACAATGGTGCAATGAACATGGGAGGGCATGGGTCTTTATGTACCAATGTTTTTGAGTTTTGAAGGTAGATACCCATTCAAGGGATTGCTGAGTCATATGGTAATTCTATTCTTAATATTTTGGAGAACCACCATACTTTCTTCCACAATGGTTGTACTAACATGCATTCTCACCAGGAGTGAATGAGGGTTCCTTTTTCTCCACAGCCTCTCCAACACTTATTATCTGTCTTGTTGATAATAGCCACTCTTACCGGTGAGAGCTGGTTGGTATCTTATTGTAATTTTGATTAGCATTTGTCAAATACTCGTGAAGTGGAGCATCTTTTCATATATCTGTTGGCCATTTTTATGTCTTCTTGGGAGAAGTGTCTGTTCAGGTCCTCTCCCCATTTTTTAATTGAATTGTTTGTTGCTGAGCTTTTTGAGTTCTTTATATATTTTGGATATTAACCCCTTATCTGAGCTGTTGTTTGAAAATATCATCTCCTATTTAGTTGGCTAAATGTACAGAAGCTTTTTAGTTTGATATAGTTCCATTCATTTATTTTTGTCTTTACTTCCCTTGCCTTTGGGGTTAAATTCATAAATTGTTCTCTACGGCCAACATTCATGACCTTAGTACCTGTTTTCTTCTATGTGACTTATTGTTTCAGATTTTATATTTAGATTTTTTATTCATTTTGAATTAATATTTGTGCAGGGGGATAAACTATATTGAAATTTAATTCTTTCTAATTTTCCCAGCACCATCTGTTGAAGAAGCTTTCATTTTTACATTGTGGTTTTGGCTCCTTTGTCAAAGATGATTTGTCTATATATATGTTATTTGTTTTGTGAGCTCTCAGTTTTGTTCCATTGGTCTGTATGTCTGTTTTTCTGCCAATACCATGCTGTTTTGATTATTGTGGGCTTATAGTATATTTTGCAGTCAGGTAGTGTGATACCGCTGTCCTTTTTATTATTTTTTTTTTCTCCTCAGGATTGCTTTGGCTGTTCACAGTTTTTTGTGGTGCCAAACAAACCTGGTGATTTTTTGTTCTATTTCTTTTACAAAATGACATTAGGATTTTGATTGGGATTGCATTAAATTTGTATATTGCTTTAAGTAATATCACCATTTTAACTATGTTGGTTCTTCCAATCCACGAACATGGAATATTTTTCCATTTTACTGTGTCTTTTTCAATTTCTTTCAATAATGTTTTGTAGTTTTCAGTATATAGATCTTTTATATACTATGTTAAGTTTATTCTTAGGTATTTTATTTTGTTGTTGTTGTTCTTGCAATTTTAAAAGGAATTATATTTTTAGTTTATTTTTTTAAGTTTTATTATTGGCATATAGGGTAACAGTAGACTTTGATATATTGATTTTGTATCCTGCAACTTTACTGTATTGGTTTATTGTTTCTTTTTTTTTTTTTTTTTTTTTTTTTTTTGAGTCTTTGGTGTTTTCTATATACAGGATTATGTAATCTGCAAAAAGTAATATCTTTACTTATTCTTTCCCATTATGAATGACTTATATTTCTTTCTCTCATCTGATTGCTCTGGCTAAGACTTCCAGAACTATGTTGAATAAAAGTGGAGAGAATGGGTAGCCTTTTTGTGTTCCTGATGTTAAAGGAGAAGCCTTCATTTTTTCACCATTTAGTGTAATATTAGCTGGTGATCTGTCATATATAGCCTTTATTATATTGAGGTACTTTTCTTCTATTCTGATTTTATTGAGTGTTTCAAACATAAAGGGATGTTTTATCTTACTAAATGCCTTTTCTTCATCTATTGACAGGATCATATGGTTTTTGTTTTGTTGATGTGGTGTATTATGTTGATCAATTTACATATGTTGAATCATCCTGTGATCCTGGAATGAATCTCTTGATTATGATGTACTATTTTTTTTAATCAGTTGTTGTATTTGATTTTTTAGTATTTTGTTAGTAGTTTTGCATCTGTATTCATTAGGATATTGGTCTGTAGTTTTCTTTTTTGTGTGTATGTTTGTCCTTGTGAGATATTGGTATAAGGGTTAGGTTGGTCTCATAAAATGTGTTAGGGAGTATTTCTTCTTCTTATATGTTTTGGAAGACTTTGAGATAGATAGGTACCAAATCATCTTTGAATAATTGGTAGAATTCACTAGTGTAGCCATCTAGTCCTGGACTTTTATTTTCCAGGAGGTGTTTGATAGGTGTTCCTATTTTCTCCCTGCTTATATGTCTATTTAGGATTTCCATATTTTTTCAATAAATTCATACTTTTGGTTTCTAAATCTACATCATTTTAAATATACAGTATAATTGCCTGCCTTCTCAAAATTAGAAATATATTAATATAAATTAGTATCACAATAAAAATATCACATTAAAATCTCATAAATACAATGTGCCCATAAAGTCATGGTGCACTTTTGACCGGTCGACCGGTCAAAAATGCACCATGACTTTACGGACACACTGTGTATTATCCCTCCATTTATACAAAATGTAAAATTAAGATTTTTTCCAATATATTGCATTTATATCACAGAATTAACTATGTGGAGTAATAAAATTATCTGTGAAATTCAGAAAACAAGCATTTCAAAATGCATTTTATATAACTATTATCACATGTAAATTTATATAAAAATATATAAGTAATAAACTTAAATTTTAATGCATTTAAGAGAACTCTAAATCAATCATAATTTGGAATTTGTGGGAAGTCTTTTATGTTTGCATGGAAAGAAATAGTTACTGTTTTCAGCTTAGAAAAGGTCATTTGAAACTAAAGCCTTTGTAATAAAATCAAATGTTTTCATGTTTGTAGAGTGTTTTAGTTCATTCCTTTGACGAATTGATGCAAAAATATAATTAGTTGCAATTTAACAAGGACTTGCTGAGCTACCATTGTTTTCTTAGATTTGATCCAGATAATGTCAGGAATATCAAGAAATTGAATGTCAGTTGACAAATCTCACTTTCTGATTCCATATTTTTCCAACCATCTTTTAACCCCACGAGAACCACCAACTTATTAATATCACTACATTCTCAGAAATTCTTCCATTCTTGATGTTTTCTCTGGCTTTTTTGTATGACTTAATATTGCATGGTCAATTATCAAATCCACTCTCTACCTACTGTTGAAGTATCTGGGAAAATAATCCTCAATCACACTAATTGTTATCACTTTAAGGTTATGAATGCAATACCAAAGTATAGCCGTAAATGCTTTCCAATTTCTTTTATCCTTTGATTTTTGTCTCCTGATGACTATTTCACATGTTATCCTCTGTTTACCCACTTTCCACATCTCCTCTACCATCTTCATGGCTATTGATCCACTTTACTGAGAATAAAGATAACATCCACATTCTGGTACCATAATATCTACCCATCTACCAGCATCTGCACCCATATTCTCTGATTCTTCCTATTAGTACAGATGAAATACCCCTGTTTCTCTCTGAAGCCAATCTCTCCACTAAATAACCATCTCCTCTTGTCTTCTCAAAGATATGACTCTAGGAATTCTCCTCAGTCTACACCAGGCATACTTAAGTTTTATAACATTTTCACTATTTATTCTTTCTGTCTGAAATGCTCTTACTTTCTACCCTCAGACGTGCAGGCACCAGTATCCCTATCTCTCTTACCTTCTTCACAATAAGGCTTACCCTAACTACCTTAAAGTTGCAATTTTCAGGCATTTCTGACCCATCTTTATTCTACTTTATTTACCTTTTTTCTATAGTATGCCTCATTTGGAAAATACTATATAATTTTATGTATTATATGCATTCCTCTGCTACAATATCAGTTCCACAAATAAAGAGAACATATCTCTACTTCACACTGTATTTTTAATGTTTATTACAGTTTTTATCACAGGGTAGGAACTGTACTAAATAGTTGTTAAGTGTATGAATGACTTCCCTTTTAGGAACATTATAATTATAGTTAGGTACTCAAAACTAAGAGATTCAAATGACAAAGTAGTGATTCCTCAATTTATAATTACATATTATCTCTCATTTTTTCTGTCTTATTTAATTTCATACAGAATACAATTTCAAATATTAAGCATTAAAAAGAGAGAGTCATAACTACTTAAACAGTTGAGTAAATTTTTATGCAGATAATAGAATTTAAATGTATTTATATGGATAATGTTTAGACTCGGAATTTAGATGAGAGAGTGATGGAGACAGGTAAAAATTATAACACATTAAATTGTATATTCAGAAAATGAAATTAAATGACAGCATATATTGTAGATTATAATATTTCATTTAGATTTGCCTTTTAAGGATATTTTATTTATCATCATAGGAATCAATGTTGCTGTTGCTATTGTTGACATCTATATTTATAATGACAAAATTATTTGGTATATTTAATTTCCACATTTACCTGTTGCATTGGGCAAAAAATATTTTTACACTTTAATTAGATAAAACCAACTTAAAGCCTAATATTTTAAATAACACTTAGTTTTGGTTTTATTTTTACATCAATAATCATTTTTATACTTAAATAAAGTTGAACAATATATTAATTACTAATGTAAAATCTTCTGTCAAGATTTGTTTATCTGTATTAGTAATAAGCATGGTAGTCCAAGTGAAAACAACTAACAGAATGTACTAATACCTAAATCTAACAAAAGTCTTCCAACTTATCCCATGTTAGGAAGGAAGGATGCATATTGGATTGATTTCAGAATTCTTCCCTCTCCCACACAGAAGGGAAATGGTCAAGTGTAGGCAGCGAGAGAGAGAACAAGAATGAAAAACCTACAAAGTGAAGTAGCTCTTGAATAACTGAAAATAGAAAAGTGATGTTTTCCACCTAATTTTATTTTTAAAAAAGGGGGTGTGTAAATAGCAAAGAAAACAATCAGATAAAGTAGTCTATTATGTTTTTTCTTCAAGATATTAATATTTTGTTAGTGCAATTATAAATAATCCGATGTGTTATAAGCTTTGTTTCTAAGATGCTTTACATTCAGAATACAGAAAGGTTATTTCTCATTTTACAGTATTTCTGTGGACATATTCAAAAAAGATTTTGTGGTACAGTTGCTGAAGTAAATGTATTTGGAAAATATTACCATGGTGTTCTAATTTATGTAGTAAATATTTTTAATGTCATCTATGTGTGAAAAGGGAAGTTGTCCAGTTCTTAAGTTAAATATAACACTTTGCCTATAAAAACACAGTATTTTCTGTGTAATCATTTTAGAGTACCATTTTCATTGTTTGTTTAGCCTGGATTTTAATCTAGTCTAAATCTAATGAGCTTGAATCTCCAGGGATTCTCAAAAGAATTGAACTTGTGATGCTCTTAGGAACCTGTACTGGAAAGTCTATGTCATGTCCTAAAAAATAGGGATTCAAACTTGAATTTTATGGTCTACAAATGTTTTATATTGTTCTTTACAGTAATGACAAGTAAAAATAATTGGAATAAAATATATTGTTAAAGGAAGATAAAATTATCTCTGTTTTTGGATAAATAAATTTGAAAATCAATACAAAGTTTTTTTAGAAAAGGTATATGTATGTGTGTAATTAATATACAATTTAAGAATACATATATATATATATATATATATATATATATATATATATATATATATATAACCTTTTTTATTCATCAAAGACTATGTTTCAAAGGACCAGACAGACCAGTTTCAAAGATTGGCTAATAAAAATGTGGATTCTACAGTAAAATCTAACATAACTTTAATAGGAAATAAAAATGAAGCAAAGAGGAACAAGATGTATGATGTTAAAAAAAATGAATTAAATCCCACATATATGCATTTTCATCTGTAAACCTTCATTAATTATTTAAAAAGTCACTTAATTCTTGTGAATGTGTTGTGTTCATCCATAAAATGAAAATAATATTGCCTAATATACCTTCCTTACAAGATTATTAAATGAATTAAATTACTTTACACACTGGCATAGAGAAGTCTAAGTTACCTTTCCTCTTATTAATACATGAATTTTATCTATTATTTATTAGGAACTTATTAAGTGCCAGACATAATGCTAAGTGCTTAACATTAATACCTTCTATTACTCAGAACACATCTTTAAATTAGGCAAGAAATGAGTGACACTCAAATATTATAATGTCTGCCTAAGATTACATGGCTAGTTAAGTGCTAATATAGTCACTCTTCCAAACTGCGCTGTTAACTACTACACATTCTTTTTCTCCATATTTAGATTGTACTTCAAATTGAGGTTACACTCTAAGAACTTTTGCTAATTTCTTAGTCCTATATGTTAGTATGTATGATAATGTTCCCTCAGCACTTATTTTTCCAAAAGTGTTCCAACCTTCATAAACAAATTAAGATAGCTATAAGAACCTTAGCAAAAATACAAAAATATTGCTCAGGATAAACTAGTTATACATTTATAACATATAAATATATGTAAAATGCATATTCATGCATATGTTTTTATAATTTACTCCCCATCTGCAAGAGCATTTATGTAAGCTTCTATATTGATTGGACATCGGAATATTCTTGCAGCTCACTAATTCCTACCTCTTTGCTCTGTTTTTATAAGGAGGTGAATTTTACCAATTTACACCTCGAGCCAGTTCCTTTTGACCTGGTTGTTGGTTTCTTTTTGACTGATACCCTCTACTTCCATTAATTTCTAGTAATTCTAGATAACATTTATGCAGCCATTTCTGCCAATTGTTTTATTTGATTTATCTCTTTCAATCCTCACTGCAACTATGTGATGAAACCATTTATATAATCACTATTCTTTACAGCAAGAAACTAGGACTTGTCAAAGGTCACTCAACCCATGAGTGATAAAGCAGGGATTCCATCTTAATCCAATAAATATACTCTTCTCTGAACAATTTTAAGTTTAAACTGCGAACAACATAATGCAATTTTAATGTAGTGGCATTTTTAACACAGCAAGAAATTCCATTTTCAGTAGAAAATAGGAAGACACAGTCTTTTCTTTAATATTGTGTTTTATTTGCTTCTGCTTTCATATCTTGGTTTATACTTGATTTCAGGAAATAGTGTAGCATTTTAAGGCAGTGTGGGCAGATGTCATCAGGTACACCAGTGTGTAATAAGTCCCGATTGGTTACTGAATAGAAAATGGTAAAGGGAGAGAAGAAGATGCCTTACACCCTTCTTGGTTGCAGATATCCAAAATAAATATGAATACGCAGAAAAAAATGATGAGGATAGTTTAAGGATTAGATTAGTGACTTCTTTGCAATTGTTATTGTCTAGGTAATAAGGGCACTTCTAGGTGTTACAGCTTTCTAAAAAGGAGAATTGTTCTTTCTCTTTCAATTCATACACAGTGGAGCTCCTAAAACTCTTTGGGTTCTTATTAAGAAGGCAAAATACTTTAGCAATAATTTTAGAACAGGCTAGTTTCTAATGAACTTTCACATAAGGAAGAATGGCATGAGAAATGTCCCATACTCTCTTTCATACCTCTACTTTACACTGAATTAATGACCTGAGTTGGTATGGCTACCCTCCTGCTGCTTCACTGGGCTTCCAGGTCCTGTGGTCACAATGGTCCAGGTCAACTGAATCAGGAAAGTAAAGGGTTTTCTTTCTTAAGTGTCCATCATCAAAAAGTTTAACTAAATCTTGCTACAAAATGATTCTCGTTATTCTGTCAAATATGATGTAATTAGCAGGACTAATATTTCATGAAAATTTTTTATATCCTTAAAAACAGTTTCAAAAATGGAGAATAAGTAGTATGGCAAACTTTTCGGAATGGCTTCATAGAGCTCTTTTCTCATTTAACTTTTGCAGGGGCTACTATATTTGATTCATTTGTATCAATTGATTGAAAGGTCCTCCACATCTTTTATTCCTGACTCATATTTAGGATGAGGCTTTGTGGCTTACTGATTCTCAGTAAGAAACACTTGTGTTTTTCTGTCACCTAGCCAACAGCACAGCTGTGGCAGCAGATGAACAGTTTTTTAAGGGCAATCATCTAGGCTGGTTGCCTCAGAGTCTCCAGAGAGGACCAGGAAGGGCTGCTCACCCCTTCACCTTTCAGGCAGAGGCAGAACTGCACTCCATGCCAAAAAGGAAAAATGGCGTAAGATTTGTTAGAGCCCGCTATTAGTTTGGGAATATCTATTTGTTTTGTGATTTTGCCTCAGATGTTTTTCAGGTGTATATGCACAATCTTCTCCCTCTTATAAAAAGAAGGGAGCAAAGATTTTATCTTCTGTATTCTTATATATATTGATTTCCCTTTTCTCCAAGAGTGGCACGATAATAACTAAATATACCCAAACTATTTTTATTTTTAGAAATGTAAAGACACAAGATCTATCTTATACCAAATATATAACTGTCTTTGATTTTATATCCAATTTCTAATTATTACTATCATAAAATATTTAACATACAAATTTGATTATTAAAATGTATGTATATATGATGTACAAACATGTAACATTAGCTATTATTTTTACATAAATGATAACAATAGTTTTATACTGTGTATTTAATTAATTATTTTTAATATTAGAATTATAGCTCAGAGAATTTTTACAGGAACATTTTCATGTTTGTTTGTTTGTTTGCATTTTAGGTGTACAAGAATTTCCAGAAAACATAAAGTGCTGTAAGTGTTTAACAATTATTGAAGCCAGTGTCAATCCTATTTCTAAGTAAGTATGACTGATTTTATTTTATTTATTTTATATTTCTAATGAAATAATGTGCAAAAATAAAACAAATTTACATAATAAATTCATTTTAAATGCTGCACTTAAAAATCAATTTAATAAATGATGGGAAAAATATTCAAATCATAATAGTTCGACAAAAGATTAAAAACAATGCTGAGTAACAATGAAGACTTAATTGTTGCAAGATGCCATTATTTTGAAGCAAACAGTATCATCATTATTCTGTGGTTCTCAGGCAACATTCCATTGAAGTGTACTGAAACTAAGGAAACAGTTATTAGTTATGATGATGATGAAAAATTAGCATCAAGGATCTGATGAAAGTCCAAGAAAGTGCAAAAGTTTAAGGTATCTACAGAGTCATGAAAATGGCTAATTATCTACTTCAAACTGGAGAAGGTGTTAACTATAATAAAAGGTTGTATTTGTGAACCAGAGATTATAAGAAGAGCAAAAAGACAAGTCTATGAGGATAGCAGAATGGAGGAAATGGATAGTAAAGGTACTGTGATCAGACATAGGGTATTAGCAGTTCATGATTTGTTATTAGAGAAATACCATGGGAAAATGAGACCTAGCATGTGACATGTTGGCAAATTAGTGTAATAGTGATAGAGTGTACTGTTAATCAAATAGGTTAGTCAATGGATTGGATGAACCATGAACCTCTATGTTAAAGTCACTTAACAATGGAAGAGGAATTAAAATCTAGAAAAGCTATTGACAGTAGTGATATTTGGAGGAGGTTGAGACAAATGAGTGAAATTGAGATGCTGATAATGAGTTTCAGAGTTAGCCTGGCATTTTTAATTCTACAAAATTGAAACTAGGATTTGAGAAAACTTCTTCAGACTTTTGTCTACATGATGTTGGAGAAACTGAAGCCCATTGGAAAGTCATTTAATGAATAAAGTTGTTTTAGAAGACCAAACGAAGTTTATCAAAGAAAATATGAAGGGGGATCTTTCACTAACTGAGTTGAGGGGAGGGAGTAATTAAGATGGTTTCTCTATGGATTATGAGAAGATGAAAATAGGAATGAAATAGAATGTAAGTGGAAAATACTGAAATTTAGAAGAAGATATTTATACCAGCAATTTATTAGTGTTTTTATTACTCTTCATTATCCTCAGAATTTGGTACTATGAAGTTTTTTTTTCTCATTTCTCTTTAGCCAGTCTAGTAGATGTGGTATCTCATGACAGTATCTCATAGTAGTTTTACCTTACATTTTTAATGTTAAAATAGCATCTTTCCATGTACTTACTTATTTACAATCTGTATTACTTCTTAAGTAAAGTTCATATCTTTTGTTCATTTATATAAACTTCTGTTTTTATTATTGATTTATTAGAATTTTTATATATTCTGGCTAAAAGTCCTTTATCAGATATTTGTTTGTAAAAAATTGCTCCTATTCTATAATTTATTTTTCCATTTTATAGATAATGATTTTCAAAGAAAAGTTTTCAGTTTTGAAAAGTCCTAGTTATATGGTTTTTAATGTCTTATGTTTCTTGTTTTTATTTTAGTAATCTTTGCTAAATTCATAGTCATAAAAATTTCTTTTATGTTTTCCTCTGGAACTTTTATAGTTGAGCTTTTACAGTTAAGTCTCAGATTCATTTAAAACTGAATTTTAAATATGGGCAAAGTATAAGGATCATATGGTTCCAATTGTTTCAGTATCATTTGTTGAGAAGATTATTTTTTCTTTATAAAATCACCTGAGTACATTTTAGAAATCAGTTAATCATATGTGTTTGGTTTTGTTTCTGAATTCTCTGCTTTGTACATTAATCTATATGCCATTTTCTTACTGACAAGTAACCCATGAAAGAAGACAGTTTTATTTTTTTCAATCCGCATGCCTTTATTTATTTTTCTTATTTTATTGTACTCCCTATGGTGTCCTGTGCAATGTTGAATAAGAGGTGAAAGAGACATCACTACCTTGTTTCCAGACTCAGGAGAAAGCATTCAGACTTTCACCATTCTGTGTGACTCTTACTTGTTTTTTCAAACATGTCCTTCATTATGTTGAGGAAATTTTTAAAAATCAGTTTCTTACTTCCTTCTAAGCCCTCCTCAGCAGGGTCCTCAAAGTTTAGATTTCTATTTTTCATTCTTCTCAAGGAAATCTAAGCTTTCTTCATGATGCTTTTCAACAATTGTTCAGTCTCTGACAACTGCCAGGTTCCAAAGATACTCCACATGGTTAGGCATTTATTATAACAGAATCCCAATTCCAGATACCAAATTCTGTGTTCGTTTTCTAATGCTGCATAAGAAATTACTAGAAGCTGAGTGGATCTAAACAACACATATTTATTATCTTTTTGTTTCTGTGAGTTGGGAATCTGGCCATGGTTCAGCTGAATTCCCTGCTTCAGAGTTTCATCAGGCTGCTGTCACGGCATTAGTCAGATGTGTTCTCTCTCATCTGGAGGCTCAACTGAAGAAGAATTCACTTTCAAGCTCATTCAGGTTATTGGCAGAATTTCTGTGCTTGTTGTTATCAAATGAGAGCCCCAGCTTTTTTCTGGCTGTCAGCTGAAGGCCACTTTGGGTACCTAAAAGCTGGTACAGTTCCCAGCCATGTGACTCTCTC
This sequence comes from Rhynchonycteris naso, assembly GCA_037038555.1. Lineage (NCBI taxonomy): Eukaryota > Metazoa > Chordata > Mammalia > Chiroptera > Emballonuridae > Rhynchonycteris > Rhynchonycteris naso. The sequence goes on along the minus strand of CM072997.1, from coordinate 178,650,586 downwards.
CATAGGCAGTTCACAATATAGCAACTTGTTTCTTCAAGGCCAATAGCTGAATAGAGTGAATCTCCCAGTAGGGTGGAGTCATATAATTTACAGTTATGGGACTGACATCTCCTCATATTCACTGTATTTTGTTAATCAGAAGCAAGTCACAAGACCTATCACACTCCAAAGGAGACAATTATACAAAGGCATGAATATCAAGAAGTGAAGGTCATGGGTGCTACCTTAGAACCTGTCCACCACGTCTTGATATCTGGTTTGCTGAGACTCTTTATTGCCAGTCGATGTTGAATTATTTCAAAGCTTTTTTTTTTAAGCATCTATTGATATAATTATATGGCTTTACTTTTTTAATTTAATGATATGTTGAATTAAACATATTGGTTTTTGAATATCATTTAACTTTCTTTTCCAGGTATAAATTCTATTTGATTATGATAATATTTTTGATGGGATGAGGAGGTCTCTCTGCAGGCTTTTCCTATAAGAGCTGCTTGCATTCCCAAAAAGCTTTATTTTTATAGTGCAAAGCAGAGTTATTTTACAAAACAAAAGAAAGCTTGGATACAAAGTCACATTTCTGAGGCAACCCAAGAATTCTTGGTTATATTAATATTTTGTAAAGAATTTGTTATCTATATTCATGAAGTATATTAGTCTGAACATTCTTTTCTTGTAATGTGTTTGTCTGATTTTGGTATCAGGGTAAAACTGGCCTCATAAAAATTGTTGGGGTATGTATTTTTCTCTTTTCTACAAAATGATTTTATAGAATCAAAAATATTTTTTCCTTAAATGTTGGTAGAATTTGCCAATGCAGCCACCTGGGCTTGAATAAAGTTTCTTTGTGGAGAAGTTTTTAATTACAAATTTAATTTCCATAATAGCTATAGAGCTATTCCAATTACTCTTTTCTTTTCTTGAGTGAGCATTTGTAGTTTGTGCTTTCCAATAAATAGCACATCTCATGTAAGTTTTTAAATTTATTGACATTTCATTTATTATATTTTTAATAGCCCTTTAATATCCATGGGTCTTCTAGTGGTACTTTCTTTTTCATTTCTGGTATCAATAATGTGTGTCTTCTTTCTTTTTCTTTGATTTTTTTAAAATTTTTCAGTTTGACTAAAAATTTATTAATTCTTTTCTCTTTTCAAACAACAAGATTTGGGTTTCATTGATTGTTTTAATATGATGCTGTTCTGTTCATTTTATTTGACCCAAATAATCTACAAAAAGTAAGTCATTAAAACTTTGGAATACTCCTGACCAGGCAGTGGCACAGTGGATAGAGCATCGGACTGGGATGTGGAAGACCCAGGTTCGAGACTCCGAGGTCGCCAGCTTGAGCACAGGCCCATCTGGCTTGAGCAAGAGCTCGCCAGCTTGGACCCAAGGTCGCTGGCTCCAGCAAGGGGTTGCTTGGTCTGCTGAAGGCCTGCGGTCAAGGCACATGTGAGAAAGCAATCAATGAACAACTATGGTGTTGCAACAGCAACGAAAAACTAATGATTCATGCTTCTCACCTTTCTCCGTTCCTGTCTGTCTGTTCCTATCTATCCCTCTCTCTGACTCTCTCTCTCTGTCCTTGGAAAAAGAAAAAAACTTTGGAATACAAAAGTTATAGTTTTGAGTGTTTTCATCTTAGTTCTAGTTTTAGATGTGAACTTTATAGTATAGTATAGTATAGTATAGTATAGTATAGTATAGTATAGTATAGTATAGTATAGTCTGAATACCCTAACCAAGGCATTGGTGAAAATTACCACAATGCAACTGAAAACAACTACTCAGTGAAAAAAAAAACATGGAACAATATTTATTGAGAACCTGTCATTTCTCAGGATTTTAGAAACACTATTTTATTTTCAACTTCATAGCAACTTTAAGAAGTAGGTAAATCTTATTGAGATACCTTTTTAAAGATCAAAACACATGAAGCTTGTATTTGAATCCTGTGTTTTGCTATATTTTACCAATTGTGAAGAAGTGTTTTGGTTTTAATTAAATGGCACATTTAAAAATTTTTGAAATATTCTTAATGTTCACCATTAAGAAAATTAAAAATAAATTATAGCACATTTACTGTATGGGTACAAGTATTATGTAGTAAGTAACCATATGGCTCTGTTTACTCAAGTCATCCCAGTTTACAACTTTTGATGTGTCATGATTGATAATAGCTCCCTTTTAACTCTCAAAAATGTCCTGGGTTGAATGATAGATTATGTAGTTGCTCTGGTATACAACCAAATTGAAAGATAAATAGAAAATAAAGGGAAATTTAATGATACAATTGTACATTGATATTAAAACAACTAATTAGAAATTAGATTAGAAATACATGAAATGGTATGGATAGTTGTGTTAAGGTGGAATTCTGAGCAGTATTTATTCTCTTTATGTTACAACCTTCTGTAATATTGTTATATTAATTTTATATATTTAGGTTGTTTAAATTTAAAGATTTAGATGTAAAGTATTTTTCCAGTAGAGTAAAAGACTTTATATTAGCTTCTTAATCACAACATATAAAACCTGTAATTTAATTTGGTTCAACTATTCTAGCAGAGGTCAGTGCTTGTAATACATTTTTATTTAACTTCTAAAGTAAATGAGATTAGAAAAAAATGTTGAAACAAGGATATCTGCAGCCTTTCTTAATTTTTCTATTTCAACAATAGTATTAATAAGAATATTTAAATTAGTATTACATATTGAAATATCAGAATAAAAACAACACTACATCTTGTAAAAGTTCTACAGTTGCTCCCATTTACTGAGTTTTTACTGTGGGGCAGGCCATCATTTGATCATTAAAACAACAATGGAAGTGGATGTAAACATCATCATTTTAAAAATAAGAAAACTGAGTCTTTCAAAATTTTGCAAATGTCATCACAAATTGGAAAAACTGTGATTCAAACCCAGGTCTTTTGACATCAATGGCCACGTACTCAACCACTAAACCATATTCTGGTTCTATTATCCTTTTTTTGTTATAATTTAATTGCCACCTTTACATTAAGAAATTAGTAAAATTAATGTTTTCTTAGCATGGAGAGAATTATTTACCAAGATATATGTAAAAATTTATTTTTTGAATTTTTTAATAAATCAGACAAATGTGGAAAACTGGCATTTATTTTAGGATAGTAAGATAATTTTATTATTGAGAGCCCCTTAACTTAGTGTAAAATGTTGGATTTTATTGAATAGCTTGGAAAGAGATAAAGCAACCCATGCTTGCCATCTTCATCACTAGGGGTTATCTGCTTTCTTGCTGCTCCTTGAGTATTCCTCTGGAAATGGTAATATTGACAAATTGGGACACACAGACAATCTATATAAGAAGCTACAAATATGTAACCATAAAATTAGAAATAAATAAAATTGACTATCTTTTTAGCAGACCTACTGTCTCTATGTGTTTTTTAAATAATATGTTTCAATGTAAACACTAGATATTTGAGGAGATTAAAAAATTACTTGTCTTCAAGGAATTTATAGTTTAGCTCAGAAATAAAACATTCTCAACATTTGTACAAAAATAATTGGTATAAGTATGTTGCTAAATCTGAGAATAGAATTCTATGGGGAAAGTAAGGAACAAGACATTAATTTTGAATCTAAGTGCTGAGGAGCCATTCAATAAATTCTCTTTAAAGTGAATTGAAATAAAATTACACAGTTAAATAAAACACACTGCCCAATATATGCTTTAACTTTATATTTTTAAATAAAGAATGGTTCAATATAAAATGTCAATTCATCTTTGTTTATAACCAGGCAGGAAAAAAATTACCTTACTTTATATTCTGTTTTCTCATATAGTTTATTTTTGGCAGTCCAGTTTTGCAATTGGAATCAGCACAATGTGGATGGCTCTTAAATCTTCAAAGAAGTGTTGTATGTAAGAGGCCAGATTTTCTTTCAGTATAAGTTTTGCCAGAGAAGCGGCAATTAAGAAATATATTTTGATCAAAGAAGTAATACAGTGTAATACCGTTTAGTACATATATATGAAGAATAATAGAATAAGGGAAAGTGGATAATTCAAATAGAATCTATAACTAGAAAATTAGTATTTTAAACCCTTTTTACTTATTAATAGTTACAATATTAAAGTAAATTATTACATCAAAGCTTTTAACATTTTTCTTATTTTACATGTATTAATCTTTTTTAAAAGGTCATAAGTGATTCTCTCTTTCAAATAAATTTGGTAACCAAAAGAACATTAAAATAAGATAGTATTTAAATGTAAATTGAACACTAAACATCTCTATCATTATGATAAAAGCTATCATAGTGCAAAGATACGAGCTCTAATATATTACAACAAAGGAAAATATAGGGAAAAACAATGAGTTTCCATAAGTATTTTTTTAATCCTACAGGATAAAGTTCAAACTTTTGAGTCAAATATTTAATACTCTCTAAACCCTGTTCTCTACAGATATTCTCAGATCTTAACTTCTAATACTCTCATGCATAATATGTTTTCCTTAAAACTCATCTTCTCTTTGTCATCCATCTCAGGTGAATTCTCACCTCTATGTTATAAAAACCTTTACTCTTTCCTGCCTCCTTTCTCATTTCATGAGGCCTATGTCCTTTTTAGAACAAATTAATGGAAACCTTCTATGAAGCCATACACAAACAATCCAACTCCAAAATGAAAACTGGAACAAGATCTTTACAGCAAAAAATTATCAATATATGATTAGGATCTTAAGAATGTATAAAATATCCTACAAATTAATATAAAAAGGTAAATTGTGTTTAGTCTATATTCCCCAACAGCTGATGTTTAGAAAAAGATTCAAGCAGTATATTTAGAAGATGGTCTCAGGAAATACTTGTAGAGGGTTTGTTATCAAGCTCCTTGTTAGTGTGTACCATTAGACCTTAGTCAGTCTCTCTGGGGAAGTCTGACAAACAGTGTGAAATGCATTGAGGAAGCTGAGCTGGTTTATAATCCTGCTAGTCATTGATTAGTTGAAGGCTGTTCCTGAGAGTCATTAATGTTATGTAACCAAGTATATAGCTTAAATAATCTCTTGTACAAAAGAATATATGTTCAAGAATATTCACAGAAATAATGTGTATCATAGAAACAAGACACTAAACCAGTGGTTCTTAACCTGGGTTCTATCGAACCCTAGGGGTTCAATGAGTCTGTCTCAGGGGTTCGGAGAAGCCTCTGCTGCGGAGGCCAGAATAAAGTAATACCATAATTTGTTGTGAGTTAATGCACTTTGTTGGTTTTGTTCTTTGAGCAAGGTGATGTTCATGCATGGCTCATTTTGTGCACTAGTAAAAGATCATATACCTATGTGTTGAATTTGGAAAAAAAAATCATATTTTATTTATCACTAAAGGAGGGTTCGGTGAATGCGCATGTGAAACTAGTGGGTTCAGTACCTCAAAAAAGGTTAAGAACCACTGCACTAGACACAACTGTAATGTTCTTTAGAAGGTGAACAAACAATGAATTTTTATATATTCTTACAGTAGAATACCATCCTATGGTGATCAGTCATCCATATCTAAATACAATTTTTAAAAGTGTCAAAATGTTCACAATACCCTGGCCAGGTAGTTCAGTTGGTTAGTGTGTCAACCTAGAAAGTCTTGTCTAGACCATAGATAAAGGCATTAAGATGTTTAAACAGAAATTTAATTATAGGAAAAAATTTCAACATTCTTCTAGGAAAAAATGTCCTGGAAAATCTTTGAGTTAAATTTTTCGGTGAAAATGATTTAAATATTTCAAATAATTATTTTATCTAACTGGTAAAATTTCTTCAGAAGATATTTTTCTCAATTCTTTTAATAACTCATAAAGCCTTTAGGATTCTTTTTATTATTGTTTCAATGTAGTTGCCCAATTTCAGTGAACATGAATTAGATCAACTTGAATTAAAACAGACATACATGATGAGCCTACTTTTAAGAAGTTATCAATTAAGGGGACAAAATTTTCCTTTCTTTTTACATTGAGCAGCTTTAGTCATCATTGTAACAAATTGTAGACAAGTTTTAATGATTAAGTAAGTGAAAGACTAAGTAGATCCTTGCCTGAGATATATCTGAGTATTATTCTATTGAGAAAACATTAAATTTATTATTTAAAACCATGGCATATAACTTGATATTTCCATATAAAATACCTTGCTGGTGTGGATAAGGTTAGAGAAATAGAGAAAGATGTTGCTGACTTTGGCAGTGACATAAATCTCAGCGCAGTAGAGCAGAGTGGAGGTGGGTGAATGCCATTTATTTTAATAGCAGGCAAAATTTTCAAGTTGTAACAACATGCTCAATAAATTCTTCCATTACTGTAATACCAAAGGAGAGTTGAAAAATGTATTACATTCCTGTTTTCCTCCCTTAGAGATATATATTTTTCTTCTGTTTCTATGGCAACACTGATGCAGTGACTAAACCTTTAATTTTTTCTAGACTCCCTGATGGTTTCACACAGCTTCTAAACCTGACCCAACTCTACCTGAATGATGCTTTTCTTGAATTTCTTCCAGCCAATTTTGGAAGGTAAGAATAAGAAATCTAAATGATTCCATTTTATATCACTTTAGGTAAATACATACTTTACAGAACCAGTAAGTGAAGCTTTAAAAGTGACCATTATGATAAAATTGAGACTTTACCTTAAGAAATATTTTGCAAAAAGTAAAGTAAAATTAGATCATTAATAATCAAATAAATTTATTAAGAGTTAAATATAAAAAAATTAAAATGTCTGGAAAAAGTACACATGAATATGGCTCTTGTGTTGAAAGATACTCTTATAGCATATATCATAAATGGATAAATAAATATGAGTATATAAATACTATTAAAATATAATAACATCAGAAGATTTTTAACAGTTAAGCAAAAACAATAAACTGGGGAAATATTTCCACCATTTATGAGAAGGAAATTATGTCCTTCACTATGAAGAATGCTTACATATGAGTATGAAGACAAATCTTATTAGAAAAAAATGAGTAGGTGACAAGTACAAGCTGTTCATAATAAAGTACAAACTGCCAATGAATGTATGAAAAATGTTTATCTTCACAAATAGTAAAAATAAACAAATTAAAATGACCAAATGCCTTCATGTTGTAACATATTATAGAAACTGTTTCTAGAGAATAAGGAAAGAGACTTCACATACTGTTAATGGAATTGTAGAATGATTTGAACTTCATGTAGGGTAGTGTGATAAAAGGTCTAAAAATATTTACAACCACTGCTTCTGTAATTCATTTCTATAAGTGGATCATATCATCAACAAAAATCACACTAGAATATGGATAAGGATATTTACTATATCATTCTTCCCAATATGAAAAACATGGAAGCCCACATTCATCTAAGAGATTGGTTTAATATATTATGGTGCATTCATATGGCAGTGTGTAGAGTTGTATAATGTGTAGGGAAGTGTTTCTAATTCCTATCAGGCATATCTAGGAAAATATTATAACAAAATATGTAAACTCTATGCCTGATATGAATATAAATATGAATGAAATAAAAATAAACTGGTTCCTTGGAAATGAAATAAGGGAAATTTTTATTTTCATCTTTATATTTTATAGGCGTTCTGCAATAAACTTTTTTTCCTTCAGTTTTCTTGAAATAAACTGACATACAACATTGTATAAGTTTAAGGTATACAGCATAATGATTTGACTTGCATATTTTGTGCAATGATTACCACAATGTTTAGCTGACAGTCAGTGCCTCATATAAATACAGACAATGTTTTTTTTCTTAAAAAGAACTTTAAGATTACATTTCTAGTAACTTTAAAATATAAACACAGCAATATTAACAATAGTCATCATGTTCTATATTATATCCCAGTAATTATTTATTTCATAACTGCAAGTTTTTACTTGTAAACCACCTTCATCTAATTCCCCTACCTTCCACCCCCACCTCTGGCAACCACAAATCTCCTTTACTATGAGTTTGTGTTGTGTTATGTGTATGTGTGTTTTAGATTCTATAAATAAGTAAATCCATGCTGTATTTCTCTATCAAGCTGATTTCACTTAGCATAATGCCTCACGGTCCATCCATTTTTCACAGATGGCAGCATTTTCTCTTCTTTATGGCTGAATAGTATTTCATTATCTATATTTACATTCTTTTACCCATTGCTTGTTGTTGAAAACTTGGAGTGTTTTCATGCCTTGGATATAGCAAATATCAAAAATATATATTAAAAATTAAGACAATTTGTTTATTATCACTTCATTTTCTGAGTGATCATCTTTGAAAATGTTCAAATAATAGACTAAGTATAACCTGACACCTATCTTTTGGCAGAAGCTGGTGCAGACACTAAGAACTCTGGAATAATGATGTTCCTTATCATGTGGTAGCCTTCAATTGCATATGGAGAGTATATCAACATTTCCTAAATTCCTTTACTTTACTAGGTCATATCACACATCTACAAACACCATATTCTTGGACACTTTTTAAAATTCACAGATTTTCAAAAGACCCTTTACTTCCCTGGCCAGTTGGCTCAGTGCTAGAGCATTGGCCCAGCATGTGGATGTATGGGGTTAGATTTCTGGTCAGGATACACAGGAGAAGCACCATCTGCTTCTCCACACTTCCCCCTCTCACTTCTCCCTCTCTCTTCTCCTTCTCCTCCTCCTCCTCATCCTCTCCTGCAGCCATAGCTTAATTGGCACTGAGGATGGCTCCATGGCCTTTGCATTCAGGCACTAAAAACTGGCTCCAGTTGCAATGGAGCAAGGGCCCTAGATGGGCCGAGCATTGCTCCCTAGTGGGCTTGCCAAGTGGATCCCGGTCAGGGCGCATGCGGGAGTCTGTCTCTGCCTCCCCTCCTCTCATTAAATAAAAGGATAAAATAATATAATATAAAAACCCTTTATCTAACTTCTGTTCATTTATCTAAATGACCATTGTGTTTCAGGTAGTGTCCACAACACTACAAATGTGCTTTTGATATCAAAGTAGAAAATGTTTAATTGTCAACCAAAGACACTTTTTTGCATTGAATTTTTATTAGTCCCCTTTTAGCAAACCTAATATAAGAGGAAAGATTGACAAATGGAAAACACTTGGAATTAGAACTTAATTTTGTATAAAATATATGTCAAACTATGCTTTATTTTTTATTGTAAACTAAAAATATTTTTAACTTTTACCTGGATTGTTTGTCAAAAGGATTCTTAAAATCCCTTTTAAAATGTGATTTGGTATTCCTAGAAGCCAAAACATGTCACAAAATATCACCACAGTAGTACAAATGTTGAGAAGATTTGAGACATATAAATTTTCTTTTCCAAGTGAGAGGAGGGGAGATAGAAAGACAGACTTCTGCATGTGCCCTGACCAGGAGCCACCGAGCGAACCCCAAATCTCTGCCCATCTGGGGCTCATGTTCACAACCAAGCTAGTTTTAGCACCTGAGGCGAAGGCTCCATGGAACCATGTTATTGCCTAATGTTGATATGACTCTATTTATAATTAATTTATATAATTCTTTAAAATCTGTAACCATGGTATATAATGTTGGACATAGTTGTTTAGATAATGAAGTGATAATTGGCTGTACCATAATAATATTGTTTTATAGAAAAACAGTAAGAAGCAGTTTTTAAATTTTTTTCTACAGACTTGTCAAATTGCGGATCTTGGAGTTAAGAGAAAATCACTTGAAAACTCTACCAAAGTAAGTGACAGTACGTTTTCTAAATTTTGCATTGTGATGTGATTATTTTTATTCGTAGAGAAAAATATGATTATTTTTATTTAGTTATGCTTTGCCATTTTGATGGAGTGAATATTTCTGTATTTCATCTGAGAGACTGAAAAGTACAGTATACTATAACAGATTCATATTAAGTAAGATGTATCCTGCCCTATAAAATCATATAATTACAAGGTGCAAGAGTCCATTTAAGGTTTGTCTCATAACAACTTACACACCAGGAAATTAGATTAAAACATATGGTATTGATATTTTAAGCTCAAATCAATATTTTCAAAAGGTTCAATCCAATAGATGTTTAATTTTTAAGTTAATTTATGGAATATGATAGTTTCTATTTTTAAATCAAGACTATACAAAAACATTATGTAAAAATTAATAAAATATTTTCTAGAGATGGTAAAGTGGCTTCGATAAAATTTATATTTACACATTCTTTCAAACTGTTTTTTTTGCTAGTCTTTTTAAATTTTTTTATATAAAAACAAGATATTTTATGTAAAAATTCATATCTAAAAATTTAAACAATGTTTAGTTACAGAAAATGCTTGTTTTACCCTACCTTGACCTATTCGTGTCTAGTAAGAGAATTTTGTGCTGTGCAGAAAAATATTTTTGAAAGTCAAAAATTATCAAACTGGAGTATTTTACTCAAATAAATTAATATGAGTTGTATATGTTGCTATTATTACTTTTCTGCAGTGTTGCAGAAAAATATTGATTACAGTGATTAATATTTAAAAAATCATTTTGACTCAGAGATCTCTTCTCTGTGAACCAAAACTCAATTTCATTTTTTACTTTTGAAATCTTTCCTTAAGCAAATTAAACTGAATTTATTAATTTTTTAACCAATATTTCAATAAAACACCTTCAAGTACATTGTATGTATGCCATTTTGTATGAAAATTTTGTCAATTTAATACAAAACTTTCAATAGAGATATGAATTTCATTTAAACATATACATAAAGATAAGACATCTATTCATTCCTCTATGAGTAGAAGACAAAGAAAGAATATGAGAAGGAGGAAATAACCCTGTATCTGGATACCCTGAACTTTTGAGTAGCCTTTCTTTTAGCAAGCATTATGCATGGGTCTAATGAGAAGCACCTCTTCCAGGTTAGAGGTATAAACAGAGATAATAAATTATGAAGAGTGTTACTGGTTCAGCATTACTTTCCCGTAAATGCAGCTAGTACCACCATTCCCATGCCCAGTGCTTTAAACATTACGTATAAAGTAGAATTGAAACATAAGCAGAAATTAAACCACAGTGAAAGAGCAATTGTCCCCTTCATCTAATATAAACGTTTAGATTAAGAAGAAAATATTGAATGTGTGAAGGAGAATCTTTTCCCTTCTGCTCTCAGGTAATGGTTCTGATGTGGAATATAAAATCTAGCATAGGTTGTCAGAGTAATGTGTAACAATCCTTATAATCAGTGCATGGGTATTCTGTAAGTTTTGAGACTGTGGTCCAGTATCAAAATATCTAAATAAGTAAAATAATATGCGTTCAATTGTGTTTGGCCTAAAAAACATTGTAAAGATGTATGGAAATGACAGTGGATATCTTTGATAGACAGTTATGCATGCATGATTTGTATAGATGTTACAGTTTTTTTTTTTTTACTTTTAGAAACATTTTCTTTTTTATTGAATCTATTGGAGTCACACTGGTTAACAAAATATACAGGTTTCAGGTACACAATTCTACAACACATCTCTCTGTATACTCCATTTTGTGTACACCTCCTCAAGTCAAGCCTTCGTTCATTTATTTTCAATCTGGTGTGTTCATTTTTAACTTATAGGCAAAAATCTAAACAAGTGCAATATGCACAAGATATGAAGAACTGTATCTTTGTTTTTTGTGTCTATAAAATGAGATTTGCAGAAAGAAATTGTATCTTGAATAAAAACAAACTGTTTTCACTATAAATTATAAAAAGCACCTTCTGGTCACCAATCTAGACCTATGACTGAGAGATATGTAAGAGCTTTCTACTCTTCTTTACTTTGAATTTCCAATGAAAAGAGAGTAAAAAATGTAGTATTAGGAAAAAACAATTTAATTTTATAGTAATTATTCCGAGAAGAGATAGTTTATAATTTTTTCAGAGATACAAATAAAATGCCAAGTCTTCAGTGAGTTCTCAGTGATTTTCTCTTCTTTCCATCTTCTATCTTAAAATCAGTATGCCTGACAATCTGTGGAAAAAGTAAAAATGTGTAAGAAATGTGATATACCATCTATTCAAATGTGTATCCCATAAGTAAACTAATGGAGACATTTTGATACATGGAGATTCTAGAACAAATTTTTTCAGTTATTAAACTGAAGTTAATATTATAAATTTTTACACTGTTTTTATGATTATTCTTCTAGATATATCAATAAGTGAGGAAATTAAATTTCTCAGATATATGTTTGCTTAAAAATCATTGAAATAATTGGTCTTGAAAATGAGTGATAATTGAGGATATTGAACATCTGAAGAAACTAGATAACCCAAAAGAAAAACTTTTAGAGTTTAAGATACAACTTTTCCTCATAGCAGAATTATTTTTTCCATTATGTTTTTAGAGGGTAAGTCAGAAATTAGTTTGTTCTCACTATGAAACTCCTGCACTATTTCTCTGTCTAGAATTCTCTTATCACAAATCATTATGTGGCTAAATCTTCCTTAGGCTTTACGGCTTTATTCAGGTGGTACCTATTCCCAGGTTGTCCCTAATCACAGCATATAAGATTGCCCTCTCTTAGTCTATAACCACTCACTCTTACACTTAATTTCCTTCATAGCATTTATGGTTGTCTGAATTATTTTGACTCTGTTTACTTGGAGATGATCTCCTCGGGAGAACATTAAGTTCCACTAAGGAGAGGGTTTTCTTTTTCTTTAATGTCACTTTTTAATCTCCAAAGCTTAAAGCAGTGCCTGGCACATAGTGAGCGCTCTCAATAAATAAACAAGAATGATAATATAATGATTCAAGTGAGAAATATCTGTGATGTGACCTGGACATTTGGTAAATTGACTTTTCCCATGGAAAATTATATGGGATTATAAATATCATAATCAGATGAGTCTTTGGTGAGCATCAGAGAGAAAAGGACACAAATAAATGATCGGTGAGTTCTCAATGGCTGATAGGGCTGATAGTTTAGCCTTGAATTTTAAACTTACACACACACACACACACACACACACACACACACACACACACACAGTCTCTCAGGTTTTTCAAGTTACACATAATAGCTAAGCCAATACAAGAGAGGAAAGTAATTTCAAATTAATATTTAAACAACTAGGTTAGAGAAAATGGCACTGTGAGGTGTGCTCCCAATAACTCACCTTAAAATTTCAACAACTAAAGACAGAAAAAAAAAAAAATCTCAGGAGCACCTGAAATATACACACACCAGACAAAGGTATGATTGGGTGAAAAGGTGGCTGAATATATAATCCACTCTGAAGGAAATAAGACGGAAAACGGGGTATTTTCCTTTCCTCACTGATCTGAGGATGGGTCATTTTTGTCTGGAGATGAGCAAATCAGAAGGACTGAGTCAAAGGGAAGAAGCTGGGTTAGGGTGGATGATCAAGCAGAAGAAAGATCACGCCAGCTCTGACTGAGATTGTGGATGCGGGGCTAGTATAGGCAGTAGGCTCAAACAAAGGTTTCTGATGCAGGGTGACTGCGAGACCCAGCACCGGTGCCGGGGGCTTTGTGTGCTGCTGGGTCTGTGATCACAGGCAGTGTGTGAGTGGCTTCACCTGGCACCACTGGCGTGGGTGTGCACTTGCGGGCTGGAGGGCTTATCTTCAAATGATCAGCAATAGACATCTGCAAGGGCTTTTGCCAGCATCTTTGTACACTCCCAGCTTCATGAACATAAGCAGGAGAGATGCGGAAGGGCCAGGATCCTACTGTTTGGGACTGCCTGGGTGGGCGGGGCGCCTCTGTGTGGCTGATATAGGCTTCAACGTGCATTCCTGCATTCCCAGCTCTGACTGAGATCACTGGCGCTGTGCACCGTAAGTGTGTGGGTGCAGACCGCTTTGTGCACTGCTGAAGTTGTGGGGGCTGGGTGCACACACGGCTTGCTATGGGCTACCAAAAAGGGCACAAGGGAGAAGCCTGTCAAGATTAGACCCGCAGAGCACTGAGGTGTACTAGACATAACCAGAGATCCTTAGAAAGGCGCTTGATCTGCAATCGACTCCCAGCCTGCAGCACGCTGAGGAGTGCTAGACCTGTCTGCTGACCCTTAGAAAGGCACTAGATCTGCAATCGACTCCCAGCCCTGCCTGCTCTCATTGGTGGTTCTGGTTGGTACAGCCTTACCCACAACAGTGCTTTGAACAGTAGCACAGGAAGGACCTGGCTCCTCTTAGAGCCTTGTACTCTGCAAGCACTGACTGGGGAGAACCTCACAACTTAGTCCCCAGGATGATAGCTCAGGTGGGAGATACGTGGGGAGAGGCACATGGAAAACTGAGATTCCCATTGTCAGAGCCTCCAAGCCCTAACAAGCCCATCTTACCGTCGGGACTGAGGCTCAGCCTACCTCATTGCCTCAGTGACGCAATAGCAAACCTCTACTCAAGAGCTCCACAGGGGCAAAACCAGTAGTACAGCACCACCTGCCAAAAAGGAAGAAGCTACCTCTCAAAACCAGGAAATAATTACATATTTATAACTTCCCCCCCCCCATTTTGGTCACTTTATCTTCTTTCTTTTTTCTTGTTTCCTTTTCTTTTTGAACTTCATTATCCATAGTTGTTACATTTTTCATTCTTGTATTTTTATGAGGGCTCTATTTAAAAAACCTTTACTTTTTCTTTCTCTTTTTTCATTTCCTTTTTGTTTCTCATTCAATCATTTATCAACAAATTATTATATTTGGGATTCATATTTTCCTTGTAGCATTTTGACTGATTTTGCCTTCATTTTTTATCTTTTTTGTCATTTTTTCTCAGCTCCTGCTCCTTGTTCTTTGTAGGTTTTGTTCCACTTATCATTATAGAATTTTTATTTTTTCATTGTATCTTTTCAATTTTTATTTTATTTTTTTAATTATCTCTTATTAGTAGTATTAACAATTACACTCTGAAATGTCATTAAGGAAAATGAAATCATTAAGAAAAAAATAGAAAGGACTCAAATAAACAAAATCCAAAATGACAGAGGAGAAATCACCACAGATATCATAGATATACAAAGAATTATCATAGAATACTATGAAAAACTATATGCCACCAGATTTAACTAACTAGAAGAAATGAATAAATTCATAGAACTAAAGAACCTTCCTAGACTGAGTCACAAAGAAGTAGAAAGACTAAACATACCCATAAGCAGGGAGGAAATAGAAACAACTATCAAAAACCTTGCCCAAAATAAAAGACCAGGGCCAGACGGCTATACTAGTGAATTCTATCAAACATTCAAAGAAGATTTGGTTCCTATTCTACTCAAAGTCTTCCAAAAAATTAAAGAAAAAGCAATAGTTCCAAACATATTTTATGAGGTCAACATAACCCTCATACCAAAACCTGGCAAGGACAACACAAAAAAAGAAAACTACAGACCAATATTACTAATGAATACACATGCTAAAATCTTAAACAAAATACTAGCAAATCAAATGCAACACATTAAAAACATAATTTATCATGACGAAGTGGGATTCATCCTGGAATCACAAGGATGGTACAACGTATGCAAAACAGTTAACATAATACACCATATCAACAAAACATAAAACAAAAACCATATGATCTTATCAATAGATGTAGAAAAGGCATTTGATAAAATACATCATTTTATGTTTACAACACAACAAAGTGGGTATAGAAGGAAAATATCTCAACATAATAAAGGACATTTATGACCAACCATCAGCTAATATTATATTAAGTGGCAAAAAACTGAAAACTTTTCCTCTAATATCAGGAACAAGACAAGGTTGCCCACTCTCTTCACTCTTATTCAACGTAGTGCTGAAAGTTCTAGCCAGAGTAATCAGATAAGAGAAAGAAATAAAAGGAATTTTTATTGGGAAAGAAGAAGTAAAGGTTTCACTTTTTGCAGATGATATGATCCTGTACATTGAAAACCCCAAATACTCCGCAAAAAGACTATTAGAAACTATAAACCGATACAGTAAGGCTGCAGGATGCAAAATTACTATACAGAAGTCTATTACCTTTCTATATGCCAACAATGAAACTTCAGAAAATGAACTCAAAAAATAATCCCTTTTATGCTTGCAATAAAAAATAAATAAAATACCTATGAATAAACATATCAAAGAATGTAAAGGAACTATATAATGAAAACTACAAAATATTGTTAAGGGAAATCGAAAAAGATACAATGAAATGGAAAAATATTTCTTGTCCTTGGATAGGAAGAATAAATATAATTAAAATGACCATATTACCCAAAGCAATATACAAATTTAATGCAATTCCCATAAAAATTCTAGTGTCATTTTTTAAAGAAATGAAACAAAAAATTATCAGGTTTATATGGAACTATAAAAACCCACAAATAGCCAAAGTAATCCTATGGAAAAAGAACAAAGCAAAGGCATTACAATATCTAACTTCAAATTATATTTTAGAGCCTCAATAATCATAACAGCATGGTATTGGCAGAAAAATAGACACTCAGCCCAATAGAGCAGAATAGAGAGCCCAGAAGTAAAACCACATATATATGGTTAAATCATCTTTGACAAAGGAGCCAAAAATACACAATGGAGAAATAAAAGCCTCTTCAATAGATGGTGCTGGGAAAACTGGAAAGCCATATGCAAAAGAATGAAACTCGACTACAGTTTGTCTCCTTGTACCAAAAATAATTCCAAATGGATCAAAGATCTAAATATAAGACCTGAAACAATAAATTACATAGAAGAAAACATAGCTACTAAACTCATGGACCTTGCCCACTCTCTCCACTCTTCTAAACATAGTTCTGGAAGTTTTAGCCAGAGCATTCAGGCAAGAGAAAGAAATAAAAGGAATTCATATTAGAAGATTTAAAGTACTACATTTTGCATATGACATGATCCTGTATACAGAAAACCCCAAAGACTCCACCAAAAAACTACTAGAAACAATAAACCAATACAGTAAAGTCCCAGAATACAAAATCAATATTCAAATGTCTACTGCTTTTCTATACGCCAACAATAAAACTTTGGAAACTAAATAAAAGCCAATTCTTTTTACAAATGCAACAAAAAGAATTAAGTACCTAGGCATAAATGTAATAACGGATGTGAAAGACCTATATACTGAAAACTACAAAACTATTGAATTGGTTATTTTTCTTAAAAAGAAAAACTGGCAAAACTTGCACGGGGTTTCAGGATTGGATAGTAACCACGAGTCAATGTTAATTTCCTAATATGGATGATGGTATTTTGGTTTAGTAGGAGAACATTTTTGTTTGTAGCAAGTACACTAACCTACTTGATAATTTGGGATATCAGGGCAGCAGTGTATTCTCAAGTAGTTCAGAAAAGTTATTTGTATGGTACTTTGACACTTTTTGTAATTTTATAAAAAACTTTTAAAAATTTAACTATTTAAAATTTTTAAAAAGCACAATCTTACGGAAAAAATTATCAGCTTTATTTCTGAGATACTTGTAGCTGTAGAGGGCAGGGGCAAGGGGGGACTTTGCATTTATGTGCTAAAATGCTTAACCATGAAAATGCGCACTTGTACATGTGTGATGAAGTTTCTACATATGTGAATCATGTGTGTTCTGTGGATTTATTTTTTTTCTACCTGAATCACAATAAATACTGTATATTTCTCACTCAGAATTCTATTTATTTGCAAATAATGCTTAGTTTTTATGTAGGCTCATTCATTCTTTTTCAGATTACTCTATAGGCAGATTTACAAAAATAGAGCATACTCATCATAGTTTCCTTTTTGAAACCTTTCTTCCTTTGTTATCTATTTTGCTATGAGTTATCATGTTAGCATAATGAAGAAAATTCATGAAATAATATGTATTCTGAACTGGACATATGTGACTAAGTCATTTTCTATTATTATTTCAGGGATACTATTAATAAATTTATTTCATTTGGTATTACTGTACTAGTTAATTCAATGAGATAATAAGTTTCACGCTTCTATTATCACAAAAATTTTATTGTCAAGCACAGCTTATAGAAGATAGTTTATGTTTCTATTAACTCTGTTTTATGATTATAATATATAATTGGATACAATATATTTGTATAATCATATTACCTTATGCTTTTACCAATGCATATCAATTTATATAGCATGGTATATTGCTAAGTCCATTGTACCATCCCATCTTGGGTTATCTTTTTCAAAAGTGACAATACAAGCTAACTAACCAAGGGTAATTATATTAGAGACCACTGGTTGTAGAGACTTGCATTTAGAACTAGGTATTTTCTTTACTTCTTATCTGGTCTTATACTTTAAATTTAAGTGAAATAAGTGATCATTATAATACACTAGATTTAAAAGCATTCTATAAATTATAATGCATTATACCAATATAATTATTAGAGTCCCTTCAACAATCTTAAATGTATACCTTCCCAAGATTCACAAAAGGAAAGACAATAATAGCTCTGTCTTGTGAACTATTTATATTTTTTGTAGCCTACTTTCCACATAAAATTAGAATTGAGAATATTATTGTTAACTAAGATTGATTCAAGTCCAGTGAGGTGCCAGAGAGAGGGCCCAAAAGGCAAACAAAACCGTGAGATCAAATTGCTCTTTTCAGAATACCTCAGTCAATACCCACTCTGATGACTGATGACTAAATTTACCAAATAATAAAAACTGCCTGCTCAGAAACAGTGAGGCTGGAAGTGCTGTGGCTTCTGTCTTCATTAGATCTCAAGGCTTAGTCTCTCATGGAACAATTAGCTTGTACTTGGCTCTGTTTCACCTGGGAGGAGCTGTAATATACTTGAGTGGATGTATACTTTGCAGCCCAACAAACCTGGATTTGTAATTAGGCTGCTGCAGCTCCTTTATGAATTATTTAACTTCTTTAAACTTTAGTGCCTTTCTTTTCTTTTAAAGAATACTGGTTGTCCTGGCCAGTTTGCTCAGTGGTAGAGCATTAGCCTGGAATGTGGAAGTCCCAGGTTTGATTTGTGGTCAGGGCACACAGGAGAAATGACCATCTGCTTCTCCACCCCTCCCAGTCCCCCTTCTCTCTCTCTCTCTCTCTCTCTTTCTCTCTCTCTCTCTCTCTCTCTCTCTCTCTCTCTCTCTTGCTCTCACTCATCCTCTCCTGCAGCCATGGCTGAATGGCTTAAGCAAGTTGGCCCTGGATGCTGAGAATGGCTCCATGGCCTTTCCTCAGGCACTAAAATAGCTCAGTTGCCAAGCAACAGAGCTTCAGACCCAGCAGGGCAGAGCATCACCTGATAGGGGGCTTGCCAGTTGTATCCCTGTTGGGATGCATGCAGAAGTCTTTCGACCTCCTTGCCTCTCACTTAAAAATATATATATAATCAGTTGCTCATTACCTCCTTAAAACTGTAAGTTATAGTTGGGGTCAGAGTTGATAAAAAAGAATTTTGTGAGCATTCAGAACCAGGAAAATATTTTTTAAAAAGTATTGTATTCCAGCACTTGGAAAACTTGTGTGTACGCAAGAAAAAATTGGCATGAGTAAGATATATATTTTTTCACTTTAGCTCATAAAAATATCATTTTTAGAAAGGTAATTAAGGGTGTTGTTTTGTATTCTTTTTATAATAAAGGCCTAAAAATAATGTGTGATGTGATTTTACTGTTCTATTTGTTTATTTGTTTGTTTATTTATTTTTAAAATAAACATCTTTATTACATGAGGTAAGATAAGAGGGAAGGGGGTTTATGTGCATTTCTGAGCCTTGATTTTCCTAAGGTAGATCTCCACCTCCTCACTCTCCATCACATAACCAATGTGCTTGGCTATACTGGACTAGTCTTGATCAATGCAATCAAGAAGCTTGCCCTGCTGCAACTTCTTCTCTAGAAACTTCTGATTTAGCATTCCTTTTTCTTTTCCCATATTTCTTCTGAATTTTCTTTTATTGCTTTTTGTTTAAAATCTCTTCTTCCTCAGGGGCCGGTTTGTCTCCCTTCTTGCAACCCAAGGACTGTGCCTACGAAACTTGTACCACTGTCTGTACAGTGAGTTATCAATGACACAATGCAGTTCCTGACTAGGGTCTTGGTACAGACCAGTTTGTTACTGGGTACCTTGTAGACAACACCAATAAACCTTGTTTTGCACATGCTCCAAGCCCCAGAAGACGTAGCCCACGTTCAGCCTCAAGGATCTGTACTTCTTGTTGCCTTCCTGTCTGTTGATCGTGAATGCAGCAGGGGCCAACCTATGTGTTAGCAGCAGGGTGTCCAGCTCATAGTTTCAATTCTTGTGGTGTGGCTTTCTCGTGCCCCTTGTCCCCCTGGTCTTGTAGCACTTGTTCCAGTTGTTCTGAGAGACACCCATGGCTGTGCACCAGCTGAAAAGAGCTGCTTTTCTTTATTTTTTAAGCAGTACTGTAATAAAAACATATAAATAATTGTCTCTCATCCTCAATAGTGTATGTAAAAATTTTAAATATCTACTTAGCAATTATTAAAGAATGACTACTTTTTTTCTTTTTAAGATCGATAGCTTCTTTGGGTAAATTGGACTAAACTACTAAAAGACATGATAAAAATAAACAAAAATTTTCAGCAAGGACCAGAAGAAACACAATCACCATTTGTGATTTCATGTTCCTTTATAATACATTCATTGAACCCTTACAAATTTAAAAAATTTAATGTGGGTGATTGCTCTCCCCTTTATGGACATATGTAGTGTCTTTATTAATGATATCTTATGAACATCATACTACTGTTGATCTTGGTCTCAGTATTTTGTATTAGAAAAATAAAAAAAGAGACAAAGGACCTACTTAATAGATCTCCTTCAGTCTCAGATATTTACCTCTGGTGGTGAAATGCAAACATTTACCCTAATTCTAATTTCATATTGTATAGCCAGATTTCAATTGGAATATTCACCACATATCAAAACTAAAATCATTTTTATCTTTCTCCTCTACCCATCATTCCATTGCAAAACCAAACCAAACCAAACACAACAGAAATCTCAAGTCATCTATCATACACTGCCTAATGACAATACCATACACCTAATCACACAGATATTAGAACTCTTAATGCTCTCTTCTACTACTACCTCCAAATCCACCTGCCATCAATTTACGTCATATCTAAGCGCTCTTCCCTTTTATTCTGTCGTTGTACTACTGGAGTTCCTTAACGTTACTTGCCTTAGCCTCCAGTAATTCCACCTTTCTCTTTATGGCTCCCACTGAAATCCATGTCCTTATTGCTGCCAGGGCTGAAATTTGCACCTGTCAATTTAAAAGCTCACGACTGTTCACAAGTTTCAGAAGACAAACATGTCCAAACCCTTCATAGTTTGGGGTTAGCATTTCTACTGTCATTACCTCCCAACATTCATTACCCCTCAGGGTCTCTCTGATACATCCAATATACACTGTTATTTTCTTATCTCCAAGCATCTTCCTGTAACCTTAACCTTTTCTGTCTGAAAAGCTCCAAATTATCTCTGAATTTTTCTACCACTCTTTTAGTAAAAAAGGTCATAGATTCTGCATTCAGAGTGGTAACTTTGAAAATCTGTTAGAGTTTCTCAAGGCAAAGTTTTTATAAGAACTTTGATCTAATTATAGTGTAACTCATAAATTTAACAAGCTTAACTTTGTATTTTTTCACCATCTTAATTATGTTATTTGAAGTTCCAACTCTACCGTCCAACTGTTAAGGAAGCGGAGCTGAACAATCTGTTTTTCCTTTATAATTACAAAAATTTTAATAGCACAGTCTTAATAATACTGGGCCCTCAAGAAGTATTGGCAAATTGATTTTTACTAGAGCCCTTGTATAGTATAGATGGTCACCGACTTATGATGGTTTTGCATATTTTTTACTATACAATGGAGCAAAAGCCATACACATTCAGTGAAAACTATACTTTGAATTTTGAATTTTTATCTTTTCCTGAGCCAGAGATATGCAGTCCAATATTCTCTTATGATGCTGGAAAGCAACAGTGAGAAGATTTTGCCCAGCTGTAAGCTAATGTAACTGTTCTGAGTGTGTATGTTTAAAGTAGACTAGGCTAAACTATGATTTTGGTAAGTTAGGTGTATTAAATGCATTTTCAACTAATGATAGTTTCAATTTACAATGAGTTTATCAGAACATTACCCTATTGTACTCCAATGATCATCTGTATTTTTGGCAAGTGCAAGATAAAAACTGAACTTCAGGAGATATGTTTTATTCCTGCATTTTAAAAATATTTCCTGCCATTTGTTTTGATTTTTACTTTTAAAAGAATTTCTATGAGTAAAGTATGAACTAATTATTGACAGTTAACTCAATAATGCACACTGAAAAAATAAAATGCATCTAACTCTCCATAGATTGTTCTGCTTTATTGAGTCTACACTATCGTCTATACTCAAGTCAGGGTTAACTCAGGTTTTTCAATATGCAAATTACATCCTAAAACAGGGTTGATTTTCTGTTGAACAGATGCAAGGGAACTATTTCTAAGTTGCTCTAGTTCTTGACAGTTCCTGTGAAATTTAACATCAGGACCTAAGAAATATGAAAAATAAAAATTATCTTAAGACATTAACTTTATGATGTTAATTTTCTCTAATGTATATTTTACATTTCCTTGCAGTAATATGAGATTTCAGTTTTCCCTTTCTATGCTTTTAAAACTTATGATTTCTTTCCTGCTATACCCTTAATTTTATTATGTTTATTTTTATATCATTTGCACTCTAAAGGATCCTAAATCTTTATGTAACTATATTGCATTTCTATTTATTTTTCTTTTATATTTAAACTTTTAAAATGACTTTTGCTAACATGTAGTAAATGATAATTTTTTTATTATAAAGTAATGCCTTACAATTTTCTAAATAAGAAATAAAATTAATTATATTAAAATGCTATGACTTTTATCAAGCATTGGTTGTTTAGATTTATGTTTGTTCTAAAAAGATAGATTGAAAATATGCTACATGAGTTGGTTAGAGTAAGAATAACATATTGTGTTGCAGAATTGTATACCTGAAATCTGTATAATTTTGTTAACTAGTGTCACCCCAATAAAAAGAGAAAAAATATTCAGTGGCAATTTAGATAAATTAATTAATTTATGTTTTATTGACATTAAAATGTTAAGGCTGTTTACTCTTCTGATTGCAGTAAAACATGTCTAAATTATACAAATATATAATAGCAAAAAATTTTACTTTCATTAACTGTATTATAATTTTTTTAAAAGCCAAAGGAAAAGCTTTTAAAAAAATTATACTAAATAGAGTTTAGTATAATTAAAGAGCATCTCTTTAATTATTATATCTAACTAAATAAGTATACATTTTAAAATATACTTATATACTTTAGTTTTATTTTAAAAAGATTTTATACCTAAAGGCTCTATTTGAGAGAGATTATAAAATTAAAAACCTTTGCCTAGTTAATATCTAAATCACTAAACATAGCATTCAAGACCTCAGTCTGACCCCTACCTTCCCTCCAATCACTTTCTTACTTAATTCCCTAAATACAGGTTTGTGCCTTGTTCACTTACTGATAAGCTCTTACTTTACATGACTTCATATCACATGTGACTTTCTTATAAACCAGTTTAAAAATAACTGAACGTGTACCTAACATGTATCTAGTGTCAGACACTATTCTAGGTGCAAGAGGATATGACAATGAACAACAGATTCTCTCTTCTTCATTAGCTTTCAAGCCTGCAAAAGGAGACCAACCACTAACACATAAACAAATAAATGAACAAGATAAGTAATTGCTATATAAAAATATGTTATAGAAAATGTTTAGGTTTGTGTTTTTTTTAATTTTTTTGGTTGATAGCCTTGGGGTTCCTTTTAGTTTTGTTTTTTGGGCTAGGCCGGTCAGGGAAGACCTTTGTGAAAGGTGATATTGCATATAATAAGTAAGTTGGGAACAGAAAACTAAGCAGTAGCATTAGCAAGATATAGGTCACTGATAGGAACTTGATAAAGTTAGTTTAATGATGCATTAGGTGCAGCCTCATTTGGAATTATTGAGGAGAGAGGAGAGATTATCAAAAGAAGATAAGGTAAAAAATAAAAATAACCAAATAACTTTAGACAACAAAGATATAATGATGACCTAGGAGACAGAGCAATATTCTAAAAACCCAGTTTTTACAGTCAGTCCCAAATTTAACAAACATTCCCTGAGCAGTGACCTAGGGGGACAAGATTATATTGCCATATAGCATACATAACTTAATATCAGCTAACACAAAATTTAAAATTGAGTTTAAGTATTACATTTTTAAAAAGAAAATAAGTACAAATGATGCCTTCACAAAATTTAGCTGCAGAATGGAACCATGAAAAGGTGGCAGTTAAATGAATGAGGATATGGTGCCATGGAAAGGATGTTTTAAGATGTATGATGTTAAAGCATATTTGCAAGCTGATGGGAATGGTCCAGTAGAAAGAGAGGAATTAATGATGCAGGAGTGAAAGGAAATAATTACAAGACCAAATTCTGAGGAGGTGAGGAATGGGATGCAGGACACAAGTAAAGAAGATTTCCATAGGAGCAAGGATCCTTCTAACATGGAAATATAATGGTCCTAGACAAAATGAATATAAATGTAGATTGGTGGCTTGTGAGTGAAAAGATAATATTCTCAACTAATTCCTTTGATTTTCTCTATGAAGACTAAAGAGGAATCATCAGTTGAGAGTACGAAAGGATTGTTGGTGATTAAGAAAAGGAAAGTGTGAAAGAGAATGGGAAAATGAGCATATCAGGGTGGTGTCCTAGAATCATTTGGCAGTGTTGACTGCCCATATATACTGCTCACAAAAATTAGGGGATATTTCAAAATAAATCTGACGTAATAAAAAAAGCATTTTTTTTATTAAACAAGAACATCAGAAAAGCAAACGACAAGTCAAAGAAAGTTGTTTGATTATGCAAATGAGATGCAAAACCAACTTTTATTTTATTGGTTAAAATGCACTATACAAAAGGCTAAAAGTACTGGAGTATTTGCACGTTCCCAGATCTTGAAAATGCACATCCTGTAATTTCCCAGCCTTTTGCAATGCCCCTGCAACACAATTTGCCCAAATGCAAAGCCTGGAGAGCCATAACAAATCTTAAAGCTGGTCAAACACAGACCACAGTAGCAACAGCACTTGGAACAGCACAAAGCATGATTAACAGACTGTGGAGTCACTACCAAGAGACTGGCACAGTACAGAGAAGATGAGGCCAGGGTCACCCATCTGCCACCAACACAAGAGATGACCGCTACTTGACCTTATTAGCAAGAAGGAACAGGCACCACAATGAAACAGAGCTGCAGGGACAGTTCCTTGCTGCTGCTGCTAGATGACAGATACAAAATCAACTCCAGCATGTTGTACTGCATGCCTAGCAACCAATGGTGTGCATTCCATTATCTACTGAACACCATATACCTGTAGAAGGTGGGGCTGATGAGCAACATCATTGGATCCATGATGAGTGGTCAACTGTCCTCTTCTATGATGAGTCACAATTCAGTCTGCAGCTTGACAATCACTGTCTCCTAATCTGGTGTGAATGAGGAACATGGGAAAATCCACGTCTCATGTGAGGAAGGGATTTCTTTGGTGGTGGTAAAATCATGGTTTGGGCTGGCAGCAGCATTGGTGGTCGTACCAACCTCCATGTGATCAGAAATGGATTGTTGACTTCTGTCAGATATCGAGATGAGATCCTGCACCCTACAGTAGTACCCAATGTTAGAGCAAGGCCCCACCATGCACATCTCATCAACAACATGCTTCAGGAGGCAGGAATCAAACTCTAAGATGTGGGATGGAGGTAACCAATGATATGAAAGGGTCAAGAAAAAATGTTTTATTTATCCTTTTCTCTTTTTTGATACACTATGAATTTTGAAATATGATCCAAATGTCACTATGTAAAGTGTTACCTGACACTTCAGGAACAAATTAATGATTCTCTAGTCTGCTATCATGGTATTTTGTATGTTCCTTTGGGATAACCTTTATCACACTGTACTGAGTTTCTTTTGTATGAGTTTATCCCCAAGAAAATTTTAAACTTCTAAACAAAAGAACATTCTCTTACTTATTATCTTTATATTTACAATAATGTGGGACATAAAGAAGAGTCTCAACAAACATTTACTAAAATAAAGGCAGGCAATGCTTAGTGACTAGAAAAATGTCAAGCAATTGGCAGGCACATGATGAATACTTAACTGAATATAAGAATCAGATGTGAGTAGGAAGTTGAACTCTGTGATATATTCTCATTAAATTAATTGTCCACTGCAGCTACCTCTTGATTATTGAAAAATTAACTCAAGTATAATGCAGCGCTTTTTTTTCTCACTTGACATGCATACCTATTAACCATTCTACTCATTTTTATCCTTTAAAAGAGTATACTGCAGATGTCAAATTGGCATTACTCTCTTGTGTATTTAAAAAATATTGGAGATATATAGATGTGGCTTAAACTGACACTTATAGTTATACATGGTCTTTATTTTTTTGGATTAATTAAGTATGTTATTTGTTTTAACTAAAAAAATAAATGTCAATTTTACATGTATTCTTTAACTATGTTTCTTTATAAGAAAATATGTTATAGTACTTTTATATTGAATGAATTTCCATAACATTATGAAAAATGAAAATGTGTTCTAAAAAAGAGAATAATGAAGGTGCAATATTTTGTGAGGCAATATGCCTTCCTCCTCTAGATTGCCAAATATTGTTGCTTGGGAAGCAAACCATTTAAAACACTTTGTATGTAAATATCTATAATGCAATTATAATTTACTATAGAGGTATTTCAGCAAAGTTTCTATAGCTGAGTAAATACATTCTCTTGGAAATGATTACAAAATCGTTAAATTTTCTCTAATACCCAAATGCAATTAATGCACATATTCTTGATGAGACTGTTCTCATGAAAAGAAAAAGAAAAAAAAAACACTAAGAGATGATGAACAATGTGCCCCATTGTTGTATTAAAGAGACCATTATTTGGTGTTTGTAATTTATGTGAAATTATAAAAATAAGCCATATTAATGGAAATCGGTTCTACTTGAATTATCATTAAGAAATGGGTACACTTCACTTTTATTATATAATTCCTGATAGAAATGTTTGCACTTTAAATAAATATTCAGACTGTCATAGAAAGAAGTATGTTGAAAGAATCTATTCCAAGATGAAGACAGAACTGAAACTCAGTACATTGTGGGAGTAAGTGGATGAGAAATTCACATTCAACTGATTTAGGCAGTGGCTAGGTAATACCTTTTATAGCAGGGGTCGGAAACATATGGCTCACAAGCCAGATATGGCTCTTTTAAGATGGCTGCATCTGGCTCACAGACAAATCTTTAATAAAAAAATAATAACGCTAAAAATATAAAATATTCTCATGTATTACAATCCATTCATTTCCAACCTCTCATGTTCATGGTTGCGGGTGGCTGAAGTCAATCATAGCTGTCCTCCGGGACAACACCAAATTTATATTGGATAATGCATAAGGTACATGGGTCATTGTGAGGTCAGGAGGTAAACTTCCGTCCTTTTAATCCAGTAGTCAGCTAGCTAATTGCAGAAACCCTCTTGATGAAGAAGATGGCTAAAAGAAAAAAGATGAGAAGTATTGTACTTTTCAGCAGGAATGGACAGAGAAATTTACCTTTGTGGAGAGAGCAGGTTTTGCAGTGTGTCTAATATGCAATGATAAAATTGCATCCATGAAATGGTCAAATATAAAGCAGCACTTCAACACACGCCATACTACATTTGCATCGAAATATCCAGTGGTAGACAACAGGAAGAAACCATGTCAAGAGCTACTACACAGATGCAAGTTAGTCAGCAGCAACTCCATGTTTGGACCCAAAAAGATGACTGGAATTCAGCTAGCTTTGCTGGTGCTTTAGCAATTGTGAGACATGAAAAGCCATTAACAGATGGTGAGTATGCCAAAACATTCATGCTAATGTTGCATTTTGCGGCTTGTCTGAGCCAAATCTGAACTTTTTTGCAATGAAAAACATCGAGCATCCTGAGTTAGCTAATACTGAGTGGCTCCTGTAGTTCTACTTTCTTGTGGACATGACTGAACATCTGAACCAGCTCAACGTAAAAATGCAAGGCATTGGAAATACAGTCTTATCCCTTCAAAAAGCAGTGTTTGCATTTGAAAACAAGCTGGAACTCTTCATTGCCAGCATTGGAACAGGTTGTTTACTACAGTTTGAGAAACTGGGAGAGTTGAAAGATGCATGCACAGCAAGTGACCCTGCTCAACATCTTGATCTCCAGCAGCTAGCGGACTTCACATCTAATCTCCTGCAGTCATTCAAAGCACGCTTTGGAGAATTTCGTGAGAGCACTCGTCTTTATAAGTTCATCACCCATCCACATGAGTGTGCAGTGGACAGCGCCAACCTGAGTTACATCTTTGGTTTCTCCGTCAGGATTTTGAGCTACAAGCTGCTGACCTGAAGGCCTCAGACATGTGGGTGAGTAAATTCAAGTCACTGAATGAAGATTTGGAAAGACTTGCATGACAGCAAGCAGAGTTGGTGAGCAAACACAAGTGGGGAGAAATTAAAAAACTTCAACCGTGGACCAGCTGATTGTCAAAACTTGCAACGCGCTTCCTGTCACATACCACACACTGCAGTATGTGAGTATTGCTTTACTGACAATGTTTGGCTCTACGTATGCACGTGAGCAGTCTTTCTCACATCTAAAGAACGTTAAGACCAACCTATGATCACGTATAACAGATGGAAGTCTCAAAGCCTACATGAATTTTAACCTCACCATATATCAACCAGACTACAAAGCCATCAGCAAAACCATGCAGCACTAGAAGTTGTATTAATCAATGGTAAGAAGTACTTTATTCATCATTGATTAGCAACAGCATAACAATGTTATTAAAAGGAATTCAGAGACATTGTACTTTAAAAGTGTTGGTCTTACATAAAATGCACACATTTACATGTATTTAGTGTTAAACATATTGCATGGCTCCATGGAATTACATTTTGAAATATGTGGCATTTATGGCTCTCTCAGCCAAAAAGGTTCCTGACCCCTATTTTATAGGAACGAGAAACTTGCCTGACCATGCTGTGACGCAGTGGATAGAGCGTCGGACTGGGACGAGGAAGACCCAGGTTCAAGACCCCGAGATTGCCAACTTGAGTGTGAGCTCATCTGGTTTGAGCAAGGCTCACCAGCTTGAGCCTAAGGTCACTGGCTCGAGCAACGGCTCACTCAGTCTTCTGTAGCCCCTTGGTCAAGGCACATATGAGAAAGCAATCAATGAACAACTAAGGTGCCGCAACAAAAAATTGATACTTTTCATCTTTCTCCCTTCTTGTCTGTCTATCCCTATCTGTCCTTTTCTTTGACACTCTCTGTCTCTGTAACAAAAAAACAACAACAATCAAGAAACCTAAAATTCTTGCTTCAAATGTAATTCAGTAACTTATATAATATTTTTGTCAAATATAAATATAATGAATGACATTCAAAATTGGTTTATATGTGTAATTTACTACCTTATAAAACCTGGCAGCATTTCAGTTCAAAGTTATATATAAATGGTACAAAAATTCCATAAAGTAAACTAATTTTGCTTGCTATTTTTAGTCAACCTGCAAAATGAGAATTAAATAAGTATACTAGTATGTTTCTGTTTTAACTCTGGCCTTTTTCTTAGCTGAGACCTTGGATATAATTGTAACAAGGATAATTAACTTTCTTAAAATCCTTTTTATTGTTTTCTGATACTTTTTTTATCTGTATTTTGAAACAGAAATATACACTGATTTTATTCTTCTGTAATTATTATCAAATAAATGATACAAGAATATTAATTTGTGATGTATCATAAACTCTTTATAATTATCATCCTTGTTGTGATCTGATGTAGGGGGAATCCAGAAGTCTATATTAACCTCACAAAGCATAGGGTTATTGCTTTAAAGGTTTGTAATAAAAAATAAATATTGCTTTGGAAAAAGACAGCTGTTAGGTGAGCTGCTTCAACAGTTTAATAGCAAAATAAAATACCTTTTAAAATACAATGCAAATCTCCATAATATATCAGTATTTTTAAGAATCTACTGGAGATATTTTTTTAAGTTTACAAAATAAAATGTGCATTATTTTTATCATAACTCAATTATTGGTTCCCCGACTACAGCAGGAGCAGGAAAAGCATCATGGCCAAGTAGAGGGGCTTGGGCAAACATAATTCAGATCTCTGTCATCCCTTAGTACCTCTGTGCTTGAAAGCAAGTGCTTTAGCCTCTTTGAACTTAAGTTTTCCTATTATGTATATTGACATTATAAATAATAAAATATGTATATTATACCCATAGTGTTTACATATACTTGATGCGTGATAATTGGAAGTGACTCCTAAACCTGAAAAGAAAGGAAACAAAAAAGAAGTAAAGAGAAACTTCTCAGGGTAATTTAAATACTGCAGGAGTCCTTGCTCAAGATAAAAAAAAAATCAGAAAGAAGGAGGCCATAGCCCTTCAGTCTGCACCAATAATACCATGCCGAAAGTTCCCTCCTGGTGTTCTCTTTTCTTTTTTGCGTTTCATCCTCTGAGTTGGGAATTTTGAGAGAGCCTCTGGGTTCCAAGTTGCCCAGTTCAGCTCCTGCTTCATCTGTTCAACCTCACAATGGCAATTATGCAGCAAGATCCAGATAACAACTGCTCAGGATGCCAGAGTACTGATATTAGAATCATCCCCTCTGGCCCACTAAACCATGAGTCATAAGATATTTGCACTAAATTGTCATGGCACAAGTGCCCGTTATGGATTTTCTGAGTTATCTGACCTCTAGTTCCTGAAGAACTGTCCTCTTGAGTCCTTTTATCTTATTTTTCATAGTAACCTGGCATGGCACCCTGCATTGCACAGAGTTGAACACCAATTAATAATTGTTGAATAAATAAAGAAATAAATGTCATTTGTTTTCACAGAATGAGTACTTTCACTTGGAACCAAGGCCTAACAATGCACATATATCACATAATGGCAAGAAGAGGCCTTATTGCATGTGTCCTACACTCCAATCAGACATTGTGTCGCATATTTTCATGCTAAAATCTGGCAAACTTCTATAAGTCAAAACTTAATCCAAACCTTAGGTAGACATATATAAGTTATCGATGTTCCTGAAGAAAGATGTTTATTTATAGAAACAATATTTGAAAAACTTCAAATTGTTATTTTTTGTTCACACAGTGGATAAAGAAGATATGTATATTTTGATTATTTGCTAATATTACTACATTTTATGATACTTTTAAAGTCAAATAGTCAACTTTCTTATTTTCATATTAGAAAGTAAATATAATAGCATGTTTTGTACCAAGATTAAAGTCTATTATGTTTTCAAAGTGTTCTTGTCTTAAATAAAACAATGTAATTGCCTAAATAGCCATGAGGATCATATAAAGATTAATACAAAACTATTAGCATTATTTTCAGTCAATTTAGATAATTGTTCTTAACCAGAATTCTATGAAACATGAGAATCCCATAAATACTTAACAAGATTGCCAACTCTAGTTAACATATAAATTTTATTTTTGCTACAACTAAGCATTCTTAGGATTAGGGCAATGACTGTCAGGCAGAACGTTGCCCTGACTGGGGACTATGGTACTGGGTGGAATTAGACACAATTTCTGTAAATAAGAGGTCAGAGTGAGCATACATTTTCAAGCCAATACCAAAAAAGGATAACATGCCTATTAAAACAAGGGATAATTTTTCTACTGAATATATTCTAGTTCAAGTAAAGGTAATAGTAAATGGTATTATTCATAAGGATGAATAAAGAATAATTTAACATTATGGAAGCTTTCATAACTACTGTTTGATATCATTAAACCCTCACATGTATTGCATTGAATTGTTGCCAACTTGTTTAATGTCGCCATGAATCTTTTAATACATTCAAAACATACCGCCACAATGTAAGGTATGAGAAAACCTACAGAGAACACAAAAATAAGAATGTATACTTAAAATAATCCATTTGAACTTATAAAAATTTATAGTTTTGTTTGACTTGATTTAATAATCCAATCCTCCCCTCTTGCACCTGGTTTTTTTTGTGTGTGTGATCCCTCTTAGTAGGCAAGTTCAATGATGATCATTGGTGGTAAGAAAAACAGTTAGCAAGTTTTTTCCTGATTTTGACAATTATTATAATGATTATCCTACCTCACATAGCTTTGAAGAGGCCAGATAACTTACTGTTAGTTTTTTATAGAAAGATTAGATATTCTTTTTGAATCAATATACATACAAACTGCAGTTTAGTTGAGTTTCTCTATCAATATACAACAAAAAGCCCCTTTAGTTAGAAATAAGAGTAAAAATTTGGGTTGTGTTTATATCCCAATTAGACATTTTATAGAAAATGGCTCTAGTAGGACAACCAAGGATGAACTTTCTATAAATATCTGGAAAGGGAAACTTTTAAGGAAATGGTTTTTGCAAATATAAATTGCACTCCTATTACTATGTAACTGATCAGGAAATAAATGTCACTACTCACAAACAAAAATAAGATATTCTGCTTCCCCACCGAAAAAAAAGTTTTCTGGATCATCCCAAAACCAAATTCCTTACTTCATATACAACTCATAGTAATGCATGTTTCTGCTGAGATGTGACATGGTTTATGCCATCTGTGTACATGAGAAATACATTAATAAATGTCCAGAATTCAGAGTTATGGTCGTTTTTAACAACTAAATGAAGATAAACTTAAATAATTTTAATATGTAGGAGATAAATACATGTATTGTGATTTCTATATTACACAGATTGAAATTTATTTAATAGCTTTTCTAACATGTAATATTTATTATATACAAATATAATAAATTTACTATAGATGTATTATCAAAAGTATTATTGTATCAATTATGATCTCCAAATTCATATGCTATTGACAGATAGTTAATTTGAATGTTTGGTCTTCCCTTTTTGGTTGATAAAGGCTTTTATTATAAGTTGAATTAAGAAATTTTATTCCCTTTTGTTTGCTCTGGTAGCAATTAGGGCTAATGGCTTCTGATATTAAGTTTCTTTCTTCCAACAAGTGTAATTTAATCGCTTTGGGTGAAGCTTTCCTTAGCTAAATTATAAAAATTTAAATGTTATCTACGTTTCTCTAAATGTTATGTTTTTGTTCAGAGCTAGCAAAGCTAAGAAAGGAATAACGAGGTCAAAACAGAAGAAAAAAATTGTTTAACTAAAAGTTATGTTCATTTTGACCCATTTCTAAATTAACAAAAAAATTTCCTACAGAACCTACACCAATTAGTTAAATTTTAGTAAGTGTTTGTATCTGGAACACGTGTTTTAATGTTCCTTATTGTTAAGTTAAATTGAACTAAATGAGGTGAGCAGACTTTCATACTGAATATACTTATTTCTCCTGAAGTCAATTTATGAGCTCAATTCTTTTTGTTTCCAGCGATTTCCATGATTCACAAAGTTTTTTCACCATTGTATTTCTCTTTTATTTTTCTTTGTTTTTGTAAACATCAATTCTCTAATAAGGTTTCTCTAATTGCTGTTTTTTTAAACTTTACAAGACTTACTAGATGACATACATAGTCTTAGTTGGATTCTGTTTTGCTCAATTGTTGGCTGTTATTGTATTTTGGGGGGTCATTTATTATTCTGGAGATTCTCTTGCTATGCTGAAGAATCAAAGTTATTCTAGCTTGATTATTTAAAATATTATATCTATTCTCCATTTAAAATTGTTAGAAACAATACTATTGAAAAATTTACACTTGTTTCTTAAACTGGTTTTCTGCCTATGATTTTTTTAAATTTTTTATTTAGATGATTAAATTTAACAGGGTGACATTGGTCACTAGAGTACATAGATTTTGGGCAAACATCTCCACATCATTTGGACACTCGATTATGTTGTATAGCCATCACCCAAAGTCAAATCATCCTCCATTACCTTATATTTGTTCCTCTTTATGTCCCTGCCCTGCCCCTTGTCTCCTCCCTCTTCCTCTTTCCCCCTCCGCTAGTAACCACTGCACTCCTATTTCTGTCCATGAGTCTTAATTTTGTGTCCCACCTATGTATGAAATCATACAGTTCTTAGCTTTTTTTTTTTTACAGGGACAGAGAGAGAGTCAGAGAGAGGGATAGATAGGGACAGACAGACAAAAACGGAGAGAGATGAGAAACATCAATCATTAGTTCTTTGTTGCCTTTGCGACATCTTAGTTGTTCATTAATTGCTTTCTCACATGTGCCTTGACCACGGGCCTTCAGCAGACCAAGCAACTCCTTGCTGGAGCCAGCGATCTTGGGTCTAAGCTGGCGAGCTCTTGCTCAAGCCAGATGGGCCCGCGCTCAAGCTGGCAACCTCGGGGTCTCGAACCTGGGTCTTCTGCATCCCAGTCCAATGCTCTATCCACTGCACCACCACCTGATCAGGCCAGTTCTTAGCTTTTTATGATTTATTTATTTTACTCGGTATAATTTTATCAAGGTCCATCCATGTTGTTGTAAATGATACTATGTCATCGGTTATTAGGGCTGAGTAGTATTCCATTGTATATATATACCACCTCTTCTTTATCCAATCCTATATTGAAGGGCACTTTGGTTGTTTCCATGTCTTGGATACTGTGAATAGTCCTGCAATGAACATGGGGTGCATGTGTCTTTATCTACATATTTTCGAGTTTTGGGGGTATATACCCAGTAGAGGGATTGCAGGGTCATATGGTAGTTCTATTCTTAATTTTTTAGAAACCACCATACTTTCTTCCATAATGGTTGTACTAATTTACATTCCCACCAATACTGAATGAGGGTTCCTTTTTCTCCAAAGCCTCTCCAACACTTGTTATCACCTATCTTGTTGATAATAGCTAATCTAACAGGTGTGAGGTGGTATCTCATCATAGCTTTGATTTGCCTATGAATTCTTTAGCAGCTATAGTAGCAATAGCAGCCATCATTTCAGTGTTATATATATACCTGCCAGCATTATATTAAATTGCTTTAAATTTATCAATATATTTAGTTCACATTGTATCACTATAATATAGGTATTATTATCAGTTTCAATATTTTAATTTATATATTTATTGTTATTCAGTGAGAAGCAGGAAGGCAGAGAGACAGACTCCCACATGCTCCCTGACCGGGATCCACCTCACAAGCCTAGTAGGGACATCCACACACCAGGCCAATGCTCTACCACTGAGCAAACTGGCCAGGGCCAGTTTCAATATTATAAGTGAGAAAAATAATACTTAAGGATTTTGAACTACTTGTCCAATGTTGTACAAGTCTTAGATAAATTCATGTCTCAAAGATAGAGTCCTCTGACTTAAAAATCTGAATAGAAATAACAAATAATAACAGTTATATTATTTGTTAATTTTGTAATCATGCTTATGTACTCTTAGCAAATCAGAGTCCCAATACACTACTAAAATAAAGAAAGGTGTTTGCAAGATGGTTGGAGACAAAATATATGAGTATCAATAGTTTTTTTCTACTTTAGAAAAATGACACTAATGGAAGAAACTGAAATAAATATTTTAGCCCCAATAGAAACACAAACTAAGTAATATTTAGGAATAAATTTATTTTACAAGACAGAAATAATGCTTATGAAAGAAAATTTTAAGTTATTATTGAAATTCATAACAAAAAATATTAATGATAGTAGTCTTTCATTGTCAAATATCAAATCATAATATTAGCTGGTCAAATTTAATAATGATTGTCATAAAATAGAAAATAACTTAATGGAACAAAACACAAAATCATAAATAGATCTTAATAATTATAAGAATCTTAAATATGACATGATGAGTATATTAAAACAGTAAAGGGAAAGTGTAATAATTAATCATTGGCATGGTTAAGGACCCATTTGAAATAAAATGGAATTAGTCTCTGGCTTATTCTATATACAAAAATTGTTGGTGATTATTTGTCTTACAAGATTTACAAGCAAAGTTCGTAATGAAAAAACAACAAAGAAAAACTAAAAAAAAATTTATTATCAGAGTAAAGGCTAAATAAGTAATGATAAAGTGATACCATAAAGTCATTAAAATAATTATTTTTACAAGTTATTACTTAGAGAAAAAACTGCAGAAAACTGCATATAATATAATTTTATCTTTACAAAATAAATAATGTCACAACCCCTTCTGTTTGTATGTGACTAGGTAAACATTAAGAAAAATAAAATGGGTGACATCCTGGATTATGTGTTGGTTCACTTGAAGCTTGAGTCAGGATGATAAAAGTAAGAGTAGGGTGAAAAAGAGGAAAAGACACAAAAAGTAAACAATTTTAAAAAGTTAAAACTGAAAAGGGTATATATGGCAATCATATTTATATTTTAGAAAAGTTATATTTTATTTTTATGTATATCTAAATATTATCAAATAGAAAAGATGAAAAGGACTGCCGATTAATTACTTCAGTTTTTATCAGCAATTTATGAATCTGTTTTTTAATCCACCACATCTTCAACAGTGTTGATACCATTCTAAGTTCAGACAGAATGTTCTTTAAATAAATTCAGGAATGGGATTCTTAAATAAAATTCATTAGACACAACTTAATTTGACCTTGTGTCAACATATTGTTTAGAAAAATGAGAGTGTCGGTAAACATCTAGGAGTGGAGGTTTGAGAATTGAAAATGCTCTTTAATGGTCTTTAACTCCTAAAATGTAACAGATTTGATCTACATGATGAATCCTTCTGGACATGACAAGCAATTTAACCAGTCAATTTTACAGACAGCAGAAATCAGATTAGGAAGAGTAGTAATCAGATTAAAGAGGATGAACCCTAGGAAACAGACTTGATAAAGAAAAAAAATAAAAAAGCTAAGTAAATCCAAGAACGTAGAAAGTCAAATTCAAGGGAGTCAAGTGTTAAGATGGTTTTATAGAACTTAAAGAAGCAAGCAGGATCCAGCTGTCAATGAAAGTAGTGATAGCATAAGAAGCTAATTGAGAGTCTTAATTTCAGACCAGAGGTGCTTTGCTTATGCCTTTATCTCATTCAGTGTCTATGTTGGGTAGAACTGAAAATCACAAGTGTTCTTACATTTTAAAGACAGGTGGATATCAGGTCCTACCCACACTTGATAAAATGAGTTGCTGAAGTTCAGCTTTCTGGCACTATTTTAAAGTTATCGGACATGTAGGATAGGTCCATCCAGTTGAATTTCTTGTAGTTGAGCCTTTTTTATTGAGAGAATATTTCAGTGTATACTTACAGTAGCTTTGTATTTATGTAGCAGGAAAGTCTCTGGCACGTCTGTACATAAAAGACACTTTCCTAAAGTCTCACGCAAAAATTGACTCGACCTGATAAATGAATTCAGCAAAGTGAAAGGATATAAAATTGATACACAGAAATCAGAGGCATTTTATACACCAACAATGAATTGTCAGAAAGAAAAATTAAGAAAACAATCTCCTTCACTATTGCAAAAAATAAAATAAATAAAGTACCTAGGAGTAAACTTAACCAAGGAGGTTAAAGATTGGACTCGGAAAATTAGAAAACATTATTAAAAGAAATCAAGGAAGATACAAACAAGTGGAAGCATATACTGTGCTCATGGTTAGGAAGAATAAACATCATTAAAATGTTTATATTACCCAAAGCAATTTATAAATTCAATGAAATACCAATTAAAATACCAAAGACATACTTCAAAGATATAGAACAAATATTACAAAAATTTATATGGAACCAAAAAAGAACACGAATAGCCTCAGCAATCTTGAAAAAGAAGCATAAAGTAGGAGGTATCACACTTCCTGATATCAAGTTATACTACAAGGCCATTGTACTCAAAACAGCTTGGTACTGGCATAAAAATAGGCATATAGATCAATGAAACAGAACAGAGAACCCAGAAATAAACCCACAACTTTATGGACAACTGATATTTGACAACGGAGGTAAGAGCATACAATGGAGTAAAGACAGTCTCTTTAATAAATGATGTTGGGAAAATTGGACATCTACCTGCAAAAAAATAAAACTAGACAACCAACTTATACCATTCACAAAAATAAACTCAAAATGGATAAAAGACTTAAATGTAAGCTGTGAAACCATAAGCATCTTAGAAGAAAACATAGGCAGTAAAATCACCGACATCTCTTGCAGCAATATATTTACTGATTTATCTCCAGGGGCAAGTGAAATAAAAGACAGGATAAACAAATGGGATTATATCAAACTAAAAAGCTTTTTGTACAGCTAAAACAATATGAACAGAATAGAAAGACAAACCACACAATGGGAGAATATATTCAAGAATACGTCTGATAAGTGGTTAATAACCAAAATTTATAAAGAACTGGTAAAACTCAACACCAGGAAGACAAACAACCCAATCAAAAAATCGGCAAAATAAATGAATAGACACTTCTCCAAAGAGGACATACAGATGGCCAATAGACAGATAAAAAAATGTTCAACATCACTAATCATTAAAGAAATGCAAATTTAAACCACAATGAGATACCACCTCACATCAGTCAGAATGGTGCTCATTAACAAAACAACACACGATAGGTGCTGGCGAGGATGTGGAGAAAGGGGGACCCTCCTGCACTGCTGGTGGGAATGCAGACTTGTACAGCCACTGTGGAAAACAGTATGGATATTCCTCAAAAAGTTAAAAATGTATCTGCCTTTTAACCCGTCATCCCACTTTTAGGAATATATCCTAAGAACACCATATCACCAACGAAAAAAAAGAAATGCACCCCATATTTATGGCAGCATTGTTCACAATAGCGAAGATCTGGAAACAACCCAAGTGTCCGTCAGTGGACAAGTGGATTAAAAAACTGTGGTACATATATACAATGGAATCCTATGGGGCCATGAAAAAGGAGGAAATATTGCCTTTTGCAACAACATGGATGGACCTGGAAACTATTATGTTGAGTGAAATAAGCCAGGCAGAGAAAGAAAAATATCATATGACCTCACTCATTTGAGGAATCCAAGGAACAGTGAGAACTGAGAAACAGAATTGAGACAGAGGAGGGATCAAAGGGACCAGAGGAAAAGAGGACAGAGGGAAAGGGGATGATAGGATGGGATATACCTGAAGGGAAGTGGGGAGGGCACTGTCAGGAGAGGAGAAAGGGAGATGTTGAGGGGAATATGGGGGAGAGGGGTTGCATTCGGGGTGACCCTAGAATCTATGTAAACACAATTAATTAAATAAATAAATAAAAGACACTTTCTACCTTGGAAGGTCATTAGTCAATACAATACCTTCTAAAATTAACTACAGAACTATCCTCAGTAAAGAAGTCTATTTTCCTCCCTTCTCATTTATGCTGGAATGGGAGCTACCTAAAGTTCAAGACAGTATTAAATATATTTTCACTATCTTACACAGGTCTTAACCTAACCCCGAAGTCTACTTCTAAGTGGAATATGAAAAACTTGAAGTAGATTCTTATATATGACATATAGATTATTTTGTTGGCCAAAAGTAGTGAATGAAACCCAAAAGAATTGGTGCTCTTTCAACAAGAGTGCAACTACTTTTACAAGAAAACAAAAATTAAACACTATCAAGCTTGATAGCAAAGAATGCAGTAAAAGAATCCAGATTTCCAGATTTATGCCTGGAAACAATTGGTCCTATCTAAAACCTATGAATAACAGTGGTGAACAATTTTATTTTTATTTTCTGTTGTATAAAGTTTTAGAAACTTTTTTATATATTTTTGCATCAATGATTTCAAATCTGAAATCAGATTTTTGGTGCATGCTCTAGTTTTTATGCAATTTTAATTTCTTTTTGTTACAGTTAATGGCATGCATTGATTTTTAAGTTGGAGTTAAAGGGCAACGACTCTTGGATTGAACGTAACCAAAAGGCAATCAATGTTTTACAAACATCACTTTTACATAATTGTAGTTGTTTTTAAATGTAAAAAATTATTATCAGATAAAAACACTCTCTTATTTTGTTTTAAGATTGAATCATGGCTGCTTCCAGTAGGCGTAAATGTAAGAATAGTCCTGCTTGACCTGTGGCAGTGCAGTAGATAAAGCATCAACCTGGGAACACTGAGGTCGCCAGTTCAAAACCCTGCACTGATCTGGTCAAGGCACATATGGGAGTTAATGCTTCTAGCTCCTCCCCCCTTCTCTCTCTCTCTCTCTCTCTCTCTCTCTCTCTCTCTCTCTCTCTCTCTCTGTGTGTGTGTGTGTGTGTGTGTGTCCTCTCTAAAATGAATAAAATAAAAAATAATAAAAAAAAAGAATAGTCCTGACACCTTCTGTTATATATGTGGCTGTTACACACTTCAACATCAAAGGCACAATATTTCATCATTTGTGACACATGCATATATTGCCTATTTTCAAGTTCCCCTCGGCGATCAAGACAAGATTTGGGCACCTCATATTGCACGTCATGATTGTGAGGAAATGCTTCGTGACTGAACAAAAGGAAAATGCAAAGAAATTCCTTTTGATATTCACATGGTTTGGCGTAAACCTAAGGACCACAGCAGTGACTGTTATTTCTGTCTGATCCATATAAAGAGCATTGGCAAGACAAAATGGCATATGATCACATATCCTAATATTCCTTCAGCAATATGACCATTCTCACACTATGAGACACTCCCGATTCCAGTTTTCAATGGTTTTATTTCTTCTAAAGATGAAGAAAGTGAACATGGTAAT
Source organism: Rhynchonycteris naso (assembly GCA_037038555.1). Lineage (NCBI taxonomy): Eukaryota > Metazoa > Chordata > Mammalia > Chiroptera > Emballonuridae > Rhynchonycteris > Rhynchonycteris naso. The sequence continues at coordinate 178,609,780 of CM072997.1, read as the reverse complement.
CAAGTGTATTCTCATAAGATTCATTAGGAAATGGTTGTAGAACCTGAAGGATCTTCTTCTGATGCCAAGCAGTCATTAACCCCTAGCAGTTTAGCCAACCCGAATTGAATGACTTTGAGAAAAATTTGGACCTATCAAGGAAAAGCAGCTGAGTTATTAGACTCCAGGCCTCAAGAGAAGAATGTACTTCACCGGTCAGCTAAAGTATTCCATTTCAGGAAGTGTGAACAAATTTTTGTGGACTTTTTTCCAAAGACAAACACTTTGTTTACTGTCATGATATCAGTAGTACTCTCAGCCAGCTAGGTATTACCACTTACAGTCCAACAGAATGGCGGCTATTTCTTGAAAGCTCTAAACAGAGTCTGAAATGTGTTCTCCTACACAACGGTAAAGTTTATGCGGCAGTTCCAATTGGTTATTCAACTCATCTGCGAGAAGATTATAATGACATAAAAATTGTCCTTGACTTACTGAAGTATGAGGAGCATAACTGGATAATGCCCAAGAAGACATTCTACTTTATTATGTTAAATTAAATGTTGAAAATTTTTCAATAAGATAAAAATCTAAAATCTTGAATTTCAGAAAAACTGTAGCTTACAGAGAAATACTAATGTTTAGATTTGAGATCAGCACACTCAAATTAGGTAAGAACAAGTGTTTTTGTGGATGTAACAAAAATTTGTGTGGATCTTAAAATGATAAATTTTCTGCTAGGATGACACAGAGGTTTCACAAAGTATCCTTGCTTTCTGTGCTTGTATAACAGCTGAGCTTGGAAGAAACACTGGACACAGAAGGAGTGGCTGAAACATGAAGCTTTGGAAGTAGGGATGCAAAATATTGTGAATGAACCTGTAGTTAATCAAGACAGGATCATTTTTCCTCCACTTCACATCAAACTTGGCTTAATAAAGCAGTTTGTTCAGGCTTTGAATAGAGAAAGTGAATGCTTTCAACATATTATTTCTGCTTTTCCTGCCTTGTCTTTCGAGAAGATAAAAGCAGGTGTATTCAATATATCTCAAATTCAAACCTTCATACGTGATGAAGAATTTGCCAGGAAGATGAATAAGGAGTAGAAAGCAGCATGGCAGTCTTTTGAGGCAGTTACAAAGAACTTCCTTGGCAACAAAAACGCAGAAAACTATGAACTTGTGGTTCAAAGGATGCTGTTGGCTTTCCGCAACATTGGATGTAACATGAGCATTAAGATTCACTTCCTGAACAGTCACTTTGATAAATTTCCTGAAAATCTTGGAGCTGTTAGTGATGAGCAGGGAGAACACTTTCATCAAGATCTGAACACAATGGAAGAGCGTTATCAGGGGTTATGGGACAGAAATATGATGGCATTCTACTGCTGGAGCATCAAACAAGATTGTCCTCAACAAGTACACAAACGCAAGAGCTACAAATGCAGAATTTTTGCCTGAATAGAATTTAAATAAGTTTTGCACAAATTTTATGATTAAAATAAATGTTTTAATATGTTCTAACTTGAAATTGTAGACAAATTCTGATGCAATTATATCTTTTAGTGTATTATTGCATTTACTGCATTATATAAATTATTATATTTTTACAAAGATAATGCCCAAGAAGACATTCTACTTCATTGTGTTAAACTAAATGTTGAAAATTTTACAATAAGATAAAAACCTAAAATCTTGAATTTCAAAGAAACTGTAGCTTACAGAGAAAAACTAATGTCAGATTTGAGATCAGCACGCTTGAATTAGGTAAGAACAAGTGTTTTTGTGGATGCAACAAAAATTTTGTTCCCCAGTGTAATTAATAATCATGTTACATTTGTGTTAACCCATAACAGAAAATTCTGAAACAGAATCATCTATTGAATGTGAATAACAGGAGGTATTGGGAAGACTTTCTGCAAGTGCATTTAACTAGAGTCAGTTGCAGAACACTATTGTAACAATCATTTAGAGTTATGATCTATATCCTTTTTGTTCTTAGGCTCTTAGAGGTGAATTATCATCTAGGTATTGCAGAGCATCCCATGTACCTTAAAGTCAACAGTTCTGATGCTGAACTCATTGTTTGTCACTGTCTGTACTTTTTCCAGTATTCCCAAGCTCATTGGGAAAAATAGAAATAATTTTCTAGATCCTGTGAATCATCCTAGGCCTATTTCTTACTCCCACATCCAGTCAGTCAACGATTCTGTCAAATCTATATAATTTGCTTATTCATTTCCTTTATCTGGAACTCTCTGCTCCCAGATCCATCAGTGGATCGCTCCTTTTTTATCATCCTAATCTTCAATCAAATGTCACATCTCCTAAAAGTCTTTGATAACCTAGCCACTCCTATTCCAGCACTTTCCAAATACTTTATTTTAATTTCTTTGTAACACTGATTATTACTGAAAATACTTTTATTACTTGTCCTCCCTTTTCTAAAATTTCTTCATGAGAATATGAATCTTGCCTAACTTGTTCATCACTGTATTTTCACTGCCTACTGAGACTATCTCAGCCATCCGTTTTCTGTTTTCTTAGAAAAAAAAATTATCCCATTGTGCTATAATTGTTTATTTCCTTTCCTGTTTCCCTTGGCCTATGATTAGGGCAAAATATCTTTTATATTTTTATATCCATTGCCTATAGCAATAACAAGTTTATAGAATAAATGGAAGGAAGGTTGGAGGGATGAAGCAATGAATGAGTTTGCTTGATAAAATTAAAAATAAAAATGTAGGATGAAGATGATATTCAACACAGCTTCAAATATATACTATTAAGAATGTGTGTAAAAGCATATTGACCACAAGAGAAGGTTAGTGAAGCTCCTTTTGGGTCTTCCAAGCACTGTGGCAGGCAGCACTCAATAATTACTCAGTAAATTTATTCCGTATCTGTTGATGTTAAGAACATCAACTGTCCATATCCTTGAGTTGAAGTGTTTGCTGGAAGATAAGGCAACATGGCAACTACATCATCAGACTGAAAGACAGTTTGCAAGATTTCTACTACTGCTGATACACTGCTAAAACAAAAGATGTTGACATTCTTTCTGTCTCAGTGAGAAACTTTGTAACCAAAGAAGAAAAGCTGTGGTTACAATCATTTTGTCACTGGACACATCCAATCATGTAAGCAATACCATACCACATGCTAGAGAAACTTGAATATTTGGACTAATACATAAAATAGAGTACAGACTAAGACTTCCTACTGAATATGTGGAAACCACTGCTGTCAAAGGGAAGTTGATTATGTTTCTAAAGGAGAGGAGCATGAGGACACAAATAAGCTGATTCTAGAGAAACTCACTACATCTATTTGCAACAAGAAAGTTGCTTGCTGTAGTCAGCCAGTACAGACAGAATGAGTGTAGTCCAAAACTATAAAATAAGGTGATTCTAGTTGGTTTATCTGAGAACATCCAACCAGAGGAGAATTGCTATACCTTTTGCCCAAAAAACTAGATAAAATAACTCACTTTACCTGCAAAGGGTAACCTGAGCACCAATGCAAACACTTGCATATAAGCTATTGTCTTAGAAAAGGTGTTAGTTGACTATCTGCGAAATATCTGTGCAATATGAAGGAAATATCTGTTAAATACTTGCTATGTTTCAGGTACTAGGCTATATGGAGTCTATTATCAGAAGGAAAAACAAAACATAACTGGTGGAAGAAAACCATAGTGAACTCTTAGAAGTTAATACTAATGGCCACCAGATTCTGATAGCAAAGGAATTAAGGTCCTCAACAGCATCAAAATAAGTGAGCTACTGAAGACAGTTCCTTTCACATAGATAACAGAGAGAGCTGCTGAACAAAGTACCAGTCAGTTTTAAAGTGACCTGAAAATCAGCCTGCTACCAGACTACTTTCAGATTTACCAGCAGTAATGAATAAAGACATCACTCCTAAGTACTACTGCCAAGTGGTAAAGAACGGTTAGTGGTAGATGGAATGTTTTAAAAGGAATAATCGTGCCTAAATGGAGCTCATCTAACTTTCAGTTGTGAGTAGATTTATAGTTGTCAAGCTGGCAAATTGTCAAATGGCAAAAAATGAAACAAGATAAATGTAACATAATGCTATTGCTTTAGGCCTATTATTGTTCTGTAAAGTCTGGAAATAAAACAAAAATTGGAGAAAAGGTAGAGAACCAGCAATATGTGACATACAGCAGCAGGCTAGATGGTAGAAATGTATATTTTTTTATTCTCCTAAAGTTCTAAAATTCAAATAATTTTTAGAAATTAAGATTGAAGGACATTCTGACTTTTCAGACATGGACCTTTTGATGTAAAGGGTTATCATTTTCTATTTCACTTCTTACTATAGTCCTGCCTTAAGAATTTATATATATATATATATATATATATATTATTACCAGTTGTTCATTATAATGAATGTATCACAACAGTAAAAATTATAATAAAAATCATAACAATAACTATTGCTTATAATGGTGCTATTCAAAGCAAAAATTGTTCTCAATTAGCTTCAAAATTAATTTGTTAGCACGAAATATCAATTCTGCATTAGTGCTCCTTTGGTAATAATTGCTTACCATCAAGGCTCCATTAAGTTTCCATGTTTGAAATGATGAATATGTACCTCTACTGATTACTGCTTATGACTTAATGAGTTATTCTTGGAATAATAATGTTTTTGGCAATATATTTACTTTTTTCCAACATTTGTGAATCAATGAAACCTTGAAAAGTTTATATGTATTTTAACTCACAGTAGGATTACTGAATCACACTTTTCAGGCTCTTTGGGACTCTGGTGTAAATAAACTAGGAAAAGCTTTATTGTAGAGAACTTTACAAAATTTATACATTCCATGTCAAAGGGATTCAGAAATGTAAAAAATATGTGGTATTTTTTTTAGTTTAGAATATGACATTACTACAGGTTATGCATTTTATTAGTCTTCTCTTTCTCTTTTAATATTCTGCCTACCTAAACCTAGAGTGAACATTTCACTAACATAGATATTTAGACAATATCTTGGACAATAGAAATTGGCCAAGTGAAGAGAACAGTAATAGCAAAGGTACAAAGGTGAGGAATATAGTGTGTACAGGGAATGTATTCAGCTGAAGGTTGTTGAAGCATAACATGATGGCAGAGAGTATTCAGAAAGGAAACTAAATAGAAAGGTTTGGTAGCCCTATGGCCACATGTTATGTTGAGATTCTCTTCCATGTACTCTGAATAACTGTTTTAGAAAAGTACACAAGGTTATGTATTCTTTGGCTAGGGCCACTAAACCAAAGTATCAAACACTGGTGGTTTAAGCAACAGAAATTTATTTTCTCATAATTCTGGAAGCTAGAAGTCCAAGATCAAAGTTTCAGCAGAGTTGGTTTATTCTGCGGTCTCTCTCTTTGACTTGTGGATAGTTGCCTTCTCCCTGTGTCTTCACATGGTCTTCCCTCTAAGAATATGTGTCCTAACCACCTCTTCTTATCAAAACACCAGCTATATTGGGTTTAGTTTCACTCTATTGACCTAATTTTAACTTAATTATCCCTTTAAAGACCATATTTTCAAATGCAGTAAAATTATGAGGTTCTGAAGATTAAGACCTCAACATATAAATTTTGAGTAGGGAGAAAACATAACTCAGCCCATAACAGAGAGTGATGTGACTACATCTCCTTTCATAATCATGTGGAATATGAATCTGAGGGAAAAAAGATGGATTGATAGTCTATTGTAATAATCTAGACCAGTAGTGGGATTCAAATAATTTAACAACCGATTCTCTTCCCTAATGACCATTTTAAGTTTTAAAAAAATGATATACCAAAAGGTAGTGTATTATTTCATGCATTTAATATTTAAATAATAAAAATAAAAGAACTACACAAAACTAGGTTATGTTATAAGAAAGTTTTAAAATATTAATGAAAATATAATAAATAATGCCTGACAAAAAAAATACAGTTGTCACCCCCTGGTTGTTTGACACATTTTCTCTTCATGTTACATGTTTGTTTACTGAAGTAACAAATGCAAGAGAATGAAAATGTAGCGTTTCATCAAAGCTATAATAAGTTTTATGAAATGAATAAATAATTACAAGCATAGTTTCATCAAATTTTTTTCACCTATGGACGGAATGAACATTACTATGGTTGCTTAGAATACAACGCTGTTGCACAGATGAACATTAAAAAAGAGTAAGAAATGTAAATTTTTGATTTCCACATTTGGCGGCTGCCCAGGCACCCACCTTAGAGAGAACCCTGATTGCAAGTGCCATTTTAACAACCAGTTCACTGAACTCAACAAATATTAGGTATCGGTTCTGCCAAATGGGTGCCAACCAGCTGAATCCCACCAACAATCTAGATCCAAAAAAAAATCACAGCGTTCTGTAAAACTATGAATGTGAATCAATAAGTGAAAAAAAGATTCCAAAGACAGGAGTTGTTTTAGAGGGGAAACAATGAATTCAATTTTAGGAGATCTAATTCTATACCTACATATAGTTAGATGTAGGAATCTGAAGTTCTAAGACAGATAACTGGGCTTGAAGTCTACATATGGACATCATTGCTACATATTATTTGAGACTGTGTGGGCAGATCCCTGTGTATTGAGTGATGAGAACAATAGGCCTGGAACAAAAAACCACCATTTACAGAACAGACAGAGAATACGCCCATGAAGGAAATGCTAACCTGCGAGGTAAAAAGAAGAGTGCCTTGTCTAAGCAAGTAGAGAGCTTTGAAAAAAGGAATAATTACTAGTCAAAGACAACAAAGAGATCTGAAAGATATAGAAATGTTCATTGAATTTTGAGAAAGAATTTTGAATATTTATACTTAACAATTCCTTGAACATCTATGTGTGAGGCTATGGGTAAACCACTGTAAAGCATACATTTTATTTTGTTTTTATCTTACTCAATAGACCAAGGAAAGTATTATTATGTTTGTTTTACAAATTAAGAAAATGAAGCTCAGAAAAGTCAAATTACTAGCTTAAGTTCAGCAGACAGCAACAGATGTGGGAGTCAGTTCTAATTTCTTTCCATGTCACCAAAACTGGCATAATTAACCTCTGGTAATACTAACTCCCTAAGTGAAAGGCAGTTTCATTAAATTAGAGGGGTTAGAGATCCAGAGAGCAGTGTGTTGATGAGAAAGCAACATAGATGGTGTTTTTCAAAGAAAAGAAAGGACAGAGAGCGACTCATCTTGCTCTTTATTTCTTTTGCATATTGCCCAGCACACAATAGATGCTAATAAAGTTTAGTTCAATAAACAAGAAATAAAATGTTACCTGACCAGGCAGTGGCGCCATCCATAAAGTGTCGGCAGAGGATCCATGTTCAAAACTCCAAGGTCACCAGATTGAGCACGGGCTCTTCCGGCTTGAGCACGGGGTTGCTGGCTTGAGCGTGGGATCATAGACATGACCTCATGGTCGCTGGCTTGAGTCCAAGGTTGCTGGTTTGATCAAGCGGGCATGGCTTATCTGAGCCCCCCCTATGAGAAAGCAATACAATGAACAACTAAGGTATCACAATGAAGAATTGATGCTTCTCATTTCTTTCCCTTCCTGTCTGTTTCTGTTTGTCCCTATCTATCCCTCTCTATGACTCTGTCTTGTGAAAGAAAAAGAAAGAAAGAAAGAAAGAGAGAGAGAGAGAGAGAGAGAGAAAGAAAGAAAGAAAGAAAGGAAAGAAAGAAAGAAAGAAAGAAAGAAAGAAAGAAAGAAAGAAAGAGAAAGAGAAAGAAAGAAAGAAAGAAAGAAAGAAAGAAAGAAAGAAAGAAAGAAAGAAAGAAAGAAAGAAAGAAAGAAAGAAAGAAAGAAAGAAAGAAAAGTTAATGTGCTAGAGTTCTCGGAGAGAATCTGCTGGTCTTGATTCACTGGCATGGGCAGTCAGTGCCTCTGGTAGTGCCCAGATCAGAAACATGCCCTCCCCATTTCGAGATGGAGTGGGTTGTCCAGCATCTTTCCTCATATCCTTTAGGGAGTTGGTACCTGCCATGGTATGTTATAACCCTTTTCTCTACTCTTCATAAAAAAAAAAGAAAGAAAGAAAAGTTAACTTGAGCTTGGCATAAGATGGAAGAGGAAGAAATCAGTAAAGAGGATAACACTAAAGAAAAAAGAAAGGAAAACTTAAAAAGCTAGATCCTTTCTGGAAAAGGTTGATAAGGCCTGGGTTTAAATGCACAAGTAGTAAGAATTTGACCTGAGTAGGTGAAGAAACACCTTTTTCAAGGCCAAACAAGAGTGAGATACAAAAATAAATAAAAATAAATGTATCAGCACATGTGACAAGTTGCTTCATATTCCAACAATATCCTCCATATTAAGTTCCCTCATCAAAGAATAGCTCACCATTCCCAATAAGTGATTTACTTTAATATTTTAATAAAATTATATATGCAATTTCCTATGCTTAGCATTCCTTTCTTTTACTTTTACTTTTTTTTTTTTTTACAGGGACAGAGAGAGAGTCAGAGAGAGGGATAGATAGGGACAGACAGACAGAAAAAGAGAGAGGTGAGAAGCATCAATCATTAGTTTTTCGTTGTTGTCGCAACACCTTAGTTGTTCATTGATTGCTTTCTCACATGTGCCTTGACCACGGGCCTTCAGCAGACTGAGCAACCCCTTGCTGGAGCCAGCAACCTTGGGTCCAAGCTGATGAGCTTTTTGCTCAAGTCAAGTGGGCCCACGCTCAAGCTGGCGAGTGCGGGATCTCGAACCTGGGTCTTCCGCAGCCCAGTCCGACACTCTATCCACTGCGCCACTGCCTGGTCAGGCTCTTTTACTTTTTTTAACTATATGTTGATATTTTATTAAAAAATACAGACTCAGAACTTTTTGAATTCTCCAAACAGAATCTGTCACTTCCTCCATTTTATTTCTTAACCCACTCCTCTATAGTGACACTAGGAGGCCATAGGTAAAACACTCTTCTACTTATTTATTAAGCTCCTTTGAAATACCTTAGGAAGCCCTTGCCAGTGCCTCAGTGGATAGGGCATCGGCCCAGTGTATGGACAGGTTCAGTTCCTGTTCAGGGAACACAATATAAGTGACCATCTGCTTCTCTCCTCCTTCCTCTCTCCCTTCCTTTCCTCTTTCTCTCCCTCTTCCCTTCCCGCAACCAGTGGCTCAGTTGGTCGCTGCGGGTTCTGAGGATAGTTCTGTTGGTCCTACCACATCAGCCTCAGGCACTAAAAATAGCTTGGTACTCAAGCATCAGCCAGGTGGGGTTGCTAGGTAGATCCCATTAAGAGCACATACAAAAGTCTGTCTCACTCTGTTCTCTCCTCTCTTAAAAAAAAATTAAGATATAAAAAAATATTTTGAATGTTACACAGTATATTTCAGAGCAAAGGAATTTCAACATTGACTTAGCTTAAACACAATGAGACAAAATACTCTCACAAAGAATTTGTGTATGTATTGCCTGTCAAATATACACTCAGATAGGTAATTTTTGTTCAAGTAGTTATATGCATTCCTACTCTACCTATTATAAACATTGACCTGTTCAACTTTTAGAGCATTTACCAAATTTTTATAATGTAATTAATAATATAATGGGTTTAAGGACTCTACCTTTTTCTACTACTGAGAAAATAAGATTAATGTGCACTAATTTCAGTCATATACAAAAATATTGTAATGTAAATATATATTTTTATTTTTTAATTAAAAATATTAAAGTCTCTTTCGATAGAAAAAGAGAAATGTCTAATGCAGTTAAGCTATTGAATCATCATTTAATATTATGTATAACTAAATGTATTTATCTGAGATGTTACAATTTGCAGTTTTACTATTCAGGCATGTCCAATTTTTAAATAATAATATGTTAGTAAAATTTTAACATTTAATTAATTAGGATAAACTGTAGTACATCAAAAATTGTAAATAGAATATGTATAGGTTATTAATTGAAATGTGATTAGTGGCTTTGCTAGAAAAATTGGAGAGCAAAATTAAATTAGAGTAATAGCATGATTAATTGATTCAGGATGGCTTCTGCTGAAAAATTATGTTCAGTATGTATCTGTCATTATAATTTGTGATTATTTGTCACTTTACAGTATATCAAATATAATGAATTTGGGTGCACATGCTGTATAAATGACTGTCATAAAAATGTTAATCTTTTAATAAAAAAGATGGTTACTTAACTCATTTAATTCAAAATAATCATGGCATATTAATTTGAGCTACTGCTGTGTTTCCAACTATGGTGAATATTTTTAAATGATTTTGTTCTAAGATATGCATTTTATATTTTCCATCCAAGTCAATGATTTTTTTAAATGTTTCAGAAAACTAATTATATATTTTAATTAAAACATGAATATGCTAAGCTAAAGTTGCTGGTTTAAAAATTTTATTAAAAATAAATGGAAAGAATGATTATTTTTACAACCCTAAACTTCTTCTGGTCAAAATTATTTTCATATAATAAAATGCATCTTCTACAGTACATCCACTTACATGTGTATCTCTCACTGGTTACCTTCAGTGATGTTTTCACACATAAGAACTTTTTTCAAACATTATATAGATTAAGCTTAGTTATTTCATACATGGTAGGAGCTAATATATTTGAGAAAAAATTCACTTAACAAAGGACGCTCATAAACCAAACTTTGTAATTTTCAGAAAGAAAAGAGGACACTAAAACTCAAGAGTAAAATACCAGTGGATTCATTTATATTCTGCCTTAAACAACGTGGATTGATAATGCTTGTTATTGCAGAGGGTTAATTTAAATAAGCAGACATAACCTTGGAAATAAAACTTTAAACAAGTTTTTTTATGAAAATAATTTATCACTCAGTGTTCTTTATATGAATACAGTATTGTGCTTTCTTCTTTGGGGGAGTAGGCATATTTTTAGTCATCTGGTTCAACTCTACTCAATTAAACTTCCTAGATTTTTGTTTGTTTATTTGTTTGCTTTTGTTCTTTTTGTTTTAAGCAAGCAAGAGACAGAGACAGAGACAGAGAGAGACAGAGAGGGGCAGACAGGCAGGAAGGGAGAGAGATGAGAAGCATAAACTCAGAGTTGTGGCATTTTTAGTTGTTCATTGATTGCTTTCTCATATGTGCCTTGACCGGGGGGCTCCAGCTGAGCTAGTGAGCCCTTGCCAAAGCCACCAAAATTGGGCTCAAGCCAGTGACCTTGAGCTTCAAGCCAGTGACCTTTGGACTTAAGCAAGCAACTATGGGGTCATGTCTATGATTCCAGGCTCAAACTGGCAACTCCGTGTTCAAGCTGGCGAGCTCACACTCAGACCAGACACCTCAAAGTTTCGAACCTGGGTCCTCAGCATCCCATGTCAATACTCTATCCCAGAGGTCCCCAAATTACGGCTTATGGCCGCATGTGGCCCCCTGAGGCCATTTATCCGGCCTCTGCCGCACTTCCGGAAGGGGCACCTCTTTCATTGGTGGTCAGTGAGAGGAGCACAGGATGCATCCGCACCCATAGTTCCCATTGAAATACTGGTCAGTTTGTTGATTTAAATTTACTTGTCCTTTATTTTAAATATTGTATTTGTTCCCGTTTTGTTTTTTAACTTTAGAATAAGATATGTGCAGTGTGCATAGGGATTTGTTCATAGTTATTTTTATAGTCCGGCCCTCCAAATGGTCTGAGGGACAGTGAACTGGCCCCCTGTGTAAAAAGTTTGGGAACCCCTGCTCTATCCACTTCACCACCAACTAGTCAGGCTAACATTCTATTTCTATCTTATATAATATTTTTTCTAATTCTAGAGCTCTTTGCAAAAATCTTGTGTAAAACCTATTTCTATGGAATGATGTTAAAACAAACTAATATTCCACCCCTCTGTACTGTAAACCAATTGGTAATTATTATAGACACCTCCTGCTTTAGGAATTCCGTCTTTTGGGCATTGAAATTGATTTTTCTCATCTTAGCATCTGAAGACCCAGAGTGTGCCCCTTGCCCAAACACCTGAGACTATACAGTGACACCTACAAGAGAGGATGTGGAGACAGCAGCTTTTTGGTCACCAGAAATGGCAGCATCAGGAGCATCACGAATAGACTTTATAGAGGTAGTTCTCCTGAACTGTATTATGAAACCAAACATTTTTGGTGTGCTACCTGCTGGTGGGAGCTGCCTTTTTACTGCCTAGTATAATGCAAAATGTTTGGTCTTTGCTAAAGTTTAACAATGATGGTTCAAACTAATATAAAGAAACGTGACTTTTCCTTTATGTGTTTTCAGTTGCCTTAACTTTCAATGAGTATGAATTTTTATCAGTCTCAGATAAAAATTAATGCTTATATTTTGTCAAATTTATTTTTATTATATAAAGCTGCTGTCACATATAATTTTTGTTTAAATATTTTTAAAATATATCATAATTATTATTTTAAAGGCCAACCTAATGTAGTAAATAAGGAGAATTTCTCTAGTCAGTTATATTCTTCAGAGACTGAGCATGGTAGCCCAGTTTTCTGTCACACTTCCTAATGATGTTTCATTGTGAACTTATATATTTTACAAAGTGAAAGATTATTTCCACATGGCCCCAAGTCAATATATGAAAGGCCAGCAATTGATTGGTTTATGTATCCTTTCAATTAATGAAATTTAATGGAAAACAGTTATTTTATTGCTATAAAACATATTTGTTAATTAACCACATTGATTTTATCTATACAATGCAGTGACTCATAACATTTCAATTTGCATGTAAAATGAGTCTTTGTAATGATGCTTCTGCAAAATAAATAATCGTCAAGGCAATGGGTGCCTTTACTTTTAACACTTTATATGTATGACTTAGAAGTAGGATGTTTCAGCTTGAAAGTTTCAGGATTTCAAAATTCAACATACAGAGGTCTTCATGTTGGTGTCGTACAACAATTTAATCTTTTATCCCATCTTAACTCCTCTTGGGAACAAGGCAATTTACAAAGAATTTGTACTGCTTATATTAGAAGTATTGATTGATTAGATATAATTTAAAATTCTTTTCATAAACCAAATATGAGCAGGATATATTAAACTTAATAGATTTTCATCTCTGTTTTTGGTTTTGTTTCGATTTTGTTATTTAGGATATTGCAAATTGTATTACTATTTTTTTCTTCAAAATCTACACTATGGAGTCAAATATACTGTTCTCAATATTTCTATTCTGTTGTAATGCACTTTAATCATGTGAAATATATAAAACAATAAAATTATTTTCTAAAATCTACAGCACTTTATACATATGAAAATGGATATTGATTTTTTTAGTTCAAATTGTGCAAATGCTGATTTTTTTCATGAGGACTTATGAAGATCTTTATGTAAAATTGATAAGTCTACTTAATTGAGTTTGTACAACATAGTTTTTTAGTTTTCCATAGGCTAACTGACTTGTCATTTTCATGTAAATTGCATATATCTCTAAAAACTGTATATCAAAAGTATGTTAATATTCTAAGAAGATAAAAGTAAATCTTGGACTTATCTTAAAATAAAACGTGTGCTATTTTAATGTAGTTTTCTGTGTTTTCACTATGTCATTCAAATACCATTTTAGAGATTATTTAAAACATTCTACATGTTTTACCTGCATGAAAGTAGCTTTAAAGATTAAAGATATATTGCATTTTGCCTTTATCATGTTCTAGTTAAGAAACTGGATTTTTCATTGTTAAAGTTTGAGAGTCTTATAAATCTGCAAGTAAAGCCTGAAGCAATATGCAGTAATTCTGTTGTATAATTATTTGTTGGTATGACCTTACTGCAGTAAGCCATGCTGCATTTCTGGCCCTATGATAACATATTGCAAATGAAAACTTGTATATGTAGGATAAAGAAAACTTTTCTCCATAAGAAAAATTTAACAAGTAATTTGAATAATTGCTGTCAAAGCTGAAGTGGTTTAAACTACATCAGCAGAAGTGATAACAATAGTAAAAAATTAAATGTGATTGAATATAATACTTGATTCATTTTTGCCCACAATTAATGCTATATGCCAGTGTTAGTGTTCCAAGTGTAAATGAGTGTAAATTCACTTGCAATATTTATGTTATTCTAACTACAATGTTTTTATAAGAAGAGTCACGCACACCAATTTAACAAAAATGTGAAATGTGTTTGTTTTATTGAGTAACATATTCTTTAACCTCTTGATTTCTTGATTTATTTTTAAAAATGAGATAAAATAGTAAAAGGACAAAATGTGTTTATATGCATTTGTACTTATTAAATAATAATAATAATGTCCTATTGAGCAGTCTTTTAGAAATACATTATATTTATTATACATTTTTGAGTACTGGGATATGCATATTAAATGTGAATTTGACTAAAGATAATTAATGATAAACAAAACAAAAGACACCTCTTAAGAAGGCAGCACAATATACGCTTGCCCATTTTCCAGGATACCAAGTACAACAGGGCCCTTCCCTCAAGTGCCATTCCCAGGAACCTGAGCCACCATGGGGACAGTGTACTGAATCACCCTTCAACATCTTATTAACATCTCATGAAAATTCACTTTTTATGGCTCTTAGGAGTACCTCAGAAAATACAGTACATCTTCCCCATGTTTCTTGGAAGTTAGAGGTTCCTGCACGGTTAGTAAGAATCTTCTACACTCTCACTTTAGTATATTTTTGTTCATATTAAATTTTACCAACTAAGGTTTTAGTTATTTTGTATCTTCTTTTGAATCAAATTAACTTTTCCTGGAGCAAAACTGGTAGATCTCAATTTTTGTCACAAAAAGTATATATAATTATCCTATCAATTTTTATTCAAAGACCAAGTTTAAGAAAGTCATGATAGGTGATGTAAGCTTTTTTTTATATTGCATGCTTCTGCCACTAACAATCAATATAAATTGAATAAAAACTGAGCTTATATTTATTGGTGTAAAAAGCCAGCAATGTTAGTAAGGCAAAATGATAGCATCTGGATGTCATTACAGTAAAAATAACAGTTTCAGTACATGAGGGGTTAGAACAGCCTGAGGCTGTGGACAATACACAGTTGCTCCCAATCTCATTGACGTCAAAATCTTTTATCAAATCTGTAATTACCCCCACCTGCCCCACACACAATTTGCTTTGAATCAGCTGTGTGTGAATATAACATTTGAAATCCAAAGTCTTAGTCACTTCTGCTTGGGCAAATTTTAGTGAGAATATAAATCTTTAATTTGTTCCTATCCAGAAAACATTTGTTGAGAGGTTACTGTTTGTCAAGTATTGTGATTAACATCAGAGTCTCAGTCAAGTACATCAGAGTTCCTGCCATTAGGTGGATGACAGTCTGGTAAGGAAGACAGACAAGCAAAGCATTACATGTGATAGATACAGCGTGTTACAAAGGATTATGGAAATATAGTAACAACCATAAAATATAGTTAAGCATTTAAAGACCTTTTTATACAGTAATTACTGAATGATGTACTTTCAATATTTCTTGACATAGTAAATATAAACACTCTGTAGCTTATAATATCAAAGTATTTGTTATTCTAAGAGATTTCTAAATTTACTTTTTAATACAAAATTTATCATACTTGAAATCAAAAAGTTTTTATATGATGTCCATAATTTATATACATTTTGCTCTTTAAGAAATAAATATAAAAAAATTGGAAAATTTTTTTAGAAAAAGGCAAAGAATATTATTCTTATTATTGTTCTCATCAAAAGTATGCTGGTATATATAATTATAAAGGCAGAGTTAGAAGAAAAGAGAATTAAAAACAAGTAAATCTGAATACATTGAGATGAAGATCTATGAACAGTCATCCTAGTTTTGTCATTTAATAATTCTAACAGAAGAGCAAAACAGTATATTCTATTTACCCCAAGCTTAAAGGACAGGATAAGAAATAAATGTAGTTAACATTAGTGGCAGAAAACTCAGTAAGAGAATAAAAATTAGAATCAAGGAAAACTTGCCCAACATTTTTTTAAAACTTACAATTGGTTGAATGCTATACTGTGTGGTATAAATTTTGAAGATATATTTGATCCTTCCAGTGATATTTTGTTTGCATGAAAGAGATATTCTAAGCTAAAAAGGCCATGTGCAAAACCAGAGAAATGGATGAGGAACTGATGAATTATGTAAAATACTAGCAGATTTAATTGTGCTGGATGTATTGGCTTCTGCATGTCAGGAGAAGAGGTTTGAAAAGTAGAACACAGACTATTCAAGTAAGGTTTTGTATCCCAGTATAATTGTTAGGTCAATAAAGAAAAATAGGGGAAATAAAAGAAAAAAAGAAAAGAAAAAGAAAAATAGGCTTAATTCAGTCAATTTTGAAAGAAATGCTGTCCACTTGATTTTTAGCTAATATGGGCACCAGAATCTTAACTCTAATAAGTAACATAATTGCTAAACTTTATTGATTCTAAATTCTTTACATATAATAGCTCGTGTAGCCCTCACATTAACTATTTGAAGTAGGTCATGTTATTATCTTAATTTTACAAATAAAGAAACTGATATAAAAGAATAATTTGCCCAATGTCAGAAAAATGGTAAGGTGAGAAGGAAAGATCTGAACCATGGCAACCTGACTCAGAAACCTTTTTCTTAATTGCCATGCACAGCTGAGTTGATTCAGCCCAATCTGAATTGAAGTTTTGAAGCTTTGTGATGATATTTTATATAAACTAGAATACCTATTGAAATCAGGAAGGTGTTGCTACATTTGTAAGTAAAATACTCAAACCTTCATTTTTTGGAAAACAGCTTTATTGAATTATAATTGACATCTAATGAACTGTATATAACGTGTACAATTTGATGAATTTTGACATACACACCAGTGAAAGCATCACCACAATCAAGACAACGAACACATCCATCTCTTCCAAAAGTATCCATCCAGCACTGCTCACCCATTTTCCACCCAAACACTATTTTACTTTCTGTCACTACAGATTAGTTCAAATTTTCCAGAATTTTACATAAATGTAATCAGTTAGTATAATTTCTCTCTTCATCTGGCTTTTTTTACTGACGTAATTATTTTGAGATTCATCCATGTTGTAATGTTTATCAATTTTATTGCTTTATCTTCTCTTGATGGATATTTGAATTGTTTTCTTCAGTTTTTGGCTATTAGTAGTAAGTTACTATGAATATTCATGTACAAGTCTCTGCATGAAAATTTTGAATACAAAGTAGGCACAAAGAATATACAGGTTTTTATTTTTATAGAATACAACATGAGGAGAAACTAATCTGTGCTCTCAGAAATTCTAATAGTGGTTATCCTTTGGTAGCGACTTGAAGGGTGCATGAAGGAGGCTTTTTTTGGACTCTGGAAATATTTTGTTTCTTCACTCTGATATTGATTACATGGGGAACCAGTTCAGTACATAAGAATTCAATGAGCATTATGTTTCTATGCATTATTTTATTTGTATCTTACGCTTTGATTATAAGTTAAAATGAAAGTGAGGTGAATTAATTGGTTTGGTTCGTTCTAGATGATTTTCTACCTGTTGTCTTACAGGTCTTTGTTTTGCTTCATAGTAAAATCAAATGCCCTTATTACCATCCCAGTTATGTACTCCTATAGCAACCTTCTTATAATCCAACATTATTTCTTTTATACCTTTTCTGTAATTGCTTGTTTTACTATGTCTTTCTTGATGCGCTATAAACTTTCTGGGAAAAATAATGTTAACTTTATCACCTTTTTGTTCATTACCTGGCATGGAGCTTGGTATATTCAAAAAATCTGTTCAATAAACAATAAAACATTTAGACCAGGAACTTAGAGGAGCATCTGAGACTGGAAAATTTTATTTTAGTGACCAAGTGCATGAAGTTCCATGGGAAGATTGTGTAAAATATTGTTCCAGTATCAACACGTTCTTAGCTAATCATGAAATTACCAACACTATGATTTAAGCTAAAGAAAAAAAAGGAGTGAGAGAGATGTTAATGACAGGACATTGATAAAATGAAAGAATTGACAATAAGACAAGTAAAACTTAGAAAAGAGGCAAAAGCCATTTTAGAAAGAACAGTGTGATATAACAGCATTGTTGGCTCTGCTGACCACTGACTGTCACAGTCTAAATTGGCACCCTGCCAGCACTGGGTACTAACGATGGTTTCTGCACCCTCAGTCTTCAATTTCTTTATGGTTTCTTTTGCTCCTCTTTAAGCCATCGTGAGTTCTCTACAGTCAATGGCTTTTGTGGAGAAAAAGGAGCATGTGTCTGACTTGGATAATCTGGGCGCCTAATTCACTGATGCCAGAAAAGCTTGAAAATCAGGTATCTGGCTTCTAAAAGTTACATTAATTCCTGCAGGCAAAACCCACCAAATATACCTATTCTACAATGTTAGGTTTATTCATTGCTGCAACAAGGCAGACTGCATACTATGGAGAACTTTGGAGAACATCAATAAGAGGGAGTGAGAGGGGACTTAATACAGGTGATTTGTGAAGAAGACTTAAGAACAGGGTTGTCTTTTCTGAATTGGGTAGTCTCTGAAAATGGGACATGTGGTTATTGGAGATGTCAGTATTTTTAACCTATGAAATCAGAGGAATGGACAACAGCTAGAGTTGCCATTGGGGAAGAAGCAGTAATCCCTCCCAGTAATAGAAGTTAGTTTTTTTAAAATCTTCATTCAGTAATGATTTTATAGTTTTCTTGCTTTTGCTTTGTTCTGTCATAATTATAAAGAGTCCTCAACTGAGGTTGATATTTTGTGAGGTTTTTTTATGATAAGCAGAAAAATGCCATAGCCTAGGAAGCATCAACCAGACTACCTACCAGCTGTTGGGGATGTGTTTTCCTTTTTCAATAGACAAGCTTTACCTACTACCAAGACCTTTAAAGCAGGAATTAACAAAATGCCAGATGTTGGGCAGCCAATTAAAAAATTACTCAAGCCTACAATTTTCAACTATTAGGTATTGTATTAGTTAGCTCAGGCTGTCATAACAAAATACCAAAGACTAGGTGGCTTGAACAACAGAAATTTATTTCTCATATTATTGAAGGGTGGGAGGTCCAAGATCAAGGTGCCAGCCAATCTGTTCCCTGGCGAGGGCCCTCTTCCTGGCTTGTACATGCCACCTTCTCATTCTGTCTTTACTTAGCAGACAGAGAGGGAGCTCTTGTCTCTCTCCCTCTATTTATAAGGACATTAATCCCACTGTGGGGGCTCCTAATTACCTCCCAAAGGCACTACATGCAAATACCATAACATTGGGGGTTGGGACTTCAACATAAGAATTT
Source organism: Rhynchonycteris naso (assembly GCA_037038555.1). Taxonomy (NCBI): domain Eukaryota; kingdom Metazoa; phylum Chordata; class Mammalia; order Chiroptera; family Emballonuridae; genus Rhynchonycteris; species Rhynchonycteris naso. The sequence continues at coordinate 178,590,518 of CM072997.1, read as the reverse complement.
TGAGGGGACACAAACATTAGTTCATAACAGATATCACTTTAATTTAAGATTCAGCAAACATTTTTCCTACAATAGGTCAAATAGTAACTACTATAGGCTTTGCAGGCCATGAGTTGTCTGTCAATCATGTCTATTCTGCCGTTGTAGCACAAGAGCAAGCCAAAGACAATGAATGTGTAATCAACCGAGTGTGACTGTGTTTCAATAACACTTTATTTGAGAACAGTGAAATTTGATTTAGTATCACTTTAATACATCATAAACTATTCTTTTTTTTCAACTATTTAAAAATAAAAAAAATTTCTAATTTGTAGATTATGTAATAACAGTCAGTCAGTGGACTAGATTAGGCCTGCAGGGTTTGAAAACCCTTGCTATTACAGGGAAGCCGTATTTTTTTATTTAAATTTTATTTTTCAATTAATTTATATTTAATATTATTTTGTGTTAGTTTCAGGTGTATAGCATAGTGGCTAGAAAGTTTGGTCTTCCCAATATTTTAACCACCCACATGGCACTATCATAGCTATTACAAATTATTGACTATATTTCCTGTGCTGTGCTTTATACCTCACAACTATTTTGTAACTTCCAAGTTGTATAAGAAGCAATATTATTGATTAATCTATTGCCTCTGAACTGGTATGGAGAGATAAGAGCCAATAGTATTGATAGGTTCAGATGAACATATCATGTGGAATTGGAAGAGAAGTCATCATAATAGATTCTATTACCTCTGGGTCTTTACTGTAAAACTGAGAATTTATGTCTAATTATAGTTTGTATATTAAGAAATAGTGACAGACTCTACTTACTATTTCACTGAGTTCTAGGACAAACAGTTTACATAGATTTTTTTGTTTAGTTTCACTTAAATATATGATTTATATTTATTACAAGCTTTTTACTATTCAAAGCATTTTGCCTTCTGTTTTTTGCTAGTTTCATTGAGATATAATTGACATACATCACTAAGTTCAAGGTATATAACATAATGGTTTGACTTACATATAAAGGATGTGACAAAAAGTAGGCTTAGACTTGTGAATACACAAAACCATTTATTCTTGTATTATTATTTTTAATTATTTTATTATTTTCCATGTGAAGAGCTATAAGCCTACTTTTATCCCACTGTATAATATGAAATGATTACCTCAATAAATTTAATCTGCATCCATCAGTTCATATAGACGCAATGATAAAAACAAATATTTCCCTTGTGATAAGAACTCTTAAAAATTACTATCTTAATATCTTTCATATATATCATACAGCAGTGTTAACTATAGTCCTCATGTTGTATATTACATTCCTTATAATATATTTTTAAAGATTATTTTCTACTGGTCATTTTCATATGACAGACTTCATAATTGTTGCATATAATCCAATAGCTTTTACCTATACAAGTTAACAGGGGTTTTTTTGTTTTGTTTTTTTGATAACAATATTATTTCAAGAAGTGATATAATAACAAATAATTTCCCTAACAATTTCTTCTTTAAAAAATTCAATTATTCTCAGTTGTATTTTTTTACATTTAAGGTGTCCTCTGGGATGTATTTTAAAAACTGTATTTAGCCTAATGACCTACAAAGCTAAATCTAGCAGAGAATGACTCCCATTAGAGGACTATACTTATTTAATAAATTATAAATGTTTCATATGTCTAGATTATAATATGTACAGGGGTTTTGCAAGCAATAGTACTAGAACGGGAAGCTGATTTAAGTAGGATTTCTTGAATGCAGTGTTAAGGAACTTGGACCTTTTCCTGAAATAATATTTTATCTGTGCCCAGATATAACATACTGAAATTCTTTGTGGGATCATTCTGGTGACAATGGTAAATATAGATTCAGACAGAAAGAATGAAAAGAGAACATACATTCAAGACATATAATAGAGGTAGAATAAACAGGTGCTTGTAATTGAATAATGTTTGGAGGGTGATCAAAACAAAGATCTAGAATGGCTTCCAAGTTTCTTCCGCACCCCACCCCACCCCGAGTCTATTATATGCTACAGGAAAAATAGTAGTAACATTCATTAAAATAGGAAATGGGAAAGTAAGAGACAAGTTCTCTGTACTATTGCTTTATTGGGACACTTGATCCTTCCTTTCCTTCCATCTTTTTACTTTGGCTCTGCTGGTTCTCAGTCCCTAGTAATGAGTCCCTACTTACAATATGAAGTTCCAGTACACTTTGACTGTGGGTAACATGACCAATTATAGCCTATAGGAGAATAATTCTCTGAACCAGTCTTCTCCAAGAGTGAATTGCTCTTGAAAGAGAACTTTCTGTCTTTTCTTTGGGTATTAATGCAAAGGAATCCAAGAATTCCTCTTTCAGTTGCCAGAAAAAAATTGGAGAAAATACTCTGCTGTTTCCTGAATGTGTCAAACACCTAGGTGAATGCTAATGTATTTTTGATGCCTGGAGTTCCTTTTCTGCCTCCTTTATCTAGTGAACCCTTTATCTCTTAAATCTTAATTCCAATGTTATCTGACATAAAGTTATTTCTTGGTCAGACCCTGAATTAAAGTTCTCATAGCAGACTGCCATGTTCTTGGTAGGATGAATCCCAATCATAATAAATAAATACATTCATTTCATAATTATTTAATTTCCCTATACAATGTTAGCTTCATCAGGGTAGGGACTGTATTTGTTCTGTCAACACTTGAATTGCTGTCACACACATAATAAAAACCTCATAGTATCCATTATTGTTGTTAACTGTAAGCTTTTATGACAGTCCTACTAGATTTTATGATATATCTTCAACCCAGTCCTTAGCCCAGCATCTAACATTTGCTCAATCTATGTTAGTTACAGTAATGAAATAATTGTTTAGTTAATGAATTTAAAAGGCTTAATTTAAGAGAATTTATAAAATAAAGTATCCGCTTAGTACAAAATTATAGAATTTAGATCATTAACTTGCTATTTTGTCCACAATGATAACATCATGAAGAATTAGACTTTTCTTTCTCTTTGGGCAATTAGCTAAGTGTTTTGTCACATTCACAAAAAGTTAAACTTTCCTCAATAAAATTTATGTTTCAAAATATAATTTTTCCTGAGAGTATGTTGAGAAGCAATGGATGAATGTATGACAATTTTAAGGCAAGATTTACTTTATATAAATATAATTATCATAAGAAATAATACAATTAGACTGCAGTGTCTTGTCTATTCTTTGAAATGACTTTTCATTATGTGGCACATTTCACAATAGTCTTATTTAAAGTCAATTTCTTACCCATTGTTACTTCTATTATACAGTCCATTATTTCTGATAGCTATCTTATTATATTTGATTTCACAACTTCTCAGTGCTGATGATTATAATCATATTTTAACCATGATAATCTTTATGCCAAATTATATCCAAAGAGAAAAATTAGTTTTAGTTACAGTCAACCAGAAATTTTTCCCAAGCAAAATGTGTTCTTAAATTGCTATTCTAAATGAACATATGGAGCTGAGAGTACACATCATTCCAATTTTTAAATAAAACCTAATTATATTTCTGTATATTGATAGACACTCTCAAAAATATGCCAGTAATGTGGGTTTTAGCATTTCAAACAGTAAGGATAGAATCTGTGGCAGTAACTTAACATAAAAGAAAAAATATCTACTTGAGTTTGAAGCAAATATTATTGTAAGAAGAAGCTAAGCTGAAAGAAAAAATTTGTTTCAGAAACTCTTAAGAAATTTAAAAAAACTTAATATATATAAGATCACAGTTATGTTTTCTGAAAAGCAGAAATTATAAATATCAGAAATCACACCAAAATTCACATTACCAAGCACACTGGGGAACAAAATTTTTGTTGCATCCATAAAAATACTTGTTCTTACCTAATTCGAGTGTGCTAATCTCAAATCTGACAGTTTTTCACTGTAAACTACAGGTTTTTTTCAATTCAAGATTTTAGGTTTTCATTTTATTGTAAAATTTTCAACATTTAGTTTAACATAATGAAGTAGAATGTCTTCTTGGCCATCATCTTTGTGAAAATATAATAATTTATATAATGCAGTAAATACACTAAAAGATAGGATTGCATCAGAATTTTTATACAATTTCAAAATAGAACATATTAAAACACTTAATTTAACCATAAAATTAGTGCAAAACTTATTTAAATTCTATTCAGGCAAAAATTTGTGTTTGTAGCTCTTGTGTTTGTGTACTTGTTGAGGACAATCTTATTTGATGCTTCAGCAATAGTCTGCCATCATTTAAAGCTGTCAAGAAATAGCCGCCATTCTGTTGGACTGTATGTGGTAACACCTAGCTGGCTGAGAAGACTATGATATCATGACATTAAATAAAGTGTTTGTCTTTGGAAAAAAAGTCCACAAAAAATTAGTCCACGCTTCCTGAAATGGGATACTTTAGCTGACCGGTGAAGTACATTCTTTTCTTGAAGCCTGGAGGCAAATAACTCATCTGCTTTCTTTGATAGGCCTGAATCTCTTACAAAGTCATTCAATTTGGGTTGGCTAAACTGCTGAGGGGTTAATGACTGCTTGGCATCAGAAGAAGACCCTTCAGATTCTACAACCATTTCCTCATGCATCTTATCAAAATACACTTGATCACCATGTTCATTTTCTTTATCCTTAGAAAAAATAAAATCATTGAAAACTGGAACCAGGAGTGTCTCAGAGTGTGAGATAGGTTGTATTGCTGAAGAAATATTAGGATATGCGATCATATGCCATTTTTTCTTGCTGATGCCCTTTGTGTGGATCAGACAGAAATAACAGTAACTGTTGTGGTCCTTAGGTTCACGCTAAACCATGGGAATACCAAAAGGCATTCCTTTGTGTTTTTCTTTTGTCCAATCACAAAGCATTTCCTCACAATTATGACAAACAATATGAGGAGCCCAATTCTTGTCTTGTCTGCCAAGAGGAACTTGAAAATAGGCAATTTATGCACATGTGACAAATGATGAAATATTGCACCTTTGATGTTGAAGTGTGTAAGAGCCACATATATAACAGAAGGCGTCAGGACTATTGTTACATTTACCCCAACTCGAAGAAGCCATGATTCAATCTCAAAACAAAAGAAGAGGGTGTTTTTATCAGATAATAATTCTTTACATTTAAAAACAAATACAATTATGTAAAAGTGATGTTTTTAAAACATTAATTGCCTTGTGGTTATGTTCAATCCAAAAGTTGTTGCCCTTTAATTTAAAAACCAATGCATGCCATTAACTGTAACAAAAATAAATTAAAATTGCATAAAATCTGGATCATGCACCAAAAATATATTTCATATTTGTAATTAGTGATGAAGACATATATAGAATCAGTTCTAAAACTTTATGCAACATAGAATGAAAAAAATTGCTCCCCAGTGTTATTATTACAAATAAAGTTGTTAAAATGGAAAATTAGAATATTACAAAGTTAAATGTGGAAAGGAAAAAAGATAAACCACTCTTAAACAATGTTTTTAAATTATGTTTAACATACAAAATTATGCAAATACTTTTCTATTTATTTTCTATTTTTTTTAATTATTTAAAGTGTAACTTGAATTAATTAGTAAGATATTTATATCTTTGTTAGCTTAGTATTATATGTTTTATAATCAAGATCAGAAGTGTTAAAATTATTTGTCTTTTACTTTATTTATTTTTTGTTTAAAATCCACTAAAACTTAAATATTAAATCAGGATTGTTTTTAAATGTGGGGTATATCAGTCCATTATGTGACTTAAAAGACCTGTTTTAGCTTTAGCTCTGCCACCAACAAACCATGTGACACACTGTTATAGGTACCTAATAGTGCAACAGACTGAGGAGATTTGGAAGTATGCTTTTGGCTATAAGAAAAAGAATTCTCAGTAAAAATGACGTTTTAAGTAGTGGGTACATTGTTACCTATAATATTCTCAAGGTTAAGGGTTTCAGACTTACTTTCAGTGGCTAAATGATTTTATCAAAAGCCTAGACGTTTTGCTTTTCTATACTGCTATCTACAGCATGTTGGCTTTCAACCTTGGACTTCTTACCTCATGGTTGCAGTGTCCACTGCAACTCAAGACATAATATTCTCATCCAACCATGAAAAGGAAGTGGGGAATAAGAATGATGCCTGATGTCTTCCTTCTTTTAAATCAAGGAAGAAATTCTTTCTCAGAATTTTCCCCAGTAGATTCCTCTGTACAGGTCAAAACTGAGTCACATGTTCATGTCCCGCCTGCAAAAGACGTTTGCCTATTGACTACAGGTATTGATCGACTTACGACCTATGCAACTTACGACCATTCAACTTTACGACCACAATCGCTAGCCACAACTGCTCCGTGTCTGGAGCAGATTTTGTATGCACCTATATTTTGTAATTTTGTATGTTTTCCAAATATTAAACCAGTTGTACTGGTAATGCAGTGTTTTACTTAAACCTGACGAATGTAAAAATAAGAAACAAAATGGTGTAGAGATGATACAAATGGCATAAAATGAACAAAGAAAATTATGATATATAACAATAATGAAAGAAAATTATGATAAAATATGACTTAAAGATTTTTATAACATCATTTCACAGTACAGTACATACAGCCTACTCAACTTACGACCAAATCGTGTTACAACCAGTCTGTTGGAACCAATCGTGGTCGTAAGTCGAGCACTAGCTGTACCTAGCATTTCCAGTTTTTGATGTGGGCAGGTACAGCTATGAAGAAAGAAAAGGGAGAAAAATGACAGTTGCCTAGGAAGCCAGCCAGGGCTACCTTGCAGATTACTTTCAGAGGTCCTTATCCTCTAAAGTTTAAATTCTCTGATGTGTTAGTCACTGGCTTATGAAAGTATTGTACATCAGTTAGAGTATTAGCAATCTAAGATCAAATCTACATAGAAGTGCCTGAACCAATATTTAGAGAGCCCAATGTGACAAGTAACATTATAGGATGTATGTATATAGGAGGAAACAATGTTCCTGAAAGGCGTTTGTTAGTGTGCTTGTGTGTTAAAAGAGTCTTTTAGAAAAAGAACTTCTTGTTGCTGCTCCCTGCTCAGTTATCCGTAAAAGTTTTAAAATAGCTTAACTCGCTTAAGTATTTTTCGAAGCCATTCAAAATGTCTTCCTGAGCATATAATGTAGGTTGCAATATATTCTAGTGAAAATGAGAATCGTTATAGTTGATTGTTTCTTATAGCCTTTTGATTGCCCTGCTGCAGTGTAAACTATGAACTTCATCTGCAGCAGTAGCTATCAACAGAGATAATCGGCAGAGTTGCTGTTGCATGGTACCTTTTCCCCCACAAAGACCTCAGAGAACCTTATAGGTATGATTATATTTTGGTTTTATTCCCTTAAGTTAACAATGCACAGTAATTCTTGGCCAATAGGAAAATTCAGGCACAGCATGAATGAATGATTAGTTCTGGTTATAAACCCAAGAATTCTAGAAAGGGGGGGGGGGGTGAAATCCAGGCTTCTCCTCAATCTAATTAGAACTTACATTAGAATAAATTAGTGTAGAATTTGTCTAAGATCCCATTGCTGTTCTTAAGACTCTGTTTTTCACTTTTATCTATCTCACTGAGTAAGTTTGTCTTACTATATAAACTAGAAGTATTCTTGAAAGATTACTTGTGGGTTTATTTCTTCATACAGAACCTTTACTCTCATCTGTGTATTGTCAGAGATAATTAAAGGAAAGAAAAACTTTTTAATAGAACCATCACAAAAAATCACTTAAACCTTAATTAAAAGTGGAAAAAAAATCACTTAAACCTTTAAATGTTAAGTTTTTAAAAGAAACATTTCCAAAACCAATACTCAAAATATGTGGCAGCTTGATACAAATTATATATTTTAAATATTTATTGTGATAAATTAAATACTGGAAAAATTACCATCTTTTTCTTTCTTTCTTTTTTTTTTTTACAGGGACAGAGAGAGAGTCAGAGAGAGGGATAGACAGGGACAGACAGACAGGCATGGAGAGAGATGAGAAGCATCAATTATCAGTTTTTGTTGCAACATCTTAGTTGTTCATTGATTGCTTTCTCATATGTGCCTTGACCGCGGGCGGGCCTTCAGCAGACCCAGCAACCCCTTGCTTGAGCCAGCGACCTTGGGTCTAAGCTGCCGAGCTTTTGCTTAAGCTAGATGGGCCTGCACTCAAACTGGTGAGCTTGGTGTCTCGAACCTGGATCCTCCACATCCCATTCCGATGCTCTATCCACTGCGCCACTGCCTGATCAGGCAAAAAAAAAGTAACATCTTAATTGAGAAGCATTAGCATACTTGTCTAAAAAATTGTCTTTCCAATATTTTTTGACAAAATGCTAGGTGGTTTAGTTTGGTTAAATATCTTTCTTAAAGACTCCAAGAAGCCAGTTTAGCTTTCTGTTGTTACTCTTAGGAAGAAGTTAAAGTGATAAGGAGTACATAAAAATTGCAGCTAAGACATTGAAGTAAGGTACAATATTAAAGTGGAATTTTTATATTAAAAATATGGTCATAGAAATTATGTTTTATTGGCATTAGGCACTACATTTTAAATTTTTCCTGATGTGTAAAGATGGTACATTTATGTTTCTTCAATGTGAGGTATGCCTACAGTGGAATTTTTTTTTTCTGAAGTGAAAAGCGGGGAGGCAGAGAGACGGACTCCCGCATGCACCCGACTGGGATCCACCCAGCATGCCCTCTAGGGGACGATACTCTGCCCTTCTGGGGCATTGTTCCATTGCAACTGGAGCCATTCTAGTACCTGAGGCAGAAACCATGGAGCCATCCTCAGCACTGGGGCCAACTTTGCTCCAATGGAGACTTGGCTGAGGGAGGGAAAGAGAGAGAGAAAAGAGAGGGAAAGGGTGGAGAAGCAGATAGGCACTTTTCCTGTGTGCCATGGCCAGGAATCGAAACCAGGACTTCCACAAACTGGGCTGATGCTCTACCACTGAGCCAATGGGTCAGGGCTACAGGGGCATTTTTAAAGAATGTCAATTCCTAGGCAGTTAGTACCTGTGCTATAAAGAATAATTTGTTTCAATAACTTTACAATATGAGGTTTATTTAAAGAGAGATACAAGGTAAGAACATGATATATGGTAAAATTGGAAGATCTAAATTGTAAAATGTAAATGTCCATTAAACATAAGACACAGATTAAGCAAAGTGAAAAAACGGTATATTATTTCTCCAATTTTTGATAAGAGAGAGGCATTGGACAATAACAGCAAAACATTTTTCTATCCTTGTGCCATGTATAGTTGCTAATTAGAGAGAGTATTTGAGCACATTTGAAAGACAAGTTAAAAGCTGGAATGCACGAACCCATAATGCATAAATAAGCCCATGCCAAAAATTTGCAGAATCCTGCAGGAGTCAGCAAACTCAAGTTACCGCACTGGGAATTTATGGGCAAACAACAGTCCTGCCAACTCTGTGTGGCTTCAGAGGTAATTGTATATTTAAATACATAAAACCTCTGAATCTGATAAAAAGATAATCATAGATTGTATAATTTTATCAAAGTGACAAATGAAGCTAGCTGTTAAATTACTTTCCATCACGGTTCCAACTGAAATCTTTTTCCAGATTTACAGTTGAATAAATGCTATAAAGTAATAGCATGCTTATAAGGACTTAATATTCATAAATGCAATTAAATGACAGTATTAAAAAATTTTTCTCTATTGCATTTACATGTACCCTAAAAAATAAAAATTTCAGAAGTATATAAATAGTTATCTAGGAGCAATTCCACAATAATAAATATTCTCAGTCCTTAATTTATGTGTCATATCTGTAGTCAAGTGTTTGAAAACATAAAGATTCTTAAAGGCCAGTCTTACATCATAAAGCCATAAAGTCATCTAGATCTAAGATTAAAAGGAAAGATATGTCCAGAGTATGGGAAACTATGGTTTATAATCCAAATCTGGCAACCCCTACCTCTGTAAACAAGGCTTTATTGGAACACAGCCACGTCCATTTGCTAACATCACATGTTAACAAATAGCTACTTTTTTGCTTCAACATCAGAATTGAGTGATTGTGACAGAGATCATATGGACAGCAAAGCCTGAAATACTTTCTTTCTGGCCCTTTAAGTAAAAGTCTGCTGATCCCCCTTATAAATTGAGTGAGCTATAGAGCAGATAATTTTCATAAAAACATTCAGAGTTAATCAGTGGTCAAGCCAAACAAATCAAGACAGACTTAAATGCAGTTGATTCTATGTCAGCTCTATCACTAAGTTTCTACATGACCTTGAGCAAGTCACCAATTCTCTTTTTCAGAGGTGAACCTTCTGCTTTACTGAGGTTGCAATGAATAATGCCAAAGAGCAAAAACCAACATGGTCTTTAAGGGGAATGTAAAAGTCAGGGAAGAGTGTCATGGCCAAAGTAGTCAAAAATGCAAGGAAACCTGAAGTGAATATTGAGAGTGGAGGTGACCTGAAATGCTAGCAGGTCAAATTTTCAAGCAGACAAATGAGTGTGATCTGATGAGATTTAAATATGCATAATAACATGCTTAAATACATCTAGGCCTATGTTTTCAGAACTAAGTATATGCATGATTTTATGGACTTGGATGGACAGGAATTCAATGCTATCATTTCCAAAAAGAAGTTTTTCAAAGTGTGGTCCTAGTCGAAGAAATGTGTTATAGAGAGAAAAGAAAAATGTTCTTGGTCACATAAACAGGATATAGTCTGAACTATTTCCATCTGTTAGAGAATCACAGTGAACATTTGTATATTTTATCTGAGAAGTCTTTCCAATAAGAAATCTAACATTTTCTTCAGCAAGCTTTGCCAGAAGGCAGGGGCCATCTGAATTTCCTTTAATATCCAACAACACCTATATAAAATCCTTCAGAGAACTTTAAGAAACTCTGACTTACACTATTTCTTAAGTTATTTCCAACTCTGAAAACCTTCTTCAAGTATTTTAATAGCTAATGCTTACAGAGCACTTACCACATGGCAGGCACATTTATGTGCTTTATCTCTACTATATTAATCATCACAATAACCTATGATGTAGGGATTCTTATTAGCATTCCTATTACAGATGAGAAAACTAAGAAGCAAAGGTGTTTTTTGATTTGTTAAAGTCAAATAGCTAGTGAGTGGTAAAATTGGGATTCAGACCCAGATAGTCTGAATCCAAACTCCATGTCCTTAACTACTCTGCATATATAGTTTTGTTTCTGTATTTAAAATATTCAGAGAAGTGAAAAATATACCTAAGCATATCACCTAACATTTCTTTTATTATTTGAATTTTTAAAAAGCATATTATTGGAAATGTCAGAAACATAAAATTAACACATTGCGGACCAGTGCTTTTATTGCTTGCTTTACCCAGTGGCCAGATAAGTTTCTATTGAATGAGTACAAAAAACATTTTACATAAATATTAAAGGCATGCTTAAAACTAAATACCCATTGCATTTTGAAGTTACTTATTACATGTTCTTACAAGCTAATATCTTTTTAAAGTATGATATTTGTAAACACTGTATAAAATGAAAACATGAGAATTCTCGTGATCCATCCACAATTTAAGGTATCCAGGAACTGGTGAGCCTCAGGACTTATATGCCTTAATCCACCATGCATATTCCACAATAGTTGAGCTAATGTATAGTTATTAAGGTACTCATTAAAAAACAAACCTACCAGGATGTCTCCTTGGCAACTAACTGTTTATTAATTGTACATGCCTAATAGCAGTTGAGTTTCATGTTTTTGTAAATATTCAAATATTTAAATTTTTCACTCGTAAAGAATCATTTATTTATGTTTGTATGAATATCTTCATTAAACAAACACTGGGTAAAGAAGCTATTGATGTTGATGCTGTGAATAAGATTGGCAAGTTACTTACTTGCTCTCATGGTGCTTAAATCTAGCAGGGGAAAAATAATTAGCTACCAAATAAACATATGATATTTCTCAGTGGGTAAACATTAAGAAGAAAATGAAACAGGATAAACATACATAAAAAGTGGAGGCAAAAAGGAGACTTTGGTCAGTGAGTATGGGCTATCTTAGGTGGAAACATAAGCTGAGATGAGGAAAAGGAAGCAGCTCTTAAGTTTATGGGAAGAACTTGCTAGGCAGGAGAGACAGCAATGATAAGAGGATCAATCATAGAAATTTTATACATTTTTACGGTTATACATATATAATATGACCATAGTTGGTAAACTTTATTTAATATAACCAATTTAATTAGAATTTGCTCATTAGATAACTAGGAGGACTTGCAGATTGGCAAGATACTAGGTTCAGCTAGATAGAGATCAAATTTTAACATTACTGAATGAAAAAGTGGCCCAAACTTGTGACTAAGTCCTAATATTTACTCGCTGGCTTATGGTGATGATTATGTTTTCAAGACTGGTCATTTGTAAGGGAAAATCACACCAGTTGGGTCCTTGTGGGAACAAAAAAAGATAAGACTCAGACTCACATGTGCCTGGTAGAGAAGAAGGTGCAAAGTCAGATTAGTACATCCCTCCAGCAGGCGGGCTTGAACTGCATAAAAACTGGCCACATGGAAACCCACCTTGTATAGTACGGAGGTAAACCAATGGAGATAAGAAGTTCACCCTGCTCTAGCATAGTGGATCTCAATTCAAGGTGATATTGCCCAGTTCACCCCAAACCAAGGCACATTTGAAAATATCTGGTGATACTTTAGTTGTGAAACCGAAAGGAAGGATGTTGCTTATATCTAGTAGGTGGAGGCTTTGGATGGTCCTAACCATTCTACAATGCACGAAATCAGTGCATCCTAGAAGTCATCTTAGGCAGCCATGAGGCTAGGACAATAGTATTTCCTACAACAAATTCTAATGGGAATTTTTAGAGTTACTGTGGACCAAAACCTTCTACTTCCTTTGAGCACACATGCTAATATTATACTCTTTTATTATTTTCATTGTTTCTTTTTATATGTGCAAGGTTCTCCAAAACCCAGCTGAAATGTCACCACTTCTTGAAGTTTTCCCTAATTACTCAACTGCTAAGTGCTCCTTTTCAAGTTCCTATGGCAATCTATATATACTTTAATCCTAGCACTTATCACCCTATGAAGTAATTATTCATTTAAAGGTCATTCTCATTTAGAAAATGAGTCTTTCAGAATACAGGCTGTGGGATGTGGTAAACATCCTACAAAGCTCACAACAAGCCCCTATATTAAAGAAGTAACTAGTCAAAATGTCAATAGTTCTGATGTTGGGAAATCTTGAGCCCCAGAAATCTTTGTAACTCCAATGTCTGCATTGTACCTGCCATAAGAAACAAAAACTAAGTGAGTGAATTGATGCTCAAAACGGACATGCCTCTCATAAAAATGTCATGTGTTCTAATTTATTTTTCTGACAAAGTGTTACTTACTTGTATCTTGATTAAATGAAAACCCTATTACATATGTTCACCTGAAAGGAACATTTGTTTTGGACAATTTGACAGAACGATTATAGTTCAGCAACTAACACATGAACTAGGAAAGCAATAGGCTGTGTTACAGACTAAAAAACAGTCCATTTGAAAGGTGTGAAATATGAGAAATAATATAAATGATGTCTTCAAAAGCAAAAATAAAAAATATAGTCACTTTAATGATGCAAATTAGAAGGAGCCATATTGTACAGACAACACCAAATACAAAAGTAAGAATAAAATGATGGAAGGAAATTGGTGATCATAATTAAACAATGGTGAAAACCCAGAACATAAATTGAGATAAAATTAAAATGCTGTAGAAGAAAAGATATTTTTAGTAGCAGAACTTAAGCTTCAGGAAAACTCAAGGGAAAGAAAACCCTTTTCTTGTTGTTCTAGAACAAGCAAAGGGAAAAAAACCGGTTGCCCACTCAAAAAAAATTAAAAAGGAATGGTAGGAAGCTAGGTTATAAATTAAAAATATAGTTCCTCGGGATGAATTTATAAACTAAAGTTTTCAAAAACAGCCTAAAACTATTGGGAAAAGAAAAAAGGTTTAGTGGTGACAGAAAGGTTACTTATCCCGCCACAAAAAGAATCAGACTTAAACTACAGAAGTAGAATCATAAAAATAATAATTTCTTTGCCCTGATGTTGGGCAAATAAGTTTGTAAAATTTGTGGGTTTTTTTAGTTTGCTCACTTTTATTGTTAAAAATGGCGCTGGTAGGCCCTGGCCGGTTGTCTCAGTGGTAGAGCATTGGCCAGGCTTGTGGAAGTCCTGGGTCCATTCCCAACCAGGACACTCAGGAGAAGTGCCCATTTGCTTCTCCACCCTTCCCCCTCTCTTTTCTCTCTATCTCTCTTGTCCTCTCCCTCAGCCAAGTCTCCACTGGAGCAAAGTTGGCCTGGGTGCTGAAGATGGCTGCATGGCCTCTGCCTCAGGCACTAAAATGGCTCTGGTTACAGCAGAGCAATGCCTCAGAGAGGCTGATCATCACCCCCTGGTGGGCATGCCAGGTGGCTCCCGGTTGGGCACATGCCAGAATCTGTCTGTCTGCCTCTCCCCCACTACTCACTTCAGAAAAATAAAAAAAGTAAAAAAACGAAAAAGGTTTTTAAAGGCACTGGTCTGTGACATTGCTAATTACTTTCTTGTTTGGTGTAATGCCAGCAGCCCAGGCCACCAACAGGGCTGCCTGGCCAGTGCAGGTTCGCATTTGACTCAGACAGATGGTAATGAAACAATGGAGCCAAGAACTGGTGAGCCATCAGCTTTAGTCTTAGCTTGCACCCGGTAGGCAAGTAAAAACACACACTGGACTCCAAAACCCACTCATTCAGTGCTCACAAAGGTTCTGACTTATCCGAGTTTCCTAGAATCAAAGGTTTCTAGCTCACCAGTCTTATTCACCTCTGTTTCGCATCTCCTCCTCTCTGCACAAATCTGCACAAACTGGCTTCTTCCTCAGCACTCCACCATCTTGGCTACTTCTCCTCTCCTCCACGTGGCCTTAATCTGCTCTCCTCTCTAATACTAACCTCAGGAACCAAGAGAGAGCAAGCTCCTGGTCTGCCCCACTTTATAGTGTAGAAATCCAAATCTTTAATCCATCTACAAACAAGGAAGTCTCTGATACAAAGTCACTTATATGAGGCATAATGGGAGGATTCCTCATGAGAGTGCACCACCCCACATCATCCAATCAGTCAAGGGTGTGGGGAAAAGCTTACTCTTAAAACTAAGCCTTCAGCTATAACGACCCTGCCTGCTTACAGCCTCTCCCCCAAACACAATAATATAATTATGACCATCCCAAGCATAAGGGCAAATAATATCATCTGGGCGATGAGTTTCCATGTGGGCAGCACCATCTTTAACAAAGTGAGCATAATATATTTTATCTGTCCAACACTTGGGAAGGGCCATTGTTATGCTAACATGTGCTGGAGGAGAGGTTTTTCTTGACAAGAGTTTTAAGAGAAGGAGGAAGAAAGAGGAAGTGTGCTGAGAAGAAGTAAGCCAAGATGGCAGGGTGCTGAAAGAGAAGCCTGTGTGTACAGAGAGGAGAAGGGAGAAGGTGTTCAGATGGGGAACCAGAGTTGACTGAAACTGGTGGAGTCTTATGATTCTAGGAAAAAACAGAGAAGATTCTCCTGGTTGTGGAACCGGAGAATGTATGAGTAGGTTTTGGAGCCCTGTATGTTTTTTACTCGCCTGTGGGTGTGAGGTTAGAATAAAGGACTTGTCCACCAGTTTTTGGCTCCGCTATTCCTTTACCATCTGTCTGTATCTAATGTGTACCTGCTCTTGAACATCGACAACGGGGGCCCCTGGCTTTACACCTGGCAGGCTAACTCAGTCTGTTACTGTCATCCCAAAAATACAATGTTGCAACTTTGATCCCTGATCAGGGCACACACATGAAGCAACCAATGAATGCACAACTAAGTGAAACAACAAATGAATGTTCCCTTCCCCCTCCCCTTTCTCTCCCTTTCTCTCTCTGTCTCTCTAAAAATCAATCAATTTAAAAAAAAGAAAAAGAAAAATTAAACCCTGACAAGACAGCTTAGTTGGTTGGAACGTTGTCCAGAAGTGCGGAGGTTGCCGGTTCTATCTCCAGTCAGGGCACATACAGGAATAGCTCGATGTTCTTATCTCTCCCTCTACCCATGTCAAAAATAAATAAATAAATCCTGAAAATAATAATCGTTTTTTCTAAATTGTCTTGGCCAGCGTGCACTAGAAAATAGTGTTCAGCTCTTAATGCCACCCAGCTGTCCGAGATAAGAAATGTTTTGGGTTCTGTGCTTCTTATACTGTCTCAATCTGCCTTTACCGTGCAAAATAGCCATAGATCAAATGTTAACAAATGGGTGTGGCAGTGTTCCAAGAAATCTTTACTTACAAAAATAAGAGTGACAGATTTGAAGCTGGTCTTGTTTGGAAGAGAAACATTGATGAATTTTACTAGGTCTACATTAAGATGATCAGGATGTTTAGGGGTATAAAAATCCTGTCACACAAGGGATGATTAAGAGGTCACTAATGTTTAACCTAGAAAACAGTTAAATCCTTTAACTAATGAAATTTTCTTTAAGATACTCAGTTCCAAGATAGCATTTTTTATTCATTTAATAAAATCAACTTTTTTGATTATCAATCTCTAGAGCGAGACAAAAATCTGTTCTGAAATTTATATAACACCCTCTTTAGAGACAATGAGAACCTCCAAATTCATGAAATCAAGATAATTGTGGAAGGGCCTTTAGTCTTCTGTTCATGGTGGTTTTTATTAGAATACTTGTTGCCTATGGCTACAGGGTCAAGTCACATGCAGGTGGCTCTGCCACTTCTGTGGTCATTTCTCACTCATTTGCTATGCTTGGTCATTTGATCCTTCTCCTTGACTCCCAAGGCATTGGTGCTCAATGTTTGCTTGTATATGGTCTAGGAATAAGACTTACAAGAATTTGACATTCCTCAATATTCCCATACTTAGAAGAAAATTTAATTTTCTCCTCATGAGGCCCAGCTCCTTTTCCTAGGTGCAACTATTCAGTGGTATAGATTTGGCCAAGCAGATGTTCTCTTAAAGTGCTGGCCAGCAAGGTTGCACAACCTCTAGATGTCCAGTGATCTCACAGAGCCTCTTCTGAGCATCTTAAAACAATTCTAAGATAAAGTGGGCCCTGGCCAGTTGGGTTAGTGCAGTGGTTCTTAACCTTTTTTGAGGTACCGAACCCACCATTTTCATATGTGCATTCACCGAACCCTTCTTTAGTGATAAATAAAATATGATTTTTTTTTTCATATTAAGACATAGGTATGTTTTTTTTACTGGTGCACAAAATGAGCCGTGCATGAATATCACCTTGCTCAAAGAACAAAACCAACAAAGTGCATGAACTCACAACAAATTACGGTATTACTTTATTCTGGCCTCCGCGGCAGAGGCTTCTCTGTAACCCTGAGACCGACTCATTGAACCCCTAGGGTTTGATAGGACCCAGGTTAAGAACCACTGGCTTAGTGGATAGAGTGTCGGCCTGGTGTATTGATGTCCCAGGTTCAATTCCTGGTCAGGGCACAAAAGAATAACAATCATCTGCTTCTCTTCTCCTCCCTCACCCTCTTCTCACCCTCTTTTCCTCCTGCAGCCAGTGGCTTGACTGGTTGGAGCATGACCCAAGATTCTAAGGATAGCTTGGTTGGTCCGAGCCTGTCAGCCTCAGGCACTAAAAATAGTTCAATTGCTTGAGCATCAGCCCCAGACAGGAGTTGTCAGGTGGAAATAAGTTGGGGTGCATGTGGGAATCTGTCTATCTTCCTTCCTCTCACTTAAAAAAAATAAAAAAAGGAGAAAGGAGGCATGTACATATGAAAATAAATAATTCAAGAAAGTAAGTGGTAAATATCAAATCAATCAAAGAAAAGAAAGCAAATGATACATGTATTAAAAAGGAGATTCATTTTTATGTCCCACTTATGCATGAAATCATATAGTTCTTAGTTTTTTCTGATTTACTTATTTCACTCAGTATAATGTTATCAAGGTCCATCCATATTGTTGTAAAAGATCTGATGTCATCATTTCTTATGGCTGAGTAGTACTCCATAGTATATATATATATATATGTGCTACATCTTTTTTATCCAGTCATCTATTGAAGGGCTTTTGGATGTTTCCATGTCTTGGCCACTGTGAACAATGCACAAAGAAAACCAGATAGAATGTGACGGAAAACAATTTGACTTTGGGTGATGGGTATGCAACATAATCAAATGTCAAAATAACTTGGAGATGTTTTCTCTGAACATATGTACCCTGATTTATCAATGTCACCCCATTTAAATTAATAGAATAAAAAAGGAGAAATGATTTTCAGGTGGAGAAGACAAGAAATATGACACTTTTTAAAAATTTATTTCTAGTCAAGACATTATACTTGAGCTCCAATCTCTCCCTCTCTCTCTCTCTGTCTCTCTCTCTCTCATTCTCTCTTTCTCTTTCAAACACACATGCACACACACTTTTTCCTAATAAAGTTCTCTCACATTCACTTCAAAGTTACTGTAGTATTTTAAATAGAATCAGTACCTCCACCCTAACTCTACCACCTACTTACTCCATTGCAATATTCCCACACTACTACTCAACCAAGAAACTATCTTTAATTTCTTCCTCTCTTTTACCTCCACTTCTAATTAGTCATCATCATTACCACATTGATTTCAGGACCACTTTTTATTTGGCCTCTTTGCTGGTAGTACATCCTCTTCCCTTTATCCACACCATTCCAAGCTGCCACAGTGAGCTTTCTAAAATGCAAATCTGATGAATCTTTGCTATCTAAATCTTATAGGCTTTTTATTGCATTCAAGCTAAAACTCCAACTCCTTGGCCTGACAGGTATGGCCGTATGATCTGTCCCATTGCTACATATTATTCATTATTTCTTACTAAGTATCTTTTTGTTCCATTATTTTTTACTATTGTTTTCTGAATAGGCTATGGTCTCTTAACATAAATCACTACATTTATACTTTTGAGCAAAACCTGTCAGTGACCTTTCAGCTTACTCAGAGTCAAAGTCAATGTCTCTATATTGGGCTGTCAAGACCCCATTTCATCCAACTCCTCATTGTCATGTCCTTTCTCTTTCTCTCCCTCACTCTGCTTCATCCACATTGCTCTTCAAGCAAGCAATACGTCCCTGCTTTAAAGTTTATGCACTAGCATGCTCCTTCATTTTTTAAGTCTCAGCTCAAATTTTGTCCTCCTGAGTAAGTCCTTGTCTCATCCTCCTATTAAAAATTGCAATACTTTATAAGAATTCTTATTTACCTTCACTACTTAAGTTTTCTCTATAGCATGTATAACCTTCTAGTATATTATATTATTTTATTTATTGTAATTCTTCTATCCCTGCCAATAACCTTCCAGTATATTATTTTATTTTACTTTATTTATTAATTAATTTGGACAGAAGTTTCATCTCTTTTATTCACTACTGTATCTCAGACCTCAGAAGATTGTCTTGTGCATCACCTTTTAATAAGGTTATGCTGAGTGAATAAAGGCACACACAGTTTTGCATTTCTGAGTGCCTGATATTGTCTAGATTATGCTAGTATTTCATTTAATGCTCATAAAAGCCCCCTGTAAGATAATTGCTATATCCATTCTAAAGATAAAAGAAATACAGTTTCTAAGGTTTGAGTCAATGATGCCTCCAGAATTTCTGTACAGTCAGCATTTTAAAGGCATCATTCTGGTTAGTAGAGAGATAAAAAATTTGACACTAATCAGACATACACCATCATTTTTTATGTTGTATGTTGTACTTGAGAAACGCTGATGCATATAGCAGGCGCTAAGGGACTTCTAACCTTTGGCAGCAGCTCCTGCCCAAGGTTTTGCAACTGTTCAGAGCATCCAAGCCAATATGTTTAGGAGACAGTGAGTAGAACAGTTTGCTTATAAACAGAAGTTCATTTAGGGAAGTAAAAAAATGACAAGATTGATGACAATATTGTGTCTATGTTGTGAAGTTTTAGAATGCTTTACTAGGAATTGGGTTATCCATTGGTTCCCAAACCTGTGGTTACTTAAAAATATAGTTGTTGGGGCTTCAACCTATACCTCCTACTGGTGTAGATGTTTAACAAGCTGCCTGGGTTTTCATCAAGCAGCCAACCCTGTGCTCTAACTAGACTGGCGTTTGGGAGCATGCTAAACTACTAAAGGTGGTCCGGGGGCAGCTTGCTCACATTACTGGTATTTGCAATTTTATTTTTGCTGGAAAATACCCCCATTTTTATGCACTATTCACGCAGGTAAACCTAACGCGGTGAGGGAATTGACTTCTGGAGTAGTGTGTCATGCATTGCCTCACAATAGTATTTTTCTCCATCTGTTATAGGTCAATGCACAAACTGGCCCAGCTGGAAAGACTTGACCTAGGCAATAATGAATTCGGTGAGCTGGTAAGCGAACACATTTTCTAAACTTGATAAATATGCCCCAGGAGATTATTTTTTATTTGCTCTGTCTTGGTAGCCCCAGGTGTTAAATCAGCAAGTGCACATTTGCATTTGCTAAATATAAAAACAAAGTAATATCTGGGGATTAAAGTAATTGACTATATGGTAAACCATGGAGAACTGTATAATAATAAGATTCACTAAAAAGGGGGAGGAGAGGATAAATAGATGCAGTTTGACAGATTTGAGCACCACTGTGTGGCAGGAGCCATGTTCATTGTATCACAAATGTTAGGTCATTCCGTCCTGTTTTGACATGTTGCCATGTTAACTTTATGGGAAACGAGCTCAAAGTGATCACCAACGTACATGGTTTTAATGTAGTTGAACTACATTAAACCAAGATTTAATTAACTCAAAGTCTGTACCTTGGCCTGGCCAGGCAGTGGCGCAGTGGATAGAGTGTCAAATTGGAATGAGGAGGACCCAGGTTCGAGACCCCAAGGTTGCCAGCTTGAGCGCGGGCTCATCTGGCTTGAGCAAAAGCTCATCAGCTTGGATCCAAGATTGCTGGCTCCAGCAAAGGGTTGCTCGGTCTGCTGAGGGCCCGCGGTCAAGGCACATGTGAGAAAGCAATCAATAAACAACTATGTTGTCACAAGGGCAACGAAAAACTAATGATTGATGCTTCTCATCTCTCTCCATTCCTGTCTGTCTGTCCCTATCTGTCCGTCTCTCCGACTCTCTCTCTGTATCTGTAAAACAAAACAAAACAAAACAAAAACAAACAAACAAAAAGTCTGTACCTTGAAGACTTCTGCCTTGGAGGCTTCTTGGGGGCAAGAAGAAGTCGGTGGTCTCTTGTTTCTAATTGTACTAAAAGTGTCTTTCTAAGGAATACATATTACCACCTTCCTGGCATCAAAATGAACAGAATTCTGACTGTTCCTTTCAGGCTTAAGTATCTTTAAAAATTTGCCTGAAGACTGAAATCTCAAATGCAAATTAAAAAGCAAATATCCCTTTACAAGCTGATCCAGCTTTCTTTGTTCAGAAGTCTTCCACTTGAATATCTTCAAGTTTTAAAAATCCAATTTATATAAAATATCTTTTAACTATTTTTAAATTGAACCATTTCAGTAAGTAATCAGCTTTTCTCTCCCAGCTATATTGCTGATGATATGATTATATGTAAATCACTCAACCTCTCTAAACCTCATTTTTGCTTCTGTAATATAGAGATTAGAATTGTTTCTCACTTACAGGGCTGGTGTGAGAATTAAATGAGATAATGCAGGTACAGTGCCTAGAAAAAGTGATTCTCTCAATACAGAGAGTCCCTGGGTTACAAACAAGATTGGTTCTGTAGGTTTGTTTTTAAGTTGAATTTGTATGTAAGTAGAAACAAATACATTTACCTATTAAATGCAACTTTGATAGATGTTTGTCTTACCATAGTATTTGTTTTTACCTTTCTACACATATAAATACTTAACCATTTTCAAATACAACCTTAAACAATCTTGGCTGGTGCAGATGATGATGGACTTGTTGGAGAGGATGGTACTGGTGTTAAGAGAGTCAGGATTTGATTTTGCTGCTGGAGTCAGTTTCTTGAAGGAAACATCAAGGGAGGTTTGTGCAGAGCTTTTCTTTTTCTCATCATAAGTAGCCCTGTAGCATCTCAGGCCTTCAGTAGGTTAAACTTTGGTGAACCTGTCTGTATCAGATTCTTGTTCCTCTAACTTTGCCATTCCTGCTTCAATAAGATGGAAATCATTGGCTAACTCTTTTGTAGAATACCTTTTTGGTTCTGAAATTTCTAGTTCCCTGCCTCCTTCCCTAAATGCTATCATCTGCTGCTCTAGTTCCATGAGGTCTTCATTGATTAGTTCTTTGCTACAGGAGTTGAGTAACTCTATGGTATCATTTTCACTGATGTCCAACTGGATCTAATTACCAATAGCCCTTAGGGCGCTCTATTCATAAGTATGAGTTGTACGTATATCAGATGTTTGTAACTCAGGGACTTACTGTAAATGCCAGTGTACAGGGGTGATGATGTAATTTACAGTGCATCTTGAGTATGTAAAGAAAGCAACTGCTTTTACTTTTACCATAACTAATCTGGTCATTATCCCACACTCTCTTAGCTGTTTATTAAATGTAAAACTGACTTTCATTCTTTGTGACAAAAAGTGTAATCTGCTTCAAAAACTTACATGGTCCCTTTAGGTTGTGTTCATAAAAATTGGAAACAAATTCTGTCCTTCTTGTATCCTCTCACCTGTCCTACTTCTCTCCTTCAGATGCCATTTGTGTATGTGCAAAGGAGGCTTCGTGTCTCTCTGACCTAAAGGAAAAAGGACTCCCTGGCCACAGGCAGGGCTACTGTCCGCAGCTGATCCTGCCTTCTGTGTTAAATCTGCAGGTCTGAACTTGTCATCAGTTCTTTGGGCTCAGGCAATAAATATTCCCTGGGAGCCCTGGCCATCTTCCTCTTGCTGACACTGCCACCCCTCAGCTCTCATTGGCTAAAGATACAGGAGTCTCTACCCTGTCTTCTTTCCAGCAGCAGGCTTGGCAGTCCATTCCTTGATTTCTGTTGTGTCGGTTCTTCACCGACCATAGTTCCTATAGTGGCCCAGTATCCAGTATACACGGGCTCTCAGTGTCTACATGATGTGAAAATTGAGAGAAAGGCCAAGTACAAATAAAGTTCAGAGCATCCTTCTGCCCGCCACATCGCACTGCCAAGCATGTCCTGCTTTGCACGCACTCAACATTGTTATAGGGCATCCTGCAAGGTGGCCTCAACTGGATATTAGAGGAAGAGGATATATATATATATATATATAGTTGAATGCACTCCTGGCATTTTAAAAGTAGATATGTATTAATATAAGTAGAGAGATTGGCAATGATGGTAAGTAAGAGATAGTGGCAAAACTAGATAATATTGTTAGCTTTTTTAAATTTATTGATTGATTTTAGAGAAAGAAGAAGGGAGAGAAAGAGAAACAAAAACATCTATAAGTTTATATATGTGCCCTGATTGGGGCTTCAACTGGCAACTTTTATGTAAATAGACAATGTTCTAACTAATTGTGTTATCCAGCCAGAGAAAATACTGGTAGTTTTAAAATTAGTTGTTAAGAAGCTAGGATCTCTCTGTGCTGCTATGAAGAGATGTAGCCTGGCCTGGCAGCTGAAAAAACATGGATAGTGGATTATGACAACTGAGGTTTGACTCTCAACTCCATCTCTGGCTAGTGGGTACCTTTGGGTTTGTGGCTCACTTGAGTTCCTCAGCATCGTTATTAGTAAAATACAAGTATCACTCTCATCTATTTTTTAGGATTTTTGAGAAAATTTTATGCAAGAAACTTTAAGATAAACAAATATATGTTTCAATGATGTTTGACTTCAACAGGTATATGATTTACAAGCCTTTCTTTTGAATAGTTTGTGAATCAATATTTTACTGAAATATTTGAATCAACAAAGATGAGTAGGATATGTTTATTTTTAAAAAAACAGACTTACTAAAAGTAAATTTAAAATACACATATTTTAACTTATGATTAATAGTGTCTAAGATCATCTGAGTAGAAACATTTTGTCTTTGAAATCTAAATATTCAATGCTAGTCACAAAATAGTTTCCTTTAAATATTTTTCATTTATTCTAGGACACTTAGTTTTATGATATACAGTTGTTTGGAAGAGCAGGGGGAAGTATAATTATAAAACTTCACAATTCTAATGTTATTCACTTTTAATCAAATGTCTGGCTTTTATTACTCACATGTGTGTAAGACCAGCTTTTGTTTCTTTGACAATACAACCTTTAATGAGAAAAATAAGAAAATTTACTCTGATAGGAGGCCTCTAGAAGTAATGTCATATAGAGAAAAGGGGATTGAATCCTATTTTGTAGATAGATATTGATACCTAGGAGATTGCTGCTAGATGCTTCATTTTGTGTTACATGGTAAAGAGACAGATGTGGAGAGAAGATGACAATAATTAAATTTTAAAAACTTAGGATGTAAAAGCCTAATGAAAAGAACAAAAATTTGTGACTGACCAGGTGGTAGTGCAGTGGATAGGACGTCAGACTGAGATGTGGAGGACCCAGGTTCGAAACCCCAAAGTCTCTGGCTTGAGCACGGGCTCATGCAGCTTGAGCACAGGCTCACCAGCTTGAGTGTGGGGTTGCTGGCTTGAGCATGGGATCATAGACATGACCCTATGGTCACTGGCTTGAGCCCAAAGGTTGCTGGCTTGAAGCCCAAGGTCACTGGCTTGAACTCAAGGTTATTGGCTTGAGCAAGGGGTCACTCAATCTGCTGTAGCCTCCTCTTCAAGGCACATATGAGAAAGCAATCAGTAAACAACTAAGATGCCACAACAAAAAATTGATGCTTCTCATCTCTCTCCCTTCCTGTCTGTCTGTCCCAGTCTGTCCCTTTCACTGATTCTCTCTCTGTCTCTGTCAAAAAAAAAGAACGATAATTTGCTTAGGAATCAATATGAATATCTCAAAGAAGATTTGAAGTTGAAATATCTGTTTTAAGATGGTTTTATTATAATGAAAAATTCTAAACAAAAAGTATTATCTTGTGTTTCTAACAGCAGTAAGCACTAGAAAATACTAAGTGAAGTTCTGGAAACAAAATAGTCTTAAAGTTTATTTTTAATTGTTTCTTTCATGGCTTGTTTTTATTGATATAAAATTAATAAATGTGTATTTTTCAAAATTTAAAAAGTTAAAAGAAGTATAAAATGGCAGTAAAAGTCATATACAATCTCATTCTCTTATATAATCATTAATATTTTCTGGTATATTCTTCCTGCCCCACTCCCTCATTTTCTTTTTATAAGATCAAAGCCAGGTCAGAGATAGGACACTATTAGGTTGATTTGTGGAGTTGGATAACATCAGTCCTTAAAAATCATTTATACTCTGAGTAGAAAAGTCTTCTAACGGTCACACAATAATCTGGAAATTTCCAAAGATATAAAATGGTCAAAGTCACTAAAACAGATTCAATGATTGTCATGGGGCCCCGAAGCTCCATGGTAGTAGATATGTATTTCAGGCATGTTGAGAACTATCCAATGAACTAAGAGTTCCCATTTGCCTGAACTGGTGTAGAAAATAAAGCCCTACAAAGCAAATCACCAGGGTGAGAATAATACTGGAGATGGAGCAGATGGAACAGCAGAGTCGAGAGGATGACGTGATCAGCAGGTGGATCCAGAAACAGTGTGAGGCCCTGCTGACCACCCTCTAATTTAGCTCCAGCATCCAGCTCTCAGCCTCTATCACTCCCTCTCTCCTCCCCTCCCTGCCTTGGAAAGGGGAGAATCATGGTATGAAGGAAAGTGTCACTTAGAACCTGCAACAGCAATGCTATGGGAACCTTCATCAAAAAGAGTCAGTCATAAGAAGCAAAATTAAGAAAGTTTTCTGCAAGCCAGAGAAGGAAAAGAGCTAAGCCTGGAGGAGACAAATGGCAGACTGCAATGTGGTCCATGAAAGGTTTAGAGTTCCACAACTTACAGCAACGTGGGCAACAACCCACCAACAATACAGTGAGAATGGGGGTGGGGGGCGTAAGACAAGGATTACAAGGGTCATGGGAACAATGTCTGTTATGTTGGAGGTTCCCTTTTTTCTTACTCTTCTCCCAGGAAAGGCCAGACTTCTTGATTTGGGAGACCAGAGAAATGAGATTTGAAATTTCACTATAGTTCTGTCATAATACATACTGGTTACAGGTCTTTATGGAGATATTTCTATTTACCAAAATGGAATTATAGTATGCATTCTATTTTACATTCATGCATGATTAGATTCTTGATAAGCATAATAAATTAAAAACTTTCTCTGCAGCTGAATTAGGAAAACTGGAGGACTTTCAAATAATAACCAAAAAATAAATAGTGAATTAAAAACTCAATTTATGAGAAAATAATTAAATCAAAGAAGCTTGAAATTTTATTACATAAAAGTTGATACATTTAAAATAATTTATCTAATGTATAATTACATTATAAAACCTAATAAAATGAATCCCCATGAGCCTACCACTGTATTCTCATGAACTAGGATATAATCAGTCCTGTACAGCTACTTACCTAATTCTGCTTCATTCCCAGAGGTAAACTACATCCTGAATGTTGTTTAGTGTTCCCTACATTTATATAATAAATCTCTAAATATTACATTGTTTCACTTTGCTTTGCAGAAATATGACTCTACTGCAACTTATTTACCCTTTATTTTCCTCATAAACAATCATTTTTGTCCAGTTTTTTAAATTACATTGCTGCTGTGAATATTCTTATAAGGGCACATTTGCAAAAGTTTAGCTAAGGCATATATTTAAAAGTGGAGAGAGAAGCAAGATGGCTACAGAGTAGGTGGACATACCAACTTCCAACTCCCAGAACCAAAGTGGATTATAACTCAATTTTAAGAACTATCATCTGGATAAACCAACTTTGAACAAAACTAAGTGAACTCTTCAACCAAGGAACACAGAAGAAGCCACATTGAGACTGGTAGGAAGAGCGAAAACGCGAAGAGGGCTGCCCAGCTCTCCGGAACAAATGGCAGCAGGGAGACCCGCGTGGCAGGAGGAAAGTTTGGCGGAAAGGGAGGGACCTGAGTCCCAGGAACCAAGACCCAGCCTGCAGTCCCAGAGCCTAGAAGAGGCGTATGGACAGTTTTGAGCTGTGAAACAAGTGAGGGAGCTCCCAGGCCTACAGTGTGGAGTATTAGGTCCCTTCCTACTCTGTTGAGGGTTCCTGAAGGGTTTGGGGCGGCAGGACGCTGAAACGCGGTTCTGTCGGCGTGGGCAGAGGCCAAGCCAGTGTGAGCTCGGTCTAGCCCAGAAGGGTCGGAAGGGAAGCGCGAAAGCAGTCCAGAAGCTGCGGGCCTGCCTGTAATGACACCTACAGGAACAAAGCAGGAGGCCAGGAACGGGCAGAAATCTGCTCTGTGACCCTGCGCAAGCCGGCCCTCACCGCGGGGACCAGGATAGGACCAAGGACAGGCGGGGGCTGGCGACTGAGCTCACGCTACCAGCCCCACCTGGCCGGAGAAACCATGGTTTGCCATTATGCGTGCGTGAGCGGGCTCCGAGTGCGGGAACGAGGTAGATCCCAGGACAAGTGGAAGCTCGCAGCTGAGCCCACGCGACTATCCGTGCCCGGCCGGAGAAAGCTGCGGATTGCCATCCTACGTGCACGAGCGGGCACCAAACGCGGGGGCGGGGCAGAGTCCGGGAGGAGCAGAAGTACGCACCTGAGCGGAAGCCAGCAAACACGCCCAGCCCAATAAACCTGGGTTTGTGACCCTGCGCAGAAGGGCCCTGGCCTCAAGGGCGGGACCAAAGTTCTGGACGGGCAAAGGTTCACAGCTGAGAGCACGTCAAAAGCCCCGCCCAACCCCCGAAACTGTGGCGAGCAGGCTCTGACTGCGGATTCTGGGCGGAAGTCCGGAAACAGGCTGGGTCCACAGCTGACCAAAGGTGCTCACCTCTACCCTTGGTGCTGAGGCTTGTGGCTTGAGTGACAATATTCACAAATCAATCAATGTGATTTATCACATAAACAAAAGGAAGGACAAGAATCACATGATAGTTTCAATAGATGCAGAAAAGGCATTTGATAAAATCCAGCACCCATTCATGCTCAAAACTCTCA
Source organism: Rhynchonycteris naso (assembly GCA_037038555.1). Lineage (NCBI taxonomy): Eukaryota > Metazoa > Chordata > Mammalia > Chiroptera > Emballonuridae > Rhynchonycteris > Rhynchonycteris naso. Next base: position 178,562,339 of record CM072997.1, on the reverse strand, counting down.
GTAAAGTGGGAATACAGGGATCATTCCTTAACATGATAAAGGCCATCTACAATAAACCGACAGCAAACATCATACTAAATGGACAAAAATTAGAAGCAATACCCTTAAGTTCAGGAACCAGGCAGGGATGCCCCCTTTCACCACTCTTATTCAACATAGTTCTGGAAGTCCTAGCTACAGCAATCAGACAAGAAGAAGAAATAAAAGGCATCCAAAATGGAAAAAAAGAAGTAAAACTGTCACTATTTGCAGATGATATGATATTGTATATAGAAAACCCTAAAGTCTCAGTCAAAAAACTACTGGACCTTATAAATGAATTCAGCAAGGTGGCAGGATATAAAATTAATACTCAGAAATCAGAGGCATTTCTATATACCAACAATGAACTGCCAGCAAAAAAAATTAAGGAAACAATCCCCTTCACTATTGCAGCCAAAAAAATAAAGTACCTAGGAGTAAATTAAACCAAGGAGGTTAAGGACTTGTACTCAGAAAATTATAAAACATTGATAAAAGAAATCAAGGAAGATACAAACAAGTGGAAGCATATACTGTGCTCATGGCTAGGAAGAATAAACATCATTAAAATGTCTATATTACCCAAAGCAATTTATAAATTCAATGCAATACCAATTAAAATACCAATGACATACTTCAAAGATATAGAACACATATTCCAAAAATTTATATGGAACCAAAAAAGAACACGAATAGCCTCAGCAATCTTAAAAAGAAAAAATAAAGCAGAAGGTATCACTCTTCCTGATATCAAGGTTTACTATAAGGCCATTATACTCAAGACAGCCTGGTACTGGCATAAGAACAGGCACATAGATCAATGGAACAGAACAGAGAACCCAGAAATAAACCCACATCTGTATGGACAACTGATATTTGACAAAGGAGGAAAGAACATACAATGGAGTAAAGACAGCCTCTTTAACAAATGGTGTTGGGAAAATTGGACATCTACCTGCAAAAAAATGAAACTAGACCATCAACTTACACCATTCACAAAAACAAACTCAAAATGGATAAAAGACTTAAACGTAAGCCGTGAAACCATAAGCATCTTAGAAGAAAACATAGGCAGCAAGCTCTCCGACATCTGTAGCAGCAGTATATTTGCCAATTTATCTCCACGGACAAATGAAATAAAAGGCAAGATAAACAAATGGGACTATATCAAACTAAAAAGTTTTTGCACAGCTAAAGACAATAAGAACAGAATAAAAAGACAAACCACACAATGGGAGAACATATTTGACAGCACATCCGATAAGGGGTTAATAACTAAAATTTATAAAGAACTTATAAAACTCAACAACAGGAAGACAAACAACCCAATCAAAAAATGGGCAAAAGAAATGAATAGAAATTTCTCCAAAGAGGACATACAGATGGCCAATAGGCATATGAAAAAATGCTCAACATCACTAATCATTAGAGAAATGCAAATTAAAACCACAGTGAGATATCACCTCACACCAGTCAGAATGGTGCTCATCAGCAAAACAACTCAGAATAAGTGCTGGCGAGGATGTGGAGAAAAGGGAACCCTTCTGCACGCTGGTGGGAATGCAGACTGGTGCAGCCACTGTGGAAAACAGTATGGAGATTCCTCAGAAAATTAAAAATCGAACTGTCTTTTGACCCAGCTATCCCACTTATAGGAATATACCCTAAGAACACCATAACACTGTTCGAAAAGAAGAAATGCACCCCCATGTTCATGGCAGCATTGTTCACAATAGCGAAGATCTGGAACCAGCCCAAGTGTCCGTCAGAAGACGAGTGGATGAAAAAGCTATGGTACATATATACTATGGAATACTACTCAGCCATAAGAAATGATGACATCAGATCATTTATAACAAAATGGATTTACCTTGATAACATTATACGGAGTGAAATAAGTAAATCAGAAAAAAAGAAAAACTGAGAACAGCATGATTTCATACATAGGTGGGACATAAAAGTGAGAATATGAGACATGGACAAGAGAGCGGTGGTTACGGGATGGGGGGAGGGAGGGAATAGTGGGATAGGGAGGAGGGGAGGGACACAGGGAAAACCTGATAGAAGGTGACAGAAGACAATTTGACTTTTGGTTACAGGTATGCAACACAATTGAATGATAAGATAACCGGAGATGTTTTCATTGTACATATGTACCCTGATTTATTGGTGTCACCCTATTAGAATTAATAATAATAAAATATATATTAAAAAAAAAACAAATGGCCCGAAAACTCGGGAGATTCTTACTACATCAGAAACAGTGTCTTACCTTTTCTTCTTTTTTCTCCCGCCTTGCTGACCCCTTTTCTGGCTCTGTCTGTCTCTTTTCCATATATTCTCAGCATGACTTCCTAAAAATACAGATTAAATGGTTGGGGTTATTTGAAAAAGTGTCTGAAGTTGTCCTCCCATCCAAAGGAATTGTACTATAAAGTAGAATAATTTGAAAGGGAGGAGTTTTGTCTTTTTCATGCACAATAAAAAGCTTTCAATTCTTTTAATAATAAAAAAAAAGTGGAATTATCTGGTCATAAGTTGTACAGATATGCAACTTGAAAAATAATGCCTTCTCCCCTCCTCAAAAAAAAAAAAAAATAGTTGTACTGATTTACTAGAAATATTTAAGAGTTCTCATGCTTCACATCTTCCCTTCAGCTGACATTGTCAAACTTTTTGTTTTGCCAGTATAAGAGCTGTACAATGGCATTTCATTATGACCTTAATTTTCCTATATCTGATTTCTAATGAAATTTATAGTTTTTCCATATATTTGGGCAATTTGTGTTTTCTCCTCTGTGAAATACCTGTTTATGTACATTTGTCCATTCTTCTATTGGTTTCTTTTTCATGTAGATTTCCAGGGATCTTTTATATATTCTAGATACCAATCTCTTGTCAGTTATATGTACTACAGATATTTCGTCCCAGTCTTTGCAGTCTTTTTACTTTCTCCATGTTGTCCTTTGATGACCAGAAGCTCTTAATTAAAATATAATTAAATTTATGCTTTTTAAAAAATAATTTGTGTCTTGCTTAAGAAGTTTTTGCCTCCCCAAAGTCAAACAGGTCTGTTCATATGTGTAAGGCCAGGAGTTGCCACCATCATGGCCATTCACATGCAGGTTCACATTGGATTGGGGAAGACGGTAAAGAAACAGAGGAGCCAAGAAATGGTGGGCCATTCTTTAATTAAATTCTCGCACTGGCCGATGAGCAAATACAGAGGGCTCCCAAAGCCACTAATGCATTCTCCAGTTCCACAACCAGGAGAATCTTCTCTGGTTTCTTCTAGAATCAAAGGCCTCACCAGTCTCAGTAGGAATCTCAAAGCCCCTCACCTCTGGTTCCCCATCTGCACAGCTCCTCTTTCTCTGTACAAACTGGCTCTTACTCTGCAAACATGGCTTCTCTCTCTCTTCTCCTTCTTCTCTGCTCTTTTCAAAACTTGCTGGTAATTTTAAAATATTTATTTCTTGTGGTTAAAGAATTTTGGAATCTCTACCCAAAATATTTATTATTCAGAATTTGAAGCATAATGGTGAGATTATTTTAAGAGCATTTTATACTCTTTGAACTATTTAATGTACCAATTACTCACAGAGATATTTTCAAATTATAGGCCACTCAAATTCTGTGTTAAAGAACAAAATGTTTTCATAAACAAATACCTAAGTGATAGCAACAGAAATATTTAGAGTAAAAATGGTTATTTCATATGATTAAAAAACACAACACAAGATGGATTGAATTGAAAAATTTAGGGAATTTATCAGGGAATAACCAGTATCATTTTACCTAATTTTTGAGACCATATGTAAAATAGACTTTATAAAAACATTTTGAAAAATTCAGCCACCCATGACTATATTAGAAGATTTATATTCATAAAACTTCTTTATAGAAAAACTTTAAAAAACATTCTTTACTCTACAGATTGCCATTTAAATACTCAGTAAGGCTACAGATCACAATAAGCAAGAATTTCTCATTTCAATAAACAAAATAAATTCATTTTTGTTGACTTTTTTTACTTTATTTCAAAGAGTCAAACAAAAAGTTCAAATAGATAAATAAGGAATGGAGAAACTCTGAGAAGAAATACCAACCAACAGTTGTATAGAATATCTGCTTGGGCTATGCAAATAATACAAATGTGCTTTCATAGATATGTAAAACAGTTGAATACTTATGCTAATGTTTTAACTTGTAATTAAAATTGATTTAAATTTAATTATAGAATAAATTAAGAATTAAACTCATTCTACTAACAGCACAACTACCAATTTTTTCAGCTCCCCAATTTGCCCAAAGTGTGCTCATTTTTAATTACCTAGGATGCATGTATACCTGAGGCAAGTACTTTATTTACATATACAGTAATTTTCTTTTTAAGTAATTACAGCATAAGTTCCTGACACCTATTAATCAAACTTTGTCAATTATTCTTCCAGTGAAGTTTATAAAAAGAACATAATAAAATATAATTTGTCACCATTTAACTGGCCACCCCAATTTTAAGGAATATATTTGCTACATTTTAATGATTAACTTCTTCATTTCTTTAATTTATAAAACTGCAAAAGACATACATTATAGATATATATCACAGACATTGACAAATGTTATGAATATATCAAGAAAACTTTGAGAAATGAAACTTACTCTTAAACTTATTATAGGCACATCAATTTCTGTGTCAGTCAAGGCCCAGGCAGGAGATGGAAACTATACCAATTATTTCACAAAGAAAGTTTAATATACAGAATTGTTAGTCACGCGTTAGAGAACTAAAAGGGCAAAAAGGAGACACAGGATTACAGAGATAATAACTAGAAAGTAGCTAAAACCTCTAGGAAAGAGAACAAACGAAAGAAGGTAATGTAAGGAATTAGGGAAACTGAGAGCTGGGACTCAGGCCTCTGAAGTGGGGTTGGCACCAGCCAGCTGCTGGTGGTGTCTCATAGAGGACCTGATAAGGCTGGTGTTGGGTGCGTGGAAAAACTACAAACTACACAACTGTTGCTGAAGTTCAGTGTCACTATAGGGAGATGACAAGGAAGTAAAACCAAATTCAAGTCCCGTCTTCCTCCCCTAGCCTCACAGTCTCTCTCTGGCACACCCATTGTCAGTGTCTGACACAGAGCCACCTGTCAAAGAAAAGTTAGCCTCAACAGAGAAAAGTTAAACTGTAAAGTAGAATTTAGAAAAGTGGGCCCACAGCTGAAAAGCAATAGCTTAAACATTTAAAATAGCCTGACCTGTGGTGGCGCAGTGGATAAAGCGTCGACCTGGGAACACTGAGGTCGCCAGTTCAAAACCCTGCACTGGTCTGGTCAAGGCACATATGGGAGTTGATGCTTCCAGCTCCTCCCCCTTTCTCTCTTTCTCTCTCTCTCTCTCTCTCTCTCTCTCACTCTCTGTCTCCTCTCTAAAATGAATAAAATAAAATAAAAATAAAAAAAACATTTAAAATAAAATAAATATTTATTTTTTCTAACTCACAGTATCATTTTCTCTAGAAAGCTTTTCTTGTGCCTAGCAGAGCAGAACCAGGTTTCCAACTATGTAGCACTTGATAAATATTTTTGAGTGACTGAATGCAGAATGATTGGATTTTAACAGTGAACAGCTTAGCCATTTCTCGTCATCAGAATTATGCCTGTATGAATTATGCCTTTGGAGGTGGAGGAAATACTTTAATTTATCTGAAAAGCAATCATTCTATATTTAGCTATCTTTTGAGGAATAAATCTCATTCTGAGACATACTTCTGAATGAGTTTCTTCATGAAACGTAAAAGTAGAAAATTTGTAACTGTGACCAACAAATAAATAAAATTGAATTTCCACTAAGAAATTTTAAAGGAATCCTTGATGAATCTTTCAATCAAAATGGATTTTCTGACTGAAAATAATCGTGGAGGTTTTTTTCACAGGACAATTAAATTGGGGTCTTCACTTTTATAAATGCAACATCTATTGATGTGGGGTTTTAATAAACAATCTTCAAGACACATACAAATAAAGGCTTTTATTCACAGGAAGATCAAATTGAGGTCTCCACTTTTATAAATGCGACATCTGTTGACTTGGGGTTTTAATAAGCAATCTTCAATGTCACACATACAAATAAAGAAAATCATTTTCTTGCTTTCAAACTTTCCCTTTTGTACCAATACAATAAGTCATCTTTGCCTTTGTGTTCAGAGGAAGCAGTTCTTCCCACATTGCCATTTCACATTACTTCAGCATCATAACCAGGCACTGTGAATAAAATTAATTAGCTCTGTTTGCCTTTCCATAAATAAGTTGTTCTAAGAATGGCATACATCTCAACGTAGTCAAGTGCCCTGGTGATTTTGTCAACTGTTTCTACCAGAGAAATTAAAGAAAAAATAAATGCTCCCTGGTGGAAACAGGGTAAACTACATTAAATAAGAACACAAATTTTAAAATCAAGACTTCACAAAGAAAATAGGAGATTTTTTTAATCACGGAGTAAACCCAAGAGAATATTCTTGCATTGTGGATAAGGATTGTGAATCACCAAAAAAGCTAACAAAAAAAAATGTGTTTAGAGTAGTCAAATTCATACTTAAATCTTCTTGAATTACCTATTGAATTGGTAATATTGGGTGTATTATTAAATAACTACCAAAAAAATTTGGTATTTGATTTCACATTTCACAGCAAACCAAATCTAAAAGAATGAAATGCTAAGAAGAAATATAAAGAAAGGAGGGTGAAAAGCATGTGTGTTATAATTGAGTTAGGATGGCCAGAGAAGCTTCACTGACAAGGTGATATTTTAATAAAAACTTAAAGAAGATGAGTGAGTGAAACATGCAAATATCTAGGCAGAAGATTTTTCTAGACAGAGTGAACATAAAAAGTACAGACACTAAAGATGAAAGCAAGGATAACATGCAGCCACGTTAGAAGACTAGAATGGTTAGAATAGAGTAAGTGAGGACAGTAGGTGGTAAGTTATTTGTGGGTGGGATGGAATAGGGTGCAGAGTAGAAGTAGAATCCTGTAAGACATTTTTAGGATTTGGGCTTTCCTCCTGAGTAAAATTAAAGCCGTTTGGAAGGTTTTGACCAAGAACCCTTGGTCTGACTTACATTACATTATGTTATATTATACTGCATTAAGTTATAATGTTACATTGTATTACATTACATTGCCAGGAGCAATTTAAGTGCTGTGTTTAGAATAGTTGTAAGGGGGAACAAGTGGAGTTAAAAAGACCAATTAAGAAACTATTGCAGTAATATAGGCAAGAAATGATAGTATCCTGGATTGGGGAAAGAACAGTGAGGTGGCAAGAGGGAGTCGATTTCTGTGTAGACCAGTGGTTCTTAACCTGGGTTCTATCGAACCCTAGGGGTTCGATGAGTCGGTCTCAGGGGTTCGGAGAAGCCTCTGCCGCGGAGGTAAAGACACACTTGTGTAAAGTTGTGATGACACACCCCGCTTGGCCATCACTTGCTGCAGAGGATCACGTTACATTGCTTGGCCAACCAGTGCTGCAGGGAATTTAGTGCGCACAGTAGTCAATGGCTGTCGTAGTTGTACGTCGTGTGGTTTCTTTCTTAATATTTTAATCCATGCTAAATATGTCGAGCAAAAAAAGAAAGTGGTCGGACGAATATGTACAACATGGACTCACATGTATCATGGAACAGGATGGGAGTCAGCGTCCTATCTGCATGATATGCAATGCCAAGTTGAGCAACTCTAGTCTCGCCCCGGCAAACTAAATTTGGGGAAAAAATCGTATTTTATTTATCACTAAAGAAGGGTTCGGTGAATGCGCATATGAAACTGGTGGAATCGGTACCTCAAAAAAGGATAAGAACCACTGACTTTAAAGATATGTCAGAAGTAGGATCTGATCTTGCCAATTATAGATACTCTCTTTCAAAAAAAAGTACAAAACTAGGAATACATAGTTAAGTACAAAAATGAATGTTCATGTAAGATGCAAAGCTATGAATTTTAAATTACAAATTATAATTAATATAATATGATCTTGAAATGACGATAAATGCCATAAGCATTAAATCCAGGAAAATAACATAACGCACATTTAGGATGCTCCTTTCCCCCTGCATTTTGGCTTCATGTGTTTGACAGTCTTTTCATACAACCAATACTTTGTAATATCATTTTCTATGGAGATAATAGAAAAATAATCTAACTTTTCTCTACCATAGATTTTATTACTTACTAATAGTTCAGAAACATTCTCTTTTTTTTCTTTACAATTGTTCATTGTTACACCTTGTAAAATTTTAGTATTGTTGTCAAATTTGGGACAACCAGTGGCTCAATTCATTCTTGTTTCTCCTCCTCCATATAATACTTCTTGTTCTGGGAACCAATGGACCCATCCGTGTCCCAGTGTGTCCTCTGGCCCAGCACTCCATGTTGTAATGGTCAGGGGAGCTGGCACAATGGGCAGTAGGAGTGTTTCTGGAAGCCATTTCTACACTAAATGACTAGCAACAAGTTAACTACATGCAGATATGATAGCAAACCCTATAAATATATTCCACTGGACCTATATTAAAGATTTCCCCATGCAGTCTCTTTCTATCCAGCATCCCTAAACATCTGTGACGTGAGGAAAATTACAACAGAGAGGAAGTCAGGATAGAAATTATAGTTAAAATATTTTATTTAGCAGTTCAGGCCTAGGCATAACCTGCACTCCTATTGCTGAACTGTATAACAAATGACCACAAATGTAGTGGCTTAAGAGAATACATCTTTTTTATGTTACAGTTCTGGAGGTCAGAAGCCCTAAAATCAGAGTGTTGTCATGGCTTTGCTCCTTATAAGGTTTCATGGGAGTGCCTTTTCCTTGCTTTTCCAGCATCCAAGTATATCTACCTTCTTTAGCTGGTGGCCTCTTTGTCACGTCACTTCAATCTCTGTATCTGTCATTGTATCTCCTACTCTACTTCCATCATCACATCTCTTCCCCTGTCTTCTTAATCCTCCTACCTTCCTCTTAAAAATACCTTTGTGATTACTTTGGGACCTCTCCAGAATACACAATAATCTCTCTATCTCAAGATCCTTACCTTGACCCTGGCTGGTTTGCCCAGTGGCTAGAGCATCAGCCTGGCATATGGATGTCCGGAGTTTGATTCCTGGTCAGGGAACACAAGAGAAGCAACCATCTGCTTTCCCCACCTCCCACTTCTCTTCCTCTTCCCCTCCTACAGCCAGTGGCTTCATTAGTTCAAGCATTAGCCTCAGATGGGGGTTGCCAGGTGGATCCTGGTTGAGGCATATGCAGGAGTCTGTCTCACTAGCTCCTTTCCTTTCATGTAAAAATTTATTTTTAATTTTTTAAAAAAAGGATCCTTAACTTAATCATATATGCAAATATTCTTTTACCATGTAAGGTAACATAGTGACAGGTTCTGAGGATCCGACATCTTAGGAATTCCATTATTCAGCCTACCATGAACTGACTTCTGCCCCCAAAGATTTATGTCTGACCCACATGAAAATGCATTTATCCAATTTAAGTTCCCCCAAAGTCTCACAGGTTTCTTGAGATATATACCTTATCTCTTCAGAACCTTTGTGTGAATGAATTCTCTTCTCTGACCTTTTACTCTTTACATGGCACTATAAAAGGTTGGCCAGACATACCTTTGACTTTCTTTCCTGGCAGTAAATCTTCTAATTTTAGCATCTTTTGCAATCTGGAAAAGATGAGAATTTCCCAAATCAAGTTCTGGTTACTTTTTGCTTAACAGTTCTCTCAATTTACATCTTCCCTCTTGCATTTTACTATAATCAGCAAGTAGAAACCAGGTCATAACTTGGACACTGTGCTTGAAAATCTCTTCTGTCTAAATATTTTATCCATGAAAGTGAGTTTTAAAATCCTTTACCTTTTATGTTGTTGTCTATTTCTCCCTTCAGTCCTCTTAATGTTTAAACATTTGAATCTTTTAATATTGTGTAATTATAATACTTATTACATTGATGAAGTGACCATTTTATCAATTGTCATTTCCTTGTGTTTTGATAGTATTTAAAATATATTTTGTCTGATATAAGGATGGCTGGCCCTACTCTCTTTTGGTTACTATTTGCATGAAATACTTTTCTTCATCCTTTCACTCTTAGCCCTGTATATTATTAAATCTAAAGTGAGTCTCTGAAGACAATATATAGTTGAGTTTGCTTTTCAACCATTCAGTTAAAAAATAAAATGAAATAACCCAAGAGACAAGACTCTATGTCTTTTGATTAGAAAGTTTAATTCATTTACATTTAAAAAACCTAGATCTAGAATAACTTACTATTACCATTTTGTTAAATGTTTTGTGTCTCCTTTGTAACATTTCTATTTCCTCTGGGTCTCTTTCTTTGTTTTTTATAGATTTTTTATAGTGACATTTTGATTTCCTTTTTATTTTCCTTTGTGTACTTTATGAATTTTTGTCTGGTAACTTATATACTTCTGTTACTTTAGCACTGATTTTTTTTAATAATTAATTTTAATGGGGTGACATTAATAAATCAGGACACATATGTTCAGAGAAAATATTTCCAGGTAATTTTGACATTTGATTATATTGCATACCCATCACCTTCTATCTGGTTTTATTTGTGCCCCTCCCTCCCCATACCCCCTTCCTTACCTCCCCTGCCCCACCCCGGGTTAACAGTACTCTCTTGTTCATGGCTCTGAGTTTCATTTTTATGTCCCAACTAAGTACGAACTCATATAGTCCTTAGTTTTTCTGATTTACTTACTTCACTCAGTATAATGTTATCAAGGTCCATCCATGTTGTTACAAATGATCCGATGTCATCATTTCTTATGGCTGAGTAGTATTCCATAGTACATATGTACCAAACTTTTTAATCCACTCGTCTTCTGACAGACACTTGGGCTGTTTCCAGATCTTTGCTATTGTGAACAATGCTGCAACAAACATGGGGGCGCATTTCTTCTTTACGAACAGTGCTATGGTGTCCTTAGGGTATATTCCTAAAAATAAAATAGCTTGGTCAAAAGGCAGTTCAATTTTTTTTTTTTCATTTTTAAGCTTTTAATTACATATTTTTATATATATATATATTTTATTATTATTAATTCTAATGGGGTGACATCAATAAATCAGGGTACATATGTACAATGAAAACATCTCCAGGTTATCTTATCATTCAATTGTGTTGCATACCCATCACCAAAAGTCAAATTGTCCTCTGTCACCTTCACTCTGGTTTTCCCTGTGTCCCTCCCCTCCTCCCTATCCCACTCTTCCCTCCCTCCCCCCATCCCATAACCACCACTCTCTTGTCCATGTCTCATACCCTCACTTTCATGTCCCACCTATATATGTAATCGTGCTGTTCTCAGTTTTTCTTTTTTTCTGATTTACTTATTTCACTCCGTATAATGTTATCAAGGTACATCCATTTTGTTATAAATGATCCGATGTCATCGTTTCTTATGGCAGAGTAGTATTCCATAGTATATATGTACCAAAGCTTTTTAATCCACTCGTCTTCTGACGGACACTTGGGCTGGTTCCAGATCTTCCCTATTGTGAACAATGCTGCCAAGAACATGGGGGCGCATTTCTTCTTTTCGAACAGTGCTATGGTGTTCTTAGGGTATATTCCTAAAAGTGGGATAGCTGGGTCAAAAGGCAGTTCAATTTTTAATTTTCTGAGGAATCTCCAAACTGTTTTCCACAGTGGCTGCACCAGTCTGCATTCCCACCAGCAGTGCAGAAGGGTTCCCTTTTCTCCACATCCTCGCCAGCACTTATTCTGTGTTGTTTTGCTGATGAGCGCCATTCTGATTGGTGTGAGGTGATATCTCATTGTGGTTTTAATTTGCATTTCTCTAATGATTAGTGATGTTGAGCATTTTTTCATATGCCTATTGGCCATCTGTATGTCCTATTTTGAGCAATTACTATTCATTTCTTTTGCCCGTATTTTGATTGGATTGTTTGTCTTCCTGTTGTTGAGTTTTATAAGTTCTTTATAAATTTTGGTTATTAACCTCTTATCAGACATATTGTCAAATATGTTCTTCCATTGTGTGGTTTGTCTTTTTATTCTGTTCTTATTGTCTTTAGCTGTGCAAAAACTTTTCAGTTTGATATAGTCCCATTTGTTTATCTTGCCTTTTATTTCATTTGCCCGTGGAGATAAATCGGCAAATATATTGCTGCAAGAGATGTCGGAGAGCTTTCTGCCCATGTTTTCTTCTAAGATGCTTATGGTTTCACAGCTTATATTTAAGTCTTTTATCCATTTTGAGTTTGTTTTTGTGAATGGTGTAAGTTGATGGTCTAGTTTCATTTTTTTGCAGGTAGATGTCCAATTTTCCCAACACCATTTGTTAAAGAGGCTGTCTTTATTCCATTATATGTTCTTTCCTCCTTTGTCAAATATCAGTTGTCCATAAAGGTGTGGGTTTATTTCTGGGTTCTCTGTTCTGTTCCATTGATCTATGTCCCTGTTCTTATGCCAGTACCAGGCTGTCTTGAGTACAATGGCCTTGTAGTATATACCTTGATATCCAGAAGAGTGATACCTCCTACTTTATTTTTTTTCTTTTAAGATTGCTGAGGCTATTCGTGTTCTTTTTTGGTTCCATATAAATTTTTGGAATATGTGTTCTATATCCTTGAAGTATGTCTTTGGTATTTTAATTGGTATTGCATTGAATTTATAAATTGCTTTGGGTAATATAGACATTTTAATGATGTTTATTCTTCCTAGCCATGAGCACGATATATGCTTCCACTTGTTTGTATCTTCCTTGATTTCATTTATCAATATTTTATAATTTTCTGAGTACAAGTCCTTAACCTCCTTGGTTAAATTTACTCCTAGGTACTTTATTTTTTTGGTTGCAATAGTGAAGGGGATTGTTTCCTTAATTTCTTTCACTGACATTTTATTGTTGGTATATAAAAATACCTCTAATTTCTGAGTATTAATTTAATATCCTGCCATCTTGCTGAATTTATTTATCAGGTCCAGTAGTTTTTTGACTGAGACTTTAGGGTTTTCTATATACAATATCATATCATCTGCAAATAGTGACAGTTTTACTTCTTTTCCAATTTGGATGCCTTTTATTTCTTCTTCTTGTCTGATTGCTGTAGTTAAGACTTCCAGAACTATGTTGAATAAGAGTGGTGAAAGGGGGCACCCCTGCCTGGTTCCTTTGTGTACTTTATGAATCTTAAGGGAATTGCTTTTAATTTTTGCCCATTTAGTATGATGTTTGCTGTGGGTTTGTTGTAGAAGGCCTTTATCATGTTAAGGTATGTTCCCTGTATTCCCACTTTACTGAAAGTTTTGATCATGAATGGGTGCTGGATTTTATCAAATGCTTTCTCTGCATCTATTGAAATTACCATGTGATTTTTGTCCTTCCTTTTGTTTATGTGATGAATCACATTGATTGATTTGCGAATATTGAACCAGCCTTCTTTCCAGAATAAATCCCACTTGATTATGGTATATGATTTTTTTCATATATTACTGGATCCAGGTGGCTAATATTTTGTTGAGAATTTTAGCATCTAAAGTCATCAGGGATATTGGCCTATAATTTTCTTTCTTTGTGTTGTCTTTGCCTGGTTTCAGGATCAGAATTATGCTCAACTCATAAAAGCAGTTTGGAAGTCTTCCTTTCTCTTGAATTTTTTGAAATAGCTTGAGGAGGATAGGAGTTAGTTCTTCTTTGAATTTTTGGTAGAATTTACTTGTGAAGCCATCAGGCCCAGGACTTTTCTTTGTTGGGAGTTTTCTGATAACTGTTTCAATCTCATTTGTTGTAATTGGTCTGTTTAGGTGTTCTGATTCTTCCAGATTGATTTTTGGAATATAATATGATTCAAGAAATCTGTTCGTTTCACCTAGGTTGTCTAAATTTGGCATAGAGTTCTTCATAATATTTTCTTACAATAATTTGTATTTCTGTTATGTCCATTGTTATTTCTCCACTCTTATTTCTAATTTTATTTATTTGAGTCCTCTCTCTATTTTCTTTGTTAGTCTAGTAAAAGGTTCATCAATCTTGTTAACGTTTTCAAAGAAACAGCTCCTGGTTTCATTAATCCTCTGTATTGTTTCCTTAGCCTCTATTTCATTTATTTCCCCTCTAATCTTTATTATTTCCTTTTTTCTACTAGTATTGGGCTTTATTTGCTGTTGTTTTTTTAGTTCTTTTAGATGCAGGGTCAAGTTGCTTATTTGAGCTTTTTCTAGCTTCTCATGGTATGCCTGTAGTGCTATGAACTGCTCTCTCAGTACGGCTTTTGCTGTGTCCCATAAATTTTGACTTGATGTACGCTCATTATTATTTGTTTCTAGAAAATTTTTTAGTTCTTCTTTGATCTCATTACTAATCTATTTATTACTTAATAACTAACATGCTATTTAGTTTCCAAGTGTTTGAGTATTTTTCAGTTTTTCTTTTGTGGTTAATTTCTAGTTTCATGCCATTGTGATCAGAGAAAATGCTTGATATGATTTCAATCCTTTTAAATTTGTTGAGACCACTTTTGTGTCCTAACATGTGGTCTTTCCTAGAAAATGTACCATGAGCGCTTGAAAACAATGTATATTCTACTGCTTTAGGGTGAAAAGTTCTGAAGGTATCTATTAAATTGTGTTGATCTAGTGTATCCTTTAAGTCTGCTGTTTCTTTATTAATTTTCTTTCTGGAGGATCTATCCAGTGATGTTAGTGGGGCATTAAAATTCCCTACTATTATAGCATTGCTGTTAATCTCACCCTTTATATCCATTAAAGTCTGCTTTATGTATGTTGGGGCTCCTATGTTTAGTGTGTAGATATTTATAATGGTTATATCTTCCTGTTGAATTGTTCCCTTTATCGTTATGTAGTGTCCTTTTTATCTCTTACTACAGCCTTTGTTTTAAAGTCCATTTTGTCAGATATAAGTATTGTTACCCTGGCTTTTTTTTTTTTTCATTTACATTTACCTTCAGTCTATGTGCATCTTTTGTTTTTAAGGTGTGTCTCTTGTAGACAGCATATGTATGGGTCCTGTTTCTTTATCCACGCAGCTACCCTATGTCTTTTCATTGGATCATTTAATCCATTTACATTTAAGGTTATTATTGATATGTAGCTGTTTATTGCCATTTTATTCTTTAAAGCTGTATTCTTCTTTTGCTATATTCTTTCCCCCCTTTGAACTGTTCACAACAAGCCCCTTAGCATCTCTTGCAGAATTGGTTTGGTTTTATTAAATTCCTTAAGGCTTTTTTTTGTCTGGGAAGCTCTTTATTTCTTCTACAATTTGAAAAGTTAGCCTTTCTGGGTAGAGTAGTCTTGGTTGTAGGTTCTTGTTCTGAATTACTTTGAATATATCTTGCCATTCTCTTCTGGCCTCAAGTGTTTCTGTTGAGAAGTCCGATGTCATCCTTATGGGGGCTCCTTTGTAGGTGATAACCTTTTTTTCTCTAGCAGCTTTTAAAATTTTCTCTTTATCCCTTAGCTTTGGTATTTTAACTATGATGTGTCTTGGTGTAGATTTCTTTGGGTTTCTCTTTAATGGAGTTCTGTGTGCTTCTAGAAAGTGTGAAATGTTTTCCAGCCTTAATTTAGGGAAGTTTTCCACTATGATTTGATTGAACAAAGTTTCTATTTCTTGTTCTCTCACCTCTTCTTCAGAAACCCCTATTATGTGGATGTTATTTCTCTTAATGCTGTCACAGAGCTCCCTTAGAATTTTGTCATATTTTTTGAGTCTCTTTTCTTTTTTCTGCTCTGCTTCTGTGCCTTTGTTTATTGTGTCCTCTAACTCGCTGATTCGATCCTCAGCATCATCCATCCTGCTTTTAATTCCTTCCATTGTGGTCTTCAGTTCTGATACTGTATTTTACATTTCTGTCTGATTCTATTTTATTATTTCAGTTTCATTTTTTATACTTGTTATCTCTTTATTTAGGTGTTTGTAATGACTATCCATTGTTGCTCTAAGCACTTTGAACATCCTAACTATCATTATTTTAAACTCTGTATCAGGTAGTTTGGTTATATCTGCCGCTGCCTAGGGCAGTTGGGTGTGGGTGTTACCGTTGCCGGCCTTTGAGGTTTCTGCTGCAGTTTCTGCCTTGCTTCCGCAGGAGCAGCTGTGTTCTCATGCCAGGCTCTATAAGCCTCAGCCGGTCTCGGCCTCCGCCCCTCTCCCTCTGGGGTTGGACCATACACCACACTCAGGCCACAAGCCTGGGCACCATGGGCAATGGTGAGCACTTTTGCTTAGCTACGGGTCCCTGTCAGCTGTTCCTCCAGCCGGGAGGGGCTTCTGGTGTACGCTCAGCTGCTAGCCCAGGCTTCTGCCCTGCCCCCACCAACCTCGGCTCCTTGGCTGGGTTGGGCTCATGCTAGGCACTCAGTCTGGTGCCAGGCTTCTGCCCCACCTCTGCGGGCAAAGCCAGTTTGTGCAGGGCTTCAAGCCTCGGAGGCCAGGTATGGCTGCATGCCTGCTCACCCTGCCCAGTGGCAGATCTCTTCCCATTCCAGGCTCCCACTTTTTCCCCACAGGTGGGGTCGCAGGCGGGCCCGCAACCACCAGACCACTTTCACATGTCCCCTTTGCCCCGGCTGGTCTAGACCGAGCTCACACCAGCTGACTCGGCCTCTGCCACCACTGCCGGCAGAATCGCACTTCCATGTCCCATTGCCGCCCTCCCTCCAGCAAGCCCTCAGCAGTGTGGGTGGGGGCACTGCAGCTCAGACCCTAACACTCCATACTGTAGTCCTGAAAGCTCCTTCCTTCTAAGCGACTGTGCTCTAATTGCTGCAGGAGAGCCTATTTGGCTGGTGTCCTTCTTCCCCTTGCTGGTTCCAGGGGAAATATTGTTTCAGATTTTTGGAGTGACTCAGTCCAGATTTTAGGGTGGCTGTCCCTCAAAACTTTTCTTCCTGTGTCTTCCATACCATGCTCTCTTCCCGCTGCTCCAGTCCTCTCCTCTCTCCCTGTCTTCCAGAGTTCCGGGTGAGTGGTTGTAAGAGAGGTTTTCTGCACTGTCCCTTTAAGAAGAATCCTGGGTCTGAGACAACTGTCTCTTTCTCACAAACAGTATCCTAACCTGTTTCCCAGCTAAATACTATCCATACGCCTCTTCTAGGCTCTGGGGCTGCAGGCTGGGGCTTTGTTCCTGGGACCCAGGTCCTTACCCTTCCACTGGCCTCTCTTCCCGCCACACGAGTCTCTCTGGGCTGCTGGTTGCTCCGTGGAGCTGGGCAGCCCTTTCCGCATTTTCACTTTTCCTAGCAGTCTCAATGTTGCTTCTTCAGTGTTCCCCAGTTGAAGAGTCCTCTCAATCCAGTTCAACATTGGTTTATCCAGATGATGGTTCTTAACATCAAGTTATAATCCACTTTGGTTCTGGGAGTTGGAAGTTGGTACATCTGCTTACTCCATCACCAGCTTGCCCTCCCTCTTAGCACTGATGTTTGAAGATTTATTTTGTTCCTTTGTTTGGGCCTTATATCCATGTTTCTAAATGTTCTATGATACCCTTTCTTTTTTTATTTTTTTTTTTTTTTTTGCTGTCTGCACAACTGTAAAACATTTGCCTTTCTTATTTTTTACAGACTAATTCTGTGCAGTGGAAAACCTTTACCAGTCAATCAAACAAGAGATTCTGGGGAAAAGATATGTAGTTTTAAACTAAAATATCAGTGATCCTGACTGGTTGGCTCAGCAGTAGAGCATCAGCCCAGCCTGTGGAAGTCCCAAGTTTGATTTCTGGTCAGGGCATCAAGCCCTTCACCCTCTCCTTCTTTCTTTTTCTCTCTTTTTCTCTTTTCCTCCCCACCCACAGCCATAGCTCAAATGCTTGGAGCAAGTTGGCCCTAAGCACTGAGGATGGCTCCATGACCTCACCTCAGTTGCTAAAATAGCTCATTTTCCCAAGCAATGGAGCAGCGGCTGCAGATGGGCAGAGCATCGCCCCGTAAGGGGCTTGTGAAGTGGATCCCATTTGGGGCACACGTGGGAGTCTTTCTTCTTGCCTCTCACTTAATAAAAAAAAATGTTCTAAAGTAAAAGATTAGGACTTCTATTCTAGAAATCTTAAGTTTGACATGCCTATTACATACCCAAGTGGAGATGTCAAGAAGGCCATTTGTTAACCATGAGTATGAAAAGAGATACAGATAAATAAAAATATAAGTATATAGATATAATTTAAAGCCACATGACTAGATGTGATTACCAAAGGAAAGAGTATTAACAAAACATAATAGCAACAATTTATACAGACTATATTGTGTACAATAGATACAAGTAGAATCTCTCTGGTAAAATAAAGGAGGTGTCTGATACCCAACAACCTCCTTCTATTTCCTATGGCTCCACAGAATACAATCCTATGATCTGTATTAACCTGCCAAATTAACAATTGAGTGATATAGTGAATGGAAGAATTCCAAAATGGCCCCCAAGATCTGTATCCCGTGGAATGCAGATATATTTTCCTAATTATTCAATCAAACATGAAGTGCTGCTGTGAAATGATTTTGCAGATAGGTAAAGTCCCAAGTCAGCTGACCTTAAATAGAGATATTACACTAGGCCAGTGGTTCTTAACCTTTTTTGAGGTACCAAACCCACCAGTTTTATATGCACATTCACCGAACCCTTCTTTAGTGATAAATAAAATATGATTTTTTTTTCCAAATTCAAGACATAGGTATGTTTTTTTACTGGTGCACAAAATGAGCCATACATAAACATCACCTTGCTCAAAGAACAAAACCAACAAAGTGTATGAACTCACAACAAATTACGGTATTACTTTATTCTGGCCTCCGTGGCAGAGGCTTCTCCAAACCCCTGAGATCGACTCATCGAACCTCTAGGGTTTGATAGAACCCAGTTTAAGAACCACTGCACTAGGTGAATCTGATCTAGTTAGGTTATCCCTTAAAAGATAATGGACTCTTCTTAAAGAGATTGGCAGTATGAATAGAGTCATGAAAAGAACCATATTTCAAGGAATGTAGTTGGCCTCTAAGACCTGCAAGTGACCTCAGCAAGGAAACACCTGACAACAGGCAAGGAAATAAGGACCTCCAACCCTGAGGAACTGAATCCTGTTACATTCAAATGAGCTGGCAAGAGGAATGCAAACTCCAGATGATGGTGCCATCTAGCCAACACTTAAACAAAGAGCATAATCTCACCATGCCCTGATATATGACCTGCAGAACACTCAGTGTCAGGGGATTCTTAGAGGCTAAATCTATATTTGCTTATAAGATGCAGAGGAAGAATTAACAATGAGGATAAACACATTATAGAATTCTACTGCTATTTTGGTTGTGCCGACATGAAGTTAGCTGGAATACTGCCTTCTGCTCTGTCTGACCCTAACACTAATGTTAGAAGCCAATTAGAAGCAAATCTTTTAAACAGTCCCAGTTAATGAAATAATTCTAAGTACTAATTTCTGACTGTCTAGAAGTCCTCCAATTGTTCCTTATGGACTAACTGTGGCCTGTTTTCCTCCCAGTCCCTAGTCTGGAAATTTTCTTTGTGTAAATAGTTATACCGCTTTTTTTTTAATTTATTGATTTTTTTAAAGATAGAAAAGAAAAGAGAGAGAGAGAAACATTGATTTGTTGTTCCACTTATTTATGCATTTATTGGGTGATTCTTGTATGTACCCTGACCAGGGATCAATCCCACAACTTTGGTGTTTCTGGATGACACACTAACAAACTGAAGTGTTCAACCAGGGCAATTTTTATACTTTTTATGTTGCTCTTTAATTGTAATATAGAAGTATAAAAACAGAGAAAGAGAGAAAAATTCCCTTAGCAACCTCCCAGTTTCACTCCTCAGGGGTAAACACAGTTTAATGTCTGTCTTGCCACTTCCTTTTCTATGTATTTACAAACATGCACCTGCATAAGCAATTTTTCCCTTAGAAATATATCATGGACACTGTGCATCTTGTATTCATTTTTAAAAGTTATAAATAGTTTTATAATTGGCATCATATTATTTATTTAACTTATAACTTATTGATAGACATCTATGTTTCCTCCAATATTTTGCTATTCTAAAGATGCAGTGACCAATGTTTGGCACATACATGAAAATATTTGTAAAGAATGGCTTCTCAGAAGTAAGCTTGCTGTTTCATTGAATGCACATATTTTATTTTAATAGATACTACAAAATTTTCTCTCAAAAGCGGTATTAATTTGCACAAACTTTTAGAATTCATTAGAGAAACCAAGCAATTTTAACTTCCCAGAGGGACCCATTTCTGTGTGTATTAAGACACAGGTGATTGGCATTAAATCTTTATTTTACAAATATAATTGAATCTTCTTTGTATCTTCCACAAAATTCTCTAAGTTCTCTTAGTTTTACTCTTTCCTATTTTCCTTTTATTTGTTTTCAATTTTGTTCTTGTTTTGTCACTTCAGTGGAATTGGAGGGAGATGGGTAATAAACCCATTTTGACATCTGAATCAACTTGTTGATATGTTTATGCTATTGTTTATCTAGGTACTCTATAAGCAATGAGGATACAAAGATAAATAAAACATAAATTTTATCTTCTATACATTCAAACCTAATAAGAGTCATACAAATGATAGCACTATGATTAACAGATAAAAGGTAGATTGATGGATGGACAGGTAGATAGGCAGATAAATGATAGATAGATAGATAGATAGATAGATAGATAGATAGATAATAGATAAATGATTGATAGATGATGATAGATAGATAGATAGATGATAGATAGATAGATAGATAGATAGATAGATGATAGATGATGATAGGTAGATAGGTAGGTAGGTAGATGATAGATAGATAGATAGATAGATAGATAGATAGATAGATAGATGATTGATAGATAGATAGATAGATAGATAGATAGATAGATAGATAGATAGATAGAAACAAACCTGAAAAGTAATTTTTGGGGGGAAGACAGAGAAGTTTACAGTAAGAAAAGACCTGAAAGGTAAGTGAGGGAGAAAAAAGAGCTAGTAGCTATAGAGGGATGTAGAAAGATAGACTTGGAGTGCTTGAGTGGTTAGATATGGCTGGATACAGATTCTTCTATAGAATAAAGGGAGACAAAATTAGAAAAATAAAATGAAGCAAGAGCATTAGAATCTTTGAATGAAATGTTGTGTTACAAATTTGCTACCTATCTCATGAATAAGAAGACCCTGAAAATATTTAAGCAGGAGAATAATATTCTCAAGTCTACATTTTAAATTCTGCATCTAATATGAAAGAGAAATTCATCAATCAATAATTGTTATTGATATTCTACTATATGTCAGAAATTGTGATAAGAGCTAGAACTTTAATAGGAACAGATTAAAACCAGTGATAAGTGAGTTATTATATTCAGAAACAGATTAAATAGCCTCAACTAAGAAATGAAGAGAGAAATGAAGATAAAAAGGATGGATTCAAGAAATAAAGAACTAGCCTTTTGTGACAGCATGGATTGACCCAGAGAGCATTATGCTAAGAGAAACAAGCCAGTCATAATTAGACAAGTACCATATGATTTCACTCATATGTAAAATCTAATGAGCGAAATGAACTAATAAGCAAAATAGAGACAGACTCATACATAGAGAGCAGGCTGATAGCTGTTGGGTAGAGGGAGAGAAGCTAAGTAAAGAGAGTGGAGGGATTGAGCAAAAAGGACAAAAGGAAAACAGAAAAATTTATAAACATGGACAGCAGTGTGATTATTGCAGGGTGAGGGGTAGGTGGAAGAGGGTATAGGAAGGGTAAATGGTGATGGATGAAGACTTACTTGACTTGGGAGGATGAACATACAATACAGTGTACAGAGATGTGTTGTAGAGTTGGACACCTGAAACCTGTATAATTATGTTAACCATGATCAACACAATAAATTCAATTAAAAATAAAGAAATTAAGAACTTGCAAAGGGGTGGTATATAAAAGGGAGAATCAGATATAGTGGTTTAATTGTAATTGGGATGGTTTGGTAGGTAATGTTATTCATTGGAGTAACATAGGAAGAAGAATGTTGGAAGAAGAGGAAGTTGAATAGGAAAAGGTGAAGGTTCTGAATACACTGAGTTTCAATTACCTTTGGAACATGTAGGTGGAAATGCCTAAAAGATAGTCAGAAACACAGAAGCTGGTAAATATGACTGAGCTAAAAATAGAGGTTTGAGAATCACTGCATGGAAAGGGATAATAATAGAAGAAAATGTGTAGAATTAGAAGGGGAATTGTAGAAGATGACACAACAAATATGAAAATGTTTTACAAACTTTATATTGTTATTAGAAAAATTGAACAAAACCACTACATTTTGTTAGAATTTAAATATTACAAAATCAGACCCTGGCTTGTGGCTCAATGGATGGAGTGTTGGCCCAGTGTATGGACATCCCAGGTTCAATTTCCAGTCAGGGCACCTAGGAGAACTAACCATCTGCTTCTTCCTCCCTCCCTCTCCCACTTCACCTCCCATGGTCAGTGGCTCAACTGGTTCACGCATGACCCCAGGCACTGAGGATAGCTTGGTTTTTCTGAGCACATAGGTCTCAGGTACTAAAAATAGCTGGGTACTCAAGCATTGAGATGGGATGGCTAGGTGGATCCAGGTCAGGGCACATGTAGGAGTCTGCCTCACTATCTTCTCTCCTCTCACCTAAAATTAAAAAAAAAAATTTACAAAATCAAAAATTTTGTCCATCTTGTTCAACCTTGTATCTCAGAACCTAGAATATTTTGAAACATGTGATAGGTTTTCAGTAAATATTCATTCCTTGCCTGAATATATTTATTATTTATCTTAGACATATGTATTTGTTATGGGGGTATATAACACATGACTTTTCCTAATGAAACTACTTACAACATTCTTTAGTAGATGCACCATCCATGAACAATTTGGGTATCAGTTTTTTAACTTTAAAAAAAGTTTCTTCTTTAAATTTGCAACTTGAATAAATAAAACTACAATTGTCATGGCTTTTTAAATTTTAAACCAGTTGATTTTACAAAATACTTACTTTTTTTCATTGCAAACTCACATTTTATATTATGTTAATAACAGAAATACAAAGTTAAAAAAATATAGTTAATATGGAGAAAATTAAAAAGAAGCATTCATCTGTAGTAAAGTTCTCAGTGAGCTAGAATTGCATTATTCATTTTTTGACACCTCCACTATACTCACAGCCTGACCTCTGTGACTGTCAACAGTGACAACCTTTTCATATGCTTAACGTGGTGCCAACAGAGCAGAGAAAACCCCATTGGTGCTTGGTCTTCCTGTATGCTATGAAGCCCTCTTTAGGAGTACAAAAATAATCCCTTTTAATCAGTCAACAGAAAATTTTTGAACTCCTGCAGTGTGCCAGGCAGTGCACTACATTCTGAGAAATTTATAAAGGTATGATACGTGTCAGTGCCTTCAAAAAAAGTATAAGTGTGTTGAGGGTATAAGGCATAAAAAGTAGTATACAGTGTCAGATGAAGTGTCTGAGGAATAAATGCTACTCTGAAGTCAACTTTTTTTTTTTTGAGAGGAGGCAGAGAAACAGGCTCCCACATAAACCCTGACCAGGGTCCACCTGGCAATTCCACTGGGGGGGCAATGTTCTGCCATCTGGGGTGTTGCTCTGTTGCTCAACAACCAAGCTCTTCTTAGTTTCTGAGGCAGAGGCCATGGAGCCATCCTCAACACTTGGGAACAATTCATTCCAATTGAGCCATGGCTGCAAGAGGGAGGGGGGGGGGCGCGGAGAAAGAAGAGAGGAGGAGGGGGAACTGAACCCTGGACATTCACATGCCGGGCTGACGCTCTACCACTGAACCAAACAATCAGGGGCTCAAGTCAACTTTCAAGATCTCCTAAGATTTGTTCCAGTTTGTCCAAATAAAGTGTCTTCTTAAAAAAAAAGTCCACAACTATAAGAAAAAGAAAAAAATATCTTGCTTATAGCATTTACTGGTTAAAATTTGCTGCTTGCTATTCTCTATTCTTGCAGCTTCTGTCCCTCCTTCTATGTCCTTATTTGCACTAATGCTTCCTTCTGGAATATCCTTGCTTCCCCCCATCCTCACCTCTACTGTATTATAGTTGGTAAATCTTACCCTTTCTTAAAATCCAGCTCAAATACAGTAATTTCTCAAAAATTCCCTGATGTTGCGAGCTGGAAATGATCTTTCCCTCTTATAGATCTCTCCATAATGGATCTCCATTGCACCCATTACTTCCTTTACTGTGTCACAATGGTCCCTATCCGTGTAGGTGTATGATCACAACACACAAGCATTTCTTCACCCTCCCCTACTGCTTGGTAAATATTGTCCATAAGGGATTTGAATCCCCAGAGCCCAATGAAACTAACTTGTAGTTTCAGTGCATCCAATACTATTGGCTCTTTTCATCCTCTGTGGTCCATAAAACCATCTCACAAGCTTGTTCCAATTTTTATGTAATAATTATATAATATTTGTTTTTTTGTTGTGATTAAGCACCTGCCCTAACTGGGATGTGAGCTCTTTGAGGGCAAAGAATCTCTGCATTGATCTTAGTAACCCTTATGTCCCAGCAGTGTATATGAAGGATGCTTTCTCAAATTACCATCAACACTTGTTAAGAATTTAGATTTCTGGGTCACACTTGAGAATTCTGATTCAGTGAGCCTCCTATGGAGACCAGGAACCTGCATTATTTTTTTTTAACTCCCCAGATAATTCTTAACCATGGTAAATTTGAAAATGGTCACCAGTAAATTCATATTTGTGAATGAATGCTGACTATTATTTCTCTCCTGAACAACAACATATTAAGAATAAACATGTGACCTAACTACACTGCTCACAAAAATTAGGGGATATTATATTGCTTCATATTTGTTTTTAAAATATGCCCTAATTTTTGTGACCAGTGTATTTGAACATAGCAGATTCTAAACCACTATAGCATTGATGTATGTTAAAGGGTGACTAATGACATGTAATTTTAAAAAGCGTTCCCTAAGGCACGGAATTTGGTGGGCCTTGAAGAATGAATTTGACTTGAATGGGTGGGGAGTAGAGATAGTACTCTGGCCAGGAGAGTGACATGATCATAGGAATAAATGGCAATGAGGGAACACAAGCATAGTGAGGGTTGACAATTAGATTAGTTTAACAGGAGCATAGGTTCTGTGGCGAAGGGTGAGAGGTGAGGCTGCCTCCCCACTGTATGAAATAAACCTTTGTTGGTGGAGCTCTTATTTTCATTTTAATTCAATAAAAGCAAAAATAAGTGGTTCTGATGTGATTAATGATCAACAAGGGAGCTACAGTGCTGACTTGGCAAGCATCCACCTCCATGGCATGTGTAGAACTACAAGATTTAGTATTGAATTAACCTGCCCAAGCATCTGTTCACAACTCCATATGAAAAAGAAAAAAATAGACCAGAGCATATGTTACAAGTTGAAGTGTGAGAAACCTTTTATATATATTATGTTCATATTTTTAGCAAAATTATTTACAGACTTGCTAATGTGAATTTGAATGTTAAATAACCATAATAATAATAAAGCAAAACTTTTTTTAAAAAACGTGTTCACACATGAAAAACAGATAAATTTGTTACCAAAAAGATCATAAATTTGGAGATAAAATGAATTCCTTTGTTCTTAGGGCAAAGCCAGCATCAACCTATGCATCTATAATTAATCTACTTAGACATTTGTTCATTTATCCATCTGGAAAATAGTTATTAGCAACCTACTAATAGATTGCAAAGCACTATACAGAAAATATTAATGGTGAAAGACCACATGCATGACACAAATTAAGAGATTTATTCTTACCTGGAAAAGAGTTTGATATGGAATGATTAATTTAAACAAGCTATTATTTATTCATTCATTAACTGAATAACTCTTGGATGAATGAATGTGGCTCTTGACTTTGTTTTATTCTCTGTTGCATTCCCACACTAAGCACTGTGTTTTGATAAATGTTCAATGGCCAATAACATATGTAGAAATGAATACATTTATTGATCACTTAATCAAGTTCCCATAAACAAAAGTAAAGTGAAAACAGAGGTGTCCCTCCTCCTGTAGAGTTTATAGTCTAATGAGGCAAACAAACATTAATCAAGAACAGTTCAAAATGTAAAATCCCAGTCATGACAAGTGTTGAGGCACTTCTAAAAGAGTTTGGCCAAATACTGTCCTGAAGGAGAAATCTAAGGATCTTGAATTAAAATCTAAAGGGTAAGCAGAAATTAACCAAGCAAATGAGAGTAAGGGCACTTACGCAGAAGAGGAGGGCAGAAAGGAGCATGAGGAGTGCACAGTGATAACAATATGAATTGAGAGACTCTCAGAAATGTGGGTGGAACTCTAGTTAGGTCATGGAACGGTATGGAAAGACAACTCTTAGGGAGTTCTAAATTATAACTATTGGACAAGATTATATAAATAAAGAAATACCTCATTTAAAGTTGCTACAATAGAAATTGGTTTGGGTTATAGCTTCAAAACCCATTGTTCATTTATAACATAAAATAAAAATGTGTCTCATGAAACATACCACATTTTTTACCATAAAAAGCAAAACAATTGAGCATGTAATTTCAAATTACGTAACCTTGATCTTTGTAGATTGCACCAATAAATATAATTTTACTAAATTACACAGTAGCAATTAGCCTGAAAATGGGGGTCAATAAAGGAATCAACACAGTATCATAAGAATAATGTGGGTGTACTGATGTAGAGCTGTATTGACAGATTAATATATCCTGGCAATCAGCTCATTCAACTGTCCTATAAAACTAATAGAAAATATATAATATTTTAGCATAGTTCACATGATAGAATTTGTGAAGAGTAAAATAAACCTGAGACATTTAAAAGGCTTCAAAGCAAATGTGGAAACAATGATATGTTAAAATCTGACCAAAGAAATGATTGACTTGATTCTCTCCCTACTTATTACTCTCAGGTAGACTCATATTACTTTCTCCAATTTATTTGTTTTTTCTTTGGCTTGGGGTACTACTATAATTTTTACCACAGTAAAAATTATGGCCTCCTTTCACTACCCTTATCTACAATTTGTCTGAGACAGAACTGTAATATTCTTGAGTCTTCCCTCCCCCACATGCACATATAGCCCATACACAGCTGTACATGAGCTTGGCACTTGTTAAGTTTTTGTTAAATTTTCACAAGTGACCAGTTAGAATATGTAAAAATAAATATTATAAGTTTTAATGCTAAAATGAGCTGAATTATAAATTGCTAGGTTTAGATTACTGTTATTATTATTATTTAGAATATAAGTATTAAAGTCACCAGGTTTTTTTTTTCTAGGTCCGAGAAGGGGGAGATAGGGAGGCAGACTCCCACATGCACCCCAACCAAGATCCACTGAGCAACCCCATCTAAATAATGAGCTATTTTTAGCACCTGAGGCTGTCGGCCCCCAACGGAGCTATCCTAAGCACCGGGGGCCATGCTTGAGCAAATCAAGCTGTGGGAGAAGAAGAGGAAAAGGAGGGGGAGAGGGTGGAGGAGAGAAGCAAATGGTCACTTCTTTTATGTGCCCTGACCGGGGATCAAACCTGGGATGTCTATATGTGAGGCTGATGTTCTATCCACTGAGCTACCAGCCAGGGCCAAAATAACCAAGTTTAGAAATAAATGTCTTCACCAGTTTATATTATTTATGAAGAATATGGTAAGACAAATACAATAAATATCCAGCAATATGTATACCATTGATGTTCTGATTGAATTTTTAATTGAGAATAAATGTATAAATGGAGTATAAAAATGTAATATAAAAGTAGAAGATGAAATATTTAGAAGTAAGAAATAAAACTGTAACTTTAAAGAATAATAAAATAAAAATATACAACATTAATAATTCATATTCCACTTAAAATAACCCATGGATCTCTAATAATGTTTTTTTTTTAATTTTTTACAGGGACAGAGAGAGAGTTAGAGAGAGGGATAGATAGGGACAGACAGACAGGAACGGAGAGAGGTGAGAAGCATCAATCATTAGTTTTTCGTTACCGTTTTAACACCTTAGTTATTCATTGATTGTTTTCTCACATGTGCCTTGACCGCGGGGCTTCAGCAGACCGAGCAACCCCTTGCTGGAGCCAGTGACCCTGGGTCCAAGCTGACAAGCTTTTGCTCAAGCCAGATGGGCCCGCGCTCAAGCTGGTGAGCTCGGGGACTCGAACCGGGGTCTTCTGCATCCCAGTCCGACACTCTATCCACTGCGCCACCGCCTGGTCAGGCATAACGTTTAAAAATATTTATATTCCTCAAAATGCACTTTAAAAGCCCGTGATGTTTAACACACAAGATTTTATTAATGTACCTAACATTACTATGCAGTGAAGTAAATTAGGATAAGTATAAGGGTTTCCAGTCCTTTAATGGGAAAGTTAAAACACAGCAAGATAAAATGTTTTACCGATGTTGGGCAAACAAGTTTGTAACAAGTGTTTTTTTAGGTTTGCTCGCTAGTATTGGGGCAGCGCCATGTGTGTATTGTCTATGGAAGACTGGGTGCTTGCCCTCAGGGTGGCAGACTGCAAATTGCAGATTGCCTGCCTCCATGAGGAGGGTTGATTGTTTGCTATTGTTTGCCAAAGAATGGGTATTTTCTGCCCAGCCTGTTTTGCTTGTGGGCAGTGAGTCCTGTGAGTCCTGAGGGGGTCAGAGCTTGGGAGCCCTGAGTGAGAGGGAAGCGGTCTTCCCTGCCTGTTTGCTCATTAGCCTTTACGAGACTCTAATAAACGGAATGGCCCACCATCCTCCAGCTCCACAGTTCCTTTACCATCTGTCCAAATCCAATGTGAACCTGCCTGGCCTCAGTCCCCGGCCCTACAACTGATCATATAATATTTTTCTCTTTTTATTTAAAAAATATTTACTAAAGATATACTAGGTTAGATGTTAGGGATACAGTCGTGATGACTCAGTTTTAGCATTTTCTAACTGCTACAAATCAAAGACAGGATGACTTTGGAACCCAAATATGAATGGGACAAATATAAGGTGACAGAAAATTATTTGACTTTGGGTGATGGATGTACAACATAATCAACAGTCAAATGCTATAGAAATGTTTATCTGAAATTTATGTACTCTTATTGGTCAATGTCAACCTGTTAAATTTAATTTTCCAAATTAAAAAAAGTAAAGGTTTGTGTTTTCAACATTTCAAAATTTAATGAGAGATAGAGAACTAGATGTAACATTGAAATTATAATATAGGTTACTATAATTATAATTTGCATTAGTGAACACCTACACATCACCCAGAGATTCCAGAATTTAAAATTACATTGGCAACTGTGTATTTTATTTCTCTATCTTGAAAATACTTAACACGTAAAATTTTCTTTACTCAACGGGGCTTTAATATAAGTTTTGCATTTCTACATTTAATATTGTTATTTTGTCCTGATTTGCTTTATTGTCTGACTTTAGCAGCTAAGTACTAACTAAATCTCACATATTTTAGAGACCCTAGCTTCAAAATAGAGGTGATGACGACTGTCACAAGAACAGTATTTAGTGACATATCAGAATGGGTTGAAGGGTGAATTAAAGACAAGGAAGCAGAGATAAATCATGGCCAAACTTTTTCTAAAGTGTTCTGGGAAAAAGAGCAAACAAATGGAAAAGTAACTGGAAAAGGCTGTAGAGGCAATAAAAATATATATATTTTTTTAACGGTGAGAGAAACTAAAGCTTGTTTGTAGGCTGCTGGATGTGACCTGGGAGAGACTGATTGATGTGTGTGGAAAGGTGATAACTCCAGGTCTGGATCCCTGAAAAGATAAGAAGAGGTGAAAGAGATGTGATCTAGAGCTCAACCGGCCAAAAAGGGGACCCAAATTTTGGAGAGTGAGACGTGGTTAGCTGAACAGAACTATAGGAGTGACTACAAAACATACAAACTATTGCACTGACTCTAAATTTAATGTATCCTCAACTCACCTTCAACTAAGCCAGATCCCAAATATGCCCCATTGTACCCAAGGAAGTATGGTGGAAGGACAGTCTATGCAGCAAATAATAGCAATCTTAACCAATTTTCTTTAAAATATATTCCTTGGCAAATTTTTCTCACCAGGCATGGGAGAAACCTGAAGCTTAAGCTTAATTACCTGTGGAGTATCTGCTTGTTTAATTAAGGTAAATTTTGAGCTGGATAAGGGGAAACTACTTTTGCCATGGTTAAAGAACTATGAAAGAGTCTCAGAGAATTGAAAAGCAACTTTTTGGGGCAAATGAATAAGGTTACCTGGCAAAATGCAATCCTTATTTCAAATATTTGTCATATATTTAAAATGAAACCAGTCAGCCAAACTGATGTTTTCTCAACAAAGCATGAGGCTGTGGCAGAAAAGGCAGAAAGATAGATTCAACTTAGGTTAAGTTCAGGTGGGTGATAGACACAAGGAAAGAGGGCAAATTTTCTGAGTGATGTTTGTGAGAAACTGTCTATGATGATAGAGTGTTTGTCATTAATCTCAGTAAGTCAGGAAAGGTAGGTTAATAAAGCTAAATTGAGCATAGCAGTGATATGTCATATTGAGAACTGCTGCAGGTACTGGAGTGCATGAAGTGGAAGTAGAGGTGGCAATCAGGCACTGCTGAACTTGCAACCGAGATTTCAGAGGAGATGCTGATATTTGTGATGCCAAAGTTTAATAGAGAGCTTGGGAGTGAACTACTGAGATGGTGTGGAGGGAAGGATTGATTATGGATGTGGATTGTCTATTTTGTTCAATTCAGATGAAAATTTTAAAGCACTAGCATGTACAAGTAACCATAGAAAAAAGCTGGTGATACTCAATAAACAAAATTTAATTCCCTGCTTCAAGGAACTCACAGTATAATATGTAAAGTGCTACAGTACGGATATCAACACAGAAGATAAGGGTCCTCACCCAATCAAGAATCAGGAGAGCAGGCTTATAACATTTGCAAAGGCCAAATTGCACCATAAAGTGTGATGACTTTAAGAACAGCAAAAGAATTGGGTTTTTCCTTGAGGCTTTAGTTTGGATGGAGGTATAGTGAAAGAAGAGGCTAAAAAGTAAGTAAGGGTCAGATAAGAGTTTTGTATGATGCTGTAGTAAAGGCACTGTGGCTTTACAATCTTTGGATAATTGGAAAACTGTTTCAGACAGGAGTGGACATGATGAAATGTGTAGACAGAGGGGGAGCAAGAAAATGACTGTAGATTTCTGGAGACGGAAGGCAGGAGAACCAGTTTGAATTATGAGATGAGAGTGTCTACGTGTTATACAGTTTCTACTCTTAAATCTAGACTCAGACAAAAATCATCCAAGTTTGCAACTGAGGTGGATAGCAATACATTAAATTGGAAATCATGAAGCTAGGTTGCTCCCCTTGTCCAATTGTTAACATTTTGTAAGACACAGCCTATGAAACTAGTTTTGTTCACAGCCTTTCTCAGGTATCTGGTACTCTTAATAAGTCCTAATTAAATGAAATTATTGAATTAATTAAAGTCTGCCTTTACTATCTGATATCCTCCTTTGGTACCTTCATTCTAAGATACCATCATGCTAGATGAGAATCACTTACATCTTTTCTCTGGAACACTCCTCTCCTTTTAAATCTTATTTATCATATCTTATAAAACATCAAGATCAGGCTCTTGCCACCCCCATATATCAGTCATATAATTTGGGGTACAATAATTTGCTTTTTATTCCTGAATATCTTTGTCTGTAAGATGGGACTAACAGCTAACATTCACTGAGCATTGAACACTAGCACTTAGAACTAGGAAGTGTTCTAAACACTTTAAATATTTTAACACAGTTAATTCTCATTATTCCCTTATGTGGGCAATATTGTTGTCATCCACCTATTATAAATGAGGAACCTGAATCAAGATCTTAAAAGTATTAAACAAAGCTCATATCTGGACTCAGTCTGAAACCATGTTCTTAACCATTCTACTCTGCTCACTGCCTAATAATAGTATGTACCTCATTGGATAGTTGTGAAGATTTATCAAGAACAATATGTAAAATTATTTTGAAAGTACCCTACTATAGTAAGTGACCAATAGAAGTTAGTTTATGTTGTTTTATTTTTATTATTTATATCTGCTTAGGGATTTATATGTTCAATTGACAGAGCAGTCACAATCTCCTCCAAGAAATTAGACTATTTTATTTTAAATAGATCTAACTTGGAAAGAGCTACACCTTGTATGATGCTTACTTATCTCTACCTTCCTACAACTTTCCTCATTGATTCTAAATTGGGAATGGAAATAAGAAAAATCCATCCTCTCTTTCTTACAACAACACACAGATATTCAAAAATAGGTGTCTTTGGCCCCTACATCTTCCATTTTCCAGTCTAAATAGTTTGAGTTATTTTAGCCATATTTCCTGTGGCATAGATTCCAGATATTCTGAATAATCTCTGGTTTGTTGAAGACACTATTATACTTGGGAACCTAAAATTCTGTAGTCTATGTATGTGCTAATTGTTGCATATAGATCAGGATATTGACAAGAAAGATTTTGGGACAGCCTTATCACAGTCTGAATTAAATTCCCAGAGATTATTATAATGCCTTCTTTACATGGGTAGATAGTATTTCTTTACTTAATGAATGCACTTATAAACAAATTAATTAAAGAATCCTGAGCTTATTCTTGAGTTAAATCCACAGCTTTGTTCACACATACTTGTGCTTCTGATTTATACTTGTATGTTTGATTTGGGGGGCATACAGCAGGACTTGACATTTGTCCTTATTAAACTTCATGCTGTTATAACTTTCAAGTATTCAAACATTTTCAAATCGTTTTCAATATTAATTCAGTCATTTCATGTATTGTCTTTCCTTCTCAATATTGTGTCACCTGTACACTTTTTTCCTTTGTGCCATCAATATACTCATCTGAGTATTTTAATGAAATATATTACACCCCAATTCATATTAATATAAATCATAAAAACTTATGGCTGAAACTTTTAATTAATTATAAGTTAATCACTTTTTCTCAGCAGTTCATTTTATTAAGTGTTACTAAGAATACCTATATTTTTAATTTAATAATTTCTAAAATATAAAAAAGTTTATTTTCTAAATATTATCCAATTGGAGTAATCAAATTTAAAACATAGAACTTTATGAACACTTCAGTAGTATCAACATCTGAAATAACATTGAGAAACATAAAACTAATGTAAGCTGGAAATAGGCTCAGACCCTACAGAGTTAACCTTTTCATTACTAAAGAAATTAACTGAGGAAGTTAAACAGTCCCAAGGCACATAAGACAGAGTAGTTGAGAGAATGAGCAAGTAGGCTTGTCATCAAGAACTGAACAATTTTAGTCATACAACTTTGTGTATCAGAAGGAGGTTCAATTGTATACTGTGAAATTAATGAATAGAAGATTTTCCAGTTGTGAGAGCTATTAATAAGCCCAGTATTATTAAATGAAAGATCTAATAAAAATGAAAGTTTCTTGCTCCTGACCTGTGGTGGCGCAGTGGATAAAGTATCGACCTGGGAACACTGAGGTCGCCAGTTCAAAACCCTGCACTGGTCTGGTCAAGGCACATATGGGAGTTGATGCTTCCAGCTCCTCCCCCCTTTCTCTCTTTCTCACTCTCTCTCTTGCGCTCTGTGTTTCCTCTCTAAAATGAATAAAATAAAAATAAAATAAATTAAAAAATGAAAGTTTCTTAAAATGTTATCATGATTCCTTCAAATTGCATACTCTAAAAGTTTTTAAACAAATATGATAAAAGACCATACTGTCTTCCATAATGACTGTACCGTTCATTTACATTCCCACCAACAGTGAATGAGGATTCCTTTCTCTCCACAGCCTCTCCAACACTTGTTATTACCTGTCTTGTTGATAATAGCTAATCTAACAGGTGTGAGGTGGTATCTCACAGTTTTGATTTGCATTCCTCTAACAGCTAGCAAAGATGAGCATCTTTTCATAGATCCATTTGCCATTTGTATGTCCTCTTGGGAGAAGTGTCTGTTCAGGTCCTCTCCCCATTTTTTAATTAGATTGTTTGCTTGTCTGTTGTTGAGCTTTGTGTGTTCTTTATATATTTTAGACAGTAACTCCTTATCAGACCTGTTGTTTGTGAATATCAATTCCCATTTGGTTGGCTGCCTGTTTATGTTAGTGTCAGTTTCTTTTGCTGTGCAGAAGCTTTTTAGTTTGATTTAGTCCCATTTATTTATTGTTGGTTCTACTTCTATTGCCTTTAGAGTCAAATTTATAAAATGTTCTCTGTAGCCAAGGTCTGTAAGTTAGTACCTGTTTTCATCTATGTGATTTACTGTTTCAGATCTTATATTTAGGTCTTTGATCCATTTTGAATTAATTCTTGTGCATGGGGACAAACTGTATTCACATTTCATTCTTTTGCATGAAGCTTTCCAATTATTCCAGCACCAATTGAAGAGGCTTTATTTTCTCCATTGTGTGTTTTGGCTCCTTTGTCAAAGATTATTTGTTCATATATATGTGATTTTATTTGGGAGTTCTAGATTCTGTTCCATTGGTCTGTATGTATGTTTTTCTGCCAATACCATACTGTTTTGATTATCATCGCTCTCTAGTATAATTTGAAATCAGGTAGAGTGATACTTCTGGATTCATTCTTTTTCCTCAGGAGTACTTTGGCTATTCGGGGTTTTTTATGGTTCCCTATAAATATGATGATTTTTGTTCTGTTTATTTAAAAATTAACATTGGAATTTTCATGGAAATTGCATTAAACTTGTATTTTGGTATTTATTACAGCATCAATGGACCTTGAGAACATAATATTAAGTGAAATAAGTAAATCATAAATATCTAAGAACTATATGATTTCACACATAGATGGGATATAAAACTGGGACTCATGGACATGAATAAAAGTTAAGTGGTTACCTGAGAGTTTGGGGTAGGAGGAAAAGACTAAAGAGGGACAAATATAAATCTCACATAGGTGGGATATAAAACTGAGACTCGTGGACATAGATAAAAGTGAAATAGTTACCCAGGAGAAGATTTGGGGGACAGGAGAAAAGAGGGACAAATATATGGTGAAGGAAAATGATTTGATTTTGCATGATGGGCACACAACTCAATCAGCAGCACAAATGCTAGAGAGATGTTTACCAGAAACCTATGTACTCTTATTGTTCAATATCACTCCGTTAAATTAAATTAAATTAAATTAAATTTTTTAAACTACTTTATTTATTCATGTTAGAGAAGAGAGAGAGAGAGAGAAAAGGGATGGGGGAGTAACAGGAATCATCAACTTCCATATGTACCTTGACCAGGCAAGCCCAGAGTTTTGAAACCAGTGACTTCAACATTTCAGGTCAATGCTTTATGTACTGTGCTACCACAGGTCAAGCTAAATTTAATTTTAAAATTAAAAAAAAAATTAAGATGGAAAAGGTGAAAAAATACAAAATAATACTTTGAAGAATGATCTCAAAGTTTGGACAAAATATGATAATGGACTATCTCAATGAATATCATGATTATGTCACTTTAGTTAGAGAACATTATTTTAAAAATTTGCACTAGCTATTTTAAATGTATTGATTTGAGAAAACCCCTCTATGCTTATTTGTCTGAATTTTGAAACAGGTTCCATCCTGTTGTCTTCTGGTTTAAGGTAGTTTCTGGGAATAGAAAATTTTTGTTATTATGATATCTGCCAGATAATCTCATCAATTTTAAGACATTTTTTAAAACTTAAAGGTTCCCTAGTTTAATTTTGACAAAATTAGATAAATGTCAGATATTATAATTTTCATAATCCACATTTCTCTTAACATTGTTGGAAAAAAGTTGAAGAGGTACATTAGTAAATAAAATCCAACTATATTATCAAAGTTAGCGGAATAAAAGTACCATGTATAGTAAAATCAATACACCAGCCTAATAATGCATATATGTGACACAAGTTATTAGAATTGGTTGTAGTAATGCAAAATATATGTTCTATTTATGTTAATACTGAAATAACCATCTTCATAGCTCATTTCAACTAATCAGAGTCCTTCAAAAAAATTCTAAAGTGGTTAGTTAAGTGTCAACTTGAGTAAAAGCCCCTGAGATGTTCTCTAATATTTTTTCTGATTATTAATGTAATGTATATATAGTAGGAAATTTGGGAAATATAGAAAAAAATTAAAAGGAAGAAAAATTAAATTAATCATTATCCCATCATTCAGATTTTAAGAAAATATTTTAATATAGTTTCTTCCAATTTTCTAGCTTTTAGAAGTGAAAATAAATATTAAAATGTTTATAAAATATAAAAAAATTTATTGTTCTAAGTTGAATTTATTGGGATGACACTAGTTAACAAAATTACACAGGTTTCAGATACACAATTCTACAATACACCTATATACTGTATTATGTGTTCACCCCCCAAGTCAAGTTTTCAGTCACTACCATTTATCTCCCTTATACCTACCCTGGCAATCACTGTACTGTTGTCAATGTCCTTGAGTTTTGTCTTTTCCTCTTTTTCTTTTGTTATTCCCTGCATCCACTTCACCTAGGCTCCCTACAACAGCTGTCAGCCTGTTTTCTATCTATGAGTCTTTCTCTGTTTTGCTTGTTAGTTCATTTTATTCATTAGATTTCACATTTTAAAGTAATATATCAAACACCTACTAACTAAAATGAACAAATGTTCATTATTTTCATATTTGAGTTAGATTGTTAATTATAGAAGTGAAAAACTGTAGTTCAATGAGAAGTCACCTGTTCTCTCTTCTAGTCCAATTTCAATCCCAGGATAATTACTACTTGGAATTTGGTGTGTATCTATTTCATATGTAACTATTTTTAAGTATTTATATGCATTTATAAATATATAGCAATGTTTTTTCAAATTGATGTAAATCAATTTGTGCTATATTAATTGTCTAAAATTGCTCTTTCAATCAACTTTGTTTGCAAGATCCATCTTCACTTGTAAAAATATAAATAATTCATTTTTATTGTTGTATATTATTTGGTTATCTATTTCTTATACTGTTATTTATCTAGATCATAACCAAAATTTTTATGTTGTTAATTATTCTACAAGAAACATTTCTACAATAAGGTTTTTCTGTATTTCAAATCATTTTAGTAGAATAGTTGCTTAAAGTGTATATGAATATTTTCAAGATATAAGATACATAATTAAAATTTTTTCCTAGAAGAGAATACTAATTTTATTCCCTAAAGTAGTTTATGTGAGTGCATAACTCACAGCACCTTCACCAGCATTAAATATATCAAGTCATTCTTGAGTTAATTCATTCATTTTTAGTGAAAATGATTTACTTTGGGATGAAAGTAAATAGCATGATAAAAAGGCAATTTATGTGGTAGGTTGATGTAAGCCATTTAGCTTAGTTCTAAGATCCATTTTAATATTGTCATTTAATCATATAATGCTATTTTGTTATCTTTATATTGTGGGGTTTTTTTTTTTTCAGAAAGCTTAGGTATTGATTGTCTAAATATATTTTGTCTCTGCTATAATTAAGAAATTGTGGCCTTGGCCATTTGGCTCAGTGGTAGAGCATTGGCCCAGCATGTAAATGTCCTAGGTTTGATTCCCAGTCAAGGCACACAGGAAAAGTGCCCATCTGCTTCTCTACCCCTCCCACTTTCATTTCTCTTGTCCTCCTCTCCTGCAGCTATGACTCAATTAGAGCAAGTTGCCCCCTGGCACTGAGGATTGCTCTATAGCCTCCACCTCAGGTGCTAAGAAGGGCTTGGTTGCTGAGCAACAGAGGAACAACCCCAGATGGACAGAGCATCACCCTCTAGTAGGCTCACTGGGTGGATCCCGGTTGGGGTACATGCAGGAGTCTGTCTCTGCCTTCCCTTCTCTCACTAAATTTAAAAAAAAAGCGGGGGGGGGGAAGTTGCTGAAATTTCTTCTGAAGTACATTTTTTATAACATTCAGTACTAAAACATATATTTTTAGAAAGCGAGCATATGATTTACTTTCTTTATTAAGCATTTGTGATCACCAGCTTTCTTCATTATTTCAGAATTTCATTTGTGAGCTCCAAGATGACATCTTTGAGCCAGTAGACCTGAGAAACAATTCTAGCTGCAGTTATACAAACTTCATCAAATTATTCTAATTTTCTCCAGGAAATGATTATCTTTATTCATAAAGTAGAACTATTATTACCTTATTATGGTATTAAATAAATTAAAATTATATATTCTGAGATAAATTGGAAATATATGTTATCATTAGTTGACCCTTTCCAAGTATTCATAGATGCCATGAGTCCCCAGTATGACCCAGAATTAGAGATATTTTAGAGGTATAAATTTCAGTTACATTTGCTACTTTATCTGACACAGCCAAGGGGCAAGTTATACTATATATCAAAGGGTCAGGTATTTTACAATTGGTCTGCCAGTTGCTTGCCAGCCCTCTGCCTCAAAACCTCTGCATATCAGTGTGCTTCCTACTCTTGATTTATGTACTCTAATTTGCCCAGCTTAACATACAGCTAAAGGGGTTCACTGCCTATTCCCTATGATTTCAGTGACAGTGGGACTATCTTCCCACACAGAGAAATCCCCCACATTTACTCATGCCTCTGAATCCACAGCAGAATGCCATGCTCTAACTTTATATTTTGATCCTTGTTATAAAGGAAATTTCTCCCAAGAATAGTCACACAGTACATTACAATTGCAGGCTAAAGCCATCCACGAATATCTCCACAGTTGTCCTGGATGTCTCTGAAGCCTTCCTAATGTGTCACAGATGCATGCATGACTCCTACTCATACATAATTACCAATATTCTAATTATAATGGTACAATTCTTTTTCTTTTCCACTAGTATAAAATACATTGGCTTTTTTAATTAGGTCTCAAATTTTATTAAACTATAGTTGCATCTTATTTCAGTGACAATTCTTTCAATTGGAAGAAACAAGTGTCTTTTCACAGACAAATCATTCAAAAAATCATCTGCTCTGAATGAATCATGTTCCCATCCTTGAGCCAATCCCTGTGACCAGGTTCATACAAGGCACTAACTAGCTTAGGCTTTTGTCACACCCCTAGGGTGATAGAATGAAATCAACTTCAAAGCAAATATGTGGCCTTAGAGTTGGGGAAGAGATCATTTCTGGAGAGAAATTAGAAAAAAGTCATAACAAATCAAGAAATGATGCTGGCTCTGGCCAGTTGGTTCAGCAGTAGAGTGTTGGCTCGGCATGTGGAAGTACAGGTTCGATTCCCAGTCAGGGCACATAGGTGAAGCACCCATCTGCTTCTCCACCCTTCTCCCTCTCCTTCCTCTCTGTCTCTCTCTTCCCCTCCTGCAGCCAAGGCTCTATTGGACCAAAGCTGGCCCGGAAGCTGAGGACGACTCCATGGCCTCCGGTGCTAGAATGGCTCCAGTGGCAACGGCGCAATGTCCCCGATGGGCAGAGCATCGCCCCCTGGTGTGCATGCCAGGTGGATCGCGGTTGCATGCGGGAGTCTGTCTGACTGCCTCCCCGCTTCTAAATTCGGATAAATACAAAAAGATAAAAGAAAGAAAGAAAGAAATGACGCTGGCAGCAGCAATAGCATCCTCTATTCTCTTTATAGAGTCTGCTGCCAAGAGAAAGCATTTATTTATTTATTTATTTTGATTGGATTTATTGAGGTGACATTGATTAATAAGTTTATATAGGTGTCAGGTGTGCAATTCTGTAATTCATTATCTGTATATTGTACTGTGTGTTCAGCACCCCAAATCACCTTATGTTTAGGAGACAGAATTTAAAGACAGTTTTTAGTTAGGTAATTAGAGTGTTTCCTTATGTGCTATGTGTTGCACCTTGATTATATTCTCTCTTTACTTTCTCCAAAGTTCTCTATGCACTACCTGTGTTTTGGTTATTTATATGCATTTATCTCCCCAATTAGATCATCACCTATTTCAAGGCAAGAACAAAGTTTAAATAACCATGAATCCTGCATTTTGCCTTTCACATAGTAGGCATCTCCTCTCTTCAACAAATACTTTTTGTTGCATAAATGAAGGGATAAGAAATGAATTGTCTTATTTATACTGTTATCACATTGTGGTAATGTAATTCCTGAACGAGAGTGTGTAAAGCATTAATACACACAATAAAAACCAGGTTCTCTGTGCCAGGTACTATGGCACACAATGAGAATATGATGGTGTAATGATTAAAAAACATTGTTTTGCCCTTTAAAATGTTATGCTCCAATAAAGTCTGACACTTATTGAATAGAGAGTAATAAATTCTCCAAATGATACTTGTAGGGTGTTAAAAAAGAGTACATTTTAATTGTTCTTTTTACAGATCAGCTTTAGGTTGGCTACCTCAAGGACCACCATTTTTTCTGGTGGTCTGTTAACTTGGAATTTCTTACAGGATTAATACTAGATTTCCAAATATAAGTTCCAGAACCAAGAAATTACATATTGGGATTTAAAAAAAAAAAGAAGTAATTTTGTTTTCTTTTCCTCTGTCCTTTTTCTTCACTCTCTCCCAGCCTGAAGTTCTGGATCAAATACAAAATTTAAGGGAGTTGTGGATGGATAATAATGCGTTGCAAGTGCTGCCTGGGGTATGTAAGTTTTTATTATGTCATCTGTCTAGCATCTGTGTTATATATTAATTGTAATTGATGATAATCTTAAATCTCAGTGTTTGCATTTCAAAGCAACACATTTGTTAAGAGTATTCTGTTACCAAGGGTTTCTCACTAATTCATTTTTGTATATTTCACATACCTTTTGTGGCTATTACAGGTAGGTAAAATGTATGAAAGATTTTTTTTTTGGTCTCTTAGAAGTATATTTGTTATCTCCTTCTACATTTACTACTTTTTAAAAGCTGAAAATTTTATATTGTGGAAAAAAATGCTTTTTATAATATCAAGTCTTTGTTTTGCAAAATCAACCTTATTCTTATAGGTAATTAGATAAGGGTTTCTGATCATTTTTAGATTGCTCCTACAAAACAAAAATCTCTTTCTTAGTTCAGGAAATATTTAGCAAAACTTATCTGAATTTTTTAAAATGAAAAAGATCATAAGGTATGAAAAAGAAAAACAATTAGGAGTCAAATTTTTCTTCAACTAATGGGCTGTCCAGTATCTCCTGTGCAGTAGGTTTATGAATCAACTCATGTAGGGTGACTCTTTCTATTTTTGTCATCCAATTAAAGAATGACTTTCCATAAAACATTGCCTCTTTGTCTCTTATAAGCGTGTATACAAATGGACACACATACATACACACAGCAACCACAAGCCTCTCGGTGGTAATAGCCAGTTCCAAACTTCTTGCATTAGGCTGAGTAGCCAGGGAAGCTGAATTTGTAATAATTCCTCCACCACTGAGGTTTCTTTGTGTCTTCTCAAAGCCCATTTTATTCCTCTTTTGAATTGACATTAAAATTTTCTTTAAATGATTACAAAAGCAACAGGAACAAGGAGCTTAATTTCTTTTGAACAAGCATAAAACCACATAAAGAAAAATATCTGGCAAAAGATTAGGGAAAAAAATACTTTTTTTTCTTACCAAAAGAATACATTTCTGCTATCGTCACAAACACAACCCAGAAAAGCACGCATATCTTATTTTTATTGATTTTTTCAAAAACATTTATAAATATACTGTATGAACCAGAAAAGATGCCAATGTCAAGGTTACAAAGATAATATATTCAATGATCTTGAATATATTTGTTTGAGGAGCTCACACATAACCGGAGTGAAAGATTTGGATTCCACTACACATAATAGAGCCTGATTTGTGCCATTATTGAAGATATGTACAAATCCTGGGACCACACAGGTAAAACCCTCATCAATTCCCTATGCAAGATTATGGAATCAGAAAGTAATGTCTTGTTGGGAAAGTTTATACCTGCTTCTTCAATATACTTATTTATTCAAAAACACATGGCATTTAACATGGGCTAGGCATTTATCTAGATGTTTTACAAATACTGGCTCATTGAATCCTCATAACTATGAAATTGGTTTTTTACCATCTCCACGGTATAGAGGTCATGCAACCAGTAAAGGGTGGAACTAGAATTCAAAAGAACTCCAGGGACTGTTATTCACTATGATGCTCCAAATTTCTGTCACTATGGGATCAGTAAAAGGTACTAATGAGAATTAGGTTTATCTTACTTTTCACAATTGCTACATTCCCCAAATCCAATTTTGCAAGACAACACAGACCTAGAATTTCTGTAGTAAGCTTATTATTTGAATGGCATAGTGCTATAAAATCTGTAAACAGATAATGCCACCTAATTTGTCTGTTGCAATAATAGATGTTTCTTATATACTGGCAACCTGAGCAGATTTCTTACTTTAGTAAGTACACAGGAATTTCACATTTTGCTTGACTACCTGTGGGACTATGCCAGAACTCTTTGTCATAAACAGGCATGACTTTCTGAATGTCAGTCTGGAAAATAGTCATTACACAATTACTTAGAAACACATGACTCTGAAAGGCTGATCTTGAATGTGATCTTCAGCCTGTCTCTATCAGTTTCACAGAATGAGTAATCCTAAATATTGTCATAAGATACAGAAATAAGAGCAACTTTATTTTATTAGTAGTCCTGTATGACAATACATTAAGTTCATTATTTTTTAAATAATTTTGGAAGCCTAGGATATCATTTTTCCACTCTATTTTTTAATAAATCAGAGAAGCAAATAGATAATAATAATAAAAAAATTAGGCTTCTATATAACCCTGTCTTGTAACCATCATTTTAAGATCAATCAACCAAACTATGACTAAACTGTGTATTGAATCTATATTTTTTTAAAACAAACTCCAATATCTTCTTTGCTTGTGATGTCTTCTTTTTTCATTTGCTGTCTGATATTCATCTATAGAGCCTCTATGTACAGAGGAATGTTGGAGGGACATTCAGTATCCTAAAGGACTCTGAGATACTGGAACTCAAAGACCTTTATCACTCTAGAATACAATTACCTTTATAAGGTATTTGAGAGTGAGGTTTAAAAAAAAAAAAGCTAAAAATAAAACCAAAGAAATATTTTGTTTCCCCCCAGAATAAGACATTTTGAAACTCCAAACCAAAATATTGAGCTGTACTGGAGATAGCCATGAAGGAGGATTCAAAAAAGAAATTTCTTCATGATAAAAGAACTAGAAAAGAGATATACACATACATAAACACACATATCATTTATTTCTTGCTCACCAGAAGAGAAAAAATGAGATAACATGGTAGTTTCTTAGGATGAAAAGCTATAAGCAGAAACAGTATTTTTCCAACTGATGTATTATTAGGCATGGTGAGGAACTTGACCCTCTGGCCCGACTCCCCCAAAGTACTTTGTTCCTAGGCTGTAGCTACTAACCTACTCCAAGACTTTGTTTACACTGTCTGCCCATAGGAAGAGCTGAGGAGACAGGGATAGAGCTATGTGTTGGGTTAATTGGGGAGTTAGAGGGCACAATTGCAGATGCAGTCATCAGGCTTGGTAGTGTGCAGTCCAATAAATGTGAATTTAAATTTAGCTCCACCCCTTATTAATGGGATAACCATGAAATGTTACTTGTAGTAAATGCTGTCCTGCGGTCATCACCCTGGAATGAAGAACTTACTCTATGTCCCCAGTTTCTGGGAATGCTGCTGGCAGCTCTCCATGCTCTTCAGGGAGGGTCTCAGCTGAAGAGGACTGCCTCACCCAGGATCACACTCCTAATCTGGGATACATCTATCCAATGACCAATCAAGGGATATAAAACACTGGCCCCTTCACTCACGCACTCAGGACCACTCTAAAGCAATTCCAACTTCAAGGCTTATTAAAGGGTCAGCTGGAAACTTCCTCAAGATCCAGTCACAGCCCAACTTCGTCATCTGTCCAATCCTACTTCCTTTTCACCTCTTTCTGTCCACTGGTGTTGATCCTAAGAACACTCTCTCCTAAAATTCTCTTTGT
This sequence comes from Rhynchonycteris naso, assembly GCA_037038555.1. Lineage (NCBI taxonomy): Eukaryota > Metazoa > Chordata > Mammalia > Chiroptera > Emballonuridae > Rhynchonycteris > Rhynchonycteris naso. Next base: position 178,518,192 of record CM072997.1, on the reverse strand, counting down.
CTCTTCTTCCCAGGGCACCCAGCAAGTGCCAGCATTTAACCTCCAGGCTTTACTGGGTGTATAAGTGCAGACTCTGACTCACTACGTCTGGAGTGGGTCTCAGAGTCTAAATTATTGACAAGCTCCCAGGTGGTGCCAGTGCTGCTTGTCTGCAAAACACATTTTGAGTAGCAAGGATATAAAGTGCTGGGGCGGGGGGGAGAATATAAAGTATTAAATCAAAAAATTGCCTGACCTATGGTGGCACAGTGGATAAAGCATCAACCTGGAATGCCGAGGTTGCTGATTCAAAACCCTGGGCTTGCCCAGTCAAGGAATATATGGGATTTGATGCTTTCTGCTCCTTCTCCCTTCTCTCTCTCTCTTCACTTTCTAGAAGGAATAAATTTTTAAAAATCTAAAAAAATGAATAAATATAAAATACTTAGCACAGTGCCAATCTTGTGCTTGTGTGTATAATACATTTATTATTTATTTGGTTAATTATATGTTGTCAAATAAATAGAGATGATAGTAAAATGTACGCAGGTAGAGACCAGACACACAGATAACCACTGAACATTGAGATGTGTGGGACATTTATTTGCAAGACATGCCCTAAAAGGAAAGGAAAATTAAGACTTTCATCTGAATCTAAGACCTACCGTCCATTGTTCCAACTAAGCGATTACTGTTCACTCCTCCATCCCCACTTCATCCTCACTTCGGCTGCAGTAATTCAGACCCCTCTTTTCTATCTGAAAAGCCTTAAATGGATTTCCTTTCTTATTAAAAAGATTTTATATCTCTCACATAACATGAAAGGCCTTTTAGCAGCTGGCTTTCTAAAATCCAAATCTCATCACTCTATTTGGTCACTTTGGACTTCCCACTCACCTCCAGCATGCCATGGTTTCTCACACTTCTCTGAGAACGTACGTGCTGTCCTCTCTTCCAGGTACATGTTCTCCTTTTATTGACAAGCAGTGTCTTCCAGGAAATTTGCAACCATGTGCCTCTGTGGCATTTTCTACATGCTTTCTCTAGTGCACATACCATACGGTATAATAATTATTGATTTTACAGTTTCCTTCACTACTATGCACTACTGCAGAATAAAGACTTTGTCTATATCACAAGTCTCTCCCCGCATTTAGCTGACTTAGTCTTGATGTTCTCCAATATATAACACAGTAGATCCCCAAAATAACTGTTGAATAAACAAAAGATTGAATCTTTTCAGTGTAGGGTAAAGTCCAAATCACCACTTAAACCATTTCTTATGTATTTGAACTTTTAGGAATCAACATGTTAGCATATGTTGGTTTGGTGGCAACTTTATGTATGTATGGATGGATTTCAGTGGCAAATTTGAGATTATTGTTATGTTTTTCTTAACTGCTTTATTGAGATATAATTCACATATTATAAAATTCATCCACTTAAAATATACAATTCAGTGGTTTTTGGGACACTCACATATTTATGTAGCCATCACCAAAAGCTAATTCTGGAGCATTTCCATTACCTCTAAAAGAAACCCTGAAGCCATTAGCAGACTCTTCCATATTCCCCTTCCCCCAGCCTCTAACAACCCTGTACTCTCTATAGATTTGCTTATTCTGGGCATGTCATATAAATTGAATCATACAGTAGGTGATTCTTGCGACTGGCATCTCTCACTTCATATATTTTCAAGGTTCACCTATTTTGCAGCATTTATCAGGACTTCATCTTTTATTGATAAATAATATTCCAGCATGCAGAGATATTACATTTTATTTATCCAATCATCAATTAATGGACACTTGGGCTGTGTGCACTTTTTGATTTTGTGAATAATACTCTTTTGAACATTTGTGTTTTTATGTAGACATATGTTTCATTTTGTGTGTGTGTGTGACAGAGACAGAGAGAAGGACAGATAGGGCCAGACAGATAGGAAGGGAGAGAGATGAAAGCATCAATTTTTCGTTGCACCACCTTAGGTGTTCATTGATTGCTTTCTCATATGTGCCTTGACTGGGGGCTACAGCTGACCGAGTGACCCCTTGCTCAAGCCAACGACCTTGAGCTCATGCTGGTGAGCCTTGCTCAAAACAGATGGGCCCGTGCTCAATCTGGCGACCTTTGGATTTCGAACCTGGGTCCTTCTGCATTCCAGTCCAACGCTCTATCCACTGCACCACTGCCTAATCAAGCTGTTTCATTCTTGAATATATACCTAGGGATTACTAGGTCATATATAAACTCTAGTTCAACATTTTGAAGCACTGCCAAACTATTTTCCAAAGTAACTACACCATTTTCTCTTTCTACTAGCAATGTATGAGTTACAGTTTCTCCACATTCTTGCCAACACCTGTTGTTGTTTTTCTTTTAAAATTAATTTAATAGTGCTGTTCTTTTTACAACTTTAAAATGTCTTTTGAAAGTTTCTCAACTAACCCTGAGTTTATGCAATGTCATCAAGTCTATAGGAAAGTTAAAGATGTTGGTATACTTGGATATGTCAAAAAACAGAATAGAAACAGTTGACATGGACATTTCTGGATGTGAAGCCCTTGAGGACCTCCTACTATCATCCAATATGTTGCAACAGTTGCCTGACACTATAGGTAAGAATATATTTTGTATAAATGTTTGTCAAATATGCCATTTTCTTTCTTGGCACTGTAGTTTGTCTGTAGTTGTAATGAATATACTGTTAATTTGATATTAGTAAATTAGCAAGTTCATTATTCAAGATGATTAAATAGTATTTTATCAATATCTTAAAATGAAATGGGAACTCTAATTGTCAAATTCAAGAAGGCTTTCCTATTAAAATGGTCTTACTAAATGATATATTTAATTTTTTTTAGATCTCATAAGTTGTAAAATGTTATTGTAAGTATATATATTAGCTTTAGAGAAATTTGATAAATATGTATGTCCCTTTAATTACTATAGAATTGCAGCATCCTTTATTCAAATAGTGTTGCTATATTCTATTTTTAATATTGTTGTAACATTGTTATGATCTAGAAATAACATAAAGATGTATAATAAATATAAAGTATCTCATAGTTCTATTATCTTAAAATGACAAATTGTCTATTACATGCTGAGATTCATGAGGGCTGATAATTTGTTAATATATATTAAACACTCGATCTATTTTTAATAAATTTTATATGAGTAAATAATAAAAGAATCTAATTTAAATAACTAGTAAACCTTTTTGTACAGATATCTTGCCATTATTATTTATGAGAGTACTCATCAAAGGGCAGTCACCACATTACTTAACTTTGGGATATAGTTTTTAACACTCTGAATTAAATGCATCATATGTTCTAGAACTTATTAATACTTCTGAAAATTAAGTCACAACCTAGTTAGCTTGGTTGAAGGGGAGCTAGAAGACAAGGCAATTTCCCAAATTATTCTTCAATATCCTATATTTTTCATTCTCAGGCTAATAGAAAATATCTTTTAATAAGAGACTAGCTTTTATATTTCTGAATTTGATTAATTTTACTTTATAGAATTACATATTTTATTACAGTATTTCTCCAATTTGCTCTGATCTGAGAGCTTTATCTAAACACATCCACTTTCCCAGGCTCTTTCTGAAAATTCTGATTCTGTAAGTTTGTGATAAACCCTCTAATCTGTATATTTATTAAACATCTTAGATCAAGTTTATTATCAAATAAGTTTAAAAATACTGTTTGTGCAATAGAAGGTAAGGAAGTATAATAGTAGAAAGAGCATCCTCTGGTGAAGATGACCGTCATGGTCATCTGGTCAAGATGACCATCTAGCCAAAACACTTACACTCCTCGTCAAATACCCCTCCATACCTCTTCAAAGACATAATGAGAAAAGAAAAATAACTTATAGTCGTTACTTCCTTGTCAATACCAAGAACTATACCTGGTATATGGTAAGTGCTCCTTACATCTTTAGTAAATAAAATAATTTAACCATACTTGGAAAGAATGAATATCTACCTGAACCTAAAACAGAATAAAAACACACCAGTGCCCCAGGTCTGATGAGCTCCTGACCACATGGAGTGATGGCAGCCTTAAATCTCTGTCTTGCAGTGAAATAAATATATAAATAAATACCTTTAAACATAACAAGATAACTCAAATTAATAGGGGAATGAAGGAGAGACCCTTTTTTTGTGAAGAGAGGCTGCAAATAAAACTTAATAATGAGGCAAAAACATACATAGTCACTGCTGAAAACAGTGGAAGTCACAGGCTGGTTTGGACTAGATTTGCAATATCCAAATGGAATGAGAAGACCATGTTGCTAATATAAGGTCTGGTTCTCAACTCCAGAAACATGTACGTCAGATGGAGGTAACCATAAAACTGCCAGGTAGGCAAGGATGAGCATAGATAATGAAAATACATTCACCCTCACAAATGAGCATATGAACAACAACAACAAAAATTTAAGTTAATACTGTTATGTCAACCAAATATTCAACCAAGTAAAAAAATATACCCCAAAGGAAACCAAAGTTATCAAGCAATGTAAAAAAATAAAAGAAAAAGATTTTAAATATGTGTAACTCTTCCAATAAATAAAAGAAAGAACAACAATTATAAAAATAAGAACTTATAAAACAAAAACAGAAGCTATGTTTAAGAACAACTAGTTATTTTAAAAAATAACCAATGAGAAACCCTGAAAATTAAAGTGTCATATAGTGAAATAAAATGATATAATTACTTTTTTTAAATATCCTTTTTTAAGAAAGTAGAGTAATAAGTTAGCCTGCGGATCTGGGAAAGGCAATGTTGTAGTCAAGTTACCTGAGTTCAGATATTTGCTATCTACCTTCCTAGCTGTGTGGCCAGCCTTAGACAAGTTTATTTTGAGAACTAAATTAATTAATCTATGTAAGATTGTATGGAATGGTACCTGGAACATAGTAAGTAATCAATGTTAGCTATTATAATAACATAATAATTATAATCTTAGACTTAATGAGCACAGTTATTTGGCTTTCAAAATTTTATTACATATGTATAAATTTCATGTAAATATTAACTCTATTTAATAAATTACATTAAATTTAATATATTTGCTCCTAATTATATAACTAAAATCATAGTAAAAAGCCTCTTTTCATTCTCTTCAGTACTTCTTAGTTAGAAGTATAGGTTAAAGAGACTGAAAATTGGGGTAGGGTGCAAGTAGAATAAGGAATAAGAGAAAATACTTTTGATTTCTGTGTGGTAGACAGAGAGGGTCCAAGCAGATTCAATATAGAAATGCATTGAAGAAATTATCTGCCAGAGGAAAATAATGAGTGACAAGGACAGTGAGGCCACTGGCCTAGTACCATTCCAAGGGCAACCACATTTCTACAGAAGCTCCAGAATCTGTCCAAGGAGCTCCCATTGTATGAAATACATGAGGGACAAAGTAGCCACATCATAAATGAACAAGTGAAGTGCTTTTAAATCTGCAGGCATGGAACTAAGCAGGGAAGGCTAACTTGCTTCAACTTTCAAAGCTATAGAAACTTCTGTCAATAGTCAGAGGACTACCCTAGTCATCAGAAAGGTCTGTGACATTAACCCTTAGGTCTTCACCCCTAACCTGCCTCATGATGGTCTCACTACTACATCAGACATGGGCTCTCCTTAATAAATGCTTTGAGACCTAGCTGACTTCGTGGTGTTTGCTGAGGTATATGTCACCCAACCCAAACTTCCTGTGACTTAATCAAGAGATGTTGAGACTGTCATCCCTCTTCTATCTCCACTGATGGGCAGTACAGGAGTTTGATCAGGGTTACCAAGTCATTCAAAATTTACCTATAATTCATAATCCCCTGTTTACATTTCACAATTTAGGAACAAACTCAGGAGTTTTTACACTTCCAAAGTTGATGTTTAACACACACACCAGAGAAGCTAAGATGACTCAATCACCCTTTGAACTAAGATAAATATGGCAATGGGTGTTCAAACTTCAGAGGTAAATTACCCTCATGTGGATTGTCCTCTTTCCAGGTGCAGCTGTTTTTAGCAGTGTGTCCCGGGGTCACATGCTGATATATCAGTCTCTAAATAGTGTAGGTATTGTCTCACAGCAATCTGACAATGATAACATTTCTCTCCCTCAGAGTAGAGCTTGTAAGTGCTTCTGAAGACTATGTAACTGAGCATATTGAAATTTAAAGTGCAACAACACTTTATTTTAGAATTTTTGTGACTTGCTCTTTGCCTTTAAGAAATACTTCAAATACTTGAGGTGGGCGGGCATGATCTACAGCAGTGCTTCTCAGCCTGTTCACAAACACCACCTGGACGAGATATTCTGCAGGCATGCACATAAATGCCATGGTAACTCTGGACAGTTACATTGCTGCATTAATATTAAAAGCTCCTAGAAAAACTTTATTAAAAATTTGTTTAATTTAGCATTTTCCAAATACATTTGACCATGGAACCTACTATATTCATCAGAGCAAGTTTTCTGCAAAACAAATAATCTATTACAGTGGTTTTCAACCTTTTTTACACTTGGGGACCAGTGAAAATAGGAGAATTATTTTGGGGACTGCTAAGGCAGAAATCAACATGAGCATAAGCAAATTTAACTAATATCATTTGGTCTATACTCTTCATACATCAGGGAGGTTAACTCTTTCATGACTGGCACAAAATTTCTGGCAGATCAGTCTGCTGACCAGCGATTGAAAAATATTAGTCTATAACATATATGCATATTTACAACGTGAAACAAAAATTAACCAACTCTTAATGCTTTGCCATTCGATTTTGGCTATTTGAGCCATGATGATTTTATAGGTTATGCTATGACTGGGTAAAGGAAGCTGTTCTTTAATTACTCTGTGGCTAACATTTATTAAAACCCTGGTGTAGAGCAAGCAATAAGGGTATGAAGGGCATTAATCAGACTGTAAAAATAAATAGTTGGAACTTTCATTCTTGGCAAGTTCTGCGTGGTATATTAAAATTTTCAAGTTTCTGTGCTTACTGCTGATGCAAGTCAAGGATTGATGGTAACAAGAAGACTATGATGTCATATGTTGTAATTTTCTAAGTCCCTCATTATAACCACTGCATTGTAATACTTCAGTGCCCATTTGTTAATTATTAAGCTTAATTCAGACTTGTTTTCAATTTGTATCACAACAGGAATGTTACTTATTAGTGCTTAGGAGGTAATTAAATATGAAATCACAGCCGGCTTGCATTTCATCTGGTCCACTTGCTGCATAATATAGAGGGAAATGGGGTAGTGCTACTGTCCACGTAGGTTTCTATGGAACTCTATGTCCACACAGGTTTCTATGGAGCTCTATGCTTGGTTTACTTGTCTGCATGGATGGACTTAAACTCCCATTGACATAAGTAAACTTTTTGCAATGGAAAGGTCAAAACTAGACTACACACAAATATCAGTTTATAGGTTTATATAAATAGAGTGCCGACAACTAGCATAATAAACATTCAAAACATGTTATTCTTTTATTTCTTTTATAGTGTATTTCCCATCAGAAATCTGTTCTTATGTATTAATAAAATTTTTCTATTTTAGGACTGTTGAAAAAACTAACTACTCTGAAAGTAGATGACAATCAACTTACAGTGCTACCCAATACAATTGGAAAGTAAGTGCCAAAGTTTCATTCCAATCAATCCCTCTAAAACCAGAAACAAAATTTGTTGAGTTTTTTATTTCAAAACATTTTCCACTAGAGATACCAATAATTTTGTTCATATGTAAACTTATTTTATTAGACCATATTTTATTTAGTTACATATTTGTATATAATATATCTTCATTTAGTTTTATATCTGAATTTCATGTTGATGCCCAACTATATAAAAGCATGAAAAATACTTAACCATGACTCTTTCATAAACAAGGTAATTACACAGACCTTCAATTATACTCTTTCCTGTAATTTTATACATTAACTTGATGTTTTGAGTGAGTAGTAGCTCTAAATTCACTTGAATATGTCTTACAAAATAAAATCAATTAAATCTGCATTATGCATAGTGACCTTACATTATTAGTAATGTTTCATATTTATAGAATTTTAATGTATCTTTAGAAGCTAAAAAGAAACAATCTGTTTTTGCTTGCATTTTTAAAAGCTTCAAGGTGAAAGGCCATCACTGCCTTTTAAAAATAAACTATATTTTATTTACTTGAGAGCAATTTATATCTAATTTTATGTTGACTTTAACTTTCACTTCTCAATTTCTAAAGAAATATAAGTTATTATCAGTGTTTAGTTGAAATGCTTTTGTTTACAATTTATATAAACTAAGAAATCAATAAGGTGTTTTCATTCTGAAATTATGTAAAAACATTTTATAGGGATCTTGCTCCACATCTCAGTGCAAAGAATTATATAAATCCATAATTTAACAGATTTGAGTTTACTTGGGGTGGGAGCCTCTTAAAATAACAAATTTATTGGATATAATTGACATGCAATAAACTGTGTACATTTAAAGTCTGCAATTCAGTCAGTTCTGACATAGATATAAAGCCATGAAACCATCACCACAGTAAAAATGGTGAAAAAATCTTTCAATCCCAAAAGTTTTCTGGTGCCTTTTATTCTCTCATCTCCTTGACCCCGAGTTGTCAAGTAGCCACTAATACAGAGAACTTCACTTTCCAAGAGTGGAACAACTGAGCTAAATTCTAATTCTAATGTTCAGATTTAGAGAGTAGTTAAAGTCTCAATCATTCTTAAATATTTTAATGTCCTCACCATACCATACTTTGGTCTACAGTTACTTCCATTTTCTTCAACATAAGGTAGAGACAAATTTGCTTTATTTAGGGGTACACAAAAGTAATTATCTGATGCTTTTTAAAAACTCTTATCTAATTATACTCTTAAGCACTAATCTTTCCTCTTCAGATCAATACTGAATTCAACTTCATTTATCTCTATTTAAGTTATGATTAATATTTTTCCACTTATGTTCACATTTATAATATAAATTTATATAAACTAATAACTCTAGCTCTGTGAAGACAAATATAAAAAGTTTGATCATCTAAAAAAAATGTTACTTTTTCATTGCACAAGTAAACTACATGTTAGTTTATTTACATACTTAGTTTTCTTTTCATCTTAATTTTTAAAAATTGATAATTTTTTAAAAGTGCAGAAAAGATTTCTCAAAGATAAATGGGCCTAATCAATTCAAAAGTTGATTACTAGTTTAGAGATTTAAAGGTTAATAATATTATCATAAGAGCTCATTTTTATAAGTTACTTTCAGTGTCATTATCATCCTCTGATTATTGTTTCAAGGAAAATAAAAGGGAAGTGTTATAGCAATGGACTAACTATAAAAGCAGAACTTTTAAGCAATAGAAGTTGATAGGAAATCTCTTTCTTCTGCTCAGTTGTTCTGTGGACCCAAAACAGCTCTAAAAAATAGTCTATTTTAAAAAAGAAGAAGAACTGACAAACTATGGTTATTTAGACATATGTATTTCATAGACATTTTGCCAAAAATGAACAAAGTGAACATGACAGTTCAAGAAAACAACTGACAGTATTAGTTGCCAACAATAAAATTAGAACTATTAAGAAAAAGTTAGAGTTTTGGAAAATTCTATCTGTCACTGTGAGGTTGACAGCTTCCCAGTATATAAAGTCTTTTCTGATAAGACCTATGTGATATTAATGAATGTGATTTGTTAATGCTGCATTATGAAATGTGTCAACACTTGGAAAATCTATATATTTCACTGAAGCAAGATTTTTCAAAAAATCAATGCATGAGTTATAAAATCAGACATGAGTAATAAACCTATTCAAAGTGCAGAATAGGCCAGTTGATTGTGATGTATTGGTATAAAGTGTAAGAAAAGTTCATTGATATAGTTTCAGATTGCACATGCAATTATCCCCTAAGAAACTGCGACTTGTTGAGTTTTGGTGTAGTAGCAAAAATAATCACAATTATCTTAAAAGGCTTTTAAATTCTTCTCCCTTTTGCAACTTCATATCTGTATGCGGCTTGATATTTTTCTTATGCAATTCAATCAAAATCATATACCCTAACTGATTGAATACATAAGCAGATAAGAGAATCTGGTTGCCTTCTATTAAGCCAAATACTGAAGAAAATTGCAAAAATAAAATAATGTCACTCTTCTCACTCAATGCTTTTGTTTTGGAAAATATAATCACTTTGTATAAGAAAATGTTACTTGTATTAACAGTTCACTGTTTTATTGTTATTTAAGAACAAAAAATTATCATTTGAAAAAATACTATTTTAATTGATAAGATGGTAGATATCAATAGAATAAACCATATAAACAGTTTATTAAAAGTTATCAGTGATTTTTAAGAATGCAAAGTGGTCTTAAGACCAAAAGATATAAAGATTTCTGTTCTATATAGCACTGTAGATTAGATAGTAAAATTATGACTATTGTCTAATTTATGTTCTCAAAAATAGCACCTGTATACAAATGTTTTGTGTTTGCACATATGGCAAAATATAGACTAAATTCCTAAAATTTTATAGTACACCTTATAAGAAATCTGTATCCATTATCATTATGAATTTGTTTTCCTTAGAAAATTCAAAATTGATAGACCAGAGGTTTAGTTCAAAGGTTAGAGTTGAAATTTTATTATGATCCTATTAAATGGCACCCATATGACATGAATAAAGTATTTTGTAAATAGTGCAATAGTCTATATTTTATCATGCGATGCTCTACATAGAACTCTGAATACCAAAATCCTAGAAATGTTCAGATCAGCTGCAGTACCAAAATAGTCTTATTCTGCATATATTATGTTTCCATATGTCAGACTTGTTTTTGGTAATTTTTAATAGTGTAAATGTTAAAAACTACTGGAATAATTCATTTTTCAACATTTTTCAGTTGAAATAGATCTATAACTTTTGTACCAATGATTTATAAAGTTGTTTCTTTTTGTTGTTGAACCTTAATTTGTGCCTGAGTGTACCAGCTGCTCTAAGAATTAAATGTGCAATGAAAATTTTATAATAAACAACTTTTTGTGTGTGTACAAATTGCACCAGAAACCATGTTTGGTGCTTTGCATGCCTTCTTATAGAGCTAAAGGCCCATCAGTACTACTCAGTGTGTATTGTTATCTCCCCATCAACAAACACAGGAACAAGATAAATTACCAGATTTCAAAGATAAACTGATAACTGAACTGTATATAATGCCTCTTAATGTATCTGATAGTTGAGACACATATTCTGAGATTACATATTTTGTAATATTTGGTAATTTATTGGACTCCATTGCTCTAGAGGCAAAGGAACCTCCCTAGAATGAGAAACTTCATGCAGAACATTCTCTCTCTTAGCTTCATTGTCTTGGACAAAAGCAATAAAACCTCAAAACTCTAAAAAGATATTTTAAAAAGTCATCCATAGAGGTCAAACAGAAAGACAGCTGGACTGGGAAAGAGGAACTCTAAGCAGCTATGCAAAGCTGAGTAAGTCCCCTGGTCTTCATGGGCCTCAGACCCTTGAGGGATAGTGCGGGGAGCACTGGCTTTGGAGTCAGACAGCATGGGTATGAATCCTGGCTACACTACTTACTGTGTAAACTTGGACAAATTACTTAACCTCCTCATTTATATTTTCACCTAAAATTTTTCAATTCTTTAATCCAAATGTTTAGTCTATATTATGTCAGTACCCTATATGGAAAATTTAGTAGTCTACTTCCTAGACTGCTGTAATAACAAGAAAATAACTGAACTTTATTGTAGATACTAGAAGCCATGCTTCTCTCTGTTCCCTAAGTGTGGAAGGATATATGAAGAACTGGAAATGTACATAGCTTTGAAAAAAAAGAATTTGAGTGGTAGAGGATAGTAAATAGACTGCTTTTATCGTATAGAATCTGTCCTTCCTAAATTTTGTCTCATGTAGTATTATAGTAAAAAATTTAAAAACTAATCACACACATACTTACAAACCCTTCACTGGATAAATTACTTTACACTAATATTCAAATTATTCCATAATCTAGTAGAGACAGGTGGTTCTCCACATGTGGTCCCCTTAGCAGCAACATCAGCCTCAACTGGGCACTTGTTAGAAATGCAAATTCTCAAAGACAACCCACATCTCCTGAATCAGAAATTTTGGATTTTGGCCAGCAATGGTTAATAAGCCTTTCCAGGGATTTGAATGCACAATGAGGTTTGAGAACCACTATCTAGACTTAATTTATTTTTATATTTTTTTCAGCTAAGTATTTTCTCAAACTCTACCCCATGGTGCCTGCATTAGAACTGCCTGAGATGCTGGTTTTAAATGAGGCTGCTACAAAGAAGTTAACCATAGTGGTTGGTTGGTTGGGCTCTGGAACCAGACTTCTGGATTCAAAACTTGGCTCTTTTAATGTGCTATTGGGTAACATAGAGCCTTAGATACCCCCTCAGTAAAATGGAAATCATAATAATAATGTCTACCTCATGAGAAGTTGTGAGGACTAAGTGTGTTAGTAAAGGGAAAGTGCTCACACATTCTATAAATGTTTTTACTAAATATATTTACTTAGTTTAATTTTTGGGATTTGAACTCAAGAAATAAGTTTCATTGTTCTTACAACTTAAGTTTTTCCCTTCTGCCCACCCAGACCACTGCAGCTTCCTCCTCTAAATTCAAAGCTCTAGTACACCTATAAACTAGAACAGCATTTCCTAAATTATATTCTTCAAAACAGTTATTACTTGACATCTTAATACCTATGACATGAAGATAACTTTCATGAACAAATAAGTTTTGAAAACTCTGTATACTAGATAGAGAACATTCTAACTTGTGTTATTTTTCCATTTATGTTAGTCTTTTATTTATCTTGGTATCATCATTAAACATTTAATTATTTTTCCATGTATTCCCAACTAGAATATAGACTCCTTACAGACTGGAATCATGCTTTGAACATGTTGAATCTCTTTCATTGTACCCAGGCAGTATGGCACAGGGTGAATGTTTGCAAGACTTGGAACCTATTTCAATCTTGGGTTCTTCATTCATTAACTAATTGAATCAGGCATGTCACTTTACATCTCAAAGCTGCAGCTCTCTTACCTGTATGTACAGTGGAAATAATGATACATCTGTGAGGTTGTTGTGAGACTTAGTGTTGATAGCCTTCAATAAATTTCAGGGGGTCCTCGGGTTATGACAGTCTCAACATATGATGTTTCAAGTTTACGGTGCTCATTCCCATAAAAACTTTAAAAAATTGAGACCGTGAGTGTTTTGATTTATGCTGTTAGCGTCGTACTTACAGATTACATGGGCAAACCAGTTTGGTTGTGTGCACGGAAGAATATGCAGTCCAGTGTACAGTACAGTGTATTTATGTCCTTTTCCTTTTTCTGTGGCTTAGTTGTATTTTTATGTCCTAGATTATGATTTTACAACTATGTTAGGATAGGTAAGTGACTTAGGCTAGGGTGTGTTTAGACTTGCACCAAAATTCGGATTACATCACTGTTGTAAGATCAGAATTGTGTTGTAACGTAAGGACCCCCTGTACAACAATCATAATAGACAATTATTTATTAAATGTTGCTTATTTTCATCTGTGTGAGGATGGTAATATAACATGAATAAAACATCCAGTTCTTAAAAAAAATGTTTTATTCTTATTTGCAAATATGATAATAATACATTCTCTTAATCTGTTCAGGCTGCCATAACAAAAGTTTAATATCTTTTTGTATCCTAACTTAAAGCATATAGAATATTTTTAAAAGGTCTTTGCAATGAGTGAAGCTGTTTTCTACTCGTAGGATAAGATCTGTTCGCTAAATACTTTTAAATAGTATTTTGCATTGGAATGATACTCTTCTCCTGTAATAAAATATTTGCAGATTTTCTTTTTAATAAATCTAATTTCTCAAACAGTCCAGAGAAAGGGAAAGGTTAATAATTGCTTTAGAAAGGAGGGAAAATCAGGTCAAATGCAGAGTATAATGTCTATGCAATGATGATAACTCTGCTTAAAACTAGTCAGGTATTTCACAGGCAAAATCTCTAAATGATTAACTATTCCTAACTGATAACTGTTTCCATCATAGTATAACTGAATTCAACTTAGAATTTAGTACAACTGGGTGACTTTTATTTAATAGACACTATTTCTTTAAAAGTTTAAATTTTGTTAAGTTCTTTTCACTGTTTAGAAGCAGCCCAAGTAAATTATCTAATGTTAATGAAAAAATTAAGGATGGAATCTAAAACTTTATTTCTAACATAAATTAAATGTAATGGATTTTATAATCTCTGAAAATAAAGATAATGGTAAAGTTACTTAGTATTCCCTATGTGCCCATTCTAAGTGCTTTACATGTATTAACTCCTTTACATGTATTTAGTCCTTACAAGACATGGTTAAGTACTGCTAGCACCCTTTTGCACCCAGTCATGAAGTTAAGGTACAGAAAAATGAAGTAGCTTGATAAAGGTATTGCTACTAGTAATTGCTACAATCCAGACTCCATCCCAGCTGGCTGGCTGAAGTTTGGTCCTTTAATCCCAGGGCTGTACAGGCACTTTTAGGCAGTAGCTTAAGTTTTCCAAACAAGTTTTATAACTCTCTTTTTAGTTATTATATTCCTTTCAACTAAATCTGGGCTAATACAATTAAAATTCTTCAGTCATCTGAAATTTGTTTAGCTCCCTTGTCTTACTAATAAATTATAGTAATTTCACATTTATTCTACTGGAAAGTTTTATTTACATGAAACAACCCATTTTTAAAAAGGAAATATTACTGGGTAACTTTTACATGTTTCAGAAACAATTCAAAAAAATATTATGGTACATTTCTACTTCATAACCATATCTATACCAAGAGCTTAGCATTCATTCCATCCTCATGAAACTATATATTAGACATTACTAACCAATTTTATTGATATTAATAATAAACTTTGAGCGCAGGTCCAGCATGTGGAAGTCCCAGGTTTGATTCCAGGTCAGAGCACACAGGAGAAGCAACCATCTGCTTCTCTCTCCTCCTCCCCCTCTCCCTCCCTCTACCCCTTCTCTCTCGCTCTCTCTCCCTTTCCTTCCCATAGCTATGGCTCCAATGATTTGAGCTATTTGGCCCTGGGCATTGAAGATGGCTCCATGGCCTCATCTCAGGCACTAAAATAGCTCCATTCTGAGCAACAGAGCAGTGACCCCAGATGGGCAGAGCATGGTTCCCTAAGGGGCTTGCTGGGTGGATCCTGGTCGGGGCACGTGTGGGAATCTGTCTCTCTGCCCCCCTGCCTCCCTGCCTCTCACTTAATTAAAAAAAAATTGTTTTAAATAGTAAACTTCACTCAGTTATTAAGTGTCCATACTAAAATTGGAACCCAAGCCTGTCTGAATATTTTCTACTGAATTATGTTATTTCTGTTAAGAGTTAAGAGTGAACTAAGAAATCCCAAAGCCATTGATTTTTATGTTTATTAGCATCTACATTAATAGAAGGTATAATGGTTTCTAATGGTCATAAATGATGTTAAAGTGAAATTATAGATTATCTGTATAATATAGTCACAGTCCCTCTTCCCTATTACCTAGGTAATTGAGAATTAATGAGACAGTAAGATCTTTCCAACCAAGACTAATTCATGAACACTAAATTAAAGAAAAATGAGAGAATATTTTTAGAAAATTAAGTCGATATTATTGTTTATTTCAAACATTACTACTTCCAGTTCTGTAACATGTTTGTACTGATCCATGAAGTAAGGCTAAGCTTTACTGAAAACAACCCTTGTAATATTTATATGGATTTTAGCTGCTATTGACATGTCTGCAATGTGTGTGTATTTAAAAGTCACTGTTAGAAACTATGTAATTTCATACATAAGTGAAATATAAAACCGAGTCTTGTGGACATAGATAAAAGTGAAGTGGTTACCAGGGGGAGGGGAATGTGGGGGAGGGGTGAGGAAGGGAATGTGGGGGAGGGGTGGGGAAGGGGGTAAAGGGGGACAAATATACAATGACAGAAAATGACTTGACTTTGGGTGATGGGTATACAATAGAATCAGCAGTTCAAATGCTATAGAAATGTTTACCTGAAACCAATGTACTCTTATTGATCAGTGCCACCCTGTTAATTTAATTTTCTAAACAAAAAAAATGTTTTTAAATGTTACTTTAAGAATATTTGCAAGGGCTTTATTTGAAGCCTTGCCAACTCAATGTGCAACCAACAGTCTCCATTTCACCTAGCAGCTGGCTATAAATGGTGAATCTGGCGCCACCAAAACCACTGAATCTGCATTTAGCAAGTTCTGGTGATTCATATATGCACCAATATTGGAAGCATTGCTTTAAAGTACTCTATACTTCTTTGGTAGCTTTTTTTCACTTTGAATAGTACAGTTATAGACTATAGATAAAACTGCAAAAAACAGTAAACTTTGATTCTTTTATTTTTCACAAAATATAATGATTGTATCTTCTATTTATTGAAAAATAATTGACATAAAACATATTAGTTTAGGTGTATAACATAATGATTCAATATTTGTATATATTGCAAAATGATCACTACAATAAATCTAGCTGACATCCATTACCGTACATAGTTTTTTTCTTGCGATTAATACTTTCAGATACACAACACAGTAGTTATTATGCTGTACATTATACCCACAGGACTTAATGACTTTATAAGTGGAGATTTGTAAATATTGACTACCTTCACCCATTTTGCCCACTCCCGTCCCCTACCTCTGGTAGCCACCAGTCTGTTCTCTGTATGTATTTGCTCAGATTTGTTTTTTAACTTGTTTGTTTTTGAATTCCACATATAAATGAGAGTATATGATATTGTCTTTCTCTGAGCTTTTCCTCTTACTAGACTATGCCAAGTGATAATCTGAGTAAATGTAATACAACTGTATTCATATAGATTTGGTATCTAAATACCTTATATAATTTCTAACAAGATAACCAACAATAAATTTCATTGGAATGTTAAATTATGAAGTTGAATATTTTGAATTTTGGAGATCATGAAATAATGTGCATTTTGCACCTAATAGCTTTTCTCTGTACCTCAGGGATGTGAAGTATTTTAAGTCTATAAATTGTGAATTCAGTACATCTGTGGTACAATAAAAAATGTTGCCTTTTTAATCCAATAGTGCAAGCAACAATTTGATGCATGTCAACACAACCATGCTGCAAGTTGAAACTGTACAAAGTCGTCACAATCAGTAAGGAAAGTTAGGATTGTTTTGACAAAGGTTTTTAAAGACTTTTTGTGTAAACATTAAACATTTATTTTACTGTTGGTTATAAAGTATAGGGAAATGGAAAATAGTAAAGCCAATATTTATTCAGGATACTGTCATTGTAAGCATTAGGCACATCAAGAATTCTATCAAGATTAACTTGAACAGCAGTTACCTTCTTTTCATCGTGAAAGTTATAATTCAGAGTGAAATTTTTTAGTCTGTCAATGAATTGTCATACTACTTTTTAAGCTTGGATCAGCTTCTAAACTTTTATTCTTTGTGCTTTCAATATCCTGAAACATCTCTGAGGGTTTCTTTAAGGTGAAGTTGATTGCCAGTGTCACTTCCTCTAAGACCTCATCATTTTCATCACAACCACTTTCCTCATTTATGTCAACAGCTTTGCCTTCACTAAGCTCTGATGCAGCAAAGCTATACCGTCTGTCAAAGAGTGGCAGGCGGATTTCAACAGTCAGCTATTTCTTCTATAACTTCATTTATGTTTGATTTAGATCCTGCAAACTTATTTACACAATGTGCTCAAAGTCTCTGCTATAATGCACCCCTGCAACTTGCTGCTCCTTCCTGCCATGAAGCTTGTATATTTTCAGTTATGTACTTTATGTCATATTTCTTCCAAAACACAGCTAAAGATAATGCATGCTCTCCAGTTGCAGCATCAATGGCCTATTCAAAAGCCTGTGTAAATTTATAAGCTTTCAAAGTTGAAATAACTCCTTGGTTTACTGCTTGGATTAATGAAGTTGTTCTTGGTAATAAAAAGCTAGTTTTCACATTCTCATTTAAATCCCCACAAAATGAAGATGACCAAGAATATTATCCAACAGTAGTAGTACTGAAATGCTGTTATTGTACCAACAGTATTCCCCTACTGCTGACTGACAATTACACAACAGAACTGTGTGATTTACACTGTGGGTGAACTGAGTTCTGAATGTGCAGTGACAGATCACTGACAGACTTTGAGAGAAGTAACATGACGAGCCACTGACTATGCACGTCTGTTATTTACATTTTGATTTATAGACTGAAGAATTTGCAATAAAGTTTATATTTTATGCAGTTGCTCAGTTAGTATATGAGATAAATGAATTGAGCCATATTGTTGAGGAACTAATATTATCTAACAAAACCACAATAACGGAAATTTGTGCCTATCAGAACTATGCAAAGTATGAACTGCCTACTGTCACTCAAGATTCACTTTAAGACATGTTTTAATGAAACAAAGAAAAAAAGATATTTTAATAATATTTTTAATTGTTTAATTCTATAGTTTTTACCTGGAAGATACATCTGACATTTTTATTTTTAAAAATCTCTGCTACTTTTATGATTACTTGCTGAGTACATGACTCCAAACCACTGATCTTTTAATCTATTCTACCAAATTTATTGTGTTAAGTGTAAGACATTGTGCTAGATTTTATTTTTAGAAACAAGTAAACTGTTATAGGTTCCAAATACATCAATTCCTGTGCCTACCAACACACACACACACACACACACACACACACACACACACACAGAGTCACACAGCCCTCCATACCTGGCACCCAATGACATGACCACCCATGAATGTGGGACCTTCAAAGACTTTAGAAACTAATTTATCAAGGTTCACAAATACAAAGAAAATAAATATTCTAAGCATGTATTTTATGGAAAGTCCTGTACTAAATTCTTTTACTTCAATAGTTCGTGAAATACACAGAGCAATTTACATGAGGCAAGAATTACTAGTATACCCACTGCAAATATAAGGAAACTAAGGCTTAGAGAAAACTTATATAACTGGTCTATGTAAAAGAAAAAACATTCACTTAGGCAACACTTGCTGAAGAGACAATAACCAAAGCTGACTGTGGTTTCACCACATCGGGTTCTACCCTGTTGAGTCTGTTAAAGATCATGAATAGTATGGTACCTTGGTCACAATCAGACTTGACCTAACTGAATTTCTTTCTTTCTTGACCCATGAATAATGGAACTTGATTTACTTAACTGTACACAGACTTGTGAATTCATTTCACCCTCTACGTAATGCAAATTTTTAAACCTTAATTTGCATAAACCACGGTTAACATCCCCCACGCACACATTTTGGCAATTAATTTCCTTCCACAGAGCACTACAAAATGAATTTCTTTCCTGCTATGTTCCCTTGCCTGGCAGGTAAATAAAATCAGCTTTAATTTTTTGTGTGTGTTTGCTGAGGTTTGCATTTAATTTTTTGATACCCAAGATAATGCATCTAGTAATTGACAGAGCTTGAGCACAAATCCATTCTGACTGACTTAAAGCTCATATGCTTAATTTCTGTGTAACGAAATGATGAGAGTAAAGCTAGTTCCAAGATATCAGAAAGGAAGCTGATTCTGCAATCTGGCCCAGCTAACTCTAATTCATTCTCTTCTTTACAAGGCCAAGGTCTTTCCCCTTGGGGTTCTTCTACCACAGTAATAACAATGATATGAGTGGTAATGACAGTATAATAATATTAACAACAACATCAATGACAACTTAAATATAGCAAGTGCCTACTCCGTGTGGCAGACCCTCTTTCTTTCGCAGCTATTTCAAACCAGCCTTTTAATGTCTTGTTCCCTGGTAATAACTTGAATGTGCATTCATACAATTCCTTTCTCTAAAGCTGGGTCAAGGTGGCTAAATATAGAGTGATAGTGACAAACAAAAACAGTGACCAAAGGCAGCAGCGCTTACTCTATTTCTATCAGTTGGCATGGAAAAATGGACATGCCCAATATTGCCAGATCTTCCTCTTTTTTAAGAGGTACCAAAATCTGAGCCATTAGATAGAGTTTACTACATTTTTAAAAACTATGTAAAACAAACAGAACACATGCACAGGTTGAAATGAGCCCTGTTTGCATCCTCCGCTGTAGAGGCACAGGCTCAGGCAAGGTGATGCCTTGGAGCCGTGCTATCTACATTTAGGCCCTGGCTCCCTGTTGTGTGACCTTGAGCGTTACTGAGCCTCTTGAAGCCGCAATTTCCTTCTGTCAAATGGATTTTATAATAATAGCTATAGAGCCTGAGCAGGCGGTGGCGC
The DNA here is from genome assembly GCA_037038555.1 of Rhynchonycteris naso. Lineage (NCBI taxonomy): Eukaryota > Metazoa > Chordata > Mammalia > Chiroptera > Emballonuridae > Rhynchonycteris > Rhynchonycteris naso. The sequence goes on along the minus strand of CM072997.1, from coordinate 178,497,826 downwards.
AGTGGATAGAGCGTTGGACCGGGATGCGGAAGACCCAGGTTCGAGACCCCGAGGTCGCCAGCTTGAGCACGGGCCCATCTGGCTGGAGCAAAAGCTCACCAGCTTGGACCCAGGGTCGCTGGCTCCAGCAAGTGGTTCCTCCGTCTGCTGAAGGCCCGCGGTCAAGGCACATGTGAGAAAGCAATCAATGAACAACTATGATGTCACAACGGCAACGAAAAACTAATGATTGATGCTTCTCATTTCTCTCTGTTCCTGTCTGTCTGTCTCTATCTATTCCTCTCTCTGTCCCTGTAAAAATAAATAAATAAATAAATAAATAAGTAAGTAAGTAAATAAATAAATAATAGCTATAGAGTTTTTATAAGCAAAAGATTGGTTAATTATATCTCTAAAATGCATAGTAAAACACCTAGCGTTTAATCAGTATTTTGTTGTTGCTGTGTTGTCCCCTTTATTCTCCCTTTCTTAAATCCACCCTCTATGCCCTTGTACCTGCACATGCCAGTTACGTGTACTCATTCCAAGGACAAACATTGTGAGCATCTGACACCTACATTGTATTAAAAATAATTTTTTAATCCTATCTCCCATTTCCAGTAGTTCATGTAAATGACAGATGAATTTTAAAAGGGGGGAAAAAAACTATATTTTACCAAATGCAACCACTTATTAAGTGGTATTGCATTACTCAACTAAACTGCAAAATAAATTTATATGAATTATGCAGTCAATAAATACCTTTTTTGCTGTCTTTGGATAGTGGCTTTTTCAAAACTTTTTTTTGCCATCTGATGTTTTAAAATGTCTAACTAATGTATTTATCTTTTCAGTTTATCTTTATTAGAAGAATTTGACTGTAGCTGTAATGAACTGGAGTCACTGCCTTCTACTATTGGCTACCTTCATAGTCTTCGAACATTAGCCGTTGATGAGAATTTTCTTCCAGAATTACCCAGAGAAGTGAGGAATGGACTTGTTTCTATTAATTAAACTTTAATGATTCTGTTTTAGGGTTAAATCTTAACAGATGCAAAAGCAGTGTAGACTCATGAGTTGAGCTTTGAATATATATAGAAATTGCCCTTGTATATATTTATTAGTCATTTTCTTTTAAGTGCCAAATGGTAAGTTCTTTTATTCAACCTAGAAAATGTATTTGACTTAAAAATTGGCTGCAAAGAAAAGAAATAAAATATCATAAACTAATTCATTATAAGGAATATAATTTTAAATTTAATTTATGTATTTTCTTTAAAAAGAGTAATAAATAACATTTGAGATACTTATATTTCCATTATTGAAGTGAAAAAATTTTAATGTAAATAACTTTTTAAAATATCATGTGGCATAACAATATTATTTTAGCTTCAAGATACATCAAGAGGTTCTGTTAGTTTTTATTTCTAAATAGGATTTTTATTTATTAATGTCAGGAAAAAGTATGAAGTGTACTTTGAATTTAACTCAACATTTTCAACAAAACACTTCCATAAGAAAGGAATAATAATCCACATATAATTATTTTAAAGCTAAAATGAGTAAAAATGTCAAATACCATTGTAATGTGAAGTAAAACTAAAATGTCAACATTATTTTTGAATATGTATAATTTTATTATAAACATAGATGTATTAGCATTCACTTGTATGGGCAGAAACAACAGGAGTTATGAAATTAAGGAAGATAAGTATTCTAATAATGAAATTATAAAGAAAGTTCTTCCTTTCTAATATGTAAAAGAATATGAGATATATATTACCTTAGTATGTAAAGAAATACACATATAATAATACACATATTTCAAAAAGTGAGATAATAAAGAAAACACATTGTTAGAGAACCTTAAAAGTGATAAGGAAATTTATAAATTAATAAAATTGTTTTATAAGTTATAAAAATTAATATGAAACTCTTGTCTACACTGTGATTCTTTTTACTTTTGTTGTTACCTATAGATCGGAAGCTGTAAGAATGTAACAGTTATGTCTCTCCGCTCAAATAAACTGGAATTTCTTCCTGAAGAGATTGGACAGATGCAGAAACTAAGAGTCTTAAATTTGAGTGACAACAGGTATTTCTGCAACATATTACAATGACATATTAGTTATTTACTGAAATCAAATTATTGTTTCTTAATAATTCTAGAAACATTCTATGTAAAGCATGTGTGAAGTATATGTAATACAAATATCATGTGAAGATGCAAATATTTATTTTAAAAATGCAGAAGCTAAATTATTTTTAAAAAGATAATTCAAAATTTTATTATTTGATTATACTAAAATCATGTGTTATATATTAAAATTATATAAAATGTATACACCCAAATTTATATGCCAAAATCCTCCCATATGCAGAAAGCATAATATTATAAAAACATGAAAAATAATTGAAATAAAACCCACATAATTTATTAATAAAATTATGTGCATATATATATATGCAGACACATATGTTTTCATGTATATTTTTATGTCTCCAGTAAATTAAATGGACAATGTCTATATATTCAACAACACCAGAATGCTGGTAAAAATATTCCCAGCTAATTCTAAATAGTTCTAAAGTCAGTACATTATGGTAAGGACAAGCAAAAGGTCATTTTGTCATGTTCAGGGCAGGACAAAAAAAGAAAGTATGTGACAAAGGTGTTATATTGGTGGATGGATAAAAAGAAAATGTGAAACTGTAGTTCATCTTTGTTTTCTCCATAGTTATGAAAGGATAAAAAAATATTGACTAAAGATAACTCCTCAGAAGATAAGTTATTTCAGAATAGAATAGTGGAACTCTGTTTTCAATAAGTCTTAATCAGGCTAATGATAATATGAGAAACTGAGCGACTTTAAAACAGAATTGTCAAGACTGGTTTTTATAGAATCATGAAGCATGTTCAGATTCTGATAGTTTCACTAAATATGGGAGTTCTCATTTGTTTGTTAATTTATGAAAAAAATAATATGAAGTTCAAAAAAACATTCAATTTGTCATTCAGTAATTTTCCCATGTAAGAGAATAAAACATTTTATTTTAAAAGTTTAGAATTATCTTTTTAAAATCAGGATAACAGGGAAGCATTATAGGTCGGTGAAATAAGAGTAAGTCATAACACACCAACCTGTTTTTCTTTCCTGTTTTGACCAGGTTAACAGAGAGGAAATGAGAGAAATCGTTGAATATTGGGCCTAATTTTCAGCAAGACATTTTTTAAACATTTCTAATTATATTTTTGTAAGATTAGAAATAAGTCATGGAAATGTCATAGGAAGATGGACACCCATTGTCTGTTCCTGTCTATCCCTCTCTCTGTTCCTGTTTTAAAAAAAATAGTTTAAATACTTTATTAGGCCATATCTGTAAGCTAAATTTATCCCCTTAAAAGGTGACTGAAACATAGTAGAGAGCCAGATTAACATTTTTAAAATTAATAAATTAATCAAAGAATCTTAACCTAAGATTAAAATTAATATTTAGCCAAAGTTGAACATTGCCATCAGTGAACAAACTGCTTAGGTAAAAGATTAAATAATAAATATAAGCCAAAACCCTTCATTATTCCAGTTTAATATTTAAAATATAATAGATTTTAAAAGTTTGGCATTATACTTTGACCGGTTGACTGGTCAAAAGTGCACCATGACTTTACGGACACACTGTAGTTTAAGAACAATGATTCCTTTGCACTGTCAACTGTAATACTGCTTCCATTGTCAATTTACTGCACACTGTGATACTAAGTAAAGGCTCCCTTTCAACAACTGCAAGAGCAAGGAAAAATAAGGATAACATTCTTCTCTAACAGTTTATTTTCTTCATACTCTACATTTATGGCTAGATTGATGATGATTTATCATGAATGTTATATATGATTCTAAAGAGTTTTCTCTCATGTAATTTTGATACAGCAGAATTGATATTCTACTTGTAATTCATTGCTACATGATATGAAAAATTCTCCCCATAAGACCTTACTTGACAGTTTCCTGCTTAAATGAAATTAAATAACTAAAACTTGGGAACAGCTTTAATAGGCATTTTAATTTAATGTTAGAAATGCTAGTATACCAAACAAGTCTATAAAAAGAGAATTATGGTGTAACTTAATATTTTTTATTTATATTCTTATTTATGTTTTATAAATATTTATAATCTCAGAATGGTTATTATATTCTTCTCAAGTTACCTAGCTAATACACACTTTGTTGATATTTGTATTGGCTGTCAAAATCATTTCATATTTACTTAACTACTTAATTGCTTTCACATATAAAATTAACTATTTCTACAATCTTTACTAATTATTGTAACATTTTCCACTTCCACTATCAAAATATATTTATTCACCAGTTGGCTAACAGAATTTCAATATATTAAAAATATAAAGAAAATTTTATTGCTAGTTATATCTAAAATGTTTATCTGTATTCAAAAGTGAACATGCAGAAATTAACAACAAATTCATTGGCATGCCTTGTTTGTATTATTCCGCAGACTAGCTGTCATGATAATCACAATTTATTGATCATGTATAATTTAAGGAATATCAAATAGTATGTTGAAGGAGGAATTTGGTTGTTGACTCTCCAAAGGTTGAAGCCAAAGCTACAGATCATTATGATTGAATACAAAGGCTGGTGTCATACTTCATCTGTCCCAAAATGACATTCTTAAAGATTATCTCTTTGAATATCAACTGTACAATGTATGAAAGTTGGAGGAACAAAAGGACACACTGTCAGGAATCAACATAATGTTAGGAGCAGTAAATTATTTTAATAGTAACATACTAGGCCCCTTGCCTTCATATAGCCTACCCTATAGTTCTGTGGGGATATCAGACAGTTTTAAAAAATTACAAAAACGAATATATAATTACAAACTGTGATATGTTCCAAGAAGGATAATGTGAGGTGCTTTGAGACTAGGTTGTGAAAAGTAATTTAAATGAGGAGTCAAGAAAAGGCCTCTTTGAGAAAATTGCATTTATGCTAAGAACAAAAGGTTTTGTGGGATTTGGTCAAGTGAAGTATGGGAGAAAGAATACTCTAGAGAAAGCAATAAGTTTGGCTTATTTTATAGCAGGCTGAGTTAGATAATGCCAGTGGTTCTGATGGAATTAAGTCAGGAAAAGAGTAGCGAAAGCTCCTGGAGGGGCTCAATGGGCCAAGTCTTTTAAGATCTTAAAGACATGTTAAAATATTTGAGTTTATCTTAGATACAAGGGAAAGCATTTGTAGGGTTGTAACAGGAGATTTTTACTATTTAAAGATTGTTCAGGATACTTAATGGAGAAAGAATTGGAGAGAAGAAGAGTAAAATCAATATTACAGTTTTTTCAATAATTGTTTATAAAAATAATTTATATCCACCTTTACCCAATCTATTAGAATGTTCTTATTTTTTCAGATTGAAGAATTTACCATTCTCATTTACCAAACTTAAGGAGCTTGCAGCTTTGTGGCTTTCTGACAATCAGGTAACAACTTTTAGCACCTGATTTATTCTGTTTGTTAAGATGAACTGTAATTGAAACTGTGAATTACTAACTTTTAAAAAAATAGAATACTTCTGTTCATGTAAATTACAGGGTGGGGCAAAAGTAGGTTTACAGTCATGAGTACACAAAGCAGAGTTTTTCTTTGTATTGTTATTTATTAATTATTGTATCTATTGCCATATGAAAAACTGTAAACCTACTTTTGCCCTACCCTGTATAGATTCTTTATCCTGTCTTTACAGGAGAGATTCTTGTAAAGGTAGTATTTTTTTTTTTAGATTTTACTTATTCATTTCTAGAGAGAAAGAAGAGGGGGGAGAGATAGAGAGAACAGGGGGAGGAGCAAGAAGCATCAACTCCTATATGTGCCTTGACGAAGCAAGCCCAGAGTTTCGAACCGGTGACCTCAGCATTCCAGGTCAATGGTTTATCCTCTGCACTACCACAGGTCAAGCTGTAAAGTATTTAAATATGTATTTCATTGCTGCAGACAAAACAGCATTATAGTTCCCTATGTTTTAAAATATTTCAGCCTAGCATAGATTTCATTCTCAGAGATCCAATATACAAGATGATTGTATTAATGGCTTTTTAGCTCTAAGTGGTATATATATGCCTTAGAGGATGTACTTTAATTAAACCTCTGAAAGTAAAGAATAAGAAATTATTAACACAATCCCCACAGGAGGTAATTATTATCCTCCATATTCTTTTTTCCTCGTACTTTTAATTATAACCAACCTAATTCTAAAACCTCACTCAAGAAATTTGCAGCTATCTTTTGCAACTATTACCTGTATTTTCTGTAAAATTGTTTTGATGTTATTTTTCTCATAAAATTAGATGATAGTTAAATCAGTAATTGAGTTTTAATAAATAATTTGATTAACTAGAAAGTAACAAGAAACAGTTGAAGACATCTGATTTGCCATCAGAAAAACACTGGTGATAGACAATTTTGACATTATATGTTAATCCTGTTTTACTTTTTTCTTGTAATTCTAAAATTTTGAAACATCTATCCCAAAATACAAATGGCAAATGAAAAAATTATATAAACCTCTACAAATTGTAAAATATAAGTGTAAGAATAATGTTTATACTTTTACAGTTTTTATAGCATTTGCTTCCATCTACTGAGTAAAAAATTATAGTCATTCAAATTCAAATCTGATCAATGAACTATAGATTTTTCAGGGTATCACTATATTATTATAAATAAAGCATTTCTAGAATCAGTGTAAATTATGCTATGTAAATTATGCTAATGACACAGTCTGTTCAGTCTTGTCTTGTGGGAAAAAAAGGACGCTCTAATATCATGATTTATTATTCTTGTGGGAGAATAAACGGAAAATGACTGCAGCATTTAACTTTTATTTAGAACAGTGATTTAATGTGTTTCTGACTCAGTTTCGTGAGACAAGTTAGTTACCTATATCCCCTTTGTGCTTCATTTCTATTAATAAATGTCATGAAATAAGCCAATTTTCAAAACATTAGATAAAATAATCAATATATTTCCATATATACTATGTGACATCAGAGTTCTAAAACCCTTTAAAATAATATTTTGGAAATCAACTTAATTAATAAAAAATGAAATATTACCATTCATAGGTAACTCTATTGTGATATATCAAATACAAATCCAATTGTTTATCTGGACTTTGGTTACAAAAATAGCTCTTAAACATAAGTAATTGTGCTTTAACCTAATTAAATTCATAGATAATATTTCATAGCACAAATTTGAGAGCAAATTCCATGGTTTTTATTTGGGGGGGGGGGAGCAAGAGCTCATGAAAATGAATGGGCATATAGAACCATACCAAAATCTTGCTTAGTTGAAACAATTTAATACATTTTTGGTCTCTTCAGGATTAAAACTGACATTTCTCAGTGAGTATAAATAATTCTTCAAAAAAAAAGTACACTAAAGAAAAAGAAAATTTCATTATGAAGACCTTAGAATTTGAAATATTCCCATAAAATAAGTGATAGTCTTATTATACATTATACTTTCTAGTTTCATTTCTTTTTTTCTTACTTTTAATTTTTTTATTTAGCTTGGTGAGTCCAGACTATTGATCTATTATACATAAAATATTCTTCATATTTGCTAACTTCTTGATCTTTGTTTCTTTTTCTTATAGTCCAAAGCCCTTATCCCTTTACAAACTGAAGCCCATCCAGAAACAAAGCAGAGAGTACTGACTAACTACATGTTTCCACAGCAACCTCGTGGTGATGAAGGTAAATTGTCAATAGAAATATCTCCTATGCTTGTATAATGATGGACAAGAGAGTCATTTTATTCTGATGCTTGGCCAGGAATACTAGTACATGTGCCAGACTACAAAGATAATTACATAGCATACATAAATCATTTGAATGTTAACTATAAGTATGAATCTTATCTTCACACTTCTGTACTGTTTTACATAAGATTCCAAAACAGAACTCTTCCTCCTAAGAATGTTGACTTTAAAGATCAACCTTTTTTCTTAGTTGACTATAAGACACAGGACTAGTTAAACAAATGTGGTACCCAGCTAACTGAAATAAGCTAAAAAGAGTCAGATCTTCAGGAATGTTCAAAGACCTGGTTTGTTTCCTGTGTTCACTAATTCCATGAACAAAATTTAAAGATTTAGTACAGTGATTTCAGGCCCCAAATTATTTCATGTGTAGAGTCAGCCATAAAAAAGATGACCTGCAAATGATGACCATTCTTTCTTTTTTAAGTTGAGTTTCCCCGAAACAACATCAGCAACTACAATAGAAATACATTTTTTTAAAACCTAAATCTTTTTCAATAATTACATAAATCTTCTATCATATGACCACATTCATAAATGTGATCATAAAAATGTTTCAAGAAGCTTTGTCATTAACCATTTAGAACTCAGCATGGGCTCCTTACTCAAGCCAGCATAGTTTCATACACGTTTACTAGTCTTCCAGTCACAGAACTGCTGAGAAGTGTAAACCCACTTTAATCCACCCATGAATTAAATTCACCCAATCCACTTGACTGAACCAACTTTTAAAAATAATTCTTTTCATCTGTATTTATTATTTTAGGGATAATTATAATAAATGTCTTTAGTCTTTGATTTATAAATGCAAATGAATCTTTTGGGGATATTTTAGGATATTTTATTCAAATTTGATTTACAGAAATAGGAAAAGGGAAGAGTTGTTTTTATATGTAGTTTCCAGACTTCAATAAAATTAATCTTTTAAATTTATTAAAGAAAATCCACTGTCTTTACATATTGTATAAAAGTCTTATGTAAAAATTATTTTATTCATCAGTCTTTATTTATATCTTTTCTTAATATCCCTAGATTTTCAAAATATTGCTTTTCAATATGAAGGGAAAAATGAAAGTGTCTTATATTCACTGTTTAATTCTGAGATCCAGTTTCACATATTAAATATCTAATTTTTTCCAGGGAGTGAGGTAGTTCTAGGTAGGCAAGGTTGATGTTAAAGCATTAGCCTTGTTTTGGTTTGATTTCCTTTGGAAAGAAGAGTTGGTATTAGAAAACTTTTCTTAAACTTTAAGCAACTTGCCTTCTGGTTTTTCAGGCAGAAGTACGTTAAATGAATTTTTACAATCCCTTACAACAAAAAAAGGAAATATCAGACAATAATTTGATGTAAAGATTATAAATTATTTATTTTCTTTGTTAATTTGAGACACATTTAAACTAATGGAGACCTTCATGTTAAAGATTAAATTTTTCACATTTGTAACCCTAAAAATAAACTCTTTTCCATTACTTCACTCCCCCTCAATACATATAAATGGATGTGTTCACGCACACATACACACAAGAGGGTGCAATTATAGGTACTTTATTACAAAAGCATTGCTAGTAGTACCTTTTACAAAGTCCTGACAAACAGTTACAGACAGTGGTGGGATTCAGGTGGTTCACACCAGTTCAGCAGAACCGATACCTAATTTTTTTGTTGAGTTCAAAGAACCAGTTGTTAAAATTGCACTTGTAATCAGGGTTCTAAGGTAGGCACCTGGGCCGCCACTCAGTGTGGAAGTCACAAATTTATATTCCTTACTCTTTTTTAATGTTTATCTGCACACAACATATTTTAAGTGCCCATAGTAGTAATGTTCATTTCGTCCATAGGTGAAAAAAATTTGACGGAATTATGCTTGTAATATTTCTTTATTCATTTCATAAAACTTATTATACCATTGATGAAATACTACATTTTAATTTCCTCACATTTGTTACTTCAGTAAACAAACATATAACGTGAAGAGAAAAAGTGCCAAACAACCAGAGTGACAACTTGTTTTGTTTTTTGTCAGGTATTATTTAATATTTTTTCATTAATAATTTAAAACTCTTTCTTATAACATAATCTAGTTTTGTGTACCTCTTTTATTGTTCTTATTTAAGTATTAAATGCATGAAATAATAACTACTTTTCATTATACTTTTTTTTACACTTAAAATGATTAGTAGAGCAGAGAACCGGTTATTAAATTATTTGAATCCCACCGCTGGTTGCAGATATGAGCTCTGTAATTACGCATACATAGAATGGAATCCTGCATTAACCATGGAGAAGCCACATGACTGAGCAAGTCTTAAAATTCAACTATAGTTTTCTCATTTGTCAACTGAGGGTGATATTAGTCCTAGAATTGTGCTGTTGTAAAGATTAAAAGAGATAATATTTTTAAATGTTAGTCCAGCTCTCTTATTATTTCTGTCCTGTGAAGAGCTCAAGCTCTACACTAGAAAACTTCTCAATGTCACCAAAATTATTATATATTTAAGAAAGCTGAATTTGTGTTAAGATATTAAAAGACTATGTAGCAAGTATCAAGGGAAGTTTATTCCCTCTTTACCCCTTCTTTCCTTCTTTTATTCTTCCTTTCTCTATGTCCCTCTTTTTTTCTTTATTATTTTAAAATTTGTAGTGCCTATCACCATTGTTTGCATAGTGTTCTAAGTTCAATTAATAACACTCTATGTAAAGAAACAAAGCAATGTTTTGAAATCTAACTGTAGATTTCCAGTCAGACAGTGACAGCTTTAACCCTACCCTGTGGGAAGAGCAGAGACAACAACGCATGACTGTTGCCTTTGAATTTGAAGACAAAAAGGAAGATGACGATAATCCTGGGAAGGTTAAGGTGAACCTTTTAATTTTTGTTTCTTTCTTCTCACTACTTTTGCTTGTTTGACATTATTATTCAAATAGTCTTTGGGATGAATTGAGCCACCTCTGCTAGAAGGTCAAATACCTCCTTCAGTCTCATAGTGGTACCTTTCATTGTAGCCAGAGGGTAATTTTTGAAGCATTGTTGTGCTTGAGAATGAGGCTAATACCCCATTTCTGACTGAGCACATTTGATAGGCCACTCCATCTTACAGAAGAATATGAAAGAGATTCAAGGTGAGAAAGAACCAGGGAAAAAATGTTCTGGGGTATAGACTTTACCTAAGCATCTTATACATCTTTTGAAACACTTGAAATGGTTTTCTTTTAAACACTGAGCAAGGTATTATGCAGACTATGTGAGGTCAAAAATACACTTTTATTGAAGAGCCAATGGATATTATGTTGGCATTAAAATCTCTGAAAGATTTTATGTTCCTGTGATATTTGAAAAAAACTTATGAGTTTTCTTAAGTATGAGGGCAAGTTTTAAAGGAAGTGACAGCTAATAACTGGTGATGTTCCTTAGGGAAAATAACCAATTTTTTAACTCCAAAGAATATTTTTAAAAATCCTTCATTGGAACTAATCTAGGTCAAGTAAAAAAGTTGAATTTTTAAGTCCATATTTTTAATATTTAGATTTAAAAATATCAAAATTGATATAAATTTTATCAGTATAAGATCTACATGTTATCATTATAGCAATATCTTGAATCTCTCATTAATTTTTATGTTATTACTTGTACACATTTTTATCATGAGTACTAACAGCTCTCACTCTTAGGGACTAATTTTCTAGGTAATTATATTGGCATTCTATTAGTTGATCTAGATTGTGTGATGTGTTCTTTTCTGTCCTGTCATTCCCACATTCTCCGAACATTTTTCTTTAACCAATACACTTTATTTTAGAAACTTACTAGAATTCAGAAGGTAATTAACAATACATAGTGTTATTATTGTGAATAACCCAAAATGGATTCTAAAATCAAAGTGATAATTGTGTTAAAGATTTGAGATTAAAAAATGTTTCTGGATGATTGATTAGTGCTATCTAATAACCACAGACATTTTTCATTGTGAGACATTTTTTATTGTGAATTCCTAGAAAAAAGAAATAATGCCAAACTAAAAATAAACCTTTAAAACATTTCAGTTTCTTTTTTCTTTTCAGAATTTTATATGTTAGATCCAGAATCAATGGATGATGCATTCTATACTGGACCTTAGATTCATTGTTTTATTTCATTGAATATCAAAAACTACATACTTCTTTCAAGAAATCTATATTCAAAAGATCCAAGAGGAAAATAGTGCATTTAATATATTCTAGTATACTTGCCAATAAAAACAAAATATAGTATATGCAAGCAATTATTTAGAAGCCCTGTTTGTGTGTATGTGCTCAGGTTTGATTATAATCAGAGTAGGTTCATTATACTTTACAGCACATTTTTCTCTACGTTTATTTATACTTGGTTTATTTAAATTTTGGTAAAACCATATGTGTTTCCTCAATCTCAAACTACTTTGCTTTGACTAATTTGAATATTTCCAATGCCATTGGCGATTGGACAAATTAGAACACAAACAGCCTTCTAAATAAATCATCATGGAAATATCATAAATGGAATGCACTAAAATCTTAAATTAATCACGCTTTTCTGGTTCATTACATGTATTGAATTTAGCACAATTTTACCTTTAATTTACATAAACTTTTAAAAGGAACCAGTGACCTATGCCATCAACTTCCAAATGGACTAGAGTATAATGCCCTAGTTATACTGTACACAGTGTAGTATGAATGATGCCTTGTGTGAAATGATACTTTAGCTTCATATGATATTGATACTGTTTTATGACATAGACTTAAAACTAACATTCTGATGCTTGTTTTAAATGCATTACCCAGAGTGAAAAAAAATCAAGAGTAAAAAAAAAAATGATAAAATGAAAGTATTGCTACAGTGCTCCTCTTTCTCCCAGAAAATGGAGATTCCTTCTCCCACAGGATCACTCCTGCCAAGCCCCCTGGGAAAGGGGCCAGCGTGGGATTACTCTCCAACCTGCCAGACTGTCTGGCGATTGCTGCACACCATGGGCCAGGTGTGATCAGCAGATCCAAGATATGCCCGTCCCCCAGAATGACCCCCAGCTGGCATGGGGTTGTATAAGTGGCCTCCAGCAGGAAAGGAGCATGTGCACTCCATTGCCAGTTGCTGCACAATCCACCACTCTTCCCTCTCTAAGTGGCAGACAGGTAGGCCTAGCTGTTTGGGGTAGGAGAATCCCAATGTAGAGGCAACCATGGAACAGTGGTTTATTGGGGTATGTTCTGCATGATTTGGGGTAAGAAATATTGGTCATAGAAACTTACTAATTGCCAGTGTTTGATCCTAATTTAATTTTTTGTTCATTGACATTGGCAATGGGATGGAGATGTCTGGCATGGTTTTTCAACTGAGTGCTTTATTTTTATTTATGCTTTTATTTTTAATTCTTTTTATTTAAAGTGTGGGAATACTAATAGTTGCGCAGAATGTTGATGACACTATTGATAAAATCTAAATTTTCCCCACACATACACACATTTTTTAAAATATTAATTCTGGGGAAGATTAAACTTGATTTTTAAAATAACAGGAGATTTAAATTGAAATTTGCTGAGAGTGAACTGTAAACACAAAAATGGCATCTGTTGAAAAGCATCAATTTCCTTTAAATTTGAAGGCACAGATGATGAGAATTCCTGTAAGAGAAGATTGGTTTTGGAGTTATGGCAAACGAGGTTTCTTCATCTTGTGGGTTGGGTGTGTAGGAGTTTAATGGGGTTTGAGGGGAGGGACTTAAAGGGATGTGAAAGGACACTGTATTTTTTGTAAACTTTCCCATCCACATGTAATGGACTAGATTCTTGTTCTGTCTTATATTCTTTCTGCAGTATAAGGCAATCTGAGAATGCATTTTCCTAACTAAAACTGCTATACATTTCCTCTGTTCTAAAATGTTCCAATTGATTGTTAGTATAAGATATTTAACAAATAATAATCAACACATTAACTATTGTTTCTCTTACTGGAATTTACAAACCAAATCAAATTAGAATTTAACCATTATATAAGAAAACCATAGTTCTGTGTGACTTCAAGATATTACTTCTAAATGCCTTAGCTATTAACATTAATTCTTTACTCATTTGCTAAATTTGGGGGAGTCTCCAACATCTTGCAACCACTATTTGCATTTACTGCACTTTATTTAGATTTGAGATATACAGAATGTTGTGAAACATTTCTGTTTTCTAAAATTAAAATAAAATAGCATATCAGTATATATCTTGCACCTAAATAAAATGTATGGCTGAAATGAGCAAATACTTTATGGTGAGTGATATACACAACATTTTGGTAAGAACATAATTGACAGACTTTTTTCACCTATGTGTATAATAAATTAATTTACATATATTTTTATTTCATAAGGGACTATTTGTAGTCTATATATTTGGAAATATAAAGAAACTGCTTTTGTATTTGGGCATTACTGAGATATTAATATAATGTGTTTATGGTCATATTTATTCACATCTGAAGTACTGCACAAGTGAGTTAAAAAGTAGGAAGGGAAAATAATCTGTTAAGCATATAAAATATGCTTTTACAGAGCTTAAAAACATAATAGAATTATTAAATTATAGTTTAATTTAAAAATGAATTATAAACTTGTTAGCTTTATGTTGGAAAAAAGGATAGAAATAAGCTTGTTATTTAACCCAATTCAATTCACATTTTAGACTTCCAGTATTTTTTCCACAAGATTGTGCAAGTACGCGCTGCACCTGTACCAGAGAATAGCTCTGAGCCAAGCGACAGCTGTGTAGCAAGTAACTTACACTGTCTGAGCCCCTGGGGGGGTTGTTTTTTTATTTATAAAATAAGAACAGATGCTATAATGTGTTGTGAAATTTAAATGAGATTGAAATATAATTGATCATAAAGTATCGATATTTAAAATAATTAATCATTTATTATTTATGATTGAATATATGTAGTAAATAATGAAATAAGCATTATTGTATAACTCACATAATTAAATATTCTTAGGAAACATTTTGCATATTGCCTGACACATGGCAAATACTGAATAAATGATAGCTGTGACTGCATACAATCTGAATAAAAATTCAGACAGTTAGAGGTATTCTGGTTAGACGTATATAGTAGATTCTGGATTGCCAAAGAAATTCAGATTTTAAAAATACATAAGTACCATATGATATTAGTAACAGTATCTAATCCCTGCATAGAATTCATAAATTTTCAGGACTATAGTATTTATTATCTCATTTTAGCTTTAGATTAACACAAGCATATTGGAGAGATATTATCACTCCTATGTTATGTGAGTAACAATGGATAGCTGGTCAGGGTGAATCTGGCTTAAATTTAAGTCTTCTGACTCCAAGTTCAGTTCTGCTAGTGGACTAATAAATGGGAAGCAAGGAGCTTATTGTCTAAGTGGAACAAATCTAAATTTTATGAGACCTAAAATTTCCACAGTTTGGTGAGGGGCCTTTTTAAGGAAAATAATATAGAGCAGTGGTTCTTAACCTTTTTTGAGGTACCAAACCCACCAGTTTCATAAGCGCATTCACCGAACCCTTCTTTAGTGATAAATAAAATATGATTTTCTTTTCCAAATTCAAAACATAGGTATATGTTTTTTTACTGGTGCACAAAATGATCTGTGCATGAACATCACCTTGCTCAAAGAACAAAACCAACAAAGTGCATGAACTCACAACAAATTACGGTATTACTTTATTCTGGCCTCTGTGGCAGAGGCTTCTCCACTCCCCTGAGACAGACTCATCGAACCCCTAGGGTTCGATAGAACCCAGGTTAAGAACCACTGATATAGAGTAACCATATAAATACGTAAGTAGAACCTCTCACAGAGCTTTGAAGAGAAGCCGTGCAAGTGATCAAAGCTTAAGCTTCATTAGCTTCATGGAAAATCTGCTTCTGTTTCTAGATTTAAAATTTTTTACAGAGATAAAATACGCAAGCATATTCTAGGGATGTGACCAACATACCACATTAATTTGCTTATAAAATAAACAAAAAATATTGGTACCATAACCATTAGTAAATAGTCATCTAATTGTGTCAGATGGGACATACCATCTACAAAAAGATTATATTATTCAGTGAAATATTTAATTCAATTAAAAATCTCTTTACATTTTTTGCCTTTGATTTAATTATAAACACAATTTTAGCATTGAGGATATTTTAAGGTACATAAAATTTCAATTTAATGCCCTATTTGAGAATTATTTCATTTTAATAACCCTGGTTATTAAAAATTCAAAGATGTTTTTAATTGGCATAATAGTCATACCATTCTACAATTTACATTTTTAAATGTAGCATTAGGCTTTTAGACCTTTGGTACTTTTAAACAAATTCAACAATATAATTTAAAACTTAGATTTAATTTTGATTAACATTTCTGCTACAATTTAAACAGCAGATCCAATATGCATGCATCCCAATGGACTTTGTCTAGCATGACTATCATTATTTTTATGTTTATTTGAGAATGCATTATAAATTAAATACCCTAAGATATATTTATACTATGCTCTAACAACTTACACTTTCACTGTAGCCTGATTTTTTCTCGGGTTATATTTTTGTAGCTGTATTTCTATATATTATTAATGCCATCTCTATTTATTTAGGAGTATAAAAGATTAAATACATTTCAACAATACTTATACTAGATAAATTCTGTTTTTTTATCAGCTTTCCAAAAATGTATTGAAATAATAATTTTGTATTTTTAGTGCTGTCCAGAATGTTAGAAATTAACTAGGGAAGTCCAAAGCCACTATTTGAGAAGAAAAATGAGCCACAAAAAAGATAAAACACTAGAATAACAAAGTTGGTAGATTTGCTAAAACTGCAGATGAGCAAACGTGTTTGAGTTCATATTCATAATTTTCAGCTCTATTCCACAATCATGGTTTCTTATATACCATGAATTACATAGGTGTGTGAAAGTAGGTATGAATAGGCCCTTCCCTCTTTCTTGTTTTTTCTCTCATTCCCACTCTTCTTTCTCCTTCAGCTTCTTTCCCACCTGCACTTCCCAAACCCCACACATACTTTCCACAGACATATACTCTCCAAAACCACAGACACCATTCCATTTTTTAAAGTTGGTTCTACTCAGATACAAAAAGACATAATTTTTTAAACAAACTTGGTCAAGAAATTCTTACTTCTCCTCCCACTCCCTTTTAATCAGCATGAACAATTTGTATCTATTCCATTTAATTAATATTATAGGTACTCTGATGTTTGGAATAGCTCATATTTTCTCTCTCTAAATGTCTCAAAATTTCTCTCTCTAAATTAAATTGGAAAAATAATCATTGATATATATATTCCCTAAAGTCAGATTGATACACCAAAAAGGAATTCAAGAATAGATCTAAATATCTGGATAAACATAAGCCAAAATTTACCTCTTTGCCTAGAATATCTTAGAAAATGTTTACAATTTTTTATTTGTCTTTATTGTAAGACATTACCTACAAATCATGTTACTTTATTTGAATAAAAATTGAGTTGAAAGCCACCATGAAGCATATTTTCTTAAATCTTAACAAGAATTAGCTACCCTATCTTTTGATGTAACATAATAATTAACATAAGAGCTGAAGCATATTTGGGTAGCAGATATTATCACCTCTTGATTTTTTAATAAGTGATAACTCACTCTACTTGTAAATCTTTTGGGGTCTCCTCCATCACCTCCATTGATGTTTCAAATATATTTTTAAAATCAAAATGATTACTTAGAAGTAATTACAATAGGAAAGGTAGAGCCTCTAAAATATAAAAGCAGCTTATAAGCACAATTAAATTTTTCAGAGATTACCAGTCACTTAAATGTTGGATGTACTGCTATTTCAACCCTTATAGGATAGATCTAAAGACAGGCTATAACCCAATAATTGTGTTTCATCTAAAAGGGTAGGCAAGGGTGGGGAGAAGTCCCACTGGGCAGAATGAGAGAACACTAAGTGTTCCTTCCACTCTACAAAATAGTTTCTCAGCCAGCTCAACACTCACTATACTGAATTTGGTTATACTACTATGCATAAAATGGCGTAGTTTTGTGAACATGCTTACTGAAAGTATTTTATGTTAAATTTCTTTTTATAAACTTCTAGGTTGAAATAAACCTAAAACGATATCCAACTCCTTACCCAGAGGATTTAAAGAATATGGTAAAATCTGTTCAAAATCTGGTGGGTAAGCCAAGCCATGGAATGCGTGTTGAGAATTCCAATCCAACTGCTAACACGGAGCAAACTGTGAAAGAAAAATATGAACACAAGTGGCCCGTAGCCCCAAAGGAGATTACAATGGAGGTATTTCATGGTTATTGGTAATTGCCAGTGAGGTTTGGATTTTTTGGAATTACTAAATGATACTTATTTTTTTAACTGAATTGATCATCCTTTAAAAGTATATTTTATTTCCCAAAATATAAATGGAGTCTCTCTACTCTTTCAAACTATGAGAGTTGCTTTTAATAAATCACAGATACAAGATACCCTTATGACCTATAATCATTAATAGAACTTTAAAAGTACCAATACATACAGAAAAAATAATTTGCTCACCCAGCTAGGTCTCGCCCATACATGCATTATAGTATTTCATGATATCCTTTTGGCAACCCAAACTTTTCTTTTATGAGTCATTAAAAGAAACTAAATGAAGATTTTTTTATTCTGCAAATCTCAGCAAAATTTCTGATCAGATTTAGAGGCTAAAATATGTTTTTAATTTTTTTGAGTTTAAGTTACAACCTTTCTAGAAAAGACTACTATAAAAAACAATAAAAGGGAGATAACTTTGAAATTTAGCTTTTTTCAATCTAGTCATGTGAGCTTAATTCCTACATTTGAGAATTAATTAGCTATTCATCAATTTGTTTGTTCTGAAAAGAATTCAACTACATGTATGCCACCTCTGCACTATCTCATCAACTCTTCAGATAACTTGCTTATCATCTTTCTATCTTTATTAGAAACAAAATTGCTATGAAAACATCTAGAAGTTACTATACCTACTTTTCTACAATCCAGATTGGCAAAAGTTTTCTAAATATCTGCATTTCACAGCATCAGTTGGTGCATTGATTAAACACCAACTGTCTATTTAACACTGTGCTAAACACTGTGTGTGAGAGAGAACTATAGAATGTGTTCATAGTCCCCGACTACTTAGGGCCTACCCAGGTAAATGTAACAAAGATGAAGTAAATAGGGAATGTATGATCATATGATTGGTTGTGTGATGGAAAACATAATACTCTAAGAAGTTGGAAAGATAAGCAATTATTGCCAATCAGTTAAAAGGTTACTTAAAACAGCGTAATGTTAAACTGCATATTAATAATTAGATAATTATTTTAAAGTTGAAAAGAGAGGAAGGTATTTCAGGCCAAGGGAAAAGCTTGAGCAAAAATAAACATTGGTATGCACATCTGTCAGTGGAGGTGCAATACCAGCCAGCAATGAGAGAGAGGCATACAGTTGGTACGTAAGGAAGAAAATTTAAGTAAATATTCATTCTGTTGCCTTTTTTCTTCTTGCTTATAAAATCAATATTATTTACTTTTTCTTTCAAAGATATTATAGTATGATATAGTAGAGCAACAGACTTTTCTTTAATGTCTAAAGATATTGCAATAATTTAAAAAGGCAGAAAAACAACATTTAGCAGGTATTAAAAATATAGACGCTTTGTGTTTAAATTCCATGTAATCACAGTTTAACATCAAAATAACTGTGAGGTCATGATAATCCATAAACTGATTAATTTTTATGCAAATGAAGAGATTTTAAAATTGTTTAATACAGGGCTGGGATAGATGAAGCAAGGAAAAGATGGCTTCAGTCATGAATTTAATAACTGTAAGTAGAGAAAATACATCTTACAATTGTCCCACAGCACTTCAAGCTTAACAAATCCAAAATTAAATGTAATGTTTCTTCCCCTAACTTGCTTCTGCTCTTGTATCCCTGATCTTGACCTTAGCTGCACCATTATTATCTACTTGTTTACTTAAGCTAGACATTGGGAAGCATTCTGATTTCCTTTTCCTTTTTTCACTCCATGCCCTGACCCTTCCAAACAATCACCAAAGCCTATCCATTTACATCTAAGTGTATCTCTTGTATCTTCTCTGGTTCTCAACTGTGTCTTGCAATACTGTAAAAACTGTCAACTTCTTGTCCCTAGCCTCCTCCTTGCCTTACTATTGATCTTTCTAACACAAATCTGATTTTGCCCTCCATTTTTAAATTTTTTATTTATTTATATATTTATTTTAATTTATTGGGGTGACATTAGTTAATCAGATCATATAGGTTTCAAGTGTACATTTCTGTGATGCATAATCTGTGTATTGTTTTGTGGATTCACCACTCATAGTCAAATAATTTCTATCATTATATATTTGACCCTTCTTAAGAATAGTACAGTGGCTTCTTATTGACTATCTAAGGTTTTTAATTAGCTAGAGTAGCCATACTCAAGAGAGAATATTGAAACTCAGCCATCAGTTCTGATTTATATCTGTGCCTCACCTCTCCTTTTCTTAGTTTTCTTCTACTGGCCTTTTCCTTTTGAATAGAAATTTCACTGGTAATTTCAATACTTTTTGCAAAATCAAGATTCTAGATCTTCTCTTCTCAACTTTTAGCATACCAAAAGCAAGAAGCTATTACTCTCAGTACCATCTTCTCTTTTCAAATTACAGCACCCAAGTTAAGGGGCCACAGTCCATATTTTTAGCTTCTAGGTAGTAATAAAAGAGATAGCCAAGTATCTAATCACTGTATATTGAGCATTGTTATATACTTTGTACTTGTATGCCATTTTTGAGTAATTATTTAGCTCATACTGTCAAGAATGTGGAGGAGGTTATCTCATACTGTGTGATCTATTTATGTGGTTAACTATAGAAATCCAAGAAGAACAAACAATAAAAGTAGGCAGAAACAGAAGCAGAAAACAGGGGAAAATAAAAGTAAATTATAAATACAGCAGAGAAATAAGAAAAAAAAGGGCAAATCAACATTTATTGGTCACTTTCTATTTGCCAACCCTATAAATAGAGTTTTAACATATTATGCTAAACAGAGAATATAGCTGGGAAAGCCATATGAATAAAGATAGGAAGATGTGAAGTTCCCTTCTGCAACCATTTTCCTTTAAATATGCCTAGTGGGCTTTGTGTTTGCTTTTTCCCCAGTTCTAGTCCATTATGGTTGCTATAAGAGAAAGCCATAGACTAGGTAAGGTGGCTTATAAACAAAACAAATTTATTTCTCACAATATTGAGGCTGAAAAGTCCAGGGCTAGTGTCTGGTGCCTGCTTTCTGGTTCATAAATGGCTATCTTCTCTCTGTGACCTCACATGGTGGAAGGGGCAAGGAACCTAGCTCCCTGGAGTCTCTTTTAAAAGCACACTCATTTATAAAGGTTCTATTCTCACTAATCACCTACCAAAGACCCCACATCCAAATACCACCACATTGGTTTTAACACAATTTTTGTGGGAATACAAAAATTCAGTCGACAGCATCAGCTCTTTATATAACTAGAACTTCCTCATCTTATACAGTGTGTCTGTAAAGTCATGGTGCACTTTTGGCCTGTGACCAGTCAAAAGTGCACCATGACTTTACGGACACACTGTATTTTTCAGCCTAAAGATTATTACCTCAACAGAAAGGTTTTCCTTGATCATCCTGATCAGTAGGACACTCTGATACCCTGCCTATTTGCATCTAATATAATAAAAAACATTTATGATTATTTTACCTATTAACTTCAGATTATGAGTTTCATGAGGGCAGGCATCATGCCTACCTTGTCTACCATTGTCCACCCAGTGTCTAGCATAGTGTCTACTATAGAGTAGGGGCACAATAAATATCTGTTGAATAAGTGAATGACTGATATGGTGGTGTAACTCCGGGAAAAGCTCTGTCTCTTCATCCAGTTAGAAGTTATTGATGATAAAAACTCTCCAAGTTTTTGTTAAATTAATAATTGAGTGTTAGCTGCTATATCTGTGCATATTTTATCACTTGCTTGTTGAATAAAGTGTATTTTAACAACAACAATCTATAATATGGCAATAAAATAAAATTCTTCTTAATTCTGATAATCTAACACATTATATTATATATATTAATACATTAATATAACATTATGAATAAAGGTAAAAATGTTATGATAAAGAATATTGTGGATTGGGGAAGTCAGGGAAAGAAGAGATAAGGAAGGAATAGAACAGTATGATATAAATTAAGTAAAGGCTAAAGAATTCTGAATTCTTGATATACAAATACTTTAAGTGTCTTAGTAATTTTGATACAAGGACCCTAGACCAAAAGAAATACCTCAGAGTTCCACTTATTGAGCAATTAGGTCCAAACAACACAGTATATGTTTACACTCTACTTAGCGGTCATTTGAAAATAATACACATAAATTAAAAGTATACCTAATATTTTTACTTTATTTTTAAATAACCAAAACTACTTATGAATGGAATGTGTGTACCTGATGGACACCATCTACCTTCTCAAACCTTGGAATCATATTAGATACTGCCATTCTAATTTCATTTTCACAATGATGGGGGTGGGGGGCAGTTGATGTTTGATCACAGCAACTACCAAAAACCTAGATTCATAAAGACTGTCATCAAATGGAATGTGCAACCTAATGTTGAAACTGAGAGCTACCCAGAGATAGCTGTTCACACTGTATCTGACTTATGTCAAGTATTGTTTTGTTTCCTCAAATATTTTAAAATATCCTATGTATCCCTGTGAATTAGAAACAGCACCAAAGATTTCTCAGGCCATCTCAGGTCTTTGACATCTAGCAGACTTTGATTCAAATATAAAATCTCCTTGTTTCCAACCATGTGACCTTGACAGGTCACTGAAAACTTTCTGAACCTTGGTTTCTTTATCTTTAAAAACACAGATGATAATAATAACATTCAGAGTTTTTGTGGAAATGAAATCAGATGAAAACAAGTATTTACGTACAGCCCCAAGCACATTTTTGGGACAGACAAAGGCTACAATAAGTGATTATTTCCATAACACACACACAAGAAAACGATGTGTTAATCCTGCTTCACCCTCTTAATATTTCTGTGAGTCACTAACTTGTATTACAGAAAACTTCTCACTGGATACCTGTTTACCATGTCCACATTCATAAAGATTCTATACTTTTTCCTCTGTTAGAAGGTTCAGTCCAATATTTTTCTGTAGAGGAAACACATCTTTCTCCTAGTAATAGAGAATAGTCGATTATCGTGGAAGCTTTAATTTATACTAGACCTATATTCCAAAGGGCTCAGACACAAACTTTTTTTCCCCCTTTGGAATTCTGCCTTAGGCTCTCTTTCACTATAGCAGTAGTAGCCAAGAATTAGTTTAAATGGTGAAATGCATTTAAAAGCAAGAAGAAAAAGAAAGAAAGAAAAAGAAAGAAAGAAAGAAAGAAAGAAAGAAAGAAAGAAAGGAAAGAAAGAAAGAAAGGGAAAGAGAGAGAGAGAAGAAAGAAAAGAAAAGAAAGAAAGAAAGAAAGAAAGAAAGAAAGAAAGAAAGAAAGAAAGAAAGAAAGAAAGAAAGAAAGAAAGAAATTTACATTTTGTTGTCCACTCTGTCTCTTCCCCAGGAGGAAATATAGTTGAATAAGCTTATAAAGAGACCCCCATTAAATTTGATTTCCCACCAATAACTTACAGTCTTAGAAATAGTCCCAAAACCTTCACCTACTTTCCCAACATGAACATAATTCTTCCAGCCTCTATAAAAGAATTTATAGAGAAAAAGTCAATAATTTCCTCTGTTTAATAGTTAACATCATCTGTTCTGTGAAGTACACTTGAGAAGTGAGCTTTTCTTTGGGTTAGGGTGGACAATGTAGCATATGCAGTATCACACAGAAAGCCTTCAGGTAAAACAGATCCTAGTTCAAATCCTGGCTCCACCACTTATGAAGTTTGTGACTTGGATTTATGACTTTACCTCTCAGAACCGCCATTTTCTTATCTCAAAAACAAAGATGATAATAATAAATAACTTTAAAATAATAAATAACAATAAAAATAAGATTATTTAAATAACAGATAATATAGTGTTTAGTGTAGTAGCACAGTAGCAGACATGTAATAGTGTCTCCATGACTGATGTTCATCGTTGTCATCATCATTATTTTGTCATAAAGATAAGAGAGTCTAAATGGATCAGTAAAAATCCATTATCCTTGCTTCAGTAGTGTTACTCTCTGCCCTGGTGGGATAGCTCAGGTGGTTAGAGCATTGTCCCAAAGCCCAGAGGTTGCTGGTTTAATCCCCAGTCAGGCGCATACAGGAACAGATCGATTTTCCTGGCTCTCTCTCCCTCTTCTTCTCCCTTCCATCCTCTCTTCCTCTCTCACTAAAATCAATAAAGAAAACATTTTATTTTTTTTAAATAGTGTTACTCTCCCTCGGTCGAGGGCCACAGGACTCGAGAGAAGAGATGCAAGTTCATGATTAGCTGATAACAACCTCTCTTCCTAGTCACTGGGGCTCTTAATTCTTGAGTAGGGCCAGAGACTTGAATCTGAGTCAGACCATAGCTACCATGCAGAGCTGCAGTCACCCTTTTGGGGTACAAGTGTAAAAGTTTGATCTAAACATACAAGATAACTTGATTACTGAATGTCTAAGGAACAAGGGGGAAAAATAGTAAAACCCTTAATTATATTTACATTTCTGTGTTGTACAACTATTTGGTTTGTTATTTTAACTAAAACAAAATGTCAATACTTCTATATTAAGTGTTATGAGAATATTTTAATATTATTTCAACAAATAAGTTATATATGTATAGAGTATTAATACTAGACAGAAATTTTCACTATTTTTTATTATCAGTTACTTTAATTTTATTGATAAATTGAATAAGAACAAGAGAGATGCATGGACTTGCTCAAGGTAACTCGATTAATAAATAGTAAAGCAAGAATAAAATAGAAAAACACCACCTTGTAACTGACATTTTTGAAAGTCAGTATACATTATGCCTTTTATGGTACCATTTATCAAACTTGCATCTGCTTCGGCTTATAAATTTCTCCAAAGATGTGTAAACTTTTATTCTCTGTTCTGCCAACTTAAAACCTTATCATAAGTTTATTATGAATAATTTTTTGGAATAATTTTCAAAATCTACAAAAACACAGATTTTCCCCTTCATCTCCAGTATTTCCAACAATCTCATTCTCATTTTAAATTTCTCATGTTCTCACAGCTGAGCTCGCCAGGAGGTAGCACAGTAAAGGAGGAAATCATTGCAATGGAGCCCAGTAGACCCCTGCCTCCATGCTGGACTGGTCTGTCTTTCTGTGTGAACCGGGGCCATACTGAGTCTCAGAATTCACCTCTACAAAACAAAATGGTTGGACTAGATAATCTTTTCATTTTCTTCTCCTGAGATCTTTAAACACAAAAACAAATAAATCATATATACCCAGGGTTTTCATAGGCAATTTTCCCATATAAACCTAACCAAAAAGAACCCAAAAGGCAGAATTTAAGCCAAGAGTTAAAGAAATGAATGTTTCTCTGCAATACCCAAAGACCTAAGCCTGTCACTATGAGAACCTTAACATTTGTAAGTGCTTCTATCTGATCATTGCTAACAGATTACTTATCAAGCAGGACCCATTTTATTTTTTATCTTTTTGTCCTTAAGTATATTTCTTCTCTGATTTAGTAAAGTATTTCTAAATGTGTTACATTAATGTTCCAAGTACTAATAAATGAAAAAAAATACTGTTTTAAATCCAAATTAACCTAAAGATTAAGTGACAGAAGACATAAAGATAACTGCACTTCATAAATTTACATCAGTATATACATAGACTAGCCATTTTATATCTAGAAAAAAGTGAAAATTTAACATTTTTTTTTCTTCTCTAATGCTTTACCACCACTGAGTTAACTGGGCATAATAATTTAAATTACAGAAGTTTAAAATGTCTGGGTTTTTTACATGTTAATATGTCATTATATAGTTCTATTCTTGTATGGGTTTTGCTCATTACACTGAATGCCTAGATTTAGAATAAAGAATAAGCAGGTTAGGCTGATCATGAGAAAGCTAGAAACCTTTGGAATAAAGCATGCTAGAAAAAAAAAATTGGGATCAGTTGGGAAACAGCAAGAATTAAAAGAGAGGTTGGTAGTAAAAGCAGGACTTATAGGACCCAATTTTGCATTGATATAGCTAAGGATTCAAAAAAAATCCAGTCCGTCAGTAATATACTTTCTTTTAAGAACTCTTAAGAGGGTTCACCCTTTGGAACTACTGCATTTGCTTATATTATAAATATGAATATTCTGTATTATTCATTTGCTTATATTATAAATATGGATGTACTGTATTATTTATTATAATTCAGTCCTGTGTTATAACAAGTTATATCATATTTCCCCAACTAGGTTGGAAATTTCCAGAGGTATGGATGACATTATATCTTTCTTTGGAAACTCTATAGTTCTTTGCACAGTGTGAGACACATAAACAGCATTCAACAAATGACTGATAAATAAATGTACTCATTTAAATTAGAAAAGAAATAATGCTTCCCTCAGAGATACATATGATTCACTTCTCCTTGTGCTCCACAGTGATTTAATTTTTAGAGCCCCGTCTTTAAATCTGAACCAATTAGAGTGATTGCCATCTTGGTTAACCATTGTTTAAATGTTTACTTTCCTTGTCCTATATTATTATATCTCTCAGGATTCTTTTGTTCATCCAGCTAGTGAAATGAGGATTGGGGAGCTTCACCCTTCATTAGCTGAGACCCCTCTGTACCCACCCAAACTTGTTCTGCTAGGGAAGGACAAAAAAGGTAACATTGTGAACCTGATGTGGAAAATATGCCACAAACGCATGTGCATGACGAATCACCAGTTATAAATTATATACACTATAGTCTGTAGAAATATTTTACAATTATCTATTTCTAACACTAATCAATATGCTATCTGTTTTTCATACTTACTTTTCTGTTTTTATAATTGTCATTGTTCAGAGCATTATAATACTCTCCCCTTTACATTTCAGAATCAACTGATGAGTCTGAAGTTGACAAAACTCACTGTCTGAATAACAGTGTTTCCTCAGGCACTTACTCAGACTACTCGCCTTCCCAGGCGTCCTCAGGATCCTCTAACACCCGGGTTAAAGTGGGGTCCTTGCAGACAACAACTAAAGATGCAGTACATAATTCTTTGTGGGGTAACAGGTGTGTTTAGAATTCCCTCTTTCCCGTTACCAAATGCTTATTTTCAGCAACTTTTAACAATGAAACATATTGTCTTTGGAATTTTATCAGTACATGAGTGACATAGAAGACAAAAGGGACAGGTAAGCAAATGTAGTCCCCTGGGATTTCCAAGAGCAAATTAACTCGTTTTACAAAACAGTTGTTTGAGGAAGAGATGATAGGAGATTAACATGTTGAAATGATAGGACAAAAAAAATTTTTTGAATCAAAATTGTTTTCCCAATACTTATTATATGTCTGTAGGCATTTCATGCATATAATGGTGTTATGAATTAAAGTAAGATGCATGTGAAACCCTTATATACCTAATTCAAAGTAAATATTCAATAGAATTTTCATTGCTACTATCATCATTATTTTATCACCACCTGGAAGTCAGAATATAAGTAAAAATATTTCATCTTTCCAAAATTGGTCCTGCTCCATATTTCTTCTGTTTTTACAGATTAAATAAAACAAAAGTCACAAGCCAGATTAAAGTGACTCACCCAAGTAGTATTTTCCCAGGTCTGATTCCCTGGATATATAACCGGTTGCTGTTTTCCACTATACATAATAGATAAAAGTCATCATGTAATATAGTCAGTAACTTTTATTCATATTTTATCATACTATCATTACTATTGGCAGTAAATTCTTTGGTAATTAATAATTAACTCTAATCATTGATGTCCGTGATAATATAAACTCTGAGTTCTTTTTAAATTCATTATTTGTGATATAAGCTGAGATTAACTTTGGTACTTTGGAAAATATTATCTAAATTACTTTTTTAATTAGCAAAAGCACTTAAAAGACTTTTTCTCACTGACAAAAGATATATAATTCAATGTTATTGTGCAAATGGTTTACAATAAATTTAGAAAAATGAGCATCTTCTAGACCTACTGTGGTCACTGATATGAACACACCAATGTCCAAAAGTAATAATATAACATAATATAATATATTGAAATATAGCATAATAAATATTTTCTAGAAAAATTTTCATGAGTATATTTCCTATGCAATAGACTTAAAGTTTCCAATACCTGGATTTCAAATAAATTTTATTTGAAAATGGTTAGATTCATTACATATACCAAGCATTTGTAAGAAAGGTACTCTCAACCAGTAGTTTGGAAATGTCTTGAATCAAAAATTCCAAAACTGGGGACCAGGATTCAGGTGATTCTAATTATCAGACAGGCTATCAGACCATTACTGAAGATCTATATTATTCAATCATTCCATCACTTATTCATTGAAGAAATATATTTTTTAATAGCTACTCTGTGCCACCCATTATGCTAAGCTAAAATTAAAATATAAATAAGTTTCTATTCTAGCAGAGGACACAAGATAATACATAATATATATAATAGGTAAGTAAAATATGTAATATGTTAGAAGTTGATGATTATTAGGGAGAAACTGAAGTTAGAGCATGGTAAAGTGGATGTTTTCGACATGGAGAAGTAATACTCTCTTGATAATAAGTAAAGAATGGGTGAATGACCAGTTAAACAAAGGATGGTGGCAATCTTGACTGCATGTTCTCTTTCTAGCAAAGACCCATTTTCATATTTCTTCTTTCCTCTGTCTTCACAGGATGGCACAATCTTTCCCACAACCTCTTGATTCAAAGCCATTACTCAGCCAGCGGGAGGCCGTTCCCCCGGTGAACCTACCACAGCGTCCCGACCGGCTGCCAATGAGTGACACTTTCACTGACAACTGGACTGATGGCTCGCATTATGATAACACAGGGTTTGTTGCAGAGGAAACCACAGGCGAGAATGCTAACAGTAACCCTCTATTAAGTTCAAAATCTAGAAACCCACCTTCTCACGGACGTAGGCCTTTGATTAGGCAGGATAGGATTGTCGGTGTTCCCCTGGAACTTGAGCAGTCTGCAAACAGACACACGCCTGAAACAGAAGTGCCTCCTCCCAACCCTTGGCAGAACTGGACCAGGACCCCTAGTCCCTTTGAAGACAGGACTGCTTTCCCTTCCAAATTAGAGACAACTCCCACCACCAGCCCATTGCCTGAAAGAAAAGATCATATAAAAGAATCTGCTGAAATACCTAGTCCTTTCTCTCCAGGACTACCATGGGAATATCACGATCCCAATCCCAACAGGAATCTTAGTAACATCTTTTCTCAAATCCACTGCCGCCCAGACTCTTCTAAAGGCATTTCCATTAGCAAAAGCACCGAGAGGCTTTCCCCACTAATGAAAGATATCAAGTCCAACAAATTCAAAAAGTCACAGAGTATCGATGAAATTGACATTGGCACATACAAGGTTTATAATATACCATTAGAAAACTATGCCACTGGAAGTGATCACTTAGGAAGCCATGAACGGCCAGATAAAATGTTGGGACCAGAGCATGGGATGTCTAGTATGTCTCGAAGCCAGTCTGTCCCGATGCTGGATGATGAGATGCTCACTTATGGAAGTAGTAAAGGACCTCAACCACAAAAAGCTTCCATGACAAAAAAAGTCTATCAATTTGACCAAAGTTTCAATCCCCAAGGAGCAGTGGAAGTTAAAGCCGAAAAGAGGATCCCGCCCCCTTTTCAACACAATTCTGAATACATGCAACAGCCCAGCAAAAACATCGCCAAGGATTTGGTCAGCCCTAGAGCTTACAGAGGGTACCCACCAATGGAGCAAATGTTCTCGTTTTCTCAGCCATCTGTCAATGAAGATGCTGTGGTGAATGCCCAGTTTGCCAGCCAAGGTGCCAGGGCAGGCTTCCTGAGAAGAGCTGACTCCCTGGTGAGCTCCACAGACATGGCCATGTTTAGAAGGGTCAGTGAACCTCATGAGCTGCCTCCGAGTGATAGGTACAGCAGACCTCCATATAGGGGAGGTCTGGATCGCCAAAGCAGCGTTTCAGTGACTGAATCCCAGTTCCTGAAAAGGAATGGCAGGTATGAAGACGAACACCCTTCATATCAAGAAGTGAAAGCTCAGGCGGGAAGTTTTCCAGTTAAAAACCTTACCCAGAGGAGGCCATTGTCTGCAAGAAGCTACAGTACAGAGAGTTACGGTGCCTCCCAAACCAGGCCAGTTTCAGCTAGGCCTACTATGGCAGCTCTTTTGGAAAAAATACCATCTGACTATAACTTGGGTAACTATGGTGACAAGCCATCAGATAACAGTGATATAAAGACGAGGCCTACTCCTATGAAGGGAGAGGAGAGCTGTGGTAAAATGCCTGCAGACTGGAGACAACAGCTGCTTAGACATATAGAAGCTAGAAGGTTAGACAGGGTATGTTTGGTATTTCTCTGTAAGAATATCCCTCTTGCCTTTAGTTTTACTTTATTGGCATCTTTAAGTACATGTAGTGAAGCATGAACTACATGAATGAATAGATGATCAGCATTTTATTTATCTTTATATTGTGGGGAAAGATTATAATAGTTTTTCATGGATATGGTTGAATGCTCATTGAGAGTTCCTAACTTGTAGGGGAGTTATCTATCAACTCTAGCCTAAATATTGTTAGTAAGAAAGAATTTCACTTTATAATATGGGATGGTGCTTCAATTGCTTTCTAGCCATTAAGGCAAAATGCCTCCCTTAGGGCACAAAATTATTATCTAGTGACCTAAAGATAATGATTTTTATTGAATCTATAAAAAGGGAGTGTTTTGCCCTTTTTTGAACAGACCCACTTTTATTAAAGTCAGGTCTAATTTGTTTATAAAATTTGCATACAGTTACCACTATGGGACCACTAAAGTTATTACTGCAAATGAGCAATAATCTTCCCTGCAAGAAACAGAAAAATAAAACAAGCAGAGGTTGAATGCCCTCCTACACATGATTTTATTTAATAAGAATCCTGCCATTTAGAATGTTAGTCTTTATCTAGGAAGAAATGTTTAAATTCAAATCTTACTGCAGACAACAGAAATAGAGGCTGTCTTTATGAAAACTACTTTATGAAATGTATGAATTAAAGTGTATGTTACAGCAAAGAAAAGGAAATTAATACCAATTCAGATAAAAATTAAGTTATAATAAAAGATGGAATGCATAGTTATTGAGGAGTAAAAAAAATGTATGGAGCCTAGAATTCTTTTTTGTTGCCTATTAATTTCTCTCTAAGAAAAACCTGGTCTTTAATTTTCTAGAACTGTGATCAGTAACCATCATTACTGAGTATACTTTGTGACTTTGGTATAGAGGGCTTTGTGTGCTGTGTTGACCTTAAAATCTCAAAGCTTCTTTTGTGAAAATAGAACCTTTTCTCATTTCATAGGTTAAAAAGCTCAGTATAAATTGGGAATCTGAGTAATAATACACCATTAGAATGTCTTACTTAATAGTTTTATTTTTTTTATTTGGTGTCCTGCTAAAAGCACAGGTCACTGCATTTATTATATATATTTCCTTAATATTGAATTTGTGTTTTCAGGTGTACTCTTTTTAAATAATTGTATTGTTTGTAGGTCGTGTCTACATGACAAGAAAACAATTATTTTTAGGGAAAGAGTAAACTAACAAATGTGGGTGTGGGTGTTAGTTTCTCAATGTGAAAATTGGTTCACCTTTGCCAAATATTTTATCAGAATGTTTGTTTCAAATAGGTGTGCTCAGTCCCATTGAAGGGAGCTTCATCAAAGCCTCATGACTGGCTGTCAGTGGGAGACACCTGGTCGGTTGTCACCATGCCTTACTTCAAGTTATACCCTCCATGTAGACAGATAACTTGGAGGGCGAAAATATTTGGGGCCAAATAATACAGTACAGTTTGGGAACTCTGGCCTTGTGTAGACACGACCATACGTAACAGGGTAAGATGAAGTAGTCAAGAAAGGTTATAAGCAGCTTTTCAGAGCATTTGTACAATGACTAGTAATTTGTGGCAAACAGGAGTGAATGGAAACAAAGCACACACACAAAAAAAGACAAATTTTGAACATTTAGTACTACCATTTATTTATTGGTTTTTCAGATAAAGGGTTTCTCACCTTTGATCAGAGCTACTGAAAAGTAGGTGGTTCCTCTAATTGGAGCAAGATTTGAAGGGAGAAAGATAAGAGTATGTGGAAGGGGAGTTTGGATCACCAGAAATCTGGAGGTCCTACCTATTCCAGGACCAGATAAATGAAAGTAAACTCAAGTGTTTTCCTTTACTGTGACAGCACCTCCATTTTTAATTAGGTTCCACTTATTCCTTATTTGGTTTTAATTTTCTCACTCTGTCTTTCACTTTTCAAGCAAAGTCAATGTATTAATTCTAAGACATTAAACTGCCTTTGAGTATTGCTTCAAGCCTTTGAATCCTACAAGCTCTTCCTCTTGTTCTATCCAAATAACATTTCTTTCCCCCTCTCAGTTGCATTACTGAGCTATTCAGGCTGTATCTTACTTAAAACTTCCCAGCTGCTCAAAAGGATGAATTCTGAAGCACAGACATGTTATGTAAAACTAGTTTTGATATAGCTGCACCACTGAAAATTCTTTTCAAAATCAAATTGCACCAGACACATAGTGTGCTTCCTTTCCAGTGAAATTTAGTTGAGCACTTTGAACGCTGGAAGTCAAATTGTTATACTGGAAACGATAAGATCTTTGTCCATTCCTCATAAAAGAGAACTGCCTACGGATCTGGACATTGGATAAGCTTTACAGCCCAATGTAATGTTGGTTAAAGATCTCATTCGGTAGTTTAGAGAGGCAGCTCGAAGTACTACTTCTGATAAAAGAGGCTTGTTTTCTCCTCTAGCTTTACCTCAAAGCTCAAGTTTCTACCGCACAGAGCCCCTGTAACTAAGAGAATTTAAAAATGAACCCATATTGTCTGAGACTGCTACTCTTCAGTCTAGAGCACTAGATTGGAGTAATTTTTACTTTAGGGAATCATTCAAGTGCTAGATTGAACTGTTAATGTGTCCTTTTCAGTCTTGACATACTGACATTGTAAAAACTCTGGATGAGAATAAAAAACCCATAACAAATATGATTGGTAGATAAAGCACACCATCAGGAATATAACAGTCTTTCAGTTGAGTTCAGTGAAATTTCAATACTAAAAATCATTTTGCAAATAATGCCCTAGAGTATAGTAGGTGTCAACTATTACTTTTTATTTTGAACTGAGATACAGAGAGGCAGAGTGACAGACTCCCACATGCGCCCTGACCAGGATTCACCTGGAAAGCCCACTAGGAAACGATACTACACCCATCTAGGGCCGTTGCTCTGTTGCTCAGCAACCTAGCTATTTTAACACCTGAGGCAAGACCATGGAGCCATCTTCAGCTCCCAGGGCCAACTTGCTCCAACTGAGCCATGGCTGTGAGAGCAGAAGAGAGAGATAGAGAGAAAGAAGGGAGAGGGGAAGGGTTAGAGAAGCAGATGACCGCATCTCCTATGTACCCTGTCCCAGAATCAAACCTGGGACATCCACATGCCAGGCTGAGGCTCTACTGCTGAGCCAACTGACCAGGGTCACTGTCTATTAACATTCAATAATATTCAGTTTTTTTTAAGTGTACTAAGATAATTTCCGTGTAGTTTTTCAAAATAAGAGAATTAGTTAAACAATCAAATGCTGAATTATTACATTTCCATGATCTGTGGGAAGTGGAGACTGTACCAATGAAAACGATTTTATGACCAGGCATCCAAAATGTCTTAATTTTTTGTGTTTTTTTAATTTATAAATTAAATTTAATAGGGTGACATTGATCAATAAAAGTACATAAATTTCAGGTGAACATCTCCACAAAACGTCTTAATTTTTCAATGAAGTTCTATAGAAAGAAAATAACTTTTAGACACTTGAAATATTTTTGGGAGTGTAGCCAC
This sequence comes from Rhynchonycteris naso, assembly GCA_037038555.1. NCBI lineage: Eukaryota > Metazoa > Chordata > Mammalia > Chiroptera > Emballonuridae > Rhynchonycteris > Rhynchonycteris naso. The sequence goes on along the minus strand of CM072997.1, from coordinate 178,463,827 downwards.
AATTAAAATATCACTAGTTTTTTGTAGTTATTTAGTTATATAAATAGCATTAATAGTTCAAATCATAATTCCTTTAGTTTCACTGAAAGATTTCTCCGATTTAAATGTTATTCTTAAGAAACAAAATAAAAAGTTAGACTATTTGGATCCTCATGCAATTTGTTTGACTGGTTTGACTAACTTATTCAGTAAATTCAGTCAGCCAGTCATAAGATTGAATAAATTTTTTGACTACCTCTTTTTCTGAGTTATTGTAATTAAGCTGAAAGAATAAAGGAGACTGATTTGCCTTTTAACATCACAGTGCACTAGTTTTAAGGCAGAATTAGAAGGCAGTATTTGTCTTTTGTATGCGATGATCTCCTAATGTGAAAGAGACCACATAATTGATAGATTAGCACAAACTATAGTACATTTGTCCAAAATCACTACTATCATGATATATAAAAGACAGATTTTATGCCTTTGAGTTAGCAGAAAAGGTAAAACAGAATGTATCTTCGCTTTTTGTCTTTTCTGTAGTTTTGGATGGTATTCATTATGTGCATAACTAACACTGTTTACTGTATGCTTCTGTCTGATCAAGTGCATGTTTTAAAAAGGAAGTTACTGTTTGCTCGCTTAAAGTTAAATGTTATAAATTTAAACATGTTCATGTAATAATCAATTTGTTGAGCATGTGTTCACGCCTTGTCACATGATTATTTCCTCTACTCAGAATGCTGCTTACAAACACAACACAGTTAACCTTGGCATGCTGCCCTATGGAGGTATTTCAGCAATGCATGCAGGCAGAAGCATGACTTTAAACTTGCAGACTAAGTCTAAATTTGACCTACAAGAACTACCTCTTCAGAAAGTAAGTATGGATTGCCCTACATGTGTCAGCATACCAAAGCCAATTAATGTTGTTTGTTCACTTAATGTGTTTAGGCTGTACATACACCCCTGCTTTATAGACTCTCATGGGTTCATAAAGCACAGGGGCAAATAATATGGAGCCTGAACTCTTCTTATGTGCCTAGTGAATATTTGTAGCTGGACTGATTATCAGATTCCTGCTTTACAGCTTTGCTTTTTGGATTGAGCAGGTACATGGCTTTATGTTTTGCTTTAAAACTCATTTTTCATATTGTCAATTTTCTTTTTCTTTTATTCTTTGTTTTCTTTATATTCATATATATATATATATATATATATATATATATAGAGAGAGAGAGAGAGAGAGAGAGGGGGGGGGGAGAAATAGTCCTATCTTCACTTACTGATCTATTCTCAGAACAGAGCTACAAATTATTATTGGATTTCTGTTGATTCCTTTGGAAAAGACAGAGTCCTAAGTTAGCAGGGAAATTAAGTGATTAACACTTCAAAATGCTTTTTCAGCCCATTTTCTTTGCAGGAAATATTACACAGAAGTAAAACATGAGAAACAAGTGTGTGGCTTTGCGAGCAAATTGTTACTCATCCTAGGCTAATGCAAAAGTAACAAGTTCACATAATTTTAAAAGAAAATGTAGGCTCATTTGAAAGAAAATGCACTGTAAAAGGAAACATTTCCCTTGTCAAAAAACCATTTCTGCTTGTTTTATTCAGGCAAAACTAAGAATGCATATTGTACCTGTTTAAATTGATTAATACCTTCTGTCTTGGTTACATTTTAATGGAGATCAATGAGTCATTTTTTCATAATATGTCATTATGACTTTATTATTAATGTAGTCATTAGCCTTGTAATTTTTCATGGAAAAAGCAATGCAAAGGGAGGATAACAGAATTACAATAGCCTCCAAACACTTCTCTCTTAATAAAATTCAGGACCATATGGAACAAACTCCTATCCTAGCAAAATGAGGGTCAAAAAACCCTCAAATTCATGTTTTATTGTCAAGTTAGTCTGAATAATAATTCCTAACTCTGGATTGTTTGCTTCCAACTGTGAGTGAAGGAATAAAATCAAAGAGCCATTTATAGTCACAGCTCTATCATTACTTTGGAAAAGACTTACTAAATTAAGAACATTTGAATGGTATTTTCTTTTCCTGTCCTCAGTCTTGTGTTGCAGGACCAGTGGTGTGCAGGTAACTTTTTCTTGGGGAGAAAAACAACTGCCATGATTTGTAATGTTTGCCAATGTCATTGAAATAAACACTCCCTCTACAGTCAATGTCAAAGTACTAACTTAACATTGCTTAACTCAGAACTGGGACTTGAGTACAAATAGTTCTTGTGAGCTTCAACATATTACTATCAGCAAGACTCTTTTCACTGGAGCCTCAACTCTAATGGCCCTGTTCTTCTTGTTCTCTCAAATGCCCAAGGCTCTCATCCTCAGCCCTAACAAAACCAGTTTTCAAAAAGGCCTTGAAATTTATTTGCACTAAGTAATAGATGAGAATCATTATTTTAATAGGTACCTTTCCTGGAGGGCTTGACAGTTAACAGAAATCAAACCCATAAACTAAAATGATGGGACTTCAGAATTCAGTGATATTAGAGAAGTCTTGCCATGAAAGAAGCTGTTGCTTGAATCCCTTGAAATTATACCCATTGAATAGGGCCATATTTTGCCTAATTTTAGTCCCTTTTTTTACTCATCAGTTTATAGAATAATGCTGATATATTCCGTGTCTGTAAATTGGCACTATACTTTGAAGCACTCATTCTGAATATCTAAAGTATCTCTACCTATAATTTATGTACCTCGGTACTGCTATATTAATTTTCTGATGTTGTTTGGGGCACTCTAGAGAATAGATTCATTAATGATTACTACAGCTTTAGGGTAGTCTATAACAGAAATATTGCAGAGTTATAATATTAGAGACTCTTCAACCTTCCTCAGTTGGGCATAGAAATGACCTAAAGAAATTTCTATGCCCAACTGCTCTTTGGAAGCTACATTAAACTGCAAACCAAGAATAAAAGAACTATTGAAAAACTCCACCAGAAAATGAATTAGCATCAATACCATATTATCCACAGAGAGAGAGAAGGCAGGGGATGAAAAAGGAACACAGACAGGGCAAGCATTCTTTTACCATAAAAAGATTTTATGACCCAAAATTATCAGTGGAGGGCCTCTAGAGTTTAGGCCTTTAGGCAGCTGGGAAAGCTTTCTACCTTGCCACCAGTGCAAACCCTATATCATGTGTGGGCACTGGGTGATGTTTATTTAATTTTGAGATGACTCAGCCTCTCCTTCCTCCCATGGATTTCAGTCTAATTATCTGCCCCTTCACCTTTGTGTGCCAGTACATCTGTTCTCCAGAGCTTTTTAAATTAGAAAATTTGTTTGGTTTTTCTGCCAAGCTTTCCCATTACCCTCTTTTAAGATACAGCCTCTCAGATTCACCCTTTTTGGATCCACCGACTATTGTTGCTGACTGGTCCCATGCTGGAGGATTAGTTTCCCTGAACTCTTCTCTACAGGAAGGTAGATAGACAAAATTGATTTTCCTTTGATCTCCAAATTTATAAAAGTCAATTTCATCATTTTTGTCTAGCTAATCAAAATAATAAAAATTAATATCATATATTTATGATTTATTTGCAGCCCCTAAATGTTTGTTATCTATAAGAATTCCACTAAAATATAAAATAAGATCAATTTATAAACACAAGTTGTTCATTCTACCACAGAAGTCTAGAACTGTCTTTTTGTTCATAAAATTCCTGAATGGTAACAGTGGCCATCTCTAGTTAGGTGCTATGGCAAATGACTCCAGGGTGTGTCCTAAAAAGAATGCATGATGATCCTAAGGAATCTAAATTAACATTTCCACGTATTAGAAGTTAAGCACGGGAAAGAAAGTTGCAGCATACTTTTGTGCAGTGTTGCCTTCCCAAGGGAATATTCAGGGGCTGAAATCCAGACTCTTACCATGCTCTAGTTTGCCAAACCTTTCCTCCTGCAGTTAGAAGAAAGGAGCACCTTTTCTTATTTCTTCTATCACACTGAGACAGTTTTTTTGTGAGTTATGTACCCAGAGAAGGGGGCCATTTTGTGATTTCTACCATCCCCACATCTTTATTTGGGTAATTGACAGAAAGGCACCATTTGTGTGGGCTGAGATCTTAAGTCAGTACATTATTTCTTTCTTGATTTGGGTTTTGTTTGTTTGGTTTTGTGGGGGGTTTTTAGTTACCGAACTATATCTAGTTTTTTTCTCTCAATATTCTTTAAACAAATTTGTAGTAAGCTAATTAAATGATAACTATTAATGAATGAAGTATTTACACAGTGAATATTCACATGGACAGAAAGGGCAGACTCTCCCAGATTTTGCTACATGTTTTGAATATTTCTAATGTTTTCATATTTATTATATACCAGATGGAGTATTATATATTTTTCATGGATTAAAAGCTAAATATAAGTCTTCAATACTATAAACAGTAAATTACCTTTTCTAATGTAACTTTATGGAACCTCTTAAGATATTAAAAGAATGTGTATAAATACAACAAAATTAGTTTGATAAATTTAATTTTCTTTAATTTATTGATTATTCCAGTTTCCTTTAAAAATTAATGGTACTTGGCCTCACCTGTGGTGGCGCAGTGGATAAAACGTCGACCTGGGAACACTGAGGTCGCCAGTTCAAAACCCTGCACTGCTCTGGTCAAGGCACATATGGGAGTTGAGCTTCCAGCTCCTCCCCCCTTTCTCTCTTTCTCTCTCTCTCTCTCACTCTGTGTCTCCTCTCTAAAAAAAAAATGAATAAAATAAAAATTAAAAAAAAAAAATTAATGGTACTTATGATCAAAACATTTAAGACATAAATCAGCTATTAAATTATAAAACTTTCATATTTTCTATCTATTTATTTATTTATTCATTCATTCATTCACTTATTCATTTATCATTTATTGACTGCCTCTCCAAAAAGCATTTAGGGCGACTTTCTATGATGTTATTATTGGTTCCATGTGCTTCTTCGGATGTGTTCTGTTGTAACTGAACTTAGCTATTGTCTTGAAATTTTATGTTATCAGAGAGAAATATAATACAGTTGACCCTTGAACAACATGAGTTTGACATGCATGGGTCCACTTATAAGTGGATATTTTTCAGTAAATACTGTAAATGTATTTCCTCTTCCTTATGGTTTTCTTAATATTTTATTTACTCTAGCTTATTTTATTGTACAAATACAGTATGTAATACATATATATAACATACAAAATATATGTTAATCAACTGTTTGTGTTATTGGCAAGGTTACTGGTCAAGAGTAGGCTATTAGTAATTAAATTTTAGGAGAATTAAAAGTTGTATGGGGATTTTTGACTGCACAGGAGTTGGCACCCCACCCCAGGTTGTTCAAAGTTCAGCTGTATTGTAAAAGGTCAATTCAAACTACCATTTTTATTAGCCAGATTAATGGTAGAATAAATAAATATTTTGATAAAGTAAAGAATAGGCTTCATTGAGAATCTACTATGTACCTGATACCATGAGGTACTTATGTTTTCATACAACCCTCACATAAATCCTTGTATAGTTGAGAAATCTGAGGCTCATGTGTCACAGAAAAGAAGTCACCTGTATTTTTACTGTTTTACTATTGTAACTCCTGCACCTAGCATAGTAGCAGCTAGAATTTGAATCTGACTGTGCTTGGCACCCAAGTCCCTGCTGTTTTTACTATATGAAAATGCCTTCTCAAATGTTTGTAAAACCTGACATTTCCTTAGAACATAACTCATAACAATTGATAAAGCTCTTCTATAGACACTATTATCTCATGTCATCTTCATTACAATCCAGAAAAGTAGATATCATGGGATGAAGAAAAGAATACATAAGTGGAATATATTAATTCATTCAAAACATATCATACCTTATATGCTACAGATACATGCTTTCTTAGTTCACTGAGCTTAATAAATGCTAAGTGTTACCTTGCACTTTTTAAGATCCACTTGCACTTCCTGAGACTCAGCATTACCAAGAAATATTTTTGGTAGCAGTGAAAGGCCAAAGTTTGTGAACCCAAGAATATCATAAATTAATCATCCATGCAACTGCAGCCTCACAGACATGCATGAATAAGGATGAAATCAATGGCCTTTTCTAATTCTCCATCTGCAGGTGTCCAGCCGCCACTGTAAATAATGTGGTCTCTTCTATGCTGTAGCAATTGATAATTTGTTTCCTTTTCTTTTCTTTTCTTTAAACTTCTATCACCATAATATGTATAAAGCATAGCACCAACTTCTAATTGGCTTATTAAAACAGACAATAATATAAATTATAGTTTCAAGGGAAGGAACACTAAAACTTTGGAATATAGGTATTAACTAATCTTTTCATAGAATTTTGCCTGAAAGAAGATGGCCTCAGTATCTGTTTTATTAGTTGATACTCATTCCATTATATTTTGAATTACATAAATTTAGATAGCAATGCTTGCACCTAAACTATGTTAAAATTTCAAATGTCTTTTCTTACTGGATCTATGCAAATAACTCAAGATTAAATAGAACCAACATTTTATATGCATTTATTCACCCTAGTTCTAAGGGTTACTTACTTGATACCATTTTTTTTTCTTAAAACAAAGCAAGATTATGTAGCACCTTGGGATAATTTATGCTTATAGTTTCTATTAATATTGCTGCATTTATTATTGGCTACCTACTCTCAAGAAGACCCTGTAACTTTCTAATTGTGCAGAATTTTTTATCTTATAATCCACATACATTTTTATAGACAGTAGTTAAAATTACCACAATAATGTTAATATTCATACAGATGTTTCTTCATCATTATAATAAAATGCTGGTTGAAAAATAATCTGGATATTACCTTATCACCTTCATATTGAACCCCATGATATTAGAATAATTTAGATCCAAGCTTGTCATATATTTGTTTTTATATCTACCTTTTTTCAAAAATATACAGGAAATGAATAATATAACAATAATTTCACTGGAAATGATTTGGGGGAAATTTTTTAATTCATTTTTGAATCTATGCTAATGCCTTTCATAAACTATGTGACAATTACTAAGCAAGAATACATTCTTGAGTTCTTAAGGGATACAGCCCAAGACCTTTACAAAGAGCCGAAGTCTAATACCATGCTTATATAATTTCTCTGACAAAATGCAATAAGTGAATTTCCCAAGCTTTTATTTCCCCCATCAATTAGCAGACAAAAGCAAAGTCACTGGACCAGATAAGTTCTTTTATATATGAATTCTGTATATACACATATATTCACATATGGACACACATACAACCACATGCATGAACACACTTATATACATGTTCATGCATACACAGACACATACAGATATATGTAGACACACATAAGCATGCATATTAATGCACATTTATGTCTCAGCAAAATTAGAAATTACTTCCTTCAATAGACATGTGTGATCGTTCATAGCACGTAAAATCATAAATGTTAAATCTACAAATGTCCACAGCAATGTTTGGGACTGGCATCCATCTATTCTGCAAAACTTTTGCCAGCATTATTAACTTTCTTAAATAATTATTTTATTTTTTGCCTATTTAAACTGGCCATTTTCTCTATTATTTTGAAATATTAAAGAGCTACAGAATTTCGAAGCTGAGAGAATGGCACAAGGTGATGATTTTCTATGTCTTTTATATTTAATTGATTATATGTGGTGAGGATAAGAGGATTTCTTTTTAATCTTTAAAGTTTCTATATAAAATGTCTAGAATGTGGTACTAAAAATAATTGAATGAATAACTGAACTTCATTTTGGTTATTTTCTTTGAAATAGTGAATTTCTACAATAATAACTTCATTTTTTAATGTTTTTTAATTGTTTCATTTAACCTTATATAAAGTTTTAACAGCTGAGCAGCTTAGTAGTATTTTATCAAAAACACAGCTTAGTAGCATTTTATCAAAAACAGTCTTTTGTTAATAGCTATAATACTTTTAGAAAAGAATGTAAACCTACCATATAATTCTCTTTTGGGTTTTCCTTCCCAAACATTAATAGTTTCCATCATCTATGTCTGCAAACTTAAGTTACCCCTATGGTGTCTTAATCAAACACAAAAATATCAGAACATTCTTGAAATTGATAAAAAAAAAAAAAAAGGCTTTAAGGCAATTTTTTAATTTTGTTGTCTAGTGAATGTATTTTTCTTATGTGTCTGCATGTTTATGTTTTTTGTGGTTTTTTGGCCATAAAATAGAGAAAGTGGTATGGTTCCTAATCCTTATTTTTAGAAGAAAAAGATTAATTTTTAAACTAATGAAGAGCCTATATCATCATGATATTAATAATTTAACTAAAGGTTTTTAGTCTCTTTTTTTTCATACCAGAAAGAATTTTGCAATTCTCAGTTGCTCTCTGTGAGTAGGAGTCATGTCAAGCCAGCTAAACCAAGTTTAATGGAGGGAATAGAATGGGGGTGTTGTGGAGGGGGAAAAAATACCTTGAATAATGGCCACTTTTCAAAAACCTGTGTTGCACAGACCTAGCTAGATGAACACATTTATGATCCCACTTCAATGGCAAAGAAACCAAGCCAGAAAAAACATGGGCCAATAATGCCTACCCTGAATAATTACATTTTAACTGCTTAATTTTAATAATTTGATTTGTCATATTTTAGTATCTAGAAAATTTATGTGTAGATATTTGCACACATGTAAATCTGGAAAAAGTAAAGACTAGTGAATTAGTGCTTAAAGTCAGACAGATGGACATTGAATAGTTATTCAGTTATTTTAAAGTAATATATACTTTAAATGTGTTGTCTCCACTTGATTTTTAAATAAACACGAGGAAATTCATTCTTAGCTAACCCAGGAGCTCCAATTCAATACCTTTTCTTTTTTCTTGTTTCACACTTTCTGATAAGCTCATGAAAAAAAAATGCATGTGACCAAAGTAGAAGAAGAAAATTGAGTTATCTCCTTACATTTCACCATATTCATTAGACCTTAAGAAAGCTTCATCTAGTGTCATAATAAGTCCTTTTTCAAATAGTTAAAAGCAATGCTTTTTAAAAATGAATGCTGTCAGAATGTAGATAGGGTGGTTATATAATCATTTTCTAAAGGAGAACAACTAGGACTATTTCATATGTAATCAGAGGTAGCCTAGCAAGCAACCCATCTCTACCATGTTGTAAAGAGAATGATCAAATTCTCCCAATCGAGGTTTGAAGGCCAACCTCACACAAAGTAGAGCTGCACATACATGCTCTAACCTGGCCTTATTTGTCTGTAGTGATCTTTCAAAACATTTGCATAAAATAGAGTAGGAAACACTAAACATAATATCTCACCCAGAAGAAGTCCCCAGAAAATCAAGTAGCTAGTACCCGTGTATCCTATTGGTTAGAGGAAGAGAAATTTTTTGTGAAAAGTTAATCTGCTTTTGGAAGAAAAATATTTTCCATGATATGTGATTACTTGTTACTACTCACAGGAATTATTATTTGTTAAAAATAATACACAGTAAATCAGAGAAAAATCAAATATATATGAAGAATTTAAACTTTAATGCATAGGTGACCTATATAAACAAATTTAGAATTAAAAATCATGATTTATTTACACTGTGATTCTAATAGTACAATTTTATTTGTTGCTTTAATTTTTCCCTCAAAGTTATCTATAGATAATGTCATATAACCATGAATCTTACACTATGCTAGTGTTAACACTATATTGGATTAATGTAAGACATATGCAGAATCAGTATAATCTTATAAAATTTGTTTTACATTATGATTTGGAATATTAGAATTTACATACTAGGTTTATATTGTTTCAATTTGTACTCTAAATGGTAATACCATAGTAAAGAAACAACCAAGTTTTAAATGTTCTGGTTTTATCAGTTGGCTAATATTATTCTAATTATTTTTTTTCAGGTACTGTAATCTAAACTTTTCTTTAAAATTTGGTAAATAATTCTATGATTGTTATTTTAATTGAATTTCTCACTGCTTCTGAAAAACTATAAATTTAAATTTTTTTACTGAGTAAAAAGTGTATCATAATTCTTCCAGTTCAGGATATATGTTTCCTATAATCAAACAAAATTAATTTTACCATAATTGTTAGGAACTCTTCAGAAAGCTATGATAAACTTCTATTACATCACTAAAGAGTGCCATACCATTTTTGCAATAGACCCCGTCCCAGCAAAGCAACATTTTAGACAGTGGACAAGAAGATGCATCTCCTAGTGGCCAGTGGAATCCTTACCCTCTTGGGAGGCGGGATGTACCTCCGGACACCATTACTAAAAAGGTAACCAATTTTAAGTTAATGACACAAACCATGAACCTTGCACATATATTGTAATATGTAATCCATATCTTATGTCTTAATATCATTTCTAACTTTAGAAATAATTTAGGCTAAATATTACCTCACTATAAGAAGACTGGTTAACTATAAGTACATTGAAAAGAATGAAAAATGAACATTGCCAAATGTTCAGAACTGGTAATAAGTTTTTATAAACATTTGTGGATACTAGTACCTCTCACTACTGCCTGAGGCCCACCTTTGAAGTGTAAGTATAGGAAGAAGTGTAACATTTAATTCTGACTCTCTGGGCTTCAGCATTATAGTGTAGCTAATTTACATGAAATGAAATCTGAAAAAAGAATCGATTAGTGTTTCTAAAGTCATAGTTGTTCATTCATCCAGTCATTCATTTAATAAACACTTAGTGAGCCAAGCAGCACTATGTTGTGAGCAGTCGCTAGATACTTGGGCACAAAAATTAATAACATATGATGTCTGACCTCTAGGACTTTTTAGTCTAATGAAGAGGTTGAGTGATAAGTAAGTAATAATAAGACTATATGTTAAGATGCCATAAAGAGTTTAAAAAAGACTGTGAGGAAAGATAACTGCAGAAGATATGAGAGACAAAGGAATAGTAGTATTGCAGAATATATTTTTTAAACTACAAATCAGTAAGAAAAGACATACAGTGCAATATTTTAAAAATGGTAAAATATATGGAAAATTAGAAGACTAAATAAATATTTTAAAAACTTAATCTTTTAATTAAAAAATGCAAAAATGTTATTTTATTGTTTTATACATGCTAAACTTGGAAAATTAGTCTGAAAAATTGAGGTTGTTTGCAGATATAAAAGCAATGGAAACTCTTTTATATTGCCTGTAGAAATAAAAAGCACAATCACTTTTGTAACAATTTAACTTATAAAGCTAAACATGCGCATACCCTACATTAAAACAATTTTCTTCCTAAGATATTATTCTAGAAAACTCCTGTGCATGTTATTCAAGATATTTGTAATGTTTAGAATAGTTGAAAATTAGAAAAACTCAATGTCTACCACCAGGAAAGCGTGTACATAAATCTTTTATTCACACATAGAAATATTTTGCAGCATGGAAATTAGTTAACAATAATTATGATAAAGTGTTTAAGTTGTAAAAATGTAATTTGAGTGAAAAGCAAGTTTCAGATGATTGCATACATCAAAAATAAGCAAAATTAAAATATATTATTTAGATATAAGTACATGAGTAAAAAAACTAGTTTTATAAGGGAATGGTTAATAAAAATTAAGGATTATTGTTATCTCTAAAGAAGTAGCTGGGCCTGACCAGGCATTAGCTCAGTGGATAGAGCATCAAACTGGGATGTGGAGGACCCAGGTTCAAAACCCCAAGTTTGCCAGCTTGAGAGTGGGCTCATCCAGCTGGAGCACAGGCTCACCAGCTTGAACTCAAAGGTCGTTGGCTTGAACCCAAGGTCACTGGCTTGAGCAAGGGGTCACTCGCTCTGCTGTAGCCCCCCCTCACCGATCAAGGCACATATGAGAAAGCAATCAATGAGCAACTAAGGTGCCACAACAAAGAATTGATGCTTCTCATCTCTGTCTCTTCCTGTCTGTCCCTCCATCTGACTCTCTCTCTGTCTCTGTCACAAAAGAAAAAGAGTGAAAGAGAGAGAGAAGCTGGGGATAGTATGAAGGAGGAAACTGGTATTGTTGGTACTGTTCTATTTAAGTTAAATTATGGTTCTTACACTCTAGTTCTTAAGTTCTTGAGTGCTCGCTCATCTTGTAATTGTGCTTCATGACTTACATGTACACTACATAATCGCATACTTTCTTCGTAACTTAGGTGATGATTTTCCCCTTGATAGTGACTTCAGTGCTTTTTAAGATATATATTACATATCAAATTATTTAGCCAAAATAATTGTTAACACCAGGTTTTCAGGTGTCACGCATGTTATTAATCTGCCTCTTGAGCAACATTCAGCATTTCAGATAACTATAATATAGTGTGATCAGTGCTGTGAAGATGGGACACAGTGCTATGAGGACACCTGGTTCATAAAGATACTAAAGAAAGTTGAGAACAAAAAGTGGTGAAAAATAAGACTGGAGGGATAAGCAGAAGCCTTATCATGATGAGCTTTATTGTGAAGAAAATGGGAAGGGAAATATTGAACTGCTTTGTCTGTTTGTTATTTTCTTTTTTTTTCCAAGTGAGAGGAGGGGAAATAAAAAGACAGACTTTCCACATGCGCCATGACCAGGATCCACTGGCAACCCCTGTCTGGGGCCGATGCTCTGCCCATCTGGGGCTTTGCTCCCAACCGAGCTATTTTTAGTGCCTGTGGAGCCATCCTCAGTGCCCAGGCTGATGCGCTTGAAAGAGTCGAGCCATGGCTGCAGGAGGGGAAGAAAGAGAGAGGGGTAGGGGTGAAGAAGCAAATAGTTGCTTCTCCTGTGTGCCATGACCAGGAATCAAACCTGGGACATCCACACACCAGGCTGACACTCTACCACTGATCCAACCAGCTGAGGCCATATTAAACTGTTTTAGACAAGGCAAAAACTCCATTAAATTTTCCTTTAAAGAGCACTGATAGATTTTCAGAAAATGAATTGGAAAGGAGAAAGACTAGAGGCAATTAAACCAGCTAAGAAACTTCAATTATAATCCAGAGGAGACTAGATGGAAGCAACAGATGGTAGAGAGAAATGCTTAGGTTAAATATATTTTTAAAAGTTAGACTGGATATAGGGCATAAAAGATATATGATCGTACCAAGATTGACAACCAGGATTCTAATTTGGGCAAATGAGTGATGACATGCTCTGAGATGGGAATTCCAAAGAGAGTAATAGAGGGAAGTGAAAGAGAAAGAGGGCTAACATTTTAATATGTTGATTTGCTGTATTGTTGGGGCATCCAAGTGGAAATGTTTAGTGGATATTTATATATCTTTATCTGAACTTCAGGAGAGAAATTTTAGCTGGAGAAACAAACTTAACTATCATCAAATTAAGCCGTGAATAAGATAGATGGATAGCATAGAACTCCCCGGGACACGAACATTTAAATGCTGTTTCTAGGAAGAACAGAAAAGGAATAGCCACAAGATTTTTTTTCAATAGGGTTCTTACCATTGCAAGTTATAGAATATTCAAGGGAAAGAGCCTTGAACACTAAGGAAACACTTAGCTAACATGAGAAGCAGTCAAATATAAGGTAAGGCTTAGATTTAGTTTTCCGTTATGTAATTTTAAATACTTCTTTCACTCTTCCATTCATATTGTTTCTTTTTATCCTAAAATTGGTTTCTCTCATTGCAGAGTAAATAGAGACAGAAACCTAGAAAACTCTTAAAATAAGTTTTCTTTTGAAAAAAAAATTATGGTGGAATCTAGAAGGGGATCTTTAAGAGGCAGACACCTGATCATATATAAAGGCTGATAGGGAAAAGCCGTTAGTGAAGAGGAAGCTGAACATCTCAGGCAGGAAAGCAAGGAATCTGCTTCTCTATGAGGAAAGAGGAGAGGATGAAACTGATGGCAGGCAATCAAAGGAGTACCTATCAGAATCTATGGCCGATTGCGTGACCAAAGGAGGAAACCATAAGCACATACAGAGCTGCAAAAGACCACTGTAATTTTTCCATACAAGGAAAAACCTTATTCATTTATTATTCTAGGAACTAAGAGGTGATTACACTGTACCTCCATACATCCACTTTACATGAAATTTATTTTCAGAGTCCATAATGTTATGTTTAATCATACTATCAATACAAATCATGATGATCATTTTCTTGCTTCTTCATGTGTTTCAGAACTCCATGCAATTCCATATTGATTAAATATTTGTGGGCTAGTTAATCTTATTAAATGCTAGAATAATTGTTTAATCTACCTGAAAACTTTATTAACCTTTTATATTTCTTTACAAATATGAAATAATATTTGTCTTTAAATTTTTATCATGTCTTTCATGTGTAAGCTCATTTGTATATTCTTCTTACTATCCAGATAAGCATTTTCTGACTACCTCATGGTATAGTTCTGAGATTTTAGAAGCTATAAGTAGATATATCTATCTATTAACTCACTGAGTAGAGAGAATAAAGAGTGTTTTAAACATTCAAATTTAGTTTATTAGTGTGTGTCAATTGGATATATCAAGTTAGTATTCAGTGAGAATAAGTTAAAGAAATAAAAAATTGGTAATGAGATTATTTTCCTAGGCTTCAGGATTTACCACATAAGTGTGAAAATTGTACTGTTATTTTGGGGGGGTTATATTTTATTCTATAATTAATGTCTTTTTATTCAGCATTGCTTTTGCAGTTGGCGTGAAATGGGCTAGACAGGATATGAGTAGAAAATTAGAAATCGAACTACAAATAGAACAGAGAATCAGAAGATAAGTGGTGAAGAAGTCTTAGCTGGTACACCATTTGAGATATTTTTTCAAAATCTCTACAGTTTTTTCATCATTATCTCTGTGCCTTGATATGCTACTATGATGCTACTACTACTATAATATCACTACTGTGTCGTACCAGTACCATGATACTACTGTGATCAGAAACTACTGTGACATTGCAGACTCGGTGGGAAATTTCTTTTAGAAAGGCTATCTTCCAGCTATCCCAGCTCTCTGGTTTAACTAATATTGGTAATACTCATGACTAGCAAGCAGTACTCCAAGTACCACAGTAGAGCTAAAGTAGGTACGCTCCATGCTGTGGATCTAGAGATTGAGACACATAAAATAATTAGATGAAAAGTGTTTTTCTATCAGAAAGAACTTTGTTCCTGTATCTGACACAGGCCTATGCACCAGAGTGGCGGGCCCATGGCAAAATATTAAGGGTGTTAAATCTGGACTTAATTTTTTAATGGTGTGGTAGAAGGTGTTAGTTAAATTTTCTTTTGTTGTGTCAGTCTCCAAATTTTCATATTCTGATTTCTATTCATTCAAAAAGTCTGGGAATCCCTGCTAGAACATGTCACAGATATGTAAATCTGCTCCTGAATTCAAAGCAGTGATACTAGAGTACTTTAAGAATTGCTATTATAAACTACAGTGCTTTCAGGAGGATTTGTATTTTAGAGTCCTTTCACATCCCTACCTCCATTGCCACAGTCGATAGGATTATTGCCACAGTCATCATGGTAAGAACTATTTGTACTGTATGTTTAATACTACTCTCTGCCAGGCTTAGTGCTAAATGCTTTCATGCATTTCTTCCTGTAATCTTCACAACCACCCTATAAGGTAAGCAGTATTATTTTTATCCACTTCATGAAAAAAGAGACTGATTTACGTTTTCTCAGTTAGAGACTTAAAGTTTACGTTAAGTTACTTGGCAAGAGCACAGATCACACAGGTGACTAAATGTTTTAACCTACATGTAATAGAAAAGAGTATAAATATAACACTATAAAAAATGAAAACAATTTTCATTTTAAACTCAGACATTAGATGATTTGGTGGAATCCTCCATAGGAATGACAAGACTTTTTTCCCTGATTCTGAAACGACAGACCCTTTTTAAAGTACTGAGAGTCTTAAATAGGTTAAATATCTCCAAGGAGATTTGAAATTAAAGGGTAGTGCTGTAAGGCTTTGTGAAAATGTTGCAGCAGAAAACCAATGCAGCAAAAAATGATATATTAAAACAACGGAAGCAAAGTATTTCCCATCTGGATAAAATAACAAAGAGACTTCAAAATCCTGATGATATTAAATCTGAAAACTCTTTAATATGTAAGGGCTAGACAGTCAGAGATCTCCTTTGGCATTGTCCCTTAAGCATGACTCTCCCTCCCCAAGTGTTTGTTCTTCTAGGCATGACTTGGCAGTTAGAATAATAAAGATCGTAAAAACAGTAAACATCGGGAGAGATGTAGTTGAGGAGAAAGTATTGAAAATGCAGCTAAAACACGCAGCTAATTTAGTCTTGGCTCACCGACTTGCCCTTAGGCGGTACTCGTGGGTGGTTTTCTTACATCTCCAGCGCTGCTCCCCAGTTGCTCATCATCTCTGAGTTATGCCTAGGAACTCATTATGAGAGATTAAAAGAAATTTAAAAGAAATATGCAGGGGGTTTTGCTAATTTTCATGTTCTTTTTATTCTTTCTTTTGCAGGCCCCCAAATTGGAATTTTTACTTTTTTAGACCATATTAAGAATTTGTTTTAATTTTTAAGTTTCTGGGGAAGAATATTCATTCTAATTTTAATGTTGGCATTTGTCATATTTCTTAGTACAGTACAATTTACCGGGGGTAAGGTTGTACATATTTAAAAGATAAGGCCTAAAATATCTTTTGAAAATCTTAAGTTGATTTGCTGTTAACCGTATGACCAATTCATCATTTCTGTTTTAAAACAGCTAAGTCATAATTCCTTCTGGAATTGATTTTTCACTGCGAAACAAGTCAGTCTGTTGCAGCAGTAACAGCTAACTTTTAAGCAGTAAGAATAAACTGATGCCATTTTTAAATAAGTAAATGTTTAAAAAGTACTTTCTTTAAAAATCATCTTAACCTGTACATTTCACAATTTAAATAAAAATGTTTTATTATTTGCTATAAAATTTTAATCTAAAATGTAATCAAGGTTTAGTCATAGAAATTTAGTTTTCTCCATACCTCTTGCCATTAAGAACAAATATTGTTATCAGTACCAAATGTGGAGCTGGAATAATCATAGCTACAATTCTTGGTTTTTATCATTTAACTGAGACTGGGCAATAGTGCTATTGGAATTCCTTACACCAAAGGTGGAGGGGAAAGTAGATGTAACTCATTTACATAGAAATAGAGAAAAGTCTGGGATGGATAAGAAAGAAGTGAAGACTTAAACGTTGAAAAACATCGGGATGGCAGAAAGTAGATTAACTATTGAGGCTGTAATTGAGCAAGTCAAGATGGGAAGAAGCAGATATGAAAATCAATTGGGTAAACCTTACATATAAGAGATAAGAGACAGGAAATAGAAATGTACCTTATTTCCATCAACAACATCAAAGTCAAAAGTATCCGTTATAGTTTAAAGTAAAATGGAATTAAAAATGATTTTGAAACTTCAGTGATTGTCAGTGTCATAGCTAAACTCTCCTTTTATACTGAAGGAAATATGTCACATGGTTAACTTTGCCTGAGGATTTGTATTTATTTTTCATCCTAAAGCAATATACATTATTACCAGAGAAGAACTCCCAGGAGTAATACATTAATTAATCAATACATAAGCAAATGAGAAAACCCTTCTCTGTGATTGTGGGTGATGCCAAGTCCAAATCTGGCTCCCTCTTTTCTGATTTTCTTCCCTAAGCTTCATTTTTCTCCTCTGATAGGAGCACATTTTACAATAATTATAGTACATCTTTTTTTCCGGTAGACTGGGCTATCACTGAAACTCAAAAACAGATTGGAATCCTTTATATCAAGTAATTCTGAACTCAAACATTTTTCTAAACGTTAGGAAAAGAGATCTTTTGGAGTCAATGGGTAGGCTAAGATTCTCCTTGCTTCCCTCGCTGTCTTCCTGTCACCACCACTCATGTTGGTGTCACTTAGCACTTTGTATTGAACAACATAAAGATTGCATTGGTATCTATGGCACTGGTGTATTCTCCTGAGAATGCACAGCTTCAGGAAGAAATGGCAACCAAATGTATTTACTCTTAGCGAGTTCTGCCCCTAAAAAACAAGAAATGAGTCAGTGAAAAGGAAGATTGATGAAGTCGTACAATTACAGATTTTTAAATTACAAAAAAAAAGGTATTTTAGGATAATTTGTTGCTCCTGAAGAGACATTTCTTACACAAATATCTGCAGAGTTTTTCTCTTAACCAAAAGTCACCTTTTTCAGGGGCCATAAGTTTTCAAAGAAAGATAAACCAGTGGGAAGATAGCAAATGTGCTCAGATGAGAAAGAACCTCTATCCCTAATAGGACTTCAAAAATAACTCCCTAGATCTACATTAATGTAACTATACTTTTCTTGGAGCTGTCCAGAAATAACCTGGAACTGATTATTTGTGTGAATTGTTTAGTACCCACTCCTTAATTTTCCTATTAGGTTGAAAAAAGAAAAGCTTTCAAGCAACAGTAACAATCATACCAGTTGCCTGGAAGGTGAACATAAGTCATCACAGATATCTCTCCAGGTTAAGAGGGTTTAAGAGTAGGAAAGAGGTAGGTAGGTGAAAATTATATCTTTATGTGACTTTTGTGTTAGGAATCAATTATTGGTGACATTGTTAGGAATCTACCAAATACCTATTGGAAGCTGTTTGAAATTCCTGGTGTTTGTATTTAGTAACTATATTAAAGACAGCCATTATGTTCCCCTGTAACAAATATATGCCTCTGTTTATACTAGATTAGCCTCAAGGTGGTTTTTATAGGATAAAAAGCAGTTATTGTTGTAAAACAGGATAAAAATGTACTGTTTGTGGTTGTACAAGTTAAAATATCTAAAATAATCCAAAGAATGATTATAGAAAATATAAGCTAAGGGCTCAAATCTAATCTTGAGAATTTCAACTTACACTTCTTCTGTATTACCAATATCAGAACTGTTATTCAGATTAATAAAATGTACTCTTTTAAAAACAGTTTATTGATTGGTTATCATGTTCCCCTTTCCAAAAAGTCAATGTAGCCATACTTTTTGCTATATTGGAGAAATAAGGACAAATACCTCCAAATAGATTCAATGCTGCCCATAATTGCAAATTATTGATATGAGATCAAAGTCTAAATATATATAAAAACTTGCTTATGAATAATAATTGATTGCCAAAGCAAGAGAGCATGGCTTGTAGGAAGCCAAAAATTTCATGAAAATGGGCCCCTCCCGAGTTAGTTACATGTACTTGGTAAGAGTAGCTGAATGAGAAAGAAAGGTTTAAAGAAATTAATAAAATAACTTCCTCTCTTTAATGGTTCATTTCAAATAGTTCATTAATCTGAACAGTTAGAATGATGCACTTTTTCTTTTTTTATTTTATTTTTTAATGTTATTTATAAAATTAACTTTAGAAGGGTGATACATTTTTAATCTATTGATTATAGTATTATTGAGTTCGTAGATATTTTTTAAACTTACTCTGTTTTCTAATGTAATTAAATTTGTTCTAAGAAATAATGCCGATAAGAAGTTGTAAAAATGTGAATGGAAAAGTTCTTCTCTAACATAAGGCTAAAGTGACAACTGAATAAAATATCGTTTAGTTTTACAGTCACCTTTTAAATTGAATTTTCTACTTAATATAATATTAATTCTTTAACTAATAAAGCACATCCTTTTATCTCCTAATATCAGTGCAACAATACAGCTGTCTCCAGTAGTGAAGAACTTTCCTGTCATAAAAATCAGAAAATTGTTTTCATCCAGACTGGCTCTAAATCATTTCTTAATAAAAGTGCACACCTAAACAGCGTTTACCAAGTGTCTATTAAGTCAGAGATAGAATAAAAACCTGCCACAGACTAAAGCATGGCAGATTAAAACTATTCATACCATCAATTCTTGACATAGGTGTTTCTTAAAACTATTCTACTTTAAAAAATTGAGAAAAATCAATCAATTTATGCTATCTTTGCTATGGAAGAAATCTAAAAGCAAAAACTAAATGTGGAACTAGTATAGTGCAATTAAAATGTCCACAATTATGTAATTTGAAGACCTAAGCAACATGACAACTGGCAGGTGATCAAGGATTGTTGTCAAATAGTTGTCCAGTAGAGGATGGCTAAATGATAAGATTCCATTTCATGCCACTTAATTTTTATCTAACTTACTCTACTATTTATGGTTCTTACAAATCTTATGGGTGAAAGAAATGATATTCAAAGTTTTATTGTTATTGTTAACATCTTTTTTATTTTAAGAGTGTATGAATCAGTAAAACAATTGTAGATTGAAAAGTGCAGACTGAAGTCTAATTTCATCATTTTTACTATTTTGGATCATTCACTGTTTCTTTTTTCCTTTTGCTTAATAATTTCTAATTCTATAGTTATGCTTTATAAGCTGACATTTAATCATAGGACAATGTGCTTTTAGAGATTCAATAAGCCAGAAATAACTGCCTGCACATATCAGCCAGCTACCAACCTAAGGCATATGTGCTGAAAGGAAAGGCCCTGCTACCTCAACTTTTTATCTGTCATTTGAGGCACTGGAGTATATCATCTGTGTTTGACTTTTAAAAGTTTAAGATCAGCCTGACCAGGTGGTGGCGCAGTGGATAGAGCATTGGACTAGGATGCGGAAGGACCCCGGTTCAAAATCTCGAGGTTACCAGCTTGAGCACAGGCTCAACTGGTTTGAGCTAGGCTCACCAGCTTGAGCCCAACGTCACTGGCTTGAGCAAGGGGAAACTCAGTTTGCAATAGAGCCCCAGTCAAGGCACATATGAGAAAGCAATCAATGAACAGCTAAGGTGCCGCAACAAAGAATTGATGTTTCTCATCTCTCTCCCTTCCTGTCTGTATGTCCCTATTTGTCCCTCTCTCTGTCTCTGTCACAAAAAAAGAAAGTTTAAGATCAGCAGATATTTTGAATGCCCCATCCCAAATACTACACTGTACCAGCAGAATACACTGTTACCAGGTCCCCAGGGCAAGAGAGAAAACAGCTTTCTTCCCTCTTCTCTTTTAAACTTCAGAGTTCCTTTCTTATTATGTATTTGCTCAAGTTTGTTCTTTAATGCTTAAATGGAAGAATATAAACTTTGG
Source organism: Rhynchonycteris naso (assembly GCA_037038555.1). NCBI lineage: Eukaryota > Metazoa > Chordata > Mammalia > Chiroptera > Emballonuridae > Rhynchonycteris > Rhynchonycteris naso. The sequence continues at coordinate 178,442,786 of CM072997.1, read as the reverse complement.
CATCAAAACTGCACTAACTAAATACAAGTAAAACCAGAAGAAAAAATAATCTGAATCATTTGGTTGTCATAGTCATCAAACAATATCTACAATATATATTCAGCACTGTAAAGATGCTTCACATACATAGTCCCTTGTCATCTTCACAGCAACTTTATGGGACAAGGACATAAGGGCATGGAATTGAGGGACACAAGATTGGAGCCTTATGTGTCTCGTTCTACAGTCTGGTTATACTACTAATATAATACATCCCACCCACAACACCCAACCAAAAAAATAATCAGAAAACATTATAGCATAGCCCTGTTGCAACAGAAAATAACCCTCAATACCTGGAATATAGTTTACCTGGTATATATTTACCTTTTTTGCCACGACCTTGGTATTGCTTCTTGTGTTTCACTGTTCAAAAGAGAAAGAGGAACCCAGGCACCATTCATATATATAAAAATAATTTTTGAGTCCTCTTTAGTTTGTCCTTTGTGACCTACACAAAGCAAATATTTTAGATATTCCTAAATGGGCTTTTTCACAAGCCTTCTTTTCGACCTAAAACATTTACTGGTTCTTTATTTAAATTTTGAATTTCAGAAGAAATAAAATCAGAAGCCTACCTACAGATTTTTCTATCATATTAAACTTAGTTCCTTTTGTTAAGTTTGTTCCTCAGCAAATTAGCTCATATAACTTCCTGATTACATCCTCTAAGATTTCTACTGTCCCCTCCTGTTTGATAGTCACCATTTTCCACAAGAAATCACTGTGAAAGTGATAACACTGAACTGAATATTGTAGCAATCCCTGCAAAATGAGAATTACACCGATACATGAATATAAACTATGCACTAAGCTGCAGAAAAACAAACATATGTATTTTTCTTATTCCTTAAGATCTTTTATTTCTTCTAAGCAAGAGTGCAGAAGAAACTGTAGCCTTCACTTTGCATTAATCACCCTTGAGCACATGAAACTTTGCTGTTCAATTTCCTCCTCTGGGAAGATAATGATGCATACTTTGTAGAGTGGCTCTGAAAATTAAGGTTATGATGTTAAACATTTATTGCAGCACCAATCGTATGTGTTTAATTAATGGTAACTGCTATAAAGTTTATTATTTTAGATAAAAATCTGTAAATTATGAACAAGCCAAATCTTTATTTACCTTTGTTTCTAACAGCAGATTGTTAATGAGACCAAGGTTATGAATTAGCATCTCATTTGAGTGACTTATACATGAACACAGGCTATACTCTTCACCCAAATAGTTTGTCTTGAAAACATATACAATGATGAGGATGGACATCTTAAGGGGGGGGGGGTGAAGGAGAATCGCAGCAACCTAAAATATAGCCATATTAGTGAAGAATAAGTAACATCATCTCTATTTGTGGCAGAATCCTTTTTTTAAAAAATTGTATGTGCTGTCTCCTTATTTAAAAAAAGGCTACATTTCAAAATCTGAGACAAATCCATAATTTACTGCTTGTTAACAAATACTTGTGAGGCACAGTCTCTCTGATTAAGAGTTTAGGGGCAGCATGGAGCTCAGGTGTTGGTGGATTTTCAGAAGTTGGAATATTATGGTAGACATTAGTCTCACTATATCATAATCACTTTATTTTGTATGGATTGATTGACTTTAGAGCAGTGGTTCTTAACCTGGGTTCTAAAGAACCCTAGGGATTCGATGAGTCGGTCTCAGGGGTTTGGAGAAGCCTCTGCCACAGAGGCCAGAATAAAGTAATACCATAATTTGTTGTGAGTTCATGCACTCTGTTGGTTTTGTTCTTTGAGCAAGGTGATGTTCATGCACAGCTCATTTTGTGCACCAGTAAAAAAACATATACCTATGTCTTGAATTTGGAAAAAAAATCATATTTTATTTATCACTAAAGAGGGTTCAGTCAATGCACATATAAAACTGGTGGGTTCGGTACCTCAAAAAAGGTTAAGAACCACTGTTTTAGAGAGAGATGAAGAGGGAGAGATAGAGAGAGAAATATCAATTTGTTGTTCCACTTATTTATGCATTTGTTGATTGATTCTTGTATGTGCCCTGACCAGGGATGGAATCTGCACCTGTGTTGTATCAGGATGACACTTTAACCAACTGAGCTACCCAGCTAGGGCACAGTAATCACTTTAAATGTCAATGGTGTGAATACTCTAATTAAAAGATAGACATTGACAGAGTGTATCAAAAAACAATTCTCAGCTCTATGTTGTCCACAAGAAACCCACTTTAAATATAAATACACAAATAGATTAGGAGCACAGGGAGGACCAGGTGAAGCACAGAGGATTTTTAGGGCAATGAAACTACCTTGTATGATAGGTGTGTATGGTGGATAAGTGTCATTATGCATTGTCCAAACCCATAGAATATACAACATTAAGAGTGAGTGATGATGATTTGCCAATCTGGTTCACTGATTGTAAGAAATGTACCATGCTGGTGCAAGGTATTAATAATAGGGGAGGCTATGCACACATGGGTTTATGGGACATATGGGAACTCTGCAAACTTTCTGGGCTCAATTTTGCTGTGAATCTAAAACAATTCTGAAAACAAACTCTATTTAAATGGGGGGGAATTATTTAGTTTTAATATCTCTGCATTCTCCCACTTTACTATAATAAGTATGTGTTCCTCATAGGGAAAGGGATAAAAATATGTTGAAATTCAAAAAAAAAAAAGAAGAAGTTGGAATATTGACCTTGAACAGGGGAAACATAGTTATACTTGAGTGAGACTGCTGCTGATTGCCTGACTTTTAGGTACAGTTTATAAAGCAAGCTGTCATCGATTAATTACACCAAGTTTAAAACAAGTTTTAATTGGTAGTTATTACTATAGCCAAAGGACAGTCAGACCGTTACTTGGCAGATAAAAACTTTTTATTCTCATTGCCATTATTGAGTACTTACTATGTACCAGTAATATGCTCAGTGTATTATATTATCTTTTTTAATCCTCATAATATTCTGTGAAGCAATTATTATCTACTGTTTTCATATGATAAGCAAAGGGCCTTGATAACATGTATAAGATTGCATAACTAAAAAGTGACAGCAAAGAATAAAACCTATATTCATTCGACTCCAAAGACTGCATTATCTGTGCTGCCTCTATTAAATTTTTTAATTAACTGCTGGTATTTCTGTGACCCATCACTTTTATAATTTTGTCATTTTAAGAATGTCATACAAATAGAATTATACAATATCATTTAGAAGGGGTCAGAAACCTATGGCTCGCAAGCCAGATGTGGCTCTTTTGATGGCTGTATCTGGCTCGCAGACAAATCTTTAATAAAAAAAATAATGTTAAAAATATGAAACATTCCCATTCCCATGTATTTTAATCCATTCATTTCCTACCGCTCATGTTCATGGTTGCAGGTGGCTGGAGCCAATCACAGTTATCCTCCGGGACAACACCAAACTTTTATTGGATAATGCATAACATACACGGGTCGTTGTGAGGTCAGGAAGTAATTCCTTTTATTCAAGTAGTCAGCTAGCTAATTGGAGAAACATTTTTGACAAAGAAGATGGTTAAAAGAAAATAGATGAGGAGTATTGTACATTTCAGCAGGAATGGACAGAGGAATTCGCCTTTGTGAAGAGAGCAGGTTCTGCAGTGTGTCTAATATGCAATGATAAAGTTGCATCAATGATATGGTCAAATTATAAAGCGGCACTTTGACACATACTACATTTGCATTGAAATATCCTGCGGGGGACAGTAGGAAGAAAGCATGTCAAGAGCTATTGTGCAGAGTGCAAGCTAGTCAGCAGCAACTGCGTGTTTGGACCCAACAAGGTGATTGGAATTTGGTTAGCTTTGCTGGTGCTTTAGCAATTGTGAGAAAAGGAAAGCCATTCACAGAAGGGGAGTATGCCAAAACATTCATGCTTGATGTTGCCAATGAACTTTTTGACGACTTTTCGAACAAAGACAAGATAATCAAACAAATAAAAGACATGCCTCTGTCGGCAAGAACTGCTCACAATCGTACTATCATGATGGCAAGTCAAATTGAAAGCCATTCACAGAAGGGGAGTATGCCAAAACATTCATGCTTGATGTTGCCAATGAACTTTTTGACGACTTTTCGGATAAAGACAAGATAGTCAAACAAATAAAAGACATGCCTCTGTCTTTTATGACCATAATGATGGCAAGTCAAATCGAGGCAACACAAGTGAAGGACATAAATGCAGCACCATTCTTTTCTCTCTCTTTGGATGAGTCAACAGACGTAAGCCATTTATCCCAGTTCAGCGTGATTGCAAGGTATGCTGTCGTCGGTGACACACCATGTGAGGAAAGTCTTGCTTTTTGCCTATAAAAGAGACAAGAGGGGAGGATTTATTCAAGTCTTTCACTTAGTTCACTAAAGAAAAAAATCTACCAATGGGTGTACTGATGGTGCTCTGTGTATGGTGGGGAAAAACAGAGGATTCATAGCGCTTCTTCGTGAACATGAAAAGAGACCCATCCTAAGTTTTCACTGCATCCTACATCAGGAGGCACTTTGTGCTCAGATATGTGATGAGCATCTTGGTGAGGTGATGTTCCTGGTCATTCGGGTGGTCAACTTTATTGTTGCCTGAACTTTAAATGATCTCCAGTTAAAAAGACTGCTGGATGAAGTTGGGAATAATTATCCTGGTCAGCTTCTGCACAGTAATGTGCATTGGTTGTCAAGAGGGAAGGTGCTCAGCTGTTTTGTGGCTTGTCTGAGCAAAATCCTGACTTTTCTTGAAATGAAAAATGTCAAGCATCCTGAGTTAGCTAACACTGAGTGGCTCCTGAAGTTCTACTATCTCGTGGACATGACTGAACATCTGAACCAGCTCAATGTGAAAATGCAAGGCATTGGAAATACAGTTTTATCCCTTCAACAAGCAGTGTTTGCATTAGAAAACAAGCAGGAACTCTTCATCGCTGACATTTAAACAGGTCATTTACTACACTTTGAAAACCTGGGAGAGTTTAAAGATGCATGCACAGCAAGTGACCCTGCTCAACATCTTGATCTCCAGCAGCTAGCGGGCTTCACATCTAATCTCCTGCAGTCATTCAAAGCACGCTTTGGAGAGTTTCATGAGTGCACTCGTCTTTTTAAGTTCATCACCCATCCACACAAGTGTGCAATGGACAGTGCTGACCTGAGTGAGTTACATCCCCGGTGTCTCTGTCAGAGATTTTGAGGTACAAGCTGCTGACCTGAAGGCCTAAGACATGTGGGTGAATAAGTTCAAGTCACTGAATGAAGATTTGGAAACACTTGGTTGACAGTAAGCAGAGTTAGTGAGCAAACAAAAGTTGGGAGAAATAACAAAAATTTCAACCCGTGAACCAGCTGATTATCAAAGCTTGGAACATGCTTCCTGTCACATACCACACACTGCAGCATGTGAGTATTGCTGTACTAACAGTGTTTGGCTCTATGTATGCATGTGAGCAGTCTTTTTCACATCTAAAGAACGTTAAGACCAACCTACGATCACAATTAACAGTTGGAAGTCTCAACGCCTACATGAATCTTAACCTCACCACATATCAACCAGACTACAAAGCCATCAGCAAAACCATGCAGCACTAGAAGTTGTATTAATTAATGGTAAGAAGTACTTTATTCATCATTGGTTAGCAACAGCATGACAATGTTAATAAAAGGAATTCAGAGACTTATTGTACTTTAAAAGTGTTGGTCTTACATAAAATGCACACATTTACTTGTATTTAGTGTTAAACATATTGTATGGCTCTCACAGAATTACATTTTAAAATATGTGGCGTTCATGGCTCTCTCAGCCATAAAGGTTCCCGACTCCTGTCATACAGTAACCTTCTGGGATTGGTTTTCTTACTCAACATACTTCTCTGGAGAGTTAGTTATTCAGGTTGTTGTATTAATTGTTTCTTCCTTTTCATTACTGATCAGTATTCCAAAGTATGGTTGTAGTATCACAATTTTTTTAACCTCTGAAGGAAACCAAAATTGCCAGTTTAGGACTTTTATGAAGAAACTTGGTCTAAACATTGATGAAGATGTTTTTGTGTGAATCTAAGTCTTTCTAGTTCTCTAGGATGAATGTCCAGGAATGTAATTGCTAGATCATATGGTACTTGCATGTATAGTTTTTTTGTTGTTGATTTTTAAGAAACTGCCAAATATTTTTTCAGAGTGGCTCTACCATGTTACATTTCCTGCAGCAGACTATGAAACTATGAATGATCCAATTTCTCATCATTGTCAGCATTTATTGTTGTCACCATGTTTTATTTTAGTCATTCTGATAAGTGGGCAGAGATAGATATCTTATTGGGGTTCTAATTTAAATTTCTCTAATAATTAATGATGTTGAACATCTTTTCATATGCTTATTTGCTGCTACCTTTATATCCTCTTTGGTGAAATATCTCTTTATATTTTTAACCATTATTCTAAATGAATTGCTTAATTTCCTACTCTCAAGTTTTGAAAGATTAATATATTCTAGATACTATCCTTTGTCAAATATATAGTTTGCTAATATTTGCTTGAACTCTGTAGCTTATTTTTTCATCCCTTTAATGTTTAACATTTAAATCTGATCTATTTGTAGTTAATTTTTATGTAAGATGTGAGACATAGGTCAAGGTTCATTTATTTTGCTTATGGATGTCCAATCTTGCCAGCAACATTTCTTGAAAAAGCTTTCTTTTGTTCATTGAATTGCTTTTGCGCCTCTGCCAAAAACTGTTTGGCCTTATTTTCTGTGTGTCTATTTATGGGTTTCCTGATCTATTCCATTTATTTATCTTTGTTTCTTTGCCAGTACCACACATAATAATCTTGAAATCTGGTTGATTCTTCTCAGTTTATTCTTCTTTTTCAAAATCATGCCAGCTATCTTAGTTCATTGACTTTCAAGATAAGTTTAAAATAATATTATTTATATATATAAAATATCTTTCTGAGGTTTTGATAAGAATTGGTTAAACCATTGTATCAATTTAGAGAAAATTGACACCTTTACTGTGTAAAGTCTTCTAATCTATAAATATTTCTCTTTATTTATTTAAATATTTAATGTCTTTCTCCAGCATTGTGTAATTTTCAGCATATAAATCTTGTACAAGTTTCATTTGATTTACATCTAAATATTTTACTTTTTTTGAGAGACTGTACATGGTATTGCATTTAAATTTTGGTGTCTAACGTTAATTGCTAAATACATAAATACACTCGCTCTTGTATTCTGTGACCTTGCTAAATTGTTAGTTCTAGGAAATTTCTGGCTGATTTTTTTGAGTTTTTTTTGCAGACAATCCCATATTCTGTAAATAAAGACATTTAATTTCTTTCTCTCCATCTGTACGTATGCCTTGTATTTCCTTTTCTTGCCTTATTCTACCGTATAGAACTTCCAGCACTATGCTGAATTAGAGTGCTGAGTGTGGACATCTGTGCCTTGTTCTTGATCTTAGAGAAGAAGTATTCATTTTTTTTCATATAAATTTTGAGTTAGCTTTAATTTTATTTTTAGATGTTCTTTATCAAGTTGAGGAAGTTCTGCTCCAATTCTACATATATCTGAGTTCTTATCACAAATGGATACTGAGTTTTGTCAAATGTATTCTGCTTCAATTGATATGATCACATAATATTTCTTCTCTAGCCCTTTAATATGGTGTATTGCTTTGTTGATTTTCAAATATTGAATTTGTTTTGTATCATTGAACTAAACTCCACTTCATCATGGAGTATGATTCTCTTTATATATAGCTGAATTCTGTTTGCCAATATTTTGTTAAGGATTTTTTTATTTATATTTATAAACAGTATTGCTCTACAGTTTTCTTTTTCTTTCTTTTTTTAATGACCTTTTCTGGTGCTGCTATTGGGATACCACTACTAGTTTCATCAAATAAATTGTAATGTGTCCCATCCTCATCTATTATCTAGAAGAGAATCTGTAGAATTGGTGTTAATTCTTATTCAAATATTTGGTAGAATTCTCCAGGGCCTGGAAATATGTTTCCTGGGAGTTTTTAAATTACAGATTCCAATCTTGATAGTTGCAGGGCTTTTCAAATTATCTATTGCATGTTGTGTGAGTTGTGGTAGTGGCCCATTTCATTTAAGTTGATAAATTTGTGTGTAAAGTTCTTTATAGTATCACCTTATTATCTTTATCATGTTTGCAGGATCTGTATTAATATCCCATTCTCTTTTCCTGATTTTCGTAACTTGTGCTTTTTGTTTTTTATTGAATCTTGCTAGTAGTGTGTCAATTTCGTGATCTTTTCAAAGGACCAGCTTTTTTATTGTTTGTATTTTTCTATTACTCATTTTCAATTTCATTGATTTCTGCTCTTGAGGTATTTCTTTCTTTGTGCTCACTTGGGATTTATTTGGCTTCTTTCTAGGCTCTTGAAATGAAACTTTATTGATTTGAACCTTCTTTTCTGCTAGTATATGCATTTTAGGACTATTAATTTCCCTCTCAGCACTGCTTTAACTGTGTTCTACAAATTTTTATGTTATATTTTCATTTACATTAAATTCTATGTATTGTTTTATTTCCCTTGAGACTTTCTTCTTTGACCCATGGATTATGTAAAACTGTGTTGTTCAGTTTCAAAGTGTTTGTATTGTTTTTCTTCTATCATTTATTTCTAGTTTGATTTTATTGTGGTTGGAGAACACATTCTGTGTGATTTCAGTCCTGTTGCATTTGTTTAAATTGGTTTTCCAGTTTAGAATATGGTCTATCTCAGTAAATATTCTATGGGAACTTGAAGAGAATGTATTATGCTGCTGTCAGGTGGAATGTTCTGTAGGGGACAATTAGATCTATTGGTTAATGGTATTGAGTTTTTATATAGTGTGACTAATTTCAGTCTAGTTCTTCTATCAATTGTTGAGAAAAAGGTGTTGTAATCTCCAATTATAATTGGTGCTTTGTCTATTTCTCTTTTGGTTCTATCAATTTTGCTTTACATATATCCAGCTCTGTTGTTTATTGATACACACTTAGGATTTATATAAATTTTGGTGGATTGACCCTTTTTATTATATAAAATACCTTATCTTAGCATACTTTCTTTGCTCTGAAATCTACTTTATGTAGTATTAATATAGTCACTTCTCTTTTTCTTACATGAGTATTTGCATAATATATGTTTTTGATCCTTTTAATTTCTGCCTTCCCATGTAGTTTTATATTTGAGTGATTTATAGTAGTCTGCATATAGTCAAGTGACATTCTTTAATTCGCTCTGCCACGATGTCTCTTACTTTGTATCCAGTGGTACCTTGAGATACAAATTTAATTCGTTCTGTAACCGAGCTCAAAAGTCAGTCAACTCATATAACAAACTGCCAATACTGGACCCGTGCGACAATGCGCCAACTAGCGCAGTTTCTCGAATCACGACTTGTATCTCGGAATTTCACTCAGATCTCAAACAAAAATACGAACCTTTGCATTTAAGAATTCACACATTACAGTTTTACTCTTAATTTAACTTTTGCTTTCTGTTTGTTCTTTTCTTTTTTCCTTCTCTCTTTTTCATGTTTCCTATGAGTTATTTGAATATTATTCTTGGAATTTTATTTTTATTTATCTGCAGAGTTTTTAGTATATCTCTATAGCTTGCTTAGTGGTTGCTCTCAGTATTATATTACATCTTCATAACTTACAAGCATCTGCTAGTGTTGTCACTTAGCAGTTCAAGTGAAGTAGAGAAATCTTACTTCTTTTTGTGTCCCTTCACCCTCCTGTTTATAATTGTGTTAAATATTTCTCTATACACATTTAGAATCACCTCAGATAGTGTCATAATTTTACTTTAGTCATCAAACATGATTTTGAAAATTCGAGAAGAGAAGAAAAGATCTTTGTATTTACCCATATATTTGCTTGCCATGTTTTTTCTTCCTAATGTTCCAAAGTTTCTTCTTTGATCATTTCCCTCTTAATTAGAGAACTTCATTTTTTCATTATTTTAGAGTAGGTCTGGTGGTGACAAATTCCCTTTATTTTTTCATCTGAGATATCTTAATTTCCCTTTGATTGCTGAAGAATATTTTCATGAGTATTGAAATTTAGGTTGACAGTTCTTTTCCTTCAGCACTTTAAAAATAGTGTGCCACTTCATCTGTACTCCATGATTTCTGGTGAGATATTTACTGTCATTCAAATTATTTTTCCTCTATAGATAAAAATGTTATTTTTCTCTCGCTCCTTTAGATTTTTTTTTTACTTTGGTTTTCAGAAGTTTAATAATCATGTGTCTATGAGTGAATTTTGAGGGGTTTATCATGTGTGCGGTTCTTCCTGGAATCTATAGGATGTCTTTTGCCAAGTTTCAGAATTTTTCAGCCATTATTTCTTTGTTTTATTTTTTTAACCTCACTCTCTCTTCTCATTTTGATAATATTGTTAGGACTTTTGTATAGTCCCACAGGTCCTTAAGACGCTGTTCACTGTTTTAAGTGCTTTCTTTCTGTTACAAACTGGATAATATCTATTATTTTATCTTTCATTTTGTTTTTTCTTTCCTCTGTTCTCCACATTCTGCTGTTAAGTCCATCCAGTGAGCTTTTCAGTTACTTTACTTTATAGCTTAAAAATATCCATTTGTTCCTTCTGTACATGTTCTTTTTCTTTGCTGAAACTATATTTCTTTGCTAAGTTTCTATTTTTTTCATGTATTTAAGGCATGTGTGTAATTGGTTATTTAGCATTTTTTATGACTGTCTTAAAATCTTTGTCAGATAGTTCTAAAACTCTGTCTTCTCAGTACTGGCATTATTGATGATCTTTTCTCACTGCTTGAGGTCTTCCTTGGTATGACTAAAACCTAGACATTTTCATATTATGTTATAATACTGAGAATTATATTTAAACCTTCTGATTTAGCTGGCTTTCTCTGACATGATTCCAGCTGGAGAAAATGAGTTACTAATTTTTGCCAGGTGGAGGTAGAAGTCCTAGTTTTCCCAATTAACCTCCAGCAATACTTGAGGCAAAATCTTGTTATTGAAAGGTGGGAATTGATATTCTAGCTTCCCAGATGGTCTCCATTGATACCTCAGTGAAAGTAGCCTCATTACTGGACCCTCTTTAACTGTCCTATTGTCAAGGAGAGGGGTGCCTAATTACTGTTGGGTGGAAGTATAAGCTCCTTGTGTTCTCCAGTAACACCATGGGTGTTGGAAAAGGACTCACTATTGGCCAATGAGTATAAATGCAGTAACACTTTACTTGGCTTTCTGATTGCACACCAGAAAGAATGTCACATCTTTATTAGGGTAAAAATCTAGGCTCCCCACTTGAACTTTGCTGTCATTGCTGGGCTGGGACTACAGTTTATTTCCATGATGTTTGGCTGTGGTAGGGCAGTCATTATCTAAGTTTTCTGTCATGTTAGGCTGCCCCTGGTCTTTTGGCTAGATAGAGTAGGCGTTTGTTGAAGCTTTTTGTTTATCTGTACCTTTTGACATTTTTAGATTACCTGATTCTTCAATTCCAAGTCTGAGATATATGATACAACAATAAAACTTAGTGGATTCACCACCATGTTCTCACTTGGCCCCCAGGTCTCTAACTGATCTGCTTTCTACTATCTACTTTCCAAAGTATTCTTTTATTTGTTTATAAATAATGTTCAGGGTTTTTATTTTTTTTAATGGCGAGAGTAAGGGAAAGTATGACTACTCAATCTACCTACAAGCAGAAGTCCTATAGCCTAAAATTATTTTATTTTTTATTAATTTTTTTAATTTATTGTGTTAACAGATTCATGTGTCCCACTAAATATAACACCCTCATCCTCCACCCCTGTGTCTCCCATTAAACCCCCTTTACCGCCTTCCTCCTAACTCCCTCCCCCCTTCTCTCTGCAATTTGCTGTCCTGTAATCTGTATCTATGTGTTATGTATATATAATTTTACTAATCCCTTCACCTTTTCTGATCCCATCTTCTCATCCCCCTTGACTCTGACAGCTATCCCTTGGCTTTCTATGACCCCACCTCTGCCTCTATTTTATTCCTGAGTTTACCATGCTCATTAGATTCCACATATAAGTGAGATCATATGATATTTGTCTTTCTCTGCCTGGTTTATTTCACTTACCATAATAATCTCCAGGTCCATCCATGTCATCACAAAAGATAAGATTTTCTTCTTTTTTTGTGGCCGTGTGTATAATTACCACAGCTTTTTTTGTCCACTAGTCCACTGATGGACACTTCAGCTATTTCCAGATCTTGGCTATTGTAAACAATACTGTAATAAACATGGTGGTGCATATCTTCTTTTGAATTAGTGTTTTGGGATTCTTAGGATATATTTCTAAAAATGGGATAGCTGGGTCCAAAGGCAGTTCCACTTTTAATTTAAAAAAAAAAACCAGCCTGACCTGTGGTGGCGCAGTGGATAAAGCGTCGACCTGGGAACACTGAGGTCGCCAGTTCAAAACCCTGCACTGGCCTGGTCAAGGCACATATGGGAGTTGATGCTTCCAGCTCCCCCCCCCCTTTCTCTCTCTCTCTCTCTCTCTCTCTCTCTCTCTCTCTCTCTCTCTGTGTGTGTGTGTCTCCTCTCTAAAATGAATAAAATAAAAAGAAATTTAAAAATACATATAAAAAAAAAAAAAAAAAAAAAACCATACGGTTTCTACCATGGCTGCACAAGTCTGCATTCCCACCAGCAGTGCAGAAGGGTTCCCTTTTCTCCGCACTCTCACCAGCACTTATTATGTATTGATTTGTTAATGAGAGCCATTTTGACAGGTATGAGGTAGTATCTCATTGTGGTTTTGATTTGCATTTCTCTGATGATTAATGACATTGAACATTTTTTTATAGGCCTATTGCCCATCTGTATGTCCTCCTTGGAGAACTGTCTATTCAATTCTTTTTCCCATTGTTTTTTCTTTTATTAATTTTAATGGGGTGACATTAATAAATCAGAGTACATATGTTCAAAGAAAACATCTCCAGGTTATCTTATCATTCAATTATGTTGCATACCCATCACCCAAAGTTAAATTGTCCTCTGTCGCCTTCTATCTGGTTTTCTTTGTGCCCCTCCCCGCCCCCCATCCCAAGCAATCCTCCCTCTCCCCACCCCATAACCCCCATGTATCATAATCTCACTTTTATGTCCCACCTATGTATGAAATCATGCTGTTCTCAGTTTTTTTCTGTTTTACTTATTTCACTCCATATAATGTTATCAAGGTCCATTTATTAATTGGATTGTTTACGTTCCTGGTGTTGAGATTTAGAAACTCTTCATAAATTTTGGCTATTATCCCTTTATCAGGTATATTGGCGAATATGTTCTCCCATTGTGTGGGTTGTCTTTTTATTTTGTTATTGGTGTCTTTCGCGGTGCAAAAACTTTTTAGAAAAACAAAAAGAAAAAAAAAACGTTTTAGTTTGATACAGCCCCATTTGTTTATTTTGTCCTTTATTTCACTTGCCCTTGGAGATATATTGGCAAAAATATTGCTATGAGAGATATTGAAGAGTTTTCTGCCTATATTTTCTTCTAAAATTTTTATGGTTTCATGACTTATATTTAAGTGTTTTATCTGTTTTGAGTTTGTTTTTGTGAATGATGTAGGTTGGTGGCCTAGTTTCATTTTTTTGCATGTACCTGTCCAATTTTCCCAACATCATTTATTAAAGAAACTGTCTTTACTCTATTGTATATTCTTGCCTCCTTTTTCAAGTATTAATTGACCAGAAAGATGTAGCTTTATTTCTGGTTTCTCTATTCTGATCTGTATATCTGTTCTTATGCCAATACCAAACTGTTTTTATTACAGTGGCCTTATAGTATAATTGGATATCAGGAAGTGTGATACTTCTTACTTTTTTCTTCAGTTTTCAAGGTTGTTGAGACTATTTGGGTTCATTTTTAGTTTAATAGAAATTTTTGGAATATTTGTTCCTGATATGTGAAGTATACCATTGGTATTTTAATAAAAATTGCATTGAATCTATAGATTGCTTTGGGTAGTATAAACATTTTAATAACATTAATTCTTCCTATCCATGAACATGGTATATGCTTCCAATTGTTTGTATATTTCTTGATTTATTTTTTCAATGTTTTATAATTTTCCAAATACAAGTCTTTTACCTTCTTGGTTAAATTTATTCCTAGGAGCTTTATTTTTTGTTCTTGCAATAGTGAAGGGGATTGTTTTCTTAATTTCTCTTTCTGACAGTTCATTGCTGGTGTATAAAAATGCCACTGATTTCTGAATATTAATTTTATATCTTGCCACCTCGCCAAATTCATTTTTGGGTCTAGTAGTGTTTTGACTGAGACTTTAGGGTTTTCTATGTACAGTATCATGTCATCAGCAAATAATGACAGTTTTACTTCCTCTTTTCCAATTTGGATGCCTTTTATTTCTTCTTGTCTGATTGCTGGACTAGGACTTCCAGAACTATATTAAATGAGAGTGCTGAAAGGAGGCACCCCTGTCTTGTTCCTGATCTTAAGGGGATTGCTTTTCATTTTTTCCCATTGAGTATGATGTTGACTGTCTGTTTGTCATATCTGGCCTTTATTATGCTGAGGTATGTTTCCTGTATTCCCACTTTGCTCAGAGTTTTTATCATAAATGGGTGCTGGGTTTTATCAAATGCTTCTTCTGCATCTACTGATATAATCATGTGGTTTCCTACTGTCTCAATTTTTAAATTTAACCTACATGTTATAAGAAATATGCACAATACAAAGAGTAGGTAGAAAGTGGTAAGACATTTTGTTATTGTTTTTTACAAAATTACTGAAATTGACCTATTCATGAGTGCTGCTGATACTTGGAAATCAATTAATGAATTATCCTTTATATAAATAATTCTGTGTTGTTGAAATTGCTCCCTAACATTTTTAGAACTCTTTTGGACTTCATTTTAGAGAGTAAGTGTGTCCCTTTTCATATTCTCAGCAGCACAAATTGTCATCCTTTGAGGCTCTGTTTGATTTTGGGAAGGAACTCCAAATGGTTAAAGAGTCAAGATGGGTGGTAAAACAGATGACCAAATTGGGTAATATATACTTCTCAGTCTAACATCTATTCTAAGAGAATAGAGTAAACCAAAGTATTGTTTTAGTGAGAAAGTAATTTCTTTTATATCGTACAAAACCTCCCAAATGCTTTAAATTTCCACATAATAAACCTTATTCTCTGTGAGACTAATTTTGTAGAAGAGTAACAAATCAATGTTTCTTTTCTGTGGTGTTGACTTTATTGATTCCTTGGGTCCTATGGATTTTAGAATTTTTCCCCATAAACTTTGACAGTATGTTTTTGGGTCCATTTGAAAACACCATATTCCATCACTATTCTACTCAAATACATGTTATTTTGTCAAACCTCCCCTTGAAAGTTCAAAAAAATGTCAAATCTTCTCTATTTATTATTTAAAATGTGTAGCACAGACTTTACAGAAACCTTGTTCAAATTCTCCTCAGTATGAGTCAGTGTTCTCAGAGCTAACCCTTTGCTTGAATAAATCCAATCTCTGACATTTCCTACATTTTCATCAGTACTTTCTACTTCATCCACCATTAGTATCCTTATTACCTTTCATAAACCTTCATGCCAGTCCAAAAAAAAAATTTCCTCATTGAAGTCCCTCCACACCATAATTGTTCCTCTGAAGATGGTGTGTCCTTTATGTTTGCTTAAATTCACACAAAATTTAGTGTTAATTCTTTGCTTCCTACAGCTCTCATGCCCTATTCATTACAGCCCATAGCCCAAATACAGAGTGAAAGAACTTCTGCTGATGCAAACAGAATCATTTTACAGCATGTTCCTTCCAAGCCCACTTTATGTTTTGCTATGCCATATAAGGTGAGCTTTATTATTTCATAATCATGGAAAGATTACAAACTACACAGAGTACCAGCCTATTTACTTAACTATAAAGCTCTAAGTCATATATATAGGATCTAAAATAGATAATAGACCTAATTCAACAAATATGAATGGCACTTTGGCAAATTAAAGAGCTACTAAAGATATTTAGTATATTCTACCTCAACAGCCTGATGCTTTTGTTCTTTTCATGACTCCTTCCCAATTCACTGTGATAGTCCATAGTCAGACAGTCATTGTTCAAATCTTTGTCTTGACAATTCACCAGTTAGCAAAGTGATTTGGGAAAGTTTAACTCTCCAAGCCTTAGTTTTCTCCTCAGTAAAACCGTATAATTATAATTACCTCTATTGCTGTTATAAGGATGAAAAAAGATTATACATGTAAGTTTTAGCACATTGTTTGATACCTACTATTTAGATGATAGCTATTATTTATTAAATATCAGTTATTGTGCCAGTTATTAAAGACGACAAGTAGAATATGGTGCTTGCCTTCAAGTTCAAAATCAAAGCCTAATCCTGAGTTCAAACTGTCCCATCAGAAAGAAAAAATAAACCAGAAAAAGAATCTAAAGGTTATTATAGTTCTAAAATATACAGAACTCCTCATATGGAATATATAGAATTAGTTTTGCACCCTTAGATGGACCATTACCAGAACATTCTCTCAATGAAGTGATTGTTAAGCAGTCATTATTGATATTCTCATGCAGATTACACATTATGGAACTCTAGCTATGTTCTGGACCCCTCTAAGGTTTTCTGGGTGTTTAAATGCTTTGTTTGTTTATGTGATCACTTTCAATTAAACTGCCTGTCTTCCTCTTTCCCACTAACTCAAGCACTGACTGAAGACCACAAATATTATGCCAGTCGAAGTGAGAAGCAGGTATAAATATAAAAGCAATGAACTGTTTAGTAGCCAGGCCAGTCAGCATTAGTCAGCCTATACCCCTGGCTCCTCTAACTCCAGGAAACCATTTTCTCTAACTCTGCACGCCAGTGAGTTCACTCAGAATATAGTAGCTCAAAATGTGACATTGTATTTATCATAGCTTTTCTTTCCTCCTAAACAAGAGAATATGAAATTTCACAAATGTAGGATAAAATTCAATTTGCAGTAAGAAGACACTTGACCAGAAGGGTGTTCAATCTTCTAGAATGGCTGAGAAGGGAATAGAGACAATAAGGAAATGCACATTTGCCCTTCACATGGTTACCTTAGTAGTTTTATGACATTCTAGTTTTGTGATCATTGGTTAATATTGTTGGACAGTACTGGATTGCTGTTTTCACTGTGCTGGTATAACCCGAAACTCTTTTTTGCATCTTTTCTTTCAGTTTCTCATGATTCAAATATCTTTGCTGTTTTTGAATGTAAAGAAAACTATACCAAGACAACCTGCTAGACACCTGAAATATAGTCAAATGGTTATTTACTTTGCCTTACACATAGCCAAATAATAATTTTGAATATTTTCTTCACCATAGTACCTCTTGTTTGGGATCAAGCAATATGCTTTTCATCTTTTTCAAATGATTTTTCACAATCTCTGCCATTTCCTAATGTCTCTTATGTTGCTCTTTTTATAAAAAAAAAAAAACTTTTTTAAAAAATTAAAATTAATCTCGTCATTGAATACTTATTTAATAATTATTCCTTTATTCCTCCAAAATGACTTTTTCATAGTAATCAAAATCTTAATTAGTCAGGAAAATTCACAGGCTTTCTTAGCTAATGAATTTTAAGGTGAAAATAATTTTTGAATTCCAAATTACCTACCCTTAAAAGATCAACAAGAAAGAAAATGCATTCAGGAGGTAAACCCTCAGATCCTTCCATAGTAATAGGTGAAGTAACAAGCACAGCACTATCTTAACATTTGTTTAAAAGTATTAATGATAAGCATTTGCTTCCTATATTAGACTTCTATGTTAAACCATTCTTGGTTTTTAAAGGCATATTCAAGATAACCAGCTCTCAAACAAAACTGTTTGCTTTCCACCAAGAAGCTGATGCTATAAAGAAAGTGAGAAAATAAGAATGAACAAAGAAGCGGCACTTTACGCCATATCATTTAAAGATAGCAGACCACACAGTGGGCATGCCCTCTCTCCTCCATAATTGCCTTTAAAAATTAAGAAATGATCATTAGAGTTTAATGAGAGGTACTGATAAATCTTAAAAGCTCATCATGCAATGGTCTGCATACAGAGCTCACTTTGACAACATTCCCAGATCGTCTGCCTCCACGTCTATCAATACTCACAGAAATTTATCACATGATTAACTTTTAATGTTGCTTAAAGATTTCACAAACCATACTCTTGATTTTTAAATGCAGAAAATTAATAAACATTGATTATACCCACTTGAGCCATCTTACTTAAGCACTTGTGGTATCAAGGAAAGTAGGTAATTCAATTCTTTTGCTTCAGAATTAAGAACCAGGTTCTGTCATTTTCCTTGTGACGTTTCGTAAAATACATCTCTCTCTCTAGTATTTTTCCAAATGAAATGCCATAGAGAACTTCACTTTATTTTTAATTTATGACTGTTTTTTCTTCCTGAAATTTCTTAGACTGAATTTTTGTTCTTTTAAAATAGGAGTTAAAAATAGGAGTTAAAATAAACTTTTGCCAACCACTAGATGACTATGAATGTATTTAATGCAACTTTGTTCCAATATTAACATTTTCACAAAGCACAGTAGGCAAACCCTTGCTGTTTTTCCATTACTTTCTCCAGCTGTAGCTGTAAGCCCAAAGGATGCCACTTTACCAGAGAGATATTCTGTATGTGTTTCCTATTTTAATCACATCCTTTCAACACCACAAATCTTCATCTGACAGATTATCTTCTCCACAGGCAGGCAGCCATATCCAGACCTTGATGGGGTCGCAAAGCCTTCAGCATCGTAGCCGGGAGCAGCAGCCATATGAGGGAAATGTAAACAAAGTGACCATCCAGCAGTTCCAGTCACCATTGCCTATTCAGATCCCCTCTTCACAGGCCACCCGGGGACCTCAGCCTGGACGGTGCTTAATTCAAACTAAAGGGCAAAGGAGTATGGATGGATATCCAGAGCAGGTGAGAAGAGTTTTCCCAACTGATGAACTTTCAGGAAATGTTCAGCAAAGTTCAACAAATCCATGGTTTGTCTTCCCTCACTGATGTAGTCTGGGACACAGTAATGCTGTCGCCATGTTGAATAGAGTAGAGCACTCTTTGTAGGAATTGTATCATTATTTTCAGTAATTAAGGACAGCAACATGTAGGAATTGATGATTGGTAAAATGCCTAATTTATATAGGGAAAATTGATAGATGGGAGTAGTTCTTCTGGTTTATCTTACACCTTCTCCTACCCATTCCCATTCCCCACTCCAGTTTAGCCTTACAGCAGAGCTCCTGATGTTACAAAGAACTTCAGTGGACTAGGTATGGTCACCAAGGCTTCTGAGAAATTGACAGTGTGAAAGTAAACTTTATATTTCTGTCTATTTGTGGGAACATTTTCTTAAGGTCCTATCATTTGGTTGTGGATTAGTACAGACATAAAATTTGCTAGAAAGTGATAAACAACAGTTAGATGGGAAACATGTCTGAAATACTCTGAAAGTTACTGATAGATGCCATGTAGCACAAAAAGTTGCTGCTCTTCTGACCTATCTAAAATTAGAATTTGCTTTCCATTCTAGGAACCTATTTTTCTTTCTTAGGACCAGAAAATTGAATAAGATCTCAGGTGTTGAGTAATATTATGCTTACAGAGTAAGACATTAAGATCTTAATACTCATAAAATTAATTTATCTTTTTCATCCTTCAAATAATTTGGCAAAGCTGACTTTGCCCATTGACTTCACTAAATCCTTAATATAGTGTACAAAGATTTCATTTTATCATTAACTCAATGCTTGACATACTACCTATCTTCTTTTCTGAACATATCAGACAAGATTATCTTCATTTTCTAGTTTTTTCCTTTCTATTGTTAAGAGCCATTTATTATTAAGATCCCAGATGCTCTAGACATCTCTTCTATTTCTTAATACCTTTCTTTAAACTGAGATTATGTATTAATCATTCTCAGAATCAGAGATATTTTTAAAGATAGTTTTTTTTCTATCTTGCCTTAATCTAGGCCAAGTGTTAAATTTTTAGTAAAATAAATCAGATAGGTGCCATTGATGAGGTAATGATGTGTGGTTTTTAATTCTCTAGAGATTCTAAAAAGTTAATAAAGTTTTAAATTATACTTTTACTAAAGGCATTTAGAAGGTTAAAATTATTCATATCGTCTCCCTCACAAATATTATAACCTCAACTCAGTTTGCTTATTTAGTTATTTCTAACAGCAGCTATGTGTTTTATCCTTCTGAGAATCGATGCATATAGAAATTCCCTGAGATCAATGCCCTCTGTTTTCACCCACCTTAAATAGTGAATTTAGTATTAGCATGCCCTTATTCTGAACACTCTAAATATAAAGGGTTTTTTCACATTATCCCTCCAATAACACATAAATTGTATAGTTTGACTAAGAGAATTGCTAAGTTTTAAAGTTTACATGCTTCTTAAATTTAAAACATCAAGATTCAGAGATTATATTTAGAGTCACTTGCAAGTGTTTTGATTCACCACTCTAAAAACATAAGGTGCCTTTCAAACTGAGAAGTAACAATATTCAATGGTTACATTAAAGAAGGGACTTAAGTATGAAGAGTTCCAGTGCTTAGAAAATCTCCACACTCGGGTTAATGCTTGGCTGTCGCCAATTTTTTAATTCTTAATTATTAAAAAAAGAGCCTCACATTTTGCACCAGGCACCACTAATTATATAGTTGGTCCTGCTTATGCATACTCTTTCATTTAATCCTCACAATAATCTTATTTTCTCCTTACAAATGAATAATGTAAGGTACAGAGAAAATAAGTCACTTGTAAAAGATATAATTGGTCAAGCTATAATTTTAACCCAGGTTTATCTGACATACAACCCAAGTTCTATGTCTCAATTTTATTACTAAATTAGCAACATGATTTCATATATTTGCCTGCTGTGGCTTCAGTGTTTTCTTCTTAAATATTATTAATTATATCTGTTTTAGCTACAGTTCAGAATTATAGCACTGCCATATGCAGATAGACTATTGTCTTGAACTCACATGAATACTTATAATGCTTTGAAAAACAAATAGTACTGAACAAATAAAAAGTTTTGTTAACAGAAATATACAGCTGTATTCCTTAATATAACCTAAAGAACTAATACATTTCTAATCATATTAGTATAAATTCTGCATAGCAATGAAAAATATCTATATTTAAAACCTATATAATTTTATTAACCAGTGTCACCAAATAAATTTAATTTTAAAGTGTTTTAAAATGCTACCACTGACAATATTGAATGAGTTAACTATTGAATGCCATTTTTTACCTAGCCAAAGTACTTAACTTTGTTTAGCCACTAAGAAATACATAGTAAACATTGATGTTCCTGCTCAATGATGAAACCATCTTAATTTTAAAACCACCCATTATAATAAAACAGGGAGAAATATGAAAGAATTCTAATTTAATGCACTTATTTTTTTAAGTGTGTGTGGGGGGAGATAGTGAGATGGACTTTTGCATGTGCCCTGACCAGAATCTACCCACAAACCCTATCTAGGGCCAATGCTTGCATCAACTGAGCTATCCTCAGCAACTGAGACTGTTACTCAAACCAATGGAGCCACTGACTGCAAGAGGGGAAGAGAGAGAAAAGGGGAAGAGAAGCAGATGGTCACTTCTCTTCTCATGTGTAAACTGACTGGGGATCAAACCTGAGACATCAGCATGGTGGGCCGAAGCTCTATCCACTGAGCCACTGGCCAGGGTCTAATGCACTTATTTTTACATTTATTTTTTCATAGACATTAAATATCATGTCTGTTTTCAACTCTGGGATTGAATGAATTAGAACATAGGACTAGAGGGTTTTATGCTAAGTGAAATAAATCAGACTGAGAAAGACAAATACCATATGGTTTCACTTGTATATGGAATCTAAAAAAGAAAAATAGCCTGACCAGGCGGTGGTGCAGTGGATAGAGTGTCAGACTGGGAAGTAAGATGTCGCAATGGCAACAAAAAACTGATGATTGATGCTTCTCATCTCTCTCCGTTCCTATCTGTCTGTCCCTCTTTCTGACTCTCTGTCTCTGTAAAAATAAAATAAAATAAATATTAAAAATAAAGAAAAATCAATGAACAAACAAAACAAAACAAAAACAGAGTCATAGAGACAGATCAAACTGATGGTTGTTGGAAAAGGAATTAGTGAAAAGGTAAAGGGAATATAATCAATAATATTGTGATAAGTTTGCCTGATAACAAATGATTACTACACAGTGTGGTGATCACATTGTCAGGTACATAAATGTTGAATTATTATATTGTACACCTAAAATTAATATAATATTGTATATCAATGATACTTAAATTTTTTTAATTTAATACAAATAAATAAAATATATGTAAGTTATTTTTATTTTATTTAGACAATTAATTTTAACGGGGTGAGATTGATCAATTATATCACATAGATTCAGAGAAAACATCTCCAGATCATTCTGACATTTGATTATGTTGTATACCCATCACCCAAAACCAAATTGCCCCGTCACATTTTATTTGGTTTTCTTTATGCCCCTCCCCTCCCCCCACCCCTTCTCCTCCTTTCCCCTCCCCCTGGGAACCACTGCACTCTTATCTATGTCCATGAGTCTCAATTTTGTGTCCCACCTATGTATGGAATCATACAGTTCTTAGTTTTTTCTGATTTACTTATTTCACTCAGTATAATGTTATCAAGGTCCATCCATGTTGTCGTAAATAATCCTATGTCATTATTTCTTATGGCTGAGTAGTACGGAAGTTATTTTTAAACCATAAAGTGTCACTGAGATTCAAAGTATTAATATCTGTAGACTAGAAATCTGATTTCTAATATTAGATGTTCTTTTTAACAATTATATATGACACAAAACTATGCACATGTCATTTGAAGTTTATTATCAGGGGATTTTACTTAGAAAATGGATTTTGATGCATAAATCCATTTGACTGTTGGTGAATATAATAGAGGGTAAGAAGCATAGCCAGAAAGTGAAGGCCTGATGCTCATTCTACATGAAAAACTCTTAGTCATCATGTTCATGGTATCAGTGCTTCCCTTCGATTCTCAGTCCAAATAAAGAAATGTAAAGATTCTTTTCACTTTATCCTCCCTTTCACAATACATCAGTACTTTACATCAGTTGTTCTAAACCTCAGCTGTACATTAGAATCAGCTCAGGAGGTTTAAAACATGCCTATGCCTTAACTTCATCACTAAAGAAACAGATTTTATTAGTCTAGAGGTGACCTTGGTAATGGGAATTTTTTTAAACTCTCCAGGTGATTTTATATATAGCCAAGGCAAGACTCGGGATTTAAGATATTCTATAGCTCAACAATTTACCAACTGAATAGTATACTGTCATTATTACTAAAGTACTCATAACTAGTCTATAGCTTGTTGAATATTTTAAAAATATTAACATTACCCTGGCTAGATAGCTCAATTGATTTGAGCATCACCCCAATTCACAAAGGTTATGGGTCCGATCTTCAGTCAGGGTACATTCAGGAACAGATTTCTGTCTTTCTCTTTCTCTCTCTCTCAAATCAATAAACAAAGTTTTTTAAAAAATGAAACTAACATTAACTTGGTTTTTCCCATTTACAAATGCATAATCCAAGGCAAAGTATATTTGACACTAATGCAGAAATAGAAAGGAATAACATCAGCGTGATGTTTCATATGTCTCAGAACTTTTTCATGTATTAACTGACTTTATCTAATCAATAATGCTGTGATACAGGTCACAGTTCCTGTTTTATTGACTAAAAAACTAAGATTCAAAGAAGCTAACTGTCTTGCCTATGGTCCCAACAATCTAGAAGCTGAGCTGGAATTAGAACCCAGTTTTGTGAGTCTACAATATAACATACTGCAGCCTGCAGCACTATAACCAAACATAAAGGTCAAGAGTAAACCCACATAGGAAAGTAAAACAATGGAAAAAATACACCCACCAATCCATGTCTGCCCTAGACAAAAGTTTATACCTACTAATTGTCCTATCATATCAGGATAGCAAGAGCTCTAGAGTTGTCTCCTGCCAGCCCTTTGAATATACATTCAACCTAAAGTTTGTGCATCAAAAAGAATTTATAAGATTACATTAGGATTACATTAGATCTATCTCTGTATTTTATACAAAGTGATTTCCACCCATCATATTCAAGGGGGAAATAAAGCTCCAAAACCTTCCCAGAAGGGAATGCTTTAGTTTACCCTGAAAGAAATAATGTTAATACTTAAAAATATGAGGGAAATGAGGGTCAGAGGGAGTAAAAGAAAGTAAAGGAGGAATAACTGATGATAGAAGGAGACTTGACTTAGGATGGTGAACACACAATATAATATACCGATGATGTATTATAGAATTGTATGGAATGGATCTTGGACAGAAAAACAATAGTAATACATACTGTTGGGAAAGAGAATAGTCACTAGAACATGGCATAGGAAGCCAGTTCATCACAGCATTACCAGGTACCTTTCTGTAATGTAACTCACAGTCCCGATTACACCTCCCAACACATTCACATGTGTGCACACACACACATTGTTTATATGCACACACATGCACACATTAGTGCAACCATTTCCTTTGTTCTTCCTACTAGGATTTAGAGTAGTGCAAGACCAAGATCACTACTTTCCAGAGATAATAGATGATGATCTACAGGGTCTTGCTGCTCTGTCATAATCCATTTTGTCATAGGTCTAAAGTAAATCCAGTATTTCATCAGAACAAGATTAACACAAACCAGAAGTATCAGGTGAAGTCAAATGATGAGAACAGACTCTGAAAGAAGCATATCGCTGACTGCCAGTCTGTTGCTTATAACATGAGCCAGAAATTTCCCTCATTGTTTTCAATATCTTAATAGAAAATTGAAATGTTGACTCTTATTAAATAAGCTACTTATTAGCCTCCTTGATCTACTTATTTCTAGAACACTGCATTTCCTCTTTGCTAATTCTCTTTAGTTTCAGACTATTTCCTGGCTGTGAGGTATTTTCTCCATTTATGTTTCATGGCCCCCTTGGGCTTTACTGGGCAGATGGAACTCCTTATATGTAAGATGAATACTTTCTCTGACATGTTTTATGGGACACAACAGCCACAACACAACCTATTAGCCATGCCATAGTATGCCCAAGGGTAGTCTAGCTTCAGATAAGAATTTATGGTTATTTGTCACATTTATAAAACCCCATGTCACCTTTATATTTCTAATACTAAAACATACCGAGAGGCCACACAGAGTTGTATTATGGCAGCAGAGGAGCAGAGTTCAGGGGATGAGGCAGAGGAGGAAGAAGACGTAGAGGAGGAGGCAGTGAAGGCTAGGATGGGAGCCTGCACAAGAGATGGTGGAAGAGCAGTTGGTTCTGGTGGAGTTGTCAGGAATTATCAGTTCAGACTTTCTCACAAATTGTGAAAATAAACGCAAGACTGAGGGAATTGACACTGAGAGGCACATTCTGCAAGTGGACAGCTGTGTCGTTCCTGGAGAGTATGAAGACACTCTTGGGACCTGTGTTATATTTGAAGAAAATGCTGACCGTGTGGCTGCTGGAGCCAACAAGAATAGAGTGCTGAAACATCAAGGCCATACAATGAAGAAGCTCAGCACAACAAGAACTCTTCTGACAGCAAAGAAGGAAAGAAAAGAAAACATAGGTTTGTTCACCTAGTTCTCTGTAAATAGGTGATTTAAAATTGCCTTTGACAGGGACACATTGCTACCAGGACATTTTTTGTACTTGGTAGTAATAATAATATGTAATAGATTAAATATACTATTGAGGGTGCGCCATGAAAAGAACCAAACATAGCTTTAAAATTCAGTTGAACTCTTATGTAGCAGAGGGCACTGGGGACATATAAGAGATCTCTATCTGCTTTGCATTGGAAATAGTTGTTAGTAGTTTGTCTAGAAATGTCATGATTTTCAACCCCTACGGAAATCAGCAGTCCATTATTATTATTATTATTATTATTATTATTATTGAAATTCTTTGTAAGTTAAAAAGATATGATGATAGCAGTTTTGGATTCCCAAGGTGTAACCTCAAAGGATCTCCTGAAATTTTTGGCAGCTACAACAACCTTCACCAAAAAACTTACAGCTGGACAATGCTGGCTTTATATGTGAAGGAGGGACTATAGGACCACAGTTGTTATTCCCAAATTAATTTATAATCAGCATTCATTTAGCCTTCTGTAGTAGCCATTGTCCCAGACTAAACATTAAACCACCACTTCTTGCACCCAGAGCAGGTACATATTAATTTTTATTTATTTATTTTACAGGGACAGAGAGAGGGACAGATAGGGACAGACAGACAGGAACGGAGAGAGGTGAGAAGCATCAATCATTAGTTTTTCGTTGCTGTTGCAACATCTTAGTTGTTCATTGATTGGTTTCTCATATGTGCCTTGACCGCGGACCTTCAGCAGACCGAGTAACACCTTACTCGAGCCAGCGACCTTGGTTCCAAGCTGGCGAGCTTTTGCTCAAGCCAAATGGGCCTGCGCTCAAGCTGGTGACCTCGGAGTCTCAAACCTGGGTCCTCCGCATTCCAGTTCGACGCTCTATCCACCGCGCCACTGCCTGATCAGGCACATATTTTTAGACATGAACGAGTAATTACTTAACAGTTTAAAAGCTTATTGCTCAAAGATATATCTGAAACTCTTGTAAATATGAGTCTAGTCTGGTGATGAATATTTGACTTGGTAAATTTATTGTATTTGAAGGTACATTAATCATGTAGAAGTTAATTATATCAATTATACATAACTACATAACAAATATTTGTTCTTATCATGTATATCGCCAAATTATCCCCTTTTTTAGGCACTCTGAAAATAACAGGAAGAAAGAGGTGCTTGAAGTTCTAGAATGAACTTGAAAAGGCAATATATATCAGATAAACTTGACTAGCATTCATATACTCTTATTAAAGTAAATTACAGAATTTTCTCTTGTAGTCTTTAATAATCTGATAAAGCTTTGTAAACATTTAAGTGTTTTGTTTAATCAAATAAATTTGTAACCGATTTAAATATATATATACATATATATAGAAAGAGAACCAGTTCTTCTTCATGTACTTGATATATATGAAATTTATTTCCCTTAGATCTTTAGTGTCTTCCAGATTGCCAGTAATATAAAGTAGAGTTACTGCCTTGCAAGAGAAGGACTAGAAAGTATTCCCAACAATATACTTTGTAAATAAAATCTATTGCATATGTTTCCTTTCAGGTTTTATAGTGACCTGGGGAAACCCAGAGTGTGTATACCTTTAATATATTAATTGTGCAATAAAAAATTTTTACATTAGAAAGAAATAACCTGAATCTTATATAATTTAATTATAAATGCACAGATACATGGGAAAACACAAAGGTAAAATATTTACATCATATAAGTTCCTTTCTTCATATTTTCTAATTAACCATTAATAACCAGAAAAGAGCCTGACCAGGCGGTGGCGCAGTGGATAGAGCGTCGGACTGGGATGCGGAAGACCCAGGTTCAAGACCATGAGGTCGCCAGCTTGAGCAAAAGCTCGCCAGCTTGGACCCAAGGTTGCTGGCTCCAACAAGGGGTTGCTTGGTCTGCTGAAGGCCCGCGGTCAAGGCACATGTGAGAAAGCAATCAATGAACAACTATGGTGTTGCAAGGGCAACAAAAAACTAATGATTGATGCTTCTCACCTCTCTCCGTTCCTGTCTCTCTATTCCTATCTATCCCTCTCTCTGACTCTCTCTCTGTCCTTGGAAAACAAAATAAAGTTAAAAAAAAATAACCAGAAAAGAACTACAGGGTACACTGGTGTGTTGAATAAAGCCAAAACATTCCTTGAAGGTACTTTAAGTTATTATATGTTCATATCCACAGACTGTAAGCCTTTTAAATAAAAAACTATTATACACTGTACTTTCTATCACCCAATGATAACCAGTTTTAACAAATTGAGCTCGATTTAAAAAAAAGTTGTAATTAAACATATATTTTAAAATAAAAATATAGGAGAATACTTACTGCAATTGCAGTTTCCCATATTTTGGAAACTTTCATTATTGACTCTACCATAAAAATTACATTAGCGCATAGTTTTTGTCTTTCTGCTGCAAGTGAACTATGTAATATTTAAATATTCTATTCACTATTATAAAATATGACAGTGAATTAAAAATAGTTCCATTAAATGGCCAAGCCTTATTGATTCAGTACCCAAGGACTCACAATATATGCTGATTAAGTCAGGAGTAGTTCTCAAATTTACCTTGAACTAAGTGTGGATTAAAAATATAGAGAGCATTTTGGCATTTGCATTTGCCCGTAAGCAAATCAATAGGCTAAGCAAGATTACTGGGGAAAACATTTAGCTACTTCAGAAAACAAATATTCCTCCCAATCATCTTTAAGAATCTTTCTAATACATATTTATATAAATATAAACTATATGCTAATATATTTCTTTAGATATTTTTTCTTAAGTCTATACTAATCTTTGGCCTGCTAATCTCTGGTAACACCTGGTTCAACTAGTTCCAGTACCTGTTCTGTACTTAAAAGTTATAAAAGCATTTTCTTTATTTACATAACCCAAATCTGTACTACCTCCGAGTTGTAAGCCTGGAGTCACCTCCATCTCACTAGACACAGAAAACTAGCATATTCACCACAATCCACACACACATCCACAGACCATCATCAGCAACAATTCTTAAGATTGTTATAGTTTTTCTAGGCCATTTCTGTAACTGATTTCCCTTGTATAGAATTCTTGATCTATTGTTTTTGTATCAACTCTTATAATAGCTATCATCTTTACTATATATACAGCCTTACCTCAAGGCAGACCTATTCCCGATGACTTCGTTTTCCCATAGTGCTACAAAACAAAAGGATCTTGTGTTTAATGGATTTTTATTGATGATTTGGGGCTTGGGAGACAATAAAGCACAGACTGCTAGACTATTAGCCCTCTAGTCCTAAATACTTTTTGACTATTCCCTGTCACAAATCATTTCTCCATATTCCTCACCTCTTTCTTTTTTATCAGTGTTCTCTTTCTTCCAAGACTTTTAATTGCCTCTCCAGAAAATGATGCTAAATTCTAAATGCTTTTTACTGAGCATTTCAATTGTCCTTTATTTTATCGTTACTCAATCGATGGCCAAAATTTCTCCCCTTTAACTAAAAGGGTCACTATTTCTAAAGAATGGAATTATCTATCAAGGAGATGAATTGTACTATTCACCTAGGAAAGAGTAGCAACTTCTTTAAATAACCACATTTTTCCTCACTCCACATTTGCAAATTTTCTTTTATTTATTTATACTGTCCTTTCAAATAAGTCAGAATATAAGTGCAGAATAAAGTTGATAATTTAAATTATTCACAATCTTTTTGTTAAAAGGCTTTTAATTTGTAAAAACTGCTCATCAAAATTTAGTCCTGCACATAGTAATGAATAAATACTAATGTCTGCTTGCCAGGTAATTTTAAGTTAGTTTCAATCATAACTTGATGCCAAAAAGAACACTAAACATTTTGTCAAAGTTTATACCATGTTTTGTATACTCAGGTAACATAGATGAAACCCAAGAAATTAAGTGAAATGTGAATGAACTTCTTTCTACTGGAATAAAGTTATTTGAAGATATGTAGCTTTGATATGTATTTGATTGCCTTTTTATATCTTTTTTACATAGTTTTGTGTGAGAATAGAAAAAAATCCTGGCCTTGGATTTAGTATCAGTGGTGGAATTAGCGGACAAGGAAATCCATTTAAACCTTCTGACAAGGTAAGAAATGAATGTCTTATTGACAATTTTAATTAGAAAAACAGTCTTTTACTGCAGAAAAAAAGATTAAAAAATTTAATCATTTTTACTGTGCTTTAATAAGCTAGCTATGAAGCCAATTAGAAACTTTTTCAGCACTGGGAAAAAGAACTCACTGCAGTACTTAGCAAATCCTAAGAATAAGAAAAAATAAATTTAAGCATTCTCTTTGAGAGGAAATTGGTTTGACCTTTTGTTTTGTTCGCAATTGTATATATTTGTAAAGAAAGCTTTTCAGGCAATTTGTAATAAGTTATTTCCAAACATTTAGTTGTAGGCCACTTATTTGGGAAATTGTTTGCTCATTGGAACAGAATGATTAAATTATGATTCAATGCCAGGGCCAGCTGACTGACATCTCTTTAAATTCATCACATTTGTGAAGTATTTCACTAATAGAACTGTAGAACTGTAAACCACAGAAAATAAGTATTCTGTGGGAAAATCAGAGTTGGCCATGGCAGAGGAGTCAGGTCCTTTTCTCATGCCTACCCCTGTTTGTCAACCCATGGGTAAAGTTTTGCCACCACCTTCAGTTCCAACCTCAACATTCTTGAATGTCCAACACGCTGCCGCTGGCCATGCTCATATCTGCCTGTCTGATCCTTCTGTGGACCACCTAATTTTTTTTTTTTTGTATTTCTCCAAAGTTAGAAGCGGGGAGGCAGTCATACTCCCGCATGCACCCAACCGGGGTCCACCCCCCATGCCCACCAGGGGGCGATGCTCTGCCCATTTGGGGCATTGCTCCATTGCAACCGGAGACATTCTAGCACCTGAGGTAGAGGCCATGGAGCCATCATCAGCGCCCGGGCCAACTTTGCTCCAATGAAGCCTTGGCTGCTGGAGGGGAAGAGAGAGATAGAGAGGAAGGAGAGGGGGATGGGTGAGAAGCAGATGGGTGCTTCTCCTCTGTACCCTGACCAGGAATCGAACCCAGGACTTCCACATGCTGGGCCGACACTCTACTGCTGAGCCAACCCACTAGGGCAGACCACCTGATTTTTTTTATATTAAAAATAATGTACCCTGAGCCATATAACCTGCCCTGCTACAATCATAGTTTAATACTCTCAGCTTTTTTTTTTTTTTTTTTTTTACAGGGACAGAGAAAGAGTCAAAGAGAAGGATAGATAGGGACAGACAGACAGAAACGGAGAGAGATGAGAACCATCAATCATCAGTTTTTCGTTGCTGTTGGGACACCTTAGTTGTTCATTGATTGCTTTCTCACATGTGCCTTGACCACGGGCCTTCAGCAAACTGAGCAACCCCTTGCTGGATCCAGTGACCTTGGGTCCAAGCTGGTGAGCTTTTGCTCAACCAGATGAGCTCGCGCTCAAGCTGGCGACCTCGGGGTCTCAAACCTGGGTCTTCCAAATCCCAGTCTGATGCTCTATCCAGTGCGCCACTGCCCGGTCAGGCTATACTCTCAGCTTTGGCCTGACCTGTGATGGCACAGTGGATAAAGCATTGACCTGGAACACTGAGGTCACTGGTTCAAAACCCTGGGCTTGCCCAGTCAAGGCACATATAGGAGTTGATACTTTGTCCTCCTCCCCCTCCCCCTTTTCTCTCTCTCTCTAAAAATGAATAAAATCTAAATAATAATAATAATTATATCCTCAACTTTGAATCAATTAATAATTATAATTTGATGATAATTGAAACTCTGATTTTGACCTAATCAAATTTAGTTGCCTTAAGTGACATCAGAAAACTTTAGAATGATGACAAAAGACAGTAATTAAATATGAGCACAGGCTCTACTTATAAATCACAACCTGGTGCAAATCTATTCTAATCACCAGTAAAAAAATAACCCACACATCAATTTCTGCTTATAACATGCTTCTGAAAAATACCTTTAGTGCCTCTACTCTGGAGATTTCTGTAGCCTGAAACAGAGCCCTTCATCCCTTATTTTCCTCCACTTCTTCCCAGTCTTGTGTCCTGCTATTCTTTATGCCCTTCTTGCTTTCCTTTCAGGAGAAAAAGAAGGGAGAAAGAGGTTGGGTCACAAGAAATAATTATTCACCCTCTACACATTAGGATGGAAAGGACTAGAAAGAAACCCTCACAGACCATAAATGGGAGCTCCTTTGGTCAATGAGGTGGAGCAGCTTTTAATATATCATGAATGTGGATAAGGCTGTCTTACATAGGAGACATGCCAGTTAGAAATGTCTGTGCATAGCATCTTTATTTTGAAATGATGTTGAGGATAACCATCAACTTGGTAAATTTAAATTATTCATGATTTAGTAAGACCAAGTGTTTACTGAATTTTAACAAATTATTAATATATCTTAAGAGAAAAAGTATGGAAGTTCAAAATTATTAGACATATGAGAGTATTTTTGAAAACCTCAAATCATTATATCTTATACTTCTTTACTTTTTCTTTTCTCTGGTTTATATCTCCTCCATAAGTTTTTTCAATAAAAGTTAATAACCTTATTATTCTTAAAATAGTTGCAATTTAAAAGATGTTTTTTTCTCCTTTATCACCAGCATAGACCTTTTTTTACTATATTATTGGAAGTCATAGGGAAATATATATTTTTAAATTAAGAATGAACAGAGCCCTGGCCAGTGGCTCAGTAGATAAAATGTCAGCCTACCCCAACGTATGGATGTCCTGGGTTCAATTACCAGTCAGGGTACACAGAGGAAGCGACCATCTGCTTCTCACTCTCTCCTTTCCCTCTTCTCTTCCTCTTCCCCTCATGCAGCTCAATTGGTTTAAGCATGGTTCCACATGTTAAGGATAGCTCCGTTGGAGCGCTATAGCCTCAGGTGCTAAAAATAGCTAGGTACTCAAACATCAGCCCAAGATGGGGTTGCAGGTTGAATCCCAGGCAGGAGCATATAGAAGTGTGACTTGCTATCTCTCCTCCTCTTACCTGAAAAAACAAACAAACAAACAAATAAATAAATAAACAGACTGTTAAATTGTTACAGTGTCTAAATTCTATTGCTTTTCTGCTGTTATTTTGAACTTAAGGGGGGGAATGGATGTGAGGTTTTCAAATATTTTCCTGTAATTCTTCTACTATGATGAATATGCACACTTTATAACTATTACTTTAATTTCTCATTTGTAACATTTTGATGACTCTAATGACACTGACTATTTCTATAATTTTATATTTTTCTCTTTTGGTTAAATTCAACCAATATATAGCTTGAATTGTATAATTTGTCCACAGTTAGATTTCCTTTCAAAAGCACTTTTCTTTGCCTGATTACTCTCTAAAACACTTCACAATCTGAAAAGTGAATCTCCATTATTAGAAATTTGATTGGAATAATTAAAAGTTCCAAATTTACAGAAGACTCTTAAAACTGTTCTTAATTTGTTGACCAGTTTTGGTGCCATGCCAAACATATGGTAGATACTTAGTTAAAAGTGTTTGGAAGCT
This sequence comes from Rhynchonycteris naso, assembly GCA_037038555.1. Taxonomy (NCBI): domain Eukaryota; kingdom Metazoa; phylum Chordata; class Mammalia; order Chiroptera; family Emballonuridae; genus Rhynchonycteris; species Rhynchonycteris naso. Next base: position 178,409,403 of record CM072997.1, on the reverse strand, counting down.
CTAATACACCTGAAACCTATGTAATTTTATTAACCAATGTCACCCTGATAAATTCAATAAAAAGGAAAAAGAAGGAAAAGTGTTCAGAGGATCTAAATACATTGACTCAGACAATTTACATATAAATTTCATCCATTCACAGGAAAAGGGATTAATCTCTTGAAAATTTTATTACATTTTTTCACCCAGTGCCCCATTCTTGTAATGGTTACATAAAATTTAGAGTAGAACCCAGTGCCTACATCAACCCAAAAATACTAAGCAGTAAGAAAATGAACTTTATAAGTGGCTCTCTCCAGTGTTGAAAAACATTGTTTTTTAATAAGTTGACCAATTTACAGCTGAGGGTGAGAGAAGCAACTGATCTTGCAAACTTAAAAACCCCAAAGTAGTCCTAATCAATTATTGTCTCCTCAGGTTAAATGGATGAAGCACAATTAGTCCTGTGATTCATATCATTGGCAGAACAGTGTTTAGTAGTTGAGAAACCCAATTCACTCATCATGGAGTTCATTATTTTGGGTTCATTGCCAGGTTAAAACTGCTCTAACATACTTGGAAAGAGAAAACTGGATGAAACTGGCCCTACCTAATGCTTATCTCTGCCCTCCCACTGAAGTGGATGGAAGCCATGGTCAGGTTTATTATCATAGAGAAACATTGCTGTCAAGATGGCAAAGTGCTAAATAGAAGTGAAAGGTTTTAATCGAACAAACATGATGCTAACAATAAGTAATAAAAATAATAGCCTTTTGTCAGACCTGTGGAGGCGCAGTAGATAAATGTTGACCTGGAATGCTGAGGTCACTGGTTCAAAACCCTGGGCTTTCCTGATCAAGGCACATATGGAAGTTGATGCTTTATGCTCCTCCCCCTTCTTTCCCTCTCTCCTCCCCCCTCTCTAAAATAAAAAATTCTTAAAAATTTTTTAAATAAAATAAAATGATTGATTTTTTAAAAATTAAAATAATAACCTTTTATTAAGTATGTACAGTGTGCCACTTACTATATTAGGTTCTTCATATACATGAAGTTATCTGATCCTCATAACAATTGTGTTGGTTGAATATTGTTATCCTCTATTTTTCTGAGGCACAGAGGGATTAATTAGCTTGCTCACCGTCATTTAGCTGATTCCTGACAAACAAGATTTGACCTAAATGAACTGATCACAAATCCTTTTTTCTAAAGAAGCACTATGATGCATACCTCTATCTTCAAATGTCACTTAGTCGAAGAGCCACATGACAAATTTATACCCTGTAGAGTTGAGGATAACATGATATTCTAATATTGAAAATATTACAGAACCCTCTAATCAGACATAGTGTAGATATTTGTTTCACAAGCCCTTGGAAATTAGCATGTATTCTCTATTGAACCTAGATAATTAGAAGCATACTGTACACAATGGATTGCTAAATAATTATAAAACTTTTGGACTAAGGTATCATTACAATGGTGATACTGCCAATGAAACAAATCACAATAATCTTTGCCTATATTTAAATGTTCACAAAGTAATAGTTCATGATTGCAAATGCCAGTAATTTACCAATACTATTTTCATGTTGTATTGGTAAATTGGATGTTGTTAGAAAGAAGAGCCTGGATTAATGGATTAGTGATACTGTAGTAACTTCATAAAGCAGCCCAAGTCTCTGCAAATTAATGAATTTTTAGTGATGCATTCATATAGTTCTTCATTCAGAGACTGATATCCTTGTCTCATTTGAGGAGGAAGAACTAAGCTCCTAGAGTTTAAAGATATTAAAGAAAACTCAGGACCTGACCTGCAGTAGCACAGTGGATAAAGTGTTGACCTGGAAATGCTGAGGTTGCCAGTTCAAAACCCTGGGTTTGCCTGGTCAAGGCACATATGGGAGTTGATGCTTCCTGCTCTTCCCCACTCCTCTCTGTCTCTCTCTCTCTCTCCCCTCTCTAAAAATGAATAAAGTCTTTTTTAAAGAAAGATATTTCTTAAAAAAAATAAAAGAAAAATAAAACTCAGAGCCCCTTTCTCTATATGCTCTAAATGTATAGCACTGAGCATGTCCCATGAACAATTATCTAGTCTTGGGATCAAAATGAAAGCTATCTAATAGATATCCTGAAAACACTTACAGCAGGAAATATGCATACTTGGGCTTTAAGATCAAGAATCACTTAATCACCAGTTTTATCATAAACACTCATACTCAGCAGATGCCAGAGAGCCAACCTGTATTTCACTGATTTGGTCAATCTGCTTGTAGACACAGAAATAGCAGAAGAAACAAATTCATGTTTTCTTTTAAAAAAAAAAGTCTTAGTTTTCCTATGGTACAGGTAAAATTCCAAGCCAAGGAATAATATTGGAGGCATGGTAAACATAAAATATAATTGCCAAAATATTCTAAATAAATATTCAGAATTTCATAGTAAGTTATTATATCTTATTCTACCTAATTTCTATAAGATTGACTCCAGATGCCAAAATGGCCTGCAAAGGACTTGAGCCCCTGTTCTTCACACCCCACCTTCCATCCCTAGAAAAAGAATGGAACTTTTTTCTATGTAAATATACATTTTGTTTCAAATAAAAGCATTTTTATAATTAATATTAAGAAGAGAAGAAGGGTTAGATGTGCAGAATCAAAACATTATTTGATACTCGCATGGGGATAACAATGTCCAGAGGCATGCTTGGGTGTGGCAAATTAGAAAATGCACAAGAATAATTTTCCAGGTTTGCTCAGTTTCATAACATTAGATGAATCATAAAAAGAAAAGATTGCAAAAGATATGCCCTTGACTTATGAAGAAGGTACATACCATATGTGTATTTCCTGTCATACATTTTCTATGCATATAAAAATCAAGACTAGCAAACACATTTATCTAGAATTCCACACAGCCTATGGTTTATATCTACTACAGAAATGTTAAGCTACATAAAACACATTTCTTTTATTTCATACCACTATTAGACAAATATGATTTTCTTTTAAATATTTCTAAATTCATTTTATGCATCTGTCCCACTTAATTCTACTTCAAGTGATTATGTAATGCTAAATAATTTGAAGAGTCTCTGCATTATGTGAAAGTGAAATTCAAGATCAAGGGATACACATAATACTGTTTATACCCTACATTTTGGACTAAATTTAGGAAGGGGTTGAAACAGATTTTTTTTAATATATAAAACTGAATTTTTAGGCTTTGAACAGTTGACTCAGTGGTAGAACATCAACATGGCGTGTGTAAGTCCCAAGTTCAATCCCAACAGGGCACACAGGAGAAGCACCCATCTGTTTCTCCACCCTTCCCCCTCTCCTTTCTCTCTATTTCTCTCTTTCCCTCTTGCAGCCAAGGCTCCATTAAAGCAAAAAGTTGGCCCGGGCGCTGAGGATGGCTCCATGGCCTCTGCCTCAGGTACTAGAATGGCTCCAGTTGCAACTGAGCAATGCCCCAGATGGACAGAGCATTGCCCCCTAGTGGACATGCCGAGTGGATCCAGTTGGGCGTACACAGGAGTCTGTCTTTCTGCCTGCCCACTTCTCACTTCAGAACACTACAAAAAACAAATGAACTTTTCAAAATAAATACCAAGCATAAATTATTTTATAACACCACTGATTATTTCAGCTGCATCTTAATTACTTTCAGTGTGAGGTATAGAATGTTACTTGGTTGTTTGAAGACAGTAAAAGTGAGATAATTAAAAAAAGAAATTAAGTTATTTTGCCTATTCTGTTTTGGTCTTGTATGTTGAGGAAAAAGCATCCTGAGTCTATTCAGAAACATAGATAGAAATATAGTCTTCAGAATCTTTTATTAATAGGATTCCTACAGGGATGACCACTTATACAAAGCTTTTTAAAAAGTCATAACAGTATGCTTTAGTTGACTGGGTAATGTTGGTGTCTAGATAATATAATACAAAGAAGACTTGGATTTCAGCTTATGAAAGAATATAATAAAATATAGCCACACAAGCTTGGTTCTTTTATCACTGGGGCATTCATATGGAAAAAATACATAAGGAGATTAAAAAGTAGCAATACAATGTATAGTGTTATAGAATTGTGCACCTGAAACCAGCATAATTTTGTTAACCAGTGTCAACCCAATAAATTCAATAAAAAGAAAAAGTTTTCATTTTAAATAACATTGACTGGGACATTTTAATTCAGTGATTGTAAGGTATTTTTCCCAGCCGAGGAAGAAGAAAGGGATGTAGCAATTAAGTGTGGATAAGCAAAAGCTTTATTGAGCACAGAGCACTTCCAGGACGATATTCCCTGGTCTGGGGTACACAGGCCAGGGAAGTCGCATGGGATGATCCACGTGAGGGGTATTTAAAGGGTCTTGTCTAGGGTGGTCGAGTTGATATAACGTGGTAAAATCTCACTGGCTGGCAGACAGTCCCCCTTTTCCCAAGGACTCCTGGGAAGTTTGTTTTGGCACGCATGATTGTGGGCAGTTCTAGCCAAAGTTTCCATCTGGTTCCTCATGTGACCTTCCCCCATTGCCCACCACATTACAGTGACATATTTAGAAAATCACTAGAATCAAGATTGCTATCACTTTTTGATAATTTTTAATAATTAGTGTAAGATTTTTTAATGAAATTAAAGCGTAAGTGCATAACTAGCTCTAATAGTTGCTAGCATTAGTTATGTTCTGTTTGCTGAGTCATGTTAGCCATTTAGCATGGAACAAAATAAGCCAAACAAGCAGACAGAAATGATGTGGGAGGGAATTGAGAGACTATTTTAAAGCTTGTTGCAAATCATTGGAGAAATGTCATACATTTCTCAATCAAAATATGAAAGCACTTTAAGTAAGTTCATATATAATATCTTATGTAATAAATGACAAGAATTAATAGGTCCACCAATGAGAGAAAGTTAATTGCTGAGAGTCAAACAAGCCTTTTGGAAGTGTGTAAAATATTTCATATTTCATTTACAAAATTGCTATCACATGTTTCAAGTGGTATACCAGGAACCTCATAGCATTCTTAGTTTCTTGCTTGAAAAGGTTATAACCAACTAGAATTATTGGGAAAACCCAAATTAATAGAAATAAAACAAAATAAATGAAAAGGAAGAGCTGCTAGGTCTCTAGCAGCTATTACTAATGCCTGTGACAGTAATGTTTAACATTTTTTTATTTACCCATATAACATTTAAGATGGATTTCAGTAATAATATGTATTATCAATATTATCCACCTTTTCCCCAGCTGCCTCCAAAGTGGTTCTGTGTTAGAGGAGGGAGAAGTGCATTTTATCTCCTGCCTCTGACTGCAAAATAAATACCAGTAGGCAAAATATAGAATCTACATACTCCTACCAAGCAAGAAGATACTGCAGAGCTTTAGTTTTTAGTCTGTAGTTGTCTGAAGTCAGCTGCCCAGATGCAGAGCCTGAGACAGAAATTTTGTGCAAGTGGTTAACTAAAAGGACTCTCAGGTAAAATCTCTTAAGGACCGGGGACGTGAGAAGCTAAGTAAAGATGTGGGTTTAATGGAAGCTTGATCATACAGGGTGCTCTGGAGCACAACAGGACTAGAGCTTCCTCACCTTGGGGAGGGAAACAGCCATATGTACCCTAGTATTTGTCAGTCAGTAGCTGCAAGCCTCTCTCAGGTGGGAGGGTGTAACCTTCCAAGCATCTCCCAATAAGAAGACGCCAAGTTGCCTGACCAGGCGGTGGCACAGTGGATAGAGCATTGGACTGGGATGTGGAAGGACCCAGGTTCGAGTCCCCGAGGTCACCAGCTTGAGCGCGGGCTCATCGGGTTTGAGCAAAAGCTCACCAGCTTGGACCCAAGGTCGCTGGCTCCAGCAAGGGGTGGCTCGGTCTGCTGAAGGCCCGAGGTCAAGGCACATGTGAGAAAGCAATCAATGAACAACAAAGATGTCGCAATGGCAACAGAAACCTGATGATTGATGCTTCTCATCTCTCTCCATTTCTGTCTGTCTGTCCCTATCTATCCCTCTCTCTGACTCTCTCTCTGTCCCAGTAAAAAAAAAAAAAAAAAGACTCCAAGCTCTGCTAGCCATGGTGTGTGGGCAGAATGTTTTTATGGGGGTTGGGGTGGGAAAACCTAGGGAAACAAAGGGAGCTCTCTGCATCCCTATTTAAATGGGTTTATTTTTATATTTCATTCCTAATAAAAGTCTATATTCTCTTAAAAAAAAAAGAAGACTCCAAGCTAAAGGTGATTTTCAAGAGAAATGTCAGATGTGAGTTGTGGGCAGCACCCAAAGGATGAGAGCTCCAGTCTGAAAAAGGGAGCCTAGGTAGGTCACTGAAAGTGTCCATAACAGCATTAAAACAACAATAGTTTTCTTTTTTCCATCTTTCAAACTAAAAGTCTCTTAGTACCAGAGATTCTGATTTGCCTCCATCAGTGAGAAGTACTACCCTAGAGCCTGAGTGCTTTCAACTATGGCTTCACACTGAGAGGAATTGCCATAGCAACTGATACTTCAGTATAGACTTCTGCAGTAAGACCTATTTAAATCTGCTTTTAAATCCTTGTAATTTTTCGATTAAATGTTTTCTTTAAAAAAAAAAAAGACTGCTCTATTCTATAGCATCTTAGTCTCTAAGAGATAGTAATCACCAACTGAACCAAATTCTTATTCTTTTGTAATTAAAGAAAGTGGTTTAGAAAACTAGACATTAGTCAGGGAAGCAGGGGAGTTTAACACCCTTAGATATAAAAATAAAAAGGTCAGGTAAAAATGGACATGAGGAATCTAAGACAAGTGGAAAAGAAACACAAGTAACAGCAAAACACTGTTCTTGTGTTAATTTTTCTCTTTTGGGTATGTGATGTAATCATGAGAACTCTTAAATTCTATAAATTCAAACATGCACCCTCCCTAATATCATTTGAATAAGTTGGGAGAGAGGTACAGATGAGAATAAATTTGCAGGAAGGACTTGGACAGCAAGTTTACCTGAAGGTCCTAGAACTATGCTGGAAAGTTACACTAGAAAATTAAAATTTAGAGTGAGTTATTGTAAAAAAAAAAAGAGCATAAATATACACATACAAACATATATGTATATAGAGATAAGTTTCATGTCTAGTAGTATATAGCTAGTGACCAATTTTATATATATATATAGAAAGATAAAGCCAAAGTTAGCCTGACCAGAAGGTGGCGCAGTGGATAGAGTGTTGGACTGGGATGCCAGAAGACCCAGGTTCAAGACCCCTGAGGTCGCCAGCTTAAGCATGGGCCCATCTGGCTTGAGCAAAAGCTCGCCAGCTTGGACCCAAGGTGGCTTGCTCCAGTAAGGGTGGCTCGGTCTGCTGAAGGCCCCCGGTCAAGGCACATGTGAGAAAGCAATCAATGAACAACTATGGTGTTGCAACGGCAATGAGAAACTAATGACTGATGCTTCTCACCTCTCTCTGTTCATGTCTGTCTGTCCCTGTCTGTCCCTCTCTCTGACTCTCTCTGTCCTTGTAAAAAAAAAAAAATCCAAAGTTAGATTAAGCAGTAAGAATGTAATAACAGTTTAGAATTACTGTATAAGGTACGTGTTAACCATGAAATAAAACCATGTTAAATCTAAAATAATCATAACTTAACTGAATGTAGCTTACAACAATACAATTTTTCACTTTGAAACCTTACTTTAGCACAAGTGACGAAAACAAGGTTTGAATGAACTTTTCAACTCATTATTTTAAAATGATACAGATAGTGTAAACAAATTACACAACTGAAAGGGCTTTGAGAAAGCCTGAAGGATGATAATCAGAAAGCTGGTCACCGATACTATTTCAGGAACAGCTAGGGAGGAGAATCCACACTCACCTACAGGGCCCATTCCTGTTTTTAATAGTTTCTACTATTTTATGCTGAGTTTGAAACTGAGCAAAAAGCTATTAGGGGCTCCGATGAGAATCAGCAAACTGTATAAAACTCAGCAATTCGAATACTCACCACAAGTTGGGGTCTCATATCAAATTCAGGCTTTAAAAGATATTTCTTTTATTTTTTTCCAAAGAAACAAGGAGAAATCTGGAAATACATTGTGAAGGAGTGTGATTATTTAGTTTTTTTCCCAAAATTTATTTATTAATTTTTTTTAAGAAAATATAGCCCAGGTCAGTTAGGTCAGTCGATAGTCCTGAAACAGCAAGGTTGTGGGATCGATGCCCCGTCAGGGCACATATGAGAAGCAACCAATGAATGTGAAACTAGGTGGAACAATGAAAGAATCCTTTCTCTTTCTCTGTCTCTCGGTCTCTCTCTCTCTCTCTCTCTCTTCCTTCCTCTCTCTCTAAAATCTATCAATAAATGTTTTAAAATTTTTTTAAGAAAATATAAAAGTCAAATGAAAAAGACTCTTTTTTACACCAAAGAATTTCACCAAGAAATAAACAGGAAGCAAAGTTACTTTTAGTCACAATAGATAGACATCATAGAGATGCTTACTTACTAGATCATCACTGGAATACTGGAACTACCGATAAAAGAAAAATTATAAAGTAACCAAAGCCAAATACAATTTTAACTTTTACATCCAAATTTCCCTTAGTATAACAGTCCACGTCATACGATTAGCCTCAAGCTATAAAAAATATTCTAGTTAACAGGTCATTTTAACAGGAATCTCAGATAAAAGGGCATAAACTGCTTACTTTTTTCATGCTTCTAGCAAATCAAAGAATAGTATCTTTAAAAAGCTACTTTTTTTCCCTTACTAAGTAAACCTTTACAATAAATGTAAATGTTTGATGAAAGTCTAAAGAGTGAACAATGTGTATGCTTTCTGGTAGGTCATCTGTATTATATGACCACTAAGATATTTGTAATCACATAGTAATTTTTATGGGTTGTATTAGTCTTCTTGTTGCTCCAATGCATTATTAATAAATATTTTACAACTTCAAGCAAATAATTTCTATTTTACTATTTTTATTTAAAAAATTGTGAGAGTTTGAAATTCCTCTAAACATCTGTGCATAAGATTTTTGTGAAAATGTTTAGAGGACTTTGGTCAGCCTGAGAAATTTTATTTGTATCTCTGCCTTTTGAAGCTTAAATTTACTAATTTTTTAAAGTAATTCTCCTTTGTGTTCATCTGTTAAGGAGTTTGTATTTCACTGTTTGTCAGCTAAAGTTCAGTCATACATTGAAGCACCATATTCAGCTGCCAATTTTCCTTTCTCCTCCTCTCCCTTTCTCCTTCCCTCCCTCTCTTCCTTCTCCCCCTCTCTTTTAGTTTCTAATGGCCAAGGACAAACCTCTTCTCTTGCTGCATATAAATTCCTCAGTTTTTATGGTGGCAAATTGTTCAAAGCCTAAGATTTGACACTCAGCAATTAATATTAAATTACTTTTCATCACACTTTTGATCCATAGAAAGGAAACTAATTGATAATACCTTTATCCTTGATGTGTCAGGTCCTCTAATAATCACAAGGACTAGGTAAATATAGTCTATCGTGTACATGAAATGCTACTGGTATAATCCACAATATAGTTTCATTTTAACCTTGCTTAGTTCATAAAAATATATATATTATTTGCCATATTTCTGGCAGAAAAAAATTTCCCCTAAGAAACTATTGAATCTGTGTCTGTGTTTTGTTTTTTTGTGTGTGTGAGTTGGTTTTTCCTCCAGAAATAGTCTTTGAACTTTTATAATTATATGAAATCATGAAATACAATATTCTACAATATTTAACCAATGTGTTGATTTATAATAGTATGCAATTTTTATTTGAGATGTGACCTTCCTAGAAACCAATTTCTTAACATCAGCTAAAGCTAAGATTTTTTAGAATTTTTTTTAAAAAAGCATATTTGATAAATTGAAGTTGCAGTTCCCTTAAGACAAGTTCTATTTTGGTGTCTACATTTAAAATAGCTGACACTGTCACAGTCATTCACCTTCATCATTAAAAAGCCACATAAAGTTTTTTTCTCCTCTAGAGTTAGAATGTTAAATGTTGGCCGTGTAGACTAACTTTCTGAGCACTTAAAAGTTTATATCCAGTGGTGTATAGGCTAGGAAACCAGCAAGAGAAAGATCTTAATACCATGATAAACCTTCCACAGTCAGATCTTTTCCAAAATTACTTGTGAAAAGTAAAACTTTTTAAAACTTCATTATTGATCCCTGTGGAAAAACAATTTATGACTTGCACAAAGACTAGTGTGAAAGTGGGAAAGAAATATGAAATGGCAATAGGTCATGCCTATTTGTAGCATTCTGCCAGCCCTCTCTAGATTAACTTTGGTTCCAACCTATGGAGTTCCTTCTGTGATGGGTGAGTCCCCAGGGTCTGTGTCTGTCTCAAGGCCACCCAGGCATTGGTGTCTGAGGAGGGCAAACTTACCTTCCTTGGAAAGGTCTGAGAGCTGGTCCTAAGGTACAAAACATTAGAAAAACACACTCAGTAATGCCCTAGCCAGACGTCTTCAAACTTCTTATAAAAACGGGCCACTTTTGCAGTGCTGGTCAACCTGGTCTGTACCTCCCACTAGTGGGCGGTCCAGCTTTCGTGGTGGGCGGTAGTGGAGCAACCAAACAGCACCGTGATTGGCCCACCATGAAAGTTGGAACGCCCACTAGTGGGAGGTACGGACCAGGTTGACCGGCACTGCAAAAGTGGCCCCTTTTTATAAAAAGTTTGAAGACGTCCAACCCTAGACCATTAATTAACTAGATTCCAGAAGCCATTACTATAAAAAGCTGATGCTCCTGACTTTGAATTACCCAAGGAAGTAGTCCCTGAAAATCACCAGGAACCAGTAGAAAGACCTCTGTTTGGGACCCAGGTCCGCTGCAGAGAGTAAATAATAGTTGGAGTGGCTAGCACTGAGAACCACCTCTAAAAAGCCACGGATGAGATAGGAGAGACTTTACAGCCCGCTTCATATTCCTCCCCTACATAAGAGATACAAATTCTCATCTATTGTAACTTCAAGGGAACAATAACAAATGTTGGCTTTTCAATGTACTCCACCTTGAGAACAAAGAAGAATTTATTGACGATAAGTCTAGAATTCCAATGATTAAAATAACATTTATTGACCCAACCTTAAGTGCTATTCCCTCTTCTAAGTTTTTTGTATATATTCACTCACTTAATCTAATGAGTGAGACATATACCATTATTGTACCTATTTTACTGATGAGAAGTACTCAAAAGTTTATTAACTTGCCTAAAGTTGCCTATTTATAAGTGATGAACACAGACAGTCTAACTGCAGAGTCATGCTCTTATCTACTTATATGTATTATATGGTAGGTGGGAATCCCCCCCCCCCCAAGACAGCTACATCGGAATTCCTAGAATCAGTAAATATGTTACATTACATGGCAAAAGGGACTTTTTAGAAGAGATTAAAGACTTTGAGATGAGGAGATTATCCTGGTTTATCCAAACAGATGTTTTCCTGGCTGTGGTCAGGTTGGTATCTGACTGTAGAGAAATGGTACAGAGATGCACAATTCCTGGTTTTGAAGATGGAAAATGAGGACCATGAGCCAAGAAATGTGGACATTTTCTCAAAGCTGGAAAAGACAAGGAAACAGATTTCCTTCCAGATATTTCAGAAAATATTGTAGTCCTGCCAATACATTTGTTTTAGCCCACTGAGACCTGTGTTGAATTTCTAACCTACAGAACTGTAAAATAATAAATCTGTGATGTCTTAAACCACAAAATTTGTGGTAATTTGTTACGGAAGCAGTAAAAACAAATACACTCAACCTCATTGAAAAAGAGAGTTGCTAAAATATTTTCCTTCCATGGATGAGATGGTTTCAGTATAATCTTGGGTGCAGAGATTGCTTTACTAGTTTTGAATGTAAATCATGGTAATTTGTCCCCCATTTAGCATTCTAGCAAATGTTACAAGAAACTGAACATATTTCAGTTCTTCCCTGTAGAGTTACACAACTTATCAGATATAATAATTTGGGTTTTTGATACATGAGATCACTTACTGCTGTTTGGAAGTTTAAGAGTTGGTTTTTTTCCTCAAACAATAGGAACTTATTGTTCTAATTTTAAGAATATGAATGGTCTGATTATTCTTTACAAAATTCTATGCAAAATATTCTTTGAAGACTCAGAATAAAATGAATTTGTTGGAAGGGTGACACACTGCTACAATGAGCTTTTTCAAAACAGTTTCAAAGTTTTGATATTTCTCAATAGTCATCATAACAGAGACCACAAAATGGGTTCAGAATTATTTGGTCTCTTTCACAGCACATTGCTTATATACATAAATACAGTGAAAAATCAGAGCATTGGCCTTTGCAGGCAGTCTTTTGAAAAGCATTTTATCTCCACAAATCATGGATGCCACAGACCATTATCAAACATAGCACTCACTGCTATTTGTTTCAACTAACACGGTAGTATGCTGGCTGATAGGACATATATAGAAATATATATATATACACACTAATGGTCAATAATAGTTTCTTAGTTGCTGAAGTTTATCGATTGAAAAGAAATATTAAAGCTATAGAGAACAGCAGTAAATGCTTTAGAAGACTCAGGACACCATAAGAGTGAGCTTCAAAGCAAGTCTTCAGAACAGCAGTTGAATCTTGCAGAGCTTAATGATGGATGAAATTAAACCTGCCACAGATGCTACACTTGTATTTTTTCAGCAGTCAGGTTGTGAAGTGTTGCTAGTTCCTCCCAGCATTGCAGATGTGATGTTCAAAATTCAGTTCCTATGGTCTGGATTCATACAAACATTATTAAAATTATTCCTGTAAAATAAGCTGAAGAAAGGCAATCAAAATTAACGAGGTAGCATAGAATTTGACTACTAAAGTAACAGTCAAAACAACTTACCCTCCAACACCCAAAGATTTAGTGACTTATTTTTGGCAAGAGTATCATGCTTCCTATTGAACAGAGACCCCAATAGCAGAGAGGAGCTACCAGGGGTACTTATTGCACAGAGTTTCCTGGACTGATGGAGTATGAGAGTTTCAGGCTAGTGTAAAAAGGACTGTAGGGATTCTATTTTCACAACCATTGCCATTCACTGGTCTGTTGGATTAATAACTGTGCCTTATTTAAGTGTCTTTTTCAAACAACCAGTTTTCTTTGTCCTTCTGAATTGACGATTCATATAATAATACAAGAATAAACTCTGTGTTTTGCATACTCACAACTGTAAACTTAGGTTTGCCACACCCTGTAGTATCACACCACATATATTTTATTATGTTTCAATAATCACTAGTGTACTGTTGTATTTAATATCTAGGACTTCATTTTTAATGACTACTTATTATTTTATTGTATGGATTTACCATTATTTATTTAATCAATCCCCTGTTAGTAGACATTTAGGTGTGGTTTGTAATTTTATTATTACAAATAATATTATGATGAATATACTGAAAGTGTATGTTGAATATTTTCCACTTATTTTTATAAGATAAATTCTAGAATTGAATTAACAGATTAAAAGTTATATAGTTTTCTAGGGATTTTGATGCCAATCTGTAGTTTTATTTTTAAGTGTGAAAGAAAAAAGATTAAAATCAGACTGATAAAAATCATTCAAAACCTTAAATGAATAAATTTCATGAAGATTGGAAATGCTAAATGAAAACACATATAAAAGAATTTTACTGAGGATCTGTTTGTTAGACCATTTACACACACACACACAAAGTAATGGGTTTAAGTGAGTCATTAAGTTTACAGATCACAAATGAGATAATTTTCTAAATAAGGGAGAAGGATATTAAAATATTGTCTTCTATTTGATTAATAGTTCTTAAGAATTTAAAAAACAATAAAAATTATATTGAGATCTAATTCATATACATAAAATTTATCTTTTTAGAGTGTATAATTAAATGACTTTTTATCATATTCACAGACTTGTGCAACTATTACCACTATCTGATTTCAGAATATTGTATTCTCTCAATAAAAACTACACATTGTCACTCCCAAGTTCCCTGCTCCCCAGCCTCTGGAAAATACAAATCTGCTTTGCCTTTCTGTGCATTTGCCTATTCTTGACATTTCGTATAAATGGAATTATATAATATATGGCCTTTTGCTCTCTCACTTAGCATAATGTTTCCAAGGTTCATCCATATTATCAGAACATCATTCTGTTCTACTGCCAAATAATATTCCACTGAATAAATGTACACATTTTGTTTATGCATTCATCAGTTCATTCTTTACACCTTATCACAATCATGCTTCAAATACTTCAGTAGCTCCCCAAACTGATAAGTATATCTATTAAAGGGCCATTGTAATCTGGCCCCAGAATGCTTTATAGCTTGATCTTCTCCTATGCTCCCAAACCCATGCACTGGCACCTTTCCACCGCCACATCAATCATAATAGACCTACTTGCAGTTTCCTGAAAGTAAAAGTCCCTTTCAGTATTGTATGTGGTATCCTTGCTATCTGGAATACCCCTCCTCTCTTACCTTTGTGGATGCCTTTATTTGTCCTTTATGATTCAGCTGCAAGGTATTCCCCCCTTTCAGAAGACCCAACCCATTAAGAATAAGCTAAAGGAAACTTTTTTGATAATCCATTGTAATTCTCTCATAATACTTGTCATACAATTTTGTAATTGGTGGTTTTCTGACTTTTTCTCCACTGTATTGTGAACTCATTAAAGCCAGAAACTATATTCTGTATAACTCTATAACACTATCGATCAAGGCCTAGCATGTAGTAGACATTCAATGAATGGTTATTTTATATATATGATCAAAATAATTGATTGGACTCTTTTATAAAATAAATTAATCAATCTAGGGGTTTTGTAAATATGTAGACATACACTTTATATTTAAAATGCATGTTGAAGTTTTCTTATGTTTAATTTGTTCAGATGCATTTTGTATTAAAATTCTCAATAACATGCAAAGTAACACTCATTAAAATAAACCAGTAGTTATATATAATTCTAGTAAGGTTTTCAAAGTGCACATTGATTTTACAATATACCTAGGAGACATTTTCAATGCAGAATAACAAGTAAATTTCAGAAGCTGTACAAAATGTGGTTAGTACTGTATTTCAAATGATTTAAAAAAATTAAGAATGTGCAATGAAATAAATTTATAAGTCATAAGTATATTTTAAAAACAAAATACGCTTTTTCATGCAAGCAAAGATGTTTTTTTTCTTAAAGTTGACTTGGAAAGCAGTGCCTTGATTAAAATACTATATAGTCTTTGAAGTTTACATGTATAAACTATTTTTAATCTTTTTTCTCTGTATTCTGTAAGAATGAAAAGTTTTTTAAATAGGCCTAGTTCTTTGGAATAGAATCCTAACCTCTGTTACTTCTGACCTATAGGGTATCTTTGTTACTAGGGTTCAGCCTGATGGACCAGCATCCAACCTGCTGCAGCCTGGTGATAAGATCCTTCAGGTAAGACAGACACAAAGCAATGTATTCAAATATCAACATTGAAACAAATATGTAAACATGTTATTAAGTTAAATGAATGGAATTAAATGATTCAAGTCATTGAATTAAATAAGTCTTTTTTAGATTTCTTTTTTACCTTTATTGTTTTGGGGTTGAGAGACAGGTCAGAAACCAATTCAGTCTAATAGAATCCTATATCTCCATTACCCAACAAATGGTAGCTGTTCTGCACATTTTTGTTTAAATGAATGATTCTATTTGGTAATGTAAAAAAAATTGAGACATATAAGAATCTAACCATATATGTAAGAAAAATGAAGTACCCAAATAAGATATGTTATGAGACTTTAGATGAGGGAGAAGGGACTAGTTCATATTTAATTTTTCAAGAGGAAAAAATACTTTTAGAAAGCTGCAGAATACATGGTTTTATCTCTCTACTCTCTCTACTCAGATATATTAACAAAAATTAAACTGTATATAAGGTGCCTTTTTAAAGTGTATTATCTGATGGTAAAAGATGCTCCAACTTAAAGCTCTGAATATCAGAAAAGGGTCACTCTAGTAAACAGTTAAGTAAATACTTGTCATAGCCTCATCCATTTTGCTCTCTTTGTCCTTCTTCTCTTTGGAACTTTCCATTTGGGTACAAGGTGCTTAATTATTTCCTACATCCTAGGGAAAGGCTCTTAAGTAACATCTATTTAAGATTCAATGTTTTAACTTATGACCTGAGAAATTTCTCTCTCTCTCCATATGTGTGTGTGTGTGTGTGTGTGTGTGTATGAGAGAGAGAGAGAGAGAGAAACTATCTGACATTGCAGATATTTGACCATTTGTAATAATTAAAAAATCTTTTAACATAATTTACTGAAGACTTAGGGACACTGTGAAGACAGTTCTGTGGGAAAGAAACCTTTAGTCATACTGGCTATGCAAACACAATTACAAAAATGTAAAAGGCTCATTCAGTTCAGCTCTGAGGAGATCTTCTATCTCCTATTTACCGAACTCTCTCAGAAAGTCTTAGAAAAGTAGAAGCCCATAAAACTCAATGTGTATGTTTGTGTTTATTTGTGTATGTGGATGGATAGATAGACACATGATAGATAGATAGATAGATAGATAGATAGATAGATAGATAGATAGATAGATAGATGATAGATAGAACTGCCTGAACATTTTGTTCTAAAAAATATTTTTAACTATCAAGATTATGAAAACTCAAGTTTTCAAAAGTGATAATTTTCTGACAGCACTCAGGGCTGCTCCAGCCTTTGGCAGTCTCACAGTAGAAATACCACCCAACAGGTCCAAGCCCATTTCGGGCAGGCAGAGAGGAAATCAGAAGTTGGTCTTTTGAGTGAAAACTTTGAAACCAAAAAATACACATAAAA
Source organism: Rhynchonycteris naso (assembly GCA_037038555.1). Lineage (NCBI taxonomy): Eukaryota > Metazoa > Chordata > Mammalia > Chiroptera > Emballonuridae > Rhynchonycteris > Rhynchonycteris naso. The sequence goes on along the minus strand of CM072997.1, from coordinate 178,392,582 downwards.
TATTCTAAAAACTTTCTTTACTGCTTTATTATGAAAGTTCTATATATTTGGATCTCCTCACTAGACCTTTGATCTTAAGCATTTTATATCATATCTGTGAGACTCACATTTGTATGTGCAAAATCAACTGTGACTGACATATATCTGAGGTCCTTCCAGCTCAAAAATTTAACTGTTTAATAATTTTATCAATTTCCATGAAAAAATGGTCAAGAATAAACTAACAACATAACTGCATAATACTTGGTAAATGTTGCTATTTAGCAAAGAAAATTACTGGTTTCCTTCTCTACTGAATATCAGAGAAATTATTTTGAATCTCAGAGAGTGAAAAAAAAATGGAGCTGGTTAATCTCAGATCTCTGACCTATATGAATGAATGCCAGGCTGGGTACAGTAGCTTTCAATAACATGACACAAGTTTGGGAAGTTGCCCTTATTGATGATATAAGTAGCAAAAGAGAGGATTTTCTCCCAATATTTAAAAAAGAAATATATACAAATGAATATTAAAAATGTTATATTTATCTATAAAATGATATAGATAGATGGATGGAAAGATATAGATAGAAGATAGATAGATAGATGATGATAGATAGATAGATAGATGATAGATGATAGATAGATAGATAGATAGATAGATAGATAGATAGATAGATAGATAGATAGATAGATATGGAGATGGAAATAGAGATATCCTGCATATGGGAAATAAGAATTAAGTTAGTGTCTAGCTGCAGGGTTAAAATCTTCTTTTCTGGCTATAAAATTCTAGAAGAGTTATTATGTGGGGACATGGGAGTTAAGTATTTCTAGTCCCTGAAAAATACACAGCAATAGCAAATGCTCAGAGGAATGAAGTCCTAATGCAAGAAGTAGGAAAGAATTATAAGCCAAATCAGTTGAAAGCCAAAAATACTAAAGAAGAGCTGCATCAAGGATGTCTCTTCTCTTCACAAATGACTATTGAAGATGTAACACTTTTATTTTTGTTATAGAACTCATTTGAAGCTAGACCCTAAAATCAAAAGTAAAAGAATAATGCACATAGATCTTAATCAAATAAATTACTAGATTTGTCGTTTTATTCATATTTGTTAGAAAGCACAAATAAAAAGTGAAAATACCAAAAAAGAAAAAGAAAAAAGAAAGGCACAAGTGGCCCATTGTACTTTCTGAAAGAAATAAGAATGACTAATTCTAAACTAAAATAATTGCCAAAATCAGCTGCTAAGAGGGAAAAATATTTTTTGTCTATTTATAATACTTAGTTTAAAGAACACTGGAAAAGAATGGGTTTAGGTAACTGAGTTATATGTCCTTTACAAGATAAGTAGAACATGTCCACACTGGAGCAAATTTATTTACAAGCCTTAGTGACAATGGACAACCTAGAAAATCAAGGCAAAAGGAAAAAAGCAAAAAAAAGTTGAATGGGTCCCTCAATGATGATAGTTATTGGGCTTCACCTAACCTGATAGCAAATAACAAAAGAGATATGAAATAGCAAAACACATATACCTTTGCCAAATCTCTCCTAAACTCAGAATTTATTAGTTATCGCTTTCTTTTTCCGTAACTCTTTTTACTCATTACTTTCTTCTTAATCTGCTATGGTATTATGCGCATGTTATCTGAATTACATAAAAATCTGTGCATTAAGACACACCATTAATTAAAACATTTTAGGTTAATAAAACATGTTCACATAATTTTTCTGTCATTTTACAATTCATCTTCCCAGAATAGACACTCTATAATTAAGAAGCATATTCAAATCACTTCCTGTGTTTAGTAAATCATTTTGCTTAAGACAGCATGGCAAAAGGAAAAAGCCACAGTGCTAGGAAAATTAACCCCTCATAGCCTCCCTCTCTGTAAAGCTGAATTATATAAAAGAGAGAACAAGTGAAAACACATGGATCATAAAAAATGTTATTAGCCAGAGAACCATGTGAAATTTGATAATACTTGACCATTCTTGAAGTGGCAATTATGTTGGTTTAACATCATAGTTTCTTTTTTCTAATGTCTTTTCTCTTGCTGAAAAGTTCAGTCTAATTCATTACACATTTTACAATTCAAAATATATTTAAATATAGAAAATCTATTAATTACAGTTACACTGTTGAAAAGATTAATCGACTGTAAAAAAAGAATATATTGTACTTGATAGTTAACTTGATTCACAGTTATAGCCTTAAGCTCACTTGTAAGTATATCATATTCTGTTATAACCCAGTAGTCAACCCCTAACCCTTTCATCTGCTTGCTCCTCCTTCCCCAGACAAGAGCTTAATTATGGCAAAAAAGAAATAAAATAATTTATAGATAATTAATGTCATCTAGATATTACCAATTATCAAAAGAGATTTTACAGATATAAGGTGTATAATAAACATGAGACCAAATGAATACAATTTTATAGTTTCTTCTACCTTGCCATAATTTTAAGAGTTTTAGAATTTGTCATTAAAAATATACTTTTCATCTATTGCTATACCTAGAATATACCAAAATAGAACAAAGAGATGATAATTCAAGCAAATCATTTTTTTTCCCAGTCTTAAAAAATCTTGGCCCTTCAATTCAAATAGACAATTAAAGAAATCACTCTGAACAAATAAATAAGTCTATCAGTTTCACTTAGTTGTTAGTGGGTTATTGGGCTCAGAGTACCATATCAAGGCCAAAATCATGGGGTTTGGTGCCCACCAGACCTATTATTACTGCTCTGTTCCACAACCACTGACAAGTCCACTCCCCATCCTAATTAGTGTCTTATAAGGGGAAGTCGTGTGCCCTCAGGGAGCTCATACTGGGAAGACAAGATTAATTCATGCAGTTCTAGTAAAAAATGAATACAGTACTTAATTTTGTGATGTAACTAATAGGCATTGTAACAGTATTAAAAGAATAAACTGACTATCATAGAGGGTGTTTCTTGTAGATGCCAAGAGGGGGTCACTCATAAGTGAAAATTCAAGATGCCACCCCCTCCTGTTCTCATCTCACCCAGTGACTGATGGGAGAGGCAAGACCTGTGTGCCAAGAAGCATTGGGAATTATAGAGATCTCTGAGGATAGAGGGACTAGAGAAAAGAGAGTTCACTCTAGATGGAGCAGGATTTGTTCCAGTCTTGACAGAGAAGAGAGAAGCAGGGTGAATTGGAGGAGGAATACCTGTGGGCTAGACTGGCATCAGAGGTAAGAGGGTTATGCCAGAACTGATGAGTGTGAAACAGAAAAAAAGGAGAGAATATTCGGAAGGGAGATCCCATGCATGAAAAATGGAATTCCTGGTATTTTAAAGTTTCTCATGGAGTTGGAGAATTAAAACATGGAAATGGGCTAGAGAAGAGATGAAGTAAGGAGGAGATAGCGAGACTGAATCAAACCTTCCTTCTTTGAATGGGAGTTTTATACTTCTTTTGATGACCAATGGGTGTGGTTGGCTGCTAATCTTACTTGATAAAGCTTATTTATACAGTCACCTCAGCTCAGGAACAAAACATAAACTAGAAAACAAACAAAATATTTCTGAAAATCCATAATTAATGTCACCAAAACCATGTACTAAATCTTAAACCTTTTGCTCATAGACTGTATTTCCTACGTGAAGTCTTTTACTTAAGTTTTCCAGACAACAAAGAAGAAAGACTCTGGGTTCAGGCACATTGCTGACAACTTCACTGACCAGGAAGAGGAAAAACTTCTTATTAAATACAAAACAAAATCTAAATAGTACAGCAGACTGGAGTCATTCAGGGTAGAAAAGTGTTTCACATTGCCTCACCTGTGCACCTGTGGTTGCAGAGCAGATAAAGCATCGACCTGGAATGCTGAGGTCTCCTGTTTAAAACCCTGGGCTTGCCCAGTCAAGGCATATGAGGGTTGATGCTTCCTGCTCCCTGCCCCCCCCATTTCTCTATTTCTCTCTTTCTCTCTGTCTCTCCTATTTTCAAAATCAATAAATAAAATCTTTTATAAAAATTTAAAAGAGCCTGACCAGGCAGTGGCGCAGTGGATAGAGTGTCAGAATGGAATGCAGAAGACCCAGGTTCGAGACCCCTAGCTCACCAGCTTGAGCGTGGGCCCATCTGACTTGAGCAAAAGCTCGTCAGCTTGGACCCAAGGTCACTGGCTCCAGCAAGGGGTGGTTCGGTCTGCTGAAGGCCTGCAGTCAAGGCACATATGAGAAAGCAATCAATGAACACCTAAGGTGTCTCAACGAAAAACTGATGATTGATGGTTCTCATCTCTCTTTGTTCCTGTCTGTCTGTCCCTATCTATCCCTCCCTCTAACTCTCTCTCTGTCCCTGTAAAAAAAAAAAAAAATTCAAAGAGATTCACTGTGGCACCCCTTAAGGCATCTCTAGAAAAGAGAGAGAGAGAGAAGTTCCTTAGTTAAATAAGTTCCTATGTTTTATTTCAGGATTTCACAATGTATTAAGCTTATAAAGAACCTGAGAAATCTTAAAAACTTATATTCCCCCACATACTTAACCATACAACCCTTTTTACTAATATCAAAATTAACAACTTCCACAAAACACGCTTTGGGCAATGTTTCATATAGATGCAACTAAAGCGCCCATGGCGTTATTCCTGAGAATGCTGATGTTCATAATTATTAGCATAAATAATTAAGAATGTGATAAACTCATTATCTTAATTTTTTTTTAACTTCTCCTCCCAAAAGCTGTATAAATAGAGAAATATTTTTTTTATTTTTAAGACTTTATTCATTTTTTAGAGAAGGGACAGAGAGAGAGAAAAAGAGAGAGAAGGGGGAAGGAGGGGGAAGCATCAACTGCCATATGTGCCTTGACCAAGCAAACCCAGGGTTTTGAACCCACGACCTCAGCATTCCAGGTCAATGCTTCATCCACTGTGCCACCACAAGTCAGGCCAGAAGAATTTTTGTTATGCAAAAATTTTGTTAGGCATTTTGTTAAAATTCAGTGTGGAACCTTAAAGAATAAACTTAAGGTATTTGGAACTGTCACTAAAAATTTTCCAACAAGGCCAAATAAGTTAATGCTTTTCTATATTTGACCTTATTTGGTGGTTGAAAATGAAAAATAATAGAAAGCTTGGGGAGAAGTGAGCAAGAGGTCCCTGGAAGGAGTGAGGGGTGTGAAGGCCCGCAGTCAAGGCACATATGAGATCATGTGACTCTTAGTGTTCAGTGAACTTATTGCCTATAATGATATAATACATTTGAGATATAGGACTTCTTTAAAAATACAGCTTGATTAGAAGACAACCAAAAATAAGTTTGAATAATGTATTTGGTTTTATATGCCAAAGTTTCGCTGCATATCTTTATTTATTATGTTTTCTTTATCAGCTATAAAGTTTAGCATTAAAAAATATTGAGAAATACAGTACTTTTTGCAAATCCAAAAAATAATATGGTATTAAGTAAAACATGAAAATAGTTTTAAGTGCTGGCTCTAACTTCCATAATTTGGCTGAAATTAAAATAATATTTATTGAGTATCTATATTGTCTCATTTATATCATGTATCAAATCTGCAAGATATCTATTATTAACAGAGGTTAAATAACTTATTTAAGCTTTTTTCCATTACACAATGCTGATCTACTATAGCAAATTTTATGGATAGCATCATAGCCATCACGTTTTCTATTTTTTTATTTGGAAAATATTTATTAAATGCCCACTGTGTGCAAAGAATTATACCAAGCAATGTGAACAATATAATAGGGAAAGCCACTAAGTTCCAGCCTTTGTACAACCTAGTCCAGATAGTAGACAAGCTCAAAGTTACACAGAGCAGAAAATGAAGGAAGAAGAGCATCAGGGTAGAGCTATCAATCATTTAATAAAATGAACACCTAGTCTGTCTTCTTTTAAGACCAAGCTCTTCACCAAAACAGGCACCAATCTGGCTACAATGAGCCCTTTGAAAATGAGAGGCTCATTTCACAGTTACTTTTCTTCTGGCAAAGTAAAATAAATAAAGTGTAGTTCATCAGGGAACTGCTTTGCAAACCAAGGTAGGGAATTCATCTGATATAGATGTACATTTGACACTTTTGATGAGAAGAAAGCTGGCATTCTAAAATCAAAACAGATAAACAAGTAAATATCTTTATTTACACTATTTTCAGTTCTACATTGCATTTCTATACAAATAATTTTCAAAGTCTTCAGTTGAGTCTATTCTATCTTGCTATCTTTTTGAGCTTGAAGTCATGAAACATTCAAGCTACAGTATATGTGTGCACTTAAGACAGAAGAGAAATTCTTATGTGTTTATTGTATGAAGATTGTTTTTTTATGTGAGAGGAGGGGAAATAGTGAAACAGACTCCCACATATGCCCTGACAGAGATCCAACTGGCAACCCCCATCTGGGGCCAATTTGGCGCCTACACTCGAACCAATGGAGCCACTGGTTGCCAGAGTAGAAGAGAGAGAGAAGGCTTAGGGGGAGGGGTAAAGAAGCAGATGGTAGCGTCTCATGTGTGCCCTTGCCGCGGATCAAACCCAGGATATTCACACGACAGGCCCACGCTCTATCCACTGAGCCAACCAGCAATGGCCATATGAAGATTTTTTTAATGCTACAGTAAAAGCCTCTAAGACTTTAAACTTTCTCTCATTTAAAAAGTTCATTATCAATTTCCCATGTGAACTCTCTAAGACTTTGAAGTCAATAGTTCAAATTTTTGATAGCTAGGAAAATTTTTTAAATGACTTGGCATAGAATCCATGTGGTATTGTTTTTGCAATATACTCAGCCTTATATATATATCCCAATATTTAGTGAGAGTATTCTACCAAATTAAAATTCTAAAATGGAAATTAATTTCAGGTAGTTAATGTGAAGCATAATTATAATTATCAAAGATTCTCACTGCTCCTGATAATGTCAGAAAGCTTACCCTTATTGATCGAATTTGGTATTTTTAGTAGTCCCTTATCTCAGGTGCTATAGGCATTTGAAGTGCAAGTTATTGATATATTAATGTATATTTAATGTACAAAATACATACGCACTGGCCTTTTAAATATTTGTTCCTTGACTGTGAGATTAAATCAAACAAAAATCACATGTCCATGTCTCTAATCTTCTATCATTTTTGGAATCTAAAAAGAGTTATGCTGTTCTTATTGGATAATCTCCCCAGCACTGTGGCCAAACCCGCCCAGAGACTCATTATTAATAATAGGAATACAACAGAATTCCTAGGCGAATTACAACATCATCTGGAGAATATCTACAATATAAACATCCAGAGTTTATTCACTTAACAAAACATTTACCAGAAGGAAATCAAACATAAATCCAGGAAGGACCAAGAGGATGAAATCCAGAAACCCAGTGTGTTTTACAAGAAACTGATGAGCTGTCATTGCAAAGTTCTACTTTCTGTTGGAATTAGATACTATTTTCGCTAACCCTCAATATTTTCATGTTTAAATCATGGAAAGGGGCAACTAAAAAAGCATATTATGGCACAGATGTCAAGTGGAAATAAAATAAGGAAGGATATCTTCTAGAAATAGCAATGATTACAGTGAAATGTTCCTTCACACTTTTCAAATCAGCTAAAGCCAAAAACCCATTAATTACATGTTCATGAAGAATGAACCTTTCAGAATATCTTCTCTTTCCTGCATTATTGACTTATTAGCTTCATTTCAACATAATAAGCCATTCATTTATTTCTCATTTTTTATTACTTGCAATCTCCTCAAAATTGCACACAGTATATTATAATCCATGGTAGACTGTGTTTATATAAAACACACATGTAGTCAAATGTGACAATATATTTCAAATTTTTATTAATTTAGCATGTATATTTTAAATCATCTTTCACAATATAATGCACATATTCAAAATGTCAAATGAATAAATGTAAAGTATGTACATTTATTTTTTTCCAAAGCATTTTTGAACTCATTGAGTTAATATTGCCTAATATTTCCTTAGGTCTTCTATTCACACAAATGAAACAACCACAACACTTAACTGGTTGAAATATTGTAATTCTTCTGGTCTTCATTTTAACTGGAAAAGCCCTACACAAATGCAGTAACATAATTCTCTGATTCCCTGCCTGAAACTGCTCAAGACGTAGGCCAGATAGCCATACTCATTACAACAGACAATATAATGTCACTTTGCTCTTCTGTCCTAAAAATGGAAGGAGAAGGCTCCTTAGAACTGAGATTCTGTCTTCTTCCATTGAAACCCCTCTTCGAACTTCCTCTTTCATTGCCTACCCTGATGTCAGACCTAACATAATGTAGCTGAATTAATATTAAAAAGTGAATTTGCCCTAGCCCATTAGCGGTAGAGCATCGGCAGGGCGTGTGGAAGTCCCGGGTTCGATTCCCAGCCAGGGCACACAGGAGAAGCGCCCATCTGCTTCTCCACTTTTCCCCCTTTCTTTTCTCTTTATCTCTCTCTTGACCCCCTATGCCTTGACCTCCTTCAACAAGACTCTTTCCCTCTCTTCTCCTGCCTGGATTTCTTAGGAACCCTGGTTTTCTGTTCCCTCCCCTCAGTCCATTAGTCCTCATAAGAATCCCTGCCCTTTAGTTTGGGCATCAGGCTAAAGGCAGCTTGTTGCCATCCTTGGGAAGGATTAGGACCTGTTTCACCTTTACCTCCCTCGTTTCAGACAGATTTTTCTAAATGCTCAGGTCAAGAGCAAACATTGTCTTTTCTACTCTACATATCCAAAGCTGCCTGCAATCATGTCCTGTTCCAAATTTGTCAATTACATACTCCCTTTTAACTTACCATATTTCCCTATGTATAAGATGCTCCCATGTATAAGACACACCTTAGTTTGGGGGTCTGAAATTTGAAAAAAAAAATGTATTACATAAAGTTATTGAACTCAAGTTTTATTCACCATAAAATTCATACAACTCCTCATCACTGTCAAAACATTCATCCATTAGCTTGTCCTCATCGGTGTCTGATGACAAATCACTGTCTTCATATATTGCCTTGTCCTCAGTTCCATTTCACGTGAAAAAGCAAAAAATGCAAGCAAAAAAAATCTACAACCACTGTATAAGACACACCCCATTTTTAGACCCCAAATTTTTCTAAAAAGGGCGCATCTTATACATGGAGCAATGTGGTATTTTCTGATCAATTTCTCATTTAATGCCAGGCCACAATACAACCATACCTCTGTTGCTAATGTTGCCACTGTGATCTCCTTCCTGAACTCTAATCTCTTGTTTCTAAATATCTGATCACTATTCCTGTTGCATTCATCATCAGTACCACAAACTCCACTGTCTTCCCAGCTAAGCTTTGCTCTTCTGCCACAGTTTCCATTTTCTGTTAAGGGCCTCGCATTTGATTCTTGTTTGTTTCTTATTCCCTTGTTCAATCAGGTACCAAATTTATAGATTCCACCCTAAAAAAATTTCTCCCTTTTAATCTATTTACTCTCAAGTCTCCTGGCACTGCCCTAAAGATATTTTACTTTTGAGAAAGAATGCTCACAAACAACTCACTTAAGCTAGAGTTAAAACTATAAGAATGAGAGATTCAGCATTTCTGCAGATTCTAATTTAGGACTCAATATTTCTACCGGTGTTTTTTTTTTAAATAAAGTAAGTTAAATCTGATAGGAATGCAAAAGTATGGCTTTGTACCCACTGTAAATAAACAAGATTATGTTGAGAGGCAATATAGTAACAATTCTAAGGAGAAAAATTCATGATCAATGAAATGTCAGTTCAAATTACTAAAAGCAATTGTAGTCTTATTATTTCAGTGAGGTACTGAGAGAAATAATAATAAAAACTATGGAGCTGAAAGATGTTGGCAGGCACACCGGTCTCTGGGCACAGTCCCCACTCCATCTGTCAGCTCTCTCCCTGGCTCTCTAGCCTCTAATTCTCCACATCCTTTCAGGGAAGTTTTGTCTCTATGCTTTACATATTGGGCTTTCTCTTTTTCTTTTGAAGAAAAGGATCAATGAGTTAACCCAACTCCGTATTTGCTTATTTTTATAGTTGCTTCTTATCTAAAGTCTAGGGTGTGAATTCATAAGTATTTTTATTTTTTTAATTCTCTCAAAAATGATTACATACATGACTCATCTTAAAACTTTTTTCCCTGAGTGAACTGTTGCAGAATTTACTTGAAATAGCCAATTGTCCACATGTCCAGGGTTGGAGCAGACTCCAGGCTTGAGACAAGACAATTACTTGTGGTCTCTTGCTAATCACATTTGCCAGGTGTATTACCAAGAAACTCTCTTGTTAAATGCTTCAGAGAAACAGATTCCTTGGGAATTTTTCCTCTTCTTTTTCTTCTACTGAGCTACTCTAGTACTTTATCTCCTGTGATGTTAATTTAATTCAGTATGCATTTGCTGAGTGCTTACTACGTGTAATGCATTTTCTATATGATTTTTAGTTATGTCCATGACTGTTTCTTCTTCTGAAGGGTCACCTCTGATGGGAAGCTTCCTGTTTTATCCATCTTATCTATGCCTACTGTTTAGCACAATGCCTTGGGTGCAGTCAGTAGACAACAGACATTCTTGATTGAAAAAAAAAGAAAAAATATCAACATTGTGAAAGTGGGCCATCTTTCTTTGAAGATCTTTTTGATAAAACTATCATTCAAAATTAACAGCTATTTCGGTTTTGTACCACTTATGCCCTTAATGCCAATATTATTTTGAAACCAGTAGTTCCTAATACCATGGTCAGATCTGATGATGGGCAATATACCACTTATGGCCTCCAATTACTAAAGCATTTCTTATCTCTGGAACACTGAGATATTTAAATTTTAAACAATTCCCTGAAAGTTCTCAGTGGGTTTTGAGTTCATTGCAATTCTAGGTTCTGAGTCTACAGATAAAAAAAATCAGAGCACTCACAAAGTTATCTTTAAAATTTGACACTCAAAAATTTCATTATTAAAATTAAATTTCAAAATTAAGGTATACCTTTTGGTCAAATTGAAGACATGAAGGTAGTTAGTATAACCTTCAAAAATATAGTAGGATAAACATACTATATTTCACCCAAGTTTGCTACTTTCCTAATGTCAGAAACAAGATGAGAGTAAAAAACAGAATGTACTATGTCCTATTCTCAATTTCATGTCACCATCTGATCAAACTATCATCAAATGAAACCCAGTTGTGTGGTTTTTATCATAACTGAAAGCAAGAAATTTGGGCTGTGAACACACCCAAAGTTTATACTCAGCTACTATTTCCTGTCATGGAAACAGCTAGTGCAAGTTTGATAGCATTTTCATTAAGCAAATGTTACCAAAGAATAGAGAAAGAGAGAGAGAGAGGAGCGGGGACTCTTTAATGTAAAATAAATTTGTACACAGATTTCTGTGAGTTCACATTTTTCACATTTTTGTTTCCTGGCATTTTCCTTATTCATAGATGTAGTGTGTTTTTTTTTAATCACTATTTTAGGGCCTTTTTTATCACATCATTAGCTAACCAACTTTAATAAACTAATGATAAAATTTAATTAAGCAGACAACTTTAACCTAAGTTAAAAAGATTCTACAGTATTGCTAGAGGTATACTGCTGTTTTAAATTTCAAAAAGCCAAAGGCAGTGAAATGCCTTGAGTGATTCTTTGAAATATTAATCATATTTTAAGCAAGTATAGAAAAAGTAGAATCACAAAGGTAATGGGTGTCACAAATTAGGATCAGTCAATTGAAAATTGAAAAAGTCAACCAGCTTGACCAGGCGATGGCGCAGTGGATAGAGCGTTGGACTGGGACACAGAGGACCCAGATTCGAAACCTTGAGCTCACCAGCTTGAGCACAGGCTCATCTGGTTTGAGCAAGGCTCACCAGCTTGAGCCCAAGATCACTGGCTTTAGCAAGGGGTCACTCAGTCTGGTGTAGCTCGCCCCCTCCCGGCCAAGGCACATATGAGAAAGCAATCAATGTACAACTAAGATGCTGCAATGAAGAATTGATGCTTCTCATCTCTCTCCCTTTCTGTCTGTCTGTCCCTATTGTCCCTCTCTCTGTCTCTCTCTGTCTCTATCACACACACACACACACACACACACACACACACACACACACACACACAGAGTCAGCCAATTAACTGGCTCTATTACCTGTACATTCCCAAGCAGCCAACTGGGCTGACTCTTCCAAATCAACTGAGTCCCAGCCTGCAAGGAAAAGAATTACATGTCAGTCATTAAGTTTCCAAGTTTCAGTAAGGTTATTATTTTGGCCTTCTCGACAGTGAAGCTTTATGGGATCCACTTCTCTCTATATATAAATAATAAAAATCATTCCAATCAAGAAAATCTACAATTTAATGTAAAGAAAACCAAAGACCCATGAGCACTCGCTGCAGAGAAGTATGTACATTTTGTGGCATAATTATCAAGAAAGAACCAGTTTGAATCCTAGAATTGTAACCTTAAGCTAATTATACTTACAATGAACTTTGATTGCATAGATTGAGGATTCTTATCTAGAGGACCACAGGCAGGCTACTGTTATTAATGTCACTGTGCTTTATTCCTGAGGGATGGATCTCTTATCTATATTAAATGGGATTGAGAACCACTGGTATAGATGATGAATAATAAACTTGCAATTATCAATGGAGGAGATAAAAATGATGTATTTAATGTAAAAATATACAAACGAGGAAGTTTCAAGTGAGTCAAAATAAGATTTAACTATAAGTATACAGTCATGTTTTGCATAACTGAAATATTTGACCATGCTGATGGGTTTGTAGCAGTGATTTAAAACAAGAAGGCAGTGGTCCTGGGGACAGTTCAGAACTGTCACAACAAAGTTTCTGCAAAAATAAAACAAATCAGAACAACATGAACTGCTATATTTCAAGTGCATTTGTTTTTCACCTGTGCATTTCTGTAATTGGCACAGTGGCTAAGACTGTACTAGGAGGGTCCTGGGTAGGACATACTAGGTCCTTAATGAATATATGTTGAATTAATGAATTGAGTTAAAGCTAGGTATAATTAATTAGCTGTTTCCATAGTTCGAATTCTATTGTGAATTTTTAAACTGATAACTTTTGGTAACTCAATACTCCCTTGAATTTTATGATTAAAAACTATCATAAAGTGATAAACAAGTATCTTGCATTGATTGTCCTGTTTTATTTGCATGTTTACAGGCAAATGGACATAGTTTTGTACATATGGAACATGAAAAAGCTGTATTACTACTGAAGAGTTTCCAGAACACAGTAGACCTAGTTATTCAACGTGAGCTTACTGTCTAAATATTTTTTATAAATAGTGAAGATACGTCTAGCCAGACCTAATGTTCAAAATTAAATTTATACATAGGAGCAAATTTTGCCAATTGCTGGACCAATGGCAAACATTAGTGCCAAATGTATAATATTATATGTTAGCACTGATCATCCTTAAAAATGTTAACTATATAAATATGATGTTCATGTGGTTATGTATTGGTTTTAATTGTCAGCCTCTGGCTGTGCATTGGTGCAGTTTTGTTTTGTTTTTTAACCAAATAAGTTTCTTCTCAAAGTGGATTTCATATGATTTCAGAAGCACGGAAGCACACACAAGCTCTTTACAAATTCTGCTCTCCATCAGAAACACTGCCTCAAAGTTGTATATGCCTTTATATAGAAAATACAAATATAAAGAATTGTAATTCCCATAAAGTATTTCTAGCACAAGATATATGTTGGCATATACACAAAAAGAATATAGAGCAAAACAATATTTTCATAAACTAAACATCTCGGATTGAGAAAGAAAATATATCTTAAAATAAGACTTTACTATATTGACTCTTTTTCAATAAAAATTACATGATAATGCCTTATGAAAGTAACTGTACATATGGTATAAAGTGTTTATACTTGGTTCCATAGTCATTTGCTAAATTCTCATAACACAGAGTGAAATATTTCATAAATTAGCCATTTATCTCTGGGACCTGAATAAAAATAGAACAAACTAATTTATTCAATGCCTTTAGCTAATTACAGTACATGCAGAGTTAAAAAACAGACTAAAGGTCATTACAGATCAATCTTTTCACCACAAATTTAAGCAGTGAATGATGGGTGGCAGGAAAGGTATTGCTTTATTTCTTTCAAGTTTATATTGATTATAAACTGTAACCCCTGTGATTTCTTTACTTGTAAATGAGGAGGAATTTATTTGTGTGTTGCTTTATATAATTTGCTACTTTTAAATAATTTAAAATGAGTTTTGGAGATTGATAAAATTTATCATTAGGAAAGATTGCTGTTAGAAAGTTATGGTGGGAGATTAAAAAACTTTGGTATTTAAATATGAAACTTCAAATATAATTTCTCAGAGCTATAGTCTACCTGTATTATTAATTTCAGTGCCTGTTTTCCTGTGGGCAGAAATAAAGAAAATACTTTTATTTCAAAAAAGTTTCAAATTATAATCCTGAATTTTGTCTCACTTGAGAGAATGACAAGCATAGTTAATACAGACTTAGTTTTACATTAGAACTAACTGTTCTCTTCAATAAATAATCAATTCATTTTATAATTCATTAAATACATTTCTATATCAGTCATTAATTTGATTAAAATATTTAATTTGAGATTTTAGAACAATTTCCCAGTTAGTTGTGTGAATTCTCTCTCATATTTCCATAGAGTTCTTTTTTAAATATATGTATAAATTTACTTTACATACTAGTATTTCAAGTCTTCTATTAAGATTTTCACAGTACTTTCTCACATTGACATCATCAAAGCTCTGAGAATAATATTTGTAAGTTAAATGTTTTATGGGGACATTGAAAATATTGTATTTTTGTAGGGTCTATTAAAAATGAATGTCACTTATTAGAAGTATAGTGGTATTTTTTGGCAGTAGAATTTGTCACTTGAAGGCAAATGATACTTCACTTTATAGATGATGCACTAATTTTGATGTTGCTTTATGTCAGGGTGACATTATATCATGATTTTATAGAGTCTGACATTTAACAAATGATTAAATGATTGGCCTATTTAATATGTTTCCCAGAAGTAACTTTTAAATGCATTTAAATATATTTACAGTTTCTGATGAGAAATGTTTTTCAGAGCCTAATTTTCTTTGACAAAAACTTGCACCAAACCACCACCTCCAGCTGCTATTATAGGATGACCATCAAGACAGAGACCCTCACTGCCTTTCACAAGATCGCTTAAAGATAAAACAACATCAAGGGTATAGTTTCGTGGCAGAGAAGCAACTCAAATCATCTCATTAGTACTGTTTACTCTTTTCCTGTAGAGGTAGGAGAAGAGCCAATGTAGGACCTCCCAGGTCTTTTTTCTTATGTCAGGTTTCCATGACAACCCCAGGCCTTTAGGAGATGCTTCTGAGGCACAGAGCTGAAAGGATCATGATCTTAGTAAACACCTCTGCCACTCCAGATGTGGCAGCATAGTCATGGCCAGTGCTTTCGTCTTTCTTGTTGTGCTGTTCAGAAATGAGGAAAAGAGAAAAGAGATCCCTGACCAACTGGAAAAGAAATCTGTTTCTCAAAGCAGCTCATTGTCAATTGTATTGCCATGCTGCATATTAAGACAAGGCAAGTAATAATGAAATGAGGCATTTTTAGGTGAACTGAATAAAAACAGTCCCTAAGCACTTACAGGTGTGGATGGGGGGGGCACCTATTTGATTCTATAAGTGACCAAAACAAATTATACATTGATTTTTGAGTATTGACCTTTTGGGGGGGCGTAAGTGATTTTGCTACCTGAAATAAGAATCTGATTCCTTTTTAAGGAAAACAAAAACAAACAAACAAAATGAAGAGTTAAGGTTGTGCTTTTTAAAAAGGAAAAATCAACAACAAAAAGAGTGGAATTCATGATGGCTCCAGGAGACTCTGCCTCTTGGTTTTGGATTTTTATTGGAATCTTCCTGCTGAGGGAGCTAAGTCTGCCTGATGAATCAATCAGTAAGACACAATGCAGGGGAACGAGAAAGATCAGAAGTGGAAAGAACACACACTGAAAATTATTAGTAGAATAGCTGCCAATTTTGCAACCCAAATAGGCATTTGTGGACAATTTTTAAAACTACTTACCATGCTTATAAAACATTGTAATTCCAGCCTTCCAAACAACATGTGCCATCTAAACAAACAATCATTTCAGAATATAAGTGTACTTTTGACAAGGAATAATCAAAGTCCGTATGACTACAAATATTTACATCACGCTGTTTTATTGCTCATTGAAACCTGTAAAAGATTGGTGTGTCCCAGTTCATTAGAATTGTAATTAGATAGACAGCAAACAATTCTGGTTGTTTCTGGGCTTTACCTTGGATTACCCCCTTGGAAAGCAGTATTAAAATTGGAAATGATAAATCTTATTTTCATTAAAAAAAATGTTTTAATCTTGAAGATGCTTACACATATATCACTAATATAATTGCTTATATAAACAAGGACTGAAATATCTTTTGCCAGAACTAAAAAAAAAAAAAAAAAAGACTCTTCCCAGGGAGAAAAAGCACTGAAGAAATTAGATTTATATATTCAAATATTAAGTGAAAATTAATCTGAATCTACCAAAAACAATTAGATGAAGCCAGAAAAACATTCCACTTTTAATCATAAAATCTGGTTAGTATCTCCACAACAATTTAATGCTTTGAAAAATGTAATAATGTGTTTGCCAGCTTGTCATTCCATTAGCTGTTAAAGCTGTCCACATCATTTTCTGCCCCTAATTGGCACACAGATCAAAAATATCTATTCCAATGAACACACTCTTGTCGTGAGGCAACAATACTGCATCATTAGATTTAAAAAGCCGTGTTGGGATAGGACTACCACTCTAAAGATCTTTGGTAATTTTAATCAGACAGCATCCTAATATATTGACCAAATAACAGGCTCATTGAAACTGGGTCAGTAAAAAGTTACACAAATAATTACATCCAGTAAGTTAAGAAGATAGGTCCTTCATCTAGTATCAAGACAAGCAGGTTTGAAGTTTCAGTAAAGTTTCTCTCACAGAAATGCTAGATCTCTCTGAAGCTTAATAAAATGTTCAAAGCCTGGTCAGTCATGTGCCCTCTCTTATGGTTGTTGTCTGATCATCAAAAAACTAGAGGAAAATCTTCAGATTTGAGATCACTTGCATGTACTTTTCTCCTTAACAATACAGCTGCCTTTTATTAAGAAAAGCATCCTGCCTCAGTCTTGAATATTTCCCCATCTCAGCAAGATGATTCCCCCAAGTGTACATCATAGCAAGAAACTAGTATGTGGATTGTGGAAAAATATATGCACACTGTAGAAAGCATGTGGGTTACTATTAAAGGAAACCCTGGGCACCAGCTAGCTCTCCTGTGCATCCTTTCAGCTCCATTTTATCTAAACTATTCAAAGAATGTGTTTTCTGAAACACCCCACTTTACAAATATAAGGCAAATGCAACGAAGTTTTCCAGTTTATTGAATCTTCCAGGGGCATTTCTGTTTCCCATGGGTAAAACTGACCTGTCTACATTGCTGCTGTTGCTGCTGTAGATCCATCCCCCCGCCCCCCTGTGGTGTTCCAAAGGCCGTGAGTGGCTGCTTCTATCCTGCTGACACACGGATAAGAGGCCCCCTTAAAGTGCCAACTGTTCAGACACCCTTGAATATCAACTGATGGTTCCAGCTTCCCATCTGGAAGAAACTGCCTTGGGTGATCGAGGAACTTGGAAGAGTAGTATTGATCAAGTCAGAGAACCAACCAACCATGTCTCTGTCAAAAGCAAACAAAGCTTGTGCACAACAGTTGGGTTGACAATGCCTTAATCCAACTTTGTTTCCACTTCTGTTTTTAAAATGTTAAGTGTTATCATATTAATGACCTTCTCTGAGCCTCCTGCCAGCTGATGGTTGTTGGGACAGGTTCCACACTTCCTTTATGTTGACACTGTCTGCAACAGAATGGTTTGGAAAAACTCTCTGGTGAGACACAGCTTCTTCTTTGGAGGATTATGAGATTGCTGATAAATCAGGGGAAAAGTCCACTCTAAGATTTCGTTAAAAAGCATAAATAAAAACCTAGGAATATTGAACTTCCGGGGCTTTTAACGATGTGATTATCATAATCTTGCATGAGAGCGGTTCTGTAGGAAATAGAGAACATTTGAGGGAGGGGAAATAATTCACTGGTTCCGACTTTAGAAGCATTACATCACCTGGGACTTTCCCCAGTTGGATTCTGCTGTGGGACAGTCAGCTCACACTTTTTGATGACCCACTGGGCACAGCCTGGATTAAGGCAGGCACAGATGAGAAGAATCTCACTGCAGCTGCACCAATACTTCCCACAATTATCCGGGGCTGTAAAACACTTTTATTTTCTGCCTGGTTTTGTTAATGGAAACACCTCAAATAGTGGAAGGTTGTAAAATTCGTGCAGTGTTTATGTAGAAAGTACTGAAATCCTGTAACCCTAAGTAGTCTGGGGTAGGAACCAGTGTAGTCTTAACCCCCCTCCCCCCAAAAAAAAACTCCATGGGTCAAATTTCCGCATGTGTGATTTTTAAAATCTAATTAATTGTTTCCTCCCCTAAAAAATAAAAGCTCTCTAAGATAGCATAATTTTTAATGTATTTTCAATGTATATAGATGTACTCAGGAAGGACTGTTAAGGAAAACATTAAATGAATCAACCAATCTTTCCCTAGCTTTGAAAGTACATATATTTTTTTCTTAAAACTATCATGCTTGCACAATTGTATTATTTATGCCAGTGTTTTTTCTTATGTAAAATAAAGGAATGAATAAGCTCCCTACAAATAGGCATCTCTCTACCTAGGATAAAATATCTTAGTGCAATGACTTTTATTTTCATCAGCCAACTGCATATTTCCTCCACAGCAAAACAATTACTATAGCTGTGTCTTATATGCCTAAGGTATGTCATTAAAAAATTCAAAACATCTGGAGACATTATTGAAGAGTACAACCAAATCATTAAATGTGAAGGTTATAAATATTTTTTGAGCATCAACTATATACCAGGCACTTCAAGGGATAGAACGTGGTCCCCTGCACAGAATCTCACAATCAAGTGGAAAGATGAGAGAACTTCCAGATCAAAGACAGTACAAGACAATGTGGCGAGCCCTTTGTCCCAGTCCTCCACTCATGGATTGCAAAAGGAAGCAGCTTCTTTAATGAAATCTCTCTTGGGGAAGAGCATGGTTGTTCCATTTGGAAGTACAGGTAGGTCTCCCTACTGGGTCCTATGGCCTTTGAGAGGCTATTATGAATGTTTGCCAGGATTTATAGCAATATTTGATAGCTAGTGGATACCTAAGCGGACAAAATAAATAGCAACCAGAATCCCTTGAATCTCTGGAAGAGAATTTTGCTAGTTTGTTATAAAGAAAAGAGTGAATATATTGAAAAATGATGTCTCTTTACCTGGCCCAGCACCGTGTCTTTACACCCCTCACATGATGGGGAAAAGAGGTAGAAATCAGCACTTTAAAAGACTTGGGGTGTTTAGATGAAGCAATTCTTCTATGTGGAGTGTCCTCACAGGGTTCCTCCTGTGACCCCTGTGTCTTGTAGACTGTCGGGGAGCATGGAAGATCCAATATTAGAATGACCCACTCAAAAATGCAATGAGTTGTATAGCCATTTGGGTGGTTGCATTTCATGTTTATGGGGTGAAGAACACTCTTACTACATGCTGTTCAGCCCATCCCATGAAAATACTGTCTGCGTGAGGTTGGTCACACGTATCCATGTATCATAGACATCTATTTTTCCTTCCAAGGAGTTTGATCCTCTGATTTTAAGAATTGCTTGTTTTTTTTCTTAACTCTCTATATACTCAATGTTTTAAACACCTAGAAATCCTCACCTTTTCTTGAGTACTCCTGCGCTTTTAAACTTTAGCCTTTGATCATACAGGTCCCCTGCCTCCCTCCCTTCCCTTTCTATATTATCAAATTATACGCAGCCTTTGGGATTCAGCTTGAACATCACCACTACCATGAAAGTATTCTTAATCTTCACTAGAAGAAAGTTCTCTTCCTTAGTACTGTTATATTATTTTTTTATATTTTATAGTACTTAACACATTCCACCTGAGGTCATAGTTATTTGTTCTTTCTCTCCTTTCAACTGTACACTCCTTGAGAGAGAGGATCTGACAAAACTTAGAAGAGGTGTTCCGGGTAGAAGAGCTACCAGAGGTCATATCTGGTTTTGTTTACTAGGTGTTTAGTGTCTGTCATAGTGTCAGAAGCATAGTAGGTGCTCAATAAATATTTATACAATGGTTAAATGTATGACAGGCCTGGCATGTAAACACAATAAGTATTGAGTTAAACAAGCAGTTGATGATCAATTTGCATGACATTAAACCAAAAACTTTTCACTTTTTCTGTTCATTTACCATTCCCAGTTTGTTTTAAATTCTCCCCTTGAACCGAAACCTCTTCCCTTCCTCAGAAATTTTTCTTCTAAGATCTTTTAAACTCTTTGTGCTTTGTTTCAGCTATTGTGTTTCATTTCCCTTTTATGTGTTCTGAGGATTTTAACACAGTCCAGAAAGTTAAGAAGTGGCTTTTGTTCATTTAAATAAAATACATCATATCTATCCTTTTGATTTGGTTAGATTTTATTTCCCTTTTTGGAGGAAGTCATGGTGCACTTTTGACTTTTGACCAGTCAAAAGTGCACTATGACTTTACGGACACACTGTAGATATCAGAAATCTCTCCAAGAAATGAATGTGTGAGGTTGGACTTACAGAGCCATGGTTTTGGTCTTCTTGCAGGCATCTTAGAGATCATCCGCCCAGTTCCCTTCTTTTACCAGAGGCCCAAACAAAACTTAGATAGGCAAAGTGACTCTGGGAAATGAGGACATGGTTGGATCTGGTTTTATTTGGTTTTTATTTTATTTTTATGTTTTGTATATTGATTTTAGCCAAAGAGGAAGGGAGAAAGAGAGACAGAGAGACAGGAACATTGATCCTGTCCTGTATGTGCCCTGGCCGGGGATCGAACTGGCAACCTTTGTGCTTCAGGCCAATCCTCTAACCAACAGAGCTATCCAGCTATGGAAGGATATGGTTTTAGAACCCTATTTAAGTTTCTTCTACCTCTTCATTGTGACTTGGTAGATTCGGTGGTGAGATTCAGCCAGTTCACACCAGTTTGATAGAACCGATACCTAATTTTTTGTTCAGGTCGGCGAAACGGTTGTTAAAGATGGCATTTGTATTCAGGGTTCTCTCTAAGGTGGGCACCTGGGCAGCCGCCCAATGTGGAAATCACAAATTTACATTCCTTACCTTTTTTTAACATTCACCTGTGCAACAGCATATTCTAAGTGCCTGTTCATTCCATCCATAGGTTTAAAAAATTGACAGAACTGTGCTTGTAATATTTATTTATTCATTTCATAAAACTCATTATACTTTTGATGAAATACTGCATTTTAATTCTCTCACCCTTGTTACTTCAATAAACAAACATACAGTGTAAAGATAAAAAGTACCAAACAACCAGGAGGTGACAAGCTGTCATTGTTAATATTTTAAATAACAGTTTTATTGGTTTTTGTCAGGTATTTATTTAATATTTTTCATTAATACTTTAAAAGTCTTATAATCTAGTTTTGTGTACTCTTTTATTGTTCTTATTTAAGTATTAAATGCATGAAATAATAAACTACCTTTTGGTATATCATTTTTTATACTTAAAACAATCATTAGGGCAGAGAACTGGCTAAGTAATTTGAATCCCACCACTGGGGACATTACTTTGCCCAAGCTATTTTGTAAAATTTGGAGGTGTCAGGAATAGTAAAGGAAGTTGTGATAAAGGTGGGTCTAAGGAAAGGTAGTTGGGAAGACAGAGCCCCCAACCCTATTTTAGCTCTAAAATTAATAAAACTGCTGCCTTGTGCTGCCTGTTCTAGGAAAATGAAAACTCTGTGCACAGGCCTTTGGCCATAGTTCGGCATAAAAATGTTTATACGTTGCGTTTTGGCATCATTTCATGGACAGATTCCACTACCTGCATTTCTAATGTGAAAAATGTCATATACTCCAGCCAAAATTCTCAGGCCATTGCAAAAGCCACAGAACTAACCTGATTAACTATTTAGATAAATCACAGAAAATCTGGGTTATCTTGATAAAAACTACATGCTCCCTCCCAAACTTTAAAGAGGTCAGAATCTGGCCCATTGAAAGTCGAAGGAACACTATTTATACTGCTGTTAGCATTGGCTTCATTAGATGCCTCCCCTGTAAGGTGACCAGACAGACTTCCCGCTTTTGGCGGGACAGTCCTGATTTTTAACAATTTGTCCCACATCCCGCGGCATTTTTAAAAAGTCCTGATTTTAAAAAATATATTACAATACTATTTTTGCATTCTATGAAATTTCTTTTTGCTCCATATAGACCTAATTTTTAATCAAGAACCACCACCTCCCACCCCACCCCCATCAATGGTGTCCTGCTTTACTAATTTTAAAATCTGGTCCTTTTCTGTCTCAGGATAGAATAATTTCCCTCATTTCCCCACAGAACTTTTCCCCATGGTTATATTGTTTCATATCGGCTTTTAAAAAATTTTTTTTTTATTTATTCATTTTAGAGAGGAGACACAGAGTGAGAGAGAGAGAGAGAGAAAGGGGGGAGGAGCTGGAAGCATCAACTCCCATATGCGCCTTGACCAGGCCAGGCAGGGTTTCAAACTGGTGACCTCAGTGTTCCCAGGTTGACACTCTATCCACTGCGCCACCACAGGTCAGGCCTCATATTGTCTTTTATTTCAGAAAAGTTCTCTGGAATTTTTTTCTGTAACTTTTAGTGATTTTCCTTTTACTGAGGAGGAGTTGAGTGACTAAAAATTACTCACATTACAAAAAGTAGTTTCTAGAAATAAATAGCAATGAAGTAAAATGTATTTATTTCTAATATATGCCACATTATTATTGTTTTATTTTGAATTCTTCTTTCTACTTCTGGGAGAGTAGGAAAGAGGCCAGAAACGAAGAAGAGCTGAAAAATCATTTTTCTGGCTAGGGGAGAGGAGTGGGGGGCATGGAATTCTGGGGTTTCTGAAGGAGGGGCGTGGCCAGCGGGAGTCTAAAGGATGCCTCTGAATCTGAGTCTGGTTTCTGTTATCTGCTTTCTCTCCGTTTCTCTATATCAGTCTTTTATCTCCCTTCTTATCGCTTCCTCATTCTTTATAAAACTTTAAAAATATATAATGATTTCAGAGAAAGAGGAACGAAGTGGAGAACGAGAGAGGAGAGAGAGGTGTAGAAACAGCAACTTGTTGCTCCACTCATTCACGCGTTCATTGGCTACTCGTGCACATCCCTCACTGGGGATCCAACCTGCGACAGGGAAGCATCAGGATGACACTCAAACCAGCTAAGTTATCTGACTCATATGTCGCCCTTCAGGGAAGAATTAATGCTATTCTTAAATTCCTCCAGAGAAGAGGCTATCACTTTCCTCACTAAACCACCCTTATAAAGCAACAAATTATGTATTTTATCCCAATAAGACCCTCTGTTTAAATTACTGGATTCAAGTCTGACACATATAATCTTCATACATAGTTGGGACAGTTGGATGAACAGATTCACACACTTTTTAGGAACATATCTGCAGTTAGAAAAATATGCCACTAGATGGCGCCATTACATCTATATTTTATATCCGAATTCTGGCAATTCTCTGGTTTAGATGACCAGTGTGTACGGTCCATTTTTATAGCTGTTGTACTAATATGTTAATTTATTGACATCACTTTCCATACAACTTTGAGAGAATTAACTTGAAATAAGTCTGTAAATTTAAATAATACAAGATAAAATATTTAAGAGCTTTTAACTTATTTTAAGCAGTTTCTGTATTTTCTGACTAAACCTCTCAGATTTTATCAGCCACTTCCAGGACCCAATCATAGAAAGAAAGAGAAAATTTGCTCTCTCTCTAATCCTTGGGTGAATGTGTGCTTTAAAGTTTGATGTTCTGAATTGTTCAGTGTAATTATTACATCTGCCAATTGAACGGTTCTCTTTCATATACTTTCCAGATATTTTGTGCCTCTCTGCCACTATTTTAACTAAGCTTCTTTCAGATATGCTCACTTCAAATATGTGGGAAGATATTTGCTACCAATTATTTAAAATATTGTTTTTAAACAAGCTTTCCAAAATGTAAACATTGGGAATAAAGTTTGCCTAGCAAAGCCTTTCTAATATAAT
Organism: Rhynchonycteris naso; assembly: GCA_037038555.1. Lineage (NCBI taxonomy): Eukaryota > Metazoa > Chordata > Mammalia > Chiroptera > Emballonuridae > Rhynchonycteris > Rhynchonycteris naso. The sequence goes on along the minus strand of CM072997.1, from coordinate 178,368,299 downwards.
TCTAAGACTAGTCTAATCTGAATATGTGTGTATTGCTTTATTTCCAGCTGACATCTGGCAGTAACTAAGCATCTAAAATAAACTTCTAATTTTCATTTTATCTACATGAACAAGAAATTAGCGTAATGTATGAAGAGTTTACCTTATTAAAAAAATAAATAGAAATGTATTCCGAAATGTATGCCATAAAGTGATGATCAGATTCAAGGGTTGATTTGCAGTCTCCCCACACCTGCCTTCCTCCAGTAAGGATGTCTGGGTGTTGAAGGTGCAGAGCCTGTGACAGCTTCAGTGACATGCCCTCATGCTATTTTGGTTTGTAGATATTTGGAACTTCCAGGCCTCTGGTAGCTGGATTATTCATTAAAAAGTTAAAAGTTTCTTTTTCCTCCTTCTAAATGAAAATCAAATATACTCACAGATTAATAAAGCCAGCGCCCTTGTTTGGGCCTCTCCTGTGCTGCTTCCATCAGAACCCTACTTTCTCGAGGGTTCCCGGTGTTTCTTTGCTAACTATTTAGCTCTTTTTTCTTCCAACCCTAAGCAGAGGGAGAGGGAGAACACGGTATTCTTTCCAAAAGTCTTTGCGAAACTATTTAAATCCCCAGCTACTAATATTATGTGGTCTAAACTTATTTATGACCTCAAACTGACCATCTTAGTGCACAATCTTGGGTTTATCAAGAAAGATAATTGTCACCCAACCAGGTGGTGGCGCAGTGGATAGAGTGTCAAACTGGGATGCAGAGGGCCCCAGGTTCAAGACCCCAAGCTTGCCAGCTTGAGTGCGGGCTCATCTGGTTTGAGCAAAAGCTCATCAGCTTGAGTCCCCTCGAGCGGGTGGTTACTAGGTCTGCTGCACATTTAAATGGTATACAATGTGGCCACACATTTTACAGCAAATACCACAGAAGTCCAGCATGGTTCCATTCCTTAGAACACATCTCTTGGCCTTGTTATTTGCAAGTTCATCATTTTTTCATCCCCTCAGAATTCGTAAGCTTTTCGTGCTATGTTTAGTTGTAGAATCTAGAATTAAGTGTAAGAATGAAAGGTAGAATTTGTACTGAGAATAATGAGAAAACTCAAATGAAAGCTATTTATAGACTCCCAGAGTGTTTTTGTTTTGTTATGGCTGGTGACACCTCTAGATTTTTTTTTAACTCTCTTAAAATTTTTATTTATTGATTTTATTAAATTTTTTTAGGTTACATTTGTTAGTTTTAGAGAGAGAGGAGAGAGAAAGAAGAGAGAAGGGACGAGGAGCATCAACTCCCATATGTACCTTGACTGGGCAAGCCCAGGGTTTTGAACCAGTGATCTCAGCGTTCCAGGTCAACGCTTTATCCACTGCACCATCGCAGGTCAGGCTATTTATTGATTTTAGAGAGAGATAGAAACATCAATCTGTTGATTCCTTTAGAGCATGGCAGCTCGTGGCTTATTGCTTTCCCTTGGGGCCTGAAGAGGCCTTATCTCTTTCACCCACAAGAACCCCATTATGCAGAACAAACCCGATCATTTTCTATCTGGGCCACAATGCAAAGAGCTTGGGAAGCTCTGCTTTTAGGTACAACAAATGGGAAGATAACCAACGTTGGGTGGGAGAGGGGGGCCCTCAGCAGATGAGGGAAAAGAAGAAAGCACGAGGCACTGTTAATGCAATGCGTGGATCTCTCTGAAATATGCTCAGCATTCCCCTTCACTCTCATCAGGATGCTACTTGTGCACTGTGTCACCTCCCTGGAAACAAAGCAGTGACGGTCTTACTCAAGACTCCACTAACTCGTTGTTGTTCATTAGCCAGAATTCACCTGTAAAAGAAGAGGCTGTAGGTAGTGGGCAAGAGTGATCTCCTAATTTGATTTTTTTCCTCTATGTTATCATTATACAAACTATTCCTGACTTAAAATACTTGTCTTTCCTTGCCTTCCTTCTGTTTGTTTTAAATTGTCTATCTTTAAGAGCCAGTCTGGACATAATTTTTCAGCCATTCTTGTGGTGGTGTTCAACCTAGCAGTAAGTATTTTGTAGGTAGACTCACAGTCTCATTATGATCAGATTCTCTAGTAGGTCATTATTCTGTTATGTTCTTTATAAAACCATAAATGTCGCTATTAAATATGCAAATATTACAGATCTACGTTTGTGACCATTTCCTAGAGGAATTCAAACCTCTCTCTCTCCCTCCTCCTTCCTCTTTTCCTGTCTCTCACACAAACATAATCAGGAACTTGCTTTTTAGGTTTCATATATTTACCAAAAATGATAATTACTATCCCAGTGACATAGGGGCGTAGATCATCATAAACTACTCAAAGATAAGGGACTATGTCTTTTCTTTTTCTTTTTCTTTCTTTCTTTCTTTATTTCTTTTTAAGTGAGAGGAGGGGAGATAGAGAGACAGACTCCTTCCTGCATGCACCCTGACTGGTATCCGCCCAGCAACCCTTGCCAGGGGGCTGACACTCAAATCGACTGAGTTTTCTTCACCACCTGAGGATGATGCTCAGACCAGTTGCTGCAAGAGGTGAAGAGAGAGAGAAGGTGGAGAAGAAGAGAGAGAGAAGCAGATGGTCACTTCTCATGTGTGCTCTGACTGGGGAATGAACCTAGGACATCTGCACGCTGGGCTGATGCTCTGTCCACTAAGCCAACCAGCCAGGGCCCATGTCTTCTCTTTTTAAAACTTTCCATAATATCTCCAGCATGTTCACCTACACCCCCCTCAACAATTAATACTTAGAGTATTCATTCCAGTCTGTATGTAGGTTTAAATAGATCTAGCTTAAAGAGGTATTCAAGTAATTCTTTCTTAAGTCCTCCTATAGACCATCCTAATATTTGTCCTCTAGCCAATTTATGTGTTTACCCAAAAAATTCACTGTATAAAAATAGTGGATTTAGTGGATTCAAAATCGCATGAGTTCAACCATGGTCTGGAATATTAGCTGCCGTTTGATGATGAAGTGGTGGGTTTTAAAGCCCTGTAGCAATTTAGTATCTTTGTGTATCAACTTAGACACAGTAAGATTATTAAAACCATTTGGAATGGATTGTGTAGCATGCTTACATTTGAAAATGAGATTGTGCTTCTTAAAAACTTAATCAGAGGGCTTCTGACCTTCAAGTGCTACTTTAGTCATATTGCTGGATATAAAGGTTAAAAGGTATTGCAAAAAGCCCGGTATCTGTATATATTCAGTGGCATATATAAAAAGCCATCATTCTTTTTCACTATTAAATTGAACTATTTATTCATTTAAAACCTCATCTTAATCCAGAAATAACAGCCATGGAAGGTGATGACCTTGGTATTTTTTTTTCATTGTTGTTGTTTGGGGTTTAGTTTCTGCTTTTAATAAAAACTGTATATGCTTAATATATACAATAGTATATACAGTAAAATTATTACTACAGTCAAGCTAATTATCATCTCGTGTCCTCACATATTTACTCTGTGTGTGTGTGCGTGTGCGCATGCGCACATGCATGTGTGTGGTAAGAATACCTGAAATCTACTCTGTTGGCGAATTCCCAGTGTTTGATACAATCTTATTAACTAAAGTCATCATGCTGCACATTTGATCTTCAGACTTACTCACCACATGCCCACTAGGCTGAAATTATGCTTCCACTCATAAATCAGCTTTCCTGATTTCCACATACTTGTCGTTGAAAGCAATAAATGCCCTAATATTGGCAAGATTGGTTCTTTTGTGAACTTTACACTTACCTGTACAATAAACTAGAGAAAACTGTGAAAAATTTACCCAAAAGTCTATAACTTTTTAAGGAACATACAGCAGAAAATCACTATGCAACCGCAAAGAAAATAGAGGAAAAAAATTGAAGTGTTTACAAAATTTGAAGGAGTCAAGTATAAATTCTTAATATATTATGAGATTTCTTATGACAGTTTTTTTTTAAATCTTGTCTGAGGAATGAACAGCTGAGATGAAACTATTAAATGCAATAGTTTCAGGTGACGCTTTCAGGCTGGAGGAGCTTTCATCCACTGTGTCCGAGGGATGATCTACCAGGGAGATAGCAATACCGTCACAGAAATCGTTAGTTTAAAACGAACTGGAGGATCTTCCTCCAAGCATCTGCTGCCTCAGTTTGGAGACCATATCAGAAATGAAAAGAAGTACTGTAGTCTCTTATTTATCATGTCAAATCCAAAGGCATAGCTCTTATTGAAGATCCTATTAGGTTTTATTTGCCTATCTCAGGAAGAGATTGGCTTACTCGTTAGTGTAAAAGCCATGCTTTGTTTAACTTGAAAGATTAATCCTGCACCAGGTTATTCTAATGCTTCCTTCATACACAAACCATCCACAGAAGCCTCAAATTCTGAAATTCACTAGAATATTGATAGAGGAAATTAGTTTTGCATAAGCAAGATCACTGTACTCAAATCTTTATTATCCAGTTTGCCTCCAAACTGCAAGTGAGAGTAAATTCAGACTTTATTGGATTTTAGAACTGTAAGCTCTCTTGGGCAAAAAAAGTAATTAATGGGCTTACAGCATTTCAAGAACTCATTGACATTGTCAAAGGATTCAGTAAAAAAGTTTAACAATCCTGACGGGATAGCTTAGTTGGTTAAGAGCGTCATCCTGAAGGACAGAGGTTGCTGATTCAATCCTTGGTCAGGGCACGTATAGCAACAGATGGACGTTCCTGTCGCGTGGGCTTGCTCTCTCTCTCCCCCTTCCTCTCTCTCTAAAATAAATAAATAAATAAATAATTAAAAAAAATAGTTTAAGAAATAGATCAGCATGTCATTCATGAGCGAGAAATAGGCATTTGCTGTGAAACCTGTGTCCAGCATACTAAATACTGCACAAAGAGCGTATTTTCTTTGGACCATTTGCAGTTCGATGTATCCTAAAGATAGTTCTTTGATAATGGCTTGTCTCCTACTTCCTGGGTGAAATCGTTCATCGTTTTCAATGTGTGTGTGTTGGGGGGGGGGGGGTCAGGTGAAGCGTATCAATACTACTTGAAAGTTAGCCATCTAGGAAGGGTCAAATCAGGTCAGCTATAGTGTGACCTTCCCTCACCTCCTCAGGGCAATTGCATTTCAATGTGGACCAAAGGCTGAAGTCACAGAAATGAGGCATTAATCTTGGGATCAGAAACCAGCTTTTGGGGAAGTTTAGGAGACAGGACAGGTGAAGTTTCCCTGGAGTCTCCGAACCTACAATGTGTAGGTCTGCCTTTCTCCGACTGGGCCAAAACTTCAAGTCCTTGTTATGGATAGTCCTGGAATCCTAGAGTCTGGTGTCATCAGTTTATCAGCTCCAGAGTGACAGAGGGATGTATACAGAGAGCATTTGTGTCAGGTGAAGTGGACTAATTATTTCCTTAAGGAAAAACTAAAGTCTAGGTTACTTACAATAGCTGCCTTGTAGGTAGAGGGCGTGCTGCAGATTTAAAAGTTGCAGTGGGTAATTTTTTGTTTTAATACTTGGGAAGCAATAATGTATGTAATACTGCTGTCAGGTAGTATGTGCTGGCCTTGGAAGGGTGAGAACTGTTAGAGCAGGCTGCTTTTATTTGTCAAGCTAAGCTGGATGTGCCTCTCAAAGGGCACCTTTTGACCACATGGTTAATTTACCATTCAAGCTGCAGTTCAGCCTCCCCAGGAATGGTACTGGATTTTACAGAGCTTCCCTTGTCCAAACTACAGCATGCTTACTGCTTTCTCCCGGCATTCCCTACAACCCAGACTACCAGCATGTCATTTTGTCTGTTCTCATGGTTCTGGTCACACGGAAATGCACTGTTTCTTTAAATCCCAAATGTTCAAATTGCCATGTAGAAACCAACTCTCTATCAATTTTCTCCACATTTAATCCTCAGCTTCTTGTCATATTTTCGTTTTTTCTACATTGGTTCCCATGGTAACACGTCTGTTGGCAGAGAAAGCGTGACTCTGCTTTTAGCCCTCTGCACATTACTAAATCCTTCTAGTTATTCTCAGGAAGAGTCATTATAAAAAGGCAAGAAGAGACTAGTTTGCTAGGATAATTCCTTTCATCTCTTAATCCTACCACATGCATTTACAACCCTATTCCCAAACCAGCCCCACTCACCTGAAAGACACCAATCAAGGATACTGCCCTGAATCCCTCACCTATTGATGCAGCTATCCAAAGGGCCTTCCTACCCATAGACAGATGCAAGGATTGGATCTTTTGGTTCAGGATTCCTCTTCTAGGTATCAGTGACTTAACTGATGTGAATGCATAATCAATGCAATGGCCCGGCTGACAACGGCCAGCTGGGGGCAGCATGGAGCAGCAATTTATACTCATTTCTCTATAAAATTCTCTCAGATTGCATGAGATGTATACAGCCCAGGGAATGAGTATGTCCTGAATTGAGCCTTAAACCAGTGTCTAATGATAAGACAATGGGGACATTTAAACAGATTTTCTCCAAATGAGTAGTTCAGTGGTACATGAGGGGAAACCACAGAGAACTCTGCTCCTGAAGATGAGGAAGAGCTAACAGAGAAAAATAAAGAGGACATTGTAACTGGTGGTTGGATGTGAACAAGGAAGCTTCATTCTGTTGGGAGAATTCAGGGTTCAAGTATGGAAAAAGTAAGAAACCCACTAAAAGCTGAGGAAATAGTGCATAGAGAAAAGGAAGTTTTTAAGAGATGCTGTCTGTAGAAAAGAAGCCTGCAAATGAGAATTGTTTCATGCAGACTTTGTCCCAACCCTTTCGATAACCTATCTTTTCAAGTAATGTTTTCCTTAAAATACATTATTTTGTTTTGAATCTTAGAGTTCTATTGCGGTTTGCCATTAAGTTATATGCTCAGCAACCCTGAATCTCCTATGTCCTCAATATTTAGAAAAAACTAGGACTGTTCATCAGAAATTAAACAGTCCTCTTATATTTGAATGTGCTTTTATTTTTTGGAAAAGTTAATGAATTCAGGGGAATAAAAACAGATGTTAGATATAAAAAAAATGTGGGTATCTCAGTTGTAGTTAAAAAAATGATCAAATGTAAATTTTTCCTTTTTTTGTTGGATCTTATAAAATATGTAATACTTAGGCACATTAAAATTTTGGTTAGATAATTATAGTGTATAAAGATATTTTTGGCCCTTTAAAGGTTATTTTCCTATATTAAAAATGTTTTGTTATATTAAAAACTTTTTGTGACTCAGGTTTTGTGTCTCTGCGGAGACATACGTACATAGGCATTTTTCTTTGTGCACGTGTTTTGCACAGGTAATGAGGTTAGCCAGGTACGCAGGTCAACCGCTCTTTATGATACCTAAATTAGGGAAAGCATTTGAGGAACAGAGGAAACCACATTATTGTGTTTCCATCCCTCTCACCCTTCCCCAACACCGCTGAAAAACATCTTTTATTTAGTCAAGAAATCTTATGTGATTTTTTGGACAGTTTAGGAAAACCAAGATGAAACTCTCAGGCTGATAGAACGTAAAGCAGTTCTCATATTTGTTAGAATGGTTATTTTCTATTCACAAGGTGGTGTGAAATACATTTTATTTTCAGTATTTGTAGAGTCTTACCACTCCGAGGAGGCTTAGTGTTCAATGTGGAAAAGGTATCTTCAGGGCTGTAAGGCGTGTTGTACGCTGTTTTACTCTAGGAAACTTGGTTTTAGCTTTGTTGACATCTAGTGTCAATGAAATGCAATGTTTTAATACTGCTTTATGATGTTTAGGCATTTCCATTTAATACCCTCAACTATATTTTCCTCCTTGAAAATGCAAGCCTTACTAATGTTTGTTTGGAATGAAGAGAAAGATAATTGATAAGCCAGGTATTTTTCCTCAAGAGCCAATCAAGTTTCTCTATGTACTCAGTGTAGAGAAGGGACTAAAGGAAGCTATTGACATTGTCTTCATATGGAGAAATTGTTTCCTAGTTGAAAATCAGAGGTAAAGTTATTGAATTCTATTTGTTAATTTCAAAACCATCTCAAATAACAATGCAAAAGTAAAGTTTGCAAGTACTGCAATTTTATTTTCCCATGCTATAACCAACCAAGGGCACCCCTCTACCCAGCTATGTATAAATAAATCGTAATATGAACTATAATCTCTTTTTATTTTAAAAAAAGTATTAAATGAGCAGTAATGCTACACAAAAAAAGCGATAGGTTTTAAATTGGTTTGTAAAAAAATATAAGAATTATAAGAAGCCATGAAGAATATTATTTCATTCCTGAACTATTTGATAATTACTTTGATCTGTTATTTGGAGGCATAATCCTTTTATTATCAAATTCTAATTCCACCTATTTATATTAATATTTTTTCATATGCTAAACATATATATATATATATATATATATATATATATATATATACTGAAATTGTTCACTTTTTATTTGAGATCATATAATTTGGGAAGTAAAATATTTCAGTCTTCTGTAAGTTTAAGATGAATTCCTACAGTGATGCAACATTTTAGGAAATACACTATTTTAGGAAAATGAAGACAGTCTCTAGATTTATATTCTTTTTTGACAACTGACTTCACTACCATATGTGCAGCACAACAGTGACATCTTAAGGTCAAGTAACTAGAGCTCCTTTAGTCAGAGAAAAAACTTGAGTTGGGATTTGTATTCAAAGAAGTTCCATTATATTATCAAGTAGCTTTCAAGTTTACAATTGCCTGATCTTTATAAGTGCTTCTTTATGACTTCTTTTGCAGTCTTTGTGAACATTTTAATGTACACTAGTAAATGCTAACATTTTACGTAGACATATTGTATAGTAATGCATGCATTTCACTGCATAGTTTATTGAGACTCCCCTTGTAAAGCTTTTATGGAGAAACAGTAAGCCACAGCAGTATAGCAAAAGAGGCTTAATCTTTACAAATTGGGGCCTTTTCTGTCTCTTTGCTAGCCCAGGTGGCAGTATACAAATTTGAGTGGGAGGGGGCAGGAAACACCTCTTAACATTTAAAGTTTTCTACATGGGTGAACTCTAGCCAATTCAAAAATAATTGCTTACTTTAATAAAAGTATTTTAACATTTTATATAAAAAATTAAATCACACGTTTAATTGAAATGGCTGTATTGTAATCAATATTTTGAGATCATTGTGATTTTGAGCTTAAATTATATATAAAAATTGTCACTTTTGTATGTGTTAAAAATACTATATCACAATAGTACTTTTTAGTTGAGTTACATATTGATGTAAATAAAACTGAATGAAGACATATTTACTACTTTATTAACATAGATTGTGAATGTACTTAATGGGTTTTTTGCAGAATGAAACCATAACAACCTTGAAAGCTGCTTCATCTAATGTGCAAAGATGTCCTATGAATCTATATTTTAAATTGACTAAATCGGTGAAATTACTTTGTTTATTTGCAAATGCAAGCTGTATTCTCTAGTTTTATGTATTAACACTAATTGGCAAGGGTGTACAGTGTGATTAGAATGCAATTTGGAAATGTTTTCTGTACAGATACAAAATACAGGGACTAAATAATGCTGTGCAGTGTATAGCAGAGCCATTTTTCGGCTTTGGTGTACTCAACTTTTTCAGTATTTAAAAAGTGTTTTGAATAAACATAAAAGTCTCTTTATTGTATAAATAATAAATGTTACCTTATTGTAAAGTGTCTTTTGTTTAATGTCAAAGCAGATTTTTTTTTCTTTTTTTTTTTTTACAGGGACAGAGAGAGAGTCAGAGAGAGGGATAGATAGGGACAGACAGACAGGAACGGAGAGAGGTGAGAAGCATCAATTATTAGTTTTTCGCTGCCGTTGTGACACCATAGTTGTTCATTGATTGCTTTCTCACATGTGCCTTGACCGCGGGCCTTCAGCAGACTGAGCCACCCCATGCTGGAGCCAGCGACCTTGGGTCCAAGCTGGCGAGCTTTTTGCTCAAGTCAGATGGGCCCACGCTCAAGCTGGTGACCTCAGGGTCTCGAACCTGGGTCCTTCCGCATCCCAGTCCAACGCTCTATCCACTGCGCCACCATCTGGTCAGGCCAGATTTTTCTTAGTAAAAAAAAAAAAGCATGTTTGTTTTAAACTAAAAACATATACACAAACTACCATATGATCCAGCAATCCCTCTACTGGGTATCTACCTCAAAAACTCGAAAACATTGGTACTTAAAGACACATGCACCCCCATGTTCACTGCAGCATTGTTCACAGTGGCCAAGACATGGAAACAACCAAAGTGCCCCTCGATAGAGGACTGGATAAAAAAGATGTGGTACATATATACAATGGAATACTACTCAGCCATAAGAAATTATAACATACTGCCATTAACAACATGAATGGACCTCGAGAATGTTGTACTGAGTGAAATAAGTATATCAGAAAAAAACTAAGAACTGTATGACTTCACATATAGGTGGGATATAAAACTGAGAGTCATGGACATAGATAAATGGGAAGTGGTTACCAGAGGGAGGGATATGGGGGAGGGGGAGTGGGAAGGGAGTAAAAAGGTACATATATACAGTGATGGAAAATGATTTGACTTGGGGTAATGGGTACACAACACAACAGTTCAAATGCTATAAAAACGTTCACCTGAAACCTTTGTACTCTTATTGATCAATGTCACCTTGTTAAATTTAATTTTCCAAATAAAGTAAAAAAACACACACTATAATTAACATTTGAAAAATGTAACTTTTATTATGAACATGTACTATTTATCTTTATTAGCAATAATGCTTTTCTTAATATGAGCATGCCTCAATCATCCAAAAACTAGCTAGATAGTTATCTATCTACCTACCTACCTATCATCAATCTATCCATCTTGCTACTCATCTAAGTTAATACATATTATATTTATTGGCTACTTAATAGGGTCACATGGAAAGTTTTACAATGGACTGATCAGCCTACTTCTGATGTGTCTGGTATAAATAAAAATGTTTATATTTAATATTTATTATATGAAGTTTACATATAACAATTTCCCTTTTATAAAATTAACTCATGACTTCAAGGTTAGTCTTATAAAGATTACAAGCAAATTATAAAATTAAGGCCCTGGAAATTTTAAAAAAAACAACAACAACAAAAGAAAAACTGCACAAGGTTGGATTAGAATACAACGGCCTAACCAGGCAGTAGAACAGTGGATAGAGAGTCAGACTGGGATGCCGAGGACCCAGGTTTGAAATCTCAATGTTGCTGGCTTGAGCATAAGATCATAGATAATACCCCAAGGTTACTGGCTTCAGCAAAGGGTCATTGGCTAGGCTGGAGCCCCTTAATTCCCCAGTCACAGCACATATAAGAAAGCAATCAATGCCGCAACTATGAGTTGATGTTTTCATCTCTCTCCCTTCCTGTCTGTCTGTCCCTTTCTCTCACTTAAAAAAAAAAGGGAAGGAACATGTCAACAGAGTAAATTATGTGTACAAATACCTGCTTTAGTAAGTATTTAAACAAAGTACATTTCAAGATTTCTATGCAGTCTACACTATTAGTTATGTTCAGTTGCTAATATCTATAGAATTAATAAAATAAGATCTTCAGTACCTTAAAAAAAGTATTTTAAATTAACAATGAGGGAATAATATGCAGATCCAATCTCTTTAAATTTCTTGAATCTAGAAGTTCTAGATTTTTGTATGAAATATTAATACTTATACATCATTAAATAAAAATTCACTTTTGAAGAAACTGTTTTATGTGTTATAAGGAAATGTAAATGAGTAGGATAAATCTTACGTAAAACATTCAGAACAGATATATGCACACTATACATGTTATCACCATTATAAATGTACACAACACCTTTAAAAAATGTAAGTTATAAATGTAAAAATTCTAAGAATTAACATGACTAAAATTATAAAACAACTCCAATTTAAGTAGGAATTCGGTCTCTCAAATATTCCAGAATAGCAGCTGTTCCTTTCATTAATACGGCTGCTCGAGGAACGCGGAATGGATTTCCCTCTAGTAGTAATGTTCTAAACAAGAGAGAGATATTTAAAAGTTAAACATTTTTCATCAAGGAGGCTTTCTTCTAATTCCATTTATAATTTTATAAATAAGATTTGTGTATTTTTTTATTTCTACCTTTCAAATCTAAGCATTTAAATAGTTGGAAGTAGAACTATAATAATAACCAAAAGAACATTAACAATACTTACTATATGAAAGGTACTGTGCTAAGTAATTTAAATTCACCGAGTCTCTTAGTTATCTTAACAATGCTATAATGTAGGTACCATAAATATTCCTAGTTTAGAGATAAGGAAATAGAAGTTCAGGAAGGTAAAAAGGTAAAAAAGACTTGCCGAAGATCACACAGCTATTAAAGAGAGGGGTTGTGATCTAAACCACCATTTAAGTCATCCTTTTCTTAATCTCATAATGACTATATGCTAAATGGTTGAATTATACAGGATGTGGCAAAAGTAGGTTTAGAGCAGGGATGCCCACACTTTTTCAGCTTGCGAGCTACTTATAATATGACCAAGTCAAAATGATCTACCTACAATAAAAATGCAAAACACATTTATTTATTCTATATTATCATTATTTAAGTTACTATTATTACTATTTAATATTGTGTATTCTTCTTTCACCTTTCTTCTTCTCAGCTCTCTTTTTGAAGGAAAGTCAATGTCATAGTATTTATGAACAGTCCGAAAAAGCCACTCCACATTTCCCTTTTTTGGAATAGCAATGGCACACAGACAGATGAGGCAAACGCACTTAGAATATGACACAGTGAAAAAAATCCCCTCCCATTCTGTATGAAAGTAGTAGGTTTTAGGCTTCTTACTCGGACCAGCTATGGCACTCATTTTTATACCCTTTGTTGTATTTAGTTTAAATAAATTGAAGGCTAACTACGCAGCAATGTAACTGAACAAGTTAACGCGGTTTAACGTGCATGCGTAGGATGTCAAAAGTTCAGACGTCAGATTGGCTACCCTCTATGCCAATCAAAAGACAAATGTCTTTTTAATGTCATGTGATCTGCCCACACTTCCTTTGCGATCGACCAGTAGATCGTGATCAACGTATTGAGTACCCCTGGTTTAGAGTTATGAGTAGACAAAAGCTTATTCTTGTATTATCATTAATCATTGTATGATTTTCCATATAAATAACTGTCAACCTACTTTTGCTACACCCTGTATTTACAAAATTATGAAATAAGCATATTGACAAATGTACCAAAGACTAAAACGCAATCTCTATATCCCCTTCCACCCTGGAAAACATTGACACATGTCTGTCCTCTCCCACCCTTGACCAAATAAATACACATATAAAAATCTATTTACACGTTCTGAAATGAGGTTCCATTTTAAGACTTAACAGTTTAATTTCTTTCTTTAATAATTAATGAAATACCTTAAATTATAAGATAGAGACTTTTATATTAATTTTTAATAACTTAAGTGTTTGTGGAAACAAAAGTCAAGGGACTCACACCATACTATATACAACAAATCTAAATTATATCTTCAAATACTTCTATGAGGCTGTAGACTTCTTTCAAAGACTGATTTCTTAAATTAATTAGAAAATAAGTTAACTATAGTCAATCCTTATTCCAGACTCTATTAACTTGCCAACTCACTAAAACTTATCCATAACCCAAATCAATACAGCTGGCTTTCAGGGTAATTTTTTGACACACACAGAGCAGCAAAAAGTTTGAGTTCCTGGATAGGCACATTCTCCGCTGAGGCTGCACAAGTGACACTGCCTTCTTGTGTCAGTTCTCATACCGCACATAAGTGTCCTTCTCCTGGTCTATTTGGTGTGACAATTTTTGCATTTTTGTACTTGTTGTTAATTTCACTGTTTAAAATGGCCCTCAACTGCCATGCTGAAGTGTTCTCTAGTTTTCTTGAACAAAAGCTACCATGTGTCTCATAGAGAAAATACATAATAGATAAGCTTCATTCAGGCATGAATTGTGTAGTGTTGTTTGGTCATAGGTCAATGTTAATGAGTCAACAATATTAAATAAGGTGTCTTAATACAAAAACACACATTAAGAAAAAAAGGTATGTATTGATTGATTGAAAGTATTGTGACCAGAGGCTTGAAGAACCTAACCCTTATACAGTGTGTCTGTAAAGTCATGATGCACTGCTTTTCCTGTGACCGGTCAAAAGTGAACCATGACTTTACGGACACACTATACTTACCCTAAAAGTAATGGCTATTTACTAATTTGGTGTTTACAGACTTTATAGCCATACAACTGCTGTCCACAACGATAATCAACTGTACTTGCCTCCCATAATTCACTAATAAGAGTCACCAGAGCGGATGCCAGCGCTGCCTTTAATAATTAAAGTAAAACACGCAGAACCATCAGATGCCGTTCTCAATAATAAAATTACTTTTTGACATTCTGTTAACTACTTGGCTTTCTGTTGACATCTCAAACTCCCTTTATAGTCATTTAACAAGCATTTATTAGGTGCTTACTATGTTCCAGGCACTGGAACAACTCTGTTCTACAGGAGGACTAAAAAAATAGTATAAATGAGTCTAAACAAAGCAAGATGGAAAAATAGAGAATTGACTAACTCTGCTTGGAGAATAAGGAAGGTTTTCAAATATGATGTTTAGGTTTATTATTGATAAAAGCAGATGAAGCTGAGATAACAGCAAACACAAGAGTAAGAAAGTCCAGGTCCCAACATAAAGCCCACTTGGAATTTATGGTGGTAATCTGAATTGCAGACTTTAAAAAACCCTATATTCACATCCAAATATATTTTCCTAACATTTTTATGCAGAAGTTTCAAGTTACACAGAAATAAGGAAAGTATTATTATAGATAATCTGTTACTTTATTCACACATATATATTACCATATAAACAAAGCTAAAAATAAATTTGTTAAAATCTGGAAAACAGCCTGACCAGGCGGTGGCACAGTGGATGGAGCGTCGGACTGGGATGCGGAGGACCCAGGTTCAAGACCCCAAGCTCTCCAGCTTGAGCGCGGGCCCATCTGGCTTGAGCAAAAGCTCGTCAGCTTAGACCCAAGGTCGCTGGCTCCAGCAAGGGGTTGCTCAGCCTGCTGAAGGCCCGTGGTCAAGGCACATATGAGAAAGCAGTCAATGAACAACTAAGGTGTTGCGAAGGCACAAAAAACTAATGATTAATGCTTCTCACCTCTCTTCGTTACTGTCTGTCTGTCCCTATCTATTCCTTTCTCTGCCCCTATAAAAAAAGACAAAAAAATCTGGAAAACAAAATTGGGAATCTGGGTTTGTTACCTATTATTATTATTGTATTTCTTTTTGAGGAGGGGAGTGCGTGAGACATACTACCGCATGTAGCCTGACTGGAATCCACCCCACAACCCACATCTTGGGTCGATGCTTAAATCAACTAAGCTATTTTTAGTGCCTGCGGCTGACACACTAGGATCAACAGAGCTATCCTCAAGTGCCCTCAGCCTCCAGGGCCAATGCTGGAACCAATCGAGCCACTGGCTGCAGGAGGGGAAGAGGGAGAGAAAGGGGAGAGAAGCAGATGGTCACTTCTCTTGTGTGCCCTGACCAGGAATCAAACCTGGGATGCCTATACTCCAAGCCAATTGGCTCTATCCACTGAGCAAATTGGCTAGGACCTATTAACCTATTATTTCTAATAGGAGATTACAATTTTTTTACTTCAACTTTCCTGCTAGAGTACCTCAACAGAAAAATACAAAACAACATTTATAAATTTTTTTTTATTATAATTAATTTTTAGATGGTGGGAGGCAGACAAGCAGGAACCATCAACTCATAGTAGTTGCTCCCCACATGTCCCTTGACCCAGCAAGCCCAGCGTTTCGAAACGGTGACCTCAGCATTCCAGGTGACACGCTTTATCCACTGCACCACCACAGCTTAGGCCAATACATTACAACAATCAACCAAATAAATCGAAAAACTTAGTAGATAGTGTATAGTTACCTTAAGTTCACACAATTACCGAGCTCTGGTGGAATTTGCAGGAGGTCATTATTTTGAAGGTCCAATGTGATCAGATTTTCCATTGTCTTCAGTCTCTCAGGGTCCACAGATCCAACCTGATTGTTACTAATCAAAACTGTTTCAAGTGTGGGAATGCGATACAGAACTTCAGGTAGTATTTTGAACCTATTTAAATATGAACAGAACACCTAAATATATTGGAATCAAAGGCAAAATCATTCCTTTAAATAGATGATCTTAAATTTTATATCTTGAGATACAGGTATCTTCATTGTGTTATTTTATATTTGGTTTAAGTCCTATAGTCAAATTATCCAGAAAGTGAACAAACTTTGGAAACCTTGAAATATATATTAAGTGGACAGATTTGTAACACTTTCTACTTATTGTATAAAGTCAAATAAAAGTTTAGAGTAAATTCTCCAATGTTTTCCTTTTCACATTCAGGAGACAAAGAAATCTTCTTGAGATTCTACATAAAATGTCTCCATGTAGGTATTCTTCCTTATTTCACTTTTATTTTTTATGAAACTGAATCACTGACAACATTAAGTAAAAAATTCAAGATTCCTATTTTGCTTTAACTACAGTTTAAAAACAGTGCATTTTTGGTTCTTGAAAAGAGGAAAAACTAGCCTAGGCTGCTGGCTTACTCATCCAAAGCAACCTGAAGATGCCACAAGAGAGATAAAAAGGCTAATGGCTCTCAGAGCAATTAACACAAAATACTTGAGGATCTCTTGGGGGACAGAGGCTAGCATGGTTTCAGTGTGAGACAAACTGCATCTCACAAAATGGACTAGAAAAGATAAGGATGTGCTGCAGGAGAATTTTACAGCTGTAGCCTTTTCCTTTTCACTTACCCATACTGCCCTTCCTTTGCTGCCTCAATATATATATATATATATATATATATATATATATATATATAACACGTAATATATATAATGTAATATATATATAATGTAATATATATATATATATAAAATCTAACAGTCAAGGGTAAACTCAAGGCAGCAGTCCCAGAGAGACCAGGGGAGTCAATGACCAGGAGTGCTGATGGACCAAACTTCCTCCAAGCAGTTCCGCCTCTTCCTCTTTCTCACCAACTCATGAATGAGGTAATTTAAAAAGAAGTGGCTCAATTTTTAACACAGAAGTTAAGGTTAACTTTTGTCACTTCCCCAAAGACATTACTTGACAATGCAATTGATAACTCTATAGACAACTTAACAAGCAAATAAAAGTTCAGTTCACAAATAAAAATTAGGAGAGATCTGAGAAGTGCATATATTTTTAAATAATGATAACAATGGTATAACCTACACATACAAAAGCAAAAATAATGGAGCAGACAGAAAAAAAAATTAAAACAGGCAGCATTTTAACATCACTATGCCTTAGATTCCTCATTTGTTATTGAGAAATAATAATAGTACAAAACTTATACACTTGAAAGGATTAAATGAATATATCTGAAGACTTTAAGATAGTAGTTGGAATACAATAAATGATAGCTATTAATATTTAAATTGTTACCAAAATCAACTTTCATCATTGAAAATAATATGACATTATTAATAGCCCAACTTCTGATGCAAAACCACCTGGGTTCAAATACCAGCTCTATAATTACTATCCATGTAAACGTTTGGTGAGTTACTTAACTCCTAATACTCGATTTTTAAAAGGACATATTAGCAGAATCTACCATGTCAGCCTTTTGTGAGAATTAAATGAGAAAATATATGCTAAGTCCAGTGTTAGCAGATAATAAGCTCCCAATAAATATTATTCTTAATAATCAGCAGTATCTTTATAGTGTTTAAAGAATAAAATCAAAATTTCATTTGGTATAAAAAGTTCTCATAGGGCTGGCTACTGCTTACACGCCCAACTTCATTTGTTACTTACCACTCCTCCTCTAGCTCCTCACTTTATGGTTGGAGCCACATTAAACTTCTTGAAGTGTCCCAAACACAGCATGTTTTCACATCTTTGTGCCTTACTATATGCTACTTGTTCTATCAGGGATGCCTTATTCCTGTCTGTCTGGCAAATGTCTGCCTATTTTTCCTGTGTCTCAGTTTCAATGCTACCTCTTTTATCTTCAGGTAATTTCAGGAAACACTTTTGTGTACTATGCTTCCATTATAGCAATTTTATTTATTAAAATAATTAAGAGGAACAAAAAATCTAGTAGATGTCAGTTGTAAAAATTCTAAGAAAGCAACATCACTTTCAATTCTAAGTGAAAATAAGCCTGGATATTTAAATAAAGTAAAAACACAGGGCCTTTTTCAAATATTTTATTTAGAAAATTAAATTTAATGGGATGACATTACTCAATAAGAGTACAAAGGTTTCAGGTAAATATTTCTATAGCATTTGATCAGTTGATTATGTCCATACCTATCACCCAAAGTCAAATCAGTTTCCATCACTGCATATTTGTCCCTCTTTACAATATAGGCCCTTTTTGTTTAGCTCTCTTAGTTATATTCTCTAGTGAGATCTAAAAATTTTCCATAGAATAATTGTTAGTCACTGATTTGTCTGTTTGTCTCTTACCTATTATAGGAAAGATTGATCGTTTGTAGTCTTATCAACGATTCCATTTCTTCAGGCAAAGAATTTAAAAAATTGTTTCTAAATTAGAAAGAAAAAGATAATTTCCAAAACAGTTTTGTTCAGCTTTAATATATAAATAAAGTATTGATCAGACAGAAAATTATATAGCTGTTTGTCAATCTTCAATCTTCTCTCCTTAATGCTGAGTCCTGAGAATGCTAAATCAGTCAGCTTCCTCCACTATTTGATTAATGTGTCAAATCCTAATACCAATATGTAACCATAATGTATTAACTCTCTAACAATGGATTTAACAGGACAAACACTATAAACTAACCCTTTATATCCTTCAAATAGAATTTAGTAATACTTCCCACGGTCAGGGTCCTTTAGATTATTACAGGGTCCTGTAACCACCACATTATTTGATACCACCAATATTTGATTAGTGTTAATACAGATATATCTTGCACACAGACATGAAATTCTAATCCCAAAAAAACAATTATATGAAAAAAATGATATAGGAAAGTAAAGAATTCTACATATTTAGAAACATGGAACTTTTACTACATATGCATTATGCAAGTCCATTCAACTCTAAGTTTAGAATATCAATTTGCATAATGCATTTTTTTTAGATCTTCTGATGGACCATGGCAGTCAACAGAATCTCACTGTTGGAATGACCTGGGAACAATGTTAGAAGAAAGGTTAACAAAAAGGTAGGATTCTACAAGCTGTGTACCTACTAAAAATAGAAAACATCTGCAGCCTGAGCAGTGGTGGCGCAGTGGATAGAGTGTCAACCTGGGACACTGAAGTCCCAGGTTTGAAATCCTGAGGTTGCCGGCTTGAGCATGGGATCATCAAAATGATCCTAACGTTGCTGGCTTGAGCAAGGAGTAACTGGCTCAGCTGGAGCCCCCCAGTCAAGGCACGTATGAGAAGCAATCAATGAACAACTAAGGTAACACAACTACAAGCTGATGCTTCTCATCTCTCTCCCTTCCTGTCTCAGTCTCTCTCGCAAAAAAAGAAAAAAAAATATGTGAGAAAATTATATCTAGTTAGATGGCAACATATTACAATTAAATACTTTTCTCTAACCTATTTCTTTATATTCAGAAGTCAAAACACAAGCCTAATATTTAAGAGAATTATTCTCTACAGCTCAACCTATGTTCTTTTTGCTTTCCTATGTACTTTTCTCCCATTATTGTCTTTACTGGGTTGTACTGAATGACCTACTACTGGTTTTTATCCTTTTCCTACCTAAAAAGTCTTATAGGTACTGATATCAGACATGAAAGCATAGTTTAGTCACTTAATTAGAAACCTCCAGATGTGGTTACAAAGGTATACACACACACACACACACACCACAAGAATGGGACAAAAAGAAATAAGAGCAGCAATGGGGACATAAATTCATTTTCTTTGCTCTGTTAATACTGAACCAATATGTGGATTTACATTGTTTTGCCAGTGTAATTGCTACCCCAAAATAAAGAAAAGCCTACATTTAGTAAGAACAGAGTAAAGTATATTTGCTTTAATATCATAAATAAAAAACTTTTGTCTCTACAAGAAAAATAAAACAGATATAACTTAGGTTATCATTATGTGACTACTACTGTTTGAGCAGAACAAGAGGCATTATACTTGAAATAAACTAAAATATACACCTGGTAACAATATACAAGCAGTAGGAAGCCTAGGTAGTAGACATACAGTTTACAAATAAAACTTTAAAACCCATGAAAATAAATGACTAACACTGAGACACATATTATTACCCTCAAAGAATGGAGATACTTCTAATCCTGTCACATCAACTTTGAATATCTTTAAATTAATCACATCTGCAGAACCTTAAGTAATTTCTTTCCTTTGTGTTGCCACTCACAGTGTTCCTTTTCTTTATTTCTGGCCATGAATGTTTACTATAATTTTTTGAAACAAAATAGTTTCTTTTTAAGAGAAGACATGCTAGCTAGCTGCTATGCTGGCACAGGGTTGACAGCTTTATGCTGTTATTTTCAGGAAAGGATAATGTGAAGTAAACACTTTCCACCTGTTATTTGTAATTTTGTGTAAGCCTGAGTCTAAAGAATATGTTAATAGTTTCTCATTTTTAAAATAATTCTGTCATATCACTTAACTTGTAAATTACCTAAAAATTATAGATATTCCAATAAAATATTTCCTAAGTGCTTAATTTTAGTTATCCTAAAATATTATTAATAAGTTAAAGACCAATTTCCATACTTACTTAGGAAAGTATGAGGGACAGGCAAAAGTTAGGCAAAACTCAAAGACAAGTTACAATGACAAAAGTGAAGCAATAGTAACAATACATACCTGATATCTAAAAAAGTCAATTTCTGAAGCATACATAATTCCAAGGATATAAAGGAAATCTTATTAAAACTGAGATTGACATCAGTAACTATTTCCTTCAGTTCCATAATCCTGAAACAAAAATAATTATAAGATGTTAGCACTTGAATTCAAAACGTCAAAACTACAAGCAGACCATAGGGGTAAAAATCCTATATTATTTCTGCTAATTAAGATTTTCTGTAACTTTTACCTTTTCCACAAAAATTTCAATAAGTTTGGATGTGTAATTAATAAAAACAGGTTTTTAAAAACAGCCTTAATATTGTCTGTCCCAGAATTTCTACTCGTCCTTAACTGTATGTTTAAGAACCCATTTATTTTATATTTAATCCAATTATGTACACAGAAGAGAAAGCAAACCTGGACAATTTTTATGCTGTATTTTGTTAATGGTTTTAATCCATAAAATAAATTGTTACATATATATTCTATAACAGAGTAGGTTTTTCAGACTGCATAGTATAATATCTGGGTACTTTAAACTGTTTTTAAAATATTATATGTCTATATTTTAAAAGTATAGTATAGTATTTGTTATGCAACTATCATTACATTTAATCATGACTGCAAGAAAACATTAAGTTAATTCTTAGGTTTGATAAGTATCGCTATTTTTTTTTTTTTTTTTTTGACCAAGGCAGAAAGAGAGAGAGGGACAGATAGGGACAGACAGAAAAGGAAAGATGAGAAGCATCAATTCTTCATTGAGGCACTTTAGTTGTTCATTGATTGCTTTTTCATATGTGCCTTGACGGTAGAGGGGAGGGGGCTACAGCAGAGCGAGTGATTCCTTGCTCAAGCCAACAACCTTGGGTTCAAGCCAGCGACCTTTGGGCTTAAGCTAGCGACCATGAGGTCATATCTACGATCCCACGCTCAAGCCAGTGACACCATGCTCAACTCGGATGAGCTCATGCTCAAGCTGGTGACCTCGGGATTTCGAACTTGGATCCTCCACATCTGGTCCGACACTCTATCCATTGTGCCACCTCCTGGTCAGTCGATAAGTGTCACTACTAAGCAACTTAAGTCAAAGATTTAAAAAGAAAGAATTAAACATTTTTAAGTAAGTCTAATCAGTTTAATAGTTTTAAAGTATGCTATTAATTTAACTATAAGAACAAGAAATGCTGTCTGACCAGGTGGTGGTGCAGTGCATAGACCATCAACCTGGGATGCTGAGGACCGAGGTTCTAAATCCCAAAGTCACCGGCTTGAGCGCGGAATTATAGACACGACCCCATGGTCACTGGCTTGAGCCCAAAGGTTGCTGGCTTGAAACCCAAGGTCACTGACTTGAACCCAACGTTACTGGCTTGAGCAAGGGGTCTCTGTAGTCCCCAGGTCAAGGCACATATGAGAAAGCAATCAATGAACAATTAAAGTGCCTCAGTGAAGAATTGATGCTTCTCATCTCTCTCCCTTCCTGTCTGTCTGTCCCTCCATCTCTCTCTCACTAAAAATAAATAAAATTGAGAAAAATTTTAAAAATGAACAAAAAATGCTATATATGTTTTGCTAACATAGGAATCAAACTATGACTGTAAATCACTTTTGCGTATATTAGCAAGAAAAAAAGAAAGGAAGGATATCAAATATTGTTCTAAAGAAGAAACAGTGAAAGAATGAATTTGGATATGTAACTATTTAACTTTTTTGGAAAATTTTTGGATAGCATGGTATATATATAAGGAGTACTCTTTGCTTTCGTAATTCATCTGGAAATCTGGCTTAAAGAAATATGTTTTGTTTTACTTATTGCCATATTCAAGCTTATAATACATAGATAAATTTGATTTTAAAAGTACTGTTTACAACATAGAGAAACACTTATAAAAAATAAACCAGTCAAGATACAATTGTAATATAATTATAATGAAGAATAGGTTGAAATAAAATATGCCATTAGCTAATAAACCAGTGATGGGACTATAAGTGATCTGTCTCTCCATATAGTATAAAATTTTATAAATCAATATTATTTTTACCATCAGAAAATATGGTGAAAACTGACTTGTAAAATAATTTAAGATAGAAAAAAAGTGGTTCAGAAACTCTAAGCAAAGTATGTCTTTACTATATATCTTCTTTGGCCTTCTACACTGCTAAAATTGTAACTTTTACTTTCTTCCCCAATTAGCTTGTTTGATCCAGAATCCCCATGACAAACTTATCCTACCAGACAGCAAATCTAAACGCTCAACTATTCTATCAAGTATCTTCTGAGCCCTTTATTTACTATGAAAGAATGAGAAGATTGACTAGATCTCCTCCTGCAATGGAATCTCACAGTTACCATCATTCAAGATCTACATTTCCAAGCTATGCTCTGAAAAACAGAAAAGTAAATTATAGTTTGTTTGACTTTTCTAAAATTTTAAGTCTTATAAACAGGTGGTAATATAGGTAATAATAAATAAATTATTATCTCCCCTTTAGAGGTGAGGAAACTAAAAGCAGCTAACCTGTCCAAAGTCACACCACTGGAATACAGATATAAGCAATTGACTCTATTACCCAGTTCTTTAACACTGCCCTATCCTCTCTCCCATACTGTTGTTTTAATTGCAAGGTTAACCCCAATAAATTTGATAAAAAGGAAAAATAAATAATTGCAAGATTACTGGTAACCTTTCTTTGGTTATACAGTTTACTGCAAGAGAACAATCACTTGTAAAAGTGCGACACTATACTAATTTTCTCCTCATAACCTAAAAATTTTGCTATAATTAGCATTAACAAAGATGTATTAAAATATAACACAAATGACTTCTAATATTTGGAAGTAAAGAATTCTTTTCTGGGAGGAAAATAAAAACAGGATTTAGTCAATTTCGTATTCTCTATAAGAGGAAAAATTCAGTGGCTTGGCAGTTCATTAATATAGAGCCCCAAATGAAAATTCCTATTATTCTACACGAACCTGGCTTTGCATAGTGTTTTAAAACTTTCCCCTGATATTTCATTATAAAAAAAAATCTTTTTAATAATTCTAATATCTATTTTACAAGTTTAAAATATAAATGTTTTTAAAAACCTATACATACATTTTGTAACAAATATTAACAGTACCTCAGAAAATACTAAGTTTTGCTAAATAACTCAAGTATTATTAATGCAAGAAATTTTACATATACTTTCAAATTTGAAAACTATGAAAAATAATTATTTTTGCAACTACGATGAAAAAAACGAACAGAATGAGCCACAACTTAATAGAATTGGCATCGTGAACAGTTCTTACCTTTTTGGGATTTCACATAGCTGATTCTTACTGAAGTTAACAGAAGTGATAATGTTGCTTTTTACTGCATCAAACAGTTCATCAGGAATCAAGGTTGTCTGTTTATCACTAAATGAAAAATGTTTAAAATCTGCATTATTCTTAGTAGTCCAGAAAAATAAGATTATTACTTTTCATGTTGGAAGAATTTTAAAGATTTCATTAGAAAATCTTTGAAGGCAGTTCTGTAAAAAATGCCACAAAAGGCCTGACCTGTGGTAGCGCAGTGGATAAAGCGTCAACCTAGGAACACTGAGGTCGCCACTTCAAAACCCTGTACTGGTCTGGTCAAGGCACATATGGGAGTTGATGCTTCTAGCTCCTCCCCCCTTTCTCTCTTTCTCTCTCACTCTGTGTCTCCTCTCTAAAATGAATAAAAAAAAAAAAAGCCACAAAAACCTGCCACCCCGCAAAATATTAACTGTCTGGAATTCAGGCAACATACCGTGCCACAACACATTGTACCTTCTGAGCATTTATATACAGTACTCAATGTGAATAAAGCCAGAGATATATCTTCAGAGTCTAAGATGTCGAGAAGTCATATAGTAAATGGATTGATTCCTCTGCCTCCTCAGAGTAGAACTAAATCTGTAATGTTAAATCTGTCTTTACCCCTTTTCTTAAAAATATCTAACAGGGGTTATCTGTCCACTCTCTTTAGATATATAGTTAACTGCAAGATAAGAATAATTTTTAAAAGTTCAACATTATACTAAACTGGTGTTCTCATAACCTAAACCAATTTCTCTCTCCTTTAGCATGTGACAAGATAGACAGGGTAGTGGCCTTATAATAAACTATTCCTGATCTTACCATTAACAAGCTTTGTCACTTACCTTCTCTAAATCTCAGTTCTTGTGACATCAAAATCTAAACAGTTATTCATTATTATTTATGCCAGATCCTTGCAAATGTAAATGTAAGTTTCCTTTTTAAAAAGATAAATTTTTTCAGTAAGATTTTTAATAAAATATAAATTTAATCTTAAATGAAAGCATAGAACTGACATTTAACTATTTGTTGTTATAATTAGTCATCATCCCTCACATTCTTCTACAATTTTTAATCCCTAATACATCATCCACTTAAAAGCGTCCTCAATGAAATGTCCACTGAAGGACTGTATGTACAAGAAAACAGTATCGTGTCTGCAATATGGGAAACTGTAAGAAAGTCACTGTAACACAGAGAAGAACAAAGCCTAAATTTCATAGTTATTATGCCTTCTACTTTTTTTGCTTTAGGTCCCCATTGTCTGCTGTATAGATGAAGCATTTTTATCTTTTCAGTCAGCAATATTCAAGTCATGGGAAACTGATTTATTCTAATCAAACTTTGAAGATTCATGCTATTTTCAAAAATTTAGTTGAAGGCATTTATGCCTTAAAATTGGGAATCAATTTGTATCCTAAATGGTCTACGCTTTTCCAATTAAAGTCCCTGAGGAAAACAAATCACAATAAATTTAGAATCTAAATAACCTAAGATGTGTGGTTATTTTTGTTTGTTTTGAGATAAAGATACAGGAAGGGAGAGAGACGAAGAGCATCAACTCATACTTGCATCACTTTCATTGTTCATTGATTGCTTCTCATACATGCCTTGATGGGGGTGAGGGTAGGAGTTTCTCAAGCTGGCTACCTCATGCTCAAGCTGGTGAGCCTACGCTCAAGCTGAATAAGCCCATACTCAAGCTGGTGACTTCGGGGTTTCTAATCTGGGACCTCAATGAACCAGGTTGATGCTCTATCCACTGAGCCATCACTGATCAAGCATATGTGTGGTCTTTAGTGATATACGTGCCTTTAAAAAGTGGAAATGGTTATCCCAAATAAAATGATATCAATATTACTTTATAGACTGTTTGGAGAATTAAAAGCGACAACATATGTCAAGTACCTAGCAGAGTGCCAAGCACAGAATAGAGATTGAATAATGGTGTCCATTCATCAGGGTGGAGGAAATGGAAGCCTGAGATAAAAGAAATTCTAAGCTAAGAAATTCTAAGGCAGGTAATAAGTCTGTCTCAGCATTCAGTATATTATGACACCTAGTACAGAATATTTAGTAGGATCCAAAAATATCTACTAAATAAGTGGGTATATTATGTAGATGATAAACCATGCAAAGTTGCCATGCTATGCTATGAGAGAAGAGAAACACAAATATAATTACTTTCTACCTTGTGTTACAGTGTCAAAGAATGAAGTCGACTTAGACTAGTGATTTCTATATACACTCAATAGTGGCAGATAAGAGGTGAGAACAATGTAAACGAAACACAACAGGTAAGAAATGGAGAGTGTATACTAACTGGTGAGAAAGTGGTTCCTACTGACACAGTAAGGAAAAAAGGCCAGATACTAAAACTGGATATGCAGATAACTGAACAAATCTAGTCACTTATATGACTTGCATCTATATTCTTCTGTATTTTCACTACAATACCAAGCCAACCATTGCAAGAGCTTTGATAGTATTGGTTATTTTTATCATTGTTGCCTTAGTACTACAGAACACTTAGAACTACTCCCAAGCTCTGTACGGATATCTTCTTTCCCCAATCAACCACACTTCCATAATACAAAAAAATTTTTAGGTTTTTGTTTATTTACGAACATTGTAATTGTTCCAGATTTAATATATATGCTATCAGAGCACATTAATACTATGACATTATTTGACTTACATTTAGATATATTAACAGGATACAACTTCTCAAGCTTTGCCTGCATGGGGTGATCATTAACTAAAAAATACTTGTTTCTTAATTACCAATATAGAACCCCCTCAACCACCAATATAAAATCCTCTCTGAATTCTTGAGTCAGAAAATTTTATTAATAACAAATGTCATCCTTTTATATTTTATAATAGCAAAACAGTCTTTATTTTTCAGAAATATTCTTTATTATAAAAATTTTACTATTAATAACCATCAATTATCTCAAGCATAGCAAACATAAACCACCTAACGAACAAGCATTTAAATTCACTGTACTTTTAATCTGCTTCTATCCCATCATTGATTTACAATTGCTATTATTCTAGTCAAGTATACTATTACACTTTGATGAATTCTTTCTCATCAACTGTCCTTTTTCAGAAGTAGTATGTCTAAGTATCCTATGTGTTTTATGTTTAAAAAAATGAATTACATACCTATAATCTAATATTTTTAATGTGGTGATGGCGTGTACATTGACTCTGGATTCACTGGGTAGTGTCATGGCAGTCTCAATAACAGAGTCACTTTGGCCAGGTTCATCATCTGGGGAAAAAAAGTCATATAAAACCACTATATATAGTACAAAGTCATTTTTAAATATTATTATGCTTTCTTGATATTATTGGTGAGACTGTCTTTAGTCATATATTTTATTTCCAATAACTCAAATCTGAATTTAATATTTAATTAACAGAAAACAGAGAAAGTTATTACAATACAGTTTCAAAATCTATCAATAAATCCTACCATAAAGAAACTTAGAAGTACAAAAGAACCTCCAAATAACATGTCTCAGAAGAAACAAGAAATCCTTCACCCAAAGCAGAATATGGTCCATTAGAAGATACAAGTTAACAACAAAACAGAATTATTGCCCATAAATGTCTACCAAATAGGCATATGCCTATCATTTATTTATTTATTGTATTTTTTTGAAGTGAGAAGCGGGGAGGCAGACAGACAGACTCCCACATGTGCCCTACCAGGATCCACCTGGCAAGCCCACTAGGGGCCGATGCTCTGCCCATCTGGGGTATTGCTCTGTTGCAACCAGAGACATTGTAACACCTGAGATGGAGGACATGGAGCCATCCTCAGCACCTAGGCCAACTTTGCTCCAGTGGATCCTTGGCTATGGGAGGGGAAAAGAGAGATAAAAGAAAGAAGAGGGGGAAGGGTGGAGAAGCAGATGGGTGCTTCTCCTGTGGGCCCTGGCCAGGAATTGAACCCGGGACTTCCACACACTAGTCTGACGCTCTACCACTGAGCAAACTGGCCAGGGTTTAGGATACAATAAAGATTATTACCCCCAATCATTTAAATCTGACAATTTGTATAATCCCATAAACTATAAATACACTACTTAAGATTTTTCTTTAGCACATCCAAGACTTTATTTTCAATAGACACTTCCTAACACGTAAGCATATTCATACATTCACACACAATCAATCCCCTCAGTAATCTCCAGAGACTGTTTAACCCTGCTTTGGCAATATTCCACAAACTGATTCAATGTAATCCCCCAGCAGAATTCCAGCTGATTTCTTTATGAAAAGTAAGTTGATTCTAAAATTCATATTGGATTGCAAGAAACCCAGAAAAGCCAAATCAAGGCTTAGGAAAAGAATAAAGTAGGAGGACTTATACTTCTTGATTGCAAAACTTACTACAAAGCAAACGTAATCAAGATGGTGTGGTACTGGCACAGACTAGACATAGAGATCAATGGAATAAAACTGAGAGTCAAGAATGAACCCTATATATATGATCAACTGATTTTCAACATGGATGGCAAGACCATTTAAGGAGAAAAGAATCGGCTTCTCAATAAATGATGCAGAGAAACTAGATAGCTACATGCAAAAGGATTAAACTGGGCCCATATCTCATACCACATATAAAAATGAACTTAAGACCCAGGTTGGGCGGTTTAGTGGATAAAGCGTTGACCTGACATACCAGAGGTAACAAGTTTGACCCCTGGCCAGGGCACATGAGAAAAACAATCAATGAATACACAACTAAAAATGGAACTAAGTGAAATGAGTTGATGCATCTCTCTCTCTTTCTCTCTCTACTTTTCCCTTTATACTGCCCTTTCTCCTCTTTCTTTCAAATCAATGAAAAAAAATTTTTTTAATTAACTCAAAATTGCCTTACCAGGGGGTGACACAATGGATAAAGCATTGGCCTGGGATGCTGAGGACTCAGATTTGAAACCCAAGGTAACCCCAAGGTCACCGGCTTGAGCATGGGATCATAGACATGATCCTATGGTCACTGACTTGAGCCCACAGATTGCTGGCCTGAAGCCCAAAGTTACTGGTGTAAGCCTAAGGTCACTGGCTTGATCAAGGGGTCACTGGCTCGGCTGGAGCCATCTGGTCAAGGTACATATGAAAAAGCAATCAATAAACAACTAAGGTGCCACAATTCTGAGTTGATGCTTCTTATCTCTCTCCCTTTCAGTCTGTCTGTCCGTTTGTCCCTCTCTCTCTCGCAAAAAACAACAAAAACTCCTCAAAATAGATCAAAGATATAAATGTAAAACAAAAATATAAAAGCTAAAAGAAAGCACTCAGGCAAATCTTAATAAAATAGAATTCTGCAAAGGATTTTTAGATATGAAACCAAAAGATAAGCAAATAAAGAAAAAACAGATAAACTGACTTCATGAAAATTCAAAAAGATTTCTGTGTTTCAAAGGATACCATCAACAAAAGTAAGACAGCCCATAGTGGGTTAGAAGATATTTGCAAATCATATATCTGACATTTGACTTATATCTAGACTACATAGAGAACTATTATAATTTGGCCTGGTCAGTGGCTGAGTGTGCCATTTGAAGCCCAAGGTCACTGGTTCAAGCTCTGATCAGGGCACATATGGGAAACAATCACTGGTATAACAAAGTGGAACAATGAATTGGTGCTTCTCTCTCTCCCTTCCTCTCTTAAAAAACAAAAAACAAAACCAAGAAGAAAACTATTATAATTCATTAATAAAAAGATAAATAATATAATTAAAAACTGGGCAAGACATATGAAGAGACATTTTTCCAAAGGTGTACAAATGACCAATAAGCACATGAGAAGATAGTCAACATCATTAGAAATCAGGGAAATGCAAATCAAATCCACAGTGTGATATTTCACATCCACTAGGATACCTAGAATCTGAAGGTTAGAAAGCAACAAATGTTGGTGACGATATGGAAGAATCAAAACCCTCACACAATGCTGATAAGAATATACAGTGGTACAGCTGTTTTATAAAAGTCTGGTAGTGCTAAAAATGACAAAACATAAAGTTACCATATGGCCCTGTAATTCTACTCCTAGATATAAATGCAAAAAAAATGAAAACATATATTCAAACTAAAACTTATAAATATACAAATTTAAAATAATAGAAATCATACAATGTCTGGTTTCAGATAACGTAATTAAACTAGAAATCAGTAACAGAAGGACAACTGAAAAATTCCAAAATACTGGCAATTAAACAACAGGTTTCTAAATAACAAATGACTCATAAAAGAAATCTAAAAAGAAATTTTGAACTACATGAAAATGAAAACACAACTTAAGATTTTTGAATCAAGTAAAAGGAGTATTCAGAGGGAAATCTGTAACACTGAATGCACATACTAACATAGATTTATTTATAATCAATAATTAAAAGTTCCACCTTAGAAAATTAGAAAAAGAAGAGCAAATTAAATGCAAAGTAAAGAGAAAAGGTAGAATAAGAAGTCGAGCAGAAATTGATAAAATTAAAAATAGGAAATCAATAGGGAAAAGTGAAGAAAACAAAAACTGGTTCTTTGAAAAGATCAATAAAATTGTGCCTGTAAACCAGGCTAAGAAATAGATAAAGGACACTAATTATTTATATTGGAAATGAAAGAGGAAATATCACTACAGATCCCATGTAAAGAAAATAATAAAGAACAACATGCCCACTAATTTGATAATCTAGACGAAACAGACCAATATCCTTAAAGACACAATCTACTAAACTCAAACAAGAAGACTCAGAAAAACCAAAAGGTCATATAAACACTTAATTAATAATTAATAACCTTCCAAAGCAGAAGCACCAGATCTAACCAGGTTCGGTGGTAAATTCTACCAAACATTTAAGGAAGATATTACACCAATATCAGAGGCTAGAAGCAGAAGGAGTACTTCCTAATTCATTTTACATGGCCATCATTATCCTAATACCTGTCAAAAAGATTACAAGAAAACTGGAAAGCAGTATCTCTCATAAATATACATGTAAAAATCTCACACAATATTAAAACTCAAACACAATACTAGTATGGGTACTAAAATATAGAAGAAAATCAAATTTTAATTACATGTGCAAGGGGTATTCACATTGGCACAAAAGTTCCAAAGATAAAAAGGTAACATTGGGTATATAAGACATTTTGGAAAAATGAAAATTGAGGAACAACAGGGTCTTAGATTTCAGAAATGAGAATGGGCAATTTACAGGTCACCGAGGGAAAGCAGAATATATATGAAAGGAAATTTTTTGCTAGGCAACTCAGAAACAACTGGACATAGGGTGTATCTAGCTACAGGCTTGGAGTCTCCCTCCTTAATGCTAGGGTGAAGATATCCAAGGCAAGTAAGCCAGGGATCTCTTCTTAAAGCAGGTTTCTTTGAATCTCTCTGGCAGGAAAGGAGGGAAGACTCCCTCTGAGTATTGTTGCTTTTTTCTTCTTCTTCTTCTTCTCAAAGTGAGAGGAGGGGAGACAGCAAGAGACTCCCACATGCGCCCCAACCAGGATCCACCCGGCAACCACATCTGGAGCAGACAGATGCTCTGCTCATCTGGGCCCATGCTTAAAATGGAGGTATTTTAGTGCCTGAGGCAGAGGCTCCACTGATGCATCCTCAGCCCCCCACCCCCACCCCAGCAATGCGCACATGGAGGGAGAAGGGTAGAGAAGCAGATGCTCACTTCTGTGTACCCTGACTGAAAATCAAACCCAGAACATCCACATGCTGGGTGGATTCTCTACCTCTGAGTCAACCAGCCAGGACTTATGTGTGTGTGTGTGGCGGGGGGGGGGGGGGGGGGGGGGGCGGGGAGGGGCCATGGTGGACAGACGGGGACAAACAGACAGGAAGGGAGAAAGATGAAAAGCATCAATTCTTCCTTGGGGCTCCTTAGTTGTTCATTGATTGCTTTCTCTTTTGTGCCTTGACAGAGGCAAGGGAGCTTCAGTCAAACCAGTGACCCCTTGATCAAGCCAGCAACCTTAGGCTCAAGCCAGTAAACTTTAAACTCAAGCCAGCAACCATAAGGTCATATGTATGATCCCACTCTCAAGCCAGCGACCCGCTGCTCAAGGTACTGAGCCCACGCTCAAGACCGTATCCTTGGGGTTTTGAATCTGGGACCAGCAACATTCCAGGCTGACGCTCTATCCACTGTGCACCACCTGGTCAGGTTGAGTATAGTTTCTTAAAATCAATTATTCCAAAAAGGCAGCTTCGGGGTAGCAAAACCTTTGTTCCCTTCACTAGCAAATCAGATCTAAAAAAGTATAAAATGACCAAATGGGATATAATGCAAGTATGAAAGGCTAGTTCAAGGCTCAGAAGCCAATTAATGTAATCCTACACATAAACTGCCTAAAAAATAAAAATGTCATGGTCATATCAATAGGTGCATAAAAAAGCATGTGACAAAATCCAACACCATTCATGATTAACACACACACACACAAACACACACTCAGTAGACTAGGAATAGAGGGTGAAGGGAACCAAAGTCTTGCCACTATAAAGCTGCTTTTTGGAATACTGATTTTAAGCTGATATTAAGAAACAAGAAAGACTCAGATAAAAACCTTTGACCTGTTAGTGTTGGAACAGCACCAGAATGTTATTGGCCACTGGACCTCAGTTCAGCAATCTTGGTACTTGAGTTTTGGCTAAGTAAGAATTCAGTGCCAAGACTCAAATACAAGCAAAAGTTTATTTATAAAGTCATAGAGGTAGAAGAAGTAAGCACACTGGTCTGCCTAAGCTCAGGAAACAAGTTATAAAGGCAAAAGAAGAGCCCCTGCAGCTTAGGGGAAAAAAAACAAAGAGAAACGCCTAAGGGAAATAAGGCCAAAATAGACATGGTGGAGAGAGAGGGGGAGAATGAGGGAAAGTGAGAGGACAGAGAAAGATGAGAGGGGGTGGGGGGAGAAAGTGAGAGCACTGTATTTGTTCAAAGATGAAACAATCATCTAGGTAGAAAACATGAAAAAATCAACAAAAATACCTCCTGGAACTAAGTATGTGATTACAAAAAGTTGAGGATACAAGGTAGACATGCAAAAGGAAAATGCTTTCCTCTATACCAACAATAAATGAGTAGAATTTGAAATTAAAAACACAATATGATTTACAATAGCACCTGCCAAATAAAATACTTAGGTATAAATCTAACAAAATACTGTATGTAGAGAACTATCTGAGGAAAACTATAAAACTCTGATGAATAAAATCAAACTAACAAGAGAAACTCCATGTTCATGGATTGGAAGACCCAAGTTTGTCAAGATCAGTTCTTCCCTATTTGATCTATTAATTCAATACAATCCCAATAAAAATCCTATCCAAATTATTTTGTCGATATCAACAAACGGATCCTAAAGTTTATATAGAAAGGCAAAAGACCAGAATAGCCAACACTATACTGAAGGAGAAGAACAATGTTAGAGGACTGGCACTATCCAATTTCAACTTATTATAGTCATATTAATAGAGACACTGTGATAGTGGCAAAAAAAAAAAGTGAAAGTCCGTAAGTAAACCCCCCTGATAAATTTAGTCAAGTGATCCCCAATAAATGAGCAAAAGCAATATAATTGAGCAAAGATACTGTTTTTCACAAATGGTACAAAAACAAGACATATACAAGCAAAAATAAAACTTTAATAGTAATTGCCAAAACTTGGAAACAACTGAGATATCTTCTAGTAGGTGAATAAACCCATCCAGGCAGTAAAATTTTATTTAGCATTAAGAATAAATGAGCTATCAAGCTATAAAAATATATGGAGAATACTTAAATGTATATTACTAAGTGAAAAAAGCCAACTTAAAAAGGTTAATAACTGTACGATTCCAATTATATGAGATTTTGGAAAGGGCAAAAACAGGAAGACAAGAGAAAGATCATTGGTTGCTAAGCATGGATAGACAGATCATAGAGGATTTTTAGAGTAGTGAAAATACGTTGTATGATATTAAAATAATGGTACAGCACCAAAAGTGAACCATAACAGTGGACTTCGAGTGATTATGACATGTCAATGTAAGTTCATGCGTGGTGAAAAAAAAGAGTACCATTGGTGAGTGATATTGATACTGAGGAGGCTATGCATGTGTGGGTTAGAAGATATATGTAAAATCTCTTTACCTTTCTCTCAATTTTTTGTAAACCTTAAACTACTCTTAAAAAATTACCTTAAAAATTTTTGATTATTCTGACATGACTTTTATTCATATTAGAATAAACAATATTTTCTGTAGCAGAAAGCACACCTGAAAAGAAAGGAAACTCTCTGAAAGGAAATAGGGTCTCAGAAAATACATACTTATTAGACAACAAATGTTTTTGCTCATCTTAATTATCTAGTGTATACTATATGTACATTAAATAAAAATGGGATATATAAGCCTGACTGGGCAGTGGTGCAGAGACATCAGCCTGGACGCAGAAGACCCAGGTTCAAACCCCCGGGGTCGCCTCCTTGAGTGTGGGCTCATCAGGCTTGAGCGCAGGTTCACCAGCTTGAGCGTGAGATCATTAAGATGACCCCATGGTCACTGGCTTGAGCCCAAAGTGCACTGGGTTGAAGCCCAAGGTTGCTAGCTTAAGCAAGGGGTCAGTGGCTCGGCTGAAACCCCCCAGGCAAGGCACATAAGAGAAAACAATCATTGAACAACTAAGGTGCTGCAACAAAGAATTGATGCTTCTCATCTCTCTCCCTTCCTGCCTGTCTATCCCTATCTGTCCCTCTCTCTGTCTTTCTTGTTGGAAAAAATAAATAAAGGAATATATAATAGTTTTAGTGAAGCATTAACAATTAAATTTAAACCCCATTTACACCCCTACCCAGGCAGCTTAGCATTGGTTTAGAGCATTATCCCAATACACCAAGGTTTCAGGTTCAATCCCAGGTCTGGGCACATAACAGAATCAAGCAATGAATGCATAAATAAATGGAACAACCAACCAATGTTTCTCTCTCTCTCTAACATCAATAAATAAATAAATAGTTTTAAATTTAATTCATAGTCTGACCAGTGGTAGCATAGTGGATAGAGCATCAACTTGGGACACTGAGGTCCCAGATTCAAAACCCCAAGGTCATACTAGCTTGAGCATGAGCTCATCCAGCATAAGCACAGCGTCACCAGCTTAAGCATGGTATCATCAACATGATCCCATGGTCGCTGGCTTCAGCCCTAAGGTTGCTGCTGACTTGAAGCCCAAGGTCACTGGCTTGAGGACGGGGTCACTGGCTTGGTTGGAGGCCCCTTGTCAAGGCACATATGAGAAGCAATCAATGAATAAATAAAGTGCTACTACTATGAGTTGATGATTTTCATCTCTCTCCCTTCCCCTCTCACTTTCCCTCTAAAAATAAAATTAAATTAATAGATTCATTTTTTCCTTTGACAAATGTTCATGCTAAATGAATATATACTGAAAAATGTGTTTTGTCTTTTCTTTTGTCAGAACTTAGCAAGTGCAACAGATATTCAAATACCTGTTAATATACTTTCTAGTCAATGTGTGTATATATATATCCATATATCTTATTATAATTATGTATCATATATATAAAAGCCACACATTATATCACATATATAAGTGTGTGTGTGTGTGTGTGTGTGCGCGCGCGCATGCATGGGTGTGTATAAACCCCATATATTATACCAAAAAAGTCAAATTTTGCTCTTTTCAAAGTGAAAGCACTGGTGCTTATTGAATCTTTTTTATATCTTCTCATAGGTACAGGGTAACACACAAAACAATAGGTTAAAGACAGAATGATGTAATTGTTGATTTAAGGATGTTTTTATAACTTCAATATATTTGTGGCCTATCTGGATTCATGCCAGATGCCAGAGCCACACATGCCAGAAAACATTTCCTCTTCTTATCTATACCCAAAATACATGTAAATTTATGCACTATTAATGCTTCATATTATCCTTCAAACTAAAGAAAGAAAATTTAAAAGTACCTTTAATCTTGCTTCGTAAATATTTTAAGATTTCTTGGGTTCCTTTCTGAAAAGAGGAAGAGATAAACAAATTTACTAAAACGTATCTTAAAGTTTTATACATTAACACATATATCTGAATTTTAAATTTAACAATTGAAGCTGATTTCTAAATATGCTTACATTTATAATTTCTCTTCGAATGGTTCTCATAGGATTTCCTTCTAGTGCCAGGAATTTCAAATGAAGTTTTCCCAATGAATATGGAAGACTACAAAAGATTAAATCGATTTCAGGGAAACATTAAGATGAAGTATAATTCAACTAAACAGTTGAGTATCAAACTGACAACATATATCTATAACAAAGAAAACCCAAGCAATGTAGGTCTACAGTACTTCCTTTGAGGTAAATGCTGAACATGTAAAAGAAAAGAACAAAAAAAAAAAGACAGATTTGTTTGAAATTGTCATACTGTGATTGCTAAAAAAAAATGTGAGCTATAAAACATCTGCTATATTATAACCAGTGCTAAAATATGTTTAATATATAAATTTGAATTAATCACTGATTTAAATAGTCATCCATGCTGATACTAAATATTTTAATTTTCCCTTCAAGCAAGTAAACAAAACTCTTCCTAAATAAAAGACAAAAAAATAATTTTTAATCACTCAATTCGTATTTTCATTCAATGAGAAAGTTACTTTTATCTTCGTCACACAAAATAACCTGTTAAGACTGAATATCCAATCTCAAAATTAAGTATCCACAATATATTATGTAGGCTTTGGTATAAGGGTATCAAGATTCTTGCCCTTAAAAAGTCCTCAGTTCAACAAAGGGAAATGTCACGTATATGGCTAACCAAAACACAGTAAATAGGAATTATCTTATGTGGTTAGTGAGCACATAAAATAGTACAGCCACTTTGGAAGGCAGTCTTTTAAAGTTAAGGATACACTTTTCATACAACTAAGCAATCCTACTCCTACAGATTTACCCAGAAGAGATAAAAATAATGTCCACACAGAGAATTTTACATGAATGCTCACAATAGCCAATAAACTGAAAATAATTTAAATGCCCATCAGCTAACTATTGAAGAGATGAATAAATTCCGGTATAGCTGTATAATGGATTAACACTCAATAATAAAAATGAATAGCTGATACAGACATCACCTGAATGAATCGTAAAGGCCTTATGCTACGTGAAAGGACAAACACAAAATTATATATTGTGTGATTAAATAGGCAAATCTACAGAGGCAAAAGCACATCAGTATTTGCTAGAGCTGAGGTATTAGAAGGGGGTGGACTGCAAAGGGTATGAGGACATTTAAGGGAGACAGAAATGTTCTACATCGACTATGACAATGGTTACACAAACATACACATTTGTCAAAAATCATCAAATTGTATGCTTAAAGTAGTGAATTCTATTGTATATATATTATACATCAACAAATATATATGTAATAAGACAAATACTAAACAGCAGAGATACAGAAATTAGCAATGGGGAGAAGGAAGTAGCAAACCCTAAAATCAGAAATGGGATTCCATCAGTCTGTGAGGCAGGAAAAAGGCATTTTTGAGTGAAGGAACAAAATAAGGTCAGTACATTTATATTTCAGTGTAGTCTGAGAACAGCATACTTGTAGGAGTGAAAGATGACAAATAGAGAGAATAAAGTCTCACTGTGCGATGCCCTTGAATTTTATCCTTAAAAGACTGGACTTTATTTTGTAAGACATCAGTTCCCAATTGCTGAAAAATCAGAGGCATCAAATCTCCTAGGAGATTGTTCAAGACAACAACAAAAAACCAATTCTACAATCCCATCATTAGATGTTCTGATTCTTAAGTGCATCAGAATTTGTACAGTAATCCCCCTTTATCCTTGGTTTCACTTTGGAACACTTTAGTTACCTGTGGTCAACCTCCACCTAAAAATATTAAATGGAAACTTCCAGAATTAATTCATAACTGTTAAATTGTGTACTATACTGAGTAGCATGATGCAGTCTCCTGCAGTCCAACTCATTACCTCCTGAACAAGAATCATCCCTTTGTCCTGTGCATCCATGCTAAATACACTCCCCACTGAAGACAGCTGGTAGCCGTCTGGGTTATCAGATCGACTGTCCTATCACGTCTGTGTTCAAGTAACCCTTATTTTACTTAATAACACCCCAAAGACATTCACATAACTTTATTACAGTATGTTGTTATAATTATTCTATTATATTTCAGTTACTGTTAATCTCTTACTGTACTTAATTTATAAATTAAACTTTATTATAGGTCTGCATAAGAAACAGAAACTATCAATAGAGTTTGGTACTATCCAGTTTCAGGCATCCAGTGGGGATCTTGGAACATATCTCCAGCATATAAGATATGGGGGGGAATACTGTATTTGTTTTTCTTAAAGCTTCTTAGTGATTCTGATGTATAGACATATTTGATAAAGTGTTATAATAGAGAACCATCAAAGCTTTTTAGCAGAAGACCTGATTATTTTTATTTTATAAAATATATTCTGGTGGCAGTGTAGCAGTGTGAGGAATCAATATTTTGTTTAGAGGATCCTGACGAGGCGGTGGCAAAGTGGATAGAGCATCGGACTGGGATGCAGAGAACCCAGGTTTGAAACCCCAAGGTTGCCAGCTTCAGCGTGGGCCCATCTGGCTTGAGCAAAAGCTCGCCAGCTTGGACCCAAGGTCCCTGGCTCCAGCAAGGGGTTGCTCGGTCTGCTGAAGGCCCACAGTCAAGGTACATGTGAGAAAGCAATCAATGAACAACTAAGGTGCTACAATGAAGACTTGATGCTTTTCATCTCTCTCAATTCCTGTCTGTCTCATCTGTACCTCTCTCTGTCACAAAAAAAAAAAAAAAAAAGTTTTGTTTAGAGGAGATTCTAGAGAAGTACAAAATGAATAGAAATGTCTAATTAGAAAGAATTATCTAAGTAGAAAGAAACTAATATTTATTAAGTGCCATTATGTTCTAGGCCCAGTGATATATATATATACATATATACTTTTTATATAGAGCTCTGGAAAAAGGAATATAGCAATACTATTTCTACCAATTTAACATTTTTTTAAAGATTTTACTTATTCATTTTAGAGAGAGGAGACAGAGAAAGAAGGGAGGGAGGAGCAGAAAGCATCAACTCCCATATGTGCCTTGACCAGGGAAGCTCAGGGTTTCGAACCGGCAACCTCAGTGCTCCAGGTTGATGCTTTTACCCACTGCGCCACTGAAGGTCAGGCTACTTTAACATTTTTATCATAGGTTTTGTTTTAAAGATTTGCTTTTCATTGCTTTTATACAGTAGCCAAAATAAAACTGCCATTTGGTGAAATTTTTATGTCAATATTTATAAGAGACAAGAGATTATTTCATTCACTAGTTGTAAGGCAAGCATTTTTAGGGATATCTAGGTCACTTATTAATTCTGTCAATATTAAAAATGAAAATTATCACTCTTCAAGCACTCAAAACTATGGCCAAGACATACAATATGCAATATGTACATTGCAAAAACAATTCTGATTTTTAAAAATAATTATTATAATATACAAGTAGAAAAAAAATCAACCTTACCTAACTTTACACCTTCTATGAATAGCAAACCGTTTTTGACATCCAAACACAAAACCTGAGACATTAACTACTGTACAATCCTAGGTAAATCTGAGTCATATATTTTGTTTTCATAGAAATAATTCTATTTCTAAATACAGGGTAGGACAAACGTAGGTTTACAAGTGTTTGTATGGAATATAAGTAATAAATAATAATACAGGGATAGTGTTTTACATATTCACAACTAACGGTAAACCTACTTTTACCCTTCCCTGTATTAAGGTTCTATACCATCTTTACTCTGCTCACTACCCTCTTCATCGCCATCACAGGTCATGGATTTCTAAATGCTCATTCTAAGTCACTACATCTCTCACATCTCCTCTCTTCTTTTCATTCTCATTGTCACCAGTTTAGATCCCTGTTGCATGTGAAATCTACATAGCAATCATGAAACTGCTCCTTAACGCTAAATATTTTTAGGTTAATCTAATAGTTTATTTAGATTTTCCACCTACAAAACCACTCCTACCCAATGTATCTCACCCCTTATCACCAATTTATTTTTTAATGAGTTTACAATAAAATTCGTCTGTACTTAACCTTTCAGTAGCTCTCCACCTCTTCAACCAGTGAACACCGACTCTTCAGTTATTTCAAGGGCCTCTTCCACATGGCCTCAACTTATCTTGCAAGCCCTAAATTCTCACAAAATCCCTACTTGCACCCTATTCTCTAGTTCAGTTTGATTCCTCCGTTTTTTGAATACATCTCTACAATTTACTGAACTTCCAAAGCTTTGTTTGTAGTTTCCTCCTGCTGAGTGATTCATTTTGACCACCTTACATGTGCACTTGAAAATTGTGGTCATCCTTTAAAGATCACTGGGTGGAACTAAAACAAAGCATGCCTGTGAGTATGTTCTTAAATTCTGTGTCTTAGGCAATCAGTTTGCCTGACCCTAATCCCAATCCTAAAGATCATCTAAAAATGTTGTTTCTCCCACAAACTTTACCGTGATACCTCTCAATAAGTTGTAATTCCTGTATCTCTTTCAAGCCCCAACGTATTTTATATCTCTCTTATGGCTCTGCATTCATTTAACAAACTCAGCAAATATTTATCAAGCATCTTCTATGTATCCGGGCACTGATCCAGAAGTTAGAGCAGTGAGTAAAGCAGATCAAAGTGCAGCCTTCTGCGTATTTACATTCACCAGGTCAAAGTAACTTGTAAATGCATTCACATTCAGCTTGCTGTCAAGGACAAAATCTAATTACTCTTTGTAGGTCTATACATGATACCTGCTCAATATATATTTATGAAAAGTGATCTCTACATGCTTTTTAAAAAATATATCTTTTATTTTTATTCATTTTAGAGAGAGGAGGGGGGAAAGAGGGCGAGAGAGAAAGACAGAATGGGAGAGGAGCAGGAAGCATCAACTCCTATATGTGCCTTGACCAAAAAAGTCCGGGGTTTTGAACCAGTTACCTCAGCATCCTAGGTCAAACCTTTATCTACTATGCCACCACAGGTCAGGCTCTACAATATTTTAATATGTAAATTATGACCTAATACAGACATGATTCTGTATGGACATGATTTTTTATTCATTTGATCTTTAAACTTACCTACTAATATCATTGTTGCTTAGGTCAAGCCTTTCCAATGATTGTAGTAGTGTAATTTCATCTGGAACAGATTTTAACTTGTTATCCCGCAGTTCTAACACAAGGATAGAATTTAGATGCTTAAGATGTTCTGCTCCTAACATTTCAATTTGGTTTTCACCTAAGTGTAATTCCTACAAAACCAAAGATTAATCATGTATATTTCTGTATTCAATATCATACTACATAATAAAAATAAAATTAAAATATTAATTTCAAATCACTGAAGAGCACATGGAAAAAACTTTCTAGTTACTAAGGTGCTCAAATTTTCAACTATGTTTAAGCTATCTTACAGCTAAAGAAAAATGGCAATTAGAAATATTTCAAAAATTTTCTAGTAATTTAAAAATAATTAAAGGTTTAACTTGGTACAAAGTTCAAAGTTTATAAAACCAAAAAAGAGAAATGATTTAGTAGTTACATTTATAAATTTAATAAAAATACATATCCAAGAACTATAATGATGATGGATCAAAGTTTTAAAACAAATCAGTGTAAGTTAAAAAAGTTATTTATACTGCAGTCAGTTTGTTATTCAACATTTTCATTAGTGAGCATTATATAAACTGATTTTCCATAAACAGAACCTGTAATTATCAGATAGATAAGTAATCTTATAAATTATAACTTTTTCAGTTCTTTTTAATTGTCAGCATCCTGCATAAAAGAAACTCTTTTTAACACTAAGGCATAAAAGTACGCAAAGCACAGCAAATTTAAAGGACCATGTTAATGCTTAATACTTAAAAAACAAAAGAAAGTAATTAATTTTTAACAGACCTAATTAAGATAAAGCAACCATGAGAGGTTGCAGTTTAAAGAAATAAATACTGTATATTTTGCTCCATAAGACGCACTTTTTCCCCCAAAAAGTGGAGGGGAAAATACCAGTGTGTCTTATGGAGTGAAAAATACGGTATTTTATTAAATATTTTAACACACCATTTGGTTCAGAATATGTTTTCCTTATTTTCCTCCTTAAAACCCTAGGTGTGTCTTATGAAGCGAAAAATACGGCACATACTGCTTCCTGGTGTTCTGGTAGTCCAGGTCTCCTACAGTATGGCTCCACCTTAGCATGTTAGCCTCATCATTTACTACTTCTCCAGTTATAAACTACTCACCAGATAAAATGAACACATTTCTTTTAAGTTGGTTATTTATTTTAAAAAATCTATTATTAATAACACCATTAATATACTTAGTCATATTAAAATTCTGACAATTGTTAATATAGGAAAAACATAGCACTTATATATATGTATTTCCATGTAAAAATATTAAAAATTTTATTTTCAATATTAACTTTAGGAAACTATATAGTTATTGATTCAACTAAATAGTACCTTTAATAATTTACAAGAAAGAAATTCTGGTAAAAAACATAACTTATTCCTCCTCAAATAAAGCAATTCTAATGATTCCATGCCAGTCAATTCAGGAGGGATAGTTTCCAAGAGATTTGAATTACAATCCAAATGCTTTAATCCTGAAAAACACATTTAATAAAAAATAAAATTATTTTAATAGAGAAAAAATAGTGGTCTATAATTATATGTACATTTAGAAAATGTATACGTATACGTAATCGTGAGAACTTAAGTATCTGTTCTGTTGTATACTACTATAATAATCAGGAATCCTAAAATAACACATAAACAAAGATTTTTTACATTTAATTATTAAGATAATTGATATTAAAATTGTTTAATAAAAATCCACGTCAACAGATTTTAAAAAACAAAGTACTTTGGATCTCAAGATATTTGCACTCAACTTATGAAAAACAGTCAAGACAAACAGTTTTTAACTATTGGTATCACAAGGCTCCCCTAAAATATCAACTTGATTTATGTAGATTTAACTTATAAATTCCTATTATAAATGACAAATAACTATTCATCTAAAGTAAAACACACAATTTTACAAATTCACCCCAAAATGATCTGTAACAAACTATATAAAATCATTTTTATCACTTAATTTACAAAAGGACGATGTAAGAAAAAGAAGAGGGCTTGACCGGATGTCTCGTTGGTTAGAGCACTGTCCCAAAGCACAGAGGTTGCAAGTTCAATCTCTGATCAGAGCACACATACAGGAACAGAGTGATGTTCCTGTCTCTTTTGCTCTCTCTCTACATTCCTCTCTTGCTAAAATAAATCAAAATTTTTTTAAAAATTAAAAATAAATAAATAAAATGGCTTAGAGATAATTAGGAAAATGGACCGATGAGTTAAATAGTCTATAGCTGACACACATTGTGGTTATCAATCAAGAAATAATAACAGTCTGCTTTTAAACAAAAGAATTAGTTTAATAATTTTGGACTCTAAATCAAGAATTCTAAAATTATTTAAGTATAATTATTTAAAATGTACTGAAATGTACCTTAAATATTTTTACTTCTTAGCATTAGCTGTATGATAACTTTAAATCAATGGTTCAATGGAAAATTGTAACTAAATTTTTACATTATTTTTATTTTAAAAATTCAGAATTTAGGCAAAACTAGACTATCTCTTATCA
This sequence comes from Rhynchonycteris naso, assembly GCA_037038555.1. NCBI lineage: Eukaryota > Metazoa > Chordata > Mammalia > Chiroptera > Emballonuridae > Rhynchonycteris > Rhynchonycteris naso. The sequence goes on along the minus strand of CM072997.1, from coordinate 178,324,261 downwards.
TTAATTATGAACCATAATTATGAACATTAATGATGAACCATAGGTTATAAGTAGAAACACCTACATAAGGGGACTAACCTCTTAGTAAATGTTGAATGAATGAGTGAAAATACAGCAAAGCTCAAAAACTTAATTTCTCAGGTATAAAATTTTATCACAAGAATAAAAAATTTATCACAATTTATAATAATATTTTATTTTCCTATTTTTAATTTGCCAAAGTATCTTTTCAGTGTTAATTATTTATAAAGTTGATAAATAATAATGATCTGGAGAAAATCTGACTAGTTGCTAATTGCTTTCTTTTACCATTATAAAATCTATTATTTTACTTCTCTACAGCTAACTATATTAAAATATACTTGTTTAAATGTAAGCTGCACCAACTTCAAATTATATATTTTTTAAAACAAATATTTACTTTTCATTCCACTTATATCTGCTGGCAAATTCTTCAGTTGATTACTGGAAAGATTGAGTCGCACCAGTGTGGAGAGAGAAGAAAAACTAGCAGGAACCATTGTAAGACGATTATTCGAAAGATCCTTTAAAAACAGAATGACAGAATGAATGAGTACATAAAAAAATAATATATTATCCCTAGAGAGTACTTCAGAATTTTGCAAGAATTAAAACATTATTTTTTAAAAAAACCCATAGCACCTATGTCAGAGGTGCTATGTTTTGTAACCCTCATTTACTGACAATTTCACAAATCACCATTCATTACCTCAATGTTCTGTGGGCCCACCACATACCAATAATGTAGCAGAGAGTAATTAGAATAAATTCTGAATTCAGGAACATGCATGCTATATTATATATCCTGTTTTCAATGTAAAAAATCTACTTGTTTATCCAATATGTATTGAATACCTGTGATAAATTGGGCAAACTATATGGATAAACTGTAATATAAAATGGGAAACAATTTTTAAAAAAAGGAAAACAACACAGCAAAAAAGAAAAATTCATTATAAAAATAAAGCTGAAAATATGACCATTTTAATATTTGAGGAAAAAATATTCCGTTGATTTTCTGATGATCTCAGCAGTCTGCTTTCACTAAATCCAGAAGTCTACTACACTACTGTTCATTCATTCAAAATTGCCTAATTTTTATACTTCGATGTTTAAGTCATTGTTTCTGTTATTTCTTTCAACAGTTATGAGGTAATATTTTTGAAACCCCTTTAAAAGACAAGGTTATATGCCTGACCAGGAAGTTGCACAATGGATACAGCATTGCATTGGGATGTAGAGAACTCAAGTTCAAAACCTCAAGATCACTGGCTTGAGCGTGGGCTCACCAGCTTGACCACGGGGTCACTGGCTTGAGTGTGGAATCATAGACATGAACGCATGGTCGCTGGCTTGAGTCCAAAGGTCACTGGCTTGAAGCCCAAAGTCTCTGGCTTGAATCCAAGATCCCTGGCTCAAACCCAAGGTTGCTGGCTTGAGCAAGCGGTCACTCGCTCTGCTGTAGGGCCCCCCCTTCTCCCGTCAAGGCACATATCAGAAAGCAATCAATGAACAACTAAGGTGCTGCTATGAAGAACTGATGCTTCTCACCTTTCTCCCTTCCTGTCTGTCTGTCCCTATCTGTCCCTCTCTCTGTCACAAATCAAAAACAATGTTATAAATCAGATTAATTCTTTTTATATTTGAATTTGGTGTAAGTACTTTATTAGCTATCAGCAAACTATTAGGTAGGGCCAGTAGTAACAATAAATAGGAAATAAAGGAAATGCTCTATGAAGACTTTCTATTAGTCTAATATTAAACAATTGCATTGTATAACTCTAAATATGATTCAAAAATGTAAAAATGCTAGATGAGCATTTTAAAAGAACATATACTGTTATATTGTAAACAACATATAATATCATTATCATAATCTATAACATATAATAGTCTTCAACATCAATACTCTAATCTCTACAAATTAACAGGTTACTAATAAATATTGCATAATATTAGAAGTTGCTGACACTAATGTAATGTAGTATTCTGGATTGTATCCTGGAACAAAAAAAAAGGACATTACCTCTTATTATTTGAGGCAAATTCTGAAATACAGAAAAGAATAAAACAATATTAATAGTCTCACTACCCTGATGATGATGAACATGTGAGTATATTCCCTTCCAGTTCTTACTGTGAAATGTGTCCTTGCGGAGATGAACTTTTACTAAAATACAATGTAGTATAACATTTATTTTAAAAATTTATTATTTTGTCATAATTATTTCCCTGCAATATTAAAACTTATTATAAATAAAATTTATATAATTACATAATATTTAAAGAGAGCATTAATGAAAAAACTGGGAAAATCTATAGTTTAGTTAGTAATATTGTACCAATGTTAATTTCTTACTTTTTACAAACATCCCAGGGTTATGCAAAATGTTAACACTGGGTGAAGGAAATAGGGGAACTCTGTACTATCTTTACATTTCTATAAACCTAAAATTATTGCAAAATAAAAAGCTTAAAAAAAAGTTTCTATCAGAAAAAAAGATAGCAATTCACAAAATTATTTTAAAGAACCCATATCAGCAAATTACTAGTAAAGTTAAACATTTAACTACTGTAGTTAATAATTAAATTAGATATAAAATACAAGCACATTGAATATAAACTAATCAGGATTTATGCTGCCAATTCTTCAATAAATATTTATTTAGTACCATTATGCTAAGTAGTTTTTACATAACTAAGAAATGTTACTAGCATAAATTACTATAAATGCTTATACTTTTAATGTTTTAATATATTGTTGCTCACATTATGAGTTACTTGATATTGAGTCTTTAAAAACACAATACTCAACTAAAACATCCTTTGCTACCTGTAACCCATAAGGGGAAAAAACTGGGAACTGCTGTGGTTTATTAGAAAGTCTCCTTCTTACTGTAGAATCTTGAACAAAAAAATTCAATTGCTACCTTTTGTCATCAAATTTTTAAAAATCTGATGGTTCCCTCCTTTGCCATTTGTTTTATGCCTTTTACTTTCCAAATCTTATTTCTAATCTAAATACACTGATAGAGATACTAAAGAAATGGTTGATGGGACTATGCATATTTCAAACACTACAGCATATAAAGAAAAATATCAAGAAGGCTATATTTACAGAAAAAAATAGAGGTAAAAGAAATAACTGTTCCTTTAATAAAAAATAAACTTTGGCCCTGATTGGTTAACTCAGTAGTAGAGTGTCAGCCCAGCGTGTGGATGTCCCTGGTTCAATTCCTGGTCAAGACACACAGAAGTGCCTATCTGCTTCTCCACCTCTCCCCTTCTTACTTTTCTCTCTCTCTCCCCTCCATCCTGCAGCCATGGCTAGATTGGAGCAAGTTGGCCCTGGGTGCTAAGGATGGCTCCATGGCCTCAGCCTCAGGCACTAAAGAAGAGCTCCGCTGCTGAGCAACAGAGCAACATCCAAGATGGGCAGAGAATCACTCCCTAGTGGGCTTGCTGGTCAGGGGGCATGCAGGAGTCTCTCTCTTGCCTCCCCTTTTCTCACTGAATAAAAAAAATAAATAAAAAGTAAAAAAATAAACTTTGAGGCTAAAATGACATAAATGAGTTTTCCAAATATGTAATAGGGACAAGAAGAGTATAATATTAAATAACTATATAGAGTAGACATTATTAGAACATCTGATTTAATATACCTAAAGTTTTTCAGATAGGATATCTCACATTGGAATGTTACTCCTTCAGTGGTAAAGTAGGGAAAAAAGTACACTTTGGAGTCAAACTCTTATGTTAAAATCCAGCATTCCTTAATTATTAGTTGAATGGCTTCCCGTTAGTTACTTTTTTTATAAGCCTAGCTTCTTAGTTTCTTTCTGAATTAGGAGATAAAACTACCTCACCTATGTAAAGTACAAAACAAAGAGTCTATTGTTTTTACAATAATACTATGATTAAAATTATATTTATACTGCTTTACAGTTATTTCTATTTAAGATGTGACACAGATGTAATAAAAATTTTTGCCAGATTATGAGGCCAGTTTAAAAAAATTGAGGAAAAAATAAATAAAGAAGAAAAGGCAGGTCTGAAAGGTATTATCTAGGTACTCAGAGGAGCACTCAGAGGGCAGGAAGGCTCTAGGGCAGTGGGTCTTAACCTTTTTTGAGGTACTGAACCCACCAGTTTCATATGCACATTCACTAAACCCTTCTTTAGTGATAAATAAAATATGATTTTTTTCCCCAAATTCAAGACATAGGTATATGTTTTTTTACTGGTGCACAAAATGAACCATGCATGAACATCACCTTGCTCAAGGAACAAAACCAACAAAGTGCATTAACTCACAACAAATTATGATATTACTTTATTCTGGCCTCCGTGGCAGAGGTTTCTCCGAATCCCTGAGACAGACTCATTGAACCCCTAGGGTTCGGTAGAACCCAGGTTAAGAACCACTGCTCTAGGGCATATAAAGGAGGAAGTGGAATGGGCATAGAACAGGGAATTGGCATATGCCAAAGACACCTTTCCTCTAATTTGATAAGCCATAAAAGCCTCTGAAGTGATCCTTATCACCCCTTTCCCAAACTCTATTCCCAAAATAAAGCCTAAGTGATGTCATAAAAAAAAGCAGAAAAATACTAATTTACAATTACTAATTTAATAATCTAATTGAGATGCACTGTTTTTGGTAACCTATCATATAATCAGCTGCCCATTTTCTCATGATTTCAATCATCCATCCAAATTCTCAGCCTAACGAAAAGTCCTATAAGTCCCAAATTATATAAAAACAATGACATACCAAATCTTCTAAATTGGAAAGTTGTTCAAATCCCTCTGGTATGCAAGTTAGTTCATTATGCTGGAGGTACAGGCCCTTCAGGTTTCTTAGATGTGTAATTTCTTCAGGGAGTATTTTCAGTTTGTTATGACTATTAATTAAAAAAATAAATGCTGAATAATTTGTTGACAACAAATTAAATAAATATTTATAAAAGTTTTTTTATGCTAACCAACTATATGAGCTCATTAAGAATATGAAATATGGCTACTAATTTTAAATGGTTATCAAATTTCACATCCTAAAAGTATAAACACAGTAAAATAGTAATCTAAAGTAATCAAATTAAGAATTTCAAAGAAAAAATAAAGAAATAAAGTTTTTAACCACATAAATAATTTGTGAACTTTTCATTGCTTCCTTATAATAAATTCTTAATTTTACATATAATGTGAAGGATACAATGGACTCTCCATATTTTACAATTTTGACATGATATGCACACATACACTACAAGGGACTCATATTTTATATGGCATTATAGTTTAAACAGCACTCAAGACAAAAATAGCCATTTCTGGCTGAGGACCAAGCATGTCCATTTGAACATAATATGAAACGCCATTCTTCTTTATATTTAGTTTTAACTTTTCAGCTCAGTCCTTGTTTAGAGCTATACCTTACTGAAGTCACTGAGGACGATACACTCCCTGATAATTAAGAGACAACTTAACTCGTTCCCAGATTTATCTCAACTACTCACTTAGGAATTCTACTCTATTTCCAAGCCATATACAATTACTTAATAAATACTAGAGAACTGTCTAAGGGGGTAACTAACAATAACCTTAAGTTATATTAAAATAAAACTAGTTGAAACAAAAATGTCAAAAGATGTTCTAAAATAACCATAAAACATTGTAAAAATTGGTGACTATTGTTGGTTATGTAATTGAAATCTTTGAATATTTGATAGGGATCTAGTTGGGCAGAGTTGTAATTCTAACTCTATATTTTCTCCATTTCCTTCCCTCATTTATTCCTTTATCCTAATGTTCATATTCATTGAAAGCTAAAGCTAAAGCCACACACACTCCATTCTCTTTCACCTCTTCTTTGAAAGAAGTTTTAATGTAGTTCTACATAATTTGCACTTTTTTATGTATAGATATTTTTGTGGATTTATGATGATTTTAAGTTTTTCACCAGATGAGGGCTGTTATTTGAGGTACTGTTTTCCTCAAATAACATATCTCAGAAAACAGAGAGTTGGCTATGCTATGTTAGATAGATCTGTACCTATATCTATTTTATAAACCATAGTTTTCTAAGTATGTTTTGAACACTTAAATCTTTTTTTTCCTTCTAAATGAAATATTCCGTAACCCATTTTCTCCTAATCTGTGTACATACAATATATCAGGCAGTTATTCTTTTTTGAAAGTCTGGATGTGTGATGAAAAGCCTTAGTCACCTGGCCCCCCATACACCTATTAATGAGTACCAGAAGCATATCCACTGAATACCAGGAGTCCCCAGAAAGATTAAAACCACTAATATTAAAACCATGAAGTTTTTCATCATTAATCAAAGAAATGTTTTCAATTTCTTCCTATTGCTTAAAACTTAGATATTTTTTAGAATATTAAAGTAACTTAAAATATCAACAAAGAGGTACAAAAAAAAGTTTTCTGAAATACCACAGAAAATTGTTTCATGAGAAATAAAACAAAAGTATTTTTAAAAAATCAACTGGCCTTAGATTTATAAAACTGAAAAACATGTAGGCAATTCTGAAACAAAAAATAGACAAAAATAATCTAAGAATTAAACTTACAATTCTTATTTTGCTTTAACCACTTTCTGAAATAATACAAAAATGCATTCTAGTGTTAGAAAAAACTTTTAAAGAACATTAGAAATAAGTAAGTTTAAATCTTACCTTACATTAAGTTTCTGAAGATTTTCTAATTCTCTTATAGCAGAAGGAAGGGATGTCAGCTGATTGTCATGTATCTAAAAGTTATTAAAAGAGTTACTATCATATCACACTGGCCGGATGGCTCAGTGGTAGAGTGTTGGCCCGGCATATGGAAGTCCTGGGTTCAATTTCCGGCCAGGGCACACAGGCACACAGAAGAAGTGCCCATCTGCTTCTCCACCCTTCCCCCTCTCCTTTATTTCTATCTCTGTCTTCCCCTTCCACAGCCAACGCTCCACTGTAGCAAAGCTGGTCTGGGCGCTAAGAACAGCTCTGTGGCCTAAGCCTCAGGCACTAGAATGGCTCTGCCTGCAATGGAGCATGCCCCAGATGGGCAGAGAATCGCCCCTAGTGGGCATACCGGGTGGATCCCAGTGGGGAGCATGTGGGAGTCTGTCTCTTTGCCTCCTCGCTTTTCACTTTGGAAAAATACAAAAAAAAAAAAAAAGAGTTACTATCTCAAGTCTTATAATTAACCATATATTAGCTTTGCCACTGTATTCAATAATCCCATTCTTCTGATTCAATAGCATCAAATTGGGTACCTAAAATTTGTTCTATGTACAGAAGAGGAAAAGAAGTTTGAAAATGATCAAACTGCTGTTCAAATATCATGAAGTATGCCATCACTATTAAATATTACAATTAAAAAAAACTCCACCTCATTAAGTAAATTTCCATCTCAAATGAGAACTGGAAGGGTTAGAAACTAACAACAGCTCTCCGATGGCATGATTTATGTCAACATATACAAAAAGAAATAAATGAAAAGGGGGTGAGGAACTTCTCTCATGTTCTCAAAGAATCATATTGTTTTCAGAAACCTTAGAGAAGACCTAGGCCAATCCATTCACTTTACAAATAAAGAAAATAAAAATCTAGAAATTTGACTAGATCCAATGTTCCAGACTTGAGCCAGATGATATTTGAGGTTCCTAAGTAAAGGACATTAGATGCGTGTGGATTGTGAAATAAAATACTCATGCTTTATCACATGACATGGCAACTAGAGACTAAAACATAGACCCTGAATAAAGTCACAAAAATTGAAGTTCAATAACTGAAGTCAATGTTGAAAGAAAGATAAGTTAAAAAAATAATCTTGGCCTAACCAGGCATGGAGCAGTGGATAGTGTCGAACTGGGATGCAGAGGACCAGGTTCGAAACCCCAAGTCGCCGGCTCGAGCGCAGGCTCATCTGGTTTGAGCAACGCTCACAAGCTTGAGCCCAAGGTCTTTGGCTTAAGCAAGGGGTCACTCACTCTGTTGTAGCCCCCCCACACACCCCCGTCAAGGCACTTTATGAGAAAGCAATCAGTGAACAAATAAGGTGCCGCAACGAAGAATTGATGCTTCTCATCTCTCTCCCTTCCTGTCTGTTTGTCCCTCTTTTTGTCTCTGTCACTAATAATAATAATAATAATATTAATAATAATCTTGCCTGACCAGGCGGTGGCGCAGTGTATAGAGCATCAGACTGGGACTGGGACGTGGAGGAACTAGGTTCGAAACCCCGGCTTGCGCGTGGGCTCATCTGGCTTGAGCGGGGCTTACCAGCTTGAGCTCAGGGTCGCTGGCTTGAGCAAGGGGTCACTCCCTCTGCTGCAGTCCTTGGTCAAGGCACATATGAGAAAGCAATCAATGAACAACTAAGGAGACTAAGGAGCTGCAATGAAGAATTGATGCTTCTATTCTCTCTCCCTTCTTGCCTGTCTGTCCCTACCTATCCCTCTCTCTGTCTCTCTCTCTGTCTGTTACACACACACACAAAAATAATCTTAAGTACCATCGACCGTTGAACAACACGAGTTTGAACTGCACAGTTCCACTTACATGTGGATTTTTTTAGTAAATACTGTAACTGTATTTTTATCAATATCTTCTTAATAACATTTTCTTTCCTGTAGCTTAATTTATTGTAAAAATACAGTAATACATATAACACGCACAATACATGTTACTCTATTGTTTACATTATTGGCAAGGCTTCTGGTCAACAGTAGGCTATTAGTAATTAAGTTTTCGGGAAGTCAAAAGTCACACATAGAATTTTCAACTGTGCAGGGGATTGGTACCTCTAACCCCTGCATTGTTCAAGAGTCAATTTTACATGCTTTAATGTCTAGATTATGATGTTAAAAATAATAGCAATAGAAAAATATGAGTAGCAGCAACCACTTATTAAATACTGATTCTGTTTTTATATATTAACTCACTTAATTCTAAAAACAATGCTTATAAATAGGTTATCAGTCCTGGTTTACAGATGTGGAAACTGAGAAACAAAGAGGTAACTTCCCAAGTTTACATAGGTATCAAAGGCAGACTCAAACTTTGAAGCCTTATGTGCTGACTCTATACCCTTAACCATTATTAAACCTTATTTTTTTTCTTTCCTTTTTTTGTGACAGAGACAGAGAGAGACAGAAAGAGGGATAGATAGGGTCAGACAGGAAGGAGAGAGATGAGAAGCATCAATTCTTTGTTGTGACTCCTTAGTATCCTTAGTTGCTCACTGATTGCTTTCTCAGATGTGCCTTGACCAGGGGGCTACAGCAGAACCAGTGACCCTTGCTCAAGCCAGCGATCTTGGGCTCAAGCCAGTGATTTTTGGGCTCAAGCCTGCAATAATGGGGTCATGTCTATGATCCCATGCTCAAGCTAATGACCCTGTGCTCAAGTCAGCGACCTCGAGGTTTTGAACCTGGGTCCTCTGTGTCCCAGTCCGACACTCTATCCACTGCACCACTGCCTGGTCAGGCCATTATTATACCTTATGATAATTTGTTATTCTTCCTTGTATTTTACCAACTGCAATGGGTTTTCTGCTTACCAACATTTAAATTTAGCTTTAGAGTCTCTTCAACTAGTGACCCATGTTTATAGTCAACTTACATCAAGAACTGTGAGTGCAGGCAGGAGTCGGAGATCATCTGTAAGTGATTGAAGTTTATTGTTGGATATGATTAATTTGGTCAAATCCGTCTGCTCCCACCATCGCTCAGAAGCACTGAATGAATGATTCTGATTAGCTTCCTCAGGGATATCCACATTTATTCTCCAGACACACTGAGGCACTATTTCCACCAGAACCAGACCAAAAAAAAGGGGGGAAATAGGGGATAGAATACAAGCAGTTAGATATTAAGTGACATACTTTTATAATAGCTATTCAGTTTGCCTACTAAAAAGCAATTGCTGAAAAAAATAAGCAAACAAAAAATAATTCAAATAAGTCACATAGCAAGGAATTTTAAGATTACAGTGAAAGTTGATTTTATTAAAAAACAGTATATAATATATATTTTACGTATGAGATCTCGCTTTTCATTCAACTGTATTTCCTACATATGCACTTTGCATTGCACCTAATGGTACATATATACTGGACAAAGATAGGATTCTATCATTATGCTAACAGAATAACAGAAGACATGGAGATCAACATTTATAAGGTAATGTTGTAAATTTTATAACAGAAATATATATTGAGATTGATAATAATAATAGCTAATAATAATAACAGATAAGATTTACAAATACCAGGCAACTTTCTAACTCATTTAAACCTAATAACAACTCTATCAGGTAGGTGCTACTATGGTACTTGTTTCCTAGGTTAGAAAAATGGGATACAGAGAGAATTATAATTTACCTAGCATTATACAGCCAGTAAATAGCAGAGATGGGATTCAAGCCCTGGCAAAGGTATTTGGAAGGGATAGCCAACTCTGGTAGCTACTCTCTATTTTATCTTCATACTCAACATAAATGATAACAGACTGTATTTGAAAGCTCACGGCAATTTTATTCATAATAGCCCCAAACTAGAAAAAACTCAAATGTCTATCAAGAGGTGAATGGACTATTATTTGAGAGTAAAAAGGATGAACTTCAAAACTAACACACACACACACACTAAGCAAAAGAAGCCTAAAACAAAATCACAAATGTATAATTTCATTGAAATGAAATTCTGGAAGAAGCTAATCTATATTGACAAAAAGTAGCTCAATCACCAGTAGTGTGGAGTACTAGAGTTATACTGACAGCAACGGGGCATAAGGGATAAGGGAATTTTTCAAGTGTTGGAAACGTTCCAGACTTAACTGTGGTAGGGATTACAGAACTGTATATATTTCTCAAAAAAGAAATGGATGCACATACTGTTGGTAAATTACACCCCAGTAAGGTTGATAAATATTAACCCTTTGAGTAGTGAGTTTTTTTCATGCTCGCTGACCCCTGGGAGTGAGTTTTATTTTTCAAAAAATGAAACTAGTTACAGTTCCAGTTTTATTAACTTAAAATTATGTTTGTTTAATAACCAATTTATGGAAACAGGAATAACATACATTTGCCTTTTTCTTAATGTTGCCTTACACATTTTTAAAATAAATTGATCATACTCTGGGTGGTCAGGAGGCACGAGGACATGCATGAAAATTTGTACTATTCAAAGGGTTAAAAAAGATGCCAATTTTAAAAATACAGATATGATACTATGTGAAAGTAATCCTATGTGTATACATATAAACAGGTAAATGAATAAACATATATATAAAGGAGGAAAGAAAGACTTGGTGTATAGCAAAAATTTATTATTGAACAAATGTAATTCTTAAAGAGAAAAAAATAAACTAATGCAATTCTTAATAAATAAATTTGAATAAAGCTCATGTTAAAATGCTTATATGGCCTGACCTGTCGTGGCACAGTGGATAAAGTGTTGACCTAGAATGGTGAGGTCGCTGGTTCCGAACCTCAGGCTTAGCCGGTCAAAGCGCATACAAGAAGCAACAAGTTGATGCTTCTCGCTTCTTACTCCCCTCCCCCACTGTCTTTCTCTTTCTTTCTTTCTCTCTCTCTCTCTCTCTCTCTCTCTCTCCTCTCTCTAAAAATCAATAAGTAAAATCTTTTTTAAAAATCCTTATGTGAGTATGAATTGAACAAAGTGTCGTTTTCCTTCCTTGGTACCTACTGCAATATTTGGAAGAAACATTAGTATGTACACAATAAATGCTACTTAAATATGTAGCATCTCTCATACCACACTTTCATATTTATTATCTCATTTATATCAGATAAAATATCTCTTATGGTATACCATACGGATTTAGAGCAATCTGAAAAAAAAGCCATGTTTGATATCTTTTGAACATATTTCATAATTTTAGGTAATAATACTTGGGAATAATAATAAAGATGAGGGGATTTTCTAAAAACATTGGTATATTTTTAAAAGTACAAGCATGTATGGGCCAGTACAAGGGATAATTTAGTAAGTTTATTATAACAATATAATTTTCTGCAATACTTCAATTATGTCAAAAAATACTGCTATAGATTTTTATCTATACTTCCTATAACACAGATTTTAAGAACCATAACCAACAGGCATTGTCTTACCTCTATGAGTCACCTATAACTGAAGCATCAGTTATTAGGCAGACATGTAGCATAAAAAGATAAAGGACAAAGATGTTCAACAATAAGGAAATAAAGAATCCAACTTAAAAATAGGCAAAAAGCCCTGGCTGGTTGGTTCAGCGTGTGGAAGTCCCGGGTTCAATTCCCAGCCAGGGCACACAGGAGAAGCACCCATCTGCTTCTCCACCCTTCCCCCTCTCCTTTCTACCTATCTTTCTTTTCCCCTCCTGCAGCTAATGCTCCATTGGAGCAAAGTTGGTCCGGGCACTGAGGATGGCTCCACAGCCTCTACCTCAGGCACTAGAATGGATACAGTTGCCACAGAACAATGCCCCTGATGGGCAGAGCATCGCCCCCTACTGGGCATGCAGGGTGGATCTGGTTCGGGCGCATGCGGGAATCTATCTGCCTCCCCACCGCTTCTCAATTGGGAAAAATACAAAAAATAAAAATAAAAATAAAATGGGCAAAAAGTCTAAACAGGCACCTCACCAAAGCCGATATAACAGATGGTAAATGAACATATGAAAAGATGAAACACATATATCATATCATTAAGGAACAGAAAATTAAAACAGCAATGATATACCACTACACACCTATCAGAACAGATAAGCACCAGAAACCAGATAATACCAAATGATGGCCAAGATATAGAGGAACAGGAACTTTCATTCCTTGCTGGTGGGATTGCAAAATGGTACATCCATTTTGGAAAACATTCTGGCAATTTCCTGCGAAGCTAAGCATAGTCTTACCATGCAATCCAGCAATGGTGTACTTATGTTTACACACAAATGAGTTGAAAACATGTCCACACAAAAACCCATACACAAACAGCAGCTTCATTCATAACTTCCAAAAACTGGACACAACTAAGGTGTCCTTCTAAAGGTGAATAGATAAAAACAAAATGGTACATATGTATCATAGAATACTACTCAGTGAACTATTGATTCAGTGAAAAAAAAAGGAAGAAACTAAAATGCATATTGCTTAGTGAAAAAAGCCAATCTGAAAAAGCTACATACTCTGAGTTCAATTATATGACATTTTGGAATAGGCAAAACTACAGAAAGAATAAAAAGACTGGTGGTTGCCACAGCTTCAGGGGAAACATAGTAAGGAATGAATGGGTAGGAGTTCAGGGAATTTTTAAGGAAGGAAACTAGTATTCTACTGTATATATAACTGTAATGGTGGATACATGGCATTATGCATTTATCAAAACTCTGAATGGTGCAACACTAAGAGTAAATAGTAATGTAAACAATGGGGAAAAGAATTTTTGCTTTTGTCATTGTTTAAGTATAGGAATCTGAAAAGAGATGTGAGGTCTTACCTACATACTTAGGTATAAGAGTGCAAAAAGGCTTTTGTATGTTGTACTAAGAACTTCATACTGAATCCTGAGAGTTATAGGGAGTGATATAGTAAGTGAGCGACGTAATAAGATCTGTGCTTTGAAAAGATAATTCTTAGTTATGACACTGATTTAGAGAGCGATATTTAAAACAAGAAATCCGGGCAACCCCTTAGGAAGCTACTTAAATGATAACAGCAATAGTCAATCTTTATTGTACTTTTTATGTACCAGTCACTTTACATGTATTATCTTATTTAAGCCTCAGTGAGTCCTATTATTATTAATACATTATAAAAGAGAAAATAAGGCACAGCAAGAATTAAGCATCTCAAAGTTACATTAGCAAAAATATGGAGATAAGGAGCATGCCCCATATAAGGAGCTATGAATAGTTCAGAATTACAATGGTTTGCGTGTTTAAGGTTGACTGAAGAGAGATGAAATTGAAGGCTACAGCTAGATAAACACCTGTGTTATAAGAAAAAATCATTTTTTTTTTACATTTAAGATACAAATACCATGTGCCTCTCTCATTTATATCTTTTCTCTCCTATAAAATATTGTACATTCTTCCATTTGACATCATTTATTGAGAACCTAGTATGTGTCAGGTATTGTGTTAGACTCAATTTATAAAATAATAATCTAGAGAGCGTTGATACATGCCATCATGAAACTAAGAGTCAAAATTAATTTGTTCCCTAAAACTTTAACAGACTAAAGCATCTGTGTCCAATCAATAAGTACATTCCAACACACTACTTTGTTATTTGGAAATATTCACTCAATCATTTACTTCCACAAGTGTTTAATAAGAATCTGTTATGTATTGAATACTACTTTGGATGTTAAGAATACAACAATGAAAAAAAAACTAAGCTTGCAAACTAACATTCTAGTGGGATGGCAGGGAAGTCAATAAACAAACACATACTGTAAATTCTGACAGTGATAAGTGCTATTTAAAAATTAAACAGGTAAGAGAACAGAGTGTTAGTAAAGGTATTTATAAGTAGAGTGATTAGGCAGGGCCTCTCCAGGTTTGATCTCTGAGCAGTCTTGGAGGAAAGCAAAGAAGTGAACCCCAGTCACATATAAAGAAAAATGTTCCAAGCTTTGCAGAAAGCAAGTGTATGTATATATCTGTAGTTTTAAAATACTTAAGTTCCCAGTGATTTAAAGCTTTTTTTTTTTTTTTTTTTTGGTAGAGCAGGGATTTTATGTCATATAGCCTTTCATTCATTCAGCAGTATTTGTTTGGTATATTCTATACATGGCACAATAAAATAGCAATCATTCGAAAGAAAATGGAAGGTTCCAATCCCAGTAACCTAAAACCTAAATATAAATAGAGAAAAACATTAAATACAAATTAATACACATTGTCTCTCCCCCATTTCCTTCTCCCTCCCTTAGACAATAGTCAGAAGGGCATCTGGCTATTACGTACTCATTGTATCCAAATTTCTGCTTGTTGATCTTTATTAGGTTGACCAGAGTAGCCCCAAATTCACTCTATATGGCATTTATCTTGATCCGCAATTTTGGAGGCATGCTCATCATTCCTTGTATTTACGGCTCTGCCCAGCTGCACAAAGCAAAGTGTCTGATCAGGGGCCTGTGGCATTTACTAAGTACACAAAGGAGCTGATGAAGTATAGAATTTTAGATCATAGTAAGAAGAGGAAAATGAGGGCCAAAGAAACGACGTATTTGCCCATCATTTCATAGCTAATTTAGTCACACATTATGTTGCTTATTTCATCGACGGTGGGAATCCCGGAAGGCTCCCCATTTAAATTTTGGTCATATTCCCATCAGTGTCCCTTTACCAAGTAGTCCTGGAGCGAAAGTAGGAACCGAACCTGGGCAACCCAGTCAATGAGTACCTCCATTAGGAGCAAAGGGAATCCGGCTAGAAGTCCGAGGCAAAGGTGGCCAAAGCGAGCCTAGAGGAAAAGGAGGTGCCCGGAACCAGTGCTTTCTGACATGACACAAATCGGGCTGTCCCTTGGACCTTACCTTCACTGAGGTTCCGACCCGAGAGGTTTAGCTGGCCGCTCTTCCTCGCCGCCTTTAACAGCCCCTGGGGTACTGATACACAGCAGTCTCGCCTTTCAGCTCTGAAACCCGCTCTGGGATCCCGCCCCGCGCCTACCTTCAGACGCGACATGTTCAAACCCGCGGGTCTAGAAGCAGAGCCGGTGCATGACGCTATCAAGAGGCGCCGCGTGCGGCCCCACCCCCGCCGGGGGGACGCGCTCTGTGCGCCCCGCTTGTGGCCTGGCGCCGGGCCTTCGCTCTCGGCGGCGCCGTGCCGATGTCGTCACTGTCCGTGACTGGAGCTGGAGGACAGAGGAGCCCTTCCCGTTGCCGGTGCCGGCCTTGTGCCCTGGAATTACTTCGCTCAAGTAAGTGTGCTTAACCGGCGGAGGAAGCCCTAGAGGGTGTATTGTGTGCAGTGGTACTGCGACTCCATCCTGTGCTCGTCTGTGCTCCCGCCGTGGGCAGGGTGTCGGGGAAGAATAACCTCGTCTTCCTTCTCCTGGCCTGAACTGAACGTGGGCCTTGACTAAAACTTGAGCCCTGGGTGCGGTCTGCAGCTTCGCTGGACCCCAGCCCGTGCTGTCGCTGGTGGTGTTGGTGGCGCCAAACCTCCGCCCACCAGAGAAAATAAAAACAGATTTCTGTGCTTCTGGACTAGACTCCGATCCCTTGAATTAGTGCATCTGGCCTGTTGTAGTTTAGTGTTCATAGCCCAGCAAAGGAGGCAGTGTGAGATGGAAGGGTTGGCAACAGGGTAAGGGAAGGGGGGGGGGGGTGGCGGAGCGCGGAAGCCCAAGAAATGATCTCTCTGTCGGACGGGTTAGGAAGACAAGTGGAGGCGCAAGCTTGACTAGAGCGAAAACATCTTGGACTTCGGAGCTCGAGATAACCGAGTTTGAATCCCAGCTGCTCCTGTATCTTACAAGCTGTGTAACTTTAGCCATTCTGCCTTACCCTTTTTAAAGCTCACTCCTTTTTGTTGTTGTTAATTTAGGGATAATAAATCTGTCTCATTTGGTTTTTAAAATAAGTGAAGCTAAAGTTTTTACTATTGAGCGCTTGCTGAAGAAAGGGACTCCAATTCAGAATAGGAAATGAAAATTTTGTTTTTAAGTCGGTTTTCCTGGAAAGTTAAGTTCTGTCTGGAAGGTACAGCGTCATTGACTGATTAAACAATTAAGAACTCAAAATCTTTAGTACTGCCCCGGGTACTAAACTTTTACTTTGTCTGAAATGATTTTGTTTTAAAGAACTTGTACTGGGAAATATCGTCCTACGCACCCATCAACTCGGCTGGGGATCATTAGGATCTTTCAGACTAAATCCTGCAGCACACAGTTTTGCCCGTGTCCTGTTTCTTGCTACTTGTAAAATTCGGTTTTTAATCCCCTCTAGCTTTTTCCACCCTTTTTAATTCTGTAGAGTTCTATACACTAAAAATAAACACAGAAAAGGACCAGCAGTTAGTTACACTACCAAAGCAAGAAATGCAAGGACCATAATCGTTTTCACAAAGTCACTAATGAGGGTCTGGCTCCCTCCCAGTTTGTCTTGACAATAATGGTTATAGTCACCTATTAAGCCCTTACTGAGTGCCCTGCTCAGTGTTAATAATACCTTTGTGCTATATCTTTTTAACACAGTGACCAATTTTGCAGATGAAGAAATTGTGGCTAACAGGGATTAATAAAATTGCTTAAGGTCACTAGTTTCTGTAAGTTCTGCGACTAGGAATTTGAACCTAGATGTCTCCTCTTTAAAAACTTTCTTGTTAATCATTATGATTTGCATAGTGGCCTTTATCTCATCATTTTCAACTTGCTTTTTATTATGGAGCCATTTTGAGGGATCCTTCAGTTATGTTTTAGAAAAGATTGATTTATTAGGAAAAAAAAACATTTTTTACTCTTTTTGTAGGATTTTAACAGCCTACCTTTGGAGGTTGAATTACTCAAGTGTAAAATGTTACTATAGCCACTCCTCCCTCTGAAATAAATTCTTCAACATTGTTTTAAATAATGTGCAAGGTGTAAGAGAGGTATAGCCTGTTCAATGGAAAAATCCAAAGGACTTACACATTTGGTAAACTACAATAGATATAAAGAGAAGTATGCAAAAATTTTACTAGTATGTATTCATAGTACACTATTGTACCTGTGTAGAGAGTGCAAATGAGGGTGAAAATTATTTCCTCGGGAAATTTGGAAAATTATGTTTTATCTCAGTTGATGGAAACTGAAAGCTTATCAACTTGAATTGAGCTTCGTTATAAGAGTATATTTATACATAGTTATATTTGTAGGGGTTAGCTTTTTATATCAATTGCATTACTTTGGGAAGAATGCATTACAAACAAAAAAAACTCAACCCATTTTTAACATGAACGTTTAAGCAAAGGTATTTGCTTTTTTTTAAAGGATTATTGAAATAATATGAAATGCATGCCTTTATAGGAGCTGGAAACCTTTTGCAACAGATTTTATCTAGCTACAATATACTCGTTTTATTAAAGTAGTGGAAGGTTTCACCCTTCTGGCTACTTTGCTAAATTAAAAAAGAAAGTGAAGAAACCAAAATATATTGAGCCTAAGAATTACATCGGGCAAAAAACACTATATATTTCATAAGGGAAAATAAGACTATTTAGGTAAGAGTAGCTTATCTCCATCATTAAAATTGAATGACATTTTCAAACAGTACGGTGTACAGATCATGAATCATAGAAACCTACACTTGAAATATATAATTTTATTAACCAACCTCACCCCAATAAATTTAATTTGAAAATTTAATGACATTTTCAAACGTGTTTGTGTTACTCTTACGAACATTGCTACATGTTAGAGTTTTTCAGAGGTGAAAGGCACAATTCAAAAAAAGATGCAGCCTGACCAGGCGGTGGCTCAGTGGATAGAGCGTCGGACTGGGATGTGGAGGACCCAGATTAGAGACCCTGAGGTCGCCAGCTTGAGCGCGGGCTCATCTGGTTTGAGCAAGGCTCACCAGCTTGGACCCAGGGTCGCTGGCTCCAGCAAGGGGTTACTCCGTCTGCTGTAGCCCCCTGGTTAAGGCACATAAGAGAATTCAGTCAATGAACAACTATAGAACCGCAACAAAGAATTGATGTGTCTCATCTCTCTCCCTTCCTGTCTGTCTGTCCCTATCTGTCCCTCTCTCTGACTCTCTCTGTCTCTGCCACAAAAAAAAAAAACAAAAAAAACATTTATTGAGGTAAATTGAGAATTGCGATACATATAGGAAAATGGATGGCATTAACTTACTCAAAATTTTCAAGGACTTTTGTTTAAAAAAATGTTATCAAATAAGCTAAGTGAACTTGCTTTGCAGACATTTCTAGGAAGTTTCTTTCTCTGTAGAGTAACAGATTTAGATTTAGCCTACTTTTATAGCCAGTATTGTTTATCTTTCAGAATATTGCCTTATCTGTGAGAACTCCTGTTTTATGATAGTTATTGATTGTTTGAACATTTTTAAAAAATCATTATTGATTATTAATATATTGCTTATTGTTTTTTAGCTTAATTTTTTTATATCATATACTTATTACTTGGTTTTCTTCCCATGCTTGTCCCTTTTTCTACAATAGGTTTCTTGAAGTCATCGAAATTGAGAACAAAATTATATAAGATGTTGGCTTTTCATATTTTAAGTATTTATAGGTGTTTAATATATGTCATTTAGTTTCCTTTAAAAATTTTAATTTGCAGTTTCACATTTGTCTTCCATTCAGATCTATAACAACTGCCAACTTTTAAAAATAGTAATAAACATTCTATGTTATATCTTTGAAAGCAGTGCATACTTTGTATTTTTATTTATAGTTTCGAATGTGGCTTTGAATTATATTTTGTTAATTGGAGTTGTTTGTGGCAATTTTGTTTTGATAGAGACAGTTCATTTTATTTTTTATTATTCATTTGTATATTTTTGGAACCATTGCTCCTCATTTATATTTTTGAATCATAAAGTAGTGAATGAGCTTGCTCTAGGAATTTTAATTTTTGCTTCAAATGTTGGGTGATATAATTTTCTATACTTTAAATACAAAAGAATTTTAGTGTATTAGCTTTAGGAAAATAACATTTTTATTTTCCTTTTATAAAAAAGGCTTTTACATTCTAGTGTGTTTCATATGAAGTGGAAGAACTACTTTGAAATTTTATTCTTTTATTGAAAAAAAACCCCTAAAATCTGAGTGGTTGTAAAGCACTCTTATGCCATTAAATAAAACCACTGTAGTGGCCCTGGCTGGTTGGCTCGGTGGTAGAGCATCGGCCCAGCGTGTGGAAGTCCCAATTTGATTCTCAGCCAGGGCACATAGAAGAAGCGCCCATCTGCTTCTCCACCCTTCCCCCCCCTACTTTCTCTCTTTCTCTCTCTCTCTTCCCCTCCCACAGCCAAGGCTCCATTGAAACAAAGTTGGTCCGGGAACTGAGGATGCCTCCATGGCCTCTGCCTCTGGTGCTAAACTGGCTCCCGTTGCAATGGAGCATTGCCTCCCTAGTGGGTTTGCTAGGGTGGATCCTGTTCCGGTGCTTGCAGGAGTCTGTCATTCTGCTTCCCTGCTTCTCACTTCAGAAAAATACCAAAAACAAAACAAAAACCACTATGGTATAATTTATTGGTTTTGATCAAATCAGCTGAAAATGTTTCCCATTATTCCCAGTGATTTTTATTCCTAACCTTATTTAATGGCTGTTTTCTTCTCATTTTTTCAAGATTAATGTGTTATGTGACCTACAGTGTTAATTTTAATATCAATGGTATAGATTTTATGAATTTGTTTGCTTTAAAGTGGTAAAGTAATAGAAAATAGGGTGCCAAACACTGGAAAGTTTTCCTAGAAGCATTCATTCTGTCTGTTTTAAACAATTGCAAAACCACTACCATATAAATATGTTCAAAAATTAGTTTAATTACGCCTGACCAGGCGGTGGCGCAGTGGATAGAGCGTTGGACTGGGACGTGGAGGACCAAGGTTCGAGACCCCAACGTCCCTAGCTTGAGCGTGGGCTCATCTGGCTTGAGCAAAAAGCTCGCCAGCTTGGACCCAAGGTCGCTGGCTCCAGCAAGGGGTGGCTCAGTCTGCTGGAGGCCTGCGGTCAAGGCATATGTGAGAAAGCAATCAATGAACAACTATGGTGTCGCAACGGCAGTGAGAAACTAATGATTGATGCTTCTCATCTCTCTCCGTTCCTATCTGTCTGTCCCTCTCTCTGACTCTCTCTCTGTCCCTGTAAAAAAAAAAAAAAAAAATCTGCTAATTTAAAATTTTGACTTTATATCACCTCCTGCCAATAGCTTTGTTCTTTTAGATTCACCTTGCAACTTTATTTGCTCAATACTTCAAAAGGAGAGTGACACAAATGGTTATACATGGCAAATATTGTTCTATATGAAGAAAGCTCCTCAACAGTTTTAATATGACAAGATATGGTCCCTGATACTTTATTTTTAGTGTCAACTTAAGTTGATAAGAGAGGAAAATGTGGATAATTTGATAGTTTATTGACAATCATGATCAGATTATTATTTAACAATTTGATGCTCAAATGTTGATTGGAATATTTATACTCACAATTACAATTAATATAAATGCCAGTTTAACTTATTTTTTTCTACGTTTTTTATAATACTATAAAATATTAATTAAGTAATTTTTGATATCATTGGGTTGTTAAAATACTAGTGAACATTTAAATACTGTACAGGGGGTCCTCGGGTTATCACACAGTTCCTGACATAACCCGAACTTTGGTGTAAGTCCAAATAGTCCATAAGTTCACCTACGTAGTCCGTAGGTACATCACTAACAGCAAAACACTCACATCTCAATTTTTTTTAAGTGTTTATGGGAGTGAGCCTCATAAACTCAAAACGGTGTATGTGGAGACTGTTGTAACCCAAGAGCCTCCTGTACTTGATCTCTACAATGCATATCTGTGAACCCAGGTTTTCTCTTCATATTTCTAAAGACAAGTGTTTTGCGCTCATCACTAAATCTATGTACAGTTAATAACAGTTAATATGGCTTTGATTTTCTTTTGATTTTAAAGATGCTGAGCTTTTTTCTTTTAACTCTTCATTTCCACGAAAGTTACCTTTCTACCATCTCTTCCCTCCTTCAAAATTATTTGTGTCTCCACATGCTTCAGACTTCAGTGTGAGCTAATTGTGTCTTGAAACTAACTTCAGTTCATAGTTTCAAGTGACTCGGGTGGCAGATGGGGAAAGAAGCATGGGCCTTTAGCTTTAATAACATCTGTCAGAAATTCATATTGTTTATTATACGTAGTAATATTTTTCTTTGTTTTTTTTAAACTATGCTTTGATCATCTCCTTGTCTGTTGCTCTGACACGTCACATCTTTTATTTAAAATTAAATAAATGTGTAGTCATGTCTTTTGAAAATAAGGATAATACTCTTGCTCTGAAAATGTAGAAAGGTAATTGAAGCATTCCTAGAAAGAGTTTTCCAAGAAACATCTGTGCTTTGTCAGAATAAAAATGTTTTGTTTAGCCATCCATCTATCCTGTATGCATTGTAAAAGTACTGCTTTAGGATCAAATTCAATATGAAAATCTTAAATCTGTTGTAACAGACTCTTAAAGGATAAAGGGCACCTAATAATAGTATATTTCATATGTTTACTACCTCTTAACAGTTTACAAAGTATTTTCAATTTACAATAATGCTCTAAGGTAAGACAAGATCATTATTGTTATTATTCATCTATTGAAAAGATGAGGAAGTTGAACATAGACTTTCCTTTAATGGTATACACCATCTGTTGAGTGTCTGTCTGCATCATATTCATAATATTTCAAATCTTAAAACCTTTAAATGATATCCTTCTGATTTTTCACAAAAGGGAATTGGAGTTCACATGACTAATTAGAGGCAGTTCTTGCAGTAGCTGACAACATATGTAAAAGAGTGGACTGGGAGACTTCTGCTTTGTTAAGCTCTATAGCAGTGGTACTTAACCTTTTTTGAGGTACCAAACCCACCAATTTCATATGCGCATTCACCGAACCCTTCTTTAGTGATAAATAAAATATCATTATTTTTTCCAAATTCAAGACATAGGTATATGTTTTTTTACTGGTGCACAAAATGAGCCGTGCATGAACATCACCTTGTTCAAAGAACAAAACCAACCAAGTGCATGAACTCAACAAATTACAGTATTACTTTATTGTGGCCTCCCTCTGTGGCAGAGGCTTCTCCGAACCCCTGAGACCGAACCCCTGAGACCGACTCATCAAACCCCTAGGGTTCAACAGAATCCATGTTAAGAATCACTGCTCTATAGCTATACACTCATTTAACATTTTGCATTTATTTATAATAAATGTTTACACTGCCACAAAAGTACCTTTATTAAAATGTGGGATCTTAAGAAATTTCTGTATATATATTTACTTTTCTGATTCATAATTTCATGTGAATGGTGAAGTAGCATTACTCCAAGGTAGAGTGATGGTATGAAATGGTACCCAGTGAGGTAACCATTCATTTATAGAGTAGTTAATGTTAATCTTTACTAATCATTTGCTTTATTCTCACTTTAGCCTCACAACAATCGTGAGGTAAGCATTTTAATTTCATTTTTCAGAGAAAGGAATTGAACCACAAAGTAATGAACCAAAGGCCACAATTATTCTAATTGGTGATAGATTTCCTCAGTTTGATCCTAAGCCTGCATTCTTTGGTTTTTTTAATTACCATTTATATTCGATATTATTTTGATCAAAACCAATATTATTTTGTATCAGGTGTACTGCATAGTGGTTAGCCAGTCGTATGCTTTAGAAAGTGTTGTCGCTGTTATTTCCAGTAACCACCTAGCACCATACAGAGTTAGTACAATCTTATTGACTGTATTTCCTATGCTGTACTTTACATCTCCATGATTATTTTGTAACTACCAATCTATGCCTCTAATCACTTTCCCTTTACCCTTAGTCCTTCAACCCCATTTTTCTCTGGCAGCCATCAGTCTATTCTCTGTATCTGAATCTATTTGTTTTATTTGTTCGTTTGTATCATTCTTTAGATTTCCATGTGAATTCTTTAGATTCCTAATGTAAGTGAAATCATATGGTATTTGTTTTGCCTGGACTGATTTATTTCATTTTACATAATAAATACCCTGTAGGTTTATCCATGCTTTCTCAAATGGTAAGATTTTGTTCTTTTTAATGTCTAAGCCTACATTATTAATCATTTGTACCACCTTTAAGTGTTGTGAAGATTAAAAAGCATTTAGTTAATGTAGATTCTGTTGTTACTGAGTTGAGTACACTTGTGGGTTTTACTAGTTTTAGAAAACTCTTTAGAAATAATTTTGTTTTGTGAAGAAAAAGTTGATTTTACATCATAATGGGGAAGTAAG
This sequence comes from Rhynchonycteris naso, assembly GCA_037038555.1. NCBI lineage: Eukaryota > Metazoa > Chordata > Mammalia > Chiroptera > Emballonuridae > Rhynchonycteris > Rhynchonycteris naso. The sequence goes on along the minus strand of CM072997.1, from coordinate 178,300,244 downwards.
TTCAAATGGTACAAATGTATAACCCCTTGATTAGAAAAAAACTACGTATTTAATGTTAAAAATACTTGAAACTGTTTACTTAAAGATACACATAAATCAACTGGATTATTTTTGCTTAATTTTTTTTAATGTTATGAAGCATTTTCTTGTGGCCTTTCTCATTTGAGACTCGAAAAGAATCTTATATAGCATAAAAGATAATACTAAGTGGTTAGTATATGGAGTTTCCCATCCAGATATTTCTGTTAACCCGAGTCAATCAGAAAAGCCATATATCTGTACAAATAAATTGACTTATTTTCCAAGCATATGCACTATAGCAGAGAATGCTGTGTATATGGATAGAGGCAGCAGTAGCTTAATGTTCAAACTATTTTTTTTTTTTTATTTTTTATTTTAGAGAGGAGACACAGAGTGGGGGGGGGGGCTGGAAGCATCAACTCCCATATGTGCCTTGATCAGACCAGTGCAGGGTTTCGAACTGGCGACCTCAGTGTTCCCAGGTCGACGCTTTATCCACCGCGCCACCATAGGTCAGGCTCAAACTATTTTTTTGTGATTAACTATGTTTTTAATTTATTGATTTTACAAAGTGGGGGCAATAAGAACTATCAACTCATAGTTGCTTCACTTATTCATTGATTGCTTGTCATACGTGCCCTAACTGGGCAAGTCCAGAACCTCAAAGTGGCGACCTCAGTATTCCAGGTTGACACTTTATTCACTGCACCATCACCAGGCAGGCTTGTGCTGTCCATATTAAAATGTGGGTCTAGAATTCCTGCTATTAATAGGCAATATAAGTTAGACAATAGAAGCAAGTATTTGGAAATAAGCTTAAGTAGACTTTTGTAATGTCTTAGTGTGTAAGTCCACCCATCTATCTGTTCATCAGTTCCCTAATTCTAACTTGTATTTCAGTCTCTCTCCTTTGTTTAGATGGAGGAGAAGAAAGGGGAACATGGGGTTTACAATATTTGATTTTAATTATTTACAATTTTGATTTTTTTTTATTTATTCATTTTAGAGAGGAGACACAGAGTGAGAGAGAGAGAGAGAGAGAGAGAGAAAGGGGTGAGGAGCTAGAAGCATCAACTCCCATATGTGCCTTGACCAGGCCAGTGCAGGGTTTTGAACTGGAGACCTCAGTGTTCCCAGGTCGACACTTTATCCACTGCGCCACCACAGGTCAGGCACAATTTTGATTTTGATTATTGGTAGAATAATCTCGTATTCCCTGTGTATAAGATGCTCCCATGTATAAGACGTTCCCATGTATAAGACGCACCTTAATTTTGGGGTCTGAAATTTGAAAAAAAAGTATTACATAAAGTTATTGAACTGAAATTTTATTCATCATAAAATTTATACAACTCCTCATCACTGTCAAAACTCTCATCCATTAGCTTGTCCTCATCTGTGTCTGTCTTCAACAATGAGTGCAAAATCAAGAGTGAAAAAGCAGGAAATGCAAGTAAAAAAAATCTACAACAACTGTGTAATAGAATACCCAGTTTTTAGACTTCAAATTTTTTGAAAAAAGGTGCCTCTTATACCTGGGAAATACGGTAATTATAGAACTAGGAATAGCATGGAAATACAATGATCTAATTTGTAGAATTACAGATACAAATTAATATAGATTACAGATACATTTTTTAAGTTACAGATTTATAAGAAACAATTTATTTCCTAGGTTTTTCTTATTGCTTTCTATAGCCAACTACTTTGAGAGTTTATATTAATCAAATTTTTCTAAATTGAACAAATGTATGTCTGTCTTCATTCACCCAGACTTTGTTGAACAGATTGTGTAAGGCATTTGTAAAGTTTCTAGCACATTGATAATATTCAGTAAGTTTTTGTCAAATGCTGAGTTAGTTCCAATATAATATTGTTGTGCATTAGAAACACAAAGATTAATACATTGCCTTCCCTGTATTTGCTAGAGGGAGGGATCTGCTTAACTAATTTGACAAAAGGCCTGTTGCTTTTGCAGATTTGCAAAATTGTGTCAATTTGGAGGACTCCACTGTCTTTTCCATTAATCAGTAAGACCGTGTTTAACAAAAACAGAGGTGACTTGATTTTGCCAACTGGGAACTTGGTGCCCAGCCAGTAGCGTGATAGTACACACTTGTGTTTATTCTGTGTTTTAATTGGAAAACTTCTATCCAAAAAATTATTTATTTTTCCTTAGAAATGTCTTCAGATGTTTTGTTGTTGTTGTTTTATTGAGATATAATTAACATATAGCACTGTGTAAGTTTAGGGTGTACACAATAATGATTTAACTAAACATGTATAGTAAAATGATTACCACAGTAGGTTAGTTAGCATCCATCATCTCATATAGAAACAGAGATTTTTTTTCCTTGAGATGAGAACTGTTAGGATGTAGTCTTTTAACAACTCTCATATGTGTCATACAGCAGTGTTACGTATAGTAATCTTGTTGTACACATCTCTAGTACTTACGTATCTTATAACTTGGAAATTTGCACCTTTCAACTGCCTCCTTCCAATTCCTCCCCACTGTCACCCTCCAGCCTCTGGTAACTACAAATCTGATGTCTTTTTCTATAAGTTTATTTTGTTTTAGATTCCACAGTGAGGTCATATAGTATTTGTTTTTTTTTTTCTGTCTAAACTTATTTCACTTAGTATAATGCCCTCAAGGTCCATCCATGTTTTTGCACAGAACAGGATTTACTCATTTTTATTGCTGAATAATATTCCATTGTATATATATACACCACAACTTCTTTACATTTATCTGTGAACACTTAAGTTTTCCATGTCTTAGCTATTGTGAATAATGCTGTTGTGAACATGGGAGTGCAGATACCTTTTCAACATAGCGGTTTCATTTCCTTCGGATATATTTCCAGAAGTGGGATTATTGGATCATGTAGTAGTGCTATTTATAAATTTTTGAGGAACCTACATATTGTTTTCCATAGTGTTTACCAATGTACAAACCCAGCAGTAGTACACATGGTTACTCTTTCTCCACATTCTCCCAGCATTTATGATCTCTTGTCTTTTTAAAAAAAATTTATTTATTGCCTGACCAGGCAGTGGCGCAGTGGATGGAGTGTCGGACTGGGATGTGGAGGACCCAGGTTCGGGACCCCAAGGTCGCCAGCTTGAGCACAGGCTCATCTGGTTTGAGTGGAAGGTCACCAGCTTCAGTCCAAGGTCACTGGCTCGAGCAAGGGGTTACTTGGTCTGCTGAAGGCCTGTGGTCAGGGCACATATGTGAAAACAGTCAATAAACAACTAAGGTGTCGCAATGAAAAACTGATGATGCTTCTCATCTCTCTTCATTCCTGTCTGTCTGTCCCTATCCTATCCTTCTCTCTCTCTCTTTCTGTCTTTGTTAAAAAAAAAAAAAGTATTGATTTTAGTGAGAGAGGAAGGGGGGGTAGAGAGAAATATTGGTTTGTTTTTCTACTTACTGTGTATTTGTCAGTTGATTCTTGTGGGTGCACTGATTCTTGTGTGATCAAACCTGCAATCTTGCCATATCATGGCGACACTAACCAAGGTACCTGACCAGGGCCATCTCTTGTCTTTTTGATGCTTGCCATTCTAACAGGTTTGAGGTGATATATCATGTGGTTTTGATTTGCATCTCCATAAAGATAGGGATGCTGAGCATCCTTTTGTGTACCTACTGGCCATTCAGGTAGCTTCTTTTGACAAATGTCTATGTGGGTCCTTTGCCCATTTTTTAATTGGATTATTTGTTTTTCCCTGTTGAGTTATATGACATCTCTGTATATTTTGGATTTAGCCCATTTTCAGGTAGATATATGGTTTGCAAATATATTTCCCATTCCATAGGTTGTCTTTTTATTTGTTGATGGTTTTCTTTTCCGTGGAGAAGCATTTTAGTTTGATGTTATTCCACTTGTTTATTTTTTAATTAATTGTTTGTGCTTTGGGTGTCTCATCAAAAAAATTATTGCCAAATCTAATACCAAAGGTCACTTTTCCTGTGTTCTCTTCTAAGAAGGAGTTTTATGCTTTCAGGTCCTTAATCCATTTTGAGTTATTTTTTGTTTGGGATGTGATGAAAGGGTCTATCTAGTTCATTCTTTTATAAATTTGATTTTTAGAAACTTGAGACTGAAAACACTAAATCGTTTTTGATTTGTTCTAGCAAGAGAGAAAGAGGGACAGGCAGGGACAAACAAACAGAAAGGGAGAGAGATAAGGAGCATCAATTCATAATTGCAGCACTTTAGTTGTTCTTGATTGCTTTCTCATACGTGCCTTGATGGTGGGGTGGAGCGCAGGTTGGGTTGGGAGAAGGCTCCAGCTGAGCCAGTGACCATGGGGTCACGTCTGTGATCCCATGCTCAAGCCAGTGATTCCATGCTCAAGCTGGGGAGCCCGCATGCTCAAGCCGGTGATCTTGGGGTTTCAAAGCTGGATCCTCAGTGTCCCACGTCAACGCTCTGTCCACTGTGCCACCACCTAGTCAGGCAAAGATTGTTTATTATGACAGAGAATTGGTATTGTCTTTGAGGATTTACTCAAAGCATTATTTTCTAATATTCGTTGACAGACTTTCTTGCCACTAACCAGTTTAAATTATTCTTAATAGTGTGCTGGGAGGTTCCCTACCTGTGAGTATTAGGGGTCCATTTGGAAGCCTGTAAGTTTTCTGTATTTCAAAAGCCTATTAGTAATTATGAACTATAATATGCATATAGAAGCCAAATATGACTATATAGGCCAAAATGACAGAATATTTTTTGCTCTGGATTAGAAGTAGCATTAACCCTGGTTATATATATTTATCATTCAATTATAACTGTAAGTCTTCCCTAACCCATTTCCAAAGGTAAGCTATGACTCTCCTCTGTATATGTACATCTTTCACATGATATTGACAGAACCACCATATAGGTCTCTCATATAAACTAGAAAGCATTTATTCAGAAAGAATGGTCTTTCTACTTTTCTTCAAACTTGTTTTTACCCATAGGACCTTTCTAGTTTGCTATTTCATCTGCTTGGATTGTTCTTCTCCCAGAAATTCAAATAACTCAGATAATACCACCTCCCTATCTCCTATCCTGGTTTATTTTCATCATGGCATATTACTCCTTTACATCTTTGTAAGGATCCCTAACAATTTGTTTATTGAAAGTTTCTCATACTAGACTTGAAGTTTCAAGAGGTCAGGGACACCGCCTATCTTTTTCTTTGCTATATCTAATGACTAGCAAAAATCCTGGACTATAGTAGGTGCATAATATTTGAAAATAAATTGCAGGTCTTTAATAAGCCTTTTATGATATTGGAGTTAAAAGTGCTGTCTCCAGATTCTGTACTTCTTACAGTCTTGCTTAATTTGGAGCCTAAAAAAACTGAAGTGATTTAAAACTAGTATAGATTGTTATATTTATTTTGCTTTGAAATATTTACTTTCCTTTAGCTATTTCATGTCTATGGGAAACAGACAATAATAGTAGTTAATTATTTAATCTGTTTATGAGACCTAGAGGATTTTCAGAATTATGATTAAGCTCCTCAATCAGTTCCTGTCTGAAGTAGGTTCTTAGAAGTGAAGTGAAATTTCCTCAAATCATGCTTAATAAATGATGGGGTAGTATTTTAAGCCAGCCTTGTGGCTCTGAGTCCAGTGTCTTTTTCTAGCTGCTTGATCATTTGAAATAAAATATTTTTAAAGCACTCCATATTAGAGTAAGAGTTTTCCCACTTTGTTTCTTCATAGGGTAGCATCATCTATCTATGTTCAGTAAGTTATACAGAAACTGACTTCAGATTCTTTAAAAGATTTTTATCACAGGACTATCTTTTTCTTTGGCTTGAATGTATAATTTTAATTATAAGATATGTCAAGGATACAGAAAAGTGTAGGGTAATATCAAAGATCTGTGTGTCTACCACAGAAAATAAAAATGTTAACATTTTAAAAAAATTTATGAACCTCGCCCTTGTGTTATTTGTCCTTTTATCATAGACCATTGTGGTATACTTGGCACATAAGAGGCACTCCAGCCTGACCACACGGTGGCACAGTGAATAGAGCATTAGACAGGGTTGTGAAGGACCCAGGTTCAAAACCTCGAGGTCACCAGCTTGAGCAAGGGGTCACTCAGTCTGCTGTAGTGTCCCCCCTCCCCGATCAAGGCTCATATGAGAAAGCAATCAATGAACAACTAAGGTGCCGCAACGAAGAATTGATGCTTCTCATCTCTCTCCCTTCCTGTCTGTCCCTATCTGTCCCTCTGTCTGTCTCTTTCTGTCTCTGTCACACACACAAAAAAAGAGGCACTCCAACTAGATATTGAACTTGTCATATGGCAAAACTAAAACAATTTACTAACAAGTTTGATGTCCTTTATTCAAGGGGAAACAATCCATGGATTGTGGAGTATATTACCTCAGAAGCAACAGGGCACTCTTCCCAAAGGGTTTTGGGCAAGTGTGAGTTTTAGGCCATTAAAAGAGGCAGTGTGGAAATAGCATGCTTGGCCAGGAGGTAAGGGATTTTCTTCAGAGGCTTTAGCAGGTCCTACTTTCTAGGGCAGTGATTTTCAATCAGCATGCCATAAAAAATTTTAAAACATGCAATCCACTATTTAATAATTCACCAACCCATTCCTCTTTTTGTAAGAGCTAAGAGAAGTGACTTTGCTATAAAATAAACTGGCCAGTCGGCTCTACATCAACTCTCAATAACTTCCTGTTCTAATACCTCACAAATTATACTCTTGACTGCATTGTTCCATACAGGTGTTTACTAAATGAAAATATTCTATAAGGGCTCAGGTTTTAATCTACAAAAATATTCAGGATCAAGTAAATTATTTTAACAGTTGTCATAGAATAAATGGCTCTTTATTAAGGCATATTTATGCACGTGTTCAACATTTATTGGGCATTGATTATGTGACAGACATTGTGCTAGGTCCTCAACTGACCTAGAAAATTCACAGCTTTGTAAGGGAGGGGGGAATGCATGTGACTATAACAAATATACTTTGTTGTTAAGCAGAGAAAAGGAAGCCCTAACTGCTTGCAGAAGTTATGGCAGTGAGGGAAGGCGCTATAGCGGATGGCAGTTAAATGACAGATGTCATTAATAACTTGTATAAAGATGCTGAAATGAAAGGTTTTATCAGGTTTAGGAAACTGCAAGTCATTGAATAAAACTAGATGAAAGTAAAACACTAGTTTAAAGCTGAAAAATTAGGCAAGAATCTTTTTATAGTCAAGGATTTTAAAAATTTAAGCAAGAATATGCATGTAAAGCAAGTTTTTTGTAGTTCAGATCTTATACTTGAATACATTTAGATACTGTACAATGTGCTTTTATTTTTTCAAAGATTTATTGACTTTACAGAGAGAGGGACTGTGGGTGAAGCTAGATATATCAACTCATAGTTGCCTCACTTTAGTTGTTCATCGGTTGCTTGTCCTATGTACCTTGATTGGCAAGCCCAAGATTTCCAACAGGGACCTCAGCATTCTATGTATACACTCTAGCCCTGGGCCACCACAGTCTGGACAGTGTGCTTTTAAAACTAGTCTAGTTGTGAAATAAAGTTAGCTAATAAAGCACTAGTGTCACATTAAAATATTTTTGAAAGTTTAGCAACAAAGCAAATTATAACCTAATGTAATGTAAAATTTTATACTTTTGGAGAAGAAAAACTTGTTAACTAGTGTGGAATTTTCATTAGTAACTACACGTATCTGTAGTAAATTGTGTATGTAAAGAAATACCGTGGGCATATTTTTAGGAGTAGTCACTAAAGTGGGCTTTTTTATTTATAGGGGAGTAAATATTGCTTTAAAGAAAAATTAATGCCTTCCACTTCTCTTTAAAAAAAGAAAAGAAAGATTGGTCGGATAGTGTTGACGTCTATTTGTAGACCGGGGTGCCTCTCGCGTTCCCCAGGCTTGAGCGAGGCTTGCTGGGCCTGCGCGGGGCGGAGCCCATGGTGACGCGAGGCATTGTGGGAGCTGGGGCCCGCAATTGAGGTGGTTGGAGGCGAAGTGGGGGTGGCCGTTTGTTTTCTCGTGGTCTCGAACTCGCGCGCTCTCTTCTCTACCCCCTAACCCCCCCACGAGCGGCGGGGCGGAGAAAGAGCGGCGGAGGCAGCAGCAGAGGCCGTAACAGTGGACATCGTCCTGTCTTCTCGGCGAACCGGTTCCTCTTTCCCCTCCCTCTCACTGTTTGTTGTGTGTTTAATGTGTTAAAGCAGGAGCGAGAACGCGAGCAGCGCCATGAGCAACACTACCGTCGTCCCCAGCACTGCGGGCCCGGGCCCCAGCGGCGGGCCGGGCGGCGGCGGCGGCGGAGGCGGCGGCACCGAGGTAATCCAGGTGACTAATGTCTCCCCGAGCGCTAGCTCTGAGCAGATGCGGACCCTCTTCGGTTTCCTAGGCAAGATCGATGAACTGCGCCTCTTCCCGCCGGAGTGAGTACCGTCCACCATCGCCGCTTTTGCTAACTCCTCCCCAGTCCGGGCCTAACCGCACCATTTCCTGGGCCTGCCGGATGCTGTCCCGGACCAGGTGCGGGCTGGCTGTTGTGTTTGCTTATGAAGGAATGTGCATAGTTTTCCTAATAAAAATGCAGAGAGAGGGGCAAGCGTATGGGGGGATTAGGAAATTCTGGCTCTTAACCTCAGGCTTTTTCCCCCCAGTGTTGTAGTTCTTTGGGCAGTTAAAACAAAATAACTATATTTTATGTGTTGTAATTTTTTTTTAAACCAGGTGTTTCTTAGAGCTCTTTGGAAAGTAACAAAATTGTTCATTCCTATGTATATTTATTTATTGAGCTTTGTAGGTGGTGGTTCACTTATTGCTAAGTATTGCTGCTCCGTGATTCTGGCCTAGTGAATACAGAATTAGTAATACTCTTTGTCAAACTGAATTCAGTGAACCTGAGTATTTGCTTTTAAAGTGGGTTATGGCAGAAAACTAGAACTTTCTTTAAATAATTATGCACATAGGATATTTTACAATTGTTCTAATTTAGAGTGTATGGCTTTTTGTTTATGTACTGTTGTCTCAAATTTATTATTTTAATCGCAAAAGTATTAAATGAGTGGATTTATACTTTTAAAGAAAAATATCTTTCAAAAGCTATGAAGTTAGATGTAAATATTAGAACAGTCATTAGAAAATAAAAGCCATTTGCTCTTTTGGAAGAGTACAGATTCAAATGTTACTATCAGTATATTCCCCCATCCCACTTTTATGATGTCACTTAAGTACTGAACAGGAAATAGGAATCTACTGTTTCGGTGGATGTAATCATTGCTCTGTTCATTTGTACACCAAAATAATTAATAGAAGTTGGTCATACTTTGGTATTTGTTATTACCTATTTCATCACTTTGTTTAAAATATTTTCTGTTGATTCTTAGTGTTTTCAAATGGTTGTGTTGATTAATTTTTAGGGGAATGTACATTTTGAGAGAGATTTTAGAATTATTTGCATGAATCATGCAGTTCTGGGAACACAGTTGTAATTATTTTGAATGGAAATTTGATTTGCTTTAGTGATGAAGGACAAAGAGCTTTCATAGTATAAACATAAAGAAATAGATGTTTTCCTGTCACATAATTTTCTCCCAACATACCCTTATTAAGTTGTTAGTAAAATTGATAAACAGTAAATGGCAGTAAAATTAATAAACTAAATGTGATTGTTGTAATTATGTTGTTATTCAAAGTTTTGGAGATACTAAATTTATTTATAACTAATTTTTTCCAGTCCCACAGGTTATTAAGAATTTTGTTATGCTTGCTGACCTTGAAGTGTTTTATTTTGAAGATGTCTTTTTTATGATTCATGTATTGGAAAGATAACATAGGGAGGTGTAGGCAGTTTTCTGGTTCATTTTCTATCCATTGCATGGTCAGTTTCTTAAAGGGAGCTATGATGTACCATCATAGCTTTTTTTGCTTATAATCAAAGGAGTAAGTAATTCCATCACAATTGGGATAGCTGATGTGCACCAGATAACATGATCACGGATACTGTACATATCAAGAAGACTTTTCCCTGTAGTGGAAGGAGAAGTTATGTATTGACATGTTTTTGCTCTTTGACTCCATCATATATGATCCCACAGAAAGACTGTTTTCTCTCCTAAATATGTATACAAAGTTACAATATAGTGAATGTTACATTACCTTAGTGACCTTCTCAAATTGAATAGTACTTATGTAGATGTCTACTTGTGTTGCTAATCATTTTTATTTTATTATTTTTTAATTGATTTTAAGAGAGAGGGGAAGGGAGGGAGAGAAAGAGAGACACATGAATTTATTATTCCACTTATTTATACCTTTATTGGTTGATTCTTATATGTGCTCTAACCAGAGGTGGTTAGTGTATTGGGATTATGCTTTAACCAACTGAGCTAACAAGGCAGGTTCCTTTTGTTGCTAATCTTAAATCTCAATAGCTGATCTGATATGCCTAATTTGGAAATACTTATTTGAGAATTTCCTTAAGCTTGCTAAATTCCAACAGTATCGCTTCAGAGCATGTGCTGTGGAGTCCTTTTTGTCCAAAAGGGTTCATCATTTCAAAACTTTGCTCTTACTCAGAATAAGATTGAATGTCTCAGATTACATGAAATAATGAATATTAATTTCATTGTAAACACATTTGACACTTGATTGATTTTTTGTTTATCATTATTGTTAATTTTTTTTTTTTAGGGTGTGTGTTTTTCCCCCCAAAGGCATTCATATCCACCTGGAATTCTTTTCTCCTGGATATGGCATAACATGTTTATTTCCTTTTGTTGCTCAGATGTCACCTAATCACAGGATTGTTCCCTGATCAGCCTCTGTTATATAAAAATAGAGCACCTCTGTTCCCTCTCCCTGTCTTCTCTCTTCAATTTAACTATTGTTTTTCTCTCTAGCACCAAGCATTAACAGGGTAAGCTTAACTTTCTCCCTCTTCTAGAAAATGAGGTCCTTGGAGTCATAAATATCATGGGGTGAGGAGTAACATATTATATATATTACTGAGCTCCCTGCCTGTTTGGGAGAGGGAATCGTGGGATCTGAATCATTCCAAACATTGCAGTGGCAACCTTCTCAAGGTTTCTCCCCATTTCATTATTAAGTCCAGCTATTTCTTGGTTCTTTTTAAGCCAAAAATTGTTAGCCTGTAATTTCACCCAATGATAAAATTGTCTTCACAACAATATTCTAACCCTCTCTTTTCGGTATGATAGCCCTGCAGCCATTGAAATATTTGTCACTGTCCTTCCCATTCTTTTTTTTTTTTTTAAGAAAAAAGGTTACTTTAGTTTCTGAAATGCATGTTGGAAATTCAACATGGGTTGAGTGTCTATTAATGCTAAATGATTTCCTATTTTATCTTACTCAGCCCTTAAAAATCCAGAGGGAGAATGTGTTTTACCCTGTTTTACAAAATCAGTGAACTGAAATTCATCTAGGTTATTTTGTATGCCCAAGCCACTGTACCTGTATCAGACCAATTACAATTCTGATGTTGTGATTGTCCTTTGTCACTTGATCATGATTTTCTTGATTTAGCCTAGCAACTTGTGAGTAGAATCACTGTTATACTTAGTAGGTATTCTTCAAATGTTAGGTTTTAGTGGGATTTTATAATGGAAAATATGACTGGAGTGTTGATAGGGTAATGATCCCAGTAAAGCATATGTCAGAGTTATGCAGTAACTAAGGTTACTACTGTAACATTGCAGGTAAACTTAAATTCATTATTTAAATAATACTGTTTCAGTGGCCAAAGATAGATACTTTAATCATCATATAAGTAACTTAGTATATATATATAGTTAGGTAAGGGAGAGACCTTAGTTTACCTTTTAAAAAGCATTTAAAAATATATGTAGCCTTTTACTGTATTTTCATAGAACTGAGTAAGGACAGGATGAGGGAGAGGGCAGGTGAGGTCAATGTCAACAGGATCAAGTTTTCAGGTGAATAGTATCTTTGTCACATATTTTCTATTCTTTTTGTTTGTTTGTTTGTTTGTTTAATTCAGTGAGAGAAGGGGAGGCAGAGTGACAGACCCCGGCATGTGCCGCCACCACCAGGATCACTGAAGGGGGGCACTAAACTCACTAGGGGGCGATACTCTGCCCATCTAGGGTGTTGCTCTGTTGATCAGCAACTGAGTTCTTAGTGCCTGGGGTGGGGCCATGGAGCCATCCTCAGTGCCTGGGACCAACTTGCTCCAACTGAGCCATGGCTGCAGGAGGGGAAGACAGAAAACAGAGAGAGAGAGATGGGGGAGAGAAGAGGACAGGAGAGGAGAGGAGAGGAAGTGGAGGAGAAGCAAATGGTCACTTCTCCTGTGTCGCCTGAACAGGAATCAAACCTGGGACATCCACACGCTGGGCTGATGCTCTACCACTGAGTCAACCGGCCAGGGCCTACATACGATCTATTTTGGGGGGCTTGGGAGATGCCTTCGTTTGTTCTTTTGGTTGTTTGTTTTTTGTTTTTTTGTTTTTTTTTACAGGGACAGAGAGAGAGAGTCAGAGAGAGGGATAGACAGGGACAGACAGACAGGAACGGAGAGAGGTGAGAAGCATCAATCATTAGTTTTTCATTGCCGTCGCAACACCTTAGTTGTTCATTGATTGCTTTCTCACATGTGCCTTGACTGTGGGCCTTCAGCAGACCAAGCAACCCCTTGCTGGAGCCAGGGACCTTGGGTCCAAGCTGATGAGCTTTTGCTCAAGCCAGATGGGCCCGCGCTCAAGCTGGCGAGCTCGGGGTCTCGAACCTGCGTCTTCCGCATCCCAGTCAGACGCTTTATCTACTGCGCCAACACCTGGTCAGGCAAGATGCCTTTGTTTATAAACTGAAAGTTCTCTGCTCAGAACTGATTAGTACTGTATTACGGTGGGAGTTTAAAGTGTAGTATAAGTGGCCTAAACCAGAAGTTCTTATACTTTAGTGGGCACAAATACCAAGTAGGGATTTTGTTAAGAATTAGAGCCCTCTCTTAAAAGGGAGTCTGAGACTCAGTGGGCTTGAGGTGGAAAAGAAATCTAGAATCCTATATGCATACCAGAAGATTCTCAGTCTTAGAGGACACTTGAAATATTAGACATAATACCACCACTTATAGGTACAGGGCAAAAGCATCATCCAGAGCCAGCCCACTTTTTCCTATCTTGTTCCTTAGTTCTTTTCACTACCCTGCTTTGTTTATATTTGTAATAAGGAGTGGTACTTGCACAGAATACTAGGGTGTGAATATTAAATTCATGCATCTTCTATCTTATATTAATATGTTTCTTAATAAATTTAACTGAGAAATGGTAGTAATATATTTGTGGGGCCAAATAGCACCAGTTTTAAATTAAACCATTTGAAGTGGGAAGAGATGGATTATTTGTGGTTGTGAGTTGTCTTACTGCTACTGTCTTTTCATGTTATTTAAATTATTTCTATTTTACCTCACCACCACTTGCAGGTTTGAAATAGCCCAAGTAATAATGGTAGCATTCCTATAATAAGTGAGTAAGGGAAAAATTAATCATTTTAGGATTGCTCAGTAAATGAAAATACATTGTGATCATGTAGGCAATACTTTCTAATTTATTTTCACATATCTGTTCTTAATGTTTATGTTCTTTAAGAACATGATACTTGACTAATACTTGATAGAAACTTTTTTCTTTTAGTCAGACAACTACACAGTGTCACTTTTTAAAGAAATTTTAAGTGCCACCTGATCAGTGGTGGCGCAATCAATAAATCGGACTGGGATGCAGAGGACCCAGGTTCAAAAGCCTGAGCATGGGCTCATTTGGTTTGAGCACACCTCACCAGCTTGGACCCAAGGTCGCTGGTTTGGTTTGAGTAAAGGGTGCTTGGTTTGCTGTCTCTCTCTCTCTCACACACACACACACACACCACCACCACCACCCCGGGTCAGGGCACATATGAGAAAGCAATCAATGAACAATTAAGGTGATGCTACGAAGAATTGATGTTTCTCATCTCTCTCCCTTCCTGTCTGTCTGTCCCTCTATTTGTCTCTGTCACAAAAAAAAAAAAAAAAAGTTTTAAGTGCCTACTGCTTCCCAAATCATTGTTAAGTGTTAAGAATCAATTCTTCGATAGCATTTAAAGAGCTTTTTAATTTAATGTTTAAAATATGAGTGTTAGAAAAGAAGTACAATCAACGTGCTGTGCTATATAGCTTTAGTACTAAAACTACTGGAATTGCATTCTTTCCACTACTACAACTGGTTAAATTTTTTACCAGTAGTTCTTTGCATTTAAAAAATAAAGAAAACAAACATTTCTACATTCGAAACCAGTTTCCTTTCAAAAGCATTTAGCAGTAAATTTATATAACAAGGTGACTTAAATTTTGTGTCACTTTGTTGTCATCTTTGCTTTGAACCTAGATTAGAATCTGTGCTTGGAATCTAAGAGTGATTGATGTCTTTAGGTGAACTTGTTAATTCTACTGGGTTTGACTTCTCAGGTTTTATATATTTAGGTTACTCTTTCTTGTAACTAATAACTTTATATTTTTATTTTAATGCACAAATTAGTAGAAAAAAGTCATTTTTAGTAAATACTTACCTCTGAAAAATACCTAGTATAATCACATATGATGTAAATACATTTTTACTTACATCTGAAAATCAAGTTTATTAGAAGGGCTAACAATAGGTCTCCTTCTAATAACATTCCAAGAATACAACAGGATATTCCTTTTCATTATTGAGTCTTAAGATGCAATGGGCTTATCGTAATAAATCAGAGATTCCTTACCCTGAGTGCATATAAAAATTGTCAGAGAGAATTAAAATAAAGAAAGAAGCACTCAGTACTTCATTCATCAGAGATCTTGAATTAATTGCTTTGCCATAGAGAGCCAGGATATTTTTCTTCCCAAGATGATTCTAATGTATAACCAGGGATGGTGTCATTATTACTGCCTTAGGGAATTGGTTTTAAAATAACTTGGTTTTGGATTAGGGAGCAATTTCTGCCTTTATTTAATCTTTCGCAAAAAGTTTTGTGGCAAAAAATTTGAACCACCTTATATTAAAAAAATAAAAGTCCCTTTCTAATGTAACTTATCTTACAGGCTACCATAGCTGTACTTCAGCACTTGCTTTTGTTTTATCTCAGAAGGAAATTGCTGAGGGAAGTGACTCCTTCTGCTTATTAAAATTTTGCATAATAATACTAGGGGGTGGAGTAATGTTCCCATGTGTGTTTAAATATTTTTCTCTGATGCAGTAAGTGAAAGAGGAATGGGCATGTATTTAGTAAACAGGTAAAGGAAACTCCATTGTCAAATATTCTTTTGTTTCCTTAATTGGCAAATTCTGTATGTTTTTTACTCTGAAAAATTTTCTAAGCCAAGACTACTTGTTAACTGTTACTTTAAACTGGTATTGATATTATTTATTTATTTATTTATTTTTCACAGGGACAGAGAGAGACAGAGAAAGGGATAGATGAGGACAGACAGACAGGAACGGAGAGAGCTGAGAAGCATCAATCATTAGTTTTTTGTTGCCGTAGCAACACCATAGTTGTTCATTGATTACTTTCTCACATGTAACGCGACCTTGAGTCCAAGCTGACGAGCTTTTGCTCAAACCAGATGGGCCCGCGCTCATCCTGGCGACCTCCGGGTCTCGAACCTGGGTCTTCCGCATCTCAGTCCGACGCTCTATCTACTGTACCACCGCCTGCTCAGGCTTGATATTATTTTTTTAAAGTTGACGCTTCACTTGTGGTTTGCTCAAACTCTGAAACAGGTTTCAAACTGGTTTTGACATGTTACACTGCAAAATTAAACAGTGATTGTCTACATGCAATCTGCTACATGAACTTAGTGGACAGTACTTTATTTGTAATATCATCTTTTGCAGTTAACTAAAGTAACGTGCAGTTAGTATTTTTATCTGCCTATTTAGCTTTTGAAATGCAAGTGTGGATTTATGAATAATAATGTATGTTTTAGCTGATACTATTTTTCTCTACTTTTATGTTATTTGTTTATTTTTCAGTGATTCACCTTTGCCAGTCACGTCCCGAGTCTGCTTTGTTAAGTTCCATGATCCGGACTCAGCAGTTGTGGCACAGCATCTGACAAACACTGTATTCGTTGACAGAGCATTGATAGTCGTACCATATGCAGAAGGTTTGTGCTTTGTTTAACGATCTGTGTGGGCATCCTCTGATGACCATCTACCTCAGTATAGTTTTAGAGTGAGCGTTAGTAGCATGTTAAAAAGCTAAGCTATTAACATTTTGAAACCCTTGTTATACTGTGGTCCATGTTTTTACTTGCAGATTTTTCTTTAATTCTAAAAATTAGAAATCAGAACTGTTTTTATAAGATATTTAACCTTTTCATTTTTTTTAAATTTAAGTTCTTTAAAATTGTGTTCCTGGTTATAATTCTTTAAGATATATTTACTTAGTTATTTTAACATTGAGTTTTATGAAAAAGTCCAGAAGGTGAATGATTTATTCCATGTACATTTTATGCAGGAGCCTTCAAATAAATGCATGATGTTATTTCTGTATTTAATAAATGACTAGGTTTTATTTCCTTAGTGCTTCCTCCCACTGATAACTTTAAAAAAATACATCCCACATTGAATTCCAGTATACCAAGGGTTACAATGATTTTGGTTTTTATGAAAGTTCGAGATTTCCTGTAGCTTAGGTGCCAGATGGGCACTGGGTGTTTTGTTTTTATTATTGCCAGATTTTCTTGTTCATTCTTGCTATATTTTCTAGAATATCTCTAAATAATAAATTCTTCTCTCTGTTATTTGTGTGTGTGATTTTTGTAGTGGAGAAGGCAAATGCAAAACTCTTCCAGATGACTGAAAAACTGGGTCCTCTGCAGCTACAGGGGATTCTAGACATTAACTAAAGGCCAGCAAGCACTCAAGTTCCCCAAGTGTTTTCCTGGTGTAACCTTTTGTTAACTACATTTTCTCTCTTTTTACATTTTAGGCTGTTAAAGTTATTTGACAGAAATAATGAGCAGGGTTTTCGGATCTAAAAAAGCCACTGTGACAAGACAACTATTTTAATTCCGTTTTGTAAAATTTTATAAGCCATATTTTATAATTAGTTTGTTCCCAGTGTACTGCTACTTTATTTGCTTTCTGGTAACTATAACTTTGATCAAAGAAATAACTGAAATAGGATAAAATTACTGGATTTTAATTAAATAAATAATTACTGGACTTTAAGTTAATTTGCAGCATTGAGTTCTGACCGGGACTTAAATGCTTTCCCCTTAATGTACTGATCAGTGGAAGTAAAATCTTGATATTGTTAATGATAGATGCTATATCATATCTTTGAGTACCAATGTGAACATTTACACCATACCTTGTAAAAGTTGTGAAATGTCTAGTCCTTAAAACTTAGAAAAATTGCCTCTGGTTTTCTAAAGAAATTAAGTTGCATTCATAGATGGGTTAAAAGCATGCTATATAATAGTACGTATATCTGTGATATTAAAGTGTGTAAACCCAATTTTAAGGTTTTAAAATATATATGCTAATAAACATTTGATTTAGTATGTTTTGATTAAGCAGTTCCTTTAATATCAGTGTGCTTGTTGTAGGATAAGACTTGCCACCAAAAGAAAATATACAGAATTCAAATTTAGAATAAGTAAAATATAGATGATAGTTTTTAGAACAAGGTTCAAATCATGTGAGTAATGTGCAAAACATTAACCTTTAAATTTAAACAACTCTTACTGGCTAAGTATTTATTGTATCGTAGTTCTCAAGCCCCGAACATATAATACAGTGTATCATATAATTAACTTTCATAAATATTTTTAAACCATGGAAATTTTTCTGGATGTTTCAGAAGTGAAATTTTAGGATTGTATATAGAAATGCTGAAATATTTAGTTCTGGAATCTCTTTTTGATGTATTTAATGATATGGTATGCTGTATTAATGTTGTCTCCATTTAATTACTGATGTACTGAGTCCCTTTGTCACCATTCACCCTAGTTTTAGCTTCTTAACTTTGGTGTTGGTTCTTGGTCATGTTTTAGAACAGTAGACACAAAGTCGTCTACAGTAAGAAATAGTCCTAATTGGTAAAACTGAGATAACCTGGATTTGGAAGGGACTCTTAATAGTAATGGATTTGGGGGTATTTAGGTTCCTTGGTTAATGTTTGTTTCTTTTGTCTGTTTCTTTTTCTTTCATTTCTACACATTCATGCAGTATTTCATGGTTCTATCAAAGCAGCAGTAAAAAAAATACTCTTGACGCATGAAAATTAACTGGTGAGGGGCCTCATTGCTATTTTTAAATTGTAGTTTTATTTTTAAATAGTCTTTTTTTTAATCAGAGGATCAGATGCATGATTTTTTTTTAATGGATGCAGATCTTCTATCAGGTGTCTCAATAAATTCAAGAGGATTTTAATTTGCCAGAAATGTTGCAAATGCACTAATTTGAGTAAGATGTTGATATTAGTATTATCCTCTTGATACATAATTTTGCATGCAAGATTATCCCATAATCTCTGTAGGTTTGTTAATATTGATGTCTTAATGCCCTATATCTAAATGATCTTCTCCCTCCCCCTCCCTCCATAACTCTTGGTATCTAAATTGATGACAGCTCTGACACAAGCAAGATAACAGTGCTGTGTAGTATACATTTGTTTATATTATCGGCACTTCTCAGTATAGGTGGAAGGAACCATTACCTTTATTTAACAGTGGTTTTTCTTTTTTGTTGTTGTGTTTTACAGTTCTTTTCCCTGGTTCAGCCTGAACTATATACCAGGCCCTGCTGAAAATACCACCCAACAGTTTTCTTCTGCAGCTTATCCAGTTTCTCTTAAGTGCCCTGTACATATTGTATGTTTTATGATGAGATGCAGTTTCTTAATATGTATTACAGAAATACTACTGGTATTTGCAAATATGTAGTTTTAATTGTATTATTGAACTCTCATTTTGGGGGCTTGGGCACATTAACAGATTAATCCATCTGTATAGGGCTTTTGCTGTTGGATAGAATTTATATTGTCTATATAAATATTTGTTTTAGGGCCCTTAGATTTTATCTGAATACACAGATTAGGCTTTTAAACCAGACATACATGTTTTTGGCTTTAGGAGTTTGGCTAAGTTAGTTTTTGAACTGACACTATATAGCAACATTTTTTGGTATGGTTAGCATGGCACATGTGGGAACATAAAGCATTTTACTGTACAGGTAAGGAATGTGCCATGTTGTACCTATTCTCTCTCATTCCCACACACATTCTGTGTGTATTCAGAGACCTTCAGAAGCATTCATTTTTATTTTCATGAATCAGCAAAAGCCCTACGCTTGATTCCAACAGAATATTTCCTTTACATACTTTTCTTCTCATAAGTTTTACAAAATTTGTATGGTAGGTGTAAAGAAAATCATAGTAACTGTACCATATTATTAACCCCTAAATCAAACTTTTTTTGTCTTGTGTATCTTGATTTTTCTGTGTGCTTTATAGTGAAGCAGCCGACACGAGTCGTTGTTCATAAAACAGCTTTTGAAAGTTGAGAGCACACCCCTGGAGAACCGACTGTGCTTGCTTACGTTTGGTTCATGACTTAAAAATCGAGTACAGGTGATGAAATCTTGGCAGTGTTAACAAAAAAGTAGTGTGTATTGTGCTATTTTTTTTTTACTCTAGAAACTTAACCATTTGTAGAAAAAAAGGAAACAAATTTTCACACATTGAAGTTTCATTCTGACATAAAATTAATGATAAATAATCATAGAAATCAAGCTTTATATTTTAGCGAACATAAGTACTTTCAACAAACTCAGGTGGTGTATCAGGGAGACATTTTCTGGGTGTTTTTGTGTGTTTTCTGTCTTGCAAGAGGGTGTATTCTAATGCAAGGATGTTTCTCTGCAGGAGTTATTCCTGATGAGACTAAGGCTTTGTCTCTATTGGCACCAGCTAATGCAGTGGCAGGTCTTCTGCCTGGTGGTGGACTTCTGCCTACTCCTAACCCACTTACCCAGGTACTAGTTCTGTTAAAATTTTAAAAGGATAAAAAAAAAATTTTTTAAAGGATAGAAAGAAATGCAATTGTAGATAAAGCTAAACGTTAGAGCTTTTTAAATGCTGTTGTGATTTTAGTTCACGGAATAATATGATGTGTAAAGTTCTATAAAAGGCTGTATTGCAGTCTTAAATGCTAAGGAGAATCTCTTAGAAGTTTGCGTTTTAAGAACACTGAAAATCACAAATATGCTGTATTGGTTTTGCAACTGACTCTCAACCTAGTAATATGAAGAAAATCTCATGGAGCATAAGACTTCTTTTGAGCATGCTGTTAAAAATGGTATGTTCATTTGGATCAGGGAAAAAAATAAAGGTGAATTTCAGATTTTTTTTCCTTCTTTGCCAATGCCTTTTGATGTTTTCCTTTTACCTTGAGGTTTTAATTAAGTAGGTGGCTTGCAATAAAAAATGAAATCATGGATGAATATTTGATATGAGGAAGATGGAATACTCAAGTTGGAGAAAATTCTCTTGGGTAATGTCTCTAACCCTGATAGTGCTGTAAATAGGTTTTTTAGAGCCAGAGGTTTTTAAATACCATGAATTATAACCACTCAGAAAGATTGTAACTGGGTCACTGGTTTCATACTTAAAGCAAATAATGGAGCTTCAACTAGACCTGTATAACAAAATTCATTAAATCATTTTACCTGTCTAGTTACTGTTACATGAACGGTATGGCATAGAAAGAGACTAAAATTAGGAATTCCCAGCTTTTTTACTATGACTTTGTCACTTAATAAAATACGTATCTGAGAAATATGTAGATACCATTGGTGTATAAAATTGTGTAATAACTAAACTTATTATAGTAATATGAACACAGTATTTTAATTGCATTCAGTAATACTTAAATTACAGAAATTTTAGACCTTGTATTAAAATTTAATTGAAACTTGGAGAACTTTTAGCACAGTGCTTATAGAGAAGGTCCAGCTATCTTCAAAACTATAGATTTTGCATGCTTTGTGTCTTAAATTATTAATTAGAATTATAAGAGACAACCACATAGTAATTTGAATAGAGAAAGTTTAGTATAAGGAGTTGGTAACTAGTAATGGGAGCTTAATAGGGAACTCTAAGGAATACAGGAGTTGCCGATTTAGGAAGCAACCATTCTAGAGTTGAGAAAGAAAGAACACAAGAAAAAAAAGACACATTTAGATAAGACGGGGCTTCCTCACACACACACACACCCTGGGGTAAGATTTAGACCTCCTTTGATTGAAAGGGGTAGATACTAGAGAAGTTTCCAGGTGCTACAGACCATGTTAGGAAGATGCCTCTGAGAGTTAAAGGCCATTGGATATCCCACCTGGCACTGCAGTAACAATCAGTAAGGGGACATAGGAACCAGAAAGAGAAAACCCTTTCTCACTGTCATTCTATTTCCCCCTATATAGAGAGAGAAAGCTTAACATGCCACCTTTCCAGTGAGATGCTTATCAGTGTGCTACCTTCAGTATTGCAAAAATGGGAGAAAGAACTGGGTTTGCAGTGAGGAATGATAAATATTTATAATGGCACAAGAATTATATTGAAAATTATTTCCCCCTAAATTCTGATTATAGAGATAAATTTGCTGTAATAACAGGTGGAAATTGAGGCCTGAGATAGGCAAACTGCATCTCTGGGCCAGACCCCCATTTTTGCTCATTAGAACACAACTGTGCCCATTTTTTAATGTATTGTGTATGCCTATTTTCAAGCTACTGTGGTATAGTTGAGCAGTTGCAACAGAGATCGTATGGCTTACCAGACTTAAAACTAGTTATTTTCCCTTTAGAGGGAACTAAGTTGACTCCCACCTACGCATACCCTATAAAGTACAGAAATTAAATTTTAATCAATATTTGTACTTTCACAGATTGGCGCTGTTCCACTGGCTGCTTTGGGAGCTCCTACTCTTGATCCTGCCCTTGCTGCGCTTGGGCTTCCTGGAGCAAACTTGAATTCTCAGGTATAATTTAATACCCTTCAACTTTGAGTTGATTCTTATAATTGAACAATTTATTTTGTTTTACTTTCTGTTACCATATATTTCAAGAGCAGGTGATAAATGATTGCTGTGGTCTGGGGTTTTTTATATACATACAATCTAGTTTAAAAAAGATGTAAAAGGTCAGTACGTTATTAGCTCTTTACACATTAAAGAATTGCTCATTTTATATGGTTCAAAGTAGAGAATATTTTCACAGGGATTTAGCACATCATCAATATGTTACGGAGCCAGAGTAAATTGTCATGAAAGGATGACAAGATAGGTGTATAATTTGTTTTCCTATCATTTACTCACTGGGAATTTTGTTTTCTCTCATTGTAATTTGGCTAAAGTTTTTTTGGAAATTTTTTAGTTATATTGACTAAGCACTGTGAGTTTTGTTTTACATGTTTCTTGAAAGCGTTATTTTCCCTCAGAAAGTCTTAAAAGAGGTAATTTTGTAAAATCTACATTGTTTGGCTTTATCTTTAATTTGCTAAAGTGCTTCTGGATATCTGATACTATAGCCACCAGTGTCACCTGTTTGTTTCTTTTTTTAATGTGGCTACTAGAAAATAATATAAGACGCCCTTTAGATGTCATTGTATTTTCTGTTGGTCATCAGTGTGCCAATGTTACTTTTTTTTTAGGTTTGTCAGATTGTCCTAGAACATTTGCAACATCCTTAAAAAATAAAATGACAGTCATTATTGCTTCATGTATTCTCACTGTTCTTATATTTTTATTTTTACAGTCTCTTGCTGCAGATCAGTTGCTGAAGCTTATGAGTACTGTTGATCCCAAGTAAGGACTTTTTCTCTTTCCATTGATGATACATAGTATGTGTAGAGAACAGTTATTTTTTAGATAACTGAAAAGAAAGTTTTTGTTTTCTAGAAACAAGGAGAAAAATCTGGTGGTAAGTCTCATATATAGAGGGTTTTGTTTAGTGTATTTTGAATCTTTCAAAATAATTGGAAATAGTTTATAACAAAATAACAGGGAAAGAAAGTAACATTTTTAGTTGGTTTATTCATTTAATATATACGTGTTGCCTGACCTGTGGTCGTGCAATAGATAAAGCATTGACCTGTAATGCTCAGGTCCCCAGTTCAAAACCCCAGACTTGCCCAGTCAAAGCACACAAGAAACAACTACTGTGAGTTAATGCTTCCTGCTCCTTCTCTCCCACCACCTTCTCTCTCTCTCTAGTCTCTGTTTTTTAGAGAGGAGAGAGAGAAAGGGGGAACCTACTCTAAGCTTCTACCTTTATAGCATTTATACTCTAATCAGGAAGGGAGACAGTATTTAAAAATAGTAAAGCATGTGGATCTAAGAGGAAGTACAGATTGCTATGGAAACTTACTTCAAAGAGGAAAACTTAATTTGAAGATCAGAGAAGTTAAGCCTTAGACCAGTGATGGGCAATCTTTTGAGCTTGGTGTGTGAAAATTCACCAAAAAAACCGAGCATAACTCAGGTGGTGTATCACTTTGAGAAAAACGGCCTAACCGGAAGTCCCAGAACTAGACGCTCTGTGCCAGAATTCTGTTGTTTTGGCCTACAGACCTCCGGCACAGAGTGTCTACACTACAGCAAATGTTTTATCCTCTGCTACTGCACCTGGTCGTGCAGGAGCCGGGGATGAAACATCCTTCTCGGCATGCAGCCCCATACTTCTCTGGTATGTGGCCGCATGCTGCGTGTCATCGAAAATGGCTATGTGTGTAAGTGCTGACACATAGGTTCGCCATCACAGCCCTAGGGAATAAATAGGAATTAGGAGACAGAAGTAAGAGAAACACAGTCCTAGAGTGAAGGAGTGTCATATGGCACATAACGGCCAGCATCTTTTAGTTCTCTTGCTGCTGTAATTATTACATTTTTACTTGATACGTATTAAAAAATCAGTTATTTTATTTGGTAATTTCTTAGTATCTTAAATTTGAACTGAATGCTTTTGTCTTTGGTGAAAATCACTCTATATAAGTGGTAAGATATGGGCAGAGGAAGGACAGAATTATTTCACTATAGTAGTTAGTGGGCTTTTTTTTTTTTCCTTAAAAATTATCAGGTAAAATCCAAGCATATATCTGTCAGCCAGCTTATAAAATAAAATATCAGGAAAATTGATATTTCTTGTGTACCCATTTATGTTTACATTTCCCTCTCTCCTTAAATATAACTTTTGTCCTAAATTTGGTGTCTTTTCTCACATGTAAACCCTTAAAGGTGCATCTTTACCCTTTCCAATCAGGGATTTTATGAGTAACTTTTATGTGCCATTGGCCTCTGCCTCAGTTTCTTCCCATCCACAAACTTAAAATAATGCTCTTGCCCAACAAAATTATGATATAAATGTTTTTAAATCATATGAAAGAAGGTTTTATTAATCTAAGATCTTTATTATCATCATATTTCCATGTACTGGCATTTCTCAAAATATGTTTATAGGAAGGTAGTGGGTGTTCAGCACAGTTAAATAGGCATTTTTCTTATTTCAGATATCTTGAATCTTAAAATGCAAATGCCATTTTAATATTCAAAAGGGTAGTATGCTGTGTATAGTTTTACTAAAATAATGGAATCCTTTTTTTTTTTTTCAGGAATGTCTTACTAAAATGTTATATGAAACAAATTTATTCGAAATGATTTTGTGCATTTTAAAATATTGCTGGTCTCAGTTCTTGTTTCTGTTTCAGGTTGAATCATGTAGCTGCTGGTCTTGTTTCACCAAGTCTGAAATCAGATACCTCTAGTAAAGAGATAGAGGAAGCCATGAAGAGAGTACGAGAAGCACAGTCCCTAATTTCTGCTGCCATAGAACCAGGTAAGATATGTTTATGTACTTGTGTTGAATCTTACACTACATGATTGTTGGCAAAATGACTATTGCATAAGTTTGGAAATTTGTTGACTTGATACTCTAACCATATTTTAATTTTCCAAATTCTGATAAAAGATCATGTAGTGGAGTTATTTTTCAGAAGGGATCTAGAGGGGTGGGTTGGGGTTGTCATGCAGAAATACTTGAAATATCTGAAGACATTTAGTTGCTTCGCTGGTACCAAATGTGTCTGCTGGGCAGAGGTTTGGGGATGTTATGAAATATTCCTCAGCATTCAGGACAGGCACCACCCCTGCTTCCCCAACAAAATTGATCCATTCCAACATGTTGATAGTGCCTAGGAATATCTAATACTTGCCATGATATTTTGGTTGTTTTTAATCATTTATGATTGCTTATGTAGAGCTAGCCCAATTGATTTTAGTATTTATTTAGACCTGGAGAAGATGCTTCTGTTTATGCCATTTGTTTTAAAAAAGCAAATACTTTATTTTTTGCAGATTACTTTTTGTGAGGGAATAATAGGTGTTTATCCTATTGTCTGCCTGTATTTATTTCAGTCTTTGGTCCTGGATTATTTTTCCCCCATTAAATGAAGTTTTGTTTATTTTTCACTGCTGTTTCGTAGTGAATGGGAAGATTCTTAGTAAGTATTATATTTGGAAAATATTGGATAAATTAATACCAAGTGCTTTATGTGCATTATTTGACAAAATATTAATTAGATCAATACTACATCTCAAACAGTAGGAGCTTCTAGATACACAATTGATCTCTGACTCCAAAGCTAGAGCACCATGATGTAACTTTTCATTGCAAACATAACTGGAATGACTTAAAGTAGTTTATGAATATTTTCCAAGTTTTTTCTTAATAATGACATTAACAGTAAATTGAATTTTATGAATGAAATGATCTGAATGTGAAAAAAGAACTCATTCTCACTTTGATGATTGTCCCATAAATTCAGTGGTTTTATTTCTGTTAGGTCCTATGTAAAAAATAATTTCTTATGTGTTAACAACTAAGAAATGGAACAAAGCGTTCTAGATTTATCTCCTACACTTACACAATTGATTCACAATTGAAAATTGGTGAGGAAGAGGAAAAACAGATTAAGAAGAGAGTTAGCTTCAACCACTTTAACATAGACATTATTAATTTAGCAAGGGAACATAGAGCTAAGTGGTAAAGAAAGAACATTTTGGTGGACCAAGATTTTAACCCTTTTAGTAATGAGTTTTTTTCATGCTCGCTGACCCCCCAGGAGTAAGGTTTTTTTTCAAAAAATGATATTAATTCCAATTATAGTTTTATTAACTTAAAATTATGTTTGTTTGATAATCAATTTATGGAAACAAGAAGAGCATATATTTGCATGCATATATATATATATATATATATATATATATATATATATATATATTCTTTTGTATTTTTCTGAAGCGAGAAGCGGGGAGGCAGAGAGACTGACTCCCGCATGCACCTGACTGAGACCCACTCGGCATGCCCACTAGGGGGCAATGAGCCTTGGCTGCGGGAGTGGAACAGAGAGATAGAAAAGAGAAGGGGAAGGGTGGAGAAGCAAATTGGCACTTCTATGTGCCCTGGCCAGGAATTGAACCTGAGACATCCACACGCTGGGCTGACGCTCTACCACTGAGCCAACTGGCTGGGGCCTGTTTGCCTTTTTTTAGTGTTGCCTTACACATTTTTAAAATAAATCGATCATACTCTGGATTGTCAGGAGGCACAAGGATGTACATGAACGTTTGTACTACTCAAAGGTTAAAGTGTCCATTTACTATTAAGTTAAACATTTATGTATAGTTAAGTGCTGGTTAGGGATATGTAATTAATACATAAACATGTAAAAAATTAAAGTTTTAATCTTGGTGAAATGTAGTTATTTTGAGAAAGTAGAACCTAACAGTGTAATAAGGGACTCCTTATTTATAAACCTTCTAAAGGGAGAAAGAGAATTTTCCATAGTATTTTATGAATAACACTTGACAGCATCCTCAGTCTGGAAATGAAATTTCCCATTTGGCTAGCTAAAAATTAGAAGTTTAATTTTAATTTAGATCTACCAAAGCCCTAGGAAATTTGTATTACTTCAGTAAGCTTCAACATTTTGATTGTAAAATGATCACTTGTAACATTTAAGGATTACATGTAAAAGCTGTAATTAGATAAATTCTTACATTAATTCCTCTGTAGGAATAATCTATTTGACATTTTAAAATCTAGATTTCTTTTCTTTCAAATCCAGATAAAAAAGAAGAAAAACGAAGGCACTCAAGATCAAGATCACGCTCCAGGAGGAGGAGAACTCCTTCATCTTCTAGGCACAGGTTAGATTGACTGCTCTTGGTATTGAGTTGTACTGTAGACAAAGACAATTTCTTTGTGTCACATCCTTCTTAATTTGCTCTTTGCTCACCTAGCAACTCCTGGTTAAAGTGTGTTTTAGTAACCATTGCTGTTAGCAGTTTTTGAATAAGTATTCACGCATATATAAAAGGAGAAATGGTATAAATAGATGATTAAGGCCTGGTTGAGTGGGTCAGTGGCTAAAGCATCATTCCAGTAGAATGGAGAGTTGATGTCTCTCTCTCTCTCTCTCTCTCTCTCTCTCTCTCTTTTCCTCTCTCTCCCTCTCTCTCTTTTCCTCTCTCTCCCTCTCCCTCTTGCTCCCTCTCTCTGCCTTTATCCCCCTCTCTGCCTTTATCCCCCTCCCTCCGCCTCCCTCTTCCTCCTTTGCACTGTCTCCCTCAAATCAATGAAAATAATTTTTAAATAGATAAAATTATATTATTGATGATTTAAAACCCAAAAATATCCAGGGATAGGAGAAAGGTGCTTGGACTTAAGCATTGAATTGAGTTAGTACTGTGGAAGGAACTGTACCTGAAATTTTTTACTTGGGTTCTAGCTTTTTACTAGACTTCTAAGACTTAAGTTGGAAGATCATCATGCAACCTGCAGAGGACTACTCTAATACATGAGTATTTATTTGCAAGTGACATAACTTGCTAGTCTTTTGAGATTTTTTTTTAAATTGCTGGATAAACTAAGTGATAGTATAATTTTTTTTATCCTGCCTAGAGTAAGACTAAATAAGTTTATTTTCTTTTCCATGTGACATCCCTGTATAAATTTGTAAGGTTCCCAAGACCAGTGGCTCTCAAACTTGCTAGTATTAGGACCTCGTTTTACTTAATAGAAATTATGAGAACCCCAAAGAGTTTTGTTTATGTTGGTTATAGCTGTTAATGTAGGCCATATTAAAATTTAAAACTGCCATTTAAAAATGATAGTAAATCCATTCATAGTAACACAACTTTGAAATTTTAAAAAAGGAGTAATTTTGCTTTACTTTTTTTTTGCAAATTTCATTAATGTTTATAATCTAGACATACTTATTGCAATGTATTTTGGTTAGTATAGAGAGGAAATCTGGCTTCACACAAACATAGTTAGAAAAGGGAAAGTTATTTTGTGGTCTTTTCAGATAAATTGTAGCTAATGGTCTTGGATAGAACACAAAAACTTTACTAGTGATACTTTCTCAAAAGATAGTTGCAATAGAAAATCTGAAACTATAAAGGAATTTTTTATAACCTGTTACATTAAAATCTATTATTGATCTTCCTTACACTTAGAATGGATCTTTTTCTCAAACATTCTTTTGTAAAATTGTTTGTTGTTAGTTTGAAAAATAATTGATTGATCGCTTTATGTAAGTTTTGAACTGTTGACATATTTTGTTACACAACACAAAAAATGACATCTGGTGTCACCACCACAAATCTCATGAGAAAATTATGTAAACTCACAATGGTGGGTTCAAGTTTTCTAAAATTTTCTCTTGAAAACTCAGATTTTTCATTGGTAACAAATTGAATTGTTTTCCTTGACATGATAGTCTTCATTCATTTTTCAAGAAAATGGCTTCCAAATACCCAATTCTGAGCAATCATATATTATCAGTTCTTTGAAGTAAAGGTGATATTTCATGGTAAAAGCTGGTTAAGCTCAAAACTCAATCCCACAAGTGCCTCCCTTGATATAACCCGGCACATTTAATAAATATCAGAAGTGATGTATCCATACTTCCTATTTTATTGTGCAGAAATCTAGAAGACTAGATTTAATATTTATCAATTTATCAAAGACATCTCTTGTGAAAATAGTGTTTTAGGGAATTTTAAATTTCTTATACTGCATATGCTTTCTACAAATGCCAGTGAAGAATACAGTGACCACTAGAGCATTTCACTTACCTTGGTTTGTGCTGAAAAGATGCCAGCACTTTTAGCCCATTGATTGCTTCTCCTATGTGCTATGCTATGGGAGGATGCTCTCTATCCATGGGGCTGCTGACCAGGGCCCTACACCACAATGCTTTTGCATCTTTCATGCAAATGTCAACACAGTGAAAAAGGCAAATATGTTACTTTGAAAATAATTTTGATCTTTTGGACCCCATGACATTTCTTGCCCAGTATCTTCCTCTACTCACCTGCTGTAGTAAAGTACTATAGACCGAATGGCTTATAAACAACAAAGCTTTATTTGTCACAGTTCTGGAGGCTTAGAAGTCCAAGATCAAGGTGCTAGGAAATTTGGTGTCTGGTGAGGACCTACTTGTTCATAGGGGCCATCATTTTGCTGTGTCCTCACAAATAATAGGCATAGGGTCTCCGAGATCTCTTTCAAAAGGACATTACTCCTGTTCATTTGAGCATCACCCTCTTGACCTCATCACTTACCAAAAACCCCACCTTAACAATATCACATTGAGGTTTCTCATAAGAATTTTGAGAGGGCCTAACCAGGCGATGGATATAGCATTGGACTGGGATGTAGAGAACCAGGTTTGAAACCCCAAGGTCACTGGCTTGAGTGCAGGCTCATCTGGCTTGAGCACAGGCTCACCAGCTTCAGCACGAGGTTGCTGACTTGAGCGTGGAATCGTAGACATGACTCAATGGTCACTGGCTTGAGCAAGGGGTCACTCAGTCTGCTGTAGCCCCCCAGTCAAGGCACATATGAGAAAGCAATCAGTGAACAACTAAGGTGCTGCAGCAAAGAATTAATCCTTCTTATCTCTCTCCTTTTCTGTTTGTCCCTATCTCTCTCTCTCTCTCTCTCTCTCTCTCTGTGTGTGTGTCTCACAAAAAAAAAACAAAAGTTTTGGGAGGGACACAGACATTCAGTCCATAGCAGAATATTAACATTGTTGTCCTGATTTTTGTTTCTTGTTACCTACCTTCCCCCAAACTGACTCATTCTTAAAGATGTCTATCAAAAACCCAAATCAGGATTATGTCAGAACTCTGTTAAATCTTGAGAAGTTCCCTGTTGCCTTAATAAGGTGGTACATAAAACCTCAAAGTGGCATTCAGAGTATTTTACTGTTCAACCTAGTTTTTCTTTCCATACCTGTCATTTACCACTCCAAAACAGTTCATCACACTACTAGTTGCTTGAACATAATTGTTTTCTTTATGCTTTCAAGTTTTTGCTCAAGATGTTTCTTTCTGCCTAACACTCTTTCTCATAATTAAACCAAAGAACTCCATTTTCATTTAAAAAAAAAAACTCCTTTTTCTTTGTTCAAAGTACAGGTAATATTTCACTCTTATGTGAAGTGTTGGCACTACTTAGAATCCTAATCTTCCTGGTCATTGCTCTTGTGACTCAATTTTTAGCACTTAAGAAGAACGTATGTCTTCTGTATATAATAATACCAAATACACCCTAGAACTGTCAAGTTTTAATTACTTGATGTGACTAGTGGGAAATAACAGCGAAACACTTCTTTTCCTGAACAAAGTGTTTTTGGATATAAAATTCAAAATTACTGTAAGCATTTTTACTTACATATATGCTGATCTTTATTTTTTTAATTTTTAAAAGCTCATGTAAACTAGTTCATTAAAGTGTCTCTGGCCTGACCTGTGGTGGCGCAGTGGATAAAGCGTCGACCTGGAACCCTGAGGCCGCCAGTTCAAAACCCTGCACTGATCTGGTCAAGGCACATAGGGGAGTTGATGCTTCCAGCTCCTCCCCCCTTTCTCTCTTTCTCTCTCTCTCTGTGTGTCTCCTCTCTAAAATGAATAAAATAAAAATAAATTAAAGTGTCTCTGTAGCACATTATTCTTGAAAAAGAACTGTTCAAGATATTATAGTAAATAGGTTGATGCAATACCTCTACTTAATTGACTTTTAAAAACTTTATTACTAATCACTTTCTTTAGAAAGAAACTGGTAAAAATGACCTTATGGGGTTTTTTTCTGCATCTGTATTTTTTCGATACACATTCAAAGGCAAGAAAAACATGTGATTCAGCTTAGCTAAAATTATTGTTGACTTAAATTTATCTTAATGCAAAAATTCTCAAAAGATTAGTAGTTATGAATTCTAATAACAATTTTTGTTGTTCAGCATATTTTTTAACTTAAGAAATTGTTGATCATGATATTTTATAGGGTCAATATTTCATTAAAAATAAGTACCTTTTAAGTTAAGCACTATAGTAACTTCATAAGGGTACAGTGGTTGATGAGATAGATACATATACCTCCTGTCCTTATGGAACTTACAAAAAGGTAGATCAACATTACATGAAAATTTCCTAGGGTATAGACATGTTGTTATAAAGGGGAAATTATTTTGGCCCTGGCCAGTTAACTTAGCAGTAGAGTGGCGGCCCAGCATGTGGAAGTCCCTGGTTTAATTCCCCATCAGGGCACACAGGAGAAACACTCATCTGCTTCTCCACCCTTCCCCCTTTCCTGCCTCTGTCTCTCTCCTTTCCTGCACCCAAGGATCCATGGACTCTGTCTGCCTCAGGCGCTAGAATGGCTCCAGCTGCAACGGAGCAAGGCCCCAGATGGGTAGAGCATTGCCCCCACGTGGGCATGCCGGATAGATCCCAGTCGGGCACATGCGAGAGAGTCTGTCTGACTGCTTCACTGCTTCTAACTTGGGAAAAATACAAAAATAAAATTGTTTTAGTTAATAGTTACATATATGGTCTAAAATAAGAGGTGATTAAAATAATTTACTGGACTTGATGAGATCCTAGTGACTGGTTTTGAAACAGCTGTTTTTAGAGAGTGGTGGCAACAAATTTTGTTAGCATATCATTAAAAGAACAAAGAGGGTCAATATTTAGTGTACATGCCTATATTAAGGCCAGAGTGTTGTAATTCCATTTAAATTACAGCTATTCTGTAATGTG
Organism: Rhynchonycteris naso; assembly: GCA_037038555.1. NCBI lineage: Eukaryota > Metazoa > Chordata > Mammalia > Chiroptera > Emballonuridae > Rhynchonycteris > Rhynchonycteris naso. Next base: position 178,268,041 of record CM072997.1, on the reverse strand, counting down.
CTTTTTTTTCCTTGTAGTTTTACCCTGAAAGATGCTAAATAAGAAATGCCCTCAGTTTTTAACTGGCTTATAAATGAGATTAATGCCGTTTATAAAATGTCTGACCTCTGGCACCTTGAGAAAGTGAAGGCAAAGTTATAAACTATATATGGGTTTTTAACAAAGGTTAAATGGTCACTAGAAGTTAAATGATCAAAGATTGCAATTTGTGTTTAATCTTAAAATAGAAGAGAATAAAATATAGGAAGGAGAATCAGTGACACATCAAAGGGTTAGCTGCACTTAAATTCAGGAAGAAATGGAAAGTATCTAGAAAAGAAGAAGTATAAGATTGAGGAGAGGAATGGGGGAAGAGGGTACAGAGAGAAACATTTGTTATATAACAGGAAAGAAATGATCATGTACAAACTGAGGGAAAAAATGAGAATAAGAGGCAGTTTGTACTGAATTGTATAAATCTGTATAAGGCCTGCAGTGCTCTTAAATTGTAAATTAAGGGAGTGGGCTATATTTCAGAGAACAACAATTAGAAATTGTACAAGGCAACTCTAAGTGGTTTCTATTTATAAAACGGAATAATGTTATAGACTTTTTAGGATTAAATGAGTTAAGTGTTTGTAAAGCATGTAGAGTAGCATATGTAATTGATAATTGATAGATTTAACCTGCAATAGTGAGGAATCAAATAAGAAATAACATGCCCACCTGACCTGTGGTGGCGCAGTTGATAAAGCGGAGGTTGGTTCAAAGCTCCAGGCTTGCCTGGTCAAGGTACATACACAAAGAACTACTACAAGTTGATGCTTCCCACTCCTCTTCCACCTTCTCCTTTCTCTGCTCTCCCTCTTTCTTTTCTCCTTTCTCCTCCTCCTCTTTCTCTTTTCTCCCTCTTCTCCCTCTCTTCCTCTCTCTTTTTTCTCCTCTCTCCTCTCTTCTCTCTTTAGAATCAATAAATAAAATCTTTAAAAAAGAAGAAAGAAAGATGACGTGCTAAAATACAGACTATATGGAAGGTAATGCATATTGTGGGGGTGTTTTTTGGTCTTGTTATTTTTCCTCAATATCAGTGATATAATTTCAGTGGGCATAGGCCTAGCATGACAGCTTGAACAATAGGTATTACATATTTCTATGGTATCAAAGGTATTTATTATGTGGACTAAATAAATAGTAGCAGTATGAGCAGGCAGCAGTGCAGTGGATAGAGCATTGGCCTGGGATGCTGGGGACTGAGGTTCGAAACTCCAAGGTTGCCGGATCGAGCACTGGGTCTCCGACTTGAGCATGGGATCATAGACATGACCCTGACCCCATGGTTGCTGGCTTGAACCTAAAGGTCACTGGTTTAGCTAGAGCCCCCATTCAAAGTACATATGAGAAAGCAATCAGTGAACAAGTAAGGTGTCACAAGTGTGAGTTGGTGTTTCTCATCTGGCTCCCTTCCTGTCTGTCATATCTATCTATCTAATCTCTCTCTCTTGCTAAAAAAGGTAACAACTGCCAGGAAATTACCTCCACTTATTGATGGTTAGCCCATATACCTGATGAGTCTTATCTGCTGCTAAATAAAGCTGTCACAAGCAGAACTAGTCTTTTTACATTTATGTATGTGTATTGTCTTCTTTTTATTAGGCGATCAAGAAGCAGATCAAGAAGGAGATCACATTCTAAGTCAAGGAGTAGGCGACGATCCAAAAGTCCAAGACGAAGAAGATCTCATTCCAGAGAGAGAGGTAGAAGGTCAAGGAGCACATCAAAAACCAGGTATAGCCTGACCAGGTTGTGGTGCAGTAGATAGAGCATTGGACTGGGACTCGGTGGACCCAGGTTTGATACTCCAAGGTCGCCAGCTTGAGCGTGGGGTCTCTGGCTTGAGCAAGGGTCACTCACTCTGCTGTAGCCCCTAGATCGAGGCACATATGAGAAAGCATCAGTGAACAACTAAAGAATCTCAACAAAGAATTGGTGCTTCTCATCTCTCTCCCTTTCTGTCTGTCTATCCTCTCTGTCTCTGTCAAAAAAAATCATAATTAAAAAAAAAAAGGCACAGCCTGACCTGTGGTGGCACAGTGGATAAAGCGTCGACCTGGGAACACTGAGGTCGCCAGTTCAAAACCCTGCACTGGTCTGGTCAAGGCACATATGGGAGTTGATGCTTCCAGCTCCTCCCCCCTTTCTCTCTCTCTCACACTCTGTGTCTCCTCTCTAAAATGAATAAAATAAAAAGAAATTTTAAAAAAAATCAGTTCCCCCAGGTGGTCATGGACTAAAAAAAAAAAAAGGCACAATAGACTAGTAACACTGGGTGGGGAGACAAATTTTAGAGTTCCCAAGACCCCAGATATTGTGCTATTTAGTGACGAAAGATCTGCTAATGGGAGATAGAGCTAGACAAGAGGAGAAATTCAAGTTTGGTGAGGCCAACATTTGTTTTCTTGTTTTCTTTGTAAACGTGAGGTTTCTACTTAGAGCTGAAGACCTGGATGTGATTTCTTTCTCATAGAAATCCTTAGCTGTCCTACTACCTTCCTTCACTTTCTCCTTTCCACTCAGCCACCACTGAAGACTTATTGCCACCAGCCATTCCTTAGCTTGTGCCAAAGAGTTTATGACAGACAACCATGTTTTAATTTATCTTTATATACTTTGTCATTAACCCTTAAACTGTTTATTAAGATATACTATATGCTAGAGATTGAGTCATGCTTAGAGTCTCTGGTCCCATGATTTGGGGACCAGTAGAGAGTTGAAGTGAACATTTATTTTTAAAATATATATGTATCCTGACGTTTTATTTCTACGTAAGTGTGCATTCAGTAATCGGTCTTTTCCATTTAAGGTGAAACCTTTTAAATTAGTAAGCCTGGTCTTACATAACATACATCAAATCATTGTTTTCATTTGAACCACCACCTTTAAAGTAGTACGGGAACTGTCCTTTGAAAAGTGCCTTGTTTTATTTTTTTTCTATAAATTGTTATCACACAATTTTATAATACTTAAAATTTTTTTATCAACTGTCCTTTATCTCTTTCTAAAATATTTGCCTTATTTTTAGAAGCGGTTCTTAATATTTTCATCCATTTATGTATTTATTATGTAATTAAAATAAAGGACAATGGAACCAAGAACATTTTCTTCTTGGTAAACATATAACTTAACTGGGAACATAAGTTCTGGGATAGCTTTGCTGTGTGTTCATCCTGTAACGAGGCTTTTCATCAAGTTTTACAGAGTGGGTCATCTCTTAATTCAAACAATCTTGCTTAGAAAGAGGAATTAGGCATTTCTTTTCTCAAGAAATTTTCTTTAAACTAGAAAAAAGGTGAATGTACACAGGAAGGGCCATTGTTAGTGATGTTGAAAGAGGCTCAATTGAGAAGTGACAAGTATGAACTTGAGATAGATTTTTTTCATTGAATTTATTGATATGATATTGGCTAATAAAATTATTTAGGTTTTAAGTCTATCATTCTATAATACATTTTCTGTTTATTGTATTGTGTGTTCACCACCCCAAGTCAAGTGTCAAAGGAGACTTAAGATAGATTTGACTGAACCCAGTGTGAGGGACATAGTTTCAGTTAGAGAATATTATTTGTGGAGTTAGCTTGAATTCATGAAATGGCAGGTATTTGGGTGTGAGAAGACCAGGAAATGAGGTCAGAAACTGTAAGGAGACAGACCAAATACAGCAGACTAGGAGAGTCAATTGAAAAGTGATGAACTAGGAAGCTGATATTTTTAAGTTTCTATTTTGGAAAGATTTTTGATAAGAGGGTATAGGATAAATTAGTGGAAAACGTGACCCGACTCCTTAAGGGATGATTACAGCGATCATAAAGACTTGAATAGAAAGGGCAACTGATGAAGAAGGGTAGCCAAAGACGGGAGAGGAGGGGAGGGGAGTGTAGAACAACAAAAGAGATACTTAAATCTCTAAAATTACATAACAGTTCGGGATGGGAATGCGTATGTGTGGCAGTAAGGAATTTTTCATAAACAAATACATTGATTACCCTTTGCCCAGTGTCTTTGGGAGAATGGTGATCTTAGGGGTAGAATGCTGTGGAGAATAAAAGTCAGTTTACCAAAATCTGTAGGAAAATTCAAGATTGAGATGTGATTGTGGTACCAGTCGATCTTGATGTGGTAGTTCTTTCAGTAGCACTGAGTGTCCCAGAATATGTAGCAACAGAAGAAAAGGAAGGAAGTTGGCTTGGTCCATGATAGTCGTTTAACATGAGGTGTGTGCTTTAGAAGAAAATTAATAATTTACTTTGGTGATGCATTACAGGTTTTGGCCTGATGGCATATAGAGCCATGGTGGGTTTGGAAATAGAGAAATCCATTGAAAGAGAAAGGACTATTGAAGAATCTAGAGACAGTTATTAAAAGTTTTTGTAGGTATGCCAGACATATCTTCTCACCACTGTTTACTTTTTCTCTATTGGAGAGAAGTTTTATGTAGAAAACCAGGAAAATGGGATTTTTTTTTAAAGTATTGTTTTTACCACAAATGATACCACTTGAATTCTATTTCTCTACAGTATCTATTAAAATAATGTCATGCTAGCTGAAAGTTCTAATGCATTCATAAATTGTGTTCATTTATTAGAGACAAAAAGAAAGAGGACAAAGAAAAGAAACGTTCCAAAACACCACCAAAAAGTTACAGCACAGCTAGAAGGTCCAGAAGTGCAAGCAGGTAAGGCTTTAGGAATTCTTGGCATTTTTTTAAACTTTGTTTGCAAGGATATCCGTAGACTGTGAACATTAAATGTTTCCCAGTACATACAGGGGTGGGCAAAGGCAGGTTTGCGGTTGTACAGAGTTTATTCTTGTATTATTATTTATTATATTATTTTCTATATGAACAATTGTAAACCTACTTTTACCCACCCCTGCATGTACTTGAATGTTGACAGGTTTTAAATGCAAGTTGTGAAGAATAACCTGAAGTTCATCTTTCTTTTCATTTAATACTTATGGTGTAGTGTATGATTGAAATAACATGGAATTCAACAGAGATCAGGTTTTGAGGTTGCTCTATGCATTTTACATCCCAATTATTACAATAAATTTATTTATTATAGCAAATCATATTTAAAATGTCCACATTTGAATTTTTTTAATTTAAAAAAACTTTACCCCGTATATAGTAGTTCATTGATAAAATAATGGGAAGCAATGCAGGTTCCAAATTGGATTGTTCTTAGACTTGTAATTCGTTAACCTACCATAGTGGGAAAATTCAGTTTTCACACTTAACATTGGAATTTATATGAAATTAGTGCTAGCCATACTTAATTCCATTTTCTTCCAGTCTAGTTTGCACATTTAGCTGCATTGTTTGTTTTCTTAATTATTAAATTATAGGAAGCTAACTCTATATAAAAAATTAATTCAAAATGGATGAAAGACCTAAATGTAAAACTAAAAATCTCTTGAAAGAAAACATGAACCTGACCAGGTGGTGGTGCAGTGGATAGAACGTTGGACTGGGATGCAGAAGACCCAGGTTCGAGACCCCGAGTTCACCAGCTTGAGCGCAGGCTCATCTGGCTTGAGCAAAGCTCACCAGCTTGAGCCCAAGGTCACTGGCTCCAGCAAGGGGTAACTCGGTCTGCTGAAAGTGCGCGGTCAAGGCACATATGAGAAAGCAATCAATGAACAACTAAGGTGTCACAATGAAAAACTAATGATTGATATTTCTCATCTCCCTCCGTTGCTGTCTGTTCCTATCTATCCCTCTCTCTGACTCTCTCTGTCCCTGTAAAAAACAAAAAGAAAACATGAAAGTAAGTTTTCATAACCTTGAATTTGGTAGTGATTTTGTAGGAAGGACAGCAAAAGCATTAGAAACAACAGATAAATATAAATTGAAGCTCATCGAAATTGAAACCTTTTGTGTTTCAAAGAATACTGTTAAGAAAGAAAACACAGAGTGTTAGAAAATAACTGTGTCTGAAAAGGGACTTGTATCTAACATGAAGAACTGTTACAAAAAAAACCTGTTACACCTCAGTCAGAAAGACAACCCAATTTAAAAATGGCCAAAGATTCTGAATTGACTATTCTCCAAAAACATGTCTGGTAAACATGAAAAGATGGGTGACTGTCATCAGGGAAATGCAAATCAAAACCACTCACACCTACTAAGATGGTTGTAATCAAAAAGAGATAACTAAAGTGGGCTTGGATGTGGAGCACTTGGGACTCTGTATTCTGTGTATTGCTGACGTGAATGCAAAATGGTGCACTTCAGAAAAGTGTGGCAGTTCCTTACAAAGGGAAACAAAAGAGTTTTTTGAAACAGCAATTTTACTTCTATGGATATGCCCAAGGGAAACGAAGACATTCCCCACAGAACTTTGTACACTGGTTTTCATAGCATTATTCAGTCACCAGAAAGCCCAGATGTCCGCTAAGTAGTACGAGTAAACAAAATGGTGTCTATCTGTACATTGGAGTGTCCCACAGTAAAAAAGATCCAGCTGCTGGTATATATTACAGTATGGATGAACCTTGGAAACTTGCCAGATGAAAGAAGTCAGTAACAAAGACCCATAAATTATATGGTTCCATTTATGTAAAATGTCCAGAATAGGTAAATCAATTACAACAGAAAGTAGGTGTCAGGCTGAGGAATATTTTCATGCAAGATAAACACATTCCTCGCCTGAGCCGTGGGGTCTTGGCTCCAGGACTCCGTGCATGTACCAAACTCCAGGGGAGCTCAAGTCCCCTATTAAATGGCGGGAGCAATGTGTACAATTGGCCCTCTGCAGGTTGGGAGGGCTATTTAGAAAAGAAAATGAAAGCAGGTGTAAGAGCTCAAGAAAATGCCCAACTAGGTCTGAGGGAGGTGGCAAAAGGGAATAAAAGATGGCATGTGCAACATGTATTTTTCTACTTTACTAACTACAGGCTTTTCTATTTTTTCATTTTGCTTTATTTAATGTACTTATTCATAAGTACCTTACCCTGCTTGATTATTGGATCACTATAAGTTTTTATTGAATACCTATTTGCAGTTGTGCTACAGTCTGTCAAGGGGCACAGAAATATAAAATCTCTCTTTCCCCCAAGGGAATTTGGAGTATCAGTTACACAAAGCAGTAGCAAAAACTGTGGGATATATGGTTCTGACAAACTCAATAAATACTTGATGAATGAAAAGTTGTGAGGAATGTTTCCAGTGCAGGTGGGGGAGCAGGGCTGTCACACAGGTTGTAAAGGTTTAAAAAATAAAAAAAGCTTTTATAGCAACTACACAACTGAAGTATAGGGGTTTGTGTGCCTAAGTTCTATAACGGTCATCTTGCAGGTCCTAACAACAAGATTAGTAGCAGAAGCAGACAATACGGGTCTGGAAGAGGCCACAATTTTCAGAGGATACACTGTACATCTTAGACACCAATTGCTCAAATCAGGGTTGGGCAGAAATAGTTTGTTAGAGTATAGGGAACCATTGTTACCTCTGTGTGACCATTACCTCTAGTTCTCAAATGCTTTAAGAGTATTTTTTTTTTATTCTATTTTATTAGCACCTGTCTTACTTACCAGAACATATGATCCCATACCCCTTCTGGATACTGGTGTGTGAATCTAAAACTGATTTCTTAAATATTTTACTTAAGACAGATTTTATCTCTTGAATTAGAACTTTTGTTAATCAGTCTTTTCCTCGAGTTGAACACTTCTGATATCATGATGATGTAAGTCTTTAAGAAGAATTGCTGGAGCCTGACCAGGTAGTGGCACAGTAGATAGAGCGTTGGCCTTGGGACGCTTACGACACAGGTTTGAAACCCCATGGTCACTGACTTGGCTGGAGCCCTCCCCACCCCGCCCCCGCCCCAGTCAAGGCACATGTGAGAAAACAATCAACAGCTAAGGTGCTGCAACAAATAGTTGATGCTTCTCTTTCCCTCCCTCCACCCCTCAAGACAAGAAGAATGGCAGGAAATTAGGGTTTTCTTGAGGACATTTAAGGAAAGCACAATGTTTGAAAAAGACTTGTGGTTTGGCCCTAGCCAGTTAGCTCAGTCAGTTAAGAGGATCCATCCTGAAACAAGGTTGCAGGTTCGATCCCTAATCAGTGCACACAAGGGAAGCAACCAGTGAATGCATAACTGAGTGGAACAATGCAATGCTTCCCTTCCTCTGCCCCTCTCTCTCTCTCCCTTCCTCACTATCTTCCTAAAAGTCAATAAAAATTAAGCCCTGGCCAGATAGCACGATTGGTTGGAGCATGGAGGTTGCCTGTTCGATTCCCCAGTCAGGGCACATACAGGAGTGTCTCGATGTTCCTGTCTTCCTCTCTTTCCCTCCCCCTTCCTCCCTCTCTCCCTCCCTCCCTCCCTCCTTTCCTCTCCCTCTCTCCTTCCCTCCCTCCTTCTCCCTCTCTCCCTCCCTCCCTCTTTCCCTCTCAAAATAAAGACTTGTGATTTATTATTAGATTCTTCAGCTCAAAATGGTATTTAAAAATGGGTATTTGAGTATCAGAGTCCTGCTGTCAGGGTCCATAATGGAGCTCCATCACAGACACATCTTCTGCGATGTGTCTGTATTTTAAGTCTAGTTTGTACATTTGTGGTTCTAGAGAGAGACGGCGGCGACGAAGCAGGAGTGGCACAAGATCTCCTAAAAAGCCTAGGTCTCCAAAAAGAAAATTGTCTCGCTCACCATCCCCTAGGAGGTAAGAATGTTAATGATTTAGGTCTATGCTGTTTTTCAGAAACTTCTTTGAGTGTGCTTTTATTTTCCTTTTATGGCTTGAGACTGTTATAATAAACACTTTTGAGGATTGAGTGTTTTAGATCTATAACCGAATTAGTCTTCTTGCCTCTATTGCTGTACACAGCTTGTACCCAGTGTTTTGATAGTGGGTCTTTGACACCCTCTATCACGGGCACTTGGGTCAGGCTCAGCAGCTAAAGTTGAAACTTACCAGTGTCCTTCTGGGTGAAGCTCGAGTGTGTCTTCTAAACTGCAGCATCTTTTCTTGAAAACATTTTACTGTTATCCTAGGCATAAAAAGGAGAAGAAGAAAGATAAAGACAAAGAAAGAGGCAGAGATGAAAGAGAACGATCAACAAGCAAGAAGAAGAAAAGTAAAGATAAGGAAAAGGATCGGGAAAGGAAGTCAGAGAGTGATAAAGATGTAAAAGTATGTTTACAGACTAATTTATTTTGGTACTTTGGGTGGTACTAGTACCTGTAAGGAGTGATTTTTCTGTGAAGACGTTTACTTTTATTATTCTCCTTGGCAAAGCAGGTTACACGGGATTACGATGAAGAGGAACAGGGGTATGACAGCGAGAAAGAGAAAAAGGAGGAGAAGAAACCAACAGAACCAGGCTCCCCTAAAACAAAAGAATGTTCTGTGGAAAAGGGAACTGCTGATTCACTAAGAGAATCCAAAGTGAATGGGGATGATCATCATGAAGAAGACATGGATATGAGCGACTGAGGGTGGCCTCTCTGGAGCCCACTGTGTACATGCATCAGTGTCATTCCTTTGTGTGATTCCTTAATGCTGTAGTTGTTCATCTCAAACCTTGGTGTATACAGCTCTGTTATAAATGGTTATAAAGCTCCTGATGTTGATACTATTTACATCCAAAAGCTTTTAAGAAATGATTCATGGGTAACCAGTTCTTGACATGGTGAGATCTGATTGAGGAATGTAACCAAGCAGTTTTACTATTCAGGTGCTGCTTCATGACAAAAATGAAAAGCTGCATGCATCTACAGCAGGCATGGATTGTTTATGTTGTATGACCTCCTTTATTAAGTAAGTTCACTTATAGTATTTCTAGAATTTGATTCATTGCCGTAATAGAGCCATGTAGGGAATGCACTGATTGCATGTTAATTGTGGCAGGAATATCCTAAATGTCATTAAAATCCTCCAACATGATGGATCTACTTATGATCTTGTTTGTTGACATTGACAAATTAACATTCTATAGTTACATCTGGAAATAAGCATTTGAAATAGATAATCCTTTAAGCCTTGTGGCTGAATTTTTGTGGCTTTTGTTTAACTTTGAAAGGTTATATATGCACTAACCTTTTTTGATGGCTGCTTAGGCTTTAATTACAGAAACAAGATTTCAAATGAAACTGTCTTTGGCAGTGAGTAAATAGCATATTTTGAAGTAGAGTTGTATACTTTTTCATAAGGTGTTTGGGAATTTTTTTTCCTGAAATAATTTATTCCACACCTACATCAGTGAAAGCTATTTGCCTATCCTGAGTCCATCTGTAAAAGAAAGTTGTCTTTTGTCCTGATTTCCAATTTTCCACTTTTATTAATTTGTTTTAATCTAAGTGTTGGAAAAGAGGGTAGTGCATTTTAAATTGATCTTCATATGCTTTTAAAGACAAATGTATTTGATAATGTACTTTTTATTTGATCTCAAGTTGTATAAAACCTATAAATTTGTGTTACTGTTACTGCAGTAGTAATCTTATGGCCACAGTGATTCCATGTTAAATGCAAAGTAGTTGCTGTTTTCTTAGTTACAGGAGTTTCAAGCTTCACTTTTGTGCAGTAAAAACAAAAGTAGGCTATACAGTCTGTGCCATGTTGATGTACAGTTTCTGAAATTGTTTTACAAGACTTTGATAATAAAACCCTTAAACCTATGTTATGTTCCTATAAAACTGTATTTGTATTTATTTACAAGTTGTTGAATGTATGACATTTACCTCATTCATTTTCCAAATCAAGTTCTTTCCCTTTTCAATCTACATATTTACATGATGAAATCCATCACTGATTAGTTGCCATCAGAATTGTACAAGGTGGTTTAATTTCTACCTAAAGCAGTCCCTTAGTATAAATTTCTCATATTTTGGGTATAGGGATTGGGTTGAGTAAAGCAATGAATGAACTTTAGGATAAATAAATGATCCCACCTATATCTAGTAAATTTATATTTTCAGTGAAATATTTGCCTTTCCTGGAATAGTATAGAAACTGTCAATGGTATGTATCTATTGTACAATACTAAATAGTATATTTATTCATTTATGAAATGAGTAGTATTAGAGTGGGATTAAGGGAAAAATGAGACTTGTAATTAGAGCTTTTATCCAAGTTTGATCATAATTTTTTTAACTTATAATTGAAATGCCATATAGGAAAGCAGCATTGTTTTTACAGTTTGTAGTAACTTTTTAAAGATTTTATCAAAAGGAATTTTGTCTGTAGTTGAGGTTCTAGTATTGATCCTAATAATCACTTGATTTTAAAAGAGTTGAATGCAAATGACGTTTGCTTAAACTTAAAACTTAGTAGAAAAAGGTTGAACCATATGACGCCATTTTTGTAAATCAAAGCAAGTAAAATATTGGCAGTTTCACCTGGTTAAATCTAATTTTACTCAGTCTTGTTTCCTCACTTGTAATCTCTGAATGCAAATATACTTAATTTTTCTAAAGGGATTAAGAAATAATTTGGTTTTAAAGTAGTGCCACCGATTTAAGATGCTACAATGAAGGAAATCATACTTGGGATATTTTTCAGTGAACATTTATGCACAATGGTAGGGTTACACAGGGACACAAGCTTTTAATAAACAGATAACCAGTTGAAATCAATCAAGTGAACACTGCCTCCATACAGTTCTGTTCTGTAGTAGTACGTAATTAAAAATAAAAGTGGTTTTGTTAGAAAAAATGTTTGTCCTATTTATTTGCTTAAATTCTTCAGGAGGTGAATGAAAGGTAGTGACCGAGTCCAGTCATGAGTTTGTTCCATTTACAGGTGGAGCGACCTGTGTTACATTCATTTTCCTAATTATAAATAAAGCAGAGTGTTGCCCTTCTTTCAATGTTGCTGATTGTTGGGGTGGTGGGGAATGCACACTTTCCTTTGTTGCCTGGGTCATACAGCTAAGACTGAGAAAGTTATGTTGCCTTTTTCATTTTTGTGAAGATGGGTTTTGGATTACTGCATAAACTTCCTGGTAGTGATTACAGCATATGTGGAAAGTGGATAAATGTCAAGTACTTAGAACAAACATGGCTTCTACTAAAACAGTACAAGTTAATTTTACCTGAAGTTTCACCTTAACAGCCGAATTAAATTCTAGTGTGGGTATCATAAACTGCACCAGCCAATTTTTCCTCTTGCAAACTCCACTGTCTTTAGTTGGGCACTAGCACTAGATTAAGTAGGGTCCATGGTGTTTGAAGGTTGATAGACATCTTTATGTTTTTGTTTTTTTTTTACAGGAACAGAGAGAGAGAGGGATAGATAGGGACAGACAGACAGGAACAGAGAGAGGTGAGAAGCATCAATCATTAGTTTTTCATTGCCATTGCAACACCTTAGTTGTTCATTGATTGCTTTCTCACATGTGCCTTGACCGCAGGCCTTGAGCAGACCGAGCCACCGCTTGCTGGAGCTAGTGACCCTGGGTCCAAGCTGGCGAGCTTTTGCTCAAGCCAGATGGGCCCGCGCTCAAGCTGGCGAGCTCGGGGTCTCGAACCCAGGTCTTCCACATACCAGTCTGACACTCTATCCACTGCGCCACCGCCTGGTCAGGCGATAGACATCTTTTAAAGCAATTGACATTGGTTCCTCTTGTCTCATGTTTACAGGATCTACATATTTCATTCCTGTGCTATCTATGTTTCTCCAAGTACATCTAGTTGTGCTTACTTGGATTAAATATGGATGTAATTGAAATGTTACTATTACTTCTAAGAGCATCCAGACTGTTTAGTCCTAAGGCTTTATTAGCAGTAGTTTCTAAAGGAGACTAATTCTGGAGTTGTAGATTTTTGAGTCTGTTTTACTACTAATTTTAATGTTGCCATTTTCATTGTATGTTAAATTTGTGTAGAAATTCTTTAGCAAAATAATTCACATGTGAACCATACTAATTCTCCTGTGGGAATATTAATATACTATTAGCAATCAAATAATTCACAGAGTAAACTTTTTAATGATAAACTTACAGAAATAATTGGGGAAGTGACATGTTTCTTCTTTTCAAAACAATCTCACTTTGTAAAGATTAGTTTTCAAGTACAGTATCACTAAATTAGTGATATTAAAATTAGTATGATGTCCTTTTCTAAAAGCTAGTTAGCTAAATAAAGTATGATGATCTGTGCATAAGATTGAAGGTCTAAACCAGGGGTGCTCAATACATCGATCACGATCTACTGGTCGATCACGAAGGAAGTGTGGGTAGATCGCATGACATTAAAAAGACATTTGTCTTTTGATTGGCATACAGGGTAGCCAATCTGATGTCTGAACTTCTGACACCCTACACATGCGCATTAAACCGCGCTCACTTGTTCAGTTACATTGCTGCATAGTTAGCCTTCAATTTATTTAAACTAAATACAACAAAGGGTATAAAAATGAGTGCCGTAGCTGGTCCGAGTCAGAAGCTTAAAACCTAACACTTTCATAGAGAATGGGAGGGGATTTTTTTCACTATGTCATATGCTAAGTGTGATTGCCTCATCTGTCTGTGTGCCATTGCTATTCTAAAGAAGGGAAATGTGGAGCAGCTTTTTCGGACTATTCATAAAAACTATGACATTGACTTTCCTCCGAAAAGAGAGCTGAGAAGGAGAAAGGTGAAAGAAGAATACACAATATTAAATAGTAATAATAGTAACTTAAATAATGATAATATAGAATAAATAAATTTGTTTTGCATTTTTATTGTAGGTAGATCATTTTGACTTGGTCATCTTATAAATAGCTCGCAAGCTGAAAAAGTGTGGGCACCCCTGGTCTAGACTCTAGTGTCATCAAAAATGTTAAAATTTGTTTCCATAATACCAAGTTTTGGAAGACAAGCATGTATATTAAGAACATTTTTCTTAACCAGCATTCAATCAAAGGAGCAGCACAAAACAATCTGTTACAGGGATTTGACTTTAACTATTGTAACTGGTTAAGTAGTCTGCTGTTTCCAGTCTCGGCCTGATACTGGAGAGTGAAGTCTTGCAGGCAGTTGGGAAGGGAGGGTGGATAGTTGGAGGGGTGAGAATAAGGTGAAACCGTAAGCACAAGCTGGGAACCCTCAAGGATGCTTTGAAACTCGGGTCCGGTCTTGTTGCTTCTGACCTGGGTGGCATGGACAGGCTAAACACAGGTACTGGACCGTAAGTGAGAAACTGACAGGAGGAAGGGAAGTACCTGCAGTCCCGTCCCGGCTTCTGCCACATCTCCAAGGGGCCAGCAGATAAACCACAATGAGTATAAGCTACAAAATGGCTTCTTCACTGCTCTCCAAAACTCCTACAATATCCTTTAAAGCATCCAGCCAAATCATGTTCAGCCACCTTTAGTGATCAAGGGTGCTATGGGAGCTACAGGTTAGTGGTGGGCATTTTTTTGTTTATTATTACAAAGATTTTATATTTAAGCGTAGTCATTTTCACCTGCAAAACGATGAAATTCAGGAATGATTGCCAAACTACCTTTCTTTAAAACCCTTAAGAGAGGCCTGCCCTATGGCGGCACAGTGGATAAAGCCTCGACCTAGAACACTAAGGTCACCGGTTCAGCCCTGGGCTGCCCTGGTCGAGGTACATATGGGAGTTCATGCTTCCTGCTCCTCCCCTTTCTCTCTCCCTCTCTAAAATAATAAAATACAATAAAACCCTTAAGAGGTCCTAACCAGTGGCTCATTAGATAGAGCATCGACCCAGTGTATGGAAATCTCAGGTTCGATCCCCAGTTAGGGCACAAAAGAGAAGCGACCATCTGCTTCTCTCCCCCTTCTTCTCCCCATTCTCTCCCTCTTCCCTCCCACAGCCAATGGCTCGATTGGTTCAAGCTTCAGCCCCAGGCACTAAGATAGCTGGGATGTTTGGACCAAGGGTGTCAGCCTCAGGTGCTAAAATAGCTTGGTACTCAAGCATCGGCCCCAGATGGGTTGCTGACTGGATCCTGGTAGGGTGCAAATGGGAGTCCATTTCTCCTCTCACTTAAAAAAAGAAAACCCTTAGGAAAATTTGTTTAGGTAGCAAAACAGGTGCTGTAGCAAAAGTGAAATTATAACTGAACCATAGGTTCCATTATGACTAAAACTGCTAGCTTATAATTTTAGTTCATCACTAGGTATTATAGAGGGTCAAATAACATTAAAAAAAAATGCAGTATTGAGATGACATTTTGGATGGTGACCTAAGATACTATTCCTCAGATTTCTGACATAAAATGATTTACAAAAGTAGTTTTTGCTAACTCATAATATACAAATGATGGCCTTTTACCTACTTTAGTTTTGCTATCTATGCCAGTGGTGTAATACTGCCTCTGTTCATCTATCTCTGGGGCAAGTTTCACTGTCTTAAAGTTTCCAGTTGCCAAATACTCAATATAGGTAAGGATACATTTTATTTAGAAAACATCATTCAGATATATTTTGCTGGAGTTAAGAGCAGAGGTATACTGATTCTCATATTCAGCAATAATTCTCAATTTTAAAGGCAGGATTTCAAATTTGCCTAGATTTTTTTTTTCTTTCCCAGAGAGGAGACAGATTCCTACATGCACCCTGACCAAGATCCACCCAGCAAGCCCACTAGGCGCCAATGCTCTGCTTATCTGAGGCATTGCCCCATTGCTCGGAAACAGCGCTTCTTAGCACGGGGGGGGGGGGGGGGGGGGGGCAATTTGTTCCAATTAAGCCAGGGCTTCAGGAATGGAAGGTGGAGGGTGGAGGGAGAGTAGCGAGAGGGGGAGGGGTGGAGAAGCAGATAGGCGCTTCTTCTATGCCCTGACTGGAAATCAAACCTGGGACTTCCACACGCCAGGCCGACACTCTGCCACTGAGCCAACCCGCCAAGGACTCACCTAGTTTTCTACTATAACTTTCCCAACCATGCACCCTACAAATAAAAAGTAACCGAAATGAGAAAAAAAATCCCTTAATTCAGTCTGAAAATATTCCAACCCCTTTTTTGTGTCCTTCAAACAGGATCACTGCTTTAGACTTAGTAAAAAAAATAGGGAGAAGGGGTCACTAATGATCATTATTCACTACATTCCCCCAGTGTGAATTATAAACTGAACATAAATAACACTATAGAAAACCCATTTCTAGCCTGACCAGGCAGTGGCGCAGTGGATAGAGTGTCGGTCTGGAATGTGGAAGACCCAAGTTCGAGACCCCGAGCTCGCCAGCTTGAGCGTGGGCCCATCTGGCTTGAGCAAAAAGCTCCTCAGCTTGGATCCAAGGTCGCTGGCTCCAGCAAGGGGTGGCTCGGTCTGCTGAAGGCCCGCAGTCAAGGCACATGTGAGAAAGCAATCAATGAACAACTAAGGTGTTGCAACAGCAACAAAAAACTAATGATTGATGCTTCTCACCTCTCTCTGTTCCTGTCTGTCTGTCCCTATCTATCCCCCCCCCTCTCTCTCTGTCCCTGTAAAAAATAAAAAATTTCTATTAGTTTGAATGATCAATACCAGTTTTCAGTAGAAACTAAATTGTTTTCAGCTTGTCAGCTATAAGATTCTCTGAAATGTTCATTTCCAAACCATTGTATGTTCCTAGACTCAAAATAATCAGAGTATGCTTTATTCTTCCTTTTTACAAAGTCTGACAATTCCCTATGAATACCTACAGACAGAAGCAAATTGTCTCTAGGAAATCATTTAACACTAGTGGCAGGAATATTGAGCATTTTATTATTATTATTATTTAGAGGTAGGAGGCAAAGAGATAAACTCCCGCCAAGTGCCCCGACTGGGGTCCACCTAGCAAGCCCACTAGGGGGCAATGTTCTGCCCATCTGGGGCTGCTTGCTCTGATGCTCCAACTAGCTATTTCAGTGCCTGAGGCAACAGCATGAGGCCATCCTCAGCACCCAACAATTTGAGCTATGGCTGTGGGAGGGGAGGAAAAGGGGGGGGGGTGAAGGAGAGAAAAAGAGAAAGGGAGAGAGAAAAGGAGAGACGGAGAGGGAGGAGGAGGAGGAGTGGAGAAATCGATGGGTGCTTCTTCTGTGTGCCCTGACCAGGAATTGAACCCGAATGTCCACATGCCAGGTCGATGCTGTATCGCTGAGCCAACCAGCCAGAACCAGAGCATTTTAAAATAGCCATTTATGTGACAATTTATAGTCCCCAAGTTTAAACTCTTTCTTTAGTCACATATGGAAGGCATATAGAATTTTATGGACCTACTTTACAAAATTTAGATTTTTGTGTAGGATTATTAAATTATAAAGTGTTTGATTTACTAGAAATACAGCATATATCTTCATTCACTGACTGAATTAAAAGGCACATTTTGAAAAATCTAATGTGGAAAGTTTATTTGCATTAATACCTCCTTGTTTTTACCATGATAAGATATACTGACATTTCCTTATCCTTTGTGATCAAATAAAAGATATTTGGAATGGATCATCTCTTTCTACTATCCTTTGTTTTAATTATTTTATTTTAAAGAGGAGAGAGAGAATGGGGGTGGGGTGGGGGGCAGGAAGCATCAACTCCCGTATTTGCCTTGACCAGGCAAACCCAGGGTTTTGAACTGACAACCTCAGTGTTCCAGATCAACACTTTATCCACTGCGCTACCATAGGTCAGGCTCTTTCTACTATTCTTTCTGAAAGACAAAGGTAGGAGTTAAAAACAAAACCCAAGTGCAAAAATTTTCAGTAGTATTCCTACCTCCAGTGTACCCCAGCAAAATATTCACAGCTTTTAGAAAATTGATCATTTCCAAGTTGCAATTTACCACATTTTTCCCCACTAAGTTGTCCACACAACTATAGTATATTCCTGAAATCTATAGTATATTCCTGAAGGTATATTATATTCCCACAAAGTCAGGGAGCCTAAAAACCAACAGTGATAAAGCCATTCAGTGTCTCAAACCTCACATGATAACTGACAGGATCATTTAGTCTCTAATCATTTTTAACTATAAGTGTTCCCAAAATAACTGGGATCAATTTATATGCAACACACCTCATCTGGGTTTACCAACTCTTTACACAAAATTCAACAGACCCACATCAGGTAGAAATTGGTCTCTGAATTTTTAGCTATGATTATTTTTCTTCATTATAAAATGTATTTAATAAAATCTCAACATATGTAAGGTAATATGTTATCAGTATGGAAGATGCAGCTTTAAAGATGTTTATTATAAAAATCTTATGATTGATGCTTTGGATTTGTGAATAATCATCTCTTCAATAAAGGTTTCTAAACTCATTCAAATTATTTAAAATCCTGAAAAAAGTTTAAAACTACTGGTCACTCTAAAAATACCTGACAGATGCGTTCTGACATATTTATCAGGATACATTTTAAAAACATCTCGAGCTAACCTCTTTAATACAACATAACATATTATGACTGTTATACATTATTCTCCCTAATTTATTTTCATTCTTGGACCATCCAACCATCCTGGAATAAACATGAAAAATTGTAAGTGCATAAATGAGTAATGCATGACTTGAACATTTTGAAGATAATTAAAACCAATAAATATTTTCTCATGACTTAAAAAAATAAACAGTAGGAATTAGCAATTTTGTGTACATTTCTGGAATCAAGTTATAGCAAATATATTGTTAACATATAAAACGTTTATACTTTACTTTGAAAACATTATATATGTAAGGATGTCCAAAATGTGAGCTGTTTTTTCAAACTGACATGAATGCATCCTTATTCCACTAAAAACAAATAAAATAATCGGAATGATGTTCACTTAATGGGAAGCAAGTTCAAAATTTGGAATTTTTTTAAAGTGCTGAAATTTGGAAGAGGATATCTTTAAGCATGCTATAGTACCCTATTATGAACACCAAAAAAAAAAAAAAAGACTTTAAAACTCAAGTTTAGGAAAAATAATCGAGGTTCTATGAAAGGACTATTAGTAACAAACATTTTCCCTTGAAGAAGGAATTCAGGTAAGAACAACGAGCACCACAATGAATTGCACGAAGGCCTAAAGGAGGTACCTTATTCCCAGCACAGTGAGCGCTCCTTCTGAAATGCAGTGCAACATCCAAATGCAATCGTTTAATGGTTACAATTTGGTTCATTCATCTACAGAAAACTGCATTCCTTTCTAGTTCATTATATTGAACAAACATTCAAATTACTGAACTATACATAAAGTTACATAGTTTACATTTTATGAAAACAAAGTTTGAAGGAATATTTATAAATGCCACCTTGAATATAAGATGACAAGTGTAAAAGGGCTTCATATCTCTTAAGACATTTCATTTATGTTAATGGTCCAGGAGTGTTTTAGATATAACTATAGATATAGATATATTTATATGCATATATATTTCAACAAGAAGTGTAAAAATTTTTAAAAACAAATCACAGCACTCATAGCTGTTTTACATAGGAAGTACTTAGGGTCATTAAGGTGTCAAACTTTTACACTATAATATGTATATTTTTAAAAAGACTGAAAATGGCACACCAGAAAACTTGCTAAATTTCTTATTTGAGGCCCACTTCATTCTATCATATTACTGATGTGTCAGTTCAATGTAATTCCCTTTTCTTCACTGAAAGCATTTGTCCCTCCTATTGCGATGCACTGTGGGAACTCTGCATTCTCTGCTTTCCTTAGTTAGATGGCATCATCTTCTGCGTCAGTTAAAGATCAGGAAAACGGCTTGGGTCTTCCTTGTAGTCATCAGGTATAGTAAAGATGGAGCCATCAAATTCATCATATCGAAACTCCTGGAAAGTCACAGTGGCTGTGATCGTAGGAAACACGGGTATATCTGGAGAAGATGATAACATTGTCAAATGAAATGTTAATGTATTTATAGACTATAAAATACTACTAGAGACATCCACTCTCCTCAAGTGTAAAAAAAAAACCGTTAGTCAAGCACCAGACCAATCTTAATGTTTATTACAAAGTGTGTGCGTTTTGCAGAAGGATTTGGTTAATGGTGAAGAAAGGAAGACACTGAAGCATCAAGAATTACATCGCCTGGCCAGTGGTGGCGCAGTGGATAGAGCGTCGGACTGGAATGCAGAAGACCCAGGTACTAGACGCCGAGCTCGCCAGCTGGAGCACAGGACCAGCTGTTGGACTCAAGGTCGCTGGCTCCAGCAAGAGGTCGGTTGGTCTGCTGAAGGCCCGTGGTCAAGGCACATGTGAGAAAGCAATCAATGAACAACTATGGTGTCACAACGGTAATGAAAAACTAATGATTGATGCTTCTCATCTCTCTCTGTTCCTGTCTGTCTGTCCCTATCTATCCCTCTCTCTGGCTCTCTATCTCTGTCCCTGTAAATAAATAAATAAATAAATAAATAAATAAATAAATAAATAAATAAATAAATAAATAAAGCACAAAACTCATTTCCCAGAATTACATTCTCAACTTTAAAAAAAAGAAAAGAAAAAAGAATTACATCAAAATCTCAAGTTCCCATTGCTTCCCAATATTAAAACTAGGATGCCAGATTCCACCAGTCTTTTTAATTTTTCTTGAGGCAAAGGGACAGTTGCATTTGCACTTTTTGCATACTGACATCTTTTCTTCAGACTATAGTGTGTGTGTGTGTGTGTGTGTGTATATATATATATATATATATATATATATATATATATATATATTAATCTGACTCTGAGCTAATTTATTTTCATTGTAACACAAAACACATGAACCCTTTTTGTTTTAAAACACTAAAAACAATTCATCATCATGTAGTTACATGAAATAAAAATAGTATCCTTAGAATTTGATTAATATGCATGCCACCAAGACTCAATATTCTTCTGAGTAAAATACATTTCTGGCTAAAATTATGAGTGAAATCTTACATTAAAAATGGCCAAATACGCCTGACCAGGTGGTGGTGCAGTGGATAGAGCATCGGACTGGGATGCAGAGGACCCAGGTTGGAGACGCTGAGGTCACGAGCTTGAGCGCAGGCCCATCTGGTTTGAGCAAAAAGCTCACCAGCTTGGACTCAAGGTCGCTGGCTCCAGCAAGGGGTTACTTGGTCTGCTGAAGGCCCGCGGCCAAGGCACATGTGAGAAAGCAATCAATGAACAACTAAGGTGTCGCAATAAAACACTGATGGTTGATGCTTATCATCTCTCTCCGTTCCTGTCTGTCTGTCCCTATCTATCCCTCTGTCTGATTCTCTCTCTGTCCTGTAAAAAAAAAAAAAAAAAAGGAGCCAAATACTTTAATCACTCTGCTTAGTTTTTATTCCTAATATGAATCATTGGAAAGAACAGAAATCATAAAAACTGGGTTCTGATTTTATCTAAACAATAAACTAAATCTTCCTTAAAACTGAATGATTTTATGAAAGCTAAGTGTGTCTAGAATAAAGGCATATAGTAAATTAAGTTGGACTGCTACAAACTTAGTATACTATGGCAGAAAGTAATATTATGATTTTAAAAACTTAAACAAAATTAACATAAAGATTACATAAAGAAATCACATAAAAATTAGTTTCCTGTTATTTCTACAGAAAAAAATCATTCATTTGTGCCTAAGTGCAGATGCTGTTCTTTCCTTTGTTTTCTTTTTCTAATTTTTATTTAGTGAGAGGAGGGGAGGCAGAGACATACTCCTGCATGCATCCCAACCAGGATCCACCTGGCAAGCCCACTAGGGGGAGGTGTTCTGCCCATCTGGGGCTGTTGTTGCATTGCAACCAGAGCCATTTTTTAGTGCCTGAAGCGGAGGCCATAAAGCCATTCTCTGAACCCGGTGCCAACTCGCTCTAATAGAAATTTGGCTGCAGGAGCGGAGAAGAGAGAGAGAGAGAAAGAAGCAAGAGGGGGAGGGGCAGAGAAGCAGATGGGCACTTCTCCTATCTGTCCTGACTGGGTATGGAATCCAGGACATCCATACACTGGGCCAACGCTCTACCACTGAGCCAACCAGCCAGGGCCGGTAGACACCGTTCTAATTCAGACAGCAGCAAAGCCCATGCCTAGCCTGTTTCTGTAAGACTTATAAGCTAAGAAAAACTTTTACATTCTTAAGTGGTTTAAACAACAGAAAACAGTAACAATTTGTGCCAATAACATGATATGAAATTTAAAATTCAGTGTCCATAAATAAAGTTCTATTGGAACACAGGATGACACTCATTTATCTACTGTCAATGGCTGCTTTATTCTCCAATCAGAGTTGGGGACTTGTGACAGAAACCAAATGGCCCACAAAGCCTAAATATTTACTATCTTTCAGAAAAAGTTTTAGTCGTTAGATATACAACTGTAGATAAGAAAAAAACATCATGCATTTAGACATTACATTCTGGTTGTGAGACAGAGATAATAAATAAACAAACATCAATTGTGAACCAGTCTTTGGTGGTAAGAGTTTTTGAATAGGGTGGTCAAAGAAAAACCTTAATAAACTGACCTTTCAGCAAAGACCAAAGATAAAAACAAACCATACTGTTGCCTATAAGAAGAAAACTCTAGGACTAAGCACAAAACCCTAAACAGAATATGGTTTATTCTGGGAACAGGGAGGAATCCAGCGTAGCTACAGCCAAGTGAGTGAGCGGAAGATTAGCAGAAGACAAGGTCAGAGGAAAAACTGACAGCCAGATCAAGAGGGGTTAAGGTCTAGGAAAAATATTTGGCTTTTGATCTAGATGAAATGGAAGGCCAGTGGATGGCTGTGGGAGACTGCAAGCTGACAAAATCCTTGCAGTTTAAGGCTTAAACTGAAGGCTAAGCTCTTTCCCACACCTCCATATTGGCTATGAAGCTGAGTATTTGTACTGGTCCTATCCCCACCTCACTTGCTTGCTTAAGTTGCTAGAAGCAATTTACATGCCCTTCCTCTCACCCTTTGTTCTGATGTTGGTTGATTTCAGTTATGCATGTGGGAGGATTCTTGTTTATGCCTAAGAGAATTCCTATTTATGACTCAGTTGTGTGACTTTGTATCAGAGATTATTTTGCATATGGCTCTGCACTATACTATAAAGCAGATCAGGGACTTTGCTCTGTTCTGGCCTGCCATCAGCTTGCAGAGATCTTCTGATCCCATACTTCTTTTCTGAGTTCATTTCTTCATTCAGCAGCATTCTCACTGAGGATGTAGACAATTTACAAGCCGCACTCATTCACGGCAGACAGCTATGAGCAGAGTAGTAATACGATCTGGCTGAAGTTTTAGCAGGTGTAATGTAGCATGACAAGAGTAAAAGGGCAGCAACCAGAGACACAAGAAGAAAATCAAGAGAGAACTCTAACAGTCATCAAAGGAAATGTGAAGAAAACCTATCATCATCCACTAGGACAGGACTCCCCCAAAACAGTCAAATCTTGGAGGGATTTAAAAAGAATAACAGAAAAGTATCTGGTGCATTTAACATTACAATAAGAACATCAATAATAAACATGGTAAACGTGGAAGAGTAAAGGATCTGCAATGAGACCTATGCTGTTTCTAGGTTGGGGCAATTACAAAAAATGTTGCTATGAATGAACATTTGCGTACAGGTTTTGTGTGGACATTGTCTTTCTTCTCTGGGATAAATGCCTAAAAATGCTAAGTTTAGTTTCTTCTTCTTCTTTTTTTTTTAACAGGGATAGAGAGAGAGTCAGAGAGAGGGATAGATAGGGACAGACAGACAGGAACGGAGAGAAGTGAGAAGCATCAATCATTAGTTTCTCGTTGCCCTTGCGACACCATAGTTGTTCATTGATTGCCCTCCCACATGTGCCTTGACCGCGGGCCTTCAGCAGACCGAAAAACCCCCTACTGGAGCCAGCGACCTTGGGTTCAAGCTGGTGAGCTTTTGCTCAAGCCAGATGGGCCCACGCTGAAGCTGGCGAGCTCGGGGTTCGAACCTAGGTCTTCCGCATCCCAGTCCAACGCTCTATCCACTGCACCACCGCCTGGTCAGGCAACGTCCATCTTTTAATTGGGGTTTTTTGGAGGTGTTAAGTTTTATGAGTTCTTTATAAGTTTTGGATATTAACCCTTTATCAAACATATCAGCAAATATCGTATTTCCCCATGTATAAGATGTACCTTAATTTGGGGGCCCAAAATTTGTAAAATACTGTATTACATAAAGTTATTGAACTCAAGTTTTATTCATCATAAAATTCATACAGCTCCTCATCACTGTCAGAACTCCCATCCATTAGCTTGTCCTCATCTGTGTCTGATGAGGAATCACTGTCTTTATATATTACCTCGTCCTCATTTTCATCTATGGCATTTGAAATGCCACAAACACTGTATAAGACACACCCAGTTTTTAGACCCCAAATTTTCTGGAAAAGAGTGTGTCTTTATACATGGGGAAATATGGTATGTGCTCCCCGTTCAGAGGGCTGTCATTTCATTTTGCTGATGGTTTCCTTTACTGTGCAGAAAGTTGTCCGTGATGTTTTCTTCTTTTTTGTCCTTTTTGGCTCAATCCCTCCATCCCCTTCCCCTAGTCCTGCTCCCCCTGAAAGCTGTCAGCCTGTTCTCTATTTTGCCTTGTTAGTTCATGAGACTTCACATGAGTGAAATCATATGGTATATGTCTTTCTCCAGGCCCAACCATACTATTACAAAGGGTAAAATTTCCTTTTTTTTCTTCTACAGCCGAGTAGTACTCCATTGTGAAAATATATCTTAGCTTTATTTATCCACTCTTCTACTGATGGACACTTGGGCTGCTTCCAGATCTTAACTATTGTAAATAATGCTACAATCAACATAGGAGTGCATATATTCTTTTGAATTAGTGTTTTAGGTTTCTTAGGATATATCCCAGAAGTCGGATCATTGGGTCAAAACGCAATTTCATTTTTAATTTTTTTGAGATAATGCCATACTGCTTTCCACTGTGGCTGTACCAATCTATATTCTCACCACCAGTATACCAGGGGTCCCTTTTCTCTACACCCTTGCCAACACTTGTTGTTTGTTGACTTACTGATGATAGCCATTCTGACAGGTGTGAGGTCATATCTCATTGTGAGGGGAGTGAAGGGGTTGAGCAAAAAAAGGACAAAAAGAAGAGAAAAAGCACATGGACATGGAAAACAGTGTGGTGATTGCTGGGGGGAGGGGGAGGAAGGTGAAGGAGAGTAGAAGGGGAATAAATGGTGATGGATGGAGACTTGGAGAGGTGACATACAATATGGTATACAGAAGATGTGTTATGGAATTGTGCATCTAAAACCTGTATAATTTTGTTAACCAGTGTCACCACAATAAATTCAATTTAAAAGAAAAATCTATTTCCAAGTATTTGGGCTATGAAAAGCAAATATTAAAGGCTAAGTTCTGGGTAGAGTGAGATTAAATGGATTATTTTATTTGATTGCTTGAATTTTAAAAGGAAAAAGACCTGAACAAGGCCAAAAGCTAAGAGGAAAAAATCAGTAGAGAAGAGAGTTGAAAGAGAAAACAAAATATCGGGAGACTGATAAAGCAAGACTTTTAAAAGAGCTGGGAATAGAACAGAGCTCCTTTACAGGGGAAGAGTTCATTCAAGCCCAGAAGTGGGACACCACTTCCACTGAGGTAAGAAACAGAGGACAGGACGGAGCATGGGACAGAAAAGTGTGTGTGGGAGAGACAGAAAGTAATGAGGAGAGATTTATTTCTGATAGTTTTTTTTTTTCGCAAGTAAGAAAGTAAAAATCATTTCCTTAGATTATGGGAGAAAATATGGCTAAGGATGGAATGGGTAAAAGAGGTTCAAGTTTGGCTTTTGAGAGTATGAAAGGAGTAAACCATATAAAAGATCATTCATAATCAGCATTTAAAAGTTCTGGCTGATTTTGAAAACATGTAATTGTCTAAAGAACAGCTTCCAGATTTTTATAATCTTCACCTTAATTGTATATTTTAGCCCAAATACAAGAACTGAAATGGTAAAAGATTAAACTCATCTGGGACTGGAGTTTTACAAGATTAGTCCAAAAGAAAGATGAAGAGACAAAAAAAGAAAAAAGATAGGTAACCAAATTCCTGATACCTTTAAATAAACAAGCAAAAGATTATCAATCTCTTGTTAAGAATGTGGTGTTGCCTGATCAGGTGGTGGCGCAGTAGACAGAGTGTCAGACTGGGACACCGAAGACCAAGGTTTGAAACCTGAAGGTTGCTGGCTTCAGCATGGGCTCACCAGCTTGAGTGCAGGGTTGCTGGCTTGAGCCCAAGGTCACTGGCTTAAGTCCAAGGTCACTGGCTTGAGCAAGAATTCACTTGCTCTGCTGTAGCCGCCCCCCACCCCCATCAAGGCACATATGAGAAAGCAATCAATGAACAACTAAAGAGACTAAGGAGCCGCAACAGAAAATTGATGTTTCTCATCTCTCTCCCTTCCTGTCTGTCTGTCCCTATCTGTCCCTCTGTCTGTGTATAAAAAAAAAAAGAATGTGGTGCTCCATCAGAGAAATGCCTACAAAGAAGCACTGCAGGATTTTATTCCTTTCCATATAATCAAAATATTTATTTTGTATAAAAATCTATAATGAGTGTGGGATCAGATTTTGGAACTTAAATAGACATGAATACGGCAAAGTTTGGAATTCTCATATGTTCAATTGCTGCCCTCTATTCTAGTTTTTCACTGTGTCTGTTAATGTACCTAGAAAGGAGTCCAATGCTTGAACTATTTTATGACTACAGAAAATTACTATGGGTCTGACCTGTGGTGTTACAGTGGATAAACCGTCTGCCTGGAATGCTGAGGTCACCAGTTCGAAACCCTAGGCATTCCCAGTCAAGGCACATGATGAGAAGTAACTGCTAGGAGATGATGATTCCTCCTCCCTCCCCCCAATCTTTTTCTCTCCTCTCTCTAAAAAATCAATAAATAAAATCAGAAAGAATGAAGGGGAGGAGAGAGGAGAGGAGAGAAAGGGGGAGGGAGCGATGAGAGGAGGGAGGGCAAGAGGGAAAGAGAGAGATGGAAGAAAGAAAGGGAGGAAGGAAGGAAAGAAAAAGGAGGGAAGGAAGGAAGGGAGGGAGAGAGAGAGAGAGAGAGAGAGAGAGAGAGAGAGAAAGAATATTACAGTTGGATTTTAAGCTTCTCCCGAAATGCTGACATAATAATCCCTACCCATTGCTCAAATATATAATTCTTGATTTCTTTAGTTTTCTAACCATTTCTTCAAGTAGACATTGGGTTCCCAGTGCTGCTTCTTAAGGGAATCTAGGGTGACTTTTTGAAAACATACTTTAAAATCTATTTTAATCCACAAAATGCTTTCCAGGTTTGGTAAAGGAGGATCAGGTTTAATTTTTAGCAATAAAAGCATAATTTCTGGGAGCATTTTGGCCTAATTATTCTGAGATGTGGTTTCAGTAACAATGAAGATAAAATGTATCTGAAGAATTATATAAGGGTTATATTTACTATATGTTTATTTTTCTCCCCCACTAGAATGTGAACACCAAAAGGGCAAAGACTTTTATGGTCTCTAATCCCTAGAAAAGCATCTGGCACCAGGCAAGCACTGATTAAATACTTGACAGCGGGCCTGACCAGGCGGTGGCGCAGTGGATAGAGCGTCGGACTGGGATACGAAAGACCCAGGTTTGAGACCCCGAGCTCACCAGCTTGAGCGCGGGTCCATCTGGCTTGAGCAAAAGCTCGCCAGCTTGGACCCAAGGTCGCTGGCTCCAGCAACGGGTTGCTCGGTCTGCTGAAGGCCCGCAGTCAAGGCACATGTGAGAAAGCAATCAATGAACAACTAAGGTGTTGCAACGGCAACGAAAAACTAATGATTGATACTTCTCACCTCTCTCTGTTTCTGTCTGTCTGTCCCTATTTATCCCTCTCTCTGACTCTGTAAAAAAAAAAAAAAAAAACTTGACAGCAGGATCAATGGATGGATGGTATTAAAGGTTCTCCTGAAGCTTATATTAATGCTAAGTCTAAGTCTAAACTCCTAAAGAACCTTTTAACAGTCTCTTCTTCCCAGTTTTCCAATACAGTTAAGAAAATAAATATATACAAAACGAGAGTTTAATATTTCTGAAGATCATTGCTTAAGATAAAATTAAGTATAAATATTTGAAAATTAAATGTATGAGTATTACTTTACCTATAAATATTAAATGTTGTGTTGATTCCAGAAGTATTCCCATTGTTCAGAAACTCTAAGTCTGCTAAAATTTGGGTTAACATCCACTCTTCCTACTTCACATTAAAAACATTATCACAGTGGCTGGACCAGGTGATAGCATAGTAGATAGTATCAGACTGGAAGGCTAAGGACCCAGATTCAAAACCCCGAGGTCACTGGCTTGAGCGTGGGATCACAAACATGATCCCAGGGTCATTGGCTTGAGCCCAAAGGTCGCAGGCTAGAGCAAGGGGTCACTGGCTCAGCTGGACCCCAACCCCGCCCCACCACCCCCCATCAAGGCACATATAAAAAAACAATCAATGGACAACTGAAGTACTGAAACTATGTGTTGAGGATCCTCATCTCTCTCCATTCCTGTCTATCTGTCCCTGCTGTCCCTCTCTCTCTCTTAAGAAAAAAAAAAAATTACACAGTGCATTGTAAGTTCATTCATACCATCTTGTATGAAGTCTTTGCTTTTCCCATACATTTAATTTAAATCAAGTAGAATTAGAACCCTCATTAAACACTTTATATATTTGATAAAAGATGAAAATCAAAGCATGTAATTACAGAAAACTTAAAATTTTAAACTACGAAATCCATTTTTCTTCAAATCATATTTCTTATTAAATGTTAGTAAATAATTCCGTATTTCTAACAGACATGGAAATGACAAGCAATTTTTCTCTTACCTAGTTTTACAGGAAAGCCTGGAGGAAGCTTCATTTGAACAAATTCTCTAAGCTTGTTAAAGTGCTTGAATGGAGCTATTACTTCCAAAACATTCAATATTCTGAAAAATGAAAGAAATGTTTTCATTTTTTCAAATGGATTCCTTTGTGCCCTTATGTTGCTTTATAACCATGAGCTTCAAACTTAGATATTATTACTAACTTATTTATTTATTTATTTTTTACAGGGACAGAGAGAGGGATAGATAATGACAGACAGGAACAGAGAGAGATGAGAAGAATCAATCATCCGTTTTTCATTGTGACACCTTAGTTCATTGATTGCTTTCTTACATGTGCCTTGACCTCGGGCCTTCAGCAGACCGAGCAACCCCTTGCTCAAGCCAGCGACCTTGGGTCCAAGCTGGTGAGCTTTTTGCTCAAGCCAGATGAACCTGTGCTCAAGCTGGCGTACTCGGGGGTCTTGACCCTGGGTCTTCCGCATCCCAGTCCAACGCTCTATCCACTGCACCACAGCCTAGTCAGGCTATTACTAACTTCTAGATATAAAGGATGAGAAAATGATATCACCTTCCACTTGAGTTTTTGGTTCTTGCTATTTTTATCACATCAGAGTTTATAACTTTTACATTTTATTGTGCAGCTATTTTTTCCATACTTGTTTGATTTTAGGACCCTATTTAAACAGATTCAAGGCTTACTTACACAAATCTTTTCCCTGAAGTTTATATATTCCTGAGTTCTTTCATTCGCTACCGTATTTAAGTGTCTAAATTTCACTGTCAATTTTCCGTGTGTGAAGGACTTTAATATGCTTAGTATTCCTTGACTTCTTGCTGATTTGATAAACGAATGTTTCTTTTTTGCATACTCAAAAAGAAACCTGGCTAGCATAAATTAGTTTATACTTTCCTCTGAAGTACAATCTCATAATGTCTCCTAGCACTCAGTATTAAACTAGTCATTACATGGCAGCTTTTCCTTTCATCTTTTGTTTGATGAATCTTTTTCATGTAGTATTATTTTTCTTTCAGAAAGGGCTCTTGGCTGCTATATTTCTTGAACTATTATTTTTTAATTACCTTCATATATATATAAATGACATCTTAGTTAGACATTCTTTATCTGCCTCAGAAATGTTAAGATGTGTAAAAATGTAAGGATAGGCTGTATTTTAACCCTCTTCTGTCTGAATGTCATTAGACTGATTTATTAAACTGGAAGTCAAATAGTTTCATCAGGATAATTACTGTTACTAGTGACTCTCATATATTTTTCTTGGAACCTAATACTGTGCTACAGATTCAGATTTCCTTAGAGAAATTTTCTTTTATATTTAAAATACTATTTTGGTTTCATTGAAGAGGATTTCTATATAAGTGGAACATCAAGGATCCCAATGTTGAACCATCTCTGTCCCCTATAAATATTGTTTCTCTAATTACTTTAACCTCTTCTTTCATTACATATACTACGAGCAATCAAAATTTAACTTTTTGCCACATCTACTCTGTTCATTATTGTTTCTAAAGTACTCATTTTGCAATAGTGCTATTTAGTGCTTCATTTATTTCCTTAGCTTCACAATTTCATTCTATTATCATCTCATCTGGAGAGATCTAGTCTACTTCATTTCATTCTTTTTGTGTTTTTCTGTAGCATTTACAAAGAATTTGTTCTTCTTTCTTTGACTCATCTTTTATTCTAGAACAGTGGTTCTTAACCTTTTTTGAGGTTAAGAACCCACCAGTTTCATATGCGCATTCACCGAACCCTTCTTTAGTGATAAATAAAATATGATTTTTTTTTTCCCAAATTCAAGACATAGGTATATGTTTTTTTACTGGTGCACAAAATGAGCCATGCATGAACATCACCTTGCTCAAAGAACAAAACCAAAGAAGTGCATGAACTCACAACAAATTACAATATTACTTTATTCTGGCCTCCGCGGCTTCTCCGAAGCCCTGAGACCGACTCATCGACCTCCTAGGGTTCGATAGAACCCAGGTTAAGAACCACTGTTCTAAAATAAGGTGACCAGACGTCCCGCTTTTGGCGGGACAGTCCCGATTTTTAACAGTTTGTCCTGTGTCTTGCGGTGTTTTAAAAAAGTCTCGATTTTTGGAAAGAATGCACGAAAAGCTAGGGAACGTTGGGAAAACGGGAAGGGAATATATAGTTTTCGGTAGGATGACTCCGCCTCGACCTGGAAGCGCCTGCACTACCTCAAGAGCTGGCTGCCCCGTGCGGGGCCCCGAAACAAAGAACTTCAGGCGGGATGTACCTGCTGGGGTGGCAGCTGTCAAGTCCCCTAACTACCCATAGGCCCACCGGCGGCACTGCTCTGCCTGCTCCAGCTCGCTCCTACAGCTCCGGCATCGGTTTTGGGACCGTGTAACCCGATCCCTCTGACTCACTCAAAATTTCCCATATAGTAATATTTCCGAAAATGACCTTTTAATGAGCTATCATTATTAAATATATTGTAAGGAAAAGGTTAAATCTTGGGCATCAGCAAAAATCACAATAGACAACAAATGGTTAGAAATATTTCATCATTTTGAAACAAACCATGTTCCATACAATAATGCACTAAAAATTGTGGAATACGCGCTGTCTTTACCAGGAACTAATGCTGTGACTGAACGCATTTTTTCTACAGTAAATAAAGTGTGGACATCAGAAAAATCACAAGTTTAGACTTTGAAAGCTATTTTATGTGTGAAATATAATTTAACAGATTCTTGTGAAAAATTTCATGACCTTTTAAACAATGACAGCAATCTACTAAAAAAAATCACTCAAATGAGAAATATGCCAAAGAATAAAATATTATACATGATTTTTTAATGTATTATTTTTGTAAATTGTACTTATGTTGAAATTTAAAAAAAATATATTACAATACTATTTTTGCATTCTATGAAATTTTTTTTTGCTCCATATAGACCAAATTTTTAATCAAGAACCCACCCCCGTCAATAGTGTCCCGTTTTACCAATTTTAAAATCTGGTCACCTTATTCTAGAAGGAATTCTTTGACTGGCTTTTACATGCTATGCTCCTTATTTTACTTTTCTTCAGGGAAATGTTTATAAATGTGTTGGGTAAACAAGTAGATATTTTAGGTTTGCTCACTTGCTCATACAGGGGCAGCACCATGTGTGTATAGTCTATGGAAGGCCCTTAGGGCAGCAGATTACAAATTGTGGACTATCTGCCTCCAGTGGGGAGGGTGATTGTTTGCTGTTGTTTGGCTAGAGAGGCAGAGAAAGAGTGATGCGAGGCTTGGGAGCCATGCTGAATCTTGTGGAGGCCTGACTCGGTAAGGCCCGGTAAGGCCGGAGTTGGGGCTTGGGAGCCCTGAGTAGAGGGAAACTGTATTCCCTGCCTGTATGCTTGTCTGCCATTACAAGACATTAATAAAGGTATGGCCCACCATTTTCTGGCTCTACAGCTTCTTTATCATCTGCCTGAATCCAATGTGAATCTGCATGGGCACGGCGGCAGCCGCTGGCCTTACAAAATGCCACATTTGTAAGTTCTAATATACCCATTTCTTCCCATACTAACATTTCTGAAATTGGGATTACTTCTCAAATTGAAAGCATCCTAAAATTAACCATATTTTTCTTCATTAGAATACAAAACTGGTGCATTTTTTGAGTCAACTGGGTCCAAGATATGATAATAATGCAGGTATGTATAAATAAATAACTCCCTTCCCATATCTTCTGGGAACTATCTTTCCAATTCCACTTCTGATAAATACATAGCTTGAGGGCTATATAGCACATTCTCCCTACTTTTCTCAAGTTTGGCTACTGGGGAATTAAAACTTATATAGATGTTGTAGAAAAAGGTAGGTTCTGCTCTTTCCTATGATAGTTTTTGTTGTTATTTTTTTTGTTTTGTTTTTAGAGAGACAGAGAGAGAGACAGGGACAGACAGAAAGGGAGAGAGATAAGAAGTTGCCTATGACAGTTTCAATGTATTAGTAGAGACTGGTAGTGGAAGGAACTATGAAGGGAAAATAGCTTGGGGCTTCAATTTATTCCCTACTTTAGTGAGAAGACTAAGTTACAGATTTGTCAGAATAAACTCTAGCTACCTACCTTCTTTTCATTCTACCCATCTCTCCAAATTGACATTTCTTTTTTCATTTTTAATTATTGATTTTAGTGAGAGAGGAAGGGGGTGAGAGAAAGATGAAACAAGAACATATCTGTTCCTGTGTGTGCCCAGACCAGGGATAGAACCGGCAACCTCTGCACTTTAGGACAATGCCCAAACCAACTGAGCTATCTAACCAGGGCATCCAAATTGAATTTTTGTTTAAAGATTTTATAGGTTTTAATTAAGCAATTCATGACTAGAGCAGTATTCCCCCTAGCACCTTAAAGTGTGCTCCAAATTGAATATTTTTTAATGAGCATCTGATTAACACAGGTTTGAGACATATCCACTACAGTTCTATTTATAATAGTGACAAACTACAGTCAAACTGTTTATCAGTAAAGGAATGATAAATAACAATATATCAATACTGTAAAATACCAAAGAAAGAAGAAAAAGACACATTCAAAAATTGCAAGATACAGTCACTTATAAAAAAGAATACTCATAG
The DNA here is from genome assembly GCA_037038555.1 of Rhynchonycteris naso. Lineage (NCBI taxonomy): Eukaryota > Metazoa > Chordata > Mammalia > Chiroptera > Emballonuridae > Rhynchonycteris > Rhynchonycteris naso. The sequence goes on along the minus strand of CM072997.1, from coordinate 178,234,640 downwards.
AACAAAATGCAAAAACATAGAAAAATATACATTATTCACCTATTGACTATTGGTAAGGGGAAAGTAAACTGTTATTTTTATTCTATAAACCTTTGTGGTATTGAGTTTTTTAATGAAATGTATGTATTTATATATTATTTTTATAATTAAAAACTATTCAAACATTAATCTGGTTAAAATAATAAAAATGTTAACATTTGTGAACTAGAAAATTTCTAGAAGAGTACATACACTATCAAAGCAATGACTATTTGCCTTTGCATTTCAAAGGCCTCAACTGAAGCACTCAGATGCAAATATTATTACAGCCTTTGGGATTTAATAGCTTCTTTCATAAACTTGTATAGTTAATAACAAACTTACGACTGAATTCCCAAGGGAAATTCTTGGCTCATGGCTATCGTGGCTTTAAATGTTTTCTTACTCTCTTTGCACACCAGTTCTCTACCAAGATGAGGAGCTCTAATACAGAAAAAATATATATTAGTCAACGTTTTCCATGTGCTATCATCTTCCTAAGAAGAATCTGTCTTCTTCCAATGACACTTAATATTTCAAATTTTCTTGCACTAGTCATAGAAAGAATTTAAAATTATGCTTAAAAATGAGATATATATAAGAAATAAGACAAGGGTAACAAAGTGTAAAAATTCAGAAGAAAATCAAAACACACTATATTTCACATTGAATATAATTCCCATAATCCCATTTAGGAACAAAGCAAAACATATAAAAAGACTTTATAAATCACTGTGTATCTTTAAAACTATTTATTCAATTCAATTTCTTCTTCTGACTCTAGTTCTCATTACTGATAAATAAGAAAAGATGTGAAGAAAAAAGAATTCTATATTGACTACAGGATACTGTAAGATGGAAACATTTTGGAGAAGTTAGAAAACTATAATAAATCTTTCAATACAAAAAATAATAATAATCATTATAACTCTCTAAGCATGGGGGTAGGTAATATTTTACTCTCCACCAAAAGAAAGTATTTTCTATAAAGGACTATCCTTTATTTCACATGGTTGGTAAAATAACTTACTGATTCATTCAAAATGTTTCGCATTCATCATTCTTTTAATCATTAATATTTGTTGAATACAAACTATGTGCTAGGTCAGGCATGGCCAACATACGGCCAGCGGGTTGAATCCGGCCCGTGTAATGGGTTTATGCAGCCCTCGATTAAATTTTTAATATTCTCAGCTACTTTAAAATCTCAGCTACTCAGAAGCGGAAGCATCTTTGATTATTGGAAAACCAGATATTTAAGAAGACAGTGATACACGGAAAAGAATTCCACGTGTGACTAATATAGGGTTAACTTCCAGTAATTGGTCGAATGAATTTGTGATACTTCTTTATTTTTTGAAAAAATTTCACTGTAAAGATTTACAACTTTTGTATTTGTACTCGATATGAACTGTTTGACATTTAGCAGTGATGTGAAACCCACATTCTTTTAGGCGGAGTTTGCCAGTGCGCACCCAAGGTCAAACAATTCGCTATTTTTGTGGTCAAGTGTGCTGAATCAATGCATATTGTCTATGCATTGTAGCATAGACAATAGCTGCAGTTGATAACTGAAAACGTGTCCAGGCTGTTTGTGAAACGAAATAATTGTTTTATTTGCGACATAACCCCTTCAAGCTCATTCTATTAATTAAATATAGTTTCGGCTGATTGCGATACAGTTTGGATATTTATACGGTATGTAATTATATTTTTATTAAAATAATATTGTATATTAAAATTTTTCCCCTCATTTAAATTTATTCATAAACAAATTACATAATAAAATTTTGTTTACTTAAACAAATCATTTTCATATTTAACATTTTTTAATTTTTATATTTTGTCCAGCCCATGAAAATAGTTTTCTTTCTAATCTGGCCCGCAGGCAAAAACTGTTGGCCACGCCTGTGCTAGGTACTCCACTGAGTACTAGTAATATAACATTAAGCAAATATCTTATGTAAGGACGCTGAGAAGTAGTCTGGCATAGGATGAAACACAGATAGGATGACAGGAGATGAGCTTGGAAAAATAAAAGTAGATAAATAGTGCATGGCCTTACACACTACTCTAAAGACTCAGGATAAAAATAGAATTATCAAAGTTCACCAGACCATATGGTGAATTTAAATAAGCAATGGCACAGGGCAATTACTCATATTACATTTACTTAGAATGATGTCCGATATGATTTTTTAGTGCATGTACATTGGCAGCAGGGATGTAAAAAGAAAGCTCTATAACTTAGTCAAAGAGTGTACAAAATTGGGTATACTACACCCTCATGCCTAATTCATATTTTTAAAGGTAAAAGAATTGCTTCAGACAAAACTACTAATAATTCTAAAACAATTTTACACCACCTAAATATTCATATGTTTTTACACATTATTCTTTTTGAAAAACAGAATACAAAACAAACCAAATATAACTAAAGTACACTTACTTTCCATTTTCTGCAGATATATATTCTTCCCATGTAATAGTGTTCTGAGGAGGAGGGGTAAGGGACTGTCTTCGAACAGGCTGCCAAAAAGGAAAAAGAAATGAGAGGGACGGGAAGAGATATAGAATCATAGGGTAAGAGACAGAGTGACAGACAGATAGAAAACATTACTTATTTTTAAAAATACAAAATAAAAATATATAATAAACAAACTACTAATGTGTTTAATCTCTTCAATATAATGCTTTAAGATTTTACTTCTGAGATAGCTCCATGGTGATTTACGGTGTATCAGTAATATTTTTTAGCAATTCTTCTCTAAATCTCAAATAAGAAGATAAGTTATCAAAGTAATAAAATCTATTCATCCAATGTTTTAATCATTTAAAATGTTCCTGGCATTATGATAGATAGTGAACATGGGAACTACAAAGAAGTACAAAAACTAATCTAACTTCAAAGAGTTTACAATTTAAAGAAAAAAAGACATACAGACATGAACAGTTAATCAGAAATATAAAATATTCTATAATTGGAAAAATTTTTTAAAAACCTTATCATTTATGATGGCATTTAATACTAATGCCTGACCAGATGGTGGTGCAGTGGAGAGAGAGCATTGGACTGGGACACAGAGGACCCAGGTTCAAAACCCCGAGGCTGCCTGCTTGAGCAAGGCTCACCAGCTTGAGCTAAAGGTCGCTGGCTTGAGCAAGGGGTTACTCACTCTGCTGTAGCCCCCCCCCCCGTCAAAGCACATATGAGAAAGCAATCAGTGAAAAACTAAGGTGCCGCCACGAAGAACTGATGCTTCTCATCTCTCTACCTTCCTGTCTGTCTCTCCCTATCTGTCTCTCTCTGTCTCTGTCACACAAAAAAATACTTATGAGGTAAATTTAGTAAGAACTGTAAAACTTATATACAAAAACACTTCTGAGAGAAACTATTTAAGATCTAAATAAATGGAGATATGTACCATGTTCACAAAACAAAAGATTAAGTATTTTTAAGATATCAATTCTTCCCACATCAATCTAGGGATTCAATAGTATCCTGATAAAAATTCTAAGAGGTAATTCAATGGAGAAAGGATAGCCCTTTCTCCACTGGTGTAGGTCAACAGGATAACCAAGGCAAAAATATAAGCCTGACTTAACCAGCACATCTTATAAAAAAGAGTTTTGTGTACTTAAACATAAAATAAAAAACAAAAGACGATTATTAGGAAAACATAGGATAAAATTTATGGGTAATGGACCTAGGCATAGAGTCCTTAGATTTGGCACAAGCCATAAAACAAAAATTGGTAAATTGTTCCTCATCAAAATTAGAACTTTTTTTTCTGCAAATTATCTGTTTAATAGGATGAAAAGATAAGCTACAGAGTGGGAAAAAATATTTGCAAAGTACATATCTGACAAGTATTTAAGAAAATATAAAAAACTGAACTCAACAATAAAAAAATCCAATCTAAAAATGGGCAAATGATATGAACAGACATATCATCAAACAGGAGATACAGATAGCAAATAAGCACATGCAAAAATGACCATTCAACATCATTAGCCATTAGGAAAATGCAATAAAACCACATGAGATAGCACTATACACTACCTTTAATGGACTGAATATCTGTGTTCCTCCAAAATTCACACACTGAAGGTCAAATACCCAATGTGATGATGTTTGGAGACAGGTACTCTGGGCAATAATTAGGCTTATATGAGGTTATAGAGTGGGGCCTCATAATGGGATTAGTGTCATTATAAGATAAGGAAGAGAACAGAGACCAGAGCATTCTACCAATGTGAGGACATAGCAAGAAGGCAGCCAACTTCAAGCTTGTAAGAAAGCCCTCAGCTGGGAAGCCCATATGACAGCACCATGATGACCTTGGGTTTCCCAGCCTCCAGAACTGTGAGAAATAAATTCCTATTGTTGAAACCACCCAGTTGGTGGTATTATTTTATGGCATTCCAAGGGGACTAAGACACTGTTGGAATGGGTAAAATAAAGAATTGTGACAATACCAAATGCCAACAAGGATGTAGAAAAACAACTGTGAGACACTGCTGTTGGAAATATAAAATGGAAAATATTTTGGCAGTTTCTTACAAAATTAAACTTTCGGCTACCAGAAAACCCAGAAACCGCATTCTTAGTTGCACTCAGACCAGATTGAGTGCAGCATCTTTTTTTTTTTTTTTTTGAGATGTGAACTCTATTAGGAAGGAAGCTCTAAGAGAACCAGAACAAGGAGAGGATTTGGGGTGAACATTCAAGAGACCCATAAAGACAGTACACAGAAGCATGGACTGTCCCTGCCCAGCCATCAGTGCAGTGGGGTACACACTACAGTAGCCTCAAGGGTCCCCTGCCCATATACCTCTAGAGCATACACTCAAGCACCTAGTTTTATGAATTTTCAAAGATATCCTTTATCCCAGAGAAATGAAGAACTGTGTTCACACAAAAATCTGTATGTGAATGTTATGGCAGCTTTATTCATAACGCCCAAAACCTGAAAACAACCGAAATGTCTTTCAACAGGTGAATGATGAAGGAAAGTATGGTACATTCATACCATAGAATGCTCCTTAGCAATAAAAGGAACAAATTACTGGTATACACAACTAGAATAAATTACCAGGGAATTAACCTGAGTGAATAAAAAAAAAATCTCAAAAGGTTAATATACAATATCCTTGAAATAACAGAATTTTAAAAATGGAAGAACAGACTAGTGGTTGCCAGGGTAAGGGACAGAGAAGAGCAAAAGGGCAGTAAATGTACTTATAAAAGAGAAACAGGAGGGTTCGTGTAGTGATGGGAATGCTCTGTATCTTGATTCTAAGTGCCAACATCCTGGTTGATGTTGATATGAGACTACATTTTTACAAGATGTCAACTGGAGGAAGCTAGGTGAATCATACATGGAATCTCTGTATTCTACATATGTGAACCTACAATCATCTCAAAATAAAAAGTTGAATAAATAAAAATCAAGCAAGCTTTAATGTAGAAATTGATTGATCTATACATTCAACACTATCCTAATTAAAATCCCACTAAGTGTTTTATCTTTCATAGAAATAAACAAGTTGATTTAAATATTCATCTAAAACTGTAAAGTTCAAGGGGCTATGATTCACATAGGAACTGTTTTCTTTGACTTCTGATTAGAAGTCAAAATCTTTTTTATAATTTATTGGGATGACATGGTTCGCCAAACCATACAGGTTTCAAGTGTACAACTCAATATAATACTATCTACATACTACATAGTGTACACTCCACCTCATTTTCCTGCCCCCATTTTCCATCCCCTTTCCCTTTGACCCCCCCTTTTTCTCTGGCTACTGCCACCTTGTTTTCTGTATCTATGTATACATATACAATTATATATATATATACTTATATATATATACATACACATACAAATATATATATTTATATATACATACACATATACAAATACATATATGTGTGTATCTGTGATATGTGTGTATATATATACACATACACACATATATATACACATATATATATACATATATATACACTTTTTTTTTTAGCTAATCCCTTAACCTTCTGACACCTGTCCAACTGTGTCTATGCCTCTGTTTCTATTTCATTCATCAGTTTATTATGTTCACTAAATTCCATATATAAGTGTGATCATATGGTATTTGTCTTTCTCTGCCTGGATTATTTCACTTGATATAATACTCCAGGTCCATCCATGCATTCACCAAAGCTAAGACTTCCTTCTTTTTTATGGCTATGTAGTCAAATTCTGTATATAAATCACAGCTTTTTAATCCACTCATCCACTGAAGAACATTTGGGCTATTTCCAGATCTTGGCTATTACAGATAACACTGCAATAAACATGGGGGTGGATATCTTCTTTTGAGTAGTGTTTCAGGATTCTTATGATATATTCCCAGAAGCAGGATAGCTGGGTCAAAAGGCAGTTCCATTTTTAATTTTTTCAGGAAACTCCACACTGTTTTCCACAGTGGCTGCACCAGACTGCTTTCCCACCAGCAGTGCAGGAGGGTTCCCTTTTCTCTACATCTTCTCCAACACTTGTTTGTTGATTTGTTAACAAGAGCCGTTCTGAGAGGTGTGAGGTGGTATCTCATTATGGTTTTAATTTGCATTTCTCTGATGATTATAGATGGTGAGCATTTTTTCATATGCCTATTAGCCATCTGAATACTCCTCTTTGGCAAAATGTCTATTCAGGTCCTTTGACCATTTTTAAATTGGAATGTTTGTCTTCCTGGTGTTGAGTTTATAAGTTCTTTATGAATTTTTATTATTGAGCACTCATCAGATGTATCGGCAAAGATGTTCTCCCATACAGTGGGTTGTTTTTTCATATTGTTGATGGTTTCTTTCACTGTGCAAAGCTTTATAGTTTGATATAGTTGCACTTATTTTTTACTTTCACTTTTCTAAGGAAATACATAGCCAAAAATAGTGCTATGGTAGATGTCTGAGATTCTGCTGCTTATGTTTGTTTTCTTCTAGGATTTTTATGGTTTCATGACTAACATTTAAGTCTTTTATTCATTTTTAGTTTATTCTTATGTAATGTATTAAGTTGGTGGTCTAGTTTCATTTTTTGCATGTACCTGTTCAATTTTCCCAACATGATTTATTGAAAAGACTCTCTTTTCTCCATTGTATACTCTTGCCTCCTTTGTCAAATATTAATTGACCATAAAAGTGTGGGTTTATTTCTGGGTTCTCTGTTCAGTTCCATTGATCTGTATGCCTGTTTTTATGCCAGTACCAGGCTGTTTTGATTACAATGGCCTTGTGGTATAGCTTGACATCAGGTGGTGTGATACCTTCCCCTATGTTCTTCATTCTCAAGACTGCTGAGGCTATTTGGGTTCTTTTTTGGTTCCATATAAATATTTGGAATATTTGTTCTATATCTGTAAAGTATACCATTAGTATTTTAATAGGAATTGTGTTGAATCTATAGATTGCTTTGGATAGTATGGACATTTTAATGATGTTAATTCATCCACTCCATGTACATGGTATATGTTTCCACTTGTTTGTATATTCTTCAATTTTTTTCAATGTCTTATAATTTTCCAAGTCTTCTTTTTTTTTAAGAGGGAGACAGGAAGGGAGAGAGATAAGCATCAACTTGTAGTTGCGTCACATTAGTTGTTCACTGGCGACTTCTCATACATGCCTTAACTGGAGGACAAAAGCTGAGCCAGTGACCCCTTGACAAGCCAGTGACTCCATGACAAGCAAGTGACCATGGGATCATCTTGATGATCATATGTTCAAGCCGGCAAACTGCACTCAAACTGGCAAGTCTATGCTCAAGCTAGATGGGCTTGTGTTCAAGCGAGTGACCTTGGGGTTTTGAACCTGGGGCTTCAGTGTTCCAGGTTTACACTATATCCACTGCATCACCACTGATCAGGTTCCAAGTACAAGTCTTTTACCTTTTCAGTTAAATTTATTCCTAGGTACTTTATTTTCTTAATGTTGTTGCAATAGTACATTTTTTCCTTAATTTTTCTTCCTAACAGTTCATTATTGGTGTACAAAAATGCCACTGATTTCTGAATATTAACTTTGTATCCTGCTACTCTGCCAAATTAATTTATTAGTTGTAGTAGTTTTTTGGTGGAGACTTTCGGGTTTTCTGTGTACAGTATCATGTCATCAGCCAATAATGTCTATTTTGCTTCTTTTCCAATTTGGATGTCTTTTATTTCTTCTTCTTGTTTAACTTCCATAGCTAGGATTTCCAGTACTATGTCAAATAAGAGTGGTGAAAGGGGACACCCTTGTCTTGTTCTTGATCTTAATGGGATTGCTTTTAGTTTTTTCCCACTGAGCATGATGTTGGCTGTAGGCTTGTCATATGTGGCCTTTATTATGTTGAGGTATGGTCCCTCTATTCCCACTTTGCTGAAAGTTTTTATGATAAATGGATGCTGGAGTATATCAAGTGTTTTTTCTGCATCTATTGATATGATCACATTATTTAAATCCTTCATTTTGTTTATGTGATTTGTCATGTTTATTGATTTGTGAATATTGGACAAGCCTTCCACCCCTGGAATAAATCCCACTTGATCATGGTATATGATCTTTTTAATGTACTAATGGATCCAATTTGCTAATCTTTCGTTCATAATTTTAGCATATATATTCATAAGGGATTTGGCCTATAGTTTTCTTCCTGTGTAGTATCTTTATCTGGTTTTAGAATTAGGATAATGCTTGCCTCGTAAAATAAGCTTGGATGTCCTCCCTCATCATGAATTTTCTAAAATAGTTTGAGAAGGATAGGTGTTAATGCTTCTTTGAATGTTTGGTAAAACTCACTTGTGAATCCATCTGGTCCAGGACTTTTGTTTGCTGGGAATTTTTTGGTAACTGTTTCAATTTCACTTGTTGTAACTGGTCTGCTTAAATTTTGATTCTTCTGCCTGACCAGGCGGTGGTGCAGTGGATAGAGCGTCGGACTGGGATGCGGAAGACCCAGGTTTGAGAGCCTGAGCTTGCCAGCTTGAGTACGGGCCCATCTGGCTTGAGCAAAAAGCTCATCAGCTTGGACCCGAGGTCACTGGTTCCAGCAAGGGGTTGCTCGGTCTGCTGAAGGCCCGTGGTCAAGGCACATGTGAGAAAGCAATCAATGAACAACTATGGTGTCACAAAGGCAACGAAAAACTAATGATTGATGCTTCTCACCTCTCTCTATTCCTGTCTGTCTATCCCTCTCTCTGACTCTCTCTCTGTCCCTGTTAAAAAAAAAAAAAAAAATTGATTCTTCCAGATTATTTTGGAAATTGTATGTTTCTAAGAATTTATCCATTTCTCCCAGGTTATCCAATATGTTGGCATATAGCTCTTCATAGTATTTTCTTAGAATTCTTTATATTTCTGTGATGTCAGTTGTCACTTCTCCTCTTTCATTTCTGATTGTTTTTATTTAGGTCCTCTCTAATTTTTTTAAATGAGTCTGGTTAGTCTCATTGATTTTTGTATTGTTTTATTAGTCTTTGTCATTTATTTCTGCTCTGATCTTTATTATTTCCTTCCTTCTACTTTATCTGGGCTTTGTTTCTTACTCTTTTTCAAGTTCTTTTAGGTACAGAATTAAATTGTTTACTTGAGATTTTTCTTGCTCCTTTAGGTATGACTGTAATGCTATAAACTACACTCTTAGGACTGCTTTTGCTGTGTCCCATAGATTTCTGGGTCGTACATTTATTTTGATTAGTTTCAAAAAAATTTTTTATTTCTTCCTTTATCTCATTGTTAGCCCACTTGTTTTAGTAATATGCTTTTAAGCTACTACGTATTTGAATGTTTTTCAGTTTTCTTTAATTGTAGCTGATTTCTAATTTCAAGCCATTGTGCTCATAGAAGAATTTGATATGACTTCAATCTTCTTAATTTAATTTAGACTTGCTTTGTGTCCTAACATGTGGTATATACTAGAAAACATACCACATACAATGAAGAGAATGTATATTCTGCTGCTTTGGCGTAAAATACCCTGAATATATCAATTAAATCAAGTTAATCTAGTGTGGCATTAAGGCCACCATTTCCTTGTTGATTTGCTGTCTGTAGGATCTATCCATTAATGTTAGTGGATGTTAAAATCCCCTATTATGACTATATCGCTGTTGATCTCCCTCTTATTTAGGTGATCTTCCACTGGGTACCTAAATGTTTAACAATGGTTATATCCTCTTGTTGGATTGCTCCTTTTACCATCATATAGTGTCCTTTTTTGTTTTAAAGAATATTTTGTCAGATGCAAGTATTGCTACCCTAGCTTTTCTTATTGTTTGTATTTGCATGAAATTTTTTTTCCATCCCTTCACTTACAGTCTGTGTGTATCTTTTGTTCTGAGGTGGTTCTTTTTTTTTTTTTTTTTTAACAGGGACAGAGAGAGAGTCAGAGGAGGGATAGGGACAGACAGACAGGAACGGAGAGAGGTGAGAAACATCAGTCATTAGTTTTTCGTTGCCGTTGCAACACCTTAGTTGTTCACTGATTGCTTTCTCACGTGTGCCTTGACCGCTGGCCTTCAGCAGACAGAGCAACCCCTTGCTCAAGCCAGCGATCTTGGGTCCAAGCTGGCGAGCTTTTGCTCAAGCCAGATGGGCCCATGCTCAAGCTGACGAGCTCGGGGTCTCGAACCTGGGTCTTCCGCATCCCAGTCCAACGCTCTATCCACTGCGCCACTGCCTGGTCTGGCCTGAGGTGGTTCTCTTGTAGACAACATATATATGTCATGTTTTCTTATCCATTCGGCTACCTATGTCTTTTGATTAAAGCATTTAATCTATTTACATTTAAGATTATTATTGATATGTATTTATTAATTGCCATTTTATTCTTTAACCCTTTCTCTTTCTTTTTTACTTTCCTTTTCTTATAGCAGACTCTTTTAACATTTCTTGCAATACTGTTTTGATGATAATTAACTCCTTTAACTTTTTATTTATTTAGTCCAGGCAACTCTTTATTTTTCCTTCAATTTTAAATGATAGCCTTGCTGGACAGAGTAGTCTTGGTTGTAGGTCCTTGTTTTTGATCACTTCGAATATATCTTGCCAATCTCTTCTGGCCTGAAGTGTTTCTGTTAAGAAATTAGCTGACAGCTTTATGGGGTCTCCTTTGTAGGTAATTAATTTCTTTTCTCTTGAAGTTTTTAGGATTCTACCTTTGTCTTCAATCTTTGACATTTTAATTATATGTCTTGTTGTGGGCTTCTTTGGGTTCATCTAGATTGGGACTCTGTGCTTACTGTTATCTTGTCCTCAAGCTTGCTGTTGATTCCTGCTAGTGTAGTCTTCACTTCACATATTGTATTCATCGTTTCTGATTGGTTCTTTTTTATGGTTTCTATGTCCTTTGTAATGCCTACTATCTCTTCATTTAAGTTCTCACTGAGACCATCCATTCTTACCCCAAGGTCCTTAAGCATCCTTATAACCATCATTTTAAACTCTGTGTCTGTTAATTTGGTTGCTTTCATTTCATTTCATTCCTTTTCTGGGATTTCTCCTGTTTCATTTGTGGCAAAATCTTAATTATTTAATCTGATTCATATTACTTTGTTCTATTATATAGTTATCTAAAATTAAATATGTCTTAATTTCAATGTGCAAAATTGTCACTTTTTAAAATGCCACTTAAAGACCTCTTTAACAACTGAACAGAATCTCTGCCCTAAAGAAAATTAAGTTGTAATACTGTTCGCTTAAATACAGATAAATCAGATTATTGGAAACAAATAGCCCATGAAATGCTATTCTGAAAGTTGTTTCCTATGCACTCATTCCAGAATGGTTTGCTGCCAAAATTAAACAAAGGTAGCAATAATTACCACCACAACAAAAATCACTTAGTAAAAATGACTCTTAATAAAATTCAAATCACAATCTAAGAGCAGAGAAATGGCCTTTTTGTCTGGTCAACAATGGGTGAGGAGAGGTAGTTTTGTCAAAAACTGAGGTCAGCATTTCTGCTCTCAATTCATTTCTGTTTCCTGAGCATACCGTGTCCTGTATCTCCTAGTGATCAACATATCAGTAAATATCAGGTGGCTTCTGAAAAATGAAGTCTGGTGAAGATCTATCCCAAAGATAAAAGAAAACTGAGGAGTATAAAAAAGATCTGGTGGGAAGAGGACAGGATAACACTAAACCAGTATGATCATCATTTTAACATTTAATAGGGATTCTTAAATATTTTACATCTTATACTTATTTAGCTGAGCTATGGTTGATTCATTCAATATATAAACTTTCTAAACATTAAAATATTTTTCCTGGAGCACACACACAGTATTACCAAGAATTAGTTGGAACCTAGAATACTATTTTAAAAAGTCTATCTCTAAAATATAATCTGGCAAAATACCAAAAGGGAGAAACTAAAACATTCAAGGAATTCAAGCCTCCTCAAGCAGCTATTACAAATGTGACTTACATTTTATACCAAAACCCAGCACCCACATATATGCATATTTATGTAACACACCCTGAAACTATTGTTTCATAAAGTATTAATAACCTATCTGTGTGTGATGTACTCTGGTTTTTCTCTATTATCTTTAATTAGACTTGAATTTTTTTTTTTTAAGAAAAGGGTAGTCACAATCCACTAAAATTGATTATGTTCTCTACTAAGAGGTCTCTATTCTATAATTTGAAAAACACTGCTTTAAAATTTAGTAAAATGTTAACATTTAAGGAATCTTGATGAAGGATATCTAAAAATTCTTTGAATTAGTACTTTTTTTGTAAGTCTAAATTGTCATGATAAAAAAACAAAATTAAGAATCTATCACTCATCTCATTAAGGAATAAGATTGCAAAGGTGGCCCTAGATGGTTAGCTCCATCAGTTAAGAGCGTTATCCCGAAAGGAAAAGGTTGCAGGTTTGATCCCCAGTCAGGGCACACACGTGAAGCAACCAATGAATGCACAACTGAGTGGAACAACAAATGAATGCTTCCCTTCTCCCTCCCCTCTCTCTCCCTTTCTCTATCTCTCTAAAAATCATTCAATAAATTAAGAAAGATTAAGACCTGGCCAGATAGCTAGGTTCATTGGAAAATCATCCCAGAACACAAAGGTTGCTGGTTGGACTCCCCGGTCAGGGCACATACAGGAGCAGCTAGATGTTCCTGTCTCACTCTCCTTGCCTCTTTTTGAAAAAATTAAAATAAATAAAATAACAAATTGCAGAGGCAATTAACATGTCTCCTAATTTCCCCTCCCTTTCCCCTACTGTCACACAATTATTTGCATACAGCATGCTTTTAACAAACCCATGCCAAATAAAATTTATGAAAAGTTATAGGCTAGAAATGGTTTCATAAAGTAAGTGGACCTTAACTTGAACCTTCAAAGCAGTTGATGAGTTCACTTGGTGAAACAAGAAAAATATATGCAAAAGGACATGTATTTTAAAAATTAAAACGAGGTTTCATGCTTATAAAATGATTTAATCTATCTTTGGTGAAGCCTCAGACCAAAAATAGACTCACACACACACACACAGGCCATATTTAAAAAAAGAAAAAAAAAAAGAGTGCCTTGGCCAGGTGATTCATTGGATAAAGTGTCGATCCAGAGCACCAAGGTCACAGGTTTGATCTCTGGTCAAGGTACAAACAAAAGCAATCAATAAGGGCTCAACTGAATGGAACTAAGTGGAACAATGAGTTGATGATTCTCTCACTCTCCATTCCCCTCTCGCTATCACCCTCCTTCAAATCAATGAAAAAAAAATTCTTTAGAAGGTATATATAGTAAATAAAACCTACAAGTATACTTATATGAACGCACTAAATGCCAGGAATAAAGTCTACTTCCTCTCTCCTTAGAATATTATAAATTAGAAATGAAAATTATACCTCAAAATTCTGTTCCATTATGTTTCCACCTTTACTCAAACTCTCCATTATGGCCTTATTTCGAAGAATATCTTCCTCACTGAGATGTTCTCTTCTTTTTCTTGACTCTAAAACAAGCCCGTTCACCAGATAAAAGTCTGCCAAAAAGTTTCCTACTCTTTCCTAAAACAAAATCAAATATGTAAAAATAATTAAAAAGTTAATTTTGCCTTAGATTAGAAAGTTTCTAAGTTATACACACACACACACACACACACACACACACACACCTGTTTTCCCATATGCACGTAACACTAGGGTATAAATAAATATTCCTTTGGGACTTGAAATAATCTAATTATCTTATGCATTCTATTAGGTTTAAAATATATATACATTTACACATTTCAAATTTGTAAAGAAAAATTTTAAGCACAAAGATATTTTGCTGTTAACCTGCAAATAAATTAAATCTAAATAAAACTATCACATAGTATTCCTTTAGAATCTACTCCCAAGTACCACACAGCCATCTGAAAACTTTATTTAGTTGAGCGTCAAACATCATGAGTACAAGGAGGGGTCAGGGATAATTACTGTTCCCATTTTATAGATAGAAAAGAAAGTGGAATAAAAAGAAATAATCTAAGTCACATAGAAATCTTTAGTACAACTAGAATTAATTACCTGTTCCAATACTCTATTCTCTAACAGGATCAAATCTCCTGCTTTCAACAGAGAGAACAACAGAGCAGCAGTCCAGCTCACCAACCAATTGTTTACATTAGGAATTGGAGATAGGAAAACTCAAGTAAATATAAGGGACATCAAGAAGACAATTATTTCCTTTCAATGAAGTCCTACTTCTATATCAACCTTTACCCTTTTAACAGACTCAACAGGTGGTCAGAGTTTAAAATGCCTTCCTTCAAAAGACATAATGGAAAACAAATTCTCATTTCCACCTGCATGCAAATCACTTGGTCTCCATCACACTACTGGTTTCTGGCAATCCTAAACTATGTGTATAGAGTTGTTTCCATTCCACCTTGCTTTTGGTGGCCTCCTTACCAGTCACCAGAAAGCAAAGCATTCTTCATCTGTTTCTACCTACAAAATGGGAACCATAAGCATTACTGACTCCCTCCTTACCTGTCAAAGATTTAAGAAGATCACCTAGACGCTGTTCAAGAGCTTTGAGCTGCTTAGCAGTAGCACTAGATGAATAGCAGCTTCAATTTTTATCTTCTTTTGAAGTGATCCCTCTAATGCTGTCCAGAGAACAGAGTACAAATAAGACTTCATGCCAGCAAATGGATTGCAGTGTAGGATCTCATAACTGAGAATCCTATAATGCTATTTGTTGCCAAATAGGCTTAGAAAAGAAAGTTGATGAGCCTAGATCTCAAAGTGAGGATTTTTCTCTGGTTGTGAAATACTCAGATGATAATTACCAGTTTTTGAAATCATATAATGAAATAGCATTTATTAAAAGTAAACCATTCCAGGGTGCAGAGGAGATGTTGAGGGGAATACGGGGGAGGGGCTATGCATTTGGGGTGACACTAGAATCTATGTAAACACAATAAATTAAAATCAATAATAAAAAAAAAGTAAACCATCCCAGAGGGAAAGTAGAAGAGAAGATGGGATCAGAGAATAGAAGGATATTAATGAAATTATATACACATAACACAGCATTACAGAGAACAGGACAGTAAATCCTGGAGCGGGGGGGGGGGGGGGGGGGGAGGGGGCATTGGAAGGACGGGGTATGGGGGGGCCGAGGGCAATAAGGGGGTTGGGGGAGATATATTCGGTGGGATACTTGAATCTATGTAAACATAAATTAAAATCATAAATAAATTTTTTAAAAAAAGTAAACCATCGTAACAATGAAAACCTCAAGTGTATAATCCCCATAATTCAGCCATTTAATTTTTTGCTATCTATAACAGCCACTGTCAAGGAATGCAAAAGAATGGTAAATGCAACAACATTCATAATGGCAGAAAACTGGACACAAATGTGTATCCATTCAACTAAATGCCCAAAAATAAGAGACAGAATAAATAAATTACAATATACTCATACTGTGGAATACTATGTAGTTGTTAAAAAGAATGAAGTAGCACTAATAAAAAAAAAGCTCTTAAGACGTGATGAGCTAACACTGCAATTACCAGTTTAAATGCTACAGAGATGTTCACCGGAAACCTGTGTATTCATTTTGGTTTTTTTTTTAGTTTTGTTTTTGTTTTTAGCGAGAGAGACAGATAGACAGACAGCAAGAGAGAGAAAGATGAGAAGCATCTACTCGTAGTCGGGGCACCTTAGTTGTTCATTGATTGCTTTCTCATATGTGCCTTGACTGGGGACTCCAGACAAGCCAGTGACCCCTTGCTCAAGCCAGCGACCTTGGGCTTTAAGCCAGTGACCTCTGGGCTCAAACCAGCAACCATGGGATATCTATGATGCCATGCTCAAGTCAGCAACTCCATGCTCAGACTGGTGAGCCCTCGCTCAAGCCGGATGAGCTCGCACTCGACCTAGCAACCTTGGGGTTTTGAACCTGGGTCCTCAGCATCCCAGGTCAACACTCTAGCCACTGTGCCACCACCTGGTCAGGCCTATGTACTCTTATTGATCAATGTCATCCCCTTAAATTTAATTTCAAAATAAAAAAAAATTTTAAAGTTAATAAAAAAGAAAAAGCTCCCAAGACATACCAAAGAGTGAGTGGGGGGAAAAGAGTTGAAAAAGATCTCTCTATATATAAATATACTCATACCTATATAGGAAGATATTTAAAGAGAGAGAAATAGCTCTCCTACTGTTTCTGTTTCTCAGACAACCCTGACTACTAATACAGGCTATTTCTGTCTTTCCAATAACAATATATTCATTTCTACTGTGTATAATACAAGATAAAAATAATTTTTAAAACCTGTAAGTCCTGGTTCTTACCTGATCTGGTTACTTCTTCTTGACTTTAAAATTTTATAAAATGCTTTTTCATGTGTCTAATTTAAAAAATTTTTAGTATGCTTTGAACATTCTTTTATTAAAAAAAAAAATTTTATTTTATTCATTTTAGAGAGGAGACACAGAGAGAGAGAGAGAGAGAGAGAGAGAGAGAGGAGGAGCTGGAAGCGTCAACTCCCATATGTGCCTTGACCAGGTCAGTGCAGGGCTTTGAACCAGCGACCTCAGTGTTCCCAGGTCGACGCTTTATCCACTGCGCCACCACAGGTCACGCTGAACATTCTTATATAATCTCTTGCTGAGAGATGAAATGGTAATTATGGGGAAATAATTTATCATTCACTAAAGGGAAACCTTCACTGAGGTTTAATTAATGACACTGTTGTACAAATGTAAGCATATTTAATTTTAGTTCTATAGAAGGGATACTGAGAAACAGAAACTGAATAACTAACTAGTGTAGAAGTCTAAAAGTGGAAAGAAAAAGGTCCATGGAAATAAATTCAAAAATGTATCACTCTTTAAAATAAAGTATATCCCTCTCTGAACTCTTCCTGAGGAATAAAGCATTAGAAATGTAATGGAACCATGTGAGGATACCATTCCTTGTATAACAAGACAGCTGACAACAAGTATCTTTCCCAACATAATTCAAATGAGCTAAACCTTCTCTCTTGGTTTCTCATAAGAATTATTTTCCAACTCTGTAACCACCCATTATAATTCCCTAGGTTGATTCAGTAAGGAGAGAATAAACTACTTGAAGACAATTCAGTAAGTTACTTCCTTCCTGGATTTCCATCACATTATTTGGGCAACATTAAAAACTAAACAATTTTTTAAGTATAAAAGTCTAGATTGTACATACTGTTTTATCTTCCCGAAAAAGCCATCCTGTTTGGGCACGTGTGAAAGAAATTGATTTGGTTGATAGAGTTGCAGAGTAAATATCACTACTCATTAAAATGTCAACCTCTTCTTCTGTTTCCATCTCTGATTCCTAGGGTGAGGGTAAAAGTTAAATATAAGAATCTAGGTTTTCAAATGTTATTAGCGTGACATATGAAAATAGCAAAATGTTATGAATTTCTAAAAAGGAAACTGATAGATTCTAAAAAATGTGAAGTGCTACTTATTCTAAAAACAATTACAGAATTTTAAACTACATATATCTAAATAAGTGAGAATTATGACTAATTATGAATCTATTAATACAGGGCACATAAAATACAGTACTCTTATACTATTACAGATATGTAATGGATTACCCATTACAGAATTGTAGAGTATGTAGAGCAATTTTAAAAGATTACTTAAAGAATTAAGTTGACAGGTCTGAGACAATGCCTTATGAAGGTTTTCTTTCTTCCAACATAAATGAATCTTACTTTAGTTCTTTATAATACAAAGACCCACCACTATCAGTTGAGACTTTCTTTTCCAATAGTTGTAAATGGAAGGAAAAATAAAAAGGAAACAGGAAGGGGGCTGAGAAAGAGGGAGGGAGGGAAGAAAAGAAAGCAGTCAGAAGGGATCTTCTCTATATTTCTTATAAAAAGAAAAGAAATCCATAAATGTCAACCTATAATTTCTAAACTTAACAAGTAGCCTTATTTCAGGTATTATACTCTGCATATTCTCCAGTGCTGGCAAATACATAAGCAATCAATCGAAAGTTTTGTGCTTGCTTCAGGGACAAAAGACTAAGTGGTCAGGTACAGAAGGGTAAGTGAGCAGGTATAGGATGAGGTTCTACTCTTTAGTAGGTCAAGGAGAGTCTATGACATTTAGGACCACACAATCTTAAGAAAAAAAAGAAAACCAAAAAACAAAAAGGAGAAATAAAGGCAGAACCAGAAAGTGGACTGGAGAATGAGAATTGTCCACAGGGTT
The DNA here is from genome assembly GCA_037038555.1 of Rhynchonycteris naso. Classification (NCBI taxonomy): domain Eukaryota; kingdom Metazoa; phylum Chordata; class Mammalia; order Chiroptera; family Emballonuridae; genus Rhynchonycteris; species Rhynchonycteris naso. The sequence continues at coordinate 178,215,881 of CM072997.1, read as the reverse complement.
TATAATGGCTAGAGGCTCTGTTTCCTATACCTCCTGATTACTATATTACCAAGAGGCCCATTTTCTATCTTTTACCGAGATATAGTGCACTTCTTAACCTAACAGTCTATAGAAAAAATAAACAAAACCCAGCAATATCTTGGGACTGGGATAGTACTATTTCCTTCACCCTTCCAAGTGAGGAATGGAAACTCTTAACATTAATGCTGAGGTAAAAATGTATTCCTTTTCATTCAAACCAATTCTGAACACAATTTTCTAAAGAAAAAATTGGGCTGGCATAGGTTCTACAGATCATATATTATCCTTACTTATCAATGCCTACTTAGCTATGCTGCTCTCATTTAATATGTAAGAGGAAAAATTATTTAATAAATATGAGTCTAGAATAAAGGTCAGCAAACTCTGGCCAGCAGGTAAAATCCAGTCCACTACCTGTTTTCATAAAGTTTTATTGGAATATAACTATAATCATTCATTTATATATTGTCTATGACTGCTTTTATGCTACTAACAGCAGAGTTGAGTAGATATGACAGAGACTATATGGCATGCAAATATATCTAACTATCTAAAGTATTTATTATTCTACCTTTACAGAAAGAGTTTGCCAAACTTTGGCCTAGAATGTGTTGATGGTGTATTAGGTACCAGAGAATACAACAAAATGAACCCCAAAACCTTGAGGAGCACAATCCCATAGAGAAAGAAAGCCATATAAACAAATATAGCAGAATAGGATCTAAGGTACCAGACTCAGTAAACGCATAAAGAAACAAACAATGGTCACCTGGCAGGGAAGCAAGTGACACTAAGCATTTAATAGATAGGTCTCTTGCACCCAGAAGATCTATCTGGGATACAAATATATACTTTGTAAATCATCAACCTATATGGAAGTAGTTAGAACTGTGGGAACAGAAGAGGTTATTCTGCCAGTTTGTAAAAATGAGAACAATGTCAAAGGCAAATCAAAATTCAGGAGATGAGTAAAGAATACAAAAGAGGTAAAGGAGAATAAGATGGAAAGAGGGGAAAAAAACTGACCAAAGTCAAAACACAAGGAGCCTGACCAGGCGGTGGCGCAGTGGATAGAGAGTCGGACTGGGATGCGGAGGACCCAAGTTCGAGACCCCGAGGTCAGCGGCTTGAATGCGGGCTCATCTGGCTTGAACAAAAAGCGCACCAGGTTGCCTGGCCTGTGGTGGCACAGTGGATAAAGCGTTGACCTGGAATGCTGAATTTGCTGGTTCGAAACCCTGTGCTTGCCTGGTCAAGGCACATACGGGAGTTGATACTTCCTGCTCCTCCCCCTCTCTTCTCTCTTTCTCTCTACTCTCTCTCTCTAAAAATGAATAAATAAAATCTAAAATATAAATTTTAAAAAAATTAAAAAAAAAAAAGCGCACCAGGTTGGACCCAAGGTCGCTGGCTAGCGCAAGGGGTTACTCGGTCTGCTGAAGGCCCTTGGTTAAGAAACATATGAGAAAGCAATCAATGAACAACTAAGGTGTTGCAACAAAAAACTGATGACTGATGCTTCTCATCTCTCTCCGTTCCTGTCTGTCTGTCCCTATCTATTCCTCTTTCTCTCTCTCTCTGTGTCCCTGTAAAAAAAAATAAACTGATAATTCTGTCTCTCTCTCCCTTCCTTTAAAAAGAAAAATTAAGAAAAAAACACAAGGAACCTGGTGCAGTGGATAAAGTGTCAACCTGGAATGCTGAGGTCACCAGATCAAAACCCTGGGCCTGCTGGGTCACGGCACATACAACAAGCAATCGATGAACAACTAAAAGTGAAGCAACTATGAGTTGATACTTCTCATTCCCCCCTCCTCTTTCTGTAAACTCAATACATAAAATCTTGAAATGAATATTTAAAAAACTGAGTTATTAATAATAGTAAATACATACTTCAGAGAAGCCTAAAAAAGAGAGGGTTAAACAACTGCACTGATTTTAGCAATAGACTCAAAATGAGCATCATCTGACACCCCAAGCCTATTTCCTTCCCAAATGCGCTGATTCTATCAGTAGAACCACCATCATTCCATTCTTCAAGATTGAATCACTACACTCACCCTAAATCTTTCCAATTCTTAATTCATTCAATCTATTAGCAAGTCCTATTATTTCATTCCTGCAAATGTAAGTCATAGTTTCTTTCTTAATCACTACACCATCCTAGTCAAGATCTTCAACACCTCTCCACAATATAACTGTAAAAACTTCTCACATAATTTCCCTGCCTCCAATCTCTTCTTTTTCCAATCCATCTTGCATACTAATTGTGCGATTTTGGAGATATCATTAAACATCTATAAGCCTTAATTTTCTGATGTGTAAAATAAAGAAAATAAAAGTATTTACTTTGACAGGTTATTCTAAGAATTTAATAAAAAGCACTTTTTAATTAAAGTACTTAAATAATAGTTCCAATATGCTGGCCATTAATGCTTAATACAATACTAAAATATGATAGCAATTGATATGCACTGTTAATACAGCATCACTATCCATAGTACCTAGCAGTCTAACATTCATTGGATCCTTAATAAATGTTTAAGAAAGGAAAAGAGGGAATGAAGGTAAGTGAAATAAATACATGAGATGAATTCACTTAAATTACTTTTGGATCTTATCAATACCTTGTTTAAGAACCTACGACTCTATTACCAGCAGATCCTAAGTTATCTTATCTGGCTTTTAAGGTCTTCCATAAACAATGTTCCAATACTCATTAAGAGAAACCTTTGCAGCAATCAGATAATCGGTCTCCTTTCTGTTTCCCCAAAAGGCCATTCTTATTCCCACTTCTATGACTTTACTCACCCTGTGTGCTTCACAAGGAATACCTTCTCCTCTTCCAATCTAAATCTTCATTGCTCAGTGCCAGTTAGGAAACTACTTTTCAATAGTACACGTACAAGGTAACTAAGGTCTCATCAATAGTTATGGTAGTAGGGAGGTCTAATCTAAGAAATGTTGAGGAAGGAACCAGAAGATGTGGTGAATGACAATATGGGGAAATAAAGTGGTGAAAAATTAAAAAAAAATTGTAAAAGCAAGGAAAAAACAAAATGTTGACAAAAAAAGATTTTGTAGAGTTATCAATGATACAGAAATACCAGAAAAACTTTGTCTATCTGGTATCTCTAAAAGCAGGGAAAGGGGCATCCCAGAAACAAAGGATGATAATCATGCTGCATATGGTTTTCAGTGATGTTGTAGAGACAATACCAACATGGACTTATGATGAGAGAGAAGAAAAATAATTTTTTATGCTAAGAAGGAAAAGATAAAAGAAAGATAGCCAAAGAGTTAGGAAAAGTTAAGAGTACAGAGAATCAAAGGTGTGCATATTAAGGAGACAGAGACGGTCAGCCATATTTCACAAGAAGCTAAGGGTAGCAAAATAATCAATGGTGTAAGGGCCAGCACAAGTTCATCCCATGAGAACTCAGAGAAAATGGAGTTCATTTAACTAGCAGATCATCAGTGAATTATGAGCAAGCAGATTCAATGGATTACTCAAGGTGAAAACCCATATAAAAATATTTTTTAAAGCTAGTAGTAAGAAAATGAAAGTTTTAGGATTGAACTATCTCAATTATACCTTATAAGCCTTTTAAAAACAATTTCACTGAAGATTAGCTGCATACAAAGACATTTTTAAAAAGCCGTTTAGAGGGATATTTATAAGACAACATGCTCACCTCATGGTGTATTCGCTGGTAAACTTTTTGTTCATTGTCTAATACTACAAAAGATTCAGAGGGTGCTGCATCCCCATTGAAAATGAAGCTTAAATCCCCTCGTTGGCACTTCATGTCAGTAAAGTCTATAAGAGTAGTGTCAAGCCTGTGAAAGAGGTAAATGAGAAATTCTGACCAATAAATTTCAATAAAACTTCATAATAATTAAACATGCTTTGTTCCTCTAAACTCAAACCAAGATGCTAATATCACATTTTAAAGTCAAATATAGAGATAAAAGCTAAATTTAAAATAGCTTATTTTTAAAAAATACCAAAAAAATATTTAAATATATTCCATTTTACCTATATTTATTTTTCTGAAAATACACTTCATTAATTTAGCCAGAAAAAGATGTTTCCCCATTGTTTAAATATTTCCCTAAATGTATTCTTGTTCCCTACCAATGCCCTTACTGTAGCTACTCTATCAAAGTTACAGATGGGAAGGGCAGAAAAAGAAAGCAGACCTTTCTTTTATCCCTTTAAGACCATGTTACTGGCTCAGTGGAGCATTTAAGAGGGGTAAAGCAATGAATGTACCACATTCTTAGATTAAGAACTGTGTTTTTAGTCTTGGCCTTTTCCTCTACATCTATGCCTTATGCCTATCCATCAGATACCAAAACTTGCTTCATCTTTCCACTTGATAGCCCATTTCACTTACTCCAAATTCTTGAAATTTCTGTTTGAATTCTTAGCATTGTTTTCCAATACTTCCACTGCCTTAAAATTGCTCCTGTGTCAAACCCTTATAGATTCAGCCCTAGCTGGTTTGCTCAGTGGTAAAGCGTCAGCCAGTGTGTGGATGTCCCGGGTTCAATTCCCAGTGAGGGCACACAGCAGAAGTGACCATCTGCTTCTCCACACTCCCTCTTCCCTTTCTGCAGCCATGGCTCGACTAATTTGAGTACATCAGCCCCAGATGCTGAGAATGTTCTGTCTCAGATGCTAAAAATAGCTTGGTTGCAAACATGGCCCCAGATGGGCAGAGTATGGGTCCAAGAAGAGGGTTGCTAGGTGGATCCTGGTCAGGCACATGTGGGAGTCTGTCTCATTATCTCCCCTTCTCCCACTTGGAAAGAAAGGGGGAAAATAACCCTCATAGATTCAGCCTGATCTGTGGTGGTGTAGTGAATAAAGCGTCAACTTGGAATGGTGAGGTCACTGGCTCCAAACCCCAGGCTTGCTTGGTCAAGGCACATACGAAAAGCAACTACTCCTAATTGGTGCTTCCCATTCCTCCTCCGCTTCTCTCTCTCTCTCCCCTCTCAAAAACCAATAAATAAAATCTTTTTTAAAAAAAGGTCCTGTCTGTCCCTGTTGTCTTTATCTGTCCCTCTCTTAGTCTCTCTCGCTAAAAAAAATAAAGGGCCCGGGCTGGTGGCTCAGTGGATAGAGTGTCATCCTGGCGTATGGATGTCCTAGATTTGATTTTCCTGGTCACAGAAGCAATCATCTGCTTCTCCCCCTCTCCCAGTACCCCTCCCACAGCCAGTGGCTCCACTGGTCAGAGTGTGGCCCCAGGCACTGAGGATAACTTCATTGATGTAAGTGCATCAGCCTCAGGCACTGAGAATAGTTAGGTACTCAAACATCAGCCCCAGGTGGATCCCAGTTGGGGTAATGCAGGAGTCTGCCTCACTATCTCCCCTCCTCTCAACTTAAAAAAACAAAAAACAAAGTAGTACATAGATTCACACCCTTCTGTGTTTATTGTGCTCTTTGTAACCAATACCTGGTATGGTTTACCTCAATGAGTTGGACTCAAATAAATACTACAAAATTGTTACTTGCTGAAATCAGGGAGAATAGCGGAATGGAAATGTTTCTAAGTAAACTGAAGTCTTTCAATCTTTGAAGGCATATATAGAAGATCACATCAGGACCTCTCTGACTGGCTGATCAAAACAGCCCTTAAATCTAAGTAATGAGTTGACACATCTGTCATGAGATGCTGATCATGCCCAAGGAAACATCTTCAAGTCTTTGTGAGAGATCCACCCTGGCTACAGAGTCTCTAATACAATTATAGAAATTCATTACTTTTTAAGTTTTTCAGTATTCACTCTAGACAAGGCACAGTGACTGGGCATTCTTGATTTTCCAGAAAAAAAGCTGAGAAATGGAACATATTTCACTTGCTACATCAAAATAACTAGAGCTACATCACCAAAAGTAGAAACTTTTAAAAGTGGAAGTAATATTATTAATATTTTTACCAGGACAACAGGGATGAAGCAGAGAAAGCAGGGAAAGTCTGATTGCCCTATGTGTAAGGGGCTCTCTTCTGAGCCATATAAAATATACACATCCCTCAGAATGAGATCAAGAAGCACTAAAATAGCACATCACCAGCTCCTGTAGAAGTGAGCCCTACCTGCTGCTTTATAGTGCATTCCAGCTCCTGATCTACTTGCAGTGGCCTTCTACTGTACTACCAGTGTCTGTGCTGTTAGTCACGTCTGTTATTGTTTGTACACGTGGCATGAGAGAACATAATGCCAGTAAAAGGGGCTCATCCTCTACTTACATAAGATGTAGGCTACCGACAGTATCAAAAAGAAATCATTTTATGTAAGTGCCCTATTTGGAATCTAAGTGTCAGCTACCACAGAACATTACACTCCACATTGAAAAAAAAAAGGTAGGAGCCAGTATTCTGCCTCCTTTCCATTCTTGCCCATCCTGGATGAGAGTGGTAGTGAGCTGCAGGGTGTAGGGTTAAAACAGTGAGAAAAGAGATACAAAGAGAGACAGAGACAAAGACTGACATGGTGATATCTAAGCTCCTAGATGTAACCACACCTAAAATCAGTCATAGTCGATTTCTAGTTCATCTGAGTTTTTATAATTTGAAAATGAAATAAGACTTATACTGCTCCTGCAACATCCTCAACATACTAGATCAGGGGTCCCCAAACTTTTTACACAGGGGGCCAGTTCACTGTCCCTCAGACCGTTAGAGGTCCGGACTATAAAAAAAACTATGAACAAATCCCTATGCACACTGCACATATCTTATTTTAAAGTAAAAAAACAAAACAGGAACAAATACAATATTTAAAATAAAGAACAAGTAAATTTAAATCAACAAACTGACCAGTATTTCAATGGGAGATATGGGTGCGGATGCATCCTGTGCTCTTCTCACTGACCACCAATGAAAGAGGTGCCCCTTCCAAAAGTTCGGCGGAGGCCGGATAAATGGCCTCAGGGGGCCACATGCGGCCCACGGGCCATAGTTTGGGGACCCCTGTACTAGATTGTCTGGTAAATATCACACATGCCTAATAATGATAAAACTTACCATGATGCTATTAAAATGTATTAACTAGTCCTTGGCTTCAGGCTTATAACCTAAATATTTTTAATTTTTGCCATGTACTGGCTATGAAAAACAAAAAATTCTTTATAAAAGTGTAAAACTTTTAATAGAAAATATTTTTTGAGATAAAAACTTGAAAAATGCAAAATAACACTGAAAAAGAAAACAGAGCTTTCTCTTAAGACAGGAAAAACCTGAAATGGGGTAAAGTTTGCAATGATCATTTCAGTCAGTAGGTACAGAGCACCCAAAATTATTAATATTTATAGTGAAAATATTTATTTTGTATTCCCAACAACAAAGTTGGTCATACTTTCCTATTTCTACTAAAGCACTAGTCTCTCCTTAACAGAGAAGATGCTTTATATAATCAGATGGCTGTCATGATATACAAATAAACTTTAAAGATTTCTTTGAACATCATTTAAAATTCAGCTTCATTTGAAATGATGTTTTAATAAAACTAATTGTCTGATGACATTTATATGTGAAAGATTTTATTTAATATTAACAGGTTTTTTAAAAGTCAATTCTTGTTATCTTTGCAAAAAACCTTTACCAAACATCCTAAAATCCAGCCTTTCCATTAATGTGGTAAACTTGTTAGGAAGAGAGAGCTTAAGAATCTGTCACAATTCTCCTTCACCCTTGGCTGCTAGGAAGCCCTAGGCCTGAGTGTCGTGCTACATTACAGTACCTTTCCTGTGACCTATATTCTACACACAGTGGTCCTCCCTCAGGCCCTTTATCTCATGTCTCTATTTTAGTTATTTTGTGGTTTTATTATCTATATTTATTATATAATATTCATCATAAAATTTACTTCTAAAAGTCATATATAACTGTGAAACAATATTTTTAAAAAGTTGCTCCTTTTTTCCTATTTGTAAAAATCAAACAAAACTACAACTAACTTTTTAAAGAGGCACATGGATGAAAATATTCTCTCAAATCTACTACCTTTGGCAAGCACCTATATTAAACATTTTTAAAATGTTAAATTTTTTTTTTGATGAACCCATATTATATTGCTAACAATGGGCTGTTAAATTAAACCTACATCATCCTCAAATCATTTCCTAGTTTCTATACTATACTTTTCTGTATTTCCCAAAGTTTCTAAAATTACCATGAATTTAATGTACATGAGTACTTTCATAATTAAAAACATCTAAGGTTACTTTTTAAAAACAAAAACCCAGAAACTTCTATTTTAACCAAATTCTACTACTTGACAATAAGTACCCTAGAACTTACTTTCAACTAAAGTTTATCTCTTCACTAGAATTTAACATATTAAAAAATGAATTTTATAAAGACCTGATTTTTAAACATTTCTGTCTTGTGATATGGTGAGAATGACAGGAAGTGAGAGGTGCTGGCTCAACTATTAATTTGCAACATGACTATGTTATCTATGCAAAATAATTTTAATATAATAAAAATTTTTTAATATAATAAAAATCACTTCACCTCTCAAATTTTCTCGTCTATAAAACAAACAGGTTATAGAAAATACTATTTCAAAACATTTCAAAATCTAGAATATTCTGGAAATGTGCATATGTGTATGTATGTGTGTATATAATATATACACACATACACACACATATATTTTATATATAATTTATAAATATACTAATATATATATATAATTTGGCATATTCACTAGCATTTTATACAGCTTGCATACACTTAATTTATAAATATACCTATAATATAAAGCTAAAGATATAAGCTATGATAAAAAGTAAAATTCTGAACTGAGTACAATAAATAGATTTCCCATTAGATCTAATCATTAATCTTAGTTGAAAAGGAAACAGAAGAAAATTAAAATTATCCTTACAGTGTTCACATTCTAGAATAAATAAATGATTGATTGACTGAATGAATGAATACATTCATGCATGAGTAGATAGGGGAGAGAAGGGTATAAGAGAAATGGAGAAAAAAGGACAAGAGTTAGGTCTTCCTTATGCGTTCCTATTCTTTAAAAAGCCAGGATCAGGGACATGACCATCTTAAATCTTTTCAATATTACATCATGATGTTAACTGTTTGCCTTCTCGAGACTCTGTAGTTGAATAATACCTATTTTAGTCAAGATTTTATGCCTTTAGTTATCCGTAGTATGTTTTAAGTAGATTAAATATTGTGAGTATATTATAGCATATTTAAATTATAAAATACTACATCCAAATGTAATTTATTACTATAGGAAAGAAAGTTTCCTCTAAATCTCAATTTTCTGTTACTCAGGAAAAAAATCAAATTACCTTACCTGATATTGATACCTTGTTTGTATATTTTACATGCATCAGAAGGCAGAATTCGGGAAAGTAAAGGCACTGTATTTTTTAAAAAGAAAAGGTAAAAAATAAACCACCTAAGATTCTGAGACATTACAAATTTTTTAATTAGAAAAGTAATGTTAATATTTTATGGATTCACCAAAATCATAATAATTTCCTTTAAAATAACATTCTCCCACTTAAAGTAATATATAAAGCAAATTTGAACAACTTTAAGTATTTATTACATAATTGTATATACTGATAGTTTACCACATTTCCCACCACCACTTCTGCCCACCCACCAATACAGTAGAGCAGAGTTGATATAATGTTACTCATGGTCATGGGTACATATTACAGGATATTATTATACATGAGAAAACAATACCCTATGGTAACTAAATTTTCTTGAATGGGTTTAAATCCTATTTAATCCTTTCAATATAATGTGATTAATTAGTAGAAAAAATAATGTGTATAACAGAAAGATAAATTTTTAAAGCTAAATAATTTGAATTTGCATCCTAAATGCGTGACCTTTGTTACTTAAGCACACCGTACCTGTGTCAAAATCAGTAAAATGGAATCATACTATTTACCTCTAGATTTCTACTTTCAAGTGTTGCTCATACTCATATCATAGCCATATATATATATATATATATATTTTTTTTTTTTTTTTTTTTTTTTTTTTTTGACAGAGACAGAGAGAAAGTCAGAGAGGGACAGATAGGAACAGACAGACAGGAAGGGAGAGATATGAGAAGCATCAATTCTTTGTTGCGGCACCTTAGTTGTTCACTGATTGCTTTCTCTTATGTGCCTTGACTGGGGGGCTACAGCAGATCAAGTGACCCCTTGCTCAAGCCAGCGACCTTAGGCTCAAGCCAGCAACCTTTGGGCTCAAGCTAGTGACCGTGGGGTCACGTCTATGATCCTATGCTCAAGCCAGTGACTCCACACTCTAATTGGTGAGGCTGCACTCAAGCCAGCAAACTTGGGGTTTTGAACTTGGGTCTTCTGTGTCCCAGTCCGATGTCCTATCTACTGTGCCACCGCCTGGTCAGTATCACAGTTAGTTAGTTATTTATTTATTTATTTATTTATTTATTTATTTATTTACAGGGACAGAGAGAGAGTCAGAGAGGGACAGACAGGGACAGACAGATAGGAACGAAGAGAGATGAGAAGCATCAATCATTAGTTTTTCATTGCCGTTGCAACACCTTAGTTGTTCATTGATTGCTTTCTCACATGTGCCTTGACCGCAGGCCTTCTGCAGACTGATCAACCCCTTGCTGTAGCTGGCGACCTTGGGTCCAAGCTGGCGAGCTTTTGCTCAAGCCAGATGGGTCTGCGGTCAAGCTGGCGAGCTCGGGGTCTCAAACCTGGGTCTTCTGCATCCCAGTCCAACGCTCTATCCACTGCGCCACCGCCTGGTCAGGCTAAAAATTCAGTTTTTAAAATGAGTGATAAAGCAACCTGGGTGAGACACAAAAGCTTCAGAAAACGTTTTTAGTTAACTTTTTCAGAAGCTTCAATATTTCCTACTTAAAACTAAAGGTACATGTAATATAGCAATGCCTTTTTAAAACTGTGAGAGGTTATTTAACACAAAATGATCAGCAATAAATACAGTTTATGCAATTTCAAAAATTATTTCATAAATATATCTCAAGGAAATAATCAATGCAGCAAATAAGAAAAGTACTTAAAAATAAAACAAGGAGAATGATGGAATATATTTGCAGTGATTGAAAATGTTTTTGAACAACATTTAAAGATGTTAAATATGTTTATGTAAAATTTAAAATAACAAGAATATTAAAAAAGAAGCTTGGGTATTGGGGAAAGATTGAGAAGAAAATGCTAAGAAAAAAAGAAAAGAAAAAATAGCATTAAGCAAAATAACATTTCTGCTATCAATGCATTCTAACAATTAACGTTTTCTGAATTCTGTGATATTTCCTTTGTTGTATAAATTGAAAAATTAAGCTCTCTATATTTTAAATTTTCTCAGCATATTCTCAGAGACTAACTGTTCCAAAGGTAGCATAATTTGCTGAACTGAAAAATGAAGAGTCTCTAAATTAAATTTTGGTTTTGCTGTCACTTACTCCCTAATTTTAATTAGCATTTCCAAGCCTAGTATTTTTTTATTGATTTTTTTAAAGAGAATGCAAAGGAGACAGAGAGAGAAAGAGAAACATCAATTTGTTGTTCCACTTACTTATGCATTCATTGGTTGATTGTTGTATTTGTGCCCCGACTGGGGATCAAGCTTGCAGCCTTAGTGTATCAGGATGACATTCTAACCGATTGAGTTACCTGGCCAGGGCTCTAAGCCTAATGTATTCTACACAAATTCAAATAACAACGCCAAACATATAGAATAAAAATTCTGGAAATTATGAGATAAAGAAAAATTTTTAAAAATCATCAGCTTTTCAGCTGAAACATGCTATATGCATAATCCTAAATTTGAAGTAGTGTTTATGATACTACAAATAATTTAACACTTTGCAATATATATAGAACTGTCTTCAAAAACATGATTTCATTTTATTCATATCAAAACAAAGAATTGCAGCAAATGGGGCAATTATTACCCCCACTTTAACTAAGTCTGAGGCTATATTTGGCCAAACTCTGAATACGAACAGTATGAGAAAGAGTAGAGTGTGTGTGCTCTACTACTTCTAAAACTAGGATCTCAATATTTCTTAGTTTCCCCTTTATTTCTGGGTTGATTTTTTTTAACATTAGCTGTTTTGACAGGAAGAAAAAACATGCCTAAACTATAAAATAAAGCTTGATAACTGAATCTACTAATAGAAATTACCCAGTATTTTTTAATCCAAAACTAATTCTAGCCAATGAGTTCCAGTTTTTACAATTACATGCCTGACTGCTGGTGGTGCAGTGGATAGAACATCAACTGCATCCCAGGTTTGAAATCCTAAGATTGCTGCTTTGAGCGCAGTGCAGCTTGAGTGCAGGATTGCCCCAGCCTGAGCATGGGATCATCGACATGATCTCATGGTTGTTGATTTGAGTCGAAAGGTCACTGGCTTGGCTAGAACCCACCCACCCCTGGTCAAGGCACATATGAGAAGCAATCATGAACAACTAAAAGTGCTCCAACTACACAATGCTTCTCATCCCTCTCCCTTCCTGTCTCTGTCTCTCTCACAAAAAAAAAAAAAAATTTTTACAATATGACATCTAACCATCAGGTACTAGTTTTAACGTTATATCAGAAAATCTTTTATTAGCAATAAAACAGATGTGTTGACATATTTGTGTCAAAGCCAAACTCTCAAAGAAGCAGTACTTTCAATAAGTACTTCTGTGGTTCCATCATGAATTTGATTATAAAACATTTATGATGCATTTATAACTACAGATATATGTACAATTTCAGGAGTGATTACATCCATTTCTATTTTTCATATAACTGAAATGTTACTTTTAAAATATTTTAAAACATTTTACTTAGCATGTTAAATTGACTATTTTAGAATTTAAACCACGAATAAATATTACTAAGAGAATCAGTTAAAAAACCAATATGCAGAAGGAACAACCTTAGTTTAAGATCACCAAGAAAGATGGGGAGGGGGGTCCTTTATATATAATAAAAAAAATGTATTCAGGCTTTAGACCAATTTGACTTGGAGCTCTTTAATTATACGAAGCTGCTACAAACCTCATTTTTTTCTCAGTGGTCAAGTACACCAGGACTTCTAAATGATAAATAAGCATAAAGACAAAGTTGGCCTATCAGAGTAACAAAATCATGTTTGATTTTGATGGACCCTAAGCAAACTGATGAGCTACAGTTGCAACAATTTTGGAAAAACTTGATTTTAATAGGAATTAAAAAGTTACATTCAGAGATTAAACACACTAGAAAATCCTTAACCAGCCATGCTGTATAGTATTATGCAGCTGTTAAAATAAATGAAGCACTTCCTCATAAGCTAATATAAAATTTTCTGTGATATATTAAGTAAAAGTGACAAATTGCATAATGATAAAATAGTATGATTCCATAAGAAAAATCAATGCTCAGTATTGACATATATATGATACATTTACATATATATGCTACATATATATGCTCTTAGAAAAATATATATATATATACGTATATATATATACGTATATATATATTTGTGCATGTACATACACACATTTATTAACTTTAGAAAGGCTTTGAAAGTATTAGCATGGGCCCCGGCCAGTGGCTTAGTGTGCAAAGCATTGGCCCAATGTACTGACATCTGGGTTTGATTACCAGTCACGGCATACAGGAAAAGTGACCATCTGCTTCTCCCTCCCTCCCTCTACCCTTTCTCTCACTCTTCCCCTTCCACTGCCAGTGGCTCAAATGATTCCAGTGTGTCCCCAGGCATTTAGGATAGCTCTGTTGGAAAGCATCAGCTTCAGAAGCTGAGAATAGCTCAGTTACTCGAGCATCGGCCCCAGGTGGGGTTGCCGGGTGGATCCCGGTGGGGCGCATGTGGGAGTCTGCCTGACTATCTCCCCTCCTCTCACACACACACACAAAAATAAAATTAAAATAAAGTATTAGCATGAAACATTAACAGTGGCTTCTATAGTTGTCAATATCTACTTTAGTTTTATAATTATTTCATAATGTACTTTTACAATTATTTGGAAATAAATATCACTGAGTATTAAAATACCTATATATCATAAAAATCTATTTGGATGCTTTAAAGAACACAGGTAAGACCCTTATATCCCAACTTATATATAGATTACATTCTTTAAAAAAATTAAAACAAAATTTAATTGTTTTGGTAGTTGTTTAGTTACTATAAACGTCACTGGGATCAAACTTCCTATTTAGAAAATAAGAAAAAGAAAAACTTACAAAGGTAAAATAAATTACTGCAAAATATCTAGGAATTAAGGTCTTTCATGAATAATTGAATCAGTATGCAAACAAATAGTACATTAAGACAGAAGCTATAAACTATAGAGTTTAAAAAACAAAAGCGCTATACAGTAAGAGTAGCAAAAATAATAGAAAGCTGATAAAATATGCAAAATCAAATGTAAACCAAATTTAGGGACCCAAGTACTATATTTCAAACTACCTTAAATTCAGTAATCTATTAAACTCATAATTCTTCTCTTCCCTCTAAAAATTCCTTAAATTATTATATTTAAACCTGCATATTTTTAAAAGTGCAAGACATTTTTAATCTTAAAAATAAGAATTATAAGTTACTAACCAAACTGAGATAATTAAATACTACAGTGCTTTACAACCATTACACTCAATGTAATAGAAAATATTAATTTTCCTTATGACAAGTATCAAATGTAATGTCAACATTTCCATATAGTAGATATTTTTACACTTGCAACGCTGCATGTGTACATATTTTATAGTAAAACATAGCACACTCTTACCCCAACTTTGAAAATCCCAGTGAAGTTCTAGATAAAAGTCACCTAGCTGAGAAATGAAATATGAATAATTACTGAATGTACCTTAGTTAACAGTACTTATATCTAATTAACATTGTGCTTTTTAAAAAATTGGTTATCATTAAAGGTTGATAAACAAGAACAAAAAAATTCAATGTTTAAAGTTGGATAAAAAGGAAAAAAATACTTATTACTTAAAAGAAAATATTACACTAGCACACATTACCACTTTTATCCTCAAAGGAAAATATATACCAATATAGATTTTATAACATTTTAATCACATAGGAACATTATCTGAAACTAACAGGCATTTAAATTTGCCTTAATAAATATTCCATTTCTCAGAATAAAGTAACAGTATTATTGTAAAAATAGTTGATAACTTAAGAAGTGTTATAAAAGTCATTTCCAAAATGATTATTTGTGTAGCCCCATAATGGTCTACAAAATGACCCAGTACAATAGAATTTTTATTTCTGTAAAGTGATAACACAAAATCTGAAATGATATGTCATCATATGAGACCTAGAGAGAAAATTTTTATTTCACAAATTAGAAGCTAAATGCTAAAGACTGCAACTGGTAAGGAAACTATTACAATCAAATATTCTAAAAAAATTATCTCTTAGGATCTCAAAAAAAAAAAGCATACCTAAGAAAATACATAGTCATCATCATAGGTCTATCTTTCTACCCCAATTCTTTTAGGCATCACAAGTACAGAATACCAGAAAATCTCTCCCTTTCGGTGCCAGTACCCTCAGCTCTTACCACCAGTAGATAGGACACAAAAAGAGTTTTGTTACATAAGGAAAACGCACACTGTTCCTGCTAAGTGCAGTGCTTTCAGCTCTCAGAGAATATTCTACCCCAAAGGACAAAAAAAATTGTTGCCATTGATTATGACCTATCTCTTTTTTTCTTAAAGCTCTCATCTAATATATTGAAAGCAATAATTCTTTATCTACCTTCCTAGTTCAAAGTAAATGGAGTTTCCCATGACAATACATTTATACATCACATAATCAGAGTATTTTGTTATGTTATAGTTTAATTTAAGTGAGATTTTTACCATTTCTTGACACTTAATAATTAGTGAGAAATTACACAGCATTTTAAAAATGTTTAAAACTACAAGAGAAATAACAGCATTTAAAAATAGTTTAAAACTACAATTCTTTTTGGGGGAGGCACAAAACCAGTGAAGAAATATAGCCTACCTCTTTCAGGGCTTTTAGTAATCGAGGTCGTTTTTCTTCAACACTTTCCCTGGATTGCTGCTTAAGCTTCCTTAAAAGAGCTGTAACTAAAATATAAATTTTAAAAATTAATTCAAAATAGATTTTACCATGCAAGAATACACCATTGACTTTTATATAGCTACACTGAGAGATTATAGATAATATGTGTAAGTTAGCAAATAAGTTTAATATCCCTAAGGAAAATTGAGACAAGATACTTCAACATCAGTGTAAATCCATTCACACTAGTTTTCCTAGTTTTCGATTATCAGTACAAATTAATCGAGACTTACCAATCTCAGTCAGATGATGCAATGTCCTGTTTTAACACTAATCTAAAAGATCTCAGAGATAGCAGGTCTCAAAAATCCCATTGGATACCACTTTTTTAAAAACATAATTATCTGCAATTGTCACCAGGTGTATCTGTTGTTGTTTCTTTTCCACTAAAGCAGTGGTTCTTAACCTTTTTTGAGGTACCGAACCCACCAGTTTCATATGCGCATTCACCGAACCCTTCTTTAGTGATAAATAAAATATGATTTTTTTTCCAAATTCAAGACATAGGTGTATGTTTCTTTACTGGTGCACAAAATGAGCCATGCATGAACATCACCTTGCTCAAAGAACAAAACCAACAAAGTGCATGAACTCAAAACAAATTACGGTACTACTTTATTCTGGCCTCTGTGGCAGAGGCTTCTCCGAACCCCTGAGATCGACTCATCGAACCCCTAGGGTTCAATAGAACCCAGGTTAAGAAACACTGCACTAGAGGTAGTATTTTCACATACTGCTAATATAGGGGGGAAAACTCAAAAATTAAATCTATTCTATCTGTGAAAATACTCCTTAATCTAATAAAGCCTGAAGACCTCCTTAGCATTTTCTCAATAGTTAAGAAATTGAGATTTAAACACTATGTTAAGTGCAAATCCCAGCTTTACTACTTATTAGATGTGTGTAAACAAGGACAAGTTATTAAATTTTACCAAACTTAAGTTTCTTTTTTTACTTGTCAAATAAGAATAAAGTTAAATCTACTATATAAAGTAACTATAAAGCTTCAATATACATTGCTTACTACTGTATGTAAAATTAAGTATATATCATTTTTATCTATTAGAATGAAGGCTTAAAATACACTAGCAAAAATCAGTCAATACCTAACATTTATTAAAATAAGGAAAAATATTGAACTAGAATAAATTAAGGCTAGAAAATAAAACGATGGAAAAACGTGCACTGAGATAAAAAAATTTATACATCAACACATACTGACTGGGTTCCTCCTGATCCTGACATATTTTTTCACATATATCTATACATATACTGTAAAAACAGTATTTTTTTCTACTTTATAGTATGCATTCTTATAAACTATATCAAGTCTTATTTGGGAAAAAAAACAGAAGCAGAATATTTTTAAAAATAGAGAAATAAAGAAAGATGATGGGAGTGAAAGGTTGGACCACGTTTGTTTTGTCTAAGTAGGCCAAATTAGGAAAAGGCCAAGGAAGAATTCTGAAGAACAGTAAAATTAATTCTTACTTTTTACCACAGGTCTAACAATGATTCCAATAGATTTTATTTTATTTTAGATTTTATTTATTTATTTTTGAGAGAGAGGAGACAGAGAGAGACAGAGACAGAGAGAGAAGGGGGAGGAGCAGAAAGTATCAACTCCCATATGTGCCTTGACCAGGCAAGCCGGGGTTTCAAACCCATGACCTCAGCGTTCCAGGTCAATGCTTTTACCCACTGAGACATTGAAGGTCAGGCAAATTATTTTTATTTATTTACTCATTTTAGAGAAGGAAGAGAGAGAGAGATAGAGAGAGAGAGAGAAATGGGGAGGAGCAGGAAGCATCAACTCCCATATGTGCCTTGACCAGGCAAGCCCAGGGTTTTGAACTGGCAACCTCAGCATTCCAGGTCGATGCTTGATCCACTGCGCCACCACAGGTCAGGCTCCGATATATTTTAAAAAGCCAAAATCAAAGAACAATGTTTAAATCACCAAAGATCTTTCACGACAGTAGAAGAGGGAAAGACCTAGAAGTCAAAGATCATGAGACCTAATCTCATAAACTAGCTCTGTAATTTAGGTTAACAGCTCCCAATAGCAAGTCTACATTCCAGTGTACAATTATTCAAGTTTCCAGTGATATGCAGCAAAATGTAAAAAACTGGGAATGAGGATGGAGTGTATTTCTTTATAAATTACAATCGATCTCATCCAAGAATTATTCTTTCTACTCTTTCTGATTTCAAAATGTCTTTAAATTTCCAACTAAAATTAAAAATAAAACAGATGCAAGCAAATTGCATCATAAACCTTTGTAATATTAATATAAAATATGTATTATTTCATATAATTTATAATAATCATATATTTTCATATAATTTAGTACTAGAAACTTGTTTCTCTTGATGAATGAACACATTTTCTTTAGTGAATAAGAGATCTCTCAAATACAATGCTTTCTTTTCCTTTTTCCCCTCTTAAGCTCCAGAAAGTCTTCAGCCATTTTGTGATCAATTGCAGCAAAGTTTTAGCCTATGTTCCCAGTAATTCTGCTTATCTTCCTCTCTAAAACATTATTCAGTTCTTAACTCATTATAGGTATAAGTGATTTCAAACATGATTGAGAAGTAGTCAGTTTATAATAAAAAAAAAATAGGACACATTCAAAAATTTGTTCTCATCTACAGGAACATAGCATTTAACCAATTTTCAAGAACTTTAGTCAGTATCACCACCTTAAACTGTGCATAGTTCCACAATTATAATATAATTAGATTTAAGGAGGTTAGAGCTCATCAATCACTAATTCCCACAAAATTCAGAAAGCAAAGAAATAGCCAATATTTGATATTTAGGTATATTTTACACATATTAGGCTGATGCTCTATCCACTGCACCACCGCCTGGTCAGGCTGAAAGGTATCTTAATGAAAAGCAACAGCTTATTCTTTCATCAACTAAATATGTTGTAAATGACTAAAGAAAGGCATTCAGTAAATAATCCAAAATGACATAAAATGACTGAATATTATTAAAAATGTAGTAACAACAATAATATATAACAGTAATATATGGAAAAGAAATTCTTGTTCTATGAAACTTCACATTTTTTTAAAAAATAATATCAACTCAAACTTTCTTATGGAAACAAAAAAAAACATTTGGGATGCAATTATACAAAAATACTAGTATGTTTTTGGGGTCTCAGTATTTGTGCTCCCATACTGTAAAATCTAACATTGATTGATAATGAAGATAAAATTAGCTTTACATGATTTGGACACTATTAGATAGAATTCCCACAAATACTCAAATGAAGAACTAGTAAACCACAATTAATTGAACTTTCTCTTTCCTTCTCCCATATAAAGTATTTTTAAAGTTTTTGGTTTATTGTTCCGAAAGCCGTAGAACTATGCCCTACTACTCCTAATTATTGCTTAAATCTGTATCTCCTGCTTTCAGCATCCTTTACACTCCGTTCTAATTATTTTCCACTTAGTACTTGAATTGTTTTACCTAGATGTACCACAGATAACTCAAACTCACAAAGCTTAACACAATTAATTAAATGCCATATTGTTCTCCCTTCTATATTTTATACATCAATTAATTAATGAGATCACCATTAATCCATGACAGAGATCTTGCAGTTACTCATAATCCTTCTATCACTACCCAGGAGATAGATCATCAACCACTGTCAAGTCTTCTATTTAATTATCTTTCTAATCTATCCCTTACTTCTCTAAACATAGTATCTCTTTTTAAGACAAGGTTACCACATTTGATCTAAAGATTTTTTTTTCCATTCAATTATTGGGTTTAATCCAATAGTCTCAATCCTTGTTTTGAAGTCTTTTGGGGTTTTACAGTGACTGGAGATTGAGATTACAATCTTGAATAGCATATAAAGCAGATCTCAGTGTGTCCCCTTACCATTAAAACTTCATCTCCCAAAACTACTCATCTCTTTACCCATGTTTGCTTTGTAGCTTCATTTAGTATGCCACACTGAAATACAGTTCTTAAAATGTTTTGTTGTTTTTCACATTTTCAGGCTTTCTATTCATTCTGCTCCCATAGACTAGGATGTCTTTACCCACTGTAATAAATCTTTTTTTGTTGTTGTTGTATTTTTCAGAAGTTAGAAGCAGGGAGGCAGTCAGACAGATTCCCGCATGCGCCCAACTGGGATCCACCCGGCATGCCCACCACGGAGCAATGCTCTACCCATCTGCAGGGTTGCTCTTTTGCAGCCAGAGCCATTCTAGCACCTGAGGTGGAAGCCATGAAGCTATCCTCAGAGCCCGGGCCAACTTGGCTCCAATGGAGCCTTAGCTGCGGGAGGGGAAAAGTTAGATAGAGAGAAAGGAGAGGGGGAAGGGTGGAGAAGCAGATGGGTGCTTCTCCTGTGTGCCCTGACCAGGAATCGAACCCAGACTTCCATATACCAGGCCAACTCTCTTAACACTGAACCAACCAGCCAGGGCCTGTAATAAATCTTAAAATTCATTGTCAGTCTACTCAAATAACCAATGCTTTGCAATAACCAGAATTACTTTCTCCCTCAAGTATTTCACTCTAGTAGTTTTGTATATGCTTCAAAACGCTACAGAATATTCACTGCTCTCGCCTGACCAGGCGGTGGCACAGTGGATAGAGCTTCAGACTGGGATGTGGAAGACCCAGGTTCGAGACCCCGAGCTTGCCAGCTTGAGGGCGAGCCCATCTGGCTTGAGCAAAAGCTCGCCAGCTTGGACCCAAGGTCGCTGGCTCCAGCAAGGGGTTGCTCGGTCTGCTGAAGGCCCGCAGTCAAGGCACATGTGAGAAAGCTATCAATGAACAACTAAGGTGTCGTAACGGCAACGAAAAACTAATGATTGATGCTTCTCACCTCTCTTCGTTTCTGTCTGTCTGTCCCTATCTATCCCTCTCTCTGACTCCCTCTGTCCCTATAAAAAAAAAAAAAAGAATATTCACTGCTCTCTCTCCCCAAACCACAATGAGTTTCTCAATGTCAAAGCTAATGGCACATCCCTAACTATTCTTCATATACATCTGGTAGATTCTCAGAAGACAAGCTCTGTTCTAATGAAGCTTACTAATTTAATAAAGCTTAATCTAATGGGAGAGACAGGTAGAGTTCTAACATACTGTATGAGCAGAGAAGGTTCCCTTGTACTTGAGCTCAGATCTGAAGAATTTTAAGATGTGGGGGCAGAAGATGAAAGATGAGTGAAGATGAGAAACTAAAAGGCTAGCAGTGCTAACATACAGAAAGCATGTAGAAAAAATAAGATGGCCCTGGCCAGTAGTAGGCTCAGTGGTAGAGCGTCGGTCTGGCGTGTGGATATCCCTGGTTCGATTTCTGGTCAGGGCACACAGGAGAAGCACCCATTGCTTCTCCACCCCTCCCCCTATCGCTTCTCTCTCTCTCTCTCTCTCTCTCTCTCTCTCTTCTTTTCCAATCTAGCAGCCATGGCCTCCACCTCAGGCGCTAAAAAATGGTTCCTGTTGCAAAGAAGCAAGGGCCCCAGATGGGAAGAGCATCGCCCCCTAGTGGGTTTGCCGGGTGGATCCTGGTCGGGGTGCATGCAGGAGTATGTCTCTGCCTCCCCTCCTCTCACTATAATAATAAAAGAAAAAAAAAGGAAAAGAATAAGATAAGGAAAAGGAAGATGAAAAGTGACATTGTAATTCTGGATCTTATAAACCAACTTAGAGATTCTGATCTTCATTCTAAATATAGATATGTTTAAAGGGTTTTAAGTAGAAGAGTAATATGACCAGAAAAAGGAACTAAAAATATGTATAATAAAACATTAACAGTGGTTATCTCTGGATAAAATTATTTCCTTCTTTTTTCTCTATAATTTTCCTAATTTACTATAATGAATATCATTACTTTCTTGTAAGAAAAAATACTATAAAGTTTTGAACAACTCAGGAGAGTTATATTAAACAAAAATCCTAATATTTTACAGAAAAATTTCCATTCCTGGTAAGTAGTCTCAAATTTTCTTCGCAGTTTTTATTCATTTCTTCATTAATTCACTGAACAAATATTGTGCCAACCACGGTTTTAGAAGCCAGAGATAAAAGGATGAATAAGATAATCTATAGACGACATGAGTCCTCACAAAGCTTATATCATTAGGAGATAGGGTAGGGAACAGACACTGAACAGTAAATTAGAAGTGTGCTGGAGTACTGCAAAGGAAAAGAGTGGACCACTTCAAAATGTATGAAGAGGAGACGTTACTCTACTTCAGGAGTTGAGGAAATACTTTTCCAAAGAAGAAATATAAAGTTAAACCCAAATGAAGAAGACTGCCAGTTCTAGACAAGACTGTTGTCTCTTTCCCTCCAAACTAATCTTTAATGTGCTACAAAAATAAGACAGAGGCTGACAGAATTCCTAAAACTACCATAACATATATATACTAATGTAAATATACTATGAGCACCTCCTGGAAAGATAGCTAGGTCTCTATGAATAAGAAATAAGCAGTCTAGCCTAACCTGTGGTGGCACACTGGATAAAGCATCGACCTGGAATACTGAGGTTGCCAGTTTGAAACCCTGGGTTTGCCCGTCAAGGCACATACAAGATGCAACTACTAGGAGTTGATGCTTCCTGGTTCTCCCATCCCCCCTTCTTTCTCTCTCTCCTCTCTCTAAAATCTAAGAACAAAAGAAAGAGAGAGAGAGAAAGGAAGAAGGGAGGGAAGAAGGGAGGGAAGAAAAAGAAGGAGGGAGGGAAGAAAAAGAAGGAGGGAGGGAGGGAGGGAGGGAAGAGTGAGAGAGAAAGAGAGAGAGAGAGAAAGAAAGAAAGAAAGAAAGAAAGAGAAAGAAAGAAAGAAAGAAAGAAAGAGAAAGAAAATAACAAAGAAAGAAAGAAAAACAAAAAAAAGGAGCAATCTAGATCAGAGGAAAGCTGGAAACTATTGGTAAGGAATAAATTGGGAAAAAACTTTTATATTGTATCCATATCTCTGTCCGATACTGGTCTGGGCTGATTTGTGTTCACCAGGTAACCACTATGAGCCAGGAAAGCAACATAATCTTAAAATTTTATTAATTTAAAGGAAACAATTCTAAAGTCTTTGACAATTTAGTATTAGCTCACTGTTCTATATATAGCACAAAAATATTAGCAGAAATCAGACCAAAAAGACAAACAGGTCATAAAATTTTCACAAATATTAGATTATATGTATCATTGTAATTTTCTATGCCTAGAGAGTTTTAATGTAACATAAGTTAATTAATCAAAAACTTAAATCATAAGCCCTGGCCGGCTTGCTCAGTGGTAGAGTGTCAGCCCTGTGTGTGGAAGTCCAGGGTTCAATTCCCAGTGAGAGCACACAGGAGAAGAGCCAATCTGCTTCTCCCCACTCCCCCCACATCTCCTTTCTCTTTATCTCTCTCTTCCCCTCCCACAGCCAAGGTTCCATTGGAGCAAAGTTGGCCCAGGCACTGAGGATGGCTCCATGGCCTCCACCTCCGGTGCTAGAATGGCTCCAGTTGCAATGGAGCAACCCCCCAGATGGGCAGAGCATCACCCCCTAGTGGGCCAGGTGATGCATGCGGGAGTCTGTCTCTGCCTCCCCGCTTCTCATTTCAGAAAAAAACAAAGAAAAACAAAACAAAACTTAAATCATAGTAATTAAAATTTTTCAAAGTATAGACATGTTTAACACCATTACAAATATTCACATTAATATTTCTAAATATGTACCATAAGGGTTGTTGAATTAACTGTCCTTTAAGTTAGCAGATAAATATTTCTCTTTCATCTGATGGGAATAATAAAAATATAAGCACTGAATAATTATGGACAATTATTTAAATAATTGCCAATGAAATATTATTCAGAATGTGTATCTAAAATATCACTCTATAGAAGTCACTTTAAAAACAGGCCTTAACCAGTATTATGTTCTTCAATGTTTACATTAAAATGTATACTATATACCCAGTCTCTGGTTTTCCTAGGAAAATCTGTTTTTGGCCTTCCCCATAGACTATAAATTACTAACAAGCAGAAACCATGTCTTCATTCTCTACATCTACTATATGCACATGCTTTATAGTAAAGACTCTAAATATTAAGTAATGCTGAGTAAAAGAATCCTTGAAAGTCATGTAAGTCTCTGGGTGGGTCAGAAATTCAGGAGCCCATCTGGTTTCCCCCCCACTCTGATAATCCTTTAGAAATATCAAAGAAAGTTCCTTCAGAACAATTGCTGCAACTTTGAATTCACCCTGTTTCTTAGAGCTGTGTATTTTTATCTTTTCTCTGAAATAATTCCAAGATCACAATTTCTTGCTCAATCAGTAACAAAATATATACATATATATATGCATAGCTATTAAAATATCACTATTTTATCCCACCTTAAATCTTAAGCCCAAATCTAACTTCACCATTAAAATTTGTCCAAGGTATTCAGAAACTCCACAAAGATGTACTATGTAGATTACACATAAAGCTAAACTACAACACAAGAAAAAGCCAATAAGGACCCAAAACTTAGCATCAAAAATAAAACAAAATCTAGGCCTGACCTGTGGTGGCGCAGTGGATAAAGCGTCGACCTGGGAACCCTGAGGTCGCCAGTTCAAAACCCTGCACTGGTCTTGTCAAGGCACATATGGGAGTTGATGCTTCCAGCTCCTCCCCCCTTTCTCTCTTTCTCTCTCTCTCTCTCTCTCTCACTCTGTGTCTCCTCTCTAAAATGAATAAAATAAAAAGAAATTAAAATAAAACAAAATCTATGTAACATCCTGGGAGTGTTCAATGTTATGCTTTTTATAAAATAAAACTGCCAAAAATAAAAAATAAAAATTCTGAGAGAGGCAGAGGGAGAGAGACAGGAACATTGAGCTGCCCCTGTATGTGCCCTGACTGGAGAACCAAATCTGTAACCTCCGCACTCTGGAATGACACTCCAACCAACCGAGCTATCCAGTTAGGGCTCAATTTCTTTTATTGATTGACTGATTTTTAGAGAGACAGAGAGAGGAAGAAAGAGAGAGGGAAGGAGGAAGGAAAGCATTCATTTGTTGTTCTACTCAATCATGCATTTATTGGTTGCTTCCCATGTGTGCCCTGACCAGGAATCAAACCACAATCTTGTCATTCTAGAATGCTCTTAACCGAAGGAGCTAACTGGCCAGGGCCAAAATTTTGTATAGTTTCCTTCTACAAAACTAGACTGAAGGTGATTCTTTTCAGCTTCGAAGTATAAATAGATAGTTTACCGGAATGATAACATTCCCATTCATCCAGATTTAAATTTATAAAATTTTCAACTCTTGAGATGTGTTTGATAAAAGTAAGACCTGTAAATAAAGTTGGGGGGAAAAATAGGCGTAGGAGGAGGGAGAGTGGAATAACTGAATACTCTATATTTTGTGGAAAATGTATGTATGTGACATGTTTTGGAAATTCTCTAAAGACTAAAACAAACAGACAGACTTGTTTCTCTTCTAGCAATTAAAGCAAATAGATAACCATTATTAACACACTGATTATTTTCAGTTCTAATTCCTCTTCCAAAAAATTAAGCACTTGCCAGAAAGGACAGTCCATCTCAATGCTTTTAAAAAGACCTTCAATCTAAATAAATTAAAAAGAATAAAAAATACCAGTAGGGCAGAATGCTGTAAAAAGAGAAAATAAATAATAAACATACTTTTAAACATAATTCCTCAATTCTTTGTCCCAATGGTCAAGTTCCTAAAAAGTCATATACAAGTTTATAAATAACTACAAACTTTACAGAGCATGGAAAGTTACACTAAATGAAAAATATTTCAAATGCATCACTTCATATTTTTAGAGTATATAACAAGTAATTTTTATTGCTTACTCATCTGTCTATCTCCATAGCTGATGGCTTCTGCCAGCGGGCTCCATCCCTGAGCATTTTTCACCTTTACTGGAGCATTGTGAGCCAAAAGTAAATGGGCACATTCTGAAACATAAAATGGTAACAGTATCAAACATCATGCAGTTTTTAGAATCTCAATATGAAATCATGTAAAAATTCATATAAAATGAATATAAATAGATCTATAAAAAAATACTGTACTATGCAGAATTAAATTTAATTTTTTACTTACTGATTTTAGAGAGGGGCCTGACCTGTAGTGGCACAGAGAATAAAGCATGGACCTAGAACACTGAGCTTGCCGGTTCAAATCTCTGGCTTGCCCCGTCAAGACACATACAGGAAGCAACTTCTACAAGTAGATGCTTCCTGTTTCTACCCACTCCTTCTCATTCTCCTCCCTCCACACCCCTCTCTCCAAAAATCAACAAATAAAATCTTAAAAAAAAAAGATTGTAGAGAGGGAAATGAAAGAGAAAAAAACAATGACTTCTTGTTCCACTAATCTATGCATTCATTGGTTGCCTTCTATATATGCCCTGACGGGACTGAACTCCCAACCTTGGCCCATCAGGAGGACACTCCTAGCTACTGAGCCACCCATCCAGGGCCCAATTCAATATTTATTAAATTCCTATATATCTAAACCAGGTTATTTCAGATCCTCAGACTCAAGAAGTAACCATTCTAAAAATAAATTGAATTTCTCTGCAAAGAAAGGGTGTGTCCCCCAATAATTGTTCCCAAGAGTATTTTAAGAACTTGACCAGGTGGTGGCGCAGTGGGTAGAGTGTCAGACTGGGAGGCAGAGGACCCAGGTTCAAAACCTGGAGGTCGCAGGCTTGAGCACGGGCTCATCTGGCTTGAGCTCAGGCTCACCAGCTTGAGCACACCATCGCTGGCTTAAGCATAGGATCATAGACGTGACCCCACAGTCGCTAACTTGAGCCCAAAGGTCGCTGGCTTGAAGCCCAAGGTTGCTGGTTTGAGCCCAAGATCGCTGGCTTGAGCAAGGGGTCACTCACTCTGCTGTAGCTTCCCCCCACCCTATCAAGGCACATATGAGAAAGCAATCAGTGAACAACTAAGGTGCCGCAACAAAGAATTGAAGCTTCTCATCTCTCTCCCTTCCTGTCTGTTCCTCTCTCTGACTCTTTCTGTCAAAAAATAAATAAAAGAGTATTTTAAGAATGTTTTCTACTCTAAAAGATAACCTAAGAACCTCGAGTAATTTACACCAATCAAAAACGATGTGATAGTCTGTAATATCAAATAAAAAGCTCATTATCTATTTCAGGAAAATGTCTTTTCAAAAAAAATCAGTAATGTTTCTATAAACCCTTATTTTTCAAATTTTATAATTCTTTTAGTTTAGAATATAAGAGAAATAATATATTTAGGATTACAAGGACAAATCTGAAAAGTCTTTCTAGTAATCAAACAAAGTCTAAGGTATAAACCCTTCTACAGGATGAGAAAACTTATGTAAAAATTAAATATGAAAAGTATATTAATAGATAAAAACACTCAAAACTAGACTGAGGGAAATTTAGAATGGCTAGCAAACCTAAATTTACAAAATAAATGACATTTGTTTAATCAGCCATTCAGCAAATATTTTCCAAGTGCTTTTAAATGCTACTTTTAAGCACCAGGACGTAGATACAAGGAGCAAAAAGGTAAACTCTTGATATCAGAGTTTAGACCCTATATCTGAAGCCTTTAAGTAAACTAATAAGCCAAAAATAATCAGATAAGTTCTCTGAAGAAAATAAGGATATTATGTCATTGTAATGTGCATGACCTCATGTAGAAGAATGGCATTATTCCTAGTAATAGAAGGAATTCCTATACTGACAGGCCATATATTTAGAATAAAGTAAAATACATACAGAAATTTCACAGAGAAGGTTGGAAAGTCAGCTATTAGTACATAAAACATGTACAAGAATGTTTATTTAGCTTTGTTTATTATGATAAATATATTGGAAACTAGGTGAATATCCACCATGGGTGAATGACTGACTAAAGTGCGATGCATCTACATTATTAAAGTAATATGCAGACATTTTTAAAGAAGAGAGTCATATCAAATGAACAAAGGAGCCAGTTGAACCGTCAGCCACTGACCAAATTTAGGGAACTGAGTACCAAAATAATGACTATGTATAACACATTAAGCAAAATACAATTGATATGCCCAAATGACATAAAAAAATAAAAGAAAGTGCAAAATGTAAAAATAGATGTACCATGACTCAGCAATGCCACTTCTTGGTATTTATCTGAAAAGATACATGTACCCCTATGTTCACACCAGCATTACTTACAATAGATAAGATATCGATACCCACTGATAGATGAATGGATAAAGACAATGTGGTACATATACAATGGAATATTAATTAATCAGGTATGAAAAAGAATGAAATTTTACCATTTGAAACAACACAGATGGACCTAGACGACCTTATGCTAAGTGAAATAAGTTAGCAGAGAAAGACAAATACCATATGATTGTGCTTAAAAACACAAAATAAATGAACAAATGAAACAGAAACAAACTCATAGATACAAAGAACAAACTGATGGTCACCAGATTGGGGGGGAGGATTGGAGGATTGACAGAAAAGGATTAAGAAGTACAAATTGTCAGTTATAAAAATAGTCACAGTGATGTAAAGTACAGTATAGGGAACATAGTCATAATATTATAACTATATGCATTTTCCCAGATAAGTACTAGACTTACTGGGGTAAGCACTTTATAAGGTTCATAAATGTCTCATTACTACATTGTACACCTGAAACATTTAATACTGTACATCAACTGTAATTTAAAAATACATTTTAAAATAATAAAAGCTAAAAAAAAGATAAAAAATTATAAAATCAGCATATTATAACCCCAATGTGAAAACTTAAATTAGCAAAAGGTCCTCAATGAATGCTAAAGCCACTAAATAAAAGGCTATGTGCTAGAAAATAGGATAGTCACATAATACCAAAATATCGCTCTAAGATTATTTACAAATTATTAAAAGAAAAATGTTCCTTTATAGTGGAGATATCTGAAAATCACATCTGAAACAAGTGAACAAACTTAGTGGCTTTATTATTTTTTTATTATTATTATTTTTTTAGATTTTATTTATTCATTTTAGAGAAAGGAGACAGAGAGAGAGAAGTGGGGGAGGAGCAGAAAGCATCAACTCCCATATGTGCCTTGACCAGGCAAGCCTGGGGTTTCGAACCAGCGACCTCAGTGTTCCGGGCTGACGCTTTTACTCACTGTGCCACCACAGGTCAGGCAAACTTAGTGGCTTTAATAGTGCGATACTGGACACTATATGCTTCCTAATGTGAGATAACATAATAAAGTTCATAACACTGCCTATGCAGTCTTTTTTCCAGAAATGTTTAACCTGAATCTAATTAACCTCTATAGTTCATTTTCAATTTACATAAATGACAGAGAATAAGAAAAAAGTTAAATAACATCATGAGAAAATAATCAGGTAAATCCGAGATGGGGGACATTCAACAAATTAACTCAGCAAGACTCTTCAAATGTGTACAGAGGAAGAAAAAACCCGAGCAAACTTTTCTAGATTAAAATAGGAACATATTAACCAAATGCAATGAGTGAACCTCAATTACATCTTGGTTTGATATAAATCATCTATAAAAGTCATTTTTGAAAGTGAAAAAAATAAAATCTGAATTAGATATCAGATTTTATAACAATATTATTAATTTTCTTAGGTGTGATAATGCTATCATGGTTATATAGGAGAATATTCTTAGAGATGCATACAGAAGTATTTGGAAAAATGCCACTATGTCTACAATCTAATAATTTTCTTATCTTTTCTTTTTAATGTCTTTATTGATTGATTTTAGAGGAAGGTGGTAAGAGAGAGAGGAGCAAAAAACATTTATATGTGCCCTGACCAGGCAAGCTGTTTCAAACTGGCAACCTCAGCATTCCAGGTTGACACTGCCCACTGCACCACCACAGGTCAGGTAACATCTAATTTTCAAATAGTACAGCAACAAAAATATATATAACATGCTGAGATAAAGATAATGTAAATATGATAAAATGTTATCAATTACTAAACCTAGGTGGAGAGTAGTTAACTATTCATTGTAATAATCTTTCAGTTTTTCTGTATATTTTAAATTTTTCATAGTAAAGTATTTTTTAAAATGTTTAAAAATTTTAAAGGAATGCATGTAAGTTATCCTAACAGTCATAAAGCAATGACCACATTGTACTGCTAAATGATAATGCAGAAATTCAGCATGATCCTTTTTTAAAGGAATAACTAAAAAAACTACATTTATTATTACGTGTTTAGATATGTACACACATATTTGTACATA
Organism: Rhynchonycteris naso; assembly: GCA_037038555.1. Taxonomy (NCBI): domain Eukaryota; kingdom Metazoa; phylum Chordata; class Mammalia; order Chiroptera; family Emballonuridae; genus Rhynchonycteris; species Rhynchonycteris naso. Next base: position 178,185,473 of record CM072997.1, on the reverse strand, counting down.
ATAGTAAGCATGGAGAAAATTATTACAAATAGCTTTATAAATTCTGTGTTTTACATACTCACTATTATAAACCTTCTTTTGCCCAACACTGTATATCTTTATTCTGTATGTATTTTTTAAGATTTTATTTACTGATTTTTAGAAAGAAAGAAGGATGGAGAGAAAGGGGACAGTGAGAAGCATCAACTCATAGTTGCTTCACTTTAGTTGTTTAATGATTTGTTTCCTATATGTGCCTCGACTGGGCAAGCCTGGGTTTCATTCTGGCGAACTCAGCCTTCCACATAGATACTCTATCCACTGCACCAACACAAATCAGGCTATCTTTGTTCTGTATTATTTCAACTGTTTCAACAAGCATGTATTAATAACTTAAAAAACATTTAATTTTTTTTAATTTAAAAGAATCAATAAGTGCCCCTGGACAGTTGGTTCAGTGGACAGAGAGTTGGCCCAGTGTATGGATTGTCCCCAGTTCGATTCCTGATCAGAGCACACAAGGGAAGCGACCATCTGCTTCTCTCCTCCTGCCCCCTCTTCCCCTTCTCCCTCTCTTCCACTCTTGCAGCCAGTGGCTCGACTAGTTCAAGCATCAGCCCCAGGCAGTGAAGATAGCTTGGATGGGCCAAGCATTGGCCTAAGGAGCTGAGAATAGCTCAGTTGAGTGCTATTCTGATAGACTGGTGTGGTGGATCCTGGTCAGGGTGCATGCAGTAGTCTGTCTCCTATCTCCCCTCCTTTTCCGTAAAAAGAAAAAAAATGTATTAATAAGCAAGATGCACAGTAGAATCTAAAGCAATATCCCAACTGTATAAACTATAGAATTAGTATGATTTATATATATGCTAGACGTGTCAACTATGTTTTCTGATATACCACAGACCCAGCTAAACTGGTGCACTTCATTCACCATTCAGAAGTCAACTGACATAGAAATGAGCAATTAAGAAAAAGTCAGAAATCATAAATATGCCAATGACCCATGGCATATTCTCATACATTAAAAAAAAACTGGATCGCCTGACCTGTGGTGGCGCAGTGGATAAAGCGTCGACCTGGGAACCCTGAGGTCGCCAGTTCAAAACCCTGCACTGGTCTGGTCAAGGCACATATAGGACTTGATGCTTCCAGCTCCTCCCCCCTTTCTCTCTTTCTCTCTCTCTCTCTCTCTCTCACTCTGTGTCTCCTCTCTAAAGAAATGAATAAAATAAAAAGAAATTAAAAAAAAAACCTGGATCAATCAAATTCTCTCTCTGTAATTTCAAAAATGAATGACAAAAAAACAAGGTAGTTTAAAAAACAAAGAAAGAAAGTAAACAAGGTAGTTAACAACCAGGCAATATGGCTTAAAGAATGCTTGAAAATGTGGCACTCATCAGAACACAAATCACATATAAATAAGCAGAAGCTATAAAGGTGATAAAATATAAGGAAAATGAATGGAATAAACAGGATAGTTGGAAATCAAAAAGAACAGCCATATCGACCTTTATGAGAGTTAAAATAATCCTAGAGTGATTTCAGAAAAGAAAATTTTTTAAAAATTGCTTATCTAAAAAGACTGAATGAATTAAAAGTCACAGCAACTGGCCTGAAGAGTATATCTCTGATGCCCAACCAAAAGTAAAATTAAAAGTTAGGAGTTTTTTTCATCTCCTAAAGACTCCTGAAAACTTCCTTTAAATTTTAACTAAAATTCATAGTTTCAAAACTTTCCCACCCTGGCCAGATGGCTTGGTTGATTAGAGCACCATCCCAAAAAGCAAAGGTTGCCAGTTCAATCCCTAGTTAGGGTACACAGAGGAACAGATGTTCCTGTCTCTTTTCTGCTCTCTCCCTCTCCCTAAAATCAATAAAAATAAATAAGTAAAAACTTTCCTGCAAGCATAGCCAACATGATCAATGGACCTAGAAATTCAGAAAAACCAGACTTCGAAGGTAAAAAAGTTATTCAGTTGGTTAAGATGTGTGAGAGAAAAGAAGTAAGAGAAGTAAACACAAGCATAAACATTCTACAAGAGCCCTGGACAGGTGGCTCAGCTGGTTAGAGCATCCTCCTGATATGCCATGGTTGTGAGTTTGATTCTTGGTCTGGTCTGGTCAGGGCACACACAAGAATCAATCCATAAATGGGTAAATAAGTGGAACAACATATTGATCACATCTCTCTGTCATTCATATATATATATCTATATATAATTTTTTGAAAAGTCCTATGATGGTCCTCTCTTTAACTCAATCAATAAATCCTATTAGAATGCAGGAATTTATACTGTGCTTACAAACAAATATACAAACAAAAAGCAAAACGTGCCCCTCAACAGTGAAATCACAAAGGGTACAGTATATCTCTAAAGGAGGAGATAAAAGAGTAGCACAGCTTGAACAATGGCATAATGTAAAACTAATTTATAGAATTAAGTACAAGGTAGATATTTTACTTTCTACTATACATTTTCATTTCACTCTTGTGCAACCAAATACCAAAAAATATTAAAAGATCATAATGAAAAAAACCATAAAAAAGAAAAAGTTAAAAAATAAAAATGGATAAATGTAAATGGGTCAGCATTAGTAACTAAATCTACTCTATTATGAAAAAGCCACAAAAAGAGCAAACACCAACATTATTTGCAGATCACAATTCATCTAATTGTTTCCCAAAATACATTCCACAGAATTCTAGTGTTTCAAGATACTTGTGAAAAAAAGCAAACATCAAATAACTGTAGAGAAAATAACTCTTATCCAACACTTGTCCCAACAATTCAGAGGGTCACAATGCATACTAGCATATAAAGGTTTTTTTGTTTGTTTGTTTTTTTACAGGGACAGAAATAGAAAGTCAGAGAGAGGGACAGACAGACAGGAACGGAGAGAGATGAGAAGCATCAATCATTAGTTTTTCGTTGCCGTTGCGACACCTTAGTTGTTCATTGATTGCTTTCTCACATGTGCCTTGACCACGGGCCTTCAGCAGACCAAGCAACCCCTTGCTGGGGCCAGCGACGTTGGGTGCAAGCTGGCGAGCTTTTGCTCAAGCCAGATGGGCCCACACTCAAGCTGGTGACCTGGGGGTCTCAAACCTGGGTCTTCTGCATCCCAGTCCGACGCTCTATCCACTGCGCCACCGCCTGGTCAGGCCTAGCATATAAAGGTTTTAAAATCTACAATAGAGAAAACTGCTTAATACTTATTAACCCACTATTTTCCAAATAGGTAAGACCTGGAGACACTATTTTCCTCGAAATACTTATTACTAATATCCAATGAAACTCATATTATTTGAAGAATATTTTGTACAGGCTGATATAAACCTATGATGAAGCATAACAATACCTCTACCTAATACAGAACACTTAGACTAGGGATACTTCATTTCACTTGCAAATCCTGGAAAATTCACACGTACTATTAAAGTCCAACATTTAGAATAGCAATCAGTCTTGGCATGTAATTAACTATGTCTGCTATGAAAACCAGAGGAAAGCATGTTGTTAGCTAACTTAGATCTATCTTTTTTGAATAGTACTGAGTGGAAAGAGGACAAGGCAGTTCAGCATAATAGGACTCCAAGCTCTACAGCCTGATACTCCAAGTTCAAGTCAAAATTCTGCTACTTTATTCTTGAAAAGTTGCTTAACTTCTCAGAGCTAAGTTTTGTTTATCTATACAATGAGGGTAATAGTATCTTCCTCACATGGTTATGTTAAATGAGTAAATATGTATAAAGCACTGAAAGAAGCATCTAGCATATTGTAAATGATGGCTACATTTCAGTTATTTTCTAAAGTTCTGTTTAAATGTCTTGGGAGGAAAGCCTAAGTTTTTATTGGTCAAACTGAGCCAACTACATGCGATATATGTTCAGCAATGTAGCTACACTAGAGATAAGTATCTAAACATTCTTCCTCTGTATTCCTGATTACTTCTCTCACCTCAAGCCAGTCTAGCTAGAGTTAATTTCACAGAAGTAAATACGTATCCCAAAAATAATTCATAAGATTGCCAGTCATTCGACACTGTGGCTTGGCTTAAGATAAACTAAAGAAATCAAACACTTTGCTCAGAAATTCAGGAACTTAAACTAAACTAGTTGGTGAAAAATGAAACCATAAAGTCATGAAGATTTAGGATTCTAGAATAGTTAATTTTGGGTCATGTTCAATTTCCATAAACACTGAAAAATAAAACACATAAAGGGAGATTATAGATAAACATAAAAAAAAACAAACCAGCATAGACAACATTAAAGATAGACCTATGACAGACAGATAGATAAATGAATGAAGAATGGAAGAGAGGACAGAAAGGAGGGAGGGAGAAAGGAAGAAAAATAGAAAGGATAAAGAATAACTGATCCCTCAAATTGTCTGTTATGCTTTGCTTAAGATGTATGTAGCTAGTCCTCGTATCTTGAGTTTCTAAAATATGTAGCATCTTCATGAATCTTTTTACTTAGAAGTTACTTAAGTGAGTGTTTCTTGTGGGAAGAAAAAAAATATCATAACTAACTCAAAAAAATAAAGATTTGAGTCACCAACTTATAAAGAATTAAAATCAAATTTAAATAACTTTGCAAATGATATGCTTCACTTAAGCATATGAAATTAAAAATGAAACCTGCAAAAGAATTATTTTTTTCAACAAAGAAAGTTCTAGTAATACCCCTGAGATCAGCATATATTGAGATCAAATTTTTATAACAACTATATTACAATATATAACAATAACATGTTCATAATGATACATCTGGATCATCAGAAAGATAAGCCTTAAAAATTAATAAGCCTGTTTTAAAAATCAAGAGTACTTTTTTTTTTTTTTTTTACAAATTTATAGCAAACATATCTAAAATTTTAAACTCTAGCACTCAAAACGTAGCCAATCAGCTATCTTGAGTCCGCACTTTTCAGGATTACTCGGAATACAGATTAAGATTTTATTGCATCTAGGAATAGCTTGCAAAATAGATCTTTTAAATCACCTATCTACAAGTTGATTTTTTTTAAATTAAAGAATAACAAGTATTAAATTTACAATCACCTACCATACAAAAGGTTCGACTTAGGAGTTTTGATATACAAAATAGTTCATGTTAAAGAAAGTTACAAAGTATTACAATATTAAGAGTATTACAATAATAAACCTTAATATATTTTCAAACTCCTGAGATTATAAGTACTTGCTTGACAAAACAATCAAGAAAAATAGTTTCAAAAGGCATAAAGGTTAGTATAAGATTTCCAATCTCTAAAAAAATTGCTGTAGAAAATAATAAAATACTTGTTATTTCTTATTGAATTTATTGGGATGACACTGGTTAATAAAATTATATGTTTCAGAGATACAGTCCTAGAACACATCATCTTTGTATTGTGTGTTCACTACCCCAAGTCACATTTCCTTCCATCACCATTAATATGTTACTTTTAAATATACTGAATTCTAAGCTCAGTTAGCAAGTAAAATAGGTTAGTTTTTAAAAACTCAAAGGACAAGATTCACATAAAAATTTTAAAACTGACTATACATAAGTGAAGTTAAACATAAAATAGAAAATATTTACTAACCTTTATTTCCTAACATCACAGCAAGATGTAAAGGAGTGTTTCCTAAAATAAAAAAATTAAATTAGTGTAAAAACATAGAAAAATATGGATTTAAAAGTGGTTCAGTTCCTTCAGAAATTTCACTGACAGATATTAAGCAAAGAAAATGTGGCTACATAATGATCCTGCTTATATGGCAAATTCAAAGTGAGGATGTCATGGTTTCTAAGCATAATGCATCCACTTCCTCTTCCCTATACCAAAGTACCCCCAGCAACCTCTCACCCACTCCCCAAAGATACCCACTTTGCTTTTGAGATTTCTTCTCCAAACAGATTTCATGTTTTCTTTGCTACTAATTACTCTATCATATGATTCTTTGTTCATTCAGCAAACAATTTAAATACCTACTATAAACTCACTTTTGGGAATAAATACCAGTATGACCCAATCTTATGCTCAAATTGTCAAAAGTCTTCAGTTAGAGACTGATATGAAAATAAATCATTGTTGTATTATTTACTGAAGTAGAAAAGAGTGGAGAACAGCGATGGAACCCAGGGCAGAGCACCTAATCTTGCGTATGCAGAAGAGACTTAAATATTGAAGATGAACTCTCTGAAAATAGTCTTAAAGAATGAGTTAGAAAGCAACAGTGACTAACTAGCCTTCCATGTTAAAAAAAAAATCCACCAAATTACATTCAATTGCAAGAACATTTTTATTTTGAGGAAATACACACAAAAAAAATTACAATTAATGCGAGTAAAGAGCTTGTAGGAGAATAGCAAACAATGGACTGGAAAGATTAGAAAGAGACAAACCAATGGAAACGGTAGGCTATGCTATTGAGTTTGGACTATATCCTATAGTTGATGTTACAGAACTAATCAAATTAAAAACGATACACCAAGTCACACTTACAACCTGTAATAGTAATATTTTTAAATAAAGTTACTATTTAAAATGTATGTGTATTAATGTTTAGATATTAGTATTTTTACATAAGTGTTACATGAACAATTTTTGCTAATAAAATGAGCAACACATGTCACGAAATCACATACAAAATTAAACAAGACTTGATTACTTTACCTAAGAAATTTGTATATGATCTACCCCAATCTAATAGCTGGACCAAACCAGTCAAGATGGTTAAAACAAATATATACACACATACACACACACCTCTTTAACTCAATAAAACCAAAAGAGAGTGGTAATTGTTAGCAAAGACAGCAAGATAGTCTTTTATGTAAAATATACAAAACACAAATGAATTCACTAAATTGTAACTAGAAAAAAACAAATTGAATTACAGTAAATATCTTCATCTTATGCATCAGAAACAAATAAATGGCAGACTTTGAGATATCATTCACATTATGGTTTTCAGAAATAAAAATTTGAAGTACAAATTACAGATAGTGACTAGGCAATATACTCTACAATTTTCACACCTTAAAACTCAACCTAGTTGAGACACAGAAACTATGATACAATTGTTAATAATCATACATTAAAGCATAGCTCAGAAAGACATGATTACCAAAAGTCACAGGGATGAGCTGTTTTCCAAAAAGACAAACTTTGATTCCCCAAAACTTCAAAACCCTTTATAGTAAGGTAGCTATCTTCTCAAAATGTTATACCATAATGTTAGAAAAATTTACATGGTTAAGAATAAAAACAAAAAGTCCAATGAAAAAAGTATTCTCGTTTTAGAACAGCCTTGTTTATGTTTAATAATTCAGTATGGAATATGCATTGAAGAAAAGCATTTTTCACTGTGGATATTTTTACATATAAAGTTATTGAAACTGATTTTTCACTTGAGCAGTGGTGATTAAGGGGACGAAGCATCAACCTGGACCACTGAGATTCCATGTTTAACACTCAGAGGTGGACAGCTTGAGTGCAGGCTCACCAGCTAGAGTGAGGGTCTGTGGCTTAAGCACAGGATCATCAACATGATCCCCTGGTCCTGGCTTGAGCCCAAAGGTCGCTGGCTTAAAGCCCAAGGTTGCTAGCTTGAAACCCAAAGGATGCTGGTTTGAGCAAGGAGTCACTAGCTTGGCTGGAGGCCTTCGGTCAAGGCACATATGAGAAGCAATCAATAAAAAACTAAAGTGCCGCAACTACAAGTTGATGCTTCTCATCTCTCTGCCTTCCTCCCTCCCTCTCTCACTAAAAAATAGAAAGAATAAAAACTGATTTCTCTCTCTTCCCATGTTGAAATCATATACCTATCTCATAAAGACACTAAAGAAAAACTCTAGAAAAACAGAACTATGCCAGCTATTTTCTATTCCCCTCGCCTGCAAATAAATAAATAAATACCTGTGAGGTTAGGGACTTTCAATTGATTTTTCTTTACAAGGAATGCTCAATAATGCACAATTTTTTCTACTATTGACTAACATGTTCAATTCAAACACTAAATGAAAATGCTTAAGAATAATTTTAGCTTGACTAGGCGGTGGCACAGTAGATAGAGCGTCGGACTGGGATGCGGAAGGACCCAGGTTTGAGACCCCAAGGTCGCCAGCTTGAGTGCGGGCTCATCTGGTTTGAGCAAAAAGCTCACCAGCCTAGACCCAACGTCGCTGGCTCCAGCAAGGAGTTACTTAGTCTGCTGGAGGCCCGCGGTCAAGGCACATATGAGAAAACAATCAATGACAAGTAAGTTGTCGCAATGGCAACAAAAAATGGATGATTGATGCTTCTCATCTCTTTGCGTTCCTGTCTGTCCCTATCAGTCCCCCTCTCTCTCTGTCTTTGTAATAAAAAAAAGAGAATAATTTTAAATGTAGCTGTATCATATTTGGATCATCTATTTAGTGCCTTCAAAGTCTTCAGCATAAAATAAGGTAAAAGAAATCACATGTTAAAAAACCTGAATACCCAAATCAAAATTGAGAAAAAACAAAGCTGGAAGCATCATGCTCCCTGTTCAAACTATATTACATGCTATAGTAATCAAAACAGTATGGTATTGGCATAAAAACAGATACACAGATCAAAGGAACAGAACAGACAGTCCAGAAACACATGGTCAATCACTGGGGAACAATTTTTTTTTCATTTTCTGTTGCATGAGGTTTTAGAAATTTTTCTATATAAATCTGCATTGCTGATTCCAAATCTGAAATCCGTTTCTTGGTGCATGCTCTAGTTTATAAGCAATTTTAATTTCTTTTTGTTACAGTTAATGGCATGCATTGGATTATAAATTGGAGTTAAAGGGCAACAACTCTTGGATTGAACATAACCACAAGGCAATTAATGTTTTACAAACATCACGATTAGTAGTTATTTTTAAATGTAAAAATTTATTATCTGATAAAAACACCCTCTTATTTTCTTTTAAGATTGAATCATGGCTTCTTCGAGTAGGCGTAAATGTAAAAATAGTCCTGACACTTTCTGTTATATATGTGGCTGTTACACACGTCAAAGGCGCAATGTTTTATCATTTGTGACACGTGCACATATTGCCTATTTTCAAGTTCCCCTTGGATATCAAGACAAGAATTGGGCTCGTCATATTGTTTGTCATAATTGTGAGAAAATGTTTCGTGACTGGACAAAAGGAAAATGCAAAGAAATGCCTTTTGGTATTCCCAAGGTTGGTGTGAACCTAAGGCAGTGGTTCTTAACCTGGGTTCTATCAAACCCTAGGGGTTCGATGAGTCTGTCTCAGAGAGAAGCCTCTGCCGCGGAGGCCAGAATAAAGTAATACCGTAATTTGTTGTGAGTTAATGCACTTTGTTGGTTTTGTTCTTTGAGCAAGGTGATGTTCATGCACGGCTCATTTTGTGCACCAGTAAAGAAACATATGCCTATGTATTGTATTTGGAAAAAAAATCATATTTTATTTATCACTAAAGAAGGGTTCGGTGAATGCGCATATGAAACTGGTGGGTTCGGTACCTCAAAAAAAGTTAAGAACCACTGACCTAAGGAAAACAGCAGTGACTGTTATTCTCGCTGATCCATACAAAAGGCATCAGCAAGAAAAAACGGCATATGATCGCATATCCTAATATTCTGTCAGCAGTACAACCTATCCCACACTCTGAGACACTCCCGGTTTCAGTTTTCAATGTTTTATTTCTCCTAAGGACGAAGAAAGTGAACATGGTGATCAAGTGTATTTTGACAAGATGCATAAGGAAATGGATGCGGTATTTGAAGGGTCTTCTTCTGATGCCAAGCAGTCATTAAGCCCTCAGCAGTTTAGCCAACCCGAATTCAATGACTTAGTAAGAGATACGGGTCTATCAAAGAAAGCAGCTGAGTTATTAGTCTCCAGGCTTCCAGAAAAAAAATGTACTTCACTGCTCAGCTAAAGTATCCCATTTCAGGAAGCGTAAACAAATTTTAGTGGACTATTTTCCGAAGACAAACACTTTGTTTACTGTCATGATATCAGTAGTCTTCTCAGCCAGCTGGGTGTTACCATTTACAGTCCAACAGAATGGCGGCTATTTCTTGTCAGCTCTAAACGCAGTCTGAAATGTGTTCTCTTATACAACGGTAATGTTTGTACAGCAGTTCCAATTGGTTATTCAACTCATCTGTGAGAAGATTATAATGACATAAAAAAATCCCTGACTTTCTGAAGTATGAGGAGCATAACTGCATCATTTGTGTGGATCTTAAAATGGTCAATTTCCTGCTAGGACAACAGAGAGGTTTCACAAAGTATCCTTGTTTTCTGTGTTTGTGGGACAGCCAAGCTCAGGAGAAACATTGGACATAGAAGGAGTAGCTGAAACGTGAAGCTCTGGAAGTAGGGATGTAAAATATTGTGAATGAACCTGTAGTTAATCAAGACAGGATCATTAATCCCCCACTTCACATCAAACTTGGCTTAATAAAGCAGTTTGTTCAGGCTTTGAATAAAGAAAGTGAATGCTTTCAACATATTATTTCTGCTTTTCCTGCCTTGTCTTTCAAGAAGATAAAAGCAGGTGTGTTTGATGGACCTCAAATTCGAACCCTCATACGTGACAAAGAATTTGCCAGGAAGATGAATAAGGAGGAGAAAGCAGCATGGCAGTCTTTTGTGGCAGTTACAAAGAACTTCCCTGGCAACAAAAAAGCAGAAAACTATGAACTTCTGGTTCAAAGGATGCTGTTGGCTTTCTGTGACATTGGATGTAACATGAGCATTAAGATTCACTTCCTGAAAAGTCACCTTGATAAGTTTCCCGAAAATCGTGGAGCTGTTAGTGATGATCAGGGAGAACGCTTTCATCAAGATCTGAAGATGATGGATGGAAGAGCATTATCAGGAGCGTTGGAACAGAAATATGATGGCAGACTACAGCTGGAGCATCAAATGAGTTTGTCTTCAACAAGTACACAAACGCAAGAGCTACAAACGCAATTTTTCTGCCTGAATAGAATTTAAATAAGTTTTGCGCAAATTTTATGATTAAAATAAGTGTTTTAATATGTTCTATTTTGAAATTGTAGACAAATTCTGATGCAATCATATATTTTAGTGTATTAGTGTATTTACTGCATTATAGAAATTATTATATTTTCACAAAGATGATGCCCAAGAAGACATTCTACTTCATTATGTTAAACCAGGGGTGCCCACACTTTTTCAGCTTGCAAGCTACTTATAAGATGACCAAGTCAAAATGATCTACCTACAATAAAAATGCAAAACAAATTTATTTATTCTATATTATCATTATTTAAGTTACTATTACTATTTAATACTGTGTATTCTTCTTTCACCTTTCTCCTTCTCAGCTCTCTTTTCGGAGGAAAGTCAATGTCATAGTCTTTATGAACGGTCCGAAAAAGCCGCTCCACATTTCCCTTCTTTGGAATAGCAATGGCACACAGACAGATGAGGCAAACGCACTTAGAATATGACATAGTGAAAAAAATCCCCTCCCATTCTGTATGAAAGTGGTAGGTTTTAGGCTTCTTACTCGGACCAGCTACGGCACTCATTTTTATACCCTTTGTTGTATTTAGTTTAAATAAATTGAAGGCTAACTATGCAGCAATGTAACTGAACAAGTGAGCACGGTTTAACGAGCATGCGTAGGGTGTCAAAAGTTCAGACGTCAGATTGGCTACCCTGTACACCAATCAAAAGACAAATGTCTTTTTAATGCCATGCGATCTACCCACACTTCCTTCACGATCGACCAGTAGATCCCGATTGGCGTATTGAGTACCCCTGTGTTAAAATGTTGAAAATTTTACAAGATAAAAACCTAAAATCTTGAATTGAAAAAGAACTGTAGCTTACAGTGAAAAACTAATGTCAGATTTGAGATCAGCACACTCGAATTAGGTAAGAACAAGTGTTTTTGTGGATGCAACAAAAATTTTGTTCACCAGTATAATTTATGACAAAGGAGCCAAGCACATACAATGGGGAAAGGACAGTTTCTTCAATAAATGGTGGTGCGAAAATGAACAGCAACATGCAAAAGAATTAACTAGTTCACCATTTTATACAAAACACAAAGATTAACTCAAAATTGATTAAAGACTTGAATGAGCCTGACCTGTGGTAGTTCAATGGGAATGCTGAGGTCACCGGTTTGAGACCCTGGGCTTGCCTGGTCAAGGCACATTTGGGAAGAAACTACTATGAGTTGATGCTTCTTGCTCCTTCCCACCCCCTTCCTCTCTCTCTCTCTCTCTCTCTCTCTCCTCTCTCTCTCTAAAATCAATAAATAACATCTTTAAAACAAAAAAGGAAAGAGCCTGACCTGTGGTGGCGCAGTGGATAAAGCGTCGACCTGGGAACATTGAGGTCGCCAGTTCAAAACCCTGTACTGGCCTGGTCAAGGCACATATGGGAGTTGATGCTTCCAGCTCCTCCCCACTTTCTCTCTCTCTCTCTCTCTCTCTCTCTCTCTCTGTCTCCTCTCTAAAATGAATAAATAAAAAAACAGAAATTAAAATGTCTATCCTTAAAATAAAAAAAAAAGGAAAGAAAAGAAATACTTGAATGTGAGACCTGAAACTATAATAGTCACAGAAGAAAACATGGGCAGTAAGCTGCTTGACACAGATCTTGGCTATGATTTTTTTTAATTTGAAACCAAAAGCAAAGGCAACAGAAGCAAAAATAAACTATGGGACTACATCAAACTAAAAAGCTTCTGCACAGGAATAAAAATGAAAAGGCAATATAAAGAATGGAAGAAAATACTTGCAAGTCATGTATCTGATAAGAGGTTAATATTCAAAATATATAAGGAATACACAGAACTCAACAGTGAAAATATCTTGATTTAAAAAGGGCAGAGGGCTTGGCCTGTAGTGGCACAGTGGATAGAGCGTCAACCTGGAACACTTTTGACGTAGCCAGTTCAAAATCCTGGGCTTGCCCGTTCAAGACATATACAACAAGCAACCAATGAACAACTAAAGTGAAGCAACTATGAGTTTATAATTCTCATTCTCTCCACATCTCTTTCCTCTCTCTCTGTTAAATCAATAAATAAAATTTTTTCTTTTAAATGGGCAGACGGTTTGAATTTTTTCATAGAAGATACTCAGATGGCAGCAGGCGCATGCTCAACGTCACTAGTCAGCAGGAAAATCTAAATTACAATTAGATATCACCTCATATCTGTTAGAATGGCTATTATCAAAAAAATTAAAAATGCCGGTGAGAATATGAAGAAAAGGAAACTCCTGTACAATGTCGGTGGGAATGTAAATTGGTACAGCCACTATGGAAAACAGTAGAGAAGTTCCACAAAAAAATAAAAATAGAACTACCATCTGATCCAGCCATTCTGCTTCTGAGTATTTATCCAAAGAAAACAGAAACACTAACTCAAAAAGATATACCCCCATATTCACTACAGCTTTGTTTATAATAGCCAAAATACAGAAATAATCTCAGTATCCATCAGCAGATTCATGGATAAAGAAAATGTAGTATATACTGGAATATATTTATAATGGAATATTATATAGAATGGACTATTATTCATCCATAAAAAAGAATAAAATCTTGACATCTCCGATAAAGTACATGGACCATGAGGGCATTATGTTAAATAAAATAAGTGAGACAGAGAAAAAAAAATACCAATCCTACTTAATGAAAAATCTAAAAAAAACACACACACACATACACAAGCTCATAAATACAGAGAACAGATTGATGGTTGCCAGAGTTAAGGATGGGGGTTGGGTGGTATGAGAAAAATAATGCTCTACTAAATATCTTAAAGTTGCTAACAGAACAGATTTTAAAAGTTAACACGAGAGAGATAATTTTGCAACAATGTATGGTGATGGATATTAACTAGACTTACTATGGTGGCCATTTCACAATATATATAAATATTGAATCATTAAGTTGTAGAACTGGAACTACAACTAATGTGTCACAACTACAAGCTGATGCTTCTCATTTCTTTCCCCTCCTGCCTGCCTGCCTGCAGACAAAGAAAAACTGTATTTCAGATATGTATCCAACTGCATGTATTGAGGAGTCTTTTCATACAGTACAATATTTATCTTTTAACTGCAGCATTTAATCCACTTTCATATAGAATACTTACTAATATACTGGGGTTTAAATCTACCACCTTGCTTTTTGTCTTCTATTTGTCCTGCTGGTTCTATGTTCCTTTCTCTCATCACTATTGCTTTCTTCTTAATTGATTATTTTCATTATTCCATTTTGTTTTTTAATCTGTGAGATGAAAAATGAGTACTTTTATTTTACAGTTCTTTTCTATTTTTCTTTTGTTTTGGTTTTGGGTGAGAGGAGGGGAGATAGTGAAGCAGACTCCCACATGCGCCCCAACTGGGATCCACCTGGCAACCCCATCTAGGGCCAATGCTAAATAAAGTACTGAGCTATATTTTAGAGCTTGAGGCTGACTTGCTCCAACAAAGCTATCCTCGGCCCCCAGGCCATGACTGTACCTATCAAGCCACTGGATGCTGGAGGGAAAAAGGGATAGAAGGGTGGGAAAGCAGGTGGTCACTTCTCCTGTGTGCCCTGACTGGAAGTTGAACCCAGGATGTCCATATGCCAGGCCAACATTTTATCCACTGAGCCACCGGCCAGCCTACTAGCGCGCGCGCGTGTGTGTGTGTGTGTGTGTGTGTGTATTTTTCCAAAGTGAGAAGGGCAGGGGGGAAGGGGGAGGGGGGCGGCAGAAAGACACACTCCCACATGTGCCCTACGGGGATCCACCCGGCATGCCCACTAGGGGTTGATGCTCAGCCCATCTGGGGCGTTGCTCCGTTGCAACCTGCAACCAGAGCCATTCTAGCACCTGAAGTGGAGGCCATGGAGCCATCCTCAGCATCCAGGCCAACTTTGCTCCAATGGAGCCTTGACTGCAGGAGGGGAAGAGAGAGACAGTGCAAAAGGAGAGGGGAAAGGGTGGAGAAGCAGACAAGCACTTCTCTTGTGTGCACTGGCTGGGAATCAAACCTGGGAAATCCACACGCCGGGCCAACGCTCTACCGCTGAGCCAACCGGCCAAGGCCCAGCCTACTATTCTTTTCATAGCTATCCTAAAGATCCACTATCTTATATCATAGTTATATATGGTTAATGAGCATTTAAATGTGTCTAGTCTAAATTGACATATGCCATAGTGAGATTTTGAAGACATAGTATGAAACACAAGTATATAAAATATCTCAATAATGTTTTGTACTAATCATCATGTTGAAATATTTTGGTTATACTGGGTTAACTATATTATTAAAATTAATTTTATCTTTTTATTTTATGTGTCTTTTAGAAAATTTAGTTAAATATGTAGTTTGCATTTATTTGTTAGCACAGCTGTAGTTTACAATAACATCCTTAATTTATCAAAGTCTAATGTTAAATAATACATTACCCCTCTTCAGAGTCACGCAATTAACACAGAACACTAACTTCATTCCCTTTATCCAGACTTAGTGCTATTATTTAGTCCCTTAAGTTTTTATTTTTACCTTATATTCATTTGTTTAATTGCCATTTTTTGTTACACTTCATTTCTTCCTATCTCTAATTTCTCAGCAGAATCATTTTTCTTCTATCTGAAATACAACCTTCAGTATTTCTTTCAGTGATGGTCTGATAAGTGAATTTTTAGGTTTTTGTTTGTGAATGTCTATTCAACTTCAAACCTGAAGTATATAGTACTAGGTATGTAATTCTTGATTGGCTATTATTTTCTGCAGCATTCTATTTGGTCTTATGGTTTCTTTTTTTATTTTTCTGGCTGCATTTAAGACTATTTTTTCTTTAATTTTCAGCCATTTCAGTCCAATATGATTCCATTTTATAAGCCTGCTTCAGTTGGACTTCCTGAAGCTCTAAATTGTTGTCTTTCATAAAGTTTAGAAAATACACAGCAATTATCTCTCTAAATAAAGCTTTAGCCCCATCTTTCTCTTCTCCTGTGGTTCACTTAATATAGAATTTCTCTTACATTTTTTCTTTTACTTTCTTTCTCTTTCAGTCTTCTTCAGGATCTAAACTGTGATTTCAGTTAGTACACTGAAACTATTCAGTTTTTCCATTTGAGAATTTCTATTTGGTTCTTTTCAAAGTAAGTGATTTAAATTCTTATACTTTCCAGTTCTCCAATAAAATATTCAAATTTGTATCTTATCCCCCAAGAGCATAATTACTATTGTTACTTAAAATTTCTGCCTAATAATAATTACAATAGCCTGACCAGTGGTGGTGCAGTGGGTAGAGCATCAACCTGGGACGCTGAGGTCCAGGTTCAAAACCCCGAGGTCTTCAGCTTTAGTACAGGCTCATCCAGCTTGAGTGCAGGGTCACTGGCTTGAGTGTGGGAACAATATGCTCCTATGGTCACTGGCTTGAGCCCAAAGGTCACACTGGCTTGAAGCCCAAAGTCACTGGCTTGAGCAAGGGATCATGTCCTTGGCTTGAAACCCCCTGCCACGCCCAGTCAAGGCATGCTGATAAGCAATCAATGAACAACTAAAGTGACGCAACTATGAATTGACGCTTCTCATCATCTCATTCCCTTCCTGTGTCTGTCTGTCTTTCTCACTAAATAATAATAATTATAATAAAAGAGGCTCCGATGAGTCTGTTTGTCTTATTGTTTCTCCCTTTTCATTCATGTTGTTCACTTTTTTTATTAGGCTTATCACCTTTCATTACACACTGGACATGATATTTAATTAACTCTTTATATAAAAAATGTTGAAACAAATCCTCCACAGATTTTCATTTGCTTCAGACATATAGCTGAATCACAACTTTTTCACAAATTCACATAGATAATCCTAAAATTTGTATAAAAATTCGAGGGACCCAGAATAGCCATAACAAACTTAAAAAGGACAACAAAGTTGAAGAATTCACACTTTTCAACTTCAAAACCACAGTAATTAATACATTAAATATTTGCATAAAAATAGGTATATACATCAATATATTCAAAATAGACTGTAGACCGAAATGTAAGAACTAAAGCTGTAAAATTCTTACAAAACAAAACAAAGGAGTATAACCTTGTGACCTTGGATTAGTAGTGGTTTCTCAGATACACCAAAAACAAAGCAACAACAAAAATAAATAAATAAATTGAACTTCATCAAAATTAAAATATTTTGTATTACAGAGGATGTCATCAAGAAGGTAAAAAGACAACCCAGAGAGGAAGAAAATACTTTGCAAACCAAGTATTTCTACCCATACATTATTATAAAGACTATTCCAACTAAATAATAATAGTAATGAAAATTTTAATGGGAAAGAATCTGAACAGCTATATCTCTGAAGATATATATAAATGGCCAATGAGCCCATGAAATGATGCTCAAAAATCATTAAACATTAAAGAAATACAAATCAAAATTACAATGAGATAACACTTTGTAATTAACAGGATGACTATATTTAAAAAGACAGATAATAGCAAGTGTTGACAAGGAAGAGAAACTGGAATCCTCAAGCACTGCTGTCGGGAAAATAAAATAGTGCAGGCACTTTTGGAAATAGTTTGGCAGTTCTCCAAAATAGTAAACAGTTACACATAAGTCACCAAGAGGTACATACCAAAGAAAATGAAAACATGTACATTACACACAAAAACTTATATTACAAGTATTCACAGGAGCATTCATCATAACAGACAAAAAGCAGAAACAACTCAAATGTCCACTGATTAATGAATGTATAACTATAATAAAATACATCTATGCAATGAAATATTATTTGGCAATAAAAAGGCATGAAGTATACTGATACATGCTAAAACATGGATGGACCTTGAAAATAATATGCTAAGTGAAAAAAGCAAATCACAAGACCACATATTGTGCAACTGCATTTATATGAAATGTCTACAACAATCAAATCTATGGAGACACAAGTAGATTAGTGGTTGTCCAGGGCTAGGGAAAATGAGGGGTTTCAGGGAGTGAACGATAAAGGGTATGAGTTTCTTTGTAGGGTGATGACTAATATTTTCAAATTAACTATAGTCATGGTTGTACAACTATGAATACACCTAAAATCATTTCATTGTACACTTTAAAGAATTTTTTTTTTACAGGGACAGAGAGAGAGTCAGAGAGAAGGATAAATAGGGAGGGACAGAGAGACAGGAACAGAGAGAAATGAGAAGCATCAATCATTAGTTTTTCGTTGGTGTCCCATTGTGACACCATAGTTGTTCATTGATTGCTTTCTCACATGTGCCTTGACCGGGGGCCTTCAGCAGACTGAGCCACCCCTTACTGGAGCCAGCAACCTTGGATCCAAGCTGACAAGCTTTTGCTCAAGCCAGATGGGCCCATGCTCAAGCTGGTGACCTCGGGGTCTCGAACCTGGGTCTTCCGCATCCCAGTCCGACGCTCTATCCACTGCGCCACAGCCTAGTCAGGCACATTGTACACTTTAAATGATTCAATTGTACCATATATGAATTACATCTCAATAGAGCTGTTTAAAAATACCTGTAAATAAAAGTGAGGAATAAGTCGTCAGGATCACAGTAAGAATTTTTTCATACTCCTAACAATTTTAAAAGCAAAAGACTTCCTCACAAAGGCCTTTTTAGTAGCCTTATATTGCCTTGTAACCATCACCAATGTGAGTTGGGCTCATTAGTCCTGACCTAAAACAAGCGTCCTTGCCCACTTGCTTCTTTGGTGTGAATAGCTCTATTCAAAATAAAACACGAGAAATAGCTTGGTATTTTTCTATGAATACTAATGAAAGCAATAAATGAATACAAAAAAGGAAGGGATAGGCTTGCTGTAGGGCACAAAATTGCTCTTGCCATCTGTTTACCATATTAGAAAACTTCTCATCCTCTAATCAAGAGATATGGCATAAATAAAGCTTTATTGGAACAGAGTCATGAGCTGATTGTTTATGAACTGTTTATGGCTACTTTTATGCAACAGATGGTATGGCCTACATGCCTATAAAACTATACTATCTTGTTCTTTAAATGTTTGTAGACCTCTGTTCTAATCCATAAGGGTTTCATGTCACATTGTATTACTTCCAGAATAGAATACCTATCAGTATCAATGTAATTTCTATATATAATCACATTTGATGCCTGTTGTTAACAATTTCTCTCATGATCCAGTTTACTTGATTCTGTAGCATTATATTTTAATGAGTTAGAAGAGTTCATAGGTTCTATTATTTCTCCAATATTTTACCCAGAAGTAAAATCCATTTTCATTCAGTAAATACCTATTAACTGAGCATTACAATGTGGTAGGCATAATGCTAAACATTATTTCAATCATTAAAAAGTTGAAAATAATTCCCACATTTGTGGAGCTTATATTCATAACAGAGAACAAGAAAAATGTAAAATAAAACAAAATAGATTGTGATAGGTGTTAAGGAAAGTAACAAAGGCTATAAGATTGAAAATAATAAAGGGAGACATGCTTTTTTCATACTTCAGTTACAAAAGTCTCTTAAAAGATAATATTTAAAATGAGATCTAAAAGATAAGTAGAAACTAAGAAATCAAAAAATGAGAAGAAAAGCATTCCAGACAGAGGCCAGAAACAACCTGACATTTTCAAGGAACTGAAAGAATATAAGTAAAATAAGAACATAGAAAAAAGGAAGGGTTTATACAAGATTATATTAGAGAAGTAGGCAACGGCCAAATTATGCAGGGTTCTATAAATATTGTAAGAAATATAAACTTACTTTTAAGTAGAGAAGGCATTAAAAGATCTTTAGCAGGGATATGACATGATACAAATACATTTTAGAAGCACAATTGTTACAACGGAGGACGACAGCATGGGAAGACTAGTTATAAGTCTGGTGCAGTATTCCAAAGGAAAAGATAATAAAATTGGTTCGTCTCAAAGCAATGGCAATGGAGACAGAAAATATACTGATTTTAAATAACTTGTTCATTGATGTGTATGGGTAGGAGAGCGGATTAAGAAAAAGATAATTCCAAAGACCAAAAAGTTTAAGCAACTTAAGTTAATGATGTGATTTACTAAAAACCTGGTTTGCCAGGTGGGAGGGGATGAGGTGAAAAATGATAACTCACTTTGGATGTATATTTTGGTATCTATCTGAGATTACCAAGTGAAGAGATTACAATATCTGGAACTCCAATAAGTCTAGGCTGGAGATATAAATTTGACAGAAAAAAATAGGGGAGGGGAATAAAAGACATCTAAAATCAAACATATAAATTTCTCAATATCCATTTTTGTCCTAATAGCGGAGAAGGCAGTACATAATAGTTATCTTTCTTCAGTTCTTTATCAGTAAGGAGAAAAAAAGAGTAACATGCTCTAAATAGTAACTGAAAAAGAAAACACAAAAATAACACTAGTTATTTCCAAGAAGGGTAACTGAGTAACTAAAGATGCACCAAGATAATTACTGTTACTTTAACCCCTCCCCCAAGAACATATACATAAATGAAAAGGTAAAAGCATCAGTATCTACTAAAGTTACAAATGAAACTTCCAATTAAAAATATAAATTAGTCAATTTCCAAAATATACATGAACTAGAAATGACTGAGTTCAACAATTAAATCCCTCATTTTACAGTTAAGAACAAAATCAGAAACACATACTACAATCAAGGATGCCAAACATCATGCTGTGATTTAAATATTTTAAATACAAAATAATCATCATCAACATCTTCATTAGCCGACACCACATTTACTTTACTGACCAAGTACAGTGTGTCCGTAAAGTCATGGTGCACTTTTGACCGGTGACAGGTCAAAAGTGCACCATGACTTTACAGACACACTGTATATCATGAAACTAAGTGTTAAAATATTCTAGTCACCTTCATTTATGGTGCCCCTCAGTTTTTTTTAAGACCTCAACCTGATGATTAAGCTAATTTGTTACACAAAGAAAACAAAAAACTTGCCCTGGCCAGACAGCTCAGTTGGTTTAGAGCATCATCCTGAAGTACAGAGGTTGCGGGGCTCAATTCCTTGGTCAGGGCACAGACAAGAACAGATGTTCCTGTCTCTCTCTCTCCCTCTCTAAAATCAATAAAATAAACATTTTTTAAAAAAAAAAACGAAAGCAACCTTCTCTGCCACTTTTCATAATGCAATTTTTAAATCTGAAATTGGATGCCTTGGTTCTAACTTGATAAACAAAACTGAACTCTACTTATGCTCTCTTTCCTGAGAGCTCACTCACATCTTTCCCTTCTCTGGCTTCTTCCCCCACAGGCATGCATCTCCTAAACTCTAAGGGACCCACAAGACCTGCAACCAGAGAAGCAATGTGCAGTGCGCTAACCCCTAACACCTGTACCCAGGGCCACCTTTTCACTGACTCCCCGTGAGCTGACAGCAGCTCCACCTTGGCTCACTTCTTTCCCATATTTCTAGTGAGCCAAAGCAGCCCCACCTAGTCTCTATCCTGTTGCTTCTTCTGTGCTAGGCCTTCCTTGTTTCACTGTCCCCAGCTTTAATAAACATACTCTCAAAATCAAAGAAAAAAAATTGAACTGTTTTGTCAAATGAGTAAAACATATTCCAGTAACATTAAGACCATTACATCATGAAAGCAGGCAACTTATCAACCAAATGCCTAGCGTTTCTAGGGCATATGTTCCAATATCTGCCCAGTACTATGCATATACTGTATCTTACTTAATTTACTCTGTACCCTATGAGACAAATATTACTCCTATTTCATAGGTAAGAAAAATAAAGCTAATAGTAGTTAAGTAATTCCTTAAAATTACGTATCTAGAAATTGTGGAAGTCACAACTCTAAAATCCTTATTCTTTCTACCAATAGTTTTAAAACTTTTGGTTTCAAGACTCTTGATCCACCTAAGAATTATTGAAGGTCTCAAAAATCTTTTAGAATGATAATTCTATCAATATTTACCATATTAAAAATTAAAATTAATGTTTAATCTTATATATTAATTTTAAAATGACAATAAACATGTTAATATAAATTTTTATGAAAAAAATAATTGCATTTTCCAAAACAAACAAACAAACAAAATCACAGAAATGCTACTTTAAATTCTTTATTTAAAACACAAGATAAGCCTGACCAGGCGGTGGCGCAGTGGATAGAGCATCGGACTGGGATGCGAAGGGCCCAGGTTCGAGACCCCGAGGTCGCCAGCTTGAACGCAGGCCCATCTGGCTTGAGCAAAGGCTCGTCAGCTTGGACCCAAGGTCGCTGGCTCCAGCGGGGGGTGGCTCTGTCTGCTGAGGGCCCACGGTCGGGGCACATGTGAGAGGGCAGTCAATGAACAACTAGGGTGTTACAACGGCAGTGAAAGGCTGGTGATTGATGCTTCTCACCTCTCTCCATTCCCATCTGTCTGTCCCTATCTATCCCTCTGACTCTCTCTCTGTCCCTGTAAAACACAAAATAAATGTCTTTAATAAGCTCACTTAATAGATGACAGCTAGATTTTTATAACTACTTCTACATTCAATTAATATAAATATCGGTTTGGTTTGTAGTATATAAAGAAATCTAGATTCAGAAGATAAGCAGTTGGTTTCTCTTGCACTTTGAGTAGATCTTTTATGGATATATGATTTTGTAACATCATGCATTGATCATCTGAAAAGTATTGGTTATTTTCTTTTATAAATATTAAGTTATGCAGACCCTTCCAAATGTCAACCCAGTTCACCATACAATTTTTTTTTTTATAAAATCATATTTGGTAATATCACCAATCTGACCAGAACAGTCTTTCAATACTGGGAAAATGTCAAGATCAGAGTGACAGAGACATTTTCCAAATGCTAATTTTTGTTTCAAAGTTTGAATTTTTTCACTGGTTATAAATACTGTCCACTGTTTTCCCTGAAGTCAGAGGCTCCTCATTCATTTTCCAGAAAATATGTACTAAATATCCAAAATTGAAATAACCATAGTTTGTCAACGTTTTTTCCCCAAGTTAAAATGGGGTTCCATGACAAAAGCAGCTGGTTTGGCTTACAACTCCAATAACTGCACAACTGTTTTCCCTTCAGTATGCAGAACAACATCATGCACAATCCATATTATGTCAAAGAATACCAAAAGTACAGGTACCTGAGCCTGACCTGTAATGGCTCAGTGGACAGAGCGTCGTTTCGAAACCTTGAGGTTGCTGGTTTGAGCACTGGCTCATCTGGCTTCAGCATAGGCTTACCAACCATAGTTGGTGGCTTGATGCCCAAGGTCACTCACTGCCTTGAGCCCAAGGTTGCTGGCTTGAGCAAGGGGTCACTGGCTTGGCAGAGTCCCCCAGTCAAGGCACGTATGAGAAGCAACCAATGAACAACTAAAGTGATGCTTCTCATCTTTCTCCCTGCTTGTCTCCCTCCTTCTATCCTTCCCCCCTTCTCTCTCTCTAGAAAAATAGAAAAGATATGCACTTGAGATTAAGACAGTAAAATTAATCACTTCTACAGCTTCACCAAAGATATTAAGAAAAATTGCTTTTTTTAAAAAACTGCAAGAACATGGCAATGAAGATACAATGTTTAGTAGTAGTTTGGCACCTTGATTTAGTCTAAGGTTCCAATAATTTTATCCACCACTGCTTTTCTACCATCACCAAAAATGTCAGCACAGTGAGAAAGGCAAGAAATGACTATATTACTACAAAAATAGTTTTGACATGATGTGCCCCTAACTAGAAAGCAAAGCAGAAAAATCATAAGTACTAAAACCAACATAGTTCCTGCTTCTACAGCCATCTTCAAGTCCCATCCAAGCAAGCAATAACAGAATTTTTGTATATTCTCTCATAAATGGTACTATATTATATATTAAAACTCACACATGTACATATTACATACAATCCATCTTCAGCTCCTAATCAGATCTACCTTTTCACTATTCCATAGCTTTCCTCACTTATTAAAACAGCATGTTAAATTGACCCTTGAGTGAATCTTTGAAAATCAGTTACTCCTCTGCTCAAAACCCTCAAATTGTTTCCTATGTTGCACAGATAAGTCAAAATCTTTTTTTTACAGGAACAGAGAGAGAGTCAGAGAGAGAGATAGACAGACAGGAACAGAGAGAGGTGAGAAGCATCAATCATTAGTTTTTTGTTGCTGTCGCAACTCCTTAGTTGTTCATTGATTGCTTTCTCACATGTGCCTTGACCGCGGGCCTTCAGCAGACCCAGCAACCCCTTGCTGGAGCCAGCGACCTTGGGTCCAAGCTGCTGAGCTTTTTTCTCAAGCCAGATGGGCCCCGCGCTCAAGCTGGCAACCTCGGGGTCTCGAACCTGGGTCTTTCGCATCCCAGTCCGACGCTCTATCCACTGCGCCACCGCCTGGTCAGGCATCATAATCTTTTACAAAAGTTTTATATGCTTACGTCCCGTCACCTCTCCCATTTCCTACCATTCTACCTCTCATTTCAGCCACACTAGCTTTCTTCCTTTTCCTTAAATACGGTACCTCTGCATTTGCTATTGACTGCCTGAAACTCTGTTCTGCTACACATGTGCTTCCTAATTTTCTTTAGATAACAAATTTATATACCTCCCCTTTCCCCTCTATTCTACTCATTCTGCTTCATTTTATCTATATTTATCATTACCATATATTTATTGGTTTATTATTTACCTTCCCTCTTTTATAATGTAAGTTCCAGAAGAGCAAAAACTTTGCCTGTTTTGTTCACTGCTATAGACCCAGCACCTAAAACCTGGTTATCACATATGGGAGCGCAGTATATATCTGTTATAAGAAGGAGTAAATGAACAAAAAAAAAAAGAAAGGAAAAATGATTAAAAACAAAAACATTAGAATAGTGTTAAAATCTGTTTTTACTCTCCAAAAACCCACTTCACCCCAGGACAAAGCAGTTCTCCAAAAGATTATCTATGAAAGCCAACCAAAGGATGTAGACTCATTAGAGGATGTGCAAGACTGCACATGTGCTTTCATAGAATTCAGCACTGTGCTGAGTGAGAGTAGGCATTAACACGCCTGATAACATGCCAAGAATCCAAATGCACTGAACTGAATTACACCAGTAGCAAACTACAGATGACTTATAGAAGAGTAAAACAAAACTAATCTTGTAGCAGACTGACAGGCAGTATAAATTCAAGTATCAAACAAAACTTAAAGTGAAGTCCTAGCTAAACATCAAAAACAAAAATGTTGCCTAACCAGGCAGTGGCACAGTGGATAGAGCAGTGGACTGGGACATAGAGGACCCAAGTTTAAAATGCTGAGGTCACTGGCTTGAGCGCAGGCTCACTGGCTTGAGTGCGGGGTCGCTGGCTTGAGTGTGGGATCATAGACATATCCCCATGGTCACTGGCTTAAGCCCAAAGGTTGCTGGCTTGAACCCAAGGTCACTGACTTGAGCAAAGGGTCACTCGCTCTGCTGTAGCCCCCTTCCCCCCATCAAGGCACATATATGAAAGCAATCAATAAACAACTAAGGAGCCTGACCTGTGGTGGCGCAGTGGATAAAGCGTCAACCTGGGAACACTGAGGTCGCCAGTTCAAAACCCTGCACTGGTCTGATCAAGGCACATATGGGAGTTGATGATTCCAGCTCCTCCCCCCTTTCTCTCTCTCTCACTCTGTGTCTCCTCTCTAAAATGAATAATAAAAAAATAAATAACTAAGGAGACTAAGGAGCTGCAACAAAGAACTGATGCTTCTAATCTCTCTCCCTTACTATCTGTCCCTCTCTCTGTCTCTGTCTCACACACACACACACACACACAAAACAAAACAAAACAAAAACAAGAATGTCTTCTGCTGACAGGTACTTAACACCAAAAGTGAGAGCAAGATGCTGCTATTAATGGGTATCATTATTAAATGAACCTTAAAGGAAAATATTTTTAAATGCAGTCTCCCATTAGAGACAATAATGTCCCAATATAAGTATTATTATATCTATTTATTTTAGCCACTTATCATAATTTCATAAAAATCAGTTTGTTGAGAAGCATGGTCTCAAACTCAGATCTGATTCCAAATACAGAGATGGCCTTCTAGTTGTGCAGATAATCTTCAGGATTTCAACAAGAGTAATAGGCTCAAGAATAGATGAAACTCAACTAAATCACACAATTAGACCTCATATATCCTGATAACACCCTTCATAATCTTCATTTAGAAAAAAAGACCATTTTTCTTTTTCCTAACCTGCTTTCTCATGCTTTAGTCTTGCTCTAAAACTGGCCTTCCATTTCACCTCCAATGAAATAAATAGCATATAAACAGGAATACAGGCTCTGTCTGCCCAGCCCCATATAATTTTTAATAAACTACACTCATTTTCTAGAACCCAAAGCATCTGGACAATGACACTCTACTCTGCATTAGACTTCTATGACTCAACAGTGACATTAACTTAGAGCAAACACATTCAATTCTCCAACGAGCACTCTAGATTTCTTCTGCCTCACCAATGATGTCCAAGACACATCACTGCCATTAAATGCTCATTTTTGCTTCCCTTTTCTCCCAGAGTGGAAAGTCAGAGAATTCCTACTCCTATTGTAGCTCAGTGCAGGAAATGGGAGAAAAGGACTTCCCTCTCCCTCTTAGGAGGTAGCTCTACATATGTGTTCATACCACTATTTTAAGTGGTAGGTCACATTCTATAGTGTTTAATGATGATGTCATCAGGAAACACAGCCACTTAATCCATGGACAGTCCAACTCTGTTGGAGATGCACATGGGGAAAGAGGTGAAAGGTCATATTTGTATAATCATTAAGATCAACTGAATCAACCCAGTAGATCAGAGGAGTGACAGGATTCACCACCATATTACCCTTGTACCCAGTGAATATGTATTAGACTTTAATGGATTATCTTGAGCCTCTAGAAACCACGTTTTTTCCAGAGGTCTTTCAAAAACAAAATTCAGAAAAAACTACAAAACACAAGGAAAACACATATACAACTACTAGTGTTCCTTTAAAGGTGTGCCACCATTATATAACCCTCCTGGCTACAATGGTTCACTTGAGGCTTAATTCGAGATTTCTTCTGCAAGCAAAGTTTAGCTTTTCAGTCACTTCTCAAAGAGATATATTATGCATTATTCTCTTGCATCACCTGTCATTAAGATTTTAGTGACAAAAACAGAGAAAATAATAGCAAAAGGAAATTCAAAGATTTATAGGAAATAAGTCAAAATAAATAATCCACATGAAAACCAGATTATCCTATTGCCTCAATTCTCAAACACAGATTTTTAATCTTTAAAAATCAAAATGTTTTAAAATCCCTGTCTGAAGAAATCTGTACTATCAGGCATAGATATTTACATTTAATCGTTTCTTTATCACTTCAATTAATCACCTGCATTAGCAGGAGTACTCTAAAATTGAATTTTAACTTAAATTTGAAACCTATAATCACTGCATGAAATAGCTTCATGGAGATCACACTACAATTCAGTAAAAATAAAAATTAACTGTGTATTGAGAAAATGGCTTGTAACATGACAAGCAATAATGTAATTAAAGGCAATAGAAACTGCCAAATCTCTCAGAATAGGTCAGAAATGGCTCACAATCTAGAAAAGACTGGTTTGAGCAATTTAGATATCAATGACTTTCATCACTCTGGCACTTAAAAGCTTCTAATGGCCAGGAAAAGGTGCTTACCTTCTAAGGATATTTTAAGTCAAGAGAAAAAAAACAAAATTGCATGTTCAACAAATAGAAATGGCAGTGAAAATCAAGTAAGTCTTTCATATGCTTCACAAACATTCTCAATTTTAAAAGTGAGGAAGTAAAAATCAAGATGCTCTGTTTACCGCCTGACCAGGCGGTGGCGCAGTGGATAGAGCTTCGGACTGGGATGCGGAAGACCCACATTTGAGACCCCGAGCTCGCCAGCTTGAGCACGGGCCCATCTGGCTTGAGCAAAAGCTCATCAGCTTGGACCCAAGGTCACTGGCTCCAGTAAGGGGTGGCTCGGTCTGCTGAAGGCCCGTGGTCAAGGCACGTGTGAGAAAGCAATCAATGAACAACTAAGGTGTCGCAATGGCAACAAAAAACTAATGATTGATGCTTCTCATCTTTCTCTTTTCCTGTCTGTCTGTCTCTATCTATCCCTCTCTCTGACTCTCTCTCTCTGTCCCTGTAAAGAGAGAGAGAGAAAAAAAAATGCTCTGTTTACCTACCAATGGCTAAAAGGGATTCAGTGAAAAAAAAGGCTTAGACTTAAACTGTTATTCTATGCTAACAAAGTAAGTGGTAAATAACTAAAGACATACCAAAGATAAAAAGTTTAATAAATTGACGTACATTTAATGCAATGGATCTTTTTACCCACCCAAAAGAGCTGTTACAAAATATGCAATGATTCATAATTACTTGGCATTGAACACAGTATATATATGATGTTATGGCTGTTACTGTATTTAACATATTCCAAGAGATATGTCTGGATCCAAATATAATACACCTCAAAATAATTGATGGCTCAGAAAAAGCAATTCATACTCAACAAACATTTTACCACAAAAGAAAAAGCTCTATCCCTGCTCCTATTCAATTTAATAGTAATAAAGAATTAAAAATTAGAGTTTCACTAAAAGAGCTGATTAAGATTTTCATTTACTTATCAACACATACATAGTATGTACTATGTTTCAGGGATCATTCTAAGCACTTTATAAATCATGTTATATAAAGAATGGATACAGAAGTTAGGAATGTTTACCTGAAGATAAGAACACAACAGCTTGTCGCATATCTAAAGAGCTATCAAGGTAGCCCACATATCTGTGCTATTAAATAAAAAAGACACAGAACAAGAGTGAGAGATTTGGGCTCTGCAATAAAACTCCCGAGAGCTCTCCAATGACAGAATCTCTTTATAAGGCTACTACAATGCTGAAATGGGAAAATATGTATTAAAAAACTTCACTGCCACATACACATGTGAATTGATTTCTTTGCAATGCAATATAGTGGGTCCTGATCAACAGAAATATTTACAGAGAGGTCATGGGCTTTGAAGTTCTAGCTATTAGTTAATTTCCCACCTTTGTAACTTATCCTAAGTATACAACTTTAGAAAAGTTTCCTTTAAAATAAGGATTAAACTATCTGCTTTGAGGGTTGTGACAATTACCATATTTCCCCATGTAAAAGATGTACCTTTTCCCAAAAATTTGGGGTCTAAAAACTGGGTGCATCTTATACAGTGTTTGTAAATTTTTTTTACTTGCATTTCCCACTTTTTCACGCTTATTTTTGCACTCATTGTTGAAGACAGTGATTCATCATCAGACACAGATGAGGACAAACTAATGGATGGGAGTTTTGACAGTGATGAGGAGTTGTATGAATTTTATGATGAATAAAACTTGAGTTCAATAACTTTATGTAATACATTTTTTTCCAATTTCAGGCCCCAAAATAAAGATGCATTTATACATGGGGAAATACGGTGAATGTGATAATGTATGTGAATACTTAGACTGATTTCCTTGCTTGATCACAAATGGTACTGAATTGCAGGATTATTCAGCTTCCATATTCTATACTGCAACACTTAGGAGTTGGTTTGTTAAAACACAAATTCTGTTTAAAGTAACTGGAATCTGAAATAATCCTAAACTCTTGTCCTTAGCCCACTGAAATACACTTGTTAAAGTGCTGACACACTCAATAAATTGTATTTATGATGATGATGACCACCACCACCATCATCATCATAATGTTGTGGAAGAAATCTTTACAGTGAACGAAAAACTATGTGGTATGATCATATGGCTCTGCTATGCACCAGTATGAATGCATGATTCTACTATGCACTTTTCATGTTATAACAATCCTAATGTAATATGTCACCTGTTTCTGTTGAGGTGACTTAAAAGGCATTTATCTTGTCTAACTTGAAAGAAAAAATATTCTAAAAACCTAAATAAAATATCCAGTTACTAAAAATCAAGAGTAAAAGTAATGTAATATAATGGTGAAAATATGCAGCGACAGGGGAAAAAGGATTAGAGAAGTAGCACATGAAATATAAGCTATTCTTCCTAGGAGACTTTAAGACAAGGGAATGTATATTGTAGGGGAAAAAAACAATTACACTTTCCACAGGTATGTGAACCATAAGTTACATTCACCAGAAATACCAACAATATAAAGGTAACCAAGTACAATGCAAACATTTGCTATATCAAGGCAATTTAAAAAGTAAATTTCCCTGGGCTAAGGGCAAGAATTTAGGGGTATTTGGATTCCAATTACTTTGAACAGAATTTGTATTTTAACAGTCTGACCAGGCGGTGTTGCAGTGGATAGAGCATCAACTTGGGAAGCAGAACACACAAATTCGAACCCTGAGGTTGCTGGCTTGAGCAGAGGCTCATCTGACTCGAGTGCGGTTGCTGGCTTGAGGCCAGTGGTCACTGGTTTGAAGCCTAAGGTTACTGGCTTGAACACAAAGGACCTTGGCTTGAGTAAGGGATCACTGGTTCAGCAGGAGCTCCTTCCCCTGAAGCCACCCCCCTCCCCATCAAGGCACATATGAGAAAGCAATCAATAAACTAAGGTGCCACAAAGAGTTGATGCTTCTCATCTCTCTTCCTTCCTGTCTATCCCTGTCTGTCCCTCCCTCTCTCTCCCACACTCTCTTTGCTTTAAAGAAAAAAAAAGAATCTATATTTTAATAAGGCAACTCCTAAATATTGCATTACAGACAATCAGTTCTAACATACTATACTACTATAGCCATATTCATATCTCATTTAAAAAGAAATTAACTCTTAAAAGGAATCTTTTATGTTTTCAGGGATATTTCTTTCAAAGGCAATGGCCATAAAATAAAACATAGTTTCTATGAAGGCCAAATCTGAAAAACTTAGTAACTGATTAATAACCTGAAGCTACAACACATCTTCCACTAAAAACTCTTTCCCAAAGAGTTAAAATGTAATCACCATCAACAACAAACAATATTATGCCTGTTGCAACTATAATACAATAATTAAATAAATTAAATGTAAAAATAAAAAACTGGGTGCAGTTGTCAGGAACTTTTTCCAGGATTTGATTTATGATAAATGACAGGTAGTGATATTATTACAGTATCACTAAATTCAGAATAAAAGCTCAGTTGTTACAAAATTATACAACCGATAGAAATCTTACTTTACCTCAATTTTTCCCCTAATTTTAGATAAGAAGCCTAGAGTCCAGTGGAATTAAGGCAGCTTATTCCACAGGCAAGTTTTTCATTAATGTGTTATTTTGAGCACAGAGTTCAGTGTGTTCTAACTGAATTCATGCAATCGTCATGTTCATTTAAAAGCAGAGCCATCAACATTTGTCAACTGCCCAATTTAAAGGCCTATCTATGGAATGTTGAAATTATCCATTGTTTTCATTAATAAATTTACTGTTGCTTAGAAGTCAACTCAATCACATTGTTTTTAGAACTAGAGAAAAAAATCAGCTGATGTGTTAAGGTAGAGCAGAAAGTAGAAATATAGTCCTCAAGTAACATACGATAGTGTATTTTGTCATATAAATCATGATGAAGTTACTATGGAAAACCACAGTACTATTTTTAGACACAGTCACCAAGATGAAATATTACTATTAGCAACTTCCTATGTAAAACAAGAAAAAAGATTCAAAACTACTCCAACAAGATTTTAGCTACTCAGAAGTCACTTTTCTTGCTGTAAGGTATCACATGCCAACAAATTTAACTGTACGGTTTTCAGACATCAAAGCATTCTATATTTCATCCTAAATGCAGCATGTAGACACTTTGTATCAAACTAAGTTTTCTAAAAGCAGAAATCAAAAAAGAGACAACCTGGCAGCTAAGAATCACAACTCCTTAAGTAGTTGCAGCCAAGTTGGGATGTGTACTTAGGTAATGAAGGTAGGTGGGCATATATATAAATCCAAATTCAAGATTCCAAGGCGGAAGATGGGGAGCGAAAGAAAAGAAATACAGTTCCACAAACGAAAGAAGAAAGCCAGGATGGAAGAGAAGCAACCTAAAATTTCTTTTAATCAAGAATCAACAGCCTGACCTATGGTGGCGCAGTGGATAAAGTGTCGAGCTGGGAACACTGAGGTCGCCAGTTCAAAACCCTGCACTGGTCTGGTCAAGGCACATATGGGAGTTGAGCTTCCAGCTCCTCCCCCCTTTCTCTCTTTCTCTCTCTCTCTCTCTCTCACTCTGTGTCTCCTCTCTAAAATGAATAAAATTTAAAAATTGTATTAAAAAAAAAAAAAAAAGAATCAACAACTGAAGGACTGTCTCAAAGACAAAACCAAACAGCTTCTCACAGGAAACTTTAAAGTGTCGACGAAAGAAACAACATTCCTTTGCACCCACAAGAACCAAACCCCTGACCACTGGCATACTATTATTGAATCCGTCATCAGTTACCGGCATTTGACCCAGATGATGAGCAAAGGAAAGGGTCTAATGGAGATGAGCCTAGGATTCCAGAAGCCTGGGGAAGAGCACCCTAGGCCCGGGAAAGGGTAAGTGGAGAAGGGCGAGCACTCCTCACCGTGATTATCTTTCTGCCCGATATTATGCGTGCGGATGAGAGACGACAGTCTCCTGACATCCCCCTTGAAGACGCACTCGTGCACTGGGTAGTGTGCGGGGCAAATGCCTCCGTCTGCGGCGACAGAAGTGGGGTTGGCACCGGCTAGAAGAGTCTGGGTCTGGGAGGTGGTGGTTCCGGAGGAATTATGCAGCGGCAGGGCCGGCGCGCCGGGGGGATTGGAGGAGGCCGGCGCCGTCTTCAGCTGGAGCCGGTGGTGATGGTTACTGAAGATCTTATGACAGGCTTTGCCGCCCTTGCCGCCGCCACCGCCCGTGCCGATCCTGCCTCCAGTAAAGGTGCCGCCGAGGGCAGCCGCCGCTTCCTCATCCCCAGGCTCCAGCAGGTCCCCCTCTTCTTTGCTGGGCTTGTGGTCCCTCCGCAGTGAGCGGATCTTCTCTCCGGTCATCGCCGCCAGGGGCAGGAAGGGGCTCCCGGGGACTCACCGCCCGCGACAGAGTAGGCGCTGCGGCGGCACAAGGCGATTAGAGCGGTGGCCAGGCGCGTCGGGCGCAGCATGAACTCCCAGAGAGTCCCCTAGCCCGGGACACACGCATCTCCCGCAGGAAGAAGAGCCTGCTCTCGCCTCGGTACGAAAGGAAGCGCGCTCGCTGGAGGGAGCTAGTGCTCAGGTACCCGCGACACCACGATTCCGGACCCCGCCGCCACAACCGCCACCAGTACCTCACCCCGAAAAACAGGGCACTGCCATCTTCCTCTAGCTTCTCTCGCGAGACCTCCCCAGGGAGGGAGAAGAAAGGAAACACCGCGATAGGTGAACAGCGCGCTCCCGCCTCCGCTCCTCCTATTTCCAGAGAGTGGTTGAGCGCCGGCGTCTCCTAGGCACAGTGTTCCCATACGCAGCTGGAGTTTCTAAACTGGAAGACCAAGATGCGTCTCTCTAGCGTTTCCTGTGGACGTTCTGAAACCTTACCCTGCGTTGAGATATTCGATGCATCTTATAAACAAGGACTTAAACACTCCGACCTCTAGGCCTCCCGCAGAGCGGAGTAGACTGACGTCCGGCACGCGGGATGTGATGTCACTGAGATGCGCAGGACATTCATTCATTAAACATTTCCTCGGCATCTACTTCGTGCCGTACACTGAGCTAGTACATTTATAAAGCACCACTCCCATCTAGAAGGAGCTGAGGAAAGGAAGACAGATAGTCAAACAGTTGGGTTCAGTCCTACTGCACGAGGAATGAAATAGATGGCAGGGAGCTAGGATGCACCAAAAAAGGAGAGGCAAACGTCAGAGTTGGAGTATGAGAAAGTCACCATGGAAGAGTTTAGAGGCTGA
Source organism: Rhynchonycteris naso (assembly GCA_037038555.1). Taxonomy (NCBI): domain Eukaryota; kingdom Metazoa; phylum Chordata; class Mammalia; order Chiroptera; family Emballonuridae; genus Rhynchonycteris; species Rhynchonycteris naso. The sequence continues at coordinate 178,151,568 of CM072997.1, read as the reverse complement.
CCTCGGAAGCAGGGTACTCAGCAGAAGGGGAGAGAGGAGTTCACTCAAATATTTATTGATGAATCAATTTGGGGCAGGCATCAAAGTTTGATTATGGGTAGTGGACGCTGAAGGATGGCAAATATAATCGTGTAACTAACTGGGGTATTGCTGGGCTAGTACATGGCTAATCTCGACTCAGTGTAAAATTCTAAAAAGGTGAATCTGACATCCATAAAGCCTTGACAAAGTAAAGCTGTGGGGAACTGGAGCGGAGGGAAGTTAGCAAAATATCCGAAAGATCTACCCATTTCTCTCTCCAAAGGCCCATTTACTCTGACAGCTGCTTCTCTCAGATCTCTTCTATCTTAAATTTTATTACCACCTCATCCCCCCCCCCACCCATAAAATGATTCTATTGGAACTAACCAACCTCTGTACGTCCTCCTCTGCCTCTCTAGTATTCACTTCCTATCTTCTTTCAAATCTATTCAAATCAATCTCTTTCTTCCCTTCTTTTCTTTCTTTTTTGGTGGGGGGGGGCAGGTGTGGGGGTTGTTCCATGTAGTTCGAGCATTACCCATCAGCACCTCAAAGAATCCTACTCTAAAAGCTAGAGACACTAAACACATATACATATATACAAGAACATTTTGTTCTTCCGCAATAGCCAGCATTTACCCCAGGCAGTATGCTTAGTACTTTATATATTATCTCCTTGTAATAAGTATTATTTTTAATCTTCATTTGACAGTTGAAGAAACTTGCCCAATGCCTCAAAACTGGAATACAACATAGTCAAGTATCATTTCAGCCTGACCAGACAGTGGCGCAGTGGATAGAGCATAGGACTGGGATGCGGAAGACCCAGGTTCGAGACCCCAAGCTCGCCAGCTTGAGCCCAAGGCCCATCTGACTTGAGCAAAAGCTCACCAGCTTGGACCCAAGGTCACCGGCTCCAGCAAGGGGTGGCTCAGTCTGCTGAAGTCCCGCGGTAAAGGCATGTGTGAGAAAGCAATCAATGAACAACTATGGTGTCGCAAGGACAATGAAAAACTTATGATTGATGCTTCTCACCTCTCTCCGTTCCTGTCTGTCTTTCCCTTTCTCTGACTCTCTCTTTGTCCCTGTAAAAAAAAAAAAAAAAGAAAAGAAAAAGAAAAGGTATCATTCCAGGGCTAGAGAAATAAAAAGGGATCATATCATGTAAGGGGGTTGTATATAATATTAAAAGTTTATATTTATCTAAAAAGAAATGGATAACCTTTTAGGAATATTAAACAAGGGAATAGGATAATGAGATTTGCCTTTTAGAAAAGTCACTCACTCATACTTAAGAAAAGTATGTATGTGGATAGATTACAAGGGGGCTACTCTAGAGAAGGAAAGTAAGAGAAAAATGCATAAATCAAATAATGTGTTAATATTTGAATGTAAGTGCCTGGACAATATATACATTCACAGGGTGACAGTGGTTATCTGTGGAAGATGGAATTGTTAAATCACATATTCCCTGCATTGCTTGTATTTCTTTTTACAAAGAGAAAGTATTCCATTTTACTAATCATAAAAGTAATAAATTAATTTGTAAAGAAGTATGCAGCGGTTCATGTAATAAGAGATTATGAAAGCATGAACCAAGTTAGTCTACCATTATAGCTGTAAAGTGTTGCTGGGTCCAGAATTTAAAAGTAGCTTATTAGTGGCTGCCACTCATGGAGAAATGTGGAAACTCATGAGTTTCCTCCCATTAAATTCAAATATTTAGACATCAAAAATAATATTCAGCTCTTTTAAGAGCTCCATAATATAATAGGGAAAATGAAATAGAAATATAAGATTGTTGGGAAGATAAAATATATTATACTCACTTTGTTAAAGATGGTGCTGCCCATGGGGAGGCCTGTGGCCCAGGTGACGATATCGGTTGCCCTTCATGCTTTGGAATGGGCGTGATTATTTTAATATGTGTTGGGGGAGGGCTTTTGCACCAAAAGGTTTTAAAGAGAAGAGTGATTATGTTCCAGGAGGAGAGAGCAGAAAAGGGCCACATAAAGGAAAGGAGAAGCAGCCAAGATGGCAGAGTGCTGAGGAAGAAGCCAGTTTGTGCAGAGAGAAGGAGCTGGGGAACAGAGGTGAATAAGTCTTGTGAGCTAGAAACCTTTGATTCTAGGAAACTCGGATAAGTCAATAGCTTTGTGAGCACTGAATGAGTGGGGTTTGGAGCCCAGTGTGTGTTTTTACTTGCCCGCCGGATGCAAGCTAGGATTAAAGCAGATGGCTCATCAGTTTTTGGCCCCATTGTTTCATGACCGTCTGTTCAAATCTAATGTGAACCTGCATGGGTCAGGTGGCTGTGATGGTGGTCGTGGCTACTGGCTTTACCAAAATTAAGATACATTGTGAAAAAATACAAGAATTAAAATTATATGAGATCCTTATATATAGAAGAAAATATTAACTATGTCTGAAGGAAACGAAAGTCAGATAACAGGATATCTTTCTGGAGAAGGTAATGTCTGGGCTAGGTTTTCAAGAATGTGTAGGAGTTGGCCAATTGGGCAAGGGAAAAAGATATTATAGGTAATAATATCTATCATTTATTGAGAGCTTACGATATGTCAGGCATTGTGCCCAGAAAGTTTCAATAACTATTTGATTTAATGCCCACAACAAGAAGCACTTAAAACTGTCCCCATTTTACAGATGAGGCAGCTGAGGCACGGGAAGTGATCATTCAGCTGATGAGAGGTAAAAAGAATAGTATGCATTAATATACCATGAAATTAAGAATTATTGGATCATAGTAGGTGACAGGAAAAATGATGGTAAAAGAGACTAGAAAGAAAAAAAATGCTGAGCTAGATTACAGAGAACAATTGTATGAAACTTAAACTGTGCGCTAGTGTGGGGGAGGAACAAACTTTCCTCTCCTCTCAAGGTTCTTCCAGCTGGTCTAATAATCAAATAGCATGAGACATTAGAAAGAGAAAATGACCTATATCTCTATGGGAACCTGGCATGCCCGAATTAGAGACCCCACAAGTGTGAGAGATTCAGCGATAGGATAATTAAGGTAAATAAGGCATCCTGAGCTACAATGAGGTAAGATGGCTTGGGGGCTTCAAAGGTATGCAGGATGATAAAAAAAAAACAGACCTTTAATAAATAGAAATTTGCCTTGCTCTATACCAGTGATGGGCAATCTTTTGAGCTTGGTGTGTCAAAATTTGCCAAAAAACTCGGGTGGTGTGTCACTTCGACAAAAACGGCCTAACCAGAAGTCCCAGAACTAGACGCTCTGTGCTGGAGTTCTGTTGTTTTGGCCTACAGACCTCCGGCACAGAGTGTCTACACTACAGCAAATGTTTTATCCTCGGCTACTGCACCTGGCCATGCAGAAGCCAAGGATGAAACATCCTTCTCAGCATGCGACCCCATACTTCTCTGGTATGCAACCACATGCGGCCATGTGTCATCAAAAATGGCTACGCGTGTCAGTGCTAACACGCATGTCATAGGTTCGCCATCACGGCTCTATATTGTAAATAGGTTAAAAGAACATATCCCTAATAATCTCTTATGGGCAAGGCCTCTAACACAGATTCTTCGCACGCGATATTTTGGGGAAGAGCCACACTCAAGGGGTCAAAGAGCCACATGTGGCTTGCGAGCCTCAGTTTGCCGACCACTCTAGGTAGTTAAGAGGGTTGGACAGAAGTTTCTCTTTAACCTGAGGTTCAAGTTGCCCTTAGCTCAAAACAACCAACAATCTGCATACCACAGTGACACATCTTGAGGTAACTCATTCTGGATACCCAAACTAGGTAACAGAGAGTTTGCGAGTGATTTTAAACACAGTAAAGACAGGATTGCCTTTAAACACCATAATGGACCATCAATACATATTCTAAAGATACAAGATTTTGCCAGTTCTTTCAGTTTCACCTTCTACCACAATGTCAAATTCATTCTTCATTTTAACCAAAGCAATCTGTTGACAGTCCTTTATCTCCTTTCATGCCTCCTCCATGCCTTTGCACAAACTGTTTCATATGTCCCAAACTTGTTTCTATTTTATTCACCTAGATACCTCCTTCAGTCTTTCTAAAATTTGTTCAAATTTCATCCCTTCTTAGTACCAGGTTTGTTTGTTTCTTTTTAACTTGGTAACGAATTCAGGGATCCAGGAAATCATATAAAACTAAACCTCTAAATAAAAGTCATCACATCCTGTATGAATGTAAGCCACAAACCACATATTGTAGTATTAGCAATACCTATGCTTTTGCAACCAAAAGAAACCACAGATATTTTGTATCATATTACAGTTGCTGCAGATAACTCAAAATATCATTTGCATTCATTACTTTCAAATTATGTTAATCATTATGCTCTCCACTAGATCTCTTTCTTTAATGAATTAATAAAAAGTACATATATTACTATATTACACATTTGTTTTAAAGATATTTCAATAGCGCCTGACCAGGCGGTGGCACAGTGGATGGAGCATTGGGCTCGGATGCGGAAGACCCAGGTTCGAGACCCCAAGCTCGCCAGCTTGAGCGCGGGCCCATCTGGCTTGAGCAAGAGCTCGCCAGCTTGGACCCAAGGTCTCTGGTTCCAGCAAGGGGTTGCTCGGTCTGCGGTCAAGGCACATGTGAGAAAGCAATAAACAAACAACTAATTTGTCGCAGCAGCAACAAAAAGCTAATGATTGATGCTTCTCATCTCTCTCCGTTCCTGTCTGTCTGTCCCTATCTATCCCTCTCTCTGACTCTCTCTCCCTGTAAAAAAAAATTTTTTTCAACAGCTTTATAATACACTATATTTCTTATATTGTAGCTTTTTAATATACTATATTTCCTTTGCAATTCAAAGTGTTGTATGCATTTAAAAACATTGGTCTAAAAATGGGTCCCTAGGCTTCACCATAGTGCCAAAGAGGTCCAAACAAAAGTTAGTAACTCATTTTAGGAGCCTTTAAATGACACCTGCCCTTGCCTCCCTTTTTCTCCTATAACAGCCCATCGTTCTGAGTAAGGTGTCCCTCCTTTGCCTTCTTTCTGATTTCCAATTTTAACTTTTGCATCCTTCTTTGATATTCTTGTCTGTCTCTTTAATTAGTCCTTTGAGCTCTTTGCTAAACAAAAGGAAATATTGAGTGCTTAAAATTAATAATGAACAGTTATAAACTATTATCATATGAATACCAAAAGTATCTACAATGTACCATGACAAGTATAAACTAAGTGACAAGACACTAAATAAATTTAAATAATCCCAATCTAACTACTGTACATTAAAGTTGACTACTACTCTCTTGTATGCTTATATGGAGCCCAAAAGGACATATATTATTTTGGATTTTTTGTTTGTTTACAAATAACAGTAAGTTCAATAGAAACTGGCTTAAATTAAGGGAACTTATTGACTTACATCACAGAAAGGTGAAGAGATGCTTTCAAGAGTGATTGCCTCCAAACCACATGTCAGTTTCTCAGTGACTCTGAGTGAGCCTCTCTCTCTGTTTAGAGCATCTTCTGAGGGCCAGTTTTCCTCAAGGAGACAGATGGCTGCCAGAAGTAACCAGGACTATGCACATCCTACTTCAGCTCTAGAAGGGGCACGCGGACCACAAAAGTCTGGTGCTTCACATCCTTAAGAGGTCCTTATCAAAACCTTGTGTCCAGGAGAGTACTGACTGGCTTAGGATTGGGTTGCCTAAACAAATCCCTCACAGGGTTTATCCTGAATAGCTTTGCCCAGTGAGCACTCATCTCTGATCCTAGGGTGTAGGACCAAGCCTTCCAAATGGCAAAATGATTATTTTATATATATATAAATTTTAATTTATTTTCATCTATTTTTTTTTTATTTAGTGTGGGGAAAGGAGGCAGAGACAGACTCTCGCATGTGCCCGACCTAGATCCACCCAGCAAACCCACTAAGGGGCAATGCTCTGTCCATCTGGTCTATTGCTCTGTTGCAACCAGAACCAATTTTTAGAGCCTGAGGTGGAGGCCATGGAGCCATCCTCGGCACCCGGGGACAACTCGCTCTAATTGAGCCATGGCTGCAGGTGAGCAGAGGAGAGAGAGAGAGAAAAGTGAGGGAGGGGGAGTGAAAAAGCAGATGAGCGCTCTCCTGTGTGCCCTGACCAGGAATCAAACCCAGGGCATCCACACGCTGGTCCGACCCTCTACCACTGAGTAAACCAGCCAAGGCCAAGCAAAATGATTTTCTAATGAGAGTGAGGTAAGAAGAATGCTGGGAAACAAACACAATAGAGATTAGAAGCCTGGCCTTTGGTAGTGCCATGGATAAATCCTTGACCTGAATCACTGAGGTCTCCAGTTGAAAACCCTGGGTTTTTCTGGTCAAATCATATATTGCCATAATGGACAACTAAAGTGAAGTAACTATACCCCTTGCTCCCCCCACCCTCTCTCATCTCTTCGTAAAATCAATCAACAAAAATAATAATAAAAAGAGAGAGAGAGAAAGAGAGAGACGTCAGAAAAAGTACTGCAGCCAAGAGATTTAACATAAAATTTCACTTGGGGAAAAAAAACGTTTTCACAGTGTCTTGGACTTAACATTATTAAATATGTTAAAATTTCCAATTATATTAATATAATGGGAAAATAAGGTCACTGTCAAAGTACAAATTTACTTTTTATTCAATTGTTATGAATATAGAATTCAATCCGACAACTCAACTATGTAGCTCAATTATTGAATTCTATATTCATAACAATTGAATAAAAAGTAAATTTGTACTTTGACAGTGATGTTATTTTCCCTCCTAGTATGACTATGAATCCAAATAATATAATAATATATTTTCTGCCTGACCAGGCGGTGGCACAGTGAATAGAGCGTCGGACTGGGATGCAGAAGACCCAGGTTTGAGACCCCGAGCTCTCCAGCTTGAATGCAGGCCCATCTGGCTTGAGCAAAAGCTCGCCAGCTTGGGCCCAAGCTCGCTGGCTCCAGCAAGGGGTTGCTCGGTCTGCTGAAGGCCCGCGGTCAAGGCACATGTGAGAAAGCAGTCAATGAACAACTAAGGTGTCCCAACGGCAATGAGAAACTAATGATTGATGCTTTGCACCTCTCTCTGTTCCTGTCTGTCTGTCCCTATCTACCCCTCTCTCTGACTCTCTCTCTGTCCCTGTAAGAAAAAAAAATATATATATATATATATATTTTTCTTTGAATGGCTAAAAGAAGTACCTCTTAATAACTGTCTTTCAACTTTTTTTAATGTGAATTTTATTAAATGCTTTACTATTCACTAACACCCAAAAACTAGAGAATTAAGCCTGGTTCTAAGAATGAATATTTTTTAATTTTAGCAAAAATGTATGTATCTGTATTAGCTTTAGACAAAGCGCCTAACCCTCATACTGATGTCTTTGTTTAATAAAAGTGATAGTATCACAGTATGAATACAGAGTGTACTGTATAAAGTAATCAAATCTCACTCGTAATATTTTATAAATGTGCCAACGAACCTAAAAGTAATATTGGTAATTACAAACACTCTATCCTCCTTATGTTGTGTATTAATATATTTCTAATGTAAATATTAGAGCAAGTTTAGTCTCCATCATTTTTATTCTATCTTCTCTGAAGGTTTGTATTTTGTATTTTCACAATAGCCTAGAATATGATTTCTTACACTCCATGTTGGTTGAGCTAGGCCTAGGAGAATTGTACTTGAATAGATAATACAGCCACCTGACTAATGAAATTATCATCTTGAACATCTCCTGACAGTACCAGGGCACTGACTGTAAAAATAACAAACCGTGTAAATCCATACCTTCTTCACACATTTCACACCTATCTCCGTAGGTCACAATGTTTTTCTGTTTTCTCTAAATCTGCACACTTCCTTTCTCAGAGGAAATGCAGGTCACTTTCTTTTCCACCTACTATTTTTGATCACTTATTATTTGTGATTTAGTCAGATTTCTACTAAGTAAGCAGAGAAAATCAGAGAGACAGCGGTTGCCTACGAAACCCAGAACCAATAGCTGTGCAAGTTCCTAAGGGACAAAGAAAACACACAGACTTGGGGTGAGGGAGAAGGAAAAAGGAAGGGTGCCAGAAACATAATGAGAGTACAAGACAATATAAGATGAAAGGGAAAAGATAAAGTGCAACACTTACAAATGAAATTATTTTTAGGTCACCAACACAGGTTTGGAACAAACATAGAACACAGATATGAATGAGTTTTTGAGTGGAAAAAGAGGTTAAAATACAATGGGTAGATAAGTAAGAGATTAAATGGAATAGGTCAGTACTCAACATGCACAACGTAGAACTTAACTGCATCAGCAATCCCAGTGTCCAAACCTGTATATATCATTTTCATTATTCTTTTCTTAAATTGAACTTATTGGGGTGACACTGGTTTCCATAATTATACAAGTTTCAGGTGCACTATTTTACATACATCTTCTGTATGTTGTATTGTGTGTTCACTCCCCTGAACACTTTCATAATTCTTAACTCTTCCCTCTCCTTTAGCCTCACATTCAACCAGTCACCAAATATTGACCTTTATAACTTTGAAATAACTATAAAATTGATTTCTTGATTTTGCACTGTCCATACTTGAGCTTAGGCTAGTATCACATGAAACTACCTCCAAACTGTTGTGTCTCTGTCTTCCATGTTTCATCCACTCACCCCTTGAAATGCCAGACTTATCAAATAAAAGTATAAGACATTTAAATTTGAATTTTAGATTAAACAATTTTTAAATTTTATTTTTCAATTACAATTGACATTCAATATTATTTTATATTAGTTTCAGATGTATAGCTTAACAGTTAGACATCTATATAACTTACAAAGTTATCCCCCCAATAATTTTCCTACCCTACTGGCACCATTCATTGTTATTGCAATATTATTGACTATATTCCCTAAGCTATACTTTACACCCTCACAACTATTTTGTACTTCTTAATTAATTCTTTCACCTTTTTCATCCATCCCCCAACCGCCATCTCATCTGGCAACCCTCAGCAGATTAAAGACTTTTTAATTTAAATATGTCCCAAATATTATATGAGATAATATTGTGAGTATTCCAAATATCCATTCAATATTTGGGACATACATGTATTTTAACAAATTGCATTTTTTATCTGAAATTTAAATTTAATTGGTCATCTTGTGTTTTATCTAGCAGCCTTATTCACCTTCAGACCATTGGTTTGAGTTATTTAAAGTTAACACTAAGTTTAGGATAGTGGTTATTTAGAGTAACACCAAATTCAGGATAGTGGTTTCTATGCAACACAAAGGAGAGAAACACCATCAGTTAGGAATACATCAAGAAGATCAAAGAACACAAAAAAAACAAAAATCATGACTACAAAAGAAATTCACAAGTTTAACAGAGATAATGATGACATAAAAAAAGATTCTTCTTACCTTGGTTCAATCATCATTTCAAATTTGCAGCCAAGAAATCAAGGGAAAGCTGAGATTCAGAAAGCCAGCAATGAAAGAATTAGGAAAGGTCACAAAGAGCAAATATGTGTCATTAGAGAGCAGGGCTAAAATGCACACCTCATACTCCTATTTACTATGTACAGATGTGAAAAATTGAACAGTGAAACAGGCTAAAAGGAAATGAATGAATTCATTTATAAAATGGTTGTGTGTGTTTATACCCCCAAGTCAAGTCTCCTCCCATTACCGTTTATTCTCCCGTTACTCTCTTCTATCCCCTTTCCAACTGGTAACCACCCCACTGCTGTCTGCCTGTGAGTTTCATTTTATTTTTTATTTTTTAATTGACTGATTTTAGAGAGAGAGAGGAAGGGAGAATGAGAGAAAAAGAGGGAAGCATTCATTTGTTTTTCCACTTTTTTATGCATTCATTGGTTGCTTTGTGTATCTGCCCTGACCAGGGATTGAACCCACAACCTTGATGATTTAGGAGGAAGCTCTAACCAACTGAGCTAACTGGTCAGGGTTATAAGTTTTGTTTTTCTGCTTAATCCCTTTATCTTTTTTACCCAGCCCTCCAACCCCCTATGCTCTAACAGATGTCAGTCTGTTTTCTGTATCTATGAGTCTGTTTTTATTTTGTTTGTTAATATCATTCATTAGATTCCACATATAAGTAAAATCATAAGGTATTTAATCGTCCTCTGGCTTATTTCACTTAGTATCCATGTTGTTACAAAAGGTTAAGATTTCGTTCTTTTTTATGGCCAAGTAGTATCTCATTGTGTAAATGTATCAAAGCTTTTTTATCCACTCATCTACTGACCACTTGAACTGATTCCAAAACTTGACTATTGTCACTAATACTGCAATTCAATTATAGATAATGTATTATAAAGTTGTGTGGTGGTGAACACATAATACAATATACAAATGACATATTATAGAATTATACACCTGAAACCTATATAACCTTATTAATAATGCCTCCCAATAAATTCATAAAAATAAAAATAAAAAATAAAGATGAAAAATTATAAGGTTTTCAGTAAATTATATTTTTGTCTTGTTCAAGGTAAATCAATGGGAGCTTATTATTTTAATAATATTTATTATTTTTTTAAATTAAACTTTCACAGTAACATTTTTTTAACTTAGTAGCATTTTACAACAATGTTTCAGACAATCAGTTGTCTGTTTAATCTTTGGACTCTTGATAAAAACCTAACTCAATACAATAAACATATTTTAATTTACTAGACAAGTCACTGAACCTTTTTAATTAAGTACATCTGGGGCCCCAACCAGATAACTCAATTGATTAGAACATCCTCAGGATATTCTGAGGTTGCCAGTTCGATCCTGGGTCAGAGCCCATACAGGAACAGATTGGTGTTTCTCTCTCTCTCTCTCTCTCTCTCTTCCCCCTTTCACTCTCTCTAAAATCAATCAATAAATTAAAAAATAATAATAAAGTACATCTGGGTTATAGCTCTAAATCTGACACTAACTATATGACTTTGGGAAAACTTTTTATTCCTTCTGAGCCAATTTCACTCATCTTTTTTTTTTTAAAAAAAAGCACAGGATTAGCTATCCAATGTGTGCTTTCTGTCTAAAAATGTTACAATCCAGATAGACACAGAGAGGGAACTGGTGGCTGCCAGAGGGAAGGGGGTTGGGGGACTGAGTAAAACAGGTGAAGGGATTAAAAAGTATAAATTGGTAGTTACAAAACAGTCACAGGGATGTAAGAAAGCATACAAAACAGTCAATAATATTGTGATATTTATGTGTAGTGCCAATAGGGGTACTGACAATATTAAGGGGAACACTGTGTAAAGTACTGATTGTCTAATCACTACACCTGAAACCAATACAAAATATAATTGAATTGTAAATAAGAAAAGAAGTATTGGAGGAGAGTGCGATGATTACCTTGGACCACCAGAAGGATGAACAAGAGGGTTCTAGAGCAAATTAAGCCTGAAGCAAAGCTGGAAACAAAAATGATGAAACTGAAGTTGTTCTACTTTAGGGCACACCATGAGATGACAGGATTATTTGAAAAATACAATAATGCTGAAAAAAAAATAGCAGGCAACAAGAAAAGAGGAAGACAAAATATAAGATGGGTTGACTCCGTAAAGCAGCCCTAAGCATGCATCTACAGTATCTGGGTAGGGCTGTTTCAGGACAGGACATTGTGGACATCACTCATTCACAGGGTACCTAGGACTCAGAGCCAACTCAATGGCACATAACACACACAGGGATACATAAAGAAATTCTATCATGTGTGCGTTTGCATTAAATATGTATTATTAATTTTTACTTTTTGGATTTTTCCTTTTTTAAAGGATATTTTGGTTTTATTTCTCAAGCATTTTGGGATATACACAGATTGTTAATATTACTGTGGTTGTGTATGTCAAATATTTATATTAAATATTTTAAAAATCTTTATAGCCTTCTAGATAAAGTTCAAAGAACCAAACATGGATTTCAAACCCTTTCATGGTTTCACTGATCCTGTTGACTTCTCTTACCAATTCCAGTTTGTACATAGCAGCCTGATCAGGCTGAACAATTTTCCCTAAAAGATCTCTAAGGCTTAGTCCATACTATTCCTTCTATCAAGAATTCCCTTCCACCATCCTTCCTTTTGTCATTGAGTCTCCAATTACTTGTCAGTATATTCAAGAAAACTTCTCTGACATCTTATCTATGTCTGGATTGGGTACTTCTATGTACAAACAGAGCATTCAATTTCTTCACCATTACTTACCATTTATTTGCACCCTAATATTAAAGCTGAATTACTTCTCTATCTTTCCCATTAAGTATCAACCCTAAAAGTATAAAGATTATGACATATTCACTCTAATATCCATAGCCCCTGCCCCAATGCCTGAAACTAATGGACCCTCAGTAAATTTTCATTCTAGGAATTAATAAGTTAATTAATATTGGGCTGGTTTATTTAACATTCTTGAGGGGTGCTATAATTCTCCTTTAAAAAATTATTTTAATTAATTTTATAGAGAGAGGAAGGGAGAGAGAAAAAGAGACCAGGGATTGAACTGGTAAACTGCACTTTAGGATGATGTTCTACCCAACCAAGCTATCCAGCCAGGACTATAATTCTACCTTTAGTATGAATCTTGTTTTATAATGATTATTTAGATAGAATCATAAATCTTACTACCTCAAATGTGTAGATTAGAAATTATTGCCTGAAATAAAGTTTTTTTCTGTCATTCATGTTGTAAAATTTGATTTTAATATCATCTGTCAGCTAAACTAGGACTTGCTTTTATAGTTTAGGATTAGCACATTGTAAGTGTTTCTCAGCTTGTACAAATCGCACTTAGGCATATGTGTTAAGTTTATAAAAATTGCTGTGTAGCCTGACCATATGGTGGTGCAGTGGATGGAGCATTGGCCTAGGATGCTGAGGAACCAAGTTCAAGACCCTGAGGTCGCCAGCTTGAGTGTGGGCTACCTGGTTTGTGCATGGGATCATAGAGGCTTGAGCCCAAAGGTCACACTGGCTTGACCAAGAGGTCGCTGGCTCAGCTGGAGCCTCTTGGTCAAGGCATGTGTGAGGGAGCAGTCAGTGAACAACTGAGATACCACAACGAAGAATTGATGCTTCTCATCTCTCTCCCTTCCTGTCTGTCCCTGTCAGTCTCCCACCTCACTAAAAAAACAAACAAACAAACAAAAAAAAAAACTTGTCCTGAAGTGCAGAGATTGCCAGTTAATTACTCGGTAAGGGAACATACAGAAACAGAGCAATGTCCTGTCTCTGTCTCTCTCTCCCTTCCTCTCTCTAAAATCAATAAAATAAACATTTAAAAATAAATTGTAAATGACTGAAATGTGATAATGTCTTTATAAAAAATAAAATTGCTGTGTATGAATGTAAATTTAAATTTAGTGAATATAGTAGGCATTAGTTTATTAAATGATAGGTATTATGTGTTGATGCCACTTATATTTATAGAATTTAATAAAAAAAATTGTGTTGTTACTTGTATTCTATTTTCTCAGTCAGCTCTTTTCCTTCATTTCCCCTAAAGTTCATGTGCTGCCAACTAAAGATTATGATTTACTAAGTGTTTCTAATCCCATACGTAAAACCCAGTGCATTATTACCTTAATAAAATAATACAACCTTTCTTTATGGCTTTGACTCCTTAGGTTTTCTCTCTTCCATTTATCTGTTTTCTGGATACCATTATTAATTTTACCAGTACTCTTCCTTCACTTCTGATTTTAAGATGCTTTGTAGAATCTTTGCTTTTCAGCATTTCCTCATTCTCATTGACAGAAGAAAAAGGAGATATTGGGGAACAGTTGAGTTTGGAGCAGTTGGCACAGAGAAAGGCAGTATGTGAAACAGGTTATTGTGAGGATGCCATCTTTACTCCAACTGTACCCTCTTTATTTCGAGTTCTCAAATTTTCTAATTCCAGCTCAATTCTTATCTTCACATTCTACTTTTGTAGTTTCCAATACAGTACTAACTGGGTCACTTTGAGGCAATATCAAGAGTAGAAAAATAAGAAAAACAAGTCAAGTGATCATATGATTATTGAAGACAAGACCCCCCTATTGCTGAAATCTAAACTGCTGTTCCTTGATTGTTAAAAACATTTGGCTCAGGAACTGCAAAACAGCTATTGTTTGGAGAATATTGGCAGACAGTCAAGAGCCTTCTATACTGTCGCTGACTATAATGAATATACTGTAAGCTTGTCCTCAATCTGACAAGTAAAGAAATCTAATTCTGTCAGCTCTCTGAGAGTGAGTCCATTTTCCAGGCAACTTAAGATAGCCAAGGATAAAAGACTAATATATCAGAATTGCAGTCTAAAAATGAATAATCAAGTGCACTAAAATTAGTCATCAATACACCTTTCTGCAGACAAATTGCATAAAAGCCAAATAAGCAGAAGGCTGCTTGGTGAGCATTAAATCAGTTTCTTAATTCTAATGATTAATGGCATCGGGTTTTGAGAGCCTGGTGTGTCCTGCTTCACAGGAGTAAAATTTCTTTCTGTGAGGCAGATGGAGACTCACAAGACTTGAGGAGCTTCAGCTCCCACCCTTCACCAACATGCCATGCTTGGATGGCCAGTGCCAACTTATGCCACTCTGACTTCTTTTTCTTTGCATTCCTGAATGATTAACACCCCTAGGTTCCCAATTTTATGTTAATCTACTTGTTACTTTTTTTAGATATATTAAAACAATTCATGTTATTGTCAAGTCTGATCCAAGAAGCCATTATGTTTCTTGATGACTTTGCCCATCTCTACTTAAATTCACTATGTAATCAATTCTAATTTTAACTTTTAAATAACTGCTTATTTCCTTTATTTTTACATTTTGGGCAGGATTCTCACTGTAGTATCTATATACTGATAATTCATTTTAAAAAAGTAGGAATTAGGACTCTTACTAATGAATGAGATCTACCAATAAAAATATTTTAGTTTGTTAAATGACCTTGGCTCCAACTTGATCAAATGAGCCATGGCTGCGGGAGGGGAAGAGAGAGAGAGAGGAGAGAGAAGGGAGGGGTGGAGAAGCCGATGGTCACTTCTCCTGTGTGCCCTGACCAGGAACCAAACCTGGGACTTTCATACGCCAGGCTGACACTCTACCACAGAGCCAACCTGCCAGGGCCAATTAACTACTTTCTCTTGAAGCTTTTAGTATTCTTTCTTTGCCTCTTAACTTTGGCATTTTAATTATGATGTGTCTTGGTGTAGGACTTCTTGGGTTCATCTTTAATGGAACTCTCTGTGCTTCTTGAACTTGTGTGACTTTTTTCTTTGTCAATTTAGGGAAGTTACCAGCTATGATTTCTTCAAACAGGTTCTGTATCCCTTGTTCATTCTCTTCTCCTTCAGGAACCTTTATAATGCAGATATTGTTTCTCTTCATTTCATCTCAGAGATCTCTTACAGTTTCCTCAGTCTTTTTGAGCCCCTTTTCTTTTTGCTGCTCTGATTTTGTGTTTACATTTATCTTGTCCTCTAAATCGCAAATTTGATCTTCTGCTTCATCCAGCCTGTTGTTGACTCCTTCTAGCACAGTCTTTATTTGTGATATTGTATTTGTCACTTCTGACTGGTTCTTTTTCTATGATTTTAATGTCATAATTTTTTATGCATACTATCTCTTAGTTTAAGTTCTCACTGGGATCATCCATTGTTGCTATAAGATCCTTGAGCATCCTAATAACCATTATTTTAAACTCTGTGTCTAGTAGTTTGGTTACTCTCATTTCATTTAATTATTTTTTCTGGAGATATATATATATATCTCTCTCTCTCTGTCTCATTTAGCAAGAGAGATGGAAGGACAGACAGGGACAAACAGGAAGGAACAGTTGAGAAGTGTCAACTCAGTTGAATCACTCTAGTTGTTCATTGTTTTCTTATATGTGCCTTGATGGGGGGCTCCAGCTGAGCCAGTGACCCTTTGTTCAAGCCAGGAACCTTGGGCTTCAGCCAGTGACCTTTGGGCTCAAGCCAGTAACCATGGAACCATGCCCATGATCTCATGCTCAAGCCGTTGACCCTGCACTCAAGCTGGTGAGCCCTCGCTTAAGCCAGATGAGGCCATGCTCAAACCGGTGACCTTGGGGGTTTCAAACCTGGGTCCTTAGCATCCCAGCCTGAAGCTCTATTCACTATGCCACTGCCTGGTCAGGCTCTGGGTATTTCTCTTGTTGATTCATTTGTGTCATATTTCTTTGCCTGTTTTGTCTGTGTATTAGGTAGCTCTTCTCTGACTTTGAAATTTGTTGTGGTATCTTTATAAAGAAGATTGGCTCAGTTGTACTGAACTCCAGGGAGTATGTTGCTCCAGGAATGCTTCTTGAGGGTAATATTTACCCTCCTGTTGTATTGTGAGTATTGAAAGCATTGACCCTTTTGTGGGTGGGGTTATTCCTTCAGGCTGACTGACTCTAAGAGTCAGCCTTGATCATGTGTATTAAACATTGTACAATGTCCATCCTGTTGGGCATATTTATTCTCCTCAGTGTCTAGTGTCTGCTGGACTCCTCCTTTGGGTGTGCTGCTTGTGTAGCTTGCTGAGTCAAACATTGGTACAGTCTGCCACCCACTATTGGTTGTGTTGGTTTTGGGTCCTCTTTGGCTGGTATCAGCAGTTGTTTGTAACTCACCGTGGGATACCTGTCTAGTGTTTCTGCTTTGTTTGCTGTTTGTACCTGCATTTTCTATGCCTGGGTAGTGTGGGAGAGGCCAACCTGTGTATAAGGATCAGCTTCCTCCTGCTTAGAGATGACAGCAGCTCTGTAAAAGCTGCAAGCTTTGTAAGATTTGCCTCTACTTTTCAGCTACTCCACTTCCTCTTGCAGCTCACAGTCTTCTGTAGAAAGACTGCAGTGTGGGCTCAGACTAACCTCACTCAATGAACCCCTCTAAAGGTTGTAAGCATGATGGGTTAGGGCAGCTGAGGGTTGGCAATACAATGTCAGTGGGACCACCTACTTCAGGGATCCCTTGGTCAGGAGCTCAGTAAGAGGAAAGTGGCCCCTACTTCAGAGCCTAATCTCTCAGACACAGCTGGATACTCCAATTCTCTTTCTCCCCTGTGAGGTGAGCAGCCCGTTCTGATTGCAGAAGTTTTTCCAGCTGGAGAGCCTTAGCCCTGGTCTTAGGGAGGAAGACTGAGAAAGTCCTCCCCTGGGGCTGACAGTGCCGCCCCCAGAAAGTGACTAAGCCCCTAGAATGGACCCAACGATAGGCTCCAGGGAACTCATACCTTAAATATCTGTACTCCAACCCTCTCTCCCTTCCTCTTGTGCTACCTAGCCCAGCGGGGCCCTAAATCCAAGACCTGGGCTGGTGGACTATAAAGCTCTACACGGTTCAATGCATGCAAGTCACTGTGCTTGTGCTGATCACAGAAAGCAGAACTCACCTCAGCTGAGCCCAGTGTCCAATGAACCCTCCCATAGGACATGCTGCCAGAAAGAGTCATTAGATCCTAAACAGATGCTCTCCGCAGCTGGCAACTGGATGTGCCGGCCCTGGACCTCCCTAGAGGGACCTCAGCATAGACCAGTGGAGAACACTGCCTGTGACTGACCCTCACAAGCAATCCAGAGATTTTGGCTGCCTCAGCTGGGCCCAGGTGCACATGGAAATACCAAGCCACACACCTAGGCTGGCTTTTACCCACAATGGGTTTGGGGGAAGGTCAGCAAAAGGCCCAAGGTCTCCTGAGAGACACCTCCTGCAGCCTCTTTCTGCTGGCTGCTCTTTGGACGTGACCACTGGAAACAACAACAACAACAAACCTCTAGTAGAATCTAGAGCCTGGGGCAATTCAGGGATTACAGTGGGTGGTGGATGTGGCTTCCACCTCATGGCTCAGGTGTCAGTCTGTCCAGACATTTTTTCACGGACCTCAGTAAGGTATGTCCCCCAGAAGTCTGGTGGGTATGGCCTCTGAGAGCCAGAGGTGTGGTCTGCCTGCCCACAGTGTCTCTCTCTGGGCCACCACCTTCACATTCCCCTCAGGCAGCTCTAAACCTCTCAACCCTTCCTCTACTGGAGCCCCGGGTAAGTGGCTGTGTACAAGATTCTCTGTGCTGGACCTTTAAGACAGAGCCTGTGTCTCTGAGAACTTTGCCTCTTTCTCACAGACAGAAACCTCATCTCCTTTCACCACCAAATGCTGTGTGGGTGCCTCTTGTAGGCTCTGGAGCTCTAGGCTGGGGTGTTGTAAAGTACCGTACCTTGCATGGGTTTACATAGAGACACCAAGTCCAGCTAAATTTTGAAGGGTTTTATTAAAAGGAGGAGATTTATTAATATGCTGGCTGCATATGACTAACATGGGGCATATCTGACCCAAATCATGCAGCACCAAATATATCTCAGAGGCTGGTTATATAACCTTTGACCATATATCTGGCGGGGGGGTGGGGGGTGGGAGGGGGGCGGAGGGATAGCTGACAGCATGACACAATCATTAACAAGCTTATAACATTTCTCTAGGGAATTTATAAAAACATTATAAAACTTTCAAGGTAAAACAATGGTGATGTCATTTTACATATCAAAGACATTCATAAACCTTTTAGTGTCTATCTTTCCTCTTTTGCCTAGAGGTACACGTTAATCTCAGGATTCCAGGAAGGGAGGGAGAGCCAAAATCGCTCTAGGGTAGTATGTAAATTTTGCCTCTTATTGAAAGGGAAAGAAAGTTATTCAGATAACTAATTCTTTCAGAGAACTAAAACTAAATGACCCGGTTGTCCTTGTAAGTAAAAAGATTTCTATATCCTTTTCCCTCCATTTTCCAAAGAAAAGACGGGACAGAAATCCTGACTTTTATTCTTTAAAATGGCATTGTCAATACTAAGTTTTACAGTTCTTTGGCACTGTTAAGCCAGTAGCCGCGGCCACCATCACAGCCTCCTGGCCCATGCAGGTTTGAATTTGATTCGGACAGATGGTAATGAAACAACAGAGCCAAGAACTGGTGGGCCATTAGCTTTGAACCTAGCTTGCACCCCACAGGCAAGAAATACACACAGTGAGAAAACACTTCTGTTGGGCAGATATAATATATTATGCTCACTTTGTTAAAGATGGCACTGCCCACGTGGAAGTTCGTTGATATTAATGTGAATTCTGGGACAGGCTGTGGGCAGGCCGGGTCGTTATGGTCTACGGCTTGGTTTTAAGGGTAAGCTCTTCTCCACACCCTTGACTGATTGGATGATGTAGGGTGGTGATGTAGGGAGGAATCCCATTATGCCTCAGATGGGTGGCTTTGTATCAGAGACTTTCTTGTTTGTATAATTGGATTAAAGGTTTTGAATCTATGTATAAAGTGGGGCAGTCCAGGAGCTTGCTCTCTCGGTTCCTGAGGTTAGTATTAGAAAGGAGAGCAGATTAAGGCCACGTGGAGAAGAGGAGGCAGCCAAGATGGTGGAATGCTGAGGAAGAAGCCAGTTTGTGCACAGTTTGTGTAGAGAGAAGGAGATGGGAAACAGAGGTGAATAAATCTGGTGAGCTAGAAACCTTTGATTCTAGGAAACTCGGATAAGTCAGTAGCTTTGTGAGCACTGAATGAGTGGGTTTTGGAGCCCAGTATGTGTTTTTGCTTGCCCGCTGGGTGCAAGCTAGAATTAAAGCTGATGACTCACCAGTTCTTGGCTCCGTTGTTTCATTATCGACTGTACGAATCTAATGTGAACCTGCATGGGTCAGGCGGCTGTGATGGTGGCCCTGGCTACTGGCTTTACAACTTCTCTTTCCATTCAGGGCTCCCAAAGGCACTGACTTATCCAAGTTTTCTAGAATCAAAGATTTCTAACCTCAACCAGCCTTATTCACCTCTGTTTCCCATCTCTTTCTCTCTGCACAAACTGGCTTCTCCTTCAGCACTTTGCCATCTTGGCTGCTTCTCCTCTCTTCCATGTGGCCTTTCTTCCCTGTCCCTCTAATGCAGTGGTTCTTAACCTGGGTTCTATCAAAATCTAGGGGTTCCATGAGTCGGTCTCAGGGGTTCAGAGAAGCTTCTGCCGCAGAGGCCAGAATAAAGTAGTACCATAATTTGTTGTGAGTTCATGCACTTTGTTGGTTTTGTTCTTGAGCAAGGTGATGTTCATGCACGGCTCGTTTTGTAAACCAGTATAAAACATATACCTTTGTCTTAAATTTGGAAAAATAAATTATATTTTATTTATCACTAAAGAAGTGTTCGGTGAATGCGCATATAAAACTGGTGGGTTCGGTACCTCAGAAAAGGTTAAGAACCACTGCTCAAATGCTAATCTCAGGAACCAAGAGAAAACAAGCTCCCAGTCTGCCTCATTTTATAGTGTAGAAATCAAAATCTTTAAACCTGACTGGGCAGTGGCGCAGTGGACAGAGCGTCGGACTGGGATGCGGAAGACCCAGGTTCGAGACCTTGAACTCGCCAGCTTGAGTGCGGGCCCATCTGGCTTGAGCAAAAGCTCGCCAGCTTGGACCCAAGGTCGCTGGCCCCAGCAAGAGGTGGCTCAGTCTGCTGAAGGCCTGTGGTCAAGGCACATGTGAGAATGCAATCAATGAACAACTATGGTGTCACAACGGCAAAGAAAAACTAATGATTGATGCTTCTCATTTCTCTTCGTCCTGTCTCTATCCCTCTCTCTGAGTCTCTCTCTGTCCCTGTAAAAAAAAAAAAAAAAGAAATCAGAACCTTTAATCCAATATACAAACAAGGAAGTCTCTGATACAAAGTCAGTCACTTATTTGAGGCATAATGGGATTCTTCATAAGGGTACACCACCCCTATCATACAACAGTCAAGGGTGTGGGGAAAAGCTTAGTTTTAAAACTAAGCCTTAGGCTATAAGGATCCTGCCTGCTTACAACCTGTCCCCCAAACCCAATGCAAACTATAAGCGAGCAAACATATATATCATATTTACAAACTTATTTGACCAACAGGCACTGTTAAGCCAGTAACCACGGCAACCATCACAGCCGCCTGGTTCATGCAGGTTCGCATTAGATTCGGACAGACGGTAATGAAACAATGGAGCCAGGAACTGGTAGGCCTTACCTTTAATCCTAGCTTGCACCCAACAGGCAAGTAAAAACACACACTGGGCTCCAAAACCCACTCATTCCGTGCTCACAAAGCTACTGACTTATCCGAGTTTCCTAGAATCAAAGGTTTGTACCTCACCAGCTTTATTCACTTCTGTTCCTCATCTTCTTTTCCCTGCACAAACTCTGCATAAACTGGCTTCTCTTTCAGCACTCCACCATCTTGGCTGCTTCTCCTGGCCTCCATGTGGCCTTAATCTGCTCTCCTCCCTGATCTCTGCCCAAAACATAATCCCTCTTCTCTCCAACAATGTGATCTCTCTTCCTTTTAAAACCTTTTGGTGAGAAAGCACTCCTCCAACACATATTAACATAATTACGCCCATCTCCAGAGCAAGAAGGGCAACCAATATCATCACCTGGGAGAGGGGCTTCCACGCGGGCAGAGCCATCTTTAACAAAGTGAGCATAATATATTTTATCTGCCCAACAGGAACCTTACCACTGGGGTACCTGGCCTGAGGCTTAGGACCCTCACCTCTCAGGGCAAACCTTCACTCAATGAGAGTCCCTCCGGACCCTCGGCCACCACTAGCTCCTGGGAGTAGGGCAGCCCTTTCCATGTCTTCACCTTTCCTACCAGTCTCAGTATGGTTTCTCTGTCATCCTTGGTTATAGATTCTTCCATTTAGTCCAAAGTTGGTTTTTCAAGATGATTATTCTTAAATTTAGTTTTAATGCAATTTGGTCCTGGAAGGTGGCAGTTGGAAAGTCCACCTACTCTGCCACTATCTTAGAATTCATAAGTATTCATTCTTATCCATTTATTTCTTCCCCCACCTCTCCTTGCTTCCATTCGCTAGTAAAATGCTGTTGGGCAGATAAAATATAATATGCTCACTTTGTTAAAGATGGCGCTGCCCACATGGAAGCCCGTCACCCAGGTGATATTATTTGCCCTTATGCTTGGGATGGATGTGGGGGAAAGGCTGTAATGTAAGCAGGCCAGGTCGTTATGGCCTAAGGCTTAGTTTTAAGAGTAAGATCTTCTCCACACCCTTGACTGATTGGATGATGTGGGGTGGTGCACTCTCCTGAGGAATCCCATTATGCTTCAGATGGATGACTTTGTATCAGACTTCCTTCTCTGTAGATTGGATTAAGAGTTTGGATTTCTACAGTATAAAGTGGGGCAGGCCTGGAGCTTGCTCTCTTGGTTCCTGGGGTATTAGAGAGGAGAACAGATGAAGGCCACATGGAGGCCAGGAGAAGCAGCCAAGATGGCTGAGTGCTGAGGAAGAAGCCAGTTTGTGCAGAGTTTGTGCAGGAGGAGATGGGAAACAGAGGTGAATAAGTCTGGTGAGCTAGAAACCTTTGATTCTAGGAAACTCGGATAAGTCAGTAGCTTCGTAAGCACTGAATGAGTGGGTTTTGGAGCCCGGTGTGTGTTTTTGCTTGCCCACCGGGTGCAAGCTAGAATTAAAGCTGATGGCTCACCAGTTCTTGGCTCCATTGTTTCATTACCGATTGTTTGAATCCAATGTGAACCTGCACGGGTCAGGCTGCTGTGATGGTGGCCCCGACTACTGGCTTTACAAATGCTAATTGAAATTGTATTTTACCGGAAACCTATGCGCAAGGCAGAAACTTAAGGTCAAACCAAAAACATGAGGCTAGTGTGTTTCAAAAAGAAAATTTATTTTGAAATGCCTGGGTGCAAACAATCTGAGACAGACTAAGCCTTGTCAGCCTTGAGAAAAGGATGGGGCAGGGGTTATATGGATTCATCAAAGGGCCTTACGCAAAGACAGCTGCTTACTTCTTCTGCTTGTGGTTGGGAGTGGTTCCACAGTCCTCAAAACTGTTTACACCTTGATCCAGGGGTTGGGAACTTTTTTGGCTGAGAGAGCCTTGAACACCACTTTTTAAAAAATGTAATTTCATGAGAGCCATACAATATGTTTAACACTAAATACAAGTAAATGTGTGTATTTTATGTAAGACCAATAATTTTAAAGTACAATAAGTCTCTGTATTCTTTTAAATAACATTGTTATGCTGTTACTAACCAATGATGAATAAAGTACTTCTTACCATTAATGCAACTTCTGGTGCTGCATGGTTTTGCTGATGGCTTTGTAGTCTGGTTGATACGTGGTAAGGTTAAGCTTCATGCAAGCACTGAGACTTCCGTCCGTTAAATGTGATTGTAGGTTGGTCTTAACGTTCTTTAGATGTGAGAAAGACTGCTCACATGCATACGTAGAGCCAAACATTGTCAGTACAGCAATACTCACATGCTGCAGTGTGTGGTATGTGATGGGAAGCACGTTCCAAGTATTGACAATAAGCTGATCCGCGGGTTGAATTTTTTACATTTCTCCCCACTTGTGTTTGCTCACCAACTCTGCTTGCTGTCGTGCAAGTCTTTCCAAATCTTCATTCAGTGACTTGAACTTATTCACCCACATGTCTGAGGCCTTCAGGTCAGCAGCTTGTAGATCAAAATCTCTGACAGAGACACTGGGGATGTAACTCAGGTTGGCGCACACTCGTGTGGATAGGTGATGAACTTAAAAAGACGAGTGCGCTCATGAAATTCTCCAAAGTGTGCTTTGAATGACTGCAGGAGATTAGATGTGAAGCCTACTAGCTGCTGGAGACCAAGATGTTGAGCAGGGTCACTTGCTGTGCATGCATCTTTAAACTCTCCCAGTTTTTCAAAGTGTAGTAAACGACCTGTTTCAATGTCAGCGACTAAGAGTTCCGGCTTGTTTCCAAATGCAAACACTGCATGTTGAAGGGATAAGACTGTATTTCCAATGCCTTGCATTTTCACATTGAGCTGGTTCAGATGTTCAGTCATGTCCATGAGATAGTAGAACTTCAGGAGCCACTCAGTGTTAGCTAACTCAGGATGCTCGATGTTTCTCATTTTAAGAAAAGTTCGGATTTCGCTCAGACAAGCCGCAAAACGGCTGAGCACCTTCCCTCTTGACAACCAACACACATTGCTGTGCAGAAGCAGACCAGGATAATTATTCCCAACTTCATCCAGCAGTGTTTTAAACTGGCGATCATTTAAAGCTTGGGCAACAATAAAGTTGACCACCCGAATGACCAGCGACATCACCTCACCAAGCTGCTCGCCACACATCTGAGCACAAAGCGCCTCCTTATGTAGGATGCAGTGAAAACTTAGGATGCGTCTTGTCCGGTAGCACCCTCCGGGCAGGGGCCGGAAAGTCCCTCATATCTTTGGTATTCCTGCAATTACTAACCTTTAGCACACACACCCTGTCCGAAAACACAATAGAAATTCCTCAACCGTTAAAGTACCTGGTTGCGCAAGACACCTGCAGGCCTAAACCGCAGTGGAAATTCCCCAGCTATCCTGAAGGGATATAAAAATCTCAAACCCCACCAGTTATGTGCGGCTTCTCGGGCTCCCATTCCGAGTCTGCGAACCTGCCCGGAGTCCTCCCAATAAAGCCTGACTTTTGCTCATCTGGCTGTTTCGGCTCTTCGTTCGTTCATCGGTGGCACCCGGCAATCTTTCAGGTCTCTTTTCATGTTCACAAAGAAGCGCTACAAATTTTCTGTTTTCCCCCACCATGCACAGAGCACCATCAGTACACACCAAAATAAGTTTATCTATCCATAGATATTTTTCTTTAGCAAACTCAGTGAAAGACTTGAAGAAATCCTTCCCTCTTGTTGTCTCTTTCATAGGGAAAACAGCAAGACTTTCCTCACATAGTGTGTCACTGACAGCATACCTTGCAATCACGCTGAACTGGGATAAATGGATTACGTCTGTTAACTCATCCAAAGTGAGAGAAAAGAATGGTGCTGCATTTATGTCCTTCAGTTGTGTTGCCTCAATTTGATTTGCCATCAAGATGGTACGATTGTGAACAGTTCTTGCTGACAGAGACATGTCTTTTATTCATTTGATTATCTTGTCTTTATCTGAAAAGTCATCAAAAAGTTAACTGGCAACATCGAGCATGAACGTTTTAGCATGTTCCCTCTCTGTGAATGGCTTTCCATTTCTCACAATTGCTAAAGCACCAGCAAAGATAGCTGAATTACAGTCACCTTGTTGGGTCCAAACACGGAGTTGCTGCTGACTAGCTTGCACTCTGCACAGTAGCTCTTGACATGCTTTCTTCCTGCTGTCCCCCGCTGGATATTTGTAAAGCCAGTAGCTGGGGTCAGCTTCACAGCTGCCTGACCCATGCAGGTTCACATTGGATTCGAACAGTCGGTAATGAAACAATGGAGCCAAAAACTGGTGAGCCATCAGCTTTAATTCTAGCTTGCACCCGGCGAGCAAGCAAAAACACACACTGGGCTCCAAAACCCACACATTCAGTGCTCACAAAGCTACTGACTTATCCGAGTTTCCTAGAATCAAAGGTTTCTAGCTCACCAGACTTATTCACCTCTGTTTCTCATCTCCTCCAGCACAAATTCTTAACAAACTGGCTTCTTCCTCAGCACTCTGCCATCTAGGCTGCTTCTCCTGGCCTCCATGTGGCCTTACTCTGCTCTACTCTCTAATACCTCAGGAACCAAAAGAGAGAGATCAAGCTACTGGTCTCTCCCACTTTATACCATAGAGTCAAAACCTTTAATCCAATTATACAAACAAGGAAGTCTCTGTATAATGGGATTCCTCAGGAGAGTGCACCACCCTATATCATCCAATCAGTCAATGGTGTGGAGAAGAGATTACTCTTAAAACTAAGCCTTAGGCTACAACGATCCGGCCTGCCCACAGCCTGTTCCAGAACACACATTAATATCAACAAACTTCCATGTGGGCAGCGCCATCTTTAACAAAGTGAGCATAATATATTTTATCTGCCCAACAATATTTCAATGCAAATGTAGTATAGCATGTGTCGAAGTGCCGCTTTCTATTTGTTTATTTCATCGATGCAATTTTATCACACTGCATAACCTGCTCTCTTCACAAAGGCGAATTCCTCTGTCCATTCCTGCTGAAAAGTACGAGCTTACTCTTAAAGCCAAGCCTTAGGTCATAACAACCTGGCCTGCTTACATTACAGCCTTTCCCCCACGCCCATCCCAAGCACAAGGGCAAAAAATATCACCTGGGTGACGGCCTTCCATGTGGGCAGCGCCATCTTTAACAAAGTGAGCATATTATATTTTATCTGCCCAACAATCCACCCCTATGCTCACTTTACTACCCACAATTCACACCACCAGCATCCCTGTACAAGGAAATTAAGTACATTACACAAATTACAGCAGTAGCACAAATCATACAGTTTCAACAATTACAAAGGTACATTGCATAAACAGAAACAGTACCAACTACAGCAATAGGATTAACAAATCAAAAGCTATGGGCGAAATGACAGAGCTGTCAATGGCACCAAGAGAGGCAAATCTTTTCCCTCTGGCAGAATACAGGCCAGAGTTTTATCTGCAGACAGCACCGTAGCTGGTACCAGAGGCTGCCCTGAGCGGGCATACCAAACCTTATTGGCCAATACACCAGCATCTGCTGGGTCTATGTGTAGCAAAATAGGAGAACTCATTATCGGCCATAAAGAAATTACAAAGGTGCCCTTCATTATGCTGTCCCCCTGAGCACTCAAAGGATAATACACTTCTACCTTAGGTGGCCAGGTGCTGGTTGCCCAAGGAGTTAACTGGAGGTCCACCTCTAGCCCCTTTCCCCATGGTGCCAACAAGGCCACCCATCTCAGATGGGGGGGGGCCTGGACAGTCCAGGGCCAAGTCCATCGAAGCCGTTGGCCTTTAAGAAGGGCTGTTGGGGCAGGCAAGAGCATGTTGCCCTGCTGTCCAAAGCCTGGCTTGAGTAAAATGTCCTTGGTGTGTATCTGCAAATGAATGGGGGCAGCTGCCCGATGCAGGAGGGCGTCCACTGGAGCTGGGCTCCCACGTCGAGGTCTCTCATTCAAAATCCGGAGTACTGTCCATAAGCAGCGTGTCCATCTAGTAAGGGAGCTGGTGCCCCCCTCCTGTCGCAGTCCCTGCTTTAAGAGTCCATTATACCGCTCAATGATACCAGCAGCTTGGGGTGGTAGGGAACATGGTATTTCCAGTCCACCCCCAGCTCTTGAGCCCATTGCCTCACCATTGAACCAGTGAAGTGGGTACCGTTGTCACTTTCAAGGACCAGTGGTCGCCCATATGCAGCACTCAGGCGGTCCAAAGCCTGTATGACTGCCCTCTGGTCAGGATTACGGGCGGGATAAGCAGCAAGCAGACCTGTGGCAGTATCTACACAAGTGACCGCATATTGGTACCCTTCTGACTTTGGTAAGGGTCCAATGATGTCTATCTGCCATCATGTCAGTGGAACATGACCCCTCTGGATCTGTCCAGGTGACACCAGTGGTCTCCGAGGGTGCTCCTTGGAACACACTGCACATTGCTCACAAGCTGCAAGTACCTCTGCATAGGACACAGGCAAGTTCCACGCCTTAACCGTAGCCCACATAGTTTTCTGTCCTGCATGGAGCAGGCGCCGGTGGAACCATTGCGCCACATCACCTACAGGTGCAGTCTCCAACCATCACACCTTTGCCAAGGTATCTGCCTCATCATTCCCAGGATGGGCTAGAGGGGCATGCCCCATGACATGATATACTGTCACCTGCTTCTGGTGTCCTATTTCCCATAAGTCCTGCCACATGGCCTGACCCCATAGTGGGCGGTGCATTACCATCCACTGGTTAATGTGCCAAGTAGCAATCCAAAGGGTCAGTCCACGATATACAGCCCAGCTGTCAGTACAGATCACCAGAGGTGAAGGTTCATTGTGGGCAACTAGCCAAACAGCTCTTAATTCTGCCCACTGGCTGCTTTGGCCTGTACCCGTGTCCATCCAAATAGTCTCAGTGGCCAGATGGAAGGCTATGGCCGTCTACTTGGCAGGTTGGCCCCTGCTGGAACCATCAGTATACCAGGTATCCTCAGGGATGGGCACCCGCCCCTCCTGGTAGGGACTGACTTCAGGTTCTGCCTCCTGAGCCCCAGCTGCACCTGACTCTAAGGTTGCATAGGTGACTGGACCCAAGACTTCCTGCAGTTCTGCCCTCAACGGGCTGGAGCTAAGAGCACAGCGTTGTTGCAGGTAGGCACCCCACTTGGCCAGGGTGGACATTTGGGCCATACCACTACGTGGTTTTGTCGCCCAATCTCTCACCCATCCTGCAATAGGGTATGTTGTCTTGACTGTAACTGGTGTTGTGGTTGTAATACTCTCAGTGGCCAGGAGGGCAGCATACACAGCTGCTAGCTGTTTCTCTACTAATGAGTAATGAACTTCAGCACCTTTCCACAATTGGGACCAAAACCCAATAGGTTGCCGTAAGCACTCTGTTCGTTGCCACAAGCCCCATCCAAACCCCTCCGAGGTTACATGAACATCTAGCTCACAGGGCCTGGCAGGATCAAACACATTCAAGGCCTGTGCCACCTTGACAGCTCTCTTAGCTGCTGCAAATGAACCTTGCGCCTGCTCAGTCCAATCCAAACGAACCCCCTTCCGAATAAGGTTGTACAAGGGGCGTAGTAACTGAGCCAAATGGGGTATAAATGCTCGCCAATACCCCAACAAACCTAAGAATTCCTGTAACTGTTTTACCGTAGTGGGCACGGGGTATGCTTGGATCTTATCTATAACTGCATCAGGGATAACTTTTGTCTTACCCGACCAGACAACTCCCAAGAATTTAACAGATAACCCAGGTCCTTGTAATTTGTCCTCATTGACTGCCCAGCCTAATGTTTTCAAATGGGATAGCAAGGTAGGGACTGTTTGCTCCAATTCTGGAAGAGAATCACTAGTTAACATAATATCATCAATATAATGATACATGCGAACTGCCTCTGGCTGTTTCCATTTAGCCAGGTCAGCCGCCACCAGCCCATGGCACAAAGTGGGGCTATGCAAATAGCCCTGGGGTAATACTGTAAAGGTCCATTGTCTCCCTTCCCAACTGAAGGCAAATTGGTCTTGACTCTCTGCAGCTATATTAATGCAGAAGAAAGCATTGGCCAAGTCTGCCACAAAGTGGTATGTCCCCAACTCATGGCTTAGCCGATCCATCATGTTAGCTATCGAGGGAACAGCAGCGTGCAAAGGGGAAACAACTTTGTTAAGTTCTCTGAAATCTACTGGCATTCTCCAGCTTCTGTCTGGTTTGCACACAGGCCATACCGGGGAGTTGTAAGGACTGTGTGCTGGCCGAATGATCCCCACCTTTTCTAGTTCGAGGATTGTCGCTGTGACTTCTTCATAACCACCTGGCAGGCGGTACTGCTTGGTGTTAGTCACACACCGAGGGATGGGCAATGGCAAAGGGGAATGTGATGCATGTCCCCGCAACACTGCCTTCACAACCCTGATCTGTAGCCGAAACTCCCGGCTGTAGTTTCCAACCATAGTCCTTGCAAGACATCTATCCCCAAAATATATTCAGGAATAGGAGATACATACACCTTATATGGCTTAGGAGGCAGTCTTCCTATCCCCAATGGAATAGTTACTGGCTTCACTTGAACAGTTTGGCCCCCATAGCCGTCAATGGCCACTGGGGTCCCAGCAAACACTCGTTGTACATTGGAAGGGGACCAGTGGATAGCCAGTTCCACGTGTGGCCTCCGGTCCCCGCCCATCCCCATTAGACGGGTCCCTTGGCCTTTTTCCTATTCAAACTGGTACAATGGGTCTTGGGAGTTCTCCTCTCTCTCGGCCATCTCTATCATATAATCTTGTAACCGAGCTGCCCGCGCACCAAATGTTTTATTGGTAGCTGCTGGAACCCTTCGTCTCAATGGCTGGAACTTCTTTTCTGGTTTAAGCTGCCACCGAAGCTCCAAAAGAATTTTATTAGACTGGCCATCCAATTTCCCCTTATCTGCTCCAGCCGAAATCAAATCTACCCACATCTGTGTTCGGGTAACCTTTATAGGCCCGTTTCCCTTGTTAGTTGGGGGGGCAACATGGGCAGCAGCCCTCACTGCTTTATGATCCCTAGCGGCTTCCAACTCTCCCAAATCTGCTACCATCTGTGTAACTGCATTGATGGGCTGCCCCACATAGGGGCCCAAGATAGCCACAAGTGACCCAAAAAGGGCTGATGGGGCGCTAGCAAGAATAAATTCCCTCATTTTTGCCGTAAACACTTCCTCATCTGGCCCACGGGACCCAGGGTTGAAAACAGCATTCTTCATACCTAGTTCCCGAAGGACCTTTACTAACTCTCTGTAGCACTGCCACCGACTCATTGCCCCTGGCAATTCTCCAGCATTCTGCCAGACCATACGAATGGCAGCCATCACCCATTCTAATAGGGTATGGTCTCCTGGGTTGCCATGGCAGTTCTGAAGACGCTGCCTCAAGGAGGAGTGTGTGGTAATGGCAGCCAATTTCTCCATCTCTGTTCCGGAGAGCATGATGCCATCCACCCCTATGTCCCATAATCGTAGTAACCAGGCTACCAGGGATTCAGTAGGTTTCTGCCTAAATTGTGCCCCCAACTCCATCAGCTCTGCCTGGGTATAGGGCCGGACCACAGAGTGCTCCATTACCTGGGCAGGAGGCTGTGGCTGCCCCTGAGGGACTCTACGCTGCTGGGTTTTTACCTTCTTGGCGACCACTGGTCGGGCTCTCAGTGTGCGTATGGCAGCTTCAGCCTGAGCCTTCTCATCCTCAGAAGAGGAGTTGCAAGGGCCTGCTCCCGCTGACTCAAAACCAGTCCACCAGCACAGGTGCTGCTGCTCCTTTGGCAACCGTTTAGGCTCCTGTGGCTGCTGGCTTTTGGCCGGAAGCTGAGACTCGAGCTCTTGAATCCGCAGTTGTTTCTCCAACAACTGCCAGTGGAAACGTTCAGCTTCCAGGGCAAACTGCAACTCGCGAACCCGTAATTCCTTCTCCACTGCTCGCTCCAATTCCAGCCTTTTCTGCCATTCTATTTGCAAATCATACTGAAGCTTTCGACCTCGAGTAGCTTCTTTCACAGAACTCTTGGTTTCCTCTTGAGTAAAAAACACGCAGCCCACAGCTCCTAAAAGGATAGCCATGGGAAGCCAGAACTGCAACCAGTCCTCTACCCCACCCCTCAGGGGTGGTGGCCCCATACCGATCTCCGAATCCTGCCGCAAACTACGCCAGTTGTAAGGCCAGGAGCCGCCTTCGTGGCCATTCACATGCAGGTTCCCATTGGATTCGGGCTGACGGTGAAGAAATGGCAGAGTCAGAGGATAGTAGGTCATTCTGTTTATTGGTGTCTCACCAATACAGGCAAGCCACAAGAGAAGACAAGGGAGAAGCAGAAAACCAGCTTTTCCCATGGAGGTCAAGGGATCAGGGAGGCCCCTGCAATGGCAATAGCAGGAACCGAGAGAGCTCAAGCTACTGGTCTCTCCCATTTTATAGCATAGATAATCCAAACGTTTAATCCAATTATACAAACAAGGAAATCTCTGTATAATGGGATTCCTCAGGAGAGTGCACCACCCTACATTACCAATCAGTCAAGGGTGTGGGGAAAAGTTTACTCTTAAAGCCAAGCCTTAGGTCATAACAACCTGGCCTGCTTACATTACAGCCTTTCCCCCACACCCATCCCAAGCACAAGGGCAAAAAATATCACCTGGGTGACGGCCTTCCATGTGGGCAGCACCATCTTTAACAAAGTGAGCATATTATATTTTATCTGCCCAACAGTAGCCATTTTATCTATTATTCCCATCTTTATATTTTATCTGTCATTCCCATCTTGTTCTAGTATTAAATAATAAGGGGCATTGTCCTCTTACAACTGCTTCAAGCTGAGAAGGGGTGTCATAGACACCTAAGAGAGAAAGCCTATACTTGCTGGGGTATTAGTTGGTATCGATGGAGGCCTGGAGGAGGAATAATTGAGTGACAGTTTTATTGGTGAGAGTCTGAACTCTATTTCATATGAAGCACATGAAAATCCTGAAAAGACAGGGGCCAAAGAGAAGTGTTAATAGGAGGGTTATTAGTGGGTCTATGAAAAATAATAACCAGGTTAATTTTAGCAGTCTCCGGTATAGCTGGCCAGATGGAGTTTTCAAACCTTTCTTGGCTGAAAGCTTTGAGCTAGGCATTTTCTAAGATCTTTTGGGTTCTTTCTTCTTCCTGTCCTGTGGAGTTGACACAAAAACAGCACGAGGAGTTAACGATCATACAGACTCCCCCTTCTTTGGCTAAGAGATAGTCTAAAGCTATTCAATTGTCCGTCACCATGTAGGCGAGGGAGTCAAGGGAGTGTGTAAGAAGCTGGAAATTTTCTCCTGTATCCTGTCCTATGGCAGTCGTGGTGACTGATGCTTTTTGCAATTAGAGCATTGTAGATGAAACCCCCTGCTAGGCCAGTAGCAGTAGTGACCACAATGATTTCTGCAATTATTACTCTAACAGCAAGTTTTGATCTATGTTGGGTTAAAGCTGAGGGGTTATATGGAAGGTTTAGGCAAGACATATGGGTGGGGGTGTTTGCAGGAGTGACATACTCAGTCCTCCACTGACTGCTATCAATGGTAGGGTTGAGGCACTGTAGGCAACAGTTGGGATGCACACTTTGGGGTGAAGGTTCTTTGTGAGTGGCTATGTTTGGTGTTCCCAGGAACATAAGTCCAGCAAGGAGGCAAAGTAACCCTGGTGGGGGTGTAGGGACCATGCACTTAGGGAGGAATGATTGAGCCAAGAGAGGGGTGAAGTATTCGTGGAAGAACAGCCAGGATAACTGCTTATGTTTTGTGTGTGATTGGAGCGAAATGTTTCCCAGGCCTTTTGGGCCAGGGGTTGTTTCATGTAGTTGCAGGTCCTGTTGCTCTGGTGTTTGGGAATAAAGTATACATTGTAGGAAAGTGATGTTAGCCAGTGAGAGAAAGAAAGTAAGGTTCAGGGTCTCACCAACAGAGCAGCTAGTGGTGTTAGGGATTGCTCCATTCAGGAGAAAGATGTTTACAACAGCATCATGGTCACTGCTGCAGATGGGATATCTTGAAGAATTCATGTGAAAAACATAAGGGATGAGGCATCTGAGGGAATCCTTGGGCTGGATGTAAGAATGAAGTAAGTTGTTGTGGAGAATACTTTGGGGAAGATGTAAGCAAGGCATAGTGGCATTTTTAGAAGGAATATCAAGGATAATGTTTAGAGTGGTTAGATTAGCTCTGAAAGGAGGTTCTCATAGTGTATCTGAGAGATTTGCAGCGTACAAGATATGGGAAGGTTTCAGGTGGGGGTTGCTGATGGCAGAACCAGTGGCTATGGTTGAGGGATGAGAAGGTTTACCTGCTAACGGCCCAAGTGGTCCTATAGATGGTGTTATTGAATCATTGTGGGAGGTTAGAGGATGATGTGGTAAGGAGAGACAGGGTGAGGAGAGTACAAAGAAATTAAGTCATGGTCAATGACTAGCAAAATTTAAGCCCCATGTGAATATGCAGGATCTCACAAATCAGAAATTTTAAAAAAAGGGGAAGAAAAGAATAAGTAGGGTCAACAACCAGGGAGAGGATGTTTTAACGCATCCTGGTTCACCATTTGAGCTTGGACAAGTTAGGTAGCTCTTCCTTCTGTATTTGGGCCAAATGGAAGTTGTTGAAGTTACCTGAGACTTCCAGAGTAAACTCTCATGAGGGACTACGTTGACCTGTGTGCAATGGATCCAGTGGGGGAGGCTTGGGAACCAAACAGTAGTAGGTGTATGGTAACAACTCTATGCAGTCTTGTCCACTTGGGTTGTAGCTTGTCTCTGGGTACCGGCAGGATGATGAACACCTGGGTGCCAGTGAGGCAGTCCTGGATGAAAGTAGAATTAGGAGTGGGGGATGGCATACTCCGACCTGCAGCCTCCCGAAGGAGGGTGCGGCTGAGGAGGAAAGAAGGAGGGTAATCCCCTAATGCGTCAGGGTCGGGTGTTGGGGGCAAACTAGCAGAAAGGTACAACTAACAGTACACGAGTTCAAAGGGGCTATAAAAGGTGGGGGCCCTAGGAATGGCTTTCATTCGCATGAGGGTCATGGGTAGATTGGTAGTCCAGGATGACTTGGTCTCTTGGGACAGTTTAGTTAGTTGGGACTCAATGACAGAATTAGCCTTTTCTACCTTCCCTGAAGACTGAGGCTGATACGGAGTGTGTAAGAACCATTCGATGCTTAGGGCTTGAGAGAACTGTCGAGTGGTTCAGCTGACAAAGGCTGGTCCATTGCCTGATTGCAGAGTTAGGAAGACTGAATTGGGGGATAATGTGTTCTAGGAGTGTCTTAGTGACTGTGTCTGCCCTTCTGAGGCTGCTGGAAAGGCCTCAACCCATCCTGAGAAGGTATCAATAAAAACTAATAAGTAGTGTAACTTCTTGTGTGGAGGAATGTGGGTGAAGTCGACCTGCCAGTTCTGGGCAGGAGAGTGGCCTCAAGCCTGATGAGTGGGGTAGGGGGGAGGTTTGAGATTCCCCTGAGGGGAGACAGAATAGCAAGTTTTATAGGCCGTAGTTATGCCCAGCAGGTGGACAGATAGTTGATGGCAGGTGAGGACAGGCCTTAATAGCTGCTGGAGGGGTCTGTGTCCAACATGAAATGAGTTATGTAGAGATTGCAGAATAGCAGAGTGGCCTGGGCTTCAGGTAAAATAAAGTGGCCATTGCGTAGGAACCACTGGCCCTGTCTTGTGAACCCTTCACAGTATATTCTGCCTGTTCTTCTGAAGTATAAAAAGGAGGAAATGAGGCTAGGGCAGTGGTTCTTAACCTGGGTTCTATCGAACCCTAGGGGTTTGATGAGTGGGTCTCAGGGGTTTGGAGAAGCCTCTGCCGCGGAGGTAAAGACACACTTGTGTAAAGTCGTGATGACACGCCCCGCTTGGCCATCACTTGCTGCAAAGGATCACGTTACATTGCTTGTCCAACCAGTGCTGCAGGGAATTTAGTGCGCGCAGTAGTCAACTGCTGTCATAGTTGTACGTCATGTGGTTTCTTTCTTAATATTTTAATCCATACTAAATATGTCGAACAAAAAAAGAAAGTGGTCAGACGAATATGTACAACATAGATTCACATGTATCATGGAACGGGATGGGAGTCAGCGTCCTATCTGCCTGATATGCAATGCCAAGTTGAGCAACTCTAGTTTCGCATCGGCAAAACTAAATTTGGAAAAAAAATCATATTTTATTTATCACTGAAGAAGGGTTCGGTGAATGCGCATATGAAACTGGTGGGTTCGATACCTCAAAAAAGGTTAAGAACCACTGGGCTAAGGAGAGGAACTGTCCCTGGAGCTGCTCGAGGGTATCCTCCTTGGCTGTCCTGTCAGGAAGTTATTGCCCGCTGCAATGGGGTTGCTGGGAGCCTGGTGACAGCTGCAGTGGATAACAGCCATGGCCTGAGGGAGGTGGGCTGCCTCAAGCAGTTGGGCAATTAATTTTTCATCAATAGGGTTGTTTTTTTGTGGTTAGGAGGCCACAGTCAGATCAGATGTCTGCATGTGAATGGAGGATGTGAAAGGTGTATTTAGAATCAGTGTAAATATTAACCTTTCCCCTTCTGCTAAGGTTAGTACCCTGGTAAGGGCTATTAATTCAGCCTCCTGTGAGGTGGTGCTAACAGGGAGAGGGAAAGCTTCAATGCTTTTTGTGTTGGAGACAATAGAATAACAAGCACTGCATTCTCCTTTGTGTAAGTAGGAGCTCCCATCAATGAACCAAGTCTGGTCTGACTCAGTTAGAGGGATGTCTGTCAGATGGGGAGACAGAGTAAAGGAAGAGAGTAGGAGGTCAGAGCAGGAGTGTAGAGGTTTGGAGCAGGAAGGTGGGGTAAGAGAGAGGCTGGATTCAGTGGTGGGCAGATGCCAAGGGTAGCCTATGGGGATTTCAGGAAGAGAACATATAACTGCTAGGTCCTGGAGCGTGACATTAGTCTCTGGGCCTGGCACTGGGAAAGCATATCTTTTAGGTTGTGAAAGGAATGAAGGTTAGTGGGCTATGGAGGCGTAATTCCTGACTCTTTAGGGTGAGGACAGCCGCCGCTGCTCATGCTCCTAGACAAGGGGGCCATCCCAGGACTGTAGGATTCAGTTGTTTGGAAAGATATGCTACAACCTGTAGTGAGAGTCATTTTAATTGTCCCAGGAGACTGACATCAGCGCCCTGTCATTCATCAGTATATAGTACGAATGGCTTAGAGAAGTCTGGTAGAGTTAGAGCAGGAGCTGAGATGAGGGCGTGTCTTAACTGGAGAAAGGAAGTTTTGATGGGATCTGTTGGATCAATGGGTTCTGATAGATTTCTCTTGGTGGCTTGGTAAAGTGGTGTGGCCAACAGAGCAAAGGAAGGAATTCACAACCAGAAATACCCTGCTAGACCAAGAAAGGAGAGGACCTCTTGCTTTGTTTTGGAGACTAACAAGGAAGAGATGAGGGAGAGCAGGTCTCGGGTAATTCCTTGGGAGGTGGGGGTGAGGGCTAGACTTATGTAGGTGACTGTTGGGTTACAAAGTTGTGCCTTTTTGAGAGATACTCTGTACCCCCATTCTGCAAGGAAGTTGAGAAGGCGGACAGTTTGATTCTTTGAATTTTCTTTTGAGGGGCTACAGAGGAGTAAATAATCAATGTGCTGTATAAGGGTAGAGGGTCTTAAATCTAAAACCTGTAAATAGGTTGTTAGGGGCTGTCCAAAGAGTTGAGGACTACCCCAGAACCCCTGGGGAAGGACCGTCCAAGAGGACGATCTGCTGGGATAGGTGCATGTCAGGATCAGTCCAGGTAAAGGCAAAGGGGTCTTGTGAATTAGGGTATAAGAAAATAGTAAAGAAAACATCTTTTAGGTCTAGTACTGTAAAGTGGGAAGTTCCAGCCAGAATTTGGGGGAGGATAGTTTATGGGTTTGGAATAACCGGGTGTAAGGGTCATACTGCTTGATTGATAAGGCGAAGGTCTTGAACCAAACAATAGGATTTGTCAGGTATTTTTTCTTACAAGGAGGATTGGGGTATCGAAAGGGAAATTAGTGGGGCAGAGGAGTCCATTAAGGAGCAGGTGTGTGATAATGGGTTTGAGCTCTCATTGTGCAAGGGCTGGGATGGGATACTGTTTCTGGGATAGGAACTGATTGGGGTCCTTAACCCTAATCTGAACTGGGGCATGGTGACAAGCTATTGACTGGGTTTCAATGTCCCACACTGAAGGGGTGACCAGGGAGCTGGGAAAAGGCAGGGAAGGTTCAGTTCAGTGATTCCCAGCTATTTGTAAGAGTAGTAGGAAGTTAACTGACCCTGCAGGATCTGGCATCTCCCCAGAGGGAGTACGGGAAGTAAGGATAGCATGTAGCTTAGACAGGACATCTCATCCGAGGAGTGGTGTGGGACATGAGGGCAGAATTAAAAATGCATGTGTAAAGGTCTGGGCCCCTAAAGAGCAAGACAGAGGAGCAGTCGAACAGGGCTGGAAGACCTGGCTGTCAGTCCCAAATTGAGATACCTGAGTCTCTTAAGAGATCTCTATATTCAGACAAAGCAGAGTAGGTTGCCCCCGTGTCAATGAGAAAAGAAATGTGTCCACTGCTACCATCAAGGTTACCTGAGGCTCAGAAGATGTGATGACCGTTGTGGCGTCCACTCTCAGGCACTTTCAGTCTTCAGCGACCAGGCCTTTCAGTTCTGGAAAGGAGGGACCAGCCAACCTAGGAAGGGATGGGGTCCTACCTAGAGAAATCTGATCACAGTCCAACTTCCAACGGGGCCCGCTGCAAAGGGGGCAAGGCTTTGGGGGTTGGCCTGATTAAGGCACTTGCTGGCCATGTGACCTTTATTGCTGCACTTGAAATAAGCGCTGGGTGGGGCATTATTGTTATTTTGACCCTTGGCCTGAGGTCCGTTTGGATCATTTAGGGCTGTTGGCCCCATTGTCCCTGTGGGCCCTTGAAGGCAGCAGCAAGCGTCTGATATTCAGCTACCTTCTGTTTCTTTGCCTCCTCATCTCAGTTATTAAAGACCTTAAAGACCAGTTTTAAGAGATTCTGTTGAGGGGTTTGAGGGTCATCCTTTAACTTCTGTAATTTGTGCCAGATGTCAGGTGTGGATTGGAAAATAAAATTCATGTGAAGGACTAGTTAGTTGTCCTTCTGCACTAGAGGGGTCTAAGGTGGTATATCTCTGAAGGGCGTCCATGAGGTGCGAAAGGAAGAGACCTGGATTTTCAGTGGGGTATTGGGTGACCTTCTTTAACTTCTCATAATTCACAGACCTATGGGCTGCTTTTTTGATGCCCTCTATGAGGCAGAGAATCATGTGGTCCTGGTTTCTTCTACCTGCCCCTTCTGCCTGGTAGTCCCAGTGGAGGTCATGGGTGGGGACAGCCTCATTGCCTACTGGTTGTCCAGGAGCTTGCTGATGGATAGAGTTAGTGTGGGGCTGGGCATAAGTCCAAATATGGTCCTTCTCTTTGGGTGTTAAAGTTGTGGGGAGGATTATACGGAGATCATGCCAAATAAATTCATAGGATTGGATAAGATATTTAAATTCCTTTCTGTACTTGGTAGGGTCAGTGGAAAAGGAACTGAGGCATTTACATATTTGTGACGGCTCAGTTAGGGAAAAAGGGACATAGACTTGGACAATGCCCTCGGCCTCTGCTATCTCCCATGAAGGGCATTCTAAGACAGGGGCCAAGGTAGGGGAGCAGGGCCAAAGACTGTCCCAGAGTGGGTGTGCGCTGGGGAAGAAAGGGTCAGCAGCTGCAGGGAAACTTGGGGGGAAGAAGGGGAGTGAGGTGGTGTTGGGCAGATAAAATATAATATGCTCACTTTGTTAAAGATGGAGCTGCCCACATGGAAGCCCGTCACACAGGTGATATTATTTGCCCTTATGCTTGGGATGGGTGTGGGGGGAAGTCTGTAATGTAGGCAGGCCGGGTCATTATAGCCTAAGGCTTGGTTTTAAGAGTAAGCTTTTCCCCACACCCTTGACTGATTGGATGATGTGGGGTGGTGCACTCTCATGAGGAGTCCCATTATGCCTCAGATGGGTGACTTTGTACCAGAGACTTTCTTGTTTATAGATTGGATTAAGGGTTTGGATTTCTACATTATAAAGTGGGACAGACCAGTAGCTTGCTCTCTCAGTTCCTGAGGTTAGTATTAGAAAAGAGAGCAGATTAAGGTCACATGGAG
The DNA here is from genome assembly GCA_037038555.1 of Rhynchonycteris naso. Classification (NCBI taxonomy): domain Eukaryota; kingdom Metazoa; phylum Chordata; class Mammalia; order Chiroptera; family Emballonuridae; genus Rhynchonycteris; species Rhynchonycteris naso. The sequence goes on along the minus strand of CM072997.1, from coordinate 178,112,298 downwards.
GAGGAGAAGCAGCCAAGATGGCAGTGTGCTGAGAGAGAAGCGAGTTTGTGCAGAGTTTGTGCAGGAGGAGATGGGAAACAGAGGTGAATAAGTCTGGTGAGCTAGAAACCTTTGATTCTAGGAAACTCGGATAAGTCAGTAGCTTTGTGAGCACTGAATGTGTGGGCTTTGGAGCCCAGTGTGTGTTTTTGCTTGCCCGCCGGGTGCAAGCTAGAATTAAAGCTGATGGCTCACCAGTTCTTGGCTCTTGTGTTTCATTACCGACTGTCTGAATCTAATGCGAACCAGCATGGGCCAGGCGGCTGTGATGGTGGCCGCAACTACTGGCTTTACAGGTGGAGAGGACTAGGGAGGGGACTCTGGTTGTGATCGGGGGTGTCCTGGAGGTCAAGAGGTTGAGGTGCAGAAGGAGGAAGCAGAAGTGGGGTCCATAGTCTGAAGGATCAAAGGAGGGTCCTCCAGAGCAGGGGAATCCTTCGGTTCTAAGTGGAGAAGGAATATTTGAGAGGGAGGGCAAGAATCACAGAGAGTGGGCCATGATCTGAGTGCAAGAAAGGCTTGGGCATAGAGAACTTTAGACCACTTTTCATTTTTCCAGGAGAAATTATTAAGGTTATTCAGGATGTTGAAATGGAAAGTGCCATTTTAAATGTGGCAAAAGTATGTTTATAGTTGTGAATATGTGAAACACAATTTATTCTTGTATTGTTATTTATTAATTATTGTATTATTTTCCCTATGAGCAAAGTAAATTTACTTTTGCCCCACTTTGTATTTAAGTCAAGAGAAATAAGTATTGTCCCTACAGACTTTCATTATAGTGGAGAGACACATAAAATCTAATAAACATAATAAATAAGTAGATTATATGGTCTGCTACAGGGTGACAAATGTTATGATGAAATTAGGAAAAAATAAGGCAGATTAGGGTTTGGGGAGGAAATGGTTGAGATTTTAAATAGTTTGGTCAAGGTAGTTTCATTGAGGAGGAGGTGCCAGAAGAGCAAAGTCCTGAGGATGGTGAGGGAATCAGTTATGGACTATTTGATGAAAGTATGCTCCTGGTAGAGGAAATAAGTAAATAGTTGGTGCAAAGTCCCTAATACAGGAGCATTTCATGGCTAATTCAAGAAACAGCAGGAAGGCCACTATTAATGAAAAGTGGTAGGAGGTAAGATCAATTTCAGGTCTAAGAGGACAATGTAAAGACTTTGGCTTTTACTCTGAGTGTTAAGAGTAAAAGAGTACTTTGACTTACATATTAAAATGATCACTCATGCTATTGTGTTGAGAAAACTATTGATAAAGGGAACTCAAGATTTAAAATTTTAGCATGAGTAATGGGTGGCTTTGGTTATGGTCAATGGGCTTAATGGTTAATACAGGTAGAAGTTTTTCAGTAGCTGAGATGCCTAAGTGAATCTGCAAGTAGTCTACTTTAGTGCCCTGGAGATCTGCCAGCAATTCACCTTTGTGTCCCAGAGGACAGCAAGTAGCCCACATTTGTGCCTCAGGGATCTGCAAGCAAAGCCTTTGTGCTTCAAGATCAGGACAATCACTAAGATCCAATTAACTTTACCTATGATCTGATTAACTTTCCTTTGAAATTCCAAAATCCTTACCTACCTTTTTTCGTCCTTTTATAAAAAGGGTTTGGAAATGACTCTGGGAACATAACCCCAGTCTCCTCAGATTGCCCATAAAGTGTGCATAAAAGATTCATCCCTGTTCCTACTTTTTTGGCTGAAATGGTGACAGGCAGCACAAATACTGGTATTTCCAGTTTCACTAGGAGTGTGTGTGTGTGTGGGGTGAGGTGGTGGTGAGTAGTAAGTCAAGAGAGAGGGAGTGGTGGAGGGTAGTGAAAATACTTGTATCTTTGATGGTTTAAATCAGGGGTAGCCTGACCTGTGGTGGTGCAGTGGATAAAACATTAACCTGGAATGCTGAGGTTGCAGGTTTGATACCCTGGGCTTGCCTAGTCAAGGCACATATGGGAGTTGATGCTTCCTGCTCCTCCCTCCTCTCTCTCACTCTTCTCTCTCTAAAAGTGAATAAATAAAAAAAAATCTTAAAAATATATTTAAAAAATGGTAGGAAAAAAAAATCAGGGGTAGTCAACCTTTTTTTACCTACCGCCCACTTTTGTATCTCTGTTAGTAGTAAAATTTTCTAATCACCCACCGATTCCACAGTAATGGTGATTTATAAAGTAGGGAAGTAACTTTACTTTATAAAATTTATAAAGCAGAGTGTAAAGCCAGTAGTCGGGGTTACCATCACAGCAGCCTGACCCGTGCAGGTTTGCATTAGATTCGAACAGTCAGTAATGAAACAATGGAGCCAAAAACTGGTGAGCCATCAGCTTTAATTCTAGCTTGCACCCGGCGGGCAAGCAAAAACACACACTGGGCTCCAAAGCCCACACATTCAGTGCTCACAAAGCTACTGACTTATCCGAGTTTCTTAGAATCAAAGATTTCTAGCTCACCAGACTTATTCACCTCTGTTTCCCATCTCCACCTGCACAAACTCTTAACAAACTGGCTTCTCCCTCAGCACTCTGCCATCTTGGCTACTTCTCCTCCACATGGCCTTAATCTGCTCTCCTCTCTAATACCTCAGGAACCAAGAGAGAGAGATCAAGCTCCTGGCCTGCCCCACTTTATAGCATAGATTCAAAACCTTTAATCCAATTATACAAACAAGAAAGTCTCTGATACAAAGCCACCCATCTGAGGCATAATGGGATTCCTCATGAGAGTGCACCACCCTACATCATCCAATCAGTCAAGGGTGTGGAGAAGAGCTTACTCTTAAAACTAAGCCTTAGGCTACAACGACCTGGCCTGCCCACAGTCTGTTCCAGAACACACATTAATATCAACGAACTTCCATGTGGGCAGCGCCATCTTTAACAAAGTGAGCATAATATATTTTATCTGCCCAACACAGTTATAGCAAGTTAAAGCATATAATAATAATTACTTACCAAGTACTTTATGTTGGATTTTTGCTAAGTTTGGCAGAATAAACCTTTATAAAACAACTTACTGTAGTTAAATCTATCTTATTATTTATACTTTGGTTGCTCCACTACTGCCCACCATGAAAGCTGGAACACCCACTAGTGGGCGATAAGGACCAGGTTGACTACCACTGGTTTAAATGGAATAAGCCAAGAACAATATAATTTCATTCATATGTGGGTACAAAACTGAAAACAATGAATGAACAAAACAGACAAACAAACAAACAAAAAAACCACAAGAACTCATAAACACAGACAACGGTATGGTGGTTAGCAGAGGGAAATGTCGGTGGAGGAAGAAGTAAAGGATGAAGGGGGTCAATGTATGGTGATAAAAGGAGATTTGACTTTGGGTGGTGTTGGGCAGAAAATATAATATGCTCACTTTGTTAAAGATGGCGCTGCCCACATGGAGGTCCATCACCCAGGTGATATTATTTGCCTTTATGCTTGAGATGGGTGTGGGGGAAAGGCTATAATGTAAGCAGGCCGGGTCGTTATAACCTAAGGCTTGGTTTTAAGAGTAAGTTCTTCTCCACACCCTTGACTGATTGGATGATGTAGGGTGGTGCACTCTCCTGAGGAATCCCATTATACAGAGACTTCCTTGTTTGTATAATTGGATTAAAGGTTTTGATTCTACAGTATAAAGTGGGAGAGAACAGTAGCTTGATCTCTCAGTTCCTGCTATCGCCATTGCAGGGGCCTCCCTGATCCCTTGCCCTCCATGGGAAAAGCTGGTTTTCTGCTTCTCCCTTGTCTTCTCTTGTGGCTTGCCTGTCTTGGTGAGACACTGTAAAGCCAGTAGTTGCGGCCAAGGCCACCATCACAGCCGCCTGACCCATGCAGGTTCGCATTAGATTCGAAAAGTCGGTAATGAAACACCGGAGCCAAGAACTGGTGAGCCATCAGCTTTAATTCTAGCTTGCACCCGGCAGGCAAGCAAAAACACACACTGGGCTCCAAAACCCACACATTCAGTGCTCACAAAGCTACTGACTTGTCCGAGTTTCCTAGAATCAAAGGTTTCTAGCTCACCAGACTTATTCACCTGTTTCCCATCTCCTTCTCTCTACACAAACTCTGCACAAACTGGCTTCTTCCTCAGCACTCCGCCATCTTGGCTGCCTCCTCTCCTCCACATGGCCTTACTCTGCTCTCCTTTCTAATACTTCAGGAACCAAGAGAGAGATCAAGCTACTGGTCTGTCCCACTTTATACTGTAGAATCAAAACCTTTAATCCAATTATACAAACAAGGAAGTCTCTGTATAATGGGATTCCTCAGGAGAGTGCACCACCCTACATCATCCAATCAGTCAAGGGTGTGGAGAAGAATTTACTCTTAAAACCAAGCCTTAGGCCATAACGACCCGGCCTGCTTACATTATAGCCTTTCCCCCACACCCATCCCAAGCATAAGGGCAAATAATATCACCTGGGTGATGGGCTTCCATGTGGGCAGCACCATCTTTAACAAAGTGAGCATAATATATATTATCTACCCAACAGACACCAATAAACAGAATGGCCTACCATCCTCCGACTCTGCTATTTCTTCACCGTCAGCCCGAATCCAATGGGAACCTGCGTATGAATGTCCACGATGGTGGCTCCCGGCCTTACAGGTGGTAAACACACAGTGACCTGTACAATCATGTATCATAAAAATGTACATTTGAAATCTATATAACTTTATTAATAAAAGTCAACCCAGTAATTTAAGAAAAAATAAATGGAAGGATTACCTGACCAGGCAGTGGCGCAGTGGATAGAGCGTCGGACTGGGATGCGGAAGACCCAGGCTCGAGACTCCGAGCTCACCAGCTTGAGCACGGGCCCATCTGGCTTGAGCAAAAGCTCGCCAGCTTGGACCCAAGGTCGCAGGCTCTGGCAAGGGGTTGCTCAATCTCTGAAGGCCCCCGATCAAGGCACATGTGAGAAAGCAATCAATGAACAACTATGGTGTCGCAATAGCAACCTAAAACTAATGATTGATGCTTCTCACCTCTCTCCGCTCCTGTCGGTCTGTCCCTATCTATCCCTTTCTATGACTCTCTCTCTGTCCCTGAAAATAAAATAAAATAAAAATAAATAAATAAATAAATAAATAAATAAATAAATAAATAAATGGAGGTATCATGCACCATATCAGTGGGTGGTTACATAATAAAAATAAAAGGGCAGAAACTGCAGGATGACCCCAAAACACGAGGCTGGTATGTCCCAAACGGAAAGCTTATTTTAAAAGCACCTGTATACCAGATACAAGGGGGCTAAGACCAGCAAAAGGGTGTCACCAAAGGGTCTCAGCAAAAAGGGTTTTGGACACTTGAGACCAGAGAAAGGGTGTCATCAAAAGGTGTCAGCAAAGCATCTTGGCAAAGGGTCTCAGTCAAAAAGGTTGTCAACCCCAAAGAGCTGCAGGAGAGAGCATTAGATATAGGGGTTGCTGATATTGGGGTTGCCACCTGAACATACATATTAGTATATTGGGGTTGGTTGCCTTGGTTACAGACTGTCTCCTTTTCTCAACCCTCAAGCCCCTCATGATGGCCTTGTCTCAAAAACATTTTTCAGAACCTTCCCAGGGAGTGGGGTGCTGCTTAAGAGAAGAGGGAGGTTGGATGAGGAAAATGTTTACTAAAGAAGTTGCCCTAATGGGAGTTGGGTGAGGGGAGTTTTTAAAGAAGCCAATTTAAGCTTAACAAAGAATTGGTTTAAAATGTTCAGCTCTCCTTTTCCTAGATACCATATTATTCAAGATAATGTCATTTCTCTCAAAGTTCTTCATATGTATTTTTTCTAAAATATATACCCATGCTGAATCCTATTCTTAAGAGAAATTAATATTTGTTCAGTGTTACGATAATCCTGTTTTGTTGTTTATAAGCTAATTTATAGGAAAAAGTAGCATGCACCCCAAAATATATAGCATTTATAATATATAAAGAATCTTTGATTTATTTAAAATTGTTTTTCTAAACAACTTAATTAATTGCAAATTTCAATTAGGATTTTTGGTATTTTTAGTGTTGAGAAGGTAATATATGCCAATAGTATAAAACTTGAACACAAAAGCAAACAAAACTTGAACAAAATTACCTTTCCATTGCAGATTCATGGTATGAGTAGCTTTTATACATATTAACCCATATATATCTGTCAAATATCAATGCAACATGGTATACACTCTCAAAAAAGTGAATGAATAACATATACATTGCTTCCACATTGCTTATCAGTCTCAGAAATTAGAGATCACAACATACCAGCGTATATAAATCTCCTCCTGCTCCTCAGTCATTCTGCAGACTGACTAGTCAGTCTTCTATGGAAGGATATCTAAGCCATTTTGCATTCTCATGCTGTTAAAAATGGCAAAGATAGGTATAAAGAACATCCTTCTTTATCTTCACATACACATACACATAGTAATACAAAATCCCTGCAAGTAAAATTGCTGAGTCTTAGGAATCCTTGATATATTATACTAAGCTATCAACTAATTAAGTTTTCTCAACTTATGAGAGTAAAAAAGACTTAATTTAAAACATTTATATTGGTGCCCTCTTTTAAAGGATTTTTTATTAACGTAACACTAAATAAAATATCCATATTTATACAACCCAGAGTTTGCTCACAAATATTAGCAGATAAATGAATTAGGACTGTTTTGAACCCTCCTGGTTCCTAAGCATATCATATAAACATATCCATGTACAGTTATATATAAGTCTTGCGATTAGTGCCAGTAGACAACAGGCAATATTTTTAACAAAAAATATCAGTTAAATATAGTATATCAATGTATATCAGTGTTTTGGAATCCAACCATTTTCTTCTGCTAGGCAAAAACATTTTGCAGTGTCTATAAAAGCTCGCTGGTGACTGTGTATCTGAAGCTAATTTGAAAAGTAAATTAACTCTGTCCTTTCCTTAAAGCAAGTTTTTGAAACTTCAAACTTTTTGAAGTTGGGGTGCATTTAAAATCCTACAAATAATTGTAGGCACACTATATACAAGTTTCTGAGAAGTATGTTATAACAATTAAGTCAAATATTGAAGAAAAAATATAAAGTCCAAGCATGCTTTTATGGTAATTAAACAAAATAAATAAGACAAAATTATATTTATTATGACATTAAAAAACATTTCATGGTACATTTTTTGGGTTATGCTTTTTAGAATTTGTAATAAAGAGGGGTTAAAAAAGAAATAATGACAAAAAAGTTATCTTTTTATATATAGATACATTCTTAGTAAGATTAGGTAAATTCGGCAGGTCCCAGCACGAATGTGTTAAGTTTTGTCATTCTTGTATTTATGAGAAACATGAGCCTGATGTGTCCTAGCAATTTCTTCAATGTTTGGGCATATATTCGAAAGGCAAACTCTCATTTCCTTGTCAATACATTGAAGATTTCCTCTCTTTTTACTCTTGTGTTGAGAGTAGAAAATTCTAATTCACATAAATAGGATGTTGAAAATTGTAGTAAAATGTTCAAAGCTTTTTTAGATATTGCCATATATTCTTCTTTTATAGAAATCCAAAAGGCTTCAAGAGACAATTACTTATGTTTAATCATCAATCCACGATCAGTGGATATAGCTGCCAGTTCTTCTTCTTCTGTTAATGTTAAACCAAAATCACTTGAAGCTTCCATGAATGGGTTTCTAATCCAATCGTATTGTTCATTATTAAGTGATATAAATGCTATAAATTAAATTCTGCCCATCAGCCTTCAAGTTCTATTTTATTTACACTTAACTTTTGCTCACTTCCAGAATCGGATTCTTCAATATCACACTTCTTTTTGAGAAATCTACCCATTTTATTTGGGTGTAGTTATCTAAAAATAATATAATGATGTGTTAATAAATATAATAATGATTTGTTAACAAAATGAGCAATATTTCCATAATGAAATCGTATAATAGAGTAACTATATTTATTTTTATATCTGGGCACATGCCACGAACCAGCTTAGCTAGTAATTCCAGGTCCTGAGTGGGAATGGTGCAGAATTAAGAAAATACATGGAATTAAGAAAATATGGGGTCAGAAGGGTCCTGTAATTGCTCTGGCAAGCACAAAGCATGCCCCAAAACTGCATCTTGCTTTATTTATAGGGCAAAATGGGCCATTAGCAAATCAATGAGATCTTTGATCATGTTTCCAAGGCAACCCAAAAATCTTACCAAGTGCAGAAAACCCCCACCATACATATCATCTTAACTTTACACCAAACAATGGATAGAAGAAACTTGCCTCCAGTCTTTCCAGGGAACATGGGGGTAGTGTAAACAATCCAGCACCACAGCTTAACAGCTTTTTGCAACCAAATCAGGCAAGTGGGGTGGGGGTTGGGCAGACTGTCATCTTACAGCCAATTCCCCACACCTCTGTCCTCCAAAAATCTAAACTCCAAAAACCCTGTTGGTTTTTTGGTCCCAAAAAGTACATATTTCTTTGGAATACCATAGGACGTACCTGGAAATCTTCTAGGGCACACCAGTGTGCCCTGGTGCACATTTTAAGAACCACTGCCTTAAAGTTTTAAAGTTTTAAGAGTTGTTTTTCTTTTTCTTTCTTTCTTTCTTTCTTTCTTTCTTTCTTTCTTTCTTTCTTTCTTTTTCTTTCTTTCTTTCTTTTTTTTTCTTTCATTTGTGACAGAGGAAGGGGGACAGAGAGATGGACAGATAGGGACAGACAGGCAGAAAGGGTGAGAGATGAGAAGCATCAATTCTTCGTTGTAGCTCCTTAGTTGTTCATTGATTGCTTTCTCATATGTGCCTTGGAGAGGGGGGCTACAGCAGAGCAAGTGACCCCTTGCTCAAGCCAGCAACCTTGGCCTAAAGCCAGCAACCTTGGGTTTTAAGCCAGTGACCTTTGGGCTTAAGCCAGAGTCGATAGGTTCATGTCTATGATCCCACTCTCAAGAGGTGAGACCTCACTCAAGCCAGGTATCTTCCTTTCTTAATTGGTTTAATAAAGTTTCAGACCTTTAGCTAAGACTTTGCAGGAACAGAAATATTCCTAAATTCCTAGAAAATAGTCACAATAGTAAATAGGTGTAATGTTGGTGCCTGAGGCCAGGCAGATTCATATTGGATTCTGGCAGATGATAGAGAAACTGCGGAGCCAAAAAAGTGTCGGGCCATGCCCATTTATTGGAGGCTCGCAAAGATAGGTGAGCAAATAAACAACAAAAGGGAAAGACATAATAAACATGAAAATCTGCTATTCACAGTAAGGGCCAGGGAGCAAGGAAATTCACACATCACGGTGGTTGTGGGAGAGCGATCTGGAAAAATTGTCACCCAGGGGAAGCACCCATAGCCTATATAGGCTATGCACACGTGCCTCTGCCAAGTGCTCATCACTATTCAAGCAAAGTGCTTGCAGTTGGTAAAACCTGGAGCAAACCTACCTAACACGGCTGCCCACAATATGTCAAATCTGTATTGTTTAAGGAACAAGATTTTATTTGTTTTAAGAGTGATTCTTGTAAGAGTAGGGCTCTGATTACAGGTAAGTGGTAAATGACGACATGGGACTGTTTCCTGTTCACTACAGGAATGTTGCTGTCAATTGTGAGATAATAAAAGCTTTTTTTTTTTTTTTTTTTTTGTAAGGATTTGAGACTCCAATAAGTTTTCTAAAGCTAGACTATCTTTTCACCAGGGAGTTTTTCTGGGCACTTCAAAATAAGATAATGATGCTTGAAAAAGCTCAAGTTTAAATAGTTGTTAGGAGGCTGCCAGAGTTCTGCTTGGAGACCCTTACTCTTGTTTCAATTATGGTAAGTACTGGTGTGGTCATTGCGGAATTTAGAGTACTTTAAAAAGCGTGCTGCCTTCGGTTAATGAGAATCCAAGCTAGAAACTTGGCAGCTTGGGGCATGGCTTTTGTCGCTTTCCTCTTTGCATTCCTCTTTGTCGCTTGCGTATGTCAGCACCGCCCTCAGGACAAAGGGCGCTTGAGGCTGGGGAGTTGGGGGTTGGGGTCAAGGGCAAATGCTGCAGCGACAGGAGGTTATTTATGTGGTCTATTTACACGTTACTTGGTTTCAACATCAAGCCAGTGTTTCTCCAAGTCTCCAGTGAACCTCTGGCCCACGGTCACACAAACGCCCAGAAGGCTCACAGGAACTACGAAGGCAGTTTACTCAGCGCTGGACTAGGGAAGTCCGCCCGCTGGGACAAACACCACGTGGAGTCACCGATTCCGGCAGCAACTCCTCCGGGAAGGGCGTACCCCAGCGATGCTACGGGCAACGCCTCCACTGCCAGCCAATGAGAAGCGGAGACCGCGTCAGGGTTTTCGGTCATTGGGTGTGCTGGCTCCTCCCGCGGGGCACGCAACTCTCCCAGGACTCTAGTCTCAGCCACCCCGTCACGGTGTCCGGCTTTTGCGTGCTCGCTGCTGGTCCTCGGCTTTTCTTAGCTCCCTTTCGTCTGATTCTTGAGCCTTTCTCAAGCCCTCACGTACCGGTTTCCTAGTTTTTATTTTCTTAGCTCTTTTTTTCTCTCTCCATCCTTCGCAGCTCAGCATGCAGAAAAAAGACGTCTCCCCACACGGTTTCCTGCCTAGCTTCCAACATTTCGCCACGCAGGCCATCCATGTGGGCCAGGAACCAGAGCAATGGACCTCCCAGGCATTAGTGATCCCCATCTCCATGTCCACCACGTTCAAGCAAGGGGCTCCCGGCAAGCACTCGGTGAGCTGGGTCTGTCTGGGGTGGTCCAGTGTTGGGCGGGAAAGGAGCGGTGGCTTACAAATTAAAAAGGCACCCAAACAATTTATAAAATGGCATATTCATTAGGAATGCAGCCCGGAAGGATGTTTGCTACACTTGTAATCCTCCTTGCAATTAAGTTTTGTTTTGGATGGTCCAGTGATATTTTGATAAGCAGAACTAGAATTAATAGTTTGTCCAACTTGCCATCTAGATTTGGACTGAAATTCATGTGATTCTGGCAGAGTTGCAGCTCAAAACTGAGGGTCATAACTTCTTTGAATTATTTTTAGCAGCAACAATTATAAAGATATAATGAGTCAGCTAAAAAATTGTTTTAGAACTCATCTAGAATCAGGATCATTTCCAATAGCTGTATTCAATTATTAATAGTTTGTTGGGCAGATAAAATATGGTATGCTCACTTTGTTAAAGATGGCGCTGCCCACATGGAAGCCCGTCACCCAGGTGATATTATTTGCCCTTATGCTTGGGATGGATATGGGGGAAAGGCTGTAATGTAAGCAGGCCAGGTTGTTATGACCTAAGGCTTGGCTTTAAGAGTAAGCTCTTCTCCACACCCTTGATTGATTGGATAATGTAGGGTGGTGATGTAGGGAGGAATCCCATTATGCCTCAGATGGGTGGCTTTGTATCAGAGACTTTCTTGTATGTATAATTGGATTAAGGGTTTGGATTATCTATGCTATAAACTGGGGCAGTCCGGGAGCTGATATCTCTCTCTTGGTTCCTGAGTTCCTGAGGTTAGTGTTAGAGAAGAGAGCAGATTAAGGCCACGTGGAGGAGAGAAGCAGCCGAGATGGCAGAGTGCTGAGGAAGAAGCCAGTTTGTTAAGAGTTTGTGCAGGAGGAGATGGGAAACAGAGGTGAATAAGTCTGGTGAGCTGGAAAGCTTTGATTCTAGGAAACTCGGATAAGTCAGTAGCTTTGTGAGCACTGAATGTGAGGGTTTTGGAGCCCAGTGTGTGTTTTTGCTTGCCCGCCGGGTGCAAGCTAGAATTAAAGCTGATGGCTCACCAGTTTTTGGCTCCTGTGTTTCATTACCGACTGTTCGAATCTAACGTGAACCTGCGTGGGTCAGGCTGCTGTGATAGTGGCCTTGACTACTGGCTTTACATTTGGCGTAGTCTTTGGCAGGATTCGATACAGTTCGGCATGGAGCCACCACCACCTTTGAGTGGTGGAGTAGAGGACTGGTTGCTGTTTTGGTTTCCCATAGCTGTTTTTTGGGGAACTGTAGGCTGGCTGACTTTTACAGCCATGTGTGAGGAAACTGAGAGCTCTATGAAAGAGGCTGCCCGAGACCTGCAAACCGAGCAGTGGAAGGAGCTGGAGGAAACGTGGGAGAAACAGATGCTGACCCTGGAGCTGAAGGAAGCGCTGGAGGAGGAGGCTGACCAGGTTTGCGAGATTCACCTGGAAATGGAGCAGACGCTGGAGAAGGAATCACAGGTTCGTGAGTTGGAGATTGCCCTGGATGTTGTGGAGAGCCAGCAGCGGCCTGAGGCCGGGCCTGAGGCTGGGGCCGGAGCTGAGGCCAGGACTGGGGCTGGAGCCGGGGCTGGAGCTGCAAGGCCCATGGAGCAGAAAGCAGCAGCAGCAAGGGGCTCAAGACTAGCAGCAGGAGCTGATGTTTTCAGTTCCTCTTTCGAGGATGAGGAGAACTGGTCTGAAATTGTGATCCACAGCCTCCAGAAGGTGAGAGCCCAGCAGCAAGGAGTAGCTACGCTGCCAGTAGGTCTGCGATTTTGGGATATAGGGGTGGATGCCATCATGCTCCCCAGAGCAGAGATGGAAATGCTGACTGCCATTGCCATGTGCTTTTTCTTGGGACAGTGTGAGACCTGCAATGATGGCAGGAATGAAGGGGGAGGCTAACGCCCTATGTGTATGGACTGATTTCCTGGACTATGACCGGATGGGCACAAGCTCCTTTGTTGAATGGACTTACAGATTTTGGACAATGTGAAATACCCTGATGGGGGTGGTGATGGCTTTGCTGGAGGCCTTCCTACCCAGGGAAGCCTTTCAAACGGCAAGGAAGAAGTCCGAGGACATTTTGCACTTTTGGCAAAGTGCTCAGAGACTGGTGAAATGTATCTTTGTAATTGTTGAAACTGTATGATTTGGGCTATTGCTGTAATTTGTGTAATGTACTTAATTTCCTTGTACAGGGATGCCGGTGGTATAGATTGTGGGTAGTAAAGTGAGCATAAGGGTGGATTGTTGGGCAGATAAAATATGGTATGCTCACTTTGTTAAAGATGGCGCTGCCCACATGGAAGCCCGTCACCCAGGTGATATTATTTGCCCTTATGCTTGGGATGGATATGGGGGAAAGGCTGTAATGTAAGCAGGCCAGGTTGTTATGACCTAAGGCTTGGCTTTAAGAGTAAGCTCTTCCCCACACCCTTGACTGATTGGATAATGTAGGGTGGTGATGTAGGGAGGAATCCCATTATGCCTCAGATGGGTGGCTTTGTATCAGAGACTTTCTTGTATGTATAATTGGATTAAGGGTTTGGATTATCTATGCTATAAACTGGGGCAGTCCGGGAGCTGATATCTCTCTCTTGGTTCCTGAGTTCCTGAGGTTAGTGTTAGAGAAGAGAGCAGATTAAGGCCACGTGGAGGAGAGAAGCAGCCGAGATGGCAGAGTGCTGAGGAAGAAGCCAGTTTGTTAAGAGTTTGTGCAGGAGGAGATGGGAAACAGAGGTGAATAAGTCTGGTGAGCTGGAAAGCTTTGATTCTAGGAAACTCGGATAAGTCAGTAGCTTTGTGAGCACTGAATGTGAGGGTTTTGGAGCCCAGTGTGTGTTTTTGCTTGCCCGCCGGGTGCAAGCTAGAATTAAAGCTGATGGCTCACCAGTTTTTGGCTCCTGTGTTTCATTACCGACTGTTCGAATCTAACGTGAACCTGCGTGGGTCAGGCTGCTGTGATAGTGGCCTTGACTACTGGCTTTACATAGTTATTAACTACTTGCTATGTGCTAGATACATACTTATATGTGTTATATCATGTATATTACATAGGTTGTCTCAGATAATACTGACAACACCCTTAGTCTGAACTAGGTTCTCATTTTATGAAAAAACTGAAATTTAGGAACAAGTAATTAGCTCAATGCCCAGGGCTAAGTGCTGGAGCTGAAATTCCAGCTCTATTCTGGAATCCCACATTTAGGCATTAGGCTACATTGTGCTCTGCTCCATTAATGCTAGCAATAATCTAACTAATTGCATCATTTGGGCAGTGTGGCTTAGTATTGAAAAGCACAAATCATGTAGTTAGAGAAGATCTAGGTTTGAATTCTGACACACCCGTTCTGAGCTGGGTGACTGTGAGCAAAGTTACTTAACCTGTTCAAGCCTCAGGTTGATACCTACCACCTAAATTGTAATATCTATGTTCATTGCTCAGTAGTTTGGTATTTCATGGTGTTTACATTTATACTTTTTTTCATTTGATCCTCAAAACAACCAGATCAGAGGACAGAACAGGTTTTATGTACTTTTTATAGAAAAGGAACTGACCAAGAATCAGACATAAATGATATGTAAGGCTATGGGAGATCCCCCTCTGTTAATCACATCTCTTTTTCCCTTTTGGTAGCATACTTGATGGATCTTGAAGTATTTAAAAGTTTCTGAGGTTGAGAAAAAAGTTAGTTAAATGAACTTTGTAGGTCCTAAAACTTGGTTAATCTTCAAAAACCTCTTTAGTTCGTTTTAGGTGTTTCTACAACTGGTTTAGGATGCTTCTAGCTACCATACTTTTGAATCAATATGTGTGTACACAACTTCTCTTCCCAGCACGTGATTTGTTCCTGGGGCAAGGTTTTGTGAACTGTGGCTGTAGGCAGAGCTTCAGCACAAAAGTTACTATTTAGCTATAATATTAATATGTTATCAGAGAGCCAGCAGGGATGGTAAAATTAACAAACTCCTTAATACCTTTAAAAATCAGATAAGAGAACTAAAGAGAATTTGAGGAGCTGAATGAAAAGCATCTAATTCTCCAGTTCCATTTGGAAAGCTATTAAATCTCTGCAGTGAATACTTCCCCCCGCCCCACAAAGTTAAATCTCTGCAGTGAATACTTATAGAAGCATGGGGTACCTTTCTGTGGTCGTGGCCACATAAATCCATTTTTTTTCCTGTCTGCTGAGTACAGCTGGAGGTCACATCAAGCAGGTGATGGTGTGAGAGACAAGAATATCTGGAGCCCTATAAAATATGTTTACTGTGAAAAACAAGGAAACAAAAAAAGCAACAACACACATACACACACACACACACACAGACACACAATCAAAACTAACATTGGGAGCTCCTGAATCAGAAGCAAAGGTGTGAAGAGTGGCTGTGTTTTGTTATGTGCTTACAGGAGGCAGAGGGTTGGGGGGGTTGTGTGGTAGGTGGAAGGGAGAAAATTATAGAATTTTTTCTCAGTGTTTAAATTCTAGGTTTGGATTCTGGTTGTAATATTTGGCATCACTTTCCTTACGAGGATTAAAAGATCATGAGGATTAAATAAAATGACTGGATGAACACAGCTAGTATGGTGCCATACGCATGAAAGGAATATAATGCAAAATTTTAAAAAGTATTGTGTGGAGGTACTTTGTCAAGAATCACTCTCTAATTTTTGAGTCACTTTTGTAGAGCCAAGATATCCTTGAGTAATTGTAAAATCTGTTCATAGCTTCCTGTTGGAAGCTAAACAGAACTTGTATCACTAATTGCTTAGGAAATGAAATAGAGGTTAGAATTAGGTTTACTCTGTTGACTCGGGTGACTCCCCTTCCCTGATGTTTCCAGATTAATATGTAAAGTAAGTCTAACATAATAATAATGCTGATAAAACAACCAGTTATCTAGTTGTTAGCATATACTGGGCACTATGGAGAGGATATATATTGTCTCATTTTATCATCACAACAATTTTATGAACTAGGTGTTTATTTATTCCCATATATGGATATTGAGATTGACTGAAATGTTAAGTAACTTACCTGTTAGCATGTAGCTACCTGTAAGCATGTAGCTCAATTCTAATACAGAAATTTGGCTGACTTCACAGCTTCTCCACATCACTACTCTGTTATGCTTTTAATGCAAGATATGTCATGAATAAATAATAAAAACTATAGTAGGATAAACTCATAGTTGCGGAGTTGCCTGTGTTTGCAACTCTGACAATACCTTTCTTAGGATGAACTCTGACTTCTTTTCTTCAGGGTTTTGAATATAGCCGTTCTGGAAACCCCACCAGGAATTGCTTGGAAAAAGCAGTGGCAGCACTGGATGGGGCTAAGTACAGTAAGTGGTGTCCAATTCTAAGTTTTTTGATATCTGGAATCTATTCTTCCATGTATAAAGAGAAAGACAGAAGCACTGAATATAGAGCTGGAATAAAATAAGGATTAGCTAGTTCAAAAGTCTTATTTAACTAAAACATTGAATTATTTGCCCAGGATCCCATGAATTAGGCAAAATGGCAGAATTTTCCATTTGGTATTCATGTAGATACTCTTTATCTGAGCTGTTAGTATAAATAGATAAAAATTAACTAAGTTATATAACAGTACTTATGAAAATATTAACTTTTTTTTATATTTGGTTCATTCACCTGATTATTTTTGCCTAAGAAAAGCAGCAAGGTACATTTCAATAGGCAGGTGCCAACGATAATGTGCTGTCAGAGATTATGGATTAATCCTTGAATTTTTTTTTTATGGGTATGCATGCTATGAAATCATCTTTGTATTTTTCCTTTTATTGTTAAATTAATAATGTTTTCTTTTTTAGAGAGAGAGAAGAGGGAGAGAGAGAGAAAGGATGGAGGAGACAGAAAACATCTTGCTTTTTTTTTGTGGCAGAGAGAGAGAATGTCAGATTGGGATAGACAGACAGGAAGGGAGAGAGATGAGACACATAAATTCTTCTTTGTGGTACCTTAGTGTTTCATTGATTGCTTTCTCATATGTGCCTTGACCGTGGGGCTACAGGAGACCGAGTGACCCCTTGCTCAAGCCAGTGACCTTGGGCTCAAGCCAGAGACTATGGGATCATGTCTATGATCCCATGCTCAAGCCAGCGACCCTGCACTCAAGCTGGTGAGCCCGCACTCAAGCTGGCGACCCCGGGGTCTTGAACCTGGGTCCTCTGTGTCCCGGTTCAATGCTCTATCCACTGTGCCACCACCTGGTCAGGCAATCATCTTTGCATTTTTATATAAATGATACTAAATGAGGGCAAAATAGTGACTAGAAAATAAGAGTCTTAGTAGTTTTCTCACAGCAAGAGTATAGGAATTAGAAATATATTTTTTTTGCGAGAGAGAGAGAGAGAGAGAAAGGGAGAGCGGCAGGAAGGGAGAGAGATGAGAAGCATCAATTTGTAGTTGCAGCACCTTAGTTGTTCATTGATTGTGTCTCATACATGCCTTGACTGTTCCTTGACCGGGGGACTCCAGCTGAGCCAGTGACCCCTTGCTCAAGCTGGTGATGGGGCTTTTGAACCTGGGACCTCAGTGTCCTAGGTCAGTGCTCTATCCTCTGTGCTACTACTGGTCAGGTTAAAAATATTAATAATATGTTATTGGGTTTCTTTGGGATTTGGGGGAGAGGGTTGGTTGTATTTTTGATGAGATTAAATACAAAACTGAAATTTAGTGTTGTGTGGGGAACATTGTTTTCTGCAGGAGGTATAAAAACTGAGTGTTCATGTCAGACATTCTTTTCAAATAGTACCCAGAAAACATGCTTGTTTTTAACTGTGTTTTGAAAGTTAGCCTTTTATGTGAATTATCTATTGGGCCACAGATCTCCATAGTAAAAAAACTGCAATCCTAACCTAAACATTTCTGAAAGATTTTACAGCAATCTCATTTTCTTTTCTGAGTTAATGGATTATCCCTCTGCCAGGCACAGGTAATTTTTTTTATCATCAAGGTGATCTATTGATACTTGTTAAGATATTTTCTTTTACATTGTTTAATGTGCACAATTCCAGCTACTTTTTTTTATTATTTATTATATTTGTTCAACATGAGATCACATTTGTTTAAAAAGATGTTCAACATTCAAAAATTAAAAATAAATTTATTAAATTATCAAACATGTCGCTCTTCTGATTTTGAGTTTTGTTAAATTATATGCTCAATTACATATTCATATAATTAATGAATCATATCTTAGCTGTATTCCTCAAGTTTGACATTTCTTTAGAGCCTGATAGTTTTAAACTGTAAAGTGATTGGCATTGCACTGCTCATTATCTCAGAATGTTTTATTTTAATTTAATTTAATTTTTAAATTTTAGTGAGAGAGAAAGGAGAGAGAGAGAGACAAGAACATCAATCTGTACCTATATGTATCCTGACCAGGGATCGAACCAATAACCTCTGTGCTTCTGGTCGGTGCTTTAACCAACTGTGCTTTCTGGCCAGGGCATATCTCAGAATTAAAAACATATATATTTCCTTGAAGTGTTTCGGAGAAATGTTGTACCCCAATTTTATCTCAGGAAAAACAATTGTCTTGAAGTGTTTCAGCGAAATGTTATAACCAAAGCAGATTTATTTTATTCATTTTAGAGAGGAGACACAGAGAGAGAGAGAGACAGAGAAAGGGGGGAGGAGCTGGAAGCATCAACTCCCATATGTGCCTTGACCAGACCAGTGCAGGGTTTTGAACTGGCGACCTCAGTGTTCCCAGGTCGATGCCTTATCCACTGCGCCACCACAGGTCCCAAAGCAGATTTATATATTTTTATTATATAGATATTTTATCTTTGAAATGGAAAAAGGGATTTTGTAGTGGTATTTATCATGTTACTTCTGGTGAGTCAGCAGTGGTTACTCTCCTATCAGTAGAGAGAGGGACATAAAATAATGCAAGTGAATACTGGAGGTGTTTTTAACCTATTGGTCTGACTTTCTGACTTACTCTAATTTGGTTTTTATTTTAGGTTTGGCCTTTGCTTCAGGTTTAGCAGCCACTACGACTATTACCCATCTCTTGAAAGCAGGTGACCAAATTATTTGCATGGATGATGTGTACGGAGGTAGGTGACCTCTCACATTCATGTTATGTCAACTGATACATACATACATATTTTTTTTTAAGAGAAAGAGAGAGGGAGAGAGACAGACAGGAAGGGAGAGAGATGAGAAGCATCAACTTGTAGTTGTGTCACTTTAGTTGTTCATTGATTGCTTCTCATCTATGCTTTGACCTGGGGGAGAGGGGTACTCAAGCCACACTAGCGACCTTTGTGCCCAAGCCGGCAACCATGGGATCATGATCCCATGCTTAAGCCCGGCAACCCCGTGCTTAAGCTGGTGAGCCTGCACTCAAGCCAGTGTCGTCAGGGTTTTGAACCTGAGACCTCAGCATCCTAGTTCAATGCTATATCCACTGCCACACCACTGGTCAGGCTCAACTGGTATTTAAAGATAATAAAGTGTGTCCTGAATTATATTAACAATGTTGCCAACATTATAGATTATTTATTATCTTTTAAAGGTGTAATGGACACCCCCTTGGTGGTTCAGACTTGGTAAAAGAGGAACATACATACTTAGGCCTATGCTTAGTAACTGCTTATAGGAGAGACTGAATAATGATAATTTTATTTAAGCTGTTGAAAAGAGGATGTAGGGCTTGATCAACTTTTAGACATATTCTGCTTTAGGGAAGACATTGATAAAAGGGAGAATATTGTAGCGTAATTTAAAATTTTCACTAGCAGTGAAGATGAACTGTTGTAGCCCTGGTAGGTAGGTCACTCTCAAGAGCTCAACTCTACCCATCCCTTTATCTTCTACCCTTTTGGTTTTAGGGAACCTTTTGAAAATTTGTTGAAAGTTATATACCCTTTCCTTAGAAAAGTGTACTTAAGATGACAGACAACTTTTATCATTTTAAGTTTAGGATCAAGTTGTCTGACCTTGTCAATGGACCCAAATTTAAGAACTTTTATTCTAAAAAGTTTAAATGCTAGTTATTTAAAATGGCAAGTGAATAGGTAAAGAAGACAGGTTGTTGCTCTTACCTTTAAACAAGACCGATTTTTGTGTTCAAAACAACACAAAATTTTTTGTAAATATGTATGTATATTTCTAATGCTTTCAAATAATTAAAATGTGACTTCTAGAGTATTATTATATTTGAACAAAAACCTTAAATCTTTAAAGAAAGGGACCACTCATCAGACATTACGAAGTGTTGTGTATTTTATCTTTGGTCCCTATGATAGTTTTTGAATTAAAATGATAAAATCTCAAAACTTTAGTTACTTTTTATAATGCATTTTAAAAACCTCATTGCAAATATAGCACAAAATCTTGAAAATTGCTGCTGATTTTTAACAATTATTTATATTATTTTCAGTCTTGTATTATCTAAGGTCAGTCTCTATTACTCAAAAGTCTTAGTATATTTTGATCAGAGTATTTAACCTTTTTTGGTTAACTATTAATAATAGCAGTTTTCCCTTTAAATTTTGCATATATAAATTTAAATTTCAGAACAGTGCTTATAAAAGAAATTATGCTAAGTTGAATGATTTATGATTTATCTTATTTCACTGTAAATCTGCAGTAGTTTGATTTATATTGTCTCATTTTTCTGTTAATGCTTTCAGAACCATATAACAAAAAGATCAAGGAATAATAACCAGTTTTTTTCCAATACTATTGTTATATTGGAACAGTGAGGAAGCAAACGTTTTGCCACACAATTAAATAGCCAAATTAAGGAGTCTTTAATTTAATGCATGTGACCATGAGTGGATTCACATCTTAAAGAACTTGTGGCCCCAAATGAACTCAGGGCTTTGCTTTTAAAGGCAAAAAGAAGCGAGGGGAAAGGAGTGAGGAACATTTATTAATACAACGTCCTTTCCATTTTATCTGATTCTTTTCTGCCTCAGGTACAAATAGGTACTTCAGACAGGTAGCATCTGAATTTGGATTAAAGATTTCTTTTGTTGATTGTTCCAATACTAAATTACTTGAGGAGACCATTACACCAGAAACTAAGGTAACTCAGTTTTCAGTTTTGTCTTTTTCCTTGTAATGTTTTGTATCCTCATTTCTGTTGACTAGGGGACTTAATTTAAATCCGAATAACAAATTTTATTGGAAAACATCAATAAAATAAGATAGGTCTGGTGTCTCCTAGGTATGATAGCATAATGATTAGGTATATAAATTCTGGAGTGGGATTCAAATTCTAATTTTGCATTATAGTTGATATATGATTATTGGAAAATTATTTTATCAAAGTCTCAATTTCTTTATTTGCAAAATGGGGATAATTGTATTTCATTTATGGGAAAGTGGTTATGTGAATTAAAGGAGATAAGGCATGTGAAATGCTTAGTATGGTTTCCAGCCCATTGAAACTGGTAAAAAACTTGTTAACAAAAGGACACAATCAACTGCGTTTCCAAGCTAGTATTGGTAACAGAAGTCATCACAGAAATTGGATTACAGAAAAGGAAGCTTGCCAAGCTCCCCAAACCTTAAGCATAGTAGCTTTTATAGCATTCAAAATGATACTTCAGCAAGAATAGAAATAGAGAATGGGCCACTAGCAATCTTTAGCCTCCATCCTGGGAAGCTTATATGCCACCGGAAGGTGTTTTGTGTCTGAGTGAAAGGCATAGCGATAGTCTTTCTTGGGACCTCATTTAAATTCTGCATGGGTAAAAGAAGGAACAGTGTCTTTTATAAGTCAGCCCTTTCCAAATTTGCTAATGATTATAAGGTTTGAATTGTACTCAAGATTATGTTGCAATGACTGCTAAAAAATAAAAATCTTTTCTTACACAAATACTTTAAAGATTCACACCATGATGAACTTTGAGTGATTAAGGATTATTTTCAAAAGAACTTTTTTCTTTTTTTTAATCTTGTTTGGGAGAAAAGATACTTATGTAAATAGCTGCATCTTTCTAAGGTAGGGAAAACAAATTGTGAGTATATTAATTCTTGTCGACAGAACTTTATATAGTATCATTTTACGGACTTGAATTAATACATTTTCCCCCTGAAATATTTGCCTCATCATTTGAAGTAGATTTTTTGAATGTAAAATTGTATTTACTTACTTATTTTTATTTATTTTTATTTTATTTTTTTTACAGTGACAGAGAGAGAGTCAGATAGATAGGGACAGACAGACAGGAACGGAGAAAGGTGAGAAGCATCAATCATCAGTTTTTCGTTGCCATTGCGACACCATAGTTGTTCATTGATTGCTTTCTCACATGTGCCTTGACCGTGGGCCTTCAGCAGACCAAGCAACCCCTTGCTGGAGCCACGACCTTGGGTCCAAGCTGGCGAGCTTTTGCTCAAGCCAGATGGGCCCGCGCTCAAGCTGGCGAGCTCAGGGTCTCGAACCTGGGTCTTCCGCATCCCAGTCCGACGCTCTATCCACTGTGCCACCGCCTGGTCAAGCTACTTATTTTTATTTTAATTATATTTTATAATGAGTGGGAATAATAAGTTCTAACCCAGGAATATTTTTTTAATATTCTTTAAATAATTCAATTTATGTAGAATATGTATTACTTTAACTACCTTATCTTTTCTACAGTGAAACTCTATATAGGGTTTTTGCCCATTTATATAGGTAATAAAAAAATATTAATTCTTTGAAAAAGAATTCAGTAGATAATGTCATTTAGTACAGTGGCACCTTGTTTAACAGTTCCTCCTTTTGTTTTTTTCAATAACTATCAAGCATCTATTTACTATATACCTGGATTGTGCTAGATTTTGGAATATACAGCTATATATGATACTGTTCTTTTTTATGAAAAATAACTATAATAATTAACTTGCATACTTTTCTGCTTATATATATATTATCTCATTTGATCCTTATAACAACTTTCTCAGGTAAATATTACCAACCCCATTGTACAGATGAAGAATTTGAGGAAGATAAAGGGCAAGTTACTTGGCTATGACCTCTTGGAAATTTATGGGGACTGGGATTCAGATTTGAGCTTTTCAACCTCTTCATCATCCAGTTTCTTCTGATGTAGCCTCCCAGATGGTTATACTATATGGGATGTATGTCTGTGCAGTGTTTCTTTATATTGTCTTTTACTGAATTGTTTTAGCTTGTTTGGATTGAAACCCCCACAAACCCTAATTTGAAGATGATTGACATTGAAGCCTGTGCACACACTGTCCATAAACATGGAGATATTATTTTGGTCGTCGATAATACTTTTATGTCAGCATATTTCCAGGTAAATGTAAATAAATGTTTTGATATGATTGGTGGACTACACAGACACCTGTAATTGGGCTGAGAAGGTACTAACTAATGGTAAAAAAGGCCCAATTATAATTGTTTGTCTAATCAATAACTATGATTAAATTTTAAGGGTTTGAAAATGATTTTAATGTAAACAAGTCCTTCCTTTCCTTAGGTTAATATCTTGTATATAACTTTGTGTATTTTAAATGTTATCTTAATGAAAGCTTTAGGTTTTCTTAGGATGTGTAAACTCCTAAGTGGTCTCATTTTGTGATTGTATTTGTCAGTGCCTTGCACATAGTAGGGACTTGAATGTTTATGTGCTGGTTACAAATTAGTAATATTATTTTTCAGTCATTCCTAATATGTTTTTGTCTGACTGATCTTCCAAATAAAAGGAAAAGAAAAGCAGTACTAAGTGACATCTCAATGTATGTCACACGTATTATTTCTTGATTTCCTTCTTGCTATTTCTCTTCCCTCAGTACCCGTAGATTATGCATAGTCCTTTACTTTATTTGTATTGTAAATTTATTATTTGTATTATAATTTTATGTTTCACATTATAGCTATAAGTATTTACAGTGCTCTTTTTAAATTATCTATGTTCCTGCCCACCCCTTTGCATACATCTTACCACACCCACAAACTTTCCCACTTATCCTCATTTCTTTCCAATTTTTCTCTTCCTTTTTTCCCAGATCCTCCTTCCTTTCTGTTCTGTTTGCTACTCTTGGTAAATCATCTTGGGATCTCCATCATCAAGCAATTGTCCACCCCACCCCACTTCCAGCTCTTTCCTCTGAGTACCCTTTGTTTCTGTTCCTTACTGGGAATTAATTACCTTTTCCCTGCTCTTTCCTTCTTGCCTGTGTTCTGTGGTCATTCTTATTACATTTCATGTAGTTCATCGTTATTATGCAGTTTCTGAAACCTCAGCTTATGTTCCTCATCGCTCCACTTAAGCACAGGTTTACAGTGTCAGTTGCTTACATTTCCCCTCTCTTGCTCTGCATCCCTGAAGTTGGGCCTGGCTTCTGCCTTCCTGTGACTGACTGACTACTTGGCAATTTGCATAAGTTTGTCCTTCACCTTCCTTTGTCTTATTCAGAAGGCATTACCATGTTTTATTTTCCTTTCCTGAGACACTCTTCCTGGCTAAATTACATTCAGACAGTTTCATGGGCCACTTAACCTTCGTGATATATAGTGGTCCCATGGTATCCAAGAGGATCAGTTCCAAGAAACCCTGTGGATACCCAAATCCACAGATGCTCAAGTATTATATAAAATGCCATGGGATTCTTATATAGCCCATGCGCATCCTCTTGTGTACTTGAATTCGTGTCTAGGTCACTTATAATACCTAGTATAATGTCAATGCTATGTAAGTAGTTCTTATACTGTGTAGGGAATAATGACAAGAAAGAAAAGTCTGCATATGTTCAGTATAGATGCAATCATTTTAATTTTAAATACATAGTACATATCAGCAACAGTGTAACTTAAAAAAAAACATTTTCCTTCTGTGGTCTGTGGATGGGGACCATACATGTAGAGCATTGACTCTTTTTTTAGCTGCTTCTTGTATAATTTTTTTTTTATGATTTTTTTTTTTTTTTTTTTTTTTTTTACAGAGACAGAGAGAGAGTCAGAAAGAGGGATAGATAGGGACAGACAGGAACAGAGAGAGGTGAGAAGCATCAGTCATTAGTTTTTCGTTGCTGTTGCAACACCTTAGTTGTTCATTGATTGCTTTCTCACATGTGCCTTGACCGCGGGCCTTCAGCAGACCGAGCAACCCCTTGCTGGAGCCAGCGACCTTGGGTCCAAGCTGGTGAGCTTTTGCTCAAGCCAGGTAGGCACACGCTCGAACCTGGGTTTTCCGCATCCCAGTCCAATGCTCTATCCACTGCGCCACCTCCTGGTCAGTCTAATTTTTTTTTTTTTTTTTTTTTTTTTTTTTGTGTGTGTGTGTGTGTGTGTGTGACAGAAACAGAGAGAGGGATAGGGCCAGACAGACAGGGAGGGAGAGAGATGAGAAGCATCAATCATTAGTTTTTCGTTGTGACACCTTAGTTGTTCAGTGATTGCTTTCTCATTTGTGCCTTGATGCGGGGGACTGCAGCACACCAAGTGACCCCTTGCTCAAGCCAGCGATCTTGCTTAAACCAGATGAGCCTCGGGGTTTTGAGCCTAGGTCCTCCATGTCCCAGTCCTATGCTCAATCCACTGCACCACTGCCTGGTCAGGCTCTTGTATCGTCTTTTAACAGAAAACCTGGTAAGGCTGTCTGTTTCTAAGTCAAAGTCTTCTGGCATTATCTGTTTGTCACAGATGATTTTCATTCTTACATTCTTCATCTCAGTTACCCCCTATACCACTTAGAAGAGGCCATCAGCATAGAATTGATCTGGCTGAGTCGCAGTGAGTCCTGTATATTCCCAAAGAGATGGCAGGGATTGTTTTAGTCTAGGCCTACCCAGGTTACTCATCAGCCTTGGTCCTCTGTCTCCTATTACTGTCACAAAAATAGGTCCAGTTTTTCTACCTTCCTGAAGTTCTCATCACATTGCTCATGACAGGGATGGCAGTTTGCCTCATTTTAATCTGGATTCATTTCATTTAAATTAATCAGAATTACATTGTTCCTAGGCAACCACATGTATTGATTCCACAAAGCAAACCTGAAAAGGCCCTCCCACTGTTTTATCCTCATGAAAACTGGATATATTCTCTTTCTTGCCCACCTTTTCTCTTTAGGATCTTCTATAAATCTCACAAAAAGCAAAATGGACAGATTTACCAGCATAAAGTGTCAGAGTAGAGCTTCTGGATTCAGGTAGTCTGGGTGTGAGCCCTGGCTCTACCAGGTTTATTAGTCTGAGTAATCTGTTTTATTTTTCTTCATCCCTTCTCCTCATCTGAACAATTCTGATTTTATTGAGTTAGTGAAGTATTTTGAACAGTGCTTCACTGGGTTATGTAAAATATTTAACATGGTTCTTGGCACATAATGAGATCAACAGATGTTAGTTATTGGTTTTTCTATTGACCATAGAATTTACAGAATAGTACTCCTGGAAGAGACCTTAGACGTCACCTAGTTTGATTCCATCACTTTAGAGAAGGGCAAACAGATGTGTAGAGAGTGCTTTGATCAATATCTTACTTAAAACCTATTTATGAAATACGCATAGCCCTCTACATTAATATCTTCCAAAGACTAAGTAGCTAATGAGGTTAAAACACACCACCGCCGCTGCCCCCACACATTTTATTTCAATGAAAATATAAATGGAAAGATGTTGATTGTATGTTGTTTTAGTGAATAAGTTGATTATATCAAAGACATTTTAAAACTAAGGGATTAATTTTCAGGACAACTGAGTGAGGGAAAACAATCCAAACAAAGTTTTTTATAAGTGACTTAAACTTGGCAAACTGGTAAAATAAAAGAGTAATTAAGAGCCAAGATCATGGCAAACCAAGCGAATAAGCATAGTATATATTATCAGATTTTAATGATTCTAAATCTAAGTGATTAGTTTTATCTGACTTAACAATTGCTGAATGTTTATGTTAATTTTTTATATGTTTACTGAATCAAGAATGCCAGCATTCCTGCTGTAGGTAATAAATTTAGAGGCCAGTCAGCAACTTCTCTAAAGAAACAGGTTCAGGAGACCTGTTGACTTGAGTTTATCTGCTATTTCTAAAAAAAAATTGTGTCTCTGGATTGACTATTGGGTCCACTACTTTGTATTTTTATTTGGGTTAGGGAAGTAAGGGAACAATAATATCAGATTTTAATCAAAAAATTTTAATATGTACATATTTTTGAAAAGTTAGAATAGGAATAGTGGTTACAATAGCAAATAGGCAAGTAATAAATCATATTTTAAAGTGATTTCTTATTTTATAAAAACATTTGTTCTTTTCAGCGACCTTTGGCTTTGGGAGCTGATATTTGTATGTATTCAGCTACAAAATATATGAATGGTAAGAAATGCAGAATCTTTGTTTTTTTTCCATGGATCAATAAAAATAGCATGGGGCTTGACATTTTATTACCTTTTCTTTTACTATTAATCAGGTTTTCTCTGACTCATGTAGAAAGTAAAAGAATTCTACTTTCATTAAATACAAGATTTCATTTATAGCAGACAAAACTATGCTCATGATTTATGAGCAGAGGATTAACATTTACTATAAAAGAGTATACTTTTATCCTGTGTATAGCTTAAAAAGAAACATTTACTTTGTATATGATTTTTGTTATTTTATTTTTGGTATGGCTTTTGCTACTGTCAAATTGAATAGTTTATATAAACTTATTCTATAGGGCTTTTGTTCCAGAGTTTTTTTTTAAGAGAAAGTCACATTTTAGAAATTATAAATTGAAGAAAAACTTACATTATTTTTAACTTAATTTTTGTTTTGTTTTAGGCCACAGTGATGTTGTAATGGGCTTAGTGTCTCTTAATTCTGAGAGCCTCCATGATAGGCTCCGATTCCTGCAAAATTGTAAGTATTAAAAACTCTGGGTTATTTTACACTCTCAGAGGGGCTATATTTAATGTTTGTGTTTCAACTAAATGTTGTGAAGTGGTGGCATTCTACTGATCTAGAAAGAAATGATAACTAGAGATAAAAAATTTAGACATTTAGAGGAAAGTAGAAAAACTGGGTTATAAAGATAACAGTTGCAGCATGACAGGCCTTTACAACATGACACACAGGGTGAGTTTTGTTATTTCTCAAGTCCATGTTAATTTTTATTATAATGTGGTAAAGCCCAAGTGAATTTTTAGTTTTAAGACTTAATGGATTTTTTATTTTTAAACAAAAGACATATTTGGTATGATGGTTTTTTCACACTATACTTTTTATATCTGGAATGATGGTGAATTTTAAATAGCACTTAAGATATAAACTTATGTATTTCAACAGATGTCTATGCATCACTTCCAGTTTGGATTGTTTAATTATCTCAGTGTAGTTGGAGCTATTTAAAGAGACTTTCATTAATAATTGCAGTTTGTCACATAAGATACAAGACACATAAAATACAAAATAATGAGGGATAAAAATGCCCTTCTTGGAAATAAGTATTAAAATAACAGAAGGGGACACTGAGAAAGGAAACCAAAAATTATTGTTTGATAAGTTTCATTTATAAAAAATAGGAGTGCAGTCCATAACCTGGAGGCATGTAAAGTCTTAGGCTACGTTAGACCAAAGCTAAATAGAATTACGGTAGAACATTCAGTAATAATGGGAGCTGAACTGTTTTTATTCTCTATATGCTATAATATTTTTTCAAAGAAGGTTCAGCCATGTGCAGTATGTCATCTTATTAAGATTATAGAAAGGACTATTTATGTTCATATTTAAAAAGTTATTGTGTTTAGCCTGACCAGGCGGTGGCGCAGTGGATAGAGCATTGGACTGGGATGCGGAAGACCCAGGTTCGAGACCCCGAGCTCGCCAGCTTGAGCGCAGGCCCATCTGGCTTGAGCAAAGAGCTCATCAGCTTGGACCCAAGGTCACTGGCTCCAGCAAGGGGTGGCTCGGTCTGCTGAAGGCCCGCGGTCAAGGCACATGTGAGAAAACAATCAATGAACAACTAAGGTGTTGCGATGGCAACGAAAAACTAATGATTGATGCTTCTCACCTCTCTCTGTTCCTGTCTGTCTGTCCCTACTATCCCTCTCTCTGACTCTCTCTCTGTCCTTGTAAAAAAAAAAAAAAAAAAGTTATTGTGTTTGTACATAGTTTTCATGACATGCTCTCATTTTAAAGCCCATTTCTCTAAGAATATTTTATGCTTCATTCTTATGCTTCTGACTTAATATATTAATTTTGCCCTCTAAAACTCAAGCATTAGGTTTTGTAGCTAGCTTCTTAGAAACACTATAATGAAAAAGAGAGGTCAGAGAATGTGGGTTCTTCCCCAACTTCCCGCTCACTCAGGATATGCTTATTTTGCAGCTATCGGAGCAGTCCCCTCTCCTTTTGACTGTTACCTCTGCAGTCGAGGTCTGAAGACTCTGCAGATCCGAATGCAGAAGCATTTTGAAAATGGAATGGCAGTTGCACAGTTTCTGGAATCAAATCCTCTGGTAAAAAAGGTTGTTTATCCTGGTATGTTAATCTGATTTTTAGTCACCTATTCTTGGGATTGTAAGGGTTATCCTAAGCATCTTGCATTTGTAACAGTTATTTGTAAGTTAGGGGCTTTCATATATTTTTATGTTTTCATGAATTATTGAACACTGCATGAGAATTGATTTCTCATGAAACTAGCCTGGTGCATAAGACAGATACTAAGCAACAGCAATACAGAAGGATATAATTAACAAGGGGTAGGGCAGTCAGTGTGGAGAATGTTCCAGGTTGTAGGACAGCAGGGGCAAAGGTCCTAGATGAAAATAGAGTGTGGTACTTCTGGTGTAAAGAAAGCTGGTGTGGTTAGAACATGGAGAGCATAGAATAGATATGTCAAAATGGAGCTAGAGAGATCGAGGCAGGGCCAAAACAAGTAGCCATTGTGTAAAGATCATTATTTGGCTTCTTTGTAGTTTACTCAAGCAAACAGTGATTTTTTTGTTTGTTTGTTTTGAAAGTGCATATCTGACTCTAAGACTTTATTACAGGGCTTCCTTCTCATCCTCAGCATGAGCTGGCAAAGCGTCAGTGCACAGGTTGCCCAGGGATGATCACCTTTTATATAAAGGGCACTCTTCAGCACGCTGAGACTTTCCTCAAGAACCTCAAGGTAAACTTTCAAATCAGGTTTTTAAATTATAGTGATAAGACCTTAAGGACAGTTCATTATCTCTCACTTCTATCCAGCTCAGATGAATGTTTTTGTACCTGCAGGGTCACACCCACAAATCTCTATCATACAAAGCATTGGGTTAGAGAACAGATATCTAAATATGTTTACTTATTTAACTCTCCAGATACTGCCATTAATTTGAGAGACAGAATGTTCTAGTGCATTGGTTTGCAAGTTTATTTAGAAGTAAACTCCTTTTCCAAATGAAATAGTATGTGAGACCTCAAAGTGTAGTATATTGTTTGTGCAATGCACAAGGCTATTCTGAAGTCCAGTCCAAGAATAGCTTTCCAAGCCTTATGCCTCCCAGATTGTATCGGCCTGGGGTGAGGGAAAGGAGGCCTTGCTCTAAATTTCACAGTGGCAGGAAGTTCTCAGGGGCACTGGCAGAGAGGTCACCAAACCACGCACTGAACTTACATTGACTTCACACAGTAGACTGAGTTTTAAATACAGTGTGTCCGTAAAGTCCTGTTGCATTTTTGACCCGTCACACGGTCAAAAGTGCACCATGACTTTACGGACACACTGTACTATAGGTCAGGTCTAAAGAATCGGATGCTACCAGATTAGTCAAAGCCCTACTGGTATCTAAAATTTGTCTACTTCTAAAATCAGAAAGATAGTAGTGTATGTATAATTTAATATGGCCATGAGTGTAACTTGGTATGTTGGTAGAATTGTGCACCTGAAACCTATATGGTTTTGTTGGCCAGTGTCACTTCAGCAAAAATGAAACCGGAAATATCTGCATTCATGCTGCCTGTCACCACCCAGCCAAATAAGTAGAGACATGGATTGAATCTTTATGGGCACTTTATTTAAATGCCCGATAATCTGAGAAGACAGGGGTCATGTATCCAAAGCCATCCCAACCCTCATCCTGAGCTAACCTTTTTATAAAATGAAGAAAAGGGTAGGTAAGTTTTGGAATTTCAAGGGAGAGTTAAACAGATCATAGTCAAAGTTAATTGTATCATAGTTCAGTCCTTGGAACACAAGGCTTTGCAGATCCCTGGGGCACAAAAATGGATCTCTCTCAGATCTCAATAAGTCATGTATACCCGGTCAGCTATCCCAATTTTGGAACAAAGCTTTTACTTGCATTCGCCATTAAACCTATTTAGTATAATTAAAGCCACTATTATGCAAGCTAATTCTTTTGTGTGTGTGTGTGACAAAGAGAAAGACAAAGAGGGGCACAGACAGGAAGAGAGAAAGTTGAGAAGCATCAATTCTTCATAGCGACACCTTAGTTATTCGTTGGATGCTTTCTCATATGTGCCTTGACTGTGGACTACAGCAGAGTGAGTGACCCCTTGCTCAAGCCAGTGACCTTTGGGCTCAAGCCTGCAACCATGGGGTCACGTCTATAATCCCATGCTCAAGCCAGCGACCCTGCATTCAAGCTGGTGACTCCGCACTCAAGCCAGTGACCACAAGGTTTCGAACCTGGATTCTCTATGTCCCAGTTTGATGCTCTATCTACTGTGCCACCACTTGGTCAAGCAAAAGCTAAAATTTTAATTCTTGATTTACCCCTATCAGATTCAGCAAAATATTAAATAAACAGATAAAATAAAAAATAAAATACTTATAAGATTCTATGATACTGTAACACGAAAGATAAAAACTGACTTTTTTTTCTTCTGTTCTAGGGGTGAGTTAAATAAATGAATTAATAAGTGATACATACTAATAAGTGTTTAGACATTTATATATTTTTATTTAAAGGGAGACCACAGAATTAGGTCTCAGATGTAGTAATTCTGAAGTTTTAGAGCTCTTGTTAAGAATTACTTAATTATAGGGCCAATTAAGAAGATATAAGAGATTCTCCTTTATCAACTTTAAATACTTGAAAAGTTTACACATAATATGTCTAATTAATAAAATCATTGTTATGGATTTTCTCACTTTTTTCTCTGACTTTCTTGCCCAATTTTCAGTTTATTCATAATCACTATTTTCCATCCTCTCTTCCAGGCCCTTTTATTAAAAATATATATATATTTCAGATTTTTGTATTTTTATTTTAGTGGAAGATCTAAATTAATATTTTCTTTGCTGTAGTTATTTGCTCTGGCTGAGAGCTTGGGAGGATATGAGAGTCTTGCTGAGCTTCCGTAAGTATAGTTTCCTCTTTCTTAGTTTTTTAACTTTGATGTCAGCTTTAATGATTATTTGGTAAAGGAGTATGATAAAATCAGAAACAATTTGGGATATTTAATAATCAGAACCACAGGCCTTCAAACTTTTTATAAAAACGGCCCACTTTTGCAGTGCTGGTCAACCTGGTCCATACCTCCCACTGGTAGGCGTTCCAGCTGTCATGATGGGCAGTAGTGGAGCAATCAAATGGCACCACGATTGGCCCATCATGAAAGCTGGAACGCCCACTAGTGGGCGGTAGGGACCAGGTGGACCAACCAGCACTGCAAAAGTGGGCCGTTTTTATAAAAAGTTTGAAGACGTCTGGATCGGAATGGTTTCTAACTCAGTAGACTGGAGATTCTGATGTAATCTAATGGAGATAATTATCAGTGCGTTCCCAAATTTTGCTTCCACTCTTGTGCTCTCTGAGGAGATTCTAGCAGTAATTGTATGGTTGGCTTTCTGGCCTTTGGCCCAGGGCTGCTTGTTCTATCCCAATCTGCCCTAGAAGGGAGGTTGGATGGAGACTTTGTCCTGGAAGGGCTGATTCCAAGGCTCTCTGGGAAATGGGGACTGTGTCTCTGATGAAACGCCTCTATGCCTTGATTGTCAGAGAAAGGCCCAACTAGATGCCATCAAATATGTTTAGCTTCTGTTTAACCTTGAGTGGCTCCACGTTGTTTGCAAGACAAACCCAAAATCTAACTTGTTATTTCTGGACTTTCAATGTCTGACCCACTCAATACATTTAATTTTATCAAGGCAACAGAGGATATTAGAATATGAAGCAGCCTAAGATTAGGCAGTATAGCACATTATTTGATGGACAAGGAAATGAAGATTCAGAAAGTTTTCCTAATTACTCAGTTGTCACATGGGAATATGTTAGCAACTTAACTATTGAGGCTTTGCAATGAGGAGAGGTTTAATGAGGAGAGGTTTAAAAGGATCCTGGACCTGAATTTGAGACCTTTTCTACTAATTGCTTAGCCTTTGAGCTTCAATTTTTTTATCTATAAAATGGGCTTGATAATTAAAATAATGATTGTCTTTTATTGGTTACTTGTGCCACCATGCATTCCTGAACTGTATCCTGACTTCATTGTATGTTACTGTGACCATATATTGTAATTATTGTGGGGGTCAATCAACAGCATCACCTAATAATTTTCAACTGTACTAAATACACATGGTATGTTTCTTTGTTTTAATTTCCATAAACAATTCTGGAGTAACTATGCTCTGGAAGCATTTTACTGAGGGGGTATCAGGGATTTCCAAAATTAAGGCACATTTTCTGCCCTCTCATAATAGTAGTTTACAATTTCTGGGGAGAGTTATGCAATTTCACAAAGTTAAAAAAACATGATGTCCAAATAATGATTCAAATAATAAAAGGTAACACCTGTAGGTTTTTTAGCCTTTCAAAGAAATGCCTGCTAGTAAGTCTGGATGCACAAGAGGGCACACTCAGCATATGAAATTCAGTTATTTTTCATAGTAATGACACGTATATTACTTTAAGGTAAGTCTCAAAAATAAACCTCTCCTGCTTTGTTTACAAATTTGGTTTAAAGTTACTCGGCCCTCAGCTGCTCCATCTAGGCCATAACACTGATGCCAGTAGACGAGTGAATGTAGGTCAGAGCTTGTCTATTCTATCACCCTCCTTCAGTGTCTCCCAACTTGGCTGCAACTAATGCAGCACTACAATGGGAGAGGAAGCAGAGCCACTGGGTATTGGGTTAGCCGGCCCCGCTTGAAAACATGTATTAATTTTGGGATTTTAGAGAAGTTACTTATCCCCTCTTAACCTCAGTTTTCTCAGTTGTAAAATGTGGATAGTACTGTGCCCAGCTCTTAGGGTTGTTGTGAGAGCATGGGGAAAAGTAATTCTGAAGCTAATACCTTGATTCATATTAAGTGCCCAATAAATGTTGACTACTATTATGAATTATTTTTTATTAGGCATCAACTACATTACTATGCTACAAGTACATTTCAGGTACTTGTAGGTACTTTCTATATATGTTCCTTCCATTAATGACTGTGACAAACTTTTGAGATAGATGCTATATCCAATTTTCATTCATTAAAAGTGAATTAGTGCACATAAATGATCTAGAGGACCTGTCTCATGGTAAGCATTCAATAAGTAATAGTTACTATTCTTTCAGATAAGAAAATTGACTCTAAGGACAGATAAGTTTTACAAACCCACACAGCCGGTATGTGGAGGGGCAAAGATTCACACCCAAATCTATTGGTGTCAGTGGCCTAAGTTCTTATTTCTACCTGTGCACTCTCTTTCAAGGAATTAAGAGGCTGAAAAGGCAGAACATTTTAAGGAGGATATTTGTGTGTAAAACTTCATTAGAGTGATGAAAGAAGATAGTGATTTACTTTGAGCATGACTAACATTTTCTTTGCATGGTGAAGTGAGATAGGAGAAGGCTGCTTAGGCATTGATTTTGCTGGTAGTGTATAGGGAATGATCGACTGTTGGTGGCAATGTACGTATTAGGGCTCAGAAGACTGTAAGCTCCTCCGTGATGCCTCAGCCCCCAGATATTTTTCCTTCCTCTGAACTCTGACAGTCCTTATTGTCATATGGGCTTGGCATTTGCTGTTGACTATTCTGTTCTGTGGATTATCATAGTCGTTTAGCTCCTGCCTTGTTATCTAGGGTAAAGGGAATATCTCATTATTCTTGGTTTTCCAATTCTTACTATAGTGCCTTACCCATAGTAGGTCCTTTAGCTTTACACATGGGCTATGTGCTGGAATTCCTAATGCACATTGGCTATTGCTTGTGATCCTGGGTTGCTTTTTCTGGATCTGCCTCAGAAGGTCCAGTTCTGGATTGATTCATTGATCTAGAGGAAATGAATTCTGGCTGGCTCTTGGTCCAAGAGGCCTCTTGTAAGTTTAGCTGGTTGGTCATGGGATATGATTTCTGGCCTCAGCCTCATTTAGGCAAGGTGTTAACATCCACACACTGGAGGCTCTTTCCTTTATGTGTGGGGATGCCTGACCAGCACCTTCAGTGTCTGAATTCAGCGTACCTTACTGATGGTATGAAAATAATAAGAGATCTTGGATTTTTCCCTGGCTAGTGGGTAAAGCATCATCCCAGAGCATGAGGTCAAAGACTTGAGCCTGCAGTTGCCCTCTTGATCCCAGGGTCACAGATCCTGAGGTCACCAGCTTTCATCTTAATGGCACCAGCTCATTCCTGAGGGCTTGCTTGATCCCAAGGGTGCTGACTTGATCCTGATGGTGCTGACTCTACCCCAAAGTCGCTGTTTTGAGCTTCAGTCAAGGAACATATGAGAAGCAATCAATGGCACAACTAAGTGGAGGAGTTCATGCTTTCTCTCTCTCTAAAATAAATCTTGGATTTCACTTAAAATAATAATTAGAAAAGATAATATTAGCAATTCCTTAACTTTTTTACCTATGAAAAATTATAAGCGTATGAAGAATTTGATATTTAGAGTAAAAAAATTTGAAGATAATTGCAATTTATGAGACAGAACTATGCCTCTACTGATAGAATACAGTGATAAAAAATTAGCTCACTCTTCCTTCTAGGGCAATTATGACTCATGCATCAGTGCCCAAGAGCCAAAGAGATGCCCTTGGAATTAGTGACACACTGATTCGACTCTCTGTGGGCTTAGAAGATAAAGAAGACCTATTGGAAGATATAGATCAAGCTTTGAAAGCAGCAGTAAGTTTTATTACTTTTGTGTTTGTGGGTGTGTGTTCATGAGGGTATATGCTTAATCTTAGGAGTGAGGTTCACTATATTATTTTTTAAATTTTTTTATTTATTTTTCTTTTTTTTTTTAGGTAAGAGGAGAGGAGATAGTGAGGCAGACTCCCACATGTGCCCCAGCCGGGATCTACCCAGCAACCCTATCTTGGGCTGATACTTGAGTACCGAGCTATTTTTAGTGCCTGAGGATGATGTGCTTTAATGGAGTTATCTATCCTCAGTGCCCGCGGCCACACTCAAACCAATAGAACCACTAGCTGTGGGAGGGGTACAGGGAAGGGGGAGAAGCAGGTGGTCACTTCTTCTGTGTGCCCTGACTGGGAATCAAACTGTGGAAGTCCATATGCTGGCTGACGCTCTATTCACTGAGCCACCAGACAGGGCCAAGCTTCACTATATTTATAAAGTGAGCCCTCGATATGGAAAAAAGTTTTCTTTTTTCTCCCTCCCATAAACAGGGTATATAAATATGCAGGAAACTCAGCAGAAGTACAGGTTTAAAAGATGGTAGTATTCAGAAAAAAATTTTTAGAGGAGGTGAAGTCATTGCCAGCATGTTTAATAACCTATGTTTTTTGTGCACTGTCATTACAGCACGCTCCAAATGCACGTTGAGCCTAGTATAGCAGAACTACTATTAAAAGTTGCTTCCTGAGACATCAAGTCTTCTGAATAACTGAATGGACCAATAATGAATTTTTGCAGAATTTTCAAGTGAAAATTTTAAGGAACCTCATTACCTTTTATGACTGTAATTGTTCAGGGATCATCCCTGTTGAAAACAGTTTCTTCTTTTCCTTATTAACATTGACAGGTCAATTCCATTAATATCCTTTTGTTAATTATGATATACATTTGTGTTGCTATTTGGAATTGTGGTTTTTTTTCCTCATAGCTTAAGATTTATATCGATCATGTTTACAGTATAGTGATAATTCATTTTAATATTTTCTGAAGAATTTAAATTATTAAGTGATGTTTTTAATTCAAGTGTGATTTTTTCATATTGTTGAAATCTATATTTAAAGCAACAGTTTACACTTAGTACCATCAACCAAAATCAATGCTTATAAAGTCTACTGTGAAATTCTACTGATTTATGGTTATATTTACTGTTTTTAAAAATAAAT
The DNA here is from genome assembly GCA_037038555.1 of Rhynchonycteris naso. Classification (NCBI taxonomy): domain Eukaryota; kingdom Metazoa; phylum Chordata; class Mammalia; order Chiroptera; family Emballonuridae; genus Rhynchonycteris; species Rhynchonycteris naso. The sequence continues at coordinate 178,075,313 of CM072997.1, read as the reverse complement.
CTAATTATCATATATTTCACTGGATATTTCTATATGTGGAATTAACTTCTATTCCTTTGCCCTTTTAATTCTCAACTCTTAGACTTCTCAGCTACTTCAGTTAATATTTTTAAATTTAATTGTATAACTATCATACCAAATCTTAGTGTTTGCAGATTAGTTATAAATTTTATGCTTAGCAGTCAAAAGCTCATTTATAGAAAGAAATAATTATTTTTAGACTTTTATCTGAAACAATAGATTTTTGTGAGGCTAAAGGAAGAAATACTTAAAACAGAATCTATTATAGCTTAAATGCATAGCAAGTTATTTTCAATAAGGCATAAGTCAAATAATTAGATTTTTTTCAAATGCTTTTATACTAAAGACTTTCAGTCATTTGTTTGCTATTACCATTTGCTTTAGTTTATAAAAAAACATATTGAACTTGATTAATTGTGCTGGGTAGGAGGGGAGTTCATACTAATAAACATTCTTCTTTGTACACATTCTGAATTATATGTGTAGACTCTGGAAATTCTCTATAGGCAGCAGCATTTGAGGCAAGTCATATCTCACTATGGTTTCTCGCATTCCTGATTTCTTGCCATCTCAGGACCTTAGAGCTGTAACTAAACAAAGACCAGCCAAATGAGAAAAGCAAAGGCTATTTATTCTGAGCTTGCAAGTGAGTCAGCTACTATAACTTGTATTTTGGCAGAGACTCAAAGGCAAGTAGAATATAAGGAATTATAGACACTTTAGTATCTGTTGATATGGATGAGAAACTAAAATTTCCATATTTAAAACTGTCCCATTACTGTCAAATGGATAACATTAAATCACTGTTAAAATGTTTAAGAAAAGCAATAAAAACACCATGGGCAGACCAAGGAGTGGAAAAACTTTTAATATAAAAAGGGGAAGACTTCAGGTAGGCCTGATCAGTGTTCTGCTGGTATTTGAGAATCTGTAGGCAGGCTAATTGGAAGTGAGGCATCCTATGTGATAAGTTAGGGATACATATTTGGCTTTCTAGGGTGGATCCTTATTCAAAAGTAATGGCAACAATTAGGGAAGCTGTCTTGTTATTTATCAATTCCTAGCCATTTGGGACAGATTGTTAAGGGAGTGATTGTTTAGCTTCCTGAGTTGTCACAAGAGATAGCAATAGGTTTCCAGCAAGTCTGACTCCTAAAAGGCTGGCTTCCTGGGTTGTTTACTATAGATAAGGGAGTTGGTTTTCTGGGAAGGTTGCTGTAGATTGTGAGTCAAAATTTTAGTTTTATGTATAGTTTATTTATTGTCCATTTGTATATTCAGTTTCAGAGATTCTGGTGAACAGAAAGTAGCTACCATTGTTAGGGTTCTCCAGAGAAACAGAACCAATAGGGTGTGTGTGTGTGTGTGTGTGTGTGTGTATATATATATATATATATATATATATATATATATATATATATACATGTGCATATACATATATACATATAGGTACATTATATATGTTTAGAGGGAGGCTGATTTTAAGAAATTGGCTTATGACTGGAGGGGCTGGTAAGCCTGAAGTCTATGGGACAGGTTGAAAATTTACATAAGAATTATTGCAGTCTTAAAGCAGTCTTGATTTTTCTTTGGAAAACCTTAGGCTTTGCTTTTAAGGCTGTCAACTGATTAGATGAGGCCCATTCACATTACAGAGACTAACTTCTTTTACTCAGAGTCTACTGATTTAAACATTAATCACATCCAAAAAAAAATGCCTTCACAGCAACATCTAGGCTGCTGTTTGACCAAATAGCTAGAATACCATAGTCTAGTCAACTTGACTTATAAAATTAACCATTATAACCATGTTCTAGGTACTGTTCCTTAATGCCTGAGAAAGTACCATTATGTTTATTTGGATTAAGAAATTTGTCTGAAGCTTTTGGTTATCTTCAAGCATGTCCCTCTCCAATAGCATAGTTCACACCAAGATGACGATTCAGTATTTAAACAATGCACCAACCACCCTTGCCCCGTTTATATCTGCCTTTGTACATGGAAACATAACTGGACAGCTGTTGGGCAGATAAAATATATTATGCTCACTTTGTTAAAGATAGCGCTGCCCACATGGAAGCCCATCACCCCGGTGATAATATTAGTTGCCCTTCTTGCTTGGGATGGGCGTGATTATGTTAATATGTGTTGGGGGAGGGCTTTTGCACCAAAAGGTTTTAAAAGGAGAGATCACGTTCTGGGGAAGAGGGATTATGTTCTAGGAGGAGAGCAGAGAAAGGCCACATGGAGGAGAGGAGAAGCAGCCAAGGTGGCAGAGTGCTGAAGGAGAAGCCAGTTTGTACAGAGTTTGTGCAGAGAGAGGGAGATGGGGAACAGAGGTGAATGAGACTGGTGAGCTACAAACCTTTGATTCTAGGAAACTCGGATAAGTCAGTGGCTTTGGGAGCCTTGAATGGAAAGGGAAGTGTTTTCCCACTGTGTGTATTTCTTGCCCGCCAGGGGCAAGTTAGGATTAAAGCTAATGGCCCGCCAGTTCTTGGCTCCGTTGTTTCATTACTGTCTGTTCGAATCAAACCTGAACCTGCATGAGCCAGGCGGCTGTGATGGTGGCTGTGGCTACTGGCTTTACAACAGCCATGTTTTAGTTGGGTTAAGTGAGGTCAGGCTTCCTGGATACTTTTTTCACTGAGTTGCTTTCTATGTTACATTATTCAAAATTTCATTCTAACCTTTTTTATTTTTACTATATTCACTGTTGAAATTCTGAATGAAATCAGTATCTCACACTAAAGTCAAGTGTGTATACTGTTTTAAAGTAGACACACAGCATCATGTTTATTTTGTATAGCTGGGTGACATTTAATGGAAAACCTTATTATGGAGCCAGTGAAGTATAACAAGCTCATTTTGCTGGCAACTCAATTTATTCATGTATTTGTTCCTGAGAGCTTATTCATAGTTGACTTCTGGCTATTTTCAAGTTATGTAATAAAAGAAGTGGGGCTGTACTCTTCCCTGTACTTTTTCTTTAGAGTTCTAGTGAATCTTATTATAGGTAAAGTGGAGAAGATGGTCCATTATTCTATAATTTTGTGCCAAAATTGCTAGTTCTGAGATGTAAGGGTAAGGTGACCAGACGTCCCGCTTTTGGTGGGACAGTCCCGATTTTTAACAATTTGTCCCGTGGTTTTAAAAAACTCCTGATTTTTGGAAAGAATGCATGAAAAGCTAGGCAATGGGGGGAGAACGGGAAGGGAATATACGGTTTTTGGCAGGGAGACCCCGCCTCGACCTGGAAGCACCTGTACTGCCACAAGAGCTGGCTGCCCCATGCAGGGCCCCGAAACAAACAACTTCGGGCAGGACGTACTTGCTGGGGTGGCGGCTGTCAAGTCCCCTAACTACCCATAGGCCCGCGTCCTGGAAACCGGCATGTAGCTCCAGGCTCCGCGAGGTACAAGTCGCTCGGTCTCCAGTGGGTGGCAGGGCTGGACACGGGGAGCGGGGCCGCTGAGTGCACTGGCGGCGCTGCCCTGCCTGCTCCCGCCCGCTCGTGCAGCTACGGCATCAGTTCCTGGACCCTGTAATCCGATCCTTCTGACTCACTCAAAATTTCCCATATAGTAATATTTCTGAAAATGATCTTTTTAATGAGCTATCATTATTAAAAAAAATAGATTGATAATGAAAAGGTTAAATCTCGGACATCAGCAAAAATCACAATAGAGAACAAATGGTTAGAAATATTTTATCATTTTGAAACAAATCATGATCCACACAATAATGCACTAAAAATTGTGGAATACGTGCTGTCTTTACCAGGAACTAATGCTGAGACTGAACGCGTTTTTTCTATGGTAAATAAAGTGTGGACATCAGAAAAATCACAATTAAGTGTTGAGACTTTGAAAGCCATTTTATGTGTGAAATATAATTTAACAAATTCTTGTGAACAGTTTCATGACCTTTTAAACAACGACAGCAATCTACTAAAAAAAATTCACTCAAATGAGAAATATGCCAAAGAATAAAATAATACTATACATAATTTTTAATGTATTATATTTGTAAATTGTACTTATGTTGAAATTAAAAAAAATATATTACAATACTGTTTTTGCATTCTATGAAAATTTGTTTTGCTCCATATAGACCATATTTTTAATCAAGAACCCCCCGTCAATGGTGTCCTGCTTTACCAATTTTAAAATCTGGTCACCTTATGTAAGGGGTAAATTAAAAAGTAACAATACAATCTAGATTATTTTAAAATTGGCATCCTTTTTATCAGCATAGTATCCTTAAATGACCTAAATTCTACAGAAAAACCAGTTGGTAAACAGATTTTTTTACATAAAGATGGAAATCTAATTAATATCCTATATTTTTATAAAGTGAAAATAATGATTACTTAATTGCTCAGGTGGACCTGAAAAAAATGTCATAAAAGGAAATAAAGCTTATAATGCATTTTAGACATAAGACAAAAGGGAACAAAAATGCTGTGTAAGAAATCTCTTAGAAAGTCAAAATCAAGAGGAATAAGAAACGTCACAACACAATCAACAGTTCAAATGCTATAAAGATATTTACCTGGAGCTCTGGCTGGATAGGTCGGTTGGTTAGAGCGTCACCCTAAAACAAAACTTGCCAGCTCGATCCCCAGTCAGGGCACATACATGAACAGATTGATGTTCCTGTCTCTCCTTTCCCTTCTTGTCTCTCTAAAATCAACTAATAAATAAAAAAAAGATGTTTACCTGGAACCTATGTACTCTTACTGACTGATGTGACCCCATTAAATTTAATTTTTAAAATAAAATTTAAAAAGAAGAATGTGAAACTGGGTATAGGAGTTTCTAATAAAGTTAAACATATGCCTACTCTGTAACCTAACAGTTCCACTCCCAGGTATACATCCAAGAGAAGGTTAGAGTATGTCCATAAAAAGATTAGTGTGAGAATATTCATACCAGCTTTATTCAGCATAACTCCAAACTGAAAAACAACCCTAATGTCCATCAATAGGTGAGTGCATGCAAAAGGTGTATCATACAATGAGATACTACTCAGAAGTAAAAAATAAGGGGGGGAGGGTAAACATGATTAAACCAAATTCATCAAGGGATAACAAGTATTGATTCAAAATAAGAGAAACTTGTCTTAGAAATGATCCAAAGTAAGTAATAAAATAACTTTTTTCCCCATCTCTACTGACTCTTTGCTTTTAATACAACTGCAAACTTAGAAAAAAAAAAAGTATAAAAAATGTAATAGCACCTGACCAGGTGGTGACGCAGTGGATAGAGCATCAACCAGGGACACCGAGGACCCAGGTTTGAAACCCCAAGGATGCCTGTTTGAGTGTGGGATCATAGACATGACACCATGGTTGTTGGCTTGAAGCCCAACGTCACTGGCTTGAGCAAGGGGTCACTGGCTCAGCTGGAGCCCCCCAGTCAAGGCACATATGAGAAACAATCAGTGAATAACTAAGGTGCCACAACTATGAGTTGATACTTCTCATTTCTCTCCCTTCCTGTCTGTCCCTTTCGCTAAAAGAAAAAAGAAAAGGTTTTAGGACAAACTGAAAATTATTTGAAGGAATGGTTGCTATATGTATATTTTTAAAATCACATTTGATTCAGTGTTGCCCTATGGCTCCCAAAATGAATTTAAAATTTTTCCATTGAGAACAGATAGATGCTGCAAATGTTCTTGATATTTCAACAGAACACATACAGCATAGCACTGGGGATTAGAGACTTCTAAATTCATTACTAGTTTTTAATACTTTATTCTCAGTTTTTTCATCAGTAAAAGTCCAGATCTGATACATATATATATGTTTTTTTTTTTTTTTTTACAGGGACAGAGAGTCAGAGAGGGATAGATAGGGACAGACAGAAACAAAGAGAGGTGAGAAGCATCAATCATTAGTTTTTCATTGCCGTTGGGACACCTTAGTTCAGGGGTCCTCAAACTACGGCCCACGGGGCCACATGCGGCCCCCTGAGGCCATTTATCAGGACCCCGCGTCACTACCGGAAGGGGCACCTCTTTCATTGCTAGTCAGTGAGAAGAGCACAGGATCCTGGAGTACTGTATGTGGTGGCGCCGCAAAGCACAGCGTCGTTCACGTAAAGCGCTACTTCTGGTGACGCCGGACACACACATGACGGCTCTGGAAGTGCGTCATTTAACATGTGTGCATATGTACAGTGTGCATAGGGATTTGTTCATAGTTTTTTTTTATAGTCTGGCCCTCCAACAATCTGAGGGACAGTGAACTGGCCCCCTGTGTAAAAAGTTTGAAGACCCCTGCCTTAGTTGTTCATTGATTGCTTTCTCACATGTGCCTTGACCGCGGGCCTTCAGCAGACCGAGCCACCCCTTGCTGGAGCCAGCGACCTTGGGTCCAAGCTGATGAGTTTTTGCTCAAGCCAGATGGGCCCACGCTCAAGCTGGTGAGCTCGGGGTCTCAAACCTGGGTCTTCCGCATCCCAGTCCGACGCTCTATCCACTGAGCCACCACCTGGTCAGGCATACACAGTGTTTTGAGTATTGGAATCATGACAAGTAAAAACTGTCCATCCAACTTCTGTTGTGGTCTAGATTTTTTTTTTTTTTTTTTTTTTTACAGAGACAGAAAGTCAGAGAGAGGGACAGATAGGATCAGACAGACAAGAACGGAGAGAGACGAGAAGCATCCATCATCAGTTTTATGTTGCGACACCTTAGTTGTTCATTGATTGCTTTCTTACATGTGCCTTGACTGCGGGCCTTCAGCAGACCCAGCCACCCCTTGCTCAAGCCAGTGACCTTGGGTCCAAGCTGGCGAGCTCTGCTCAAACCATATGGGCCTGCGCTCAAACTGGCAACCTTGGGGTCTCAAACCTGGGTCCTTCTGCATCCTAGTCTGACACTATCCACTGCGCCACCACCTGGTCAGGCTGTTATGGTCTAGATTTAGAGTGCTCTGTCGTTGTTACTTGGTAGCACACTGGTTATCCCGGTTGAAGGGAGGAGGGGATGTGGTGTTCATTTTCGCCCACCACAAGCTGTTTCAGTCAACTGGTATGAGGATTTTTTTTTAAGATTTTATTTATTCATTTTAGAGAGAGAGAGAGAAGTGAGAGGGGGAGGGGTGGAGAAGCAAATGGATGCTTCTTTGTGCCCTGACCAGAAATCAAACCCGGGACATCCACACACTGGGCTGATGCTCTATGAGGATTTTTTTAAATTGAATATTTGAGAAAGAATGCCATATGTGGTGGCTAATACAATAGTCACAAAGTATTTTGAAAACATAAAAGCAAGTTTGAAAGTTTAATCACCTCCAAATAGCAATAATGACCATTGAAATATGGTGGAAAGGTGTGAAATTGTTGTCATCTTAAAGGATACAAAAGAGGAAATTCACTGCTATACATATTTCATGTTGGAAAATTTTTAGCAGGAAAAAATATTAAATTCCAGGTATCCTCTTATGTTTGACTCTTGAAAATTAAAAGGCAAAATTAAAAGTTTTTGTAAAGGGCATAATAACCAAATTACAATAAGTGATTTTGTGAAGCAATTTGAGTGGCCACTTCTTGTTATGACTGGCTGGTACCCCTTGAACCATCTTCAGGCATCATGTACCCTGTGGAAATTTTCCCTGTCTCTATTATTGACTGCCGGCTTTGGTGGGCAGCTTTAGTGGTGAGCTCAGATTAACCTAAACAAATCTATATATCTATCTCCTTGTCACAGTGAGGGTTCCAGGTGAGCCCCTAGTCTAAGCCAGACCACTTACAGTGCATCTAAGAGCTATTATGAGAACAATCAGAAAAGATGCATTTTCATTCCGTTTTGATTTGAGTCTGAAAATATACAATGTGAAGCTGCTACTGACATCTCTGTACCATGATGGAAACACCCATCTGAGAATGAAACCAGGGGGAAACGTCTCTGAGACATGGATAGAAACTGGGCCCTGGTGCTATTTTTGAGATATGGATTTAGTTATCTCGAAGGCTAGACCTATGCCAGTAGTCACACAAGCCAGCATATTTCTCTCTTTCCCCTCCTCCTCCTCCTCCTCCTCCTCCTCCTCCTCCTCCTCCTCCTCCTCCTCCTCCTCCTCCTGCTGACACTGCCTCCTCCACCTCCTTTATTTTTAAAGCCAGTTTTTCTTTTGTTGTCTTATTAACTCTTATTAACTGAAAGTGTCCCATCTGATATTGAAATGAAAGAATAATTCACTTATAATGGGTAATGAAATTTTACCTATCTTTATATTTTTGCATTTACAAGTTACACATAATAATATTACAGTATTTATAGGTTTAATATTTTATTAAAGTTCTCCAGAGAAACAAAACAAATAGTGTGTGTACTAAAATCAAGGAACTATCAGCCAGGCCCTGTTCTCTACTCAGCAGGCTCTAAGGGAAAATTCACTTTCTAGCTAATTTTTGTTGTTTGGGAGAATTCAGTTCCTTCCAGTTGTAGGACGAAGTCCCCATTTTCTTTTTGGCTATCATCTGAAGGCTGTTCTCAGATTCTAGGGGTCACCACATATCTTGGTTCATGTCCCTCTTTCTCCATTTTCAAAGCCAGTAACAGTATAAGTCCCTCTCCTGCTTTGAATTTCTCTTCCTTTTTTTTTTTTTTTTTACAGGGACAGAGAGAGAGTCAGAGAGAGGGATAGATAGGGAGGGACAGACAGACAGGAACAGAGAGAGGTGAGAAGCAACAATCATTAGTTTTTCATTGCCGTTGCAACACCTCAGTTGTTCATTGATTGCTTTCTCACATGTGCCTTGACCACAGGCCTTCAGCAGATTGAGCCACCCCTTGCTGGAGCCAGTGATCTTGGGTCCAAGCTGGCAAGCTTTTGCGCAAGCCAGATGGCCTGCACTCAAAGTGGCAAGCTCGGGGTCTTGAATCTGGGTCTTCTGCATCCCAGTCTGATGCTCTATCCACTGTACCACTGCCTGGTCAGGCAAGATTCTCTACTTTTAAGAGCTCATATGAGTAGATTGAGCTTTGATGATCTAAGGTGACCTCCTATGTCGACGCCCTTGCCCTTAATCATTTCTGCAAAGTTTCTTATACCATGTAAGGTCACATAATCATGGGTTCTGAAGACTAGGACAAGAACATCTTTGAGAGGGGCAGTATTCTGCCTACCACAACCATTCCGTTTTAACATTTTTCTTATTTTATGGAAATTCATAAATGAACAAAAACAAGACAGGAATTTTGGAGAGACAGCATCTTGGTTTCCCCTATTTAGACACAAATGTTTAAAAGAACCGGTCTGAAACATTGATTTTGATGTTTTTAACTTGGATGTCAGAGGCCAGATTTTCTAAACTCACAAAAGAAATAGGTCTATATGGAGAAGAAAATTAGAACACTCAGATCTGACATCCTTTTACTGCCCCATTTACCAATCTGTTGGACAATGTATTATCAGAAATATAGAGGGGAGAAGACTTGTTCTAGGCACAGTTTTGATATACTTTCAGCCACATGCTGCCTAAAGGTAAAGAAACATTCTGAGAAATGCATCATTAGGTGATTTTGTCATGTAAACATCATAGAGTATGTTTATACAAATCTAGATGGTATAGTCTACTGCACACCTAGACTATATGGTATATAGCCTATTCTCTTAGGTTACAAACCTATATAGCATGTCACTGTACAAAACAACAAGAGATTAAATCAAACACAAGAGAAAATTATGCAATCAAGAGCTTTTGGAAACACAAGATGTATGAGGTTTTTTTTCTGGTATAAAACGGAATACTATTTTATGCAAACCTTGTTTATTTTGTAAATGAAAAGAATGCACTCTGGTACACTCTCCTTCTGCAACTCCAGTCCTCTCAGCTCTTCCCTGCCAGAGTCCCAGAAAATAAATACTTCTGGAACCAGTAATGCGGATGTCCCTTTGGCTGATCCCGGAATGTACCAATTGAACATTACATTAAGAAGGGGTCAAAGTTTAGCTGCACAAGATCGAGGAGGTGTAGTAGGAACAGCACAAGCTTGGAACCCTAACTCTGCCTCTCGCTACCTGTGTGTCCATAACCAGCTTGCTTGACGACGCTGATTTTATGTATCATCTTTGAGTACTTGGGAGGGACAAGTGATCCATATGAGAAGTTTAAAATTGGAGGAAAAGAAGTTTTTAGAAGTAAAATAATATACAAGAACCTCAATCCTGTGTGGGAGGAGAAATCTTGCATTCTCCTCGAGCATCTTAGAGAGCCATTGTATGTGAAGGTATTTGACTATGATTTTGGACTACAGGATGACTTAATGGGCTCAGCCTTTCTGGATCTTACACAGCTGGAGTTACACAGGCCCACAGATGTGACTCTAACCCTGAAAGATCCTCACTATCCTGACCATGACCTTGGAATCATTTTGCTCTCAGTCATTCTTACACCTAAGGAGGGAGAACATAGAGATGTGGTTAGAACTGTTTTAAAAAGAGTTCATCTTTAGGAGACTGAAGATGGCGATGGAGTAGGCGGACGTACCAACTTCCAACTCCCAGAACCAAAGTGGATTATAACTCAATTTTAAGAACCATCATCTGGATAAACCAACTTTGAACTAAACTAAGTGGACTCTTCAACCAAGGAACACAGAAGAAGCCACATTGAGACTGATAGGAATGGCGAAAACGCAAAGAGGGCTGCCCAGCTCCCCGGAGCAAACGGCAGCCCGGAGAGACCCGCGTGGCAGGAGGAGAGTTTGGCGGAGAGGGAGGGACCTGGGTCCCAGGAACCAAGCCCCAGCCTGCAGTCTCAGAGCCAGGAAGAGGCATTTGGACAGTATTGAGCTGTGAAACAAGTGAGGACACTGTTTGTTAGAAAGAGAGTTTTCTCAGACCCAAGATTCTTTTTAAAGGGACAGTGCAAAAAATCTCTCTCACAACCAAGCACCCGGGGCTCCCGGGAACGGGGACAGAGGAGAGGAGCAGAGCAGCGGGAACAGAGTGTGGACTGAAGGCACAGGGACAAACACTCTGAGGGACAGCCACCCTAACCCCTGGGCTACTTCCCTAATGGAAAACAAATATTTCCCCTGGAACTAGCAATACCAGCAAAGGGAGACAGGAACCAAGCCAAACAAACTCTTCCGAGGCACTTAGAACAGAGCTGCTTAGAAGGAGGGAGCTCCCAGGCCTACAGTGTGGAGACTTAGGGCCCTTCCTACTCTGCTGAGAAATGCTGAAGTGTATGGTGGCGACAGGATGCTGAAACGCTGTCCTGTCGGCGTGGGCGAAGGCCCAACCGGTGTGAACTCGGTCTAGCCCAGCAGGGGCTGAGGGGACGCGCGAAAGCGGTCCGGCAGCTGCGGGCCCGCCTGTAATCCCACCTGTGGAGAAAAAGCGGGAGGCCAGGAACGGGCAGAGATCTGCTTGCTCTGCAATCCTGCACAAGCCGGCCCTGACCGCGGGGACGGGGCTAGAACCAGATATGGGCGGGGGCTCACGGCTGAGCTCACATTACCAGCCCCACCTGGCCGGAGAAACCGCGGTTTGCGATCCTGCGTGCGCGAGTTGGCTCTGAACGTGGGGGCAGAGTAGAGTCCGGGGTGAGCGGAAGCTCGCAGCTGAACGCAAGACAGCAAACACACCCTGCCCAATAAACTGCGGTTTTCGACCCTGCGCAGGAGGGCACTGGCCTCGAGGGCGGGGCTAAAGCTCCTGATGGGCAAAGGCTCACAGCTGAGAGCACGTCAAAAGCCCTGCCCAACCCACAAACTTGTGTTGAGCAGGCTCTGACTGCGGGTGCTGGGCGGAAGTCCGGAAACAGGCTGGGTCCGCAGCTGAGCAAAGGTACTCACCTCTACCCTTGGTGCTGAGGCTTGAGGCTTGAGTGACAGCCCCTCTCACTGAAGAGAGGCAGAAATCACAGCAACAGCCTCAATGAGCCGGCGCTGGCAATGCCCATACCCAACCGTCCTAGGCAGCGGCAGAGGGGGTGGTGGGCCTGCAGATAGACCACACCTAGAGAACACAAAGGCAACACCTACTGGACTCCAGTGGCCACAACTTGCTTATACACAGGCAAAATGGGCAGACAGAGGAATGCAAACCAAATGAATCAAGAGAAATCCCCAGAGAAGGACCTGAATGAAACAGATATAACCAAATTACCAGAAGCAGAATTTTGAATAATAATAGTTAGGATGTTCAAAGAAATTAGAGCAACAATGAATAATCATTATGAACACCTAAATAAAGAGATAACAAGTATAAAAAATGAAATTGAAATAATAAAAAAGAATCAGACAGAAATGACAAATACAGTATCAGAACTGAAGACCACAATGGAAGGAATTAAAAGCAGGATGGATGACGCTGAGGATCGAATCAGCAAGTAAGACGACACAATAAACAAAGGCACAGAAGCAGAGAAGAAAAAGGAAAAGAGACTCAAAAAATGTGAGGAAACTCTAAGGGAGCTCTGTGACAACATGAAGAGAAACAACATTCGCATCATAGGGGTGCCTGAAGAAGAGGAGAGAGGACAGGAAATGGAAACTTTGTTCAATCAAATCATAGCAGAAAACTTTCATAAATTAAGGCTGGGAAACACTCCACACATTCAAGAAGCACACAGAACTCCATTAAAGAGAAACCCAAAAAGATCTACACCAAGACACATCATAGTTAAAATACCAAAGCTAATGGATAAAGAAAAAATCTTAAAAGCTGCTAGAGAAAAAAAGTCTATCGCCTACAAAGGAGCCCCCATAAGGATGACATCGGACTTCTCAACAGAAACACTTGAGGCCAGAAGGGAGTGGCAAGATATAATCAAAGTAATGCAGAACAAGAACCTACAACCAAGACTACTCTATCCAGCAAGGCTAATGTTTAAAATTGAAGGAGAAATAAAGAGCTTTCCAGACAAAGAAAGCCTCAAGGAATTCATTAAAACCAAACCAATTCTGCAAGAGATTCTAAGGGGCCTGTTGTGAACAGTTCAAAGGGAGGAAAGAATATAGCAAAAGAAGAATACAGCTTTAAAGAATAAAATGGCAATAAACAACTACATATCAATAATAACCTTAAATGTAAATGGATTAAATGATCCAATCAAAAGACATAGGGTAGCTGCGTGGATAAAGAAACAGGACCCATACATATGCTGTCTACAAGAGACACACCTTAAAACAAAACATGCACATAGACTGAAGGTAAACGGATGGAAAAAAATATTTCATGCAAATGGAAATGAAAAAAAAAGCCGGGGTAGCAGTACTTATATCTGACAAAATGGACTTTAAAACAAAGGCTGTAATAAGAGATAAAGAAGGACACTACATAATGAAAAAGGGAACAATTCAACAGGAAGATATAACTATTATAAATATCTACGCACCAAATATAGGAGCCCTGACATACATAAAGCAGACTTTGATGGATATAAGCGGCGAGATTAACAGCAATACTATCATAGTAGGGGATTTCATAGAGTCTAACGAAACAATACAGAGGATCAATGAAACCAGAAGCTGGTTCTTTGAAAAGGTAAACAAGATTGATGAACCTTTAACTAGACTCAACAAGAAAAAAAGAAAGAGGACTCAAATAAATAAAATTAGAAAGGACAGTGGAGAGATAACAACTGACACAGCAGAAATACAAAGCATTGTAAGAAAATACTATGAAGAACTCTATGTCAAAAAATTAGACAACCTAGGTAAAATGGACAAATTTCTTGAATCATATAATCTTCCAAAAATCAGTCTGGAAGAATCAGATCACCTAAACAGACCAATTACAACAAATGAGATCGAAACAGTTATCAAAAAACTCCCCAAAGGGCTTCTACGTGATGGCGACGGAGTAGGCGGATGTACCAACTTCCAACTCCCAGAACCAAAGTGGATTACAACTCAATTTTAAGAACCATTACCTGGATAAACCAACTTTGAACAAAACTAAGTGGACTCTTTAACCAAGGAACACAGAAGAAGCCACATTGAGACTGGTAGGAATAGCGAAAACGCGAAGAGGGCTGCCTAGCTCCCTGGAGCAAACGGCAGCCCGGAGAGACCCGCGGGGTGGGAGGAAAGATTGGCGGAGAGGGAGGGACCTGGGTCCCAGGAACCAAGCCCCAGCCTGCAGTCCTAGAGCCTAGAAGAGGCGTTTGGACAGTATTGAGCTGTGAAACAAGTGAGGGAGCTCCCAGGCCTACAGTGTGGAGTATTAGGTCCCTTTCTACTCTGCTGAGGGCTGCTTAAGGTTTTGGGGCGGCAGGACGCTGAAAGGTGGTTCTGTCGGCGTGGGCAGAGGCCAAGCCGGTGGGAGATCGGTCTAGCCCAGAGGGTCAGAGGAGACGCGCGAAAGCGGTCCGGAAGCTGCGGGCCCGCCTTTAATCCCACTAACAGGGACAAAGCGGGAGGCCAGGAATGGGCAGGCCCTGCGCAAGCCGGCCCTGACCCCGGGGACCGGGCTGGGACCAGGGACGGGCAGGGGCTCGTGGCTGAGCTGACGCTACCAGTCCCCCCCCAGCCCCCCCCGGGCCGGAGAAACCGCGGTTGGCCAGTATACGTGCGCGAGCAGGCTCCGAGCGCGGGAACGGGGTGGACCCCGAGACAAGTGGAGGCTCGCAGCTGAGCCCACGCTACTATCCCGGCCCAGCCGGAGAAACTGCAGATAGCATTCACACGTGCACGAGCGGGCTCCGAACGCGGGGGGCGGGGTAGAGTCCGGGACGAGCGGAAGTACGAAGCTGAGCGGAAGCCAGCAAACACGCCCGCCCCAATAAACCTTGGTTTCCGACCATGCGCAGAAGGGCACTGGCCTCGAGGGCGGGGCTAAAGTTCCGGACGGGCAAAAGCTTACAGCTGAGAGCACGTCAAAAGCCCCGCCTAACCCGCGGAACTGTAGCGAGCAGGCTCCGACTGCCGGTTCTGGGCGGAAGTCCGGAAATAGGCTGGGTCCGCAGCTGAGCAAAGGTGCTCACCTCTACCCTTGGTGCTAATCTTGTGGCTTCAGTGACAGCCCCTCCCACGGAGGAGAGGCAGAAATCACAGCAAAAGCCACAGTGGGCCGGCGCTGGCAACGCTCATACCCAACCACCCTAGGCACCGGCAGAGGGGCTGGGGGACCTGCAGATAGACCACACCTAGAGAACACAAAGGCAACACCTACTGGACTCCAGTGGCCACAACTTGCTTATACACAGAAAAAATGGGCAGGCAGAGGAATACAAACCAAATGAATCAAGAGAAATCCCCAGAGAAGGACCTGAATGAAACAGATATAACCAAATTACCAGAAGCAGAATTTAGAATAATGATAGTTAGGATGTTCAAAGAAATTAGAGCAACAATGGATAGTCATTATGAACACCTAAATAAAGAGATAACAAGTATAAAAAATGAAATTGAAATAATAAAAAAGAATCAGACAGAAATGACAAATACAGTATCAGAACTGAAGACCACAATGGAAGGAATTAAAAGCAGGATGGATGACGCTGAGGATCGAATAAGCGAGTTAGAGGACACAATAAACAAAGGCACAGAAGCAGAGAAGAAAAAGGAAAAGAGACTCAAAAAATGTGAGGAAACTCTAAGGGAGCTCTGTGACAACATGAAGAGAAACAACATTCGCATCATAGGGGTGCCTGAAGAAGAGGAGAGAGGACAGGAAATGGAAACTTTGTTCAATCAAATCATAGCAGAAAACTTTCATAAATTAAGGCTGGGAAACACTCCACACATTCAAGAAGCACACAGAACTCCATTAAAGAGAAACCCAAAAAGATCTACACCAAGACACATCATAGTTAAAATACCAAAGCTAATGGATAAAGAAAAAATTTTAAAAGCTGCTAGAGAAAAAAAGTCTATCGCCTACAAAGGAGCCCCCATAAGGATGACATCGGACTTCTCAACAGAAACACTTGAGGCCAGAAGGGAATGGCAAGATATAATCAAAGTAATGCAGAACAAGAACCTACAACCAAGACTACTTTATCCAGCAAGGCTAACATTTAAAATTGAAGGAGAAATAAAGAGCTTTCCAGACAAAGAAAGCCTCAAGGAATTCATAAAAATCAAACCAATTCTGCAAGAGATACTAAGGGGCCTCTTGTGAACAGTTTAAAGGGAGGAATGAATAGAGCAAAAGAAGAATACAGCTTTAAAGAATAAAATGGCAATAAACAACTACATATCAATAATAACCTTAAATGTAAATGGATTAAATGATCCAATCAAAAGACATAGGGTAGCTGCATGGATAAAGAAACAGGACCCATACATATGCTGTCTACAAGAGACACACCTTAAAACAAAAGATGCTCATAGACTGAAGGTAAAAGGATGGAAAAAAATATTTCATGCAAATGGAAATAAAAAAAAAGCAGGGGTAGCAGTACTTATATCTGACAAAATGGACTTTAAAACAAAGGCTGTAGTAAGAGATAAAGGAGGGCACTACATAATGATAAAGGGAACAATTCAACAGGAAGATATAACTATTGTAAATACCTATGCACCAAATATAGGAGCCCCGACATACATAAAACAGACTTTGATGGATATAAGCGGCGAGATTAACAGCAATACTATCATAGTAGGGGATTTCAATACCCCTCTAACAACACTGGATAGATCCTCAAGAAAGAAAATTAATAAAGAAACAGCAGACTTAAAGGAGACACTAGATCAACTTGATTTAATAGATATCTTCAGAACTTTTCACCCTAAAGCAGTAGAATATACATTCTTCTCAAGCGCTCATGGTACGTTTTCTAGGATAGACCACATGTTAGGACACAAAAATAGTCTCAATAAATTTAAGAAGATTGAAATCATATCAAGCATTTTCTCTGATCACAATGCCATGAAACTAGAAATTAACCACAAAAGAAAAACTGAAAAATACTCAAACACTTGGAAACTAAATAGCATGTTATTAAATAATGAATGGATTAACAATGAGATTAAAGAAGAAATAAAAACGTTTCTAGAAACAAATGATAATGAGCATACATCAACTCAAAATTTATGGGACACAGCAAAAGCAGTTCTGAGAGGGAAGTTTATTGCACTACAGGCATATCATAAGAAGCTAGGAAAAGCTCAAATAAGCAACCTGACCCTGCATCTAAAAGAACTAGAAAAACAACAACAAATAAAACCCAAGACAAGTAGAAGGAAGGAAATAATAAAGGTCAGAGCAGAAATAAATGACATAAAGGCTAAGGAAACAGTACAGAGGATCAATGAAACAAGAAGCTGGTTCTTTGAAAAGGTAAACAAGATTGCTGAACCTTTAACTAGACTCACCAAGAAAAAAAGAGAGAGGACACAAATAAATAAAATGAGAAAGGACAGTGGAGAAATAACAGCTGACACAACAGAAATACAAAGCATTGAAAGAAAATACTATGAAGAACTATATGCCAAAAGATTAAACAATCTTGGTGAAATGGACAAATTTCTTGAATCATATAACCTTCCAAAAATCAATCTGGAAGAATCAGAACACCTAAACAGACCAATTACAACAAATGAGATCGAAACAGTTATCAAAAAACTCCCAAAAAAGAAAAGTCCTGGGCCTGATGGCTTCACAAGTGAATTCTATCAAAAATTCAAAGAAGAACTAACTCCTATTCTCCTCAAGCTATTTCAAAAAATTCAAGAGGAAGGAAGACTTCCAAACTCCTTTTATGAGGCGAGCATAATTCTGATCCCAAAACCGGGCAAAGACAACACAAAGAAAGAAAATTATAGGCCTATATCCCTGATGAATTTAGACGCTAAAATTCTCAACAAAATATTAGCAAACCGGATCCAGCAATATATGAAAAAAATCATACACCACGATCAAGTGGGATTTATTCTGAAGAGGCAAGGCTGGTTCAATATTCGCAAATCAATCAATGTGATTCATCACATAAACAAAAGGAAGGACAAAAATCACATGATAATTTCAATAGATGCAGAAAAGGCATTTGATAAAATCCAGCACCCATTCATGCTCAAAATTCTCAGTAAAGTGGGAATACAGGGAACATTCCTTAACATGATAAAGGCCATCTACGACAAACCCACAGCAAACATCATACTAAATGGGCAAAAATTAAAAGCAATCCCCTTAAGATCAGGAACCAGGCATGGGTGCCCCCTTTCACCACTTTTATTTAATATAGTTCTGGAAGTCCTAGCTACAGCAATCAGACAAGAAGAAGAAATAAAAGGCATACAAATTGGAAAAGAAGAAGTAAAACTGTCATTATTTGCAGATGATATGATATTGTATATAGAAAACCCTAAAGTCTCAGTCAAAAAACTACTAGACCTTATAAATGAATTCAGCAAGGTGGCAGGATATAAAATTAATACTCAGAAATCAGAGGAATTTCTGTATACAAACAATGAACTTTCAGCAAAAGAAATTAAGGAAACAATCCCCTTCACTATTGCAGCCAAAAAAGTAAAGTCCCTAGGAGTAAATTTAACCAAGGAAGTTAAGGAATTGTACTCAGAAAATTATAAAACATTGACAAAAGAAATCGAGGAAGTTACAAACAAGTGGAAGCATATACCGTGCTCATGGCTAGGAAGAATAAACATCATTAAAATGTCTATATTACCCAAAGCAATTTATAAATTCAATGCAATACCAATTAAAATACCAATGACATACTTCAAAGATATAGAACACATATTCCAAAAATTTATATGGAACCAAAAAAGAACACGAATAGCCTCAACAATCTTAAAAAGAAAAAATAAAGCAGGAGGTATCACTCTCCCAGATATCAAGGTTTACTACAAGGCCATTATACTCAAGACAGCCTGGTACTGGCATAAGAACAGGCACATAGATCAATGGAACAGAACAGAGAACCCAGAAATAAACCCACAGCTTAATGGACAACTGATATTTGACAAAGGAGGAAAGAACATACAATGGAGTAAAGACAGCCTCTTTAACAAATGGTTTGGGAAAATTGGACATCTACCTGCAAAAAAATGAAACTAGACCATCAACAAAAACAAACTCAAAATGGATAAAAGACTTAAACGTAAGCCGTGAAACCGTAAGTAACTTAGAAGAAAACATAGGCAACAAGCTCTCCGACATCTGTAGCAGCGGTATATTTGCCGAGTTATCTCCACGGGCAAATGAAATAAAAGGCAAGATAAACAAATGGAACTATATCAAACTAAAAAGTTTTTGCACAGCTAAAGACAATAAGAACAGAATAAAAAGACAAACCACACAATGGGAGAACATATTTGACAGCACATCTGATAAGGGGTTAATAACCAAAATTTATAAAGAACTTAAAAAACTCAACGCCAGGAAGACAAACAATCCAATCAAAAAATGGGCAAAAGAAATGAATAGAAATTTCTCCAAAGAGGACATACAGATGGCCAATAGGCATATGAAAAAATGCTCAACATCACTAATCATTAGAGAAATGCAAATTAAAACCACAATGAGATATCACCTCACACCAGTCAGAATGGTGCTCATCAGCAAAACAACAGAGAACAAGTGCTGGCGAGGATGTGGAGAAAAGGGAACCCTTCTGCACTGCTGGTGGGAATGCAGACTGGTGCAGCCACTGTGGAAAACAGTTTGGAGATTCCTGAGAAAATTAAAAATCGAACTGCCTTTTGACCCAGCTATCCCCTTACAGGAATATACCCTAAGAACACCATAGCACTGTTCGAAAAGAAGAAATGCACCCCCATGTTTGTCGCAGCATTGTTCACAATAGTAAAGATCTGGAAACAGCCCAAGTGTCCTTCAGAAGATGAGTGGATTAAAAAGCTTTGGTACATATATACTATGGAATACTACTCAGCCATAAGAAATGATGACAGCGGGTCATTAACAACAAAATGGATGGACCTTGATAACATTATATGGAGTGAAATAAGTAAATCATAAAAACATTGAGAACAGCATGATTTCATACATAGGTGGGACATAAAAGTGAGACTAGGAGACATGGACAAGAGTGTGGTGGTTACGAGGTGGGGGGGGAGGGAAGGGTGGGATAGGGAGGAGAGGAGGGACACAGGGAAAACCAGATAGAAGGTGACAGAGGACAATTTGACTTTGGGTGACGGGTATGCAACACAATTGAATGATGTGATAATCTGGAGATGTTTTCATTGTACATATGTACCCTGATTTATTGGTGTCACCCCATTAAAATTAATAAAAAAGAAGAATGCACTGTGAAATAATGATTAAAAATTATATTATAGTAGATAAATAACTAAGTAGCATAGTCATTTATTAATATTAGCTGGTGTTATGTACTGTACATAATTGTATGTACTACACTTTTGTACAACTGGCATGCAGTAGGCTTGTTTACACCAGCATCACCACAGACATGTAATGCATTGTGCAGTGTTACAGCATCACTAATTTCTCAGCTCCATTATAATCTCATGGGAACACTGTTGTAGTGGTCCATCATTATGTGGTACATCACTGTTTATGAACTATAATTATTTTAACTAGTTTGAGCACATACATAATTCTGTGAACTATACTTTTTATTATTTGTAACATGCTACCTCTAGAATACATCATCCTTTTTTTCAAATACAGAATGGGGTTACTAGTATGAACTTTAGAGCTGTATGGCCTGAATTTGAATCCTGATTTTTCTTCACATGTAACTTTAGGCAGATTAGTCCATCTCTTCTCTGTTTTTCTCATTTCTAAAATAGGGATAATAATGGCACCTACTTCCTGGGATTATTTTGAACAATAACAGATAGAATACTTATAATGTGCTTAGCACAATGTCTGACGTATACTAAGCACTACCTAACTAGTGACTGTTAATACTACAATTATATTGTTTTCCTTCTCTTTTAAAAATAAATTATTTATTTATATTTTTTACAGAGAGGAGAGAGAGAGAAATAGGGGAGAGAAGCAGGAAGCATCAACTCATAAGTAGCTGCTTCCTGTATGTGCTTTGACCGGGCAAGCCCAGAGTTTTGAACCAGTGACCTCAGCATTCAAGGTCAATGCTTTATCTACTGCACCACCACAGGCCAGGCAATTGCATTGTTGCTTTAACAAATGGACAGTAGGGCTCGTTATTGAAAGCACATGTTGAGAAGGGACTGGAAAGTGCTCAGATAACTCATCAGCCTCCAATACCAGGGTCCATTTCCTGTCTCTATCTTGATATCTAGCCTTGTTTCTTAGTCTCCACATAGGCTGTATAAGAAGTGATGTAGAGTGATTTTTTCCCCTCCCAGTTTTAGGTAAAATCTATAGGAGAGCAGTATGTAACATGTCTCTCCACACCTCAAATCAGTTATAATTAAATTTGAGTACATTTTTGCTTTGATATTGCAAATGACACTTCAAAATCCATTTTTATTCTGATTTTTTAAATTTTTTCAAACTGGTAATGGTTATAAAGTTGCTAGAAATTGTGATAATGTGTGTTTCTGATTGTTTTCAAAAAGACTGATGGATAATCCTAAATTAAATCTTCAAGTATTTCTAGTCTAGTGCCCAGAGTTTCATTAATATAGTGTCAGAAACAGGAATCTACAGTTAACTCATTGGAGGTTTGGGACACTATTTAACCAAAATGCCCCTAATATCAGAGAAAACAACTCACTGATGAGACATATTTCACTGATGTTCTCAGTAAGAACATTCAACAAATGATATTGTCAGCCAGTCTGTGTCTAGATAAACATACCCTCCTCAGTTTCCAGGAGAGATTGATTGCGTTAAGAACCTCTTTTTTTAAAAAAATTTCTCCCTTCTTTTAATCATTCTTCCAGATAATTGATTTTAGGAGATAATATTTGATAAATATGTAAAAAGGGGAAAATCAAATAACCTATTCAACTATAATATACACAAAGTGTACTAAGTTGATTTACACAAAATAATTATAGCAAATTTATACAAATTCTCTCACAAAATGTCTAAGATGATGATTTGTAAGTGCAAGATCATAGATAAATGTCATACTCTTTACTTAATTCTCACTTCTGTTTCCTCAAATTCAAATTTTATCAATACCCATAGATATTTTTTTGAAGATTTTATTTATTGATTTTACAGAGGGTTGGGTGTAGGAATGTGAAGTATCAACTCATAGTTGCTTCACATTGTTCATTGCTTGCTTGTCATATGTGCCTTACCCGGCAAGCCCAGGGTTTCAAACTGGTGACTTCAATGTACCAGGTCAATTTTCTTTCCACTGAGCAACCACAGGCCAGGCACCCAGTAGATATTTTTGTTTAGTTTTTTTACTCAGCATTAACTCTATCTTTTACAGATGTCTCCTGTCATTCAGCAGGATAGCCCAGACTTGTTAACTGAGCAGGGGCAGGGTTCTATGTGAGAGTAAACACCTCTGGAGACCTTCACCCAAAATGGACACAGCATCACTTTCAATGCATTCTACTGACCAAAGCAAGTCATAAGGGTAGCCCAGATTTATGGAGTGGGGAAACAGATCCCATCTTTTTATGAAAGAAATGAAAGTCACATTGCAAAGGGTATGGATACAGGGAATGGATAAAAAATTGGGGAACTTTTTGAAATTAATATATCACAATCAAAGATTCAAGAGTGTTCTCTGAGCCATACGTATTTTTTTTCTGGAACCTATCAGGTACTGTCTCTGGCCATGATAAATCTTATTATTATTATTATTATTATTTTACAGGGACAGAGAGTCAGAGAGAGAGATAGATAGGGACAGACAGGAACGGAGAGAGAAGAGAAATATCAATCATCAGCTTTTTGTTGCTGTTGCAACATCTTAGCTGTTCATTGATTGCTTTCTCATATGTGCCTTGACTGTGGGCCTTCAGCAGACTGAGTAACCCCTTGGTGGAGCCAGCGACCTTGGGTCCAAGCTAGTGAGCTTTTGCTCAAGCCAGATGAGCCCGTGCTCAAGCTGGCGACCTCAGGGTCTCGAACCTGGGTCCTCCGCATCCCAGTCTGACACTCTATCCACTGCGCCACCATCTGGTCAGGCCATGATAAATCTTATTAAGATACACAGAGGCGGGATAGTAAATAAATCTTTCCAACAACACGGAGAGCTGTGGAGCTGGAACACCAAAGACGTCTCACTGGAGCCAAGCTGAGCAGTGTAGCCCAGCGCAGCCTCGCGGGAAGCAGGAGCAGAGCTGAAGGAACCACTGCGGAGCAGCCTAGCTGAAGAAGGGCCAGCCCTGGGGCAGCCTCAAGGCTATGCTGTGTTCATTAAACTGTTTCGCGGCCTGCTGTTTTCACAGCTGCTCTGTAGCATTGTGCAGCTGGTGTTTTCACAGGCAAGCTCTATTACCGTTGAGTTATTTGCACTAAATAAAGTTTTCTTCCTCACTGCACCCCAGATTGGAGATTCCTGTTGGCGTTTGAATTGGCCAACAACCATTGGTTGACAGTATGTATTTTAAATTTAGATTTTATTTATTAAAAATTACTTACTTGTAGGCCTTGGCCAGTTGGTTCAGTGGTAGAGCATCCACCTGGTGTGTGGATGTCCCAGGTTTGATTTGGGTCAGGGCACACAGGAGAAGCGACCATCTGCTTCTCCTCCCTTCTCCCTTCCCTCTCTCACTCTCTCTCTTCCTCTCCCGCAGCCATGGATTTATTGGTTCGAGGGCATAGGCCCTGGGTGCTGAGGATGGCTCCATGGAGCCTTTTCCTCAGGTGCTAATAAGAGCTTGGTTATGAGCATGGCCCCAGATGGGCAGAGCATCAGCTTCAGAGGCGGGTTGCCAAGTGGATCTATGTGGGGTATATGTGGGAGTCTGTCTTTCTATCTTCCCTCCTCTTACTTGGAAAAGAAGAAAAAAATATTTACTTGTATTAGGGGTCTTCAAAAATGACTCTAGTACCAGTCTTCTTATATTTATTTCATCAATGGAAAAAAAATAACATTGTGAAAAATGACTACTAACTACACATCCTCTATAAACTAATAAAAACATAAAAAGATATTTCTTAAATATTTAAGGTAACATAATATAGACTACTTGTGACTTCATCACCTCTACTTCTAAGTGATGTCCCAGTTACTTCTGACAGAACTCAGTTCTCCATTTTTATTTGTTTTTATTTTGGAAGACCTTCATCCAGTTTTTTCAGAGCTTTTCTCTTGTGACTCTGCTGGTCCTCTCCCACTTCCAGGTTCTTTGACAATTTCTTTCCTGGTGATTTTCAACCAGTTCCCTTCTAAGGTCTAGAGAAATAAATATACATTTGCTAATTTCTCTGCCTGCTAGACTCTTTGTTCACCAACATCATCAAAAATGCTACAATTAGTTCTGAGAGCATATTTATTCATAGGGAAAAAAGCCAGGGGGAGTGAATGGTGAATTTCATGTGAAATGTAGTGGGTAAAGAAAAAAACAACACAAATTTATTAAACATGAAATAGTGATTTTTATGAGCTAGTACGTTTTGGCACCTATAGTGAATTATTGAATATTTTTGTTGTTGAAGGTGAACTTCTTCCCTCAGGGCACAATTTTGTCTCTGCATCTGACTCTTGGTAAAGAGATGGATAATCTGGTGTTTATGACATGGGAGGTTGGCTGCCACTCCAAGGAAAGTCACATTGTGCCTTAGTAATATTTCCTTTGGTTGGAGAATCAAAATTGATGTTGAGGGAAATCTATAAGACAGTTTACCAAGAAGATAAATTATTACTGAAGTTAATAAAGGGAGTGAGTGATTCACAAAGGAGAGAGAGAAATGCTTTTAAGCCATTTGTGAAAAGTCATATTTCGTGTGCTTTCTTTATCCTAAAAATTTTTCTTAAACATTTTTTAAAGGTATAGGAAGAAAAACCCCAGCTAACCCATTTTGTATATTTCTGTAATTAAGCTCATATTTATTTCTTCTGAACATGCTTTATAATTTTGTCTCCTTTTGCTTTTATATTCCAGGGTCTATTTAGAGTGTGGAACGGTAGAAAGACAGAGAGATGATTTGTCCTGGAGGGGGTTCATTCAAAAGAGTTTGAGATTTAGACTTTTAATGTTATTTCAAAGTGAAATAGTGACACATACACAGGATTGAATATTTAAAATAAGCCACACTTTTGTAATCATGTTTTTTTTTTTTTTAATGTGAGCAAGTGAGAGAGAGAGAGAGATTGGGGCAGATAGAGACAGACAGATAGGAAGAGAGAGAGATGAGAAGCATCAACTCTTTGTTGTGGCCCCTTAGTTGTTCATTGATTGCTTTCTCATATATGCCTTGAGTGGGTGGCTGTAGCCAAGCCAGTAACCCCTTGTTCAAGTCAGCGATCTTGGGCTCAAGCCAATGATCCTGGGCTCAAGCCAGCAACCTTAGCTTTCAAACCACCCTTTTTGGCTCAAGCCAGTGAACCTTGGGGTTTCAAACCTGGGTCCTCAGCATCCCTGGCCTACATCCTATCCACTGCACCACCGCCTGGTCAGACAATCATGTGTTTTTTAATTTCTTTACTTTTTATACACAGAGAGTCTAGAAATTGAAACATCTCTTTATCTGTGAGAAGCACCGTTTTTGTCTGAATCAGAATTTCTGTTCCTTGTTTTCATTACCATCTGTAAAAATCTAATCCATCCTTTACAAACAGCTCAAACCATCCTCCAATAAAGCTATCTCTAGTCTTTTTAGCTCGAAATAATTTCTCTTTTCTATCATCCCATATTACTGGGATTACATATGTACATTTTGTTTTTATATTAAGCTGTAGACTTTATGTGAGCAGGGGCTTTGTCTTATTCTTATATTAATGCACTTAAAAATTTAAAAAATAGATTGTCTTTAAATGAAGATCTATGATTACTGTTTCATAAGAGACATCTTTTATTAATTTTATTCCCTATCTTCTTATCGCTCTCTGTTTCCTCAGTCTGTGTTTCTCTTCCTCCCTCACTTTTCTCTGTCTCATGGCTATCTGGAACTAAAATCAAGGCAAATGTTTTACATGATGTGAAGCCAAAAATTTCTGAGCTCAGAGTTGTTTTAAGAGTAGAACGTGGGATTTGTTAAGTGTAAATCAGTCTTTGCAGAACTTGTTTAGGTGTTCTATCTGGCTGTTCTCGTTGTTGTTTTATCTATTTTCAAAGATCGCAATTACCATAGCCTCTCTAATATTGATCTTAGTTCATTTGAAAGCACATGAGGTCTCTGCTTAACTAGAAAATTCCTCTGGACATACTCTGAGCTACTTGCAACGTGGTTAGTGACATCTTCACTGAAATGGCAGAAAAAACACAGAAGGTCACTAAGCAGCTGTCACTTATACTCTAGATTATATTTGGCAACATCACTACCGGATGTTTTTATTCTGGCTATCTTTTCAATTTTTATTTCTCTACCCTGACTCAGCTTTATGGGGTTCTATCTTTAGTCAACAACCATGCTTATAGGACATCTTTGCATCACAGAATGTATTGAACTGACTTAGGTTCCTTAAGTCAGTAATTTTAGCTCTGAGGCCAACTCTTGGCTGTACAGGGGATATTTCCTTGGGCTCTCCAAGAGCCAAGAAGGTCAGTATTGGGTGAATTTCTCACCTTCCAAAGGACAGCGATTTTCCATTTGACAAACAAATTAATTTTCCCTGCAAAACCTTGAAAACACACAAGAATTGGAGATATCAGACAATCCTTAATGTTCATAAAGTAGTATTATGTAAAGGGGCCCAAATTAAGGATTATTTAACAGTCTGTAAAAGGAGCGGTTACATTAACCTGGTCTCTTCCCCTGCCCATGCTAGCTCATAAGGTTACTGCCCCTCCTCGCTCCTACAGGACCCTGGAGATTCAGTCTCTGGAGAAAGTGAAACCAAGGTTTTAGAAAAACAGGCAGTGAGCTAGATTTATTGGACCAAAATTTGACGATCCTGAAATTGATATCTAAGGCGCACTAGATATGTGAGTAAAACTTTCAGCATGAGCTACCGAAAAAAACCAACAGAAAAAAAGAAAATCAAGGGAGGAAGCAGAGATAATGCAGAGAGCAGTGGAAATGTCAGAATATTGAAGTCATTAAACTTAGAAAGATAATAAAAGTATGCCATTCATTCTTCAAGAAGATACAATAAAAAGGAACAATTGAAATATGAAAGAACTCCAAAAGATTACAGCTATGATAGCTGAATAAAGTTCAAAACAAGAGACAGCAGATAGTTATGATAAAAATAAAAAAGTTAAGAAAAACAAAAATATAAAGAGGTAGATAATAGGAGGAAAAAGGTAAGAAAATAAGAGGTAAAGGTATCCTTAGCTCTGGAGGTTCAACATTTTACTAACAGAAACTCCAGAATAAGATAAGGGAATTATTAGTCAGATCAGTGTTTTTCAAGCTCTGGTCTTTGGACCAGTACCAGCCTGCTAGAAATTTTGTGCCAGTCCACGAAAGAGTTAAGAACCGTGATGTTGTATGAAGATAATCTATATAAACATATCAATTGAGTTAGATATTACTGGAAAATTTCTTAGAATTAAAAACTTGTGACTCCTGATTGAAAAAGCCCATTAAATCTCCAGCACAATTTTTTTTTTTTACAAGGACAGAGAGAGAGTCAGAGAGAGGGATAGACAGGGACAGACAGACAGGAACGGAGAGAGGTGAGAAGCATCAGTCATTAGTTTCTTGTTGCCATTGTGACACCATAGTTGTTCATTGATTGCTTTCTCACATGTGCCTTGACCGTGGGCCTTCAGCAGACCGAGCAACCCCTTGCTGGAGCCAGCGACCTTGGGTCCAAGCTGGCGAGCTTTTGCTCAAGTCAGATGGCCCGCGCTCAAGCTGGCGAGCTCGGGGTCTCAAACTTGGGTCTTCCACATCCCAGTCCAATGCTTTATCCACTGCGCCACCACCTGGTCAGGCTCCAGCACAAAAATTTATAAATTCTTTCTAAGGCTAATTGTCATGGCATATATCTCAACAGGAATTTGAAAGCCAAAATACATAGTTTATATATTGATTATTTTCAATTAGATTTTATAGTGGAATAAAACCGTTGTCAGACATGTAAACTCCCAAACTTTCAACTCTTATGCATCCTTCCACAAGAAGATACTGAAGAATATATCTTCAACAAAATAAAAGAGTAAAGTAAGCAAAAGAAAAAAGAAAAAAAAGAGGGAGAGAGAGAGAAGGACAGATAGGGACAGACAGAGAAGAAGGGAGAGAGATGAGAAGCATCAATTCTTCGTTGCAGCATCTAAGTTGTTCACTGATTGCTTTCTTGTATGTGCCTTGACAGAGGGCTACAGCAGACTGAGTGACCCCTTGAGTAACCCAGCAACCTTGGGCTCAACCCAGCAACCTTTGGGCTCAACCCAGCAACTATGGGGTCATGTCTATGATCTCATGCTCAAGTCAGCGACCCCACGCTCAAGCTGGTGAGCCCATGCTCAAGCTGGATGAGCCTGTACTCAAGCTTGTGACCTTGGGGTTTTGAACCTGGGTCCTCTGCGTCCCAGTCCGACACTATCCACTGTGTCATCACCTGTACTAAAAGATTATGAATTTAGAAAACAGCAGGTCCAAACCAAGAGAGGTGAAGGAAATTTTCAAAATGCCAACAGAAGGAATTTCTAAGATAATGGATGAATTGAAGACTGGTCAGTCCAGATGGGAGCAGGAGGTCAGGGTTTAGGAGGGGTGCTATCTCTGGCAAAACATAAGTAATTGAGAAGTTATCTGGCGGTATTAATTGAATTGAAAATTGTATTGTGAGGCATTTTAAAGAGCTGCTTGAGTGTGTTGGAAATAAAACAAATAACAACCATGAGGCTATCATCAATTCCTGAAAACACAAAATTGAAAGGCAGTAAATATAATCATAATACTTCAGGTGACTCAGCAGTGATGAGTAATTGTAACAATGACACTTCTGAATTTGGACTTAAATGAAAGAGAGAGTATTATAATCATATTGGCAAGAAAAGAAGAGACAGAAGCTGAGAAAAACTATTTACCATCTTCGAAAGTTATTAAACTTAAAAATATGAGTTGAGAGAGAGATACGTACATATTTAAAGTTTCGAAAGCAAATATTAAAGAAACTGTTAAAACTGGAAAGAGGACAAGAAACAGCAGGTAGGAAAACACAGAACTGCTTTGCTGTTGTTATAAACCTTTTAGCATTGCAGGAACATAAAAAAGATGTAAATATTTTACTTTGATTAAAAATTAGAATTAATTAAAACAATCTATTGGTAAAAATTTCTGTGTATTCTTGCTGGTTTCAAATCAGTTTCACCTAAAACAAATGGTGGTAGAAATTTAGTAGTGGTTTCTATAATAATATGTATAAGTACATTAGATAGTTAAAAATAAAAACTGGAAATCCTAAGAAAGTGAACTCATGATGGTTAAGACCCATGGCACACTTTTCATACCTTTTAGCAGGATGCATACACTATGATGATCAAAATTTTTATGTAAAAGATTGCATATTAGAACTAGATGAGATCCTATGAATCTTTTCAGATCTTGTCATTTGCTCTTTAGAAAATTAAAAGAAAATTACACTACATTAAAAAAATGTGTATTGCCTAGAATCAAATGTTGCATATTATATTTTGTTTTACAACCAGAAATTATTATACGAAGAACCAATAGTATTGTTGAGGGACTGAATTAAGGTTGCACAAGGCACTATTTTGTTAATTTAATTATTTAGTTTATTCAATCTTTTTTTTTTGTGACAGAGACAGAGAGACAGAGAGAGGGACAAATGGGGACAGACAGATAGGAAGAGAGGGAGATGAAAAGCATCAATTCTTTGTTGCGGCACTTTAGTTGTTCATTGAATGATTTCTCATATGTGCCTTGATCGGGGGGCTACAGCAGACTGAGTGACCCCTTACTCAAGCCAGCGACCTTGGGTTCAAGCTGTTGAGCTGTGGTCTAACCAGATGAGCCGGCGCTCAAGCCGGCGACCTTAGGGTTTTGAACCTGAGTCCTCTGGGTCCCAGTCCTATGCTTTATCCACTGCGCCACCACCTGGTCAGGCAGTTTATTCAATTTTATATAACATTAGAATTGACTTGTTTATATAAGAGTTGCCCCATAAATTAGGATCTTATTTTAGTGAACTGAGAATTAGCACTGCCTTGTATTTTATTTAAAATATTTTTATTTATTGATTTTAGAGAGAGTGGAAGGAAGGGGGAGGGAGAGAAACATTGCTTTGTTGCTCCATCCATGCATTCATTGGCTGACATTTGTATGTGCCCTGACCAGGGATGAATTCTCAACCCTGGCATTTTGAGATGATGCTCCAACCAACTGAGATACCAGGCAAAGGCCAGCGCTGTCTTTTCATTACAAATTGTACTTAGGCTCTCAGATCACTGTTGAGTAGCATGCCAACACCAAGGACAGCTCTTTGGGAAGTGTTTAATTGAAGTATTCCTCTCTCTTTCTCGCTGGCTGAATGAGGAATTAGTTTCCGGTACTAGAAATTAAATGCTGTCCAGTGTACACATCCAGATGGCTGGAACTTTGAAGGGGACTTCAGTGAGATTTGTGAAAAGATTGTGTGTGCTATACTCTGCAAATTGAAGATAATTACTTCTGACAGAGAAGGGATTTAAAGTTTCTGTGTGAAGTTAATGAAAAACATTATGAAGCACCCACATGAAAGGGCTCTTTTCTTCATCAGGGCTGCTGCTCACAGAGGGGATGATTGTAAAGAATCATTCATTTTTCCCTATGAAATCAGACAGTGGAATTCTGTGCCACGGTCCACATATGTCTTCTTCCTAGGCCACCACATTTCACAGGATGTTAAAAAGATCTACTTTTATGAGCATGTTGCTGCTCTTATGCAATGTCACTCAGAAGTAAGACTTGTTAAAAAATAATCACATTTTTAGAAACCTGGCATAGTTTACCTCTGAGAGCACTGGGAGCAAACTGAACTTAGGATGCTGATGTTCAGCAAGTGACTGCTGAAGTGCTGAAAAATGAAGCAGACACCAAGAGCCAAAGGCTCCCCTAGTCATGGAAACGGTCTCGGGAGCAAAACAGTCCTACAGTTTAGTTTCTGAGAGAGTCAAAAACATGCTCGTTCTCTTTTGGAAGTTAAAAGGTGTTGAGAAAATAAAATTCTAAAACATGTCTATTTATGCTCTGTAAGAGATGGAGGGAAGTCCTGGCTTATATTGGAGTACATTTGGTGTGGAAACAGTATCTGATTGTCTAATGACAACGATGTAAAAGATTGAGGCTCCATGGAGGGATGGAGTCTAAGTTCCCGTCCTGCAGGAGAGGCAGCCTTCTTCTCCATTCAAAGACACGGTGATTCAAGTTTGGGTTCTAAGTACCAGCTTGTCCATTTGCCTTCCAAAATACCCTGGTGCACTCTCCCCTCTCCCCTTGCTGCTTTTATCCTGAGGTTTATTTGCTGTACTAAATATTAACTAGAAAACACTGTGTTCAGATTGTTTCAGCTATATTATTCTTGCCTTTATAATGAGGTTGTTCACTTTAAAAAAAATTTTTTTTCTTAAATTATTTTTATTTATTTATTCATTTTAGAGGAAAGGGAGAGAGAGAGAGAGAAAGAAAGAGAGAGAGAAGGGGGGGAGGAGCAGAAAGCTTCAACTCCCATATGTGCCTTGACCGGGCAAGCCCAGGGTTTTTAAACCTGCGACCTCAGCATTCCAGGTCAACGCTTTATCCACTGCGCCACCACAGGTCAGGTGGTTGTTCACTTTTTTTAAATGGCAAGACATACCCTTTTATTTATTTATTTTTTAATTTTCATTACTGCGTATTACATGTGGCACCTGGTAGTTGTCCAATAGATACGGAGTCCCCATGAAATTTATTATCCAAATTGAAACACCTTTGAGAATAAAAGTGGATGCTATTTGTTGTTATGCTGCGACAATAGGTACGAATTGGGACATAAGGTCACTTTATCAATATATATTTGTAAAATGGAATTAATTTCTGTTATGATCTCTCCCATATGAGTCAGATGAAATATCCTGGGACCAAGGGACCCAAAAAAGAGGCTTACATATGAGGCACCTCCTGGGAGGTTGCAAGACAATGTGGATACCCTCTCAACCACATGGCAGGTGTCTGGGAACTGGGGAGGTATTGGACAGTCTCCAAAGGGATTTACAGGAAGCAATCTCTGTTCTGGCCCAGATCTAACTGGATCTATAGCATGAAGGTCTGAAAGCAGTAATAGTCATGGTCATGTTATAAAACAGTGGCTCCTCCACACTATGATGCTTAACTTTTACTTTTAATTTTTCTTTTATCTCAGCAAACTTCCTACTGGGGTTTAAATAACTTCTCTTTCTCTAAAACCTTTTTACTGAGACTGTGCTTTCTAAAAAGACATGTCTCATATCTTGTTCCCTTCTTATGAGCCTTTACATTTTTCCTTTCTCCTCTGATTTTTTTAGTAATATAATAGTGCTTCTCCTTGACCAAATCTTGAAGATAGACTCCTCAAGAGGTCATTCTAGCCAAAGATGTTTCAAATGATATTCCTGTTCCTGGATATGGGTTACTAAAGTGTCAGCCTCTGTCTTTCATAGGCTTATCATTTGGGTGGGAGAAAATAGTTCCTACATATTGGTGTCTGGTTATATTTTAAAGACCTTACTCCTTATCTCTATCACAAAGGAGTGCATTCTTCCAAAGCTTCTGTGAAATATTAGATCTTTTGGTTTGTTATTTAATATTATGTGAAAAATATTTTCCTTGATCGAATAAATTTGAGAAACGCTATGTTGAAGACATTTCTCTCCTGAAGCAATTATTTATCTTACATAAGAAAATGTGCTTCATCAATTTCCAAGAGAGGTATCTAGTTAGCATTTTTTGAACTGTGGAAGTCACACTCCATCTTCTCCCTTGACCCTTCCTCCTTTACCCCCAAACCAAATAGCAATAGTCATGTCTAATTTTTCAAAGAATACACTTTGAAAGAATCTAAATTAGTATCATATATTGCTTTCAAGCTTGAAATAGGCTTCATTACAAGAGAATTATGCAAGGCAGGCCATTTTCTGATTGAAATCAGATAGCCCCGAGTCTTGGACTACTTTGTTATAGCCAACTGTGGACTTGTAAAAATAATGAAATAATTTTCTTGGAATAAGTAAATTTAGACTTTGTAACAAGAAGTGTTTAACCCATATATTTACATATAAAAAACTTTAAAGGATTCCCAGTGGTTTCATAAATAATTCCCAATTTGCTTTGCTGAGAATCTAGGGACATCCATTATCTATTGTAGCCAAGAAATAGTTCCCATTTTTCCCTTATCTTTATTCTGTTCTTTACGTCCCATGTGGTCTTGTCCCACATAATATGATCTTTAGGGTTTTCTTCTTTAGGGCTTTTATGACAAAGCCAGTCTCATTATGCACTTACTGAAAGTGCAGTCTTTACGTATCAAGTATAAATAGTCTTCTGTAAAAGGATACGCTTTCTTCTGTTCAGCAAACCACTGGCTGCCTATTTATTTGCATTAATGTACAAAAGTAACTTTTTGATGTTACAATTCTTTGTTCCAAGTGCTGTGTTAATGGGAGGATTATTTTAGATTTGCTTTGGCAAATTCTACTTGAACTCTGAATCAAAATTGGGTCCTGTTGTCCCCATGTAAAATCACTGATGTCATGAAATTAAAAAATCTTGCCAGCAGTAGTTCTTTAGTATTTTTAAAATACATCAGTTTCTAGATTAATTTACCAAACCTGTAATGAAATCCTGAGATGTGCTATGCCTATACTAGGCACTGAAGGAATAAAGGTAAATAAAACATTTTGGGTCCAATATTGTGTGGCTATGCATAAGTAATATCTTTGTTTTTTCAGGTAAGGTTGTTAAGTCATTTAAGAAAAAAATATAATGGACACATTTGATGACGTTTATAGACCAAATGAGAAAAGATATGATTTGGAAATTTTGATCTCAACAATATAGATCATAGTTTAAATTTTATATTGGATGGGCTCTCATATTTACACAATTACCTTGATAGAAAACAATATATTAAGAAGAAAAACTTTTGTATGAATGGCATTTGTTCCCAGTGAACTTCAACTTGAAGTACAATACTGACCAGGTTATATTCAGAAGGCTAAAGGATATGTGCTTTTTAATTCTGAGAGATATTGCCTAATTATTTTCTATGAATGTTGTATATCAATTTGCATTCACACCAGCAAGGAATAAAAGTGACTCTTTTACCAACACTTGCCAACACAGGGAGTTATCAAATTTTTTGATCATTTGATAGATGAAATATGGTATCTCATTATAGTTTTTTTTTAATTTAATTTTATTTTTAGTGAGAGGAGGGGAGGCAGAGAGACAGACTCCCACATGTACCCCAACCAGAATCCACTCGGCAAGCCCACTAGGGGGTGATGCTCTGCCCATTTGGGGCCATTGCTCCATTACTCAGATACAGAGCCATTTTTTTAGAGGCTGAGGCAGAGGCCCCAGAGCCATCCTCAGAGCCTGAGGCCACTTTGCTAGAACCAATCGAGCCATGGCTGCAGGAGGGGAAGAAATAGAGAGAGAGAAGGGGGAAGGGTGGAGAAGCAGATGGTTGCCTCTCCTATGTGCCTTAACTAGGAATTGAATGCAGGACATCCACATGCCGGGCCAACGCTCTACCATTGAGCCAACTGGCCAGGGTATATCATTATAGTTTTATTTTGCATTTAGTAAACAGGTTTCCATATATTTAAGAGTCAATTATACTTCTAATTTTACTAGCCTTTTGTTTCCCATATTTCTATTAGGTAAAAAAATGCTTTGGCAAAGATTTTTTTTGTCCAATTAATGCCACTGTTATTCTGAATTTACATCCAACAGTAAGAATCAATATAGATTTATGGAGTCAGGTAGTTTATTTTTAAGATGAAAGTGCCAGAAAGTGAATTTTAGCATATGGATGATTTACATTTTTATTATAAATTTTTAACCCAGGTTAAATGGATAGATTAGATTTCACAGTTACTTCTTTTTATGCTAATGAAATGACAATTATTTAGTATTGCATCTACTGTTAAATATTTTTAATGGGATGTACACATTTTGTTATTTTACTTTCCTTTATGCTTTAATTAAAAACAAAATAGATAAAATAGTTTTGCACTTCTTCCTTGGCAACCAAACAAGTATACAAATAATATCTCTCAAAGTAAATCAAACTGAGCTCCTGAGCCAATTATCCAGGTCTGCCCACCCACTGCTTTCTCTCCCTTTCAGATCTGGGTAATGGTTCCAGTTACCCTGAAGGAAGAAGCAATAATTCTGTTCACTAATTCACTGTATAAAGATCAGTACACTCAAAATACTCTGTGCCTTTGAACCTGGTAACCAAGGGCATCGATTACATTTGTGGTTTTTACACTGTAGTAATATTTCTCACAGGTTGTTGGTTATTAGGCATTCTTTTAAGGCAATGAACAGTATGTACTTCTGAGAAGAATATATTCTTCTTTGAACACAAAAGATGAATACTTGTACAAATGTTTGATTTATTAAAAAAGTTTACAGAAGCAGGTAATAGTTAAAAATGTTCACATAGCAAACATTTCAACATAAATGCATGTTCAACTCATCAATCTTTTACATAGGGCCAAGGCTTTTTCTTCATTTCTTTAGTTCAATGAATATTTATTAAACTCTTACTATTGCAAGTGCTAGAGATAAAACAATAAGTAAAATGGACAAAAATAAGTATCCATGCACGCTTGCTTAGGACTAGAGGAGGAGTATGTGGGGGTCATGTGAATGCTCCCACAGACTTCCTGCTACAGGGAGCATCACTGAGCTCCAACTTTTTGTTTGCATCCTCCCTCCCTTCCTCTTTTTCCTTAAGTAGTTATATAATCCCTTCCTATGACCAGGTGCTCTGGGAGTTGAGGTTACTGTGATAAACAAATAATTACTGCTTTAAAGGAATGTCAAAATGAGAGAACACAGACAGCTAAATGAGTATTTATAGTATATATAATATTCAAATCCATACTGGAGGTATGAATGATGTACTATGAGAGCCCTGAAGAGGAAGTGATTAACTGTTTGGAAGAATTGGGGAAGTCTTCATAGAGAAGGTAGTACGGAACTGAGTTTTGAACAGTTTGAAGAATTTGTCAGGAGAAGGATTGAATGCTGCCTCCTCAAAATCAAATTTCCTGAGAGTTTTATATTTCAGGAGACAGTTATTGGGCACTTTCATGTGCTAGGTGCTATGTAATAGAGGAAAAATTTAGAAAACAAATTATGATTAAACGAAGCAATTGTTTTTCTGATAATACATTACAATTATTATTATTATATTTTGTTTTTTTATTATTATTAAGTGGGAGGAATACAGACAGGCTCCCACATGTGCTCAGACTGGATCCGCCTGGCAAGCTCCCTACTGGGCTCCCATTTGGGGCTGCTGTTCTGTTGCTCAGCAACTGAGCTATTTTAGTGCCTGATAGGAGGCCATGGAGCCATTCTCAGTGCACAGGGCCAACTTGCTCAAACCATTTGAGCCATGGCTGCAGGAGGGGAAGAGAGAGAGAGAGAAAGGGGAGGGGGGAGAAGCAGATGGTCACTTCTCCTTTATGCCCTGACCAGGAATCAAACCTGGGACTTCCACACTTTGGGCCAATGCTCTACCCCTGAGCCAACTGGCCAGGGCCACAGTTATTATTATTTAATGAAAAATATAACATAAAATTATATGATATCTGGTATTTTCTTCAAAAGTATGTGTTAAGAGCAGGGTATAGAAGGCCAGATCACCAGGAATTGATCACTGGTGAAGCTGGTTGATGAATATCAGGAGCTCATTAGAGTATCTTTCATTATAAACAGTAAAAACAGAACAATAATACTTGTTCCTGACTTTGGAAAGCTTATAGTCTCTTCAGAAGAGAGATATAAAGAGATAGTTTTAACACTTTATGAGAGGAAACACTTAATCCAGTAAGAAAGAATGTATAAAGAACTTGTGAAACTCAACACCAGAAAGACAAACAATCCAATCAAAAAATGGGCACAAGAAATGAATAGACACTTCTCTAAAGAGGACATACAGATGGCCAATAGGCATATGAAAAAATGCTCAACATTACTAATCATTAGAGAAATGCAAATTAAAACCATAATGAGATACCACCTCACACCAGTCAGAACGGTGCTCATTAACAAAACAACACATTATAGGTGCTGGCGAGGATGTGGAGAAAGGGGAACCCTCCTTCACTGTTGGTAGGAATGCAGACTGGTGCAGCCACTGTGGAAAACAGTATGGAGATTCCTCAGAAAATTAGAAATGGAACTTCCCTTTGACCCAGCTATCCCACTTATAGGAATATATCCCAAGGACACCATATCACCGACTAAAAAAAGAAATTCACCCCCATGTTTATGGCAGCATTGTTCACAATAGCGAAGAGCTGGAAACAGCCCAAGTGTCCATCAGTGGACAAGTGGATTAAAAAGCTGTGGTACATATATACAACAGAATACTATGGGGCCATGAAAAAGAATAAAATATTATATTTTGCAACAAAATGGAGGGACCTGGAAACTATTATGTTGAGTGAAATAAGCCAGGCAGAAAAAGAAAACTATTATATGACCTCACTGATTTGAGGAATCCAAGGAACACTGAGAACTGAGGAAAGGAACTGAGACAGAGGAGGGATCAAAGGGACCAGAGGAAAAGAGGACAGAGAGAAAGGGGAGGACAGGATGGGATAAACCTGAAGGGAAGGGGGGAGGGCGCTGTAGGGAGGGGGGTAAGGGAGATGTTGAAGGGAATATGGGGGAGTGCGGATGCAGTCAGGGTTACCCTAGAATCTATGTAAACACAATTAATTAAATAAATAAAAAAAGAAAGAATGTATAATGCTATAGAATGAAATAATAGTTATTAAAAATAAAAACAATCTCCAGATGATTCTACAGGGTAAAGGGTGTGACATAATTCATTTCAGTGGATAAATAAATCTGCATTTAACTCTCTTGCCTTTTGAAACTTTGTTTTGGTTCATGCTCCAGATTTCTCTACAATCTCTCAAACGAGAAGCACTGGTCTCAGTGTGTCCTGTACTTCTCACTAAATGGCCCTAGGTACAGCACTAGCAGCAGTTGGCCTAGGTACATAACTTGGTCTCTCTTGGGTACCTCCAAGCCCAGCACAAGCAGCAGCCATCTGCGGATTGCTCTGTAGCTCATGCTGGGTGGCCCCTGGCAGAACACAGGCAGCAGCTGACCTTGGCCTGAACTTCCTGGGAGGCCCCAGAACCAGTGCACATGGTGGACAGCTTCAGGTCATGTCAAAGCATAACCTCCCAACTACCTTCACAACTGACACACTCAAGGGGCAGACTCAGTGAGCACCACAGCACTGCTGAAGTAATTCTTGCTCTATGGGGTAGCCGCTGCATTGCTGATCCCTCACAGAGGTCAAAGTTGGGTAATTGCAGCCAGTCCTTGCAGCTGATCTGCTTGTGGGTAAATCTGTCTCATTGATGGCCAAAAACAATCAAGGCTCAACTATAAGAGGATGGCAAACACAACCCACACAAGGGGAAAACCTCAAGTGCCCAAGTTGGGTGATTGGGGAGGCTGTGCCACTGGACCCTATAGAACACCTACTATATTAGGCCACTCTACCAGGACCAGAAGATGTAGCAGTTCTATTTATTACAAACACTGGGAGGCAGCCAAAATAAGGAGGCCAAGAAACATGTCCCAAGTGAAAGAACAGAACAAACTCCAGAAAAAGAACAAAACAAAACGGAGACAAGCCATCTACTAGATGCAGAGTTCAAAACACTGGTTATAAAGAAGCTCAGTGAACATCGTGAGAACCTCAACAGCATAAAAAAGGACCAGTCAGACTCACTAACTGAAATAAAGAATAATTTAAGTGAATCAACAGTAGAGTAGATGAAGCTGAGAATTAAATCAATAATTTGGAATATAAGGAAGCAAAAAACCCCAAAACACCCAATGAGAACAGCGAAAAGAAAAAAGAATAAAATAAAATGAGGACCGTGTAAGGAGCCTCTGGGACAATTTCAGGCACACCAAAATTCACTTCATGGGGGTGTCGGAAGGAGAAGAGAGAGAGCAAGAAATTGAAAACCTATCTGAATAATTAGTGACAGAAAACTTCCCTAACTTGGTGAAGGAAATAGACATATATGTGTAGGAAGCTCAGAGTCCCAAACAAGATGAACCCAGAGGCCCACACCAAGACACGTAGTAATTAACATGAAAACAACAAAGAGAGAATTTTAAAAGCAGCAAGAGAAAAGCAGTTAGTTACCTACAAGGAAGCTCCAATAAGCCTGTTAGCTGATTTCTCAACAGAAACCTTGAAGTCCAGTAGGGATTGGCAAGAAATATTCCAAGTGATAAAAAGCAAGAACCTATGACCAAGATTGCTGTACCCAGCAAAGCTATCATTTAGAATCAAAGTACAGATAAAGAGCTTCCCAGACAAGAAGGAGTTCATCACTATCAAACCAGTATTATATAAAATTATAAAGGGACTTTCTTAAGAAGAAAATAAAGAGATAAGAAATATGAACAACAAAATGGCAATAAATACATATCTATAAAAAAATCGAATCTAAAAAACAAAATAAACAAAAAAGCAGAACGAAAACAAACTCATAGACGCAGAGAACATTTTGACAGTGTCCAGATGGAAAGGGGGTTAAGGGAATGGGTGAAAAAGGTGAAGGGGTTAAGAAATACAGATTGGTTGTTATAGAATAGTCTTGAGGATGTAAAGTACAGCCTAGGAAATATGGTTAATAATATTCTGACAACTATATATGGTGTTTGATGCATGCAAGCTTTATTGGGATGATCCCTTAGTAAGTTATGTAATGTGTAATCACTAGGGTGTACACCTGCCACTAATATAATAATGTATGTCAAGTGTAATTTAAAAAATGATTTAAGATCAAGCATCAAGATCTATCTAGAGTGACTGATGCTCCAAACATGCACAAACACATTGTGCAAGGAAGCTGGCACCTGAGGACACTAAGTCAATTGGCGGAGATAATGAAATACGACTCCTGGAATTTATTGACTAAATAGCTCTGAGTAATCCAATCTTTGGGGCTAAATCAACACATCCAGGTTTGAATGTAGACCACAGAGTGAAACCTGCTCCTGCTTCATGATATTTGTTGATCTAAATCATGGTACAAGAGTTCAGGGAGAATGGCCTATTAACAGAGCCCATAGAGAAAATTAAGTTTCTCTATATTTTTAAGAGAATATTTTTGTTTCGTTCTTTAATTTAAAAAAGATGTTCAATTATAGTTGTTGGAAAAAACAGCTGTGTTAGGCTTGCTCACTCATAGTTTATCTGATTAGTGTGTGAACATGTGGCAGCAGCATGTGTGTATAATCTATGTAAGGCTATGGGAGCTTGCCCTCAGAGCGGATTGCGGATTGTGGGTCACCTGCCGCCACTGTGAGAAGCCATTTTGCTATTTGCCTGAGAAGCAGTTTTTCCCTGCCTGTGTGCTTGTCCGCCTTTGCAAGACTCTATTAAATGGAAATGACCCACCGCTTTCTGGCTTCCCAGATCCTCTACTATCTGCCCAAATCCAATGTGAACCTGCCGGGCCTCAGCCACCGGCATTACAGATGCCATTCAATATTATATTATGGTAGTTCCAGGTATACATCATAGTAACTAGACTTTTATAGAGTTTACAAAGTGATCCCCTTGGTAAGTCTTGCACCTACCTGATACAATACACAGTTATAACAATGTTATTGATTATATTTCCTAAGCGGTACTTTACATCGCCATAACCATTTGTAATTTTGTTTTTAATATATATAGATATTTGTGACAGAGATGGAGAGAGAGAGAGACAGATAGGGACAGACAGACAGGAAGGGAAAGAGATGAAAAGCATTGATTCTTCGTTGTGGCACCTTAGTTGTTCATTGATTGCTTTCTCATATGTGCCTTGACTGGGGGGGCTACAGAAGAGCTAGTGACCCCTTGCACAAGCCAGAGATGTTGAGCTCCAACTAGTGGATTTTGGGCTCAAGCCAGAGACCATGGGGTTATGTCAATGATCCCATGCTCAAGCCAGTGACTCTGCACTCAAGCTGGTGACCTCAGGGTTTCTAACCAAGGTCCTCTGCATTCCAGTCTGATGCTCTATCCACCATGCCACTTCCTGGTCAGGCTAATATATATATATATTTTAATTTACTCATTTTAGAGAGAGACAGAAAGGGAGAGAGAAGAGAGGAAGAGCAGGAAACCTCAATTCCCATATGTGTCTTGACCAGGCAAGCCCAGGGTTTTAAACTGATGACCTCAGTCTTCCAGGTCGGCAATCTATCCACTGTGCCACTGCAGGTCAGGCTTCATAACCATTTTGTCACTGCCTATTTGTACTTCCCAATCCCCTCAACTTTTTCACCCAGTGCCCCAACTGCACCCTAACCTGCAACCATCAGTTTGTCACAGAACATTTTCATGTTAGAACTTAGTGTCAGTTGAATTCTGTACATTATTGAATTAATTTGCCTTTACCTACAAGTTATTGTCCTTCCCTTTGATTTGTTCCAATCCTTTGTTGCTCTAATGTTAGAATGGTTAATACTTTTATCTGTCTTGTTTTTATATTGAAGAGGTGTGGGGGAAACAGCTGTGTTAGGCTTGCGCTCTGGTTTCCCAGCTGCAAGCACTTTGCACAGTTTGTGTGTGAGCACATGGCAGAAAGCACTGTGAAAAACTGTAGGTGCTTTCCCTCGGGGGTAATTCTTTCAGACTGCTCTCCGGCCACTGCGAGTTGCAGTTCCCTTAATTCCCTCAGCCGCCACCGTGAGGGGAGGTTTTTCTAATCCCTTGCCCTCCACTGAAAGCAGTTTTCCATTGTTTATTCGTTCGCCTATTTCTGCAAGCCTCCAATAAATGGGTATGGCCTGATGCTTTCTGGCTCCGCAGTTCCTCAACCGTTTGCCAGAGTTCAATGTGAACCTGCTTGGCCTCAATCATCAGCATTACAAGAGGCAAAGTAGTTTATGTTTTAATAAATAATTATATTTTGGTCTCAGTTTGGGGTTCAAATATACCTTTTTCTTGCTCTTTTGTAAGCTGTGTATTGCCTCACATAAATTTTCACATCTAATGTAGCTCAGAGTTTTGGCAGAAGATATTGCTGTGATATGTGGATCCTCAATTGTAGTGAAAGTTATATTTACATATTAATTGTAATGCAATGCTCCTAAAGTTTTATGATACTTTGGTGTATAAAGGCACACTTATACACCTGATTCACATTCTTTTATTTATCAGGTAATTCTTGATAAATCATATGTGTTAGTTCTAGGCACATGGAAGGATAATAAAAAGCAGTTCCCATTCTCCACAAACTTCACAATATCATAAGGGAGAAAAGAAAGCTAACAAATAAGTGTGCTATAGCAGAGGGTAAGTCACAAGCATGTATAGGAGAGCAAGTTAACTCTTGGCTGGGGTCAGGAAGGTTCCTGGGCCTATCCTAGCGTTGGTAAGCATGAGTTCCTTACCTCCTTGTTGGGCCCCATTCACCCTACAGTCAGATGTCCTTGTACAAGGCACAACATGTAAAACTGTACCCTGCAGTCTTGGCTCGGGTGATTAAGTATGGCTTTAAGTATACATCAGCATTGAGCTCAAAAGAACTATAAAGTTTTTGTAAGTGAATGAAAAGCTTGGAAATATGGTTTAAGATAAGTTAGGAAAAGCTGGGAATGAGAGGTAAAATGTTTTATCTTAAATTTGTACTAAAATTATGAAATAAAATATTCAGAGTATAAATATTAAAACAATACTGAAATACTGACTGTCTCTTTCACTTTTTTAAGCCCCCTCCACTTTTATTTTATTTTATTTTATTTTACAGGGACAGAGAGAGAGTCAGAGAGAAGGATAGATAGAAACAGACAGACAGGAACGAAGAGAGATGAGAAGCATCAATCATTAGGTTTTTGTTGCCGTTGCAGCACCATAGTTGTTCATTGATTGCTTTCTCACACGTGCCTTGACCACGGGTCTTCAGCAGACTGAGCTACCCCTTGCTGGAGCCAGCAACCGTGGGTCCAAGCTGACGAGCTTTTGCTCAAGCCAGATGGGCCCACGCTCGAACTGGCGACGTTGGGGTCTCGAACCTGGGTCTTCCCCATCCCAGTCTGACACTGTGCCACCGTCTGGTCAGGCAAGCCCCCTCCACTTTTTTTCCAGAGGTAATCATGCTAATCTGTATAGACACAGACACAGACACACACACAGACACACCAACACCCCCCCCCCACAGAATATATATCTATAAATACATATATGTAAAATTCTTTAAAAATTGTTTAATAACATTTAAAAATTAATTTTTTCATATTTTCATGTTATTCAGTCCATATCAGTTTCATTTCTTCTGTTGAAAATTTACAGGAGCAAAACACAAATATATTCTTTGTAGAATTCATAGAATAAAAATGTACTAGCAAACCATTAAGGAGCCTCTTTATCCGTGCTCATTTTTTCAGATGTAATTGCTGACAATGCTTTGTTGTGTATCTTTCTAGAGTCTTTTAAAATGAACCTATAAATAAGTTCACTTTTATTTTTAACTGTCTTGGAGAAATTTCCATGTCAAATTATGTAAGTCTAACTCATTCTTTCTGTTGTATTTTATTCTACAGAATGGTTTTGATGTAGTTTATTTTATGGCTCTTTTAATGGACAATTATTACTCTAAAGTAAGTAATTCCTTTCCATCTTTTAAGGAGAGTTTTTAAATACACATATTTCTTTTTGGTCATACTGCATACGTAAACTTTTAAGGTAAAGATGAAGAAATCAAATGTTCACTTATAATAGTAATCTAGTTTCATAAATACTGAAAGTCATGCATATTTATAAAATAATATATTAACTTAGAAAGTGATTTTTGTCATTCTTTCATTATTATGAAACAGTTTTATTAAAATTCTTCTAATGTAGCCCTGATATTATTATGTATTTGAACCACTTTTTTGAATCATCTGATAGTTTTCTAGAGCATATTGTCTTCATTTCTTTGTTGATATTTCCTTCTTTTTAAACCTGTTTAGGAGTGATGTCAGAGGAATAGTGATATGAGAGATCCCCTTTGTCTCTCCCCTTGAAGTTTCAACGATTTAAATAGCTATAATTCAACAAAAGATCCCTGGCTCAATGCACTAACACATCTTAAAGATCCACACATTGAAACATCTATTTGTGGGCAAGTGGGAATGAACCAGAGAAGCAAGAAGGGAGAAGAGCTCAAAGGAGCCAGACACAGCCCTGAAGCCTGGCGCTCACTGCAGGGCTCAGCCTGGAGAGGGAAGCAATCAGGTTGTGGCTGACACTCTTTTCAGCCGGAAGGAGCAAAGAGATTTAGTGAGAGTTTCTCCAGGAGTGGGCAATATGAGCTGCAGCTAAGTCCAGTGACCTGGGCAGGGACAAAACACAGAGGTGTAGCCACAGTTGTCTGACAATTAGCATTCCAGGCAGAGACACAAAGTCATGGAGCCTGGCCACTTTCCCT
Organism: Rhynchonycteris naso; assembly: GCA_037038555.1. Taxonomy (NCBI): domain Eukaryota; kingdom Metazoa; phylum Chordata; class Mammalia; order Chiroptera; family Emballonuridae; genus Rhynchonycteris; species Rhynchonycteris naso. Next base: position 178,030,709 of record CM072997.1, on the reverse strand, counting down.
TAACCTCCCAGAGCTCACCTCACCTAACACTTTGTGTTGGGTTGTAGAGGACATTATCTATAATCCTCAGAAATGATACCATAGAAACACTTTTTCCCTGAGCAAAGGATGCACTCTGAAACTAATCCCAGGGTCAAGTGGAAGCAAAGTAGTGATTCCACAGAGGTCCATTGGTCACCATTGTCAGGGACAAAGCAACAAAGGGGACAGTCAGGTTCCCCCATCTCACCCCACCCCCATGCACTGAGGCTGCACTACCAGCAGCATCTGGCTGTGAGGACAGCACTGGAATTTCCAATATTTAAAGACCCATGGGTTTCTCTACAGGGTTGTTCCTCTGAAACAGGAACACCCAGATCACAGGGGAGGTGCCCGCCTTCCCAGGGAACACAGACCATTTCCCACCATCTGGAAGATATCTGGAAAGCCAAAGTAGTGCAGGAGAGCTAGAAATTTATGATTCAATGCCACGTACTGGAAAAAATAAACTTCTTAATATCAACCTACTAGAGATGTGCCATTTATACATATATGCCTAGACAGAGAAGGACTCTATCAAATACCATGAATAAACAAGGTAATGAAGTAGCTCAGAAAGAAAATGAAATATCAAAAACTAAACTTAGCCTGAACAGGTGGTGGCGCAGTGGTTAGAACATTGGCCTGGGATACTAAGGACCCAGATTTGAAACCCTGAGGTCGCTAGCTTGAACACAAGTTCACCTGGCTTGAACATTGGCTCACCAGCTTGAGTCAGGGTCAATGGTTTGAGAGGGGGGTCATAGACATGACTCCATGGTTGCTGGCTTAAGCTCAAGGTTGCTGGCTTGAGCACAAAGTCACTGGCTTGGCTGGAGCCCCCCAGTCAAGGCACATATGAGAAAGTAAGCAATGAACAATTAAGGGGTCACAACTAGGAGTTGATGCTTTTCATCTCTCTCTCCTTTCCTGTCTCTCTGTCCCTGTCTGTCTGTCTCTCCCTCTCTGAAAACAACAACAAAAATCTTAAAGACATGAAAATATATGATTTAAATGACAGAGAGTTTAAGATTGCACTTTTGAAAGATTGCAACTAAATGCAAGAAAACAGATAGAGGCCCTGGCTGGTTGGATCAGCAGTAGAGCGTCGGCCTAGCATGTGGAAGTCCTGAGTTCAATTCCCAGTCAGGGCACACAGGAGGAGTGACCATATGCTTCTCCACCCTTCTGCCTCTCCCTTCTTTCTCACTCTCTCTCCCTCTCTTGCAGGCATGGCTCATTTGAGCAAGTTGACTCCAGGTGCTGCAGATGGTACCATCTCTTACCTCAGGTGCTAAAATACCTTGGTTGCTGAGCAACAGAGCAATGGCCCCAGATGGGCAGAGCATCACCTCATAGGGGGCTTTCCAAGTGGATCCAAGTTGGGGTGCATGCAGGAGTCTCTCTCTCTTCCTCTTTATCATTCACTTATTATTAATAATAATAAAAAGAAAACAGTTTAATGAACTCAGAAACCAAATCAATGAGCAAAATGATTACTTTAACAAAGAGATTAAAACTTTAAAAAAGAGCCAAATAGAAATTTTGAAGATGAAGAAAATAAAAGTGACCAAGAATGAACTAGTGAGCACAGCAAATAGAGCTGACTAGATGGAGGAAAGAATTAGTGATAGCAAAGATTGAAATGTAGAAATTATACAGAGGGAAGAAGAGACAGATTTGAACATAAAGAAAGAGAACTCTGCAAGAAATATATGACTCCTTAGAAAGAACAATATAAAAATAGCCATACAAGAAAAGAAAGAGAGAGAGAAGGAAACAGAGAGCTGCTGAGAAGAATTTCCCAAACCTTTGGAAAGAGCTAGATACAAGAAGCCAACAGAACACTTAATTACCTCAATTTAAACACTTCTCCAAGAAAGTACCCCCCACCCGCCAAATAAGTCCAGGACAGATGGCATCATTAGTGAATTCTACCAAACATTCAAAGATGATTTGATACCTATCCTTCTCTAATACTTCTAAAGAAATGAAGAAGAGGCAATACTTTCTAATATATTTTATGAGGCCTGATACCAAACCCTGGCAAGGATAACACACACACACAAAGAAAACTAGGGATCATATCTCTGATGAATACAGATGCAAAAATCCTAAAGAAAATACTAGCAAATCAAATACAACAACATATTAAAAACATAATACATCATGATCAAGTGGGGTTCATTCCAGGGGCACTAGGATGGTTCAACATATGAAAATTGGTCAAGGTAATACACCACATTACCAAAATAAAGGATAAAAAAAATCACACAATCTTATTAATAGATTCAGAAAAAGCATTTGATGATACAACATCCATTTATGATTAAAACACTCAATAAAATAGGAATAGAAGACAATACCTCAACATACAAAGGGCCATACATGACAAACCCTCAGCCAATATCATACTAAGTAGAGAAAAACTGAAAGCTTTTACTCTAAAATAAAAAACAAGACAAGGATATCCACTTTCATCACTTTTATTTAACATAGTACTGAAAGTCCTAGCCAGAGCAATCAGGCAAGAGGAAAAAAAATAAAAGGTACAAAAATTGGGAATGAAAAGTGTCATTTTTTGCAGATGTCATGACTCTTCATATAGAAAACACTAGAGGCTCTACCAAAAACTTATTAGAAACAGAAAACAAATATAGTAAAGTTGTAGGATATAAAATCTGTGTACAAAAATACACTTTTTTATATTAATAATAACATTTCAGAAAAAGAAATAAAAAAATAAACAATTACTTTTGCAACAGCAAACAAAACAATAAAATATCTAGGAATAAACTTAACAAAGGATATGAAAAACCTGTATACTGAAAACTACAAAGGATTATTAGAAATGGGCAGAGGACCTGAACAGACACCTCTCCTCAGAAAGCATACAAATGGCCAACAGGTATATGAAAAGATGTTCAACTTCACTAGCTATTAGGGAAATGCAAATAAAAACTACAATGAGATACCACCTCACACCTGTTAGAATGACTATTATCAACAAGACAGGTAATAATAAGTGCTGGAGGGGTTGTGGAAGAAAAAGAATCCTTATTTACTCCTGGTAGGAATGTAAACTGGTACAGCCACTATGGAAACAGTATGGCAATTTCACCCAAAATTAAGAAGAAAATTACCATATGACCCAACAATCCCTCTACTGGGTATCTACCCAAACAACTCAAAAACATTTCTTTGAAAAGATATATGCACCCCTGTGTTCATCACAGTATTATTCACAGTGGCCAATACATGGAGACAACAAAAGTATCCTTCAATAGAGAATTGGATAAAGAAGATGTGGTATATATATACAATGGAATACTACTCAGCCATAAGAAAAGATGAAATACTGCCGTTTGCAACAACATGGATAGACCTTGAGAATGTTATGCTAAGCAAAACAAATCAGTCAGAAAAATCTAATAACCATATGATTTCACTCATATATGGGATATAAAACTGAAACTCATGGACACAGACAACAAAGGAAAGTGGGTGAAGGGGTAGTATAGGGTAAAGGGAGCCAAATATATGGTGACAGAAAATGATTTGACTTTGGGTGGCATACAATGAGATATACAGATCATGTATCATAGAAATGTACAAGAGCTATGTAAATTTTTTTTTTTTTTTGACAGAGACAGAGAGTCAGAGAGAGGGACAGATAGGGACAGACAGGAAGAGAGAGAGATGAGAAGCATCAATTCTTCGTCACAGCATCTTAGTTGTTCACTGATTGCTTTCTCATATGTTGTGACTTGACTGGGGGCTACAGCAGAGCGAGTGACCCCATGCTCAAGCCAGCAAACTTGGGCTTAAGGCAGCGACCTTGAACTTCAAGCCAGTGACCTTTGGACTCAAGCTAGCGACCATGGCATCACGTCTATAATCCCATGCTCAAGCCAGCGACCCCACACTCAAGCTGGTAAACTTGTGCTCAAGCTGGATGAGCCTGTGCTCAAGCTGGTGAAGTTGGGGTTTTGAACCTGGGTCCTCCACGTCCCAGTCTGATGCTCTATCCACTGCACCATCACCTGGTCAGGCAAGCTATGTAATCTTAATAACCGCTGTCACCTCAATAAATTTAATAAAAAATAAACTTGTTTATATTGCTACTACTCCTGTATACAGTATACCTGCTTAGTGAATTATTTTTTAAAAATTTATTTTTATTTATTTATTTTAGAGAGGAGACACAGAGTGACAGAGAGAGAGAGAAAGAGAGAAAGTGGGGAGGAGCTGGAAGCATCAACTCCCATATGTGCCTTGACCAGACCAGTGCAGGGTTTTGAACTGGCGACCTCAGTGTTCCCAGGTTGACGCTTTATCCACTGCACCACCACAAGTCAGGCTCGTGAATTATTTTTTAAAGTCTTCTTTAAAAGGTTTGCTAACAGTGATATTCAACACTTTTAACTAAATCATACTTGAAGGAATGACTACTATATCTGTGTTAAATTTTTTCACCTTTCTCTCAGACTCTGTAAGTGACTAGAGTTTGTTTTGGTTAATACATCTTTTTAAAACAGTATTTGCATTTTCAAAATAAAGTGATTGAAAGGCACAGAGTAATAATGTGAATCTGTGAAGGTAATTATAAAATAACTCTTCTGTGAGATGTTTTAGGGGGCTGGCAACATACCTTGTATCTACATATCTGGTTCTGTATTATTTATACTTTATAATGTTGCATTAAACGTCCCTGAGCAACATTCCTAACAGTGAGGTTACTTGACTAGAGGAGAAGAACATAAAAAAATTTTGAAAGATATTGCCAAAAATGTATTCCTAAAGGACATCTCCAATTTACATGGAATTATACTGCTTAAGAGTGTTCACTTTCTAACTCATTGATACAGACAACAAACTGATGGTCACCAGATGGGAGGTGAATTGGGGGGGATGGGTGAAAAAGGTGAAAGGGATTAAGAAGTACAAATTGCCTGTTACAAAAATAGTTATGGCATGTAAAGAACAGCATAAGGATCAGATTATAGTCAATTATATATATAATTTTTTTTTTTTTTAAGTAAGAGGAGGGGATATAGAGAAACAGACTCCTGCATGTGCCCTGACTGGGATCAACCTGGCAACCCTGTTTGGGGCCAGTGCTTGAGTACTGAACTATTTTAGTGCCTGAAGCTCATGCTCAGACCAACTGAGCCACTGGCTGCAAGAGGGGAAGAGGGAGAGAAGGGGGAGTGGGAGGGGGAGAGAAGCAGATGATTACTTCTCATGTGTGCTCTGACCAGAGATTGAACCTGGGACATCCATACACTGGACAGGCATTCTATCCACTGAGCCAACTGGCTAGTGCCATTGTCAATAATATTGTAATAACTGTATTGTGATGGGTACTAGATTTTTCTGGGTGATAACTTTATGACGTATATAAGTGTCTAATCACTATGTTGTACAACTGAAACTAATATAATAATGTATGTATATCAACTATAATTGAGAAATAAATTTTAAAAAGAGTGGCCTTGGGCTACCTGTTCAGAGCTACCATGCGCTTTGCTGTTTATGACTGCTTCTACTGGCCCTGGGTGTACATGGTAACAGTCAAGGGTGTACAAGGGTTGGCTTCTTCCAGTTCCGAGCTGAGGTCTAAGGCACCGTGTGGTCTGCCTCCACCTGTTAGCAGCTCCACCCCCCACTCCCCAAAGTTGCCTGTTTTTCCTCAAGGACCTTCTGTAGAAAGACAGTAAGAGGGGGCCCATGCTGGCTGCAACTCGCAGACCCTTCCACAACGTGCAAGCTCGATAGGGCAGGGTGACTGTCATGAGGATGTGACCAGTGAGTCTTCAGCTTGAAAGCAGTGTGGTTAGGCACTCAATGGAGGCAAGTGTTCTCTACTCAGAGCGATACCCCTCAGACTTTGCCTGTGTCTCAGCCCCTAGCTCCCCTCAGAAGGAGTACACTATAGGTTCAGTTTGGGTGAAGCCAGTGGGCTCCTATGCAAGAGCATGCTCAGCAGGGTGGGGCCTCCAGAAGTCAGTAGGACTGGTCCAGTGAGTCTCCTGGTGGGGCAGTGGCACAGACTGAACTTGCAGGGCAGCCAGGAATGGCTTCCTGCATTGGGTCCATACAACCTGGCACCTGAGTGAGTCCCTGACAAAAGCTTCCCAGGGAGATACACTCTAAAGGTCCCAGCTCTGCTTAGCATCTGGTCCCTTCTGTGGGACTGAGTTCAGCAGGGAGGATCCATCAGGAGTCCAAGGCCAGGCCATGTGAATCACCAGGTGGAGAGAGAGTGCTGTGCATGTGAAGGGAGGAAAAATGGCCTATTCCAAGGCTATACAACTTAATTACTTTTTGAAACTCTGCCAAGAGCTTCTCAGAAAAGAGTGCACCAAATGTCTCTGTTGGATGCAGCCAGCAGGTCTTTCTGCAGGACTCGAGCTCAGCAGGGTGGTGTCACCAGTGGTTGGAGGACTGAGCTAGTGTATTTCCCAGGCTGATGCAGTAAGAATAGGAGTGCTCCACCCAGGAAGGCTGCATCTGGGTCTCTAGCAAACTTCTGTTCTCTCCCAGGTGTTCTGAATCCCTAGTGATTTTCATCACCAGATTGCAATGTTGGCTCCTCTTCTTGGCTTGGGTGCTTTGAGTTGGAGATCCCAGTGTGGGTTTGAGACTCCATGTTTTTCAGAGGTGACTTTTCCAGCTGAAATATCCCTCTGGATTCTCAGCCACTCAATGTAGGTTGGGGGTCAGCCCTTTCCATGACTATGCCCTTCTTTACAGTCTCTATGTGTCTTCTTCTTCCTTGGTTATAACACTTCTGTGTCTCCAGTTCATTATTCAGATTGGTTGCTCTATAAATTAGCTGTAAATTGATTTGGGGCTGGGAGGAAGTGAGTGTAGTTTCCACCTACTCTGCAGCCATCTCAGAGTCCTGACTTAGTCCTTTCCAGTGGTACTCTTTAATTTCAAGTAGATTACTGGGAAAAAAAAGTGTAGAATATGCAGTCACATATTTCCTATTTTACAGGAAATTTACAGAATCAATATGAAATGGTAGATTTAATTGACACAAAACTGAGTTTAATTATTAATGAAGAGAATTCTATTTTCTATAATAAACATTGATTATAAATTAAATAAAATTACCTTTAACAAATCCATCTTACAGTTTTTTGTTTAATCACAACATTTAAAATCAAATAGAAATTTCTGGGAACTGTACAGAAAAACCATTGTTAAAACAGTTGTATAGATTTTTAGCTTTTTAAAAATATATTTCTTTTTATTCATTTTAGAGAGGAGACACAGAGTGAGAGAGAGAGAGAGAGAGAGAGAGAGAGAGAGAAAGACAGAAAGGGGGGAGGAGCTGGAAACATCAACTCCCATATGTGCCTTGACCAGACCAGTGCAGGGTTTTGAACTGGCAACCTCAGTATTCCCAGGTCGACGCTTTATCCACTGCGCCACCACAGGTCAGGCCAGTTGTATAGGTTTTTAAAGTCATTAAATATCAACAAACAGATGAGAACTGTCGACATGGTGACATCCCTGGGTGATGGATGTTCCTGGAGGATGAGGATTAAGACTTTGAAGAAAACTCATAGGCCAGTTTTCAGGAATACACATCCAACGGCACACATTTTTTACTGAAAGCCCAGCTCTGCCGTTTATCTTATTCTTTCCTGACAAAACCCTGGCTCTTTGTGACTTTTGTTGCCAGACTATGACTATTTTGGGGGGGTACATTGGTTAGACTTGTTACTGATCCAATTAAGCTTTTCTCTTCTCTTTTACTTTCCAGATATCTATTCCAAGGTTATAAATTTTGGCTGCTATTAATATTACCTTTCCTGACTCCATCGGCATTCCTGTAGTTATTTCTATCATGACTATGTTAGGAGATATAAAAGTTCATAGAATGACTTGTCTCAAAGTCATGTCAGCACCAGGACTTGAACCCCATGGCTTATGGGTTCTGATTCTTATGGGTTAATACAGCTTCCCCCGTCAGTCAGGAGACTGAGATATTATTCCCAAACGGGGATTATACAGTCCACTGCTTCCCCTCAAACAACGTAATACCGGGAAATGAAATAAAATGGCATTTATGGAAACCAAGTAAGGAGTTTATTTTATTTTATAGTTTTAATCTTTGTAGGTTCATGCTAGACAAACTGTTGAGAAAATCTTGATGAAGGCAAGTTCATATAAACAGAAGTAAAGCCTTATCTGCCACATTCTTCCTTTTTTTGACTCTCCAGTTCAGCTCTGGTTCTTGTCTAGTTTGTCTGTCAGACTGCCGGGGAGCCAGCACAAGAAGCAGAGAGTTGGGCTGTGTTCCAGTGAGAGGGTCTTTTCTGGGTCACTTTCAAATGTTTTCATACACTGTCAACAAGGACTTTTCTAGCAGAGCAAGAAGTCTTGTTAATGTCTAGTATTCCTTTAGTATCTCTTCAGACTTGCTCACCATTTTGCACCTGATGAGACCTAGAAGGAGTCATTATTAATATTTTTCTTTATATTTAATCCTCTGATCTTTTTTTAGGATGTTAAAACAGTCATTTAACATAAAATTCCTTTTTTTCTATTGAGACCAGGTTTTACCACCTCTGCTGAGAGTGTCTCTATTTATTTGTCTAAACATAGCTCAAATCCCCAAATCCAATAATAGATAACTTGCTGATGTTTACATTGTATTTATATCCCACCACATGAAGTTACAACTGGATGATAATTTGCCTGCCAGTGACTATCATTGGTACGTCGGGCCTTTTCATGTGGTTGAATTTTTGGAAAAACTATAGCAACTATGCAAGTGTTTTGCACTGCTTCATCTTATGAAAATATATATCATTTAAGTAAGATACAAATTAGTGACATAAGGTGAGAATTTTGAGGAAAAACTCAAAATAACTGATCTCATATATTTTAAGAGGCTCCACGACATTGCGGAGGACAGGAGCCACCAAATAGCCTGTCACTTATGCAAGATCCAACTCTGTTTCTGGTCATCTCTACCATTCCAGGATTTTTTCTTTCCCATTCTCACGCTATTTTAACCAGTATTGCTTTGTAATGTACTTCATAAGTTAACTAGGATGTTGACATTTTTACTTTAAAAAAAGCATTAAAGAATCAAATAGTTTCCCTGATCAAATAATTAAGGACCTATATTGTTTTACAATGAAAAACTAACTAGACACTCCACTGAGTACTATAGAAACAGTATATAGAAATGACTACAACCTAGCTCTGCTCTTTAAAGGAGGGTATAACTCATAAAAAGATACTTCTATGACAGTGTGGTTAGTGCCATGTGAGAAGTATGCAGAGCTCTGAGGAGGGTCCCCTAATTTGGCTTAGGTTAGAGGGAGGTTTTGGTAAAGATTTGGCAGCAGTGATAAAGCATAAGCTGATTCTTTTTTTTTTTTAATTTTATTTATTGATTTTACAGTGGGGGCTGGAGGAAGAGCAAGGAGTATCAACTCATAGTTATTTCACTTTAGTTGTTCATTGATTGTTTGCCATATGTGCCTTGACCAGGCAAACCCAGGGTTTTGAACCAGGGACCTCAGCATTCCAGGTCGATACTTAATCCACTACATCACCACAGGCCAGATTGTGAGCTGATTCTTAAAGGATAAGTAAAATTTAGATACATGAGAAAATAAGAAAAAAGAAATCTACTGCTGCTGCTGAAATATGAATTTGTATATTATTTAAACTTATAGGAACAAAATTTTTATAAAACCCAAAGAATCACTGTTACTATCTGTAAGGGATTTGCAGGATTTATTTGTAGAAACAGTCTTGAACTTTTGAACTTTATTTTATTGGACCCTATTGTAAGAGAAAGATACCCTCAAAGTGGTAAGGTTAGTAATATTTTACTGAAATACTAGATTAAGATAATTGTGTTTTATTTTGTTAAATTTGGAATTTAGTATTCAGATTTCTCCCTGGGTGAATTAAAAATAGATGCAACTTGTGACAGTGGTGAACAATTGCAAGATATGATTCAATCCTTTACTTGCTTAGCAAAAATAATGGAATGAGTCACCAAAGACTGAGTTACCAAGGTGCAAACATTTTCTCATAAGATCTTGAGGATGTGCCACTAAAGTGTCGACCTGGGAACACTGAGGTCGCCAGTTCAAAACCCTGCACTGCTCTGGTCAAGGCACATATGGGAGTTGATGCTTCCAGCTCCTCCCCCCTTTCTCTCTTTCTCTCTCTCTTTCTCTCTCACTCTGTGTCTCCTCTAAAATGAACAAAATAAAAATTAAAAAGAAAAAGCACCTCCAATAAAGATTTGTCCCACAGGAAAGTAATGACTAGTGATTATAAATAGAGCAGAAAGTGCCACCTACTGGTCTTTGAGGGAAATGTACAAATGTGCTTTCTAAATTGAAGAGCTGAAATTTTGTTTCTTGAGTTTATGAAATACCTGCTTGTTTTTTTGAGTTACAAGTATCCAAATAGGGCATATAATGACAAAATGTTTATAATTTTAAACTTGAAAGTAGCTAAAACAGAGAAACAGTCAGGTGACCTCAGGTAATGAGAATTTATGGAAAGGATATATGTCTAAGAAAAGAGATATAAGAAACTGAATTACTGGCCCCATTAGCCAAATCTCTTGAAATAATTGGAGCAATAGCTCCTTGTTAAAAAATTTCAGCAGTTATAGAAATCTGAGAGTTGCGTTGTTCATATTGTTATTGTATCAGAGGCATAAACTACTGTGTCCCACTTTCAACCACCCAGCATAACTGAAGCAATTAAACAGCCCTACAGGAAAGATCTCCCTGTGTAACTGCTACTCCCCTCTAAGTAACCCAAAAGCAATGGACGCCAGTCTTGGCCCTACTCATGTAGTTCTCAAACTTTCGTATTACCTGGATGGTCCTATCCCATCTTCAGAGTGTCTGATTCACTAAAGATCAGATAAAGAGAATTTGCCTTTTTAAAAAATTTCAAGGTGATGCTAAAGATCATATTTTGAGAAGCACCTATGTATATAGTATCATCAAATTAGCTTTTCAAGGCTCTTTATTAAATTAAATAAGCAAAAAAAAAATATCAGTGTATATTTTGTGGTAATTAGTGGGATTTCAACAATGAAAGAGAGAAAAAGAAATATGGAAGAAAACAGAAGAGAATTGAAATGAATTTTGAAAAAGTATCTCATTCATTTATTCATTCATTCATACATTCAACAAATATTTACTGAGTGCCATATGTGTGTTGGGAATTGTTCAAGGTTGTGCTAGAGATACAGCAGTGATATAGTCTTCAGAGATTTGAGGAAAAGTGATTCAAACAACAGTTCTATACTGAATCAAACTGTAATTCAAGTAGAGGGGTAGAGCAAGTGCATTTTTAGGTATGCAAAAGTGTATATTCTCTGCATGAATTTTATTTCTCAATGATGTTTGATGAGAACACACTCTAGTAAAATATAGAAGGAAACTAACAGGAGGAAGAATGGAATCCAGAAGCACAGTATGAGAAAATCCTTAGGATGATAGTCATGAAATCAGTCTGAGATGCAACTTGGTTTGTAGCAGGAAGATAGAAGACTCTGAATGAATGATCTCTGGAAAAAATAGAGATTTCATAGAAGATCTTGTGTATTGAATCTTAAAAAAAGAAGATTACTATAAAAATAAATTTTATGAGGAAAGAAAAAAACAATGAGAAACTCCAGGAAGTCTGTACAAGAAAGAAAATATAATCACTGTAAAGTTCTTGGTTTTACAAATTTCTAAAGGTGTAGACAGAGGTGAAAAATTTTAACAATAACTTTATATAACTGTGTTGGAAGAAAGATGGAGAATAGATGGAGGATTAGAGAACAAATCTCAATACCTGTACATTGTAGTAGTTGTTGGGCAGATAAAATATAATATGCTCACTTTGTTAAAGATGGCGCTGCCCACATGGAAGTTCGTTGATATTAATGTGTGTTCTGGAACAGGCTGTGGGCAGGCCGGGTCATTATAGCCTAAGGCTTAGTATAAGAGTAAGCTCTTCCCTACACCCTTGACTGATTGGATGATGTAGGGTGGTGCACTCTCCTGAGGAATCCCATTATGCCTCAGATGGGTGGCTTTGTAGCAGAGACTTTCTTGTCTAGATTGGATTAAGGGTTTGGATTTTCTATGCTATAAACTGGGGCAGTCCGGGAGCTCTCTCTCTCTCTTGGTTCCTGAGTTCCTGAGGTTAGTATTAGAGAGGAGAGCAGATTAAGGCCAAGTGGAGGAGAAGTAGCCAAGATGGCAGAGTGCTGAGGAAGAAGCCAGTTTGTTAAGAGTTTGTGCAGGAGGAGATGGGAAACAGAGGTGAATAAGTCTGGTGAGCTAGAAACCTTTGATTCTAGGAAACTCGGATAAGTCAGTAGCTTTGTGAGCACTGAATGTATGGGTTTTGGAGCCCAGTGTGTGTTTTTGCTTGCCTGCGGGTGCAAGCTAGAATTAAAGCTGATGGCTCACCAGTTCTTGGCTCCTGTGTTTCATTACCGACTGTTCGAATCCAATGCGAACCTGCGTGGGTCAGGCGGCTCTGATAGTGGCCTTGGCCACAGGCTTTACAGTAGTGAATAAGTAAAATGATAAATAGCTAAATAAAAAAATAATAGCAGCCTAAAAATATTTTGAGATTTGACCTGAACTAACAAAAAAATAGTGAAAGTCTGTTGATATTAATGTGTGTTGGGGGACAGGCTGTGGGCAGGCCAGGTCATTATAGCCTAAGGTTTAGTTTTAAGAGTAAGCTTTTCCCCACACCCTTGACTTGATTGGATGATGTGGGGTGGTGCACTCTCATGAGGAATCCTCCCATTATGACTCAGATAAGTGACTTTGTATCAGAGACTTCGTTGTTTGTAGATTGGATTAAAGGTTTGGATTTCTACACTATAAAGTGGGGCAGACTGGGAGTTTGCTCTCTCTTGGTTCCTGAGGTTAGCATTAGAGAGGAGAGCAGAATAAGGCCACGTGGAGGAGAGGAAAAGCAGCCAAGATGGCGGAGTGCTGAGGAAGAAGTCAGTTTGTGCAGTTTGTGCAGAGAGAAGGAGATGGGAAACAGAGGTGAATAAGTCTGGTGAGCTAGAGACCTTTGATTCTAGGAAACTCGGATAAGTCAGTAGCTTTGTGAGCACTGAATGAGTGAATTTTGGAGCCCAGTGTGTGTTTTTGCTTGCCTGCCAGGTGCAAGCTAGAATTAAAGCTCATGGCTCACCAGTTCTTGGCTCCGTTGTTTTATCACCGACTGTCCAAATCAAATGTGAACCTGTACTGGCCAGGCGGCTGTGATGGTGACCGTGGGCACTGGCTTTACAATGATTAAATGTATTTTAAAGCCTATTATAGAGGAAAGAAGTGGTTACCATTTAGTGATACACTGTTGGTCAAATAAGTTTGTAAATATGATATATATGTTTGCTCGCTTATAGTTTGTATTGGGTGTGGGGGACAGGTTGTAAGCAGGCCGGGTTGTTATAGCCTAAGGCTTAATTTTAAGACTAAGCTTTTCCCCACAGCCTTGACTGATTGCATGATGTGGGGTGGTGCACTCTCATGAGGAATCCCATTATGCCTCAGATAAGTGACTTTGTATCAGAGACTTCCTCATTTGTATATTGGATTTAAGGTTTTGATTTCTATACTATAAAGTGAGGCAGACCGGGAGCTTGCTCTCTCTCAGTTTCTGCTATCGCCATTGCAGGGGCCTCCCTGATCTCTTGCCCTTCATGAGAAAAGTTTGTCTTCTTTTGTGGCTTGCCTGTCTTGGTGAAACACCAATTAACAGAATGGCCCACCATCCTCCGACTCCACCATTTCTTTATCGTCTGCCCGTATCCAATGGGAACTGTCATGTGAATGGCCACGATGGTGGTTCCTGGCCATACGTACACAAAGCACAAAAGCTAACCTGAGAAAATAATGTAAATTTAATTAAAACATTATTTTTGTTTTAGGCAGTGTGGCGTGTACTTCAAGGGACATACATAACTGAACAACACGTTTTTCTTGTTCTCAGAGTCCTCACAGCCTAATGATGATGATGGAAGTGGAGGCTGGTGGTGGCAATAGTGGATGTGAGAAGACATCTGTCTGTCAGAAAATTAGGTAAGGCAAATAATTAACTAGATCAATAATTAAATAGATGAGTCATTGGCAGGGGCAGAACAATGGCAGCCTTTTGGACAAAGAAGCACCTACTATGGGTATAAAAGAGAATTTAAGAGACTACTACGTAATTCAGGTTAATGTGGCAGAGAGTGTTTGAAGTTTTTCCCTGGCATAAGATGCAGTGTTATTGGGGGCCATACTCAAAAGAGTAGTAGATGCCACTTGTCTGCCCTGTCATAGGAATCATGAAGGCTAAGAACATCCTGATGACAGATATTTGATGATGTTTCTTCAGATTTCTTAGAAGCTGCTGAAAGTGGAACTTAATACAAAAATTCTCATGTATTGGTGATGCAGAGTCTTCAAATGTTGGTATATTTGTAGGAATGACTTAAAACTGTCTTAGATGCTCCTTCAGGAGACATTGAAACTACCTAGGCAGTAGAAAGGAGACTGATGCACAGAAATAACTTCTGGTGAAATGTGCTCATTTTGAAGCCAAGATCTATGAAGAAAGTTATACTTGAAATAAAGTATGCAGCATTAAACTCATCTTCCTTTGGCTGGGGAAGGACTTTCCTGTGGCAATACTGACTTTCCAGAAACAGAAGTATGTGGGAGACAGGCTATAAGCTGACAAAATCCTTATAGCCTAGAGCTCTGTACGGCCAGTAGCCGTGGCCACTATCACAGCTGCCTGGCTCTTGCTGTTCCACTTTAATTCGGGAAGATCTTAATGAATCAATGGAGCCAGGAACTGGTGGGCCATCCTTTATTCCTGCTTGCAACCAGTGGGTGAAAAAATAAACACAGCGGGAAAACATTTCCCTTTCCATTCAAAGGTCCCAAAGCCACTGATTTTCTCCGTTTTCCCCTTAGAATCAAAGGCCTCACTCAGTCCCCTCTGCACGCCTCCATCTTGACTGCCTCCTCCCTTGCCACCACGTGGCCTCTCTCTTCTCCCTGCAACGTGGTCTCTCTGAAAATGACCTCCTAGATCCTCCTTTTAAAACTTTTTGGTATGAAAAAAGTTCACATTAGCATAACCAAGCTTCTTCCCAAGCAGAAAGGAAATTAATATTATCACCTAGGTCAGTGGTTGGCAAACTGTGGCTCGCAAGCTACATGCGGCTCTTCGCCCCTTGAGTGTGGCTCTTCCACAAAGTACCACGTGTGGGCGCAAAGGGCAGCTTAGGAGTACCCTAATTAAGTTAATAACAATGTACCTACCTATATAGCTTAAGTTTAAAAAATTTGACTCTCAAAAGAAATTTCAATCATTGTACTGTTGATATTTGGCTCTGTTGACTAATGAGTTTGCTGACCACTGACCTGGGCAATGACCATTCACGTGGGCAGTGCCATTTTTAACAATAAAAGTGAGCATAAAAATCACATTAAAATTATTTGCCCAACAGGCTTAGTTTAAGACTAAACTCTTCCCCACACTTTTTTTTTTTTTTTTTTTACAGGAACAGAGAGAGTCAGAGAGAGGGATAAATAGGGACAGACAGACAGGAACAGAGAGAGATGAGAAGCATCAATCATCAGTTTTTTGTTTTGACACCTTAGTTGTTCATTGATTGCTTTCTCATATGTGCCTTGACCGCGGGCCTTCAGCAGACCGAGCAACCCCTTGCTGGAGCCAGCGACCTTGGGTCCAAGCTGGTGAGCTTTGCTCAAACCAGATGAGCCCGCACTCAAGCTGGTGACCTCGGGGTCTCAAACCTGGGTCCTCCACATTCCAGTCCAACACTCTATCCACTGCGCCACCACCTGGTCAGGCCCCACACCCTTTTTAAGACTGAGCTCTTCCCTACACCCTTAGCTATTGCATGGTGGGGGGTGGTGCACTCTTATGAGGATTCTCATTTATACCTTAGATATGTGACTTTGTATCAGAAATGTCCTTATTTTACAAATGAATTTGTTCTCTGCATTATATAATAAAGCTGGCTGGTATTTTTTTGCCCTTTTTTTCCTGTATGCCATCACCCTACAGGAGGCCTTCCGATCCCATCCTTTTTCTTTCTGTGCTTATTTCTTAATCTCCCACTGTTCTCCCTTAGGACTTGGACAATTACAAGTCACGCTGGTTCTCTGAAGAAGTAGAATGGCACAGTGAAAATGGAGCAGATCACAGACTGATTGACTAGGGTTTCTGCTATGGTGACAATGTTTGTATCATGCCAAGATTGATGTGCTAAAATCTCAACACCCACGTTGCTGGTATTAGGAGATGGTGCCTTTGGGAGGTGATTAGGTTATGAAGTGAAGTCCTCATGAATGGGATTAATGCCCTTATAAGAAAGACTTCAGAGAGTTAGCTTGCTAATCATATAAGAACACAGCAAGAAGTGGTCATTCTGCAATCCAGAAGCTGTAAGGCTGGCAGCCATGGCCATGCAAGTTCACATTGGATTTAGGCAGACGGTAAAGAAACTGTGGAGCCAAAAAATGGTGGGCTATTCTGTTTATTAGAGTCTCCCAACAGCAGACAAGCAAGCAGGCAGGGAAAACTGCTTCCCTCCCTCTCTCTCTCCAGACTCCCCAAGCAAAACAGACTGGGGGAAAAACCCCTTCTCTAGCAAAGAATAGCAAACAATAGCCCCTACCAAACAGGCAAGCAATCTGCAATTTGCAATTTGCCACTCTGAGGGCAAGCCCCTGCAGCCTTACGTAGACTATACACACATGACGCTGCCCGTGCTCATGCATCAATCAGGCAAAGTACAGTGTGAGCAAGCCTAACACACTTACTTGGCAACAGGGTCCTTCACCAGAACCCAATTATGCTGGCACCTTGATCTTGGGCTTCCCAGTCTCTAGAACTGTGAGAAATAAATATTTGTTGTTTATAAGCCATTCAGTCTATTTGGGCTGCTATAGTTTTAAAGCAGCCCAAATGGACTAAAACAGTTTTGAAAAATAAAGTCAAAGCAGAAGAAAAAGCAGCAAGATTCCAGTAGAATCCCAAAGTTCTAGCTTCCCTCTCTAGGAATAGTCCCTAAACTATAAATGAGTAAGTGAATTAGTATAGACATATGATGAACCATTCTTGAAATATCTGTAGGATATTAAAGTAAAAATTTCAGGTCTTAATGGTTTATGTTGTTTTGTTTTAGATTTCTGTATCGAGTCCAACGACTAATTTTCCAATAAAGTTCTGACAAAAACTTACAAGATGAAGTCAAAGCCAGATAGGGAAGATTATTTTTGCTTTGAAGTTCCTGAAATAGTTGATCAAGATGGGTCTAGTGTTGATTGAAAAAAGGGAAAAGGTTTAGTTAATCAGGAGAAATAGAAATAAAGGTCTAGGCTATATTAGAATAATTCCAGCTGGACCAGGTGGTGGCGCAGTGGATAAAGCATCGGACTGGGATGTGGAGGACCCAGGTTCGAGACGCTGAGGTTGCTAGCTTGAGTGCTGGCCCATCTGGTTTGAGCAAAAGCTCACCAGCTTGTACCCAAGGTTGCTGGCTCGAGCAAGGGGTTACTTGGTCTGCTGAAGGCCCGCGGTCAAGGCACATATGAGAAAGCAATCAATGAACAACTAAGGTGTCGCAACGAAAAACTGATGATTGATGCTTCTCATCTCTCTTTGTTCCTGTCTGTCTGTCTGTCCCCAACTATCCCTCTCTCTGTCCCTGTAAAAAAAAAAAAAAAAAAGAATAATTTCTGAAGAAGTGTAAAGTGATTCTTTTTTATTTTATTTTATTTTTTATTAATTTCTTCAGTTTGCTGATAGCACCTAAAGATGAAGAGTGACTAGATGAAGTCACAATTCACAGTAGCATCAGATTTTGAAACTTAGCACTTCTGGAAATTATGGTTCCATGTACTGCACATTATATTACTGGAGAAGTCATAAAGGTGATGATAATTTTAAAGAATGTGAGGAAGGGGAGAAAAGGCATTAAAAGAAGCGGAAAATGTTAGATGATGCTAAAGTTGACTTCAGTTGTAACTTTTTTTGTCTATGTATCTTTCATACATTTCGAGAGAAAAGCCACTGTTGGCTAAACAAGTGTGTTTGGGTTTGCTCACTAGGATTAGGGCAGCGCCCTATGTGTGTAGTCAATGGAAGGCTGTGGGCACTTGCTCTCAGGGTGGCAGATTATAAATTGCAGATTGCCTGCCTCCATGGGGAGGGGTGATTGTTTGTTATTGTTTGTCAGAGAAGGGGTATTTCAGCCCAGCCTGTTTTGCTGGAGAGTGCAGAGGGGGAGGGGGGACTGAAGGGCTTGGGAGCCCTGCTGAGGATGGTGGGGTCCTGTGAGGAGAAAAGGATGTGGTCTTCCCTGCCTGTTTGCTTGTCCGCCATTATGAGACTTCAATAAATGGAATGACCCACCATTTTATGGCTCCACAGATCCTTTACTGTCTGCCCAAATCCAATGAGATTCTGAATCTGCATGGTGGTGGCCACTGGCTGTACAGACACCTGACCCACTGAATGCATGCAGCAGTAAGAAGCAAGTACCCCTCTTTGGAACTTGAATATGTAATGCAGTGGTTCTTAACCTGGGTTCTATCGAACCCTAGGGGTTTGACGAGTTGGTCTCAGGGGTTCGGAGAAACCTCTACCGCAGAGTCCAGAAAAAAGTAATACCATAATTTGTTGTGAGTTCATGCACTTTGTTGGTTTTGTTCTTTGAGCAAGGTGATGTTCATGCACGGCTCATTTTGTGCACCAGTAAAAAAAACATATACCTATGTCTTGAATTTGGAAAATAAAACCATATGTTATTTATCACTAAAGAAGTGATCAGTGAATGCGCATATGAAACTGGTGGGTTCGGTACCTCAAAAAAGGTTAAGAACCACTGATGTAATGGTTATGTCAGGATTTCAGGCTTGCTAGGCAGGAGATTCAGTCATTGCTGTAGCAAATTCTTATTTATGATGCTTATCAATAACTTGTTTTCAAGTGAATGTTTTTTTTTGCTTGTTTGTTTGTTTTTACAGGGACAGAGAGAGAGAGAGAGAGTCAGAGAGAGGGACAGACAGAGACAGACAGGAACGGAGAGAGGTGAGAAGCATCAATCATTAGTTTTTCATTGCCGTTGCAACACCTTAGCTGTTTATTGGTTGCTTTCTCACATGTGCCTTGACTGCGGGCCTTCAGCAGACCGAGCCATCCCTTGTTGGAGCCAGTGACATTGGGTGCAAGCTGATGAGCTTTTGCTCAAGCTAGATGGGCTCGCGCTCAAGCTGGCAAGCTCGGGGTCTCGAACCTTGGTCCTCCGCATCCCAGTTAGACACTCTATCTACTGCGCCACCGCGCCTGGTCAGGCAAGTGAATGGTTTTCATTTTAATTCATTTAAAAAAAATTTTGCTTAACTTTTCTCTTAAATGATAGAAGAAATAAGAAAATGGCTTTTACAACACTTTCTATAACCATGGGTGCCCAGCATCTTGGTGATCTTTCCAGACCCTGCCCTGAGGCAGGGCCTCATAGAACTCACAATGGGCTGGATCGTCACTAGATTAGTAGGGAAGATACCATCATAATGCGATTCAAATTGGAATAATTTGTAACACTCCCACAGAAAAATTTCTTCTTCCTTTCTTTAGAAAAAAATCCAGATATTTTATTTTCAGCAACAGAAATGTGCTTCATGTGAAAACATCTTCAAATGGGTAGTCTCAGAAAAACCAAGTTAAGTCATGTTTTCCTTACATTTTACATTTTGTTTTACTTTTCCAGAGGATGGGCTATGAGAGAGTGGGCATACAGGATATTATGTGCTACCTTGAGAGTTCATCTATATTTAATCCTTGTTGGTAGGTGCTTTAACTTATAATGTTATTGATCAACTCCAAGATTCTGAACCTGTGTTTGTACCAAAAGGTCTGGTCAGTGAGTCTGGAATAAAATAACATACTAATCATTGAGTCCTGTACAGAAAAAGCTGTATTTTCTTGCCCAAAGCGATCAAAGGGAAGAAGTTATTTTCGTAATATACTGGCTGGATTTTGCAGTTAAAACAAAATGAGCTATAACCAAACTACATAGGATTTGTGAGTTTTTAAATTTTTCTATGAATATTGAGAATCTTAGAGTAGAAAGCATAAATTTCTAATGTACTATAAATTTAAAGGCTTGTTTTTATCAGTAATACTCTTATTTCTTAGCTCCACTATTTCACTAAAAGCCCTGGCTCTGGTGCAGCCTGTTTCTCCATTGATGTGAAGGATGTTGAAGCATGTGGACCAGTCTCTCTCAGCTGGGCACTAGCAGAGCATCACCATCATCATGACTAAACACACAGAGAATGCTTCAGCCTTGTCTTATAACATACATTTATAACACAATACAGTGCTTTCAATGTGTGCAGAATATTTAGGATATTTGATCAGAGCTGTGAAACATGAATGCAGCACCAAAAATACAACTAGACAAAACTCAGATGATAAACTTTCTATGGGCTAGAAAAGGGAGAAGGAGGTAATGGTAAAGTTGGACTCATTCGAAAGATTCTGAGAAGGAGCTTTGTGTGCTCTCTAAAGGAAGGGGGTGGATTCCCCAGGAAGTATGAGCATCTGTTCTCTCTCTCATTTCCTATCTGGAATCACACAAGGAGGCCACCTTACTGTACTCTGGGGTCTCCATGCCACCATGCTAGGAAATCCATAAAATAAAGCAGCAAGCTCAGAGGTAGCTCTGGTAGCCTTGGGGTGGCATGAAAGAGCTTCTAATTTTTCTTATGTCCTTGAGGAGTACACAGTTGTTAAATAAGAGAGAGGGGTAGAGAGAGAGAGATTCGGTAGACCCAAGGAAGTCTTACAGTCTTGATGAGAGATACCACAGAAGCAAGAGTTGTGAGTCACAGGACCAGAGACCAGGTAAGAACCAGGCTGCCTCAGTTAATACCAGTGTGGACTAATAAAATATTCTGAGCACTGAGTGAGACTGAAATGTCACTGGAGGGCAGCAGAACACAGGGCCCAGGAAATAAAGAGAAGAATCAGCTGCCTTCCCTTCAGACACAACTTCCTACTTCCCATCACTGGTCCTTAAGAAAAGCAGACTTTTTATAATGACAATTTATAAATTAGTTGAGTTCAACCTGGAATGACTGAATTTACTTTTAAAGTAGTAAAATTCTGTTTTCTGCTTTTAAATTTAGCGTGCAGCACCACAAACTCCCAGAATACTATAAAGTCGAATCCCTTAATAAATCCCTTGTTTAATACCACTCATGGCAGTTCTATTTCTCTAATCGAACCCTGGTATAGAAATTGATGTTGAACACGGGCCCAGAAGAACAAAACGTGGAATTGGTTCTTGGATGTGACTAGATATAAAGGCAGTAATAACCTTGTGTCTATTGGTAAAAAGACACTAGCTTTTCATAGCATGCAGTGGTAAAATAGTTACTTAAATGATCATCTATAGACACTTATAATTCAATCTCTCTGCAAGACAAAATTTTCTTATAAGGCAGTGATGGAAGGTTTCACGTCCAAACTCAGACTTTGAGTGGGGAACAAAAACTCTGAGTCCATAGTTTTCTTCCCTCAAATTCTCTAGGTCACTTAGAAGCAACCAACTTACTCTATTATACTTCTTATATTAGGATGAGCAACAATACTGTTTTGTTCAGGACTGAGGGGTCTCCTGGAATGCCCAAACTGGGAAAGTCCCAGGCAAACAAGGAGGAAATCATATTCACTAATTTTTTCTATGACAGCATTTACTTGATTCCAGAAACTAGTTCCTTCAAGGACCTGGAATATACAAGAATGATAATTTCTACCACAACTCCATTCAATTCACATTTGCAGATCTTGGAGAGTGAAAGGCGGTTACTTTAAATTTAGTCTGGTAATTACTATAATTACAACTGATTTTCCAGATTAAATTTTGTTGCTGGGAAAGAAATTCACACATCCTCTGCACAGGGTAATTATTAATGTAGTGAATGTTTTCTTCTCTATAATTGTTAATAAAAACAATTTGCTGTGTTGACACCTTCACTATCTTACCTCAGCTACCTATATCAACTGTCCAGCATTTCACCATTGTCAGGATATATAAATCAGGGTTCTTCTGAGAAAGAGCACCAATAAGATATGCAGGAATACCTTATATTACTGTGCTGTTCCAGTGAACACACAAATGATAGGAAAGCAAAACAGTATTATTGCTGATGTTGAGAAAGTTTCAGTGGTTTGGATAGACAATCAAACCAACTATTGATACCATTTTCCCTTAAGCCAAAACCTAATCCAGAGCAAAGTCCTAACTCTCTTTAATTGTGAAGGCTAAGAGAGGCGAGGAGGCTGCAGAAAGAAAGTTTGAAACTAGCAGAGGTTAGTTTATGAAGTTTAAGGAAAAAGCATTTTCCTGATGTAAAAATGCAACATGAAGGAGTAAGTACTGATGTAAAAACTCCAGCAAGTTATCAAGAAGATCTAGCTAAGAACATTAATAAAGATGCTACACTAAACAACAGATTTTCAAAATAGATACAACAGCCTTATATTGGAAGAAAATGCCATCTCGGACTTTCACAGCTGGTGAGGAGAAGTCAGTGTCTGGTTTCAAAGCTTCAAAGGGCAGGCTGACTCTCAGATGACTTTGAGGGGTTTAAGAGTTCAGTGGAGGAAGTCATTGAAGACGCAGTGGGAACAGCAAGGGAAGTATAGTGTGTCCGTAAAGTCATGGTGCACTTTTGGCCAGTCACGCGGTCAAAAGTGCACCATGACTTTATGGACACACTGTAGAATTACAAGTGCAGCCTGACTTGGGACTGAAATGTTGCAATCTCAGAATAAAACTTTAGTGGGCAAAGAGTTGTTCTTATGGATGAGCAAAGAGAGCGGTTTCTTTAGGTGGAATGTATTTCTGCTGAAGATTGTTGAAATGACAACAAAGGATTTAGAAGACGACATAAACTTGGTAAAGCAGTGGCAGGATTTGAGAGGGTTGACTCAAATTTTGAAAGAAATTTCATTGTAGGTAAAATGCTATTGAACAACATCACATGCTACAGAGAAATTGTGAAAGGAAGCATTTTTGTGGCTATAGCCACCCAATGTTCACCAACTACTACCCTGACCGGTCAGCAGTCAGTAACATCGAGGCCAGGTCCTCCATTAGCTGAAGGAGTATGACTCTCTGCAGGCTCAGATGATGGTTAGCATTTTTTAGTAATAAAGTATTTTTAAATGAAGGTATGAACATTTTTAGACATAATGCTCTTACACACTTAATAGACTATAGAATAGAGTAAAAAATAAGTTTTCTATGCACTAGGAAACCAGAAAATTCATGTGACTTACTTTATTGTAAAATTTGCTTTATTGCAGTGGTCTGAAAATAAATCCTCAATATCTCTGGGGTGTGCCTGTATATAAGATAAGAAGGGACTTATTAGGAGGAATTGGCTCACATGGTTATGGAGGCTAGAAGTCACATGATCAACCATTTGCAAGCTGGAGACCCAAGAAGAAGGTGGTGTAACCCTAGTCCAAGTGTGAAGGTCTGTGAACCATGGGGAGCTGATGATGTCAGTTCTAGTCCAATGGCAGAGTGAACCATGTTTCAGGTCAAGCAAGCTGGTACTCAGGAAGCAAAAAATACCAAATTCTTTCTCTGCCTTTTTGTTTTATTTTTATATTATTTTATTTTAGAGAGAGGAGAGAGAGAAGGGAAGGGGTGAGTTGCTTCTTATATGTGCCTTGATCAGGCAAGCTCCACGTTTTGAACCAGCAACCTCAGCATTCCAGGTCGATGCTTTATCCACTGTGCCACCACAGGTCAGACTACCTTATTTTCTTTTTTGAAAGCTGTTACTGGATTGGATGAGGTCTACTCATATTGGGGAGGACAATCTACTTTACTGAGTCCACTGATTCAAATGCTAATCTCATCCAAAAACACTTTCATAGACTCATCCTATATTTAATCTGATCACTCCTTGGCCCAGTCAAGCTGACATATAAACTTAACCATACTGCACAGGAACTAGCAAGTTGTTTTGGCAAAGGGCCACAAAGTAAATATTCTTCAACATGTAGTCTCTTCCTCCTTCTCCCCATTACTGTTGTCATTTTCTCCTCCTTTTCCTCCTTCTCCTTTATTCAACTATTTAAAAATGTGAATGCCATTCCTTGCTTTCATCTTTAGGATTTTCTAAGAAAAGCTCAAAGAAAGTTATGGCCTGCTGCTTGAAGCAAGAAGTCCCTAGCCTGACCTGTGGTGGCGCAGTGGATAAAGCGTCGACCTGGGAACACTGAGGTCGCCAGTTCAAAACCCTGCACTGGTCTGGTCAAGGCACATATGGGAGTTGATGCTTCCAGCTCCTCCCCCTTTCTCTATTTCTCTCTCTCTCTCTCTCTCTCTCTCTCTCTCTCACTGTGTCTCCTCTCTAAAATGAATAAAATAAAAAGAAATAAAATGAAGAAGTCCTACTATTCTGAAAGAAACTCACCCCAGTTCACTCAATGCAAAGCAAGGTACTGGGTGGGGCACAGTGGGCCCTTGCTTGTACTTAGCACGAGATCTGGGCCTACAGGGTGCTCCTGGGTGGGCTTCTTGGAATCTTGCAAACTATGCCAAGTAAATGTCAATTGAAGGAATTTCCAAACCTGTAGGAAATTTTTATGAATTTATTTGAGCCAAACTGACAACATATACCAGGAAGCAAGATCTTAAATGTGCCAGAGAATGGAGAATAACAGTTGTGGAGCTTCTTTTTTGCATTTGAAATTAAGGAGAGAACATAAGAAAGATTACATGGAGGTGGGAAA
This sequence comes from Rhynchonycteris naso, assembly GCA_037038555.1. NCBI lineage: Eukaryota > Metazoa > Chordata > Mammalia > Chiroptera > Emballonuridae > Rhynchonycteris > Rhynchonycteris naso. The sequence continues at coordinate 178,005,818 of CM072997.1, read as the reverse complement.
GGCAAAGTGGGAATTGGATTACAGGAGAGTTAACAAAATGGTGTTCTCTCTTGAGGTTGTTTACAGCTTATTTCAAAGGTGTGTTAACCTAGATGCACAGAAACAATGGACAAGGCCTGCTCAAGGCAAAGATAAATCTCCTAATAAAAAGTTATATGACGCCTGACCAGGCGGTGGCGCAGTGGACAGAGCGTCCGATTGGGATGCCGAAGACCCAGGTTCAAGACCCCGAGCTTGCCAACTTGAGCGCGGGCCGATCTGGCTTGAGCAAAAAGCTCACCAGCTTGGACCCAAGGTCGCTGGCTCCAGCAAGGGGTTGCTCTGTCTGGTGAAGGCCCGCGGTCAAGGCACGTGTGAGAAAGCAATCAATGAACAACTAAGGTGTTGCAACGGCAACAAAAAACTAATGATTGATGCTTCTCACCTTTCTCTGTTCTTGTCTGTCTGTCCCTATCTATCCCTCTCTCTGACTCTCTCTCTCTGTCTTTGGGAAAAAAAAAAAAAAAGTTATATGCCTGATGTGTGACTACTCACTGTGACCTGCCCAGTTAGGAATTTATGATCAGATCACCCTGTGAGGTTACTTTTCATTGAATATCCCCCCTTTTTTTGTCCACAGTAACAACCTAATTTGTTTACAAATTACTGTAATAAGGACTATTTCACCATTGATTGTACTAAAACTGAAATCATTATATTTGACCAACACTTTCTAGTATTGTTTTACTTAATTCAGCAAATATTTATGATGAAATATGACATATAAAGTTCTATGCTAAGATTTAGAGACGCAGTAACAAAGATTCTTTCCTTGAACAAATTCTAATCAGCTCTTTATAGGTCTTTTTCAACTAGACCTCAACTTTTGGACTTCTGTGTATGTCTCTGCATTGTCCAATTTTTTTTTGTTATTAATTTTAATGGGGTGACACCAATAAATCAGGGTACATATGTACAATGAAAACATCTCCAGATTATCTTATCATTCAATTGTCTTGCATACCCGTCACCCAAAGTCAAATTGTCCTCTGTCACCTTCTATCTGGTTATCCCTGTGTCCCTCCCCTCCTCCCTATCCCACTCTTCCCTCCCTCCCCCCATCCCGTAACCACCACTCTCTTGTCCATGTCTCATAGTCTCACTTTTATGTCCCACCTATGTATGAAATCATGCTGTTCTCTTTTTTTTTTTCTGATTTACTTATTTCACTCCGTATAATGTTATCAAGGTCCATCCATTTTGTTGTAAATGATCCGATGTCATCGTTTCTTATAGCTGAGTAGTATTCCATAGTATATATGTACCAAAGCTTTTTAATCCACTCGTCTTCTGACGGACACTTGGGCTGTTCCAGATCTTCGCTATTGTGAACAATGCTGCCACGAACATGGGGGCGCATTTCTTCTTTTCGAACAGTGCTATGGTGTTCTTAGGGTATATTCCTATAAGTGGGATAGCTGGGTCAAAAGGCAGTTCGACTTTTAATTTTTTGAGGAATCTCCATATTGTTTTCCATAGTGGCTGCACCAGTCTGCATTCCCACCAGCAGTGCAGAAGGGTTCCCTTTTCTCCACATCCTTGCCAGCACTTATTCTGTGTTGTTTTGCTGATGAGCGCCATTCTGACTGGTGTGAGGTGATATCTCATTGTGGTTTTAATTTGCATTTCTCTAATGATTAGTGATGTTGAGCATTTTTTCATATGCCTATTGGCCAACTGTATGTCCTCTTTAGAGAAGTGTCTATTCATTTCTTTTGCCCATTTTTTGATTGGATTGTTTGTCTTCCTGGTGTTGAATTTTATAAGTTCTTTATAAATTTTGGTTATTAACCCCTTATCAGACGTGCTGTCGAATATGTTCTCCCATTGTGTGGTTTGTCTTTTTATTCTGTTCTTATTGTCTTTAGCTGTGCAAAAACTTTAGTTTGATACAGTCCCATTTGTTTATCCTGCCTTTTATTTCATTTGCACGTGGAAATAAATCGGCAAATATATTGCTGCTACAGATGTCGGAGAGCTTACTGCCTTTGTATTCTTCTAAGATGCTTCTGGTTTCACGGCTTACATTTAAGTCGTTTATCCATTTTGAGTTTGTTTTTGTGAATGGTGTAAGGTAATGGTCTAGTTTCATTTCTTTGCAGGTAGATGTCCAATTTTCAACACCATTTGTTAAAGAGGCTGTCTTTACTCCATTGTATGTTCTTTCCTCCTTTGTCAAATATCAGTTGACCATAACGGTGTGGGTTTATTTCTGGATTCTCTGTTCTGTTCCATTGATCTATGTGCCTGTTCTTATGCCAGTACCAGGCTCTTCTGAGTACAGTGGGCTTGTAGTATATACCTTGATATCCGGAAGGGTGATACCTCCTGCTTTATTTTTTCTTTTTAAGATTGCTGAGGCTATTCGTGTTTTTTTTCGGTTCCATATAAATTTTTGGAATATGTGTTCTATATCTTTGAAGTATGTCATTGGTATTTTAATTGGTATTTCTTTGAATTTATATATTGCTTTGGGTAATATAGACATTTTAATGATGTTTATTCTTTCTAACCATGAGCACGGTATATGTTTCCACTTGTTTGTATCTTCCTTGATTTCTTTTACCAATGTTTTATAATTTTCTGAGTACAAGTCCTTAACCTCCTTGGTTAAATTTACTCCTAGGTACTTTATTTTTCTGGTTGCAATAGTGAAGGGATTGTTTCCTTAATTTCTTTTGCTGACAGTTCGTTGTTGGTATATAAAAATTCCTCTGATTTCTGAGTATTAATTTTATATCCTGCCACCTTGCTGAATTCATTTATCAGGTCCAGTAGTTTTTTGACTGAGACTTTAGGGTTTTCTATATACAATATCATATCATCTGCAAATAACGACAGTCTTATTTCTTCTTTTCCAATTTGGATGCCTTTTATTTCTTCTTCTTGTCTGATTGCTGGGGCTAAGACTTCCAGAACTATGTTGAACAAGAGTGGTGAAAGGGGGCACCCCTGCCTGGTTCCTGATCTTAAAGGGATTGCTTTTAATTTTTGCCCATTTAGTATGATGTTTGCTGTGGGTTTGTCATAGATGGCCTTTATCATGTTAAGGAATGTTCCCTGTATTCCCACTTTACTGAGAGTTTTGATCATGAATGGATGCTGGATTTTATCAAATGCCTTTTCTGCATCTATTGAAATTATCATGTGATTTTTGTCCTTCCTTTTGTTTATGTGATGAATCCCATTGATTGATTTGTGAATATTGAACCAGCCTTGCCTCTCCAGAATAAATCCCACTTGATCATGGTATTTGATTTTTTTCATATATTGCTGGATCCAGTTGGCTAATATTTTGTTGAGAATTTTAGCATCTAAATTCATCAGGGATATTGGCCTATAATTTTCTTTCTTTGTGTTGTCTTTGCCAGGTTTTGGGATCAGAATTATGCTCACCTCATAAAAGGAGTTTGGAAGTCCTCCTACCTCTTGAATTATTTGAAATAGCTTGAGAATGATAGAAGTTAGATCTTCTTTGAATTTTTGGTAGAATTCACTTATGAAATCATCAGGCCCAGGACTTTTCTTTGTTGGAATTTTTTTGATAACTGTTTTTATCTCCTTTGTTGTAATTGGTCTGTTTAGGTGTTCTGATTCTTCCAGATTGATTTTTAGAAGATATTATTATTCAAGAAATTTGTCCATTTCACCTAGGTTGCCTAATTTTTTGGCATAGAGTTCTTCATAGTATTTTCTTGCAATACTTTGTATTTCTTTTGTGTCAGTTGTTGTTTCTCCACTCTCATTTCTAATTTTATTTATTTGAGTCCTCTCTCTTTTTTTCTTGGTTAGTCTAGTTAAAGGTTCATCAATCTTGTTTACCTTTTCAAAGAACCAGCTCATGGTTTCATTGATCTTCTGTATTGTTTTCTTAGCCTCTATATCATTTATTTCTGCTCTTATCTTTATTATTTCCTTCCTTCTACTAGTTGGGCTTTATTTGCTGTTGTTTCTCTAGTTCCTTTAGATGCAGGGTCAGGTTGCTTTTTTGAGCTTTTTCTAGCTTCTCATTATATGCCTGTAGTGCTATGAACCTCCCTCTCAGTACTGCTTTTGCTGTGTCCCATAAATTTTGAGTTGCTGTATGCTCATTATCATTCGTTTCTAGAAACCTTTTTATTTCTTTTTTGATCTCATTGTTAATCCATTCATTATTTAATAACATGCTATTTAGTTTCCAAGTGTTTGAGTGTTTTTCAGTTTTTCTTTTGTGGTTAATTTCTAGTTTCATGGCATCAGAGAAAATGCTTGATATGATTTCAATCTTCTTAAATTTGTTGAGACCACTTTTGTGTCCTAACATGTGGTTTATCCTAGAGAATGTACCATGAGTGCTTGAAAAGAATGTATATTCTACTGCTTTAGGATGAAAAGTTCTGAAGATATCTATTAAATCAAGTTGATCTAGTGTCTCCTTTAAGTCTGCTGTTTCTTTGTTAATTTTCTTTCTTGAGGATCTATCCAGTGATGTTAGTGGGGTATTGAAATCCCCTACTATGATAGTATTGCTGTTAATCTCACCCTTTATATTCATCAAAGTCTGCTTTATGTATGTCGGGGGTCCTATGTTTTGTGCGTAGATAATTATAATGGTTATATCTTCCTGTTGAATTGTTCCCTTTATCATTATGTAGTGTCCTTCTTTACCTCTTACTACAGCCTTTGTTTTTAAGTCCATTTTGTCAGATATAAGTATTGCTACCCTGGCTTTTTTTTCATTTCCATTTACATGAAATATTTTTTTTTATCCTTTTACCTTCAGTCTATGTGCATCCTTTGTTTTAAGGTGTGTCTCTTGTAGATAGCATATGTATGTGTCTTGTTTCTTTATCCACGCAGCTACCCTATGTCTTTTGATTGGATCATTTAATCCATTTACATTTAAGGTTATTATTGATATGTAGTTGTTTATTGCCATTTTATTCTTTAAAGCTGTATTCTTCTTTTGCTATATTCTTTTCCCCCTTTGAACTGTTCACAACAGGTCCCTTAGCATATATTGCAGAATTGGTTTGGTTTCAATGAATTTCTTGAGGCTTTATTTTGTCAGGGAAGCTCTTTATTTCTCCTTCAATTTTTAAACGTTAGCCTTGCTGGATAGAGTAGACTTGTTTGTAGGTTCTTTTTCTGCATTACTTTGAATATATTTTGCCATTCCCTTCTTGCCTCAAGAGTTTCTGTTGAGAAGTCAGATGTCATCCTTATGGGGACTCCTTTGTAGGTGATAGCCTTTTTTCTCTAGCAGCTTTCACAATTTTCTGTTTATCCCTTAGTTTTGGTATTTTAACTATGATGTGTATTGGTGTAGATTTCTTTGGATTTCTCTTTAATGAAGCTCTCTGTGCTTCTTGAACGTGTGAAACATTTTCCAGATGTAATTTAGGGAAGTTTTCAGCTATGATTTGATTGAACAAAGTTTCTATTTCTTGTTCTTTCTCTTCATCTTTGGGAACCCCTATGATGCGGATGTTATTTCTCTTCATGTTGTCACAGAGCTCCCTTAGAGTTTCCTCAGATTTTTTGAGTCTCTTTTTTTTATTCTGCTGTGCTTCTGTGCCTTTGTTTATTTTGTTCTCTAACTCGCTGATTTGATCCTCAGATTCATCCATCCTGCTTTTAATTCCTTCCATTGTGGTCTTCAGTTCTGGTACTGTATTTGTCATATCTGTCTGATTCTTTCTTATTATTTCAATTTTCTTTTTTATATTTGTTATCTCTTTATTTAGGTGTTCGTGATGACTATCCATTGTTGCTCTAAGCTCTTTGAACATCCTAACTATCATTATTTTAATCTCTGCATCAGGTAATTTGGTTGTATTTGGTTCATTCAGGTCTTTCTCTGTGGATTTTTCTTGATTCATTTCGGTTGCATTTCTCTGCCTCCCCATTTTGGACAGCTCAATACTTTCTAAACGCCTCTTCTAGGCTCTGGGGCTGCAAGGTGGGGCTTTGTTCCTGGGACCTAGGTCTCTCCCTCTCTGCTAAGCTCTCTTCCCACCACGTGAGTCTACCGTTTGCTCCAGGGAGTTGGGCAGCCCTTTCCATGTTTTTGCTTTTCCTACCAGTCTCAATGTGGCTTCTTCAGTGTTCCTTGGTTGAAGAGTCCACTTAGTTTAGTTCAAAGTTGGTTTATCCTCATGATGGTTCTTAAAATTAAGTTATAATCCACTTTGGTTCCAGGAGTTGGAAGTTGGTATGTCCGCCTACTCCATTGCCATCTTGCCGTTGTCCTTCTCACATTTTTCTTATCATAGTTTTTAAATATGTGTAGTGTTCATCTGTCTTATTCATAAAAGCCATTATCTTCTTCTATACTAGATAAATTTCCATATTATATACTAACCCTTAATGGAGGAATCAGAATGCAAATTAGTTGATATCCTTGCAGCTACCACAACTTGTAACACAGGCTTCAGTGATTGCAGGTACCAGTGTGAGACTGATGTGGAAATGTGAAAGGAGGAACTGTGGCTTAAAACAATAATCATTCAGCCCTTACCTGTGGCGCTGAGGTATCCAGTTCAATCCCCGCTAGACAAGGTAGCCTGTTGGGATCCTGGTCAGGTCACAAAGGAGATGCAATCAATGGCACAACTAAGTGGAACAATGAGTTGATGGTTCTCTCTTTCTCTCTCTCTCCCTTCTGCCTTTTTTCTATCTCCCTTCCTCTCATGATCTGTCAAATCAAGGCAAATGGGAGCTCTATGGAGCATCTGTCCAAAGAGCATCAGACCTTCTTAAAAGCTAGGAAATCCTAATCATTGGCTCTATATTCTATAGGTCAAGGTCAAAGCATTTGTCCTTTGAATTTTTTTATTTATAAACTATTTGGGCTTTGAAAATGCAACTTAAAAGAATCATAAAGCCATGTGGTAATTTCCCTCCCCACCCCAAGAACAATATAGCAGTTTTTCAGAAAGTTCTTGCTTATCTTTCATTGTTAATGTTACACTTTAAAATATAGTTTGAAGAGATTAAACACATTCAGAGTGGTATGATTATAGACTAAAATATAGAAGTTATTTAAAAAAAACTTATTTATTGATGAGAGAGAGAGACTTTTTGCTTCACTTATTTATACATTTATTGGTAGATTCTTGTATGTGCTCTTATGGGGAATTTAACCTGCAACCTTGATATATGGGGATGATGGTCTAACCAACTGAGTAACCTAGTTAAGGCTAGTCTGGAAGGTCTTATGAATGTAAATGTTAATCTTTTCAAAAATTAAAAGAATTTAAAAATTACTGTAACATGTGTTTTTAATAGAGTACAATCTGGCCCTGGCTTGTTGGCTCAGTGGTAAATCATCAACCCGGTATGTGGAAGTCCCGGGTTCAATTTCCAGTCAGGTCACACAGGAGAAGCGTCCATCTGCTTCTCCACCCCTCCCCTCTCCTTTTTCTCTGTATCTTCCCCTCCTGCAGCCATGGCTCTGCTGGAGCAAAGTTGGCCCAGGCACTGAGGACGACTCCATGGCCTCCACCTCAGGCACTGGAATGGCTCTGGTTGCAACAGAGCCATGCTCCAGATGGGCAGAGCACTGCCTCCTGGTGGGCATGTTGGGTGGATTGTAGTCGGGCACATGCAGGAGTCTGACTGCCTCCCTGCTTCTAACTTTGAAAAAATACAAAAAAAAAAAAAAAAAAAAAGAGTACAATCTGGCTGATAAGACAGTGACACAGTAGATAGAGCTTTGAACTGGGATGCACAGGACCCAGGTTCAAGACCCTGAGGTCACCAGCTTCAATGCAGGCTCATCTGGTTTGAGCAAGGCTCGCCAACTTGATCCCAAGGTCGCTGGCTTGAATGAGGGGTCACTCAGTGTTCATTAGGCCCCCAGTCAAGGCACGTGTAAGGTGTCCTGCTTTTGGCGGGACAGTCCCGATTTTTAACAATTTGTCCTGCGTTCCATGGCGTTTAATAAAAGTCCCAATTTAAAAAAATATATTACAATATTATTTTTACATTCTATGAAAATTTTTTTGCTCCATATAGACCAAATTTTTAATCAAGAACCCCCCTGGCAATGGTGTCCCACTTTACCAATTTTAAAATCTTGTCACCTTACATATGAGAAAGCAATCAATGAACAACAAAGGTGCCACAACAAAGAGTTGATGCTTCTCATCTCTCTGCCTTCCTGTCTGTCTGTCCTTATCTGTCTTTCTTTCTGACTCTCTGTCTCTGACACACACACACGTGCGCGCGCTAGTACAATCTGGTTGTTATGGGTGGAATTTCTGGAACTTGGCTGCTAAACTCCAATCCAACTCGACCTCTTACTGTCTGTGTAACCTGGAACAACTTACTTAGCTTCTCAGTGCCTCACATTCTTTAAATGTAAGATGGAGATATTCATAGTTCTTTCCTTATGGACTTGTTATGAAGGCTAATTGAATTCACACATTAAAGCCCTTAAAATATCTCACCTATACTAAATGCTCAATTTTAGCTATTATTATTATTATTATTGTTATATAAACTATCAATCCAATAGAATATAGCAAAAGAGAAAAAATAAAAATAAAAATGAAAATGCTAAAAATATGACCAGTACATATAAAGAATCTATAAATGTGTATTGATTAATATTTATTATGAAGAGACAGATAGAGTTAACATTACAAAATTCAGCTACATGATTCATCCAAGAGTTAAATATTAAACTAAACCACACAGAAAGATAAAAAAAATACAGGGATGTTTAAAAAATATATCAGAAAAATTGTAATCAAAAGAAAATTGGAAAGCAAAATAATACAAAGTAGAAACTAAGGCAAAAACCATTGTTGAGATAAAGATTGCTACTATATGGTAAAAAGGGCAAGAATTCACTAAGAAGACATAAAACCTATGAATTTCTATGTACCCAATATTGTCTCAAAATATAAAATGGACACAATTATAAGGTAAATTTGACAAATTCACAAACCTCTTGGGAGATTTTAAACAAATCTCTATCAGAAATCGGAAGATAAGTAGATAAAAAGTTAATGATTTTAAACAAAACTAATACTTGATCTGTATCTCAAAATAGAAAATATTTTAAATTTAATTTGTTGGGGCTTTTTTAGAGACAAAGAAGGGAGGGAGACATAAGAAACATCAACTTGTAGTTGTGTCTCCTTAGTTGCATTTTCTCAAGTGTGTGCTAGTCCCACTACAAATTCAAAGCAAAACATTTAAAACAGAATCAAATATAAATGTAAATATAGATATTTAAGACAAAAATAGTTCTACTTTTTTTTTTTTTTTTTTTAGCAAGAGAAATAGAGATAGAAAGAGACAGACAGGAAAGAAGAGAGATGAGAAGCAACAACTTGTAGCTGTGGCACCTTAGTTGCTCATTTATTGCTTTCTTATATGTGCCTTGACCGAGAGACTGTAGCTGAGCCAGTGACCCCTTGCTCACACCAGTGACCTTGGGTTCAAGATAGCAACCCTGGGCTTCAAGCCAGTGACCATAGGTCTATGATCTCACACTCAAGCCGAGACCCTGTGCTGAAGCTGGTGAACCCACACTCAAGCTGATGAGCCTGTGCTCGAGCTGGCAACCCTGGGGTTGACTATTGTGTCACTGTCTGATCAGGTTGAACGGTTCAAACGTTAAGTGTTATTTTGAGCAACTTAACTTTTGTCTATCAGGAGAATTATCAACATAAGAAGATTGTACTTTAGTTCATTCACACAGTAAATGCTTGGTGAATACTTATATATGATGAAAAATAATTGTCAACAACACAGAACTTGTACAAAACTTGGCAAAACCTTAGAAAAGGGTTTTATAAGGAACAAAGTCTTTTACTAAAAGGCAGTTCTCAGATTTCAAAAAATGTTGAGTAGTGTGGTACTTTTTTCCTCTACGCTCAAACCTCACAGCGAGACCTGTAATCAATGAGAATATTTGGTCTTGCTCACAATGCTCAGTGATAGAAATATGATTAATTTCCAGGTTTTAGTGAGTATTTGACAAGACATTTGTCAAATGTTCCCACTCAAATTCTTACATTTGGTTTGAAAGACAGACCCCTTGGTTTGTTAAATCCATGCAAACCCAAAATTGTGGTTAAAATAGTAAAATTTATGCTGTTCTTAATGGTACACATTTTTTTCCCTTAAGTTAAAATAAATGCTGATGAAATCAGAAAATTTTTATATTAAATCAATACCCTGCTGTTAAAGTAAGTAACTACAAAAGTATACTATAGATATTACAAATCTTCAAGGAAAAATAATTTGAATTGGTAAAATTGGTGGAATTTTAGGCTGAAGATTTTATCCTGTGTCAGGTATTTTGCTAAGTGCTTTACATATGTTATATGTAAGCATTAATTTAAGCATTGCAGCAACCATTATGCTAGGGATTTTGCAGATAAGACAATTGACACTTGCCTGACCTGTGGTGGCACAGTGGATAGAAAATCAACCTGGAATACTGAGGTTGCCAGTTCAAAACCTGAACTTGCCTGGTCAAGACACATATGGGAGTTGAAGTTTCCTGCTCCTCTCTCTTCTCTCTCTATAAAATGAATAAAGTCTTAAAAATTGATATTTAAAAAAGTAAAATAATTTATTAAATTTCATAGAACTATTAAGTAGCAAGTCCTGGCTTTTAAAGCAGATCTGCCTGATTGCAAAACCTGTCTTTTAAACTCCCTTGCTATGTGGTTAAAAATTTTATTTATCTAACTTGTAGTTTTCTTTTTTTAACCCCAAACATTTTGCTTTTATTTAACATATAGTTTGGAAGACTTATGTAGATTTAAAGTTGAGACCTGGCACTGTCTGCAAAACATTTATTGACTTTCATTAACACTTATTGATGTCAACCACTGTAGCCAGCCCTGTTTTTATTAATGTACATTGATTGCTACTGCTACTTGAAAAGTATTTAAAGTGGATCTTAAGTGTATACAAAGAGTCCTTGCAAAATACTATTAAAGCACCTGTTCTAATTTCATGATATCAGAGCATATCATGTGTAATCTCTATTTTTCTTCTTCTCCAAATATGGTCTACTAGTTCTATTTTCTCTCTACCCCACATCTAAACATCTAATTCTTCCCAATGACCTAAAATTTTAAAAGTTTTCTGAGTTTTTCTTTAGAGTAAAAGTATTCAGCTGATGGTACATAATCTAAATCTGACTTATGGACCTGATATGTCTGCTTTTTAATGTTGTTTTTAAGTTCCTTTTTTAGCCAATAGTTAATAGTCAGCAAGTTTCATATAGAATAACTGAATCCTAAACATAATCTGGCAACACTGGATATAAACTTCTGTATGGTAAAAAATGCTTAGTTCTGGGTAAGAGGTGCTCCTTTACATAAGATAGGTTCTTCATATTTGCCACACACACAAGGACTCACAGTAGGCTTTCCAATTCTCAGCCAAATGACCGTTGCCATATATCACCATGCTTATACTGCTAGTTTTCTCAGAGGTGAAAATTATTTGTCTGTACCATGTCTTAGAAGTGGTAAAATAAAAAATAGACCCAGAGGTCACTGTACAGCAAGAAAAGGGGAAGGAAGCATATTTCACTCAAGATGTGAAGAATATTCAGTGATATTTAATATGCAATCAATTATGTGTCTTATATAAACATTTCCCATTAACTTACGTTGCCTTTCTGGTGACAGAGTTTATGGCTTTGGCTTTAAAGCGAGACTGAATAGCCACAGACACTGAAGAATGAGCAAAAAGGAACAAGGACTACAGTTACCAAATTTCTCTTTGATTTGGTCTAATCCTTTAAGGTCACCCATATTTCTTTGAAGGTTTAACACATAAATCATGAAATTAATTGGATCACTGAGCAACTTAATTTCTGAAGAATTAGGTGTAGTCATCGGCCCTTCCATTATTACTTTATCTTTAATAAGTTTATTTATCTTTTTCTTTCAGATTCAATAAAATTTACATATATTATATTACATTGAGTTATAAATCAGTTAGTTATTAATCGATTTACTTTCCTCCTCCTTTACTAAGAGGAGCCTTATTTTTTTTCTTTTTCTTTTTTATTAGCATGTGCATGCGTGAGAGAGACAGACAGGAAAGGAGAGAGATGTAAAACATCAACTCTTAGTTGCTGCACTTTAGTTGTCCATTGATTGCTTCTCATATGTGCCTTGACTGGGGGGCTTCAGCTGAGCCAGTGACCCCTTGCTCAAGCCAGTGTCCTTGGGCTTCAATCCAGTGACCTTTGGGCTCAAGTCAGCGACCATGGGGTCATGTCTGTGATTCCCAGGCTCAAGCCAGAGACCCCGTACTCAAGCCTGATAAGCCTGCACTCAAGCCAGCGACCTCAGGGTTTTGAACCTGGGACCTTAGTGTATTATTAAAATTAATTTTACCTAAGTTCACTGCACCACCACCTGATCAAGCAGAAGCCTTATTCTTTTAAAGCATCAATGAAATAATGAAAAATACTTATCTGCCAGACTCCCATGCAGCTTGGAGAAGTTTTATGATCTAGACAATGAGATGTATGTGGAATTCTGCTGGATGGGGTTTCTAAGAAAGCCATCTTTTATGGCTTAATATTAAGCACAGCCTTATTGGCTCATTTCTTTTTTTGTACTTTACCCTAAACTTACCTGTCTAAAATTCATATATAGCTTCTGAAGATGGTGTAGCCATTTCATGACCATAGCATGAAAGCCAAATGCTCAAGCTGAGTAGAAGAAAGTTAGGTGGAATCGAAGTCCTTTTGCACGTATAGAGTTACCATGCCAGACTTAGGCTATCTATTCCATATTTCTAGTCATTGAGAAAAATATTTCTCTATTTATGTTAGTTTTTGTAATTGAGACTAATTTTGTAATCTAAAACCTGAAAATAAGTTGCTACAATAACATATCCTAACATGTAGTGGAGATGGAATTTTGCAAAACAAAATTCTCATGGAAAGAAAAACTAAAACTAAATCTAGATCTGACCTATCTGTAAAGTAATGTGGCAAACTTATTATTGTTTGCCTGGGAATATTTCAGTCTTAAAATGAAAAATTCTACATCCTAGGCAAACCAGAGCATTTGCTACTTTATTGTAAGCAAAGGTAAAAGGACATACATTTTTACTTATTTATTTTCATATTTTAAATTTAGTTTTCTGGGGTAACATTGGTTTGTAAAACAATACAGGTTTCATGGATACAACTCAGCAAAACATCATCTGGACGTTGCATTGTGTGCCCATATAGCCCCAACCCCTTGCCATCTGGTAATTTCTATTCTGTGTCTGTGTTTATGTGAATATTTATATATTTTGTTTGTTTGTTTATTTGTTTAGTCCTTTCACCTTTTTTATTATTAATTTTAATGGTGTGACATTGATAAATCAGGGTACATATGTTCAGAGAAAACATCTCCAGGTTATTTTGACATTTGATTATATTGCATACCTATCACCCAAAGTCAAATTGTCCTCCGTCACCTTCTATCTGGTTTTCTTTGTGCCCCGCCCCTACCTTTACTCCCCTCTTGCTCCCCCCACCCCCCCAGGTAGCCAGCACACTCTTGTCCATGTCTCTGAGTCTCATTTTTATGTCCCATCTATGTATGGAATCATATAGTCCTTAGTTTTTTCTGATTTACTTACTCCACTCAGTATAATGTTATCAAGGTCAATCCATGTTGTTACAAATGATCCGATGTCATCACTTCTTATTGCTGAGTAGTATTCCACAGTATATGTGTACCAAAGCTTTTTAATCCACTTGTCCTCTGACAGACACTTGGGCTGTTTCCAGATCTTCGCTATTGTGAACAATGCTGACACAAACATGGGGGCGCATTTCTTCTTTTCGAACAGTGCTATGGTGTTCTTAGGGTATATTCCTAAAAGTAGAATAGCTGGGTCAAAAGAAAGTTTGATTTTTAATCTTTTGAGGAATCTCCATACTGTTTTCCACAGTGGCTGCACCAGTCTGCATTCCCACCAGCAATGCAGAAGGGTTCCCTTTTCTCCACATCCTCGCCAGCACTTATTCTGTGTTGTTTTGCCGATGAGCGCCATTCTGACTGGTGTGAGGTGATGTCTCATTGTGGTTTTAATTTGCATTTCTCTAATGATTAGTGATGTTGAGCATTTTTTCATATGCCTATTGGCCATCTGTATGTCCTCTTTGGAGAAATTTCTATTCATTTCTTTTGCCCAGTTTTTGATTGGATTGTTTGTCTTCCTGGTGTTGAGTTTTATAAGTTCTTTATAAATTTTGGTTATTAACCCCTTATCAGATGTATTGTTGAATATGTTCTCCCATTGTGTGGTTTGTCTTTTTATTCTGTTCCTATTGTCTTTAGCTGTGCAAAAGCTTTTTAGTTTGATATAGTCCCACTTATTTATCCTGCCTTTTATTTCACTTGCCCATGGAGATAAATTGGCAAATATATTGCTGCGAGAGATGTTGGAGAAAAATATGGAATGCTTCACAAATTTGCATGTCATCCTTGCACAAGGGCCATGCTAATCTTTTCTGTATCGTTCCAATTTTAGTATATGTGCTGCTGAAGCGAGCACAGGACATACATTTTTAATAAGGGAGACACTTTTCACCTTAACCTGAAATCTGTATTGACTGAGAGCTTTCAAGAATAAAAATTGCAACTGCTTCTGTATTGTGTTGCCAAAACCAGTGCAAAGTTGTACCCTTAGCAAGAAATCATATGAAGACCCAAAGTCTCTCCTAAATTTAGGTCTTTCCTGAGGCACCTTAATAGAATAGCTACACAAGATCTTTCTTTGAGGGAATTCTATTGGGAAGATACATAAACTTAGCAAGCAACAGTCTGTTATTATTCAACCCTTATAGCTGTCTGTGGACCCTCCAAACCTACATGAAGGTGGACCCTGAAAACCACCTAACTTCAGGTAAGACATTCTCCATGATGTTTACCTCATTAACTGCCCTGGAGGGTAACAAAGAGAATTCCCATAGGGGCAGGATTAAGCTCTGTGGAAAGCAATGAAGAGGGAGATCTATAGCTGCCCTGTCACAAGTGACTATAATCTAAAATTAACTAGATGTGACTGTTGAGCACTTGAAAATGTGGCTCTTCCCCATTGAGATATGGTGTAAATGTAAAATACACACTAGATTCTAAAGACTTAATGTATAAAAAAATAAAAAATACCTAATTAATACCTTTCCCATATTGCATATAACATGAAATAAGAATATTGGGTTAAATAAAATGTATTATTAAAATTAATTTTACCTAAGTTTTCTGAGTGATGTTAGAAAGATCATGGAATAAGTAGTCCCATCCTACATTTATGAAAAGTTCAGACTCCAACTAAGAAATTGCAGCACCTCAGGCAAACAAACACTCAGTTGGAAACAGCTGCACTGAAATGGGAATTAAGAACAATTCCCCTTTATTTGAGTCATCCTCTCTGTAAAGAGCCACAGCTCGGTGCTAAGAAAGATCAATTCAGCCTGTGACTTTTAGAGTTGCACGCGAGTGTGCATGTGTGTGTGTGTGTGTGTGTGTGTATGTGTGTGTGTGTAGGAAGATAGTGGAACATGGGCCTGGTCTTCCAGCCTTTTATTGTGGGTTCCAAAGGATTGGGTTGTCCTGCCTCACGTTGAGTGCTGAAGAAATCTGCATTGTCTGTACGCTATGAACAAGTAGAAACAAGGGAAAAAGGGGCAGGTGAAACTCACTGAAGGTAATAGAGGTTTGAGACATGGGGTTTCTCTCCCATTAAGGAGGGAGGAGTAAAGAGTGCCGCCTGTGTTCCTGGTCTTCCATTCCAGTGCCCTCCCTGAAGAGCTGTTTCTGTCTTGTTTCACCTGGAGAGCTGAATGAACTTGCATATAGAACTATTGAGGCAGTTAAGAACAGAGTAAAAGGGACAGGTGTTTTCCTGCACCTGGCCTGACTCTATGAGACCTGGAAAAGGCACAAAAATGAGGTCTTTTCTTAGGAGGGAGAGAAAGAAGTGAATACCAAAGGAAGCAAGAGATACAGGCACCTGAATAAATCAGGTGGATGCCTGGGACAGCTATGCACTAAGGCCTAGGTTTTAGCCATATTGACAGGTGAAGGTCTTTTCCCCAGTCCATAATGTCTGGCAGATTTAAAATTCAGAACTCCAATTGGAATCAAATTATGAGGTAACTTTTGGAAGTGTTGCTTGATTATTCTAAAACCGGATTAAATTTTCTGGAAGAAACAGCTTTACAGAAAACAGCAAATTTATCTAGTTTCTCAATTCAGTTCACATTTCTGTTTTCAAGATATATGGAGATAAAAATAGACCCCTAAGGTATAATTTTGAAAGAATGCAGAATCAAATTATTAGGTAAGAAAATTAAATCTCTGGCTTTTAGAAACCTTTATTTGTCTGCTCTGTACAACTGGTACCCACTTTCCAATGTTAAACACAAGAAATATGCAATTGGGAAAGAATTGGAGAGATTAGATATATATTTATTCAAAGAGAAAAATATCTTGAAGGTTAATAAAAAAGAAAGATATTACAGTCTATATTCGTATACTCTGTCAGGGATGGATGAATGTAAATTATTTTCTACTGTCAAGATATCTTGCACAAGTTTCTGGAAAGGATTATACTTAAGATCATGCTTTATTGCCAATCACCTTTGTCTCAAACTTTTACAGTCATGTCTGATTTGAGGAAAATATTATCTATGTGATTCTGGTTCATTTCCACTTATCAATTCACTTCTCTTTTTATTTTTATTTATTTTTTGTATTTTTCCGAAGTCATAAGCAGAAGAGGCAATCAGACAGACTCCTGCATGTGCCTCACCGGGATCCACCCGGCATGCCCACCAGAGGGCGATGCTCTTCCCATCTGGGGCATTGCTCTGCTGCAACTGGAGCCATTCTAGTGCCTGAGGTGGAGGCCATGGAGCCACCCTCAGCACCCGGGCCAACATTGCTCCAGCGGAGCCTTGGCTGCAGGAGGGGAAGAGAGAGACAGAGAGGAAGAAGAGGGGGAAGGGTGGAGAAGCAGATGGGTGCTTCTGTTGTGTGCCCTGACCGGGAATCAAATCCAGGACTTCCACATGCCAGGCCGATGCTCTATTGCTGAGCCAACCGGCCAGGGCCTTCAACTTACTTTTTTATTTACAACATAATCTCTGAAATAGAGGGCTTCAGGAACAGCTAAACTTAGTTTTTCTTTATTTCTCATAAATAAAAACCATTTAAAATCAGAATCCAAGAGCCCTAAATGAAAAGTTGTGATTGGGGAAAAAAGAAAGTTGTGATTGGTATGGGTAGCTCTTCAAGTTAGCTACTATAAAGTTGACTTCCAAAGTCAGCAACTTAAACTGGGCTTATTCTTCTGGTAAATTCTTTGTGGAAGATTGCAGGATAATTTTTTGGCAGAGTCAGGGATTTAATTTTTATAATCTGGAAGTCTTTTAGTTACTTTAATTCAGCTCTTTTGGAAATGAGAAAATTATATTAGTTACATTCCTAACCCTCTAATAACATCAAGATTTATTGGATCAGTCAGACATAAGTGACAGATCAGAGGATCAAAAAGGTGTTACTGGCCTGGCAACAAGAGCTATAGAGGTTTCTTGGGTTTATCAGTGGGAGAAATCAAATAAGGCTTGATAGAGGCTTGTGTGCGTGTGTGTGTGTGTGTGGGGGGCTTTAAGAGATATTAATATTAATATACGCATGAAAAATAAAAGGCCAGCATTGGAGAGTTACAAGTGAAGGGAGCTTTTAATAGAGAGTTACAACATCATTATGGGCATAGATATTTGGAAAAGTTCACATTCAAAGCAGGTCTGTAGAAAATTTGTGTTGGGGAAACACAATTTTATTCTCTATTTTGTCTCTCAAATATAACCTTTGCCCTGGATTGTTGACTTCTTTGTTTAAAGTGCCTTTGTTAAATCATATAACTTTTCTCATTTTGCTCTTGTAACCTTGAGTTCCTTATATAGACAGCTAAATAAGTAACCTCTGTAAAATGTCTTGGCTTAGTATAGATTTTAAAAATAATTTAACTTTTGGAAGTGTTGCTTGATTGTTCTAAAAATGGATTATATTTTCTGGAAGAAACAGCTTTACAGAAGATTGCAAATTGATCTAGTTTTTCAATTTCAGTTAACATTTTTGTTTTCAAGATATATGGAGATAAAAATAGACCCCTAAGGTACAATTTTGAAAGAATGCAGAAAGATTCAGGAAACACACATGACCTGAAAATCCTCCAGGTTCTGAGTAATACAATATAGATACTGACTTTACATGTGAAATTGAGACTCTTATACATAAAATTTCTTTTCTCTTCTTATACGGAGGAAATGCATATCAAGTTAAAATGGCCAATTCCCTGTCCTGCAAAGTAGTAATAATCAGAGGAGGGTAGGTAGGGAATAGTTTCTTTTATTTATATGACTCCCAGTTGTTTAGCTAGAAATAGTTTTAAAAAAACCCTTTGGCGCAGAAATAATGTCAGGTGGACTGCATCATGGTTACAATCTCACTGCTGTTCTGGCAACTCATAAATTATGACAGCAGGATAATGCAGCAGTCTCTGGCCAAGAATATAAAAGAAGGCATGTTTTTCCTTGTTTTCATTGTTTTTCAAGAATGATGAATCACAATACATGTATTTTTAAACTTAATTGTTTTAGAAATGCAGGTTTAGCTAGTATAGATTTCCAATCACGAACTATGAACAAAAAGAAACAAATAGAAACAAGATACTCCTTAGTTTTTTATAACAGTTTTTATTTTGAATCCCTCTTCTGCCTGCTGCAAAGACTAACTCTCAGTTAATTGAATCATTTCAGGGGTAGGCACTTGCCTTCCTACACATTTCCCCCATATTGTGTCTAAATTCCAGAGAGCTTACGAGGATTCTAGGAAGATTTCATCTCATCTTTGGCTATTGTCATCTATGACATTAGCTGAAATGCACTTTATTTTTCCCGCTTTCAGTAACTGGTCCACGTGTATCACTACTGTATACAACTGTCTCGATCACTTGGCCTCTGTACCCCACTTGGTATTCAAAAACCCCTTTGTTCTACTTCTGGACCCCAGTGATAAAGGGGGACTCTCTCCATCTAGACAGGTCTTACAAGCATCCTAACTACTATTCTCTTATGCTGCAGAAGGAGGACATAGCTTATCAGGCTTTATGTGAAAACAAGAAACATGAATCCTTGCTCCTTTTCTATTCCTGGGTTGCTCTGCTTTTCAGTCTTCAGGCTCTAAGGGCTCTTTCTTAGAGAACCAAGAGCATGCAGAATTTTTGCTTTCACGGTCTCTTCTCTTCCTTCCACTGTCCCAGACCACCACTGTCAAAGGGAGTCTTGATGTAGTCTTGAGGTGGTATAAATGACTTTTCCTTTTTCCTTTCCAATCTATTATTTAAAGCATATGTTTTTATGTTTTTAAGGGCTTAGATTTTGGGACCTCAGACACTCAAACCCTTGAAAATGTTGTAGGTTTTGAAACTCAAAAGCTTTTTGCTGAGTCATCATTCTCCCTGAGACTATGCACCATTATGCTCATCTGTCTTAGTAAGGAAGAATTACTGGGAAATAAATTTAATATATCAAAATATATACAGCCACACATGTTATTGGGTATATTTATAAAAATGTACAAAGAATATCTATTTTTGTTTTTAAACATCTTGCTTTCAAGAACTGTAAATAATAGTCTTACTCAGAACTAACAAGTCAACCTGTTGCAGTCTCATGAATGATGATTGTCCCAGTAGAGCCTGTGCTCTACTTTGATCAGGCGTAATCCCAATTTGACTTCCCTGTGCAGTGGGACACTCCTGCTTATTAATCAGCAGGGCTGGCAGCCTCTTCGAGACTACTCTTGAGGCAGCTATGAAGATTCTACTTATCAGTGCCGAGACCGACTGCCACTGGAGGAAAGACACAATTGACACACAAGTTAGTTGCAAGAATCACCAAGGCAGTTTATTACTCACAAATCCTTTTGGTGTGCCTGGGTACAGCTTAAGGGATCCCTGTTGGCATGCTCCTCTCAGCTGTCTTTGGTCAGAGCGGCATGGATACAGTCCACGTCAACATTGGAGTCTGGGTGACTACCACACCAGGGGGGCAGGGCTTAGCTTTAGTACCTTTTCTGGCCAAAACCTTCTAACGGGTGTCAGTCTATAAAATTATCATCTCAACCCAACTTCTAACGGGTGTCAATTTATAGGACTATCACTTCAAACCACCTTTTTGGGAGTTCTTCTCTGGGAGCCCATTTTATGTTAATCTACTGAAATGTCATATCAAGCCACTTTTAAGATGTTCCTAGGGACATCTTATGTTTATGTTAACTTACAGAGTTATGACATCAAGCCATTTCTTATCTATGTATAACTTCACACACACACACACACACACACACACACACACACACACACACACGCTAACTGGGCCCTGCATGAAAGGCAATCTGTTTATCATATCTGTACACACTATATTAATTCCTATCCAGACAGCATAACTTTATTTAATTTTCTTAATTGCTTTTAATATTATATATTAATTATTTTTATATACCTTCCATATTTTTTTATATTTCTATATATTTAATTACTAAAACCTTATATTTCTGTGACAATGGTAGAAGACATGAGACTCCTGAGTCAGAGACAAAGGCTCATTTATTACTCACAGAAATAGCAGTAGCCAGAATAACTATCAACATTTTTGGGTCATTTCTGGGTCCCCAACTCTAACCACTGATGCCAAGATTGACAGATGACTCCTGTATATATAGTGGGTTCTGTTATAAGAGAGGAACATTCAGCTCAGGAAATCTGAATTACCCCCAAACTCAGTAGCGACAAACAACAATATTTATTATGATTTCAGTGTCTGTGGGTCAGCAATCTGGCTGCAGATTAGCTCAGGGAAAAGATTGCAGAAGAGGTGTCAGCTGAGTTTGCAGTCATTTCTAAAGCTTAACTGGGGAAATATCTGTTCCTGCACTCATACAGTTGGCTGTTGCTAAGATTTTCTCCCAGGTTGTTGAACCGAGGCTGTCCCTACAAGGTAGCTCAGTGCAGCACAATGAGCCAGAAGAGAGAGCAAGAGAACACCAGCTAGAGAGTGGCAGAAAGACAGAAGTCTCAGTCTTTCATAACCTAATCTTGTAAGTGACATCTTACCATTTTTACTGTATTCTCTTCATTAGCAGCAAGCCTCTAAATTTCAGCTCAGATAGATGGGGACAGGATGATACAGGGAGTGACCCCAGGAGGCAGGAGATTTCTGGGAACCATTTTAGAAGGAGCTTACCACAGATACATTTATGGATTTACTTATAAAGATATACCAATAAAGAAAAGTTTGCAAAACATCTTAATGTCCTGAAAGACCTTCGGTATCAGACTAGGGACATGGGTTCTCATTAAAGCCCCGCTATTGAGTCTACCTAAATTTCATGGGTCTTACTTTCTCTCTAAAATGAGTATGTTGATAGATATGTTTTGAAATATCTCTTCTTATTCTAAAAAAAGATGACTAAAATCAGTATTTTGGATATTTCTAAGAAATAAAGTAGTGGAATAATAAAATGAAAAAGTAATATATCTTTACATAGGTATATACATTTGGCACCCATTTTTATAACACATGAGTTTGTTTTTTTGACAGAGACAAAGAGAGGGTCAGAGAGAGGGACAGATAGGGACAGACAGGAAGGGAGAGAGAGATGAGAAGCATAAATTCTTTGTAGCAGCACCTTAGTTGTTCACTGATTGCTTTCTCATATGTGCCTTGACTGAGGGGCTACAGCAGAGCGAGTGACCCCTTGCTGAATGAAGCCAGCAACCTTGGGCTTCAAGCCAGTGACCTTTGGGCTCAAGCTAGCAACCATGGGGTCAAGCCTATGATCTGTGTTCAAACCAGCACCACCGTGCTCAAGCAGGATGAACCCGTGCTCTATCTGGCAACCTTGAAGTTTTGAACCTGGGTCCTCTGTGTTCCAGTCCGACGCTCTATCCTCTATGCCATTGCCTGGTCAGGATATAACCTATGAGTTTTTAAATTTGATTTACTTAAAAAATTTTAATATCTAGCTTTTATAATTGATTGTTATTGTTTAGAATATTCTGTGATATCTTTGAGAAAACACTAAAAACCCTAGAAGTTTCACTCTTGGCAAGGTCTTTAAACTAAAACTAGCTGCATTATGACATTTGAGAGAGATTCAATGGGGCCTAACCCTTTCTGATTGATCTCCTGGCATTATCTAACCAATCATATTTTTATTAGGAGGTTTTATAGACCATTCACTGTGTGTAGAGCTTGGAGGCCTGTTTATGGCTGTATCATTTTTTAATGTGGAAAAGTTTCCTTCATTGGAGAAGAGAGAAAAGAGTATCAAGTAAAAGAACTTAAGCTGAAAGTATTGAATATCTCAATAGTTATTTTATTTTCCAGAAAATAAAGAAAATTATTGGTAAGATACTCTCATTTCACATAGGCAGAGGCTTGTAACAGTTAAGATCATTTTTATATTATAGGTGATAAAATATTTCATGAAGGAAAGGTAACAGATGTATGTCATTTAGTGTTTCTTTTTTTTTTACAATAAAGCTAATAAATAACCATTATAAAACACTTAAAAATACATTAAAATATAGATACTAACTATAACTTACTATTACATACTCCTAAAATAATCATCAATATAATTTTCATGTGTTTGGAATTGTTCATAATATTTTTAAACCCTAAGGTTATAAGAATGAATACAACATGGTCTCTGCTTTTAAGGTGTTGGTAGTCTAGTGGAGAAAATATACTACTCCCAAAAATTAGAGGATATTTTATCACTTCATATTTATTTTGAAATCCCTTAATTTTTGTGAGCACTACAGATATATCTATACATAATGATTAAAAATCAGTGTGGTAAACTTATTAAAGAAGATATGAATCAAATATTACGGAAGTATGAAGGAGGAAGAGCTAGTTCAGTCTGGTTGTGGTAGAGTAAGCTGTCATGGAATATTTCTTAGAGGCGATGTAGTAAACTTTTATTTATTTATTTATATTAAAAAATTTTTTAATTTATTTTTCAATTATAGTTGACAGTCAATATTATTTTATATTAGTTTTAGGTGTACAGTCTAGTGGTTAAACAATTGCATAATTTATGAAGTGATCCCCTCGATAATTCAAGTCCTCACCTTGCACCTTACATAGCTATTACAATATTATTGACTATATTTCTAATGCTGTACTTTACATCCCCATGATCATTTTATAAGTATCAATTTGTATTCTTAATCCTTTTACCTTTCCCACCCAGCCTCCCAATCCCCCTCCCATCTGGCAATCAGTTTGTCTTCTTCATCTATGAGTCTATTTCTGATTTGTTTGATGGTTTATTTAGTTCTTTAGATTCCACATGTAAGTAAAATCATAAGGTATTTGTCTTTCTCTGTCTGACTTATTTCACTTAGCATAATACCTGCTAGCTTCATCCATGTTTTCACAAATGGTAAAATTTTATTTTATTTTTTATAATTGAGTAATAGGTCATTCTATATATGTTCCATTTCTTCTTTATCCATTTCTCATATTGATGGGAACTTGGATTACTTCCATATCTTGGTAATTATAAATAATGCTGCAATGAACGTAAGGGTCCATATAGTCTTTGTCTTTCAAATTAGTGTTTTAGGGTATTTTCCAATACATATCCAGAAGTGGAATTGCTGTCAAAAGGTAGTTATAGTTTTAGTTTTTCTGGTATCTACCCATTACTCAGTCCTAAAGCTGCTTCCACATATTTAGGTATTCATTATAATAGCACCCCGACTCTTGGTTTCAATTTTTCGTATTACTAAATTTGGGATATTATAACAGAATGCTATAGACTGGATGGTTTAAACAACAGACATTTATTTTTTTATAGTTATGGAGACTGAGAGGTTCAAGATCAAGGCACTGGCAGAATCTTTTTCTGGTGAACACCTGCTTTCTGGTTTGCAGATAACCACCTTCTTGCTGTTGTTATCACATTCAGAGAAATTAAGAGCTTGTGCCTCTCTTCTTCTCCTTATAAGAACACTAACCGCAGCATGGAGGATTCATCCTCATGACCTCAGCTCAATGTAATTAGTTCTTACTGGGGTTACAGCTTCAACATTTATATTTTAGAGAAGTACCAACATTCAGTTTTTAACAGATGGGAGATAATTTTAAAGGTAATGGAATGAGAAGGGCTCAGACCTTATCAATACTATCCTCCACAGAAGGGAAACAGGGCCCTTTGAGGAAATGGCTGATTCCAGGTTTGGGACAGAAAACGTACAAAATGTGTCTAGAACATCTGTGCCAGAAAGCAAGGAAGCATCTAAAGAATGAAGTGGAGGCCCTGGCTGGTCAGCAGTAGAGCATCTGCTGGACATGTAGAAATCCTGGGTTCAAGTTCCAGTCAGGCACACAGTAGAAGTGACCATCTGTTTCTCCATCCCTCTTCCTTCTCTTACTCTCTCTTCCCCTCCTGCTGGCTTAATTGGCTCTGGCCTCAGACACTGAGGATGGCTCCATGGTCTCCGCCCCAGTTGCTAAAAAATGGCTGTGGTTGCAACAGAGCAATGACCCCAGATGGGCAGAGCGTCGCCCCCTATTGGGCTTGCCAGGTGGATCCGGGTCAGGGTATATGCAGGAGTTTGTCCCTCTCCCTCCCTTCCTCTATCTAAAAAAAAAAAGAATGAAGTGGATGTGTCAAATGGAGAATTCAGCAAAACAGATTTAGAACTAGGTCTGATTACTATGAGGGACATTATTTGTATAATTACAAAACTTGAATGGTAATACCTCAATGCTGATTTTCTGATTTTGATAATTATAGTGTGGTTTTATGAAAATCTTGTTTGTATAAAACAGACACTAAAGTTTTTGTGGATGATAGGGCATTGTCAGAAAATACTCAAATAGTTTAGGAAAAAAAGTTTTTTAATGTATTTGAAAATTTTCTGTGACTCTGTGATTGTTTCAAATAAAAAATATATTTTAAAAAGATTTAAGTCAGTTCAAAACCCTGCACTGGTCTGGTCAAGGCACATATGGGAGTTGAGCTTCCAGCTCCTTCCCCCCTTTCTCTCTCTTTCACTCTCTCTCTCTCTCTCTCACTCTGTGTCTCCTCTCTAAAATGAATAAAATAAAAAAAAAAATTAAAAAAAAAAAAAGATTTAAGTCACTTTCTAGAGAGAAGCAAAAATAATATATAGAGACTCTGAAAAGATTATGCAGAGTTTAGTTAGAAAAATAGGGTGTCTGTGATGTTATGCACTAAAAGATTTACTATAAGAAATAAACCTTGCACATTTATGGGAATAGCATAGGAAGTCTGAAAGGAACTGAAGGATCAGAATAAAGGAACCCTAATCAAAAGTAAGGCAAGAAAATAAAATAAAAGACAAATAGATTGGAAAAGAAGAAATAAAAATGTCCCTACTTGCAAATAACATGATTGTCTTCATAGTAGACCCTTTGCCTTCAATGTCCTAAAACTGACTTCAGCAGTGTAGCAAGATATAAGATAAATATATAAAAAATTAATTGTAGCCTGACCAGGTGGTGGTGCAGTGGATAAAGTGTTGGACTGGGATGCGGAAGACCCACGTTTGAGACCCTGAGGTCACTAGCTTGAGCGCAGGTTTATGTGGTTTGAGCAAGGCTCACCAGCTTAAGCCCAAGGTCGCTGGCTCGAGCAAGGGGTCACTCAGTCTTCTGTAGCCCCCCCGCCAGGGCACATATGAGAAAGTAATCAATGGACAACTAAGGTGTTACAAGGAAGAATTGATGTTTCTCATCTCTCTCCCTTCCTTCTGCCTATCCTTCTGTCCCTCTCTCTGACTCTCTCTGTCTCTGTCACAAAAAGCAACAACAAAATTAATTGTATTTTTATATATTAAGAATGAGCACATGAACACCAAAATTAAAAATATAATGTGATTTACGATCACTCAAAAATTAAGTACATAAGGGTAAATATAATAGAACAGTGGTTCTTAACCTTTTTTGAGGTACCAAATCCACCAGTTTCATATGTGCATTCACCGAACCCTTCTTTAGTGATAAATAAAATATGATTTTTTCCCCCAAATTCAAGGCATAGGTATATGTTTTTTTACTGGTGCACAAAATGAGCCATGCATGAACATCACCTTGCTCAAAGAACAAAACCAACAAAATGTATGAACTCACAACAAATTACAGTATTACTTTATTCTGGCCTCCACGGCAGAGGCTTCTCCGAAGCCCTGAGACCGACTCATTGAACCCCTAGGGTTCGATAGAACCCAGGTTAAGAACCACAGTAATAGAGCATATATTATGTTTTATTATACACTATGTTGAAAACTACACAATACTGATAAAAGAAATCAAACAACATCTAAGTAAATGGAGAGACATACCATGTTCATGAATTGGAAGATGAAAAATCATAAAGATTTCAAGTCTATTCAAATTGATATACATATTTAACATGATTCTCATAAAAATTTTAGTAATATTATTTTTTTTAGATAGAATAAGATTTTTTAGATGTTATATATAAGGAAAAGGAAATAAAATAACTAAAACAATACAATGAGTGGAATAAATCCACTCATTTTAACTTATTAAATGTACCGGTACAGTACCAAGACTGCATGATAGAAGAATAGGCATATAGCCCAAATAAACATACAAATATGCCCACATAATTTTTGACAAAGATTATGGCTATAAAAGGACAGCAAGATGGAACCTAGTGGTGATAAAAATGTTCTGTATATTGACTACATTAATACCCATATCTGGGTTATGATATTGAGTTATAGTTTTACAGGATATCATTATTGGGGGAAACAGTATAGAGGCTACATGGGATCTCTGCATTATTTCCTACAACTGCATATGAATGTACTTTTATCTCAAAATAGAATTTTTAATTTAAAAATAAATTATAGGTTTCCATCTTTAAGGTTTTGTTTTCTGGAAACCACACTTAGAACCAATAATCATATTAGTCAGGGTTTTATAAAGGCAGTAGAGCCATTATAAATGTCATACTTTCCCATCATTCTCATAGTGGAACTTGTTTTCAAGGATGCAGTCTTGAATGAACAATGTGTTGTTGAGATAATCTGGACTGTACACATAACTAAACCCAGCTAAAGCTTCCTTACACACACCAGGGGAAAAAATTAGAATCAGGTAAATCTTTTAGGAAGCTTTTGTAATAACTGAGTTCAGAGTTGAAATTAATAATGATAGAATGAAAAGAAAAGGATAGATACAAGGGAGTCTGTGAAGGAGTAACCGAAGAATATGGAAACTGATAGAATATTCTGTGGATTGAGTAAAGGGAAGGGAGAAGTCAATGGAAGTTTCTAGATTTTGAATTTGGGACTCTAATGTGGATCAAACTGGAAACTTTGAATAGGGATTAAGGAAAGAGGAGAATGGGTATTATTATGAAATATGGCATTTAAGAAGTCAGAGTAAAATAAAATAACAATGCTGAATGTAATGGTGGTGTTCTCTCATCTCTGCTTTAAACGTTGTGCTTTAGATATAATATGTTAAAACAAAAGTGGAGACCAATAAAAACAATTTTAAAGTTTTTTTCCTTGTAGTGACAGAATTCGTAGTTTGTTGCTTTTCTACAACTTAATTGGTAACAGAAAATAAAGTTGATGAAGATCACAATGCAGCTGGTATAATTCAGCTCGTTTGGGTGGTAAACTGATAAAAACATTTTGTTGCTAAAACAAATGAAAGGATAATTGGAAAGAATGAAATATTTTAACTATCCTTAGGAAATAAATTAAGATATACTAGATCACCACTGGGTATTGTTAGGGTAATGCCAGTGTCATATCAGTTTGGTATGTTTAATCAATATTTATTGAATTTTTATTGAGCTATAATTGACATATATCATTGTGTAAGGTTAAGGTGAACAATATGTTGACTTGATACACTGAGTACCACCATAGCTTTACATAACACTTCTATCATATCATGTAATTACCATAGTTTGTGTGTGTGTGTGTGTGTGTGTGTGGCCAGAATAGAGACCTGGTCTCTCAGCAACTTTGAAATTTATAATACAGTATATTGTCTATTATCACTGCTTTGTGCTTAGAT
Source organism: Rhynchonycteris naso (assembly GCA_037038555.1). Taxonomy (NCBI): domain Eukaryota; kingdom Metazoa; phylum Chordata; class Mammalia; order Chiroptera; family Emballonuridae; genus Rhynchonycteris; species Rhynchonycteris naso. The sequence continues at coordinate 177,977,632 of CM072997.1, read as the reverse complement.
CTCCAAGATTTATGTATCTACTGGCCCCAAGTTTATACTCTTAACCACATTTCCTGAATTCCCTCAACCTTCAGCCACTGGTATCCATTATTCTACTTTCCGTTTTTAGAAGTTTAGCATTTTTATATTCCTTACATGATATCATGTGGTATTTGTCTTTCTATGTCTGATTTATCTCATTTAGCACAATGCTCTCAAGATCCATCCATTTTTTTGCAATTAGCAAAATTTCTCTTTCTTACTGTTAAATAATATTCTATTGTAAACATGTACATCTTCCTGATATAGTTTTCTGTTGATGAACATTTAGGATGTTTCTGTATCTTGGCTATCATAATTAATGCTGCAATAAACATGGGAGTGCACATATATTCTCAATATCCTATTTTTTTTGGTAAATATCCTGTTTTTCTTTCTTTTGGATATATACCTAGGAGTGACATTGCTGGATAATGTGATACTTTTTAAAACCTTTTGAGGAAGCTTTATACTGTTTCCCATAATGGTTATATTAATTTAAATTTCCACCAATAGTGCAAAAACATTTCCTTTTCTTTACACCCTCTCCAACATTTCATTCATCTTCTTGATGATAACCATTCTAACAGGTGTGAGGTGATATTTTATTTTGTTTTTTATTTGCATTTCCTTGATGATTAGTAACATTGAGAATATTTTTATGTACATGTTGGTAGTTCCTTGGAAAACTGCCTACTTAGTTTCTCTGCTCATTTTTCAATTAGATTGTTTCCTTTTTTTGCTTTTGAGGTGTATGATTTTTGGATATTAACCCGCACCTGATAGAGGGTCTGTAAGTTGCCTTTTCATTTTGTTGACTTTTTTTTTTATTTTGCTGTGCAGAAGTTTTTAGTTTGATATAGTTCTATTTGTTGATTTTTGCTTTTGTTTCTTATGCTTTTGGTGTTATATTTAAAAATATCATTGTTAAGACCAATGTCAAAGAGATACTTTTCTATTTTTCCTTCTAAGAATTTAATGGTGTCAAATCTTATGTTTAAGTCTTTAATCCATTTTGAGTAATCAACATTTATTGAACACATTATTTGTTAAGTTCCATGCTGAGTTGTATGAGTACAGAGATGAGGAAAACAGAAACCCTTTCACCAAGGAGCTTGTTATTCTTCTGGACACAATTCATGGTAAATGATAAGACAAACACGGATAAGATGCTAGAGAAGTTCAGTCTTTTCTTTATTGAAAGGCTCTATGAGAGATGTGTACAAGAGGAGTTTTGAGGGATAAATAAGGGTGAGCCAATTGAGAAGTGGAAAAGGAAATTGCATTCACAAGGCATCAAGGTGTGAAACAGATGGTATGTAACTTCCAATACAGTGGTGGGATTCAAATTCTTTAACAACTGGTTCTCTGCCCTAATGACTGTTTTAAGTATAAAAAAAGATATACCAAAAGGTAGTTTATTATTTCATGCATTTAACACTTAACTAGGAACAATAAAAGAGGAACAAAAACCTAAACTATGTAATAAAGAAGAGTTTTAAAATATTAATGAAAAAGTATTAAATAATACCTGACAAAAACTATAAAACTGTTATTTAACATAGTTCCTTATTGCTTCTTGATTGACATCCTCACTTGCAATTTTTTTCACCTATGGACAGAATGAACATTATTACGGATGCTTAGAATACACTGTTACATAGATGAATGTTACAAAAGAGTAACAAATGTAAATTTGTGATTTGCACACGCAGCCCCCCTCCTGAGAGAGAACATTGATTACAAGTGCCATTTTAACAACTGGTTCACTGAACTCAACAAAATATTAGGTATCAGTTCTGCTGAACCAGTGCGAACCATCTGAATCCCACCTCTGCTCCAATGTCATACTTCTTCCCTTAAACTTGTTTATTTCTTTTCTTACCACAACCTTTTACCTCAAGACAGAAGGCATCATAACAGAAATGATGATCTGATCTCTTTCATTTTCTTAAGATCTCAGGAACAGTGAGCATATATGCAATTTCTAAGGCAGTGGTTCTTAACCTTTTTTGAGGTACCGAACCCACCAGTTTCATATGCTCATTCACCAAACCCTTCTTTAGTGATAAATAAAATATGCTTCTTTTTTCCAAATTCAAGACATAGGTATATATATTTTTTACTGGTGCACAAAATGAGCTGTGCATGAACATCACCTTGCTAAAAGAACAAAACCAACAAAGTGTATGAACTCACAACAAATTATGGTATTACTTTATTCTGGCCTCCACGGCAGAGGCTTCTCCGAACCCCTGAGACTGACTCATCGAACCCTTAGGGTTCGATAAAACCCAGGTTAAGAATCACTGTTCTAAGGTCAATGTTTTTCAGGATGATGCTTTGATACAAGAAATCTGCTAAAGCTAAGAAGCTGAGGGCCCTGGTCGGTTGGCCCAGTGGTAGAGCATTGGCCCTGCATGTGGAAGTTCCGGGTTTGATTCCTGGTCAGGGCACACAGGAGAAGAGCCCATCTGCTTCTCCACACCTTCCTCTCTTCTTTCTCTCTCTCTTCCCCTCCTTCAGCCAAGGATTCATTGGAGCAATGTTAGCTTGGTGCTATGGATGGCTCCATGGCCTCTGCCTCAGGTGCTAGAATGGCTTCAGATGCAATGGAGCAATGGCCCAGATGGGCAGAGCATCACCCCCTAGTGGGCATGCCTGGTGGATCTCAGTCAGTCGTATGTGGGAGTCTGTCTCTCTGCCTCCTTGCTTCTCACTTCAGAAACACACACACACACACACACACACACACACACACACACACACACACACAGAGAGAGAAGTCCAGAGATTCTCCCCTCATACTTCTCAAATCTGCTTGCTTTCTGTTATATAATTTGATTTATGGGTAGTGTGTGGGCCCTAATAGTGAGTGTGAGGACTCTAATAATGGGGGGTGCAGGATCAGGATTACTGTGGAGTTTTGGGCCTTCAGATCATCTTAGTGGTATTTAAAAACAAGGCTCTTTTTCCTGGAATCTAGGATGTAGAAGCTTTGAATAATGTTTATCTATATTTGCTAATAACAAAAATTACCATAGTTCTTTTTTAAAATTCTGTGGAAATGCCCTCTGTCAATAAAAATAATTGGTGATATATCTGTGTCTATTTTAAAGGCTATAGTCATATGTCTATGAACACTACAGTTTTCCTTTAGAACAGTAGTTCTGGGAACAATATCACATTCAGTAAGCTGATTGTGTGGCAACCCAGAAAGTCAGGCTCTTTTGTTGTGTGTCTTTAATTAGATAAACATTAAAAATACAAAAATTATTTTAAGGCTTTGTCAGATGGTCCTGGAAGGCATAATGCCAGTACAACACTTGCAAAGAGTCCCAGTTTTAGTGACTTTTAGCTATGGTAACAAAATACCACAGACTGAGTGGTTTATCAACAACAGAAATTTATTTCTCACAGTTCTGGAGAGAATGAGAAGTCCCAGATCAAAGCTCTGCCAGATTTGGTGTCTGGAGAGAGCCTGCCTCCTGTTTTTTATACTGCTCACTAAAACTAGGGGATATTTCAAAATGAATATGAAGCGATGAAAAAAAGAAGCATTTGATTTTTTTTTTTATTAAAGAAGAACATCAAAAAAGCAAACAACAAGTCAAAGAAAGTTGTTTGGTTATGCAAATGAGATGCATAACCAACTTTTATTTCATTGGTGAAAATGCACTAGACAAAAGGCTGAAAGTAATGGAGTATCTGCATGTTCCCTCATCTCCTAATTTTTGTGAGCAATGTAGATATCCAGCTGTCTTTTTGTTGTGTTCTCACATGATGGGAGGCATGAAGGGCTTCTCTAAGACCTCTTTTCAAGAGCACAAATCCTTCTATAAGGGTCATGGGTTTGTTCTCATGACCTGATCATCTTTCAAAGGTCTCACAACCAACATCACATTGGGGATTAGGGTTCAATATGATGAATTTTGGTGAGAAGTGGGGGGTGGAAACATTTAGCCTATTGAAATCCCCTTTTCAAGTTTTTGGTTAGGGTTAAGCAGGGGCCTAGAGAGGATTCATATATATATCACTTACAGCTCTTTGCATATAGACAATTTGCAATGAGAAAAGGAATGAATGAATAAAACTTATAAGAAGATTGGAGTATGTGTGTATTTTCAGTACAGAGGGTCCTTGGGTCATAAGACAGTTCTGTTCCTACGACTGTGACGTAACCCAAATTTTGGTGTGAGTTGAAACACACCCTAGCTTAAGTCATTTACCTATCCTAACACAGTTGTAAAATCATAGCCTAGAACAGTGGTTCTTAACCTTTTTTGAGGTACCGAACCCACCAGTTTCATATGCACATTCACCAAACCCTTCTTTAGTGATAAATAAAATATGATTTTTTTTCCCCAAATTCAAGACATAGGTATATGTTTTTTTACTGGTGCACAAAATGAGCCGTGCATGAACATCACCTTGCTCAAAGAACAAAACCAACTAAGTGCATGAACTCACAACAAATTACGGTATTACTTTATTCTGGCCTCCGTGGCAGAGGCTTCTCCGAACCCCTGAGACCGCCTCATCGAATCCCTAGGGTTCCATAGAACCCAGGTTAAGTACCACTGGTCTAGAACATAAAAACACAACTAAGCCACAGAAAAAGGAAAAGGACATAAATATGCTATACTGGACCCTGTACTGTAGTAACAGAAAAAATGAGTAAGCCAAAATGCTCATGTCTCAATTTTTTAAAGTGTTTTTGAGAGTGAGCTTTGTAAACTTAAAACATCTTATGTGTAGACTGTTGAAACCTGAGGACCCCCTGTAGTTATTTGTTTTCAATAGCTTCTTAACTGGTCTTTTCATTTCTGCCTTCGTCTGTTTACAATCAATTCTATTTTCTTTACATAACATTTACAGCCTTTATTGATAGGAAAAAGTCATTATACCAAAATTCAACCATCAATATACAACTTCATTTTCCATATACAATTAGTGAGAATAGATTTTACTTTAAATTGGATATAGAGACAAAGTGCCAAAAATTAAAGTACAACCTTAAAGTCTTAAATTCACACTTCAAATACCAAAGAAGCAATTCCCCAAATCATGAAAGCATGATGAAGTAACTACACAGAAAAAAAGGATGTTTAAGTCATTTCACTTTTTTTTGTATATAGTAAAAACAGATGTATTTATAACTTCAAACTTCAGAAAGCATACTTTATAAGGTCATTATTAATTTAAAATAGACAAATGTTTACAAAGAACACTTAACTTAAATTCCAGAGTTGCTTATGAAATGGTACTTGAAAGGTTGGCTTATATAAGGAAATAAGAATCTTGTCAAGAGTGATAGTGAACTATAAATATAAAATATACCACTAGAAACCTCATACTACTCTATAGAACAATCAATAAAGATATCTTAATCTTTCTGGTTAAAAATGTAGTTAGCATTACAAATTTGCATATATAAATATATAAATTTTATATATGAATTCAATAAGAAATACATTTGAATCATGCATTACCACATAATCATCATCTACAGTGTGTTCATAAAGTCATGGTGCACTTTTGACTTGTCACACTGTATTTTGTGTAACAACAAAAATAAGGTACTTTTTTTCCCCTATTTTTCTGAAGTGAGAAGCAGAGCAGGGGTGGGGGGACAAAGGGGCAGACAGACAGACTTATACATGCCCCCCCCAGACATGCCCACCAGGGGGCGATGCTCGGCTCCTCTGGGTTGTTGCTCCGCTGCTATCAGAGGCATTCTAGCACCTGAGGCTGAGGCCATGGAGCCATCCTCAGTGCCTGGGCCAACTTTTGCTCCAGTAGAGCCTTGACTGTGAGAAGGGAAGAGAGATAGAAAGAAAGGAGAGGGGGATGGGTGGAGAAGTATATGTTTGTTTCTCCTGTGTGCCCTGTCTGGGAATCAAACCCAAACTTCCACATGCTGGGCCAACGCTCTACTTCTGAGCCAACCGGCCAGGGCCAAGGTACTTCTTGAACATGTATACATCAAAACCAAAAGTTTTTTTTTTTTACCTTTTCTTTTATTGGCAACTTTGGATACATTTTTACAGTTTTTACAAATCTCAAAGCTGTACCTTTGTCAGCCTGGCAGTCTTTTTCTTGTCTGTTATTTCCTTAATTCTGTTCATGGACATTCTTATACTTCCCAATTTCTTTGTTACTGGATATACCTTAGGATTAACCCCCTGGTTGCCAAGTAAACGCAAAACATTGAATGCAATGTGTAAGCAGAAACTAAATCCACTGTTGCTTGGCTGAGTGGGCCCAACTGCTGCAACAGCTCATTTCCAGAAACAGACATCCTGGTCTTCAGCATGTCATCAGCACCAGTGGAATTCTCATACATTTCTGCTGGACAGTCTTCATTAAATTCTTCTCCTGCCATTATGACCACAGTGGTACCTGTATGGTAAGATAGGGTCCTCTTCCGATTGCAGAGTGCTGACTTCCTGTAGTCTCACTTAGGGAAGACCACCAGTTCTAACTAATCAGCCAGAGTGATCCTGTTAAAAAAAAGTTAGTTAGATCATGGCCCTCTTTTGTTCAAATACTTTATGGCTGTGCATCTCAGAGTAAAAGCCAAACTTTTAAAGCCCCTACAGCATTGCACAGTGTGGGCTTTGTTAACTCTCTGATTTGATCTCAAATGACCCTCATCAGAGTCACTCTCCTCCAGTCACACTGGCTCCCATGCTGTTTCTCACAGAAACCTGGCATGCTCCTCTCTCAGGTCATTTGCATGTGCTCTTCCATCTGCTTAAAATGGTCTTTCCACCTAGATATGGAAAGACTCTCTCTTCTCTTTCAGTCTTTGTTGAAATGTCACTTCTCAATGAGGCCTTACTTACTCCTTATCTCCCACCATTGTCTTTTCCTCATATCATTACACTGGAAAACAATTTTACTTTTCATTTTCTGTTGCATGAGGTTTTAGAACTTTTTCTATATATTTCTGCATTGCTGATTCCAAATCTGAAATCCGTTTTTTGGTGCAGGCTCTAGTTTTTATGAAATTTTAATTTCTTTTTGTTACAGTTAATGGCATACATTGGTTTTTAAATTGGAGTTACAGGGCAACGACTCTTGGATTGAACATAACCACAAGGCAATTAATGTTTTACAAACATCACTTTTGCATAATTGTAGTTGTTTTTAAATGTAAAAAATAATTATCTGATAAAAACACCATCTTCTTTTGTTTTAAGATTGAATCATGGCTTCTTTGAGTAGGCGTAAATGTAAGAATAGTCCTGACAACTTCTGTTATATATGTGGCTGTTACACACTTCAAAGTCAAAGGCTCAATATTTCATCATTTGTAACATGTGCATATATTGCCTATTTTCAAGTTCCCCTTGGCAATCAAGATAAGAATTGGGCTCCTCATATTGTGTGTCATAATTGTGAGGAAATGCTTCGTGACTGGACTAAAGGAAAACGCAAAGGAATGCCTTTTGGTATTCCCATGGTTTGGCATGAACCTAAAAACCACTGCAGTGACTGTTATTTCTGTCTGAACCATACAAAGGGCATCAGCAAAAGAACCACAAAAAAAAAAAAACAACCCAGCATATGATCGCATATCCTAATATTCCTTTAGCAATATGACCTATCCCACACTCTGAGACAGTCCCGGTTCCAGTTTTCAATGGTTTGATTTCTTTTAAGGACAAAGAAAGTGAACATGGTAATCAAGTATATTTTGATAAGATGCATGAGGAAATGGTTGTAGAATCTGAAGGATCTTCTTCTGATGCCAAGCAGTCATTAACCCCTCAGCAGTTTAGCCAACCCAAATTGAATGACTTAGTAAGAGATTTGGGCCTATCAAAGAAAGCAGCTGAGTTATTAGCCTCCAGGCTTCAGTAAAGAATGTACTTCACCGGTCAGCTAAAGTATCCCATTTCAGGAAGTGTAAACAAATTTTTGTGGACTTTATTCCCAAAGACAAACACTTTGTTTAGTACCATGATATCAGTAGTCTGCTCAGCCAGCTAGGTGTTACCACTTACAGTCCAACAGAATGGTGGCTATTTCTTGACAGCTCTAAACGCAGTCTGAAATGTGTTCTTCTACACAATGGTAATGTTTATGCAGCAGTTGCAATTGGTTATTCAATTCATCTATGAGAATATTATAATGACATAAAAATTGTCCTCGACTTTCTGAAGTATGAGGAGCATAACTGCATCATTTGTGTGGATCTTAAAATGGTAAATTTCCTGCTAGGACAACAAAGAGGTTTCACGAAGTATCCTTGCTTTCTGTGTTTGTGGGACAGCCAAGCTCAGGAGAAACACTGGACACAGAAGGAGTGGCCGAAACGTGAAGTTCTGGAAGTATGGATGCAAAATATTGTGAATGAACCTGTAGTTAATTGAGACAGGATCATTTTTCCCCCACTTCACATCAATCTTGGCTTAATGAAGCAGTTTGTTCAGGTTTTGAATAGAGAAAGTGAATGCTTTCAATATATTATTTCTGCTTTTCCTGCCGTGTCTTTTGAGAAGATAAAAGCAGGTGTATTGACCATGGACTTCAAATTCAAACCCTCATACATGATGAAGAATTTGCCAGAAAGATGAATAAGGAGGAGAAAGCAGCATGGCAGTTTTTTGTGGCAGTTACAAAGAATTTTCTTGGCAACAAAAAAGCAGAAAACTATGAACTTCTGGTTCAAAGAATGCTGTTGGCTTTCTGTGACATTGGATGTAACATGAGCATTAAAATTCACTTCCTGGACAGTCACCTTGATAAGTTTCCCAAAAATCTTGGAGTTGTTAGTGATGAGCGGACTACTGCTGGAGCATCAAACGAGATTGTTCTCAACAAGTACACAAATGCAAGAGCTACAAACACAAATTTTTGCCTGAATAAAATGTAAATAAGTTTTGTGCAAATTTTATGATTAAAATAAGTGTTTTAATATGTGCTGGTTCAAAATTGTAGACAAATTCTGATGCAATCATATCTTTGAGTGTATTAGTGTATTTACTGCATTATATAAATTATTATATTTTCACAAAGATGATGCCCAAGAAGACATTCAACTTCATTATGTTAAACTAAATGTTGAAAATTTTATAATAAGATGCAAACATAAAATCTTGAATTGCAAAAAAACTGTAGCTTACAGCAAAAAACTAATGTCAGATTTGAGATCAACACACTCAAATTAGGTAAGAACAAGTGTTTTTTGTGGATGCAACAAAAATTTTGTTCCCCAGTGTTATCTAACACACTATACATTGACTTTTTTTATTATTATTATTTTTGTATTAACTTTAATGAGGTGACACCAATAAATCAGGGTACATATGTACAATGAAAACATCTCCAGATTATCTTATCATTCAATTGTGCTGCATACCCATTACCCAAAGTCAAATTGTCCTCTGTCACCTTCTATCTGGTTTTCCCTGTACCCCTCCCATTCTCCCTATTCCACCCTCCCTTCCCTCCCCCCATCCCGTGACCACCACACTCTTGTCCATGTCTCATAGTCTCACTTTAATGTCCCACCTATGTATGAAATCATGCTGTACTCAGATTTTTTTTTTCTGAATCACTTATTTCACTCCGTATAATGTTATCAAGGTACATCCATTTTGTTGTAAATGATCCGATGTCATCATTTCTTATGGCTGAATATTGTTCCATAGTATATATATACCAAAGCTTTTTAATCCACTCGTCTTCTGACAGACACTTGGGCTGGTTCCAGATCTTCGCTATTGTGAACAATGCTGCCACGAACATGGGGGCGCATTTCTTCTTTTCAAACAGTGTTATGGTGTTCTTAGGGTATATTCCTAAAAGTGGGATAGCCGGGTCAAAAGGCAGTTCGACTTTTAATTTTTTGAGGAATCTCCAAACTGTTTTCCACAGTGACTGCACCAGTCTGCATTCCCACCAGCAGTGCAGAAGGGTTCCCTTTTCTCCACATCCTCGCCAGCACTTATTCTGTGTTGTTTTGCCGATGAGCGCCATTCTGACTGGTGTGAGGTGATATCTCATTGTGGTTTTAATTTGCATTTCTCTAATAATTAGTGATGTTGAGCATTTTTTCATATGCCTATTGGCCATCTGTATGTCCTCTTTGGAGAAATTTCTATTCATTTCTTTTGCCCATTTTTTGATTGGATAGTTTGTCTTCCTGGTGTTGAGTTTTATAAGTTCTTTATAAATTTTAGTTATTAACCCCTTATCAGATGTGCTGTCGAATATGTTCTCCCATTGTGTGGTTTGTCTTTTTATTCTGTCCTTATTGTCTTTAGCTGTGCAAAAGCTTTTTAGTTGATGTAGTCCTATTTGTTTATCTTGCCTTTTATTTCATTTGCCCGTGGAGATAAATCGGCAAATAAATTGCTGCTACAGATGTCGGAGAGCTTGCTGCCTATGTTTTCTTCTAAGATGCTTATAGTTTCACGGCTTATGTTTAAGTCTTTCATCCATTTTGAATTTGTTTTTGTGCATGGTGTAAGTTGATGGTCTAGTTTCATTTTTTTGCAGGTAGATGTCCAATTTTCCCAGCACCATTTGTTAAAGAGGCTGTCTTTACTCCATTGTATGTTCTTTCCTCCTTTGTCAAATATCAGTTGTCCATAAAGCTGTGGGTTTATTTCTGGGTTCTCTGTTCTGTTCCATTGATCACTGTGCCTGTTCTTATGCCAGTACCAGGCAGTCTTGAGTACAATGACCTTGTAGTAAACCTTGATATCCGGAAGAGTGATGCCTCCTGCTTTATTTTTTCTTTTTAAGATTGCTAAGGCTATTAGTGTTCTTTTTGGTTCCATATAAATTTTTGGAATATGTGTTCTATATCTTTGAAGTATGTCATTGGTATTTTAATTGCTATAGCATTGAATTTATAAATTGCTTTGGGTAATATAGACATTTTAATGATGTTTATTCTTCCTAGCCATGAGCACGGTATATGCTTCCACTTGTTTGTATCTTCCTTGATTTCTTTTATCAATGTTTTATAATTTTCCGAGTACAAGTCCTTAACCTCCTTGGTTAAATTTACTCCTAGGTATTTTATTTTTTTGGCTGCAATAGTGAAGGGGATTGATTCCTTAATTTCTTTTGCTGACAGTTCATTGTTTGTATATAGAAATGCCTCTGATTTCTGAGTATTAATTCTATATCCTGCCACCATGCTGAATTCATTTATAAGGTCCAGTAGTTTTTTAACTGAGACTTTAGGGTTTTCTATGTACAATATCATATCATCTGCAAATAGTGACAGTTTTATTTCTTCTTTTCCAATTTGGATGCCTTTTATTTCTTCTTCTTGTCTGATTGCTGTAGCTAGGACTTCCAGAACTATGTTGAATGAGAGTGGTGAAAGGGGGCACCCCTGCCTGGTTCCTGATCTTAAGGGGATTGCTTTTAATTTTTGTCCATTTAGTATGATGTTTGCTGACGGTTTGTCATAGATGGCCTTTATCATGTTAAGGAATGTTCCTTGTATTCCCACTTTACTGAGAGTTTTAAGCATGAATGGGTGCTGGATTTTATCAAATGCCTTTTCTGCATCTATTGAAATTATCATGTGATTTTTGTCCTTCCTTTTGTTTATGTGATGAATCACATTGATTGACTGGCGAATATTGAACCAGCCTTGCCTCTCCAGAATAAATCCCACTTGATCATGGTGTATGATTTTTTTCATATATTGCTGAATCCGATTGGCTAATATTTTGTTGAGAATTTTAGCGTCTAGCCTGACCTGCGGGGGCGCAGTGGATAAAGTGTCGACCTGGGAACACTGAGGTCGCCAGTTCAAAACCCTGCACTGGTCTGGTCAAGGCACATATGGGAGTTGATGCTTCCAGCTCCTCCCCCCTTTCTCTCTCTCTCTCCCTCTCCCTCTCTCTCTCTCTCTCTCTCTCTGTGTCTCCTCTCTAAAATGAATAAAATAAAAAAAAGAGAATTTTAGCGTCTAAATTCATCAGGGATATAGGCCTATAATTTTCTTTCTTTGTGTTGTCTTTGCCCGGTTTTGGGATCAGAATTATGCTCGCCTCATAAAAGGAGTTTGAAAGTCTTCCTCTTGAATTTTTTGAAATAGCTTGAGGAGGATAGGAGTTAGTTCTTCTTTGAATTTTTGATAGAATTCACTTGTGAAGCCATCAGGCCCAGGACTTTTCTTTTTTGGGAGTTTTTTGATAACTGTTTCAATCTCATCTGTTGTAATTGGTCTGTTTAGGTGCTCTGATTCTTCCAGATTGATTTTTGGAAGTTTATATGATTCAAGAAATTTGTCCATTTCATCTAGATTGTCTAATTTTTTGGCATAGAGTTCTTCATAGTATTTTCTTACAATGCTTTGTATCTCTGTTGTATTAGGTGTAATTTCTCCACTGTCCTTTCTAATTTTATCTATTTGAGACCTCTCTCTTTTTTTCTTGGTGAGTCTAGTTAAGGGTTCATCAATCTTATTTACCTTTTCAAAGAACCAGCTTCTTGTTTCATTGATCCTCTGTATTGTTTCCTTAGCCTCTATGTCATTTATTTCTGCTCTGACCTTTATTATTTCCTTCCTTCTACTTGTCTTGGGTTTTATTTGTTGTTGCTTTTCAAGTTCTTTTAGCTGCAGGGTTAAGTTGCTTATATGCTCTTTTTCTAGCTTCTTATGATATGCCTGTAGTGCAATAAACTTCCCTCTCAGAACTGCTTTTGTTGTGTCCCATAGATTTTGAGTTGATGTATGCTCATTATCATTTGTTTCTAGAAACTTTTTTATTTCTTCTTTGATCTCATTGTTAATCCATTCATTATTTAGTATCATGCTATTTAGTTTCCAAGTGTTTGAGTATTTTTCAGTTTTTCTTTTGTGGTTAATTTCTAGTTTCATGGCATTGTGATCAAAGAAAATGCTTGATATGATTTCAATCTTCTGAAATTTATTGAGACCATTTTTGTGTCCTAACATGTGGTGTATCCTAGAAAACGTACCATGAGCGCTTGAGAAGAATGTATATTCTACTGCTTTAGGGTGAAAAGTTCTGAAGATATCTCTTAAATCAAGTTGATCTAGTGTCTCCTTTAAGTCTGCTGTTTCTTTATTAATTTTCTTTCTTGAGGATCTATCCAGGGTTGTTGGAGGGGTATTGAAATCCCCTACTATGATAGTATTACTGTTAATCTCGCCATTTATATCCATCAAAGTCTGCTTTATGAATGTCGGCGCTCCTATATTTGGTGCGTAGATATTTATAATAGTTATATCTTCCTGTTGAATTGTTCCCTTTATCATTATGTAGTGTCCTTCTTTATCTCTTACTACAGTCTTTGTTTTAAAGTCCATTTTGTCAGATATAAGTACTGCTACCCCGGCTTTTTTTTCATTTCCATTTGCATGAAATATTTTTTTCCACCCTTTTACCTTCAGTTTATGTGCATCTTTTGTTTTAAGGTGTGTCTCTTGTAGACAGCATATGTATGGGTCCTGTTTCTTTATCCACGCTGCTACCCTATGTCTTTTGATTGGATCATTTAATCCATTTACATTTAAGGTTATTATTGATATGTAGTTGTTTATTGCCATTTTATTCTTTAAAGCTGTATTTTTTTTTTTTCTATATTCTTTCCTCTCTTTGAACTGTTCACACTAGGCCCCTTAGAATCTCTTGCAGGATTGGTTTGGTTTTAATGAATTCCTTGAGGTTTTCTTTGTCTGGAAAGCTCTTTATTTCTCCTTCAATTTTAAACGTTAGCCTTGCTGGATAAAGTAGTCTTGGTTGTAGGTTCTTGTTCTGCATTACTTTGCTTATATCTTGCCATTCCCTTCTGGCCTCAAGTGTTTCTGTTGAGAAGTCCGATGTCATCCTAATGCGGGCTCCTTTGTAGGTGAGAGTCTTTTTTTCTCTAGCAGCTTTTAAGATTTTTTCCTTATCTATTAGCTTTGGTATTTTAACTATGATGTGTCTTGGTGTAGATGTTTTTGGGTTTCTTTTTAATGGAGTTCTGTGTGCCTCCTGAACATGTGGAATGTTTCTCTGCCTTAATTTAGGGAAGTTTTCTGCTATGATTTGATTGAACTGTACAGTTTCCATTTCATGTCCTCTTTCCTCTTCTTCAGGCACCCCTATGATGCGAATATTGTTTCTTTTCATGTTGTCACAGAGCTCCCTTAGAGTTTCCTCACATTTTTTGAATCTCTTTTCCTTTTTTTTCTCTGCTTCTGTAACTATGTTTATTGTGTCCTCTAACTTGCTGATTCGATCCTCATCGTGATTCATCCTGCTTTTAATTCCTTCCATTGTGGTCTTCAGTTCTGATACTGTATTGTCATTTCTGTCTGGTTCTTTTTTATTATTTCAATTTCGTTTTTTATACTTATTATCTCTTTATTTAGTGCTCATAGTGACTATCCATTGTTGCTTTAATTTCTTTGAACATCCTAACTATCATTATTCTAAAATCTGCTTCTGATAGTTTGGTTATATCTGGTTCATTCAGGTCCTTCTCTGGGGATTTCTCTTGGTTCATTTGGTTTGCATTCCTCTGCCTGCCCATTTTATCTGAGTGTAAGCAAGTTGTGGCTACTGGAGTCCAGTATGTGTTGCCTTTGTGTTCTCTAGGTGTGGTCTGTCTGCAGGCCTGCCACCCCCTCTGCCGCTGCCTAGGACGGTTGGGTGCGGGCGTTGCCAGCGCCGATTTCTGCTTCTTCTTTGTGGGAGGGGCTGTCACTCAAGTCACTAGCTTTAGCACCCAGGGCAGAGGTGAGCACCTTTGCTCAGCTGAGGAACCAGCCTTTTTCCGGAAGACTACGCCCAGCCCCCTCAGTCAGAGCCTGCTCGCCACCGTTTCGTGGGTTGGGTGGGCCTTTTGACGTGCTCTCAGCTGTGAGCCTGTGCCTGTCCAGAATTTAGCCCCACCCTCGAGGCCAGGGTCCTCCTGCACAGGGGATTATTGGCTGGGCGTGTTTGCTGGCGTGAGCTCAGCTGCTAGCTTCCGGTCGTTCCGGATCCTACTCCGCCCCCATGCTCGGAGCAAGCTCAGGCACGTAGGGTGGCAATCCGCAGTTTCTACGGCCGGGCGGGGCGAGCAGCGTGAGCTCAGCTGTGAGCTTCCGCTGGTCTCAGTGTCTCCCTCGCCCCCACGTTAGGAGCCCGCTCACGCACACAGATGGCACACCGCTGTTTCTCCGTCTGGGTGGGGTTGGCAGCGTGAGCTCAGCCACGGGCCCCTCACCCGTCCCTGGTCTTAGCCCCGTGCCCGAGGTCAGGGCTGGCTAGCGCAGGTTCGCAGAGCTGATCTCTGCCCGTATTTTTCTCCAGAAGTGGGGTCACAGGCGGCCCGCAGCTGCCAGACAGCTTTTGCGTGTCCCCTCCGCCCCTGCTAGGCTAGCCTGAGCTCACACCGTTCCACCCACACCGACAGGACCGCGTTTCAGCGTCCTGTCCCAACCATAGGCTTCAGCAACCTCAGGGGGCTAGAAGTGCCCTAAGTCTCCACACTGTAGGCCTGGGAGCTCTCTCCCTCTAAGCAGCTCTGCTCTAATTGCCGCCGGGAGAGCTTGTTTGGCTAGTGTCCTGTCTCTCTTTGCTGGTATTGCTAGTTCCAGGGGAAATATTTGTTTTCGATTAGGGAAGTGACTTAGCCCATGGGTTGGGGTGGCTGTCCCTCAGAGTGTCTCCGTGCCTTCAGTCCACTCTTTGTTCCCGTTGCTCTGTTCCTCTCCTCTGTCCCAGTTCCCCGGAGCCCTAGGTGCGTGGTTGTGAGAGAGGCTTCCTTAGCTGTCCCTTTAAAAATATTTTTGGGTCTGAGAAAACTCTCTCTTTTTCACAAATAGTATCCTCACTTGCTTCACAGCTCGATACTGTCAAAACGCCTCTTCTAGGCTCTGGGACTGCATGCTGGGGCTTGGTTCCTGGGACCCAGGTCCCTCCCTCTCCGCCAAACTCTCCTCCTGCCACGCGGGTCTCTCCGGGTGCCGTTTGCTCCGGGGAGCTGGGCAGCCCTCTTCACGTTTTCGCTATTCCTACCAGTCTCAATGTGGCTTCTGCAGTGTTCCTTGGTTGAAGAGTCCACTTAGTTGAGCTCAAAGTTGGTTTATCCAGATGATGGTTCTTAAAATTGAGTTATACTCCACTTTGGTTCTGGGAGTTGGAAGTTGGTACGTCCACCTACTCCATCGCCATCTTCCCTTCTCGAGATTGGTTTTTTATTAGCACAAAAGTGAAAAGAGACTGCATTCCTTGCGACTTGTAAACATTCTGTTTTATAACATTGGGTGGAGGAAAGAAAAGAGCTGTGCCAACCCCACCTCTTCTCACTGGATCTACATTGACTTTTATTTATTGTGTTTCTCCTACTTCATCTAATAGATTATAAACTTTATGAAAGCAAAGATACTAATATATTTTATTCACAAATTTATTCACCTTTGCCCAAAACATACATGCCATATAAGTAGGACCTCAAGAAATATTGGTTCAATGAATGAAAAAATAAAGGTATGTGTGGTATTTAATAACTGCTAGCTAGATGTGTTAATAAGACCTTTAAATGTTCATGAGCAAAGCCTCTGTCTGAGATTTATTTTCTGTGTCTTCTTCAAAGCCTAGGGCAGAGCAGAATACTTGAAGAAAGGAATAGAATTGAGGTGAGTCAGTATTTAGCTGGGTGGTTTAAATTAGACCAACTAAGTAATGGGAAATTTGTTAGTTTTATGTATTATAACTAAGAAGTCTGGGAAATATTTGTCTAAAAGTTTCAAAGATAAAAGAAAGGATACATACTTTACATATGCATTTATTCACAAACACTTTATTATTACTATATTTATTTAAAAATAGTTAACAGCCCTGACCAGATGGCTCAGTTGGTTAGAGCATTGTCCCAAGGCACAGAGGTTGTTGGTTCAATTCCCTGGTCATGGCACATAAAGGAACAGATCAATGTGCCTGTCTCTCTCTCTCTCTCTCTCTCTCCCCATTACTTTCTTGCTAAAAATCAATAATAATAATAACAATAATAATAAAATACTTAAAAAAGTAGTTAACATAATTGATTATGTGCTGGACACAATAATTTAAGTGCTCAAATTCAGCAATGAACAAAACAAAGCACCTATATTATATAATTCATAGTAAATTATATAAAATTTGGAGTTTTATATCTATAACAGGGTATAAAAGATACAGTAAAATCTACTAATTTTGCAACCAAATAAACTTATACCAGAGATCTTAAGTGATTTTCCACAAAGTTACTCAATTAGTGTCAGAACTAGAAGCTATTTCTACTATATTGTTGGTTCACTAGTTCTTGCTATGAATATGAGAAGAGAATACTAAACATCTTTGTATAAGTATCTTGGGATCTTTTACCCGAGCTAAAGCATAATGAAAAGGCTAAATTTCAGATATTTGTATTTAGGGCAGCTGTACATTTTGTTGTTATTTTTGTCATGGTTTTTATCCATCTGTCCTGGAATCTGTTCACACAGCCTAGGCCAATTACCATGATAAAAACCTTTGTCGTGAATTCTGAGTCATATTTGTTGTCTTCTATCTGATTAACATTGAGCCCAATTTATTCCAGGATTTAGTTGGCTGTTCCTTATAAAGCTGGTTATTTCTTTAAAGTCAGTAATTTATATCACCATTAAAATGTCCAGAATCTGAGATAGTCCTTCAGCCTTCAGAATAAGGCAGTTCAAGGTTAAGGTAGCCCAAGAGTAGCTTTTACTTTAGAAGTCCTGAACAATCCTCCTAGAAAATGAATGTAAAAAAAAACTCTGGGGAATTAAATTTTAATAATCTAACCCACTAGTAATCATCTTGGGTACATCCTTTCAGTCTACCAGAAACTGAGAAATGAATTTGGCCAAAAGAAGCAGCAGAATGAATGATGTGATACTTCCACATTACCTTAGGAAGCAAGGTAAACCTAAGAGAACTAATATTCACCATTTAATATAATTTCAAGGGTAAACATGAGGTGCCAGAAAATTGATGTTTATGTCCTTTAAGGTAGTGGGTGATTTAATGTTATAGTCTACAAAGTTCACTTTTGAACATATTTTATTGGGAAAAAGTTGAGGAATGCATTAACCTTTATTAATACATAATGAAACAAGTAGTACTTCCTTTCTAAAATCCCATTACAACATTAGTGTTACACAAAAGACGTGTGTGTGGATATATTGTCACTCGGAGTGAATTAAAGGCATTAAAGTAATTTTTTACAGAATATTAATTGGTGTTACAGACTAAATCAAATGAGAGATGACTTTGTTAAGCATCAATCTCTAGATTCTCACTTTTCTTGGTGCCCTTGCTCAACCTTCTGTGTACCTGAAAACAGTGCAGGTGTGAAACTACAACTAAGAGAAAGACTGGCTCTAACCACTGGACTTTGTCATTCAGTGAGACCTTAGAACATTTCTTTGACCATGGTCCTCCTTGGACTTTATTAGCTTTCTTTCTGGGAACTGACACAGAAATCTTTCTGTGAATTTCTTATTCAAAGAAGCCAAAGGAGTTTACAAATCAGAAGGTAGCTATTTAACCAGGGCCTTTAGTGATACAGAAAATTATAATAGAGTGATTTGATATTAATTTTTTAAAATGCATTTTTCTTTTCTTGCATAACCATGTTTATGGAAATAATAGCCACCATAGAATAAGAAGTGACTAGCATATAAGCCTTTAGGAGACAGGTTTTCTTTGTCAATCTCTCCCCATAGAACAGTGGTTCTCAAAGTGTGTGCCACGGTGCACTGGTGTGCCCTAGAAGATTTCCAGGTGCACCCTATGGTATTCCAGAGAAATATGTGGCTGTTGGGAACCAAAAAAACAACAAGGTTTTTAGAGTTTAGATTTTTGGGGGACAGAGGTGTGGGGAATGGCTGTAAACTGACAATCTGCCCAACCCCCATCTCACTTGCCTAATTAGGTTGCAAAAGGCTGTTAAGCTGTGGTGCTGGATTGTTTACACTACCCCCCATGTTCCCCAGAAAGACTGGAGGCAAGTTTCTTCTATCCTTTGTTTGGTGTAAAGTTAAGATGATATGTATGGTGGGGGTTTTCTAAACTTGATAAAAGTTTTGGGTTGCCTTGGAAATGTGATCAGAGACAATTGATTTGCTAATGGCCTCATTTTTCCCTATAAATAAAACAAGATGTGGTTTTTGGCCGCACTTTGTTCTTGCCAGCAGGAATTACAGGGCCCTCTGACCCTTAGTTTTCTTAATTCTGCGTATTTTCTTAATTCTGCACTGTTCCCACTCGGGACCCGGAATTACTAGCTGCTCTGGTTTGCAGCATGTGCCCAAATATAAAAATAAATATAGTTACTCTATTATACCATTTCATTATGGAAATACAGCTCTTTTTGTTAACACATCATTATTATATTTATTATTAACACATCATCATATTATTTTTAGATAAATACACCCAAATAAGATGGATAGATTTCTCAAAAAGAAGTGTAATATTTAAGAATCCAATTCTGGAAGTGAGCAAAAGTTAAGTGTAAATAAAATAGGACTTGAAGGCTGACAGGCAGATTTAATTTATAGCATTTTCCATCACTTAACACTGAACAATACGATTGGATTAGAAACTCATTCATGGAAGCTTCAAGTGATTTTGGTTTAACATTAACAGAAGAGGAGGAACTGGCAGCTATATCCACTGATCGTGGATAGATGATTAAACATAAAAAAATTGTCTGTCTCTTGAAGCCTTCTGGATTTCTATAAAAGAAGAATATGTGGCAATATCTAAAAATCTTTGAACATTTTACTACAATTTTCAAGATCCTATGTGAATTAGGATTTTCTACCCTCAACACAATTAAGAGTAAAAAGAGAGGAATTCTTCAATGTACTGATGAGGAAATGAGAGTTTGCCTTTCAAATATATGCCCAAACATTGAAGAAATCACTAGGACACATCAGGCTCATGTTTCTCATAAACACAAGAATGAAAAAACTTAACACATTCGTGTGGGGACCTGCCAAATTTACTAAATCTTACTAAGAATGTATCTATATAGATATAAAAAGATAACTTTTTTTCATTTTTTAATTTTTTTAATCCTTTTTTTTTTACAAATTCTAAAAAGCATAACTCAAAAAATGTAACATAAAAATGTTGTTTAATGTCAGAATAAGTTTGTCATATTTATTTTGTTTAATTGCCATAAAAGCACGCTTGGATTTTATATTTTTTCTTCAATATTTGACTTAATTATTATAACATATTTCTCAGAAATTTGTATATAGTGTGCCTACAGTTATTTGTAGAATTTTAAATGCGCCCCAACTTCAAAAAGTTTGAGAACCACTGGGCTAGGGTGAACTTACCAGGGACGTTCATGGGAGTGCTCTAGAGAGAGACATCATGTTTATTTCCTTGTTGTAGAAATTAAGAAGCAAAAATCAATCATTAATGAGATGATAGCAGAGAATGCCAGTGGCATTCTTTGAATGGGAAAGTTAGCATTTTTAAATGGCCTAATGTATATTCCCAAGTTTTTTTTTTCAATAAATTTGTCTGGTAGTTTTTGTTTGTCACCTTGCCATTTCTCTTTAATGTATGTACTTGGAGTGGGGAAAGCTGGCTATGGGATTAGAGATAGTAATTAGTCCTGCACAGACCCGAGTAGGAAAGTAGCCTAGGGTCTTAGCAAGTGTTCAAATGTTGTCTCTCTCATTGTATACATTTGGGCAAGTTACTTAATTTCTCTAAACCTCAACTTTTTAGTTGTCTAAGAGAAAGGATATAAAGTGATTAATGAAATTTTTGGTAATAGCAAATGATAGATTTATTAGACTAGTCTTTGAGGAAACTAAGATTATCATCACATTTGAATTAGTTTCAATGAACAAGTATTTGTTCTTTTTCCTAATATATGCCAAGCATTGAATTCAGCCTCAGGATACAACAGCAGACAATACAGAAAAAGAGAGCTCTTGGCCCAGATGGCAACAATGGTAAAAACTGAAGGAAAGTTGGTATGGAAGGTATCCTGATTTTGACAATTTCTGAATGGCTCACTCTCTTCCTCATACTGGCCAAGAAAAGGCCAGTAGCAGTGTTTTTTTATCGACTTCATGGATGAAGTAATTGTATGCTCTCAAACCACGGTTTGACATCTTGGCAGGAAAGTTATTAAAGTTCTATGATACTTTGATATCTGACTAAATGTTAGGAAATTTATTTCCCAGCTTGTGTAATTGATGTATTAAGACTTAGAGTTTCCAAATAATCATTCTGTGACAAATTGATACTATTATAATAATCTTTTTTGGATCACTATAGAAATTTAAAATACAGATTTAACTACACTACAGAATGATATTCATTAATTTAATTAGTATTTAACAAGATTGTCATTCACATATAAAACTAGACAACTTTAAGACACCAAATCCTTAATCTTGTGAGTCTGACTTCAAAGATGAATTGTGGTGACATATTTTCTATTTAGATTATTTCTACCTCCATGGGTTGGTTTCCTAAGGCTGGTGTAGTATCTTACAAGGACAGTCTAATCAACTACTATTCATAGGTTGCCAGTACTTGGGATTGTTTCATATTTAAGGCCCTGACTTGGGGCAAACAAAAAAAATAGTGTCAACCATGATGCAAATATGAAAAAAAAATACTGCTATCAATTTTGTTTAATTAAGTAAGAAAAAAAATCATTGTATTTACTTATTTTAAGCACAAATAGTTGGAAGTGATAGTTAGAACTTCCTTAGACTTGACCCATATAATATGGATATATCTTTTATCTTGCTTTGTGCGTAAGAACTTATTCATTCTTCAAAAGTTCATGTTATAATTATTTTCCCATTAAAAAATATCACAGCTTCTGGTCCTCAAGAAATAATTTTATTAGCATACTATTCTGAAAACGTTCTAGCAGGACATAAAGAAATTTAAAGTTTTCATTAATTTATCAAGTATATCATAAGTAGATGTAAAATATTAGGTTAATTTAAAAAATTATTTAATATTTTTTCTTCTCATTAAATTATTTTAGGTGACACTGGTTAACAAAATTATACAGGTTTCAGGCGCACAATTATACAACACATCATCTGTACCCTGTATTGCATGTTCACCACCTCAAGTCAAATCTCTGTCTATCACCATTTATCCCGTCCCCCATACTCTCTTCTATCTCTTTTCACCCCCCAGTTAACTTTTTATATGAACTATTTTTTAAATTAAAAATTAATACATAAACATATTGAGTCTTTTTTTATTATTATGTATTATTCCAGACTCATTCTTCATCTCCTCCTTTTTTCTTACTTTCCCCATCTCTACCCTCTAAACTGCTCACAAAGGCAACTCATCTAATGGTTTCTGTGTGGCTCTTCCTAGAATATCTGGTCTAGACTAGTGGAGAACACAAGGCAGGCACTCCAGCTAAGCTGTGTCTATAAGTTGCCCCAGCTCAGGTGGCAGACCTATGAGTGAAGCTGCTTCTGATTCTGGCTCCCAACTACCAACTTATCCCAGTTATTCTAATCTTTCTGGAAACAACAAACCTTTATTTCTAACCCACAAATTCCATAAATGAAATTTATAAAATGCCTATGTTACACAGCTAAATATTGAAGTGGTTCATTATGCTGCAGTAGGAATTGGATAGTATGTTTTAATATCTATTAGGGCTAGAACTTAATCACTCTTTTTCAGAAATTTTCTGATTAGTCTTGCTATCGTATCATGTATATTTTAAAAACATTGTAGTCCCCTTGAAGCCCCTTTCTACCACCATGATCTACTAAATATATGTATATAAAAATTATATACATATATTATTTTCTTAGGTTGGCTTAAAAATTAAAAAAATATAATTAAAAATTAAAGAATATTATAATATTGAAAGCATTTCTATTTAGAAACAAGATATGTATATTTCTATTTATAAACTTTAAAAATTTTTCCTTAGGAAAATTTAAATTTTTTAATTATCTAAATCTTGCACATTATCTGTTAAGGATATCCTTAAATATTTTTTATTTTTCTTACTATTTTAAGTTGTATATTTTCTTTCATTATATTTGTAGTAAGTTCTTTATATATTTTAAAACCACCTTAATAAATTTTGTCATTGCTTCTAATGGATTTTCAATTGGTTCTCAATCCATTTAAAATAATGTTAAGAAAGTATGCAATTTTATCAAGAATTTTTTATTTAGTTTTTAAAATCAGGAATTTTGCTGAAGTTTTTCAATGTCTTTTTGACGTTTATAGAGATGATTCCATAAATTTTTTCCTTGTATCTATTAACACAGTGAATTATATTAAAAGAATTTATTATCCATACATTTATTTACCAAGTCAGTGCATATTTACTCAATGCAAAGCACTGTTCTAGGTATTCAGAATACTGCAGTTAAATTTAAGGGGCCTAGATATTAAACTCATGGTGGCATTTCTCACTTGGTTGTAGAAAATTATTATTTAATATATTGCTGAATTTTATTTGTTAATGTTTTATTTAAAAATTTTGAAGTGCTTTCCCCAAATGAGATAAGTTTGTAGTTTTTTATTTTTGTACTATTTTTCTTGGGTTTTGGTTTTAATCTGGCTTTGGAAAAATAGCTTGAAAACATCATTCTATTTATTTTCTAAGGGGTCCTTTCTTTCATCTCGTATTATTTGCTTGCTTATCTATAATTTTTCCTCTTTTTTTCTTTTTTTTTTTTTACCCTTCCCTTCCTCCTCTCTTCCCTGTTCTTAAAACTTGTTTTTTCTCCCCTTTTCATTCTTCTTTTCCCCTTATAGCCTTTTCTTTTATCTCTACTTCTGGACTCGGCAATTGCCATGAGCAACACCCTAGTAAGCTACATAATATGTTCTTATAATAAAACACATATGCAAAAAGATAAAGTTAAGCAATTAAGGCAAAACAAAATCAATTAGAAAATATATACCAGTTATCTTGGTTGAGTTATCACAAGTAGACAGTAATATTATTTTTTGAAGGAAAAGAGAGAGAGGAAGAGAGAGAGGGAGAGAGAAGTATCATTTCTGTTGCTCCACTTTAGTTGTGCATTTATTGATTGCTTCTCATACATACTTTGACTGGAGGTAGAACCAGGGACCCCAGAATCTAGCTAGTGTTCTAGGGGTTTGAACCAGCAACCTCTGCACTCCAGTTTGAAGCTCTATTCACTGAACTAGCACTGGCCAGGCACTAAGGTTAATTTTTAGTTGTTAAATCCAACAATTGTTTACCTCTGAGAATCTATCTGAAAAGAGTTATTTGCATATGTATTCAGTGACATACTTGTTTAAGTGCATTCTCTGATAACCTGGCTTTCAATAGGGAAGTACAGTGAGTAGCTACAACTATAAAAATGATATACTATATTCTGTAATATGTGCTAATACATATATTGATATGGAACAATTTTTAAAATGCATTATTACATGGAAAAATATATAACCATAAAACACATGTTTTTGTTTATATAAAAATACTATTGACTGAATGAGTGGGTGGATGAATAAAGTTATGTATGTATGTATGTATTGATACATTCATTTTTTTTTAACTTGCTAGACTCTAGAAAAGTCATTGGGAAATCAATCTTCAAATCTTTTCAGAGTTAAAAATATATATTTCATATAGTTTGTTCTGAAATTCCATGTTTACTTCTTAGGATTAGGATTATAGTGCGGAGCAGTGACAATACCGTATAATTTTCTCTTTTTGGACACACTTGAAAGCCATATTTTCCAGTCGAATATGGGCAGAAATGATTTAAGCTACTTCTTAGGTCTGACCTTTAAGAAAAACCATTTATTCCAGTTTTCTCTTTATGGCAGCTGCAACATTCACGTGTTCCTAAGGAGTACCGAGTGAGAGTTACTGGATCATCTTTGGAGAAGAGTTAATCAACCCACACTGATGTGAGCAATAAATAAACTTTCAGTGTGTTATAAAAATAAGATCATGGGGTTATTTGTTGCTGTAGCATAGCCTAATTTATCCTGACAATATGTATTGAGAAGGTTTCCCTTTAGAATTGGAAACTTCCTCACCAAATTTGTTTGACAGGAGAAAGGCTTGATTTATATAAGTCAGTATGCTACAGAAGCCAATCAAAGAGATTCAACAGAAAGGAGATTAGGATAAAATTATTATGCTTTAGAAATTTGTAAAACTTGAGATTGGATTTATGACTTCTTAAGGGAAGAAATTTTACTGGGACATACCTGAATTCCCAGAGTTGCCAGGAGAATACATTTTAAGTATGATGCCCATGAGACTTCCCCAGAGGGCTCTTCTGTATGCCAGCTGAGACCAGACTTGGAGGGGACTGGAGATGCTGGATGTGTCTCTGAGGAGTTAACTTGGAGAAAAGAAATTGTTGGGCAGATAAAATATAATATGCTCACTTTGTTAAAGATGGCGCTGCCCACATGGAAGTTCGTTGATATTAATGCGTGTTCTGGAACAGGCTGTGGGCAGGCCGGGTCGTTGTAGCCTAAGGCTTAGTTTTAAGAGTAAGCTCTTCTCCATACCCTTGACTGATTGGATGATGTAGGGTGGTGCACTCTCCTGAGGAATCCCATTATGCCTCAGATGGGTGACTTTGTATCAGAGACTTCATTGTCTATAGATTGGATTAAGGTTTTGATTCTATACTATAAAGTGGGGCAGGCCGGGAGCTTGCTCTCTTGGTTCCTGGGGTATTAGAGAGGAGAGGAGATTAAGGCCACGTGGAGGAGAGAAGCAGCCAAGATGGCAGAGTGCTGATGAAGAAGTCAGTTTGTTAAGAGTTTGAGCTGGAGGAGATGGGAAACAGGTGAATAAGATGGGAAACAGGTGAATAAGTCTGGTGAGCTAGAAGCCTTTGATTCTAGGAAACTCGGATAAGTCAGTAGCTTTGTGAGCACTGAATGAGTGGGTTTTGGAGCCCAGTGTGTGTTTTTGCTTGCCCGCCGAGTGCAAGCTAGAATTAAAGTTGATGGCTCACCAGTTGGTGGCTCCTGTGTTTCATTACCGACTGTTCGAATCCAATGTGAACCTGCACGCGTGGGTCAGGCGGCTGTGATAGTGGCCTCGGCCACAGGCTTTACATTTGGCGTAGTCTGTGGCAGGATTTGATACAGATCGGCATGGAGCCACCACCACCTTTGAGAGGTGAAGTAGAGAACTGGCTGCTGTTATGGTTTCCCATAGCTGTTTTTTGGGGGACTGTAAACTGGCTGCCTTTTACAGCCATGTGTGAGGAAACCAAGACCTCTATGGAGGAGGCTGCCCAGGACCTGCAGGCCGAGGAGCAGAAGGTGCTGGAGGAAACGTGGGAGAAACAGATGCTGACCCTGGAGCTGGAGGAAGTGCTGGAGGAGGAGGCTGACCAGGTTTGTGAGATTCACCTGGAAATGGAGCAGACGCTGGAGAAGGAATCACAGGTTCATGAGTTGGAGATTGCCTTGGATGTTGTGGAGAGCCAGCAGTTGCAAGGCCTGCTGAGCAGAAGGCAGCAGTGGCCCGGAGATCAAGCCCAGCAGCAGGAGTTGGTGTTTTCAGTTCCTCTTTGGAGGATGAGGAGAATCAAGCTGAAGTTGCAATCTGCAGTCTCCAGAAGGTGAGAGCCCACCAGCAAGGAGCTTCTACTACAATGCTGGTAGGTCTGCGATTTTGGGACATAGGGGTGGATGCCATCATGCTCCCCAGAGCAGAGATGGAAATGCTGATTGCTATTGCCACATGCTTTTCTTTAGGACAGTGTGAGACTTGCCATGATGGCAGGAATGAGGGGGGAGGCTAAAGCCCTATGTGTGTGGACTGATTTCCTGGACTATGACCGAGTGAGCACTGGCTCCTTTGTTGAATGGACTTACAGATTTTGGACAATGTGAAATACCCTGATGGGGGTGGGGATGGCTTTGCTGGAGGCCCTCCTGCCCCGGGAAGCTTTTCCCATGGCTAGAAAGAAGGCTGAGTACATTTTGCACTGTTGGCAAAGTGCTGAGAGACTGGTGAAATGTATCTTTGTAATTGTTGAAATACTATGATTTGTGCTATTGCTGTAATTTGTGTAATGTACTTAATTTTCTTGTATAAGAATGCCAGTGGTGTAGATTGTGGGTAGTAAAGTGAGCATAAGGGTGGATTGTTGGGCAGATAAAATATAACATGCTCACTTTGTTAAAGATGGCGCTGCCCACATGGAAGTTCGTTGATATTAATGTGTGTTCTGGAACAGGCTGTGGGCAGGCCGGGTCGTTGTAGCCTAAGGCTTAGTTTTAAGAGTAAGCTCTTCTCCATACCCTTGACTGATTGGATGATGTAGGGTGGTGCACTCTCCTGAGGAATCCCATTATGCCTCAGATGGGTGACTTTGTATCAGAGACTTCATTGTCTATAGATTGGATTAAGGTTTTGATTCTACACTATAAAGTGGGGCAGGCCGGGAGCTTGCTCTCTTGGTTCCTGGGGTATTAGAGAGGAGAGGAGATTAAGGCCACGTGGAGGAGAGAAGCAGCCAAGATGGCAGAGTGCTGATGAAGAAGTCAGTTTGTTAAGAGTTTGAGCTGGAGGAGATGGGAAACAGGTGAATAAGATGGGAAACAGGTGAATAAGTCTGGTGAGCTAGAAGCCTTTGATTCTAGGAAACTCGGATAAGTCAGTAGCTTTGTGAGCACTGAATGAGTGGGTTTTGGAGCCCAGTGTGTGTTTTTGCTTGCCCGCCGGGTGCAAGCTAGAATTAAAGCTGATGGTTCACCAGTTGGTGGCTCCTGTGTTTCATTACCGACTGTTCGAATCCAATGTGAACCTGCACTGGCCGGGCTGCTGTGATGGTGACCCCGACTACTGGCTTTACAGAAATCATTTGAGATTTGTTATTTGAAACATGGGAAAGTTTTAAAATTTTTCTGTTATTATGACAATTCCTGGTTGCAAGATTAAATGAACTATTTACAATAAAAGTAAGATGAAATATTTTAAAATTTCCTAAAATTATAAAAACAATTAAACAAGCAAATAAGACAACAAATACTGGACCAAGCTTCTTAATCTTAATACAAATGGTCTAAAAGTCATAATGTAATCAATGATTAAGCTTCATATGTTAGAAAGTACCAGAGAGGCAAGGGTAAAAACCTGATGATAAAGAGGAGGTAAAAGAAGAGAGAAATAGAAGAAGAAAGAGGTCTCATTGGATAATTAGACTGTGAATATTTTAGTTGTAGGCACCAGCCATTGAGCCAGGAACACCTAATTTTAATAATAATGATAACAATAATGATGTGCATATACGTAATTTGCTAGCTTCCCCCCTTTTTCTTTTTCAGAGGGTAGTGTCTTCTAGCCTATAGTAAGTATAATGCTTAGTCTTCTTTATTGTCTTGTGCCTTCTCTGGAATGCTCTTCTAGTACAGGGACCTGTCTCAAAATTCCTGACTTTACTGTGGCCTTCCTTGTTGTACCACTAATCACTAACTTGAACTCCAAGTGATATGTTTATGTTATTTTTATGACAAACCAAGGGCAAATGGAGGAATATAATTACTCTTTTAGTATTCCCAAGACTATAACATTCAGTTGTGTGAATATATATCTATTGCTCTACTGAGGGGTTAGTATCATTTCAAACAGGAATTAAAATGTAGAAGGAAACTTATTAAATTCTTAGATAAGTTGGTTTATCCCAAATAAAAGTTAAAAGTCTTAAAATGTATCTACAAATTTAGGTTTTTTAAAAGGAAATGTGCACTGACAATCTCCTACTTACTTTTAATCTGTATTTCCTCACTTTGGTCTGGTGGGGTAAAGGAAAGAGAGCTACTGTAAGTTTACCAAAAGTTCTATCTTTTCCATTGAGAGTATTATTCTCCTCAATTAAGAAAGCTATGCACAATACCACCCATGTTTGTGACACAGTATTGAACAAGATTCTGAAGCTTCAGTGTGAAGCTTTTTGCTTCCCAACTTCCCATTAGTAGGAGATGGTGGGAAGAAGGGGCTTCTCTAGTTTTAGAGGGAAGAGTGGCCTTGGTACTCCAATATTGAGTATATGGTTTAATATTCTCACTAGGGAAGACTTTATTTTATTTTTGAAAGAGAGAGAGATTGAGAGAGAGACAGAAAAAGAGAGAGATGATAAGCATCAATTCATAGTTGCATCATTTTAGTTGTTCATTCATTGCTTCTCATACATGCCTTGCTGGTGGTAGTTGAAATTGAGCCAGTGATCCCTTGCTCAAGCCAGTGATTTTGGAATTGTTAACCAAAGACACACCACTAAGACTCTAGGACCAGGAGTACAAGTAGAAGGAAAAGTTTATTACAAACAAAAGAAAAAGAGTTTAGTACACTCGCGAGCAGGCACTAGGCAAGTATGTTGCCAGGCACCCTATACAGCGCTCTCACAGCAGTTTTATACTTTACTTTTTAGGGAAGGGCGGGGGCAGGGGATTTAGGTATTTGCCTTGAGCAAGCGGTTTCCCATTAGGTGGCTTTGAGCAAAGTCCTTATCTGTTTACAGCAGGGTGCAGTTTATCTAGTTCCTGTCACACAAGACCTTTAGGGTGCAGTTTATCTAGTTCCTGTCACACAAGCCCTAAAGGTCATATGGAATTTTTCCCTAGTTCTTGTTTTTCCCTTACAGGAATCATGTTGATGATCCCATGCTCAAGCCGGTGACCCTGAGCTCAAACTAGCACCTTCAGAGTTTTGAACCTGGGAATCTCAGCATACTGGGTCAACACTTTATCTACTGCTTCACCACCAGTCAGCCTGGGCTCTTTAGTCAGACAACCTATTAAAGCAAGTGTGTCTTCCAAGGGTAGAAAACTAAAATTTCTGGGCTCATTCCAGAAAATTTCATATTGAGAAAGGAATTATACTTTTAATTATCAAGGAACTTGCTGTGCCCTTCGAGTAGCACAGCCTGATTTTGGTTGAAGGTGTCTGGGTTTTTGCCCCATTTCCTTCTGAAAAGCTTACCAGAATCTTGAAATAGCTACACTGAGTTTGAATGTCAGTTACTTATGCAACAACCACAATAACAACTTCACACCGTAACAAATAGGTTATTCTATTATTTTAGTCCTCTCATTTCAAAGATAAAGTAAGGTATTGAATGATAAATGATTTGCCACATGGCCATCTCTTACTAATTGTCAAGGATTCAGCTAAAAGATAATTTCTTAAAAAAGGGCTTCTCACATACTACTTCCCTCATCCATGTTCTTTCTCAGATAGCACACTACTGCTCTTATCACAAGTTGTATCCTCATATTTATTTTTTTATTATTTATTCAATCCCACTATTTTAAAGTAGATTATAAACTACATGAGGGTAAAAACCAAGTCTTTTTCACACATAATATATAACAACTTTATTCTATTGTGGTGATTATGTAGAATCATTGTGTTGTATACCTAAGACTAATATAATGTTATGCTATGTCAATTAACACAAAATAAATCTAAAAAAATTATAAAAATTATCAACAGTTTTCAACTTAGAAAAGGCATGATTTGGCAATAAACACAATTTTAAATTGTCATATATTTGGAAAAACAACGAATAATTAAACTCTACATTAAATTTTACCTATGTTTCAAACCAGAAATAAAAAAAAAGTTTTTTATTTTATTTAAAATCTTATACTTTGTTTTTTAGAAAACTCGTAGAATTATCCACTTATTTATTATCATTTTGTTTTATTGAAATGATGAATTAATATAAAGTTGCACATTTGCACACTGGCTGTTTTCATTTCTACCACTACTTTTATCATTATTCTTGGCAACTTCAGTATCAATGAAAAGGATTAGTTCAACACTCTGGCTTAATTATACCTTTTATTTTGTCTCACTTAGCTACCCCTATTGAAACTATCCTAGACCAGTGTTTTTCAGACTGCAGATTGTGATATATTAGTGGTGCTTGAAATGAATGTATTAACTAGAATTTAAAAATCAGAATGAAATAGAATTTAAAATATAAAGTGTATTTAAGTATAAGTATTATTTTGTAAAAATATGCATATTTGTACTAAATATCTATGTACCATTTCTTTGTTTTTGAGGGTTGTGACCTAAAAAGTTTGTAAAATAGTATTATAGACACTGTCATCATCAATAATGGCAGTACTTCTGAAACCTCAATTTTAAGTAGCCTACTCTTTTAAACTACTGCTTTCTTCCTTAGCTCCTATATGGCAGTAGGCCCACTAAACATATTATCCCATAGACCTCAAATTCATGAACTCCAACACTGTTCAGTGTTTTTTACTTCTCACTTTTCTCCTTGTCCAAGATAGATCCCATGATCTATCACATTCATTGTAATTGGCCCTAACTCCCTTGTTACCACATTTCCTTTCTTCTCACTGAACTGGTAAACCAATTATCTGCCTATTGCACACTGTACCCATCAGCCTGGAGTGTGGTTGCAGTTCTGGAGATATACCTTTACAAACTGGCCTCACTCTGTGTTCATAACCACAAGTCTCAAGTAAGGTCTTGCCCTTACAAGCTCTCATTGCCTCTTTAACTACTCAGCTATCTTACTAGAGTTCCTTAATCAATGTTTTTAAACTCCAAGGGGCTTTTGCATTTTCTCCCTCCATTGACCTCCAATATCAGCTACTCACTCTGATTCCTTGTGAGAAACTTACTCATATCCTAAGGAAATAAGAACCACCATAATACAACTAAGTTAACTCACCACCAAATTTTCACTGTACTTTCTTTTTTATCCAGATATTCTTTTTTTTTTTTTTTCTTCCTGTGACTATGGATGTTTCCCTTTGTTACCTAAAGTCAAACCTCCACTTGCCACCTGACATATCTCCCATGAATTTCCCATACTTGCCTTTCATTTCTTTGCTTTGTAGTCACAAATAGATTATAATATTCTAGCTGAAACCAACACTATTTTTTTCTTTTTCCATTCTTTAGACTGTCTGTCTTTCTGGGTAAAAATAGCAAGAGAACTAAGTAAGCATAAGTGGCGCTCAAGAGGGACTAATAATATGCTGTCATGGGCAGCCATGTTTAACCCAATGTCATTCCCTGCCTATTCAGGGTCCATAACAGGAGAAATAGTAAAGGACTTCTACTTCTTAAATATTCTGAGAACTGGTCCTGCATTGATATTGTGATTATATAACATGCTTTCCAAGTAAAATTGTCTGGCATTTGTAGGAAAGTATAACAAAATTCTTCTCCTTGCCCTGAGGCTCCTATTGTGTCTTTAAAATATAATTTGCCCTTCCACTTCTTCCCACAGTTATTTTCCTGATGTAGAACATGGAGAGAGTTTAAAGGTCTTTTCTCACTGGGACCTTAAATTATTCATTTGTAGAGTTTATGGGAAAGAAGATCCCCGTTTCCAGACTCTTCTGTATTTCCATTTTCTGACGTTTCCAAAAATGACCTTTTAAAAACAGTAGTTGTTGGGAATGAGAAATAATGGGCAACTCAAATTTTGTACCATATTCTGTGACAAAATTGACCTCCCAGTCATCCCTCAGAAGCCTCTTCTTAATGACAAGTTAGTTCATCTACCTAGAAAAGTTCATGGCTTCTAGAGTTCCTTGCAAAGCATTGCTGAGAAAAATCTGCACCCTATTTCATCTTCTCCAGTATATGTTAGTGATTATATATATATATATATATATATATATATATATATACACACACACACACACACATAATTTGTATATATATA
Organism: Rhynchonycteris naso; assembly: GCA_037038555.1. Lineage (NCBI taxonomy): Eukaryota > Metazoa > Chordata > Mammalia > Chiroptera > Emballonuridae > Rhynchonycteris > Rhynchonycteris naso. The sequence continues at coordinate 177,944,919 of CM072997.1, read as the reverse complement.
TTTTATATATATATATACAAATATATATTTATATATAATATGTACCTTTAGAAATAATTATGTATATATATACATAATGTGTGTGTATATATATATACATTATATATACATAATTTATTCATTTGAGAGAGGAGAGAGAGAGAGAGAAAGAAAAGAAGAAAGAGAAGAGAGAAGGGGAAGGAGCAGGAAACATCAATTCTCATATTTGCCTTGACCAGGCAATCCCAGGGTTTTGAACTGGTGACCTCAGTGTTCCAGGTTGACACTTCATCCACTGCACCACCATAGGTCAGTTAGGTTTATATTTTAAAAATCTTTAAAGTGCTTTCTTATCTCTGATTGCTCTTAATTCTCACAAGACTTATGAGTTAGATAAGGGGGGAACTGAGACTTAGGGAAGTTAAGTTATTGAAATTACTGGGTTAAATTTGGTCAACTTTCTAACTAGAGCAGGACCTGGTGGTATAATTCAAATCTTGGAACTTCTATCTCTAAGTGTTCTTTTTCACATGATCATATTACTCCATTGTGCAGGGGTCCATAAATGTTCATCTTGTTTAAGTATTTGTATGACTCCTAGGAGAACAGTCTTTTTTTTTTTTTGACAGAGACAGAGAGAGAGAGTCAGAGAGAGGGGCAGAGAAACAGGAAGGGAGAGAGATGAAAAGCATCAATTCTTCATTGCAGCATCTTAGTTGTTCATTGATTGCTTTCTCATATGTGCCTTGACTGGGGGGGGGCTACAGCAAGAGTGACCCCTTGCTCAAGCCAGTGACCTTGGATTCAAGCCAGTGAGTGACCATGGGGTCATGTCTACAGTCCCATGCCCAAGCAGTAACCATGTGCACAAGCTGGTGAGCCTGTGCTCAAGCTGGATGAGCCCATGCTCAAGCCAGTGACCTTGGGGTTTTGAACCTGAGTCCTCTGTGTCCCAGTCCCACACTCTATCCACTGTGCTACCGCTTGGTCAGGCCAAGGAGAACACGCTTAAGTAAAAAATAATTAAGGCTAGATAATACTGACTGAGTTCAGTGAGGAAGGAGATGTCTCAGAGTGTTTTTTTAATGAGAGTATATGACATAGCCTGGGAAACAAAGTGAGCTTTCAGATGATCAAGGAACTAAAATAGGTTAACAAGGGCTGGAGTGGAGCGGGGGTTGTTGGGAGTGACAAACTAGGCCCAAAACAGTGAAGGGGATAGAGAATCTTATAAGGCATGTTAAGGTGTGTATGCTGTACCTCTAGAGAAATATGTTGAATGATCTAATTGAATTATCTCACTTAAAAGAATGATCTAATTCAATTATCTCACTTTAATTTTAAAAAGACTGGAGTCCAAGATGTTAAATAACTTACTAAAGGCCACAAATCAAATTAAAGCAGACTGAGGCTAAAATGTAGCTCAGATTTGTGATCAAGTGCTGATTTCCTTAAGCTACTTGATTGGTCTAATTTAGTTCGTTCTCAATATTTTCTATTATTTCAAAGTTATCAAGAATAACCCAGGGTTTTTTTTTAAAAAAAACAATAGAGGGCTGAGCTCACTCCCAGAGATTTGATTAAGTTTGTTTGGGATGAGGGTTGGGCATTAGCATATTTATAAGCTCCCTAGATTATTCTTTTAAAACTTTATTTTACTTTGCAATTGCATTTGACATTCAATATTATTTTGTATGAGTTTCAGGTATACAGCACAGTGGTTAGACAATCATATACTTTTCAAAGTGATCCTCCTGATATTTCTAGTAGCCACTTGGCACCATACATAGTTATTACAATATTATTGACTATATTCCTTATGCTGTACTTTACATTCTGTGATTACTTCATAACTACCAACTTGTACGTCTTACTCTCTCACCTTTTCACACAGTCTCTTAACTCTTCTCTTCTCTGGCTATCAGTTTGTTCTTTGCATCTATCATTAGTCTGTTTTTGTTTTGTCTGTTGCTTTATTTTATTCTTTAGATTCTACATATAAGTGAAATTAAATGATATTTGTCCTTTTATGACAGACTTATTTCACTTAATTACACTTAGTTCACTTAACTATAGTGTGACACCGTATATTCATGCTACTACAAATGGTAAGATTTCATTCTCTTTTTTACGGCTGAAGAATATTTTGTGGTAAATCTGTATCACCATTATTTTTATCCACTTGTTTATTGATGGACACTTGAGCGACTTCCACAGCTTGGTTATTGTAAATAACACTGCAGTGATCATAGGGATGCATATATTCTTTTGAATTAGTGTTTTGGGTTTCTTTCAATATATACCCAGAAGTAGAATTGCTGGATCATAAGCTAGTTTTTTTTTTAAAATTTTTTTGAAGAATCTTTGTATTGTTTTCCATAATGGTTGCACCTATCTGCATTCCCACCAACAGTGCATGAGGCTTCCCTTTTCTCCACATCCTCCCCATACAGTTTGTTGATATATTAATGATAGCTATTCTGACAGCTGTGAGTTGATACCACATTGTGTTTGAATTTGCATTTCTCTGAGAATTAGTAATGTTGAGCATCTTTTCATATGTCTATTGGCCATTTGTATGTCCTCTTTGGAGATATGTCTTCTCCCCATTTTTTAAATGGACTGCTTGATTTTTTTGTGTGTGTGTTGACTTGTATGATTTCTTTTAAAATTTTGGATATTAATCCCTTATCAGTTGTATCATTGGTACATAACTTCTATTCTAGGCATTTAGCTTCTAATCACCCCCCTCTTTGTACATGGCCCTTCCCCTTTTCCGTCCCCTCACAGGTAGTCAATATTTATAGAAGCTATCATTTTGATTTGCTTTACTTATATTAAAGTTGTGTTACTTACCACTGAAATGACTGAGGAGCTCCAAGCCCCTGCCCTTTCTTCTTTTGGGATAAACTTAAACATGATGGAGAAGGTAAAGAACGTCTGAAGATGCTCTGCCTTGTCCATTGGCACTATAGTCCCTCAAATATTTCCCTGCAAGCTGTTGGGAAAAAATACTAAGAAATTTTTATAGAAAATAAGGTTAGAAGTAAAAGAAGGATTGTATCTGAAAAGTTCAAAGTCATTACAAGTGATTTTGCTTTTCACAGATTGAGAATTTATCTTGCAGACAGTGCTTGTTGCGTTTCTTTTATCCTTAACGTATCTGCTTCTATATCTCCCCTTCACCATTATTTAACTAAGAATATTTCCTTTACACAAGATCTTGTTGTTGTTTTTTTTACTTTACTTATTAGGGCAATTGAAGATTGTTATATTTTTTACTATGTAAGTTTAATTGGAGTTAACAAGTATCCTCTTTTTATTTATTTATTTATTTAATTTTATTTTATTTACAGGGACAGAGAGAGAGTCAGAGAGAGGGATAGATAGGGACAGATAGACAGGAATGGAGAGAGGTGAGAAGCATCAATCATTAGTTTTTCATTGCCGTTGTAACACCTTAGTTGTTCATTAATTGCTTTCTCACATGTGCTTTGACTGCGGGCCTTCAGCAGACCGAGCAACCCCTTGCTGGAGCCAGCGACCTTGGGTCCAAGCTGACGAGTTTTTGTTCAAGCCAGATGGGCCCGCACTCAAGCTGGCGAGCTTGGGGTCTCGAACCTGGGTCTTCCTCATCCCAGTCCAACGCTCTATCCACTGTGCCACCGCCTGGTCAGGCAACAAATATCCTCTTTTAAAATAAATTTGGATACTTCTGGGAGTGCTAAGAGAAAGCATCAGTTGTTTTAACCTCCTTATGAATTAGTGAAATGACATAAAATAGTTACGCAGGTGTGCTTTGAGCCAACTACTGTTATGAATTCATTTCATATATGACCTTGGTTAATCCTTGCAATAAACAAATGATATTGATGCTATAATTATTACCACCATTTTAAAGATATGGAACTTGAGGCCCAGAGATGTTTGGAACTTTGTCCAACTTCAGATGGCTAGTAAGTTGTAGAGCTTTGATTTTAGCTCAGAAGATGTGGTTTTAATCACTACACTTCACAGTTGCTCTCAATCAGGGTATTTTCCTCCAAGATCTAAAAAACAGGTTAAATTAAAGGCTTTTGTTATAATTAGAGATGGAAAAGGACCTAGGTAATTTTGGAACATACACCCTCAGATTGGGGAAGCTTGGGCATAGAAGTTTGGATAAGGTGATGGTTACCATGGGAGCCTAAGAAAATGGGTTCTTATGGGAGGAAATAAGGAGTGGGAGGAAGTAGAAAAAAAATTTGCTTTAAAAAATCTAGATCTTTTATCTATAGTATAGAGAACAATGTTTTCTTGCAGCCGCTCTAATTTCTTTTCCATATTTCTTTTCTTAGTTCTTTCTTCACCTTACATTTTCCTTTCCTTAGGACCCAGAGCATGCTCTGTAGCTTGTCTGTCTAGCTTTAGGCTATCATCAGCTTAAGCACAAAAGTTCTTGTCATCCAATTTAGGTCACCACACTAAAAAACTTCAGCTTCCATTCAATAGTTCTTTTGCCAACCAATTTTGTCTAAGTATAAGTTCTCCAAGAGACCTCATGGGAGAAGAGGTGCCTATAAGAACAGGATTTGGAGGTTCTTGGGTCTTTTGGCCAAATTATAATCACCATGATAACAGTTGAGAAGCTTTGTGTTTAGACAAACCTAAGATCACCTTTGGTTTTGCACTTACTATGTGACTTTGGACTTGACCTCTCTGAAGATTAAGTAGATAAAGAAAATCCTCACTTAAGAAAGTTGTCTCGCCTGACCAGGCGGTGGCACAGTGGATTGAGAATAGAACTGGGACACGGAGGTCTGGGTTTGAGACCCCGAGGTCGCCAGCTTGAGAGCGGGCTTATTTGGTTTGAGCAGGGCTCACCAGCTTGAGCCCAAGGTTGCTGGCTTGGTCTGCTATAGGCCCCTGGTCAAGGCACATATAAGAAAGCAATCAATGAGAAACTAAGGTGAGGCAGTAAAGAATTGATGTTTCTCATCTCTCTCCCTTCCTGTCTGTCTGTCCCTCTCTCTGTCTCTGTCACAACAACAACAACAACAAAAAAAAAAAAAAAAAAAGAAAGAAGGAAAGAAAGAAAAAGAAAGTTGTCTTGATTGCTTAGAGAAAAGCACCTTTCATCCTGTATTCCCTTTTATTTCCATGCATTCTTTTCCATCTTTCATTCTTCTCTGCCTCATCTATTTTTGTTTCTAAGGATTCAGACCCAGAAGCATGCTTTTTAGCCTGTATCTTCACCCGTAAAATAACCTCATGGAATTTTTGTGATCAAATGATATAATAGGTACATCTAGCATCTAGTAAATATTCAATAAATAACAATTACATTATGATATTATATATATGACATTATATATATGTATATGTGCGTATATACATGAATATACCACAAAGTGTGTATGCATAAATGTATGTTTAGAGACACACAAAATCAAGTGAATGAAACTGTGAATATAATTCATAAATATAAGATTTTGTTACTTTAAATGATGACATTTTGTTAAATGTTTTGTTGTTTTGGGTTGAAATAGAGCGTCACATATAAGTTATTTTAAACTTTCAGAAAACTGCTCTTGTAATTTTGAAGAGAAGGAAACAAGGCCCTGGAGACATTGGCAGGTGAGTTTTTTGGAGGCAGGGAAAGGAGCTGAATTGTGGGAATTCCTGGGCCACCAGGGACAGCAGTAGGCCTTCGGATATGTGCACGAGCCAACAGTTTTCCGACAAGAAAGGCGAGTATCCACAGTTGGATCTAGGATTGCTCTTAGACCCACACTACCTATTGCCCAAGGCTTTTACAGCTGTCTTCTGAACCCTCCGTGAGGAATGGTTGGGATTTAGAGATCCAACAAACCATTGCCTGCATTCATTCATTCATTATATTCATGCATATATTGTGGCTGAAAACACTTTCTTGAGTCATACCTTATTCTTTTTATTTGTTAAATATCTTTTTTCAAATAAGCACATTACCAGATAAAAAAGCAGTACATATCTTTAATCACCTGATCCTGAGGTTGGGTACATGATGATCAATTTTCCACCAAAGTTAAAATAAATAAATGAAAGCTGGACACACTCTTCAGACTCAGGGAGAACCAAGCTTGATGTGCAGCCCTTTTGCTGTCCAATGTTTTCAGAGCTATCCTGACAGCTGACTTTTAGAAGCATCTCTGTCCATTGATAAGATATGGTCCTTTGCACCCTTTGTAGGTGGCAAATGGTTCTTGGAGGATTGCTTTCTCATCTGGCCCAGTTCCAAGTCAGTGGAAGGTAACATTGTACCTAAATATGTCTCACTTCTGGTCCCTGCCTTACTAACATTAATTTGTTGCTATGCGACTGATGGTTCTCTGTCATTTACCTAAGGTCTTATAGCAGATCGCCAGGTAATCACGTTTGATAACTTATAAGGGTTGTTTTGTATGTGATAACCAGATGCTGGGTAATATATTTCAACCACCACCAGCAACCAGCTGTTAAATGGCCTTATTTAGGATTATTATAAATGGATGGAGGCAATATTGCATGGATTTTTTTTTTGTCCTAAGAAGAGGTGATAAGGGTGCTAATTAAGAACTATCTTGGAAATACTTCTTGGAAATTATTGTAGGAAGGTATAGGTTATGCATTAAAATTACTAACAATGCTATGGATTTTAAAATTTTTTTGCTGATAATAGAACATAATAGGATTGCAATCTTTGGAGAATGGATCTGCATGTTCACAGCAAATCAGTGTTTATAAGTTGCTATTGTTTGAGGAGTCTATTTGCTTGGCCTTGGTTGTGTAAAAATGGTAAGATTACAGTTATTCCAGGAGAAAGTAATAATAACACTTAGAGTTTGTCAACATTAGAACAGAAGCAGCACCATTTCTATGTCCTGAGAAACTACTGAACAAACATCTAATGCTGCAGTGTAAAGTCTAGTGTCAGTACTATGTACATCTAAGCTACTTAATCTGCAGCGTGCATATTTTGAATCCTAAAAAAAAAATTCTGATAATAGTTTACTACTGCATCTACTATAAAAAGGTAAGCCAATATATTTATATCTTGCCATAGTTAAAAGTCAGGAGATGGCAAGTCTAACACTTTTCAGAGATTTAAGGTGTTTGGTTGGGGCCTGTTGGTTCCAGACACTGGGGTAGTTTATTTTGCTGGATAAAAACAACTTTCTAGAAAAACAACTTTATGTTCTAGCAAAACAATTTTCTCCTAAAACAACTTTTTCCAGGATGCTTTTTGATTTAAATGTCCCCAAATGTCAGTAAGTGGAAGAAATGTCAGAACATTCAAATCATAAACTTAAGGAAATTTAGCTTGCTCCAAAAGACATAAGAAAATAGCAAGAGAAAAAGACCAGACTGGCGATAAGTACCTACAGACACCATTCAAGAAAAAATGGTGCAGAGGGGCAAACACAGCTAAACAATAAGTTCCTTTTCTGGACTCATGAGCAGAGTTCTGAAACTCAGGTGTGACTTCATGAGGGTCCTTTGGCTACTCATTTCAGCCTTGTCTGCTTTTTTACTTGTGAAATGGGGACACTACTGCATTATTATCTGACTTCACCAGAATGTGAATTTTCACATGGGTAGTTTTTTCAGTTAACTAGAACATACTTCTTTCAGCTCAAAATGATGTCCATGTTAGCCATTTGGGATGAAATGCTTTCTAAAGATTTTATCTTTTGCCTGACCAGGCAGTGGTGAAGTGACTAGAGCACTGGACTGGGACGCAGAGGACCCCAATTCAAAACCTCGAGGTCGCTGGCTTGAGTGCAGGCTCATCTGGCTTGAGTGTGGGTTCATCCCGCTTGAGCGCGGGCTCACCAGCTTGAGCATGGAGTCATTGGCTTGAGCATGGGATCACAGACATGACCCCATGGTTGCTGGCTTGAGCCCAAGGTTGATGGCTTGAGCAAGGGGTCACTTGCTCTGCTGTAGCCCTGGTCAAGGCACATATGAGAAAGCAATCAATGAACAACTAAGGAGATTAAGGAGCCGCAAAGAAGAATTGATGCTTCTCATCTCTCTCCCTTCCTGTCTGTCCCTATCTGATCCTCTCTGTCTCTTTCTTGGTCTCTGTAAAAAAAACAACAACAAAAAAATATCTTCTGAAGTCAACTAAACTAAATAATAAGGAGAACAATTCAAATATTTATTGGATACTTACTATGTTTCAGGTACTTTTCTAAACATTTAATGTATTTTGTATCACTTGACCCTAACAATAACCCCATACAATAGGTCCTATCATTATCCCCATATATGGAAAATTTAAGGCATTGTGATAAAATAACTTGCCAAAAGCTATGTAATCAGAGAAGTATTGAATCTGGAATTGCAATTCAGGGCTTGGATTCAGAAATGAGCTCTCCACCACAATGCCAAAATGAATGTCAACTCATTTCTCTGTGATCCCTGAAGACTTTCATGATCTCAGTACTATGGAAGCGTATATCATTATTTATGACACAATTAAGTAGCACAGATTGTTGTATAGCTAGAGTTATTCTTTTTCTTTATGTTATTTTAGCATACTCCTTGGTGTCTGACTTCATCTGTAATATCTCATTTCTGGCACTTGACTCTACTATATCTGTCATCTGCATCTTCAGGAAGCTGGCAAATTGGACAGCCATGACTATTAGATTTGTAAGTAAAATTTAAGTAAGAAGGCTCTAAGTGACAATCTGATGTCATCCCTATGAGAAAGGTGCCTCATAGATCCTTTTAAACAGACAAAGACCTCTTAAGGACCCTTACAGATCTTTCCCATTAAATAGCAGGATTTCTGAAAACTGTAAGGATGTTATTGTATAGAAGCTTCACAGGGAACTCCAAATTACAAAGGAATTATCACAAATATTTTGGGGTATATTTTTTGTGTAAAAAAGGTTATAGATTTATATTTTAAAAGTCCATAATATTAAAAAAAATTATATTGGCTTGGACTGAAATGGTCAATAGTGCAAAAAGAAACCTTTGGATGCTTGATCTTTTACTGGCTGAGAAAACTGTTCAAGTTAGCTGAAAATATAGGCTACTCTTTATGGGGAAAAAACAAAAAAATATGACCCAGAGAGCAGAACTAAGACCCAAGAGAGTGAAATCCAGAGCTGCAGAAAATTAGTTTAAGGGAGCAATACTAGGCTTTAATCAGAGAACTAACAACAGGATGGTACCTGTACAGATGTTACACCAGTTCCCACTTGTATGACTTCATTTCTCTTATTTTTGAATGAGCCATCTCTGGTGGTTATCTTATGATTGTCCCGTTAGTATATTGAAGACATAAGGTGTAGATAACTTATCTCTTTAGGTTGCAGGCCTTCAGATAGAGAAGAAGAATACTAAACAATTTCTATCTGAGAAGTCACACACAAGTAATTTCATTTGCACCCAAATCTATTTAATTTAGATGGTCAACTATTAGTTCTTTAGCCTGAAGCTATAATGAGATGAAACTTTTGAAGAGTTTTTGAAAGGGTGACCATAATTTGCATGTGGGAGAGAGATAATTTGCTGTGGCTAGAGGGAAAAATGAGGCATATTTTATTTTTCAAATTGACTACAATAATATTTCCTGTCTCAAAATGTTTGTATACAAACTTTCCACTTCCCCATGAAGGCGTGGAGCCTGTCTGAGTTGGGCCAGCTTGTGACTTACCTGTAACCAATAGAATGTGGCAGAGGCCCTGGTGGGTTGGCTCAGTGGTAGAGTGTCAGCCTGGCATATGGATGATCTGGGTTCGATTCCCAGTCAGGGCACACAGGAGAAGTCACCATCTGCTCTCTACTCCTCACCCTTCTCTCTTTCTCTCTTTTCCACTCCCACAGCTATGGCTTGATTGGTTGAGAGAGTTGGCCTTGGGCACTGAGGATGGCTCCAAGGCGTCTGCCTTAGGTGCTAAACAATGGTCTGGTTGCAAAGGAGCAATGGTCCCAAGTGGGCAGAACATTGTCTCAAAGTGGGTTTGCCTAGTGAATCCTGGTCGGGGCACAAGCTGCAGTCTGTCTCTCTGCCTCTCCTCCTCTCACTAAAAAAAAAAAAAGAAAAAAGAAAAAGGATGTACGTGTCAGAAATGAGGCTGCCATAGACACATAGACAGCTAGGTCATAAAAGGCCATGTATCTTTTTCCTAGTTCACAAATATACTTTCTCTAAAAGACTTCAGCTACTCCATACATAACCCAATTGTGTTAAGACCATCATGCTCAAATTAACCCATGCTAGAGACCACCTGAAAAGGCCCTGAGACTATATGAAGAGAGAAAATGTTCTGATTGAGGTCTTCTAGCAACTTGTTTTGGCACCAATGTTGGTCAAATAAGTTTGTAAATATGATATATATATTTGCTCACTTATAGTTTGCATTGGGTGTGGGGGACAGGCTGTAAGCAGGCAGGGTTGTTATAGCCTAAGGCTTAGTTTTAAGTCTATGCCTTACCCACCCTTTTGAGGAATCCCATTATGCCTCAGATAAGTGATTTGTATCATGGACTTTTTTGTTTGTATATTAGATTAAAAGTTTTGATTTTTACACTATAAAATGGGGCAGAGGAGCCCATGCTAGAGGAGAGCAGAGAAAGGCCACGTGGAGGAGAGGAGAAGTGGCCAAGTGGGCAGAGTGCTGAAGGAGAAACCAGTTTGTGCAGAGTTTGTGCTGAGAGAAGGAGATGGGGAACAGAGGAAAATAAGGCTGGTGAGGTAGAAATATTAGATTCTAGGAAACTCGGATAAGTCAGTGGCTTTGGGAGCCCTGAATGGAAAGGGAAGTGTTTTCCCACTGTGTGTATTTCTCGCCAACCAGGTGCGAACTAGGATTAAAGGTAATGGCCCACCAGTTCTTGGCTCCGTTGTTTCATTACCGTCTGTCTGAATCAAATGTGAACCTGCACGGGCCAGGCAGCTGTGATGGTGGCTGCAGCTACTAGCTTTACAAGCAGTCATAGTTTAATTGCAACTGTGTGAGAGATCACAAGGACCTCTCAGGTGAACCCTTCCTGAATTCCAAAGCACAGACACTGGGAGAGATAATAATTGATGTTCTTTTAAGCAGCTAGGTGTTGGGGTGATTTATTATTCAGCTAGACAACTGGAGCCTGGAAAATAGCCTTTGGGTATAGGTTTAAATACAAGCAGCAATATAAAATAATGAATGCAAAGTAGAGCTGTAATCAAATTATGCACAGGAATGGTATACCAGTTGATAGATTAGATATTAGTTCTCATTATTCACTTTTTTTGCCATGCCAACCATCAACTATTTTCAATATAATTCTTATGAAAAGCATGTTATTGTGTTATGGCTGTATTGTTTGTAGTGGTGACTCTTTCCCTAATCTCCTTCCCTCCCTCCCCCACACAAGCCTGTGTGAGCGAGTGCAGGAAAATGTAATAAAGAAGTCTCAGTGGGAAGTAGTTGAAAATATTTTGTTTCATTCTTACTATAGAATATAAAACTACTGTTTAAAAGAATGAATTAGAAGATGGCGACGGAGTAGGCGGACGTACCAACTTCCAACTCCCAGAACCAAAGTGGATTACAACTCAATTTTAAGAACCATCACCTGGATAAACCAACTTTGAACAAAACTAAGTGGACTCTTCAACCAAGGAACACAGAAGAAGCCACATTGAGACTGGTAGAAATAGCGAAAACGCGAAGAGGGCTGCCCGGCTCCCCGGAGCAAACGGCAGCCCGGAGAGACCCGCGGGGCGGGAGGAGAGTTTGGCGGAGAGGGAGGGACCTGGGTCCCAGGAACCAAGCCCCAGCCTCCAGTCCTAGAGCCTAAAAGAGGCGTTTGGACAGTATTGAGCTGTGAAACAAGTGAGGGAGCTCCCAGGCCTACAGTGTGGAGTATTAGGTCCCTTCCTACTCTGCTGAGGGCTGCTTAAGGTTTTGGGGCGGCAGGACGCTGAAAGGCGGTTCTGTCGGCGTGCGCAGAGGCCAAGCCGGTGGGAGATCGGTCTAGCCCAGAGGGTCAGAGGGGACCGCGAAAGCGGTCCGGAAGCTGCGGGCCTGCCTTTGGTCCCACTTACGGGGACAAAGCGGGAGGCCAGGAACGGGCAGGCCCTGCGCAAGCCGGCCCTGACCGCGGGGACCGGGCTAGGACCAGGGACGGGCAGGGGCTGTGGCTGAGCTGACGCTTCCAGTCCCCCCCCACCCCACCCCCAACCCCGGCCGGAGAAACCGCGGTTGGCCAGTATACGTGCGCGAGCGGGTTCCGAGCGCGGGAACGGGGTGGACCCCGAGACAGGCGGAGGCGCGCAGCTGAGCCCACGCTGCTATCCCCATCCGGCCGGAGAAACCCCGGATAGCATTCATACGTGCACGAGCGGGCTCCGAACGCGGGGGCGGGGTAGAGTCCGGGACGAGCGGAAGTACGCAGCTCTGCGGCGGAAGCCAGCAAACACGCCCGCCCCAATAAACCTTGGTTTCCGACCCTGCGCAAAGGGCCCTGGCCTCGAGGGCGGGGCTAAAGCTCCTGACGGGCAAAAGCTTACAGCTGAGAGCACGTCAAAAGCCCCGTCTAACCCTCGGAACTGTAGCGAGCAGGCTCCGACTGCTGGTTCTGGGCGGAAGTCCGGAAATAGGCTGGGTCCGCAGCTGAGGAAAGGTGCTCGCCTCTACCCTTGGTGCTAATCTTGTGGCTTCAGTCACAGCCCCTCCCACAGAGGAGAGGCAGAAATCACAGCAAAAGCCACAGTGGGCCGACGCTGGCAACGCTCATACCCAACCACCCTAGGCACCGGCAGAGGGGGTGGGGGGCCTGCAGATAGACCACACCTAGAGAACACAAAGGCAACACCTACTGGACTCCAGTGGCCACAACTTGCTTATACACAGAAAAAATGGGCAGGCAGAGGAATGCAAACCAAATGAATCAAGAGAAATCCCCAGGGAAGGACCTGAATGAACCAGATATAACCAAATTACCAGAAGCAGAATTTAGAATAATGATAGTTAGGATGTTCAAAGAAATTAGAGCAACAATGGATAGTCATTATGAACACCTAAATAAAGAGATAACAAGTATAAAAAATGAGATTGAAATAATAAAAAAGAATCAGACAGAAATGACAAATACAGTATCAGAACTGAAGACCACAATGGAAGGAATTAAAAGCAGGATGGATGACGCTGAGGATCGAATAAGCGAGTTAGAGGACACAATAAACAAAGGCACAGAAGCAGAGAAGAAAAAGGAAAAGAGACTTAAAAAATGTGAGGAAACTCTAAGGGAGCTTTGTGACAACATGAAGAAAAACAACATTCGCATCATAGGGGTACCTGAAGAAGAGGAGAGAGGACAGGAAATGGAAACTTTGTTCAATCAAATTATAGCAGAAAACTTTCCTAAATTAAGGCTGGGAAACACTCCACACATTCAAGAAGCACACAGAACTCCATTAAGGAGAAACCCAAAAAGATCTACACCAAGACACATCATAGTTAAAATACCAAAGCTAATGGATAAAGAAAATATTTTAAAAGCTGCTAGAGAAAAAAAGACTATCACCTACAAAGGAACCCCCATAAGGATGACATCGGACTTCTCAACAGAAACACTTGAGGCCAGAAGGGAATGGCAAGAAATAATCAAAGTAATGCAGAACAAGAACCTACAACCAAGACTACTTTATCCAGCAAGGCTAACGTTTAAAATTGAAGGAGAAATAAAGAGCTTCCCAGAAAAAGAAAGCCTCAAGGAATTCATAAAAACAAAACAAATTCTGCAAGAGATACTAAGGGGCCTCTTGTGATCAGTTTAAAGGGAGGAATGAATAGAGCAAAAGAAGAATACAGCTTTAAAGAATAAAATGGCAATAAACAACTACATATCAATAATAACCTTAAATGTAAATGGATTAAATGATCCAATCAAAAGACATAGGGTAGCTGCATGGATAAAGAAACAGGACCCATACATATGCTGTCTACAAGAGACACACCTTAAAACAAAAGATGCTCATAGACTGAAGGTAAAAGGATGGAAAAAAATATTTCATGCAAATGGAAATGAAAAAAAAGCAGGGGTAACAATACTTATATCAGACAAAATGGACTTTAAAACAAAGGCTGTAGTAAGAGGTAAAAGAGGACACTACATAATAATAAAGGGAACAATTCAACAGAAAGATATAACTATTGTAAATATCTATGCACCAAATATAGGAGCCCCGACATACATACAGCAGACTTTGATGGATATAAAGGGCGAGATTAACAGCAATACTATCATAGTAGGGGATTTCAATACCCATCTAACAACACTGGATAGATCCTCAAGAAAGAAAATTAATAAAGAAACCGCAGACTTAAAGGATACACTAGATCAACTTGATTTAATAGATATCTTCAGAACTTTTCACCCTAAAGCAGTAGAATATACATTCTTCTCAAGCGCTCATGGTACGTTTTCTAGGATAGACCACATGTTAGGACACAAAAATGGTCTCAATAAATTTAAGAAGATTGAAATCATATCAAGCATTTTCTCTGATTACAATGCCATGAAACTAGAAATTAACCACAAAAGAAAAACTGAAAAATACTCAAACACTTGGAAACTAAATAGCTTGTTATTAAATAATGAATGGATTAACAATGAGATCAAAGAAGAAATAAAAACGTTTCTAGAAACAAATGATAATGAGCATACATCAACTCAAAATTTATGGGACACAGCAAAAGCAGTTCTGAGAGGGAAGTTTATTGCACTACAGGCATATCATAAGAAGCTAGAAAAAGCTCAAATAAGCAACCTGACCCTGCATCTAAAAGAACTAGAAACACAACAACAAATAAAACCCAAGACAAGTAGAAGAAAGGAAATAATAAAGGTCAGAGCAGAAATAAATGACATAGAGACTAAGGAAACAATACAGAGGATCAATGAAACAAGAAGCTGGTTCTTTGAAAAGGTAAACAAGATTGATGAACCTTTAACTAGACTCACCAAAAAAAAAAAAGAGAGGACTCAAATAAATAAAATTAGAAAGGACAGTGGAGAAATAACAACTGACACAACAGAAATACAAAGCATTGTAAGAAAATACTATGAAGAACTATATGCCAAAAAATTAGACAATCTTGGTGAAATGGACAAATTTCTTGAATCATATAACCTTCCAAAAGTCAATCTGGAAGAATCAGAACACCTAAACAGACCAATTACAGCAAATGAGATCGAAACAGTTTTCATAACACTCCCAAAAAAGAAAAGTCCTGGGCCTGATGGCTTCACAAGTGATTTCTATCAAAAATTCAAAGAAGAACTAACTCCTATTCTCCTCAAGCTATTTCAAAAAATTCAAGATGAAGGAAGACTTCCAAACTCCTTTTATGAGGCGAGCATAATTCTGATCCCCAAACCTGGCAAAGACAACACAAAGAAAGAAAATTATAGGCCTATATCCCTGATGAATTTAGACGCTAAAATTCTCAACAAAATATTAGCCAACCGGATCCAGCAATATATGAAAAAAATCATACACCACGATCAAGTGGGATTTATTCTGGAGAGGCAAGGCTGGTTCAATATTCGCAAATCAATCAATGTGATTCACCACATAAACAAAAGGAAGGACAAAAATCACATGATAATTTCAATAGATGCAGAAGAGGCATTTGATAAAATCAAGCACCCATTCATGCTCAAAACTCTCAGTAAAGTGGGAATACAGGGATCATTCCTTAACATGATAAAGGCAATCTACGATAAACCGACAGCAAACATCATACTAAATGGACAAAGATTAAAAGCAATCCCCTTAATGTCAGGAACAAGGCAGGGTTGCCCACTTTCACCACTCTTATTCAACATAGTTCTGGAAGTCCTAGCTACAGCAATCAGACAAGAAGAAGAAATAAAAGGCATCCTAATTGGAAAAGAAGAAGTAAAACTGTCATTATTTGCAGATGATATGATATTGTATATTGAAAACCCTAAAGTCTCAGTCAAAAAACTACTAGACCTTATAAATGAATTCAGCAAGGTGGCAGGATATAAAATTAATACTCAGAAATCAGAGGCATTTCTATACACCAACAATGAAATATCAGCAAAAGAAATTAAGGAAACAATCCCCTTCACTATTGCAGCCAAAAAAATAAAGTACCTAGGAGTAAATTTAACCAAGGAGGCTAAGGACTTGTACTCAGAAAATTATAGAACATTGATAAAGGAAATCAAGGAAGATACAAACAAGTGGAAGCACATACAGTGCTCATGGCTAGGAAGAATAAACATCATTAAAATGTCTATATTACCCAAGGCAATTTAAAAATTCAATGCAATACCAATTAAAATACCAATGACATACTTCAAAGATATAGAACACATATTCCAAAAATTTATATGGAACCAAAAAAAGAACACGAATAGCCTCAGCAATCTTAAAAAGAAAAAATAAAGCAGGAGGTATCACTCTTCCTGATATCAAGGTTTACTACAAGGCCATTATACTCAAGACAGCCTGGTACTGGCATAAGAACAGGCACATAGATCAATGGAACAGAACAGAGAACCCAGAAGTAAACCCACAGCTTTATGGACAACTGATATTTGACAAAGGAGGAAAGAACATACAATGGAGTAAAGACAGCCTCTTTAACAAATGGTGTTGGGAAAATTGGACATCTACATGCAAAAAAATGAAACTAGACCATCAACTTACACCATTCACAAAAACAAACTCAAAATGGATAAAAGACTTAAATGTAAGCCGTGAAACCATAAACATATTAGAAGAAAACATAGGCAGCAAGCTCTCCGACATCTGTAGCAGCGGTATATTTGCCGACTTATCTTCATGGGCAACTGAAATAAAAGGCAAGATAAACAAATGGGACTATATCAAACTAAAAAGTTTTTGCACAGCTAAAGGCAATAGGAACAGAATAAAAAGACAAACCACACAATAGGAGAACATATTCGACAGCACATCTGATAAGGGGTTAATAACTAAAATTTATAAAGAACTTATAAAAAGCAACACCAGGAAGACAAACAACCCAATCAAAAAATGGGCAAAAGAAATGAATAGAAATTTCTCCGAAGAGGACATACAGATGTTCAATAGGCATATGAAAAAATGCTCAACATCACTAATCATTAGAGAAATGCAAATTAAAACCACAATGAGATATCACCTCACACCAGTCAGAATGGCACTTATCAGCAAAACAACACAGAATAAGTGCTGGCGAGGATGCGGAGAAAAGGGAACCCTTCTGCACTGCTGGTGGGAATGCAGACTGGTGCAGCCACTGTGGAAAACAGTTTGGAGATTCCTCAGAAAATTAAAAATCGAACTGCCTTTTGACCCAGCTATTCCACTTTTAGGAATATACCCTAAGAACACCATAGCACTGTTAGAAAAGAAGAAATGCACCCCCATGTTCGTGGCAGCATTGTTCACAATAGCGAAGATCTGGAACCAGCCCAAGTGTCCGTCAGAAGACGAGTGGATTAAAAAGCTTTGGTACATATATACTATGGAATACTACTCAGCCATAAGAAAAGATGACATCGGATCATTTATAACAAAATGGATGTACCTTGATAACATTATACGGAGTGAAATAAGTAAATCAGAAAAAAAGAAAAACTGAGAACAGCACAATTACATACATAGGTGGGACATGAAAGTGAGGGTATGAGACATGGACAAGAGAGTGGTAGTTATGGGATGGGGGGAGGGAGGGAAGAATGGGATAGGGAGGAGGGGAGGGACGCAGGGAAATCCAGATTGAAGGTGACAGAGGACAATTTGACTTTTGGTGATGGGTATGCAACACAATTGAATGATAAGATAACCTGGAGATGTTTTCATTGTACATATGTACCCTGATTTATTGATGTCACCCCATTAGAATTAATAATAATAAAATATATATATAATAAAAAAAAAAAGAATGAATTATATCTACATTTGCTGTTCCTAAAGGGTTTCCGAGATCTATAGTTAAGTAACAAAAGCAAGTTATAAAAGAAATGTAGATTATAAAAAATAATATAAATTGTGCATTCTGTTTGAGCATGAAGAAATTTGGGAGGCTTTTGTAAAAAAAGAATCTAATAAAGTAAAATTTGAGGTGAAAAGTAATAAATTTAATTTGGTTTTTCCTGGTGGGAATTAGGGAGACTAGGGAAGAGATTATTTATTTATTCTTTAACTGTCCTTGTATTTTTTCAGGTTTTACAATAAGCACTAATATTTTTAATATTAAATATATTCTTATAAAAGCAATTTAAGTGTAGAAGTTAAAATATTTTTTTCTCATTAAAAATTATTGACCTGGTGGAGTGTAAGGCCATTCACATGCAGGTTCTCATTGAATTCGGGCTGATGGTAAAGAAACAGCGGAGCCAGAGAATGCTGGCTCATTCTGTTTATTGGTGTCTCACCAAGACAGACAAGCCACAAGAAAAGCCAAGGGAAACACAGAAAACCTGCTTTTCCCATGGAGGGCAAGGGATCAGGAAAGGAAAAAAAAAAAAGGAAATTCTACCTCACCTCTCAGTGGTGGAGGCAGAATCTCCCTTCTAGTAAACATTAGCAAGACAATGGCCCCTCCCAATCAGGAAGGCAACCTGTAAATTCACAGACCACTATACCTGGCATTGCCCAGCCCCCAATGCTAACTATAAGTGAGCAAACATAAAAAATTATATTTACAAACTTATTTGGCCAACATGGGGGATAAACGCAATACAACGTACAGAGATGTGTCATTGATTTGTGCACCTGAAAGCTGTATAATTATGTTAATGAGTGTTACTCCAATAAATTCAATGAAAAAATCATTAACCTCTGTTAAACAATAGACTGTTAAATTGTAAGTAACTGATCATTGTGCTAAATACATAAGGAAAAGTTGCTTTCTGATAGATGGCAGCCACAGTATATAATTATTGTGGAGAATTAAAGAGGAAAGGAAGGATGAGAAAAATACCCTAACATCTAAGAAAAATAATAAACAGTGTCCAGGAAGAAGTCTCTAGTGTGGTAAGGTACCAAAGAATTGAAAAATTAATATTAATATTTTAGGAGAAAGAGTCAGGTTTTTTGCCCTCTCCTTTCTGTAGGGAATGGGGGAGTTTTCTGGCTTGCAGAGACATACTGTGGAGGAAACCCCCTTTTACTAGGAAGATTAAAGGGCATTTTATAATTTGGGCTAAACATACAGAGAGATTTTGTAAATATAATTTTTATACTTGTGTGTGATTTGCTTCAACTCAGGATAGATGACAGCATTATATTGTAAATAGAAAGAAAACTAAAATTCCCTCCCTTCCCCTGTTTCTGTAAGAAAGAGAATAAACACTTAGCCAAGTGGGGTGGGGGGAGCAGAGGGGGAGGGGGTGAAGAGAGATTAAGCGAATTAAGTGAAACCTTTCCTTTCCCTGTCCTTCTTTCTTTAAATGGGCCATTCACAAACGCTTATCCCCTGGTGCCATGTAGGCTTCCCCTCCCTCTTAAAGCCATATAGTTGATGTATATACCTCTAGACAAAGGGATAGCAGATGAACACCGAAAGATTTGAGAATGTCTTTTAATATGTAAAACATTTTTCGCTATTATGTTACCTTATAAGTTTTAATATGTAGAAATATTTTTTTATAAATCCTATAGACAAACGTTATAAGCTTGCTAATGATTGTGTCATCTTCCCCTCCTCCTCCTTTTTCCACCAACCTGTGTGTGATCAGAGGTATATGACCTGCCTCAGGGCTATAGTCTAGACGACAGTATTTGGGTCAGCTTTGCCTGTGTTAGTCATATGCGGCCGGCATATTAATAAATCCCCTCCTTTTAATAAAACTCCTTAAAAATTTATTTGGACTTGGTGTCTCTACGTAAACCTGGCAAAACGTTAACTTTACAACACTAGCATTCTGCATAAGTAGAAAATACTGTTTTTTTTTCTTTCTAAAAGGCCCTAAAAACTTGAAAATAAGATATTTTCTCATTCAGAACAGGTGTATAGCAAGGCACAGAAGTTCAAATCAAAGAGTAGAGACCTATGGGTCTATCAGGCTTCTATGAAGAAAATGGTAAAAATTAGTGAATGTTGCTTTGTATAGTGATATATTCTAGTGTTATAATAAAAAGCCCAGCCTGACCTGTGGTGGCGCAGTGGATAAAGCGTCGACCTGGGAACACTGTGGTCGCCAGTTCAAAACCCTGCACTGGTCTGGTCAAGGCACATATGGGAGTTGATGCTTCCAGCTCCTCCCCCCTTTCTCTCTTTTTCTTTCTCCCTCTTTCTCTCACTCTGTGTCTCCTCTCTAAAATGAATAAAATAAAAAGAAGTTTTTTTAAAAAAATAAATAAATAAAAAGCCAAGTCAAATATATATATATTGGAGAGTATGGGGTCAGTAGCTAGAACAAACACCCCAAGCTCCACTTAACTGCTATAATGACACAATCCTAAAATCTTAGTGGCTTACCACAATAAAGGTTTATTCTGTACTCATGTCACAGACCAGTGTTGACTAGTGGAGGACTTTGTTTTAACAGCTGTTTTGGAGCAGTGGTCTTGATAGGGGAGCCCAAAAGTAAGAAATATGGGTTCAGTAATAGTAACTTTTCAGTTGTAATGAATAGGAGATATGTAAGGGTTAGGAAATAGTTAATCTGCTTGTTGGTTTCTCTTAATGGCTTCCTGGCTTTTACTTTGAAATGTATAGGAATGTCAGGGAAAACTTACATTGGGGAAGAACCTGACAATTAGGGGAGTTTAAATCACAATAGTTGTTTGTAGTGCCTAGCCACAAGGTTAACTATGAAAAATTAAGGCTTATAAATTAATTAAAATTTAGTTTACCAATCTTAAATCTTTACTTTATATCCTAAGAAAACAGGGAGGGTTTTTTTCACAGATAATTCTGAGGTGCCAAGTCCCAGTTGTTCCTGGAAAACACCTGATCTTGACTGTCTTGAAGATTTACTAAGGCCACCAGATGGAACCATGATAATTAGGCCTGTGCTACATCAGAAGAACTTGCAGAGGAGATGTTTCTATAGCTGAACCTCACCTCCTGCGTATTATAATGTTATAAAGTAGTGTACCTTAATTCCACGGGTTACATAGAGACACCAAGGCAGGATACATAAGAATTTTTAGGAGGAGATTTATTAATAAGCCAGTTACATATGACTTTCACGGAGTATAGCTAACCCAAATTGTGTAACCTCGAATATAGCTCTGAGGCTAGTTATATAGACATGATCACATACAGGAGGGGGAGCTTGACAAATAGTCGATCATTAACGAGTTTACAACATTTGTCTATAGGATCTATTAAAAGGAAAAATTATTCTTACATGTTAAAACTTATAAGGTAACACAATAGGGATAAGTGTTGTTTTACATATCAGTACAATAGTGATAAATGTCGTTTTACATATTAAAGATATTCACAAGTCTTTTAGTGTCTATATCCCATCCCTTTGTCTAGAGGTATATGTTACTCTCAGGACTCCAGGAAGGGAGGAAGAGTTAAAATCAGTGTAGGATATGTAAACATTGTCTTCTAAAGGATTCCATTGAAGGGGAAAGAAAGTTCTTCAGAAAACCTTTATTCTTTCAGAGAACTATAGTTAAACTATGACTAGATGACCCAGTTGTCCTTGTAATCCAGGAAGCTCCCACATTCTTCTCCCTCCATTCTCTTAAGAACAGAGGGGGCAAGAAGCCTGACTTTTCCTCTTTAAAATGGCATTGCCAATACTAAGTTTTACAGTTCTTTGGCACCTTATCACAGTTACGTGACTAACTGTGTGGACTTTTTTATTCTTTTTTACTGAACCTTATTAAACCTGCCAACACCAGGAGTATTAAGGTAGCTGTGTGGAAAGGAATCCCCTGCCTTCCAAGGTATCTGCATTTCTGAATTAAAGATGCTCTTATATACTCAGTCAGGTTTGTCTCTTCATTGGCTGAATGTGATGAGCTGCTCTGAACCCGGCTCGCTTGGTAATAGTTTCTTCCATCTAAGGGTACTGTTACCTTCAATATCTTAGATAACTATAGGATGAAAAGAGTTAAGAGTGTGATTTTGAGTGTAAAACATTTTTGTGGGCCAGGTTTGGAAGCAGAATACATCACTTTTGTCCACATTCCATTTTCCCAGAACTTAGGATCATGATGCCAAGTTATCAGCACAGAGGCAGGGGAATGCAATTTAGCTGTGTAGCCACAAAAAAGAGGAGAAAAGTCAAGTTGGTGAGCACTGGCAGGCTACTTGCTGCAGAAGACTTCTTGGTGTAGGACTCCCTGACAGTCATCATACAGCATGGCCAGGACTAACAGAGAAGGTATATGCACAAATTTAATCCTTCAGACTAAATTAATTCTATGTCCATTTAGAAATCTTTGACTTGTGGGAAAGGAAGAGATATGTCATGACAAGAAAGTTGGAAATCTCATGAACCAAAAATGTGAATTCAGGTTTATTATAGAAGCCTTCCAAATATAACATATATGTCAACCTTATGAAACCATTTGCTGTTCCTCACAAATATGTGTTCTTGTTTGCTGTATCCTTTAACTGGGATACTTCTTTCCTTTTGGTTTCTTTATTTGGCTTTCTTTTCTTACTTTATACAGCTCAGCTCAAGGATTATCTCCTTCAGAGATCTAACTAACTCAGTCTGGTTTGAGTGATCTTTCTCAACAGAATGGACATTATTCTCTCTCTGTCATTACATAACTGTGCCTATCTCTTTGTTTCCACTGTTAGAATTTGAGCACAGTAAGAACCGGGGTGTCTATTTTATCTCTGTATTCTTACTGCCTGAAGCATGTACACATGTAATTAGTATTGCCGTATTGATTAATAAATGAATATATTCATGACAATTATATATATGTATAGGTGTACATATATGTACATATATACTCTATGCACACTTATAAGGCAGTAATTAACAACAAATAATTTATACTTTTTTGTAATTGGATGTTTGGGAATCAAATATTCTAAGTTAAAAAGTAAATTAGCTTCTTTGATAATGGTACATATTTGTGATATGTGTTCATAGGAAGAAAAGAGTGAGAGAGGTGGGGAGAAAGTAGTAGATAAAAAGAAAACTGTAAAAGAGAGGGAGAGATAGAAAGTGGAAGAGGATATGGGCTTGTTTATGTGCTTTTTTGTGTGCAAAAATATTTTTATATAAACTTGTGATTTTTTACATATTATGCTAGGTAGACACATTTTGAGAAGCTGGCTAAAAGTGTATTCTTCTTGGCATTACAGAAAGACACTATTATTTGCTGCCTGCAAAATTATATGTGAATTGAGGTTTAGCTACATCTGACTTGGATTAATTTGTTGTACAAATGAAATCAGATGGCTTTACTTGGGAATGACTCATTAGTCCTTCATCTTTCTTTGTTAATGTTCTCTAAATTTAATAGTGGTGTTGTGTAAACTATCATATGGCTATTATCAGGCAGACTTAGAAGACGACATTTAATGGTGTGTTCTGGATACATAGACAACTGTATTTTGCTATTTGGGTGCCAAAAGGGTTTTCTAATTATCTTGGATGGCATGGTGACTCATTATAGCTCTGTACAAGGACAGGAAAAAGGATCAGTGCCAAGAGACTGCCTAATTACCTTTGCACTCCAAGATGTACCAGTAATAGAAGAAGACTACAACTTTAAATGGAAGGTTCTATTTCCCCTTCAAGGCTTAGAAAATTTTACCCTTTTTCCCTCCCCACCCCCACAATTCTTTCCCCCAGCTCCCAACTCTGAACTCCATTAGTACTTATTAGTTAGCTACTGTAATCCTTTAATATCATTAACCTTCTGTCCTGGCTTGCTGTGTATCTCTCTAGATACAAAGTAAGCTTCTCTAGTGAACCTGTAAACTCTTTGTAGGCACACAAACAATTATTATTATTTCACTTTTAGAATTAAAAAGATTGCTGGGAAGTTAAGGTAGATCATTCAGGTTTTAAGTTTTTCACAGAGCTTTGTTTTTTATTTTTTTGTGAGAGAGAGACAGAGACAGACAGAAAGGGAGAGAGATGAGAAGCATCAAGTTGTAGTTAGAGCACTTTAGTTGCTCACTGATTGCTTTCTCCTATGTGCCTTGACTGGGGAGCTCTTGCTGAGTCAGTGATTCCATGCTCAAGACAGATGAGCCTGCGCTCGAGCGGGATGAACCCTTGGTTAAGCTAGTGACCTTGGGGTTTCAAACCTGGGTCCTCTGTGTCTCAGGCAGATGCCCTATCCACTGCCCCACCACCCGGTTAGGTTTTCACAAATCTTTAAATGTGAGATGGTTTTGTGTCTTCTTACATGTCTCTCCATAATCAACAGATATGCCTCCTGACATTGGAAAGGTAGTCAGGAGACAGACAGATTTTTAACTAAATGATGGCTAATAATATTTAATAAATATTAGACATTTTTCCAGGATAAATAAATTATATCTGATACTTTTACAACCTGGAATCCACAAATAACATGTTTTAGTTGACAGGTCATTCTTAATTAAAAATTGTAAAATAATAAAAACCCATAAAAATTAGAGAAAGAGCATGAGCCAGTTGTCATAGAAAAAGTTGGAATTTTGGATCCAGGTAGAGGTAGGTCAAAATACTAATTATTTTATTTATTAGCTGTATAAATGACCTCTCTAAATTTCATTTTCTTCATTGGTAAAATGACAAGGATAATATCTAATTTATATGACTGGATAGAGTAAGGTAGTTTAAACAACTACTACTCAGTAGAGATCAATAAATGTTTATTCACTTTTGGTCTTCTTGGCATTGCAAGACAGACTTAAAAATATTTATATATGTGCTTTTTAACTGTACATATGTGTATATATTTGTATAATTACATCTATGTAACATCTATGTATGTACAAAAATAAAATATGATAAACATCAGAAGCAGTATTATTAACTGGGTACTTATTTGACTCTCAGCAGTGAGACTTCTGCCTGCATGAAGTTGCTGATCTGCTTGATTTAATCCATTTATTTGTTCATTCATTCAACATATAATTATTGAGTAATCCCAATGAGGTAGAAAGTATGAACACTGGAATGGCCACACTGCGAAGAGGCTTATGCTGCTCAAGCAACACGATTCCCATTAGGGCTGGCCATTTCCTCAGAAGTTGGAGGATCAATGCCATTCAATGCAGCCATACGGGGGCTGGGTATTGCTGCCTGCCAAACAATGGGAAAATTGAGGTAATTGAGATTTTTATTGTAGGCAGACTGAATAACCAGGAATGACCATACATTAAAGTAATCCTCTTAGTTTGATTTTTCAACATTTAAAAATATTACGGCCAGACCAGGTGGTGGAACAGTGGATAGAGCGTTGGACTGGGACGCAGAAGATCCAGTTTTGAAACCCCAAGGTTGCCAGCTTGAACGCAGGCTCATCTGGTTTAAGCAAGGCTCATTCATCACCTTGAGCCCAAGGTCTCTGGCTTGAGCAAGGGGTCACTCAGTCTACTGGAGCCCCCCAGTCAAGGCACATATGAGAAAGCAATTAGTGAACAACTAAGGTGCCCCAATGAAGAATTGATGCTTCTCATCTCTTTCTCTTTCAGTTTGACTGGCCCTACCTATCTCTCTCTCTGTTATACACACACACACACACACACACACACACACACACACACACACACACAAATATTATGTAAAATATTTATATAACAAAAACAATTTTTTTTGAGAGAGAGTGAGAGAGACAGGAAAGGAGATAGAGTTGAGAAGCATCAACTCATAGTTGAGTCTCTTTAGTTGTTCACTGTTTCTCATATATGCCTTGATCCGTTGCTCAAACCAGCTACTTTGGGCTTCAAGTCAGTGACCTTTGAGTTCAAGCCAGTGACCTTGGGATCATGTTGATCCCATGCTCAAATTGGTGAGCTCACGCCCAAGCTAATTGAGCATACGCTCAAGCCAGTGATTTGTGGTTTGTACCTGAGACTGCAGCATCCCAGGTCAGCACTCCATCCACTGTGCCACCACCAGTCAGACAATATATAACAATTTTTTTCTTTATTAATTTTAATGGGGTAACATTAATAAATCAGGGTACATATGTTCAAAAAAAATCTCCAGGTTATCTTATCATTCAATTATGTTGCATACCCATCACCCAAAGTCAAATTGTCCTCTGTCACCTACTCTCTGGTTTTCCCCTTGCCCCTCCCCTCTCTTTCCCTATCCTCCCTCCCTCTCCTCACTCCCCCCACCCCGTAACCACCACACTCTTGTCCATGTCTCATAGTCTCGTTTTTATATCCCACCTATGTATGAAATCATGCAGTTCTCAGTGTTTTTCTGTTTTACTTATTTCACTCTGTATAATGTTAAAAAGATCCATCCATTTTGTTGTAAATGATCCGATGTCCTCATTTCTTATGGCTGAGTAGTATTCCATAGTATATATGTACCAAAGCTTTGTAATCCACTCTTCCTTTGACGGATACTTAGGCTATTTCCAGATCTTCGCAATTGTGAACAATGCTGCCATGAACATGGGGGTGCATTTCTTCTTTTCGAACAGTGCTATGGTGTTCTTAGGGTATATTCCTAAAAGTGGGATAGCTGGGTCAAAAGGCAGTTTGATTTTTAATTTTTTGAGGAATCTCCATATGTTTTCCACAGTGGCTGCACCAGTCTGCATTCCCACCACCAGTGCAGGTGGGTTCCCTTTTCTTTACCTCCTTGCCAGCACATATTCTGTATTGTTTTGCTGATGAGCGCCATTCTGACTGGTGTGAGGTGATATCTCATTGTGGTTTTAATTTGCATTTCTCTAATGCTTAGTGATGTTGAGCATTTTTTCATATGCCTATTGAACATCTGTATGTCCTCTTTGGAGAAATTTTTCTTCATTTCTTTTGCCCATTTTATGATTGGATTGTTTGTCTTCCTGGTGTTGAGTTTTATAAGTTCTTTATAAATTTTGGTTATTAACCCCTTATCAGATGTGTTGTCGAATATGTTCTCCAATGTGTGGTTTGTCTTTTTATTCTGTTCTTATTGTCTTTAGCTGTGCAAAAACTTTTTAGTTTGATACAGTCCCATTTGTTTATCCTGCCTTTTATTTCATTTGCCCATGAAGATAAATCGGCAAATATATTGCTGCTACAGATGTCGGAGAGCTAGCTGCCTATGTTTTCTTCTAAGATGCTTATGGTTTCATGGCTTACATTTAAGTCTTTTATCCATTTTGAGTTTGTTTTTGTGAATGGTGTAAGTTGATGGTCTATTTTCATTTTTTTGCAGGTAGATGTCCAATTTTCCCAACACCATTTGTTAAAGAGGCTGTCTTTACTCCATTGTATGCTCTTTCCTCCTTTGTCAAATATCAGTTGTCTATAAAGGTGTGGGTTTATTTCTGAGTTCTCTGTTCTGTTCCATTGATCTATGTGTCTGTTCTTATGCCAGTTCCAGATTGTCGTGAGTACAATGGCCTTGTAGTATACCTTGATATCCGGAAGAGTGTTACCTCCTGCTTTATTTTTTCTCTTTAAGATTGCTGAGGCTATTCGTGTCTTTTTTTGGTTTCATAAAAATTTTTGGAGTATGTGTTCTATATCTTTAAAGTATATAATTGGTATTTTAATTGGTATTGCATTGAATTTATAAATTGCTTTGGGTAATATAGACATTTTAAAAATGTTTATTTTTTCTAACAATGAGCATGGTATATGCTTTCACTTGTTTGTAACTTCCTTGATTTCTTTAATCAATGTTTTGTAATTTTCCAAGTACAAGTCCTTAACCTCCTTGGTTAAATTTACTCCTAGGTACTTTATTTTTTTTGTTGCAATAGTGAAGGGGATTGTTTCCTTAATTTCTTTTGCTGACAGTTCATTGTTGGTATATAAAAATGCCTCTGATTTCTGAGTATTAATTTTATATCCTGCCACCTTGGAATTCATTTATCAGGCCCAGTAGTTTTTTTAACTGAGACTTTAGGGTTTTCTATATACAATATTATATCATCTGCAAATAATGACAGTTTTACTTCTTTTTTTCCAATTTGGATGCCTTTTATTTCTTCTTCTTGTCTGATTGCTGTAGCTAAAACTTCCAGAACTATGTTGAATAAGAGTGGTGAAAGCCAGCCTGGTTCCTGTTCTTAAGTGGATTGCTTTTAATTTTTGCCCATTTAGTATGATGTTAGCTGTGGGTTTGTCCTAGATGGCCTTTATCATGTTAAGGAATGTTCCCTGTATTCCCACTTTACTGAGAGTTTTGATCATGAATGGGTGCTGGATTTTATCAAATGCTTTTTCTGCATCTATTGAAATTATCATGTGATTTTGTCCTTCCTTTTGTTTATGTGATGAATCACATTGATTGATTTGCGAATATTGAACCAGCCTTGCCTCTCCAGAATTAATCTCACTTGATCATGGTGTATGATTTTTTTCATATATTGCTGGATCCGGTTGGCTAATATTTTGTTGAGAATTTTAGCATCTAAATTCATCAGGGATATTGGCCTATAATTTTCTTTCTTTGTGTTGTCTCTGCTTGGTTTTGGGATCAGAATTATGCTCGTCTCATAAAAGGAGTTTGGAAGTCCTCCTTCCTCTTGAATTTTTTGAAATAGCTTGAGAATGATAGAAGTTAGATCTTCTTTGAATTTTTGGTAGAATTCACTTGTGAAACCATCTGGCCCAGGACTTTTCTTTGTTGGGAGTTTTTTGATAACTGTTTTGATCTCATTTGTTGTAATTGGTCTGTTTTTTCCAGGTAGATTTTTCAAGATTATATGACTCAAGAAATTTGTCCATTTCACCTAGGTTGTCTAATTTTTTGGCATAGAGTTCTTCATAATATTTTCTTACAATACTTTGTATTTCTGTTGTGTCAGTTGTTATTTCTCCACTCTAATTTCTAATTTAATTTATTTGAGTCCTCTCTCTTTTTTCTTGGTGAGTCTAGTTAAAGGTTCATCGATCTTGTTTACCTTTTCAAAGAACCAGCTCCTGGTTTCATTTATCCTCTGTATTGTTTCCTTAGCCGCTATGTCATTTATTTCTGCTCTGATCTTTATTATTTCCTTTCTTTTACTAGTCCTGGGCTTTATGTGTTGTTGTTTTTCTAGTTCTTTTAGATTCAGGGTCAAGTTGCTTATTTGAGCTTTTTCTAGCTTCTCATGATATGCCTGTAGTGCTATAAACTTCCCTCTCAGTACTGCTTTTGATGTGTCCCATAAATTTTGAGTTGATGTATGCTCATTATCATTTGTTTCTAGAAACTTTTTTATTTCTTCTTTGATCTCATTGTTAATCCATTTATTATTTAATAACATGCTATTTATTTTCCAAGTGTTTGAGTATTTTTCAGTATTTCTTTAGTGGTAAATTTCTAGTTTCATGGCACTGTGATCAGAAAAAATGCTTGATATGATTTCAATCTTTTTAAATGCTTGATATGATTTCAATCTTCTTAAATGCTTTATATGATTTCAATCTTCTTTTGTGTTCTTACACGTGGTCTATCCTAGAGAATGTACCATGAGTGCTTGAAAAGAATGTATATTCTACTGCTTTAGAGTGAAAAGTTCTGAAGATATCTATTAAATCAATTTGATCTTGTGTATCCTTTAAGTCTGCTGTTTCTTTATTAATTTTCTTTCTTGAGGATCTATTCAGTGATGTTAGTGGGGTATTGAAATCCCCTAGTATTATAGTATTGCTGTTAATCTCGCCTTTTATATCCATCAATGTCTACTTTATGTATGTCAGGGCTTCTATGTTTGGTGCGTAGATATTTATAATGGTTATATCTTCCTGTTGAATTGTTCCCTTTATCATTAGGTAGTGTCCTTCTTTATCTCTTACTACAGCCTTTGTTTTAAAATCCATTTTGTCAGATATAAGTATTGCTACCCCGGCTTTTTTTTCATTTTCATTTACATGAAATAATTTTTCCATCCTTTTACCTTCAGTCTATGTGCATCTTTTGTTTTAAGGTGTATCTCTTGTAGACAGCATATGTATGGGTCCTGTTTCTTTATCCACACAGCTCTCCTATGTCTTTTGATTGGATCATTTAATCCATTTACATTTAAGGTTATTATTGATATGTAGTTGTTTATTGCCATTTTATTCTTTAAAGGTGTATTTTTCTTTTACTATATTCTTTTTTCCTTTGAACTGTTAACAACAGGCCCCTTAGTATCTCTTGCAGAATTGGTTTGGTTTTAATGAATTCCCTAAGGTTTTTTTTGTCTGGGAAGCTCTTTATTTCTTCTTGAATTTTAAACAATAGCCTTGCTGGATAGAGTAGTCTTGGTTGTAGGTTCTTGTTCTGTATTACTTTGATTATATCTTGCCATTTTCTTCTGGCCTCAAGTGTTTCTGTTGAGAAGTCAGATGTCATTCTTATAGGGGTTCCTTTGTATGTGATAGTCTTTTTTTCTCTAACAGCTTTTAAAATTTTCTCTTTATCACTTAGCTTTGGTATTTTAACTATGATGTGTCTTGGTATAGATTTCTTTGGTTTTCTCTTTAATGGAGTTCTCTGTGCTTCTTGCACGTGTGAAAAGTTTTCCAGTCTTAATTTAGGGAAGTTTTCAGCTATGATTTGATTGAACAAAGTTTCTATTTCTTATTTTTTCTCCTCTTCTTCAGGAACCCCTATGATGTGGATGTTATTTCTCTTCATGTTGTCACAGAGCTCCTTTAGAGTTTCCTCAGATTTTTTGAGTCTCTCTTCTTTTTTCTGCTCTGCTTCTGTGCCTTTGTTTATTTTGTCCTCTAACTCACTGAATCGATTCTCAGCTTAATCCATCCTGCTTTTATTTCCTTCCATTGTGGTCCTCAGTTATGATACTGTATTTGTCATTTCTGTTTGACTCTTTTTTATTATTTCAATTTCCTTTTTTATACTTGCTATCTCTTTATTTAGTTGTTTGTAATGACTACCCATTGTAGCTCTTAGCTCTTTGAACATTTTAACTATTATTATTTTAAACTCTGCATCAGGTAGTTTGGTTATATCTGATTCATTCAGGTCCTTTTCTAGGGATTTCTCTTGATTCATTTGGGTGGCATTTCTCTGTTTCCCCATTTTGTCTGTGCGTAAGAAGGGTTTGACTACTGGAGTTCAATGGATGTTGCCTTTGTGTTCTCTAGGTGTGGTCTGTCTGCAGGCCTGCCATCCCCTCTGCCACTGCCTAGGGTGGTTGGGTGTGGGTGTTGCTGGCGCCGGTCTTGGCTGCTTAGGTTTCTGCCTCGCCTCTGTAGGAAGGGCTGTGTTCTCATGCCAGGCTCTATAAGCCTCAGCCGGTCTCGGCCTTCACCCCTCTACCATGCGTGGCTTGTGCACCACACTCGGGCCCCAAGCCTGGGCCCCAAGGGCAAGAGTGAACACTTTTGCTTAGCTGTGGTTCCCTGTCAGCCTGTTCCTTCAGCCGGGAGGTTCTTCTGGTGTGTGCTCAGTGGCTAGCCTGGGCCGGAAGCCCCGCCCCCACCAACCTTGGCCTCTTGGTTGGGTGGGGCTGCTGCTATTAGCTCAGCCGAGCCCCAGGCTTCCGCCCCACCTCCTCAGACAAAGCCAGTTCGGGCAGAGCTTCAAGCTTTGGAGGCCAGGTACACCTGCTTGCCCCTGCCCAGTGGCGGATCTCTTTCCATTTCAGGCTCTTGTCCTTCCTTCACAGGTGGGGTCGCAGGTGGCCCAGAGCTGCCGGACCACTTTCGCGTGTCCCCTTTGCCCCGGGTGGGCTAGACAGAGCTTACGCCAGCCGGTCTGCATCCCGCCGCCACCCGCCCTTCAGTCATCAGCAGTGTGAGTAGGGCACTGCAGCTCAGACTCTAACACTCCATACTGTAGGCCTAAAAGCTCCCTCCTTCTAAGCCACTGTGCTCTAATAGCCACAGGAGAGCCTGTTTGGCTGGTGTCCTGCTTCCCCTTGCTGGTTCCAGGGGAAATATTGTTTCAGATTTGTGGAGTGACTCAGCCCAGGGTTTAGGGTGGCTGTCCCTCCAAGCTTTTCTCCCTGTGCCTTCCAGACTGCACTCTCTTCCTGCTGCTCCGGTTCTGTCCTCTCTCCCTGTCTCTCAGTATTCCAGGTGAATGGTTGTGGGAGAGGTTTTCTGCATCGTCCCTTTAAGAAGAATCCTGGGTCTGAGAAAACTGTCTCTTTCTCACAAACAGTATCCTAACCTGTTTCCCAGCTAAATATTGTCCAAACGCCTCTTCTAGGCTCTGGGGCTGCAGGCTGGGGCTTTGTTCCTGGGACCCAGGTCCCTACCCGTCTGCTGGCCTCCCTTCCTGGCACACGAGTCTCTCCGGGCTGCCTTTTGCTCTGGGGAGCTGGGCAGCCCTTTCCGCATTTTCGCTTTTTCTACCAGTCTCGATGTTGCTTCTTCAGTGTTCCCCAGTTGAAGAGTCCTTTCAGTCCAGTTCAGTGTTGGTTTATCCAGATTATTGTTCTTAAAATCAAGTTATAGTCCACTTTGGTTCTGGGAGTTGGAAGTTGGTACGTCTGCTTACTCCATCACCATCTTGCCCAATCCTATAACAAATTTTTATACAATGGTATGGAAGGAGGAAGTCAGATTTTGTGCTGATAGGATAAACAGTGAACTGAGATTATAGCCTGAGTGATTGATTGGTATAACTTCTAAATCTGAATAACAAAGGTGTTTGTATGTAGAAGGAGATAAATTTCCCAGTCATTGCTGTGGATGTAGGTATAATTTTTTCTTTGCTGTTGATTATAGGCAGAACAGATCCTGAAAAGAGGAGATGATATTCATAAGGAAGTTTTAAAATGATTGTATCACTTGTGGACATTGGTCAATTCCTGTTCTCTGTTTTCCCAGTATCTAGAGGAAAAAATAATCTTTGACCTGATTTTAATGATTGTTCATGACCATGACAAATGTGGTTCATTACATTAAAAATAGACTTTTTTTTGTTAGTCTCATTATTCTGAGATACAAAAATTAAGAAAATCTGGGAATACAAAAATTAAAAGAGCACCAGCTCTTTTACAGTGTGCTGGGTAAGGGTTGAAGGGAGGGTTATAAATACATTAGTAAATAAATACAATATGCTCCTTTTAATAATATCAATGTCTGCATATGCTAAAAAATGGGCATAGAAATGAAAATGTTCACTTTTTTCTTGTTATTTAAGGTTCAGTAAGAAAAACAAAAGCTATTTATTTCATGCATTCTAGTTTTAAAAAATTAAGTCAAGAAACTAGAGACCTTACATTTTGGAAAAAATGGAGAATTGTAATTTATTATTAAAGCTGTCACAAATGTTCTCAGCCAGAGTCACTGGGGTGTGTAGGAATTTTTTTACTTCCCTGGGAAGCCACTATAATCTTCCACAATCTCAGGGGAGCTCTTACCGACTATCCATCCAAAGCCACAAAGTAGCAAGGCAATTACTGCCAAACTTACATCTGAGAAGGTATTAGTTGCAGCTGCCTTCAATAAATAGAACCTTCTTCTTCTGTTCCACCTTCAAAATTTTGTATGAGGGCTTTGTATTGGTAGACTCCAAAACAAAAGTATACGAAGAAAGGGATCCTGAGTTATATAGTTCCTGACTTATCCTACGCAGTATAAAAAAAATTATAACCACATAGATGAATAAACTATACTAGATTATTAGTTACCAGGTACATTTGAAAAATGAAAAAATTCTAGGATTAATATATATATATATATATATATATATATATATATCTGAGATCATCACATAAATTAAATCAGTCATTAGATATAGCTAAAGAAAGGGTTAAGAAACTTGATGATGTATCTGCAAAAATTATTCATAATGTAACACAGAAAGGTAAGGAGCTAGAAAATATGAATGAAAAGTGAGGTTATATAGTGGATAGAATGAGAAAGCTTTAGTAGAACACAGATAATATATTCAAACTGGGTAATTGATGAAATTTTAGAAAAGGGACTATTTATAAAATATGGATGCAAGGAATTAGGAAGATGAGGAAGGGTTGTAGATAAAAGATACTGGAGTTAAGAAAAGACAGATCTTTGAAATTAAGTTGTTAGATAAGTAATCCATGTGGCTTTTGAAATTGCCTGTGAATTGAGATTGAGAGGAAGACTTTTAGAGGAAGAATAAGGAAAACAAAGAGCAGAATAAATGACAGCATAGTAGTCCAGAATGTTGACTTTCTTCCATTGCCTAAGATGACACAGATAAAAGAAATAATTACACAGACTGGCTATTTTTGATTCAAAGGACCTGAGCAGGCTGAGGGCCATATAATTATATCACAGGCCTATATGAGTGGCCACACTAAATGTTTTCTCAGTGTTCAAATGGTATGTTTCTGAGCAGCTGACCCGGCATTTTGAAGCTTCAGCACTATGGGACTAAATAATGAGAAGTCCATGCCTCATGCTCAGTGTATAAACTGGAGTGGGATGTTCTGTGGGGGGCTTCACGTGGACTCACAGAAGATATATAGGAAAGAATTGCCCTTGTTAGAGTTGTCCCTTATTATTTGGAGGATTCACTAGATTGCTGTTTGCTTAGCTCCAGTGTTGTCATAGCAATATGCTGTGTCCAGAAATGTTGGTACTCTGAATAGTAAAAATGGTGAGGACTGGAAAAGGAGGTTTTTCTGATAGAAACCTATGGGATAGAATAAAGAGATCACTGATATTAACTCCTCATTTCTGGTGTGTTGAGTTGATCATTGCCTCTGTGATATGAAATGAGGTGAAGAAGGAAAGTTGAGCCAAATACATGCTTTAAGTTGGAGCAAAGAAAGCTCCAAGGGGACATTATTCAGGACAAAAGTACCCTAATAGCTCTTTGGCTTTGTTTTATACTTCTTTATCCCATATACAAACCAAATTTATAAACATAGTGAAAAATGAGTTTTACCTCCAAGAATGTGTTAACTATAGCAGGATTAAAAAGCCCACAATGTTTTAATGCTGGGATTGGTGTGAAATAAATGTCTTGGATATGGTGTTCTTATACAATGTACAATACAAACAACTAGTCATGGAGCCTTTGTCTTTCTACACAGTTGGCAATAGATTTGGGAACTGAAAAACTTTCCTTTACGGAAGAAGCAAAGGAACTGAGATTAACGTGGGGATATTAATTACACCATCCCAAACCCTACCTCTCCCCACAGATTTTATTTTTATGTCAACCTTTTCTCATGTCCAAAGTGTCCCAAACACACCATTATATCACAAAAGAATTGTTCTAACTTTAAATATTTAGGAATGATTCGAATATGACCTGTTTAATGCATTTTAGCTTCACATTTCCCATTCAATGAAAACTAACAGTTCTTACAGTTTTTCCAAGTAGAACTGGATTTCTATCCATGCTGCTTCTGACTCATAATCTGGTCTTCTTAGCTACCTCACATTAGCCAAGGTTTTCATTTCCTGCACAAGGTCCCTGTGATTTCTCCTGCTTTTAATTACACAAAGAGCAACAGCTCTGACATGGTGTGTTAAAAATAAACCTTGTTTTTGGTTACTGCCAGTGTCTATTCTTATAACATTCATCTTTTAAAAGATGCTTATTGAATTTATTGTGGTGACATTGGTTAATAAAATTATATGAATTCCTAATGTACAAGTCTATGATGTATCATCTGTATTTTGTATTGTGTGTTTACCTCTCCAAGTCAAGTCTCCTTCCATCACCATTTATCTCTCTTTACCTTCTTCTACCTTCCCCCACCCCTCTGGTAATCACCATACCATTGTCTTGTCTATGAACTATTTTTTCTTTACTTAATTCTTTCACTTTTTTCACCCAGTCCCAACCCCTGTTCATTTTGACAGCTGTCAGTCTGTTCTTATAACACTCATCTTTCTCTAGTGGTCATTCTTGTTTTGCTCATCACTCACTACACAACTTGCTGGGGCCAGTGGGTTGCAATCTTGTACCAATGCAGATCTTTGAGCATTTCACTTTTTTTTATTATAATTGTTTGCTGCAGGTGAGTCCTGGGTGGTTTGATCAATGAAGATTGGTGTACTTGGCATGGAGGTATTTGTTCACTTTCTTCTGAATCTAACCAATGTGCTTTGACTTTCTTTCTTTAGAATAAATTCTTCCCCTGGAGACTTCTTGTCATCTTCTTTAAATAGGACTCTGGTATCCTGTTTGAATTTCTGTCCATCCTTATGGACAGGAGCTGCTTGGCCTCAGGCTTTCTCTGCCAGACCTGAGTATGCATGAGAAGTTTTGGAGACTGAGAGGCTTTGGTTCCTTTACAATGGAATCAACAGCCCAGGAATTGAATGCCCTAGGACACTTGGGAACTCAATTCCCAGGTTTGGGTGATCCTCAAGTCTCATCCCTGGGGGCAATCTGCCAGCAGGTTACTCTACACAGCTTTACCTGCTATTGTCTCAAGGCAATTGCTCTCCAATTTCATGGGACAAATGGGCATGGAGGAACTTTCTCCCAAGCAGGTAGAGGGCATTTGCTGAAGGGGCTTGGGCTGGGCTACTGTGGTGGCCTTCTGCCAACTCCAGCATGTCAGAAAATCTCTACTCTAAATGTGATTTTTGAAAGCAGCTTATGTAATTAAAAGTTTAATAGCCTAAAAAAATGTTTTTGTTCTTTAAATACCAAATGTGCTACTTTATACTCAAGGCCTTTGCACTTGCTTCTTTATTTCCTTTGGATCCCTGGCCAAATATCGCCTTCTCAGGGAAATCTACTTTGACCACATTATCTAAAATAGCACCCCTTACTCTCCTGCCTCTCTTACTGAACAGAGAAGATAATATGTCATTCACAATTTCCCCTATTATTTTGCACATTCTCTTTTCATTTTAATATTCTCTCATGTTGTGAATACAATATAAACACAAATTTTTCTAATGTAGAGTTCTTAAAAAATCTAGAATCTCCTGACTTTTTAAATGGAGACAGAGAGTCAGAGAGAGGGATAGATAGGGACAGACAGACAGGAACAGAGAGAGATAGATGAGAAGCATCAATCATCAGTTTTTTGTTGCAACACCTTAATTGTCCATTGATTGCTTTCTCATATGTGACTTGACCATGGGCCTTCAGCAGACTGAGTGCCCCTTGCTTGAGCCAGAGACCTTGGGTCCAAGCTGGTGAGCCTTGCTCAAACCAGATGAGCCTGTGCTCAAACTGGTGACCTCGAGGTCTTGAACCTGGGTCTTCTGCATCCCAGTCTGATGCTCTATCCACTGCACCACCACCTGGCCAGGCTCCAGACTCTTTTGACAATGAAGTGTGCAGATACCAACAATTAGGTGGAGGGTTGTGACTTACGGCAGCTGCATGACACAATTGAACATGGGCATTCATTGTGTTAGTGCAAGTTTCAGCAGGAACCAGGAGCTGCTGAGGTGTCCGGAGCAAAAGCACCCATTCTATGACAGGTGCAAAGGCCAACAGCAGTAATAGTAACAACAACATTTTCCTATGAGGTTCGTTTTGTGATATACGTAGATCTGGGGGTGGTTGTTTTGTGAGCTTTCTATTAGCCCTTAAATTCCTTGTTGAGACAAGTAGTGGGTTTTATTGTCTGCTTATAAGACTGACTGCTACATGCATTTATTTTTTCTAACATCCTATGTATTAGTTATTTGATTGTCTACTAAAATGTATCTTCAGTGTGTATAACAGTGCCACAACCATAGTGTTGTTCTAAAAATATTGAATGACTAAAAAAATGGGGGGGCTAAACATGACAGAATCTCTTTGGTCTTTAGATATTTTAGTTGTTGGTATTAGTTATCTCTTATTTCAAAATTACCCCAAATTTCAGAGGCTTTAACCAGCAAATATTTATCATGTTATATAAATAAGAAGTCTAGCACTGCCACTTCCATTACACTCTATTCATCGAATCACTCAGTACTGCCTACACGTAAGGAGAGGGGAATTAGGCTCCCCTTGTTAAAGAGAAGAGTGTCAAATAATTTTTGATTTTTTAAAATTACCACACCACTAAACTATAAAGTAAAAAAAAAAAAAGCTGTAGGTCTGTTTCTCAAAAATCTCCTTTTTTGTATTGCTACCTTCTCCATTTCTGTAATAATTATACCCTAATGTTATTTGGAAAAGCAATATGCCCATCCAAAATACCATATGTCTGCCTCTTTGAGGTTTGATTTGGCCATGTGATAAAGTTCTGGGAGGCTGCTGACTCAAGATGTTTACCGTTTTTACACTTTTGTTCTTTCCTCTTTCCTGCTCTTTGGAATGTGAACTTGATGGTGTACTCTCTATTAGATATCCTGGACCAAGAGCAATCTTAAGAATGAAATATAGAAGGTGCAAAAATAGAAGGGTGATGACTGTGGTATCAGCAAGCACCCCAGGGCTGACTTGTTGTATCTTGCTTAGACCAATATTACTTTCAGTTTCCTGTTACTTATAGTCAAACTAATTCTGATACCTGTATCCTTGGGCAAGTAAGCACTTAACTTGTCTTTTGTTTACTCTCTTTCTTGGAAAATTGTCTGCCCTACTCCACAGTTATTCACGGGTAGAGCTTAAACTAAAAGATTTCAGTCCCAGGCTAGGTCTGCTTCTCCCCATCACAAAGATTCCATGGGTGGAGCGAAGGAACTTCTTTTCTTGTCATCTTGGAGAAGCCAGAATTTACTGAAATTTTTCTTTCAATTATTTAGCTATCAGGGTCTTTGTATCATGACAAACGTGAAAAAATCTCACTAATGCTTTGCTGATTTTATTTTTAAGTTAGATGATCAGTTCTCTACAGGAGAGATATTTTTTTTAATTTCATTTTCATTTGCTGGCCTTCTGCCTCTTTTTTTAAAAAATTTATTTTTTTACAGAGACAGAGCAAAAGTGTGAGAGAAGGATAGACAGGGACAGACAGACAGGAACGGAGAGAGATGAGAGGCATCAATCATCACTTTTTCATTGTGTCACTTTAGTTGTGCATTGATTGCTTTCTCATATGTGCCTTGACCAGGGGGCTACAGCAGACCGAGTAACCCATTGCTCAAGCTAGCAACCTTGGGTCCAAGCTGGAGAGCTTTGCTCAAACCAGATGAGCCCACGCTCAAGCTGGCGACCTCGGGGTCTCGAACCTGTGTCCTCCGCATCCCAGTCTGATGCTCTATCCACTGCACCACCACCTTGTCAGGCTTGGTCTTCTGCTTCTTATTCTTCACTCTATAGCACACTGAGACCCTCTGAAATCCCTTACATTCCAACTTATCTCTTAGAAGCTTTTCTGTTGCAGTAATATAAGGTTATAGTAATTAAATATATAGGAATATAGAAAAATATGGAAGATATATAAAAGTAATTAAGATATAATATTAAAATCAATTAAGGAAAATAAGTAAAGTTATGCTGTCTGGATAAGAATTAGTGTAGTGTGTGCAAATGTGATAAATAGACTGACTTTCCAGCAGGACCCAGTTAGTGTGTGTGTGAAGTTATACATAGATAAGAAGTGGCTTGATGTCATAACTCTGTAAATTAACATAAACAAGAAGCTTCCCTAGGAACATCTTAAAAGTGGCTTGATGTGACATTTCAGTAGATTAACATAAAAAGGGCTCCCTGTGAGGAACTCCCAAAAAGTTGGTTTGAAGTGATAATCCTGTAGATTGATAACTGTTAGAAAGTGTTGGTCAGAAAAGGTGCTAAAGCTGAGGGGACCCCCTGCTGTGGTAGTTCCAGACTCCAATGTGAATGTGGACTGTCTCCACACTGCTCTGACCAAAGACAGCTGAGAGGAGCATACCAACAGGGCTCCCTTAAACTTCACCCAGGCACACCAAAAGGATTTGTGAGTAATAAATTGCCTGTGTGATTCTTGCAACTAACTTGTGTGTGGTCATGTCTTTCCTCCGTTGGCAATTGGTGTTGGCACTGATAAGTAGAATCCTCATAGCCACTGCAAGAGTAGTCTCGAAGAGGCTGCCAGCCCTGCTGATAAGCAGGAGTGTCCCACTGCACGGGGAAGTCGAATCAGAGACCCCTGCTTGACAACCTTGGGCTCTACTGGGACACTTTCTCTAGAAAACTTCCTATAGTGACAATAGTATATTGTCAAAACATTTTTTATGTGCAAGATATCTTCAGTTATTATTTTTAATCATGTGGGCCATCTGGAATAGTAGCACTATAATTATCTCCATTTTAAAAGTGGAAATTAAGGCCTGGAAACTTACCCAGAGTTACAGAGTTTAAAAGCAGCTGAGCTTGGATCCAAACCAGGTTTTGAATGACCCTGAGCTAGTGTTCTTTCCACTTTGCCTGGTTTTCAACTTCACTGAAATGTTGCTGGACATATTTAGAGTAGAGAATATAAATATGGAATGAAAATACAGTAAAATTGCCAAGTTGGTTGACTTCAGCATGCACAGCCTTGGGAATCCATCTGTCTACAACATTTTTTCTTAATAAAATTTGTTGAAACCAGATCAGCAAATTTGTGCCAGTGTGGGCCATCAGCCAGGATATGGGAACCACATTACAAAATGGAATCTTATGTTAAAATGGTATTGATTAAAATAGGATTCTTCCAGAGGGTCGTGTTTCAGTGAAAACAACACAATGATATACATTTGCTCCCCTCTCTGCTGACCTCTCCTCAAGTCATTTCAGAGGGACAGTGGTCTCACTGCAAACCACAGCGGTGCAAGGTGCAGGGAAATTGAGGGGAGCAGGGAGGAGGAGGATGGAAGAGAGAGCTGGTAGGAACTTTGACAGGTGTTTCCACCTAACATAGTAGTTTTTTCATCAGATTAATACTTTCTTTA
The DNA here is from genome assembly GCA_037038555.1 of Rhynchonycteris naso. NCBI lineage: Eukaryota > Metazoa > Chordata > Mammalia > Chiroptera > Emballonuridae > Rhynchonycteris > Rhynchonycteris naso. Next base: position 177,904,147 of record CM072997.1, on the reverse strand, counting down.
CCTTTCATATACCCTAATTAACTAGATTTTATTAATAACATTTTAAAAATAGGGAAACAATGTCAGAGAGGTACAAGTCAACAAAGTCATAGATGCAACATAATCAAGTTAAAATTTTAATTTAGAATTGTCTGATTTCAAAACCAATGTTCTTTGTGGTTTATCATGTTACTTCTTCATCAGCACTAATATTTAATAATGTCATATATTTTCTATCATTTTTCATATTGTATGGGTCATCTCTTATTTATTCTCATAATAATCTCATAATATAGTTGTCATGGTTAATTTTATGTCAACATGACTAGAGTATAAAACCCAGGTTATTTGGTCAAATACTATTCTAGATGTTTCTGTAGAGGTATTTTATAAATAATATTAACATTTAAATAAGTAGACTTTGAGTAAAACAAATTAGTCTTCATAGCATGGGTGGGCCTCATCCAGTCAGTTGAAGATCTTAATAGAAAAGGACTGATGCCCCCAGGGGAAGGGGAGTTCGGCCAGCAGATTGCCTTTGGACTTGAACTGCAACTCTTCCCTGGAACCAGCCTGCCTGCCAATTCTCCAGATTTTAGACTTGCCAAGCCAATAAAGTTATATAAGCCATGGTTGCAGGAGGAGAGAGAGAGAAAAAGAAGGGAGAGGGGTGATGAAGCAGATGGTCTCTTCCCTTGTGTGCCCTGACCAGGAATCAAACCTGAGACTTTCACACACGGGGGGGGGGGGTGCTCTACGGCTGAGCCAACTGCCCAGCGCCTCTGTGGGCCCTTGTTTACCCAAATTTACTCAGGTCTCATGCCCATAGCACAAGATTTTTGATATCAACAGCTTATTCTCAGCGTCACTAGCCTCCTGTAACTTTGAGGGTCAGACTTCAGCCAGGCTGGTTGTGCAGCAACAAGGAAGTTTGAGCTCTGTTGTCAGACAGCCCTGCGCTTAAATTTCAAAAGTACCACTGGGTATGGGGTGTCCTTGCTTTTAAAATTTTAACTTTCTGTCAGCAGAATGTGGATAATAATACCCCTTGCACAAAGAGGTTGGCTGGATTAAGTGCAAACAGAGCATACTGTTATTACCCATTCATTTTTATGTCCTGTGGCAGCCATTAGCCTTTTGGCATATTACTATGCCTACTAGAGTGACAAAAGGAATAAAGTTGTTCCGTGCTTGCAGGCAAACCTAATAGAGCTGCTTTTCTTTGCACAGACAAACCTAGTAGACTAGGGGGTTCAAAGTTTTATTTTTTCTTCTTTTTTAGAGAGACAGACAGACAGACAGACAGACAGGAAGGGACAGAGATGAGAAACATCAACTCATAGTTGTGTCACTTTTGTTGTTCATTGATTGATTCTTGATGGGTAGTGGGGGGTTCAAAGGGAGCCAGAGACCCCTTGGTCAAGCCAGTGACATTTTGGCTCAAGCCAGTGACCATGGGATCATATTGATGATCATACTCTCAAGCCAGCAACCCTGCACTCCAGTCAGATGAGCCCATGCTCAAGCTGGCAACCTCGGGTTTTGAATCTGGGACCTCCACATCCTAGGTCGACACTCTATCCACTGCGTTACCACCAGTCAGGCTGGTTTGAAGGTTTTGACAAAATGTTTGTGATGATGCTGTGATCTCCTCCTAGACAGTCATTCCACTTTTCTTCCTGTCTAATAGAACTCCAGTTTTGCCTTGATGTTAGGCAGCCCTATGTAGAGTTTAGGCCAATTGAGTTCATCACATCTTTTTTGGCAGGGCGGTGATTAGTGCAGAGGTGGCCATGTGAATTATTTCTGGTAGATGAGACATAAGGGAACTTAAGGGAAGTTTTCTGACGAAATTCAGGGAAATATTTCTTTTGCTGATTGTTTTAATAATCTCCAACTCACTTCTTTGAAGAAGGAGGGAGGAATTCACACTCAGGGGTCGTAGGCATGGTAGAACACATGACACTTGACACTGGACAGATGATATCGAAAGTAGTTTATAAGCCACACATGCTCACAATGCAGGGCCACACAGGGGGTTACATTCCAAACAAAGTGGACAACCATGAGTTTTAAGGGATAGGTTTTGTAGTGTCAAGAAAATGAGGAGCCCCAGGTTCCTGTGAAAGGATGTAATTGGATTGTTTGATTAATTCTTTGGGCTGTCAGGGAACTTAAATCTGCTCTCAAGGATAAGCAGGAACTGCACTGGTCACTTTGGTAGGAAGAATTGTTTGGCCAGGGGACTTTATCTGTGGTAGTGTGTGGGGAGGGGACCTTTAGTTAGTCCAGAGGAAGTTCCCCACCAGTTTCACCAGATGGCAAGCCAGCATATAATATTTGACATTAGGTTTAGTTTATATATGGAGAGAGAACAGTTATTTCTTTTCTTTGGATACTGTCATATGTGAACCTGATGGTTACAGTTGGAAGCATACATTAATTTTGCAACCCTGAAGGAAAGAATGGTAGATATTTTAACAATGGTGGGAAAAAAAACAGAACAACCGTGTGTCCCCCGACGGCTTCTTTGAAACTGTTAGTCTTTCCCTGAAATCTTCTACTGCGAGACTTCGTTTATATGATGATAAGCCCCTGTTGTTGAACTACTTTTAGTTTCTTATTCTGCTCCTTGTTGCTGAAGGATCTTGGTGGCGAAGGCTGGATGCACATGTAACTTTTTTTAAATTTTTTTAATTGTTTTATTTTTTTATTAACTTTAATGTGGTGACACCAATAAATCAGGGTACATATGTACAATGAAAACATCTCCAGATTATCACATCATTCAATTGTGTTGCATACCCGTCACCCAAAGTCAAATTGTACTCTGTCACCTTCTATCTGGTTTTCCCTGTGCCCCTACCCTTCTCCCTTTCCCATCCTCTCCTCCCTCCCCTCACCCCATAACCACCACACTCTTGTCCATGTCTCATAGTCCCACTTTTATGTCCCACCCATGTATGAAATCATGCTGTTCTCAGGTTTTTTTTTCCTGATTTACTTATTTCACTCCATATAATGTTATCAAGGTACAACCATTTTGTTGTAAATGATCAGATGTCATAATTTCTTATGGCCGAATAGTATTCCATAGTATATATGTACCAAAGCTTTTTAATCCACTCGTCTTCTGACGGACACTTGGGCTGTTTCCAGATCCTCACTATTGTATACAATGCTGCCACAAACATGGGGGTGCATTTCTTCTTTTCGAACAGTGTTATGGTGTTCTTAGGGTATATTCCTAAAATGGAGTAGCCGGGTTAAAAGGCAGTTCGACTTTTAATTTTTTGAGGAATCTCCAAACTGTTTTCCACAGTGACTGCACCAGTCTGCATTCCCACCAGCAGTGCAGAAGGGTTCCTTTTTCTCCGCATCCTCGCCAGCACTTATTCTGTGTTGTTTTGCTGATGAGTGCCATTCTGACTGGTGTAAGGTGATATCTCATTGTGGTTTTAATTTGCATTTCTCTAGTAATTAGTGATGTTGAGCATTTTTTTCATATGTCTTTTGGCCATCTGTATGTCTTCTTTGGAGAAATTTCTATTCATTTCTTTTGCCCATTTTTTGATTGGATTGTTTGTCTTCCTGGTGTTGAGTTTTATAAGTTCTTTATAAATTTTAGTTATTAACCCCTTATCAGACGTGCTGTCGAATATGTTCTCCCATTATGTGGTTTGTCTTTTTATTCTGTTCTTATTGTCTTTAGCTGTGCAAAAACTTTTTAGTTTGATACAGTTCCATTTGTTTATCCTGCCTTTTATTTCATTTGCCCGTGGAGATAAATCGGCAAATATATTGCTGCTACAGATGTCAGAAAGCTTGCTGCCTATGTTTTCTTCTAAGATGCTTATAGTTTCACGGCTTATGTTTAAGTCTTTTATCCATTTTGAATTTGTTTTTGTGAATGGTGTAAGTTGTTGGTCTAGTTTCATTTTTTTGCAGGTAGATATCCAATTTTCCCATCACCATTTGTTAAAGAGGCTGTCTTTACTCCATTGTATGTTCTTTCCTCCTTTGTCAAATATCAGTTGTCCATAAAGCTGTGGGTTTATTTCTGGGTCCTCTGTTCTGTTCCATTGATCAATGTGTCTGTTCTTATGCCAGTACCCAGCTGTCTTGAGTATAATGTCCTTGTAGTAGACCTTGATATCTGGAAGAGTGATACCTCCTGCTTTATTTTTTCTTTTTAGGATTGCTGAGGCTATTCGTGTTCTTTTTTGGTTCCATATAAATTTTTGGAATATGTTTTCTATATCTTTGAAGTATGTCATTGGTATTTTAATTGGTATTGCATTTAATTTATAAATTGCTTTGGGTAGTATAGACATTTTAATGATGTTTATTCTTCCTAGCCATGAGCACGGTATATGCTTCCACTTGTTTGTATCTTTCTTGATTTCTTTTATCAATGTTTTATAATTTTCTGAGTACAAGTTCTTAACCTCCTTGGTTAAATTTACTCCTAGGTATTTTATTTTATTGGCTGCAATAGTGAAGGGGATTGTTTTCTTAATTTCATTTGCTGACAGTTCATTGTTTGTATATAAAAATGCCTTTGATTTCTGAGTATTAATTTTATATCCTGCCACCTTGCTGAATTCATTTATAAAGTCCAGTAGTTTTTTGACTGAGACTTTAGGGTTTTCTATATACAATATCATATCATCTGCAAATAGTGACAATTTTACTTCTTCTTTTCCAATTTGTATGCCTTTTATTTCTTCTTCTTGTCTGATTGCTATAGCTAGGACTTCCAGAACTATGTTGAATAAGAGTGGTGAAAGGGGGCACCCCTGCCTGGTTCCTGATCTTAAGGGGATTGCTTTTAATTTTTGTCCATTTAGTATGATGTTTGCTGTCGGTTTGTCGTAGATAGCCTTTATCATGTTAAGGAATGTTCCCTGTATTTCCACTTTACTGAGAGTTTTGAGCATGAATGGGTACTGGATTTTATCAAATGCTTTTTCTGCATCTATTAAAATTATCATGTGATTTTTGTCCTTCCTTTTGTTTATGTGGTGAATCACATTGATTGATTTGCGAATATTGAACCAGCCTTGCCTCTCCAGAATAAATCCCACTTGATCATGTTGTATGATTTTTTTCATATATTGCTGGATCCGGTTGGCTAATATTTTGTTGAAAATTTTAGCGACTAAATTCATTAGGGATATAGGCCAATAATTTTCTTTCTTTGTGTTGTCTTAGCCCGGTTTTGTGATCAGAATTATGCTCGCCTCATAAAAGGAGTTTGGAAGTCTTTCTTCTTCTTGAATTTTTTGAAATAGCTTGAGGAGGATAGGAGTTAGTTCTTCTTTGAATTTTTGATAGAATTCACTTGTATAGCCATCAGGCCCAGGACTTTTCTTTTTTGGGAGTGTTTTGATAACTGTTTCGATCTCATTTGTTGTAATTGGTCTGTTTAGATGTTCTGATTCTTCCAGATTGATTTTTGGAAGTTTATATGCTTCAAGAAATTTGTCCATTTCATCTAGATTGTCTAATTTTTTGGCATAGAGTTCTTCATAGTATTTTCTTACAATGCTTTGTATTTCTGTTGTGTCAGTTGTTATTTCTCCACTGTCCTTTTTAATTTTATTTATTTGAGACCTCTCTCTTTTTTTCTTGGTGAGTCTAGTTAAAGCTTCATCAATCTTGTTTACCTTTTCTAAGAACCAGCTTCTGGTTTCATTAATCCTCTGTATTGTTTTTTTAGCCTCTATGTCATTTATTTCTGCTCTGATCTTTATTATTTCCTTCCTTCTACTTGTCTTGGGTTTTATTTGTTGTTGATTTTCTAGTTCTTTTAGCTGCTGGGTCAGGTTGCTTATTTGAGCTTTTTCTAGCTTCTTATGATATGCCTGTAGTGCAATGAACTTCCCTCTCAGTATGCTTTTGCTGTGTCCCATAAATTTTGAGTTGATGTATGCTCATTATCATTTGTTTCTAGAAACTTTTTTATTTCTTCTTTGATCTCATTGTTAATGCATTCATTATTTAATATTATGCTATTTAGTTTCCAAGTGTTTGAGTATTTTTCAGTTTTTCTTTTGTGGTTAATTTCTAGTTTCATGACATTGTGATCAGAGAAAATGCTTGATATGATTTCAATCTTCTTAAATTTATTGAGACCATTTCTGTGTCCTAACATGTGGTCTATCCTAGAAAACGTACCATGAGCGCTTGAGAAGAATATATTCTACTGCTTTAGGATGAAAAGTTCTGAAGATAAATATTAAAGCAAGTTGATCTAGCGTTTCCTTTAAGTCTGCTGTTTCTTTATTAATTTTCTTTCTTGAGGATCTATCCAGTGTTGTTAGTGGGGTATTGAAATCCCCTACTATGATAGTATTGCTGTTAATCTCACTCTTTATGTACATCAAAGTCTGCTTTATGTATTTTGGGGCTCCTATATATATTTTTTTGGGGGGGCTCCTATATTTGGTGCGTAGATATTTATAATAGTTATATCTTCCTGTTGAATTGTCTCTTTATCATTATGTAGTGTCTTTCTTTATCTCTTACTACAGCCTTTGTTTTAAAGTCCATTTTGTCAGCTATAAGTACTGCTACCCTGGCTTTTTTTTCATTTCTATTTTCATGAAATATTTTTTTCCATCCTTTTACCTTCAGTCTATGTGCATCTTTTATTTTAAGGTGTGTCTCTTGCAGACAGCATATGTATGGGTTTTGTTTTTTTATCCACACAGCTACCCTATGTCTTTTGATTGGATCATTTAATTCATTTACATTTAAGGTTATTATTGATATGTAGTTGTTTATTGCCATTTTATTCTTTAAAGCTGTATTCTTCTTTTGCTGTATTCTTTCCTCCCTTTGAACTGTTCACAACAGGCTCCTTAGTATCTCTTGCAGAATTGGTTTGGTTTAATGAATTCCTGAGGCTTTCTTTGTCTGGAAAGCTCTTTATATCTTCTTCAATTTTAAACGTTAGCCTTGCTGGATAGAGTAGTCTTGGTTGTAGGTTCTTGTTCTCCATTACCGTGATTATATCTTGCCATTTTCTTCTGGCCTCAAGTGTTTCTGTTGAGAAGTCCAATGTCATCCTTATGGGGGCTTCTTTGTAGGTCATAGCCTTTTTTTCTCTAGCAGCTTTTAAGATTATTTCTTTATCCATTAGCTTTGGTATTTTAACTATGATGTGTCTTGGTGTAGATTTTTTTTGGTTTCTCTTTAATGGAGTTCTGTGTGCTTCTTGAACGTGTGGAATGTTTCCCAGCCTTAATTTAGGGAAGTTTTCTGCTATGATTTGATTGAACAAAGTTTCCATTTCCTGTCTTCTTTCCTCTTCTTCAGGTACCCCTATGATGCGAATGTTGTTTCTCTTCATGTTGTCACAGAGCTCCCTTGGAGTTTCCTCACATTTTTTGAGTCTCTTTTCCTTTTTCTTCTCTGCTTCTGTAACTTTGTTTATTGGGTCTCCTAACTCGCTGATTCGATCCTCAGCGTGATTCATCCTGCTTTTAATTCCTTCCATTGTGGTCTTCAGTTTTGATACTGTATTTGTCATTTCTGTCTGATTCTTTCTTATTATTTCAATTTCGTTTTTTATACTTGTTATCTCTTTATTTAGGTGTTCATAGTGACTATTCATTGTTGCTCTAATTTCTTTGAACATTCTCACTATCATTATTCTAAATTCTGCTTCTGGTAGTTTGGTTATATCTGGTTCATTCAGGTCCTTCTCTGGGGATTTCTCTTGATTCATTTGGTTTGCATTTCTCTGCCTGCCCATTTTATTTGTGTATAGGCAAGTTGTGGGCACTGGAGTCTAGTAGGTGTTGCCTTTGTGTTCTCTAGGTGTGGTCTGTCTGCAGGCCTGCCACCCCCTCTGCCGCTGCCTAGGATGGCAGCCTACTGTGGCTGTTGCTGTGATTTCCGCCTCTCCTCCGCGGGAGGGGCTGTCACTCAAGCCACAAGCCTTAGCACCAAGGGCAGAGGTGAGCACCTTTGCTCAGTTGCAGACCCAGCTTGTTTCCGGAAGGCTTACGCCCAGCTTTCACAGTCAGAGCCTGCTTGCCACAGTTTTGTGGGTTGGGCGGGACTTTTGATGTGCTCTCAGCTGTGAGCCTTTGCCCGTCCAGAATTTAGCTCCACCCTCGAGGCCAGGGCCCTCCTGCGCAGGTTCGCAAACCATGGTAAAACCAGGTGTGTTTGCTGGCGTGAGCTCAGCTGCTAGCTTCCGATCGATCCGCACCCTACCACGCCCCCACGTTCGGCACCAGCTCGTGCATGTAGGATGGCAAACCACTGGGATTTCTCTGCCCAGGTGGGGCTAGTAGCGTGAGCTCAGCCGCGAAAGCCAGCTCTCGCTCATGTAGACAGCTCCTCTCGAGGTCTACCCCTTCTCCGCGTTAGGAGCCCGCTTGCGCACAAAGAATGGCAAACCGTGGTTTCTCCGTCCCGGCGGGGTTGGCAGTGTGAGCTCAGCCGCGAGCTCCTCGCCCATTCCTGGTCCTAGCCCCGTCCCCGCGGTCAGGGCTGGCTTGCGCAGGGTCGCAGAGCAGATCTCTGCCCATATTTTTTTCCACAAGTGGGGTCACAGGCGGGCCCTCAGCTGCCAGACCGCTTTTGTGCGTCTCCTCCGCCCCTGCTGGGCTAGACTGAGCTCACATCGGTTGTGCCTCCGCCCACGCTGACAGGACCGCGTTTCAGTGTCCTGCCGCCAACATCCCTTCAGCAACTCTCAGAGATGGCAGTGTCTTAAGTCTCCACACTGTCGGCTTGGGCGCTCCCTCCCTCTAAGCAGCTCTGCTCTAATTGCCGCGGGAGAGTTTGTTTGGCTAGTGTCCTGTCTCCCTTTGCTGGTATTGCTAGTTCCAGGGGAAATATTCGTTTTCGATTAAGGAAATAACTTAGCCCAGGGGTCAGGATGGCTGTCCCTCAGAGTGTCCTCGTGCCTTCAGTCCACTCTCTGTTCCCGCTGCTCTGTTCTTCTCCTCTGTCCCCTTTCCCTGGAGCCCCGGGTGCGTGGTTGTGAGAGAGGGTTGCTGCGCTGTCCCTTTGAAAAGATTCTTGGGTCTGAGAAAACTATCTCTTTTTCACAAACAGTATCCTCACTTGCTTCACAGCTCAATACTGTCCATACGCCTCTTCTAGGCTCTGGGACTGCATGCTGGGGCTTGGTTCCTGGGACCCAGGTCCCTCCCTCTCCGCCAAACTCTCCTCCCGCCACGCGGGTCTCTCCGGGCTGCCGTTTGCTCCGGGGAGCTAGGCAGCCCTCTTCGCATTTTCACTATTCCTACCAGTCTCAATGTGGCTTCTGCAGTGTTCCTTGGTTGAAGAGTCCACTTAGTTTAGATCAAAGTTGGTTTATCCAGATGATGGTTCTTAAAATTGAGTTATAATCCACTTTGGTTCTGCGAGTTGGAGGTTGGTACGTCTGCCTATTCCATCGCCATCTTCAGTCCCTCACATGTAATTTTTTTAAACATATAAATTTTATTTAGAAAATTAACTTTAACAGGGTGACATTGATCAATAAGAGTACATAGGTTTCAGGTAAACATTTCTATAGCATTTGAACTGTTGATTCTATTGTACACCCATCACCCAAAGTCAAATTATTTTTGTAACCTAATATTTGTCCCTCTTTAAAGCTTTCCTACCACCTCCTGCTCCTGTTATTTACCAGAGACAAGTACCTGTGATTTTATATGTGCAATGTCTTTTTTGTGCCTATTATGGTTATTGTTTTGTATTAGTTATGGTTATACTACATATAAGCATGGTGCAGAGGCCAACTTGGGCTAGAGTAAAGAACTGGACAAAACATTTACTCAATTGAATTCAACCAATTCAAGGACTACGTTAGGCTAAGAAAGAACAGTTTATACTAATTCTGTTGACTTTTCATTTTCTCAAAGACCCAAGATTACCAGACATCCAGGAGTCTCTGAAGGACACTCACCACATTAAACTCCTGTCAAAGCCAGAAGTCATCACCCCTCTGGGTAATTCTTGTGAAAGAGCTTAGCACATAGCTGTCACCTCTTAGCTACTCTCCCTAACTTGGTTTCTAGGTAGCAGGGGCCAATGAGTAAAGAGCCATGCTAAAGAGCACTTACTCAATTATGCATGTAATTGAAATTTCATTAAAGATTGAAGCCAGAAGGTAATATGGTCTCATTAGCTTTATATTAGAACTACCCAGTTGAAGAATATCTGAGAAAGGAACGAAGATTGTGGCTACAGGGGACATAGTTACCAAGATCAGTAGAAATAAAGATCTGAGTTCAGGCAGAGGCACTGCATATGCAGGGAGATAAAACTAAACGATCCCCAAGTGAGTATGTTAGCAAAGAGAAAGGGGAATGGAACAGTGAAGGGGAATGAGGCAAGATAGTCACAATATGTCTTCAATCAAATTAAATTAATTCTAAGTCTGGGGTTCGCCTATACTTAGAACAGTGATCCAGAGCATGGGCCATAGGCTGTAACATTGATTTTGGCTTTCCAAAAGCTAATATACTCTAATAATATTTTGGTTTGTTTCACTTAAAATTTTTTTTTACTTCAGTTTTCAGCTCTTTTTCAGATAGCAGTGGTGTTGAAATAAATAACGCCCTGGTTACATATTTCAGGGGTATATATATATACAAGGGATAAAATTTTGAAAATTAAAAAAAAATTATCCGCCTGACCAGGCGGTGGCACAGTGGATAGAGCGTTGGACTGGAATGCGGAAGACCCAGGTTCGAGACCCCGAGGTCGTCAGCTTGAGCGCAGGCCCATCTGGCTTGAGCAAAAAGCTCGCCAACTTGGACCCAAGGTCACTGGCTCCAGCAAGGGGTTGCTCGGTCTTCTGAAGGCCCCCACGGGCACATGTGAGAAAGCAATCAATGAATAACTAAGGTGTTTCAATGACAATGAAAAACTAATGACTGATGCTTCTCATCTCTCTCCGTTCCTGTATGTCTGTCCCTATCTATCCCTCTCTCTGACTCTCTCTCTGTCCCTTTAAAAAAAAACCAAAAACAACAACAACAAAAAACACCATTGATTCTGGAGAGACAGAGAAAGAAAGGGGAAGAGAAAGGAAGAGAGAGAGAGAGAGAGAAGCATTCATTTATTATTCTACTCAGCTGTGTATTCATAGGTTACTTCTCTCATGTGCTCTGACCAGAAATGAAACCTACAAACTTGGTGTTTTGAGATGACACTTTCACGGACTGAGCGAACCAGCAAGGGCACACTAAATTTTCTAAAGTTCATTTAAGGCACTCCACAAACCTAAAAAATAATGAGTAACATTTTCTCCATAGAATTGAGTTCAATCTGTCTATTTTGCCATCTCTTAGCTGTGTGACACCTTCAGCAAGTGATTTTATTATTTTAAACCTGTTTCTCCACTTGTAAAATAGGCTGTGATTCATACTTACCTTGAAAGATAATCTCTAGCATTAGAGAGAGTATAAAAAAGCACCCAGTGGGATGTAAGCACTTGATCAATGGTAGCTCTTCTTATTAAGCTGGAATTACCATTTTTGAGACCAGGTGTCAGGATAAGAAACACTTTGATGATTCTTTACTCATAATTTTTATATGAATCATTGAATAATATAAGTTTTTGGCAGGATTTAAAAAAGATGTAAGTGAACAAATGTTTTAAAAATCAGTCGACCCCAAAGAATTCATGTAAGAGAACATTACAATGCTATACTTTTAGTTGCTTGCAATTATTAATAACAATGTTTATATAGCTTCATAAATCCAGGCAAGCACACAGTATAAAAGTCTGACCAGTTAAGCATAATCAGTATTAAATGATTTAACTTGTAAAATCAAGATGAGCTAAATCTCAATTATTTGAAATTGCATTTTAGACATCTTTTTACAAAATTGCATGTACAAAAATAAATTTGCTAAGTATTTAGGTGATGGAACTAAACAGAATGAACCATTGGAATCAAGGATAAAGAGGAGGACATTCAGAGCATTGTTGCAAATATGGTCAGGCATATCGAACTGCTGTGCATTTACTCCTTAAATACAATAAATGTCTAATTGTCTAAGGGACTGCTTTTTTGTCTGGAAACATCCATGGATTAGTTCATAAATTTCTACCTGTGATTTATATTCTTGATGGAAATAGTTTTTAAAAAGGATTACATTTCCTTGACATTTACTGAGAGTTATTCTATCTTCTCATGCTGGCTCAAATCCAGTTACTGACTTGCATAGGACTTGTGGTTATCAGAGTCATGCATATCAAAATATGCATAAGTTTGGTAATATATTCTCCACCTGTATAAAACAAACTTTCTCCCAAGCCATATCTACTTTAGGGCTATAAAATAATGTCAAGGCTCTTCAAAATAAGGCAAAGTAAAATCCCTTTTAAAAAAATGGAAACTGATACATCTCAGATAGGAAGTAAGCAGAAATGAAGACATTTGAATGATATAGTTTTGAGATACAGTTGAAATAGACCATAAGGCCCCATATTAACAGTAAATTAGCTACTGCTCAGTTAATATGCTCTCAGGGGCCCCAATTTTATATATATATAAAATGTCATAAGAATATTTCTTAAATTTATTACTCTTGAGCATTACCTATATAGAATATTAGCTTCTGGTCTAGGGAAATAGTTATCAAAAAGTTGACAGAAAATCCTTGTCAATTCAAAAATCAAAGACAATAACAAAAAAACAAGACAAGAACTATTTCATGGAAGTTCAGAAAGAAGCAAAAAACTGTTTAGGTGACCTAAGTAGATTTGCTTAGATGGGCAGACTAAGAAAATGTTGAGCAAAGAAAACACCTTCAGTGATATTATCAATGCAGTCATGCTCTTCTTTAAGATGATGCTACCAGGTGATGAAAGGTGAACTTCACCATATCTAGGCTGGAGAGCTGTTTCTTTTCTTTTCTTTTTTTTTTTTTTTTTTTACAAGGACAGAGAGAGAGTCAGAGAGAGGGATAGACAGGGACAGACAGACAGGAATGGAGAGAGATGAAAAGCATCAATCATCAGGTTTTCGTTGTGACACCTTAGTTGTTCATTGATTGCTTTCTCATATGTACCTTGACAGCAGGCCTTCAGCAGACCGAGCAACCCCTTTCTGGAGCCAGTGACCTTGGGTCCAAGCTGGCGAGCTTTTGCTCAAGCCAGATAAGTCCGCGCTCAAGCTGGCAACCTTGGGGTCTCGAACCTGGGTCCTCCGCGTCCCAGTCCGAAACTCTATCCACTGCGCCACCACCTGGTCAGGCAAGCTGTTTCTTTTTTGAATGACATAAGTTTACCTTTCTAAATTTATTTAGATGATCTTAACCTCATACATAAAACCGATGCTGTACTGTTTTATTCCCAGAAATTTTCTTTTGCATACATTTCATCCATATTAAGTGCCCAGGCTTTGGAAATTAGAATATGATACTAATTTCACATCTCTTTTGAAGAATATAATGGCCTATAATTGAATGTATGCAACTATACAGACAATGACTTGGGTTAGCTCTCTTACATGGGGTGTCTGGGAAAAAAGTAGATTGTGTATTTACTGGGAACCAGAAAATAGAAAAATCAGAAAAGTCATCTCACTGTATGAAGCTGAAATTTGGTGTTATGGTGTGACTGACACTGTGACTGTTAGGGACCAATTTTAGGAAAGGACAGAAAGAGGTGAAAGCTTTTTGTTAGGAAAAGTGTTGTATTTATTACCACAGAACTCTAGTCTATAGGTTTTCCTTCACTTTCTTCTCCCTCCGAGGTGGCATCTTTGTAAGAGAAGATGATGGTTTGTACACTCTTCATTTAAGAGGCTTAAAATGTTTCCTCTCAGTTTAAGAATTATGCCTGTTTAATTTGGAATTAAATTGGGTTGGAAGACTGTGGGGTTCTCCTGTATTTCAGTTTTAAATTCAGAGATGTGAGGTAGGGAACAAGTAGCATAGTATTGTTCTTTCTTTAATTTTTTTTTTTTACCTTTAAAATCAAATAGATATCTAAGCAAACCATTCCAGTTTACACTTTTTGATTTAAAGTTTCTTTTAAGTGAAATTATATACATATATATTAGAAAAAGCAGAAAGGAATAGTAGACAAGTTTACAAAAAATATAAACATAAAATTAGATTAGTGCTTTTAAAAGTAAATGTCTACTCAATCCAAATGAATCATAATCAGATAATTTAGGAGGTTTCTAAGCCTGATTTCTCAGCCGTGCTAACAATTGAAGTTTCTAATGTTCATATAGCTGCTGTCATCTTGTCAAATCAGATATTATTTAAAAATGTCTGGGAAATTCTTGATTTTGCACTCAAAGATAAGCCAGCCATCAGGAAATCTTAGTTCAGAGGTTGAAATCTCAAGGGTTCAGATAACAAGTAATAAAAAGTTAAATAATAATAATATCATGTCAGCCTGACCAGGCGGTGGCGCAGTGGATAGAGCATCGGACTGGGATGCAGAAGACCCAGGTTCGAGACCCCGAGCTCTCCAGCTTGAGCGCAGGCCCATCTGGCTTGAGCAAAAAAAAGTTCGCCACCTTGGACCCAAGGTCGCTGGCTTCAGCAAGCGGTAGTTCAGTCTGCTGAAGGCCCGTGGTCAAGGCACATGTGAGAAAGCAATCAGTGAACAACTAAGGTGTCGCAACGGCAACAAAAAGATTGATGCTTCTCACCTCTCTCTGTTCCTGTCTGTCTGTCCCTATCTATCCCTTTCTCTGACTCTTTCTCTGTCCCTGTACAAAAAAATAAAAAATAAAAAAAGAAAGAAAGAAAAAAAATAATATCATGTCAGGTGTACCTTTTCCTATAAGGGTGATAGTGTCGGATTTTTGTTATGAAATTGTAAAGGTTTTGGGTTCTTATAGATTAAGGGGTAAAAATCACTGTCAAATATGCTATATTTTCTAGGTGAAAATTCATTAGGTACTATCTGAACATGTGTAAATGAACTGGTTGAAAATAAATTGGTTATTTTCAGAAGTCATGAAAATACTGTATCCTCAACTTTCAAATTCATTGACTAAACCAGTAGTATGGAACACATGTTATTTAAATAAGTAGTGGCATAGGTGTTGCATATAGAGCAATTAAAGAACACAAAATCCTTGCCCTTGTGGATTTCACATTCTAATGTGGAAACGAGATGGACATATTAAAATAAGGGAAAGAAGGGAGGAAGGCAGAAAGTGTTGAGCCTGTGGTGGAGAGGCCAGGTGTAGATGCACTGGGTGATAGTGGACACGCCAAACTAAAGTGCCAAGGATGTCCTCCCAGAGTGGTATTTGAGTTAAGTCTGCCCAAAGGTGATGGTGTGAGTCATTTGATTATTTGGGAAAAGAGCATTCCAGCTAGGAGAATAAGTGAAAAGAAACAAGTGAAAGGTGGAAACCTGCATAGGAAGAGCAGTTTGGCTAGAGAAATGTGGAACAGAATAACAGGAGAGGGGATTGTAGAGGTAACAGATCATGTGGGGCCTTGTACGGGTGGCTGTTTCTATCTGAAAAGCCACTCGAGAGTTTTGAACATGTTGATTCTGAGACACCCAAGTGGAGATGTCAAGTGGACAGCTGGACATATGAAGTTGGGGTTCAGGAGAGAAGTCTGGTTTGGAGACATAAATTTGGGAATTTTTGGCACATAGGTACAATTTAAGTTATAAGAATGGATGAGATCACCATGTTCATGAGTGTAAGTAGAGAAGATAGTTAAAGACTATTAGGATATTGGATAGATAAGAAGTAATTAGCAAAAGAGACTGGTAAGGATCAGCCAGAAGGAAAATGGGGAGAACTCAAGTTAAGTGTAAAAGGTGTTTCATATAGGAAAGAGAAAGCATAAAATACTATTCTGAGTCTTGCTAGAAACTTTTAATCTTTATTTCTTTGCCATTCATCTGCTGCTAAAATTTTATTTCTAAAAACAGTGAGAAAGATATTATGTATTCTTTAATGAAAATGCTCCATTTAGCATATAATATGCCAGAATATATCTTAACTCAAGGCTCACAAATTATTTTATATGGAATATTAGTTTCCCTTTTGTAAAAAAAAAAAACTAAAAGAAAAACGATTTACCTTTAAATAAGTTTCAGAAAAACATATTTTTATTTCAAAGCTCTGTACCTTTCTATGTTAATGTATTAATGAATCTGTAAGATAATAGAATATGGATAATGTCGTATGCAATGTTTCTCAAACTTAGTTATCAAAATCCTTTTTATTGAAAAACGTATTGAGGGATTAATTATCTAGAATACAAAGCTTTGTTTCCTTAAAATAACATTCTTGTATAATTGTCCTTTGACTCCTTAGAGGAATTCCTTCGTAAAGCTTTGCTTAAAACTTCATGTTCTTAGATTTTATCAAATTCTAAAATAAGAATTACTCACATGAAGAATGGTTTTGCTATTTTAAAGATACAACTGCATCTGAAGGAGTTGATTAATCACTCAGTACACTTTTCTTTTTTTCTATCCAGTGAGAGGATGGGAGGCAGAGAGACAAACTCCTGTATGCACCCTACCAGGATCCACCCTCGCAAGTGTGCTGGGGCCAATGCTCTGCCTATATGGGGCATGGCTTTGTTGCTCAGCAACTGAACTCTTCACCTGAGGCAGAGTCCTTGGAACCGTCCTCAGTGGCCTGGGGCCAACTTGCTCCAATTGAGCCATGGTTGCAGAAGGGGGAAAGAAGGAGGGGGAGAGAAAGAGAGAGAAGCAATAGGGGGAGGAAGGGGAGAAGCAAATGTGTGCTTCTCCTGTGTGCTCTAACTAGGAATCAAACCTGGGACATCCACACACTGGGTTGGTGTTCTATTACTGAGCCAACCAGCTAGGGCTCAATACACTGTTTTCAAAAACACTCATTTAAAAAGTTCTCACAGAGCTTGGAGTCATGAAAACGCTAGTCCTAGACTACTATTTTAGAACTGTGATGGCCTATGTACTCAGATCTCACTGAAAGTAACTAAAACTCATGGGAAAGGGTACACTAGTAGTTCAAAGGCAAAGAAGAAATAAACATACAAGGTAAAAGGCAACAAAATTCAGCAAAAACAACAGACCCTATAAATAGACAAGAAAAAGCTTCTGTTAAGGAAAGTATTAGACATAGGCTTGAAATGATTATGGTCCAATGAAGAAAATCAAGCATTAAAATATGTTAGGCAAGTTAGAAATTATAAAGAATTACTAATCAGATTCGTTAGTAAAAGAAACCAAATATCACCAAGTAAACATTAATTGCTGATGACAATTGGGTCTGATGAGAATTGTTACCAGACTGAAGGGGACCTTTGCCTGCATTCATCAAAGCCCAATAAGACATGAACAGAAGTTTGCAGCCAAGAAGGTAAGACTTTATTAAGGAGATGGCACCATGCCCAGACTCACAGGTAGCTAATGTTCAAAGACCTGGCTCCTGTTGGGTTCCAGGGGATGGATTATATCGGGAAAAAAATCAATCATAGTGACTAAAGGAAGCATTTGGTCCTGGTCTATCCATGGAGTTGTTCTGCTCAACTTCTTAGAGATTTGTTCTGTGGACTTGTTCAGCTTTCCTTGCTCTAGAGCAGTGGTGGGATTCAGCCTGTTCACACCAGTTCAGCAGAACCAATACATAATTTTTTGTTGAGTTTGGCGAACTGGTTGTTAAAACAGCGCTTGTAGGCTCTGGCTGGTTAGCTCAGTGATAGAGTGTCAGCCTGGTGTGTGGATGTTTCAGGTTTGATTCCTGTTCAGGACACACAGGAGAAGTGCCCATTTGCTTCTCCCCCCATTTTCACTTCTCTCTCGTTCCCTCTCCTGCAGACATGGCTCAATTAGAGCAAGTTGACATCAGGCACTGAGGATGGCTCCATGGCCTTTAACTCAGGTGCTAAAAAGAGCTTGGTTGCTGAGCAACAAAGCAACATCCCAGATGGGCAGAGCATCGCCCCCTAGTGGGCTTGCCAGGTGGATCCTGGTCAGGGTGCATGTGGGAGTCTGTCTCTTTGCCTCCCCTCCTCTCACTGAATTAAAAAAATGATGACACTTGTAATCAGGGTTTTCTCTAAGGTGGGCACCTGGGCAGCTGCCCAATGTGGAAATCACAAATTTACATTCCTCACCCTTTTTTAACATTCATTTGTGTAACAGTGTATTCTAAGCACCCGTAGTAATGTTCATTCTGTCCATAGGTGAAAATCATCATAAGTGAGGATGCTAATCAAGAAGCAATATGGAGCCTGACCAGGCGGTGGCGCAGTGGATAGAGCATTGGACTGGGATGTGGAGGACCCAGGTTCGAGACCCCGAGGTCACCAGCATGAGTGCGGGCCCATCTGGCTTGAGCAAAAGCTCACCAGCTTGGACCCAAGGTCGCTGGCTCCAGCAAGGGGTTGCTCAGTCTGCTGAAGGCCCACGGTCAAGGCAGGTGTGAGAAAGCAATCAATGAACAACTAAGGTGTCGCAACAGCAATGAAAAACTAATGATTGATGCTTCTCATCTCTCTCTGTTCCTGTCTGTCTGTCCCTATCTATCCCTCTCTCTGACTCTCTCTCTGTCCCTGTAAAAAAAAAGAAAAGAAGAAAAAAAAGCAGCAATATGGAAATATCTTAAATAGCAGTTTTATTGTTTTTTGGTCAGGTATTATTAAATATTTTTCATTAATATTTTAAAACTTTCTTATAACATAATATAGTTTTCTGTACCTATTTTATTGTTTATTTTATTTTTATTTTATTCATTTTAGAGAGGAGACACAGAGTGAGAGAGAGAGAGAAAGAGAGAAAGGGGGGAGGAGCTGGAAGCATCAACTCCCATATGTGCCTTGACCGGACCAGTGCAGGTTTTGAACTGGCGACCTCAGTGTTCCCAGGTCGACACTTTATCCACTGCACCACCACAGGTCAGGCTTATTGTTTTTATTTAAGTATTAAATGCATGAAATAATAAACTACCTTTCAGTATATATTTTTTTATACTTAAAACGATCTTTAGGAAAGAGAACTGGTTGTTACATTATATGAATTCCACCACTGCTCTCGAGCTAAAACACAACCGAGACCAAGTTATTATGTTTAGTTTGATTGAAAACTCTGTCTCTGCAGTCAATAGATCCAGAACCTTGTTTCTAAGACTACTGGATGCTGACCAGAACTTCGTTGTCCTGAGGGCTTAATGACTAAGCAGGAGAGAGGGAGCTAGGTGAGTCAGAAAACCTGGGTAAGGTCAGTTTGAGCCAAGGGGAAACATCAAAATAAAAGGTCAGATTAGAGAAAATAAGGTTTCTGTGTGGTTACGGATTGTTGAAAATGTGAGGGAAAGGAGTTGTACCAGGTAATCAAATGAAGGGTCCAAACTCTTTATGTGTGTGCTGAATCAGCATCATCTGTAGATCCTCTTTCTGATTAGTTCATTACATGTGCTTTTTCCTTTCCCTCTACCATATATTTCTTTTCCATCTTCATTGAAACTGCTTATGGCCATTATCTTGTGAAGGGCCATTGGATGGGGATGCAGGGGTTTTGAAAATTCTAAATTTTCCTTGTGGTCGGCAGGTTGTTCAACAAAGACTCTGCGGAAGGTCGAGGCAATTGAAACTATTTGCAGTGAAATGGTTGCAGGCAAGACAAGCTAAACAACCAGGCTACAGAGTCAGTGGGAAATAAGTAACCAGCCACTTTCCCATAATTGTCATTCTGTCACCTGCTTCCCATTTTTCTCTGTACTGATACTCAGATCCTCCACTCCCAACCAACTTTCTCTGGGTCTCTATTTCCTTATAACATATGGCTCAGATATAATCACTCCAGCTCAAGGAGGTAAGTCACTTAGCACTGGTACATAACCCAGTGTTTCTTAGAGAACACATTACCAGGGTGCCGAGGCATGCTAGATAGATCCATGGGGAACAAAAATAATAAAGCGGAGAGGTAGATTACTTAGATCAAGAAGGTTCATACTCTTGCTTAAAACAGAGAGTGGCAGATACCTTCTTCTCTAGTACCGAGAATAGGTACCACAATTTCTTTGTTTACATTGGAATAAACTCTATTTATTTTGCTCTAGCATTTAGTCATTCATTCACCTTTTATTCTTTTTTTTGTTTTCTTTTTGAGAAACTGATCTTATTTACTGGAGGGCACAGACTAGCATGCAGTTCCCATAGAGTTCTCCCAGTATATTCTAATATTAATCCATGTGCTTCCTTGCTAATCAGCAGCACTAGTTTAATTTTCTCACTATATTCCAAAAAACCCAATACCTATAAAAAAAGAAGCCTTGACCTTAAAAAAACCTTAAGCATAAGGCCTACCCCGTTATCCCCTCTGTGGTATAAGATTGGTATAAATTTACAGTCTAATAGTGTATTGCTTTATTGGGGTGGGGTTGGGAACGGAGACACCATGGTGAGGAATACAATCAATGAAAGGAACACAAGCGCAGGAAGCAACAATGTTAAAACAGAAGTACACCAAATGCATAACTGCTTTCCTAAAAGAACGTGCCTTATGGAAGAAAACCTTAAATTACTGCTGCAAAAAACATCTGAATGGAGTAAAGATTGGTTTTAATCACATTAGTCGAGAATTCGTTCTAGAAATGGGAGACACTGTATTTCCACATGTATAACACAATCTCCTGTATAAGATGTACTTTAATTTTGGGGCCTAAAATTTGAAAAAATAAAAGTATTACATGAAGTTATTGAACTCAAGTTTCATTCATCATAAAATTTATACAACTCCTCAACAAGTGCGAAAAAGTGGGAAATGCAAGTAAAAAAATCTACAACCACTGTATAAGATGCACCCTGTTTTTAGACCCCAAATTTTTAGAAAAAAAGGTGCATCTTATACATGGGGAAATATGGTAACTAGATTAATATCTTGGCAGCAATTTAATAAAACAGTCCTAGATGGTTAGGTTGAGGCCAACACCTAAGGAAGATAAAGCCTTTTCTGTGGGGAATTTTGGATGGTACCTAAAGAAATATTACACTCTATGTAAACCAAATTGAATTGTGGTCATAAGTGTTTCATATAGGAAAAGTTTTTTTCTACATGAACTTCAATTTCACAACAAGAGTGGCACAGAATACCTAAACACAGAAGAGAGCACTTCTGCACGATATCTAATTCCTTGATATAATAATGCATACAATACAAAACTATAATACTATCATTACGTCTAGGGCTTTCTGCAGCTACATGGTGGCGATTATAGAAAGCATGGCCCCCAGTGTCAATATTTAAAAATCAGCCACCACCTTCTATGTGTGTTTCCTTTTAGCGTTTTCTTTTTCTTTTTGTAATCAACACTGCTGTTGTTGCTCCTTCTTAGCAAATCTGGTTGTAATTATTGAACATAGCACTCTGGCAATCAATATGTTTAAAACCTTCAACCTCTGGGGCAAAGAAAGCACTGTATGACATTCAGAACTAGTTTACAAGGGTGTCACAAATTTTCCTGGCTTGAAGACTTTCACAACTTTCCTGATTAGGTCATCACAGGAGGTCTGACTTAAGTTTGTTTCAAAGCTAACACAAGAAAATTCTGGTTCCAGAGTTTTGTGAATAGTTCAGTAAGTACCATCTGATTTCATTCTGTTCGTTGAATACCCACAGGGATTGAATGTTGTGGCATCAGTGACAGAACCTGGTATCATGTCTCATGAGTTACATCCTTTGCAGTAACACCATCTTTCATGTAGAACTGGTCCATAACTGTTGGGTCAGACACACTCATCAAAATTTTCAGGATTTGATCTCACTGACTAATTAACCTACTTTTTGGGAAATCCAAAGTATATAAGTACCAACAGTCAGAATTCATACATCCCATACAATATGCTGCTCCATTTGAGAGAATTGGGTTAAGAAACGATTTCTTCCTTGAAATTCCAGTGTGGGCACCCTTGGTGGGAAGGCTTGATGAAATTCTTACCAGAATAAAAGAAGCTTTGAATTCTGTCAAACCTGTTTCTCTCACTGAATACATATGCTTCCTGCTTGTCAGTTTTTGGTCACACTTATGATTATTGCACATCTTTCAAAAGTATGTCCCACTCAATCTTGAGATCCTTGATTATGTCAGATTGCTGCCTGGAAAACCAGACTTCCAGTATTTTCCATCACCGTGAAACTAGCAAACAACCAAAACCACAGAAAACCAACTAAATTGAATTTTTTCCATGCCACTGCTGCAGATTGTTTGAGCTATTATTAAAGATCAAGTTCCTATTTTTGCTATAATTTTATATTAATTTTTTAACATTTTCTAGGTTTTTTTTGAGCAAAAGTTAAACGTGAGTCTGTTTGAAATAGAGGCAGATATAGTTCAATCGCTTGTAGTACGCTGTTTCTCTGTTCAAGAGAGCAGAGTGATAGCTAGCTAATGTCACCAGTTATACTGTGTAAGCCTCACCCTTCACTCTTAACAGGATAATAAAACCTTACAGTTGAAAAAAATTTAAAGTTACTTACCCAGCCTCCTTCTCTTCCTCTTCTTCCTCCTTTTAATTTAAAATACCTTAGTTCAATTTAGATGTAAAATTATTGGGGAGAAGGAGCTTCCTATACTATCTCTTTGGTTCCAAAGTCTACTGTTTTTTACTGTTTACCTAGAACACATATGTGTTTCCGTGGATTGTATTTCTTATTAAGTATTGGTCTGCCTGACCAGGTGGTGGCACAGTGGATAGAGAGTCCAACAGGGACGTGGAGGACCTAAGTTCAAAACCCTGAGATTGTTGTTTTGAGCACAGAATCATAAACATGACCCCATGGTACCTAGCTTGAGCCCAAAGGTTGCTGGCTTGAAGCTCAAGGTCTCTTGCTTGAGCCCAAGGTTGCTGGCTTGAGCAAGAGGTCACTTGCTCTGCTGTATCTCCCTCTCCTCCCCCACCCCCATCAAGGCACATTTGAGAAAGCAATCAAAGAACAACTAAGATGCTGCAACCAAGAATTGATGCTTCTCATCTCTCTTTCTTCCTGTCTGTCCCTATCTTTCATTCTATCTGACTCTCTCTTGTCTCTGTAAAAAAAAAAAAAGAGTATTGGTCTGGGCAGTGAGGAGCAGCAAGTTCTTTTGATTGAGACACCCTGTCCCCCAAAACTTATTGGTGTAGGGCTGTTTGTAATAAACAAGAATATTTATGTTTTAAATGAAACAACAAGGCAAACAACAAATCACCTAGCTTTGGGTACAATATGAAGGAAGCAGATAAACCTACAGGTTGTGCAGCTGAATTGGAGTCAGGGTTGTCAGGCACTGTGGACGCAGCCACTGAGACTGAAGAGCCTATGGTTATCATCCAGAAAGATAGTACACATAGTTAAGTTAATAAAATCCTTAATGCTTTTATCCAAAGATAATTGTAAAACACCCCCCAAAAACTTAGAATATTGTATAGGTTTTAAAATAAGCTGTAAAGTATAAAAAATACTTTTTAAAAAGCAGAATTTGGTAACATAAATAAAACGTAAATAATATTGAAATGATAATTTTATACATGACAGCATCACACCAAAAGAACACTGTGGCAATGATGACTGTGTCTGAAATGATTTTTCTGATGACAGAACAGGATAAACGAGTGCAAATCACAAACATGTCAGGCTAGGTAATTGAATGGTTCTGACTAATGCACTTGAAAATCGACTAACTCCAGAAATAGTGGCTTCTGATCTTGTATTTATAGCTTTGTCTCTTTTCTCCTCTTAATTTCACGTCCCAAGAGTCTGCCACAAATAGAGCTATATACAATAGCTAAGTGTCTTTTTTGGATTTTCCAGTTCCCATATAATTTGTGGAACTTTCATAAATTTTCTTTAGTGGATGCTGCAAAAACGATTGAGTTTGGATGAAAGAAGTTAAAAAATAAGTGCACTCTGTATTATGCTTCATACTTCAGGCTGAGCAGATGAAAGGACAGGTCATGAAAATCAATCGCAATCTTTTGCTTTTTATTTTTAGTATGGGTCAAAGAAGGCACACTCTCCCAGGCCTGGGATGATGGAGAAAAACAACACAAGGTAGATGTTATTTGATAGGAAGGAAAATGATATTCAGGGACTGTGGAAGTCAGCAATCTACCCAGGAAACTAAACTACTGTGTACTTAGAAGAAATAAGGGCAGGGTCTGACCTGTGGTGGTGCAGTGAATAGAACGGGGACCTGAAGTCCATGTTTGAAACCCTGGGCTTGCCCAGTCAAGGCACATACAACAAGAAATCAGTGAACAACTAAAATGAAGCAACCATGAGTTGATACTTCTCACTCACCCTATCCTTCTTTCCTCTCTGTAAAACCAATAAATAAAATCTTTAGGAAAAGCAAAAAGAAGGAAGGAATGAAATTGTTTTGAGACCTGAAAGGCAAGGCTGTAGTAATTACATTGCAGACATAACTCAAAACCTCTCTTTTTCTCTCTCTTTATATATCTGTCCCTCCCTTTCCATTTCCCTTTTATTTTTTCATGAAATTTTATCAGGAAATATTAGAGGAGCTTGTTTAGGTAGGGAAACAGTATTTCTCAGTGTTTATGTCAGTAGAAAGTGGAAATACTGGCCATTCATTCAGATGGTATTAAATTAAAAATCTGCTTTTGTTTTACTTTGTGGGGTAGTAAAGAAGAAAGAAGATTTTCAAGTACATCAGAAATGGACAACCAGCTGAGATGCAATTACATAGTCATATTTAAAGTATGTATACATTCATGAATTCATTCAACAAATATTTGTTGAATACCTAATGTGTGATAAGCAATTATGTGTTTCCCAAAAACTCAAGCCCTTCACAGAAGCACTTTGATATTCACATGTACTATTTTGTATGTGGTAGCTTACTATGGCATCTTTTTGAGAACATAAATGTGTGTGATATTTAGCCCATGGTGAACAATTGCTTGAGATTTTGGGTTCTTCTATAAATTTGACATGATGTGTTTGTCATATTTTGGAAAATTCTTTTTCATAACACATTTTTTTTAAAGATTAAATTTTGCCAGCAGATTTCTATTTTCTCACAGTTAATCATGCATGCATCTTGCTGACAATTACAGGAGACTAAATTTAAGACAAGATTTTAGGAAATTATTGGGCTTATTGACTGACTTATTATCCTTGTATTTTAAACATTTTCTTGATCTTTTGTTTTTCTTGTCATACTTTGCTATATATGCCACCTGAATGCTGATGGTTTTTATTTATTCATTTTATGGGCTGAATTTTATTAATAAAAGTATACAGGTTTCAGTGGTACAGTTCTATAATACATCATCTGTATATTGTCTTGTCTTTACCCCAAGTCAAGTCTCCTTTTTTTTTATGGCAGAGACAGAGAGAGAGACAGATAGGGATAGGCAGACAGGAAGGAAGAGAGATGAGAAGAAGCATCAATTCTTTGTTGCGGCTCCTTAGTCTAATTAGTTGTTTATTGACTGCTTTCTCATATGTGCCTTGACCAGAGGGCTACAGCAGAGCAAGTGACCCCTTGCTCAAACCAGTGACCTTGGGCTCAAGCCAGTGACCTAGGTCTGAAGCCAGCGACCTTTGAGCTCAAGCCAAAAACCATGGGGTTATGATTATGATCCCATGCTCTCAAGCCAGCGATCCTGCACTCAAGCTGGTGAGCTTGCTCTCAAGCCAGTCAGGCTAAAGTCTCCTTCTATCACCATTTAGCTCTTCTGTCTCCCCTTTCCCCTCCAGATACTGTTTTAAGTTAGAGTTTTTCATGTGTTATATTCTATTCTCACAACAATCTCAGTTGCACCTGACCAGGCAGTGACGCAGTGGATAGAGCATAGGGCTGGGATGTGGAGGACCCAGGTTAAAAACCCCAAGGTCACCGGCTTGAGCACAGGTTCACTAGCTTGAACGCAGGGTCACTGGCTTGAGCATGGAATCATAGATATGACTCCATATTTGTGGCTTGAACCCAAAGGTCGCTAGCTTGAAGCCCAAAGTCTCTGGCTTGAGCAAGAGATCACTTGTTTTGCTGTAGTCCCCTGGTCAGGGCACATGTGGGAAAGCAGTTAATGAACAACTAAGGAAACTAAGGAGCTGTAATGAAGAATTAATGCTTCTCTCTCTTACCTGTCTATCTGTCCCTATCTGTCCTTCTCTCTGTCTCTGTCACAAACAAACAAACAAACAAAGCCAAAAAAAACCAATCTCAGTTGCAACTATGATTATCTCCACTAACCAGATGAAAAAATTAATTCACAGAAAAACTAAGTAACAATGATGTAGAGTTAGTAAGTTGCAGAGCTAATATTTAAACCCAGATAGTTTGCTCATAATTATACCCTACTGCTTCTCTACAATACCTTTTATCAAATCACTCTAATGAAAAACAATGGAATAATAAGTTACAATGTTCTAAATTGTACTTGTTTACATTTTTCTCTTTAGATTATTTAAAATTATAAACATAACTCTTAGCCAATTACATAGAAGTATATAAAGTTAAAAGTATGGCATTTTATTCTTCATACCTGTAAGTTTGACTGTTAATAGTTTTCTGTGTGTCCTTCCTAAAGTTTTCTATGCTCTTATAACATGTGTTTTTCAATGCAAAAATTGAATATAGGGTAAAACATAACAATCAATGATATACATCTTCATCAGTGCATATTTACCAAATTTTAAAAGAACTCTCTCAAGTTTCACTATATACACTTAACTGTGCTTCTTCTGATGGTAGTGTATATTGTTTCTAAATTTTTATTACTATAACAACGTAGCATTAAAATTACCTTGCACATAGATCTTGGTGTACATGTGTATATATTTGTAGAGAATAAATTTCTAGAAGTAACATATTTTTGAAAACCATAAAGAATAATTGTTAATTTAAAGATGTTGAAAAAACAAATAAACAAGAGAGAGAGCAAGGATTTGAAAACCTATTTAAAAAAATAATGACTGAAAACTTTCCTAACCTGGTGAATAAAATAGACATACAAGTCCAGGAAACTTGAGAGTCCCAAACAAGATGAACCCAAAGAGGCCCACACCGAGACACATCATAATTATATGCCAAAGGTTAAAGACAAAGAGAGAATCTTAAAAGCAGCAAGAGAAAATCAGTTAGTTATCTACTAAGGAGTTCCCATATGGCTGTCAGCTGATTTCTCAACAGAAACTTTGCAGGCCAGAAGATATTGGCAAGAAATATTCAAAGTGATGAAAAGCAAGGACCTATAACCAAGCTTACTCTACCCAGAAAACCTATCATTTAAAGTTGGGGAACAGATAAAGAGCTTCTTAGACAAGAAAAAGGTAAAGAAGTTTACTGCTGCCAAACCAGTATTACAAGAAATGTTAAAGGGTCTTCTTTAAGAAAAAGAAGAAAAAATATGAATAATAAAATGGCAATAAGTATATATCTATCATTCATATGCTCATTGCAGCATTATTTACAACAGCCAAGATGGAAACACTCTAAGTATCCACCAGTAGATGAATGGATAAGAAGTGGTGCGTATATACAATGGAATATGACTCAGCCATAAAAAAGAATGAAATCTTGACATCCACAACATGGATGAACCTAGTAGGTATTATGTTAAGTGAAATAAGTCAGACAGAAAAAGACAAGTGCCATATGGTTTCACTTAAATGTAGGTTCTAAAAAACAAGGTAAATGAATAAATAGAACAGAAAAAGACTCTTAGATACAGAGAACATTTTGACAATTACCAGATGGGAGGGGTTTGAAGGATTGTATAGAGATGTTGAATGGATTAAGATGTAGAAATTGATTGTTACAGAGTAGTCATGGGAATGCAAAGTACAGTATAAGGAATATAGCATTTCAATAACTGTGTATGGTGTCAGATGGATACTAGATTTACCAAGGTGATCACTTTATAAGTTATATAAATATTATAGGTTATATATCTGAAAATGATATAATACTGTACATCAACTATAATTGAAAAATAAAAAAGTATTAAAAAGAAAAATAAATAAATAAGTGCCTGCATGTTTTAAAAGGGGAATTAATGAATACAGTTTCTTAGAAGTTGTTTAACATCATGTAATTATTTAAGAAATGAATACAATACATATTCAAGTTTTTTCTGTGTGTGTGACTTTTATGCCCTTGTGCAAACCAGCTTCTCCAGGCCCTTGTTTTCTCATTTGTAAAACAAGAATAATCAGTTATTTTACATTTTTCTGGATTATTTTGGGAATTAAAATACATACATAAAATTTTGGAAAAAATTAAATGCTATGAAAACGTAGCTAAAATTCTATGACAGATATTTAGTCATTTATTCAATAATAATTCTCCCCTTATGCCAGTGTGTATTACACCCAACTTTATTCAATGTGGCCATAGGTTTCAAAGGTTCTTGGATCTATTCTCAGCCCAGGGAATGAATTGTAGTTGTCCTAAAGCAATTGATTTATTCTGCTTGTCTGTGATGGGTTTAAGAATAGTCAAGTGAATCTCTTCTGACCACTAGACTTAAATTAAAGACCATCTGAGGGACTTTTGGGTAAAAGGAGAGGTTAGGAGGCAGAGACACTCCTGTTTCATGCCTGCGGAAGTTGTACTGTGAGGATGTATGCCAGAGCTGCTGAATTAACCAAGAGGGCATATGTTCAAGGACAGACATCTATGCTAGAGTCCTGATATCAATGAGCTGCTGAAAAGAACAACTCTGGAGCTTTTCTATCCCTGAACTTCTTGTTGAAAAAATTGCTTAATAAATGGACCTTTTTTTTTTTTTTAATGGTAGCTGGAATCATTTTAGTTGATAAATAATTACTAGTTCAAAGCACTTCCTCAGCTTCAAAAGCTGTGTTTACTTATTCCCCAAAGCTTATTTTGCTGAACTAAATTGAAAATTTGAATTATTATTCAACAAAGTAATTCAGGCTTCCAAGTCTTGTTTTCTTTTCTCTAGCAGTAGCATCTTGCAGAAAAAGAAAAGATTCTAATTTTGCTTTTCTTTTAACTGTGAAGATAAATTGAGAATGTTATTAAACAATGCAGAAGTGAGAACAAAGTATACTTTTATTTTTGAAGTTGTTTCTACTATAACACCATCACAGTGTAATGAAAGAAAACCTCATAAACATTAAGTACACATGAACTGTTTTAAATAGTGATGAGCTGATGGGGACCAGTTAGCCTTTCTTCTAAAAGTTCAGAATTTCCAAATATAAACAGTTTAACTTCATTGCATTCTAATCTTTTAAAAAGAGTATTCTAAATTTATGAGATGTAATCTGGCTCACATAATTTAAACTGTGAAGTTTATGTTTTGGTTTCAAACAGATCTTTGTTTTGAATGTCATTGTAAAATTTTTGCAATCTGAAAAGATTATTTTTTTTAATGAAAGGAATTAACTAGACACTCATAAATTAACAAGGCTCTTATGGAAAATAGATCTGACTTAAATAACCAAAGCTGTTCTGGAGTTTAGCCAGTTTTATTAGATTAATCAAAGGTAACATTTGCTAAAAGTCATGATGCTTGATTTCATAGTATAATGTATTTTTTCATAATTTAAACTAGAAAGCTCAAATGATATAAGCCATTTCCCAATATTGCACATTAGTAGTTAAAAGATAATGTGGGCTGATATTGTTAATTCTGAAATCTGTATGATCCTTCTGGATTAGAAAAGTCCAAGAAGCTATTGAAATGGTTAAGAGTATGGTCTTTGAAGTCATGCAATTTTGAATTCAAATGCCTATTCTGTCATTTACTGTGTCACGTTAAATAATACATATACCATTCTCTACACTTTAGTTTTTGCATCTATTAAATGGAAGCAGGGGAGAAGTTTATAATAACATGTACCTTCTGGGTTAGAAGAGCAAATGTAATGATTTATGTAAGGTACTCATCATGGTAGCTGGTCCACTAGAAGTGCCAAACAAATGCAAGTTCTCATTGACAAAAAAAAAAAAAAAAAACCCCAAAAAACACCCAACTCCCATTGTTTATGTAAAGCATTAAATTTTCCAAATGATTTATGTCATAGTACCCCAATTAATTTTTTAAGACAAATGAGAGGAAAATAGGATATCATCGTTTTATAAAAGATGAAAAAGAGGGGATTGTCAATGAGAGTGAGATAATTCCAGGTTTATTTGTTCTATTTAACAAGTATTTATTGAGAAAGACATGCCAAGATACATATTAACCTAAGAACCAAAACAAGAGCTATTCCTCTGTACATCTGTTACTTTTGCCAACTAGTATCCACTTCTTCCCCCTTTTCGCAATTGAAAATTCTCCCTGAGTAACTTATCTCTCCTATTGTTTGGCGATGCAGAAAAACATGGCAGAACTCAAGGCAATCAATCTCACTTGCCTTGGTTTTGGAAATTTGTGGGAAAGGACACAAGGATAAAAATAATTGCAGTTTATTCAACCCCGATGACACTGTCTGTTAGTTTATGTAAAGATATTCAGAGCTTCTCTAACTTCTATCTTGACTATTTGATGCTACAAGGTAGATAACATTCCATAATAAATTTTCTTTTGGCTCAGTTTAACCAATGTCAGATTATATTGCTTTCATCCAAAGAAACTTAACTGATCCTTTTAAAATGTGGTTTAATTCATTCTCAGAAGTCTTGGAATCTG
Source organism: Rhynchonycteris naso (assembly GCA_037038555.1). Lineage (NCBI taxonomy): Eukaryota > Metazoa > Chordata > Mammalia > Chiroptera > Emballonuridae > Rhynchonycteris > Rhynchonycteris naso. Next base: position 177,873,589 of record CM072997.1, on the reverse strand, counting down.
TATCTAGGACAACATTGTTATAGTATAGATAACATGGCAGACAGCAGATTGTTCAATCTTAGTTTTATTTTGTACCTAAGAGGAGAGAAATTATTAATGTATTAATGTTCCCTGTACAGTGGAAGCAAAATAAAGCAATGGCAATATTTTCCTTAGGCTAATCTATTTCTCTGGTTCTTTATTCCCATTCTTGTTCCATTTCTCTTTTCCATTCTATAACCACTCTGACTCTGCCTCATCGTTTTCCCTTATATATTAGGCAGCCTTTTCACTCATAGGTGAGCTGGGCTTGGCTTCAATCTGCATGTTGGGTCCAGGTCTGCCCTGTGTGTCTCCTTGTTCTTCTTGGGATGGAGTATATTACTCTCCTGGTAGGTGACAGAGATTCAAATTCCAAGCCAAATCCTGAGAGCAAACCTAAAGGTTTCCTTGCATTACATCAGCTACAATCCACTGGCTAAAATAATTCATGTGGCCAATGCCAATATCAATACAAGTGGGGAACAGACTCCATACAGTTGGTGAGTGATACTGTAAAGTCATGTATAATTCTATAGCAAGGTGGGAGAGAATAACTGGGCATAATAATCCAGCCTACCACATTTCTACATGTTCTTTGAGTCCTGGAGTACATTCATTCTATTTATCTCATGATTTCAGAATTTAAGGTGAGTTAAGGTAGAGTAGAAGGAAGGTAGAGTCCTAGATAATTCCAAACTGTTTAATCTGTCTTAAACATTGTAAAATATTATGTTATTTTACATATTATGTTAAATATTATGTTAGTGGAGTTTTTTTTTTAATTCTTATAAAACTCCAGTGGGGCTTATATACAAAGAATCTAAAATTTAGAAAGATTAAGTTTTCACAAACATAAAAAAGGATTAATTGCTCTATAGGCATGGCAACAAGTAGTCAGTCAACAAAACTAGTTATAAACCAAGTCTCTTGATCAGCTGCTTTGGTGGGTGTACTTTTATAAGCCAGCCAATCAGGGAAAGGGCTTAGCTTCTGAAAGTCAGCCAATCAGGACTCATTCTAATAAATGCATTTCTGAATTTCAACTAATCAACCACAGTCTTTATTCCCAGTGCTCAGGCTTCTGCATACCTCTAAAAGTCTCCAAGAACTACATGCTTTCCCAAAAACCTATGGAAGACCCACAGAGCCTATGCCTGACCAGCATTCCTTTCTTGCTATGGCAATGTAAGCAATACATTCAGCTCTGTCCTTTTATTTCAGATAATGTATGATGGTCTCATTGACCTTTGACAGTAACTTACCCACGTTTACACAGCTGGAAAATGGAAGAATCAAACAACAAACAAGTTCCATATGATTTTAGAGCCTAAACTTTTACCCAGCACACTGTCTTACCTCTTCTCCTTTTATGATGTTACTGCCCAGGTTCTCTTCTCTGGAAAAGAAAGCAACTAGAAAAATTTGACTCTTTATTGTTATATAATTTTTTATATCTTATCTATTTAGCTAACTTGTAAGATCAGTTGAGCCTTACACAATTTAACATTCCCAGTGGTGGTTAACTTATTGATTATTCACTTATTAATTTAAAATATATTCAACGAAGTACTGAATATGTGTCAGGCACCATGGTAGTGATAAAATTAAGAAGTTTTAGCTTTCAAGGGTTGGCAGCCTAACTGCAATGTGAAATGTGCTACCCTGTATGCAGGGTGCAATAGGATCAGAGAGGAAAGAGTGCCTACGTTTGTCTTTAGCATTGTGGGTACTCAATAATAAGCCACCAGAAGACTGATATTTGTGTATTAGTTCTTTGAAGCAATGATTTTAGAGCAGAGTAAGAAAGTTCTCAAAATAGCTAAAATTCTTCAAAAGTCAAATATTTAATCAAGGATTGCATTAACCCAAATTCTGAGTTATTTGGAAAGAGACTACATAATAACTATGTAGTTTATCAAGTGGCAATACATGTAAGACAATGCCATTTTATATATCTATTGTTTTCATAGTTTTGCTGTCATTTTTCTTATCAAGTGTATATAATTTTATAATACAAAATATTACCCAGTTATAGCTAACTGATGGAAATAAATTAAAAAGTGTAGAAAAATACTTTCATATTGTTTAGTAAAACAGGAGCTGGCTTAATAAGGAGGCAGAAATTTACAGGGATGCTCAATTTACATTTATACAGTTTCTTTTTATTTTTAGTGAAAGCTATTTTCCTTAATTATTTCCCACTCTTTTTCCTTGGTACTTTAGACATTTTAAAAAATTGACATAATCACTGAAATGAAAGTTTTTACCACAAGGAATAAAAACATCTCTTGTTTATATAGAAGATGGCTGCTCTAAGACACAGAAGCAATGTTTTCATTTAGGCATGATTAATGAGTAGACACTGACTTAGATTTCAGTACTTTTTTGCTTTTCTCAAACAACTATGACCTTTGCAGATAAATTTCCTGGCTGAGCCGAAAACTCAGGGCCACTGAATGATGGTCCTAGTGGCCGCAGGAGGAGATGGGTTCTCTTGTGTCTGCTAGTGCTGCGTTACTTTGATGTGAGATGATATGTAACTGAGTTACAGTGATCTGTAGCCTTGGTTAACCAAAAAGACAATAATTGCATTTCAAAAGTTTAAATACATTGTTGGAAAAGTGAATTCCAGTTGCAATTACTACAAAGAGTTTGCCTTTAACTCCTTTCTTCCTTAAGGAATCCCAGTTACTTCACAACCCATTCTTGCCCCTTTCCCCACACCAACATCTTTTGGACTTTCTAAGTAGCTCTTTAATCTTATGTTCTGAATATACATTTCTTTCCTTTATCTAGAAGGTGCCTATCTACAAACCCAGTACCAGAAGCTAAGTGATCACTGGTATCAGATAAACTTACTCTTATATTATTAAAAAGAGCATACTACTATAATTTCTTGATCATTTTTAAGTGCTTCAATCACTTCAAGTCAACTAATGCTCACAAAATTCCTGTAAAAGAATTACTATTATTATCCCTATTTTACAGACTATGGAAGCTTAAGTTTTAGCAAAATGAGTCAATTGCTCAAGTTAGTAGAGCCATTAAATGGCAGTCAGGCTTCCCATCCAAGTCTTCTTGACTCTAAAATTCACTTTTTTCAAAGTGCTGCCTCAAATGCCTTTTTGTCTGCTAAGGGGTTTTGAGGGACATTTGTAATTTGATAAGGGATGGTGCCACAGGAGTGATGTCTACCTTACAATTTTAAATATCAACAAAAACTTGTGGGGGAGATACTTTTTCTGATGAATTGGTAGTTCTCCTGAAATTTCCCAATGCAATCTAGAAAAGCCTCTTATTCATTAGAGTCAGGCTAACTGTGTTCAGCACGCTCGTAAGTGTGATGATAGGAGCAGGAAATAAAGCTCCTTGATGTGTGTAGCCTTTCTCCTTGTCACTGACTGTTTATCTCTCTCTTTCTATTAGTAAACGAAGGAATAGAATCACAATGCACAGACTCCTAGAACTTTAGTGTTTCATGATTTTAGAGATGACTAAACTTAAAGCCTTCATCATAGGGAAGATGAAACTGAATCCCAGTGGAATATAACACTGAAAGCAACAAATGAACAAATAAGACAAGCAATACTCAGACAAAAATAATAATATGGTGGCTACCGGAGGAAAAGGGGATGGGAGAGAGGTAGTAGAGGGTAAAGAGGGTCAAATATATGGTGATGAAAAGATATTTGACTTTGGGTGGTAATGCAATATACAGATGATATACTATTATAGATTCCACACTTGAAGCTTATATAATCTTATTAACCAATGTCACTTCAATAATTTTTCTTCTTTTTTTCTTCTTTTCCAAGTTGAGAGAAGGGGAGATAGAGAGACAAACTCCTACATGCACCCTGACTGGCATCGACCTGGCAACTCTTCTGGGGCCAATGCTCTGCCCATTTGGGACCATGCTCACAACCAAGTTATTTTTAGCGCCTAAGGAGGAGGCTGTACAGAGCCATCCTTAGTGCCTAGGACCAATGTGCTCAAACCAATTGAGCCATGGCTACAGGATAGGAAGAGAGAAAGAGAGAGAAAAAGAGAGAAGGAGGGGAGCAGATGGAGAAGCAGATGGTCACTTCTCTTCTATGCCCTGACCAGAAAATAAAGCTGAGACATCCACAGGCTGGGCCGATGCTCTACCACTGGGCAAACTGGCCAGGGATCAATAAATTTAATAATAAAAACAAAAACAAAAAGAAATTGTGTCCCAAGAGTAAAGTGACTTAAATTCATCCACCTATGAAGTAAGCAATGGGGTCTAAACTCAAGTTCTCCCTCCCTCCTCTTCTCTCTCCCTTTCTTTTCCATTCTTCTTGTCCTTTTCCTCTACCTCCTCCTTCACCTTATCTTCCTTCATCGTTTTGTCCTCTTCCTTCTCCTCCTCCTGCTCTTCCTCCTCCTCCCTCTTCTTCTTCCTTTTCTCTATATACCTTTCTCTCTCTATTTTTCTCAGCAAGCATTTATTATATATCTATTATGTGCCAGTCACTAAGTGTTGGGAGTACAACAGGGTAAACACAGTAAAAAATCCTTCCATAGTGGAGTTTATACTAGTGGGCAAAGGCATATAACAAACAAACCAGTAAAACTTTTATTATGGCAGATGGTGATAATTATAGAAAAAATATAACAGTGAAGTGTGATAAGAAGAGCAAGTGATACTATTTCAATAAAATTCGTCCTAGGCAAGGGGCCATGAAGAGAATTCCATGTGGAATAACAGCAAGTGGAGAGCACAGTTGGGCTTGACCTATCTGAGGAATAGCAAGACCAGTCACTCTGCTGAGAGCTGTGAATAAGAAAGCAAAATCACAGGATGAGGATCAAGAGAAGCTATATAACCCCTCTTGTCTTACCTATCAGTCAATATCTTTACAGCAACCTTAATATTTCTTTTTAAGAGGTTCATATAATGGCAAGTCTAACTAATATCTTCTTTACAACAATAGCTAATGTCAAAGACCTTTCAACCAAAGGTATGCAAGAAATATAAAACCCACTGGACCTGGAGACAACTACCTCAATGTAAGTTCTACCATAATCATTAGCTACATTATTTGCCTTGTTTAAGCTCTTTCCCCTTCTCTGTAAAATGGAGGTTATGCTAGCTATTTTTCAGGGTTTTCATTAAGATTGACTATTTTAATTATCCCAATAACCTTATGAAGTTGTAATGATTATTATTCCCAGTTGCAAATGAGATCTTGAGACTCAGTTAGACTGAATATAACTTTAACAAATAGCAAATGGTGTGCTAGAATTCAAACCCAGCTAGACTGGTTCCAGAGCCTGTATTCTTAAGGCCTTTCTTTATTAGCTTCTCCACTGTAATACATAATATTTTATCATAGCACTCACTATCCATCATTGTAATTTTATTTTCTTTTATCCTACTATATAAGCTTGGAGAAATCCAACTATAAATGTCCGTGTGGGACTAACAAAGTAAAATCATCTTATTACAATGTCTTTAGCTAGATTTCAGACACAGGTGAGGTCTGAAATGCCTAATACAGAAAAATGTGGGTGTGTGCAGAGTAGCAGAAGCATGGTAGGTAAAGTTGTGTGAGCAGAGTGCCAAACAGTATGACAGGGATACTGAGTGGATAATGGGGGTGAATCCAGATGATAATACTCAGGCAACAACAAAGGTAATGAGTTTATATTGCAAACTGAAAGCTATAGGAGAACAGTGATATAATGTGATGTGATCTAAGGTCTATGGACGTTTGTGGTAGGAGTGACTGCATGCTTTTGGAATTGTATATGCTGGCAAAAAGAAAAGGAAAAGAAAGTACTTACAATGGTACCTTGACACATGAGTTTAATTCATTTCATGGGTGAGCTCATGACTCAATTTGCTCATGTGTCAAATCGAATTTCCCCATTTAAATGAGTGAGAATGCAATTAATCCATGCTGACCCCAGAAACCACACAAATTTTTTTGTTTTATATACTCTTAAATAAGAAACTGTACTTTATAAATGACAAATACATATATATAATAAGAGAGAATGTATATATATATATATATATATATATATATGAATATATATACATAATAAGAGAGAATGTAAAGAAATAAGCTCATTTATGAAGTATATTTACCTTCAAGGTCAGGCGAAGATGCTGGCAGAGGGGAGAGGATACATTAGCATAATAATGGCTCTTCCCAAGCAGAAAGGTAATTAGCAAATTTACAGACAGCTGCCCAGTGCCAATTTGTTTTTAGATTTTATTTATCCATTTTTAGAGAGAGAGAAAAAAGGGGGGGGGGAGAGGGAAGCATCAACTCCTATATGTACCTTGACCAAGCAGGCCCAGGGTTTTGAACTGGTGACCTCAGTGTTCCAGGTTGATGCTTTATCCACTGCACCACCACAGGTAAGGCCCCAGCACCATTTTTAACAATAAAAGTGAGCAAACTCAAAAAACACAAATTTTACAAACTCATTTGCCCAACATTCCACCCCTATTTTCACTTTGCAATTCACACCACAGGCTTTCTTGTGCAAGGAATTAGGCACGTCACACAAATTACAGCAACAGCATAAGTCATACAATTTTAACCAGACCTGCTCCTCCCTCCAATAGGGTCTCTCATATTGTCCGAAAGTTGCAAGTCCATTTAACAAGGGAGCTGGTGCCCCCTCTGGTTGCAGTCCAATAATCAGTTCACACACATGGGGCCTCAGGCCTCCCCCCTCATCCCTGCCATCCTGGCAGTTCTTAAGACTCTGCCCCAAGGGAGATGGCAATGGCAGCCAACATTTCCACCTCAGCTCCAGAGAGCATGCTGCCATTCATCCCTATGTCCCATAATTGTAGAAAACCTACAAGGGGCTTAGTTGGTACTCTTTGCTGCTGGGCTTTTACCTTCTGGAGTCTTCAGATGGCAACTTTAGCCCCTGTCGTCTCATCCTCAGAAGAAGAGCTGGAAACGCCTGCTGCCACTGACTCAGAGCCACTCTGCCAGCACGGCTCCAGTTTAGGCTCCTATGGATGCCTGCTCTCCACAACTTCCAGGGCAAACAGATAGGTAGGAGTGTGCTTCCAGTATGACCAAGGAGTAATGCATTGTGGTGGTATTGGGACTGAGCTAAACAGAAAGGCCCTGAGCTATTTAAATGTCCTAGATAATCCTCCATGTGAAATACTCTTAAGAGCTCAGGTTGATACTAAGGTCTCCACTCTCTGATCCACCCCATCTATCCCTGGCCACTTAGTTTCAGCCATAGTCTGAAATGAAAAGGAGAACTAAGAATAAATTTTAGTCTGGAAGGTTCTCAGAAGCCTTCAGGATAGCCTTATAACACTTATTTAGAAACTAGAACTTCTTGGCTCTGTCCCATTGGCTCAGTGGTAGAATAATGACCTGGCATGTGGATGTTTCAGGTTCAATTCCTGGTCAGGGCACACAGAAGAATGACCATCTGCTTCTCCATTCCTCCTCCTCCCATAGCCATGGCTTGATTAGTTAGAGCACATTGGCCTCAGGCACTAAAAATAGCTCAGTTGCAAGTATGGCCCCAGATAGGCAGAGCATTAGGCCCAGATGGTGTTGCCTGGTGGATCCTGGTCAGGGAGCATGTGGGAGTCTCTCTCTCCATCTCCCCTTCTCATACTTGGAAAAGAAGAATAAAGAAAGAAAAAAGAAACTAGAACTTCTTAAAAAGTTATTCTGAGAGGAGAAGATTTTTGAGGGATATCCTCTGGATGAACAGAAGCCAAGTGCTATCCCTCTAGCTTTTTTCCCCATGCTGCTTTGAAAATTCATTGTAGGATACAGAGACATGGGATGATGTCCGACTGGGTGTGGGAAGTGAGATTTCACGTTGTTCCTGCAGGACTCCATGTCCCACCAACAATGCTAATAATCGTATCTCCAAAGAGAATTAAATGACATACTCATCAGAGTTAAACATCTTCTATTTAATTAAGATGCAGTAGGTACTACACAAGTGTCTATTAGAAAATACAGCAGTGTTTGAAGCTCTTTCTACAATGGGAGATTATATAACAGGTTGAACTTATCCTTTTATAGATAAAAATGATTCAATATTGGTAATTTCATATAATTCAACCTAATATTTTAGTGGAAAATACGAATTGGGCATTCTGGACTCCTATTATAATTCTGTAATGAAGATTTTGTTAAACTTGGCCAAGTCATGTAAACTTCTGGATCTCAGTTTCTTTACCTCTTTGATATTGACATTTCAAAATATGAAACTCAGAAGAAACCTTTTATTTGCTAAATTTTTTATTTTGAGATAATTTAGATCCACATGCATTTAGTTGTAAGATATAATATAGAGATATTTTACTTTTTTTTTCATCTTGATGTTAGCCTCTAATTTTTTTTCCACTCAATTTGAGATCTGTTTCTTGGTGACAAGTACCGTATTTCCCCATGTATAAGACACGCCCCTTTTTGAAAAATTTGGGTTCTAAAAACTGGGGGCATCTTATACAGTGGTTGTCAAGTCATAAGAAGTGTGGCATTTCAAATGTCATAGATGGAACTGAGGACGAGGCAATATATGAAGACAGTGATTCATCATCAGACACAGATGAGGACAAGCTAATGGATGGGAGTTTTGACAGTGATGAGGAGTTATATGAATTTTATGATGAATAAAACTTGAGTTCAATAACTTTATGTAATACAGTCTTTTTCAAATTTCAGGCCCCAAAATTAAGGTGCGTCTTATATGTGGAAACATCTTATACATGGCATGGGTAAATATAGTAACTTTTAATTGAATCCTGGATGCTATGAGACTGTAAATCTTATTTAAGCCTTCAGTTTTAGCTGGCTTTCTCTGGCATTGTTCCAGCAAGGAGTGCTTAGCTCATCACTAGCACAGAGAGGTTCTGAACTTGGCCTTCAGTGGTACCAGAAGAGGGGGCTCCTCATTACTTTTGGGTGGGCATGGGAGTTACATTTCTCTTATTATCTTCACTGACACTGGAAGGGAAAAAGGAAGGAGGAGTGCTTGTTATTAATCACCAGAAGTAAAATTCCTGGCTTCCTACTCGATCTTCTTTGATACCTCTCATGGAGGAGTGGTGGGACATCTCATTACAGCCTAGCAAAGATGGAAGTCTAGGCTCCGTACTTAGCCTTTGCAGGTATAAGGTGGATGGGGCCACAGCTTTTCTGTGGTGTTAGGCTAGCATAGAGCGGTAACTGTCTAAAAGATTTCTGTACCGCTTGACTGCACTTTTAGAGTAGGAAAAAAAAAGTTGGGGCTTTTCTCCCCTGTGCCAGCCTATTGGCATTTCCAAGTTGCTAACTTCTGTAACTCCAGATATGGGTATTATGAGGCAAATAGGAAACACAAGGAACTCACCATAATATTATTCTTTGGGGTCCTGAGGTTCTTAGCCAGCCTGCTGCTTCTCTCTACTTTTTAGAGATTATTTATGTTTATTTTTCACATAATGTCCAACTGTACTTGGTGGGAGGAATAGGAAAAAGTTTATCTACTTCATTTTTCTGGAACTAGAGGCCTTAGGAAACATAGTATTTATTTAAAAAGAATCTGTGGTAATACAAAAAAATTTTTGAAGTAAATGAAATATAAGGTTCTTTTAAACTTTATCTAGCCAATGTATGATTCTGAGAATAACAGACAGACCATCCAAATGACTGACTTTAATAAAACCATCTTCATGTTTATTAATAAATACGTCTAGGTACTGAAAATAAAGTTGACACTCAACAACTGATGCTGAGATAAATGAAGGCTACCTTTTCCTTTATTAAAATCTTGCTTTTGCATTGTCTAAAAAAATGTAGAAATTCTATCTGTTCTTTAATATTAATTCACCTATTTACTTTGAAGTTGTCTTATTCACTATTTATTTTCAGGCCCAACTTTTCTTTTCTTTTCTTATTTTTTTACAGGGACAGAGAGAGAGAGAGAGAGTCAGAAAGAGGGATAGATAGGGACAGACAGACAGGAATGAAGAGAGATGAGAAGCATCAATCATCAGTTTTTCATTTTGACACCTTAGTTGTTCATTGATTGCTTTCTCATATGTGCCTTGATCGTGGGCCTTCAGCAGACCATTAACCCCTTGCTCGAAGCAGCGATCTTGGACTCAAGCTGGTGAGTTTTTGCTCAAACCATATGAGCCAGCGCTCAAGCTGTCAACCTCAGGGTCTCGAACCTGGGTCCTCCGCATCCCAGTCCACGCTCTATTCACTGCACCACCGCCTGGTCAGAGGCCCAACTTCTCATTACAGGGAGCAAAAAACCTTGTGTTTCTTCATTCATTTCACAGATAATTATCTGGATATTTAGTTCAACCTCATTGTTTATAGATACATTTAAAAAGTAAGAATAAAAAAGTAGAGTTTAGCATTCTCTCCGGATAGCACACTCTATCTTCTTCTTCCCCACTTCTTCCCCCCAGGAATGTGTTCATGGCCTCTCTTGCTCCTAAGCTCAAGGGGACCCCAGCAGACCTGCAACCAGGATAGCAACATGCAGTGGCAGCTTGTTTGAGCTAACCCCGAACCTCTCCAAGCCTCTTTTCCCCTAACTTCTCAGTGAGCCAAAGCAGCCTCACCTAGGCTTTCTCTTGTTGCTTCTTCTAATCCTAAACTCTTCCTTGTTTGACTGTCCTAGGCTCTGAAACTAATCGGGACACTCATTCTCTGAGCTGTCTGCTCAGACCTTTCTGGGTGTATTCCTGCATGTCCAGTGATTCTGACCCTTACACATGCCTGCTTCTGCTATGTGAACTTAATTCTTACTGAGTTATAGGTTTGTTGGCTGAGTTACTGAGTCTAATCATAGACTCAATGAGTCACTTCATGAAGGAACGGCCTCATCTTCTCTGTGGCACAGCCAAATTTCACACTTATACCTGGAGGTCATTTTCTGTTTCAGTGTTGCAGAAACAGTAAGTTAGCAATTGTACAGCCAAGTAACTGCTCTGTAATAATGTGTCTGTTAATGGCTCAAAATGCAATTTTCAGAGATAAAATATGATAGTTTGAATGAATGGAAGAAAGGCATTATCTTCCTCAGCAGGTCAGAGAAAATCAGTGCCTGAAAGGTGGGCTGGCAGGTGTAATCATTCCGCCAGCCCTGATGGTTTTGGAAGTTGTTTATGAAGAAGAAACAAAAAAGAAAAAATAAAGAAATTGTTTATGCCACTCTCAAGGGCACTTCAAAAGGATCCTGGGAATAAAAACAGATAAAATATTTTACTGAAGAGCCAAGATCAAAGAATCACCAAGTTTAATCATGATTTTGCCAGATATGTTAGAGGTAGACCATGGTTCTCCCTGATACTTTATAACCCAGGTTTAGAACAGATTGGTTCATTGTTTCTTCTCAATGATACATTATTTAGATACTATGTACTCATCTATTGAGCTCCTTATCTGCCTTTCTTTCTGTCTATCTCCATATTCAGTAAATTATGCATCTATTCATTGACCCACGTACCCATCCATCCATCCATCCATCCATCCTTCACAGTGTCTTTCTTTCCACCTAGAAAAAAATATAAGATAATAAGGGAGAAGAAGGTAAGTAAAGGGAGGAAAATTTTTTTTCAAAGACAGAGCAGGAAGAAAGAAGAAAGAACAAGATGATGAAATGGGAAAAGCACTGAATCTGGATACTGAATGTACTTTCTTCTTCAGCTCTATCACTTCCTGGCTATATGACCAGACACATTTTTATTGAGGTAAGATTAATTAATAACATTATATAAATTTCAGGCATACAATATTATAATTTAATATGTTTACTCTTTTCTGTGCTTATCACCAAGAGTCTAACTTCCTTTCATTACCATATATTGAACTCCCTCTATCCTATTCACCTTTTCCCCACCCCCTGTCCCTCCAGCAACCATTATTCTGTTGTCTGTGTCTATGAGTTTGTGTTTTGTTTTATGTTAGGCTGTTTATTACTAAGTGTCCATAGATCGATGAATTGATAAAGAAGATGTGATATATAAAATAAAATACTAAGTCATAAAAAAAGATGATATATTTTCTTTTGTGACAACATGATGGATCTTGAGGATATTATGCTAAGTAAAATAAGTCAGATGGAAAAGGACAAAAACCTTATGATTTCATTCATGTGAAGTATTTAAAAAGTAACAAACAAAATGACATAAAAAACTCATAATACATGTTACTATATGGCTTTATGCATTATGTTCTTTTATCTTACAATAATTTGTATATGACTTGACCACAATCTTTTCTCTTGTTCATGTTTAAGTGAGGTGGGGTTTTAAAAAATCTCAGAAGAAAAGTGTTAGCCAGTAGTTTTCTTAGCCTTATAGTTGTAGAACTCTCTCTTATTAATATGAAGTATTCACATGTATGACCTTATACTTTCTGTTGCCTACCTTCTCTGTTTTTCTCCTCTACTTTTATCTGGATCTTTTTTTTTTTTTTCCATTTGATCATAGTGTTTTTATCCTGTTCAATTTACCTTCTATACACAGAAGATTGTTTTGGAGGCTGATCTGTGTCTTACAAGGGAGGTTTAAGTTGTTTTATTTCATTTTTTCATAGGGCACAAACTGACCTGCATCATCTGAACTTTTTCTGTTCCTTAGCACTCACCCTCAATTTACAGCCCACACAACCAGTACCTATTTTGGTTCTGTTATAAAAATGGCCTACAACCTTCCAAAAGGAACTCCTCAATTTTGGGTCCTTAATCAATGCAGTTTCCAAATCTTCCAGCTCTACCAGCTGTCAGAAATCCTTTAGCCAACTCTCTGCTTCCTCCCATACAGTTGCCAGTACTATGTGAGGCTTGCTATAGTTTGTTCTCAATTACCCCAATTTTAGGATTTATAGAGATACTCTTTGATTAGATTTGTTGTAGGCTTTGGTTGAATGTTTTGTTATTCTAGCTCAGGGATGGGCAACCTTTTTATGAAAACCGCCCACTTTGCAGTGCTGGTCAACCTGGTCCCTACCGCCCACTAGTGGGCGTTCCAGCTTTTGTGGTGGGCGGTAGCAGAGCAAGAAAGGGCACCACGATTGGCCCTTTATCAGGTAAAGATATAAGTTTCTTTCCATTTATGCAATTCCCACCTCCACATATACAAACCCTTTCTTCCTCTGCGTTGTAATACCATATCTCTTATAAGTTTTCATAAAACCTTGGTTTCGTTCTGAGATCTGTATTTTATACTCCTGTTCTTACACCAAGATTATTCTATTTTAATTTCAGAAGTAGTGACATTTCTTGATATTTGATATTATAAATCTTCCCCACACCTTTCCCTGCTCCTTTTTGTTATTATTGTTGTTTAAATTGTTCTCGCTTATTCTTTGCCTTAATACATAAATATTATTATCAGATTGATAATTTTGCTAAAAATATTTTTGGGATTTAGAAAGGCCTGACTTTTATAAAATATATCAATTCTTCTCATCTGTGCATATAGTATATCACCATGTATTTATGAATCTTATGCATATTAAACTGAGATGCAATAGCTTTCCAAATACTCTTGTTAGTTTTTACAAATTCTTTGTAGATAATATCATCTTCAGAGAATAATTTTTCTTTCCTTTCCAAAGCGTGCGCGTGCGCGCGCGTGTGTGTGCGCGCGCGTATGCAGTGTGTCCACACAGTCAAAAGTGCACCATGACTTTACGGACACACTGTGTGTGTGTGTGTGTGTGTGTGTGTGTGTATACAGTGTGTGTGTATGTATATGTATGTGTGTGTGTGTGTGTGTGTGTGTGTGTGTGTGTATATAATTATTCTGGCTATGGCTTTCATTTCAAAATTTAGTGGTGGTAATGTGAATAACATTCTTATCTTGCAACTGTTACTGACTTTTAACATAAAACATGATGCTCGTTTTGTATTTTTGAAATGATATTTTATCAGGGTAAAATTACTTTTTCTTAGTTTCCTAAGACATTTTATAATGGGTAAATATTGAATTTTATTGAAGGCCCTTCTTAAACATTTTAGCATTTTGCATTATGTGCTTTATTTTACTTTAATCTGTTGATGTGATGAGTATATTCAGAGTTTTCCCTCCCAATATTAAATCATTCTTGCATTACTGTGTTTAATTTACCTTACTGGAGATATATATTATGATTTAAATGTCACATAACATGAATTCAGAAATAGTGCCTTTGATGATTGGTTCCTGTCTTTCACAAATGTTCTCAAACAAAATTTAGAACAAAATACTTATATTCTTAGATGAATAGGTGGTATAAAAATGTAGGTGAGAAAAAATAAAATATTCATAACCAACTTTCTTTGGGGAATCAGGCAGGTGGTCAGTGGATCCCTGCATCCCAGTATTCTTCAAGCCTAATATTACCAGGTCGTCACTGCTACTGTCCTAGAAGTCACCACTGACCACCACATATGCCAAACCATATCTAAGACTAGGACAGACCTGTATCACGTGGCTGCACCTCTTATAATTAACTCACCACTGGCCAGTGTGCAGGCATAAAACAATCATTTTATTAGTCTTATAATAAAAAAAATCCACCCATTTATGAGACTTGTTTTATTTTCATTTTTTACTCCATCTACTGGATACACAGTTTTGATAAGATTTTGATAGAGTATACAATCAATTCACCAGGAATGCAGGAGAACTACTGAAGCCAGACAGTACCATACCCCTGAGGAGAACTACTGAAGCAGGACTTTCCCATACCCCTTAGGAGATGACTGGTGCCCAAGAAACAATAAAGACCGAGATTAGGTCAGAACTCCATAGAGAAGAAATTACGATTCCGGAAACTGGCTATCTTGCTCGATAGCTCTTACAATGCTGGGAACCAGCTATCCTACGTTATGACTAACTGCATGGCCCCCATTGTACTAACCTCACCTGAAAAAGTATATAATCAGCCCTTGCAAATGAGATATGCCCCTTGTCTTCTCACATTGCTGGCAATCTTTTTTTTTTAATGTAAAAGCTGATATATTTTATTTAAAAACAAACAAACAAAAAGAACAGAATCATGGCATACAACAATGAATACTACCAAGTCCCTCCTCCCCAAATTACTAAAAGGCCAGAAATTCAGTCTAAAATTATCATTATTATTATTTCTTTGAAATATCAGTTCTCACTGTTAAAAAGCACCATAGGGACTCATGTCAGGACTGCTCCTTGATTCAAAAGCAGCCTGTTTCCTCCAAGTTGATACTAAGATGTGCCGAGAATGATTTAAAAATAAAAAAGATTCAAATTATTATTTTTTGTTGAAAAATGCTGCAGGTTATTAAACTAACATCAGGAAAGGATATAATCAGATCTCATCTATTATTATTATATTTTTTCTTATTAATTTTAATGGGGGATGGCAATCTTGATTAAAGACACCAGTTTTCCTCTTAGACCTATTTTCTGCTTATTGGCTATTGTGGTGGCAGTTACTTGAACCACGGACTGGTTGTAGCCTGGTTACAGTTTTATTAAAAGAGGTGCTTTGTATTAGTGACCTAAAATTTAAACTGACTGGCTCTCACTTTGGAGTTTTGCAGAAGTGGAAATTTTAGTTTAATATTAGTATATCCCAAAGTTAAAGCTGGAAAATTTAAGCTATAGCCAAAAAAGAGAATATTTCTCAAAAACATTTTAAATTAAATTTATTGGGATGATAGTTAATAAGATGATATGTTTCAAGTGAACGTTTTTATTTAAATATTTTCATTTCATCAATAAGTGAATGTCTGAAGAAAGTGGATTAGGGGTAGTGCTGTTCTTCCTAAAGTTATTGTTTCAAATTCATTCAAAAGAGTAGCATAAAGATAGGAACAAGTGGATAAGCAGTTGTATTACAGTTTTCCAGAGAAACAGAACTAATAGGATATGTGTATTTGGAGGGAGAGGGATGGGTAGAAAGAGAGAGAGATTTATTTTAAGGAAAAATTGTCTTAGTTGACTATCAAGGTAAAAAATCCCACTATTTGCCATGTCAGCTGGAGACCTAGGAAAGCTGGTGTTATAATTCTGCTTTAAATTTAAGGCCTGAGAACCAAGGGAGCTGATGGTACAAATCCCAGTTTTAGGGTAGGAAAAGATAAGATGAGATGTCTCAGCTCAAGCAGGCTGGCAGAAAGAGAAAGGGAAAAATTCCTCTTTCCTCTACCTTTTGTTGTAGTCAGATTCTCAAGGAATTGAATGATGCTTGCCCACATTGGAGAGGACAATGTCCTGAGGTCATGGATCCAACTGCTAATCTCATCCGGAAATACCCTTATAGACACATCCAGAAATATTGCTAAATGTGGGCTCTCAATGTTATGTCAATATTATGTCAAATTGACATAATATTTAACCATCCCAGTGGTTGGAATTTCCAGTTTTCTAATTCTGTCTAGCTGGGTGCATTAGCAGATATTTAGAAACATTAAAACGGATAAGAACATGTACTTTAAAATCAGAAATCCTTGGATTGTAAATATAGCTAGAATTTGGGCAAATTATACTATCTCTATAAAACTGACTTTGTTGACATTAAAATAATAGTCTTTATTTCATGGTATTATTGAGATGATTAATTACAATGTTGGCCATGAAGAAAGTGAATTAATAAAGGTTAGCTATCTTTTTAAATTTTTTTATTTTATTCATTTTAGAGAGGAGACATAGAGTGAGAGAGAGAGAGAGAGAGAGAGAGTGAGAAAGGGGGGAGGAGCTGGAAGCATCAACTCCCATATGTGCCTTGACCAGACCAGTGCAGGGTTTTGAACTGACGACCTCAGTGTTCCCGGGTCGATGCTTTATCCACTGCGCCACCACAGGTCAGGCTGGTTAGCTATCTTTATTACAGAATATTGTTCAAAAATTTAAGTTAGCATTTAATAATTATAAGCTGCTTTTTAAATTTCATCTTTTACAAAACTTTTTTCTACTCATTTTTTTTACTTCAAAAAGAAATACTCACTAAAATTGTATATGTTTTTTGAACAAATCCTTTTCCACCTTTCACATTCATTTTATCTACATGAATCATCCTGTGTACTTAATTGGATTGATATCTCTAGATTTAAAAAATCATTTTTTAAAAACTAATATTTCTTGCTAAGACAAGGTACTAAGACTGTGCCTGATTAGTATTAGGATTCTTTTCACTTTTCTTAACATTGCCAAATACAAGACCCATTTTCCTTTTACTTTACTTAGGTATTTCTCCCCAGACTAGTTAAATTATTTTCAAAATTGGAATTCTCCAACTTAAAAAAAAAAACCGTATTGTCTAAAATTAGTTTTGTCTGCTGAGTTTATGAAGTAAAGATAATGGCTTCTTCGACTTCAATTGTAACCAGGACTTATGGATGAAAGGAGTAAAATCCCTCAGTGAAAATGAAAATGAATCAGTGTCGTTAATAGAATCACACTCCCTGGTAACACTGTGGTAGGTGGTTTGACAGACTTGAGTACAGCAAGGAGAGTGGCCCAGGTACAGAAAGTCAGCAGGGCAGAGAGCCTCAGGTGCCTAGCAGCTGGCAAACCTGGGAAAACAAGATCTCACCCCAGGGTGACCTTTCTTCCTTAGCATATTGCTGATAGGGTTTAAAACCCCTGAACTTTAACATCCCTGGTTGTACAGTCCCCTGACCTTTTCTTTCCTGGCATGTTGCTAATCATGTGGTTTCAGAACCCCTTAGAAGAGGAACATGGGGCCAGAGAATAGACTAATATGATCCCCGTACAACTCCTTGCATGATCACTGTCATAACCATTAAGCCCTAGAGATAACATTTAGGCCTCAGTTGTGTATCAGCTCCAGGCCCAGAATAAGCAGAAAAATCAGGACCAGCTGTGATAACTAATGATCTTTCTGGTGCTGACCAATCAGTGGAAACATTAAACTGAAAAGACACACCTGGAAATCTGAGCTTATTCTATTGAGATCCTTCCTTGGGACCTCCCCTAAAAGCCCCACCTTTAAAATTCCTTAGGACAGAGGACCCAGAGTGGTTCTGTCTCTCCCTTCCTCTCTCTCTCTCTCTCTGGCACATTTCCTGACCTCTTTCTTTCTCCTAAGCTTCAAACCCCACTCACTTTCTTTTTCTCTATAACTTGTTCCCTGAGTTCATTTTCTTCTATGGCTCGCTTCTACTTCTGTGACTTTATAAACAAACTTTCTCTTATTGAGGAAGGAGGGGCAGGCCCCCTCTTCCTTGAGAAGGAAGAAACTAAAAGAATACAAGGGAAGGGAGCCAGTGGAGGTAACCAAGTCAGCCAGTAATAAATTAACTATATCCCATAGTTACAATACAAAGCAAGAATAGCAGGACCTGTATGTAACTATGGCCAGTGATCTGGAAACCCATTCCCCCTTGCTTTCCTGTTGGGCAGATAAAATATATTATGCTCACTTTGTTAGGGATGGCACTGCCCATGTGCAGGTTTTAAGAGTAAGCTTTTCCCCACACCCTTGACTGATTGGATGATGTGGGGTGGTGCACTCTCATGGGGAATCCTCCCATTATGTCTCAGATGAGTGACTTTGTATCAGAGACTTCCTTGTTTGTAGATTGGATTAATGGTTTGGATATCTACGCTATAAAGTGGGACAGACCGGGAGCTTGCTCTCTCTGGGTTCTTGAGATTAGTATCAGAGAGGAGAGCAGATGAAGGCCACGTGGAGGCCAGGAGAAGCAGCCAAGATGGCGGAGTGCTGAGGAAGAAGCCAGTTTGTGCAGAGTTTGTGTAGAGAGAAGGAGATGGGAAACAGAGGTGAATAAGTCTGGTGAGCTAGAAACCTTTGATGCTAGGAAACTCGGATAAGTCAGTAGCTTTGTGAGCACTGAATAAGTGGGTTTTGGAGCCCAGTGTGTGTTTTTGCTTGCCCACCGGGTACAAGCTAGAATTAAAGCTGATGGCTCACCAGTTCTTGGCTCCATTGTTTCATTACTGTCTGTTCGAATCTAATGGAAACCTGCGTGGGCCAGACGGCTGTGATGGTGGCCTTGGCCACTGGCTTTACACTTACCCCACTGAAGCTTTCCCTCCCCTCTCCTTGAGTCCTGGGAAACCTTAAATCAAGAAATCACATGCCCATTGCTTAGATCAGTGGTTCTTAACCTGGGTTCTATTGAACCCTAGGGGTTCGATGAGTCGGTCTCAGGGGTTCAGAGAAGCCTCTGCAGCGGAGGCCAGAATAAAGTAATACCGTAATTTGTTGTGAGTTCATGCACTTTGTTGGTTTTGTTCTTTGAGCAAGGTGATGTTCATGCACGGCTCATTTTGTGCACCAGTAAAAAAACATATACCTATGTCTTAAATTTGGGGAAAAAATCATATTTTATTTATCTCTAAAGAAGGGTTCGGTGAATGCGCATATGAAACTGGTGGGTTCGGTACCCCCAAAAAAGGTTAAGAACCACTGGCTTAGATACTGTAAAGGAAGTCTACTTCGGGTAGCCCATGTTTTGGAGCTACAAGTTCCACGAGTTCCACCGGCTTTAATAAATCCTATTTCCTTCATCAAGTTGTCTAGGCATTGTTGTCTTCCTTTGATTCTTGCAATATATGGTGCATTGGCCGGAAACCAAGGAGGCAAGACACCTGCAATTGACAAACTTCAGGCACCCCATTGGGAAGCCCCCAGCCACCATGCAGATGCTCCTGCTGAACATTCACAGGGGATTTCCCCATGTGGATGCCTCTGTAGGATGGAGTGGGTGGTCCCCTTTGCAGATCCCAGCAAGGACCAGACAACAAAGGAATGAGGAAACGAGGTCTCATCAGAACCATGATAAGGAAAAGCAGGCAAGAGAAGTTAGCTAAGGTCCTGTCCCACTGGGAAGAAGGGAGGCCTG